>JAPDPM010000014.1:13213333-16024166 GCA_032173925.1 Heritiera fomes
AGTGAGAGATTGTTAACTTTAAATTGACATATGTATTTTGAAATGACAAAACTTAAGTAATCTTAAAATGTTTGATTTATATTGTAAATTTACTTTATCAATTATATGATTTTCTTAAACCATTTTAAGTGTATTTATAAAAAAATAAGGCAATGACTTAATTGCTTATTCTTATTGGTCTTTATCCTTTATTAAATGATCTTGAATATTTTCATTAAGTAATTTTCTCAAGAAAATATAGAATATATTTTTATAAAATTACTTAAAAAGTTTGTGGACTAAGTTTTTATTTAAGAAAGTCAAGAAATATCTCTATAAAATTGAAAGAATGTTTTGGGGTGAATTAAACCAAAGATTACATCATTTTTAACCTGAAACAGCCTAGAAAGTGTAGCAGAAAAAGGATGAGAGATTGATCATCCATGTTGAGGGATCAATCCCCTAATGGCAGAAAGCTCCTGGATGAGAAAATTGAAGGACAAGATCGATCCCCTAAGGCATGGGATTGATCCCAATATGGCAGAATGCTTCAACAGGTTATCTGGAACTATAATATCGATCCCTTACCACGAAAACTGTGCCCAACTGCTAGTTTTTGAGGATTTCAATGGGAAGAATTGCAGTAAATGCTCCAACAACTGTTTCAGCTCTTAGTGGGCTATAAATACATGCATTTATGAAGATTAAAGACAGAACAAGCACTGTTTCATCTTCCTCAACCTTCAAGAAAGAATTCAAAACTCAAATCTTCTTTTCGTCACAGCCATAGTACTTCATATTGTGTATTTCTACATTTGAGAGGTTCTTTATTATACACAACCCACTTAAACTTAATTTTGTACTTCAAAGGTGTGAGGACCCCATTTTCCATATTTTTCTAAATGATGTCATAAGTTAAAATTTATGTGAAGGAAAAGGTTGAGGTGAATCATTAAGATTGGTCAATGTGGTTTGACTTAGGAGTTAAAATGATGGAAGATGAGTTGAGGATTTATTATGAACAATTTCCATATTTCAATTTGTGATATGAAAATGAGCAGTATCTCATTTAAGGTATAACATGAAATGTCACCATGCAAAATCTATTTAATTTTATTCATGCAAAATAATTAAATTACAACTAAGAAATTTAGATACAATTCTCACTAAGTATATATATATACACATTAAATAAATAAAATTAAGGACCAATAGGAATATATCTAAGTGGAAAAATATGGAGGCTTCATGAAGAAGCCTAAGTGCATGGAAATTATGCACAAGAAGAGGGGGAATGATTTTCTTCAAGAATTGAGACAATGTCTCACCAAATTTTTTCCAAGATTGGTTGGAAATTTTGACTAGGTGAAGAGGATGACATTAGCCTATTTACTAAGCTTAGTATAGCTAAAATTAACAAGCAAAAGTCAAGCTTGAAATATGCCTTGTGACTGTATAACACAAGATAAAAAGGAGAAATCAGTGTAGCCAACAACTTTGACTAAGGAGATGAGATGAAAATTTCAACCAAAGCAAGTTGAAATTTATGGAATATGTGAGTACACTTTTATTGACTTTTGACACCTTAAGAATTCTTGCTTATTGAGTAATTTTTATGAGCAAAAGACAAAGAGAGAAGTGTTGGAATTCTCGTGGAATAACATGTACAAGAAAGCTGAAAATTTCAGCTGTACAAACGTGACATATAGGCTAGGATTGGGTGAGATTTTTCAACATTCTCTCAAAGAAATTCCTTGCCAATTAATTGCATGATATCCTTTCATAAGTTGGCCTTGAAATGAAGTCAAAAACATGTAAGAAAAAGGGGCTAAAGACTAGACAAGTAGGCTGAAAATTTCAGCTGTAAAATCGTGTAGTAGGTGTAGAAAAAGGGGAGAAAATAGAAAAAAAATTCTTGTAAGAATTAATACTCTCCAATAGCCAATTATTAGAGACTCATTTAAGTACGAAAATGGTTCAAGAAAGGTCAACATGTTCGGCTAGAATGGGAGAAAAACATGGTTGGCCGAATGAGACAAAAATTAAATTTGAAGAAGGCTGAAAATCGAGATTGAGTAGGCAACAAATATAAGGTATTTTATAAGATTTTTATAAACCATCCTTTGACTATTGAGTACCCTACTTTCCTTAGCAATTAAGGGTTAGAAATTAAGTTGAATATAAAAGGATTAGAGGGCTAAACAAATCGGAAACAAAACAGAAAAATGAAATAGAAAATAAAGGCAGTAACGTGAGAAAGAAAGAAAGAAGAAAAGAGAGAAAAAGAAGAACAAAAAGAAGGAGAAAGGAAGAGAGGTTTAAACATTATATAGTTACCTTTTTAAACTATCAAATTGTTCTCTCAAATATCCCAATTAGTTGCTGGAAAAATGAGCAAACAGCAGCTATAAGACAGAACCAATACAAGGCACCAAGAATAGGTAGCTTCAATTTTTCAAGGGTAATGTAGATCCAACCATTTCTATTAATTTCAAGCTTTATGTATGTGTTAGAAGGATGGATTATAAGTGTAATAGTGATCTTAAAGTGCAGAATTAGTGGCTGGATAGTGAAGAGGAAATTGTCCAAAGAAAAGATTCCAAAGGGTAAACTACTTCTCCTTAGTTGATCTTATGTGTTGAAGTGTAAAAATTGATATCAAATCATGAAAATATGGAGATTAACATGATCATAAGGTGCTGCCTTAGTGTGGAACCCTATGAAAATAATTTAATTAAATTTGAATTATAAGGTTTTATTTTTTAGTATAGTGAAAACTGGAAAAGAAATCATAAATCAACTAGAATTTAATTTAGTTAAATTAAATGGAAGAATATTGAGATGTAGGGATGAAAATAGTGATTTGACCATGGCATGGAGAACAAGAATTTTATGTAAATTGATGTGCATTTGATGTGGAAGTGGTATAGAAAATTAATAAAATTAATTTGGAATCAAGAAAATAGTTAGATTTAGAAAAATTCCAAGTATGGAAGAAAAGAGACATTTGGCCAAGGTGAAGGGGAATCCTTGGCCATTTTAATATCATTTAAGTCCTAAAATAATGTATAAATTATTCTGAGAATTTAGAGGCAATCAGAATCGAAATCGGAGTTATATAGATAAAGTTATAATTTTCTTACCGGTAGAAAATACACTAAAAAATAAGGTCGCAGTAGGCTATATAATTTATTTTACAATATTGAATATTTTTATAATGAAAATATAGAATATTGATAACATCGATATAATAATTTGCAGTTAAGAAAATTGTAGAGGACATTGGTGCTCATTCGCAACATGGTGACAAATTAGCAGGTAAGGGATATGTATAATGATTCATAAGGATACTATAATGCATGTTTTGATATGAAATGAATTCTTTGAAATTGCTTTGGAAATTGATTGGATTTAAATTGTGAATTGTGGTTGTGGATTTCAGTGGTTTTCGTGCAGAAGGTTAGGATATACCAAGCTGTTATGCTATTGAAATTTTAGATAATCCTTTGAGTTGTTCTTTTTATGTCATTGAATATTTATGAAGAATGATTTGTTAAGAAATATCCATTCATTTCATTAATATTTATTAAATTCATTTTATATCGAAAAACAATATTTAAAAATTCATGTTATTGAATTTTACGTACGTGAAGGCGTTAGCATGTTATTATGACTTGTTTATAAATAAATAGATTATTTTTAGAATCAAATATTGATTTGTGAATATCTTATGAATTTTATTTTTGAATTGCATATATTTTCATATCCTATCTTTGAGAACTGATCGAAGAGTTAAACTTCAGAAATTATCTCCGTAAAACATGGTAAAATGTTTATATGGTTTTTTAGAGACTGTTGGCCCCATAGCTGCCTACCGACACATGCTATTATGAGTGTATGATCATATGATTGATTAGTGGGCTGATTGACCTTGATCCAGTCATCAGTGTCCCGGATGGTGCCGGATCAGTACCACCAAGGACTATATTCTAACTATGGCCATATGTCCTGTTGCATAAGTCTATTGGGTGATGCTTTGTCTCTACAAAATTGTGATGATATGGATGATTTTAAATCATGAAATTGCTACGCATATTGTGAATTGAAGCTTTTTATATGTTTGCAGAGAATTTCAAAATTCACTTTTGGAACATAAACGTATAAACTTTATATTGGAATTGCTTGCATTATCCATAAATTTTAATGCATGTTTTGGAAACTTGCATATAGTTTTTATAGTATCAGTTTTATTATATATATTTCTTACTGGGCATTAGCTCATCCCATTTTTCCCTCCTCCCAGACTTCATTTAGTAGATCTTTGCTTCCGCTCAGGAGGTTTGTAGCAAGATATCCCTTAGGCGGAATTGTTTTACGGTTGAGGTATAACTACTTCTTTTATGTATTCAGACTTATGTTATACAGTACTGATGAATGTAAAATATAATTAGGGGATATAAATTAAGTATAATTTTATATATCCAAAAAAAAAATTTCTCTTTGGATATGTATTTTTCATGAGTGTAAGGAAGGCACTGCAGACAGCCCAACCATTATCTTGTGAAATTAATGGAAAATGCATAGTAAATATCTAAATTCAGGATGTGACAGAAGGGGAGTGTAATCTTGTGAGGCTATCTTGTGAGAGTTTGGATAGCTTTACAAGGGAAAGGATTTAGAAGGTTCTTCCTAAGCCTATAAAAGGAAGTGTAAGAGGTCTTCCGCACCTTGAAGTGGATTGTATTGAATCACAAAAAAGAGTGAAATCAACACCTTGACAAGAAGATCAAGGAGAGAGGATGCAGGCATTAAATTGGCCGAACCTCTATAAATCTTGTGTTTGCATCTTCTTACTTACTCTTTATTTACTATTTTTGTTGATTTACTGTGCAATTTGTTTAATTAGCTTATTTAGCTTTAACATTTTAGAATTAAGGCCAAAAACCAATTCACCCCCTCTTAATAAAGCTAACATCGAGATTTTTGGAAAAATAACCAATGAGCTTTCTACGAAAGTATCCACTATAGCTAGCAGTGGTCATAGTCCCATACTAGGGCTCTATTTATGATCATAAATCATCCCATCACCAGAGCATCTAGTAGCTAAGGAATATGTCACGACTAGTTGTCAGACAACTCACAGTCTTTTATACGTAAATACTGCTATCCCTTGCTACATAGGTGGAATCCATAACATAAGTATGTATACAGGTGCATAGGCATAACAAATGCCACACAAGGCATACCAAATGCCACATAAGGCATACCAAATGCCACAAATGTATTATATAGCACCATACGTCTTATGTGTTAAAATCTGTTCAAAACAACTTAAAAAAATAGTTTGCATACTTAAAGCATGGCTTGTTTAAAAGCTTGTAGTTCTAAAAATGTCAACGTATGAAATCAACATTATCTCAAAGAATGAATTCCTTTTGGCAAAGCTACCATGACAACAACAATTCTATTTATTTAACCAACTTGATGCCTTTGTAGAACCATGTACAACCTTACCTCGAGCATACAAGTCTCGATGACAAGTAGCGTTTCTGAAAAGTATGAGGTTAAAAATACGATATATAGGTTTGAACTAATCTTACAAACTCTATGTTTGTTAATTTCCAATGAAAGTCCAATATTATGATGGCATAGGTAGAACATTACCTAATGTCACAATCACAAACCAGATTAACCTGTATTAAAATCCAACAACAAGTATATTGATACAACATCCAACGTATTCTTAAACTCAATCATTACACACCTTATGTTCAATCTAACCATATTTTAAATTTTAACATAATGCATTTCTTCATACCAAAACTAATACATACATGAACATAAAGGCACTAATAAGCATTTAACATGCATTCCCTTACCTATGGTATCAATGCTTGGTACTCAATACACCGCACTTGCACGTCCTAGCCTATTGGTATATTGCACCTCCTTGCCAAGACACTCTCCTCCTTTTCTTGATTTTTTTTTCTATTCTTCCTGCATTAAAACAATTCCTTAACCTCCTAATATCCTCCTATACTTTAGCATTTAAAACCTAAAGCAAGAGAAAGCACCTTACCCTTTAGAACACTTCAATAGCCTACCAACTTTTATTTGTCCTTCTCACAATTTGCTATTGTGTTTCCTTCTAAATGGCAGCTTTTTTCCACTTCTTAGTGGTCTACTAAAATCAAATAAATCATAATGTTAATTCCTAATGTTGTTTATATTAGACTCAAGTCAGAATATAGATATTTACCTTTACTTTTACAGCTAATCAAATGCTTATTCATGTTTATCCCGTGTTTTGGTTCTTCCCAATAGTTGCTGTTTTACAACAAATATGGCTGTTGTCCAAGGTGTTCAAAAGTCAAAAATGAAGGACGGTGGAATTGAGGTGGCCATGTTCCCTTCCTCCTCCTTCTTTCTTCCTTTTCCTCTTCCTTTCCTCACGTTACTCTCGATCAGACCCTTGCTTGGTTCGCCTATTGTCTAGTTTTCTTTTCAACAGCTGATACAAGTTATTTGAGGGTTAGGAATCATGGTTGTTGAAGGTAAGGTAATGATGTTCAGGGTCTCTCTCTCTCATCTTTCCTTTTTATTCTCTCTACCTCTCGGTTTAACCTGGATCTGCAATAGTCGAAGTGCCTTTTTTTTAAGCTATTGCCTTACGTTTCTCCCCTCTAATCAATAGCAGTTTAGCCCTTTTTTTGCCCAAAAATACCACCTTCCTTAATGACTTTCTTTCAACCCTAACTCAGACTAGCCTAGTTACCATTTTCTCATTACTTCTCTCCATGTCTAGCAGTGCAAGGAGGCTCGGTTTCCACTTTAGTTTCTCTGTACCTCACCTGAAAATGGAGGTACTTAGTGAGATTAGGTATAGGTTTTTGGTTTCTTCAAGAAGCCAGTGCCATATATTATTATTATTTAACATATAAATATATATATATATATATGAAAGTATTAGACACCTATTTATATCTTAGGTGTTAATATATATATATATTAGTTGTTAGTATTTGTTTATTTATAAGAGCTATGTGTATACAATATCATACATAAATACTTCTACGTTCTATCTCACCTTATATTATTATTAAATATATATTTTATATATAAATATATTTATATATGTGCAAATAATATTTATATTGGTATCTTAAACCACCGAACACAAATTTTGACAGTCGATCATTGAAATCTTATGTCAATCACCAAAAAATCTCATTGGCAACCTAATGTGTGTAGAACATTAACAAGGCAATGTTAAACTGGAATAAAAGGAATCAGACGTGCTAGAAATTAATAGGAGAAATGTCAGATGTAGTTAAATACTGGAAGTCAATGGAAGGAAAGTCTGTTGTAGTTGGAACTTAGTTGGGATGTTAAACTACTATTATGAATCTATTAGTAGAGAATAGAAGTTGCAATCACTTAGATTTGGTATAAATATAAAACTTGTATCATAGATGATTCATTCAATGAGAATTAAAGAATTCATCCTTCTAATCTTCCTTTCCCTTTTTTTAAATTCTTTTTAATTATATTGGCTTGGGTCTTGTTTTTTCTCTCATTAAATTCTATTTTATTGATTTTCATAAGTTGTAGCTAAATTTCAACTGTGACAATTGGTATCAGAACTCTTTTTTGTACAATCAAATGTAATTCATAATTGTAAAATGGTTGAAAATACTAGATCTCATGATCTAAGAAGGCTGAAAGAAATTGTGAAAGAAATGTCGGTCAATATGAACCAGCAAGAGAATTTTTTTTCTATCCTTAACATATAGTAGAGTCAAATTATGGCTCCACTTCAAAATTAGGTGTGTAAAATGGGCAGACTGGATTCGTATGAATACAGGCCTAAACGAGTCAAGCCCGTTTAGGCTCATATTTAAACGAGCCATATAAATTCAAACCAGTCTAGCCCCAATGCAGGCCAGACTAACCTACGCGCTAGCATGGCAATTTTTTTTGTTCAAGTTTGGTAAGGCCTAAAAGAAAAAACAATGATTTTTAAACTTACAAACTAAGGCCCACACCTCATCAACTAGTTTGGGCAGTTTCACATAATTAAGCCTAGCTTCAATATGTAAAAGGAGATTTAGAAATTGAATAAAATCATATAAACTTGTGATTAACATTCAAAGTTTAATTTGGATTTTTTTACAAGAAAAATATTGACTCATTGATGATTAACATATTATATAAAGTTCAAACAAAAAAGATTCGTAATTCTCCATTGAATTTCAAATTATGGATTAGTCACATAAATGATAAATGCATGTTAAGGAATATATATATCTCTCTCTATATATATATTTGTATTAGCAATATATATAAACAAGTCATAAAATTATGAGAATAATGTTATAGATATTAAACTCTTAATACAAATACAACCACATACATCCATCAGAATTATGGTCTAAATAAAGAGTAATGAACAAGTCTAAAAGTCTTAAAATCCATAAACATTCATTAAAAAAATTCATTAAAATCAACAAAAAAAATTTGAACTTGTCATTTGATCTCAATATTTAATGATTTGAATCATTTGATTCTTCCACTGAGTCATCTTTGTTTTCCTCATCATCTTCCCAACCAATAAAATAAAATTTTAAATCATTAAATTTTAAAATAACATTATCACTTGTAAAAGTTATATATTAATAAATTATTAACAAATATGAAATGTGTAGCTAACTACGTGTACAAATGAAAGCTTGAACCTTTTTAAGAAGAAAATGACTCTTATACTTGTTTAGCACACGTCCTGTAATACTAAAGGTTGATTTAGAAGCCACAATAGTTATGGGTATACTCGTCAAATCACCAGCCATGTTAGCTAAAATCGGAAGTCTAAAACTATGATCCTTCCACTTTTTTAAGAAATCCAAATCTTTATTAGCAAAAAAATCAAGTTTTGGCATATCCAAATATACTTCTAATTAATATTCGAAACTTGGGACATCATCTTCATCATCTGCCAAATCTATCCATACCTACATTGATGCATTTCATGCAAATACAATTAACAAAGAATAAAAAGTTACTATTGAAAAATTGAAGTTCACAATGAGATTATTATAACATTTAAAGTATAAGTGTTTATTATTTACACTTACATCTAAATTAGAGATATAATCCTTAGGAATAGAAAAGGTGAGAGAAATTTGGTTTTGTTAGCCTTAGCCTTGACCATGTGATGAGCTCGAAGCATTCTTTTTATATTCTTTATAAAGCATAAATAGCTTTCTTTTCACCACATCCAACCTCTCTTGAAAACTTTAAGGATCATTTTTCAAAAAGCATCACTTTAACATAATGAACTTTATATGAGGATTAAGAATCATTGCTATTGCAAGTAGAACATTATACTCACTCCAATACTTGTCATATTTTATCTTCATACTAAAAGACATGCATTGTAACATCTCATCATCTCCATCCAAGTACTCCATTAAAAGCATCTCAAATTTCCAAACTTGAGCAAAATACAAGTTATTTTCACTACATTCATCTCATCGTTACAGTAATTAATTTCATCACCACCGTCATTTTCAAATTCACCACAATAATCTCATTGTCCATCCAATCAGACCATTTTTCTTCTACTCTTCGTGTGTTGTGTTTTTCTAACTAGTTAAGGTCTTTTTTTTGTGATGAATGACTCAAGGTTGTTTTGTTTTCGTTGAGTTTTGTACTCGTATTTTTTTTAAAAAATTTTGTTTGGAGTGCATTACAATTTTTTATGAAGCTTATCCAAGAATTATTAGGTGAATAAAAAATATTACTAAATTTTGTAATAATATGTTGTTTTTGGTGATTCAAACATGGTTTGTAATCTATACATTATTGATAAATGTTGTTTACTTTATTGGAGAATGTTATTTGATACCTAGAGTTAAAGTCAATTTTGATTTTATGTTGTATTGTTTCATTTAATAAAAATGGAAGTACTTGCCGTAGTGTTTTAGATAAGTTTGATTTTATGTTGTACTATTTTATTTGTTAATATAATTTGAACTTTGAAAGATATTTTTTTAAATTAAAAATGATACATATATATAGTTTAAAATCGAAATATTCCAAATATTTGATTGAATTGATCTAATTAATTTTAATTATTAATATAAAATTTGATTTGTAAATATTAAATTAATTAAATTAATTTCAAAAAATTAAATAAAAAATTTAATAGATTAATTAGATAGTTTTACATGTAAACCTATTTCATCCAACAATTTTATATCAAACCAAATAAAGCTGCAGATTTTCCTTTGGAAATTTTACAGTAAAATTTAAAAAATTGATTTAATTGTAAGATCAATATAAACATACATGATTAAGCGTAAATTAATATTATTAGACATAAAATATATTAAAAGTATTGTAAACATATAAAAATAAATATAAAATTAGAAACAGTAAACTTAAACACAAGATAATTTTGCTACAAAATGTGTTTATGTTCATTCTTATGTGTTACTTTACAATACTTCTAACTTATTTTATGTTTAATGACACTAAATTTAGCTTAATTATGTGTTTACTTTGATCTTATAGTACGGTTAAAATTTTTTATATTACTGCAAAATTTTTCGATTTTTCTATGTTTTTAACCTTTTCACGTCATTTTATCTAATTTTCTCTCAAATGCCCCTTTTGATTAGCGTGTTCCTTAAGGGTTCAAATTTCAATTTTAACTAAATTAACCGATCAAACCAAAGTTTATTTCATTAATTAGTTGGTTACAGAAGTATTTCGATCAGTTAACGAAAATGATTTTGAAGGAATTTTAGTTTTTTGGTTAATTAACTGAAGTTTTAACTGAAATATTAAAAATCCAAAAGCTAAATGAAAAATATACGAAACCTAAAGATATTTCTAATATTTGAATTTAGATGATATTTTAAATTTAATGTTGTCAGAGTTTTAAACTAAACACTTTGGTATTTGAATATTTTGTTAAATGATATTATTTAGTTTATTTAGAATATGAGAATAATCTAACTTATATGTATTTTATTATTTTGAATAATTAATTGAACTAAACGAACTTAATTCAGTTCAATTTTTTTTCAAAATTATAAAATTTAATTCGATTAATGAAACAAAAATAAACTATTCAGTTAAATCGATTTTAATCAATTTAATTCGAAATTAATCAAACTAGCGGTGTTCATTTGGTTAATTCAGTTAATTCCAAACCAAATTCATTGAAATAATATTTTTACTTTCGTTAATCGAACTAAAATTTACATTTTCAAATTAACCGTACGAAATAAAATTCGATTAATTAACCGAATTAACTGAACTTTATACAAACTTTTCATATATTCATTTTTTTTTGCTAAGCAAAATTTTTATTCATTAGAAATGATAGTACACCAAAGTCTTTAACACACAAAGAACAAGAACAAGCAAATAGCTTTGACCAAACCAAGTTAGTTCAAAAAAAAAAACGACGTAAAAACCCAAGATTTCAAAAGGAAGTTCCCATGAAAAATCGACATAAAGGCAGCAAGAACCAGGAAAAAGAGAAGCAACATGAAGCCAAACGATCAAAATTCAAAGGGCATAACCGCAGCAAAGCAAACAATGAGCATAATGATCCTCAACCAAGACAAAGCCATCACAAGGAGGCAATTGCCACTTTTAAATGCCAACAAACAATTGATAAAGCCTTCAAAAAGAGTCAATACAAAAATGAGAAATAAGCCAACCAACAAAGCCTAAAGATTACCACAAAACCTAATCCCAAATCCCATCCTTCACAATAAAAACAAATCAAAAACTCCTTTAGAACCAAAACAACAGTAATGAAGTCACCTCCAAAAAACTAAGTACTAAGTACTAACAGATTATTGCTAAAAAAAACAAGATAAAGCTAAAAGCAAGCATCAGTAACATGCAATAACAGATTACTACTCATGCAACATCTCCAAAACAAATTTCATATATTCATATATTCATGTTACTACTAAGTACTAACAGATTATTACAAAAAAAGCAAGATAAAAGTAACAGCAAGCAATAGTAACATATACTAACAGATTCCTACTCATGTTATTTTCAAAACATGCTAAACACATCAACATCTGCATTAAAGCAAGCTATCGACATTATATCATTCATACAATTAGAAAATTTAGACATCCATAAGTTCATCCCATTACAAAACTAAAATAGTTTATCCCAATACAAACCGAAAACAGATTACTGATTAACAAACATTCATCATTTAAAACTCCATCAAAAAGCTCACAACTCAAAGATGTATCTACTACATTCAAGTTTCAAAAGGTAGATTCTGCTGCATCCAAAAAAGTATCTATATCTAAAAGAAGAACAAATCAAGATTGAAATTCATAAACTCTTTTCAATTCATAAAGTAACAGGAAAATAAATAAAAGAAAAAATATATATATTTATACCATTTTCAACACATTCAAGTTCTTGTAGCTTTTCCACTGTGTTAGCTTGGTTTGATGATTTCCAAATCCAATCTTGAGTACATACAAGGGCTTATAGCACTTTAGGAGTTAAAGAAGTCCTTAATGAATGAAGTCTTAAATGAATCAAGAACATGTCTTCCGGTACTAAATGCAGACTCAAAAGTAACAGTGGAGATAGGAACAGCTAACACACCTTTGGCTAATTTGGAAAGGGTAGGAAATCTAGGGTTGTTGATTTTTCATTTGTAACGATTCGTGTATACAGTATTACACAATATTTACTCGTGTTTTATATATTTTTACCGGTTGGGCTGCCCATGATGCTTTAAAATAAATCTATCAGTCACAGTAGTAATAGTACATTCTTTACAGTAAAATTTAGAAATGTGATTATTACACAATTTCTTCTCATAACTACATCCCCTGTTTTTTATTTGAATTTAAAGTAGTACTGTACCTATTTTCCTAAATATATAAAAGAAAATAATATACCTCCGATATCGTAAGTCTGCAGAATCGAGTAACCAATATAGCAGCCAATAACTTTGGATGGTAAATCTTTTAATCCAAATTAATAACCTGTGGAGTGGAAATAAAGGGGTGAGCGAATCACGTGCTCAGTAAAGGAGTCGTATGCTACTTGATATAATGAAAATTATATGTCGTAACACGATTATTTTCCTAACAGTGTGCTACGCACAATAAGGAAGGATACTATAGTCGGTCGGGAAATCCAGATGGAGCATGGAATGTATTTTAAAATACCTGTCTTGTCTGGGAAACCCAGAATGACTATAGGGAGTAATTTTATAAATTGCTCTGATAAAACAATTTAATACTCATTTTTCCATTAATATAAATGGAATAAACCATTTATTTCTCTTCACTTCAGTACAGTTCAAAGCACGTGACAGTACAGTGATAAAATAGTAGATATAGTAAACAGTCTTTTTAGTACAATAGCTTATAAATATCCAAGTCACCGGATAAATAGTTCAGTAATTATTTCTATTTTATAAATAATTTTCATAATATTCTTGTTCAATAAATAGTAATTTCCTTTCGGTTCAGTAGACCATAATTCACAATATAGTACAGTAAACAATATTCAATAAACCCATTCAGTAAACAAAAATCAGTATGTTGAGACTAGGCATCACCTTAAATCATGTCATGCTATAATCATTCTCGAAGGAACACAGTAACAGTAAACAGTCTAGATCTATGGCCATAGTCTATGTGGCGTCATCTGTGTACACTTGTCAGGTGACTCTGGGATTGCTGATGACTTGACGGGCCTATCAGCCACATGAACAGTAACAGTATAACAGTAAACATGAACTTGGGGCCTAAAGTCTCAAAAATCACTTTATTCCTCATAAAATACCTTTAAGGAAATTTTTATAACTCAAATCATTTATTTAAATAATTATTTCCAAAAAGGTATTTATTCTCCATTTCCACATACCGTAAATCAGTCGGTAAATATTCATACATCAAGTGAGAAAACAAATAAATATTCATTTTGAATATTTAATATCATATAAAATATAATTAAATTCTCACTTTAATAAAATATAAAACATGAATATTTAATTTTAATTTTCTCGTAATTTCCAATTTACGGAAAATTGGTGGAAATTTTATTCAAAATTTCCCATTTAAATCATTTAATGCATCTAAAATATTTTATGATATTTTAGAATATTTTTGGTAATTTTTCGACAGCATAACGGCTGCAGATTCCTAACCTCCTGCATGAAATTCACAGTGTATAAACCAGGTTTTTAACCACAATTTTTTTTGCATGTTTTCAAACCAAATCATGCTTCCAATATTTCCATAAAATTAAGCTTAATAAAACATTAAATTCATTATATCTCTACAACTCACACACTTCTCCCTTACCTATTTAGTAATACCGAGCTTGTCGGTAGCACCCACCGAAATCCGAATTTTCTGGCTGCAAAATAATTTTATCAAAATTTATTAATATTTTCCCTCTTAATTTTAAGCTACTAGCTTTCATACAATGCAGCCACTAATATTATAACATATGTGTAACCAGTATAAATTCTACTGATGCTAAAACTAAACTTACTCATTTTAGCACCTTTTTAGGTTCCGATTTCATCTATCTTCCTCTTTTGATTTCTACATTAATTTCCTATTATCAAACCCTTTTAACTCAATATGGCATCATGGCTAAACAACATGGCCGAAATCCCCCTAATTGCAAACCTTCATGTTTTTGTTTCCTTTATGGAATTCTAATATTTCCATCCTCCTTGTTCCACCATAAGCTATTGTTTTATATCATTTTCATGCAAGAAAGTGCATATCTTCCATGAGTTCACAAATCCACCGAAATCCATAAAATGGCATATTTTTTATTTTCAATCTCTTACCATAATTTATTGTTTCAACCTTTAAATCCTCACTTACTTGCTTAATTTCTATTATTTCCTTGCATGAAACCATAAAGCACTTCTACTTTCTCATTCCAACCAAACTTCACTTCCATGGCAAATTTTTATGTAACCAATATCATGGAAAAATAATTTCATAAACTTCCTCTACACCTTAAGCTAAGCTAGGACATAACTTTGGATTTAATTAAAACAATAGGAAATGATTTCTTCATACCTTAACCGAACCAAACTGCTCAAGGTTTGTGTTGTTTCCTTTCATGTCAACCTTCCTTTCTTGGTCTTTTAGATGGTCTCAAGATGGAGGGAAAGTTTGTTAAGAAAGCTTGGATGTTTAGATAGCAAGAAGGTGAGGTTTTTGATTATAAATTTTGGAAGAACGGAAGCAAAATAGAGTAATATGCAGCCAACTGAAAAAATCGTGGAGCAACAGAAGAAGTGGTGAAGAAGAAGAAAGTTGCTGAAGTTTGATATAATTTAGTCTTCTTTCTATTCATGTTAACCAATAAGCTTTTGCCACCTCTTTCCTATCCCATTTCTTCATCATTTCCTTGTCTTATTGAGCATTAAAATGTGCAGAAAAATGCAGCAAAAAGGAACGGCAGAAATGAGTCCCTTTTGCTGTTCAGTTTGACTTGTTTTCCTCTTCTCTTTTGTATACTTTAACCAATAAAAATTAATCACATGTTAAACTTCAAATTTCTCTTCCTTTAAGTATTATTTACATTGCCTTTTATACCATACAACTTGCATTTCAAGTTCCTTTAAATGAAGTTCAACCGTGCAACACAACGATAAGGAAAAAGTGGCGTGCAGGCCAAATTTTTTGCACATTTTTTACTTATCCTCCCTCTCTTTTTACATACTCCAACCAATCATAATTTATCATTTGTCCAATTAATCAATTCTCTTCCTTTAAATATCATTAATTTGAAAATTCTTGCATTAAAATTGCATTTCTAATTCAAATTTTCATATTTGTTTCTTTATTTATTTCTTTGCTTCCTCTTCATCATGTAATATTTATTCCATCTCTTATACACCATATTATAAGTCATAGATCCAATAATTCCAAATCTAAAGTGGAAATCCACATTCAATATTTGTTTAATTTCACTAAATAATTTATTTCCACTATCAACGATTTACAAAAATATGGTGTACAGTATTCAAAAATCGGGTCTCACTCATCATCCTAAAAAATCAAAGTCCTCATTATCATCCTCAATAGCCTTATTTAGATACCTATCCAATTTTGGCTTTTGATTCCTACTACTAGATTCAATCATGTGCATCTTATATAAAGACTTCAAATGTTTTTTTTTTTCAATGTGGTTCCCTTAATCCTACATCACTCGTCATGCTTGGTTGGGCACTATCACTTGAAATTGAACGTCGATAAGCATTATATAATTTTAAAGTAACTTCCTTCACTTTTTTCACCATTAACAAGCCTTTATCATCATCAAACATGCTTTTAAATGGAAATTCAACATAACTTAATTTGTGCCTAGGAGCAAGAACAACCGCAACAAAAATAAGCATATTTATCTTTCACAACCCGGAGGCCATGACGAGAAGTCAACCTTGTGGATGTGCAAAAAATTTCGAACAATTTTTGTTGCTTTTTCCTAACTTAACAGGTTTATATGTGTGTTGATAACTCTATAAAAATAGAGTTATTTTAGTATTTTATTGATTAATAATTATTTAATTTCCCATTATTTTATTAATTATTTCCCTAATTTTATTTAATTCCTCATGTTTTGCAGAAAAATAAATTCTAGAAGAATTTCAATCTTTTCGGTAGAAAATAGACTGGAAAGGGCAAGAAAGGATACTTGACCACTACAAGATAAGGGAGCATGACCATTCATTTTCTTTCTCATCTTTTGACATCTAGCATGCCACATGTCATCATCCTACTCACTCTTAGTGGATAAGAACAAAGACACATGCCAACACATTTAGGACACATGCCCTTACCACCTTGCATGCTTATGTATACTAGAGGACAAAAAGGAAGGTACTAGAAGGGATGAAATGTCCATGGCTGATGTGAGCACTTAAATGACATGGAAATATCTATTTTGAAGAGCTAAAGACATGAAGACAAGTGGCAATTAATGCCAACTCATCTAGGATAGAAAATTACCATTGTATCCCTAGGTTAAGTGACTACAACTTTATGAGACCTAACCTACGGTGGGCTGCATAGGGTTTCTTAGATTTACTTTTCTAGCACATTTTTATGTCTTTACGAGTTTAGAGAAGCCACCATTTTTATTCCTTGAAGTTCTTTACATTTTTGCAAGTTAAATACAAGTTTTCATGATATTTTCCTTTACTCTTTACTACTTTCTTGCACTCTTTACTTAAGCTATTTGTTTCTTTAAATTTCCAGCGACTATATTCATCTTCTACTCTTTCTTTTTCTCTTATTTTCATTCATGATTGAGCCCCATGATCATGGGAGCTTGAGAGGTTGAAAAATCACCTCCTTAGCTCTTGTGAGGGAGCTTGGTCCGTAGTTTCCTGTTGTAATTTTTATTTTATATTTTTAAACTTCTGAACAAATTTTCAGTATTTTATATCTATTGCTTTAAGGGTCTAGATTATTGGGTTAAAACTTTTTTTAAAAATCTTTTAAAACAAAAATAAAAAAAATGTTTAAAGTAGGCTGGTTCAGGTTAGGCGTTAGCTAGATACCATGCATTGTTTTTGGTTTTTGCTATTTTATTAGCAGTTTTAGTTCTATTTTTAGTGCATTTAGGTTTTTTTTAAGGTATTTTAAGCATCTCATAGTTCATTTAGGATATATGTTAAGTGTTGTTGGCTCTACCGAAAGAGGGATGAATCGGTTTTTCTACTTATTTCTAATTTTCCTAACTCTTAATGCACAATTAAAACTAAATAAATAACAATGAAATAAGTTCAGTAAAAAGAGTAAGGGAAAGAGAAGCAAACACAAGTTTATAGAGGTTCGGCCAATCTCTTGCCTACGTCCTTTCTCCTTGAACCGCTTGTCAAGGTTTTGATTCAACTCTTCCTTGAGAATGCTTACAAACCACTTGAAGGTGTGGCAAGATCTTTTACAATTTCTTTTGAGACTTTAGAAATCTCCTTCTAAGCCTCTACCATTGTATTACTACCCACACTCTACAATATCAGTCCTTACAAGGATAGCTCACCCTTTTGAATAAGAGAATTTTCAGTGAATGGGTGAAGAATACAAAGAAATCTCACAAAATGGAGTTACAATGAAGATTTTCAAATTTGAGTTTTCTCTCTTGAAGCTTGAATACTTTAGAATGCTTGTTCTACCTCCAAACTTCATAAATGCCTCTATTTATAGTCCACCAAATGTCTGGAACAGTTGGTGAAGCATTTAATGCATTTCTTCCCGTTGAAACCCTCAAAAACTAGCCATTGGAGTCAGATTTCGAGCGAAGGGATCGATCCCTTTTCTCCAGAATTCATTCCTAGCCTTTTCTGGGTCTTTTCCAAGTAATCTGCCATTAAGGGATTGATCCCTTTCTTAGAGGGATCGATCCCTTTTCTCCAGAATGCTTTTCAAACTTCTCCTGGGTGGCTTCTGAAGCATTCTGCCATTTAGGGATCGATCCCTCTATAGTAGGGATCGATCACTTTTGTCCAGTACACCATCCTGCACTTAATTTGCTGTATAGTTTATGGCTTTTATGGTTCTAAGTCAGTTAAAATAACTTTCTAACACTTTTCTAAGAGTATTTACTGACTTTTTCAATTGAAATCTCAATCCAAGACTTTGTTAAAATAATTTCTATCATTGAATTCATTCAAAGCAAATTTACTTAGAGAAAAATCATTTTTAAGCTTACTTGAGTTTTGTCATTTCAAAATACTTGTCAAATTAAAGCTAACAATCTCCCCCTTTTTGATATGACAAAACTTAAGGTAAATTTGCTTAAGATAGATTTGCTTATAATTTTGACATCATGAAAATCATTTTGCTTGGCTCCCCCTCAATTTATACATGGAGAAATATTTTGCTTGAAAATCATTTTGCTTTGCTCCCCCTCAATGTCTATATGAAAAATATCTTGCTTATCTTGCTCCCCCTCAATTTATGCATGAAAAATTTACCATATTAATTCTCCCCCTTTTTGTCATATCAAGGATTAAAGCAAATATGATGACAGAAAAAGAAAGGGTCAAATGTATAAGTCAATTTAAAGCAACAATGGAGAAAAAGACTAAGCAAAGTGATAAGCCAAGCTAATGGAAATATAGATCAAGCCAATGGAAACATACACCAGTCATAGTTATAAACATAAAACTAAAACATCATAAACACACTAGAAAATAACAGAAACAAACAGCACAAACAGCAGACAAAGTCACTCAAAAAGAAAAATTAGCACCTAGGGAACGTCTTGTAGTACTGATCCATGAAATCCTGGTGCTGCATACGAACATCTTGGATTTCATCATACATAATAGCTTGAGTTTCCTCGATCTGATCAAGTCACTGAGTGACATCCAGCTGGAAATTTTGCTGAGAGGTGTGCATTTGTTGAAGCATGAGCATGATCTGGTCAAGAGAGGTTGACATAGAGCCGGAGGGTGTAGAAGATGTGGGCGCTGCAGGTACGTCGTCTCCGTCTCCTCCTTCTTCTCCGACTTCTTCCGGAGCATGTTCGGGAGGTTCAGCTTGTCCATGACCCTTGACCCTTTCGATTGTATCTCCCCGTTGACGTTGATACCACCCAAGGTTATGGAGAGTGGCGAGATTGATCGTGGTGCTGGGATCCGAAAGTACACTAACCTCACATGAACAGTCAACGCCTTTAGAGATTAAGTAGTAGGCGAGAGGCTGAGGGAAGACAATGGTGTGCACCTTGTCAGTGACAATCTTCACCCAGTCTTGAAGGATAAAGTGAAGGAGGTGTGGCTGAAGACCATCAGGGGAATGAATATGATGGAGCCAAAAACGATTAAGTTTCCTATGGTGAGAATATCTTGTGCCAAGTGGTCGAAGATTCCAGGAGATTATGATATGTGGGAGTCGGGCGAAGACAAGAAGGTCACTTGCACGATTATTGGTAACGGGAAACTCTAAGGGGACGTCAACATTCTCATATATAGCACCGTCGTCAGGGACTCTAAAGACAACAAAGAGGGATTGTGTGGTGATTTCAATGTATTTGCCCATGACATAGAATCGAATTCCTACAACACGACATTCATCATTTGGATCCGTGATGGTTTCGGCATTGGAAAAGAAAGCACGAATGATGTTTGGAGGAACCAGAGTGTTGATTTTGAGAAAGTTAATCCAATTAAATTCAACGAATTTGGCCAAGTAAAGGAAATTAATTGATTCGAGGAAATCGAAATCAATTGGACGCCAATGCTTAATAGGCATATTGGAAAAGTTCGCTAGAAATCGTGTTTTCTCATTGGCATGACAAAAGCATCGGTTAAAGGTGGCTGGTATGGAGGAGGAAGAGGAGGAAGCACTTGTTTTGCGTTTTTGAGCAGTGTGCTTAACTTTATGAGCCATATGGAGTGGAAAAATGTAGGAGAGTTCGTTGAAGACTTTTATCGAACAGGTGGTGTGCACAAGTTTGGGGAACTATGGATGAGTGTGTGGGAGAGATATGATCTAACCAACAGCGGAGAGCCACAACCCAAGATGCATTTAACAATTATGACAAGGAAATTCAGATGAACAGCTACAAATAGTCTAAGTATAAACCCTAGAAAAACAAGTGCCAAATGAAGTGAAAACTAAGATGGAGAGGAAATTGATGCAAGATATGCAAATGGGCAGTCAAGACATGATGAAAGAAACTAGAAATGAAAGAAAAATTGAATGAAAAATGTGAGAAAAACTTACAATTGAAATGTTGGGTGAATAGTAACTATGGTGTGGAAGAAGAAGGAAGAGAAGAAAGAGGAGATTTTGTCAGGAAATGAGGAGGGGAACTGAAAAAGAGGAAGAAATGAGGAAGATTGGTGAAAGAATGAAGCGATTTGGTGAAGAAATGAGTGAGATCTAGAGGATTTGGGTGAGAAGAAATGGTGAGAGGCGTTGAGAATGAAGAAGAAGGTGAATAGTGGGCAAGGAAGGAGGGGCCGACGCTTAAAATGACGCGGGAAGGCAATTCTATCACGAGGGGATCGATCCCTTATTGTAGAGGGATCGATCCCTTTTAGGCAGATTGCTTCCATTCACCCAGATTTTTTGCCTGATAGACTGAGAAATCAATCCTATTTGAGAAGAATTGTCTCCTTTTTCACTTGCCTAATTCGTGATGCATAAAAATGATTCGAAAACAGTGGAACTTATGCATTTTTACCATCTTAAAATCAAAATCTAATTGTTTCCACTTGAGATACATGAAATGAGTTTGAAAAACTGCAGAAAAAGTGCAGAATACTGCAGAAAAGTGCAGAAACTTGCATAAGTATGCAGAAATAATAGATGAACATGGCTGTGATAGTGTTTTAACATTAGAAATGTGTTTTGGCTAATGAAAGAAGTTTATCATGATCAAAACACACAAAACTCAACAGTTCAATCTCAAAGAGGTATGAACATGAACAGTAACTCAATAAGTTAAGGTCATGAATTGCAAGGATAATTATATTCTTGCTGTCTTGCAATCATCACAAACCAACTATAAGACATTTATGCAACATCAAATTACTTCAAGGAGCATTCATTATGCCTAATGCACCTCTAAGAGTGCAAAATCTCTCCTTGTCCAAAGGTTTTGTGAAGATATCAGCTAATTGGTGCAAGGTGTCTACATACTCCAGAATTATGTCCCCTTTTTGCACATGATCTTGTATAAAATGATGTCTAATCTCAATGTGCTTGGTTCTAGAGTGTTGAATGGGATTTTTTGTAAGATTGATAGCACTAGTGTTGTCACACTTAATGGGAACTTGGTTTATTTCTATTCCATAGTCTCTCATTTGTTGCTTAATCCATAACACTTGAGCACAGCAACTTCCAGAAGCTATATATTCAGCCTCGGTTGTGGATTGAGCTACGCTATTTTGTTTCTTAGATAACCATGAAATAAGCCTACTTCCTAAGAATTGACATGTTCTCGATGTGCTTTTTCTATCCACTTTGCATCCACCAAAATCCGCATCAGAATAAGCATGTAGATCAAGTGTAGAATCTTTGGGATACCAAAGTCCTAAGGAAGAAGTGTCTTTGGGGTATCTAAGGATTCTTTTTACTGCTTGTAGGCGTGATTCTCTAGGGGATGACTGAAATCTTGCACATAAGCATACACTAAACATTATATCGGGTCTACTAGCAGTTAAATATAGCAATGAGCCAATCATAGACCTATATAGTTTAGTGTCTACACATTTTCCTCCTTCATCCTTATCAAGTTTAATATTTGTGCTCATAGGTGTAGAATAAGGTTTAGATTCATCCATTCCAAATCTTTTGAGCAAATCTTTAGTGTACTTAGCTTGATTTATGAAAATACCTTCTTTACATTGTTTAACTTGAAGTCCTAGAAAGAAGGTTAATTCTCCCATCATACTCATTTCAAATTCACCTTGCATTAGCTTTGAGAAATTTTTGCATAATGACTCATTTGTAGATCCAAAGATGATATCATCTACATAAATTTGAGCTACTAATAAGTCATGACCCTTAGACTGAATAAACAAGACTATGTCTACCTTTCCTCTTGTAAAACCCTTTTCAATTAAAAACTTTGAAAGTCTTTCATACTAAGCTCTAGGAGCTTGTTTCAATCCATATAAGGCTTTTGAAAGTTTGAAAACATGGTTAGAAAATTTTGGATTTTCAAAACCGGGAGGTTGCTCAACATAAACCTCTTCATTTATATAACCATTTAAGAAAGCACTTTTTACATCCATTTGATACAATTTAAAATCCTTATAGCATGCAAAAGCAAGTAGCATCCTAATGGCTTCTAATCTAGCTACTGGAGCATAGGTTTCATCATAGTCTATCCCTTCTTCTTGTCTATATCCTTGAGCCACTAATCTAGCCTTGTTTCTAACAATAATGCTATTTTCATACATCTTATTCTTGAATATCCATTTGGTTCCAATGATGGGATAATCTTTAAGTCTTTCCACTAATGTCCACACTTTGCTTCTCTCAAATTGATTTAATTCCTCTTGCATGGCCATAATCCAATTTTCATCTTTCAAGGCCTCATCCACTTTCTTTGGCTCAAATTGTGACACAAAGGCTACATGTTGACATATGTTTCTAAAGGTTGACCTAGTTCTAACTCCAATGGTTGGATCTCCAACAATGTCATTATCTTTCACATATCCAAGTTCTCTAGGACACCTAGATTCCTTCTCAATTATTTCTTGTTCCATGGACTCCTCATTTTCGTTAATAGTAAGATCTTCTAATTGCTCCCTAACATCTTTATCTTGAGATGGATCAACTATAGGTTCATCAAAGATCTCTACTTCATCATCAAGATTGGTTCCACTAGTGATATTTGATTCATCAAAGATTACATGTATTGACTCTTCTACTACAAGTGTTCTTTTATTGAAAACTCTATACGCCTTAGAATTTAAAGAATAGCCAAGAAAAATACCTTCATCACTTTTAGCATCAAATTTTCCTAGGTTATCTTCACCATTGTTCAAAACAAAACATTTACATCTAAATGGGTGAAAATAACTTATGGTAGGCCTTTTTCCTTTATAAAGCTCATAGGGAGTTTTCTTTAAAATAGGCCTTACCATAGCTCTATTTATGACATAGCAAGAAGTATTATTGCTTCAGCCCAAAAATATTTAAGTAAGTTGTTTTCACAAAAAATGGTTCTAGCCATTTCTTCTAATGTTCTATTTCTCCTTTCAACTACCCCATTTTGTTGAGGAGTTCTAGGAGCTGAAAAATTATGGCTAATGCCATTTTCATTGCAAAATATATCAAAACCAATATTTTCAAATTCTTTTCCATTGTCACTCCTAATACTAGAAATAGAGTAACCTTTTTCATTTTGAACAAGTGTTGATAAAACAATGAATTTTTCTAAGGCTTCATTTTTCACACTTAAAAAGAACACCCAAGTAAACCTAGTGTAATCATTAATTATAACAAAACCATAGTGTTTTCCTCCTAAGCTAGTGGTTCTAGTTGGTCCAAATAGATCTAAGTGGAGGAGTTGAAGTGATCTAGATGTTGTAATACCTTTCTTAGGTTTAAATGATGTTCTTTTATGTTTTCCTCTTACACAAGCTTCATACACTTTATCATTTTCAAATTGTAGTTTAGGTAAGCCAACTACTAAGTCTCTTTTGGCTAACTTAGACAAAACATGCATGCTAGCATGGCCTAGTCTTCTATGCCATAACCAAGGTTCATTTTCTCCAGTGGCCATAAAACATACATTTTTGCTATTAAGCTCATTCAAATTAACAACATAAATATTTCCTTGTCTATGTCCAATAAAAATAATTTGATTAGTTTTAGCATTAACAACACTGCAACACAAATCATCAAACACAACTTTAAATCCCTTATCACACAATTGACTAATACTAAGCAAATTATGTTTTAAGCCTCTAACATACAAAACATTCTTAATAGTTGAGGAAGAGTGTCATAGCCCATGACCCTATTTTTCACCTTTTTCTATACATCTTATTTGGTTGGGCTGTCTGCGATACTTTACTTTTCCTTTACGTATAAACAATATCATTTTTAAATTATAATACGAATTACATCCCCTATCTTACTTCATGAGAAAGTAGTACTGTGAATATGTCTAAATACAGAAAATAAATGATCATACCTCATGTTATAAGTCGAGCTGTCGCATCGTCCCCAAATGCGCAGCCGAAATCCTTTAAGTGTCAGACTCTCAGTCTTCGAAAACTTGAAATGTTAAAATTAAGGGGTGAGCAAACCACGGCTCAGTAAGGGAATTATATGCATACTTAATATTCAACTTCCTATATGCTGAAAATCTTTTTCATTTTTCCTATGGACTCTAAGCTCGCATGTAGGAAAGATACTACAGTCGGCTAGGGATCCGGATGGAGTAAGGTAGGTATTTTGAAATACCTATCTTGTTCCGGAACCTAGAAACAACTGTAGAGAGTAATATTCTTTCTTGTTTTGAAATTCAAATCCTTTCCTTTTTATTCCGTAACATTTTCATATTCTTTTTCAAAATAATGCTTTTATGAAATAAAGCATTTAAATAAAATAACTAATATTCATATTTTCTTTGAAAAGAATATTAGTTAAATTCTCATCATTCTCATTTAAAACTCATTTCATGTTTTACTGTACAACCATAATTAGTACAGTACTTTAAATAGCAAAATCAGCTATTAAATCATTTTCGTATAACATATATATCATTTAAATCTAATATTCAATTTAAAAATTAAAATAAGAATATTAGATTTATTTTCCTCCTTTTTCCTTTTGAAAACATATCACATATTCATATTACATATAGTCTAATATTCAATTTAAACTCATAGTAAGAATATTAGACTTATAAACTCTTTTTCCTTTTGAAAACATATTACATGTTCATATCACATGTCATATGAAAATCATCTCGTAGTACTAAAATCAGTACTGAAATAAGCATTTTGTAAAATGCTGTAAATCACTTTCTGTCACATCCCGTTACCGTATTTTTCACCTTATTTTACACGATTCCTTCGGTTGGGCTGTCTGTGATACTTCACTTTTACTAACTGTTAAACAAATGTACAGTACATTGTTTATATTATACACATCCCCTATCTTAATTAATCAGATAAGTAGTACTGCAGATATGTCTAAATACAGAAAATAAATAATCGTACCTCATATAAATCAGTCGATCTGTCACATTGTCCTTTGTGTACAGCCGTAATTCACAATCAATTGATCTCACAATCATTAAAACCTGAAATGTTTAAAATTAAGGGATGAGCAAACCACGGCTCAGTAAGAGAGTTATATGTCACACTTGATATTCAGCTATCTATATGCTGAAAATATTTTTTTTTCTTCACTTTCTTTAAAATCTTCCTAGCTGGCTCTAGGCACACATGTAGGAAGGATACTACAGTCGGCTAGGGATCCAGATAGAATAAGGTAGGTATTTTAGAATACCATACTTGTCCCGGAACCTAGAAGCAACTGTAGAGAATATCAATTTTGTTGTTTCAAAACGATATAATTTTCGTTTTTCCACAGAGTAAACCACTTGTTCCTTTCCACTTCGGTATACTTTAAAACCCTTGACAGTTCAGTAATAAAAACAGTGGTTTACTTCTCTTCTCTTCTCTTCAGTACAGTAAAAACAGTACAGTACAGTGATTTGCAAATATCAAATCATTGGATAATTACTTCTTCGATTTTCTTTTTTCTCTTTTCAAATCAATAACCGTATCGTACTAAAGCCTCATAAGAAATGCATTTAAAATAGTCATAGTATCGATATATGCAGAAAACAAATGCCATAATAATGCATTTCATACTTTAAATCATTGTATGAATTCTTTAATGCATATATCTAAAATTCATACTTGTTTCAAACATGCATCATACTTTCGAAACTTAACATCATAATTAATAAAACTTTTCATACAATTCATGGAGACTAGGCAAAATCATATAGCAAGTATGCGGTCATGACACTTACTTCTTCCTCCGAAGAGGGAACGGAATACCTATGGCCATGGTATGGGCTGTAGACCTGATCAGAGTCGTACAGCGAACATGCACCACGAAGGACCAACATACCCACAAAGGATGAAAACATACACAATGTGGGCGAGAACATGCACGACGTGGGCTAAACATATGCCACAAGGGACGGAAACATGCACAATGTGGCAAGCATGACAGGCAATAACATAAACTATAGGAAAGCCTTAGTCTCAAAACTTACTTACATACCATCGATATAAAATAGTAAGGACCGGACGTGCCAGGGTCTAAGTTAGCCTGGGGTTTGCCACTCCGATACTTTTTTCGGAAAACATATACTTAAATCATACAACTGATATAAAATAGTAAGGACCGGGCGTGCCAGGGTCTAAGTTAGCCTGGGGTGTGCCACTCCGATACCTTTTTCGGAAAACATACTTATAGCATTATTGAAAAATATACATAGAAATCATAAATTCGTTTAGCTAATTATCAAAAGACTATGGAATTTAATTTCAGAACGAAATTCATGCTTCAAACATTTCTTTATAAATTGCGATGAAGACAGTTTGAAAAATCATCACTGAACATGTAAAAGGTTAAAACTATCTTTTTTCACCATAAAACATATATGCACGTTTTTCCATGCATTAAATTGAAAACATGATTTTATAATTATCGGAATTCAAATAAATTATTTTTATACTTTATGAAAATAAAATATTTATTTTCTAACTTTAAATTCTCATCTCAATGTTTTCTTTTAAAAACAAGTGTAGGGACCTTTAGTCTCGAAATCATAATTATTCATCCTTTCTTAACCTTTATGGAATATTCATAATTAATTATTTCCATAATTAAACCACAAAGGTTTTCTGTAAAATCAAGTGAATATTTAAGAATATTTGTAAAAATATTCACTTCAGTCTCTTTTTCATTTTCATTTCGTTTCACGTGAAATATCACCTATCAGAATAAATTTAGGTGATTTCCTTTTTTCACCATTTTCAAAACATGAATATTTTAAAATTAATTATCAATATATTCATGTTTTATGAAAACTAATCGATTTCTCGATTTTCATGTTAGAAATCGTTTCACGTGAAATAAAATCTTTTATTTTGGTTTTCGGTGATTTTCGATAAATTTCAGTAATTTTTTCGATAATTTTTCGACATTATAACGGCTACCGATTTGGTTAGCCTCCTGCACGAAAATACAGTTTATATTTTCAACCGGTGTTTCATCACAATTTCATCCGATAAACCATCACACTATAAAACCGATAGTTATCAATAGCATTTATAAAATTAAATGCAATTTAAAAACATGGCCGAATATCCTTACAGGCGGCACATGTCTCCCTTACCTGTTTCGGGTTGGCGACTGCCTCTTACCGGTCGCGCCCGTACTCCATCTGTTCCGATTCCTCATCTCGATCATCGAGAGAATTTTTCTGGAATTTAAATTCTAAAATTTAGAATTTTTCTACAATTATTTAAATAAATAAATTATTTAAATAATTTAGTACTTTTCGGGATTTCTTACCGATTCCCGAATTTCCCAGGATTTCCCGTAATTTCCTTTTTTTTTTCTCTCCTTTTCTTCTTTTTCTTCCTTCTTTCTTTTTCTCTTTTCTTTTCTTTTTCTTTTTCTTTTTCTTTTTTTTTTTTTTTTTTTTTTCTTTTCTTTCTTTTTCTTTTTTTTTTCCTTGGTCTGACCGGTTCAGACCAGTCAGACCGGTCAACCTTCCTCCACTGCCGGTTCTCCTCCGGCGGCTGATTCTCCGGCGGTTCGGTGGCTCAGCAGCTGGCCGGCGTTGAGACGAAGCTGTCGGTGGCCTCAGCTCAGCCTGGATCGGCGGCACGGCGGCGGATCTACTCGGTTTACCTTCGGTCACTTCTCCTCCTCCGTCGGCCTTCCTCCGCCGTCGTTGGCCTCACCGGTGGCCTCCATCCCATTCCTCTCCTTCCACCGATGCTTCGGTTGTAGTGGCGGCGGCCAATTCCGCCGGCAACCGCCAGATCTAGTTTCGTTTTCTTCCTCGATTTTCCGTCGTTTCGCGTCGATTCCTTCTCCGTTTCGCTTCGCCGGCGTTTCCTCCGGCTTCCTCTTGCTTTGCCGGCGACGACTTTCTCTTCTCCTCTCTCCCTTTCCTTCTCCGGCGGCCGCTGACGGGGGCGATCTCGCCTGGGGAAGGCAGAATCGGGGTCTTCCCGATTCTGTTTCTCTTTTCTTTTTAGTTCCCTTTCTAAATTAAGTATATACTACATTATATACTATATATCATATATTATACATATAATATTTATCATATATTATACATATAATATTATTTCATGTATAATGTAATACAATATATATATATATATTATATAAATTATATATATTGTACATTACAAAAATATATATCTAGTATATATATATATGTATATTTATATACTTAAAATTAAATAACATTTATATAAATATTTATATAAATGTCATAATTCCATATATATTGTATTTACAATATATATACATTTAAACTTTAATGTAATTTAATATTTATATTTTCTCAAATATGTATATACTTACATATACATAAAATATCATACTTGAATACATATGTATTATTTAAATTTATCAAATAGTATATATATATTCTTATATATACCAATGTACCTTTAATATATACTATATACCATACAGTATTTAAACACATATGTATTTATATCAAAATACATTTATATAATTTGTAATTATATAACCATATTTTATTCTCATTTCTCATTTTCTTATTTAATTTGGATTTCCATTTATCCAAATTAAATTTCCCTATTCTTTATTTAATTTCCTTCACTTAAATTTCCAAATTTTATCACTTCCTCCATTCTCGGAATTTCCACAATATTCCGATTCTCACAATTTTATTTATTTACTTTAATTTATTTATTTCCTCTTATCTATTTTCTTTAATATTAATTTCTACTATTAATAATTTCCAATAAATGGAAAATTTGCGGTTATCACATTCTCCCCACCTTAAGAAATTCGGTCCTCCGAATTTGGCTTAATTCAGAAGGTGATATATGCCGTATACTTACGACTTCTTATTTCTAGTTCATCCTCCAAGTCATACTGTCAGTACACTTTCAACATCAAGAATACTTTAGACCACTACATGCTGTCTTTCATCATATATGTGTCTATACTCTCGTAAGTTCATTTCTCAAATCGGGAGTTATTCATTTCCACTCTTTTCACATAAGAGTCCATGCACAGTATTTTTCATATCGTAGCTGATCCATGCTGTTCATCCTCCATTTTTCTCACTTAGTGCCAAGTCGATATAGTTTAAAACTATCAATTACACATGTCAATCAGTTGTATGTAAGTGTCCCAGTAGCTTTCACATCTCATGCACACGCTCTCTCAATATCATGGAGCGTTTACATCTTACGCTCATATATGTATATATATCAATATGGAGCGGTGCTATCAATACACTTGGGATCTCAAAGCCTTTTGCTATTTCTCATTAAGCATATGACAACTCAGAGACTCCCATCACATGTAAGGCTCACTGGAACTGTACATACACATTTACACCGTTTAACACTAATACTTCGACTACAGCACTAGAGAATCTAAGAGTCTGATAATGGAAAGTGATTCTATTTAGATCATCAGTCTTTAATCACTTCCATATCATCATTTCTCTTTTGGACTCTTTATTGCTCACAATATTCATTTTCACTTTTATCAAAACGACATTTCACTTGCAAACTTTATTATGGATTATCTCTTACAATTACCAATCATGAGACAATCATATTCTCTTCATGTAGTATAGTCTTTAAATCTCTTTTATAATCTAGATTCCAAAATTGAATCCTCAATTTATACATTTAATCACCACATCATCTATATACTTCTACCGTTTCTATCACGTTACGATGGTTATATGTATAATCATTTTTCATTTACATATTGGCAGTAAACATATCAATTATCTTACTCCTTGGAGTATCATTAATTTCATTTATCAAATCTGACTTAATTTTACATCTCGACACAATTATGTGATAACCAATACAAATCACTTTCAGTCTTACCTTCGGGAACTATTTCATATTGATGTTCCCTTCTCATCATATAACTTATTTCCTTATTCCACTTTCATTTTTGGTTTTCATATTCCCACTTTTATCTCTTCATATATATATATATATATATATATATTATATATTCATCCTTTTTGTCGATTTTCTCGATTAGTATGGTACTATACTGCTAAGATCTCGTAAAATTTTGCATACCATCTTTTCTTTACACATATCCATTTACCGACTTTAACTTCTTTCTTTAATTACATCACATTAGTAGAGCAGCTAATCTCATCACTCTTTTATAGATTGGCAGTAATATCTAGCTAGACTCATTAATCTCGTATCTCAATCATTATCTATATATCGTAGACATATTCACTGTTATCCAATCATCTCGAGATCATATATCTCAAGAGGAGATACTGTATAGCCAAATCTCTTATTTGCCAATCTTAACACAATTTCACAATCTTTAAGAGTCTAAGGGTTATACCACAATGCTGCTCATGTTTCATTTGTACTTTAGGCTCTATTAGCATTTCATCAATTTACTCATGTATGAATGCCTCATTCTTTAGGTTTATATACCTCACAAGGTAAATCATTAACCTTGTAACCTCAATAGGAACTCGTAAAATTCACTCCGATTTTCTAATTATAATCTTACAGACATCAATCTCCAATCTTTTATCTAAGGACGCTTTATACCAAGACAGGTCTTATAAACTCCTCATGGATATCGAATTAGATCCATAAGACATCTATTCCATAATGTAGATGAATATTTGTTCTTCAAAAGAACTTTATTAATGATAGGAATTTAATACATCCTTTTTATTCATCTAATTTTCAATGTCATTTGTGCTTCTCTCACTTACACTTATACAGATAACTTTCTTATCCACAATTTACGTTATCTGTATTTCCATCAATCACACCTTATACACGTGCACTTCATTATTCTTTCATTTTTCAGAGTGAATTTCTTAAGCTTTCGGATTCTCCTAAGTTCTCCGATAGAAGCTTAGAATCAGATTTCATATTCAAAATCGAGTCAAAGTTATCTCGATTCCTCCAATTTATATAATTCTAGAAGTTCCATCGAAATTCAAATCCGATGCTTTCTTTAATCCCAGCTTTCTTATTAATTCGGACATTTCATCCTCATGCCATTAATAATTCCATTATTATCAATGGATTCAAGATTAACTTGATTTCATCACTATTCAGAGCTTTGCCCAACATAGGGGCAATTTCGTCATTTCGACATTTATTTCTTTCTCCTCAGTATACATTTGAATCAAGGATCTTAATATCTATGTGCTGATAGTACCTCTTCTCGTACTAATATCAGCGATTTGAGATCTTATTCGATTTCGACAGAGAATTTCACTAAAATCTATAATTGAATTATTTTGTATGTAATGTAGCTTTACATCATCAATTTCTCTGTCAAATCACTCAAATCAAACTTCTGTTGGTTTATTTTAACTCCCTGTAAAATTTCAGAGGTAGGGGTATTTTGGTCATTTTTGGCCAAAAATTTTCTCTCTCTTCAAATTACCCTCAATCGATGATCTTAAAGTCTATTTAATGATGATATGTCATTCCCCTCCTTATATCATCACTTTCAGGTCTCAGTTCGGTTCGGACCGTAAAGTACTGGTGGGGCCCTCACCGAGTCCTTTCGATTCCTTACCGAACAGGCCTTCAAATAAATTTTAAGATCACAAATTTTCTGGTAATTTCTGAGCCTATTTTCTTCTTTAACATTTTCAATTTATACTTTCTCACTCCCTTTAAATTATTTTACTCTATTTACAATCATTTATTTTCTCTATATATTCAGACAACACAGTACTACCGGGGATGTTTAACACTTTTCCTTCCAAAAGTATTCACAGACATCAGGCCAACCATGCTCTGATACCATTAAACCTGTCACATCCCGTTACCGTATTTTTCACCTTATTTTACACGATTCCTTCGGTTGGGCTGTCTGTGATACTTCACTTTTACTAACTGTTAAACAAATGTACAGTACATTGTTTATATTATACACATCCCCTATCTTAATTAATCAGATAAGTAGTACTGCAGATATGTCTAAATACAGAAAATAAATAATCGTACCTCATATAAATCAGTCGATCTGTCACATTGTCCTTTGTGTACAGCCGTAATTCACAATCAATTGATCTCACAATCATTAAAACCTGAAATGTTTAAAATTAAGGGATGAGCAAACCACGGCTCAGTAAGAGAGTTATATGTCACACTTGATATTCAGCTATCTATATGCTGAAAATATTTTTTTTTCTTCACTTTCTTTAAAATCTTCCTAGCTGGCTCTAGGCACACATGTAGGAAGGATACTACAGTCGGCTAGGGATCCAGATAGAATAAGGTAGGTATTTTAGAATACCATACTTGTCCCGGAACCTAGAAGCAACTGTAGAGAATATCAATTTTGTTGTTTCAAAACGATATAATTTTCGTTTTTCCACAGAGTAAACCACTTGTTCCTTTCCACTTCGGTATACTTTAAAACCCTTGACAGTTCAGTAATAAAAACAGTGGTTTACTTCTCTTCTCTTCTCTTCAGTACAGTAAAAACAGTACAGTACAGTGATTTGCAAATATCAAATCATTGGATAATTACTTCTTCGATTTTCTTTTTTCTCTTTTCAAATCAATAACCGTATCGTACTAAAGCCTCATAAGAAATGCATTTAAAATAGTCATAGTATCGATATATGCAGAAAACAAATGCCATAATAATGCATTTCATACTTTAAATCATTGTATGAATTCTTTAATGCATATATCTAAAATTCATACTTGTTTCAAACATGCATCATACTTTCGAAACTTAACATCATAATTAATAAAACTTTTCATACAATTCATGGAGACTAGGCAAAATCATATAGCAAGTATGCGGTCATGACACTTACTTCTTCCTCCGAAGAGGGAACGGAATACCTATGGCCATGGTATGGGCTGTAGACCTGATCAGAGTCGTACAGCGAACATGCACCACGAAGGACCAACATACCCACAAAGGATGAAAACATACACAATGTGGGCGAGAACATGCACGACGTGGGCTAAACATATGCCACAAGGGACGGAAACATGCACAATGTGGCAAGCATGACAGGCAATAACATAAACTATAGGAAAGCCTTAGTCTCAAAACTTACTTACATACCATCGATATAAAATAGTAAGGACCGGACGTGCCAGGGTCTAAGTTAGCCTGGGGTTTGCCACTCCGATACTTTTTTCGGAAAACATATACTTAAATCATACAACTGATATAAAATAGTAAGGACCGGGCGTGCCAGGGTCTAAGTTAGCCTGGGGTGTGCCACTCCGATACCTTTTTCGGAAAACATACTTATAGCATTATTGAAAAATATACATAGAAATCATAAATTCGTTTAGCTAATTATCAAAAGACTATGGAATTTAATTTCAGAACGAAATTCATGCTTCAAACATTTCTTTATAAATTGCGATGAAGACAGTTTGAAAAATCATCACTGAACATGTAAAAGGTTAAAACTATCTTTTTTCACCATAAAACATATATGCACGTTTTTCCATGCATTAAATTGAAAACATGATTTTATAATTATCGGAATTCAAATAAATTATTTTTATACTTTATGAAAATAAAATATTTATTTTCTAACTTTAAATTCTCATCTCAATGTTTTCTTTTAAAAACAAGTGTAGGGACCTTTAGTCTCGAAATCATAATTATTCATCCTTTCTTAACCTTTATGGAATATTCATAATTAATTATTTCCATAATTAAACCACAAAGGTTTTCTGTAAAATCAAGTGAATATTTAAGAATATTTGTAAAAATATTCACTTCAGTCTCTTTTTCATTTTCATTTCGTTTCACGTGAAATATCACCTATCAGAATAAATTTAGGTGATTTCCTTTTTTCACCATTTTCAAAACATGAATATTTTAAAATTAATTATCAATATATTCATGTTTTATGAAAACTAATCGATTTCTCGATTTTCATGTTAGAAATCGTTTCACGTGAAATAAAATCTTTTATTTTGGTTTTCGGTGATTTTCGATAAATTTCAGTAATTTTTTCGATAATTTTTCGACATTATAACGGCTACCGATTTGGTTAGCCTCCTGCACGAAAATACAGTTTATATTTTCAACCGGTGTTTCATCACAATTTCATCCGATAAACCATCACACTATAAAACCGATAGTTATCAATAGCATTTATAAAATTAAATGCAATTTAAAAACATGGCCGAATATCCTTACAGGCGGCACATGTCTCCCTTACCTGTTTCGGGTTGGCGACTGCCTCTTACCGGTCGCGCCCGTACTCCATCTGTTCCGATTCCTCATCTCGATCATCGAGAGAATTTTTCTGGAATTTAAATTCTAAAATTTAGAATTTTTCTACAATTATTTAAATAAATAAATTATTTAAATAATTTAGTACTTTTCGGGATTTCTTACCGATTCCCGAATTTCCCAGGATTTCCCGTAATTTCCTTTTTTTTTTCTCTCCTTTTCTTCTTTTTCTTCCTTCTTTCTTTTTCTCTTTTCTTTTCTTTTTCTTTTTCTTTTTCTTTTTTTTTTTTTTTTTTTTTTCTTTTCTTTCTTTTTCTTTTTTTTTTCCTTGGTCTGACCGGTTCAGACCAGTCAGACCGGTCAACCTTCCTCCACTGCCGGTTCTCCTCCGGCGGCTGATTCTCCGGCGGTTCGGTGGCTCAGCAGCTGGCCGGCGTTGAGACGAAGCTGTCGGTGGCCTCAGCTCAGCCTGGATCGGCGGCACGGCGGCGGATCTACTCGGTTTACCTTCGGTCACTTCTCCTCCTCCGTCGGCCTTCCTCCGCCGTCGTTGGCCTCACCGGTGGCCTCCATCCCATTCCTCTCCTTCCACCGATGCTTCGGTTGTAGTGGCGGCGGCCAATTCCGCCGGCAACCGCCAGATCTAGTTTCGTTTTCTTCCTCGATTTTCCGTCGTTTCGCGTCGATTCCTTCTCCGTTTCGCTTCGCCGGCGTTTCCTCCGGCTTCCTCTTGCTTTGCCGGCGACGACTTTCTCTTCTCCTCTCTCCCTTTCCTTCTCCGGCGGCCGCTGACGGGGGCGATCTCGCCTGGGGAAGGCAGAATCGGGGTCTTCCCGATTCTGTTTCTCTTTTCTTTTTAGTTCCCTTTCTAAATTAAGTATATACTACATTATATACTATATATCATATATTATACATATAATATTTATCATATATTATACATATAATATTATTTCATGTATAATGTAATACAATATATATATATATATTATATAAATTATATATATTGTACATTACAAAAATATATATCTAGTATATATATATATGTATATTTATATACTTAAAATTAAATAACATTTATATAAATATTTATATAAATGTCATAATTCCATATATATTGTATTTACAATATATATACATTTAAACTTTAATGTAATTTAATATTTATATTTTCTCAAATATGTATATACTTACATATACATAAAATATCATACTTGAATACATATGTATTATTTAAATTTATCAAATAGTATATATATATTCTTATATATACCAATGTACCTTTAATATATACTATATACCATACAGTATTTAAACACATATGTATTTATATCAAAATACATTTATATAATTTGTAATTATATAACCATATTTTATTCTCATTTCTCATTTTCTTATTTAATTTGGATTTCCATTTATCCAAATTAAATTTCCCTATTCTTTATTTAATTTCCTTCACTTAAATTTCCAAATTTTATCACTTCCTCCATTCTCGGAATTTCCACAATATTCCGATTCTCACAATTTTATTTATTTACTTTAATTTATTTATTTCCTCTTATCTATTTTCTTTAATATTAATTTCTACTATTAATAATTTCCAATAAATGGAAAATTTGCGGTTATCACACTTTCATTTGATTTATCACATATCATGTAAAACATTTTCATTTCATGTATCACATATCATATAAAACATTTTCATATATGGAGACTTAGGCACGCACGCCCAGCCCGTCCACTGGGTCGTCACTCATATCATTCTATAGACCCCGAAGGGTATGAATAATCATGTCAGATCTATGGCCATAGTCTATAATTGTCCTCGGCAGATCACTGATCAGGTGTCGGCCGGGACTACATATCACATGTCACATATTACATATCACATGTCACATATCACATATCACATATCAGCATGATAAGATTGCCATCTAGTCTCAAAACAGTATTTTTCATCATCAGAAAACCTTTATGGAATTTATAAAAATAATAATTTCATAATTAAAACCGTAAAGGTTATATAATAAATCAAGTGAATATTTAAGAAAATATTTATAACATATTCACTTTATCCCTTTTTCATCTTTCATTTCATATCACATGTAATTCATACATCGAAAGAATATTTAGAAAACTTTTATAAAATATTCTCTTTATCCTTTTTTCATTTGCCATTTCATATCACATATAGTTCATATATTGAGAGAATTTTCGGTGATCTCATTATCACCAATTTCGAAAACATGAATATTTTTAAAATGAAATTCATTATATTCATGTTTTATGAAAAATAATCATTTTCTCGATTTTCGTGGATGGAAATCATTTCTCGTGAAATAAAATCATTTATTATGATTTTATAAATTTTCTAGAAATTTTCGGTAATTTTCGAAAATTTTTCGGCAGTATAATGGCTGCCGATTGGTTAGCCTCCTGCACGAAAAATACAGTTTATAATTTCAACCGGTACTTCACGACAATTTTCCAACCAATCATTTATCGCAATACTTTCATAAATACTTTCATAAAATATTTCATAATTAAAATCATGCAGACTGAATATCCTTACAGTGCTGCACATGCATCCCTTACCTGTTCCGGGTCGATGACTTCCTCTTACCGGTCGCGCCCGTACTCCATCTCTTCCGATTCCTCATCTCGATCGCCGAGAATAATTTTTGGAATTTAAATTCTAAATTTTAGAATTTTCTCAAATTATTTAAATAAATAATTTATTTAAATATTTATCATTAATAATTTCTCGGATTTCTTACCGATTCCCGATATTCTCGAGTTCCTGAGAATTTTTCGAATTCTCGAAAATTTTCCTTTTTCTCTCTCTCTTTCTTCTTTTCCTCTTTTCTTTCTTCCTTTTTCTCTTTTCTTTTCTTTCTCTTTCTTTTCTTTTTCTTTTTCTTTTTCTTTTTCCTTTTTCTTTTCTTTTTCTTTTCCTTTTTCCCATTGGCCGGTTCAGCCTTCTTCCTCGCCGGTTCTTCACCGGTGGCCAGTTCGCCTGCGGTTCACTGGCTCCTCAGCTGGCCGACGGCACGGCGAAGATACCGGTGCCCTCCGTTTGCCCTGGATCGGCGGCACGACGGCGGATAGACTCGATTTAGCTTCGTTTTCTTCCGCCTCTTCGCTGGCCTTCCTTCGCCATTCACCGCGCCTCGGGTGGCCTCCATCGTCTTCCTCTCCCTCCGGCGGTGCTTCGATGGCAGTGGCGGTGCATGGATCGGCCGGCACCGCCGTCTACCATTTTTCCTTTCCTTTCCGGCTTCGCCGGTTTTTCCCTTCTGTTTCACCTCGTTTCGCTTCTTCTTTCCGTCCTTTCCCGTCGCCAGTCGCCTCCTTCTCTTCTTCCTCTCATCGGCGACGTCTTCTTCTTCTTCCTTTGGCCAGCCGGCCGGCCTACGGTGGCCAGCCTCCGTCTCACGTCTTCCCTCTGTGTTTATTTTCTGGGTTTTGAGACAGAAACGGGGTCCCGATCCCATTTCTGTTTTAATTTAATTTTTTATATATATATATAATTATAGATATATATATATATATACATATTTATATAACTCATTTATTTATATATATAAATATATATATCTATACACATCACTTTAACATAAAATAATATATATTTCATATATATATTATTTATATTTATTTATATACATAATTGTATATAAAAATATACACATTTATTTATTTAATATAAAATAGTATATATTCATTTATAATATATATATACTATATTTCAAATACATACATATGTATTTATATAAAAATATCTGCAAATATATTTATATAATCTAATTATATAAATATATTCTTATACGCATTTTATTCCGTTAAATTTGATTTCTTAATATCCAATTATTTTCTCCTTTTCATTTCCTATTTAATTTGGATTTCCATTTATCCAAATTAAATTCCTCCTTTCCTTATTTTTCATAACTCCGACTTTATTTTTATTTACTTTAATTTATCTATTTGCATTTAAATTAAATTTTCGAATTAATAATATCAAAATTCGAAAATTTGCGGTTATCACATTCTCCCCACCTTAAGAAATTCGGTCCTCCGAATTTCACTTAAGTTAAAGGTGGTATCGTTCCGTATACTCATCATCTTGTATACTTATCATTCTTGACCTTTTGATCAGCTTCCATATTGTACTGCCAGTATATCATCAACATCATAATCACCTTTTATACCACTATATATCATCTTTCATCATATACTCATACTCCCTTAAATTTCTTATTAATTGGGAGTTTTCCATTTTCCACTCATTTTCATATCACATATTATTCATACTGTTCATTATCTATCTTCCTTATTTGGTGCCAAGTCGATACATTTCGATAATTATCATTTACCGATTTTAAATCAAAAGTATGTAATTGTCCAGTAGCTTTCACATCTCATGCATCCGCTCATTTAACATATCATCGAGCATTTCCATTCTACACTCAAACATTTACATCATGTACGGAGAGGTGTTGTCAATAGATTTGGAATCTCAGAGCCTTTTGCTATTTCCCATACATATATAGCTACTCAGAGAGGTGTTGTCAATAATATTTTGACTATGGCACTAAAGAATCTAAGAGTTTGATAATGGAGAAGTGATTTCATTAGACTATCATTCTATAATCACTTCCATATTATCATATCTCTTTTAGATTCTTCATTATTATCCTCAATACTTTTTTTTTCATATTTATTTCATTAAATGCTGCAGCTCATTTGCAGACTTTATTATTTACTCATCATTTTCTTTCCATATCGTCTTTCCATGTAATCTCATCATTACATCTCTTATTCTTATGGTATACTCTATATCACTTAAGTTTTAGAATATACTTGAGCTTATACTCTTCATAATTTAAATTTCATAGGTGACAAATCAATCATCATTTTCGTCACCACATTATCCATGTAATTCCACCATTTCCAAGGTGGTTGTATATATATATATTTATCATTTTTTTTCCATTTATATGACTGGCAGTAAAAATATAAATCATTTCCTTACTCTTTTGAGTAGCATTACTTTTCCTCTATTGAGTTTGACTCGATCTTACATTTAACCATAATCATGTGATAACCACAAAATCACTTTCAGTCTCAATTTCGAGAACTGCTTCATATTCATATTCTCTTTTCATCATGTACTTATCCTCTTATTACATATTCATCTTTTCCTTCATCATCATTTTGATCACTTTTCATCAGTAGTAAAATATTCCACTAATAAAATCTTTTAACCTTTTACATATCATCTTCATACTTATTCATTCACTGACTTAAACTTATTAAATTTTAAGTCACATCTTTAGAGCAGCTAACCCAATAACTCTTCCATAAATTGGCAATAGTATTTAGTTAGACCCAATACATTTCGTATCTCAATCATTATCTCTTCATCACTGACAGATCCACGTCGCTCTGTCATTCAAGATCATATATTTTAGAAAGAGATACTATCTAGCTAAATCTTCTATTTGCCATTCTTAACATACACTTCACTGTCTTTAAGAGTCTGCAGGGTTATACCACTATGCTGCTCATTTTCCATTTGTGCCATAGACTGTATCGCTATCTCATCATATTATCCATATATATGGTCGCCTCAGTCATTAGGCTTATATACCTCAATAAGGTATTCCATTTACCTTCTAAACCTCAGGAGGAACTCGTAAAATTATATCAAGTTCTAATCATTATCATCTTACGACCATCAATTTCCAACTTTTCATCTAGTGATGCCTTGTACAGAGATTGATATTATAAGGTCCTTGTACATCTCCGATTAAATCAAATAAGGCATCACTTCACATAGCCGATTATTTGTTCTTCATAAGAACTTTATTATAAAATAGGATTTTAATTCCCCATTTATATTTCGTCCTCAATTTACCTCATCCATATTTCCATCCTTTACATCATTTAATTCATCCTTAATCACATCATTTGTATTTCCATCAATTCCTTTTATACAAGCGAATTTCATTATCCACAAATTTTTCAGAGTTATTTCTTAAGCTTTTCGGACTCTTCTATATTCTCCAATATAAGCTTAAGAATAAATTTCATATTTAAAATCGAGTCAACGTTAGTTCGATTTCTCCAATCTATATAACTCTGAAAATTCATCAGGAATCTCCTCTGATGCTTTCTTTAATCATATATCTCTCATCATTTTGGACATTCATCTTTGTGTCCTATCATTTCACTCAAGGCAAAGATATTTAATATTTAAATCATTTTAACATTTGCTCCGCCTTGATTTGCTTATTTCTCATACTCCACAGCATATCAATCCTCTTAATTTACAATGCTGTATCAAGTGCAATTATTTAATTAACACCTTTCACAGCTAATCGATTTATTATTGGAATTCATTTTAAAATCATTTTCATTTAATAATTCAGGTTAGCTGTTATCTTCCTTATCTCTTATCATCATTTATTGTTCTTATGCATATACTCAAATTTTATATCACTCCATACAGTATATCATTCCTTAAAACATAATTCATAATATTCTGGTTCTATAATTATCGGTTTAATACTTCAAAGATAGTAGGGATGTATAGAACCAAAATTAACAGTACTACTATGGATTTCATCATTTATACTGATCACTTTCTCATTCATCATCAGTAATCAGTTTTCTTTCATCATATCCAACGATCCCGTAATCATATCCCATCAATACACTTTTAATTTCAACCCTTAAAAATCAATAACTGAGTCGCTCATCCTGCGACTTCCATATAACCATTCGGGTCATATGAGTAACTTAAGTGCAGTGAAATTTATAATCGGGATCGTTATACCCATATTGTGTCCTTAAACCATCAATAACTCCATTACTATCAATATATTCAGAATCGACTTGATTTTATCACTATTCAAACCATAATCCCACATAAAGGCATTTTCGTCATTTCCACATTTATTTCTTTCTCCTCAATATACATTTAAATCAGTGATCTTATTATCTATTTGCTGATAGTACCCCTTTCTCATACCAATATCAGCAGTTTAAAATCTTTTTCGATTTCGACAGAGAAATCAATAGAATCTATAATTGAATTATTTTGCCTGAAATGCAGCTTTACATCATCAATTTCTCTGTCAAATCGATCCATTCCAACTTCTGGTGATCTATTTTGACTCCCGGCAAAATTTTGAGGGTAGGGGTATTTTGGTCATTTTTGGTCAAAAATTTTCTCTCTGCTCAAAATACCTTTAATCGATGATCTTAATGTCTATTTAGTGGTGATACTTCATTCCCTTCCTTTATATCATCACTTTCAGGTCTCAGTTCAATCTGGACAGAAAAGTACTGGTGGGGCCCTCACCGAGTCCATATCTGTTCTTTACCGAACCGACCTTCATTTAGATCATAAGATCACCATTTCAGGTAATAATCCTGAGTCGTTTTCCCTTTTTAGCATTCCTTATTTCATAATTGCTCACTCCCTTCTAAACACTTAATTAAATTTGTAATCATTTATCTTCTCTATGTATTCAGACTACACAGTACTACAGGGGATGTTAATCTTTTTCGACACATTTCCTTTTCAAAGTATCGATAGACATCAGGCCAACCCTGCTCTGATACCATTAAATCTGTCACAGCCCGTGACCCTATTTTTCACCTTTTTCTATACATCTTATTTGATTGGGCTGTCTACGATACTTTACTTTTCCTTTACATATAAACAATATCATTTTTAAATTATAATACGAATTACATCCCCTATCTTACTTCATGAGAAAGTAGTACTGTGAATATGTCTAAATACAGAAAATAAATGATCATACCTCATGTTATAAGTCGAGCTGTCGCATCGTCCCCAAATGCACAGCCGAAATCCTTTAAGTGTCAGACTCTCAGTCTTCAAAAACCTGAAATGTTAAAATTAAGGAGTGAGCAAACCACGGCTCAGCAAGGGAATTATATGCATACTTGATATTCAGCTTCCTATATGCTGAAAATCTTTTTCATTTTTCCTATGGGCTCTAAGCTCGCATGTAGGAAAGATACTACAGTCGGCTAGGGATCCGGATGGAGTAAGGTAGGTATTTTGAAATACCTATCTTGTTCCGGAACCTAGAAACAACTGTAGAGAGTAATATTCTTTCTTGTTTTGAAATTCAAATCCTTTCCTTTTTATTCCGTAACATTTTCATATTCTTTTTCAAAATAATGCTTTTATGAAATAAAGCATTTAAATAAAATAACTAATATTCATATTTTCTTTGAAAAGAATATTAGTTAAATTCTCATCATTCTCATTTAAAACTCATTTCATGTTTTACTGTACAACCATAATTAGTACAGTACTTTAAATAGCAAAATCAGCTATTAAATCATTTTCGTATAACATATATATCATTTAAATCTAATATTCAATTTAAAAATTAAAATAAGAATATTAGATTTATTTTCCTCCTTTTTCCTTTTGAAAACATATCACATATTCATGTTACATATAGTCTAATATTCAATTTAAACTCATAGTAAGAATATTAGACTTATAAACTCTTTTTCCTTTTGAAAACATATTACATGTTCATATCACATGTCATATGAAAATCATCTCGCAGTACTAAAATCAGTACTGAAATAAGCATTTTGTAAAATGCTGTAAATCACTTTCATTTGATTTATCACATATAATGGGAATAATAGCCAAATAAGCCCTCGACTTTGAGCCCAAAATGGAATTAAGCCCTCAACGTTTTATTTCGTGGCAATCAGTCCATAAACTTTTATTTCAGTGGAAATAAACCCTCAACCTTCTAAAATTATGCAATTAAGTCCAAATATGTTAAATGACACTAATTGCCGTTAGTGAAAGCTGACGTGGATAGCTTAATTGGCTGCCACGTGGCATGCCACGTGTGCAATACTAACGGCAGTTAATGTCATTTAACAGATTTGGACTTAATTGCATAATTTTAGAAGGTTGAGGGTTTATTTTCACTGAAATAAAAGTTTATGGACTGATTTCCATGAAATAAAAGTTTGAGGGCTTAATTCCATTTTGGGCTTAAGGTCGAGGGCTTATTTGGCTATTTTGCCCATATAATGTAAAACATTTTCATTTCATGTATCACATATCATATAAAACATTTTCATATATGGAGACTTGGGCACGCACGCCCAGCCCGTCCACTGGGTCATCACTCATATCATGCTATAGACCCCGAAGGGTATGAATAATCATGTCAGATCTATGGCCATAGTCTATAATTGTCTTCGGCGGATCACTGATCAGGTGTCGGCCGGGACTACATATCACATATCACATATTACATATCACATGTCACATATCACATATCAGCATGATAAGGTTGCCATCTAGTCTCAAAACAGTATTTTTCATCATCAGAAAACCTTTATGGAATTTATAAAAATAATAATTTCATAATTAAAGCCATAAAGGTTATATAATAAATCAAGTGAATATTTCAGAAAATATTTATAAAATATTCACTTTATCCCTTTTTCATCTTTCATTTCATATCACATGTAATTCATATATCGAGAGAATATTTAGAAAGCTGTTATAAAATATTCTCTTTATCCCTTGTTCATTTTCCATTTCATATCACATATAGTTCATATATTGAGAGAATTTTTGGTGATCTCATTATCACCAATTTCGAAAACATGAATATTTTTAAAATGAAATTCATTATATTCATGTTTTATGAAAAATAATCATTTTCTCGATTTTCGTGGTTGGAAATCATTTCTCGTGAAATAAAATCATTTATTATGATTTTATAAATTTTCTAGAAATTTTCGATAATTTTCGAAAATTTTTCGGCAGTATAACGGCTGCCGATTGGTTAGCCTCCTGCACAAAAAATACAGTTTATAATTTCAACCGGTACTTCACGACAATTTTCCAACCAATCATTTATCGCAATACTTTCATAAAATATTTCATAATTAAAATCATGCAGACTGAATATCTTTACAGTGCTGCACATGCATTCCTTACCTGTTCCGGGTCGACGACTTCCACTTACCGGTCGCGCCCGTACTCCATCTCTTCCGATTCCTCATCTCGATCGCCGAGAATAATTTCTGGAATTTAAATTCTAAATTTTAGAATTTTCTCAAATTATTTAAATAAATAATTTATTTAAATATTTATCATTAATAATTTCTCGGATTTCTTACCGATTCCCGAGATTCTCGAGTTCCTGAGAATTTTTCGAATTCTCGAAAATTTTCCTTTTTCTCTCTCTTTCTTCTTTTCCTCTTTTCTTTCTTCCTTTTTCTCTTTTCTTTTCTTTCTCTTTCTTTTCTTTTTCTTTTTCTTTTTCTTTTTCTTTTTCCTTTTTCTTTTCTTTTTCTTTTCCTTTTTCCTGTTGGCCGGTTCAGCCTTCTTCCTCGCCGGTTCTTCACCAGCGGCCGGTTCTTCGACGGTTCACTGGCTCCTCAGCTGGCCGACGGCACGGCGAAGCTATCGGCGCCCTCCGTTTGACCTAGATCGATGGCACGACGGTGGATCGACTCGATTTAGCTTCGTTTTCTTCCGCCTCTTCGCCGACCTTCCTCCGCCGTTCACTGGGCCTCGGGTGGCCTCCATCGTCTTAATCTCCCTCCGGCGGTGCTTCGATGGCAGTGGCGGTGCCTGGATCGGCCAGCATCGCTGTCTACCATTTTTCCTTTCCTTTCCGGCTTCGCCGGTTTTTCCCTTCTGTTTCACCGCGTTTCGCTTCTTCTTTCCGTCCTTTCCTGTCGCCGGTCGCCTCCTTCTCTTCTTCCTCTCACCGACGACGTCTTCTTCTTCTTCCTTTGGCCAGCCGGCCGACGGTGGCCAACCTCCCTCTCACGTCTTCCCTTTGTGTGTATTTACTAGGTTTTGAGACAGAAACGGGGTCCCGATCCCATTTCTATTTTAATTTAATTTTTATATATATATATATATATAATTATAGATATATATATATATACATATTTATATAACTCATTTATTTATATATATATATATATAAATATATATACATCTATACACATCACTTTAACATAAAATAATATATATTTCATATATATATTATTTATATTTATTTATATACATAATTGTATATAAAAATATACACATTTATTTGTTTAATATAAAATAGTATATAATCATTTATAATATACATATACTATATTTCAAATACATACATATGTATTTATATAAAAATATCTGCAAATATATTTATATAATCTAATTATATAAATATATTCTTATACGCATTTTATTCCGTTAAATTTGATTTCTTAATATCCAATTATTTTCTCATTTTCATTTCCTATTTAATTTGGATTTCCATTTATTCAAATTAAATTCCTCCTTTCCTTATTTTCCATAACTCCGACTTTATTTATATTTACTTTAATTTATCTATTTGCATTTAAATTAAATTTTCGAATTAATAATATCAAAATTCGAAAATTCGCAGTTATCACAAAGAGTTACCAATGGAGCCAATTCCTTTAATTTGTCCTTTGGAGTTGTCTCAAATGTGACTTCTCCACCACTTTTATGCTTTAGGAGCTTGAATTGGCTCTTGTCACTCGTCATGTGTCTTGAGCATCCACTATCAAGGTACCAATGCTCCTTGGACTTAGCCTTATAGCAATAGTCTTCCTCATACACACAAACACATCAAGCTTTCATCTTAGGTACCCAAATTTTCTTAGGTCCTTGAGAGTTAGTACTAATAATTTTTGATCCTTTAGGGATCCATTTCATCTTTAAGGACTCATCACTTGAATTTAAAACATGTTGAGGCACCCAAATCTTGACAGCCATTTTTCCTCTAATCATGGTCTTCCTAGAAGTGCATGCTTGTGAAAAGTGTCCTAGTTTATTACATAATGTGCAGAAAACAAATTTTCTATCTTTAACTAGGAAGTTTTTAAGATGAGTCTCTTTGTTAGATGCATTATAGCCTAACCCTTCTCTATCAAAGAATGCTCTTTGAGTTTCTAGCATTTGATCAAGTTTTTGCTGACCCATGTAAAATCTGGAAAAGGAGTTTTGCAAATTAGTGTTCTTCTTATTTAATTCTTCGATTTCTAGATTAGCATTTTCTAATTTCTTCTCACATTCTAACTTAACATTCACAAGCATTTCATTTTCCTTTTTCAACTTAGAGATCATTTTCTTATATTTCAAGTTCATGCATTCAAATTCATTGGCTAACTCATCAAATGCATCTTGCAATTCATCAAAAGTGTATTCATTAGTATCTAACAAGTTAGAAGTTACCTTCTCATCTTCAAAAGCCATGAAACAAAGGTTGGCTACTTCATCTTCCATATTCTCTTCATCGGAACAATCACTATCACTCTAAGTAGCCACCATTGCCTTCTTCTTTTGTTTCTTCTCATTTTGCTTTTTTTACAAAGGACAATCAAACTTAGTATGACCAGGTTTTTTGCATTCATAACAAATAATTTGGTCATTTTCTTTCCTACTAGTTTCTCCTCTATTTAACTCTCTCCTAGGGGTTCTCCTAGAATTTCCACTAGCTCTCATCCTCATGAATTTATTGAATCTCTTGGCAAACATGACCATTTCTAAATCCTTTTCATCACCACTTATATCATGATCATCTTTTGATTCCTTAATTGTGGTGGATTTTAGTGCTACTCCAACTTTCTTTGGGGATCTTGGTTTCTCTTAATTTTCATCTCATAAGTGAGTAAGGATCCCATAAGTTCATCTAATAAGAGTGTATGAGGGTCCCTGGATTCCTCAATAGCAGTGACTTTAGCTTCCCATGATTTAGGTAGGCTATTGAGAACCTTTTTGACCATCTCTACATTAGAGTATGTCTTCCCTAAAGCTTTAAGACCATTTATTATGTCCGTAAACCTAGTAAACATGTCACTAATTGACTCATCATTCTTCATTCTAAATAGTTTATAGTCTTGAGTGAGCATGCCTACTTTTGTTTCTTTGACTTGTGTGGTTCCCTCATGTGTGATAGCTAGTTTATCCCAAACTTGTTTAGCATTTTCACATTGTGAAACTCGATTATATTCGTTTGGTCCTAATACAGAAAATAGTGTGTGCATTGCTTTAACATTAAGTTGTGCCATTCTAATATCATTAGTATCCCATTCATCTTCTTTTTTAGGCACATCCGACCCATCTACTTTCTTAATAGGGATAAGGGGACCTTTAACAATAATTCTCCATACTTCATAATCATTGGCTTGAATAAATAGCATCATTCTAGTCTTCAATAGGCATAGTTTTCACCATTAAAGAGTGGAAGTCTAACCGTAGAGTGTCCCTCTCCTACCAAAGGTGTAGACAAACTAGTTTGAGCCATTAGTGATCGTTTTACTTGACAGATGTTAATCTAACTCAATCTCGAGTCCAAGCTCTGATACCAATTGTTGCTCTACCGAGAGGGGGGTGAATCGGTTTTCTACTTATTTCTAATTTTCCTAACTCTTAATGCACAATTAAAACTAAATAAATAACAATGAAATAAGTGCAGTAAAAAGAGTAAGGAAAGGAGAAGCAAACACAAGTTTATAGAGGTTCGGCCAATCTCTTGCCTACGTCCTCTCTCCTTGAACCGCTTGTCAAGGTTTTGATTCAACTCTTCCTTGAGAATGCTTACAAACCACTTAAAGGTGTGGCAAGACCTCTTACAATTTCTCTTGAGACTTTAGAAATCTCCTTCTAAGCCTCTACCCTTGTATTACTACCCACACTCTACAATATCAGTCCTTACAAGGATAGCTCACCCCTTTAAATAAGAGAATTTTTAGTGAATGGGTGAAGAACACAAAGAAATCTCACAAAATGGAGTTACAATGAAGATTTTCATATTTGAGTTTTCTCTCTTGAAGTTTGAATACTTTAGAATGCTTGTTCTACCTCCAAACTTCATAAATGCCTCTATTTATAGTCTACCAAACGTCTGGAACAGTTGGTGCAGCATTTAATGCATTTCTTCCCGTTGAAACCCTCAAAAACTAGCTGTTGGAGTCAGATTTCGAGCGAAGGGATCGATCCCTTTTCTCCAAAATTCATTCTTAGCCTTTTCTAGGTCTTTTCCAAGTAATCTGCCATTGAGGGATCGATCCCTTTCCTGGGGAGATCGATCCCTTTTCTCCAGAATGCTTTTCAAACTTCTCTCGGGTGGCTTCTGAAGCATTCTGCCATTTGGGGATCGATCCCTTTTGTCTAGTACACCATCCTGCACTTAATTTGCTGCATAGTTTATGGCTTTTATGATTCTAAGTCAGTTAAAATAACTTTCTAACACTTTTCTAAGAGTATTTACTGACTTTTTCAATTGAAATCTCAATCCAAGACTTTGTTAAAATAATTTCTATCATTGAGTTCATTCAAAGCAAATTTACTTAGAGAAAAATCATTTTTAAGCTTACTTGAGTTTTGTCATTTCAAAATACTTGTCAAATTAAAGCTAACAAGGGTATTGCATTTACGTTAGAGCATATTTGGTGTTTGAATAAAGTTTCAACTAGCATCTCACTTAGTTTGCATCAAATTTGGCGTTGTCATTTCAGCTGCTAATAAGCATCCTTTGTGGTATTTTGTCAATCTATTTTTGGCATATTTTAAGTGCATTTCTAGTAGTATAATCCCATGTTTACATCATATAAATTTTAGGAATTTCTTAGGAGTCAATTCGGATTAGTTTCCTTAGTTATTTCATAGTTTGTTCATGCATTGCATTTTGATTTCCTGATCAGTTTTATAGTTACTGTTTTTGCATTTCACGGTTGTTTAGTGTTCAATTTAGGTGTATTTCATTAGTTTTAGTGCATTTTAGTGTTAAGTAATCATCATAGGATTTTTAGGAAGCATTAGGGTAATTTTAGGAAGCTTTTTACATAGCATTTTTACTATTCTTTCTAGCTTAGGCATCATTTATAGTATGCTGTCCAAATTTTAGTTAGTTACTGTTTTAGGTGTTTTTAGGGTATATTTCATTAAGTTTAAGTCATTTTAGGATCATGTAATTAGTGATTAAGGTATAGGTTATGTTAGATTAATTTTTTTTTATAGCATTTTAGTGGCATTTTAGGTTCAATTTTGCATTAAATTTAAATTCTGTCCAGGTTTTATATTCACATTAATTCTATGCATTTAGGTATTGTGTTAAGTCCATTTTAGGTGTCTTAGACTAGTATTCATAGAGTTTTTTTTATTAGGTAAAATTTGGTTTAATTTCAAGTTTAGTTACTTAGGCATTTTCATACATTAGTTTAGGAACTTCATGCATTAATTCATTTTTCTTTCAATTGCATTAGTTTTGATTTAATTTTTTTTTACATGTTCATGCATTTTTATTTTCATTTTAGGATTTTCATGCATATTTTCATTATTTGCATTTTAGACCCATATAGTTACGAAATTACATATTTACCCTTCCATTTTACTTATTTGCCTTTTTTTGTTTCTTTTCTTTTGTAGTTATTTTATTTTCATCATTTCTACTGAAATATTTCTTATTTGCTTTTATATTTCAATTACTTTTATTTTATTTTATTTTGCTTTGTTAGCCTTTGTAGATCACACCCTAGTAAACAAACTTTCATAATTTGCTAGGATATACCATAGATAATAGTATCCGGTACTTAACTAGGTTTCGTGACACTAGTCTTTATGGGACGATATTTCAGGACTTACCTCTGTATTACTTAAAGACCACGTGCACTTGCGTGTAGACACCTATTAGGGTTGATATGTGTGTAGTGTCAATATGAAGTCGTTAACTTCTTGTCTTGTTTAGAGTTAATTGCTTAAGGTCCTAGTTTTGTACCTGTAAAGACACATAATCTCTTCACAATCCTAAATATCCACAACTAACTCAATATCAAAGATATCATTCAGGTGACATTCATACTAGCATCATTGTCATACATACTTAACGATTTTATCAGTATTTAACCTAATATCATTCCACAAAGACGAAAGTATATTATAAAAACATTCTATAATCTTAGTTTACATCCCATCCTATAATACTGTATTAAAAATAGCTTGAAATAGTAGTTAATTAAAAAAAATGCTATACCAAGAATAAGCAAGTAAGCCTCATTGAAGAGTTGGGATGATTTTTATCCACAAAAATATTTTGGATGGATCCGAAATATTTCTCTAACTTTGTGCTCAATTTGAAAAGGTTTAGAATAAATTTTAGTGAGTTAAAGTTTAGTAAGTCAATTATATAAGTGTAGAAGCAGTTTTATACTGTTCCACATGCAATGCATGAGTCCTCTAACATGCAATCCTCAAATATCATTTCGATTATACTCATTGTACACTTATACTGACATCATGTCCTAAAGGACTCTAGGTGGGCCAGGGTTTTAGGGTGTCGATGTATAGGTACTTTGAAGTATCTCATTATTCTCGTCCTTGACACCTATGGATAAAAGCAACCATACTCTATTGTATAGTCAAATATCAATCTCAATGTATATATTTATCAATTATCCAATATCAATCCATACAATATTGATCATATGTCATTCATCCAAATTCAATATTAATCCTCCTTTGTATTCCTTCGAATCAAAATCAATCCACGTATCACTCTCTCGATCCAATTTCAATCCATAATAACTTTATCTATCCCAATACATAACCTATATAGGATACATAATATAATTTCAAGTTCATATGCAATGGTTATAAAATATGCTGTGTTAAAAAAACCATGATATTATAAATCTCAATACACAAACCGAATGCTCAAATAGTATGAAAACCATTATATAAAACATTGATGCTGTCATAGGTTTTAAAACATATGTCAAGACTTAAGCCATGCTTAAGCTCGGGTGTATGATACAAGATCATCAAAATCAATCACCAAGGTCGAGATGATACTTGGGCTCAAGGTCTAAAATATATATAAACCAGTATTAAACATGGTTTTCAAAATTAAAACATGATTGTCAATCAGTCAAATCAATTCAGTGGAGATATGGCATAATCAACCACAATATCAAATCTATATACGTTCAAATAATCATATCATACCATATCCGTCCAATCAATCAACCAATCAATAAAGTCTTAATTCTAGTATAGTTATCAATGGATTGAAAAGGCCCGAATGAAGAAAGGTTATACCCATGGCCAAGGTAAACTCTAGTCTCATTGATTAGATAATGGTCCAGACTATGCTAGAACTCATCTGACACATCAAAAAACCTTATCAGAACACCATTTGATAAGTCTGCATTTATGCCTAGGAACACCGTCTCTCGTGTGTCCATTTATGCATTATTAATGTCAATATACATATGCCAAAATTTCAAAATAGTTCAACAAGTATCTTTAAGTCAATCATTTTTGAAAACATGAAAATCCCTTTCAATGTGGTTCATAAATCAGTTGAACACGTATAAGTATGTATCAAGTTTTCTTTCAATCATGCTAAACTTAACAAAACCAAACATATTCATTTATGCATATCAAATCAATGCATTTTCAATAAAACTCATGTTAAATAACTTGTACATGCTTAAAGCCATGATTAAAACATGAGTCTAAATCTCGTGATATGCATATGCACAATGTAGATGTAGTACTACAATCATGCAATCAAATTCAACATCAATCATAGCATATATCACCTCATAATTAAATCTCTACATAAAAACCTCGATATCTACAAATCAAGTATACATAAGTCATGTCCATTCATCAAGTTCAATATCGCAAAACTAATACTAAGACCTCCACCACCAGTGTGGGTCATCTTAACATCTCACCCATATTTAAATATTTTAAATCCAAAAAATTATTTAAATATTAAACTACGGCAATATTAATAATATTAAATCTGAGACTTCTCCATAATCAAAATTGACATCATTCATATTCTAGAATACGATTTTATCCTTAGGTCCTGCAATAATTTCTCAAAGTTCGAGTTTTGGCCATAAAATAACTAACCATAAAATAACTAAACCAATTCCAAGTTTACTCATATGATATTAGCTTACATATGAACCCAAGCCAAGGACTATATATATTTCTTTTTCCTTTTCTTTTCTTTCCTTTCCTTTTTTTCTTCCTTAGCTTGATCAGCCTCGGCAACACCATAATCAACCCTCAAAAACCCTTATATAGCCCTGTTAATTCTACCTTTGCTCAGCACCAAAACATCCATTCAAAATAATCTATTTCTACTCCTAAAACACAACCTTTAAATCAATTCAAAATGTTACTATATCCATCCCCTTTTGAAGGCCCAAAATAGCACACAAAACATCACCATTTTGACCCAGCCTTTAATGGCTTGTATTTCAGCCTTCGATCCACCTCTTTTTAGCTTTATATTCAGTCTAAAATTCATGCTCGGTTCAACCCCAAAGGTTCACTGTTTTGGCTAAAAAAAATCTAGCTTTTCAAATGCCACCTTGACACCACTAGCAGTCTTTGTCTTCCATGCTTAACCATCATGTTCAGTCACGTTTTACTTCTACAAGCCAACACAAAGGCTACCGTTTAAAGCTCCAAACTCCTTGGTGCAATCTTGTTTTTTGCCTCCTTTGTACAACCAAATCCTAGTCAAGTCCCTTGTATTTTCAACTTGTCGAAAATCTCAATCAGCAGTAAAACCTTTGTATTTCTCTTGTTATTTAGCCCTTAAAATAAAGGGCACTGATTAGGCCAACTATCTTCTTCCCTATCTCCCTCATTCACTCTCGCAACACCCCTGTTTAAACCTATATATCGCTACCAGAACACCCTTTATGATGCCTCCCTTTGCCTTAGTTTAGTCAACCTTTATAGCCATGTGAACAGCCTTAACACAGCCTAAAATCACACCATTCTATCTTTTAAAAATGCCACATTTAGCCTAGCCTTTCATCTTCCTTCTTCAGCCTTGATCACCATCGTTCCTTGCCCCAAACTTCCATCAAAGCAACACCTCAGTTTGCTTCAATTTGATCTCTTTCTCAACCATCTCTAATATGTCTCTTTTGCTCTTTTTCCTTCACAATTTTACCTTATTTTCTGGTTCTCTTGGCCTCACCTTCATCAACTACAACTTTATCTTTTTCTCGGTTCACTCTTCCTCTCTCTATCCCCTTACTCTCTCTTACTTTCTTTCAATCTTCATTTCTATCTTTATTTATTTTTTGCTTAAGTAATTTGACATGAGGTGATGATTAGATGAATTGGGAGAAAGAGAGAAGTAAAGTGATGAAAACAAGGGGGTGGTTGAGAGAGGTTTTACCTTTAGCAAAATTTGTGTCAGTTTTGGTAGGAATTTTCCCACCAACTCTATACCCTATTTACATTTTTTTATAATATACATATAATTATATTTTATTGTGAGATTCCTAATTTTCCTTATTCCTTCCTTACTTACATAGTATTTTAAGTTAAAATGATTGGATAACTTGTAATGAGAAATGGCACTATGTCTTATAAGTGAAGAAGCAAATTATAAGATGCCCTCCAAGCATTATGTGTAAACCGGATGGACACAAAAGTGGCAAATTCTTAAATTTGGGCTTGAAATACATAAATGGTAAATAGATCATTTCTTGAAATTCCTTTATTTGAGCATACTTAGGTTTACGTGTAATAATTTCAAAAATGACGATTTTGTCCATATGCTAGAAGAACTGTAGTAAATATTCGTCAACCTAGTTTGAATTTTGACACATAGACTGTCATAGTCAAATCCCTGTGTGAAGATGTCTTAGGCTATTCCAAGCTGTGATTGAACCACTTAAAAATTATCGAAAATTATGTGATTGCACGTTAGAGGTATTTTGGTAATTTCACCCCTATTTCGCCCAACATATGCCCTTAAGGTCAAAGATTTGACTTCATTTATTATTAAAGGATCATAATTATGGAAAATGAAAATAAATAAGAATTGAATAGATAAGATAAATTGATATTGTCTTACCAAGGTCATAAACAGAATTGATGGAAATTTTAAGGAGGCAAAATGGTCAAATGTTAATAGAAGATATTTTAATAATATAAATGAATGAAGAATACGTTTTGTCATCATCTTCTTCCTTAAGGCCAGCATACCCTTTTGAAGCTCATTATCTCCTAAGTTTTTGCCAAGTTCTAGTGTGAGAGAGCTTAAGAAACACCCCCTAACCTTCACCCAATCAACTTGCATCCTAAAGGAAAATTGTTCCTCTTGTCTAGCTTTATCTATACCTTGAATATGGAAGCATGAATCAACCATTAGAGGGCTGTTTTGGTTACTAAAATATTTGTCACTATTGAAGGTGAGAAAAGATGAAGTTTGATGACATTTTACTTTATGTTAACTAGTGTTCTTGATTGTTTTAAGATTGTTTAACATGTGTATAGCTTTGAAATGAAGCAAAACCAACTGTAAAGATTCCTTAGGGTTTCAGTTGAGAGATGATTTATGGAGAAGTTGTATGATTTGGATGCATGGATGGTGTAAAGTGAAAGTAGTGAGCAAGAGAAAGATGATGATGGAGTTAGTCTTGAAAAGAGTGGAGTTTTACACTATGGATGCACTAGGTTTAATGAGAAAGAAAATTTAGTGCGTTGAGTTTAATGTTTTGAGGGTTGTATGATGAGGTTTAAGTGATAAGGAGAATGGTTATGGAGGTTAAATTTAAAAGAGAATGAGATTTGATTGAAGTGTTGTTGTTTTGTAGCTATAGCTTTGAGTAACTAAGGAGGATCCTTGGAGATGCAAATTATTGTGATTTTGTGGTATTAAGGTAAGAGATGTATGTAAAAAGGCATAGAGGTGTTATGCATACATGTGGTTTATGGGTTGGATGCAAAAATGGAATTGTTTTATAAGTGTAGGAAGTTTGAAATTCAATTTCACTCCTAAAAATCAATTCTATCTAAGAGCCAGACACAGACAGAGACTACTTATTTCTGAAACTGACTTAAACTAGTTGACTGCCTTGTATAGCAATCGACTGCCTTGTATAGCAGTCGACTACCCATTTCTATAGCTGACTTAAAACCAGTCGACTGCCCTCTAGGTAAGTTAACTGCTTTATTCCAGTAACATTCTGTCTCAAAACTAATCGATTGCTATGTAGGCCAGTTGACTACCTTTTTCCCAGAAGTATTCTAATTGTGCACTAGTCGATCGCCACGTAGGTCAGTCAACTGCATTTTATCCAGAAGTATTCTATTTCAAAACCATCGACTGCCTAAATAGCCAATTAACTGCCACTCTTTGTATTTGATTTTCAAATATTCCAAAATTAATTTTAGAAAATAAATTAATTTATTTAAGTGTATGGTAATCAACTGCCCCAAAAGAGCAATCAACTACCCTCTTTTGAAATATTGCTTTGAAGCCCTTATTTGATACAAATGAATTAATTTTTAATTCAAGCAATTTAGAAAAGGATTTAACATGCATTGAAGGTTTTAAAAGTATTGGTTTTATAATAAATGTTTTAAGATTATTGACAATGAATGTAATGTAAAAAATAAAGAATAATGACACGACAAATGGTGTAACCCAATCAATAGAAAAAAGAAAAAGTTAGCCCATATTTGATAAGAACCGGACATTACATTTATATCTTAAAATATATGTATAATTTTTCTATATATTTATATTTTCTTTATTTAATTAATATATATCTATATATATAAATTTTTGCTTATCTTCTATTATTCGTTCATCATGTACGTTTAATTCATGGCTTTCATCCACCATAATTCTTATAAAAATTAAAAAATGGATTTTTTTTTGCTCACACATACTTCATTAGTTCATAATTGCCAAAATTCCAATTACATGTTTAACATTTAATTTACTTCTCAATTGTACACCTATTTACAAGTCCGTAATTAAGAATTGATAGTCTTCACATTAACTTTTCCACATTTCCCAATATTTATTATATTTGTCATTCATCCTTGTGGCCATTACACCAAACTCAACATCATTATTATTTTGAGCTTCTTCCAAAAGAACTTTCATTTCAACAATTTCATCAAATAAAATTTTCAAAGTGGTTGAAACTCACAATGTGAGATCATAAATGTGCTCTAAAAACTACTTTAAGCTTCTAACAGTTCTCCAATCATCGACGGTATGTAACCTTTCCCCAGACTCAAGTTTAACTTTAAAGTTGCTATCTTGCTCTTCAAATCTCTCAAAAGCTCTTTCAAATTTCTAAGCATTATTTAACATTAAGTATGTGGTGTTCCACCTAGTACAAACATCAAGACACAACAAACTTTTTGCTCTCTATATTTTCTATCTCAACACACTCCTTGAATTTTTTTCAATCTAGAACGGGACTGCCTCACATATCTCAGTGTTCCCTTAACATGAGCAACAGATGTATTCATTTCTTTCAAGCCTTTAGTTATAATTAAATTCACCGTATAAGCAATGCATCTCATATGCATGTATTGACCATTCAAAATGCAACCCCCTCAATTCCCATATTTTTTCTTTAAGTGTCCAATAACAACATCATTTGCACTTGCATTATTGACTGTAACAGTAAATAATTTCTCCATCCCCCAACTAATCAAGCATTGCTTAATAAGCTTACCAATGGCTTCACCTTTATGACTTGAAATTAGACAAAAGCTTAAGATTTTTTTTGTTCAATTTCCATTCATTATCAATAAAGTGAGCCATAAGACACAAATTCACTATTTGCAAAGATGTCCAAGTGTTTGTGGTTATACAAACTCTTTGCATGAACGCCTCAAAACTTCTTTCAATTTCAGTTTCTCATCTAAATAAAGTTGATAAACATCCCTAATAATTGTATATTATGAAGGAACAAGGAATCTAGGACATGCAACAAACATAAACCTTTTAAAACCTTCACTTTCTACAAACCCCAAGAGTAATTCATTGATCACAATCATAGTAGCTCCCTTTCTAGTTGCCTTTTGATCAAACTACCAAGTATCGATGTTTCCTTCCCCTTCAACACCCTTACATTACAAAACTATATGGGTTTGTGCACTATCATTTTTATAGGGATTTTAGTTGCATGTGTGCATGTGATATAAAAGTGATCCAATTCCAGTTTTCTTTCCATCACCACAAAATTCCCTATTACAATAATTACACTTACACTTTGACTAACCTTCACTATTAATGAACCTAGTAAAGTGATTCCATACTTTTGACCTTGGTTTTATGGCTTTCCTTTTCACCCCTTTTAGACTTTTGCAACTGTGAGGAGTAAGAGCTATTTTGGGCTGACTAAAAGCTTCGAGTAAGGAGCTTTCACGTTCATCCATATTGTTTGAAGTAGGAGTAACAAAGTCTCTTATGGTGGACATCTGCAAAAGAAAAGTAATAATTGAATTAGTAGCTTTGTAAAAGAAAAGTAACAAAAGCGATCATAACATAATAAATAATTTTATTAACATAAGTGTCATAATGTGTCAAGTCTTAGAACCTAACCCACTAGACTTAAAAATTAAGGAGTCGCCATCAACCTTCAAACCTAAGGTGTGATTGGTCAACTATTCTTGTCTTAGGATAAGGTTTGATCTACGTTCAAAGAATCTAGGGTTTGGGAGTACGTTACGTGTTGGGAAAGATTATCACCCCCACAACGCCCATCCTAAAATAGTACCACTAAATTTTAAGTTTAGTCTAAATTTGCCTTTATGTTTGTATTCGTTTTGATAATTAAATATTGGTCCATCAATCTGGCTCCAATCTTAAAAAATTCCCTTACCTCAAGATGTTCAAGAAGTACCAATTAACTTTCTTGAACTCCATCGTCGGATTGATTAAGTATATTATGAAATTCTTATCTTTATATAATTTCTAATCTTTTTAAAATTCCTATTTTCTTTTCATTTCTTATTTTATTTTATTTTTCCTAATTCTATTATTTTATATCTTGAAAATAAACATGATATATGGGTTATTAACAATTCTTCTTAAGTATCCAATCAATCTGGCTCAACTTAAAAAGAATCCTCTCACCTAGAAATTCTAAGGAGTATCAATTGACTTTTTTAGAATTTCATCATCGGCATATGTTATATTTACTTCTTTTATTTAAAAGATATTATTATCCTATTGTCTTATTATCATATTGTTTTATATTCTTTATTATTTTTTATTATCATTATATCCTTAAAATGAACATGAATTATGGTTTCTTGAAAATTCCTCCTTAAGTATTCTATCAATCTGACTCAACTTAAGAGGAATTCTCTCACCTAGAAATCCTTAAGGAATACCAATTGACTTTCTTGGAATTTCATCATCGGCATAATCTATATTTGTCTTTGTATTTTATCCTTGTTTATATTTCATCTAATTCATCCTTATTTTATTTATATTTTTATTTATTTTATATTCTATATTTTAATGTGAATTATATTCTAAATTAACTTACTATATATTTTTCATTCTAAGAACCTAGACACTAATCCTAATCGTACTATGGCAATTGCATAAATCATACAAATAATCGTGCAAACTAAATCAAATTATATCATCATCTAATCATGCAAATAAACCAAGTTATAAATTATCAAATTTATCAAGTATATAATTATTAAAATACTTGATTATGAGTATACACATTATTAACAAATATAATTAATATTCAAATTATATAATTAACTTGTTAAGTAATTAAGCATTAATTAATTAATCACATAAATAAAGGAAAACCTGGAAGGTGACCAGCTTTATTCCTTTTCCACTTACTTCCTCTGTTTTGCTAAACCGAGTAACGCACACTCGCGGTAGGACGGCAACTTGAACACTGAACTGGGATACAACAGGCAGTGACTTGATCTTGTCGGAACAACTGATAGCGAAGCAACAAGCTGCTGTGAATGGTGCAACAAGAAGCGACAAATGAGACCTGGTGATAGAGCAGTAGACGATGATGCAGCAAGAACCGTCACAGCAAGGCAGTGCAGGGTGCAACAGTAGCAGGCTCTTTTCATCAGCTTTCGGCAGAGTAGCGATAGAGCTTGTTGAGTAGCTAGCTAGCGATCGTTGGTGCAACAGGAAAGGCTCTAGCTTGGAGTGATCAGTGGCAGAGGCAATGCAAGGCATAGATCCAGTTCAAAAACAAAATCGTGGTAATAACAATAATGCCATAAGTGTGGGGTTGGTTGAAGTGAGGATGATGATGGTCCGATCCAATGATGAGAGTGAAACAGGGATGACTTTCGAGAAGGGTACAAGCAGCAAGTTCAAGGCTTAGTGATGGTTGAGGGGCAATAAGGTGGCTTAAGCAGGAGAGTAACGATGCTGAGTTGAAGAGGCTTGATTTTTTTTCCCTGTCCCCTTATGGAGTTTAAACCTCTTTTTATAGTCTAAAATCTAACTAAATCCTAATACAACTCAACTTTCTATCAATTATTTTTTTCATTTTCATATTTTATCTACTTAATTCCTAGACTAGTTTTAATCTAATTCTAGTTGTAAAAAGGTCTAATTTTACTCTAAGAATAACTCTAATCTAAAAATTAATTTAATTAAATTAATCCCAAGCTAGTCCTAATTTTCTTAGTTTATTTATTAATTATTCCTAAATCCTATTTCATCCTAATTTTAAATAAAAAATCCTAATTTAATTCTAACCTAATCCTAAATTATTAAATTAAAATACAATATCACCTAACACAATTAATTATTTTTACAAGTTAAGACCTCGGACAAAATATGGTGTCTACAGCTGCCCCTGTTTGTGCATTTGCTGTGAAACAGTAATTGTACAAAGACATAGACACCTATTTTGCCTGACTCTGTTTTCTTTATTTTTTTTCAAAAAGCTCTCTCAAAACAAAAAGACAATCAAACTCTAAAATTCTATCTTAAAAAGCTCTCAAAAAGACAGTCAAACTTTAAAATCTTATCTTAAAAAGCTTTGCTTTTTTTTTCAAAAAATTTTAAGAAACCTTTCTAAAATTTTTTTTGTCAAAATTTTTTTATTTTAGGAAACTCCTCCAAAGTTTTTTCTTGTCCAATTTTTGAAATTTTAGGAAACCCCTCTAAAATTTCTTTTCTTGTCAAAATTTGGAATTTTGGGAAACCTCTTTAAAACTCCTTTTCTTGTCTAATTTTTAAATTTTGGGACAACCCTCCAACCCTCCAAAATTTTTTCTTGTCCAATTTTTAAAATTTTAGGAAACCCCTCTAAAATTCTTGTCTTGTCAAAATTTAGAATTTTAGGAAACACCTCCAAAAGTTCTTTTCATGTCTAATTTGAAATTTTATGCAATTTATGTTATCCATGTAATGTCATTCATGTAATCTATTTTATCTATGCAATGCAATTCAAGCATTCTATTTCATTCATATAATGTCATTCATGCCATTAATTTTATCTATGCCATCTCATTCATGCAATTTATTCTATCTACTCCATGTCATTCATGCAATTTATTTTATCTATGCAATGTTATTCATGCAGTCTATTCTATTCATGCAATCTAATTTATCCATGTAATGTTTTCTTCGAAAAACATTTCAACCTCAATTGTGGCAACAACAAGGTTATTTTTTAGCAATCCATCTCATATATTCTTCTCTTTTCATCTGTCATCGTATCCTTATATTTCCTATTTCTTTTCTCATTTTCCTTCTTCCATTTTTCTTTCCCAATGAAGCTCTTGTCTTCGTGCCCTCTATATCTTATCTTATCCCTTGTTTCTTCTTTCACCTTTATTCACTCTTTCTTTTTCATTGGTTTTTCTTAATTTCCATTTTCTATTTATCCATAAGTTTTCTTTTCTTTCATTTTCCTAAATAATATAAGAGTCTTTCACATATTTTGCCAAGCAAACATTCACTATCATTCCAATTTTCAAGATCAATGCAACACAATTTCTCAATCCCTCAAGGTAAGCATATAGTAAAGAAATTGTTAGCTTTAAATTGACAAGTATTTTAAAATGACAAAACTCAAGTAAGCTTAAAAATGATATTTTTACAAAGTAAATTTGCTTTAAATGAACTCAATGATAGAAAATATTTTAAACAAAGTTTTGGATTGTGATTTCAATTAAAAAAGTCAGTAAATACACTTAGAAAAGTGTTAGAAGGTTTTGAACTGACTTAGAATCACAAAAAGCCATAAACTGTCTCAAATTACAGCCAAAGAAGTGCAGGAAAGCATTATGAAGAAAAGGGATCAATCCCTACTGTAGAAGGATCGATCCCAAAATGGCAGAAAGTTTGGAAGGCATCCTGGAACATGTTGGAAAGCATTCTAGAGAAAAGGAATCGATCCGTTTGGTAAAGGGATTGATCCCTTTGCACAAAACCTGACTCCAACGGCTAGTTTTTGAGGGTTTCAACGGGAGGATTTGCATTAAATGCTTCACCAACCGTTCTAATCATTTGGTGGACTATAAATAGAGGCATTTATGAAGATTAGAGGTAAGAACAAGCACTGAAAAAACTCGCATACATTCAAGAAAGAAATCCTAGCAGAAATATTTTCTCCTTGTACTCCATTTGTTAGAAATTACATTGTTCATCACCCACTCACTCAAATTACAGATTCTCAAAGGTGTGAGCAAACCTTGTGAGGTTATTATTATAAGAGTGAGGGTAGCATTGTAAGGGGATAGACTTAGAAGGTTGTTTCCAAGCCATCAAGAGAAAGTGTAAGAGGTCTCACCACACCTTGAAGTGGTTTGTAAGAATTCCAAAGGAAGAGTGGAATCAATCCCTTGACAAGAGGATCAAGGAGAGAAGACGTAGGCAAGAGATTGGCCGAGCCTCTATAAATCTGTGTTTGCTTCTCTTTCCTTACTTATTCACTGCATTTATTTCATTTCTACATTATTTGTTTAATTGGTGCATTAAGTGTTAGAAAAACCAAAATTTAGTAGAAAATCGATTCACCCCCTCTCGGTAGAGCCAACCATTGGTATCAGAGCTTGGACTCGAGAATCAATTAGGAGTAATTTCCTTCGAGTAAAAACGATATAGATGGCTCAAACTAGTGTATCTACACCTTTGGTAGGAGAGGGACACTCTACGGTTAGGCCACCACTCTTCAATGGTGAAAATTATGCATATTGGAAGACAATGATGATGTTATTCATTCAAGCTAATGATTATGAAGTGTGGAGAATTATAGTTAAAGGTTTTTTAGTTCCTATTAAGAAAGTAGATGGGGAGGAGGTACCAAAGAAAAAGGATGAATGGGACACAAATGATATTAGAATGGCACAACTGAATGCTAAGGCAATGCACACATTATTTTGTGCATTAGGACCAAATGAGTATAATAGAGTTTCACAATGTGAAAATGCTAAGCAAATTTGGGATAAACTAGCTGTTACTCATGAGGGAATCACACAAGTTAAAGAAACTAAGGTAGGCATGCTCACTCAAGATTATGAATTATTCAAAATGATGAATCTATTAGTGACATGTTTACTAGGTTCACTGACATTATAAATGGTCTTAAAGCCTTAGGAAAAACATACTCTAATGTAGAAATGGTGAAAAAGATCCTTAATAGTTTACCTAAATCATGAGAAGCAAAAGTTACAGCTATTGAGGAATCAAAGGATCCTCATAGTCTATCACTAAATGAACTCATCAGATCTCTACTCACCTACGAGATGAAGATAAAGAGAAATCAAGATCCTCCTAAGAAAGTTAGAGTAGCTTTAAAATCCACCACGATTATGGAATCAAAAGATGATCATGATGAGAGTAGTGATGATGAGGATTTGGAAATGGCAATATTTGCAAAGAGGTTCAATAGATTCATGAGAATGAGAGCTAGTGGAAACTCTAGGAGACCCCCCAGGAGAGATTTTAATAAAGGTGAATCTAGTAGGAAAGAAAAGGACCAAATTATATGTTATGAATGTAAAAAACCTAGTCATATTAAATTTGATTGTCCTTTTTATAGAAAGCAAAATGAGAAGAAACCAAAGAAGAAAGCAATGATGGCTACATGGAGTGATAGTGATTGCTCCGATGAAGAGAATGTAGAATATGAAGTAGCCAACCTTTGCTTTATGGCCATTGAAGATGAGAAGGTAAAAACTAACTCATTAGACACCAATGAATATACATTTGATGAATTGCAAGATGCTTTTGATGAGTTAGCAAATGAGTTTAAGTACATGAACATGAAATATAAGAAAATGATCTCAAAATTGAAAAAGGAAAATGAGATGCTTATGAATGCTAAATTAGAATGTGACAAGAAATTAGAAAATGCAAATCTAGAAATAGAAGAGTTAAGTAAAAAGAACATTAATATGCAAAATTCATTTTCTAGATTTTACATGGGTCAACAAAAACTTGATTATATGTTAGAGACCCAAAGAGCATTTTTTGATAAAGAAGGAGTAGGTTACAATGCATCAAATAAAGAAACTCATCTTAAAAATTTCCTTGTTAAAGATAGAAAATTTGTTTTATGCAACTCATGTAACAAATTAGGACACTCTTCACAAGCATGCATATCTAGGAAGACCATCATTAGAAGAAGAGTAGCTATAAAGATATAGATGCCAAAGATTGTCTTAAATTCAAATGATGAATCAATAAGAATGAAATGGATCCCTAAGGGATCTAAAATTATTAGTACTAACTCTCAAGGATCCAAGAAAATTTAGATACCTAAGATAAAGGTTTGATGTATTTGTATGTAGGAGGAAGAGTATTGCTACAAGGCTAAGTCCAAGGAGCATTGGTACCTTGATAGTGGATGCTCAAGACACATGACCAGTGACAAGAGCCAATTCAAGATCTTAAAGCTTAAAAGTGGTGGGGAAGTCACATTTGGAGACAACTCCAAAGGACAAATTGAAAGAATTGGCTCCATTGGTAACTCTTCCTTAACCATTGAGAATGTTTTTTATGTTAGAGGTTTAAAACATAACTTGCTTAGTATTAGTCAATTGTGTGATAGAGGTTTTAAAGTTGTGTTTGATGTCTTATGTTGCAATGTTGTTGATGCTAAAACTAATCAAATTATTTTTATTGGACATAGACAAAGAAATATTTATATTGTTAATTTAGATGAACTAAATAGCAAAAATGTATGCTTTATGGCCACTAGAGAAGATGAACCTTGGCTGTGGCATAGAAGACTAAGTCATGCTAGTATGCATGTTTTATCTAAACTAGTCAAAAGAGACCTAGTGGTAGGCTTACCTAAACTTCAATTTGAAAATGATAAAGTGTGTGAAGCATGTGTAAGAGGAAAACACAAGAGAATATCATTTAAACCTAAGAAGTGTGTTACAACCTCTAAGTTACTTCAACTTCTCCACTTAGACCTCTTTGGACCAATTAGGACAACTAGTTTAGGAGGAAAACACTATGGATTTATGATAGTTCATGATTTCACTAGGTTTACTTAGGTGTTCCTTTTGAATGTGAAAAATGAAGCCTTAGATAAATTCATTGTTTTTTCAAAACTTGTTCAAAATGAAAAAGGTTACTCTATTACAAGCATTAGGAGTGATCATGGAAAAGAATTTGATAATCTTGGTTTTGATACATATTGTAATGGCATTAGCGATAACTTCTCAGCTCCTAGAACTCCTCAACAAATTGGGGTAGTTGAAAGGAGAAATAGAACTTTAGAAGAAATGGCTAGAACCATGCTTTGTGAAAACAACTTACCAAAATATTTTGGGCTGAAGCTGTAAACACTGCATGCTATGCTATAAATAGAGCTATGGTTAGGCCTATTTTAAAGAAAACTCCCTATGAACTTTATAAAGGAAAAAGGCCTAACATAAGCTATTTTCATCCATTTGAATGTAAATGTTTTATTTTGAATAATGGAAAAGATAACTTAGGAAAATTTGATGCAAAAAGTGATGAAGGCATTTTTCTTGGTTATTCTTCAAATTCTAAGGCATATAGAATTTTCAATAAAAGAACACTTGTTATAAAAGAGTCAATTCATGTGATATTTGATGAGTCAAATACCTCTAGTAGAACCAATATTGATGATGAAGCAGAGATTTTTGATGAACCTATAATTGATCCATCTCAAGATAAGGAAGTTAGAGATCAACTAGAAGAACTTGATATTAATAAGAATGAGGATTCCATGGAACAAAATATAATTGAGAAAGAATCTAGGTGTCCTAGAGAACTTGGATATGTGAAGGATAATGATATTGTTGGAGATCCAAATATTGGTGTAAGAACTAGGTCAACCTATAGAAACATATGTCAACATGTAGCCTTTGTGTCACAATTTAAGCCTAAAAATGTGCATGAGGCATTGAAAAATGAAAATTAGGCTCCGTTTGGTACGCGAATTTCATTTTCCAAAAAATATTTTCTACATTTTCCAATGTTTGGTACCTGTAAAACGTTTTTGGTCAACGGAAAATGAAATTCGGTCAACGAAAAATCTTTAAGGATTTTGGGAAATTGTTTTATCATTTTCAAAAGGGGAAGACAATTTTCAAACCTATGTCACTGTTAAGAAAAAAGCTTCATTGAAACTCAATTTAATCTATATTGAGTTAAAACAACAAGCAATAGAAAATATTTTTCAGCATATCAACCAAACAACAGAAAATATTAGTTTTTCCAGAAAATCAAATTTTCAGAAATCATTTTACAGAAATCATTTTCTAAAAGTCATTTTACGCGAACCAAACGGAGCATTGGATTATGGCCATGCAAGAGGAACTAAATCAATTTGAAAGAAGCAAAGTATGGACACTTGTGGAAAGACCTAAAGATTATCCAATTATTGGAACTAAATGGATATTCAAGAATAAGATGGATAAGAATAGCATAATTGTTAGAAACAAAGCTAGACTAGTGGCTCAAGGATATAGGCAAGAAGAGGGGATAGACTATGATGAAACATATGCTCCGGTAGCTAGATTAGAAGTCATTAGAATGCTACTTGCCTTTGCATGCTACAAGGATTTTAAACTATATCAAATGGATGTTAAAAGTGCTTTCTTAAATGGTTACATAAATGAAGAGGTTTATGTTGAGTAACTTCCCGGTTTTGAAAATCCAAAGTTTCCTAATCACGTTTTCAAACTATCAAAAGCTTTATATGGATTAAAACAAGCTCCTAGAGCTTGGTATGAAAGACTTTTAAAGTTTTTGATTGAAAAAAGTTTTGCAAGAGGCAAAGTAAGGATAGTGACTTATTAGTAGTTCAAATTTATGTGGATGATATCATTTTTGGATCTACAAATGAGTCATTGTGTAAAGATTTCTCAAAACTAATGCAAGGTGAATTTGAGATGAGTATGATGGGAGAGCTAACCTTCTTTCTAGGACTTCAAGTTAAACAATGCAAAGAGGGTATTTTTATAAATCAAGCTAAATATACTAAAGACTTGCTCAAAAGATTTGGAATGGATGAGTCTAAACCTTACTCCACTCTAATGAGCATAAATATCAAGCTTGATAAGGATGAAGGAGGAAAGTGTGTAGACACTAAACTATATAGGTCTATGATTGGTTCATTGCTATATCTCACTGCTAGTAGACCCGATATAATGTTTAATGTGTGCTTGTGTGCTAGATTTCAATCATCTCCTAGAGAATCACACTTACAAGCTGTAAAAAGAATCCTTAGATACCTTAAAGACACTTCTTCCTTAGGACTTTGGTATCCTAAAGATTCCACGTTTGCTCTCCAAGCTTACTTCGATGCGGATTTTTGTGGTTGTAAAGTTGATAGGAAAAGCACATCCGGAACTTGTCAATTCTTAGGAAATAGGCTCATTTCATGGTTTTCTAAGAAACAAAATAGTGTCGCTCAATCCACAACCAAAGCTGAATATATTGCTTCCAGAAGTTGTTGTGCTCAAGTATTGTGGATTAAACAACAAATGAGTAACTATGGAATAGAAATGAGTCAAGTTCCTATCAAATGTGACAACACTAGTGCTATCAATCTTACCAAAAATCCCATCCAACACTCTAGAACTAAGCACATTGAAATTAGACGCCATTTTATAAGAGATCATGTGCAAAAAGGTGATATAGTTCAGAGTATGTAGATACCTTGCACCAATTAGCTGATATCTTTACAAAACCCTTAGATAGGGAGTGATTTTGCACACTTAGAGGTAAACTAGGTCTCATGAATGCTCCTTGAATTAAATTGATTTTGAATGAATGGATTAAGTTAGTTGTGCTAATTGCAACTAAGAAATTTAGAAAATGTACTGACTACTTGCTGTGCATAATCTTAACTTACCATATTATTATTAATCTTTAAGATGAATTATTGAAACATGTGTGTTTGATCATGTCAATCCTTTGATATTCATCTTCATCAGTTAGAACTCACTTGACATGCTTAAAACTTCCACTCAATCATGCCAAAAAGGATTTTGAAGATTTTCTACATATTTTCAATGGTTTTCTGCATTTTTCAGCCTTGTTCAAGTCGCACATCTTGTTTTCCAAGTACCACAAACCCGATTTTGATTTTAAGTAATGAAAATGCACAAGTTCTTTAAGTTTCAAATCATTTTTCTGCATCAAAACTGAGGCAATGGACTAAGGGGTCAATTTTTCTGAAAATTGGATTGATTCCCGGGCCATTTAAGCCTAAAAATCTGGGTTTTTGCTATGAGGGGTCGATCTCTTTCACCATGGGATTGATCTGATAGCTCCAGAATGGGCAGGACGTGTATTCGGCCAAAAAGGAATCGTTCTCTTCCTTAAAGGGATCGAACCCCTCAGGCCAGAATCCACGTGTGGCCTTTTTTAAAATCGGGATTTCCTCTCTTTTCTCATACTATTCATCTTCCCCATCCACAGCAACCTTCCCCCTCCATTCTCCTTCACCAAAACTTCAAGATCTACACCATTTCTACACCAAATCGCTTCATTTCTTCACCATTCTTCATCTTTTCTCCTTCTCTTTCACTTCTCATCATCCTTTCACACCAAATCTTCCTCGATTTTAACTTCCTCTCATCTCCCTTGGGTTCATCACTATTCACCCAACATTTCAATTGTAAGTGTTCTTCACTCATTTTCATCAATTTTTCTTACATATATTGTTTATTTCTTCAAATCTTATTAACCCATTTCACGTTTCTGCATCAATTTTCATTCTATCTTATTTTTCATTTCACATAAAACCCATGTTTTTTGTTTAACTTCTAGTGTTCATAACATAGAAACCTTTGAATATTTCAGCATCATTTCTTAATCAAACTTATTGATTGCATATTGATATGTGGTTTTGTGTTGTTGGATAGGCTTACATTCCCCCATACACTCATCCATCATCACCCAAACTTGTGCTCACCAACTGTTCGGCTAAATTCCTCTTCGAATTTTCCTTCATTTCTTGACCTCAATCTTCACTCCAAATGGCTCCTAAAATTAAACATACCTCCACAAAGAAAAGAACTCGTCCCTTTTCTTCCTCTGCTTCCATTCCAACAGCCTTCAATCGATGCTTTAGAAATGCGAAAGAGAAAAACTGTTACCATGCCCAATTTGCCAATATGCGCATTAAGCATTGTCGACTAATTGATTTCGGTTTCTTAGAATCAATTAACTTTCCCTGCTTGGCCAAATTTGATGCTTTTCATTGGACTCACTTTCTCAAAATCAACACTCTGGTTCCTTCAAACATCATTCGAGCATTCTTTTCAAATACTGAATTATCTATTCTCCAAATGAACCATGCAAGGTGGTGGGAATTCAATCTTTTGTTATGGGTAGAGATGCTGAAATCACCGAATATTCCCTCTCACGTGCCTTTTGCATTCCAGAGCATGGTTTTACACATGAAAATATCAACATCCCGTTAGAGTTTAATGTAGTCAATGACCGTGCAGGTGACCTTCCCGTCTTCACAAGACTCCTTCACATCATAATCTCCTAGAATCTTCGCCCACTCAGGACAAAATATTCTCAACTCCGGCGACTTGATCGCTTTTGGCTCCACCAAATTCATTCCCCTAACGATGAGCAGCTAGACCTTGTTCATTTCATTCTCTAAGATTGGGTGAAGATTGTTCGTGGCAAGGTCCACACGATTGTCTTCCCACAGCACTTGCATTTTATCTACTCGATCATGACATTGATTGTTCATGTGAGGTTGGTGTCCTTCCGGACCCAAGCACCACCATCAACCTTGCTACATTGCATAATCTTGGATGGTATTCTCGTTAGCAAGGTGATACTGTAGTATGGGAAAAGGCTCATGGTGCTCTTGCATCTCCCGAGCATGCTAGTGAAGAAGACGCTCCTAAAGAGGCAACCCCTGCTTCTACCTCCGCACCATTGGGGTCCGCATCTAATGACCAGATCATGCTCACGCTTCAAAATTTCTAGCAAACCTTCACTCAGCGTTTTGATCAGCTCGATGATCGCTTTGGTCAGCTCAATGTTTATCTCGACAATGTGGAGGAGACACATGCTGCCTTGTTCGATGAAGTCTAAGATATCCGTATGCAGCAAGAGGACTTCATGGATCAATATCACAAGACGTTTCCTAGGCGTTGATTGTGATTATTGTGCGGGATGAGCATTTAACTTATTATGATTTCGGATCTTCTCCTATGACTGGTGTTTATGATGTTTTTAGCCTTATGTTTATAACATTTTCTGGTATGTTTATGATTGTTGGCTCTACCGAGAGGGGGGGTGAATCGGTTTTTCTAGTTATTTCTAATTTTCCTAACTCTTAATGCACAATCAAAGTGAAATAAGCAACAATGAAATAAATGCAGTAAATAAGAGTAAGGGAAAGAGAAGCAAACACAAGTTTTATAGAGGTTCGGCCAATCTCTTGCCTACGTCCTCTCTCCTTGAACTCCTTGTCAAGGTTTTGATTCACCTCTTCCTTGAGAATGTTTACAAACCACTTGAAGGTGTGGCAAGACCTCTTACAATTTCTCTTGAGACTTTAGAAATCTCCTTCTAATCCTCTACCCTTGTAGTATTCCCACACTCAACAATATCAGACCTTACAAGGATAGCTCACCCCTTTGAATATCAGATTTTTCAGTGAATGGGTGATGAACACATAAAACAATCTCACAAAATGGAGTTACAACAAAGATTTTCAGATTTCAATTTCTCTCTTGAAGCTTGAATACTTTGGAATGCTTGTTCTCCCTTCAAACTTCATAAATGCCTCTATTTATAACCCACCAAACGAATGGAACAGTTGGTGAAGCATTTAATGCATTTCTTCCCGTTGAAACCCTCAAAAACTAGCCGTTACTGCAGGTCTCGTGAAAAGGGATCGATCCCTTTACCAAAGGGATCGATCCTTTTTATCCAGAACCTATTCCAACTTGTTCCTGGAGCTTGTCCACCTTACTGCCAAAATGGGATCGATCCTTTTACCAAAGGGATCGATCCCTTTTATCCAGAATGCCTTCCTGCACGTATTTAACTGCAATTTGAGATAGTTTATGGTTGTTTGTGATTCTAAGTCAGTTCAAAATCTTCTAACACTTTTCTAAGAGTATTTACTGACTTTTTCAGTTGAAATCTCAATCCAAGACTTTGTTAAAATAGTTTTAATCATTTAGTTCATTCAAAGCAAATTTACTTGTATAAACATCATTTCTAAGCTTGCTTGAGTTTTGTCATTTTCAAAATACTTGTCAATTTAAAGCTAACAATCTCCCCCTTTTTGATATGACAAAACTTAAGGTAAATTTGCTTATGTGTTTGAAAATTGAGGTTACTTGATTTTTGAAGGATATTACTCCCCCTCAACATATTACTCCCCCTCAATATATTACTCCCCCTCAATGTTAGCTTCCCTTTTTAAGTACCAAGATGAATTTATCACATTAATTCTCCCCCTTTTTGTCATAGCAAACAATAAAAAATGATATACTCCCCCTCAACAGTAATAAGAAACAGGGAGAATTGGTTAGTCAATTTAAAGCAATATGGCGATGAAAGATATTGAAGAACAGAGACAAACCATGGCAGAATGATAGAATAACAAGAAATATATAACATGCCATATCACAGAGGTTCAAACATCTAATAAAGTTTACAAAGATAAAAACAAAATCTGACAGTGAAGTTCAACAAGCAGAGCACAGAGGTTCAAACATCTAAGTAGAACAGGGAAAATGCACACCCTACACACAAGGAACACAATCAACGCTTGGGAAATGTCTTATGATACTGATCCACGAAGTCCTCATGCTGCATGCGGATGTCTTGGACTTCATCAAATAAGGCAGCCTGTGTAGCCTCCATGGTGGCAAGGCGAGCGTCGACATGATCAAAGCATTGAGTAACGGTGGCCTGGAGGTTTTGAAGCGATAGCATGATCTGGTTAAGAGAGGCTGAGGTCAAGTCGGATGGGGCTGAGGATGTGGCGGCGGCAGGAGCTGCCTCTCCGTCGTCGCCTTCATTACCCCCTTCTTCCGGATCATGGCTGGGAGATGCTGGAGCACCATGGGCCTTTTCCCAGACGATGGTATCACCTTGCTCACAAGAGTACCAGCCACGATTATGCAAAGTAGCAAGGTTAATGGTGTGGCCTACCTCTGGAAGGACGACAGGCTCACACGAACAGTCGATACCGTGGTCGAGTAGGTAGAAGGCAAGTTGTTGTGGGAAGACAATTGTCTGAACTTTGCCAAGAGCAATCTTGATCCAATCGTGGAGAATGAAATGGAGAAGATCCGGTCGATCGCCATCAGGTGAGTGAATGTGATGCAGCCAAAACCGATCAAGTCGCCGGAGTTGGGAATATTTGGTGCCAAGTGGGCGAAGATTCCAAGAGATAATGATATGGAGAAGACGAGCAAAGACAGGAAGGTCACCCACACGGTCATTGACGATATTGAATTCTAAGGGGACGTTGACATTTTCACGTGCAAGTCCATGCTCCGGAATTCGAAAGGCATGGGAAAGGGAATCTTTAGTGATTTCAACATCCCGACCCATAACAAATGATTGAATTCCCACTGCCTTACATGGGTTATTAGGCGAATAGATAACTTTGGCATTGGAAAAGAAAGCTCGAATGATGCTCATAGGAACCGGAGTGTTGATTTTGAGAAAGTATGTCCAATGGAAGGCGTCAAATTTGGCCAAGTAGGGAAAGTTAATCGATTCCAAAAAACCGAAGTCAATTGGGCGGCAGTGCTTGACGCGCATATGGGCAAAGAGGGCATGGTAACGGTTTTTCTCTTCCGCATTCCTAAAGCAGCGATTAAAGGCGGTTGGAACGGAGGCGGAGGAAGAGGAGGGACGGGATCTTTTTTGAGAGACAGCATGTTTGACGTTGGGAGCCATGTTAAGAAAGGATGATGAGGGAAAGTTCAAAGAGGCATTTTGTCGAGCAGGTGATGGGCACAGGTTTGAGGAACTGTGGGTGAATGTGTGTGAGAAATATGATCTAATCAATAGCGGAGAGCCACAACCCAATATGCATTTAACAATTATGATAAAGAATTTCTTATGAATAACTACAACTAGGCTAAGGAAAATTCCTAGAAAAGACTAGTGCCAAATGAAGGGAAAACCTAGATGGAGAGGAAATTAATGCAAGATATGCAAATGGGTAGACAAGATATGAGCAAATAAACGTGAAATGCAAGAGAAATAGATGCAAATGAGTAATAAATACTTACTATGAGATGTAGGGCGTGAATAGTGACAAAGACAAGAGGGAAGAGAGGAAATCGAGAGTCTTGAGGATTTGGTGAGAAAAGATGACGAGAGGTGAAAGAGATGGAGAAACAATGAAAAATGGTGAAGAAAGGAAGTGATTTGGTGAAGAAACGGAGTAGATCTTGAAGATTTTGTGAAGAGGAATGGAGAAGGGGAAAGGCGTGCGGACAATGGGGAAGATGAATAGTGAAAATGAGTTGAAATCCCGATTTTAAAAGGGATTTTCGTGAATCTGGAAACGAAGGGATCGATCCCTTTATGGGTCGGATCGATCCCTTTTTGGCAGTGACAAGTCTTGACCATTCGGGAATAATCGGATCGATCCCATGGAAAAAGGGATCGATCCCTCATATTCAAACCCAGAATTTTAGGCCTCAATGACCCAGAAATCAATCCAATTTGAAGAAGTATTGACTCCGTAGTCACTTGCCTCGGTAGTGATGCATAAACATGATTTGAAAACAATGAAACTTATGCATTTTTACCATCTTAAAATCAAAATTTGATTGTTTTCACTTGAGATGCAGGAAATAAGATTGAAAACTGCAGAAATAGTGCAGAAAAAGTGCAGAAAATTGCAGAAAAAGTGCAGAAAATTGCATAAGTATGCAGAACCAATAGGTGGACATGGCTGTGATAGTGTCTTAACATTAGAAATGTGTGTTGGCAAGGGAAAGAAGTCTAACATGAGCAAAACACACAGAATTCAACATTTCAGTCTCAAGGAGCTATGAACATGAACAGTAACTTAGTAAGTTAAGGTCATGAATTGCAAGTGTAATTATATTCTTCAAATTGCTGTCTTGCAATCATCACAAACTAACCATAAGACATTCATGCAACATCAAATTACTTCAAGGAGCATTCATAATGCCTAATTCACCTCTAAGAGTGCTCAATCTCGCCTTGTCCAAAGGTTTTGTGAAGATATCAGCTAATTGGTGCAAGGTGTCCACATACTCTAGAATTATGTCTCCTTTTTGCACATGATCTCGTATAAAATGATGTCTAATCTCAATATGCTTGGTTCTAGAGTGTTGGATGGGATTTTTTGTAAGATTGATGGCACTAGTGTTGTCACACCTAATGGGAACTTGGTTCATTTCTATTCCATAGTCTCTCATTTGTTGCTTAATCCACAAAACTTGAGCACAGCAACTTCCGGAAGCTATATATTCAGCCTCGGTTGTGGATTGAGCTACACTATTTTGTTTCTTAGAGAACCATGAGATGAGCCTACTTCCTAAAAATTGGCATGTTCCCGATGTGCTTTTCCTATCCACTTTGCATCCACCAAAATCTGCATCGGAATAAGAATGGAGATCTAGTGTAGAATCTTTAGGATACCAAAGTCCTAACGAGGAAGTGTCTTTAAGGTATCTAAGGATTCTTTTTACTGCTTGTAGGTGTGATTCTTTAGGGGATGACTGAAATCTAGCACACAAGCATACACTAAACATTATATCGGGTCTACTAGCAGTTAAATATAGCAATGAGCCAATCATAGACCTATATAGTTTAGTGTCTACACATTTTCCTCCTTCATCCTTATCAAGCTTAATATTTGTGCTCATAGGTGTAGAGAAAGGTTTAGATTCATCCATTCCAAATCTTTTGAGCAAATCTTTAGTGTACTTAGCTTGATTTATGAAAATACCTTCTTTACATTGTTTAACTTGAAGTCCTAGAAAGAAGGTCAATTCTCCCATCATACTCATCTCAAATTCACCTTGCATTAGCTTTGAAAAAATTTTTGCACAATGACTCATTTGTAGAACCAAAAATGATATCATCTACATAAATTTGAACTACCAATAAGTCATGACCCTTAGATTGAATAAACAAGGTTGTGTCTACCTTTCCTCTTGTAAAACCTTTTTCGATTAAAAACTTTGAAAGTCTTTCATACCAAGCTCTAGGAGCTTGTTTTAATCCATATAAGGCTTTTGAAAGTTTGAAAACATGGTTAGGAAATTTTGGATTTTCAAAACCGGGAGGTTGCTCAACATAAACCTCTTCATTTATATAACCATTTAAGAAAGCACTTTTCACATCCATTTGATACAACATAAAATCCTTATAGCATGCAAAAGCAAGTAGCATCCTAATGGCTTCTAATCTAGCTACCGGAGCATAGGTTTCATCATAGTCTATTCCTTCTTCTTGTTTATAACCTTGAGCCACTAACCTAGCCTTGTTTCTAACAATAATGCTATTTTCATCCATCTTATTCTTGAATATCCATTTTGTTCCAATGATGGGATAATCTTTAGGTCTTTCTACTAATGTCCACACTTTGCTTCTCTCAAATTGATTTAATTCTTCCTGCATGGCCATAATCCAATTTTCATCATTCAAGGCCTCATCCACTTTCTTTGGCTCAAATTGTGACACAAAGGCTACGTGTTGACATATGTTTCTATAGGTTGACCTAGTCCTAACTCCAATGGTTGGATCTCCAACAACGTCATTATCTTTCACATATCCAAGTTCTCTAGGACACCTAGATTCCTTCTCAATAATTTCTTGTTCCATGGATTCCTCATTTTTGTTAATAGTAAGATCTTCTAATTGTTCCCTAACATCCTTATCTTGAGAAGGGTCAACTATAGGTTCATCAAAAATCTCTACTTCATCATCAAGATTGGTTCTACTAGAAATATTTGATTCATCAAAGATTACATGTATTGACTCTTCTACAACAAGTGTTCTTTTATTGAAAACTCTATAAGCCTTAGAATTTAAAGAATAGCCAAGAAAAATACCTTCATCACTTTTAGCATCAAATTTTCCTAGGTTATCTTTACCATTGTTTAAAACAAAACATTTACATCCAAATGAGTGAAAATAACTTATGTTAGGCCTTTTTCCTTTGTAAAGCTCATATGGAGCTTTCTTTAAAATGGGCCTTACCATAGCTCTATTTATGACATAGCAAGAAGTATTTATTGCTTCAGCCCAAAAATATTTAGGTAAGTTGTTTTCACAAAGCATGGTTCCAGCCATTTCTTCTAAGGTTCTATTTCTCCTTTCAACTACCCCATTTTGTTGAGGAGTTCTAGGAGCTGAAAAATTATGGCTAATACCATTTTCATTGCAAAACATATCAAAGCCAAGATTTTCAAATTCTTTTCCATGATCACTTCTAATACTTGAAATGGAATAACCTTTTTCATTTTGAACAAGTTTTGAGAAAACAATGAATTTATCTAAGGCCTCATTCTTCACACTTAAAAAGAACACCCAAGTGAACCTAGTGTAGTCATCAACTATCACAAACCCATAGTGTTTACCTCCTAAGCTAGTTGTCCTAGTTGGTCCAAAGAGATCTAAGTGAAGAAGTTGAAGTGATCTAGAGGTAGTGACACACTTCTTAGATCTAAATGAATTTCTTTTGTGTTTTCCTCTTACACATGCTTCACAAACTTTATCATTTTCAAATTGAAGCTTAGGTAATCCTACAACTAGGTCTCTTTTGGCTAATTTAGACAAAACATGCATGCTAGCAAGGCCTAGTCTTCTATGCCATAACCAAGGTTCATCTTCTCTAGTGGCCATAAAACATACATTTTTGCTATTAAGTTCATTTAAATCCATAATATAGATATTTCCTTGTCTATGTCCAATAAAAACAATTTGATTAGTTTTAGCATTAACAACATTGCAACACAAATCATCAAACATAACTTTAAATCCCTTATCACACAATTGACTAATACTAAGCAAATTATGTTTCAAGCCTCTAACATATAACACATTCTCAATAGTTGAGGAAGAGTTACCAATGGAGCCAATTCCTTCAATTTGTCCTTTGGAGTTGTCTCCAAATGTGACTTCTCCACCACTTTTATGCTTTAGGAACTTGAATTGACTCTTGTCACCCGTCATGTGTCTTGAGCATCCACTATCAAGGTACCAATGCTCCTTGGACTTAGCCTTGTAGCAATACTCTTCCTCCTACAAACACATCAAGCTTTCATCTTAGGTACCCAAATTTTCTTAGGTCCTTGAGAGTTAGTACTTATAATTTTAGATCCTTTAGGGATCCATTTCATCTTTAATGACTCATCACTTGAATTTAAAACATGTTTAGGTACCCAAATCTTGACAGCCATTTTTCCTCTAATCATGGTCTTCCTAGAGGTGCATGCTTGTGAAGAGTGTCCTAGTTTATTACACAATGTGCACAAAACAAATTTTCTATCTTTAACTAGGAAGTTTTTAAGATGAGTCTCTTTGTTAGATGCATTATAACCTAACCCTTCTCTATCAAAGAATGCTCTTTGAGTCTCTAGCATTTGATCAAGTTTTTGTTGACCCATGTAAAATCTAGAAAAGGAGTTTTGCAAATTAATGTTTTTTTCTATTTAATTCTTCTATTTCTAGATTTGCATTCTCTAATTTCTTTTCACATTCTAATTTACCATTCACAAGCATTTCATTCTCCTTTTTCAACTTAGAGATCATTTTCTTATATTTTAAATTCATGCATTCAAATTCATTGGCTAACTCATCAAATGCATCTTGCAATTCATCAAAAGTATATTCATTAGTATCTAACACGTTAGAAGTTACCTTCTCATCTTCAAAAGCCATGAAACAAAGGTTGGCTACTTCATCTTCCACATTCTCTTCATCGGAGCAATCACTATCACTCCAAATAGCCACCATTGCCTTCTTCTTTTGTATCTTCTCATTTTGCTTTCTATACAAAGGACAATCAAATTTAATATGACCAGGTTTTTTGCATTCATAACAAATAATTTGGTCCTTTTCTTTCCTACTAGTTTCTCCTCTATTAAAGTCTCTCCTAGGGGGTCTCCTAGAGTTACCACTAGTTCTCATCCTCATAAATTTATTAAACCTCTTAGCAAACATGGCCATTTCTAAGTCCTTATCATCACCACTCTCATCATGATCTTTTGATTCCTCAATAGTGGTGGATTTTAAAGCTACTCCAACTTTCTTAGGAGGATCTTGATTTCTCTTGATTTTCATCTCATAGGTGAGTAGAGATCCCATAAGTTCATCTAATGAGAGTGTATGAGGATCCTTGGATTCCTCAATAGCAGTGACTTTAGCTTCCCATGATTTAGGTAAGCTATTGAGTATCTTTTTCACCATTTCTACATTAGAATATGTCTTGCCTAAGGCTTTAAGGCCATTTATGATGTCAGTAAACCTAGTAAACATGTCACTAATTGATTCATCATTCTTCATTTTAAATAATTCATAGTCTTGTGTGAGCATGCCTACTTTGGTTTCTTTGACTTGTGTGGTTCCCTCATGTGTGATAGCTAGTTTATCCCAAACTTGTTTAGCATTCTCACATTGCGACACTCGATTATATTCATTTGGTCCTAATGCACAAGAGAGTGTGTGCATTGCTTTAGCATTAAGTTGTGCCATCCTAATATCATTAGTATCCCATTCATCTTCTTTCTTAAGCACATCCGTCCCATCTACTTTCTTAATAGGGATAAGGGGACCTTTAACAATAATTCTCCATACTTCATAATCATTTGCTTGAATAAATAGCATCATTCTAGTCTTCCAATAAGCATAGTTTTCACCATTAAAGAGTGGAGGTCTAACCGTAGAGTGTCCCTTTCCTACCAAGGGTGTAGACAAACTAGTTTGAGCCATTAGTGATCGTTTATACTCGATAGATGTTAATCTAAGTCAATCTCGAGCCCAAGCTCTGATACCAATTGTTGGCTCTACCGAGAGGGGGGTGAATCGGTTTTTCTAGTTATTTTTAATTTTCCTAACTCTTAATGCACAATCAAAGTGAAATAAGCAACAATGAAATAAATGCAGTAAATAAGAGTAAGGGAAAGAGAAGCAAACACAAGTTTTATAGAGGTTCGGCCAATCTCTTGCCTACGTCCTCTCTCCTTGAACTCCTTGTCAAGGTTTTGATTCACCTCTTCCTTGAGAATGCTTACAAACCACTTGAAGGTGTGGCAAGACCTCTTACAATTTCTCTTGAGACTTTAGAAATCTCCTTCTAATCCTCTACCCTTGTAGTATTCCCACACTCAACAATATCAGACCTTACATGGATAGCTCACCCCTTTGAATATCAGATTTTTCAGTGAATGGGTGATGAACACATAAAACAATCTCACAAAATGGAGTTAATACAAAGATTTTCAGATTTCAATTTCTCTCTTGAAGCTTGAATACTTTGGAATGCTTGTTCTCCCTTCAAACTTCATAAATGCCTCTATTTATAACCCACCAAACGAATGGAACAGTTGATGAAGCATTTAATGCATTTCTTCTCGTTGAAACCCTCAAAAACTAGCCGTTACTGCAGGTCTCGTGAAAAGGGATCGATCCCTTTACTAAAGGGATCGATCCTTTTTATCCAGAACCTATTCCAACTTGTTCCTGGAGCTTGTCCACCTTACTGCCAAAATGGGATCGATCCTTTTACCAAAGGGATCGATCCCTTTTATCCAGAATGCCTTCCTGCACGTATTTAACTGCAATTTGAGATAGTTTATGGTTGTTTGTGATTCTAAGTCAGTTCAAAATCTTCTAACACTTTTCTAAGAGTATTTACTGACTTTTTCAGTTGAAATCTCAATCCAAGACTTTGTTAAAATAGTTTTAATCATTTAGTTCATTCAAAGCAAATTTACTTATATAAACATCATTTCTAAGCTTGCTTGAGTTTTGTCATTTTCAAAATACTTGTCAATTTAAAGCTAACAATGATGTTTTTAGCCTTATGTTTATAACATTTTTTGGTATGTTTATGATGTTTTTAGCCTTATGTTTATAACATTTTCTAGTACGTTTATGATGTTTTAGTCTTATGTTTATCACTATGACTAGTGTGTTCTGATGTTAGACACTTTGCAATCTTTGTTTCTATGGCATGCCTTATGATTTATATATATATATGACTTTGGCTTGGTTTATCACTTTGCTTAGTCTTTTTCTCCATTGTTGCTTTAAATTGACTTATCTATTTGACCATTTCTCTTTATGTCATCATATTTGCTTTAATTCTTGATATGACAAAAAGGGAGAGAATTAATGGAATAAATTTTTCATGCATAAATTGAGGGGGAGCAAAGCAAAATGATTTTCGAGCAAAATATTTTTCCACGCATAAATTGAGGGGGAGCAAAGCAAAATGATTTTTAAGCAAAATATTTTTCCATGCATAAATTGAGGGGGAGCCAAGCAAAATGATTTTCATGATGTCAAAATTATAAGCAAATCTATCTTAAGTAAATTTACCTTAAGTTTTGTCATATCAAAAAGGGGGAGATTGTTAGCTTTAAATTGACAAGTATTTCGAAATGACAAAACTCAAGTAAGCTTAAAAATGATATTTCTACAAAGTAAATTTGCTTTAAATGAACTCAATGATAGAAAATATTTTAAACAAAGTTTTGGATTGTGATTTCAATTGAAAAAGTCAGTAAATACACTTAAAAAAGTGTTAGAATGTTTTGAATTGACTTAAAATCATAAAAAGCCATAAACTGTTTCAAATTGCAGCCAAAGAAGTGCAGGAAAGCATTCTGAAGAAAAGGGATCGATCCCTACTGTAGAAGGATCGATCCTAAAATGGCAGAAAGTTTGGAAGGCATCCTAGAACAAGTTGGAAAGCATTCTGGAGAAAAGGAATCGATCCGTTTGGTAAAGGGATCGATCCCCTTGCACAAAACCTGACTCCAACGGCTAGTTTTTGAGGGTTTCAACGGGAGTATTTGCATTAAATGCTTTACCAACCGTTCCAATCGTTTGGTGGACTATAAATAGAGGCATTTATGAAGATTGGAGATAAGAACAAGCACTGAAAAAACTCTCATATATTCAAGAAAGAAATCCTAGCAGAAATATTTTCTCCTTGTACTCCATTTGTTAGAAATTACATTGTTCATCACCCACTCACTCAAATTGCTGATTCTCAAAGGTGTGAGCAAACCCTGTGAGGTTATTATTGTAAGAGTGAGGGTAGCATTGTAAGGGGATAGACTTAGAAGGTTGTTTCTAAGCCATCAAGAGAAAGTGTAAGAGGTCTCACCACACCTTGAAGTGGTTTGTAAGAATTTCAAAGGAAGAGTGGAATCAATCCCTTGACAAAAGGATCAAGGAGAGAGGATGTAGGCAAGAGATTGGTCGAACCTCTATAAATCTGTATTTGCTTCTCTTTCCCTTACTTATTTATTGCATTTATTTCATTTTTACATTATTTGTTTAATTGGTGCATTAAGTGTTAGAAAAACCAAAATTTAGTAGAAAAACTTATTCACCCCCCTCTTAGTAGAGCCAACAGAAATGATAAGTGAAAAGACAAGAGTGGTATTATTCAACATTTGGAAAGATTTAACAAGAAATTGCCAAGCTTAAAAGGAAAGTAGGCTTAAATGAAAAGTGAGAATTTTTAGGATTAGGTAATAGTATCCAAATAATAACAATTAAACAATTCTAATCAATGAATACAAAATTCCCTTCAAAAGTCCATCTTATCTGATCATGTTGAGTTCATCAAAATATCCTCTTACCCCAGTATCATTGACATCCAGTTTTTCTCGTATCTAAGCCGCCTTTCCAGGTTTTCAATTAGATGTACTCCATTGATCCAAACCGCCCTTTTTGGGTTTTCAATCTGAATCCTCCTCTTTTTTTTCTTTTCTTCTTTTTCTTTTTCAAGTTTCATTCTTCTTTTTTTCTTCATGAATTTTCTTTTGTCTATTCTTGATTCCAATTCATGCCCCAACGACAAATATTTCTTTACCCAATTTAATGCTCACATGGATCCAAGAGAAATTCTTTGGATGCCCATTACTTCCATCTAGACTAAATCTTTTTACTTATCCTGATCTGCTTCCATCCAAAGGATCATCATCTCATTGTGTAAGTATGCTTTCTTTCAACACATGATTCTCTAATGCGAGTACTCATGTTTGATCAAAATGGACTTTTGAGGCACGTAATGTAGGTTCAGGTGAGGGTTTAATGAAAGAAAGGATAAAATAGGCCCAAAATATATTTTAGGGTTCATTAAACCAAGAATCATTTTCATCATGCAAATCATTTGGGTATTTTGAATTTTGCCCTATTCCATTTTGTTATTTTTTTTTTTTGCTCTTTTTCTTTCAAACATGACTAGGTTTTCACTTTCTTGATTTCAAACCTTCTTTTTTTTTTCTTTCTTCATTCTTTTTCCATACAAAAGAGGTTTTTCTTTATTCTTCTTTTACCCCTCAAATATTTTTATTTTGTCCCACTAATCCTTCATTTTCCATTTTCATTGCCCCCCAATGTGAAGGGTGATCCTTGGTGGGTTATGTCAGAAAGAACATAATAGGCTCAAAAGGGGTGATAATGAATAATTTTATTCACGCTTGAAAGGTAGTGAAAGAAGGTCATTTCTCATCTCAAATATAAGTACTCTCATTGAAGATCATTTATTGAACAAGGATAAACTCATTAAAATTTCATGTAGAGATTCACCTTTACTCGTAACATCTAGTGAGTGAAGATTTCAGATAAATTTCTTTCTATTCTCTTCTAGCTTGAACAATCTCGGCAAACTAAAAATCTATTTAGCCAAACAAAGCAGTTCTTTCATAATTGAATTTCATATTCATTGCCATTATCATTATCATGTTCATTATTTGGACACTTTCATGCTTGGTAACAATGAAAAGAATATGGGTAGTGGTGTTTTTGCATTAAAGAACAAGGTTGGAATGAGAAATTGAGAAATATGCATCATATTAATCCTTTATTGAAATGAAAATAAATGAAAGCTGGCCCAATACATAAAAGAATTCTTAATGCCTTTTGGATTTAGGCACTCTTATATTACCTAAGAAATTGAAATGTCCTAAGATGAATGAAATTAGAAACAAAGAAATAACCATTATCTTCAAATTAGGTGAATCAATCAATATCATCCACTTTCTTCTATAGTATTAACCGCTACCCCTTATGTGATCTTGCAAAGGATTATCATTCACATTTGGGTTATTCTTTGTCCCAAAACTCAAAATTCCAACGTTGACAAGTGCTTAACTTTCCTCTTCAAGCCTATACAATTCTCAACAGAGTAACCAATATTGTCATTATGATAAGCACACTTTGCATTAGGATTATACCACTTTGGGTAAGAAGGCTTCAAGGGCTCTACATAGACAAGGGTAATAAGGTAACCCCTTACCAACTACGGGAACAACTCTGTGTATGTCATCGATATAAGGTCTATGGTGACATTTCGGCTAACTTGAGTATTCTTTTGGTCATTAGGTGAAAAAGTAGGGGCTTGTGAATGGGAAATGGGTTGGTAAGCATTTTGATGATGAGTTTGTGGGTGGGGATGAGAATGAGCGTAATTCACTGAAGGTGAATAAGAGGTATTGGAGCGAGTGAGTTATTGGAGACAGCTTGTGCATCTTCTTCCTTCTTCTTTGAAAACCCATTCCTCTTGCTATCATTCATAGATGCTTCAATCTTACCCCTCTTGAGGGTATTTTCAATAGCTTCGCCTGTTAACACCATTTCTGCAAAATTCTTGGTCACACTGCTAAGCATACGCTCATAGTATGGAGCATTGAGAGTATTCAAAAAGAACAAGGTAATTTCCTTTTCAGTCAATGGAGTTTGAACTTGTGATGCCACGTCTCTCCATCGTTGAGCATATTCTTTGAAGCTCTCGTCTTTCTTCTTTTCCATACATTGGAGAGATAAGCAATCAAGAGCTACATCAGAGACATGTTTGTATTGAGCTATAAAAGCTCTTGCCAACTCAGAGCAAAAGAAACTTTGCTCCTTTCCAATTGGTTATAACACTTAGTGGCTGACCTAGTCAAGCTGTCTTGAAAAACATGAATTAGTAGCTTGTCATCCCATGCATATGCCGCCATCTTTCTACAGTACATGGTAAGATGATCTTTTGGGCATGATGTTCTAGTGAACTTTTCAAATTCAGGCACCTTGAATTTTGGTAGAAGCACGACACTAGGTACCAAACACAACTTTTCAGCATCAATAGGTTCAAAATAGTCAACTCCTTCAACGGCACTTAGTCTTTCCTCTATTAAGCTTAGCTGAGCTTTAGTACCACTATATTCTTTTTTATACCTCAACCTTTCTAACTCTTTGGATCATCTAAATTTGGCACTTCCATTAGGTTTTGAACCTATATTTGTAAAGGTGTTAGAGCTTTGATAGTACTTCCTTCGAGGATGAAAAATGGGTTGTCTCGTATACTTTGTTGAGTCTCTTGGACAGACTCGTCTTGATTAACCATCTTCTCTTTTCCTTTAATCGTAGCTTTTAACAATTGAGTAATTTCGCTAAATTGCCCCTTCATCTCTGCATTATCCATTTTTAACTTCTCTATCATATTATTTTGATCTTCTTCCATTATGCGTGCTTGGTACCTTGTATGATATCTATGGAGGGTAGACCATTTAGTGGATGCAATTTTAAGTTGAAATTATATTTCATGTGATGATATGTTTATGCACATGAAATGCACTTAAGTCTAACAATCTCTCCCAACAATCAAAAGTATGTTTATTCTCATGAAAAGACAAGTGTAGACTTATGTGAATAACATGTTATGTGATGCAAAATCAAACACAATTATACACAACTTAATGACATAAACAAATTCTCCTTTTTAAAAAAAATGGAAAGAAAAAAAACATTTTTTTAAAAGAAATTTATGAAAGAAGAAATAAAACTTATTCCTTCATATGTCCTATCTTGTTTTGAGTCTACACTTCAATCTAGCATGGTTCCACCCTAAAGCTAAGTCTTATGCTGGGTTTGAGTAATTCAAAGTTCTAAAGGTTCCTAAATTGTTCCTCACTGTCATCCACACAAGACTAGTAAGGCACCCAATCCTTATCCATTATAGGCTACAAACGGAAAGGTTCAATCTGAGTATGAGTATTTTGCTAGCCTATGTGGAGGTTATCACCTCACGAAAGCATAATTACTTTACTCCTTCCTAAAAAAGAAGAGCCCGGGTTGAGGGCTTATGCAAATGCAAGTGATGTGTGTGTTGAAGGAATGAATTAAGTCTATAAAACATTTTCCAATTATGAAACAAATACTTCTTGGCAAACTTAGACTAATCTTAAAACTAATCTTTGGCTTAACTCTTTAATGTCCCCAGTGGAGTCGCCGAGTTGTTGTAACGTGTCAAGTCCTAAAACCTAACCGGCTAGACTTAAAAATCAAGGAGTTGCCACCAACCATTCAAACTTAAGGTGTGATTGGTCACCTATTATTGTCTTAGGATAAGATTTGATCTACGTTCGAAGAATCTAGGGTTTTGGAGTACAGTTACGTGTGGGGAAGAATTAGCACCCTTACAACGCCTATCCTAAAATGGTACCACTTAGTTTTAAGTTTAGTCTAAATTTGACTTTATGTTTATATTAGTTTTGATAATTAAATATTGAAAAATTTTCTAAGGTGTTTCCATCAATCTGGCACCAATCTTACAAAATTCCCTCACCTTAAGATGTTCAAAAAGTATCAATCAACTTTCTTGAACTCCATTGTCGGATTGATTAAGTATATTATGAAACTCTTTGTTAGCTTTAAATTGACAAGTCTTTTGAAATGACAAAATTCAAGTAAGCTTAAAAATGATTTTTCTCTAAGTAAATTTGCTTTGAATGAACTCATTAATAGAAAATATTTTAAACAAGTTTTGGATTGTGATTTCAACTGAAAAAGTCAGTAAATACTCTTAGAAGTTTTTTGAACTGACTTAGAATCACAAAAACCACAAACTATCTCAAATTGCAGTTAAAGATGTGCAGGAATAGATTCTGGTTAAAAGGGATCAATCCCTTTGGAAAAAGGATCGATCCCATTTTGGCAGTAAGGTTGATAAAGCACCCAGGAACAAGTTGAAATGCATTCTGGATAAAAAGGATCGATCCCTTTGGTAAAGGGACCGATCCCTTTGCACGAGACCTGCAGTAACGGCTAGTTTTTGAGGGTTTCAACGGGAAGAAATGCATTAAATGCTTCACCAACTGTTCCATTCGTTTGGTGGGTTATAAATAGAGGCATTTATGAAGATTGAAGCAAGAACAAGCATTCCAAAGTATTCAAGCTTCAAGAGAGAAACTGAAATCTGAAAATCCTTGTTGTAACTCCATTTTGTGAGATTGTTTTCTGTGTTCTTCACCCATTCACTGAAAAAATCAGATATTCAAAGGGGTAAGCTATCCTTGTAAGGTCTGATATTGTAGAGAGTGGGAATACTACAAGGGTAGAGGATTAGAAGGAGACTTCCAAAGTCTCAAGAGAAATTGTAAGAGGTCTTGCCACACCTTCAAGTGGTTTGTAAGCATTCTCAAGGAAGAGGTGAATCAAAACCTTGACAAGGAGTTCAAGGAGAGAGGACGTAGGCAAGAGTTGGCCGAACCTCTATAAATCTTGTGTTTGCTTCTCTTTCCCTTACTCTATTTACTGGGATCGATCCCTTTGGTAAAGGGATCGATCCCTTTGCACGAGACCTGCAGTAACGGCTAGTTTTTGAGGGTTTCAACGGGAAGAAATGCATTAAATGCTTCACCAACTGTTCCATTCGTTTGGTGGGTTATAAATAGAGGCATTTATGAAGATTGAAGCAAGAACAAGCATTCCAAAGTATTCAAGCTTCAAGAGAGAAACTGAAATCTGAAAATCCTTGTTGTAACTCCATTTTGTGAGATTGTTTTCTGTGTTCTTCACCCATTCACTGAAAAAATCAGATATTCAAAGGGGTGAGCTATCCTTGTAAGGTCTGATATTGTAGAGAGTGGGAATACTACAAGGGTAGAGGATTAGAAGGAGACTTCCAAAGTCTCAAGAGAAATTGTAAGAGGTCTTGCCACACCTTCAAGTGGTTTGTAAGCATTCTCAAGGAAGAGGTGAATCAAAACCTTGACAAGGAGTTCAAGGAGAGAGGACGTAGGCAAGAGTTGGCCGAACCTCTATAAATCTTGTGTTTGCTTCTCTTTCCCTTACTCTATTTACTGCATTTATTTCATTGTTATTTATTTAACTTTGATTGTGCATTAAGAGTTAAGAAAATTAGAAATAACTAGAAAAACCGATTCACCCCCCCTCTCGGTAGAGCCAACAATTGGTATCAGAGCTTGGGCTCGAAAGTGACTTAGATTAACATCTATCGAGTATAAACGATCACTAATGGCTCAAACTAGTTTGTCTACACCCTTGGTAGGAGAGGGACACTCTACGGTTAGACCTCCATTCTTTAATGGTGAAAACTATGCTTATTGGAAGACTAGAATGATGCAATTTATTCAAGCTAATGATTATGAAGTATGGAGAGTTATTGTTAAAGGTCCCCTTATCCCTATTAAGAAAGTAGATGGGACGGATGTGCCTAAGAAAGAAGATGAATGGGATACTAATGATATTAGGATGGCACAACTTAATGCTAAAGCAATGCACACACTCTTTTGTGCATTAAGACCAAATGAGTATAATCGAGTGTCGCAATGTGAGAATGCTAAACAAGTTTGGGATAAACTAGCTATCACACATGAGGGAACCACACAAGTCAAAGAAACCAAAGTAGGCATGCTCACACAAGACTATGAATTATTTAAAATGAAGAATGATGAATCAATTAGTGACATATTTACTAGGTTTACTGACATCATAAATGGCCTTAAAGCCTTAGGCAAGACATATTCTAATGTAGAAATGGTGAAAAAGATACTCAATAGCTTACCTAAATCATGGGAAGCTAAAGTCACTGCTATTGAGGAATCCAAGGATCCTCATACACTCTCATTAGATGAATTTATGGGATCTCTACTCACTTATGAGATGAAAATCAAGAGAAATCAAGATCCTTCTAAGAAAGTTGGAGTAGCTTTAAAATCCACCACTATTGAGGAATCAAAAGATCATGATGAGAGTGGTGATGATGAGGACTTAGAAATGGCCATGTTTGCAAAGAGGTTTAATAAATTTATGAGGATGAGAACTAGTGGTAACTCTAGGAGACCCCCTAGGAGAGACTTTAATAGAGGGGAAACTAGTAGGAAAGAAAAGGACCAAATTATTTGTTATGAATGCAAAAAACCTGGTCATATTAAATTTGATTGTCCTTTGTATAGAAAGCAAAATGAGAAGAAACAAAAGAAGAAGGCAATGGTGGCTACTTTGAGTGATAGTGATTGCTCCGATGAAGAGAATGTGGAAGATGAAGTAGCCAACCTTTGTTTCATGGCTTTTGAAGATGAGAAGGTAACTTCTAATTTGTTAGATACTAATGAATATACTTTTGATGAATTGCAAGATGCATTTGATGAGTTAGCCAATGAATTTGAATGCATGAATTTAAAATATAAGAAAATGATCTCTAAGTTGAAAAAGGAGAATGAAATGCTTGTGAATGTTAAATTAGAATATGAAAAGAAATTAGAGAATGCAAATATAGAAATAGAAGAATTAAATAGAAAGAACATTAATTTGCAAAACTCCTTTTCTAGATTTTACATGGGTCAACAAAAACTTGATCAAATGCTAGAGACTCAAAGAGCATTCTTTAATAGAGAAGGATTAGGTTATAATACATCTAACAAAGAGACTCATCTTAAAAACTTCCTAGTTAAAGATAGAAAATTTGTTTTGTGCACATTGTGTAATAAACTAGGACACTCTTCACAAGCATGCACCTCTAGGAAGGCCATGATTAGAGGAAAAATGGCTGTCAAGATTTGGGTACCTAAATATGTTTTAAATTCAAGTGATGAGTCATTAAAGATGAAATGGATCCCTAAAGGATCTAAAATTATAAGTACTAACTCTCAAGGACCCAAGAAAATTTGGGTACCTAAAATGAAAGCTTGATGTGTTTGTAGGAGGAAGAGTATTGCTACAAGGCTAAGTCCAAGGAGCATTGGTACCTTGATAGTGGATGCTCAAGACATATGACGAGTGACAAGAGTCAATTCAAGTTCCTAAAGCATAAAAGTGGTGGAGAAGTCACATTTGGAGACAACTCCAAAGGACAAATTGAAGGAATTGGCTCCATTGGTAACTCTTCCTCAACTATTGAGAATGTGTTGTATGTTAGAGGCTTGAAACATAATTTGCTTAGTATTAGTCAATTGTGCAATAAGGGATTTAAAGTTATGTTTGATGATTTGTGTTGCAATGTTGTTAATGCCAAAACTAATCAAATTGTTTTTATTGGACATAGACAAGGAAATATCTATATTGTGGATTTAAATGAACTTAATAGCAAAAATGTATGTTTTATGGCTACTAGAGAATATGAACCTTGGTTATGGCATGGAAGACTAGGCCATGCTAGCATGCATGTTTTGTCTAAATTAGCCAAAAGAGACCTAGTTGTAGGATTACCTAAGCTTCAATTTGAAAATGATAAAGTTTGTGAAGCATGTGTAAGAGGAAAACACAAAATAAATTCATTTAAATCTAAGAAGTGTGTCACTACCTCTAGATCACTTCAACTTCTTCACTTAGATCTCTTTGGACCAACTAGGACAACTAGCTTAGGAGGTAAACACTATGGATTTGTGATAGTTGATGATTACACTAGGTTCACTTGGGTGTTCTTTTTAAGTGTGAAGAATGAGGCCTTAGATAAATTCATTGTTTTCTCAAAACTTGTTCAAAATGAAAAAGGTTATTCCATTTCAAGTATTAGAAGTGATCATGGAAAAGAATTTGAAAATCTTGGTTTTGATATGTTTTGCAATGAAAATTGCATTAGCCATAATTTTTCAGCTCCTAGAACTCCTCAACAAAATGGGGTAGTTGAAAGGAGAAATAGAACCTTAGAAGAAATGGCTAGAACCATGCTTTGTGAAAACAACTTACCTAAATATTTTTGGGCTGAAGCAATAAATACTTCTTGCTATGTCATAAATAGAGCAATGGTAAGGCCTATTTTAAAGAAAACTCCATATGAGCTTTACAAAGGAAAAAGGCCTAACATAAGTTATTTTCACCCATTTGGATGTAAATGTTTTGTTTTAAACAATGGTAAAGATAACCTAGGAAAGTTTGATGCTAAAAGTGATGAAGGTATTTTTCTTGGTTATTCTTTAAATTTTAAGGCTTATAGAGTTTTCAATAAAAGAACACTTGTTGTAGAAGAGTCAATACATGTAATCTTTGATGAATCAAATATTTCTAGTAGAACCAATCTTGATGATGAAGTAGAAATTTTTGATGAACCTATAGTTGACCCTTCTCAAGATAAGGATGTTAGGGAACAATTAGAAGATCTTACTATTAACAAAAATGAGGAATCCATGGAACAAGAAATTATTGAGAAGGAATCTAAGTGTCCTAGAGAACTTGGATATGTGAAAGATAATGACATTGTTGGAGATCCAACCATTGGAGTTAGGACTAGGTCAACCTATAGAAACATATGTCAACATGTAGCCTTTGTGTCACAATTTGAGCCAAAGAAAGTGGATGAGGCCTTGAATGTTGAAAATTGGATTATGGCCATGCAAGAAGAATTAAATCAATTTGAGAGAAGCAAAGTGTGGACATTAGTAGAAAGACCTAAAGATTATCCCATCATTGGAACCAAATGGATATTCAAGAATAAGATGGATGAAAATAGCATTATTGTTAGAAACAAGGCTAGGTTAGTGGCTCAAGGTTATAGACAAGAAGAAGAAATAGACTATGATGAAACCTATGCTCCGGTAGCTAGATTAGAAGCCATTAGGATACTACTTGCATTTGCATGTTATAAGGATTTTAAGTTATATCAAATGGATGTAAAGAGTGCTTTTCTAAATGGTTATATAAATGAAGAGGTTTATGTTGAGCAACCTCCCGGTTTTGAAAATCCAAAATTTCCTAACCATATTTTCAAACTTTCAAAAGCCTTATATGGATTAAAACAAGCTCCTAGAGCTTGGTATGAAAGACTTTCAAAGTTTTTAATCGAAAAAGGTTTTACAAGAGGAAAGGTAGACACAACCTTGTTTATTCAATTTAAGGGTCATGACTTATTAGTAGTTCAAATTTATGTAGATGATATCATTTTTGGTTCTACAAATGAGTCATTGTGCAAAAATTTTTCACAGCTGATGCAAGGTGAATTTGAAATGAGTATGATGGGAGAATTAACCTTCTTTCTAGGACTTCAAGTTAAACAATGTAAAGAAGGTATCTTCATAAATTAAGCTAAGTACACTAAAGATCTGCTCAAAAGATTTGGAATGGATGAATCTAAACCTTTCTCTACACCTATAAGCACAAATATTAAGCTTGATAAGGATGAAGGAGGAAAATGTGTAGACACTAAACTATATAGGTCTATGATTGGCTCATTGCTATATTTAACTGCTAGTAGACCCGATATAATGTTTAATGTATGCTTGTGTGCTAGATTTCAGTCCTCCCCTAGAGAATCACACCTACAAGCAGTAAAACGAATCCTTCGATACCTCAAAGACACTTCCTCCTTAGGACTTTGGTATCCTAAAGATTCTACACTAGATCTCCATGCTTATTCCGATGCGGATTTTGGTGGATGCAAAGTGGATAGGAAAAGCACATCGGGAACATGCCAATTCTTAGGAAGTAGGCTCATCTCATGGTTCTCTAAGAAACAAAATAGTGTAGCTCAATCCACAACCGAGGCTGAATATATAGCTTCCGGAAGCTGCTGTGCTCAAGTTTTGTGGATTAAGCAACAAATGAGAGACTATGGAATAGAAATGAACCAAGTTCCCATTAGGTGTGACAACACTAGTGCCATCAATCTTACAAAAAATCCCATTCAACACTCTAGAACCAAGCACATTGAGATTAGACATCATTTTATACGAGATCATGTGCAAAAAGGAGACATAATTCTAGAGTATGTGGACACCTTGCACCAATTAGCTGATATCTTCACAAAACCCTTGGACAAGGAGAGATTTTGCACTCTTAGAGGTGAATTAGGCATAATGAATGCTCCTTGAAGTGATTTGATGTTGCATGTATGTCTTAAGTTGGTTTGATATGATTGCTAGAAAGAAATTTGGAGAATATCATTTTCACTTGCAATTCATAACCTCAACTTGCCATGTTACTGTTCATGATCTTAGACTTTGAGGTTGAATTGTTGAATTATGTGTGCTTTGATTATGTTAAATTCTCTTCACTAGCCAAAAACCTACTTCTGATGTTTAAGACATCTTCAAAGTCATGTTCAGAGTTGTTCTGCATATTCTTGGCATTTTTCTGCACTTTTCTGCAGTTTTCTGGACTTTTTTTGGACTTTTTCTGTAGTTTTTCAAACTTATTCATGCATCTCAAGTGGCAACAATCAGATTTTGAGTTTAAGATGTCAAAATGCATAAGTTTCATGGTTTTCAAATCATTTTTGTACATCACGAATGAGGCAAGTGACTACGGAGTCAATACTTCTTCAAATTAGATTGAGTTCCGGGTCATTGAGGCCTAAAATTCTGGGTTTTGAATATGAGGGATCGATCCCTTTTGCCATGGGATCGATCTGTTTATTCCAGAATAGGCAAGAATACACACTGCCAAAAAGGGATCGATCCTATCCTAAAAAGGATCGATCCCTTCGATCAAACCTGCACTCGTACCCTTGTTAAAAGGTCGGGATTTCACTCATTTTCACTATTCTTCTTCCCCATCATCCGAAAACCTTCCCCCTTCTCCATTCCTCCTCCCACAACCTTCAAGATCTCACTCATTTCTACACCAAATCACTTCATTTCTTCACCAATCTTCCTCATTTCCTTCTCTTTTTCATCTCCCCTCTTTATTTCGTGACAAAATCTCTTCCTTTCTTCTCTTCCTTCTTCTTCCCCACCATGGTTACTATTTACCTCACATTTCAATTGTAAGTTTTTCTTACATTTTTCATTCAATTTTTCTTGCATTTCTAGTCTTTTCCATCATGTCTTGATTGCCCATTTACTTATCTTGCATTAATTTCCTCTTCATCTAGGTTTTCACTTTGTTTAGCACTTATCTTTTTTTGTAGGAATTTTACTTCGCTTATTTGTAGTTGTTCATCCGAAATTCCTTGTTATAATTGTTAAATGCATCTTGGGTTGTGGCTCTCTGCTGTTGGTTAGGACATTTCTCTCCCACTCACTCATCCATAGTTCCTCAAACTTGTGCATATCACCTGTTCGACAAAACTCCTCTTAGAAACTTTCCTCATCATTCTTCCTCCACATGGCTCCCAACGTCAAACATGCTGTCTCTCGGAAAAAATCTCGTCCCTCCTCTTCCTCCGCCTCCGTTCCAACCGCCTTCAATCGCTGTTTTAGAAATGCGGAAGAGAAAGACCGCTACAATGCCCTCTTTGCCCATATGCGTGTCAAGCACTGTCGTCCCATTGATTTCGATTTCTTGGAGTCAATTCAGTTTCCCTACTTGGCCAAATTTGACGCTTTTTCTTGGACTTATTTTCTCAAAATCAACACTCCGGTTCCATTGAACATCATTCGAGCTTTCTTTTCCAATGCCACAGTTATATATTCGCCTAATAACCCATGTAAGGCTGTAGGAATTCAATCGTTTGTTATGGGTCGGAATGTTGAAATCACCAAATATTCTCTCTCCCGTGCCTTTCGGATTCCGGAGCATGGACTTGCACGTGAAAATGTCAACGTCCCCTTAGAATTCAATATCGTCAATAACCGTGCGGGTGACCTTCCCGTCTTTGCTCGCCTTCTCCATATCATCATCTCTTGGAATCTTCGCCCACTTGGCACCAGATATTCCCAACTTCGGCGACTTGATCGCTTTTGGCTTCATCACCTTCACTCACCTGATGGCGCTCGACCGAATCTTGTTCATTTCATTCTCCACGATTGGATAAAGATTGTTCTTGGCAAAGTTCAGACAATTATCTTCCCCCAACCACTTGCTTTCTACCTCCTCGACCACGGCATCGACTGTTCGTGTGAGCCTGGCGTCCTTCCAGAGGCAGGCAACACCATCAACCTTGCCACTTTGCATAATCTTGGCTGGTACTCTCGTCAGCAAGGTGATACCATAGTTTGGGAAAAGGCCCATGGTGCTCCAGCATCTCCCCGACACGACTCGGAAGAAAGCAGTAATGAAGGCGACGACGACGAGGCAGCTCCTGCTGCAGCCACATCTTCAGCCCCATCTGCCTCGACCTCGGTCTCTCTTGAACAGATCATGCTATCGCTTCAAAACCTACAGGCCACCGTTACTCAACGCTTTGATCATGTCGACGCTCGCCTTGACACCATGGAGGCTACACAGGCTGCCTTATTTGATGAAGTCCAAGACATCCGCATGCAGCATGAGGACTTCGTGGATCAGTATCATAAGACATTTCCCAGGCGTTGATTTTGTTCTTTATGTGTAGGGTGTGCATTTACCTTTTTCTGCTTAGATGTTTGAACCTCTGTGCTATGGTTGTTGAACTTCACTGTCAGAATTTGTCTTTGTCTGTGTAAACTTTATTAGATGTTTGAACCTCTGTGATATGGCATGCTATATATTTCTGGTTCTTTTATCATTCTGCCATAGTTTGTCTATGATTTTCAATATCTCTCTTTGCCCTCTTGCTTTAAATTGCCTAACCAATTCTCCTTGTTTCTTTTTATTATTGAGGGGGAGTATATTATTTTTTTTGCTATGACAAAAAGGGGGAGAATTAATGTGATAAATTACTCTTGGTACTTAAAAAGGGAAGCTAACTTTGAGGGGGAGCAAATATTAAGGGGGAGCATTATTTTCAAAAATTTAAGCAATCCCATTTCCTAAGCAAATTTACCTTAAGTTTTGTCATATCAAAAAGGGGGAAATTGTTAGCTTTAAATTGACAAGTCTTTTGAAATGACAAAATTCAAGTAAGCTTAAAAATGATTTTTCTCTAAGTAAATTTGCTTTGAATGAACTCATTAATAGAAAATATTTTAAACAAGTTTTGGATTGTGATTTCAACTGAAAAAGTCAGTAAATACTCTTAGAAGTTTTTTGAACTGACTTAGAATCACAAAAACCACAAACTATCTCAAATTGCAGTTAAAGATGTGCAGGAATAGATTCTGGTTAAAAGGGATCGATCCCTTTGGAAAACGGATCGATCCCATTTTGGCAGTAAGGTTGATAAAGCACCCAGGAACAAGTTGAAATGCATTCTGGATAAAAAGGATCGATCCCTTTGGTAAAGGGATCGATCCCTTTGCACGAGACCTGCAGTAACGGCTAGTTTTTGAGAGTTTCAACGGGAAGAAATGCATTAAATGCTTCACCAACTGTTCCATTCGTTTGGTGGGTTATAAATAGAGGCATTTATGAAGATTGAAGCAAGAACAAGCATTCCAAAGTATTCAAGCTTCAAGAGAGACTGAAATCTGAAAATCCTTGTTGTAACTCCATTTTGTGAGATTGTTTTCTGTGTTCTTCACCCATTCACTGAAAAAATCAGATATTCAAAGGGGTAAGCTATCCTTGTAAGGTCTGATATTGTAGAGAGTGGGAATACTACAAGGGTAGAGGATTAGAAGGAGACTTCCAAAGTCTCAAGAGAAATTGTAAAAGGTCTTGCCACACCTTCAAGTGGTTTGTAAGCATTCTCAAGGAAGAGGTGAATCAAAACCTTGACAATGAGTTCAAGGAGAGAGGACGTAGGCAAGAGTTGGCCGAACCTCTATAAATCTTGTGTTTGCTTCTCTTTCCCTTACTCTATTTACTGCATTTATTTCATTGTTGTTTATTTAACTTTGATTGTGCATTAAGAGTTAAGAAATTAGAAATAACTAGAAAAACCGATTCACCCCCCCTCTCGGTAGAGCCAACACTCTTATCTTTAAATAATTTCTAATCTTTTTAAAATTCCTATTTTCTTTTCATTTCTTATTTTATTTTATTTTTCCTAATTCTATTATTTTATATCTTGAAAATAAACATGACATATGGGTTATTAAAAATTCTTCTTAAGTATCCTATCAATTTGGCTCAACTCAAAAAGAATTCTATCACCTAGAAATTCTAAGGAGTACCAATTGACTTTCTTAGAATTTTATCATCGGCATATGTTATATTTACTTCTTTTATTTAAAAGATATTATTATCATATTACCTTATTATTGTATTGTTTTATATTCTTTATTATTTTTTATTATCATTATATCCTTAAAATGAACATGAATTATGTTTTCTTGAAAATTCCTCCTTAAGTATTCCATCAATCTGGCTCAACTCAAGAAGAATTCTCTCACCTAGAAATCCTTAAGAAGTACCAATTGACTTTCTTGGAATTTCATCATCGGCATAATCCATATTCATCTTTGTATCTTATCCTTGTTTATATTTCATCTAATTCATCTTTATTTTATTTATCTTTTTATTTTATTTTATATTCTATATTCTAATTTGAATTATAATTTTAAATTAACTTACTATATATTTTTTATTCTAAGAACCTAGACACTAATCCTAATCATACTATAGCAATTGCATAAATCATACAAAGTATCATGCAAACTAAATCAAATTATATCATCATCTAATCATGCAAATAAACCAAGTTATAAATTATCAAATTTATCAAGTATTTAATTATTAAAATACTTGATTATGAGGATACACATTATTAACAAATACTAATTAATATTCAAATTATATAATTAACTTGTTAAGTAATTAAGCATTAATTAATTAATCAAATAAATAAAGGAAAACCTGGAAGGTGATCAGCTTTATTCCTTTTCCACTTACTTCCTCTATTTTGCTAAACTGAGTAACACACACTCGCGGTAGGATGGTAGCTTAAACACTAAACTAGGATACAGCTGGCAGTGAGCTGATCTTGTCGAAACAACTGACGGTGAAGTGACAAGCCGTTGTGAATGGTGTAATAAGAAGCGACAAATGAGACCTAGTGATAGACCAGTAGACGATGATGCAGCGAGAATTGTCACAGCAAGGCAGTGCAGGACGCAATAGTAGCAGGCTCTTTTCATCGACTTTCGACAGAACAGCGGTGGAGCTTGTTGAGCAGTTGGCTAGCGATCGTTGGTGCAATGGGAAAGGCTCTATAGCTTGGAGCGATCAGTGGCAGAGGTAGTGCAAGGTACAGATCTAATTCAAAAACAGAATCGTGGTGATGACGATGATGCCATAGGTGTGGGGTTGGCTGAAGTGAGGATGATGATGGTGTGGTCTGGTGATGAGAGTGAAACATGGATGACTTTCGACAAGGGTACAAGCAGCAAGTTCAAGGCTCGATGATGGTTGAGTGGCAATAAGGGCTTTTTTGTATTTGTGAAATAATATTTTAGGCCCAAACTACAAAACACACAGTATAAGTATAAATTATATTACCCTTAATTGGATTAATTAAAATTAATTCGCTTTTTTAATCGAATTAACCTATAATCGAAATTTTCTAAAATCTACTTTCGATAATATATCGAATTAAATTTGGTGGCCGACCGATTAACCGAATTAATTTTGATTGGTCAATTTTCAAAATTTGAACACCCATAAACCAAATAGATCGAATAAATATCATATTTTTCATTTAACTTCCTTATAATGGGTTTGGAATGGGAATTTTGAAGTTTTTGAAAAATTTTAAAAGAAATGCGTTTCAAAATGTATCAATTTAAAATATTAAAATTTATATTGTCTTGTTTGGATAAATTTTTGAAAATAATCTTTGATTACTAGAGTTTGATGAGATAAAAGAATAATTATAAAAGAAAAATAATGATATTACACACACATATATAAAGAAAAATATGAAAAATGCTATGGGTCCTTAAATTTGTAAAAATGCATAAATATTCTTAATAATATAAAAATATATATTATATAAATAAAATAATATTTTTTAGATTATATTTAGTAGTGAGCCATATATAATAATGTAAGATAATATTTGGACGAATTTTGAAAAATTGTTTCTTTAGGTAGAATTTTAAGAATAGATTTGAGCATTTTAATTTTTTTTTGAAAATTTTCTTAAATTTTATTTTTTTAAAAAATTTTTACCAATAAAAAATTAATTTTTAAATATTTCACTTAAAATTAGGGGTGAGCAATCGGTTTAATCGATTGGTTTCGGTCCAGAAAAACCGAAAATCGAAAAAACCGATTTCATTGAGTATCAACCGAATCCGACCAAATTCTTCTTGCAAACCGAACCGAATTTATTCGGTCAGTTCAGTTTTTTAACGTTAAAACCGAATTTGAAGCAAAGGTAAATAAATGCATAAAAGTATATAATATAAATTTGTTTTGTTAATATCTCTTACAAGATTTACAACATGTTACCCAAATAAATGTATAAAACTTCACAAAACAAAAATAAATAACCAATATTGTTCATAAATTTACTAACTTAAAAATATAAATATAATATTTATCTAATATATATTTATAATTTATTTTTTTGGGTAAATCAATTTTTCCGTCGGTTCGATTTATCATTTATATAAACTGACCACCGATTGGTTTAACCAATAAAACCGAACTTTAAAACCGAACCAACCGAAAAATCGAGTAAACCTAGCCGAACAAACCGAAAACTGAACGGTTCGATCAGTTTTTTCGGTTCCAAAAATTTTTGCTCATCTCTACTTAAAATGAGGGTTTTAAAAAAAACTGAGTTTTTTTTGGTAAAAAAAAAAAGTTCTAATTTTAAAGCACCTGTGCAAACGTACTTAGATCCTGCCCGTGCCATGCCTAAAAAGCAACACGCTACACGTTATTTGGAGGGAAAACGAAATGAAATTTCAGAGGGTCAGCACTCAGCAGCTACTCCCCGTTTAAGTTAGCAAAACCCTTGCATCGCAAAAATAATTATTATAATGGAAAAATTATATTCAATTTTTTTTTGAATTTAAAAAAGAAAACAATAAATAAAAATACTAAAAATAAACTTAGGTACCTCGCCATCGTGTTTTTCTCTCTCCAACAACAACGAAGAAGGCCACCACCGCCGGCATCGCCACCACGTCCGCCATTATCACGTCGTCGTTTCCGAAACGATCCATCCTTACTTTATTTCTTCTCTCTCCCACAGTATTTCTATACCGAAACGAAAAATCCAAAATCCTCTCTTTCTCTAATCAAAAAGGAAAGATCACATCCTCAAACTCTCTCATTCCCCCTTTTTCCGCAACCAAACATCTAGAAAAAACAATTTCAATTCTACTCTTCTGTCTTTTTACCTCCGAATCAGGGTTACCGCTTCAAACACTGTGATTCCCGATAAGGGCTTCAACAGTGAGCAATTCCGGTTTTGGATTGGTGAAGCGCTTCCGAATTCTCTCAGGTGAGAGGGAATTAGGGTTTTCAATTGAAGGTTTTAGAAGATTCTAGGGTTTTGTATTAGATTTCAAATCTACTTAATGATTTGGTTTCGATTTTTCCAAACTAGAGATTGAATTAGGGTTTTATGATGGTAGATTGGTAAATATGGTGAGGCTTCTAGGACTGAGTCGAGGAGAATCGGATGAGTCACCTCGTGAAATCACCACCTCGAGGACTCCTCTAACTAGTGACTCAGGTGAAAACGGTTGGCTCATCAGATTTTTTGACTCGGCGTTTTTCTGTGAGTGGATTGCAGTTAGCTATCTTTACAAGCATGATCATGCTGGGGTACGAGATTACCTCTGTAACAGAATGTACACACTTCCTTTATTGGGAATTGAAAGCTATTTGTTTCAGATTTGTTACATGATGGTTCATAAACCGAGCCCATCATTGGATAAGTTCGTTATTGATATGTGCTCGAAATCGCTAAAAATGGCAATGAAGGTGTATTGGTTTTTGTTGGCTGAGTTAGAGGATTCGGATGATAATGAAGGGATTAGTAGGATTCAAGAAAAGTGCCAAATTGCAGCTACTTTGATGGGTGAGTGGCCACCCCTTGTGCGGCCACCCAATGCAGGTTCAAGTCCAGGGAGTAAAAACCAAGTTTTGAATCGAATCTTATCCTCAAAACAGCGGTTTTTGTCGTTGACATCTTCTCCTCCTACTCAGAGATCGTTGAACTTCTCCCCTTCTTCAGGGAATCATTTGCAGGAGGATGGTGGTAATCAATTGTTGTCTCCAGAGGAGAATAAGATTTTTAAAAAGTTTATTCCGGGTTCGAAAGTTAGAGATGCCTTGTTGTTTAGGAAGTCAGCTGAGAAAGATGAAGAGGAGAATGAAAAGGATGGGTTTTTCAAGAGGCTTTTGAGCGACAGCAGAGGCGGAGAGGATGAGGAGTTGACATCAAGCTCAGACGGGTTCTTTAAGAGGTTTTTAAGGGATAGTAAAGGAGAGGAGGAAGAAATGACTTCAAGTTCTGAAGGGTTTTTTAAGAGGTTGTTTCGAGATAGTAGGAGTGATTCTGATGATAAACCGGTTTCTAAGCAAGCAGAAGATGATGAGAAAGAGGGGTTCTTTAAGAAGTTATTTAAAGATAAATTTGAAGATAAGAAGGATGTGAATGATAGAATTGATGATGTACATATGGTGCATTCTGCAGCGAAAGCTTCAAAATCAGCTGAAGATGATGAAAAAGAGGGGTTTTTTCAAAAATTTTTTAAGGATAAATTTGAAGAAAAGAAAGATGGGAATGATAAAATTGATGATGGGAATGCCAACAGTGACTTTGAGGATAAATGTTCAAAATCTGCTGAAGATGATGGAAAGGAGGGGTTTTTCCGGAAACTTTTTAAGGATAAATTTGAGGACAAGAAAGATGTGAATGATAAGAATGATGATGGTGAGGAAGAAGAATCTTCAGATTTCTCGCTGTTCCGGAGACTGTTTCGAGTGCATCCTGAAGAGAATAAAAGTAGTATGGCTAAGGAAAGCAGCAATGGTGGTGGTTTGTTTGAGAGCAGTCCAGGGACCGAGAACTTCTTCCGTAAACTTTTTAGGGACCGGGATCGTTCAATTGAAGATTCAGAGCTGTTCAGTTCGAAGAAGCATAAAGAGGTTTGTGCACTTTTAATTTTGTTGAGATGTTACCTGCTGCTTTGAGGTCTGTCCATTTTTAACCCTTGCTTCAGCTTCCAATTTATGCACTCATAATTTATTGTTATTGTTTGAAGTAAAATATGATAACTTTCGGTGTCGCATTCTTTCCATAGGTCCAAAATTCCTGAATTATAAACCCATTAGACTGGTTTGCTTAATCCTATTATATAGATGGTCTTTTATGAACTTCTTTGTGTTTTGAAATTGATGCAATACTCTTCATTACACATTTAAAAGATAAATATCAGATTATGTGTTTCATTGTTGTGCCCACATCTGTAAAAATAGAGAATAGTAATGTTTTCGGTTCTACCAGTTGCACTCTAGCTGCCAACCTATCTGTTTATAATCATTATGAATCTAATCATATGCTTACACGTGGAATGTGGTCTTCCTATTGTATCTCAGTCTTCCTAGTTTTGTCAAAATGTCTTCCATTCATAATTCCTAGTGTCATAAGTCATTATTCAGCCTTGTGTAATATTTTTTATAGGGCTTTTAGTTCTTTCAGATGGATGAAATCAGAGATGCTAATAATCACTCCAGAGCATGCATGCTTCACCAACCCATTATATTGCTTCTAGGTATCCTTTAAGTGGTGTGAACTGATATTACTTTGTTGTTTGCCATGACTTCATGAGTAAAAAATTGTTCCAAAATTAGTTTTTGATATGGTCCTTCCCTTTTATTTAGCTGATATGCTAACTTCCAATGTTATACCATCTAGTAATGTAATCCAAAGAACTATATAGCCTTTATTGGTTAAGTGATGGTTGAACACTGTTGTCATTGAGATTGGAATCTGAGTACACGGAAGTTAACCCCTGCTGTACCTGTAACTGTTCACCTCAGTCCTACAATGAATGTTTGTTAAATCTGGCCAGGCACTGAATTTCTCCTTATCTGTATATGTAATTTAGAAAGATTATCCATTGGAAGCTATTTTTGATATTTGTAATATTAGTATGTCCTTTATTTGGTGTGCCTTGAATGGAAGATAACATCTGGTGGATGGTGAATTTATCTGATTTGGGCCAAGATAGGATTATTAATTGGATGGTGATCTATCCCACTTCTATTTTCCTCGTATTTTCTGGGTTATGGATTGTGTAAACTTTTAGGATTTGATTTATATATTTGTGTTTATCTATTTTTGTTCCTATAAAGTTATTCTATTGTTTGAGTCTCGTGCACTGGAGTTTTTTCCTTTTGCCGTTTCTAATTTTTTCATAAAGAAATATTTAGAGGAGGAACATGTTCCGCAGCTTTAGTAAATCTGTTATCACGGTAATAGAACTAGACTGCTTGATTGATCCAGTAGAGATTCCTCTTCTTCGTTTCCTTAAGTCTATCTAGTTGTGGAGTGTCAGAGTCTTTCCCCATTTGCCTGACATCTGATTCTGATCACAAAAGAGTGCAAAGCTTTATGGACCATAGGTGTGTAGATTGGTTCAGAAATAACTGCCTTTTCTTACTTTGAATAAGGTCACTTTAGTATGGTTTAGGTATTAGGCAGAGTGGATGCAAATCGAGAATTTATTGTAGTAACCTTGATGATTGTATGTGAAGTTGTAAGCACACTCGTTTCTCATTAGATTGGCTTGAATGTCAAGGTTTTTCGAGTCTTCTTCCTTTTCCTTTCTTTCCTCTTATATAGCTTGGTTATAATTATGTAATCCTGTGTGCTCACATTGGTTTTTAGAATCTTTGGTTTTAAAGTCTGGATGTCTTGTACTTTCATCAAGACCTTTTAATATGTTATCATTAGAAAAGATTGTGGAAGAAGCCTCTTACTTAGGAACACAAGGGAGCTTCTGATGGACCTGGTTTTGCTCTCTGTTTAATGTGATAGTTAAAAACTTAAAATCTGTGTGGTTTGATTTTGGATTACTTTGGCTTGGCTAAACCAATTTTTAGGCCCATGTAGAACTTCAATGCAGAGTATGCTCTTATTATGGTACTGGAACTTGATGAAATACATATACATAGTTAAGAAAATAAATATTGTCTCCTGTAGTAAATGATAAGCTGAATTATGTTGGAGAACATGAAAGTTGTGGAATCTAAGATGTCCAAAAAGAGTGTAAAAATAAGTGATTGTATTCTAGTTTGTGGTTTAATTTATATATTTTTCCACTTATGAAAGTAAATTAATTTCTGTAAGTATTTATTGGAAGTTTTGTTTGAATGTCGTGCATGAAATAGTATAATTGAATGATTGAAAATATCATAAAGGATATCTGAAAGGTTTCTGACATTGGGAAAACTTCTTTTCTTTTTGGAGAAGGATTTGAAGCAAAGGTATCTGCTGTTGGTTTGTTTCTTGTGATTTCACTGCTATTTAATCTCACATTATTAGTGTTGTTTATTTGCTTTCTGCCCGTGCTCATGTATGTAAATTTTCTGTGACCTTAATTTGCCAGAAGTGTCCTGGTTCGCCTAAGCAACAGAATGATAAGTCAAACGCGAAACCTCCGCTTCCAAATAATTCTGTATCACAGTTTCGGAAAGGGGCGTATCATGATTCGTTGGATTTTGTATTGTCATTATGTGAAACATCATATGGCTTGGTGGATGTTTTTCCAATTGAAGACCGCAAAACTGCTCTTCGTGAGGTGAATTGCATATTTTGAAAGTTTTATCAGTGCTTCAATTAAGTGGTATGAAATATTCTGCTAGGATGTTATCTAACGTGTTATTTGTTCTTGTCCTTTTTTGTATTTCTAGTCACTTGCAGAGATTAATTTGAATGTAGCTGAGGCCCAAAACAGTGGAGGTACATATTTATTTATGATGAATTTGATCAAAGCAATGGCAATTGAGGGACACCATTTATTATATTTATTAAGCTTACTTATGATTTCCAAAAGTGGTCTGAATTTTCAAATGGTGACTAGGATTACCACTATCTTGTTTATAAATATCAGTTTGGTTATGTCATTTTAAAACCTTTTTTTGTGAGATTTTATTTTATTTTATTTTATAGTTTTTAATTGTTATATCATCTGTGAGATTATCTCTATGGTCCTTTGATAAGGGGTAATTTTTTATTGGTTTCTGTTGACAATGTTTATGTTGCAGTCTGTCCTTTAAAAAGGAAATCTCTGTAACATTTTTAAGATGTTGTTACTATTATTATTGTTATTTTCTGAGTTGAAGTGCTAGACATTTTCAGTGAAGTTGAAATTTAGTGTTAAGAGTCTAGCCTCTAATTTCTGTAATGTTTCTTCACAATCTGCTGTCAAGTGAATGCGTTATTTGGCTGATGTGTGAAGTATTTCATTTAGTTGGAAGCAATTTACTTTGCTGTTCTGAAATATTTTCTTATTTTTTTACTCCTTTGTTGTACTGTTCTTTCATTAAAATAGAAACATACTTTAAAGGACTGAACATATGTGGGTGTCTGGTTGTGTTGGTATTGGCTGTGAACATGTGATATCCAAAACTAGAGCTGCAACTTGGGTTGGGTGAACTTGAGAACCAACCCGATCACACTAGTTCAAATCAGGTTGTGTTGGGTACTTTTATAGTCAGGTCTATCTCGGTACTTTACATTGTAGGAAGGGTTGGGTTGGTTTGAATCTTGGGTCAACCTGCAGGTAACCCCATTGACCCAGCTTATATTTTCATTTTATATTAATCTAGAGAAGTTTTTAAATTTAACTTTTTAGCTTCTCCAAAAGTTTACTTTAATATGATTTTTACCACCTGATAGAAATAGTTCTACTTTATAGTAAAAAAATAACTATGAACACTCTTATGTGATGATAATTTTTCTATACAAATTTTTTTGACGAATTTTTGTTATCATTTGTCGATAGTATAGAGAAAATTGTTACAATACTTGGATTCCCCTTAAATGTACAATACATAAGTAATTAATCTAAATTAGAAGATTTTATTCAATTTTTTCTTTTTGTTACTGTAAGAAAAAAGAAGAAAAACTCAAGAATTGACATGATCCAAGCTGTGTTAGCATGGGTTGGGTCCTAAGTAAGGCAGCTAAACCACTTTCCCAATTTGTCTCCAAACTGAATTGCCTTGAGTTGGACCCAACCCAAAAATAGAACGGTCAAGTGAGCTCTGCGATTGGTCAGCAATATGGTGATGCATATTTAATGTTAAGCTTTCATATTTGTCAATGAAATTTACCATGTAAAATGTATCTTTTTTTCTTTTTGGAGATATTATGCTATTTGAACTTTTAAGGTTATTTTTGCTTATGATGAAATTTCCACATTAGTAACTGGCAGTTACCCTCCTTTATTATTGTTATTTTTTATATATCGAGTGAACTGAATTGTTGGTTGAATATATTGCTCCATATCCTTATTTGAGTGTTGCCGGGAATATTTTTAGGAGTTTGCTTTCCAATGGGAAAAGGGCTGTATCGTGTGGTTCATATTCCTGAAGATGAAGCTGTTCTTTTGAATTCTAGGGAAAAAGCACCTTTTCTGATCTGCGTTGAAGTTTTGAAAAGTGAATTGCCAAGGTAAGCTCTGAGTTCAATTTCTGGATGACTCAGATGCAGTCTCAGTTTTTCAATTTTGTGTAGAAACCATGTACATCACTCAAATAAACTAAGTGTGGTTTCTTAATAATTTTCATGAAACTTATTTTGGCAGTTCAAGGGACGCATCTAATGCTCAGAAGCTCTCTAGAGGAGGAATTCCTCTAGCAAATGGTGATGCATTATTGCAAAAGCCGCCTCCATGGGCTTATCCTTTATGGACTGCTCAGGAGGTGTATCGTAATAGTAGTGATAGGATGTCGAGCTCCACTGCACAAGCCATTGACCAGGCAATGACTCATAAGTCTGAGGCAAAAGTGAAATTTGTCAATGTGAGTTTTTCTGTAGTAAAGCGATCAGTCGGGCAATCAGGGAGTATTGAAGCACCTGATTTACGGTCTGGCATGCGTTGTGGCAATTTGAGTGCTGTTTCAATTCAGGGTGGACAAGAGATAACTCAAAAACTAAAAGCTTCTCATGCTAGTGATTTGGAGTGGGTAAGGGTGGTGCTGACAGCAGATCATGGGCTCCGAATGGACGGTATTGATGGTCAAGGACCATCACGTCGGAAAGAGCACCGCCGTGTTCCAAGTACAGTTGCCATAGAGGAAGTAAAGGTGGGCATCGGATTATACATTTGAAGTGGATGACATTATTAACACATTAAATCTATGAACTTTTATGTGCATGTCTGCATGTAAGTAAAGTGGCGTTTGATTGAGTAGTTGACATTATTTTTATGGTATCAACCTATATATTTGTGTGTTTGTGTGGGTAAAACTTTTTAAGGGCTTGTCAATGCAGATGGATACATAAACTTGATAACTTTTCCTCATGTTTCATGTGCTTACTTTTATGTGCATGTCCTTTTTTGGTTGCATATGTGCATGTCTGCATGTAAGTAGAGTGGCGTTTGATTGAGTTGTTGACATTATTTTTATGGTAACAACCTATATATTTGTGTGTTTGTGTGGGTAAAACCTTTTAAGGGCTTGTCAATGCAGATAGATACATAAACTTGATAACTTTTCCTCATGTTTCATGTGCTTTTTTGTTTTGCCATGATCATTTCATCAGTGACGACTTGTTTTAGATGGAACACTAGAGAACATGTATTTTACAATTTAATTCTTTTAGTCTTAGATGTTGAGGTTTTGTTAAATTGTCTAAGCTTAGATTGGTTAAGAGTATCTATGAAGCAAAGAATACTTGTCAGATATAAATATGTAAGACAAGAGTTCCTGTGAAAATATATTGCAGTGGCAGACAAGTAGAGTAGTGTTTTCATTCCTTTGTGTTGATTTGATTGCTCTTACCTGTAACAATTTAATCAACCGTTGTCGAGGGGGTTTCTCTTCTTAATTTATGCTCAGAAGTATCATAGTGGTTGAAAATTTAAATAGATGCTTATTTTTTTTAAGCACATTTCAAGTTTATTAGTGGAGGAAATGTTTTTATTCAGTCCTTTGGCTTCCATATATTCTAAAAGTGTTTCCTTCTATAAATTTATGTGATTTGTGTTCCGATTTAGATGCTATTATTGAAACATAAATTGTTGTGCAGGCAGCTGCTGCAAAGGGAGAAGCACCTCCTGGACTTCCTCTGAAAGGGGCTGGTCAGGATTCATCTGATGCACAACCAAGGGTGAATATTGGTGTAACTGAAAATTTTTTAATTTGTCTGAGTCCCTTTTTTTGTTTCTGAAACTTTGTAAATCTCCAATAGGCAAATGGGGGTATGCCTAAAGCTGGTGATGCATTATCTGGTGAACTATGGGAGTTGAAGAAGGAGAGAATACGGAAAGCTTCGGTATATGGGAAATTACCTGGTTGGGACTTGCGCTCTGTAAGTTCTGCTTATGAGCAATAGCTGTTTTTGTTTATTTATTTCCTTTCAGTTTTGTGATTGCATGCTCGTAAAGGGCATTTTAACATTCTCTGCTGCAAAGAGGAGAGTACTTATTAGATAAAATTTTGGAAACTATGTTGAGTACAAACACATTATTTTTTTCAATGATCTTCCACTATTAGTGTCAGCTATTCATAGCTAACCACTGTCTTGAGGACATTTTCTTTGAAGATGTCTTTGGCAATCAAAGTACCTTCCTTGTGGAATTTTTTTAGTGAGTGTTTATGGACTTTATTTCCCACTGTGGATATATCAGCTTTTATCTTTTTAGGGTATGATTACCTTCAGAATTTATTTTAGTATATCCTGTAAAACAGTGTCAATTCTCCAAATAACTTGATAGGCAAGGTTAAAGATTGCTTTTGTGGAGCTCATTCCTTTTCTTTTTGAAGAATTTATCAAATGTGATACTTGTCTTCTGTAATAAATAACCTTTTTTCCCAAAATAATTTCTCTTTTCAGATGTCCAAATAAGTTGTCAATCAAATGCATTAGACCAAACATCCTCTTTTGAGAAATGTTGCAACATTTATCTACTGTGACAAAAAATCGAATAAGTCACTCCATTTAGGAAGGGATTGGACTAGAATATCATGTCCACATTAGTTAGTATAAACTCATTTCAAAGAGGAAGATTATCATAGGACAGAGGGACTAGGGAGTAGTCATAGTGAGCTCTTGGAAATTATTTTCAGCAACAGCATATAGCAAATGATTTACTCCATTCAGTACTGGATCTAAGTGGTAAACCCTTTTTATTTGTTTTGACATGGAATTAATTGACCTAGAGTTATGACTGGTTAGTGGTTACGACCATGAAAGTGGTTTTGATGGCTTAACATGTGAACCGGTTTCAAACTTGATATTGTAAATGTCTGAATAGATTATAGATGAATTTGAAATTTGACATAGTTAAAGCCTTTAATTAATTGTGGATGATTCTATGTGGTTGTTATCTTCTATTTGTTGGTTTCTCTCTCTCTCTCTTTTTTCATGGAAATGAGCTTCTGAAGAGAAGAAAGTTTTCCTGTAAAGAAACCAACTTCTGTTGTTTGGTGAACTCCAGCAGGAATTTTCTGCTGTTGGCTTTTGTGGAATATTTTCAATCCCACCGTCTACTTCAACTATCACAAACCACAACCATCGACTAAATGTGAACCTATAACCAAGAAGATTTACATAATACTGAAAAATCTCAATCAAATAACAAAACTGAAAAAAACAAAGCTGCTGTTGAAATTTGAGATGTAGTGCTGAGGTGTGTTGGGTGTTTAGTTTGAGAAGGAAAGAGAACAATGAAATCTGGTATAGGGTTTGGGTATGTTAAAGTTGAGAAAGACAAATAGAAAGAGAAATAGGGAGAGAAGAACACGGAAAAAGTCTTGGTTTATAAGAGAAAGGAGGAAGGGTGTTAGGGACTAAGCTTTCTCACGATTAAGCACTAGGCCGTGTGGCACTTAGATGGACTCTTCCAAACAAGTCAGCCAAGATTTCTTGATTATCTAATCAAGTAACAAGCAATTCAAAATTAAGTAATTGGCACACAACGATATAGTAGGGCATAAAGGGTGCACGCTCTGAGATGACCCCTGTTGCCCCCAAAGAAAAAAATGTTTTATTAATATAGACAAGATTACAAAAGAGTTGCGAGTCTTCCACACCATTGTCAGGGCCAGGAGGGCAGCCCTAGATGGGTGTGCTTGCACATACCTTAACCAGTGAGACAGTCCAACATCTGCCGATTGCTCACCCCCCTATAGTAGCAAAATTGCTTTTTCAATAATGCTACCACTAACCATTACAATGTTTGAAACAGGGACACTTATCCTAAGTACATGGATTACCAATGGTTAAAGTGGAAAGAAATGGAGATTTGTTGAAGTGAAGAGGGAGATTGAACAAAGAGGGAAAGATTATAGTTGCTTAGGCTGTATCTGATGGTGATGGGTAATGGATTGGTTGTGAGGAGCTGTGAAATTTAGAGTTAGTTGGCTTTATCATGGGAGAAAAATGAAGTTGTTTTCCTTTTAGCATGAAGGCAGGCAATTTCCAGAGTAGTGTGAATCTTTTGCATTTACAGGAAGCCATTTCCTGTTGACACTATTTTTAACAACCAAACATAAGAAAATACCAAAACCAATTTCTGGACGCCATTTTCTGTGAAACAGACCCTTAGTTCCATTTGTTTTCATTTCACTGCTGCCATAAAACTGCACCATGCCACCAGTAGAGCCCTTGATGCTGATATTTAGTATCAGGAAATTGGAATATGTCAAACTTTAGTGTCTTAAGTGCCATTGGTGAAGCTGGTAAAGATGCTAGTTCGATTGCATGAAATAATTTAGTGTTTCTCCAAAAGATACTTGTCCTGGAGTATTGAATCTGGTATATTGTTATTCAATGAAATATGTATGTGAGTCAGTTTACAACTAGTTGGTGTTGGATCAGTGGGTAATGGATACATCTAATTCTTTATGACCTTGGATTGGGCCTCTTTCTGTCGGTTGTCTATGTATAATTGACATTAACTTGATGACTTAAGGTTTTAGATGATGTCATTTTGCTGTAACGCTTTCTTTGGTTAATATAATTTAATACCATATTAGACTTTTTATTTCTTCATATTATGTGCTATATTACATAGTTTGGTGCAAGTGAATGTGCTTTTTTTTTGGTATCGTGAAGGTTATTGTAAAGAGTGGTGATGATTGTAGGCAAGAGCACCTTGCTGTACAGCTTATTGCTCATTTTTATGGTATGTTCCTTTATTACAATTTTTTATACTCATCTAGCTCATTTGCTTCCTGTCCTTTTTTTCTGTCCAATGAATTAAAACCACCTGCATTTGGAGTCTCGTTTTTTTTACTACATTATATGTTATTATAAAATGATATGTGATAATAATACCAAAGCAGGGTATTGTTTTTTTTTTCCTATAAAAGGGAAACATATAATTTTGCATGCAAGAAGATGATTAAGAATGCATGATGTTGGATAAACTGGAAATTATACACCTATATGTGTATGTATAATGCATAGTTGAATACCTTATTATCAGTTGAACCCCTTATTATCAGTTGAACCCTTCCCCTCCCCACCAATAAAAAATCTCATTTTATCGGGAATCAGCACCGAGGATCTTAGAACTTGTTGTTGTTTCATTATTGTAGTTGTCTGAAGTGTGTTCATAATCATTTTCAATGCCAGATATATTCCAAGAAGCCGGTCTACCACTTTGGTTGCGCCCTTATGAAGTTTTAGTTACATCTTCTTACACGGCTCTTATTGAAACAATTCCAGATACGGTAATAAATTTTTTCTCTTCAACTGACTGGATTGTGTGGATGATGGGAAACTTTGGCTGTTTCAATGTTAATAGCTTTGCTGTCTTCTGCAGGCTTCTCTTCATTCTATCAAAAGTAGATATCCCAATATATCAAGCTTACGCGAATTCTTTGCTGCTAAGTATCAGGAAAATTCTCCAAGTTTTAAGCTGGCGCAGGTAATCTAGTGACAAAGAGGCAGGTGTAGCCAGTTATTGTTTTTGTTAGGCAACGTTTTCTTTCTCATGTTTCAAATAGCTGTCGCATTATATCTAAGCTGCTTAGGAGTGTTGTTGGACCATTAGGAGTCAGAATCCTTTTCCCCAGGAAAGAGTTGTTAGCTGCAGATCCTGTGATTGTAATTCTCTAGTAATTGAAAGGTGTCTTGTTAAATAAGAGGAGACAGGCACGTTACTTTCCTCTTATGTAGTGTTTTAGACAACCAATTTTGGGTTGTTAATGTTATTAATGAAAAATTTCCCGGTCATTTCTATGTGCACTTTGACTTACAATTTTATGTTATTTTAAAGTCATTTTCCTGCGTAAGCTTAAAGCTACTCATCAGGAGCCAATCATCTAACCAGCAAACAGTAGTTACCTGGTAGTATATGTTCACTGCTTAAGTTATTGCGTTGGGTTCTGATTTTTGTGAATTAATATCAATATTTGCAAGTAGGTGGATGCACTCTATCTTCCTTGATTATCTTCATGGGCCAAATTCAAGCCCTTTGTGATAATGGCATGTAGGAGCTAGATACTTTAGTTGGAAGTGTTCTGTTGGATGGTAATCAATTCCTCCCATTTGGAATGCTGTACTGTGTACATTGGTTTTATTAAGATGAATATTTGCTATGATTTGCTGATATAATTGAACTTACTGGAGTTATGTGAAGGGTGTACTGTTAATATGCCTTGTTATTGTGCATGAACATGTCCTATCTGTATTATCTAGAGTTAATGCAATCCTATGTTTTGTTTTTTCATTTTTGGTATTTTCTGGATGAATTAGAAGTTACAGTTCTGGCTATATGTGATTGTCTTCTGTTATGTCTAATGTATTCTGTTATTGTGTGTATCCTTGCTGATTTAATTAGTCAAATTGTGATGTTATTTTGTCTATAGAAGATGCTCAGAGTTTCCTTTACTGAACTATGCTATTGCTTACTTTAAGGTATATTTATTGCAGAGAAATTTTGTTGAAAGTATGGCTGGGTATTCCCTTGTGTGCTATCTTCTGCAGGTATGTATGGTTCTTCCCATTGCCCTATTTTGTCACTCAATTCACAAATGGAATGAGTAACATCGAATGGAATTTGTTAAAGAGTTTTAAGCGATGAATAAGATAGCTGAGATGGCAGATGTCACTTTTTAAGTGAGCTAATATACTATTTAAATTCAACTGTAAACATATTAGTAGTAGAAAGTTCATTGCTGTCTAGGTTGCTTTTGCTTAGGGGTTTTATTATTTGGTGGATATCAACATGAAACATTTTTTCTCTTTTGATATTTGGTTTCTTCTCTGTCATTTTATTTCAAGTAGAGTTGGCAATTGTGCGGGTTGGGTTGGGTCATTAATGGTTGAAGGAAATTTAGGTCATTTTTGGGTTTGGGTTCAGGTTGGCTTCAAGTCTGGGGATTTCAGGTTTGACACTTGGGTTATTTGGGTTCAAGTTGTTTTGGATTCGGGTTGTTGATTTTTAAAGTCAAATTGAATTGGATCTTGAGCAGATTATTCAGATGAAGGCAGATTTTATTAACTATAGTTAAGTTATTCAAGTTCACACTTTTACTAGTATATCTTCCATTTTGATATCAATTTGATATTATTAAAAATATTTTCAAAAAATCATTAAATCATATGACAGAGAATGTGAATTAAAAGTCATTTATGATACAGAATTATTTTATATAAAAATTTTGCTCCCTAAAACATTAGTTGTATTTGAATGCTTGTTATTTAATTTTCATTTTTATCGCACTGATTATTCATGATTATGATTATGATTATAATTTGCAAGCTCGACCATAACTCCAAAAGTTAGAAATGATGTTAATGAAATCTCAAATATTAGAATTTACTTCAGAAGTAAAAAATAAAAAATTATTGGAAAATTTGAAATATAAATCTTTAAATATTTTTGAGGGATATAATTTTTTTTTCCATTAAAAGTTAAGGTTTGTTATATGAAATTTAAATGATTTACAATGGTAAATTTTTCTAAGTACCATGAAAAAAGATTCTTTAATCTTGTTCTCTACCAGCTGCGTTTTAAGTGATTGTATTAGATAATCTATCTGATATCTACTGAAGACGAAATAAAGAAATTTAAAGTTTGTGTCACAAGTATTAAATTATTATCATTTATATTTCTGGTTATGAATTACTTTTTGTTTTAAATGTTATTGTTATCTATTCTAATTATTTATTTTATTATTTCTTAAGAGTGAAAAAAAAAGGAAAAAAAAGGAACTTTTATTGATGCTATATAATTGTAGAAATTGAATTTAATTATAATAACAGAAAACAATTTACTCATTTTTACTCATAATTAAGAAGGATAATCTCCAAATATTCTAAACGATAATTTAAAGTTATTAAATATTCATAGAAGACTAATAGTTTGTATTATATTTATCATTTTTATTAAATTAATGTTTTTCAAAAAAGTAATTTATCCTTAAAGTTTGGGTCATTTCTGTTCTTTTGAGTTTGGTTCATTTTTGGTTCGAGTTATTTTAGATTCAGATCATTTCAAGTTTAGGTCGTTTATGGATTCATATTGCATTGGGTCGGTTTTCTGATTTTGGGTCAGCTTTGTCAACTCTAGTTTCAAATGATGCTAATTGACTCCAATGCAACCAAAATGTTATTCAACTTCTACTCTGTCAGCTCATTGTCTGCGCTAATTACTGACATCTTAGTATGTGCTCTACGTCCATTGATCTGCCTTTTCTAATACTATTATCAATTGAATGCACTTGTTAAAAGAAACTTTGTATTAGTGTGTAATCATTCTGTTTGCTATTTGCATTTTGTTAAATAGGCCTTTTTTTTTTGCTACTCTTTCTTTGTTAAATGCACGTTTTGGATTTTTCGTTCTTTTCCTGTCATTCCGCTTTGAGTTATGTTCATTCACTTCAATGCTACCAAGAAATTGTTCAACTTCTACTCTACCAACAAGTTGTCTATGGAATGTACCAAAAACAAAAGTTGTCTATGATAATTACTGAAATCTTAATAGGTTCTCTTCATGCATTGGTCTGCCTCTTCTAAAACTATCATTGTCAATTGAATACAGTTAAAAGAAACTCTGTGTTGGTGTCGTCGCAGTAAAGTAATTTTTCTTCATGTAGCATATTTTTGGATAGTGGATTTTACATTGTCTTTGGTGTTACATTGCGAGTATTGTAATAAATTAAGAAAATTTAAAGGGTTAGTAAATCTTACATTGTTTTTGGTGTTACATTGCTAGTATATTATAATAAAATAAGCAAATTTAAAGGGTTAGTAATTCTTTGGCAGTGTAAATCCAACTGGGTGGTGTGTTAAGGCAAGATTCTTTAATATTGTCTTCCTTAATTCATTAGGAATGACTACTAAATTACCCCTGCTCTGATGGATACTGAAGAAATATTAAAAATTAAATTTCATTACAAAAGAAAACAAATTTATTTAATAATAAAAATAATAAAAGGTTAGAACTTAGAAGTAATTCTTTGGTTGTGGACACCAAACTTGGTGGTCGTCTGAAGGCAAGAATAATTCAGACGTTAAGGCATGATACTCTAAATACGTCTTTCCTTATTCCATTTGTTTATGAATGAATGCTAAATTACCCCTGTTGTGATGGATGCTGAGAAAGATTAAGAATTAAATTACATTACAAAATAAAGCAAGTGAACAGTCAAAAGAGGATACAAGTTTATCCTTAGGTTTCATATTTAACTTCAAATGCTGCTCAAATAAAGTACTTAAAATTTTCTAGTGCTGCTCATTTCTTAAGATGTGCAAAATTTGAAAGTAATGGTTTTGAACCAACTAATGGTTATTGTCCATTCTAAGCTCTTCTATCTTTATGTAGTCTCTCATGTTTCTCTTTTTATCTCTTACTACTTTGTTCCTCTTTTTTTTCCCCTCTTTACTCTTTAACTTTTCTTTCCTATTATGTTTGGGTTACGATGCTCAAACATTAGGAAAGAATAGGAAATTGCATTTTCTGATGGCTATCCGTATAGTCTCTTGAGTGATTTGGGAGTTATGGGTTCCCCTTATTTTAATGGTCTGTTTCATATAGGTGGTGAATAAAGGACACAACCTCGCCAAAAACCTAACTTGGGCATTAATGGTCTTCTTCACTAAGCTCTTCTGTTACAAGTATGAAGGGACATTTTGCGAAGTGTGTCCAGATTTCCGTTGTATTATTAACTCCTTGAATGAGCCACGTCCCTTTTTTGTTTCCTGTATTCTAAAGTTCTTACTCTTTCTTCTTTGGACTTGTTGGTTTAAATCTATTTGGCGGTTTCTAGCCATCCTTTTGAATCATTTTACATGTGTCAACAGGGTAAGCTGCTTATTTTTGTTAGGTAGTAGTGAAATGGATACAAAAAATTTCATCTTATGTTACGTTCCAAGTATTCCTTTTCCGATCCCTCCCCTCTTGAAATAAAAAGAAATATAAGAAAATCAAATTAAAATAATTTACCTTAGGTCTCCTGAGTAGATAGCAGCACAGTTAGTCTGTCTTTACTTGCATAAAAACTGAACTTGACAGTTCCATCTGATTGTTTTAGTGGTCTTATTTTTGTCCTGAAATCTTATTATAATAGAATTGATTCTTGGTGGAAAAAGTGTTGGGCTTGATTTCCACCTAGTTCTATACAAATTTAGAGATCTAGTATGTCATATAGTCCACTTCTTAATTTGCTGGTTTATCCAAGCGTAGGTGAAGGATAGGCACAATGGAAATCTCCTTCTTGATGAAGAAGGTCACATTATACATATAGATTTTGGCTTCATGCTCTCCAATTCACCTGGTGGTGTAAATTTTGAGAGTGCACCATTCAAATTAACCCGTGAACTTCTTGAGGTAATCTGCTGGACATGAATTTTACCTTAGTTCAATTTTTGTTGGTCCTGCTATTATTGTATCAGTTCATTTCGGAGTTGCTCCTAATCCGTAAGTGTTTGGTGTGCTAGGTCATGGATTCTGATGCCGAGGGAGTTCCAAGTGAATTTTTTGACTACTTTAAGGTATTAATGACTCTTTCTTCCTCTGTTTAAAGCCTGTGTGGTTTGTTCACTCTTTTCCATAGGTTTATGGCTAGCCTCATGCACACTGAGATTTGTACTTGAGTCATCATCATCATCATCATCATCAGAGCCTTTATCCCAATAGATTGGGGTAGGCTATATGAACCAATATCTAAAATCACGTTAGATCGTCCATATGTATTCTTTGCCTCCATAAATTCCTATTCAAGGCCATTTGCTCATCTAATTCTAAAACCTTCATGTTGAGAGATTTGTACTTGAGTATATAACAAAAATATTTAAAATTGAGCCCAGGGAAAGATGGGTGGCAAAAATAGCAGAAGTTATTTGGATCCTGCTTCTTGAAGAGAACTATTGTGAAAACTTTGAAGTGGATCATGAAGACACGATTCTAATACACTCTAAAGGATTAATATGTCCAAACTTGATGTAATTTGTTTTTTAATTTGTTTGCGATTTTGTAAATTTGAAACCAAGTTGGTGTCTACAGACTGAAACTCCACCAGTCTGCCTTGTGTAATATAGATTCTTCTTGTGCTAATTTGGTGTTGATATCCATGCCCACCCCTCAAATTCAGGTATTGTGCATCCAAGGCTTCCTAAACTGCCGCAAGCACGCAGAGCGCATAATTCTTCTTGTTGAAATGCTGCAGGTAACATGCCTATAGTTTATTGGTAGTCATACTATACTTTTATACATTATCTTGGCATGGTGTGAGTGTGACAATCTGATGGTCTGGTAGTTTCCTTTCTGATCTTTGAAAGCTTTCTAGAGTGGCCCCTGGTTAACTTTGATTACACTTGTCTCTAACATTTGCATAACTAATTATAAATGATGATAATAGAGGATGATGATGGTGGTATCTTTTGTACGGCATAGTCTGCTATGTTTCAATGCACCATACACGTTGCATCATGCTTGATTAACTCTTCCTGTGTATATTTTTGTTTGCATACAAATATAGTTACCAAAACAGAAAAAAAGTTCAGGTGCCTAGAGTTTGTATTAGGTAATCTGTGAAACTGGAGATAGAACAATAAAAGCCCTTTTATTTACTTGATGTATTTTTATTTTTGTGTTAGGATTCTGGTTTCCCATGCTTCAAAGGTGGCCCTCGAGCAATACAAAACTTAAGAAAACGATTCCATTTGAGTTTGACTGATGAGGTTTGTCTTCATAAGCTGTTGATCTTATTTAATCCAGCAGTGCCATTTCATGTTTAGGGTGGTCATATAGTATTTGTCGGTTTCATGCAGCAATGTGTGTCATCTGTGCTTTCCCTGATCAGCAGCAGTTTAGATGCTTGGCGGACAAGGCAGTATGATTATTATCAAAGGGTTTTGAATGGAATATTGTGAATTCAGATTTTGATTTGTTGCGACATTGCTGTACCTCTGGTAGAGCCACAGAGTGGTGAAGATTTCCACAGGAAAAGATACCTGTCATGTGATATTCAGACATTTGACTCACTATGCAATGGAGGGTATTTGGGTTTTATTTTTTTTTTTTTTTGGGGGGCGGGGCGGGGGAGGGGGGAGGATGATTCATATCAGCTTGTGACCTGCCTTGGTTTGAGGAATTTGTAATTGTATCGGCATGTATAAACGTCAGAAGACTAGCAGGCAAAATCTACCCTAGCAGACTTCTCTTCAGTTTTCATCTCGAGTCCTCCGGTCGCGAATTCTGCTGGCTCTTGGTGATGAAGTTATTGGGAGTTTGTTATAGAATGCTCCTACCCATCTTCGGAAATTGCACACTGTACAGAGTGATTTTCAACATGGACAATGCGTAAAGACATGAGAAGGCTCTCAAATAGGTATTTGCAGGTTGAAAAAAGAGTTACTGCAAATCTTACACTAGTTTGCCATGGAAAGAAAGCAGCTAAGAATTTATGGTTTTGTACATGCAGCATTCCCATTTGACAATATCTTTTACGATTAAAGGATGGTAGACCTTGATAATATAGGGAGGGTTCTCAATGGTTTGTGGTTCCATCAGTTTCATGGCGTGTCCTTTTCGGGTGTAATTCTCCCTTACATGGTGTCAGTGAAGGATGCTTGATTGTATCATATCATTATTCGTCGCATTTTCTTCAGTGAGAAATTTGTTCATTTCAAACTCGTATAGAAGAGTGGTGGTGGTGTTGGCATTTGAGTTATTGAACTTTTGAATGAAATTTCTTTAAGCTTGTTCATCTGTCATAAACTATCGTCTTTTTTATTCTGGTATTTCTTTGAACTACTAATATGTATTTTAATGGCAAAAGTATAATTTTTTTATTTGAACATATAAAAGTTAAATATTTTTTCTTAAAACTCAGAAATTGATTAATCTTAGTAATCGATGTCGTATTAGAGTATTTGAACTTTAATTTGACTGATGTCAATTCAGTATGATTGGGCTGGATTTTTAATCCACGGCCCTAATGACTGATGGATTCTATAGAGTTGTACACAACGAATTCAGTCAACTCCACCTCCCTGTTTATCTGTATTGTAGAAGGAAAAAAAAAAGTTTGATCCATGACTTTATAATAACCATGCATTCAGAGTGTTTATAAATATGGTTGATTTTTTTTCCTTTTAAGGAGAAATTCCACCTTTCATTTCATCTATTAAATTGATGTATTCCTATACTTCAAAATTTAAACTCAAAATTTTCAAATTAAAGATTTTATCACTAGAATTTGATAATTGTCCCAAAAAAAAAAAAGAAAACTGTCATTACCATTTTACTTCAAATCATTTTAGTTTTTATTTTAATTTATTTCTTCTTTCTCCTTTGACAACTACATCGATGATCTTTATTGCAAGATCTGATAACCATCGAGTCAGATTGGTCACTTGAACCAACTTTCAATTGTAGAAGGTTGAATTTTAAACATGCTGGATTAGATTAGTTTTGGGCAGAATTGTACCAGTTTTGGCTTATTACTAAAAGAGATTGGATTGGTTCAAAATAGGGATTCTGGACCGAGCAAGACTGTTTTGGTTCTTTTTTTTAATTATTAATTATTAGAATTTGAATATGATACATTGATAGTGCATAGTTTTTATACACTGTTAATGGATCAGAAATTGACATCTCATCAATTGATAAATTAAAAAATATGCCAAGTTCTTAAAAGTAAATATAAATAATTTTTTTTAAATTTGCTCATAAGGGCTTATTGATAAGATATCAACCTCTGATACATTGACAGTGTATAAAAAAATTATACATTGTCAGTGTATCATTATTATTGTAAACACAAAATTTTATCCGGACCATTAAATGAGTTATCAATTTAATCTAAGTTAATTAAATTAGATTATAATTAGTTCTAATTTATAATTAGAATTTTGTTATAATTAAATTTAATCAAAATTTAGATTTTTTGATTGAGCTTTAATGGACTATTGAATCTGTTTGAAAGTGTAGAGTTAGGCTAGTTTCGGGTGATTTGGTCCATATATGAAGCTTAACTCATTTATTCTTATCTTCATTTTATTTATTTATTTGTTTATTTATTTTTTGTGAATATTATCTTATTTGTATTTTTTTAAAATAAATAATCTTTTATCCTTTTATTTCAGATAAATAATAATTTAAATTTTTTTTAAAAAAAGATAAAACCAATGGAAAATAAAAAGATAATAAACATGATAATTATAATTACAAAATGTAAATAAAAAGATGAGATCAAGTTCGGTTCAAATTGAACCAATCTTGATCTTTATCTTAATTTGGTTATAAATTGAGCACAAAAAATCAGTTTTGGATAGAACAATTTTGAGAGAAAAATAAAAAAATATACAAGGCAGTGGCAGCACCCGCGGCAAGAATCAGACACTTGGAGCGACAATCTGACGACATCGAAGGAAGGTTGCAGCACCGGAGAAGGTGGGATAGAGTCGGGCTTTCGACGTTTCTCTGGTAGGAACGAGGGCGAAGCTGTGTTTTGGGTTGTAGCCGGCTGCTAACCGTTGCAAAGGGAACTTTAGAATCGAACGATACCACTACACAGCAGCTCCCTGTTTTGAGTTTTCAAGAGTAGTTCCATTATTTGTTGCTGTTTTAAGACCGGTATTGGAGTAACCTACGTCAGCAATCATCAAAGCCCAAGCCAATTTGCTAACCCGAGTGCCATTATCAAGGTAAGTGTTCTTGCTTAACTTTTTCTGTTGTCACGTGATTCTTGTTATTAATGATGTACTTGATACGGTAGGTTGCTTTTTTTAGAATAAATAGATTAAAAAATAATAATAAAATATAGGAGTATATAAGATTAATAAAAAATAATAAATAACAAAAATGGAGAATATGTAAAATTTTAAAGTGAAGTAAATAAGATAACAATATGTACAAGTAAGAAATAAAAAATAATTAAAAAGGTAAATAATAAGATGAATAAAAATAAATAAAATTAGGGAATTTATATTGAGATTAATAAATTATGGTATAATAAATTTCTGAGAATTGGTTAAACTATTTCGATGATGTAATCTTCGAGACGATTACAAATGAGTAACACTCGAGGAATTCTTAGGTAAGAGAATCTTTTTAAGTATATCCAGAATGATGGAAGATTTAGAAGATATTTTCAAAAAATGAAGGTTAAACTTTATTCTCCAAATAATTAAAATAGAATGACCCATAAAAATCATAATCGTAAAAAAAAAGAATAATAAACATAATAGTAAAAATTTTTAGGATAATAATAAATAAAAAACATAAATTATACAATTAAATCCGATGATGGAATCTTTGAGGCGATTGCAAATGAGTAACACTTGAAGAATTCATAGGTGAGAAGATCCTTAATAAAAAACATAAATTATACAATTAAATTCGATGATGGAATCTTTGAGGCGATTGCGAATGAGTAACACTTGAAGAATTCCTGGGTGAGAAGATCCTTTTAAGTTTATCCAGAACGATGGAAGATTTAGAAGGCATTTTCAAAATAAACAAATAATAAATAAAGATAAAAACATAACGAATAATAAAATTTATATTCTAATAAAGATAAAATAATAAATAATAAATAAAGTTAATAAATAATAAAATAATAATTTCAATGATGGAATCCTTAAGGCGATTGTGAATGACTAACAATTGAGAAATTCCTATGTGAGAGGGTTCTTTTAAGTTTGTCCAGAATGATGGAAAATTTAGGAGATATTCTCAATATTAAATACTAAAATTCAAAAAATATTGATAAATAATATATAAAAATAATATTTTAAATAAATAAATAAAAGTAATAAAAATAATTAAGTAAAAATAATAATAAAATTCTAAAATACTTCCGACGACAGAGCCTTTTTAGAGGAGTCGAATGGTACCCCTTGAATACTCTTGAGGTGAAAAGAGTCTTTTAAGAGTTCATCCGGAATAATGAAGGATTCTTAAAAGACTTTTCAATATTTAAACAATAATATGAAATATTAAAAGACCACATAATTAAGACTAAGTTAAAATAACATAAGATTAAAATGATACCAATATTGGGTGTTGTAGGAGTGCTATAACCTTCCCTACTCGTAAATGAACTCCCGAACCCAAAACTTAAAATGTAGACCAGTTTTTAGAGTCATTAGATGACCAATCACACCTAGGTTAAAAAAGATTGATGGCGACTCCATTTGTTTAATGTTTAACATCCTAGCTTTAGGAAACGTTATGATAATTATTATTATTATTATTATTATTATTATTATTATTATTATTATTATTATTATTATTATAAATTTCTAGTAAGTAATAACAAAAATAAGAAATAAGACTAAAGATTTTTTTTTTACAGGAAAAACATCTTCAAAAGTCAAAAAGGTAAAAATTATGAGATTGTGGTCCATAAAAAATTCACTATAAGTTAAATTGTTTACCTATATAATTTACGAAAAAAAAAAACTATTGCTCATAATTAATAAGAATTTGTTTTCCAATTTCTTCATGTTCTCCGAAACTATGACGCCACGAAACTCGTTTGTATTCCTTCTTCTTGGATCTTGGTTATTTGATTTAGCTTTGAACCAATATTTAAGACATGCGAGATGGGCTATGCCATTGCTCAAGGAGGACGTCAAGTTTTAAAACTAAGAGTTTGTAGTGTCCCAATCCTACAATGAGATATTTCTACTTTGATATCCATAAGTAGAGACTTGAAGTTAATACTTTTAAAATGTCTTTTGTACGACAAACGTAAAACTTTGGATTAAATCGAATAATATTTCGTAGACTGAATGCAGATCTTTATAATAATAATGAAAATTAAATTTTTTTATTTAAAATTTAATAAAAATATAATAAAATAAAGAAAACATTTTATCATTGTTTCAGATTCTATAAAATTAAAAACCATAAACATTACTTTTATAACTTTTTCTAAATTTGAACATCCAATACATATATAAGCTAAAATCAATTTTCTTTTGTTAATCTTATAAAATTAAAGGGCTTAATAGTCAAATACACACTCAAACTTTTGTACAAAATAGATGTAAACCCTCAACTTTTTATTTTACTGTAAAAGTCCATGAAAATTTTTTATTCTAAATAAACTTTTAACCTTTCAAAATAATGTAATTAAGTTCAAATCTATTAAATGATAGTAACTACCGTTTGGATACATCTAATATGTGTAATACAAACGAAAAATAGTATCATTTAACATATTTAGATTTAATTGTGTTTGAAAAGTTGAGAGTTTATACAGTAAAATAAAATGTTGAGGGTTTATGTATATTTTGTGCAAAAGATTAAAGGTACTGTTATGAATGGATTTAGCCAAGAAACTGACACGCGAAGCTTGACTCAATAGTTCTAGCCCTGACCTTGCTTAGTCTCCTTGTATCCTTAGTCTCATGGTTTAAAGACAGACTGATTTCACTCAGATAGATAAAACCCACGAGATGGTTGTTGGATTATGCCCTTAGAACCATTCATTAGATGATTGACTTTGGCATTTTTATGTATCATGACATTTTATTTATAGTTCATTATTATATTTGTTTTATAACTGCGTAATGTAATCTTATATGATAATGTCCTTAGAATAGTAATAACACACTATTCTTAAAATATCCCTAGTCAAGTATTATTGTGAACAAGGATAACAATGATACGATAAGATTAGTATGTGGTTGACTGATGACCATTGTCATGGATATAGGATATCAAGTCATCACATAGGTACATGTTAGAGAACTATGTACTGGATCGACCCTCCATGAGAACGCTACATGGATTGTTATATGAGTGTCATAAGCGATTCTCATAGTGATGATGGTGTATGTGATCCTTTGACTTGAGATCATCAGAGATCCCAACATAGAGAATTGCATACTTTAATGCTGCTAGATGTCATTCGTAACAGGATGGACTATAAAGGTAGTAATTGGGTATGCCTTGATCTATGTAGAAGGATGTTGAGTGATCAAGATAGGATTAATCCCTCTTATATAACAAGAGTGATGTCTTGGGCCCTTTGATAGAGTGAGACTAAAAATGCATGGCCGTGCTCGAATAAGTCAATATGAGATATTGATTTTATTTGTTTAATTAGTCTACTCAGGAATCAAGAAACGCTGATTAGACTATATAAGTGTGACACATTCCATGACTTGTGTCTAATCAAGACATCAAAGGATAAAGAGATTAGACTACATGGTAACATCTATCACGAGTAAAGTTATGTCGAGTCATTGACATTCTCGTTACATGGGTAGCAATGATGTGTTACTAGATACCGCTCATTGGCTGTGACAATTTTGTCATTGCCATTGTTTTGAGAACCTATTGGGTCGCACACTTAGAACGGATCAATGAGGAGCTTAATTAATCCTATTCTGAATTGGATTAAGGATATAACTAATCCTATTATAAGTAGGATTATAGTTCTGTTTGACAGTAAATTTTAGGGTAAAATTTACTGTCTATAAAAGGATGTTTTGTGTTTTCTAAAAGAGAGCCGCACAAAAACAGAAAACAAAATATTCTTTTAATCGAAGCTAGCAATTCGGTTATAAGGAATCAAAAACGCTCTTTAAGGCTTCTGATCGTGAGACGTTCAAGAGTCGTGAGATCCGTTCGTGTGGATACCATAGAGGCAGGAACGAAAAGTTGTTGCTTGTGACTAGACCAATGATAGAAAATCAGAGAAAACGTTAGGTAAAATCTCGAAACCCTAATCAGGCAACTCTCCGAATCGATCCTGGTGGAGGCCGAATGATTTAAATTCCGCTGCGTGTTTGTTTCGGTTTCCTTCAATGCTGACACTTGGCATGATCTTAAAGCCTTCCATATGTGAGTCTTGAAAATTTTTTAAGTTTGCTTTAAACGATTAAATTGTAATTATTGAAGTTCAAATAAATTAAAACTTTAAAATTTTTTAAATAATAAACTAATAAAAAATTTTTAAAAAATCCACTCTAATCCGAGCCAATCCAAAACCACTGTTATTGTCTTACTTATCATCGGACTAATTTGGTTACAGTGGAAATCCCTTAAAAAATAGTTAGGTGTATAACCAAATTGCTTTGACCCCCCCCTTGCTAATGGGCCGGAAGCCCGGAATTGATTCAGGTCGATCCATTAGCATGTCTAGTAGGAGGAAAATTATCCTACATTGTGTATATATAAAGTCACATGTATAAAATGAATGAGTAAAAAATATGGTTGGTTATAAATATATTTAAACTCTTTATTCGATAAGTTGCCCTCCTTACTCTCCTGTTAAGTAATGCTACAATTAGTTAAAGGGTCTATAAATCCCAACATTTAGGGTGTAGATGAGAAATTTTAACAAAAAAATTAATTTTAATCAGGATATTTAAAGTTCAAAATCAAAATTTTTTATTTGGTAAAAAATTTTGAAGAATTTCAAAATGTAGAAGGAATTTCAAAAGGAAATTTTAAATCCCTCTTGAAAATCTACATGAAGAGGTGATTTTTCAAAATTTCTCTAATATATAACCCACCATTAAATATTAAATATAAGACCAAGAAAGAAATATATTATATTTTTTTATATTATTAATAATATTTACACATTTTTATAAATTTAATGATACCCATATTGCATATTTTATTTATTTTTTTCTTATATATAAAATTATTATTTTCTTTTATAATTATTTTTTTATTTCATCAAATTCTAGTATTAAAAAAATTCATTCTAAAGAATATTTATCTAAACAAGATAATTATAAATACTAGTATTTTAAATTGATGCATTTTGAAATATCCTCAATTTAAAATGCTTCAAAATTTCAAAATTTCTCATCTAAATGCACTGTCAAAGGGTTTTTTTGAACAGGAAAAAAACTTTAAAAATGATGAAATTCATTATTATTATTTGATGTTATAATATTTAACAAAAAAAATATCACAGCTTGATTGTAATTTAACACTTGTGACACATTCCGTGATATCATTGGGGGTTCAGGATTGCAAATAGCATGCAGAATGAACTCCGCTGTATTCTTCATTCAATCAGATGACAAATTCAACCAAGAATCCAATATTTGATTGGCAAAGCAGGTTTGGCATGCTGCTCTGCCGAACTTGTTATCTCTCTACTCAAACAGATTTGAACAACGAGGAAACAAAGAGTGATGTCAGTGAAATGTCGAATATGTAATGCCAGAATTTCCATAGATGGTACATTTGTGAACTAGTTCAAAGATTTGATCGAATAAGTAAACAATAAGAAGAAAACTTCCATTACAAATGCCAGGCAGCTTGCCCCAACTCCTTTATTCAATAATTGCCTAATTCTTAGTCTCACAACTCATTAAAACTTAAAAGGCTAATGGCTGATTGATTTTCAGTTTTACATTTAAGAGCCTTTTGGTTTTCAGATTTCTTGTACACTAAAAATTTAATGACATGAATATTCCGTGCCTTGAGCAGTAACCAAGCTAAGCATAGGCCTTCAACAGGGCCTAACAAATCCCTGCATTTCATAAATCCGCCTGAGCTCCTTCGCCACATCGGTAATTGTTGGCCTGTCTCCTGCTGATTCACAAATGCAGTTCATGGCAAGTTCTTTTAAAGCTTCCATTTGCTGCTCTTTCTCCACCACCTTCTCCTCTCTGAAATTCATGGGATCCAAAATGTCATTGAAGTTATTCTTATGTACATATTTGTTCACATAATCTGCTATATAGATTCTTTTATTGTTTTCAAGAGGGTCTTCGCAGATTTCCTTTTGTCCTGTCAAAAGCATTAGCAGAACAACACCAAAACTGTAAACGTCGTGCTTAGCCAAATACTCAGCTGCAGGAAGTCCCATTTTTCGTTCCACTTCCTCCTTTATATCCGATTCATCGTCAGAAACTGCATAACAAACTGAGAAATCTGATAGTTTGGCAATACAATGTTCACTCACTAATATATTTAAGCACTGGATATCTCTGTGGATGATAGGCCTTGGGAATGCAGTGTGGAGATAAGCAACCACATTGGCAATGTCCATCGCAATTTTTAATCTACATCTCCATGATAATGGCTGAAAACGACAGTTATTGTTCTGACTAGATATTTGATCATCAAGATTTCGGCTCTCTGCAAATTCAAATACTAGAGTAGGAACTTCAGTCTCTAAGCAGCATCCCAATAATTTCAAGACATTCTTATGGATACTCATAAGTGATGCAATCGCAATATCATTGAACACAACTTCGTATCGTTGAAATTTGCTCTTAAACTTCTTAATGAGCACTGGCTGGCCTCTCAGAAAACCTTTGTAGAACTTGTAAAATCTAGTCTCATGTAAAAGTTGTCTCAGGTCATAGTTATTTGTTGCTCTCTTGAGCTCCTTGGCAGAGAAGCCACAAATAGGATTACATTTGCCATTGCAAGTGGCAATGAGCTTCTCTAACAATATGCTTCCATTCCTTATGAATGCTTTCTCTTCTTTCGATTTCGACGTAGTCCTAATCCTCAAACACATAGTCAGACAATCTGCACAACTAACTCAAAAAGCAAAGTAAATAAAATTAGCTCACTCAGTTTCAATCAATAGTATTCCGATTTAGATCTCAATTCTTTTGCAGAAATAGTTTCAACTACTTTAATTTATTGGAATTAAAACCTTGGAATGAAAAGGAAATTGAACCAACAAGACACCACAAACATAACATATCTCAAAATCATTCCTTTCCGAGTAACAATTACTGACTCAGAGATTGATCAGATGGGAATCAGTCATTTGCCAAGTTATTTACTTCAAAGAAAGTGAAAGCTATCTACTGCAAACTGATGATCTATTAGTTATTGTAGATGAGTTCTTTTGTGATGGAGAGGAAACGTTGCAAACCAGTAGAACGGGGTGTGCCGGGAGGCGGCGGAGAGGAAGACTGGAGCAGACCCTGAAGAATGAGTGCAGCGGCAGGTGGCGGTAGAAGGCTGAGCAAGGCTGAGAACAAGGCTGTGTAGAGAAAACAGTGCAGAGAGGATTTGGGAGAGTTTATGGATTAGCTGATTTGCCAAAAAGTCCTTTCACTGATAACAAGAACCTCTATATATAGGAGTAGAGGATGGGAGTTACATATCTTTGGTATTAATGATGTAATAATGAGAATTGACAGTTACAAAGCATTAATGCTTTGTCTAGTAGGAGTTACGTTTTTAGGAGAAGGTGTATTGAAAGAAATAGGGAAGAGCACTCAGGCTTTGGGAGAAGGTGTACTGAAAGAAATATGGAAGAGCACTCAAACTTCAGAGAAAGGTTAAGAGAAGAACTCTTAACTATCTCCATATCTGATCCACCAAGCCAAATTCTCCAGGACATCCCAATAGTGAAGTTAACTCAAGAACCCTGCCCTATTCCGGAGTTATCTTCACTTCTTCAGAAAAGCTTCTTTTCCATAAATGAGTTGTTCTGTGAATATGTTGTTCTGTAAAGAGTTGTTCCGAGCAAAGCTGTTCTAAGAAGAGCTATTCTGCGAATGAGTTCTTTTAGGAGTAATGAGCTCTTCTGATAAGAGGTTGTTCTTGTACAGAAGCTTTTCTGAAGAAGTTATTCTTGTGAAGTATTATTCTGAGAAGAGGTTGTCTTTCACTTATAATATGAAGCAAATATTAGTTTTTCCAAAATCAAGTATCTACAGTTATAAAGATCCTCAATACTTCTTGCTAAACAAGTCAGTATTAAAATGATAACTTTCTCTGTTTTCCAACCGACAAATAAAATCGTGCACTGCAGCAGAAATAAACACAAGAGTACAAAGATGGAGAGCAAATTTCAATTTGTTGATTCTTAGTTCTTAATCAGCAACAAAACTTGAACAGAGAAAGAACAACATAAACGACATAAGGTTTTAATATCAAGAACAAATATTTAGCCAAAAATAGGCGTAAAAACCAAACAGATAGAATGAACATAACATAGTGCTTAAGCTACAGTGTGTCGATCTATGAGAATTGAGGAGGATAGGGAGAGAGTACCTCTAAATGATTGGTCTCAGGGAATAGTTAGGGATCTTGCAAAGTAATTTACAATTCATTGAAGTGATCTGTTGTAGGTAAAGCCAAGTCGAACTTGAAACTTTATACGCAACTCTATTAAATTCCAGAAAGAAAGGTCAAGCATGACTTACCCGTCTTCTACTCCCAAAAGTCAACCCTTTTGGACTTGAACGTAGAGCCACACAAACTATTAAGAAGGATTTTGACACTTTGTCCACCGACGAAAGGTAACTTTTCTTTTTTTCGTTCAGGTATTGATTTCAAATTCTAATATTCCTCTCTTCATGTGTTTTTTCCTTTCTTTGAGTGGTATATATTTCGTTGCATTGGTTTCAGTCATAGTTGTCATCCTTTAAGCAGGAGGATTTTTGTCACTGTCTAAAATATAGTTTTTTCATACCATTTTACATCTTACTTGCTGTCGGTTGGACTATCTGTAGCGCCTTCATTGATAATTTAATTTAAAATTTATATTTATTTTCATACTTAGTCCCAGAAACTATTTTTTTCCGTTCACTATAAATAAAATATATACAAACCACAATTTTTCCAAAATATATTTTTCATTCGATTTACATCCCAAGTCTAAATACATATAGCAAAGGTACTGTACATATAAGTTTGAACATGTAAATATAAACCACGTATACCTCTATGGATATATCAACTCTGCCCGAGGGACACCAAAAGTAATATACTCCTCCCACTGCAAGCTGAGAGATCACTGAAAATAATTTGGAAGGAGAAGGAGAGGGTAAGCTAATGCCTAGTAAGAGAATTGTATACAAGAACTGATACTATGTCTACTATATGCAAAAATCGAAATCATACTTTTTATACAAGAGTGAGGAGTATATAAATTTGGCACGATGTAGGGAATCGATACTATAATCGATTAGATAATCAGGTTGAGTATGGGAGAATGCTTTGGAGCATCTCACGTGTCCCGACATCTAGATTTGACTATAGGAATTTCATTTAGAAGCGAACAGTTCAGTAAACGTGCATAATCTAGTAAACAGTAATAAACAACTTTTAATAGTAACTTCAGATAATCAAGTAAACAATATAAAGTATTTCTCCACAAACTGTATAAAAATCACTCTCAGTAACAGCAACAAAACTTGGAAAGCATATTTAATAATTATAAAAGATTTTATATTCAAAAATCCATAGCATATATATTTTTCCTAGGAGTGCCCAGGATGTCCGAGAATTTGCCACCCTAGATAAAATAGTGAAGACAAGGTATCACCCAATAGACTCATGTAGGGGGGACATATGGCTATAGTTTAAGGTCGTCAGCAGATGAACATGGGCCAGGTGTCACCTGACAACATTGAATGATGGGATCAGGATCACTCAACTACAGTAACAGTAAAGTGCATGTGCTAATAAGCAGTTATGGGGCCAACAGTCTCAAGACTGTATATAAAACAGTTCATAGTAGTTTTACGTAGATAATTTCAATAATATGTATCTTCAGTTAGTCCATAAATGTATAATTAAGAAATATAAACAGTTCAAAAATAGAAATTCATAAAATATTCATAATGCAATATCTAGTTCTAAAAATAGTTTATTTATCTGTAAATGAGTTATAAAAACATGCAGTACCGTCATGTACGTAAAATTCGATAATATGAATTTTTAAATATTGTTTTTCAGTGTTTACTGAAAATATGAAATTTCAATAAATAAGAGGAAATTAACTTAATAAATCTTTCATTTCTAATACTCAAGGATGTTAAAAGATAATTCCGTAAATTTTTTTTTTGAATTTTTGATAGTATAATAACTGTATCTATCATAGCCTTCCTGCATTGAAAACATAGTATATAAAACTAGCAACAGTTCCCATTTCAACACCAATTTCAACATTTCAATTTCAAAAGATGCACATTTCATCAAAACATGCACCATAGTATCCCTATGTCTTCTACACTCATCCCTTATCTATTAATTCGCTGTAGTTTTGCTCATTAGCACCAGTGTTAAATTCTGATTTTCGAGCTGCAAAACACCGTACATATACTGTCAAATCATCTCATTTCAATTAAAAAGAATAATTAATTACTCATAATTTATCACATTTCCTATAGTATCTTCCATTTCAGTCCTTTTCATATTGGTGCTAATATGCAACTACGATCTATTTAACTTCGATTTCAGTTCCGATTTCACCTATAGTCTCGTATTAATTTGTACATTATTTTAGGACCCAAAATACATCAAAATCACCAAAGATTCTTCCTCCCCTTCCTTGGCCGAATAGAGCTTCCTTGACATTTCATAGTATTTTCTTCCATTTAAGCTAGAATTTCTACTCTACATTAATTCTACAATTTTTCTACACCATTTTCCCATCAAACTTCAACATGTCCATGCATGAACAACCTTGACCGAAACCCTTGGGAGGTGTTCTTCCTAGTTTTAAATTGATTCAAGCTTAAAGAATCATCTAAACACCTTAATCTCATAGTAATTGATCATGAAACCATAAAAAATTAACTTTGCTAATATATCTCACCTTGGCTGAATCCTTCAAGAGACTCCAAACCCTTATTTTGGCTTATTTAGATGATGATTTTGGTGTGGGAAGATAGAGAAAGTTGAGGAGAACAACTTTAGTGAAGGAGTTTTTCGATTTTGTTGAGTTTTCGGTATAGTTTCCCAAGCTTTCTCTCTCTTTACAAGGTTTGGTCATGGAGGAAAAGTGAAGCTGCTGGTTGCTGCTGAAAATGCTAGAGAAGAAGATGGAAATTTCACTTAAAAATGATATTTTATGGTGAAAATTACTATTTTGCCCTATGTTTAAGTAATCTTTCAATTTTGCCTTTTTCGGTTCAACTTCGGTTTAAACAATCAGTCGAATCTTCAAAATAATTTATTTCATCATGAAATATATCTATTTAAGTTGCTCTAACTCTTGGTTGAGCTTTTGTTGAAATTTGACTGATCGTTTGGGTGAAATTACTAAAATACCCTTAATTGTAAAATCCAGTAAATTTTTATTTTTACGCAGGTTTAATTCCATCAATCCACATGGCCTAGAACCTTATTTTATGAGAAATTGTCTATCACAGGTCGTGGGTAAAAAATCAACTCGGTTTGACTGTTATTTACAAAAATTCTATCGACTTATGGACTTAATCGTTATTTTCTAATTTGTTTGCATGCTTCTAAAAAATGCACAAACAAACTAATTTAGGGTTCAAATTCTTACCCTATCCATATTTTGCTCCAAATATTGTGTACACCAAGTTCCACTTGCTCCGGGACATTAGAAGTCCTGTGGGGCCCACCATCCGTTATCTTTTATTTTTGCAAGGAACAGGTCATTTAGATAATTATATTATATCTATAAATGTGTATGGATGGTAGATGTATGAATATCACAATTTTACTTCAGAAGAGAGTTGTATCAAGATTCAGTTAATGGAAGAGTTGAAGTGGAAAATGGTTGCAAGAAACTCTTGTAGAGCACGACTTCAAGAAATGGAACAGGAACAAGTATATAATGCATGGTGGTTAAGGCCTTAGTAGTAGAGCTGGTAAAAGTTGGTCCGAGCTCGAAAACTCGCTTGAACCAATTCAAGACCAATTCGATTTGAAACTCATAAAAAACAAATTTAAAACTAAAAAAATTTGAATTATAATTATATGATTATTTTTTAAAAAATAAAATAATTAAATAAATAAATGAAAAACTTTTTTAATTAAAAATTTTAAAATTTTGAAAGTAATTATTATTTATTATACAATTATATCAAAAATGTATTATCAAAAAAATAAGTATTCAATCTTTAAATTCATTTATTAAATAAAATCAATTTAAAACATGATATACACACACACACACACACACACACACACACACACACACACACACACACATAAACACACACACATGAATATCAAATAATTTTTTATTATACTTATTGTATTTATAATAATAAATAATAAATATATTATTAATATTTATTTCTTATAAAAATTTATACATGACATAAAAATAAACAATTATTATTTATTATACAAATATATACGTGATATATATTAATATTTTTAAAATTTTGAAGTAATATTATTATTTTAATATATATAATATTAATAACATATTAATATATATTTTTGAAATATTAAAAATATAAAAATTATATTTTATACTGGTATTTATTATTGAAGTCATAACAAAAGTATTATTAATTTATATTTATTATTAAAATACTAAGATAAAAACATTTGTAAATAAAATATAAAAACATTATATCTTAAACTAAAATATTAATAGATTATAAAATAATAAATATTTTATTTATTAAAGTAATATTCATTTATTACTAAAATAATAATATAATATTGTTTATTGTTGAAATATTAAAAATATTTAAGATTAATAATATACAAATTAAAATAGGCCATATGAGGACCCTAATTCTCATAAAATTCTCTAAGTTAAGGATTTAAGTGGAAAGAATGAGTGAAAGTTGATGGCTCAAATTTTCGAATAGTGGAAGTGTGAGACCTGATTTTATAATACTGTACACCATAATTTTTGTAAATCTTTAATAGTGGAAATAAATTATTGAGGGAAATTGAATAAATATTTAATTTGGATTTTCACTTTGGATTTCAGATTTATTGGAACTATGAATTTTAATATAGTGTATATGAGGTGAAAGAAATATTAAATGATGATGGATAAAGAGGAAATTTATTAATTGGCAATATGGCAGAAAATTATTGGCTGAAGTATGCCTTGAGAGAGGCAAAATGAATCAAGAAACATGCAGCTAAGAAAATTGGACAGTACGCCAATCTTGCTGCCATTGTACCGTACCCAGCTGGAAATTTTTAAAGGAATTGAACCTTAAATTTCATAGAATAAAATGGATTATAAATAATACAAAAAGGATGATACATTAACAAATTAACATGTGAATAAATTTTATTGGATGAAGCCTACAAAAAGGAGAGAAAAACTTGGTCAAACCCAATAGCCAAGCAAGCTCCCTCAGCCGTTCCTTTTTAATGCTATTGCTGGCCATTTTTAATGCTTAATAAGACAGAAAATGATGAATGAAAATGGATAAGTAAAAAGGTGGCAAACTCCTATTGGATGTCTTGAATAAATGGAAGACTAAAGAGAGTAAACTTCAGCAAAATTTTTATCTCCTTACCGATTCCCCTACTGTTCCATGAGAAATCAGTTTGGTATTGCATTGTATGTTCTGCTTTGGCTTCAGTTCTTCCAAGGAAAATCAGCATAATTATATCCTCTTGATAGCTAACCATCTAACCCTTCCCTATCAAGCTTTCCTCCATCATTTGAATAGCTAAGAAACAAGCAAAGTGGGACTGACGTGAGGCAGAAAACAATTCTGTTTTGGAGTGGGCAATTCGGTTAAGGTGAGTTTCTATAATTCTATAGTTTTCTTGATATTAAATGGTGAAATTCTATGTTTCTTAACATGAGAATCATGGTTATAGACTTGTTTTTAGTTAAGCCGCATTAGAAGATGAAATTAGAGCAAGATGTGATTTTGATATATATGAGAACAAGTAAGAAATCTTGCTGGAAATTGTGTAAAGATGATGAGAAATAGTTAAAAGAATATGAATAATATGAAGAGGAAGCTTGGAATTATGAAAAGGTTGAGAATCAAAATTTAACTAGTGAAGGGGGGTTTCGGTTGGCATGAGAGGGTAGGAGAATTTTATGAATCATGCGGGAAAATAGGAGGGAAAGGTTCATGTGGACAAGAACCTACCAATTGGAAACAAGAAATTGAAGAAAAGAATTAAAATCAAGGAAATAGCCATAGTGAGGGTTCGACCATGACTTGGTTAAGCATGAATTCATGCTGTAAATTATAGTTTGATAATAGAAAATTAATATAGAAATCAAAAGAGGAAAGTTGGTGAAATTGGAACCGAAAAAGGAGCTAAAACGAGAAAGTTCAGTTTTAGCACCAGTGTAAATAATACTGGTTGTGCATATGTTATAATATTAGTGGCTGCATTTTATCAAAGTTAGTGGCTTGAAATTAAGGGGAAAAATACTGATAATTTTTTATAAAAATTATTTTGCAGTCGAAAATTACGAGTTTTAGTAAACGCGACCGGGAAGCTCGGTTTCGTAAAACAGGTAAGGGGGAAGTGTGTGAGTTGTATGGATACATTGAATTGCATGATTTATCAAGTTAAATTTTATGAAATTATTGAAAGCTTGATATGCTATGAAAAGCATGCAAATTGTGGTTGAAAGCTGGTTTATATACTGTAATTTCTGTGCAGGAGGTTAGAAATTCACAGTCGTTATGCTGCTAGAAAATTAGCAAAATTATTCTAAAATATCATGAAATATTTTAGATGCATAAATGGAATAAATCATGAATTTTGGAAATCATTTCAATAAATTTTCCATAAAGTGGAAATTGTTGAAAAATGCTAAATTAAATATTCATGTTATGGATTTTTATTTAAAGTGAGAATGAAATATATTCTTTTTACTATTAATTATCCAAAAAGAATATTTATGAGATTCTCACTAAATACATGAATATTTATCGACTGTTTTCCCTGTATTTGGAAATGAGAAATAAATACCTTTTTGGAAATAAAAATTGAAATAAATGATTTAATTCATTTGAATTCCTTAAAGGTATTTTTATGGGAAAATAAATTATTTTATACCTTATGGAATAAATTAATAATTATATTTATTTTATAAATTTCATAAAGGTGATGAGATGATGAATAAAATATTTTGAGATGATTTTGGGAAAATTGTGAAAATGATGGAAATTCATGAAAAGAGAAAATATATGAAATTGTGAGCCTTATGGATAAACATGAAATATTTCAAATTATTTGAAATAAAATCCATAAAGGCTATGATACGATTTTTATATTGTTTTGAAACTTAGGCCTCAATTTCATGCGTACTGCTTACTAATTACTGCTACTGTCACGTGGCTAATTGACCCGCGAGTCATCAGCGGTCCCGGAGTCACTTGGCAAGTGTATGCCGGACCACCTATAGATTATGGTCATAGATCTCACTGTATACTGTTACTGTATCCCTTCGGGGATGATTACTGTGTCCCTTAGTGGACGATAATAGCATGATATGATATAGGGTGATGCCTAGTCTCAACTTACTGATTATTGTTTACTGAAGGGATTTACTGAATCTTGTTTACTGTACTGCACTGTGAATCACTGTTTACTGAACTGAACTGTACCGAAATACTGTTTTACTGAACTGTACTGTACTGAGAAATACTATTTTATTGAACTGTACTGTACTGAAAGTGGCTGATTACTGTTTACTGAACTGAAAGGAATTCACTGTTTATTGAAAAAGAATCTTATTAAAATTATTTCTAAAATAGAAATAATTACTGAACTGTTATCTAGTGATTTGGATATGTATAAGTTACTAAACTGAAAAGACTGTTTACTGTATCTACTATTTTACCGCTGTTGTGAAGACCACTGATTTTACATATCAGACGTGTCAATGAACACAGTAATTAAATGAATTGAGTTGTATTTTGGAATTATATTATTAAGAAGGGATGAGATCAAGAAATATAATTTGGTGTACCTGACGAGAAATGATAGAAAATGATTAAGACTAATGTGTTTGTGTATATATGTGTAAGACATATATATAAATGTAATACATATTAATTAAAATAAGAAAGTAAATATATAGTTGTACATTAAATAAAAAAATGAGATATATATATATACACACACACACACACACTAAGGCAAATAAGAAAATATACACACACAAATATATAACTTGAATATATATAAATTAAAATATGTATGTGCTTAGGTTAAAATTGTAAGAAAACTAATAATAATGAAACTGATATGTATATAAGATATAAATATTATATATATAGGAAATATATAGGACAAAAAAAAATTGATTGGCTTCCTAAGGAAGCCAATCAAAACCACGTGGGAGTAGGTCAGTTTAAAAAATAAATAAATAAATAAAAATAAAGAAAGGGAGAAGATCTCCCTGGGAAAAAGAAACAAAAAGAAGTAGAGGACTCCTCTGCGAACTGAAACTAAGCAAGTAATAGAGTGTGAGAGAGAGAGGAAGCGAGCAAAGAGGGAGAGGAGAATGGAGATCGAAAGAGTTGTGAAGAGAAGAAGTAGAAAAGAAAGAACCAACACTGCTCATTGTCGTTGCTGCCAATGCTGCCGTCGATCAGAGGTGGTTACGGGCTGGTTTCGGGCCGGTTTTCACCGGTTTCGGCCCTAACCAAACAAGAACCGGTTTGAACTGGTAGGGAACCGGTCCGGTTCGGACCGGTTCTATGTTATTTAAGAGGCGAACCGGCCCGGTTCGCCCAAAAATCGGACCGAACCGGTTTAAATCGGTTCGGTCCAGTTTTTTTTTTACATTTAAAATTTTTATTTTTTAAAATTTATATTAATTTATTTTAATAAAAATAAATATATATTAATATATTTTTATAATTTAATCTAACAAATTTATTTTTATAATAAATAATGTTAATAGTTTAATTTAACAACAATTTATTATAAAGTTATTATAATTTATTTAATTAATGTAACAATAATGTAAAAATAAATTACTATAAAATTATATAATAAAACTATTTTTATAATAAAATAAAGTTATTTTATGAATATGATATTATAATAAAATTATTATGATAAAAAAAATAAAATTTAAAGAATAAAATGATAATATTATAAATTTGGAATAAGTTTGAAAGAGTTTGAGTGATTATTGAGAGAGTATAAGTGAGTATTAAAAGAATAAGAGTGGATGAGTATTTAGATTTGAGAGAAAATATGAAAGAAAATTTTTAAAAAATGAAAGAAAATAAATTGATATTTATAGAAGAAAAATGAAAATTTAAAATAATTTAAAAATTTTTAAAAAATAAATTAAAAAAAAAAGGGAGGGAAACGCTCCCTCCCTTATTGAATTGTTGATGCCGTTGCCTATCAACATCGAGGGGCCACTGTGCATGCAGTGGCAGGCTGTTTTTTTTTTATTTTTTGTTGAACCGAATCGATTCAACCTGAACCGGTCCGGTTAGTAACCGAGCCCGGATGTTCTGGGCCCTTAACGAACCTGGCCCTTAACGAGCCCGGTTCAGAATTAGTTGAACCGCCCAGCCCGATAAGATACCGGGCCGGGCCGGTTCCGAACCGGTACTGTACCGGTTCGATTTTGGGCCGGATTAACTCGATCCGGTTGCGAGCCGGGTTGGGCCAACCCGGCCCAATAACCACCTCTACCGTTGATGAGCCTTAAATCAAGGATTTCTTCTGGTGATAAGGGGCAAAAATAGGGGATTCTTCTGGAAGGTATGAGGCTGAGGCGTGAAAGGAAGCTTCATTTGGGTCCTTTCGAGCAGCAGCAAAACAAGAAGACAGGGGAGCTTCACTCTTAGGTTTCCTTCAAGAGCAAAATGAGAGGGCTATTAAGGAGGCTGGACTTGGCTGAAATGAAGACAGAATTGGGACTGTGTTGGTGGAGATTTGGGTGCGTGAATAAGGTAGAATAGATCAACAAAGTGGGGCAGTTTTGAGAAATGAAATGATGCTGTGTATAGGTTGTATTTGGTGGCCAAAAATAGAGTTGGAATAAGGAATTCGTTGCTGTTTTGGTGATGATAAGGCGTAAGGATGCTGTCGATGAGCAGGGGAGTAACATGGGGTTTTAAGGGGCTGAGTTGAGGTGTTTTGAATGTTGCTGCAAGACTAATTTTGGTGGCTAGCAGTGGCACTGTTTGGGCATTGAGTGGGAGACCTTGAAGTAGCAAAACTGGGGTTCCAAGGAGGCTGGAACCAAGAGGGTACAAGCCCTTCTAGTATTAGATTTAAAACTCATTTATGTATTGTGATAACCATAAAATTTTTCATTCATTAGAAATTATTAATACTGGAGATTGAAATATAATGCAAAAGATAAATTAAAGTAAATAAAGGAATTATTTACAAGATCGGAATATCAGTGAAAATCCCAAGAATTGAGGAAGTGACAAATTGGGAAATTCAAGTGAAAGAAGATTAAATTGGAAATAAGAATAAGATGAGAATTTTAGAAATAATGAAGGAAGAAATTTAATTTGGATAAATTGAAATCCAAATTAAATAAGAAAATGAGAAAGGAAAATGATATATATTTATATAATTATATATTATATAAATGTATTTTTATACAAATACATATGTATTTAAATACTGTATAGTATATAGTATATATTAATATACATTGGTATGTATATATGTATATATACTATTTTATAAATTTAAATAGTACATATGTATACAAGTATAACATTTTATGTATATATAAATATATACATATATAAAAAATGTAAATATTAATTTACATTAAAGTTTGAATATATATTGTAAATACAATATATATATTGTAGTATTACATTTATACAAATATATATATATAAATGTTATTTAATTTTAAAGTGTATAAATATATATATATATATATATATACTAGATATATATTTTTAATATACAATATATAAATATCTTTATATAAATTATATATATAGTATAATACTATATATAAAGTAATAATATTTTATTTATAATATATAGTTATAAATATAATTATATATATAATTACAATAAAAATAAATAAATAAAAAATAAAAAGAAAAACAGAAGGAAAAATCAGGAAGACTCCTGATTTTCCTCCAGAGTGGAAGCTGACCATCGTCGATCGGCCAAGTGAGGGAGAGAGGAGAGGAATACGGCGCTGATGGAGAGAGGAGAAGCCGGTGACCGGAGGAAAAGGAAAGAAATAGAAATGGAGAAGGAGAGAAACTAGCGGAAGCTGAGAAGGAAAAAGAAAAGGTGAAAGTGGCGGTGCCGGCTGATTCGACCTCCGCCACTGCAATCGAACCTTCGGCGGAGGAAAAGGAAAGGGTAGGAGGCCACCGGTGAGGCGAAAAATGGCAGAGGAGGAAGGGAGAAGAGGGAGAAGAGGCCGAACCTATTCCGGCCAGATCCACCGTCGTGCCGTCGAGTTGGGTTGAACGTAAGCCACCGGCAAGTTCGTCGTGACATCGGCTAGCTGTGGAGCTGCCGAACTGTCAGAGAACCGACCGCCGGAAGAGAACCGACCGTGAAGGGGGCTGACCGGTCTGAACCGGTCTGACCAGAAAAGGAAGAAAGAAAAAGAAAAGAAAAGGAAAAAGGAAAAGAAAGAGAAAAGAAAAGAAAAGAAAAAAAAGAAGAAAGAAAAAAGAGAGAAAAGGAAATTTTTGAGAATTCGAAAATTTCAGAAATTCGGAAATCCCGAAAATTCGGTAGGAATTTACGAAAATTATTTTGATTATTTAATTAAATAAATTATTTGTGAAAATTCTAAAATGTTAGAATTTGGTTTCCAAAAAATTACCCTCGATGACTGAGACGATGGAATCGGGAGAGGTGAACACGGGCGTGACGTAGTGAGGAAGTCGCCAACCCGGAACAGGTAAGGGATGCGTGTGTGAACCGTAGGGATACTGTAAATACATAGTTGGGTTCATACTATTTTTATAAAATAATTTGGATATAAATTGCCTTTGAAAGTGGTGAAATTTGGTGAAATTGTGGTTGCTGTTGAAATTATAAACTGTAATTTCCGTGCAGGAAGGCTAGGTTAGAAATAGCCGTCATTCTGCCGAAAAATATAAAAATATTTAGAAAATATTTCTAATATTTTTCTAAAGTGGAAATAAGTGGAATTTGGGAAAATTTCCATGAAATTCATTAAATTACATAATTTTATAGTTTACCAAAAAACTGTATTTAAATATTCCTGTTAAGGAATTTTATTTATGTGAAAGTACCAGCATGTGATTTATACTGTTCTATAAATATTTAGAACATTTCCTAGAATGATTTCCACAATATGAATATTTTATAAATTGTTATTCATAAGATGAAAATATTTTCCTTATGAATATTTATGGATTGATATGAAGATATATTCAAGAAATTGATTATATAAATGGTGTTTATATCACGTGTTTACTGTTTTGAGACTATTAGGCCCCATATCATGCTCACGTGTCACGTTTTAGTGCTGATAGATACTGATCTTATTATCAGCGTCCCAGTGGACACCTGATCAATGCACACTGTGGACCCCATAGACTATGGCCATAGATCTCATGTGTTATTATTTTCCCTATTCGGGATATTATTATAGCATGATATATTTAGGGTGTTGCCCGGTCTCCATGATACTGTACTGATGATTGTACTTTTCATTGAACCTTTTGCTGGTACTAAATTATTTACAGCTACTGAGCTTTTGATATATTACGTGTTGAACTAAATATTATACGTTGTTTTACAAGTGTGAAAATGAGTATTTGTGAAAGGAATATTAATTCCTTATTTATTTACTTAAGTATTTTATCACGTGAATATTTAATGTTTTACTGGGATTTGAATATCAAAAGAAAACGATTGCTCCCTATAATCGCTTCTAAGAGCTGGTACATGTACGGTATTATAAAATACCTCCCATACTCCATCCGGTATTCCTAGCTAGCTATAATATCCATCCTGTTTTGAGCTTAGTGAACTGTTAGGATGCAAATGTTTTTAGCATATAGATTTTATAGTATCAGTTTTACATACAATTCTCTTACTGAGCCATGGTTTGCTCACTCCCTTACTTTTAAACATTTCAGATTTTTATGACTGAGAGATTTGACATCCGAGTATCTCGGCTGTGCATCGGGGACAATGTGACAACTCGATTGAAATATGAGGTAAAATCATTTATTTTCTGTATTTAGACTTATCTATAGTACTACTTTATTGTGAATTAAAATAGGGGATGTAAACGACATTATAATTTTAATATAAAATAGTTTAAATGAAAATGAAAAGTAAAGTATCACAGACAGCCCAACCGTATAAAATGTATAAAAAAACGTGAAAAAAATGTGGTCACGGGCTGTGATAGATTTAATGGTAATAGAGCAGGGTTGGCCTGATGTCTGTTGATACTTTTGGAAAGAAAATATGTTGCAAAGGTTAACATCCCCTATAGTACTGTGTAGTCTAAATACATAGAGAAAGTAAATGATTGCAAATTGAATTAAGTGTTTAGAAAGGAGAAAAATTTTGAAATAACGATGTTAAAGAGGAAAACGGCTCTAGAAATTATCTGAAATGGTGATCATATAGTCTAAAAGAAGGTTTGTTCGGTAAGGAACTGAAAGGACTCGGACAGGGCCCCATCAGTACTTTTCTGTCCAGATCGAACTGAGACCTGAAAGTGATGATATAAAGGAGAGGAATGAAATATCATCATTAAATAGACCTTAAGATCACCAGATGAAGGTATTTTGAAGAGAGAGAAAATTTTTGACAAAAAAACGATCAAAATACCCTTACCTCCAAAATTTTATCTGGAGTTATAATAGACCAACAGAAGTTGAAATTGACTGATTTGATAGAGAAATTGGTGATGTAAAGCTACCTTACATGCAAAATAATCCAATTATGGACTCTAGTGGACGTTTTTGTGAGAATCGAACAAGATCTTAAACTGCTGATATTAGTATGAGAAAAGATACTATCAGCACATAGATGATAAGATGCTTGGTTTAAATGTATAGTGAGGAAAAAGAAAGAAATAAATATCAAAATGACGAAAACGCCCCTATGTTGGGCGATGCTCTGAACAGTGATAAAACCAAGTTGATCTTGAATCCATTAATAGTAATGGAGTTATTAATCGCATAGAGGATGTAATATGAATATAACGATCCCTATTATTAATTCCACTTATACTTAGATTACGGACGTGAATTTTGAGTGACTTAGTGAATGGGTTGGGCCTTACGACAAAACCTTGAGGGGGCCAGTGGGCTCGCCAAAAGAGGACAGTATAGATGTGTAAAGGCGGACGACGGACGAGTCGGGGACTTACATGATGCGATCCCATAAGTGTATAGTGGAATGTCACAAGACGATTGGCTCGGTTATTGACTGTAAGGGCCTAAATTACGAGTGTATTAACTTGGATGTTTATTACGGGATCGTTAGAATTTATGAAAAGTGAAATGACTACAGAGAATGACTGAGAAGGTGAATAGTACAAATAATGAAATCCATAGCAGTACGGTTAATTATGGTTCTATACATTTATATTGTTTCTGAGGTATTAAACGAATATTTATTTTTAGAACCGGAGCATTTGAGATATGCCTTGCAAATTGAGGTACTTTATGGAGTACTGTGAATTGGAGAATATGCATAAGTACAGTAAAGTGATAAAAAGAAGAAGATGACTGTCACGACCCGTGACCACATTTTTCACCTTATTGTACACAACTTAATCGGTTGGGCTGTCTATGATACTTCACTTGTACTAACTGTTAAACAATTTTACATAATATTGTTTATATTATACACATCCCCTATCGTATTTAATCAGATAAGTAGTACTGTAGACATGTCTAAATACAAAGAATAAATGATCATACCTCAAATAATTCAGTCGGTCTGTCACATTGTCCTTTGTGTACAGCCGTGATCCACAATAAACTGATCTCACGATCATCAAAACCTGAAATGTTTAAAATTAAGGGGTGAGCAAAACCACGGCTCAGTAAGGGAATTATATGCCTCACTTGATACTCAGCTTCCTATATGCTGAAAATCTTTTTTTTTTATTTTTCCTATAGGCTCTAGGCTCGCATGTAGGAAGGATACTACAGTCGGCTAGGGATCCAGATGGAGTAAGGTAGGTATTTTAGAATACCATACTTGTTCCGGAACCTAAAAGCAACTGTAGAGAGAAATTTTCATTTCGTTTTGAATTAATAAATCCTTTTCTTTTTCTTTCCATAACCTTTTCATATTCTTTTCAAATAATGCTTTTATGAGATAAAGCATTTAAATAAAATAATTAATATTCGTATATTCCTTGAAAAGAATATTAGTTAAATCATCATCTTATTTCTTTAAAACTCATTTCATGTTTAATTGTACTCTCTTAATTAGTACAGTACTTTAAATAGCAAAATAAACTATTAAAATCTATTCCATTTATCACATTAGCAAAGCAACAAACACTTTGGTAGATTAGTTACTATACACGTCGATAATTCGATTACTAACACATCGGAACTCGTGTAGCACTTAGTTCCTGAAGGACTTTAGAGGTGGCTTACACGGTACAGAAATCGAGTCTTTACTCGGTTTGGCCTTTAGGACACAGACTTCTTACTAACACATCGGAACTCGTGTAACACTTAGTTCCCGAAGGACTTTAGAGGTGGCTCACACGATACAGAAATCGAGTCTTTGCTAGTTTTGGCCTTTAGGACTTAGACTGATTACTAACACATCGGAACTTGTGTGGCACTTAGTTCCCGAAGGACTCTAGAGGTGGCTCACACGGTACAGAAATCGAATCTTTACTCGTTTTGGCCTTTAGGACTTAGACTGATTACTAACACATCAAAACTCGTGTAGCACTTAGTTCCCGAAGGACTCTAGAGGTGGCTCACACGATACAGAAATCGAATCTTTACTCGTTTTGGCCTTTAGGACTTAGACTGATTACTAACACATCGGAACTCGTGTAGCACTTAGTTCCCGAAGGACTCTAGAGGTGGCTCACACGGTACAGAAATTGAGTCTTTACTCGTTTTGGCCTTTAGGACTTAGACTGATTACTAACACATCAGAACTCGTGTAGCACTTAGTTCCCAAAGGACTCTAGAGGTGGCTCACACGGTACAGAAATCGAGTCTTTGCTCGGGTTGGCCTTTATGCCATATATACCTTCCACTATCTTATCAGAACTCATGTAGTACTTATAATCTAATATTCCATTTAAGACCATAGTAAGAATATTAGATTTATCATTTCTTCCTTTTTGAAAACATATTACATGTTCGTATCACATGTCTTATGAAAATCATCTCACAGTACTATAAGCAGTACCGAAATGAGCATTTTGTAAAAATGCTATAAATCAATTGATTTTCTTCTCATATCATATAAAACATGTTCTTTTCACATGTCACGCAATCATATATCACATTTTCCGTTTGACATATTCCATATCATGTATAACACTTTCTTTTTTAACATATCACTTATCATTTATGGAGTCTAAGATAGACATCAATCTTATCATACTATAAACCTCGGAGGGTAAAGAAATAAACTGGTCAAATCTATGACCATAATCTATATTGCCCTCGGTGGATCACGAATCAGGTGTCGACCGGGACTAAACATATCACATATCATGCATCAACATGATAGGAATGCCAATCAATCTCAAAACCGTAGTTTTCATCATAAAATAAGCCTTTATGGAATTTATATAAATATATAATTCCATAATTTAAAACCATAAGGGTTAAAATCCTTTAGTGAATATTTATAAAAATATTCACTGTATTTCACTTCATCTTTCACCTCGTGTTACGTGTAATTTATCTATTCCGAGAATTTTCGGTGGTTTCATTATCACCATTCTCGATTACATGAATATTTTAAAATTCCATCTCATTATATTCATGTTTTATGAAATTTAGTAATTTCCTCATGTTTCATGATTTAATATCGATTTTCGGAAATAAAATCATTTAATATGATTTTATAAAGTTTTTCTAAAATTTTCGGCAGCATAACGGCTGCCGATTTACTAACCTCCTGCACAGAAAATACAGTTTTAAATTTCCAGCCAGTACTTCAACCCAAAATTTTCAGCCAATCATGCATCATAATAATTTTCATAAAATATTTGCATAAAATATTTCAAATCAAAATATGCAGACTAAATATCCTTACAGTGCTGCACATGCATCCCTTACCTTTTTCCGGGTCGGCGATTTCCTCTTATCGATCGCGTCCGCACTCCATTTCTCTCGATTCCTTATCCCGATTGCTGAAATAAACTTCTGGAAATAAAAATTCTAATTTTTAGAATTTTTTCATAATTTATTTAATTTTTCTGAAATTAAATTTCCGGGAAATTTCTTACCGAATTTTCGTAAATTTCTGGGTTGTCGAATTTCCGGGAATCTCTGAATTCTCGAAATTCTCCTTTTTCCTCTTTTTCTTTTCTTTCTCTTTCTCTTTCTTTTTCTTTTCCTTTTTCTTTTTCCTTTTTCTTTCCTTTTTCTTTTCTTTTTTCCTCTTCCTTTCCCGGTCAGACCGGTCCAGTTCCCTTCCTCGCTGGTTCCTTGCTAGCGGCCGATTTTCTGGCGGTTCGGGCGTCCTTCAGCTGGCCGGCGTTGAGACGAACTTGCCGGTGGCCTCAGCTTGGCTTGGATCGGCAGCACGGTGGCGGATTGAGGCGGAATAGGTTCGGTTTCTCCTTCTTCTTCGCCTGCCCTCCTCCGCTGTTCATTGTGCCTCCGGTGGCTTCCCACGTCTTCCTATTCTTCCAGTGAAGCTTCGGTTGCAGTGGCAGTGGCCGGTTTGGCCGGCACCGCCAGATCCATTTTCTCCTTTTTCTTCCTGGCTTCCGTCGGTTTCGCCACTGTTTCCTTCGATTTTTCTTCCGATTCTTCCTCCCTTCCGACGGTCACTGACCTCCCTCTCTTTGCTGGGCCGTCTCTTCCTTTTTCCTCGCCGGCGATGGCAGCTCCGCCATCGTCGGCCTTTTGGCCGGGAGGGTCGGGATCCGCCCAATCCTTCCTCTGTTTTGTTTCCTCTTTTGGTTTTTATTTCATTTCCCTTTTTAGTATATAATATACTATATATTATATACTATAAATTATATTTTATACCTATAATATACACTATATATTATACATATATTATTTCATATATAATGAAATACAATATATTATATATAAATTATATATATTGTATATTACAAAATATAAATCTAGTATATATATGTATATTTATATACTTTAAATTAAATAACATTTATATATACCATTATATAAATGTTATAATACAATATATATACATATAGACTTTAATATAAAATCACAATTACCTTTCTTCTATATGTATTTATATAATTATATATACACATAAAACATTATATTTATATACATATGTATTATTTGAATTTATGAAATAGTATATATTTCTATATATATAACAACGTATATTAAAATATATTATATAATATTTTGAATACATATGTATTTGTATAAAATACACTTTTATAATTTGTAATTATATAGACATATTTTATTCTCATTTCTCATTTTTCTTATTTAATTTGGATTTTAAATTACCCAAATTAATTCTTTTTCCTCTCTCTATTATTTTTATTTTCACTTCCAATTTAATTTCCTTTACACGAATTTCCCGATTCTTTCACTTCTTCAATTCTCGGGATTTTCACCAATATCCCGTTCTCGCAAATTTTATTTATTTCCTCTTATTTATTTTCTCCAATATTTATTTTCAATATTTATAATTTCCAATAAATGGAAAATTTACGGTTATCACAATGACAACTAACCTGAGTTCTTCAGGACCTTTGAGATAAAATCGTGATGGGCGACTCGTAGTGGACCATGTGTTGTGAGGTGTGGGCAGACTATGGGATCGCTGACTCACTTGTAAGGGTAAACCTGGGGCGGAAGGATCGCCTAGGGGATGCTCGTTGAAGGCCGATTCGAACGGATGGGGCTCTTATAGTTATCTCAATGGCGACAAGAGTGTAAGGAACTGGGTACGTAAGTGTGCCAGGGTTCGAACCTCGTGGATAACATGCTCAAGGGAGTTAAACCTGAATTCATTAAATGAACTTGATTCTAAAGTAAATTACAGCAATAATGAAACGGTTAGCTGTGAAATGTGTTGATGACTATCGTACTTGATACAACTTACTAGATTGAGATTTGTAATGCTGTGAAGTATAAGGAAATAAGTGAATCAAGGTAGAGTATGTGTCAAAATGATGTAAATATTAAATGTCTTTGCCTTGAGAATATACAGTGAAAATGACCGGACGTAAGGATGAAATGTCCAAAATGATAAGAGATGTGTGGTTAAAGAAAGTATCGGATGTGATTCCCGATAAATTTCAGAGTATATAAAAGTGAGAGATCGAGTTAATATTGACTCGATTATGGATATAGAAATTATTTGAGCTTATATCGGAGAACATAAAAAGAATCTGAAAAGCTTAAGGAATAACTTTAGAAAAAGAAAATTATATGAATAATGAAATTCATTGGTAAAAGTGTAATTTGAGGTTAAGGAAGTTACCTGTATAAGTGTAAATGAGAGAAGCACCGATGACCTTGATACGTAGATGAATTAAAATGATATAGTAAATTTTTACTATTTAATAAAGTTCTTGTGAAGAACAAGTATTCATCTACATGGAAAATGGACGCTTTATTAATCTAATCTGAGTTATATGAGAAGTTCATAAGACTAGCCTTGGTATAAAGCGTCATTAGATAAAAGTCGGAGACCGATGTTCATAAGATGATGATTAGAACTCGACATGAATCTTACGAGTTCTTATGAAGGTATATAAGTATAATGAATGAGGCATCCACATAAGACTAAAGTGATGAGGTATCGAAATAGTTAAAGATACAAATGGAACATGAGCAGCATGGTGGTATGACCATTCAAAACTCTCAAAGACTGTGGACTTGTGTTAAGTTTGGCAAATAAGAGATTTGGCTAGATAGTGTCTCTTTCTCAGAGATAGATGGTCTCGAAATGACAGAATGACAGTGAATCTGTCTATGATAGAGAGATAATGATTGAGGTACGAAATTAATAAGTCTAGCTAGATATTACTGCTAGTCTATGAAAGAGTTATGGGACTAGCTGCTCTATTAATGGGACATAATTAAAGAAGTTAAAAGTCGATAAATGGATAAGTGTGAAGAAAGGATGGTATGCAAAATGTTAAAAGATTTTAACAGTAAAGTACCATACCACTTGAGAAAACCGACTAGATTGATGAAAATAAGAAGACGAAAATGGAATAAGAAGTAAGTTACGTGATGAGAAGGGAACACCAATATGAAATAGTTCTCAAAAGTAAGACTGAAAGTGATTTCATGTTGGTTATCACAGGACTGTGGCTAGATGTAAAAATCAAGCCAAACTTAACAAGTGAAATTAATGATACTCTAAGGAGTAAGATGAATGACAGGTATTATTGTACTGCCAGTATATAAATATGAAAGTGTTATACATACACATATCCACACTTTGAAATGGTGGGATTGTATAGACAATGTGGTGATGAAGATTTCAATAGTCTATTGTAAAATTTAAATTATGAGAAGATTATATTCTCAGGTATATTAAAAGATTTAAGTGATGTTGAATATAACATAAGAAAAAGAGATGTAATGACCATATTACATGAAGAGAAAATGATTGTCTTATGATTTATTACTATAAGAGATGATCAATAGTAAAGTCTGTAATGAGATGCAGCCTTGATGGAATGAATGTGAAAATGAATATTGTGAACAATAAAGAATCCAAAAGAAATATGATGATATGGAAGTGATCAATGACTGATTGTCTAATGGGATCACTTTTCCATTATCAGATCCTAGATTCTCTAGTGCCATAGTCAAAAAATAATTGTGAAACGGTGTTAATGTGTATGTACGGTTCCAGTGAGCATTACATGTGATGGGAGTCTCTGAGTTGCCATATGCTAATGAGACATAGCAAAAGGCTTTGAGATCCCAAATGTATTGATAGCACCGCTCCGTACTGATGAAAATGCTCGAGCGTAATATGTGGACGCTTGAGGATATATTGAGAGAGCGTGTGCACGAGATGTGAAAGCTACTGGGACAATTACATACAACTGATTGACATGTGTAACTGATAGTTTTTAAACTATATCGACTTGGCACTAATTGAGAAAAATGGATGATGAACAGCATGAATTAGCTATGATACGAAAAATAGTATGAATTGACTTTATGTGAAAAGGAATGAAATGAATAACTCCCGAATTGATAAATGAACTAGGGATTATAAATATATGATGAAAGGAATATGTAGTGGTCAAAGTGATTCTAATGTCGATGGTATACTGGCGGTATTAATTCAAAGAGGATAAAAAGGGGTAAGAATTATAAGCATACGGAATGTACCACCTTTTAAGTTAAGTTAAATTCGGAAGGCCGAATTTCATAAGGTGGGGAGAATGTGATAACCGTAAAATTTTTCATTTATTAGAAATTATTAATACTGGAGATTGAAATATAATGCAAAAGATAAATTAAAGTAAATAAAGGAATTATTTACAAGATCGGAATATCAGTAAAAATATCGAGAATTGAGGAAGTGACAAATTGGGAAATTTGAGTGAAAGAAGATTAAATTGAAAATAGGAATAAGTTGAGAATTTTAGAAATAATGAAAGAAGAAATTTAGTTTGGATAAATTGAAATCCAAATTAAATAAGAAAATGAGAAAGGAAAATGATATATATTTATATAATTATATATTATATAAATGTATTTTTATACAAATACATATGTATTTAAATACTGTATAGTATATAGTATATATTAATATACATTGGTATGTATATATGTATATATACTATTTTATAAATTTAAATAGTACATATGTATACAAGTATAACATTTTATGTGTATATAAATATATACACATATAAAAAAATATAAATATTAATTTACATTAAAGTTTGAATATATATATATTGTAAATACAATATATATTGAAGTATTACATTTATATATATATATATATATATATATATAAATGTTATTTAATTTTAAAGTGTATAAATATACATATATATATATATTTAATACACAATATATAAATATCTTTATATAAATTTTATATATAGTATAATACTATATATATAAAGTAATAATATTATATTTATAATATATAGTTATAAATATAATTATATATAATTATAATAAAAATAAATAAATAAAAAATAAACAACACAAAAGAAAAAATCGGGAAGACTATCGATTTTCCTCCCGAGTGGAAGCCGACCACCGTTGGCCTGCCAAGTGAGAGAGAGAGGAGAGGAAGACGGCACCGATGGAGAGAGGAGAAGTTGGTGACCGGAGGAAAAGGAAAGAAACAGAAATGGAGGGGGAGAGAAACCGAGGGAGGCCGAGAAGAGGTGAAAGTGGCGGTGCCAGCCGATTCGGCCGCCACCACTGCAATCGAACCTTCGACGAAGGAAGAGGAAAGGGTAGGAGGCCATCGGTGAGGTGAAAAATGGCGGAGGAGGAAGGGAGAAGAGGGAGAAGAGGCTAAACCTATTACGGCTAGATCCGCCGCCGTGCCGTCGAGTTGGGCTGAACGGAGGCCACCAGCAAGTTCTCCTTGACGTTGGCCAGCTGTGGAGCTGCCGAATCGTCAAGAACCGGCCGCTTGAGGAGAACCGACAGTGAAGGGGGCTAACCGGTCTGAACCGGTTTAACCAGAAAAGGAAGAAAGAAAAAGAAAAGAAAAGGAAAAAGGAAAAGAAAGAGAAAAGAAAAAAAAAGAAGAAAGAAAAAGAAGAGAAAAGGAAATTTTCGAGAATTCGAAAATTTCAAAAATTCAAAAATCCCGAAAATTCGGTAGGAATTTACGGAAATTATTCAAGTTATTTAATTAAATAAATTATTTGTGAAAATTCTAAAATGTTAGAATTTGGTTTACAGAAAATTACCCTCAATGACCGAGACGATGGAATCGGGAGAGGTGAACACGGGCGCGACGTAGTGAGGAAGTCACCGACTCGGAACTGGTAAGGGATGCGTGTGTGAACCGTAGGGATACTGTAAAAGCATATTTGGGTGCACACTATTTTTATAAAATAATTTGGATATAAATTGCCTTTGAAAGTGGTGAAATTTGGTGAAATTGTGGCTGCTGTTGAAATTATAAACTATAATTTTCGTGCAGGAAGGCTAGGTTAAAAATAGCCGTCATTCTGCCGAAAATTATATAAATATTTAGAAAATATTTCTCGTATGTTTCTAAAGTGGAAATAAGTGGAATTTGGGGAAATTTCCATGAAATTCATTAAATTGCATAATTTTATAGTTTACCGAAAAACTATAGTTAAATATTCCTGTTAAGGAATTTTATTTATGTGAAAGTACCAGCATGTGATTTATACTGTTCTATAAATATTTAGAACATTTCCTGGAACGATTTCCACAGTTTTAATATTTTATAAATTGTTATTCATAAGATGAAAATATTTTCCTTATGAATATTTATGGATTGATTTGAAGATATATTCAGTGAAATTGATTACATAAATGGTGTTTATATCACGTGTTTACTGTTTTGAGACTGTTAGGCCCCATATCATGCTCACGTGTCACATGTTAGTGCTAATAGATACTGATCCTATTATCAGCGTCCCAGTGGACACCTGATCAGTGCACATTGTGGACCCCATAGACTATGGCCATAGATCTCATGTGTTATTATTTTTTCTATTCGGGATATTATTATAGCATGATATATTTAGGGTGTTGCCTGGTCTCCATGATACTGTACTGATGATTGTACTTTTCACTGAACCTTTTGTTGGTACTAAATTATTTATAGCTACTGAGCTTTTGATATATTACGTGTTGAACTAAATATTATACAGTGTTTTACAAGTGTGGAAATGAGTATTTGTGAAAGGAATATTAATTCCTTATTTATTTACTTAAGTGTTTTATCACGTGAATATTTAATGTTTTACTGGAATTTGAATATCAAAAGAAAACGATTACTCCCTATAGTCGCTTCTAGGAGCCGGGACACGTACAGTATTCTAAAATACCTCTCATAGTCCATCTGGCATTCCTAGCCGGCTATAGTATCCATCCTATTTTGACCTTAGTGAACTGTTAGGATGCAAATGTTTTTAGCATATAGATTTTATAGTATCAGTTTTACATACAATTCTCTTACTGAGCCGTGGTTTGCTCACTCCCCTACTTGTAAACATTTCAGATTTTTGTGACTGAGAGATCTGACATCCAAGTATCTCGACTGCGCATCGGGGATAATGTGACAGCCCGATTAAAATATGAGGTACAATCATTTATTTTCTATATTTAAACTTATCTACAGTACTACTTTATTATGAATTAAAATAGGGCATGTAAACGACATTATAATTTTAATATAAAATAGTTTAAATGAAAATGAAAAGTAAAGTATCACAAACAGCCCAACTGTATAAAATGTATAGAAAAATGTGAAAAAAATGTGATCACGGGCTATGACATATATATAAATCTATATATGAAAAGAATATGATGAGGGTAGATTTATATATATATGTATGCATATATAAATATATATTATTGTCTAAGATTTCATGATGAAGAATGAATAAATTTTTGGTGCAGGAATCTTGAAAATTTTAAAGAGAATCGTGGAAATTCTGAGGTTGGTAAAAAGCTTGGTTTGAAGATATCTTAAAGGTAAGGGATCATATAAAAGAATGTAGGATGATATCATAATCATACCATCTGGGTCTTGGTCCTAAGAAGGAAGGTTACATTTACTTACATATGTTTTATTAGAAACATTATAATCACGATTTATTGTGGTTTAATGTAATGAATCGCTTTTGGATTTAGTAATGAATTGATTTGAATTTAAAGTAATCAAACAGTTTGTGATCTTATAAAATGAACTGTTTGTGATCTTATAAAATGAACTGCTTCGGATGTGGTGCATTTAAACTGTTTTGGAATTGTCGAGATTTATAGATATCGCTTGTAGGAAGTTTGAATTTTTGAAACATTATGTTGTCGCAGTTTATATTAAAACACTTGATGCAAATAGTTGCTATTTTCCCCATAATTGAATTTTTGTAGAAAGAACAATTTAAAGGTGTGATTGTGGAAGCAAATGGGTGCCTTGGTTAAAAAAATGGCCACATGTATAAATATATCTATATATTTAGATATATATCAAATATATACACATGCCTAGGTATATACGTGCATATATATATATATATTTATATATAACATGTATATTGATATTACGAGATAGCAAAGAGTTAAGTACGGGCATAGAAACAAATTTAGATGATTGTGATTTTAAGATAAATGCTTTAGCATGTGACTAAGCATGGTGAAGTCAAATTATGGAGATGGAAATGAATTTAATTGTAGTGAATCAGAGCGGTATGGGGCTTGCCTTCGATTTGGAAGCTCGAGGAAGAAGGATTGCTGAGTATCAAGGTAAGTGGGTTAAGTAAAGTCTGTTAGCACTATCTTGTAAGAATGGTTTTAATTTATAAATTCATTTATGCTTCGGCTGGATTGAAATTTGTTTTCTGTCCTACGTGTTGTGGCCAGCCAAGCTTGCATGTTAAGTGAAGTGAACTGATACAAATGTGCATTCACGTGTAGCATGTTTTGAGTTTAATTACTTAATATCTATATTTTAAAGACTTGTATTATATTTTAAATCACAAGGTCTTGATTTGAACTGACTTTTCAAATAAATTGAAACCTATATTTTAAACTCAAAATTGATTTAATAAGTGCTTTGAAATTCGTGTAACCCAAGTACTACACGAAAACATTATTTTCAAACTATTTTTGAGTGCAGGCATTCCTACGACCTTCGGGTCATTTATAGTCTATCGAGCTTCGCTCTAGGTCTTATTACCCGTTTATCAAGCTTTGTGCTCTAGACTACTGTACTGTTCCTATCGAGCCTAGTGCTTTAGGTAAACTGTTATGCTTGTTTAGAAAACGAGCAGACAAGTTTCAGCTCTCGATTGATCAGCGAGACTGGAGTACTGTTCTATGGCCATGGATTTTGTGTTGCTTGCGACACCATTCCATCACTAGCTGGGGTGGACATTGTTATCGTATCACTGACTAGGATTCTTGCCTAAACTCTACATATTGTAGTTTTACTATCAGAATTGATTTCAGTGAATCGAGGCTACATGCCTAACGGTACTAATTCATTTTATGAACTTATTGATTTATCGAAGTTCATACTGATTGATTTATCAAACTACCTATTGATTGATTTATCGAAGTACCCATTGATTGATTTATTGAACTGCGTATTGGTTGATTCATTAAAGTACCTACTGATTGATCTATTGCAAAGTGTATTGATTGGTTTATCGCAAAGTGTACTGATTAGTACTTCAAAATTCATAGTGACTGATTTGTCGAAGTGCATAGTATTTTGATTTAATTGAAATGCATAGTGAATGGATTTAATCGAAATGCATAATGAAAGTATTTTGAACTAAAGTGCATGGCGAAAGAGTTTGAACTGAATTGCATGGCGAAAGAGTTTGAACTGAAGTGCATGGTGAAAATGTTTTGATTTAAGATCGTGATTGAATACCATGCATGCATGTCACTTCGGCATTGTTTTTTTACATTTGCATGTAGATCGACATGAGTCTAACATGCATTTACTTAAACTACTTACTGAGCCGTGGTTTTGCTCACCCCTTTCTAACATCATCGCAAATCACATAAGCTAAAGTCCACACCCAGAATTTCTGTGTGGGCCTTAGGGACTGTACCTAGTAGTGGTACTTACTTAAGTCCTTTGAGTGCTGCTTTTGTTACTTTTAAGGTATATGAAATTTTATACATCATGTTGGTTATCATGTATAGACATTATGCAATACACAGTACATGTTTATTAGAAATATTTTGGAATGTAACTTAGGATCGCACTAGATTATTATAGACTAGAATGATTATTAAGTACAATCTGATATGTGCTTGTGGTATGATAACTATGAACTTTATGGAATGTGAAAATGTTAATTGATGATTTTGGGATTGTGTGTAGTGTATAATAATGTAAACTATGGATTGTGGAGTTGAAATATGATGTTGGAAAATATATATATTTTGCAAGTTAATTAACTGAGAAAAATTGATTATATATAAGGGGAGGTTTTCGATCTTTTTCTTTTGCTAAGTTGATCTCGAATTAATATATTAAGGAAGTAAGTTGATTTGCTTTAGGATAGGAGTTAATAACCTAAATAGTAATGATAAGTCAAATCAAATTGAGAATGGTGAAAATTATTTAGCGGTGACATTGACACCGAATACAAACCTTAAAGTGAAAAGAAAAATTTAGTTCGTAAATTTGTTAAATGGAATAAGTGTGATTGTTAAGTGTACGTGATGCTTTCGGGTCATGACAACTGTACTGTCACGTGTTTTAAACTGTACTGAAGTGAAAAGAAATAAATAGTTTATTCCATTTATATTTTTGAAAAAATAAATATTTTCCAGCATATAGATTTCATTGTATCAAGCAGCATACGACTCCTTTACTGAGCACGTGGTTCGCTCACCACTTTATCTTTCAACTTTCCAGATTAATTGCAAGGTTATTTTGAGGCCTTCCTTAGATAAATAGGGCTGTGAGTAAGCACATTGGGGCAAAGTGCATTGAATTTTAAAGGTATCGTCACTTCTCCTATATATATTCAGATACATGTACACAGTACTACTTTATGATAAAATAGAAACAGGGGATGTAAAGTGTAAGGAATATTGTAAAATTTCATATTTCGTAATTATTAAATAAAGAAATGTTTACTGTTTATTACTATGACTGTTAAAGTGTTAACGGCATCACAGATAGCCCAATCGGTAAAAATATATAAAATACGAGTAAATATTGTGAAATACTGTATACTCGAATCGTTACAGGAAGTTTTGAAGTAAAGGGATGTGCGACACATACAGGAATTGTTATGATCTGATATGGTTCTGAGAGAGTGGATTAGAAAGAATTTGAGGATTGATTTATTCATATTTCATAATAAGTCCAAATTGGGGATTCAATTTGGAATATCAAAAGAAGCTACAAATAATGCTATGTTTTACAGTTATAGCAGGAAATTGCAATGTGGGCTCGACAGGATTATCCTTAACCCGATGAGGACGAAAGTGACAAAATGTTAAATTTGAGCTTGAAATACACAACTGGTAAAAAGACCACTTTCTGAAATTCCTTTGTTTGTGCATATCGAGGTTTGCGTGTAATAAATTAAAAAAAAACGATTTTGTCCATAGGTTGGGAGAACTTTTTTGAACAACAGTCAACTTAGTTTTACTTTAGGCTTACAGATAGTTATAGTCAAACCGTCGTGTTAAGAAGTCTCAGTTAGTTTCAATGTGAAGACTGAATCACACAAGAATGCTAAAAACAACGCGAATGATCGCCTAGGGGTATTTCAATCATTTCACATTACAAGGCCAGTCAAACCCCACCAATAGCCAATATTTGACCTATATTATTATAAATGAATATATTTAAATAAAAATGAAAATTAGATTTTAAAATGATAAAATAATAGTTAGGACATAAGTGAAAATATTGAAATTTTAAAGGGATAAAATGGTCTTTTGTGCAAGGGCTGATATTTTCTTATTAAAATAGTAAATAAATATGATATTTATCATCATCATCAGCCCAAAATCAAACAACCAGAAAAACAGCCATGAAAATGGCATGAGAGGGAAAGGAAAAGAAAGAGGAAAGAAAGAAAGGAAGGAAAAACACCATGCTACAAGCTTCAAACCATCTTCCAACCTTAAACAAACTTGTTTCTCTTATCATCCTCTCTCTCATATCTTGGAACCAGCAAAAGGAGTGACCATTTGAAGGTGGTTTTGTGTGAAACCCAAAATTTTCATATTATTATTAAATTGAAGACTAGAAAGAAGTTCAATGTATGAATTTGGTATTTATGTAGGGCTAAAATAAAAATATACTAGACACATAGTAAAACACTTGAGAAATGGCTAAATCACAAAGAATGTGCTGGAAAATAATTTTATGGATTTATTGGTGTAGGCTAGCCAGCAGCCAGATTTTTTGCTTACTGCTAGGCTTTGGTTTTGGGCCAAATTGAACAAGGTATGAGTAGAGTTTGGGCCTGAAATGTTAGCCCATGAGAGTAGACTTAAATCAGTCTCCAGAATGGTATTATAGACTCTGTAAGTCGACGGGACCAGAAAGAAACCCTCCTGCTAATCTCCTCATTTGCTTTATCTTGTGAAAATTTTTCGACCACCTTCCAAGCTAAATTGGAGTTCGGCCAAGAAGGACCAATTGTTCATCCATATGTCCCCTACACAAAAAAAAATATACCTCAGCCAAAACAAAGATCATTTGTTTAGTGAAAAGTTAAAAAGTTAGAAAGAAGAAATTTGGACAGAGCTACCCTGTTTTGCAAGGTGAGAGAAAGTCAATTCCTTCCTTCTTTGATGGATTTTTAAGCTTGTTTATGGTGTTTCTAAGTTGTATACATGTTGATCTACAGCCGAGGGTGATTGTTGGTGGATGAATCTTTGGTCAAAGTTGGTTAACAAAGGTAAAATTGTTGGAAGAAGATGAAGTTGAAATATGATTGATATATGTTGAATTTGCATGATTTTGGCTAAAGTAGAATTTTGAAATGGATTTTCTAGGGTTAGGCTATGTTTTGGACAGCCTAGGTTCTTTATAAAAAATGGTGAAGTTTGTTTGGTTGATGATTGTATGGTGTTAGTTTAATACCGAAAAGTTCGGTTTAAGATTCAATTTAATCGAAAACGATGAAATGGTGGGATTTGACAATTTAATAAGTCTTGAAGTATTATGTAAAGTGTTAAAAGAATATGTAAAACATTGTTTTGGTGAGTTTAAGTCTAAGGAATATAAATATATCGAAATGGCACATTTATCGGTAAAAATCGAGCAAGTAGAAAAGTTAGTAAATAAGGCCAACTTTAATGATGTTTATGCTTACTTAAGATATATTAAAGTATGTTAAGATAAGTATGAGTATGTATTGATGGTTTCAAAATTGTTTTGGGCAGCAAATAGTGTAGGCACGTAAATCGAGGCAGGTTCGAGACGTAAGGAAAGTTGCTGCCCTGAGATCTTATAGGTAAGGGATGTAATTTAAAGTTGTGATGGTGTCCCTTGCTTTCATCTCAATTTATAAAGAAATGTTTGAAGCATGAATTATGTTTCAAAGTTAATTTCCAAAGTCTTTTGAAAACTAGCTAGACATACCAACCAATTTTTGAAGGAAGAGTTTATTGCTTTAAAACCGAAGTTCGTGTTTTATGCTAACTAAAAATGCCTAAGACAACGAACCTTATGATTTCTATGCATGATTTTTCAATAATGTTTTAAGTATGAAAGTAAATAAGTATGTTTTTCAAAACTGCGATTGGGGTGGTAAATCCCGGGTTAACACGACCCAGGCACTCCCGATCCTTACTATTTTGTACCAAATTTATGATTAAGAAGTTGTAAAAGTAAGTAAAATTTGAGACTAAGGCCCTCTTATAGTTTATGTTATTGCCTGTCATGCTTGCCACATTGTGCTTGTTCTCGTCCCTTGTGGCATATGTTTAGCCCACGTCGTGCATGTTCTCGCCCACATTGTGCATGCTTCCGTCCCTTGTGGGTATGTTGGTCCTTCGTGGTGCATGTTCGCTGTATGACCCTGATCAGGTCTACAGCCCCCCTACCATGGCCATAGGTACTTAGTTCCCTCTTCAGAGGATGATTAGTCATGACTCGCATTTTGGCTATATGATCCCGCCTAGTCTCCATGAACTCTATGGTAAGTTTTATTAATTATGATGTTAAGTTTCTAAAGTATGATGCATGTTTGAACAAGTATGAATTTTAGATATATGTATTAAAGAATTCATACAATGATTTAAAGTATGAAACGCATTATTATGGAACTTGTTTTTCTGCATATATCGATACTATGACCATTTTAAATGCATTTCTTACGGGGCTTTCCAAAAGCTCACCCCCTCTATCCTTCCAGATTATTTGCAGTGATCATCCCCTTGCCTGTTGCGTATACGACGTAGGTTGAGGGACACGTCTCTCCTCAGGCTACTTTTTGTACATGCGTAAGGTATACTCTTATTTTTGATACCAGACATTTTGTATAGCACAGATATTTGTATATGAACAATACTTTTGGGATGTAGTCGATATCATATGAGTGTAAACGTTATTCCGAGAAATAGGTCAATATGATGTGAATGAAATATTTTAAGAAAATATTGTGATGATTCTATGGTTGGAAATTTGTGATGATGTACTGGCTGAAAATATAAACTGCGTTTTCATGCAGGAGGTTAGGATAGTTACAGTTGTTATGCTGCCGAAATTTTTATAAAAAAAAAATATAAGTTACCTACACAGGCAGGAATGCAACCTAAGTGAGAAATTAAGATTAAATTTATAAAATTGAAAAAGTTAGCCCAAGACTTCCACGTTTTCGGGGTGTGACATTTTGGTTGTTGGAAATGGCGATACATGGAGAGGTAAGAGGAAACAGCTCACTATTTTGCATTCTCCTGCTTGATTTCAATTATTTCATAGTAGTTTAACACGTATATAGCCTTAATTTGAAATGAAAATGATTGAATGATATCATGGGGGGTTTTGGCCGTAAGGTTTCTTACGTGTTTACTATGGGAAAATATTGTTTTTATGCTAAAAGGGTATTAGAATTGCAAGAACAAAGAAGTGTGTGTAGGTGTTCTGTTGAAATGCCCTATTCTGAGTTCCATGTTTAAATGTTTAGTTTGGAGGCTTCGTAATTAGATAAATTTTGGAAAAATTATAGTAGATAGCCTTATGAGTTTGGAGAAAGCCAGTTTTGGAATTTCTGAATTTGGAGTTGTGTAGCATGAGATATAAGCAAATGAGTACAGGACACTCACTGCAATAAACGAGATACCCTGCTCAATTTTGAAATTTTATAGAAAATAAACCAGAATGAATTTGGTTGCAAGCCATAATTTCTAGAAAGATAAATGAGTTAGAAATATCATAGTTTTTAGTTTGCACAAATTTTACAACCTTGCATATAGATATAGACCAATTTATGCATAGAGGTCAGTAGATAGTCGGCCAGAATGCACCTAAAAACAAAGTAATTTTGAGGAATTATAAAAAATAAAGGAATTATAAAATTGTGAAGTTTACCTTTTTGAATAGGGAATTGAATTAGGTTTCACATGATCTTAGATTCATAATTTTTCGATATCCCCATAATCAATAATGTAATTTTTAATGCACAAAGGTCAGGAAACCATCCTACAAAATGTGCCATAATTGGGCTAAATTTTGGAAAATTGCTGATAATAGCATAGGATGAATTAGGAAGTAAGCCTTATACTTCTGAATAGGGATTTAAGTTAAGTTACATAAAAAACTAATGGTGTGTTAATTAGAATACGATATTTTCAGTTATGAGTAGAATGGTACTGATAGGTCATAAAATTGTAACAAATAATAAGCTGCTCATATAATGAAATAGTGAAACTTTGGTGTGCATGGTTGGATAAAATAATCAAATTGCCAATGAGTATTAATTATAAGAATGTTTTGTTTATAAATTTTGAAATTGAACTTATATGAATGATTTTATGCAGCTTCCAAGTTAGAAGAGTGAAATGGAAAAGTACACAAATATATGTTTGCCTACAGCTTCAAGCTACAAAGTGGACTATATGACTAACATGGACATTGTATAGGTAAGTGTGAGACCCGACTTTATAACACTGTACACTATACTTTGTAAATTATTGATAGTGGAATTAAATAAAGATTGAATGAATTTCCATTCTCAATTTGGAATTATTGGATTTATAAATTATAGTATGGTGTATAAGAGTTGAAACAAATATGGAATGATGAATTAAAAGTATAGAATGAAGGAAGGAAATGAAATCAGAAAATTTAGAATGGAAGTGTCATGTTCATGGCATAAAATATTAACAAATATATTTATAAGAGAAAGAAATTATTTATTGATCATGTGATTTATTTTGATTGGATGAAGTCTTCCTTAAGAGAGGCCAAAACAAAGCAAGAACGTGCAGCCAAAAAATTGTGGACTGCATGCTAGTTTTTCTTCCATGGTGATATACGGTTGGAAGCAAGTTTGGTGATGCAAATAGTGGTGTAAAATTTGATAAATAATAAGAGATAAAGAGGATATTATTAATAGGACATTGGCTGGAATTTTATTAGCTGAATTAGGCCTCAAAAAAGGCAAAATGGATCAAGAAAGTGCAGGCAAAACGGGACAGCAAGATCGTTTTATTGCTTCCGTGAATTCCAGTTGGAAAATTAAAGGAATTCAACCAAAATTTTGTGGCATAAAATTTGCTATATAAATAATAGAGAAGGGAAGAGGAGTTAGAAAATATGTGTTAAATATGATTGGATGAAAATTACAAAAAGGAGAGAAGAACTAGTTAAAACCGAATGGCCAACAAAACTTCCTCCACCGTTCCTTTTTACTGCAAGTTTCTTCAGAATTTTAATGCATGTTGGACATAAAATGATGAGGAAAATAAGATAAGAAGCTAAGTGGCTACTTCCTATTGGACACCTTGAGAAAAAAAAAGACTAAAGAAACAGAACTTCAGCCAATTTTATTTCTTCATCACTTATTTTCTGCTGTTCCACGAGAACCAGAATTTTGTTTCAGTTTGTGTTCTGTTTTGGCTTCAGCTCTTCCAAGGGAATTCAGAAATTTATATCCTCTTAATATCTAACCATCTAACCTTTACCATCAACCTTTCCTCCATCATTTAAATAGCCAAGGAACAAGCAAAGTGAGGTTGACTTGAGGCAGAACACAATTTGTATTGGAGTGAACCATTCGGTTAAGGTAAGTTACTTGGATTTTATGGTTTTCTTGATAATAAATGGTGGAATTATATGTTTCTTAACATGAGAATCATGGATATAGCATTGTTTTTATTAAATCCTTTTAGAATATGAGAATGGAACAAATTGAGATTTTGATTTAGAGTGGGAATAAGCAAGAAATCATTCTAGAAGTTGTTTGATGATGATAAGAAATGATAAATAGAATATGAATAAATTGAAGAGATAGCTTGGAAACATGAAATGTTGAAGAATCAAATTTTAGCTAGTGACAGGGGAGTTTCGGTTTGGCATGAAAGAGTAGGAAAATTATGGTTCATGTAGGAAATAAAGGCAAGGGCTCACGTGGACAATAAAGAACCAATTGGAAACAACAATTTGAAGAAAGAGAGACAAAATCATGGAAATGGCCATAAGAGGGTTCTAGCCATGGCATTTTGGATGGGGAAAATGTGCTGAATTTTGGGCTTAATAGTAGACAATAATTATAGAAATTAAAATAGAAAGATTGGTGGAACTAGAACCAAAAAAGGAACAAAAATGAAGAAATTGGGTTTTAGCACCAGTATAATTTGTACTGGTTATGCTTATGTTACGACATTAGTTGCTGCATTTTATGAAAGTTAGTGGCTTAAAAATAAGAAGAAAAATATTAATAATTTTTGATAAAATTATTTTGCAGCACGAGTTGATGGATTTCGGTTAGTGTAATTGGGAAGATCGACTTCATAAGATAGGTAAGGGATGTGTGTGTGAACCGTAGGGATACTGTAAATGCATAGTTGGGTTCACTCTATTTTTATAAAATAATTTAGATATAAATTACCTTTGAAAGAGGTGAAATTTGGTGAAATTGTGGCTGCTGTTGAAATTATGAAACTGTAATTTCCGTGCAGGAAGGCTAGGTTAGAAATAGTCGTCATTCTGCTGAAATTATAGAAATATTTAGAAAATGTTTCTAGTATTTTTCTAAAGTGAAAATAAGTGGAATTTTGGGAAATTTCGATGAAATTCATTAAATTACATAATTTTATAATTTACCGAAAAACTATATTTAAGGATTCCTGTTAAGGAATTTTAATTATGTGAAAGTACCAGCATGTGATTTATACTGTTGTACAAATATTTAGAACATTTTCTGGAACGATTATTACAGTATGAATATTTTATAAATTGTTATTCATAAGATGAAAATATTTTCCTTATGAATATTTATGGATTGATTTGAAGATATATTCAGTGAAATTGATTACATAAATGGTGTTTATATCACATGTTTACTATTTTGAGACTGTTAGGCCTCATATCATGCTCACGTGTCACGTGTTAGTTCTGATAGATATTGATCCTATTATCAGCGTCTCGGTGGACACCTGATCAGTGCACACTGTGGACCCCATAGCCATAGATCTCATGTGTTATTATTTTCCATATTCGGGGTATTATTATAGCATGATATATTTAGGATGTTGCTTGATCTCCATGATACTGTACTGATGATTATACTTTTCACTGAACCTTTTGCTGGTACTAAATTAGTTACAGCTACTGAGCTTTCGATATATTACGTGTTGAACTAAATATTATACGGTTTTTTACAAGTGTGGAAATGAGTATTTATGAAAGGAACATTAATTCCTTATTTATTTACTTAAGTGTTTTATCATGTGAATGTTTAATGTTTTACTTGGATTGAATATCAAAAGAAAACGATTACTCCCTATAGTCGCTTCTAGGAGCCGAGACATGTACGGTATTCTAAAATACCTCTCATACTCCATTCAGTGTTCCTAGCTGGCTAGAGTATCCATCCTGTTTTGAGCTTAGTGAACTGTTAGGATGTAAATATTTTTAGCATATAGATTTTATAGTATCAGTTTTACATACAATTCTCTTACTGAGTGTGTTAGCTCACCCCTTCATTTTCTCACTCCACAGACTATCTTCAGTGATTTTGTTCCACGGATCTGGCTGTGTTATAGTTGACCCTGAGGCAGCACTTAGTGGATCATGGAGGTAGTATTTCTTTTACATGTTTTCAAACATAGTTGTACAGTACTACATTTGTATAATTCATGTATCGGGGATGTAGAACACGTGTACATACTATATATATTGCAGTAAATATTTTCATTGACTACTGATTTAATTTAAGTATAATAGTAGTTAATGTTTTTCATATGTGAGTGATAAAGGCATCGCAGACAGCCCAATCGTCACGTGTAGTGTTATAATATGGTAAATACTGTACATTTTGGGATGTGATAGTAAGGGATAAGTATAGAAGATGTAGGGATATTGTGGTGCATGTTTTAATAAAAGTGCCTTTTAAAAGTTTGAAATGTTGAGATTTGGTTTGGAAATGTGAACTAGAATTAGGTTTATAAACTGCGTTTTCATGTAGGGAGGTTAAAGGAAACTATACCGTTATGCTACTGAAATTTTGTAAAATGAACTAAACCTTCGTAACTGCCATCTGTTAGGGTATTTATGCTTAAAATACTAAGAAATTTATCATTTTGGAGGTTAGAGTTCAAAAAAGGTTCATAAACGTGCGTAAATTTCACAACTCTATTTTTGTAGTGATTTTTAATGATTTTCATGCTATTGATGCTATATTTATGTTCTTATACTACTATTAATTGAAAATAAAATATTTTGGACAAGTAGTTTTAAATTGAGAATATTTGGTAAATTTTTATTCTTCAACTGTACTAATTTACTAATCTAAATGCTTTATGGATTGACTGAAAATATATGCTACTGAATTTATCTCTGTAAACTATTATAAATTGTTTTATAAACTATTTTGAGACTGTTAGCCCCATAGCTGCTTACGAGCACATACACCCCTACTGTTACTGTTTACTAGAGCTGAGTGATCCTAGTTCCATCTTTCAGTGTCCCAGATGAGACTTGACCCGTGTACATCTGTGGATAACCTTTTGACTATGGCCATATGTCGTTATGCATGAATCTATTGGTGTGATGCCTTATCTCCACTGTTTAATTTCCACTAGGGTGGTAAATCCCTGGTTAACATAGATCCAAGCGCTCCTAAACTTAAATACTATTTTATGATTTTAGAATGTTATGCTCATTAAATATATTTTTGAATACTGTTACTGTTTACAAAAAACTGATATTTGTACTGTTTATGGAGAAAATGTTTAACTGTTATTTGAAATGCCAAATGAATTGCTAATATAGTTTATGAACAACTACTAAACTATGTACGTTTATTGAATTGCACACTTTCAATAGAAATTCCTATAGTTGGATTTAGATACCTGGACAAGTGAAGTGGTCCAAAGTATCCTTCTGTACTGAGCCTAGTTATCTAATCGATTATAGTATTTTTTCTGACACTGTACCTAATTTAAATAATTCATGTTTTCTACGTAAATGAGTATGTTTTCGATACCTGCATATAGTTATGCATAGTATTAGCTCTTTTATATGAATTTTTTACTGGGCTTTATAGCTCACCCACCCGTACTCACCATTTCTGATAGTTGGTCGATATACGTGGCGACCGCAGCTTTAAGGTTAGTCGAAAAAGATTACTAGAAGTTTAAAGTAGCAAATAAGCAGGTATATGCTAAATGTTATGCTTTTGTATTCAGACAATGAATGCACCACTAATGTGTTTTTAATCTGGGATGTAAATTGTATGATGTAATGTCGAAGAATGGTAGATAAACTAGTGGGATGTACTTGTAATAAGTTGATGTTAAAAGTACAAATTGTAATATTTCAGTTTATATTTTGAATTCATATGTATGATCTACAATTTAAAGATAAAATGGTATAATAACTAATTAATAATGGAAAGTCATTGAATGAGCTTGCCCAAACACAGAATGCAAACCAAACGGTAATGAATGTTTAAATGAGAATGATAGTATCGAAAAGAAAAAATTAGTTCGAAATTTCACTTTTTTCGATGTGACAAGCTAAATTACTAAATAAGCCCTTGTACTTTCATGCTTTTCTTAATCAAGTTCTTGTACTTTGATTGTACTCAAATAAGTCTTTGTACTTCAATTGATATTCACATAAGCTCTTATTTATAACGGAAAGATAATGCTGTTAACTTATTTACCACATGGCATTGGATGGCCATGTGCATGATTATTTGGCTGGATGACATGGTCAAATGAGGTTGAGTTGGAGTTAAATAGTTGAAAAAAAATTAATTTCTAATTAGCATATTAAAATTAAAACCCAAACTACAAATTTAAAATCCAGTTAACCACGACTTATTCCCAAAAAAAGAGCAACGGTGGTTTTGCTTAGAAGAATTGCTGACCACCAGACGACAACCACCAGACAACGACACTGACCCTTATTCTATTTATGATTATTCTATTCTTTTCCATTGACCTCTTACTCGAATCACATAACAATATCTTCCACCAGCTTTTAATCGACCTACCTCCAATTTTTGATGGAACACCAAGGTTTGGGGGAAATTTGCTTCACTTCAATATCCAAATTTTTACACCATTTCTCAAAATGATTTTGTTTTTGCCATAATTTCTCTTTAAAGATTGATTAAGTATTTATGACCATTGTCTTTAAGTCAACCTTGTTTGTTGTGTATGGTCAGGGTAAGCCCATCAAAGACCTTAGTTAGGGGTGTAAACGAATAGAACGTTCAACGAACCATTCATAAACCCATTCGATTTTTGTTCGTCTATGTTTGTTTATTAAGCTTAACGAACGAACACGAACAACATCTTAGTGTTCATTTGTTAAACGAACCGAACATGAATAGAGGTATGGTTCGTTCATTTTTGTTCGCGAACAGACTTATTTATGTTTGTTAATTGTTCGTTCGTTTAATGTGTCATTTGTTATTCATTTGCTGTTTGTTTATGTTCATTTATTATTCGTTCGTTTAAGCTGTTATTTATTGTTCATTTGTTGTTCGTTCATTTATGTTCGTTTATAACTTGTTCATTTAAAATGTTTTTTGTTGTTCGTTTGTTGTTCATTTATTATTCGTTTATTATTTATTAAAATACTAAAATTACTTATATTATATAAGTTATATAATATATACCCTATTTTTAAGATATTAACCTAAAAAATTTGTACTGAATTTTTAAACATATTTATACAATATAACTTTGTTACCTTAAAAAATTAATAAAATATAATAATAAAATAATTATAAAATTAAATTAGTTAATTATACTTTAAATAATTATTTTTTTTAAAATTTTAAACATAATGTATTGAAATAAAATTAATAAATGTCTCATAATAAGTTAAGATCTCATTCTTATGATCCTATCAATTGACCATTTACATATATATATATATATATATATATATATATATATATATATATATGTTACACATATGTGTATATACACACAACATATATATGATACTTTAATATATGTATACCAATATATGTATATGTATATGATATAAATTGTACTTAAAATAATAATTATTAATTTTAATAAAATATTGTTGACCTAAGTTGTATTGTATTTAAGATTTTGTGTTGGACAATTTTAATTTGCATGCAGAATTTAATTTTCATATAGGATTTTTAATATTTATATACATAAATATATGTATATACATGAAATATAAATCCTATTGTACATATATATATTGTTAATGTAAAATATATATGTATCAAATAAAATACAAATATATGTATTTATATACATATAGTAATAATAGTATATTTATACATATATTGTATAAATATATTTTTTAAGTATATTTATACATATATTGTATAAATATATTTTTTAAGTATATTTATAATTATATACATATGATAATATATATTATATTAAAAAAAGAAAGAAATGGGATCGAGATATAACCCGATCCCTGTTTCCTTCTCTGTTACAAAACAGAGAAGGAAAACTGTCGCAGACGGCGGAAAGAAGAAAGAAGATGGGGGAGCCGTCGCCAGCAAGAGAGGAAGAGAAAGGAATGTCCGGTGACGGGAAAGGAAAAGAAAGAAGGAAAATCAGAAGCGGAAAGCGAAATGGAAAATAGGAAAACGAAGGAAAAACTGGGGAGAAAAAGAGAAAAGGAGACGACGATGCCGGCTGATCCAGGCACCGCCACTGCTATCGAAGCGCCGCCGAAGGGAAAGGAAGAGGATGGAGGCCACCCGAGGCGCGGTGAACTGCGAAGGAGGGCCGGCGAAGAGGTGGAAGAAACCAAAGGAAAATCGACTTGATCCGTCGTCGTGTCACCGATCCAGGGCAAACAGAGGGCACCAGTAGCTTCGCTGTGGTGCCAGCCAGCTGAAGGGCGCTTGAACTGCCGGAGAACCGGCCGCCGGCTAGGAAGGAGGCAGACCGGTCTGACCGAAAAAGAAAAAGAAAGAGAAAGAAAAGAAAAGAGAAAAAGGAAGAAAGAAAAGAGGAAAAGAAGAAAGAGAGAGCAAAAGGAGAATTTCGAGAATTCGAAAGATTCTCGGGAATTCGGCAACCCGGAAACTTACAGAAATTCGGTGAGAAATTTTCGAAAATTAATTTTCAGTAAAATTTAATAAATTATAGAAAAATTCTAAAATTTAGAATTTTAATTTCTAGAAATTATTCTCGGCGATCGAGATGAGGAATCATGAGAGATGGAGTACGGGCGCGACCGATAAGAGGAAGTCGCCGACCCGAGAAAAGGTAAGGGATGCATGTGCAGCACTGTAGGGATATTCAGTCTGCATGTTTTAATTCGAAATATTTTACGGAAACATTTTATGAAATTATTATGATGGATGATTTGTTGGGATTTGGAATGAAGTACTGGCTGGAAATTATAAACTTTATTTTCCGTGCAGGAGGCTAGCCAATCGGCAGCCGTTATACTGCCTAAAAATTATCGAAAATTTTTAGAAAATTTCATAAAATCATAATAAATGATTTTATTTCACGATAAATGATTTTCAACCACGAAAATCGAGAAAATGAATATTTTTCATAAAAAACTGAATAAAATGAAAGTGATTTTAAAATATTCATGTTTTCGAGAATGGTGATAATGAAATCACCGAAAATTCTCCTGATATGTAAATTTCACGTAATACGAGATGGAAAATGAAAAGAAATAAAGTGAATATTTTTATATATATTTCTTAAATATTCACTAAATGATTTTATAACCTTTATGGTTTTAAATTATGAAATTATATATATTTTTTATAAATTCCATAAAGGTTTATTGATGATGAAAAATACGGTTTTAATACTAGATGGCATCCTATCATGCTAATATGTGATATGTGATAGGTAACATGTAATATGTGATATGTGATATGTAGTCCCGGTCGACACCTGATCAGTAATCCGCCGAGGACAATTATAGACTATGGCCATAGATCTGACATGATGATTTTATACCCTTCAGGGTCTATAGCATTATATGAGTAACGATCCAATGGACGGACTGGGCGTGCCTTAGTCTCCATATATGAAAATGTTTTATATGATACGTGATATGTGAAATGTAAATGTTTTACATGATATGTGACAAGTTAAATGGAAGTGATTTACAGCATTTTATATAATGCTTTTTACGGTACTGATTTGAGTACTATGAAATGATTTTCATATGATATGTCATATAAATATGTAATATGTTTTCAAAAAGGAAAAAGGAGGAAAATAAATCTAATATTCTTATTTTTAAATTGAATATTAGATTTAAATGATTTATATGTTATATGAAAAAGGGTTTAATAGCTTATTTTGCTATTTTAAAGTACTGTACTAATTATGATTGTATAGTAAAACATGAAATGAGTTTTAAAGGAAAATGATAATGATTTAACTAATATTCTTTTCAAAGAAAATATGAATATTAGTTATTCTATTTAAATGCTTTATTTCATAAAAGCATTATTTTGAAAAAGAATATGAGAATGTTACGAAATAAAAAGGAAAGGATTTGAATTTCAAAACAAGAATGAAAATTACTCTCTACAGTTGCTTCTAGGTTCCGGGACAAGATAGGTATCTCAAAATACCTACCTTACTCCATCCGGATCCCTAGCTGACTGTAATATCCTTCTTATATGCAAGCCTAGAGCCCATAAGAAAAATAAAAAAGTTTTTCAGCATATAGATAACTGAGTATCAAGTGAGGCATATAATTCCCTTACTGAGCAGTGGTTTGCTCACCCCTTAATATTAACATTTTAGGTTTTCGAGGACTAAGAGTCTGACATCTAAAGGACTTCGACTGTGCATTTGGGGACGATGCGACAGCTCGACTTATGACATGAGGAACGATCATTTATTTTCCGTATTTAGACATTTTCATAGTACTATTTTCTTATGAAGTAAGATAGGGGATGTATTTCATATTATAATTTAATATGAAATTGTTAATATGTAAAAGAAAAATTAAAGTATCGCAAACAGCCCAACCATATAAGATGTATAGAATAAGGTGAAAAATAGGGTCACGGGCTGTGACAATAAATTTGTAGACTAAGAAAAGTATGAGTATCAAGTGAACGTCGCAGCCTTCGGGTCGTGACATCCTATCCTTTTCCTTCCTAAGTAAGGGGCAATCTAGTTTAGTGTGCCCCGATTCATCACACTCATAACACACTATGGATTCTTTTTCTTTCCTACTTGACTCTCCTCTTATTATCTCTATTCTTTGAGGTCTCATATCATTCTCTCTAGCCTTCATCCTCATAAATCTATTGAATCTTTTGGCAAATATTGCCATTTCCTTTTCTTCCTTATTTCCGCTCTTATCATGATCATCTTTAATATCATGAGTGGAAGATTTTAAGGCTACCCCTACTTTCTTTGAAGGCTCTACATTTCTTTTTAATTTCATCTCATAGGTAAGTAGGAAGCCCATAAGCTCATCTAGAGACAAGGCATTAGGATTCTTAAACTCTTCTATTGCAGTTACCTTTGCCTCCCAAGATTTTGGTAAGCTATTAAAAATTTTCTTAACCATTTCTACATTGAAATCGGTCTTGCTTAAAGCCATAAGTCCATTAATTATATCATTAAACCTAGTGGACATATCACTAATGGACCCATCTTCTTTCATCCTAAAAGGCTCATAATCATGTGTGAGCATGGCTACTTTAGTTTCTCTAACTTGATTGGTCCCCTCATAAGTGATGGCTAGTGTCAAGGCCTAGCCCATTTATCCGTCGTCGGCTGGCATCCCCTAGGCGCTCTCGCCCCAGGTTTGCCTTGACCTGTGAGGTAGGTGGTTACCCACTCACTTAATATATTGTCCGCTTTGGGTGATTGCCACCCTCACTGCTTTGTCCCAACGTGCCTGGAGTACCTCCCAAGACATTTAACACCTTGAGCACAGTGCATTCTATGTGTTTCGAACCCTTAACCACTTAGGGATGTTGAAACACGCTAACCATTTGTCCTAGGACAAATCCATAAGTGGTTAAGGGTTTGAAACACACAGAACGCATCTAAGGTGATAAATGTCCTGGGAGGTACTCCAGGTATCGTGGAACAAAACCATGAAGGTCGATGAGTGCTCAAAGCGGACAATATGTTTGAGTAAGTGTGGGTGACCATCGACCTCACATGTCAAGGCAAACTTGGGGTGAAGGAGCCTAGGGGATGCCTGTCGACGGTTTATGAACGGGCTGGTCCTTGACAACTAGTTTGTCCCAAATTTGTTTAGCATTCTCACAAAAAGAGACTCTATTATATTCATTTGGGACTTAATGCATAAAAGAGAGTGTGCATAGCTTTGGCAATTAATTGTGCCATTCTCATATCATTTATGTCCCATTCATCCTCACTTTTAGGAACATATTTTCCATCAACTTTTTTAGTTGGAACTAAGGGTCCTTAAGAATTATTCTCCAAATTTCATAATAATTAGCTTGAATGAATAGCATCATCTTAGTCTTCCAATAAGCATAATTTTCACCATTAAAGAGTGGTGGCCTAACCGTTGAGTGTCCTTCTCTTACTAGAGTTATTGCTACACTAGTTTGAGCCATTTAGATCGTTTATACTCAATGGATACTAATACAAATCAATCTCGAGCCCAAGCTTTGATACCAATTGTTGGCTAAATTACCTATCCAAGAGGGGGCAAATCGGTTTTTGACTAACCTTAGGTTCGTTTTTTGATCTTCTTATTCTTTAGCCTATACTGTAGTTCTTATAAGTTCACTAAGCTATTCTTACATACAATTCATGCACAATATAATAAACACAATTAAATTACAAGTAATTAAAGAGTGAAAGGTTAGAGAATTGTACACAAGTGATTTATAGAGGTTAGGCCACCTTGCCTACGTCTCATACCTTGAGACGCTCCTAAAGATTTTCTCCAAATTCACTAGCTTGAATTTGTTACACTCTTTTTCGTAGGCTTAAGAGAAACTTTCAACACTACTTTTTCCAGGCTCAAGGAGGAAACCTTACAACCACTACTTTTTATGGGATCAAGTAGCAAACCTTACAACCACTCCCTTTTATGGCTCAATGAGTAAACCTTTCTACCCAAACCTCACTTAAAATGAAACTTTGAAGGGTTCACTCCCCTTTACAATTTGTGAATAGGTTTATAAGTTTTGTAATCAAGGATAACCTCTAAGTAGGTGGATGATTATAGAAATCTGACCTTTAGAGAAATCTATACAATGATATGTGCTATGATATACAAGAGAGATGAGAATGATAGAAGATTTTGAATTTGTAGCACTTAGAATGTGTTTGAAGCTTGAAGAAGATGAAGAATGAAATCTCTTGAGTGTCTTGAGCTTCTAAGCTTCTATTTATACTCCCTTAGACGGTTGTTGAAGCTTGGTGGAGGCTAAAACTAATTTTCCCATTGGCACTCACAAAAAATAGCTGTTGGAGGCTTCTAACGCATAGGAGATCGATCCCTTTAAGTAGGGGATCGATCTTGCAGCTACGGGATAACTTTCTTGAGCTTTTGTCTTCTTGGGATCGATCCCTCTATAGTAGGGATCAATCCTCTCAGCCTTGGTGAGCCTTGGGGTGTTCTAGGTATAGGGGATCGATCCCTTAAATTATCTTACTAACAGGGGATCCATCCCTTTGGTTAGGAAATCCATCTCTTTGGTCAGGGGATCTATCCCTTGCATTGTTTATTTGCCTTTTTTTTTTGTTTTTTTAAGCAGTAAAAACATTCTAGAGCCAATTTTGAATATTTTTAAATATAACATGACTTTGAAAACATGAATTTGAGCCCAAAAATTTATGAAGTAATTTTCTTAAAATATATTCAATAATTCCATAAGAAAATTACTTAAACCAATAATTAAAAATTTTTTCTAAATTGATTAAAACTAATAAAGATAATCAATTAAATCATGGTTTTATATTTGATAAAAGCACTTTAATATGGTTTGTGAAAATCATAATTGGTAAAGCAAATTTACAATATTGATTATTCATTTAATCTTGCTTAAGTGTTTGTCATTTCAAAATATATATCAATTTAAAGTAATAAGTTGGACTATGATATGACTCAACAAGAATTTGTGGTAAGAGGCAAAGGGAAAGGGAAAGAGAAGAAGCTTGTCCAAAAAAAGACAGATAAGGGGGTTCAACAAAGTAAGAAGTAGAGGGTGTTTTGATAATAGATCTCAGAGTGAGGGGTTTAAGTCAAATTAGGCTTATCACAATGTGGCAAGCACCATGGTATTAAATCCTGCTACAGAGATACTGGGGGTGCTTCCATTACAGCAAGCAAGGTTACATGATCAAGCAATCAAGAGGCTTTAGGCACTCGTCTAAAGTTTAGCACAACCTTTCACCCTTAAACGGACAGACAATCTGAGAGGACTATTCAAACCCTCGAAGATATGTTACGAGCTTGTGTATTCGATTTTGGAGGTTTTTAAGACGAACATTTGTCTTTGGCAGAGTTCGCCTATAACAACAGTACCACTCAAGCATAGTTATGGCACTATATTAAACTCTCTATGGAAGGAAGTGTGGATCCCCAATTGCTTGGGAAAAAGTAAGGGACCGAAAGATTTATGCTTTAAAGCTTGTTGAGAAAGCTTCCGAAGATGTTAAACTTATATGTGATCGACTTCGGATAGCTCAGAGCAGGCAGAAATTTTATGCAGATAATCAGAGAAGGCACTTAAAATTTGAAGTTGGGGATTCTGATTCCTCAAAATATCTCCCTGGAAAGGTGTGAAAAGGCTTGGCAGATGTGGTAAATTGAGTCGAAGTTTTATTGGATTGTTTGAGATATTGGAGAGGATTGAGGACGTTACCTACAAATTAGCTTTACCTCCACAATTGTCCGGTGTACACGATGTATTTCACGTATCGATGCTAAGGAAATACCACCCTGATCCTTCTCATGTAATCTAATATGAATCTTTGGATATTCAGGAAGATCTGTCCCTTGTAGAATAGCTAGTGAAGATCTTAGATCATAAAGAAAATGTTCTAAGATCCAAAACCATTCCTATGGTGAAGGTATAATTGCAAAAACACTCTAAGGATGTGGCCACTTGGGAGTTGGAGAGTGAGATGCAGGAAAGGCATCCACATCTCTTTGACTAAGGCAAATTTGGAGGACCAAATTTCACAAAGGGGAGGGTGTAACATCACGTGTTTGATTTGTCCTATTTAAGTTAAATTAGTTAAAGTATATAAGCTAACTTGAAATTCATTTTGGACAAATCGATGGAGTGACTAGCGACAAGGGAAGTAAGTGAAGTTTGGTGCAATTTTGAAGACTAAGGGCAAAATGATAATTTTGCTACCCATGTTAGATTGGAAAATTTTGGATAATAGATAATAAACCTTAAGAATCATATTAAATAAATTGATTTTGGAAATGTCACTAATGTATGCACTTATGAAATTGAAAAGTTTAATTAGATTTCATGAAACAAAAATAAAATAGGTAAATTAAGTGTGGAAGTTGGTAGTTAATGCAAGAAAATTTAAATGTATAGGTGTGAACATAAGTTAAAGTGGAAATTAGAAATTTAACTTTTGGTTAAAGAACCAAGACAACTGACTTAAGTGTGGGATTAAGGAGATTAACAAAATTTAATTTAAAGGAGGCTAAGGAAGTCAAGACCTAAAAAGGACTAAAACATTTCCTTTCTAGCCATGGCCCTAGTATTTTTTGTTGTTACGACAAAGTTGAAGAAAAGCTTAAGGCAGTCTCAATTTGAAGCATCTTAAAAGGAGAACCAAATATTATTTTTGAAGCAAAGAGAGATTTCTGGTGTAAGAAGGCTTGGACATCTCTTACATGTGTGATTTTAGGGAACAATTAGAGGGAAGTTGAACAGTTGGGAGTTTTGAGGGCCTTCAGTCATGAAAGAGATGGACACGTGAACTGCCATAGCCACGGGATGAAGAAATGTCGGTGGAAACCACCCTCCTTTGAAAGGGAAATGTGCTCCTAGAAGAAAGAAGATTAAAGGTTGTCTTGTATGTGAGATTTCGCCAACCATTAAAGGAAAACAAAAGGTTTTTGGGTGGAAGGATTTAGCCACAACAGTTTAAGGTAGGAAGAAAGAGTTTTTGTCACCTTGTATACATGCATTTAGAAGTTGAGACAAGCTACTTATTCAACATTGGTACGAAGAACAAAAACTAAGAGGAATAAGAAGAGACTCTTTCGGTAGGATAGGAAACGATTTAGCCATGGTCTATGTGGTGAGAATTTGGGCATATTCCTTCTTCTTTACGGCTTTTCGATATTAGAGAGGGGCATTTGATTTGGTCTAAGGTTTGAAGGTTTGAAAGGCTCAAAATCGAGAAAGGTTGGCAAGCAGTTTGATTTGGACTAAAGGTTTTGGGATTGAGGAATTAAGGTAAGAATTGTTATAATGTAACTTGCTAAGTGATTGTTTAAATGGTGTGGTATGAAAGTAATTGATAAGAATTAATGTAAAATCATAGTGAAAGGAGAAGCTCTCAGTCAAGGGAAGATAACATTGTGAAACCTAGAGGAGGCATGGCCTTGGGGACTTGCTAAGTAAAATCCGATTGGAAGTTGCAAGGATTGAGATCAAAGAGAACATTTGGAAGAGCCTTTAATTTTTTAACTTCGCTAAGCCCAAATGCTTATTGCTTGGTTAGAAATATATATTATCCGAATACTATGGAATTAGCTAAATAAAAATATAAATGATGCAATGTAGATGTCAAGCTTACAAAGGGAGAAGTCTTAGTGAAAAGGATCAAGGAAGTCCACGGTTTGCCTTGTTTGGTAAGTAAATGATTCTAAGATTTCAATTTGATTTTATTAGGTAAATGCGATGTAAAAAGGCTATGTTCAGCCAAAAAGGGGCCTAGTAAGACTTGGTTGATTCTTGTTAAGTTTGACACGCTCCAACGTAGAATTGATGTTGAAAAGAATGTTGATAGTAACATTAACTTATTGACTTTGGTAAAGAAAATTTTTAGTCAAACTAAAGGAAGGGCAAGCTTAAAACTTTGGTGGGAGAAACTACGAAATTAACAAAGGAATCGGTAAGTGAATTAAGGAAGTATCTATTTCCTATTTCTTATACCACAATTGCTTTTCTACTTGAAAAAGAAGGAAATTATACATGCTCATGTTCTTAGCCTAATAGTGGGACAAGGCCCACATTTCAATAGGTGTTGTCTAAAATGTTTCAGTCCTATGTATGTTTTGAAAAAAGCTAATAGTTAAGGCTTAAACCTAATTTCCTAATGATGTTATATTACACTGTTCTTTAATAAAAGTGCCCATGACATGTTTTATTGGTTTTTCTTATTTCGATATGAAATTGTGAGCATTTTGATTCTATATATATGTTGTACACCATACTAAGCTTCATTATTGAGTTAGAGATATTTAGGCTTGTCCTGAATCGATGGATAGGTACTGGCTCCATCCGATTAATGGAGTTGGTTATGAGTTTTTTTATCATAAATAATGCCCTGAGAAGGGAGTTTGAGGCACTGACAGCTACAGTGCATTTAGGTGTTACCAAAATGGATTTTGTTTGAATTATACGTATGCTCACTCTGCGTTTTTGAAAAGTTGAAATTTCATTTTGGAATACCAACTCTATATATATGATCTGCTTATTTTAGAAGTTTGAAAATGTTTCAAATAATTGTATTTATATAGTAAGCAGGAAAGTGGGCTATCTACAAACCTCGTACATTGGTATGCAGCAGTATCAACTAGTTTCATTGTAATGTACATTCTTCATCTTACATATGATTCCTTACTGAGCCATGCTCATTAGTTTATCTTACTCATTGCAGATAAGACTGCTAAGTGATGCTCTGAGAGGCTCTACTGCATCGAATCTGGTAATAGCAAAGGTATCAACGAATTTCAACGAAATGTATACACATTGTTATATATTTGATATAGTGCGATTGCTTTATGTAATGGGATGTAGGATCATATTGCATGTTGCTTTTGTTTTGATTGTAATTACTTAATAATTTTTGGAGTTAAGTTGTGAAAGACTTATGTGTAGAATTTGGTGGTGTTTGGATTGTGCTTGATGGTGTTGCATGACGATTTTCATTCTGTATGTATTGTGAAACTAAATCACTGTCTTGTTGCAAGTAAAACTAAAGATCTAACTGAGTGCATGAATAAACCTGTAGAATGGCATGTATTAATAGGTTTTCACCTTACTTGTGCGTTTACTTAAACGCTTTGACGTTGCTATAAGATGACCTAAACCTTGTAGGATTATATGTAACCAGATCAATGGATGTTTCGTTGATTTGTTTGTTATACGATATGCTAGGTGAATAATTTGGGTGAATTCAAATGCTGCTAGTTGAATTCAATGAAAATGCATGTTGGTTTTTGGTTAAGTTACAATCGGCATACTGCCAGATTTTCTATTTAATCAAAGCATGCTTGTGCATTTTAGGCATAAGTAATAGTAGTAATGAAAACTGTTAATTCCATTTGGACCAAAGTTAGGTAATGGTAGTACTTAAAAAGAATCACAGTTTAAGAAATACGCGAAAGACTCTAGAGTCCTTCCTTAACAAAATCATGTTAAAGAGGCATAGTAAATAATTATTGATAGCTATACTTGGTAAACTCTAGCACTTGACTTCTTGGATTGCAACTGCAAAAGAAAAAAATTAAAAAAAATAAATGAACTAAAAGATATTCACTTGTCTAGCTTTCGTAGCTTACACTCAGCACACACAAACAGGTAAGTAGTAGATTGGGATAGCTGTAGGATGTTACAATAATAAAAGAAGAAAGAAATATATTTATATGCATGAATTTTATTTTTATAAAATGCTAAAATGTAAACCTAAAGTATAGGTATGAATTATATATATATATAGAAATATATATTTTATAAAAATATTTATATTGTAAGAATATATATTTTATAAAAATATATATTGTAAGAAAATATTTATTGTCAAGAATACTATTTGAAAGTTAATTGTTTTAATTAATTTGTTATTTTAGGAAATCTGTAAATATGTATATCCCTAACATTAAGGTTAGAGAATAATTCAATTACAGATTCTATTATTTAGAATAATATCTAGGATTATGAGTGATATACTTTCCTACTTAGTTAGAGTTCTTTGTATATAAATAGGATACCTATTTACAGTTTTATCTTAAGTCTTTCAATGCAATACTTTGATTCTTCACATGGTATCAAGAGCTTTAGGTTAGAAACCTAGGGATTTTCTTCTATCGACCTTCATTTTTGAATTTCTCAACCAAGGCCTTTATTTCCAATTGAACCCATTAGCAACCTCATAGCTATTCTCTATTATGTATTTTTTGTCTATCACCTAATATGTCTACCACCACAATCGAAATCAATTCCCACAACACTGGTGATAGTCGTGATAATATGTGCACTTACTGCAAGAAACCGAGAAATACACAGGAGATATGTTGGAGGTTAAGGGAAAACCACCAAGCAAGGAATGGGGAAACAAAAGTGGGCAGCAGCAAAATGGGCAAGGGCAAGCCAATTTGCAGCACTCCAACAAGAGGAGAAAACTAAAAAATTAGAGCAAGTCAACAAAGAAGAGATTGAAAAGCTGAGATATCTCTTAAGTACCCTAAAAAAACCTTTAGGTACCTATTCATTGATACATTCATGTAAACTTCTAATATCTCATGCTTTAAATGCCTAAATGCCTTGGATAGAACATTTAAACATTCGTGGATTATTGATTCAGGAACCACAGATCATATGACTCATTCCTCTCAAGACTTCAGTTCATATTCACCTTGTTCTAGCAGTAGGAAAGTTGCCATTGTGAGATCCCTAATTTCTCTATTCTCTTTACACCTATTGACTATGATAAGTTAGAATATCAAGTTTAATTATCACAATTAATTCTCATAAATTTGGTAGGTTACGGGAAAATGACCAAGTGGGCCTCACAGCATAAACCATAATGCGGATGAGTTCGAAGTACCAAAATATGAAAGTTGGCTCGAAACACCTAAATGGTAAGAAGATCACTTCTGAAAATTCTTTTTCTTTCGCATGCCTAGGTTTGTGTGCAACAAATTCAAGAATAACGATTGTGTCTATAGGTCGGAATAATTTTTCTGGATAACGGTCAACCTAAATTGACTTTGGACCCACAGATTGTCATAGGAAAATTCTCGTGAAAAGAACTTTTATGTGAGATTGACTAAAGAATCGAATTATGTGAAAATGCTAAAAACAATACGAACAAAACTAAAAGCCTTCGTTTAGGAGTAGTTTGGTAATTTCACTACCCATGAATGGTTAAACCACCTCAATAGTCAACCCTTGACCATGTTTGACCTAAATATATGTGAAAAATAATAAAAATAAAATATAAAATTTGAAAAATATAAATATTAAAATAATGTTTAGATAGAATTGGAAATAATAGATTTTTAGAGGGGTATTTAGGTCATTTCACATGGGGTGTTGGTCAAATTTATTTTGGGTCAATAATTGACTTAATTTGACCAAAATAAATATAAGTTAATAAAAATAAAAATTAAATCTGGGAATTAGAAAAGAATAAAATATTGAGGTGGCAAACTTGAGAATAATTAAAATTTTAACAGGTAAATTGGTCGTTTTATCCCATGGGCAGGATTTTAATGAATAGAATAATATAAAAATAAGACTCTCTAGACCTCTCTACCATCTTCAACTAGCTGGCCACCCTTGCTCTTCTTTCCTCCATTTTTGCTCTAAGTATTCCTTAGTTTCACCTTGTAAAAGTCTATCCTACCTTCACCAAAGCAAAAACCTTACTTAATAAAAGTTGCTCCTCTCTTCATGGGCTGCTTATAACTGGGATTTTTTAGGGCTAGAACCAAGCATTTGAAGGAAAATTTATTGCTGCAGTGTTCAGTTTTCATAGGTAAGGGAGAAAGGTGTTATTTCCTTTAAGTTTAACTATGGTTTTGGGATTACATGATTATAGCCTTAAATTCACATGAAACTAAGTGTAGGAGAACATGAGGATTTCGGCCTATGGTGGAATCAAAGTGATTTGGTTGCATGAGAAATAGGAAAATAGATGTTGTGAATAGATAAGCTTAGCCATAGCTTGAAATTAAGTGAAACAAAGAATTTGGCATTAAGTGTAGGTTCGGCCCAGCTAAGAGTTTGGTAAATATGGTGAATTCTTGACGCATGGAAATTGTAGAATTATTAAATGATACAAATAAATTGGAATTATGGAATTAAAATTTAAAAATGGATAGTGTAGGCATGATGAACCTCACGGCTTGAATGAAGGGGACTTGGAATTTATTTGATTTTATATATATATATATATATAAAGGTTGTAGAAATTATGGAAGAATTATGGAAGAAATGAATGAAGCCTATAGGTGAAGTTAGAAGGGAAAAAAAATTATTGGAGAGTGAAAGGAAGCATTCGGCCATGCTTCATTTGGTAGCTTCCATGTTGCTTTTCTATGGTTAATGGTCAAAATATAAAGTATTAATGTTTAGAAATTAAAAGGTAAAACCAGTTTGGATGGTGGACATCCATTTGGCTATAATTAGATTTTATTAACAGGTGAAAATTTGATAGGAACTTAATTAAGGTAGAAGATAAAAAAATGAGTAGAAAAATATTTTACAATTGGGATGTTGAGTTGTATAATTTGATATTATTTTGCAGCTTTAAATTCGAAAGAATAAGGTTACAAGAGTGATGCTATTGGAACACATTGCACAGTAATTAAGGTAAGAATGTATATGGAAGTCGTTAGGAAAATACTGTGCTTGCATGGTATTTGGTGAATTTGAGGAAATATATAAATTGTGAATTTTATGTAGGGCGTTAGAATAGGATTAGCTATCATACTGCTGAATTTTCGTAAAAATCTACTTCATTTTTATTCCATCGATATTCTAGAAATTCCTATCTTAATTGCCAATTTAATATGTCCATACCTTTTTATAATTAAAATTTTATTTCAAGTTGCATATTTTTCAAATATAATTTAAAATGTTTTAGAAATATTTATTTAATTTATTAACCCTCATTTATAAAGAATATTTATTTATATGATTATGGATTGACTGAAGATAATTTATTTAAATAATTATTTCTATTTATTATTTCACCGATATCTGAAATTAAATTAGTTTTGAGATTGTTTCTCCTTGATGACCATGCGATACCGATACCGATTGATTGATATTGACTGTGAGACATTGGAGGCAAGTCCATAGTCCCACAGTTGACATATGCCCAATGTACACTATGGATTATTTAGCAATGGCCATTGTTATTGATAGGAATAGCTTAGGGATGGATTCCTAGCCCAAATTGGGTACGCTTGATTCCTATACCGATCCCTGTAAGGATACCATTTATGCATGAGTCTCCGAGATGTTGACTTTCTCCATTGATCGTTATAGTTTACCAACTTATTGATTTGAACGAATTGATGATAAATGTTACATATTTTGAATATATGTTATTTAATATGAAATGTAGACACCTAATTTTGTCCGAATAATTTTTAAATGAATAAAAAATTTTTGACTTGAAGATTGATCATCAAAAATAAAATGGAAATGAATAAAAGCAAAAGAAGGAAAAGTCAAAGAAAATAAATGAAAAAATAAAGGCCTTTGATTTAGATGTAAAAGGGGAGCCGAATTTTACATTCACACACCATGACCATTTAAAGAGTTGACTTGAAAAGTTTGGAAAGAATTAAACTAAAAGTGTGAAACCAAAAAAGGGGGAAGGAAATGAATTGTCGGAAAAATAAAAATATCCCATGATTTAAGTACCAAAATGGGGATGTTTGTTTCTTTCCTAAACGTTTAAGGCTAGAAATGGCTATAAAAGCCAATGAAAAGGAGGAGGAAAAAACACACAGAAAAAACGTGGAGGAGGAAAAACCCTAGAAAGAAACCGTAGAAAAACCCTAAAAAAAAACTAGAAAAAGGAAAAAACCCTACTGCCTCAAGGGGAGGGTGGCGGCCTTCCCTTCTCTTAGCCGAACCCATTGCTGGCCACCATTCTCGCTTTGCTGTGTCACCACTACTGTCATCATCATCTTAAAGCTTTGCCTTGCAAGCATCATCATGGTCACGACTTCCCTTTGCTGCTTGCTGCATCGTCTTCGCCAATCACCATCATCACAGTCCAACCACTACACAAACCAAGCCTTCATCTTCCTTTAGTCAACATAGCCAAGCTCCAAACTGTTCTAGCCTCCATTCCGTTTCTGCATCAAACCACCACGGTTGTTACACCATCACCAAAGCCGTTCTGCACTCCATCGTTGTTGCATGTTCTGTGATTTCCTTCGTGACCCGAAGCAACACTGCACCGCTACTACCCTTGCCGCATCCAACTTTACTGCACTTTCCCTGCACTGCCCATGTCCCCTGCTTGCCATGACTGCCGAGCATCATCATCTTCTGCAGGTGTGCCGCCTCCACGCTCAGACTTGCTGCATCTTCTCTATTCTGCTTCGAGTCTAGCCGCTGCATTCTCACCCCGTTTTGGTTGCCTACTGGAGCCTCCTCGTCTACTCTAACCTATTTCTTTGCCGCATCACCACATCATCTCCATAGCATAGCCACCTCATGCTCCGGTACTGCTGCCGTTTCCTACTTTGAACCGCACCCTTGCGTACACAGAACCGAGCCTCCCTGCCTACTGCTCAGACCTCCTACTGCTGCATTACCATCGCGTGCTACCTGCTGTTGCTAAGAAAGTAAGATCGAAACCCATCAGCTGCTGCTCCTTCCCATCTCTGTCCGCACCGCCTTTGCTATCCAACTGCTGCTTCAACGTCGTCGCTCGTGCCTGTCGGTTCTCGCTCACCTTTGTTAAATAGGGGCTGCAGTTACTAAAGGATAAAAGAAGGCCGTGTGAAAGCAGCAAAAGGAGATAAGAAAGAAACGTTGAAGCAATTTTCAAGGTATGTATATTTTATTTATTTGTTTATTGTTTTATTTTAGACTTACAGTTGATAAAAGTAGTGATTGGAAGTGATGTATTTCCATGAAAGAAAAGAAAACATATTTAGGCACGTATGCTTATATTCGTTATTCTTATAATAAAAGATTTTAAAGATATGCTTATAATGAATAAAAATATAAAAAAAATAAAACTTTGTGAAATAATTTAAATTAAAGATTTTCCGATGATAAGATTTCGAAGAAATCACAAGTAGTGATTCTTCAACAATCTTTAGGGTCGAGAAAAATCTTTAGATGTTACCAGCGTATTGGAACATTTAATTGGTTTTATCTCGATTTCAAAATTCTTTAAATAAATTAATATAAAAAATAGAAATAAATTAATCAAATATAAAATTTAAAATGAACAAATAAATAAATATAAATATGAATTATAAATAAATAAATAAAATATAAATTTAAAAGAATATCCTATGATAGGATTTCTTAGAAATCACAAGTAGTGATTCTTTGATAATCCTTAGGGTCGAAATAAAATATTTGAATATTACCAGCGTATTGGGGTATTCAAGTAATTTTAGTTCGATGAAATAAATTAATATTAATAAACAAATAATAAATAAATAAAATTTTTAAACAAATAAATACGAGTACAAAATTGTTACAATTAAACTTCGAAAATAAATGATAATAAAATAATTAAAAATTAAATAAAAAGTATAAGTTTTAAAGATTGTCCGATGATGGGATGTTATGGAATTCACAAGTAGTGATTCCTAACTGATCTCTAGGTGAGAGAAATATGCTAAATGTTACCAGCGTATTGGAATATTTAGTATGATTTTTCGATAAAAACAAGATTTTATAAATATAAATAAATTACAAAATAATAATATAAATGAATAATGGATTTCTCATGTGCATCATCTGTATTTTGATTGCATCATTTGCATCCATGAAATTTCAAAATAAGTGTGAATCTCCCGATGATGGGATTCTATAGAAATCGCAAGTAGCGATTCTTAAGAAATCTCTAGGTGAAGGAATTATCTGAAATGCTACCAAAAGTATTGGAGTACTTCGGAATAATTTTCAATACAAAAGATTTTCACTTATTACAAATAAAAAAAATAATAAATATTTCAAAATAGAATAAATAACAAAATGATTTCGAAATAAATAAAGTTCTTTTAAATATTTAATTAAGACCATTTTATTAAGATCAAAAGATAAGACATGATTAAGTGGTACCGTTCTTTAACGGGCGTTGTGGGGGTGCTAATCCTTCCTCACGCGTAACCGAACTCCCGAACCTAAACTTTGTTTTCGCAGACCAAAAATTATTTTTTTGGTAAAACTTAATTAATTTTAAGATTTTATTGAAAAGATAAATAATTTTAGGTGGCCAATCACACCTAGTCAAAAAAGATTGGTGGCAACTCCATTTTGTGTTTTTTTCAAAATCGTCTAGCGATCGAGTCCCCGGACGAAAATCGTTACGACATGAAATGTGTTTATTTTATTGAAAAATTATTTATATTTTAAATAATTGCATAAAGCATAAACTATGAATTTTTATCATTCCTTATAGTCGAATGCAGGACCCGAGACATGTGAGGTGCTTCAAAGCATCCTTTCATACTCAGGCTGATCCTAGTTGGCTATAAAAATTCCCTTCGATAGAGTTAAATATATTAAATGATTTTAAATTGCATATAGCGACATAGTACTATGCTTTTATATATGCTTCCTTACTGAGCGTAAATTCACTCCTTATTTTTTCATCCAGATTATTGTAGTGACTTTTTTGCTCGCTGTAGAGGAGCATTATTTTGGGTCCATATAGTATTCATTCAGGGCGCTTCCCTAGTCTGCAAAAGGTATATTGTACTTATATATCTCAAACCTATTGTACAGTACTTGTTTTGTTATAGATCTCCAAGATTTAAATTAGAAGAAATGGAATTATATTGTAAACCGAAGTTTGTAAAATACATATAAATATATATATAAGTGATAGTTGTAAGTATGTTTAAAATTTAATTTTATGTTGAAATGGAGCTTTATAAAAAGTGAATTTATTTAATGATTTTTGGAAACATTAATGAAATGAAATGACCCGACAAACATCCTAACCAACCTTAAGTTAAGAAAAAGTTAATCAATATTTTTAATGAAAATTGGACGTTACAAAGTTGGTATCAAAGCAAGGCTAGTTTGATGTTTTTTTGGTGTTATTAGGGTAAATTTGCTACAACCTCGAGTATTGTACTTGTCTAAATATATATTTAAGGTACAACTGTTGAAGGTTATACTAAATTCGTTTGGTTTTGTTGTAGTATTGGTAGAATGAGTAATCTTAGAAGGGGTACTGGTAAAGGACGTGGACAGAGATGAGCCGTACCATCTCCAAAGCCTTCTCTTCCTCCATCTCCAGCGGGTAGTCTAACCACTCGACTATCGAGAGTCGAGTGGAGCATAGAAGCTATGACCACGATGTTTACGTAATTCATGGCAAATTTTCTGCAAGTGGCTGCAAATGCACCACCCGTACCACCAGTGCCACCTGCTCTTCCTGCACCAGAACTCGCTCCTCCGATGCCTTTTGTTCCTCCAGGGCAAGCCCCACCTGGATAGCTTGAGCTTCCACCGCCAGCATAGCCTCCCGTTAGACAGGATCTTTCGATTTATTACTATGTGGCTTTATTAAAGGAGTTCTGGAACCTTGATCCACCTAAATTTAAGGGAGACAGGGATCTCTTAATAGCGGAGAATTGGGTGAAGACAGTTACGAAGCTGTTCAGATACATGACATGTATAGTGTGAGAGAAAGTGGGTTTGGAAACGTACTTATTAATGGACGACGCACAATATTGGTGGCAGTCTACTGAAACTATTCTGGAGGCTAAACACCCCAAGGTCACGTGGGATTTGTTTTTAGAGGCCTTTAATAAGTAGTTATCCCATGCACTGCTCAAAAAAGCTAAAGATGGAGTTTATGAACTTGACTCAGATTAGTATGTCCATTGATCAGTACAAGTCCAAGTTTATTACTCTGAGCAAATTTGACCCAGAGGTATAACAGAGCGAGGAGCACAAGTTCTACAGATTCATGAAGGGTTTGAGACCATCCATTCAGTCCAGACTCTATCCGATGGATATCAGTACCTACGATGAGGTAGTTAGTGAAGTTCAATTGTCGGAGCAAGACTATGAGTTCCAAGACTAAGGATAAAAAGAAGTGAAAATTGGATGATAGAGCCTTAGATGACCGAAATTCAGCTAAGAAGGGAAGGAGAGAAGAATGAACTCCTAAGGCTACAGAGATCAGAATTTTAGAGGACAGGTCTCGATTTTCAACTGGCAGTACCGCGAGCTCATAGAAGAGTACTATGAAGCCATGTGAGTGTTGCAAAAAATTCCATGGTACCCAGCCATGCTATTTAGTGACAAGAGCTTGTTTGGGTTGTGGTCAAAAGGGGCACCTAGTAAAAGATTGTCGGAAAGCTAAACCAAGGGTGCCAGAGGAATCAGAAAGGACATCTCCACCACAGTGTAAGGCCAAGCTGTAGAGAAAAGGAAGAAAGCCATAACTCAAGGTTGAGTATTCGATATAGACAGGGAGTCCACCGATACCACATCCATTGATGTGATTAAAGGTACAATCTATCTTTTTGATATAACTATCACTACATTATTTGATCCGGGTTTAACCCATTCTTGTATATCACCCATGATTACTATGCATATACTTGTTAAACCCAAATCCCTAGGTCACTTGTTACAAATAAATACACCTTTTAAGGAACACAAATGACGAATATTATGTACCAAAATTGTAAGCTACGAGTAAGAGAGAGGGAATTGATAGCTGATTTAATTTTGCATAATATGTATAGAATCGATGTTATACTAGGCATGGATTGGTTAGCTAAGAACCATGTTATCTTAGACTGTTATGTTAAAACCGTCTAAGATAACAAGTATATGAAGGTGAATTTAATGAAATTGTTTAATTTTGCTAGTACTTAATGTAAGAAAATATTTACTTATTGATTTAATTGAAGATGAATTTAATGAAATTGTTTAATATATGAAGGATTTATAGCCCATGTGGTGGACGTAGAACAAAAATGTCCTAAGCTTCATGAAATCCTGGTAGTCAAAGAATTTCCTGATATGGACGACCTCCTAGGGCTTCCATCATATAGGGAAATTGAGTTTGCGATTTATTTGGTGCCGGGAACAAAACCTATTTCCAAACCTTCCAATCGAATGGCAATAGTGGAGCTCAAGGAACTTAAGAAGCAGCTTCAAGAGTTACTAGATAAGGGGTTTATACGACCCAAAGTATCCCCATAGGGTGCTCTTTTGCTATTTGTCTAGAAGAAAGATGGCAGTTTGAGGCTTTGTATTGACTATCGATAGTTGAAAAGAGTTACCATTAAGAACAAGTATCATCTTCCCAAGATTGATGATCTATTTGATTAGCTTTAGGGAGCACAAGTCTCTTCCAAGATAGACTTGAGATCGGTATATCATCATCTGAAGATCCGAAGTGAGGATGTCCCTAAGACGACATTCAAGACCCGATATGGCCATTACGAATTCCTAGTTATGCCGTTTGGTTTCACTAATGCCCCCGCAGCATTTATGAATTTGATGAATGAGGTGTTCAAACAATATTTGGATCAGTTTGTAATTATCTTCATTTATGATATTGTGGTGTATTCCAGATCCAGGGAAGAGCATGAGCAGCATGTACTGATTGTTCTACGGACCTTCAAGGATAAAAAATTGCATGCTAAGCTTAGTAAGTGTGATTTCTGGCTAGACCAAATTTCCTTCTTAGGACATATAGTCAGTAAGGATGAGGTTTCGGTCGATCTAGCTAAAATTAAGGCTATTATAAAATAGGAGAGGTCGAAGATAGTGACCGAGATCAAAAGTTTTCTGGGTCTAGCTGGTTACTATTGGAGGTTCGTTGAGAGTTTTTCTAGGTTGGCTGCTCCATTGACGTGGTTGACATGCATAGATGTAAAATTCGAGTGGGATGATGCCTGCGAACATAGTTTTCAGGAGTTAAAACATAAGCTGACAACAGCACCCATTCTCACCATTCTTGATGATTCTAAGGGTTTCTCTGTATACAGTGATGCCTTCACACAGGGTCTAGGCTACGTGTTGATGCAGAATGGTAAGGTAGTTGCTTATGGTTCTCACCAACTAAAGGACCATGAGAAGAACTACTCGACACATGATTTGGAACTAGCTACAATTGTATTTGCATTAAAGATTTGGTGACATTATCTGTACGGACAAAAGGTCCAGGTGTTCACAAACCATAAGAGTCTGAAATATCTTTTCTCATAGTGGGAACTTAATATGAGACAACGGAGGTAGCTCGAGCTTCTGAAGGATTATGATTGTGAGATCCTGTACCACCCAGGAAAGGCCAGTGTGGTGGAAGATGCTCTGAGCAAGAAACATGTAGGAATGGTGTCTTTTATGATGGTTTGAGAGTATGAATTGCTAGAGCAATTTGCAGGCTTCAATTTGAATATCATGCCTTTTGAGCATTATGGTATGCTTGCTAGTTTATTGATTGAGCCAATGTTGATGAACCGAATCAGGGTTGCTCAGGGGTAGGGTACTCAGTGTATCGAGGCAACTATCAAGTTCATATAGGTGCGTCATCAGATTTTGTTATTAGAAATGATGGATTCTTGAGGTTTAAAGGCCGAATATATGTTCCTGATGATAAGGAGATAAAAAAGCTGATTTTAACTGAAGCACACTCCACCAAGTACTATTTGCATCCGGATAATACTAAGATGTATCACAATCTACTCAAGGTGTATTGGTGGCCTAGCATGAAGTAGGATATTGTAGAATTTGTAGCGAAATGTCTTACATGCCAGCAGGTTAAGGTAGAGCATAAGCGACCAGCTGGTTTGTTACAGTTTCTGCCTATACCTATATGGAATAGGAACACATCACTATGGATTTTATTATGGGACTACCTCAGACCAAATGGAATCATGATAGCATATGGGTGATAGTTGATCGATTGACTAAGTCTGCACACTTTCTACTTATCAAGTCCACAGATTCACTCAGTGCTTTAGTAGATCTGTATGTTAAGGAGATTGTAAGGTTGCACAGTGTTCTAGTCAACATCACATCAGATAGAGATTCTAGGTTTACTTCTCATTTCTGGGAGCAATTCCAAGAAGCCATGGGATCTCAATTGAATTTTAGCACAGCTTTCCATTCGCAGACTGATGGTCAGTTCGAGCACACCATCTAATTGCTTAATGATATGTTGAGAGCCTGTGCTTTGGATTTCAAAGGCTCCTAGGATGATCATTTGCCATTTGTTGAATTCACCTATAATAACAGTTATCAGGCAAGTATTGGGATGGCCATCATACGAAGCCCTATATGGGAGAAGGTACCGATCACCAATAGGCTGGGAAAAAATGGTTGAATGCAAGTTATTAGCTCCGAACTTAGTTGAGCGGGCTTCTGAGGGTGTTAAACTAATTTGTTAGAGACTTAAGGCAGCTCAGAACCCACAAAAAAATTATGCAAATCAGAGGTGTAGACCATTAGAATTTGCTGTAGGTGATTTAGTATTCTTGAAGGTTTCCCCGTCTAAAAGCATTATAAGGTTTGGTAAAAAGGGCAAGCTGAGTCCTCATTATATTAGTCCTCGTTATACAGATTAGCATTACCACCAGAGTTAGCTAGAGTGCACAATGTCTTCCATGTGTCGATGCTTAGAAAGTATCATTCGAATCCATCTCATGCCATTGAATATGAACCTCTGGAGATTCACGAGGACATGAGTTATGTGGAGAAGCTAGTCTGGATTCTCAACAAAAAAGAGAAAGTGTTACGATCTAAGACAATTTCGTTGGTTAAAGTTCTCCGACAGTACCATACCACAAAGGAAGCCACGTGGGAGCTAGAGAGCTTGATTAAAGAGAAGTATCTGGAGTTGTTCAAGTAGTAACCCGATTCAAATTTGAAGGACCAAATTTTGTATAGGTAGGAAGGATGTGAGATCCCTAATTTCTTTATTCTCTTTACACCTATTAACTATGATAAGTTAGAATATTAAGTTTAATTATCACAATTAATTCTCATAAATTTTGTAAGTGACGGAAAAATGGCCAAGTGGGCCCCATAGCATAAATCATAATCTAGATGAGTTCGAAAGTACCAAAATATGAAAGTTGGGCTTGAAACACCTAAACGGTAAGAAGACCGCTTCTCAAAATTCTTTTTATCTCGCATGCCGAGGTTTATGTGCAACAAATTCAAGAATGACGATCGTGTCTATATGCCGGAATAATTTTTTTGAATAATTGTCAACCTAAATTGACTTTCAACCCACAAACTATCATAGGAGAATCCTTAAGAAAAGAACTTTTATGTGACTTCGACCCGAGAATCAAATTATGTGAAAATGCTAAAAACAACACGAACGAAACTAAAAGCCTTCGTTTAGGGGTAGTTTGATAATTTCACTATCCATGGCCGATCAAACCACCTCAATAGTCAACCCTTGACCATGTTTGACCTAAATAGATGAGAAATAATAAAAATAAAATATAAAATCTGAAAAATATAAATATTAAACTAATGTTTAGATAGAATTGGAAATAATAGATTTGTAGGGGGTATTTAGGTCATTTCACATGGGGTGTTGGTCAAACTTTATTTTGGGTCAATAATTGACTTAATTTGACCTAAATAAATATAATTCAATAAAAATGAAAAATAAATCGGGAAATTAGAAAATAATAAACTATTGAGGTGGCAAACTTGAGAATAATTGAACTTTTAAGGGGTAAATTGGTCATTTTATCTCATGGGCAGAATTTTAATGAATAAAATAATATAAAAATAAGTCTTTCTAGACCTCTTTACCATCTTCAACCAGCCGACCACCCTTGCTCTTCTTTTCTCCATTTTTGCTCTAAGTATTCCTTAGTTTCACCTTGTAAGAGTCTATCCTACCTTCACCAAATCAAAAACCTTACTTAATAAAAGTTGTTCCTCTCTTCATGGGCTGCTTATAGCTGGGATTTTTGAGGGTTGGAATCAAGCATTTGAAGGAAAATTTATTGCTGCAATGTTCGATTTTTATAGGTAAGGGAGAAAGGTGTTATTTCCTTTAAGTTTAACTATGGTTTTGGGATTGTTCTAAGTGTGAATCACATGATTATAACCTTAAATTCACATGAAACTAAGTGTAGGAGAACATGAGGGTTTCGGCCATGGAGGGTTCATGGTGGAATCAAAGTGATTTGGTTGCATGAAAAATAGGAAAATAGATGTTGTGAATAAAGAAGCTTAGCCATAGCTTGAAATTAAGTAAAACAAAGAATTTGGCATTAAGTGTAGGTTCAGCCAAGCATAGAGTTTGGTGAATATGGTGAATTATTGATGCATGGAAATTGTAAAATTATTAAATGATATGAATAAAGTGGAATTATGGAATTAAAATTTAAAAATGGATAGTGTAGGCATGATGAACCTCACGGCTTGGATGAAGGGGACTTGGAATTTATTTGATTATATATATAAATATAAATATATATATATATATATATATAGAGAGAGAGAGAGAAAGGTTGTAGAAATTATGGAAGAAATGAATGAAGCCTATAGGTGAAGTTAGAAGGGAAAAATAGTTATTGGAGAGTGAAAGGAAGCATTCGGCCAGGCTTCATTTGGTAGCTTCCATGTTGCTTTTATATGGTTTAATGGTCAAAATATAAAGTATTAATGTTAAGAAATTAAAAGGTAAAATCGGATTGGATAGTGGACGTCCATTTGGCTATAATTAGATTTTATTAACCGGTGAAAATTTGATGAGAGCTTAATTAAGGTAGAAGAAAAAAAATGAGTAGAAAAATATTTTACGATTCGGATGTTGAGTTTAAGTATAATTTGATATTATTTTGCAGCTTTAAATTCGAAGGAATAAGGTTACGAGAGTGGTGGTATTGGTTTGCCACACTGCACAATAATTAAGGTAAGGAACATATATGGAAGTCATTAGGAAAATATTGTGCTTGCATGGGATTTGGTGAATTTGAGGAAATATATAAATTGTGAATTTTATGCAGGGGTTAAAATAGGCCTAGCTATCATACCGCTGAATTTTTATAAAAATCTACTTAATTTCTATTCTACTGATATTCTGGAAATTCCTATCTTAATTGCCAATTTAATAGGTCTATACCTTTTTATAATTAAAATTTTATTTCAAGTTGTATATTTTTCAAATATAATTTAAAATGTTTTAAAAATATTTATTCAATTTATTGACCCTCATTTATAAAGAATATTTATTTATACGATTATACATTGATTAAAGATAATTTATTTAAATAATTATTTCTATTTATTGATTTCACCGATATCTGAAATTAAAATAGTTTTGAGATTGTTGCTTCTCGATGACCATGCGATACCAATACCGATTGATTGATATTGACTGTGAGACATTGGGGGCAAGTTCGCAGTCTGACAGTTGACATATGCCCAATGTACACTGTGGACCATTTAGCAATGGCCATTGTTACCGATAAGAATAGCTTAAGGATGGATTCCCGGCCTAAATTGGGTATGCTTGATTCCTATACTAATTCTCCTAGGGATACCGTTTATGCATGAGTCTTCAGCATGTTGACTTTCTCCATTGATCGTTATAGTTTACTGACTTATTGATTTGATGGAATTGATTATAAATGTTACGTATTTTGAATATATGTTATTTAATATGAAATGTGTTTATTTTATTGAAAAATTATTTATATTTTAATAATTGCATAAAGCATAAACTATGAATTTTCATCATTCCCTATAGTCGAATGCGAGACTCGAGACATGTGAGGTGCTTCAAAAAATCCTTTCATACTCAGCCTGACAATTCTAGTAGGCTATAGAAATTCCATTCTATCGAGTTAAATATATTAAATGATTTTAAATTGCATCTAGTGGCATAGTACCATGCTTTTATATATGCTTCCTTATTGAGCGTAGACTCACCCTTTATTTTTCCATCTAGACTATTTGCAGTGACTTTTCTGCTCGTTGTAGAGGAGCATTATTTTGGGTCCATACAATATTCTTTCTGGGCGCTTCCCTAGCCTATAGAAGGTATATTGTACTTATATAAATATATATATATATATATTAGACCTATTGTACAATACTTGATTTGTTATAGATCTCGGGGATTTAAATTAGAAGAAATGGAATTATATTGTAAACTGAAGTTTGTAAAATATATAAATATATATATGTGGTAGTTGTAAGTATGTTTAAAGTTTAATTTTATGTTAAAATGGAACTTTATAACAAATGAATTTATTTAATGATTTTTGGCAACATTAATGAAATGAAATGACCTGACAAACAGCCTAACCAACCGTAAGTTAAGAAAAAGTTAATCGTTATTTTTAACGAAAATCGAACGTTACAGCTATTGTCTATGGCTGTTTGGCCACGGTAGCTAGGCTAGGAGAAATAAAAATCAATCTTAACCTTACTTTGAAAAATGTCCTACATGTTCCTAGATTGTCCATCAATCTTTTATCAATATCCAAGCTTTCTCATTACATGAATTGCAAAGTCACTTTTTTTCCATCTTATTGTCTATTTCAAGATTAGAGCTCAGGAATGATGATTGGACGTGCCAAGGAGAAGGATTGATTATACTATCTTAAAGAATTTGTGAAATTGAAGAGTGGTAAGTAGAACCAGCCTCTAACCTACCTTTCTAGACAATACCTCACCAATAATAACACAATTTGGATTCACCATTTTAGGCTCAGACATCCTTCTTTTTCAACCCTTGAAATTATGTTCCTTTCTTTGTTCAAAGGACTACTCAACAAATAATTTCATTGTGATGCATGAGAACTTGCAGAGCAATGACGTACTACTTTTCCCACCAATAACAAAAGAAGTCTTTTCCCTTTTGAGTTGAGTCATAGTGATATATGGGATCCATCTACAATTCCAAATATTTCTGGGGTAAGTTGGTTTGTTTCATTTATTGATTATTATACACGAGTTACCTGAATATTTCTACTTAAATCAAAATCTGATGTGAGTGTCCATTATAGCCTGAATATTAGAGCTCAGGAATGATGATTGGACGTGCCAAGGAGAAGGATTGATTATACTATCTTAAAGAATTTGTGAAATTGAAGAGTGGTAAGTAGAACCAGCCTCTAACCTACCTTTCTAGATAATACCTCACCAATAATAACACAATTTGGATTCACCATTTTAGGCTCAGACATCCTTCTTTTTCAACCCTTGAAATTATGTTCCTTTCTTTGTTCAAAGGACTACTCAACAAATAATTTCATTGTGATGCATGAGAACTTGCAGAGCAATGACGTACTACTTTTCCCACCAATAACAAAAGAAGTCTTTTCCCTTTTGAGTTGAGTCATAGTGATATATGGGATCCATCTACAATTCCAAATATTTCTGGGGTAAGTTGGTTTGTTTCATTTATTGATTATTATACACGAGTTACCTGAATATTTCTACTTAAACCAAACTTCTTTTCCATTATAAAAAGCCAATTTAGGGTCCAAATCAAAAGGTTTAGGTCAAATAATGCAAAAGATTATTTCAACCAAACACTGTCCCCATATTTTCAACAAGGTATTATTCATGAGTCATCTTGTGTCTCTACTCCACAACAAAATGGAGTTGCATAAAGGAAAAATGGTCATCTCTTAAACACTACCCAAACATTATTATTTTAGAAAAATGTGCCAAAATACTTTTAGGGGGAACTAGTTCTTACAGCCACACGTCATAAACAGGTTACCATCCAGAGTGTTAAACTTCAAGAGTCCTATAGAGGTATTATCTCACTTTTATCTAAGTCTCAGTACAACAAACCACCTTGTTCTCGAGTATTTGGGTGTGTCTCGTTTGTTCATGTCTACAATCAAAATAGAGGAAAGTTAGACCCTAGAGCTACCAAGTGTGTCTTTGTGAGATACTCTTCAACACAAAAAGGGTACAAGTGCTATGTCACGCTCCGATTCCTGAAAATCGAGCTAACATTTTCCATTTTCACACAAATGGTTGGGCAGTGCCTAGTGTCCTCATTTTGAATTTACGCTAGAATTATTTAGCCAATGAGATATTATTTATTTAAATAGGTCCTAGTACATAAAATTAGAGTATGCATTGTTTTTCAATACAAATACTTTATAACAAATACTATGATTTACTTACAAACTTCTTCAATTTACTATTTACATCCCTTTACTTATTAACGTACTATACAACAGATGTCTGAATATCATACTTGGAAGATACGACAATGGAACTCCCGTAGGCATCTTATTAGAATATTCTCTCATCAAACAAGTGCAGATAAATCTGAAAGGTAAAGAAAGGGGTGAGCTTTGGGGAAAGCCTAGTAAGAAACATACAGAAAAGAACTGATATCATGCAACTATATGCAAGTATCATTTTAAAACTAATGCCAAAGATGCTAAAGTCAATATCGAAAATTGATATCAAAGTCGAAAATTTATTTAAACTTATTTGGTCACAGAGTTTAGTAAACACTTAGAATTAGTTTTTTTATTAAATTGTAAAATAATAATTTTCCATAATAGTACAGAAATTAGAATTGTATTTAACAAAACACCAAAATTAGAAAATACATTTAAAGTCTGGGAGTGCCTCGATCTATATTAGTAAGGGATTTACCACCCTAGTATAAATAAAATAGTAGAGACTAGGCTTCACCCAGTAGACTCATGCTATGGACATATGGCCAATAGTCCAAGGGCCACAATGTGTATACTAGCTAGGTAACACCTGTGGGAGCTAGATGACTAGGCTAGAGTCAACAGCATTCGGAACAAATCAGAAAGCATGTACCTGTAGGTAGCTACGGGCAATAGTCTTCACACATTTACTTGATTCCCAAGAGAAAACAAAATAGTTCGGTAAGCATTCAAAACTAAATATAGTAATATAAATGCACATTTTATTATCAGAGTCTAGGAGTGCCTGGATCTGGTTAACCAGGGATTAACCACCACAAAAGTCAAAATATAAGCTTTCGAGAACCGAGTTTTATTTCAAAACATATTATTCAGAAAACAAAACATTTCATTCAGTGTATTCAAATAAATCTAAATAATTCAAAACATTATTTCAATATGACATTCAAAACAATAAATAATGCAATTCAAAAACTAAAATGCATACGATGATGGCATTGGACAAATTTTAAGATAACTAAATATCGATCATTGATTTTCAAATATTAATAAATTAAAACTCATGAGATCATGTATAATCAAAATTGACATGTATGCAAAACTATGCTTTTATGCATAAATCAAATGACAGAATATATGACTTTATTAACCTTCAAATCAAACCTCATCATATAGGGTCAGTCTCAAATTTTTCGATACATTTCATAAACTATCAAATCCTTATGCAAGAGTTAGTCACATATTTCAAATATTAAATTTGTTATATCAGAATTCAGCCATATACTTTCAAATATAAAACTTTGATACGATTCAGTTACCTCCAAATATTTTCAGCATTGCAGTCCTATACTATTTAACCATATGTTTCAGTCACATAGATCAAATCTAGTACCTTTAGAACATATCCTTGTAGTCAACATTGAACTTATCGTTCAAATATTTTTTTCTGAAGATTATCACTCCTTTAATTCAAACCATATAAAAAGAATCTCAGTAGCATATCATTTCTATAATTGAAAGCTCTTACAAGTTCAAACAGTCGGAATCCATATCTTCTCAATCCCAATCATTACTCATAGATCCACAAATCATAAGCATTCCTAAAATCCACAAATCAAATCATAGTCATTCAAAAATAATAATCCTTAAAATTTTATCATTCCGAAAATTCTCTTTCTCTATAAAACTAAACACCAATTGGAATATTAATCATACTTTGAAATACCTAATTGAGGCAATAGATATGTATATAGGAAATTTGTAAGGAATGATCTCTATAACAGGTTAGGAAGTGGGGTAAGTTAGGAAGGATGCTTTAAAGCACCTCATTTGTCCCGGTTCCCTAACTTCTTATCTATAGAGAATCGAAGGTGAACTAATAAAGAAGGAATTCATGCGTACTAAATTAGAGTCAAAACCATTCAATAATTTTAAATTCATATCAGTTAGTATCAAAACCAAATGTTGGATTCAGAATTAGAATTCAATATCAAAACATTTTCAACTCATCAAAGATCAGACATCAAAGATTTAGAAATCATTAAAATCCAAATAAATCAAAGTCATTTTAGAAAATCAAAGTTCACATATGAAAGCTTCATAAGTCAAAATCATGATGCAAAACATGATATCCCTATGTCTCTTATATATGTTCCTTACCTATACAGTGTCCATGTTAGTCATATAGTCCATTTTGTCGCTTGAAGCTGTAAACAAGCATATATTTGCCTACTTTCCAATTTCACTCATTTAGTTTTAGAGCTGTAGAAGATCATTTATACAAGTTCAGTTTCGAGGTTTCTTTACAGAACATTCTTATAATTCATACTCATGAGCAATTCAATTATTTTATCCAACCATAGTTATATAAAAAGCCCACCATTTGTAAAACTTTCTAACCTATTGGCACTATTCTATCATAACTAAAAATATTGGATTCCAATTGATACACCGTTAATTTCAAATCGAACCTAACGTAATTCCCTATTCAGAAATGTAAGGCTCACTTCCTAATTCATTCTGTATTATTGTTAATAATTTTCCAAAGTTTAGTCTAATTCTGTCCATTTGGCAGGATGGTTTTCTAACATTTGCACATTAAAAATTACATTACTAATTATAGGGATGTCCAAAAATTATGAATCTAGAACATGATGAATCCTAATTCAATTCCCTATTCGAAAAGGCAAATTTCACAATTTTATCATTTCTGAGTCATTTTTAAAATTCCACAAATTTGCCTTATTTTCATGTGCATTCTGGCGAAACTGTCTACTAACCTCTAGGTACAAATTAATGCATATCTCAATGCAAGGTTGTTCAAATTGTGCAAACCCAAAACCTATTATTCCTAACTCATTTACCTTTCTAGAAATATATGGCTTAAACCAAATTCATTTTGATCTATTGTCTATAATTTTTCAAATTTAGCCATTTTGATCACATTTTTTGGGCAAAGTGCCCTGTATTCATTTGAACATATCTTAAGCTACAAAACTCCAAATTAAGTGATTCCAAAACTAAATTTCTCATAACGCATAAGGATATTTACCATAATATTTATAGAATTTATCTCATTATAAAACTCCCAACACAAACATTTAAACATAGGGCTCGGATAGGACAGTTTAAGCAAAATTGGAATCTCAGCACATACACACACTTAACACTTTGTTTCTTGCAACTTTACACCCCTTTGGAAACCCTCATGACAGAAACCTTAAGATATCCATAAAATTTGATTTGCTTCAAATTCCAACCATAAACATGTTAAACAAACTTAGAACAATAGAAATCAAAATTCATCAACTCTTCTTCTCACCTTCACTAGTGATGAACTTTGGAGGGCTGATTCATCTAGTAAACAGCCAATTCAAGGCTCCAAATTTTGTGTTTCAAAAGGACTAGTGATGAACAACAATTTTTGTGAAGGAAACTTGGTGATTTGATGACTTGAAAGAGTAGTTTCTCAAGGTAAAAATGAGGAAAACTTAGAAAAATGGTGGAAGACGGAGCAAGATGGTGGCTAATGAGAATGAAGGAGGAAGAAGCTAGAAAATTCTTTTAAATTCATATTTTGTTGTGCAAATTACCATTTTGCCCTTATACTTAAGTAGTCTTCTCGTTTTGCCCTTCATAGTTTGACTTTGTTGAAAACAGTCTATCTAACCTTCAAAATATTTCATTTAATCATAAAGCATCTCTATTTAACTTGCTCTAATCATTGGTTAAGCTTTTGTTAAGGTTCTATTGGTCATTTGGATGAAATTACCAAAATACCCTTAACAGTTGAATCACGTAAATTTCTACTGTTTCACATGATTTATTCTATCAGTCCACATGGCCTAAAATCTTATTTCAAGAAAAATTATTCAGCACTGATAATTTGTCTAAATTCATCTCAATTTAACCATTATTCACTAAAATTCTTATGGCCTATGGACTTAACCATCATTTTTGAAATTGTTGCACATTTTTCAAAACATGCTCAATCAAGGTGATTTTGAGATGCAAATTCTTGCGATATTCATATTTCACCTCAAATATCATCATTCTAGGATCTCACTTTGATTTGGATAGAGAAAATCCTGGTTGGGCTCACACCAAGTACTTTCTTGAACCTTGTCGAATAGACCCTTCATTTAAATATTTTAACAATCAATATTTTCTTTTAAGTTCCTACACTTTATAACTGACATTAGATATGAGGAAAATAGGGTTCTCACATACTATCACCCACCTACTAAAAAACTCTTAATCTCCACCGATGTTACCTTCATTGAAATAGAACCATATTTCACTTAACGTTACTTCATAGGGAGATAACATTTGGGGAAGACAAGAATTGAGACTTCTTTCCCCTTAACTTGTCGTCATCATCTTATAAATTACAATTCAAGACCAAGACCTCCTCTTTCACAAACCCAAAATGAGCCCTCCTTATAACCTAGTTCACAAGCAGATTGGGGAAAGGCCATTATTGACAATTGATTCTCACAGGTTTACTCAAGAAGGAAAAGTCTAGCTCTTGAACTAAGGCCAGACCAGTTATCAAACTCAAATCCTGGTAATGAGGTAATATCTTCTAGCTCTACTTCTTAAAGTGATTCCTCATCTGACATTGATTTGCCCATAGCCATTAGGAAAGGAACTAGACAATGCTACAAACAAAGAATCATATCAAAGATTGGTTGTTAGACTAATATACCTATCCTACACACGACCTGATATTTCCATGTAGTTAGCGTGGTGAGCAAATTTATACATAACCTTAAGGAACTCTATTTGCATGCAGTTCATAGAATATTGTACTATCTCAAAGGAACTCCAAGAAAGGGGATTTTATTCAAAAATGGTGATAAGTTCACTTTGGAGGCCTACACCGATGCTGACTGCGCAAGCTCAATGATTGATAGAAGATCCACCATGGGCTACTGCACCTTTTGGAAAGAAACTTAGTTACTTCGAGGAGTAAAAAGCAAAATGTTATGGCAAGATAAAGTGTAAAGCCAGAATTTCGGGCAATGGCGCAAGGTCTATGTGAGCTACTATGGTTGAAGATCATTTTGGAAGATCTAAGACTCAAGTGGGATGGTCCTATGAAGCTCTACTGTGAAAACAAATCTAAAATTAGCATTGCACAATCCTGTGCGGCATGACCGAACAAAACATATTGAAGTTGATAGACACTTCATTAAGGAAAAGCTTGACAGTGGTCTTATTTGCACACCTTATGTACCAAGCAAATCACAGCTTGCAGATATCCTAACCAAGGGACTTAACAATCCACTCTTCCACAAGATTGTAACCAAGATGGGAATAGACAATGTCTATTCACCAGCTTGAGAGGGAGTGTCAAGAATACTATTTGAAAGTCAACTGTTTTAATTAATTTGTTATTTTAAGAAATCTGTAAATATGTGTATCCCTAACATTAAGGTTAGAGAATCACTCAATTATAGATTCCATTAATTAGAATAATATATAGGATTATGAGTGATATATTTTCCTATTTAGTTAGAGTTCTTTGTATATAAATAAGATACCTATATACAGTTTTATCTTAAGTCTTTCAATACAACACTTTGATTATATATATATACATGATATATGGAAATATATATTTTATAAAACAATATTGTATAATTTATATAGATACATGGAAATATATATTATAAAAATATATATTATAAGATAAAAAAACAATTGAAATTTTCCACCAACCCAAGCTGTAATCTACCATTTTGGTAGAGCACTAGTATTTCCCTACTCTTCCTCTGTCAGTCCATCTTTTTCATCTCCATCTCTCATTTTCGGCTCTCTCTCCCTCCCCTTCTTTCTCTCGCATCGCCTCATCTCAGTACACCATCGATCCTTCTCTTGGTTTTCTTTCAGTAGGCGAGAAAGAGTGAAACTGGAAGAGACACAGCTAGTCAAGAAAGAAGCTTAGACTGAAGCAATAGTAGGCTACTTGAAAGGCTGGCACAAAGCAGAGCATGCAAGAGGAAAGGTGATTGGAGTGGCATTTTCAGGCAGTCTGGGTGAAACCAGGTGCTGGGATGAAGGAATGCTAAGAGTGGTTTTGCAGAGGTTGAAGAGGTGGCATTGGAGCAGGGTTTTTAGTTGTGTCTAATGGCTATTTTAGGCTGTTGATGGCGTTAAACAAAAGGGTTATTGGTTCTAATTTTCAGGGACTGAATAAAGGTGAACCAATGTTATTGTTCAAGCTAGCTTTTAGATTGGAAGAGGGCAATTCATGATGGCTTTAAAGGCTGATCTTAGGTGTTGAACGATGGCTATGTAAAAGCAAGAGATAGGAGCTCTCGGCAGGGCTTTTCAGCTAGCATCTTCATGCTATAAGTGATATGAACCTCACCGAAGAAGATGAGATTCAATGAAGGACAAGAAGAACATGAAGAAAAAAAATAAGAACAAGTCAAAAATACAACAAAGTAAAATAAAGAATTTAGAGATAAAAACATGACCCGTTGTGTAGAAACATAAGAACCTATAGTGAACCTAAACCTGTTGCCTAGAAAAGGAAGAACCTAAGGTATAAATTGGTGGAAGGTAGAAGAACGCCATAAGCAAGACCTTGATAAGTTCAAGAGTTCTCAAGAGAAGCAAAGAGAAAAAGTCTCTCAATTTTATAACTCAAATCAATTGTATTTTACCCAAAGGGTTACATAGCTATTTATAAGCAAATAGCAAACTTTTGCAGAACAAGAAATAAAAATCCTACAATACCTATTACATAAAAAGGAATTGGGCTTAAATTAATTTAAGACAATGTTCAGCCCAATAAGACAAAACTAAATAAATTAAGTATAACATTTGGCCCAATTACACTAAGCCCAATTGCATTTCAGCCCAATACTTGTAAATCTTCAAAAAGGTTGAACTTAAGCTTGGATCATATTATAGAAGACTTTGTCATCCTTCATGCTCAAGCTTTGTTGGGCTTTCTCTCTAGCAATATCAATGAAACCAACCAAGGCTTGTTGCATTCTTTTCATTTTAGCTCTCGTCATTGGACTTCCATGGATGCTCAAATGATCACGATTATCACGAACATGACTTGGGATTTGTGAGCTTGATGGCCTCCATCAATAAGTGGCGCGAGAATAAGGGCCATTGGGTACTATTTTCAACTTGTGTTTATGGAAATTTCAGGGCTATTTGTAGTGGTGAGAAGCAAGAGAAACTATGGTACTTTAAGAGTGCTTTGGTGGTTTAAATGCAAGGTTAATTTAAGGGCTTGGTTGCAGGTGATTGAAATAGGGATTATCAAGGCTTAACATGGGCTCATTTTAGAGCACCGAACATGATAGATCAAGGGTTGGTTTAGGTGCTGACAGTGGCTATGTGGTGTGCTATTCGAACTGTTAAGGCTGTGGCTAAATAGGGGAGGTTGTAGGTTGGTTGAGTGTGGTTTTTATATGGTTGAAGGGTTGGCTATAAGATTGTTAGGGAGGCTAAAGAAAGTGATGTCCAAAGAGGTTCGGGTGGCTGGCTGTTGTGCTGGCTGAGAAAGAAAGGAAAAAGGAATAATAATAATAATAATAATAATAATAATAATAATAATAATATTATACAATCCTTGTCTTGGGTTAATTGGTAAGTAATACTGTTAAATTTATATATATTTATATATATACTTAGAATTTTATTGAACTCATTTTGAAATCAATTAATGATGTTTAAAGGTGTACACACGAAATTTGGTGCATGCGTACAAAGCTCGAAATTTGTGCACGTTAAGCTTTAAATCGGTAAGACAACTTCAGAGTGCCACATATTATAAAATTAAATTAGAAAATATCTCTTGTAAATTGGCACTAGTTTAGTAATATCGTGTCTAAGGTATAATAAGGTGTTAAGGCAACAACTTGAGTTGGACTATACTCGACGCACGAGCCTTGAGCATAGGAGTTGGTAAGACATTTATATAAGTTTGCAGTAGATTTATATTTTCTAGGTCATATAAGATTACTTAATCGGATGAACTAATGGTATAAATGGTTTTTAATATCGATTTAGTGATCTTATAGTTGAATATTGAGTTTTGGAGAATTATCGAGGAATTCAGATATATGATGATATTCTAATGGATAAATGATCTCAGTTTTTGCTTGTGGATAAGTTTTAGATTTAATATTAACAATATTGCATTATCTTGATATTTTGATGATTTTTCAATTTTTTTAATACTTGAATTTCATGAGATACTAATAGGAACCATAATGGTGGTGAGAGTCTTAGTATCAATATTGTGATATGAAATGCATGGTTATGATATTTAGTTGTGATGAATGAGCATGATTTGTGCATGCTTGATCTTATGGATATTGAGGTTGCAAGGTTGAGGTTTGATTATATGAGGTGGTATGCGTTGTAATTGATACTAAATTAGATTGTATGATTGTAGGACTGCATCTATATTATGCATATGCATATCATGGGATTTGGACTCATGTTTTAATCATTGCTTTGAGCATGCACGAGTTACATAACACGAGTTTTATTGAAAATGCATTGATTTAAGATGTATAAATGAATATGTTCAGCTTTGTAAAGTTCGGTGTGATTGAAGATAACTTGATACATACTTATATGTGTTCAAATGGTTTATGAACCACACTGAAAGGGGTTTTCATGTTTTCTGAAATGATTGAATTAAAGATTTTGCTGAACTGTTTTGAGATTTTTGACATATTTATATTGACATTAATAAAACATACATGCCTGAGTGAGCGGTGCTCCTAAACATACATGCAATCTTATTAGACGAGGTTCTAATAAGGTTATTTGGATGTGTCAGACGAGTTCTGGCATAATTCTGGACCTTCATTTAATTAATGAGAACAGAGTTTGCCATGACCATAGGTACAGCCTTTCTCCATTGGGGCCTTTTCGATCCACTAATAGCTACAGTGGAATTAAGATTTTATTGATTGATTGATTGGACTTATACGGTATGATATGATTACTAGGACGTATACAGATTTGATATTGTGATTGATTATGCCATATCTCCACTGAATGGATTTGACTGATTGACTATAATGCTTTAATTATGACAACATGTTTAATACTGGTTTATGTATATTGGACCTTGAGCTTGAACATTGTCTCAGCCTTGATGATTGATTTTGATTGTTTTGTATCATGCAGTCGAACTCATGCATGATTTAAGTCTCGATATATGTTTTGAAATCTATGACAGCATCAATGTTTTATATAATGGTTTTCATACTGTTTGAGCATTCGATTTTGTACGTTGAGATTTATAATATCATAGTTTCTCTCACGCAATGTGTTTTATAACCATTACATATGAACTTGAAATCATGTTACATGTGCTGCATGGGTTAGGATTTTGGGATAGACTGATAAATATAGATTAATATTGAGGTCGAATGAATGATATATGAATGACATGATATGGATTGATGTTGGATAATCGATATATCTGTTGAGATGGATATTGGGATATGTCCATAGGTACTGAGTTAGAGTACCTAAAGACATGATATCTGTTTAAGTATAGAACAATATTATCTGAAAGGGTATTTGATGACTGAATTTAATGGATTCATGCATTGCATCTAGGATAGTAAAAAGCTACTTCTAGACTTATATAATTGACTTACTGAGCTCTCGCTTATTAAAATCTATTCTAATCCTTTTCAGATTTGAGCACAGAATTGGGAAAATATTTAAGATCTGTCTGGAATACCTTCGTGGCCTAGAATATCATCCCAACTCCCAAGGTGACTCATGTTTCTTATTTTGGTATAAATATATTCCTTTCATATGACTATTTCAGGCTATTTTTGCTGTAGTACTATAAGATGGGATGTAAACTAGGATAACGATTTGTTCATAAATTACTTGGATATTTTATAGTATAGCTTATGGATATTGAATGAATCTAAATGGATTGAATGTCCATATTAAATGACACGAATTGAATTATCTATATGACACAAATTGAATTATGTATATGCATTATGATATAGTTGTGGATATCTAGGATTGTATAGGGAAGATTATGTTTGTACAAGTACTTAGCTGGGACCTTGAGCAAACAGCTCTAAATAAGGCAAGTAGTTAACAACTACAAATGGACACCACACACAGAAAGACAAACATGTTAAGTTAGAAGTTAGCTCGGAATTTTCTACACATCTGTAAGGTTTGACATCTCGTCGCGACCTCTAGGTCATGACAATACCTAAGGTAAAAGTATCTAGTACTTAGCTAGGCTTGGCAACACCAGTCTTCGTGGGATGATATTTTCGAACTCACCTCTGTATTACTTAAAGACCACATGCACTTGCATATAGACACCTTTAAGGTCGACATCAAGTATGCTAATAATAGCAATCTAGAATTGTCCAACACTCTAGTTGTCAATTCTCCGACGTGTTTTGGATTAGCTACCGACGCTACCTCCGAAAAGAGAGACGGAGTTTGCAATAGAGCTACTCTCTAGCACTCAACTAATATCGAAGCCTCCTTACCAAATGGCTTTGGTTGAGTTAGAAGAATTAAAAAAGTAGTTGTAAGAGTTGTTGGACAAGGGGTTTATAAGGCTGAGTATGTCACTTTAGGGGGCTCCAGTATTGTTTGTTAAGAAGAATGATGGCAATTTTAGGTTGTATATAGATTATAGGTAGTTGAACAATTGATGATAAAGAATAGGTACCTTCTGCCTAAGTTTGATGATTTATCGGATCAGTTGAAGGGTGTTCAAGTATTTTCCAAGATTGATTTGAGATCGGGGTACCATCAGTTAAGGATCAAAGGCGAAGATGTATCAAGCCTTCTAGACTAGATGCAGCCACTATGAGTTCTTGATTATGCTATTCGAATGGACTAATGCCCATGTACCTTTCATGGGCTTGATGAATGAAGTGCTTAAGCCTTGACAAATTTGTCATCGTCTTCATTGATGGCTTATTGGTTTGTTCTTGATCTTGAGAGGAACATGATCACCATCTCTGCACTGTTCTTCAGGTCCTCCGTGAGAAAGAACTTTATGCGAAACTCAACAAGTGCCAATTTTGATTAGAATAGATTAATTTTTTGGGGCATGTGATATCTAAAATTGGTGTAGTAATAGACCCATCTAAGATATAAGTCATGGTTAATTAGGAGAAGCCTAAGACAGTGACTGAGATTCACAACTTTCTCAAGCTGGCAGAATATTATAGGAGGTTTGTTGGGGGATTCTCTAAGCTACTAGGATTTTTGCCTCGACTCACTCTCAAGGATGTCAAGTTTGAGTGAAATGATACGTGCGAGCGTAGTTTCCTAGAGCTGAAAGATCGATTAACTACAGCATCAGTTCTCACCATTTCTTGTAGTTCCTATGGATTTGCTGTTTACAGTGACACATCACATCAGGGTCTGAGGTGCGTAATATCGTATTTAGCATATGCAATATACAAGCAAATGCTAAGCGTAATATGTTTCCTTTATATTTGACTATAATATCATATTTAATAAAGATAATTGACTATAATACGTCTCCCTTATACATACAAATCATTATGTTATGCACGCATTCATTTCTATATTCCTAACTTATACCAATATGTAAGTTGCAATACAAATATAAACAATGTCTTTACTAACTTTATGTTTAAATTGATTAAATTAGATCTTAAGGAGTCAAAAAATGAAATTTCTCCTAAAAGCAATTTTGAAGGTCAATCATCAAAGTAAGAAAAAAATTACTATGGTTCATTATCTTTTCAAAAAAACATTTCCAAATCTTATAATAATCCATATATAAAAGACAAAGTTTTTAGCTAAAAATAATAATATCCTAATAGGTAGTTTTGTTGTTGTTGTTGTTGTGTTTTTTTTATTTTTTGTATTTGAACAATTTTATGCTGGATACATATCTTCAGTTATGAACTCACCCATAAAAAAGATCAAATATTTTTTCCTTTTTTTCAATAAAAGGATCATTACTTTTTGTGTTTTTTGAATTAGGATATCCTATTAAGAGTTCAAAACCCTTAAACTTATCTATTTAAATATCTATCTTTTAAAATAAAGTCAGTAGTAATTTACTTTATTTATCTATAATATATCCATTTTAATTTAAAATTTAAAAATAATGATAATTGTTATACATAGACATTTGGGCTATTTGCAATTGTAATAATATTTTGTTATAATATAATTCCTTTTTATTTTGCATTTATGCAACTATCCACTTTTTTTTCTACATTTAATACGTAACATTTAATAAAATCTAATATGAAATATCAATACCAAAAGTATTTGGTAAAAAATATATTTTCATTTTATTCGAAGAAAATATTCTTTATTTTATTTAATTTTTTTACCATTAATTGATTCATTTAATTTTATTAGATAGTGAGCTATTAAGATTTTTGTTAAAGTTTTTAGGATAAATTTCATCTAAGTTCTTGAAATTTTGATAGGATGTAGGAAACTTTAATTATAAATATTTTAATATTATTTTTTAATTATATTTTGTGCCTAAAAGAGCTTGCTAATATTTATTTTCTCTTTTAGATAACAAAAATAAGCTTTGGGAGCAAAATGAGCTAAACTGGCAGTTTTGAAATTTTCTAACCAATCAAGGGTAAAATGGTAATTTGACCATCTTAGTGACATTAAATGAAGATGAAGCCTTCATGAAAATTGTAAAAGACTTCTCAATTGAAGTTGGGTCCGTTTGGTTCACTAAAAATGGTTTTCAGAAAATCATTTTTACATTTTCTACATTTTCTGGTGTTTGGTTGGCGGAAAATTGGTTAGTCAATGAAAAATTAAGCCATTTTTTTGTAAATTGTCTTACGCTTTTTAAAAGGAGAACACATTTTCCAAAAAATAGCTATTTATATCTAAGGTTATTTATCAAGTTGGTGAGTGTAATTTTACTTAAATTAGACATTTAATACGATTTTTTTAAACTTTGATTTGATTTAATCTTACATAAAATATTATTATATTAATAAACATATTTTTATTTAATTAGATTAAAAATTTTATATATTAAAATTTTAACCTTAAAATTCTTTCAATATTTTAAATTTAAATATTATTGTGTATATTATTAATCTTAAATAGTTTTAATATTTCAATAATAAATAATATTATATTATTATTTTAATAATAAATACTAATTTAATAAATAACATATTTATTATTTTAATAATTAATATTTTCATAATTTATTAATATTTTAATTTAAGATATAATGTTTTTATATTTTATTTACAAATATTTTCATATTAATATTTTAATGATAAATATAAATAAATAATACTTTTATATGTTTTTACTAATAAATCCTTTCAGTATTAAATATAATTATTTTAATAGTATAAATATTTTTAATATATCAAACATAAATATTAATATATATTATTAATATTTTATATGTACATATTAAAATAGTAATATTACTTCAAATTTTTAAAAATATTAATATAATTAATAATAAATAGTTTTCTTTTAAATGATTATTAATGTAATATTTCAATATTAAATCTTATTTTCAAAATATAATTATTTTGAATATTAATAAATTAATTAATAATTAATAAATAATTTTTTATATTTTATTAGTTATATTAATATCATTTAAAAAAAGAAAATAAATTTTTCAAAAGACAACCAAACAACAGAAGATATTCTTCGTTCACTAACCAAACAACGAAAAATATTTAGTTTTCCAGAAAATGTAAACATTTTTCAAAAATTATTTTTCGTAAGTCATTTTCAGTGAACCCGACAGAGAAAGAATATAAAGAGAGAGAGAGAGAGAGAGAGAGAGAGAGAGAGAGAGAGAGAGAGAGAGAGAGAGAGTAGAGGTTTATAAAGTCTACTCCAATGTTTTAAGTTACTTAATTTTAATTGATTAATTTCTTTAAGTGACTTGAAATATGAGTATGCAAAGCACCCCAAAAGAGGGCTTACTTGTTGAGTAATAATAGGGTGCTTTCATCGCCAATGTTAGTACTTGCGTAAAAAGGCAAGTGAAGAAGAAAAAAAAGAGAGAAAAAGTTCTTGATTTATTGCTTATGCTTGTAGTAATGGAGATGGAGAATAGCAAAGTTTATATTACGTGTTTCAATTGTATTGATTATGAATCTTACATAGATTTATTTAGAAGTATGCATGAATATGAAAGTAATGAAATAACCTTATTCTAATTAACCCCCTATAAGCTACCTTGTGCTCTAAGCATTTTAAGATCAAATAATAAAATCTCGATTTATTTTGTAGGATGGAGTCTCAAGAGGAATCAAAACCATCCTAGCATCTAAAGAGCACTAGTACACTTGAAGATATGGTAAGACAACTTAATTTCAATAATTAAATAGTTAAGTATCTATTTAAGTATCTATTTTAAATAAATTGAATTAAGGGACTATAGTTAGGACTAGTAAGTCAACATTGGGGTATGATACAATTAAAAATTTAATTTTAGCCTAATACATGAGGACATGTATAATGTAAACTAAATTGCATACGCTACACACATTAATCTTATGTAATATGTTACATTAGTGGAAGATGTACATGTATATATGTGTAAAGTTAATAAGTATATTAAGATAGGGAATTAATGAATTTATTAAGTGGTAGTATACATGTGTGTCACTTAGCAATTAACAAACACAAAAGTAAAGGCATAAGGAATATCGGCTACGACATGTAAGGGAATACTTAAGAAACTAAGTAAATCATACATTTTACTGGAAATATACATGTAAGTCATTTAATAACTTAAGTTTAGGAAAATAACACCTAGTAACTAAAGCATTTCATGAGGGATACAAGGCAAAGTGGGAATTTAATTAAAGACATGCATGATAATGCATTCGAAAAATGCATGGGAAACCATCTATTGATGGCACGAATTAGCGGGAAGCCTAAAATAAAGAAATAATATGCATAAATGGAATGCTAAGTGTTATTAAGCAATTACACTTAGCTACACCTCACAGTGCATGCCAAACCGAAAGTCATGAGAGACAGGTAAACCTTTAGTGGCCACTCATTCTCGGCATCAATAAGAAACAAAAAGGAAAAGAATAAAGTGGAGAGAATTTGCAAAGCATAGCGACAGTTAAAGAAAAGAAAAAGGGAAATTTAAGTAGAAAATTAAGAATGAAAGTGAGAAAGCTTGGCGTGAGCTAAGAGAAAAGAAAAGCTAAAAGGGAAAAGGTAAAGAAGGTTAAAAACAGAAAGGAAAAGTTAGGGCTTTTAGCACAAGGCTCATGGTGTTACCTTGTTGTTCTTGCTTGAAAATTTGAAGTGAAATCTAAGTGATTTTGATGTTGTAATTGTAGGAATTTTCAAGGAATGTTGAGGAAGCTCTCCACCTTGGTGAATTTAGAGGTATAATATGTGTTGTATTAAATTAAAAATTATGTGTATGTTTTATATTGATACTAACGTATGCATTGGCTCTTTCTATGTTAGAGGAATTGAAAGAATTGGTGAGTGACCAATTGACTTGGTGGAGCTACCATTCCACCATGAGTGGTTCTTCAGGAGTGAGAAATCATTCTTGTCAAAGTTAGTAAATTTAATTAGTTTGATAACACTAGCTAATTCTCTATGTGAAATAATTGTAGGTGACACAAGGAATTCCTTGTTAGGCTCTCGACCTAGTGTTGGTAGAGAAGGTAAAATTTAACTATTTTACCTTAATTCTAAGAATTTGATTTAGTGTCTAGAAGTTGCTAAATGTTTTATAATTTTTGGTGTAGTGAAGAGCTAGTGTTCAAGGTTCTATTGGCAAGAACCATGGTGCCTAAGCATATTAGCTTTGAAGAGTGCTTTGGTAAGTTAATCTTACAAGTGTAAGTTGTTTCATATTGTGTAGGCTTGCTAAAATAAATAATATATATTTAGTGGCATTTGTGGGTACACATGGATATTTATATACATGATGACACTTATGGATAAGGATATATATAAATATAATTATAATTGATAGTGATAATATAATATAAAGTCGATATAGTGGTTATATTATGCATAATGAATATGTTGAAATTGTGAAAATACTGTCATTGTTGAAATTATGGATTTAATGATGTTGGCTCTTATAGGCAATACCCAGAGGGGGGGTGAATCGGTTTTGAACTAACTATAAGCTCGTTTTTCAGTTTCTCTAAATTCTCTAGCCTAAATTAATAATTTCTAAGTTCTCTAGGCTAGGCAAGCATGCAATCCAAGTTCAATGCAATAAACACAATATAATTGCAAGTAATTAAAGAGTAAAAAGAGAGAGATTTACACAATCGATTTATAGAGGTTCGGCTACCTTGCCTACGTCCTCTACCTTGAGACGCTCCTAAGGATTTTCCCCAAATTCACTATACTTGAATTTGTTACACTCCCTCTTTTCAAGGATCAAGAGAAACCTCTCTCTTTCTCTAGGCTCAAGAGTAACCTCCCTCTTTTTCTTAGGCTAAAGAGTAACCTCCCTCTTTTTCTAAGGCTTAAGAGAAACCTCCCTCTTTTTCTAAGGCTTAAGAGAAACCTCCCCTTTACAAGGAATAAAGTGAGTTTACAAGTGAGTAATCAAATAGAGCCTCTAGATAGGCAAGTGATTACAGAAATTAAGCACAAGGAAAAAGCCTATACAAGATTTGTGCTATTTTATACAAGGAATATGAGAGTGATAGAAAATGAAACTTTGTAGCTCTTGATTTGTTGTTTGAGGCTTGTAGATTTGAGGAATATGAGATTTGAAGTTGCTGAGTGGTTCCTCCTCCTTTCTTTAGCTTCTAAGCCTCTATTTATAGTCCCTTGGATGTATTCTAGCCGTTGGGTGGAGCCAAGATTGAATTTGACCATTGTATCTCACAAAACTAGCCGTTATAGGCTATTTTCGGGCAAAGGGATCGATCCCTTTCCATAGGGGATCGATCCCTTTTGTCCAGAATCTTGATTCTGGGCTTCAGGGACCTTGGGAAGACTTTCAGCCAAAAAGGGATCGAGCCTGCTACAGTGGGGATCGATCCTTTTCTTCTAGATGGCATTTTTCCTGCACTTTTGGGTTAGAAATGATATGACCTTTGATTCTAATTCAACCCAAAACATTTATAAGCTTTAAGGGAGTTTTTCTTGACTTTCTCAAATGAAAATATTGTCCAAGAAATCATCAAGTGATTTTCTAAAATATTCAAAACATTTATAAAGTGTTAAGACCAATAAGAGTATGCATCATTAAATCATGGTCTTAATGTTTGATATGAACACTTGAAATGTATTGAGAAAATCATGTGTGATAAGGCAAATTTACAATATGAATTAAAACATTAAAGCTTACTTAAGTTTTTGTCATTTCAAAATATATATGTCAATTTAAAGCTAACAATCTCCTCCTTTTTGATATGACAAAACTTAATGTAAATTTGCTTTGAAAATTCTTTAAAAAAATACTCCCCCTCAAATAAAGCAGGATTTTGTAAAGCTCCCCCTTAATATAAGCATGGGTTTTGAAAATGAATTTTCCCTCATTATCTCTCCCCCTTAATATCTCTCCCTATATCTATCTCTCCCTTTATCTATCTCTCCCCCTTTTTGTCATAGCAAAAAGAAGGAAAAATAATAAAAAATATGCTCCCCCTAAAATCATGGCTATGTGAGAACAAATAAAAATGCTCCAACCAACAAGAAACATGTTAGTACATGGGACTTATAGCACAACTAAATAAGTCAATATTCTCAAAGAGTATGAAATATTTATGCAATGAATATGACTTATGATCCTAGATCAATTGTTTATAAATAATTTTGATACCAATTGTTGATAAAGTAATTTTGCAAGAAGGTTCCAATTGGTAAGAAGTTAAGCAAGCACCTAAGTATATCAATTGTTCTCTAAGGTCCAACTAAGGTGCATGGTAATACATCATGATTATGAGCTAAAATTAGATGACATATCATATGCATGAGCTCATAAATCATGTTCAAGCAAGAATGTGCATAGAATAAAAACATATAGCAATTAACTACAAATTCTAGCACACAAGAGTTTTATGCAAAAAATATCCTAAGAGAATTCTTCTCTATTTGTCATTTCAATCTAGGGAGCATGAGAAGAGTTGTCAATTTAAAGCTCAAACCAATTGGCAATTTAGTTTTGGCTTACCAATTATTGAAAATATGGTTTCCAATGATACTAATTGTTATTTTAATCTAAATACCAATTGTTACTAATGGTTGACTTAGGCATTTTGCATGAATCCAATATTTATGTGTAGTGTGTTCATGTCAAGAAAATACTCATTCTAAATATGCAAGAACACAACACATATCATCAAATATGCATATGGATCAATTAAACATTAGTACACAATCATAAAATATTAATCGATATTCATATTCACAAATTGATACCATATGGAAGATTCAAAACATCAAGGAATTCAAGCAAACACATTTTCTTCCATGGTTTCAAGCACACAAATCCTATGCTCATTTTCTAATTCAAGTCCTTAACCAATTATGAGCAAGGAAATATTCAAATAATAAATGCATGGATATCAAGTTTGTTCAAGTTTGCATTTATCTTTGAATGTTGGTGTTGTCATTAAGACCTTAGTTCTTTAAGTACAAGAATGATAAAGTTTCATGCATTTGAACATTTAGGATCCATTTACCATCACAAATTATAGGCCAATGACTATTACCAATTGTTGAATTTACATTTGGAATCAATCCACTAGATGTAAAATTATCATGAAACCTAGTGTGGAATTGATAAGTCAAGCTAAGAGACATAATCCTATAAGCATGCTTGACTAAGATGAACAAAAGATATGAAAAACACTCATTATGCACAAGTTCATCAAATTCTCAAATATATCCATAAATCATTGAAATAAATCTCAAAATTATGTTTAAGCATTCATTGAAAGTATGTTTCAAGATTATTTCAAGATTTATGCAATTCATGACTATTTTCAATGAGAAAAACGATTTTGCACTTGTGAGCTCAAGAAAAATGATATTGATTGTTGAAAGTGATACCATTTGTTGGAAATGATATTAATTGATGAAGTTGAGGCATGATATCAATGAAAAATGAATTTCCATACATTAAAGATCATCAAAAAGAAGTTAAAACAATGAATTTTAAGTTGAGAAGAGAGAAAATATCAAAACAATGAAGAGTTCTTCTCAATTTCGGTTGAAAACATGCAGGAAAACCTTTTCTGGCCTGGGGGGATCGATCCTGCTACAGTGGGGATCGATCCCTCATATGTTTCCTGCAATTCTGCAGTTGTTTTGACAGAAAATTGAACTAGTGAGGTACCAAAACTCCGTTTTTGAGTAATTTAAGTCCATGTAAAGGTTTAAACATTTGTAAAACATGATTTTGGACTTGTATGAATGAAAAATCTGAATGAAAAACCATTTTACAAAAGATTTTGCAATTTTGGAAGGGTTTTCACCAATAAAAGCATTTTTGGCCTCAAAGGGGGTCATTTTGAGATTTATGCATATTTTGGCCAACCAATGCATTGAATTACATAAATATGTCAAAACAAACTTGTTCACATAGATTTTAAGCATATATATCATTAAAACATACATCTTGTGAACAACATGCCATGATTTCCAACATACATATTCTTCATTAAAGCTCATGACATGGTATTTTGCATGTATGACACATTTATCAGCTTTTGAGCAACTAAATGTATTATCTAATCATATCAAACTTGCTTAAACTAAAAAAATTCAATAATCATTTCAAAATTGCTAGACATGCTTTTCATCCAATAATCCAATGCCTCAAGAACTATCCATCAACCAATCAACAGTCATTCAACATGCCTTTTCTTTATTCATTCAACTCACAATGCACCAATAATCATCAACTAAGTGTCTCATTAAATCAAACAAATAATTTTAATATATATGAGTTTTGAAGAGATAGGATTTAAGCTTACAAAACTCCTTTGCTAGAGAATGTTTTGCCTTGAATAGTTGAACCCACCTTGTGCCATTCTTTGAAGAATTGTTGTGACCTTGCCAAGGATGGATCCTCAAGCTCTTCCTTTTTCTCATTAGCACAAGCAAACTCCATGAGGATGTGTTGAGCATTCAAACTTCATTGTATCTTGTATCTCCTTGCTCTAACACTCCTACAACACACAAATTTAAGCATGCTTTGGTACCCAAACTTTCTTGAGTCCATGAGAGTTAGTACAAATAATTTTTGATCCTTTTGGGATCCATTTCAAGCACAATTCATCATTATTTACAGCATGCTTAGGTACCCATATTTTCTTAACTACTCTTCCTCTAAATGTGGTTTTTCTATAAGTGCATGCTTGTGAAGTGTCCTATTCTATTGCAAAGTGAGTATGTGAGAGATGTATTATGCATAGTATTTTTGCTCACTAAGAAATTCCTAAGATGAGTTTCTTTTTGTTTTTCATTATAGCCTAACTCATCTTTGTCAAAGAAAGCTCTTTGGGTCTCTAACATGTGATCTAGCTTTTGTTGACCCATATAAAACCTAGAAAATGAGTTATGCAAATTTGTGTCCTTTTTATTTAACTCATTTATTTCTAAGTTGGCCTCTTCTAGTTTCTTTTCAAATTCTATCTTAGCACTTGTCAAGGCTTCATTTTCTATTTTTAATTTAGCAATGATTTTCTTATATTTAGAATTCATGCATTGAAATTCATTTGCTAAATCATCAAAGGCATTTTGTAGTTCACTAAAGGTATAATCATTATCTTCACTAGAACTACTACTAGCCTCATCATCACTAATGGCCATAAAGCATGAGTAGGCTACCTCATTATCTACATTTTCCTCATCGGAGCTATCACTATCGCTCCATGCAACCACAAATGCTTTCTTCCTAGGTTTCCTATCCTTTTCTCTTTTAAGTGAGGGGCAATCTAACTTAGTGTGACCTGGTTCATTACATTCATAGCACACTAAGGGGTCTTTTTCTCTTCTACTTGACTCTCCCCTATGATGTCTCCTATTACTCTCTCTCTCTTTCATTCTCATAAATCTATTGAATCTTTTGGCAAACATTGCCATTTCCTTTTCTTCCTCATTTCCACTCTCATCACTATCATCCTCATGAGTGGAAGACTTAAGTGCTACCCCTACTTTCTTTAAAGGCTCTTCATTTCTTTTCAATTTCATCTCATATGTAAGTAGGGAGCTCATAAGTTCATCTAGAGACAAGGTATTTGGATCTTTAGACTCTTCTATTGCGGTTACCTTTGCCTCCTATGATTGTGGCAAGCTATTCAAGATTTTCTTCACCATTTCTACATTGGAATAGGTCTTGCCTAATGCCTTAAGTCCATTGATTATGTCATTAAATCTAGTGTACATATCACTCATGGACTCATTTTCTTTCATTCTAAAAAGCTCATAATCATGTGTGAGCATTCCTACCTTAGTCTCTCTAACTTGATTGGTCCCTTCATGTGTGATGGCTAGTTTGTCTCATATTTGCTTAGCATTTTCACATAGGGAGACTCCATTGTACTCATTTGGACCTAATGCACAAAAGAGGGTGTGCATAGCCTTGGCATTCAATTGTGCCAATCTCATGTCATTGGTGTCCCACTCATCTTCACTCTTAGGGACATCCTTTCCATCTACTTTCTTTATTGGGATTCTAGGGCCATTAACTATTACTCTCCACACTTCATAGTCATTGGATTGCACAAATAACATCATCCTAATTTTCCAATAAGAGTAATTCTCACCATTGAAGAGTGGAGGTCTAACTAATGAGTGTCCTTCTTCTCCTAGGGGTGTGCCTATATTCAAGTGAGCCATTTAAGATAGTTTAGCTCGATAGAGGTTAGTCTAATTCAATTTCGAGCCTAAGCTCTGATACCAATTGTTGGCTCTTATAGGTAATACCGAGAGGGGGGTGAATCAGTTTTGAACTAACTATAAGTTCGTTTTTTGGTTACTCTAAATTCTCTAGCCTAAATTAATAATTTCTAAGTTCTCTAGGCTAGGCAAGCATGCAATCCAAGTTCAATGCAATAAACACAATATAATTGCAAGTAATTAAAGAGTAAGGAGAGAGAGATTTACACAATCGATTTATAGAGGTTCGGCTACCTTGCCTACGTCCTCTACCTTGAGACGCTCCCAAGGATTTTCCCCAAATTCACTATACTTGAATTTGTTACACTCCCTCTTTTCAAGGATCAAGAGAAACCTCTCTCTTTCTCTAGGCTAAAGAGTAACCTCCCTCTTTTTCTTAGGCTAAAGAGTAACCTCCCTCTTTTTCTAAGGCTTAAGAGAAACCTCCCTCTTTTTCTAAGGCTTAAGAGAAACCTCCCCTTTACAAGGAATAAAGTGAGTTTACAAGTGAGTAATCAAATAGAGCCTCTAGATAGGCAAGTGATTACAGAAATTAAGCACAAGGAAAAAGCCTATACAAGATTTGTGCTATTCTATACAAGGAATATGAGAGTGATATAAAATGAAACTTTGTAGCTCTTGATTTGTTGTTTGAGGCTTGTAGATTTGAGGAATATGAGATTTGAAGTTGCTGAGTGGTTCCTCCTCCTTTCTTTAGCTTCTAAGCCTCTATTTATAGTCCCTTGGATGTATTCTAGCCGTTGGGTGGAGCCAAGATTGAATCTGACCGTTGTATCTCACAAAACTAGTCGTTATAGGCTATTTTCGGGCAAAGGGATCGATCCCTTTCCATAGGGGATCGATCCCTTTTGTCCAGAATCTTGATTCTGGGCTTCAGGGACCTTGGGAAGACTTTCAGCCAAAAAGGGATCGAGCCTGCTACAGTGGGGATCGATCCTTTTCTTACATATGGCATTTTTCCTGCACTTTTGGGTTAGAAATGATGTGACCTTTGATTCTAATTCAACCCAAAACATTTATAAGCTTTAAGGGAGTTTTTCTTGACTTTCTCAAATGAAAATATTGTCCAAGAAATCATCAAGTGATTTTCTAAAATATTCAAAACATTTATAAAGTGTTAAGACCAATAAGAGTATGCATCATTAAATCATGGTCTTAATGTTTGATATGAACAATTGAAATGTATTGAGAAAATCATGTGTGATAAGGCAAATTTACAATATGAATTAAAACATTAAAGCTTACTTAAGTTTTTGTCATTTCAAAATATATATGTCAATTTAAAGCTAACAAATGACTATGTTGAGATTGTGGATATATTGTCATTATTGAGATTATGGATAGAATGACTATACTAAAATTGTGGATATAGTATTATTATTGACATGTGAATATAATGACTATGACGAGATTATAGATATATTGACCTTACTGAGGTTGTGTATATATCTCAATGTGATTATGATTGGGAAAATTATACAATTGAATTGGTCTTAGCCTTATGCATTAGGCTAAGTCTAACATAACATAATACATGTTTTGTATGTATCATAATTGCATTATTTAAAAATGCATACTGATGATTTTGAATCTCATGAAACATGCTTGGAAATATTTATTATATAATAGATTTTCTATGCATAATTATATCGATGTGTTTTGAAGTGGCATGCATAAGATCATATTGTTTTCTTAATTATTTTTAAGATGTGTGGCAATTCTCTTATTGAGATTGAGATTCAATAAAGCAATGGAAACAACCTGAGTAGAGTTACTCATAAGGCAAAATCCACATACAAATATTGAAACAGTGTAGGATAGCCGAACATCGATTTCTCGATTTTGGTATAGTGATATGAACTTTTGTACTGACAGGTACGTGGGCCTCGCGGGAGTGCATACCTATACGTATATATCTAAATCATGATATCTAACCTCTGGTAAGCCATCCTAACCTTTTAAATTACAATTTTTTCCATTTTAGTAAAAGTGCAACACACCGATAAATAACGGTTTTGTGCATTGGTTGCCGAAACAAGTGATCAAAACCAAGATTGTGAGTTGAATTTAGGGGTCATGTTAACTCATGTTAATGCCCTAGATTGTCATGTTAGGCCTCGTGTCAAAAATTTTAACGAAAGGACCGAAAATGGCCTAAACTAAGAAAATTGAGTAAAATCCCTAAATTGCCCTATATGTCGGTCACCATGGATATTTTTTCCATGGTATTTTGTCCTATTTGAGGGAAATATAAGAAATAAAGAGAATTCTTGCCAACCAAAGAAAAAGGAACCAATAGGAGAAGAATTGTCACGAGCCCTAGGGCCATGATGTATACTTAACATTAACACTTATTCAATTTACCCAAATTTATGAACTAAATTTTTCCTTTTCGATTTAAGGTTTGTATTCAGTGTCAGTGTTACCGCTAAACAATTTTCACCTTTCTCGATTCAATCTGACTTATCGTTACTAATTAAGTTATTAACTCCTAAAGCAAATGAACATACTTCCTCAATATTTTAAACTTATCGTTACTAATTAAGTTATTTACTCCTAAAGCAAATGAACATACTTTCTTAATATTTTAATTCAAGATTGACCCAATAAAAGAAAAAGATTGAAAACCTCCCCTTATATATTATCAATTTTCTCCAGTTAATTAACCTACAAAATATATTTATTTCCAATATAATATCTCAACTCCATAATCCACAGTTTACATTACCATACACTACACACATTCTCAGAATCATCAATTAAACATATTTACATTCTATAAAATTCATATTTATAATACCACAATCATATCTTGGATCGCAGTCGATAATCATACTTGCTTATAACATTCTAGAATGATCCTAAGTTACATCCCAAAATATTTCCAATAAACATGTACTATGCACTTTAAAATGTCCATACATGATAACCAAAATGATATACAAGTTTTGTATACCTCAAAAGAAATAAAAACAACACTCGAAAGACTTAGACAAGTACCGCTAGTAGATACCATCTCTGAGACCTTGCACAAAAACTCTTAGTATGGACTCTAGCTCATATAATCTACAAGGTTGTTAGAAAGGAGTGAGCAAACCACGACTTAGTAAGATACTCATACAAGTGCAGAAGTAGAATCATACTGTCCTAAATGCAATGCATGAACCTGCAAAGATAAATCCTTATAACATATCTAATCATAGACATTGTACTTAATTTCGATATCATGACCTAGAGAACCTAGGTGTGTCAGGGTTTTGGTGTCACAACCCGTGACCATATTTTTTTCACATTTTTCTATACATCTTATATGGTTGGGCTGTCTGCGATGCTTTTCTTTTCACTTTAATTCATTTAAAATACAATATCCGTAATTTCATAAATTAACAGAATTACATAATTACAAATTTTATTTGTAAACAATACTTACATCCCCTTATTAATACAATGTTGTAGTACTGTAAATCAAAATTTGAACATATAAAATCAAATCATTATACCTCCGAAATAAATCGAGCGGTCACATATCATCCAAATACGCAGCCGAGATCCTCGAATGCAAGATCTCACAGTCACTAAAAATCTAAAATGTTAAAATTAAGGGGTGAGCAAACCACGGCTCAGTAAAGGAGTTATATGCAACTCTTGATATCTAGATATCTATATGCTATAAAATTTTCATTTTTCCTATAGGTGCTCTAGGGACCGAATAGGAAAGATACTACAATCGGCTAGGGATCCGGATGGAGCTCAGAAGGTATTTTAAAATATTTGTCTTGTCCCGGAACCTAGAAGAAACTGTATAGAGTAATTTATTTCGTGTAATTCAAATCCTTTTCCTTTTTATTCCACATCATTTTCATATTCCTTTCATAATAATGCTTTTATGAAATAAAGCATTTAAATAAAATAACTAATATTCATATATTCTTTGAAAAGAATATTAGTTTAAATCTTCATCATCCTCATTTAAACTTATTTCATATTTTACTGTACAATCATAATTAGTACAGTACTTTAAATAGTAAAATAAGCTATTAAAATCATTTCCTTATAACATTTACATCATTTTAATTTAATATTCAATTTAAAATTCAATAAGAATATAAGATTTTTAATCTCCTCTTTTCTCTTTGAAAACATATTTAAATCTAATATTCAATTTAAAATCATAATACGAATATTAGATTTATAATCCCTTTTTTTCCTTTTTGAAAGCATATCACATGTTCATGTCACATATATTATAAAAATGATTATATAGTACAATACTTAGTATAGTAATAAACACTGTAGAAAAGTACTATAAATCATTTTTTATTTTTCCACATATCGTATAAGACATTTCCTTTGTAACATGTCACATATCATATAAAACATTTCATTTTTAACATATCACATATTATAGTGGAGACTGAGGCAGTCACCCATATCATATCATACTATAAACCCAGAAGGGTAAAGAAATAAGTATATCAGATCTATGGCCATAGTCTATTATCGTCCTCAGTGGATCACTAATCAGGTGTTGACCGGGACTACATATCACATGTCACATATCACATATCAGCACGATAAAGGGGCCAACTAGTCTCAAAACAATGTTTTTCATCATAAATTTACCTTTATGGAATTTATAGAAATAAATAATTTCATAATTAAAACCATAAAGGTTATATAATAAATCAAGTGAATATTTAAGAAAAACATTTATAAAATATTCACTTTATCCCTTTTTCATCTTTCATTTCATATCATATATAGTTCACATATCGGGAGAATTTTCGGTGATCTCATTATCACCAATTTCAATAACATGAATATTTTTAAATAAAATTTGTTATATTCATGTTTTATGAAAAATCATAATTTTCCTCATTTTTCATGGTTGGAAATTATTTCTTCATATAAGAAAATCATTTATAATGATTTTTCATAATTTTATAAAATTCTCGGCAGCATAACGGCTGCCTATTGACTAGGCTCCTACACAAAATAGATAGTTTATAATTTCACAACCAACCAATTTCCACAATTTGCAATCGTATCATTTCACCAATATTTTCATAAAATCATGCATATTTAATTTATGCAACCTAGATATCCTTACAAGCTATATATGCATCCCTTACCTGGTTCATGTTAGCGACTTCTCACTAACGTCGCACGTGTAATCCTCTTCTCCCTATTCAATCATCTCTAATCGTAGAGTATGATTTTCTACAAATTCAATCCATACTTAATTTAGGATTTTATAAAATTATTCAACAAATAACAATAATAAAATTCTAATAAATTTTCCTACCCTTTTTCTTCTTCTTCCTCCTTCTTCTTCTTTTTCCTTTTTCATTTCTTTCTTCTTTTTCTTTTCTTTTTCCTTTTCTTTTTCTTTTTCTTTTTCCTTTTCTTTTTCTTTTTCTGGTCTGAACCGGTTCGACCGGTTCACCTCATCCTGCCGATTCGGCCAATTCACCTTATCCTGCCGATTCGGCTACCGTCGGTTGTCATCACCGTAGGTTCAGCCTCTCCACAGCTAGCCCAAGTGGTGTTCAAGCCGTTTCTGGTCTTCTTTTCCTCCCAATCGGTTGCGGCGATGGCGGCGGATCTGGAAGTGGGTTTCGATCCCTTTCTCCTCCTCTTTTCTCCTCCCCCTTCACCGTCGGCCGTTCCTTTCACCTTGGTCTCCCTTCACTGGCGACTCAGGTGGCGGTGGTGATGCTCGAATCGACCGGCACCGCCATTTTCCTTTTTTTTCCTTTCTTTCTTCTCCTTTCCCTTCTATTTCCACCTCGTTTCTTCCCTTTTCCATTTCGAGCCGTCGCCGGTCGCTTCTCCTCTTCCCCCTCGTCTTGCCTGTGACGCCTCTCTCTCCTTCCTCTTCCTTCTCTTCCATCGACTGGGTTGGCTGCCTCAGCTGGGTTCTCCTCTGTTACAACAGAGGAGAAACGAGGTCGGGTATCCTGGTCCCGTTTTTGTTTCCTTCTTTTTTATTTTATTTTCTTTTATATTTATATATATATTTATATATATATATAAATATACTTGTAAGATCTGATTCTTCTATACTGTACAAGATATTTGTAATTATTTGATTATTAAAATAAAGTTTATTTGGTGAAATTAAATGAATTGGATATATGCGCCCCCACCTTGAATTCTATTGTTTTATTAAGGATATAAATGAAATATGGTGTTCAAAAGGTGAAATAAATATTAAATAAATATTAGGAGGCATAAAAATAATTTTTGGATTATTTGAGATTATATTAAGAATTTTGGAAAACAAATTGAAAAATGACAGTTATGTCCCAAGGGCATTTTCGTAAATTTAGCCCATAATAAAATGAGTTGGGACAAAGTAAAAATATCATAATAAACTACATAAAAAAGGGGAATATCATGGTGTCGAAAGATTTATTGAAAAAGTGGTTTGATTTGGAAAATTTTACTGGCGGTTAAAAAAGGGTAAAATCGTAATTTCACATTTTTGGTGCACCGCGGGGCAATGAAACCACATCCATTCATTAAATTATAGTAAATTTGAATTATTGGTGTTGGAATCATAATTTTTGGAGTTCATTTGCATGGTTTTGACGAAATTGAAGGCTTAATGGCAAAACCGTTAATATTTAGGTAACGAAGGCAAAATGGTCATTTAACATAAAGGGGGACTGGTCAAATTAATCAATAATGACCAGAAATTGGCTTAAATAAATGAAATTTAATTTAAATAAAATTTATTGACCGGAAAATAATAATTATAGTAATAATAGTGTGATAAAGGAATAAATGGTGAAAATGGAAATGGAATTTTATGGGATTGACATGTGGTAGCTCCCCATTGGCTGAAAGAAGAGCAAATTCAGTAGAAATTTGCTGAAGTTACGGCACCATTCATTCATCCTCACCAGCCCTTCATGACAGAAAAGAAAAACAAAGAAAAAAGAAAAGTTTCCAGCTTTCAAAACACCAAAAATATAAGGAAATTCAAGAAACCTATTTCTAACAAAATTGTTCCTTGTCATATCCTCTTTCCATAGACACCAAAATCTCATCAAAAGAGGAAGAAAACAAGGAGATAGGAGCTCATGAAGGTTTCGGCCAAGGTAAGATTTATGGCAAATCTTGAAGTTTTGATTCATTTCAAGGTTGTATTCCTAGTGTATTCAAGGTGTAGAAAAAGATTATGGCATTGGATTTACCTAAAAATGGCTGAATAAAAATGTGTCATATTTATGGGCTTCGACCAGCCATGGTTCACGATGAATCCATGCATTTTGATGCATAAAAATGGTAGGAAATGAAAGCTTAAGATGGATAAATAAAGATAGAAAATTAGATTTAGAAAAAGATTGAAAATCAAGAAATTTCCATGACAAGGGCCATTTGGCCTTGGTGTGAAGTAGATGATAATGATGAATCCTTAATGTATGGAAGGTGTTTGATGAATATACTAAGTGAATAGAAAATATTCATAAGGTTAGAGTTGAGAAAAGAAGAGAAATAAATGTTAAGGATAGATTTCAACTCTGCTGGAATTCTGTCCTGTCCGAGCCCCAATTTAACAAATTCAGTTTGGGAGTTTTAGAATGAAATAAATTCTGGAAAAATTATGGAAGATAGCCTTATGAATTAGGAAAAATTCAGTTTTTTAATTACCTAAATCGGAGTTTTATAGCCTAAGATATAGGCAGTTGAACACAGGCACTCAGTGCAGTAGGCGAGATGCCCTGTGGAAATTTTGAAAAATTGTAGAAAATAGCACAGATTTAATTTGGCTGCAAGCTTTACGTTTCTAGAAATTTAAATGAGTATAGAATAATATGGTTTTGAGTTTGCACAATTTGGACAAACCTATTTTGAGATATGGCTCAATTTGTACACAGAGGTTAATAGACAATCTGCCAGAATACCTCTGGAAACAGGGTAACTTTGAGGAATTATTAAAAATAATTCCAAAATGATAAAATTGTGAAACTTGCTGTTCTGAATAGGGAATTAGACTAAGATTCATATGGTTTTGTGATTCATAATTTTGGATATCCCTATAATTAGTAATATAAATTTTAATGCACAAAGGTCAGAAAACCATCCTGTCATATAGGTCAAAATTGGGCTGAACTTTGGAAAATTGTGAGGAACAATATGGAATGAATTAGATTTTAAATGGGCTTTATATTTCTGGATAGGGAATTAAGTCAGATTACATATAAAATTGACGGTGTATTAATCAGAATTCAATATTTTCCGTTACGAATAGAAAGGCATTGATAGGTTGGAAATTCTTATAAAGAATATTTCTACCTTAATGAGGGATTTCTAAGAATGCTTAGTGTATATGTATGTTTCGGAATTGAACTTGTATGACTCATCTTCTGTAGCTCCAAAGCTAAATAAATGAAATGGGAAAGCAAACAAATAAGGACATAATCATTGGTTCAAAGCCACAAAGTGTACGGTTTAAATGAAATAACACCGTACAGTGACTTGGAGCAGTGTAGGAGCTCAAATCTTAAAGTTGAAGACCGAGGAAGATGATTTCTAAGCATTGAGGTAAATGGGTTAAATAAAACTTACTAGTATCATCTCGTAAGAGATGAAAGAAATCTCAACTCAATAATTGTTTAATTTCATATCAAGTTGGTGAAATATCACGGAAAAGACCATGAGGGTAAGTCTTGGTAAGATGTAAGTTAGACTTGATGTGTTTGCGAGTAGTATTCTTCCGGAATAAAACCTTATTTGTGACTTGTGTGTTATGTGTATGACTTGTTTATGCTAAATGAGCATATAAAATTGTATACATTGTCAGTCTCTGCATTATAAGAAATGCATGTGAATTATTAAGCCGCACCAAGTGAACATGTGAATATATTGCGATATTTTGAGAATATATATGTGAATTATGTACAATATATACAGCTCACGATATTGAATTCATAGACCTCGATTAGTACCTAGTTGTATTCGTCAAAAACTAGGATAATGGAACTATATGATAACTGAGGTGTACATGTGATTCTAGGACTTGAATGATTTTAGAACATTATCTCTAGAAATCATGCACCGAAATGGCAACTAAGTAAAACTCATTCTGTATTACCATGTGAGCCACCTCTAGAGAACTCAAGGGAACTACGTGCTACATAGATTTTTCGAAACTGTGGGAGCCACCTCTAGAGTCCTTTGAAAGCTAAGTGCTACACGAGTTCCAATGGACCATTAGAAAGTATGCGCCATAAAGGCCAATCCGAGTAAAACTCATTCCTTTGTACCGTGTGAGCCACCTCTAGAGAACTTAAAGGAACTATGTGCTACGCAGCTTTCTTCGTGAATTGTGGGAGCCACCTCTAGAGTCCTTTGAGAGCTAAGTGCTGCATGTGTATCGATGAACCATTAGGAAACGTACGCCATAAAGGCTAATTCGAGTAAAACTCATTCCTTTGTACCGTGTGAGCCACCTCTAGAGAACTCAAAGGAACTATGTGCTACGCAGCTTTCTTCGTGAATTGTGGGAGCCACCTCTAGAGTCCTTTGAGAGCTAAGTGCTGCATGTGTATCGATGAACCATTAGGAAACGTACGCCATAAAGGCTAATTCGAGTAAAACTCATTCCTTTGTATTGTGTGAGCCACCTCTAGAGAACTCAAAGGAACTACGTGCCACACAACTTTCTTCGTGAACTGTGGAAGCCACCTCTAGAGTCCTTTGAGAGCTAAGTGCTGCACGTGTATCGATGAACCATTAGGAAACGTATGCCATAAAGGCCAATTCAAGTAAAACTCATTCCTTTGTACCGTGTGAGCCACCTCTAGAGAACTCAAAGGAACTACGTGCCACGCAGCTTTCTTCGTGAACTGTGGGAGCCACCTCTAGAGTCCTTTGAGAGCTAAGTGTTACACGTGTATCGATGAACCATTAGGAAACGTACGCCATAAAGGCCAATCCGAGTAAAACTCACTCCTTTGTACCATGTGAGCCACTTCTGGAGAACTCAAAGGAACTACGTGCTACATAGATTCTTCGTGAACTGTGAGAGCCACCTCTAGAGTCCTTGGAGAGCTAAGTGCTGCACGTGTACCGATGAATCATGGGAAATCATATGCCAATTAGACAATGGATAAACGATGGTGGTCTTGTGATGTGGTAAATATCGTTTGATAAGATGGATATTATACATACGACAATGATTTGGAATAATTGTCAAACCTTACATATATTATGCTATAGTATCATGTACTATTCGAAATGTTTGTTTATTTCACGTTCAACCATATTGATGAAAGAAATGAAAAGAATGATATTGTGAGAGTTAAAGATGTGAAGGAAAGTATGAATGAGTCTATATGATCTGTTGTAGATTGTGAGTTAGTAGCTAATCTTGTCATAGCGCATACATGATATTTTATGGAGTTCATGCATGTATGATCATATTTTACGATATGAGCCTAATCTGTATTTATTTAAGCTACTTACTGAGCCGTGGATTGCTCACCCCTTAATTTAACATTTCAGATCATACGAGTTGAAATCCAGCTTCAGGCTTCGTATAGGCTCTCTCGAGAACTGTACCTAGCTGTGGTACTCGTCTACGTTCTCCGAGCTATGCTTTTGTGTTTTTGAGGTATACAAATGGTATATCATTTTGATAATTATGCAAACTTTATTTTCACAGTACTAGGAAGAAATATGGGATGTAACTTTGGATCGCACTATATTATTATGTAAGTCGATATGATTATCAAGTACGATCCGAGATTAGATATATGTTTTGAAGTATGTTTAAAAATGCAAAATGTGGAATTTCTAGTGAGATGAATCTTGAGAAATATGAGATGCATGATTGCATGAATTGTAGGAATTAAAGCTGGCTGCATTGTGAAATTTAGAATGTGTTTTAATGCAGGTGATTTTATTGGGGAAATTGATAAAATACAAGGGGGAGGTTTTCGACCCGTTTCTTTTGGAATAGTGAAAATAAGGCTAAAATGATTAAAAATCACCTTGAGAAGTATGACATAGCTAGTGAAATAATATTAGTAAGGCAAGATTTGATTTAGATACTATACTAACACCGAATACAAACTGTAAGTAGAAAAAGAAAAATTTAGTTTGAAATTTTCTAAAAGCAATAAGGTAAGTGTGAAGTGAACGTCACGGTCTTCGGGTCGTGACAATACTATATTAATGTATATAGATATATTTTTTGTATATAATTTTATATACATATCTATACACTTTAATTTTTAAAATAATATATATATTTCATATATATTTATATATTAATGTATAATAATATACATATGTATTTATTTAAAAATATATTTGTATATAGGGATATATAAATATCTATTAATATACTCATTTTATCACTTATTATTTTGGATCTCTTAATATCCAAAATAATTTCCTCCAATTTCATCACTTCATCAATTTCGGGAATTCCAACAGTATTCCCATCTCGTAAATAAATTTATTTATTTATTTTCGCTTATCTATTTACATTAAAATTAAATTTTCGGGTAATTAATACCAAAATAGGAAAATTCCTGGTTATCACACCCTCCCCACCTTAAGAAAATTTGATCCTCCAAATTTCACTTAAGTAAAAAGGTGGTACCATTCTATATGCTTATCATTTCTAACTTCCAGATAATCTTCTAAATAATACTGCCAGTATACTTTCAAAATCAAATTCACTTTTAGATCACTACATATCGTTTTTCGCCATATATTTATACTCCCTAAAATCTCTTATCAATTTGGGAGTTATCAATTTCCACTCCTTTTTAGCACAACAGCTGATTTATACTATTTATCACCCATTTCTTTCTCATTTAGTGCTAAGTCGATATAGTTTGGTAACTATCATTTAAACGATTTAATTAGTAGTATGTAATTGTCCCAGTAGCTCTTAAATCCAGTGCACCCGCTTTCCATATATTTTTAAGCGTTCCCATATTATGCTTAAATGTTCATATCAGTACGGAGCGGTACTATCAATAAATTTGGAATCCCAAAGCCTTTTGCTATTCTCTATAAGCATATGGCAATTTAGAGATTCCCATCACATATAATGCTCACTGGGATTTCACATACATCCTCACTGTTTCATAATCATATTTCGACTATGGCACTAAAGAACTCTAGGAGTTTGATAATGGAGAAGTGATTCCATTTGGTATATCAATCTATAATCACTTCCATAACATCATAGTTTTTTTTGGATTCTTTATTATCCCACAATACTCATTTTCACATTGATTTAACCAAGGCTGCACCTCATTTATAGACTTTAATATTAATAATCTTTTGCTGTAATTGAAACGCTAGGAAATCATTTTCCCTCAATATCTCTTTTCATGCAGCATTGTCATTACATCCCTTATTCTTATGGTATACTCAATATCACTTAAGCTTTAGAATATACCTGAGGACGTAATCTTTTCATAATTTAGATTCCGTAGTGGAATAATCAGATTATGAATGTCGTCATCACATTATCAATACAATTCCACCATTCCGAGGTGGGTGTATATATGTATATAAAATCTTCCATTCACATGGCTGGCAGTAAATAATGTAAATCATTTATTTTACTCCTTTGAGTATAATTACATTTCATCTGTTGAGTTTGGCTAAATCTTCCATCTAGCCATAACCACGTGGCAGTCAAAGAGAAATTACTTTTAGTTTTAGGTTTGGGAACTACTTCATATTCGTGTTCCCTAATTCATCATGTAACTTTTACCTTCTTATTACATTTTCATCCTTTCACACAAATCACTTCCGTCATTTTTCCCAAGTGATATAGTACTCCACTGTTAAAATCTTTTTAACATTTTGAATACTATCTTTACACTTATTCCTCTACCGACCTTAACTTCTTTAATTATAATTCACATCTGTAGAGCAGCTAGCCCCCTAAACTCTTTTATAGATTAGGAGTATTATCTAGCTAGACTCAATAATTTTCGTTTCTCAATCACTATCTTTCAATCATAGATAGATCCACGTTCGCTCTGTCATTCGAGATCATATATCTCAGAAAGAGATACAGTCTAGCCAAATCTCCTATTTCCTGGTCTTTGAGAGTCTACAGGGTTATCAAAGTACTGCTCATGTGCCATTAGTACCTTAGACTATATCGGTATCTCATCGTGAACACTATTTATAAATCGTCCACAAATTTTTTCAGAGTTGTTTCTTAAGCTTTTCGGACTTCGTTTATAGTCTTCGATATAAGCTTAGAAATAGATTTCTTATCAATAATCGAGTCAATGTTAACCCAATCTCCCATATCTCTACTATTCTGAAAATTTATCTGGAATAACATCCGATACTTTTTAATCACAAATCTCATACCGTTTTGGACATTTCGTCTCTATATCCTACAATTTCACTATATATCTTCAATACATAATCATTTAACATTCAATTCCTTTTAACACATACTCCACCTTGATTCACTTATTTACTCATACTTTACAGCATATAATCATCTTAATTAGTATGTTGTAGTAAGTATAATAGTTTAACTAACATATTTCACAACTACCCGATTCATTACTATAATTTACTTTTAAATCACTTTGATTTACTAACTCAGGTTAGCTGTCATCTTCCTCTGCTCTTACAGTCATTTTACAGTTCTTATACATGCTTTCTAGATTTATAATACTCCAAACAATACACCATTCTGCAAAGCATATCTCAAAATATTTCGGTTCTATAAATATCGATTTGATACTTCAGAAACAAATGAATGTATAGAACCAAGGGTAACAGTGCTGATAAGGATTTCATCAGCTATACTGATCACTTTCTCATTCACCTTCAGTAATTATCTCACTTTTCATGATATCCAATGATCCCTTAATAGATCTCCTGTCATTACAGTGATAACCATAAATTTTTCATTTAATGGAAATTATTAATATTTGGAATTTAGAGAAATAAATAAATAAAAGTATGAGATCGGGAAATTCATGAGAAGAAAAGTTAAATTGGAAATAAGAATAAGATGTGAATTATGGAAAATAATGAAGGAGTAAATTTAATTTGGATAAATAGAAATCCAAATTAAATAAGAAAAGGAGAAAAAAATAAGAAATATATTTATATAATTATATATTATATAAATGTATTCTTATACAAATGCATATGTATTTAAATGCTATATATAGTATATATTATTATACAGTGGTATATATATGTATATATACTATTTTATACATTAAATAATACATATGTATACGATTAATGTATTTTACATTAAAGTTGTATATATCTATATTGTGAATACAATATGTATTGTATTATTATATTTATATAGATATATACAAATGTTAATTAAATTATTTTAAAATATATAAATATATATAATAAATATATATTGTGTTAATAGATAATATATATCTATATATAAAAGATATATATCTATATAATATATAAAATAACATATTATGTGTATAATATATAGTACATAGATATAATTGTATGTAATTAAATAAAACAAAATAAGGAAAAACAAAAGAGAAGGAAGAAATCGGGAAGCCTGATTCTTCCTTCCCGAGTGGCAACCTGCCACTGTTGCCGGAGAAAGGAAGAGAGAAGAAGGGAGAGATGACGTCGCCGACGAAGAAAGGAAGGCAAGGAAGTTACCGGCGGCAGGAAAGGAGAAGGAAAGAAGGAAAATCGAAAGGAAAACCCGGCGGAAGTCTAGAAGGAAAAGAGAAGAGAAAGTGGCGATGCCGACCGATTCGATCACCGCCACTGTCACCGAAGCATCGCTGGAGGAAGAGGAAGAGGAAGAGGAAGGAGACCACCGGAGGGGTGGTGAACGGCAGAGGAGGGAGAACCAAGAGGTGGAAGAACCAAAGCTAAACCGACTCCATCCGTCGCCGTGCCACCGATCCAGGCCAAACGGAGACCACCAGCAGGTTCGCCGTGACGTCGGCCAGCTAAGGGAAGGTCGAACCGTCGGAGAACCGGCCATAGGAGGAGAACCGGGGATGAACCAGTCTGACCGGTCTGACGGGTTCGGCCAGCAAAGGAGAAAAAGGAAAAAGAAAAGAAAAAGGAAAAAGAAAAGAAAAAGGAAAAAGAAAAAGAAAAGAAAAGAAAAGAGAAAAAGAAAGAAGGAAGAAAAGAAGAAAGTGAAAAGAAAAGGAATTTCGAGAATTTGGAAAATTCGCGAGAATTCGAAAATTACGGGAAATCCCGGGAATTACGGGAATCGGTAAGAAATCCTGAAAAGTGTTAAATTATTTAAATAATTTATTTATTTAAATAATTATGGAAAAATTCTAAATTTTAGAATTTAATTTCCAGAAAATTCCCTCGATGACCGAGTCTATGGAATCTGGCTAGGTGAACACGGGTACGACCTTCGAGAGGCAGTCGCCGACCCGAAACAGGTAAAGGAGACATGTGCTGCCTGTAAGGATATTCGGCCACATGTTTTAAATTGCATTTAATTTTTATAAATGCTATTGAAATTGTGGTGATTTATCGGTCTTGAAATTGTGATGAAATACCGGTTGAAAAATATAAACTGTATTTTTCGTGAAAGAGGCTAGCCAATCGGCAGCCGTTATACTGCCGAAAAATTACTAAAATTTACCGAAAATCATCAAAAACCATAATAAATGATTTGATTTCACAAGAAACGATTTTCAAGTACGAAAATCTAGAAATCAAGTATTTTTCATAAAACATGAATATATGGAGATTTGATTTAAAAAAAATATTCATGTTTTCGAGAATGGTGAAAATGAAATCACCGAAAATTCACCTGGTAGGTGATATTTCACGTGAAACGAGATGACAATTAACAAGAGACTGAAGTGAATATTTTTATAAATATTTTTAAATATTCACTTAATTTAATATAAAACCTTTATGGTTTTAATTATGAAAATTCCATAAAGGTTAAGAAATAATGAAAAACTATGATTTCGAAACTGGAGGTCTCAACACGTGTTTTTAGAAGAAAACATGGATACGGAATTATTGAAATTGGAAAAATAAATATTTTTATTTTTTCATAAATTACAAAAATATTTAAATTGAATTCCGATGATTTTAAAAACCATGTTTTCGATTGATAAAACGGAAATATGTGCATACATGTGTTACGGTGAATAAGACAGTCACGAGATTTGTTTTACAGTATGACTATTTTATAACTGTTTTCACCGTATAGAAAATATGATTTATACCTTTATGAAATATTTTGAGAAATGTTATTTAAATTATAATTTCATAAAGGTGATGATTTTATTACATGTGACCTTATGGATATTTGAGAAATATTTCAAATTATTGTGTTTATAATCCATAAAGGCTATGGTACGGTTTACACTGTTTTGAGACTTAGGCCTTGAGCTTTATGCATCACACATACTGTTACTGTCACATGGCTGATTGACCAACTAGTCATCAGCGTCTTGGATTGTCACCTAGCAAGTGTACACCGAAGACATATTATAGATCATGGCCATAGATCTCATTATTGTTACTGTGTCCCTTAGTGGACGATGATAGCATGATTTACTTGTAAGGTGTTGCCTAGTCTCACTTATTGCTTATTGCTTACTGCTTACTGTTACTGTTTACTGAAAGGATTTACAGAATCCTATTTATTGTACTGTACTGTTTACTGTACTGAATTACTGTACTGTTTACTGTTTAATGATGAAAAATCGTACCAAAACACTATTTACTGAAATGTACTGTTTACTGAAATGTACTGTTTACTGAAATGGTAGCCACTGATTACTGTTTTATTGAACTGAAAGCTACCATTTACTATTTACTAAACGGAAAGCTACCATATACTATTTTCTGAATTGATAGCTACTGTTTACTGTTTTCTGACTAAACCGTATCGAAATATTGTTTTACTGAATATTACGATTTTACTGAATTGTAAGGTACTAAATTAATAAATAGTATCGAAAATTACTGTTTACTGATCCAACGGTTTTGGATATTTATAAACCATTGTACTGTCACGTGTTTTAACTGTACTGACGAGAACAAAAGTAAACCATTATTTTACTACTGAACTGTCACGTGTTTTAAAATATACTGAAGTGAAGAGAAATAAATGGTTTACTTTACGAAAACGAATATTATATCGTTTTGAGAATAATTGATATAGTACTCTCTACAATTGCTTCTAGGTTCTGGAACAAGTCAGGTATTTTAAAATACCTGCCTTACTCTGTCTGGATCCCTAGCCGACTGTAGTATTCTTCCTACATGTGAGCCTAGAGCCAACTAGGAAGATTTAAAAGAAAGCGAAAAAAAAGTTTTTCAGCATATAGGTAACCGAATATCAAGTGTGACATATAACTCTCTTACTGAGCCATGGTTTGCTCAACCCTTAATTTTAACATTTCAGATTTTCAAAGACTGAAAGTCTGATATCTAAGGATTTCGATTGTGCATTTGGGGACGATGTGATAGCTTGATTTACTACAAGAGGTACGATCATTTATTTTTCGTATTTAGACTTATTTACAGTACTACTTTCTTGTTAAGTAAGATAGGGGATGTATATAATGTTAACAATGCTGTATAAAATTGTTTAACATTTAATGAAAAGTGAAGTATCACAGACAGCCCAACCGGATAAATTGTGTAAAATAAGGTGAATAATGTGGTAACGGGTCAGTACAAGCACACTTTTAATTCAGACCCCTAAGAATCAATAACAGGGTCACTCATCCTACGACTTTCCACTATAAACATTTCGAGTCGCATCATTAATCTAAGTGCAGGTGGAATTATTAATAGGAACCATTATAACAGTATTACATTCTTTATGCCATTGATAGTTCCATCACGATTAATAATTTCAACATAAGGGCATATTTATCATTTCATAATTTATTTCTTTCTCTTCAATATAACTTTAAGCTGGTGATCTTATTATCTATATGATGATGATATCCCTTCTCAAACTAATATCATCATTTTAAGATCTTATCTGATTTAGACAGAGAAATCTTGATGGGATTTATAGATGGATCATTTTACATGTAATGCATCCTCACACCATCTATCCCTCTGTCGATCAGTCAATTTTATATCATTTTGGTCTACTATGATTTAGAAGAATTAATTCCATATAGGGACATTTTCATCATTTCTCTATTAATTTCTCTCTTCAAAATACATTCAACAGGTGATCTTAAGATCTATTTACTGATGATATCTCATTCCACTCTTTATATCATCATTGTAAGATCTTAATTCGATCCGGACAGAAAAGTCTTGGTGAGGCCCTCACAGCGTCCCTTTCTGTTCCTTACGAATAGACCTTCATTTAAGATTGTAAGATCACCTATTTTCGGTAAAATTCTAGGGCCATTATCCCTCTTTACCATCCTTAGTTCATAAATTTTTCACACCACTTAAAACATCTATTCCCATTTACCGTCACTTATTTCCTTTATATATTCAAACTACATAGTACTTGTCACAGCCCGTGACCCTATTTTTCACCTTATTCTATACATCTTATATGGTTGGGCTGTCTGCGATACTTTACTTTTTCTTTTACATATAAATAATTTCATATTAAATGATAATATTGTGAAGACCGAGAATTTTTGAAAAATAAATAGTAAATATTCGGGAAAATTTAATTTGGATAAGTTGCAATCCAAATTAAATAAGAGAAGAAATGGAGAAAATAATTTTTGGATATTAGGAATTCAAAAATTTAAAGAAATAAAAATATAATTATATAAATAGATTAGATAATATATTTTTACACGTTTTCTTTTTAAATAGGTTTATATATATGAAATATATATATACTATTTAGATCAAAGTGTATATATATACATATATTTTAAGATAAAGTATGTATATATGTATATATATTAAAATTTAATAATATATGATATATATATAAAAATCTAATTTTATATATATAATAAATAAATATATAAAAAAAAAGAAAATGAAACAGAAGTGGGAATCGGGTTGCCTGATTCCTACGTTTCTCTTCTGTTAGTTAAAAACAGAAGAGAAGCAAATAGAAAAAAAAAAGCGCCGGATGACGCCGGCCACCGGAGAAAAGAAGAAGCGGGAGGAGCAGCATCACCGGCAAGGGAAGAAGCAACTGACGGTAGCTCGAGGTAGAAAGAGAAGGGATCGGTGCGAAAATAGAAGGGAAAACCGAAGGAAAAAGAAGAAAAGAGAGAAGAGAGAAGTGGCGGTGCCGGCCGGTCTAGGCACCGCCACTCCAACCCCGAGCTCGGTGGAGCTGAGGGGAAGAAAAGAAAGGCTACAGGCGAGGCAAAGGGCGGCGGAAGGAGGAAGAAACAGAAGGAAAAGGGGCCGAAACCTACGGACCCAAATCCGGCGCCGTCGCCGGTGATGGGGCCAAACGGAGACCAGATCCGGCATCCTCGCAACTTCGGCAAGCTGTGGAGTGGCTGAACCGCCGGAATGGGTGGCCGCCAGTGACCGAACCGACCAATAGAAGATTGAACCAGCGGAACCGGTCCGATCCGCTTGACCCGGTCAACCCGAACTCGACCCGATTTGACCGATCAACCCGAACCCGACCCGACCCGGTTCAGAAAAAAAAAAGAAGAAAAGAAAAGAAAAAGAAGAAAAAAAAAGAAAAGAAAAGGAAAAGAAAAAGAAAAAGGAAGAAGAAGAAGAGGAAGAGATGGGTAAGGAAAATTAAAAGCCTTTTCGCTATATGTCTGGAATTTAGTAGAAATTCTTGTATTATTTTCTAAATGAAAATATATGTCAATTTTTGAAATTGTAGCAAACGAAAATGAGACGAATGGTGGAGTTCGGCAAGGCTCGGAAATCGGAAAGTACGCTAAGCTTGGCAAATAGGTAAGATACTTTTATAAAGCATTAGTAGCATCATATTGTATGTGGGAATTATGATTTTTTTATGATGCATTGATGAAATGATTTTAATGGAATTGTGATATTTTTATATATGATACATTGATTTAATTGATATTAAAAATGCTAAGAGGACCCACAACTAATGGTGGGGGTCTTAGTGGAGATGTAGGAATTGTGAGAATCAACCGAAATTTTAAGAAATTATTTGAGGAAACAGATTAAGTTTCTCACATAAGTGGAATCTTGGAAATAACTATTGAAAATAAACATTGAAAGGACTTTATGGTAATACCGGAAAGGTTTGATATTGAAATCAATGAGAAGATAGATCGTTGAACACGATAATGTGATGAATGATATGGTTTAAACCTTACAGAATTGATAAATCAAGTAATTTTAATATCACAAATGGTATCAAGTTGAGATTGAGGTGAAATCGTTTATTAGACGGATCACTGATAAAAGTGACGATGATGATAGGATACAACTTAAAAGAGAAAAAAAATTGAAGTTGTGATTTAGACGGTCGAATGATAGAAGTGCGCAATTATCAATCGAGTGATGATTATGGAATTGATAGATTCACATAAATGGACCGTTTTAGTGGTATGAACTGAGATTTTTGCAATAATATGGATAGTCGCAAAGCGACTTAAATGATTGAAACACTGTAGATAGTGAAAATTGGCAAATTCTTTTAAATGGTAAATTGCCAATCAAAAAAATTGAATTGAAGACGTTTTATAGATAATTTTAGCATGATATTACGTTCTACAGGCCATATGAAAAGTGAATTGAGGATTGTGATCTGATTTTATGATAATGAATGAAATTAAACTGCAAGTGGAAAAATTCGATGGAGTGCTAGCATGATAAACCATAAATAAAATTTGATAGATGGCTATTGATCTCGCGATCTTAATTATCTTCAATGTCAACTCTGGAATTGATATCGAACGATGATATTGGCGTTGGCATGATTTCAGTATCTTGATGGCTATATAGTGACATGATATTTAAATATTTATGAATACTAAGAGGATTCATGTAAGTGATGTGGTCTTAGTATTAATAGTGAAAGGTAGAAATGATTGTTATAGTTTATCGCTATCGAAAAGGATATCGAATACTGAATGACTTGAATACCAAATGATCTGATTATTGAATAATTGGAGTACTGAATAATTTGAAAACTGAATGAAATGAATATTGAATTGATTTGAACACTGATTTACTGATGTGTCAGAAGGATAGTTTGAAATCGAATGATTGATGGTGGTAAAGTTAAATGAATTGTTTCACCATATTAGATGAAGGTATTACTTATATTGACATTTGAAACTATTACCAAAATTACATACGAAAATGGTTTCATAGCATTGTTTTTAAGCATAATTTGCTACAGTTTTCAGATGTTATAATAGCATTTATATAAATGCTATAAAGTATAGATTAGCTTTAAAAAGAAAGTATATGGTATATACGTACTTTCATATACGAAACCTCTTAAAGAACTTCACCATATGCTTTACATGATTTTAAAAAGAAAAGCTAAAGATTTAAATGTTTTATGAGACTGTAGGCACCCTAAAAGAATGAAATTCAATAAAGCATAGTGGAAACCGTCTAATTGGAGCTTTGCTCATTAGGCAGAGAGATGCTTGTCCGACAATAGTCGTGGACAGGTCTCAGTCACGCCTGATCAGTGGGGCTGAGAGAGATGAGGTCTATGGCCATAGATAGCGCCCTAGTTGGTTTCCAGGGGACGATGACATGATTTTCACTGCTAGCTACAGTGATTTAAGTCTTTATTGATAGAGAGATGATAGGGATCTAGCCTAGTCTCTAACTGATATGATATGAAGTCTAGAGTATGATTTTATTGATATGAACTCTAAACTTGACATGATTTATACTGTACATGAAACAGATTTGAAATGAAATATGTTTTGAAATAGCACATGTTTTAAAAGTCCATGAGATATGAATTCGACACTTATATGATTTATATGTGATTTTGTGTCGAACATGGCATAATATGCGGTCTAGAGTATAGTTTGATTTGACATGAACTCTAGACCTGATATGATTTACAGAATATGTTTTAAAAGTATATGATAAATGATTTCGACACTTACATGATTTATATACGATTTTGTGTCGAATTTGAAATGACATGCGGTTTAGAGTATAGATTGATTTGATATGAACTCTAAACCTGATATGATTTATAGTATATGAAAAATGTTTTAAAACTGCACATGTTTTAGACATGCTCCGAAAACGAATACATGAACTGACATTGAACATGTTTCTATCATGCCTTAAAGGCAAATTTGAAATGAATTGAAAATTCATATGTTGAGCATGTCCTAAAGTATATATGATATGATTTGAAATGATAGCGGTTTATATAGAAAAATTACATGAATTGCATATTAAACCCTGATATGATAATATGCTTAGTATATGAGAATTTCATGAAGAATGTCATGACTCGACGTTATTGATGTTTCATCTATATGATGACATGATATGATATGATATATGAACATAAGATTGATATGAAAAGAATTCTGATCTTACTCTATCGTGATCATAAATTCCCATACGATAAGTGATATGAATTGATATAAGACGGGAATATGATTGTTAAATGTAAAGTGACTCGATAGGATATCTCAATTAAACATGAAGAATATATGAGGAGTACCATGACTCAGTGGTAACGATATTTTATTAATATGATGTCATGATATGATATGAAACATGAATATAGAATTACACGAAGAGAATTATGACTTCGTACCACCGTGATCATGATCAACAATATGAGAATGGATAAGAGATGATATGAGAATTGATAAGAGATAATATGAGAATCGATAAGAGATGATAGAATACAGAAATATGATTATGAAATGAAAAGTAAATATGAGAATCGATATGAGATGATAGCATACCAAAGTATAATTATGAAATGAAAAGTGAAAATGAGAAGTGATAATGAGATATATCGATGAGAAAGGATTAACTGTAATTGCATCCTTACAAGTTTTAAGCATTGCAGTTTAAGACAGTGTAATCCTACTCATATATTTATATTAGTATCTTACTGAGCTGTGGTTTTGCTCACCCCACTAAATTTCATCTCTTTCAGATTATTGAAGTTAACATCTGCCATGTGAGCTGCTCAGTGGGCATCGGAGACTGTATATGGACTTGGTACTAGTCTTCTGAGGTATATGTTTCTTATAAAATACTTGTTTACATGTAAGGCTTAAATTGATGCACAGTACATATTCTGTTTAACAAGTCGGGATGTAACTAAGAACCGCTTCCCTGTTTGTTAAATATTTAAATGAAATGACTATAGGTCACCTAAATAGTATAGTGACTACACTGACACCGAATACAAACCTAAAAATGAAAAAGAAAAATTTAGTCCATAAATTTGTAGACTAAGAAAAGTATAAGAATCAAGTGAAAGTCGCGGTCCTCGGGTCGTTATTGTGAGGGCCCGAAGTACATTACGGGTCATTCATCACCTCACTCATCCGTATTGTCCGCTCCGGGTTCTAGAGGTGGCCCCCGTCATGCAGACGTGGCACTTAGCCCCTCACGGATTTCTTTCGCGTCCGCCGTTACTCGAACCCCTTACCACTTGTAAGTGTCGAGTAACGACTAACGTGAGGACTTAGTCCAATGGTTAGTCGTTACTCGACACTTACAAGTGGTAAGGGGTTCGAGTAGCGGGGGACGCAAAAGAAATCCGTGAGGGGCTAAGTGCCACGTCTGCGTGACGGGGGCCACCTCTAGAACCCAGAGCGGACAATACGGATGAGTGAGGTGATGAATGACCCGTAAGGTACTTTGGGCCCTCACAATAAAACGTGCATTTTATTGTGACGCCCCGGGGTGCACCCGCTGGTCCACCGACCCGAGCTACCACCCCAGGCGGGTCACTCATCCGTATTGTCCGCTTTGGGGTGCACCACATAGGCCACCGCCCCTCACGGATTTCTTTCGCGTCCTCCGCTACTCGAACCCTTGACATCCAAGCGATTCGAGTAACGACTAACCATTGGATCTAGGTCCAATGGTAGTCGTGTCTTGACACTTACAAGAGGAAAGGTGTTCGAGCACGACGGAACGCGAAAGAAATCCGTGAGGACCTAAGTGCCACGTCAGCTGAACTGGCGGGGGCCACCTCTAGAATCCAAAGCGGACAATACGGTTGAGTGCGACCGGCCTCACATGATACTGGTCGTCACAATAAAACGCATGTTTTTTTGTGACGACCAGTATCATGTGGGGCCGGTCGCACTCAACCGTATTGTCCGCTTTGGATTCTAGAGGTGGCCCCCGTCAGTTCAGCTGACGTGGCACTTAGGTCCTCACGGATTTCTTTCGCGTCCGCCGCTACTCGAACCCTTGACATCCAAGCGATTCGAGTAACGACTAACCATTGGACCTAGGTCCAATGGTTAGTCGTTACTCAAATCGCTTGGATGTCAAGGGTTCGAGTAGCGGCGGACGCGAAAGAAATCCGTGAGGACCTAAGTGCCACGTCAGCTGAACTGACGGGGGCCACCTCTAGAATCCAAAGCGGACAATACGGTTGAGTGCGACCGGCCCCACATGATACTGGTCGTCACAAATATGAATTACATCCCTTATCTTACTTCATAAGAAAGTAGTACTGTGAATATGTCTAAATACAGAAAATAAATGATCATACCTTATTAAATAAATCGACCGTCGCATTGTCCCTACATGCGCAGTCGAAAATCCTTTTACTGCTAGACTCTCAGTCTTCGAAAACCTGAAATGTTAAAATTAAGGGGTGAGCAAACCACGGCAAAGTAAGGGAATTATATGCATACTTGATATTCAACTATCCTATATGCTAAAAAACTTTTTCATTTTTCCTATGGACTTTAGGCACACATGTAGGAAGGATACTACAGTCGGCTAGGGATTCGGATGGAGTAAGGTAGGTTTTTTAAAATACCTATCTTGTCCTGGAACCTAGAAGCAACTGTAGAGTAATAAATTTCATTTTGTTTGAAATTCAAGTCCTTTTACTTTTTATTTCATATCTTGTTCATATTCATTTCAAAATAATGCTTTTATGAAATAAAGCATTTAAATAAAATAACTAATATTCATATATTCTTTAAAATGAATATTAGTTAAAAATGAATATTAGTTAAATCATCATCATTTTCCTTTAAAACTCATTTCACATTTTACTGTACAATCATAATTAGTACAGTGCTTTAAAATAGCAAAATAAGCTATTAAACCTTGTTCGTATAACATATAAATCATTTAAATCTAATATTCAATTTTAAAATTAAAATAAGAATATTAGATTTACCTTCCTCCTTTTTCCTTTTGAAAACATATCATATGTTCATATTATATATCATATGAAAATCATCTCGTAGTACTAAAATCAATACTGAAATAAGCACTTTGTAAAATGCTATAAATCACTTTCATTTCACGTATCACATATCATGTAAAACCTTTACATTTCACATATCACATATCATGTAAAAACATTTTCATTTAAAACATATCATATATGGAGACTTAGGCACGCACGCCCAGCCCGTCCACTAGGTCGTTACTCGTATCATGTTATAAACCCCGAAGGGTATAAATAATCATGTCAAATCTATGGCCATAGTCTATAATTGTCCTCAGCGGATCACTGATCAGGTGTCGGCCGGGACTACATATCACATATCACATATTACATATCACATATCACATATCAACATGATAGGATGTCATCTAGTCTCAAAACTGTATTTTTCATCATCAGAAAACCTTTATGGAATTTATAAAAATATATAATTTCATCATTTAGAACCATAAAGGTTATAAAACCATTTAGTGAATATTTAAGAAATATATATAAAAATATTCACTTTATTTCCTTTCATTTTCTATCTCGTATTATGTGTAACTTACATATCAAGAGAATTTTCGGTGATTTCATTATCACCATTCTCGAAGAGAATTTTCGGTGATTTCATTATCACCATTCTTGAAAACATTTTTCTGTGATTTCATTATCACCATTCTTGAAAACATGAATATTTTAACATCACTCTCATTTTATCCATGTTTTTATGGAAAATACTCATTTTCTCGATTTTCGTGGTTGAAAATCATTTCTCATGAAATAAAATCATTTATTATGATTTTATGAAATTTTCTAGAAATTTTCAGTAATTTTCGATAATTTTTCGGCAGTATAACGGCTGCCAATTGGCTAGCCTCCTGCACGAAAAATACAGTTTATAATTTCCAGCCAGTACTTCATTCCAAATTCCAACAAATCATTCATCATCATAATTTCATAAAATATTTTCATAAAATATTTCGAAATTAAAACATGCAGACTGAATATCCTTACAGTACTGCACATGCATCCCTTACTTTTCCGGGTTGACGACTTCCTCTTATCGGTCGCGCCCGTACTCCATCTCTACCGATCCATCGTCTCGATCGTCGAGAATAATTTCTGAAATTTAAATTCTAAATTTTAGAATTTTCTCAAATTATTTAAATAAATAATTTATTTAAATAATTATCATTAATAATTTCTCGGATTTCTTACCGATTCTCGAGATTCTCGAGTTCCTAAGAATTTTCCGAATTCCCGAACATTTTCCTCTTTTTCTTCCTTTTTCTCTTTTTTCTTCTTTTCTCTTTCTTTTCTTTTTTCTTTTTTCTTTTTCCTTTTTCTTTTCTTTTCTTTTCTTCCAGCCGGACCGGTCAGACCGGCCAATGTCTTTCCTCGCTGGTTCTTCACCGGCGGCCAGTTCTCCGACGGTTCACTGGCTCCTTAGCTGGCCGACGGCACGGCGAAGCTACTGGTGCCCTCCTTTTACCCTGGATCGGCGGCACGACGGCGGATCGACTCGATTTAGCTTCGGTTTCTTCCGCCTCTTCGCCGGCCTTCCTCCGCCGTTCACCACACCTCGGGTGACCTCCATCGTCTTCCTCTCCCTCCGACGGTGCTTCGATGGCAGTGGCAGTGCCTGGATCGGCCGGCACCTCCGTCTACCATTTTTCCTTTCCTTTTCGGCTTCGCCGGTTTTTCCCTTCTGTTTCACCGCGTTTCACTTCTTCTTTCCGTCCTTTCTCATCGCTGGTCGCCTCCTCCTCTTCTTCCTCTCGCTGGCGACGTCTTCTTCTTCTTCCTTTGGTCGGCCGACGTCGGCCGGCTTCTCCCCGGGTTCCTCTCCTTTATTTTCCTTTGTTTTAGGCAGAAACGGGGTCCCGATCCCGTTTCTGTTTTATTCTTTTTTTTTTCATATATAATATATATAATTATTTCTTTTAATTATATATATATATTTATATAACCCATTTATTTATATATATATATATATCTATACACATCACTTTAAAATAAAATAATATATATTTCATATATATTTTATTTATATACATAATTGTATATAAAATATACACATTTATTTATTTAATACAAAATAGTATATATTTATTTTATAATATATACTATATTTCATATATATATATATATTTATTTACATAAAAACATCTGCAAATATATTTATATAATCTAATTATATAAATATATTTTTATACGCATTCTACTAAATTTTGGATTTCCTTAATATCCAATTTATTTACACCTATTTTCGTTTCTTATTTAATTTGGATTTCCATTTATCCAAATTAGTTTTCTTCTCTTCATTATTTTCCATAACTTCAACCTTATCCTTATTCCCAATTTAATTTTCCTTTATTCGAATTTCCACTATCAGTCACTTCTTCACTTTTCGAAATTTCCACAATATTCCGATTCCACAATTCTATTTATTTATTTCCTCTTATCTATTTTCTTAAATATTAATTTCCAATATTAATAATTTCCAATAAATGGAAAATTTGTGGTTATCACATTCTCCCCACCTTAAGAAATTCGGTCCTCCGAATTTTTCTTAAGTTAAAGGTGGTGCCATTCTGTATACTCATTATCTTGTATACTTATCATTCTTAACCTTTTGATCATCTTCTGTATTATACTGCCAGTGTACCTTTAAGATCATAATCACCTTTTATACCTCTGTATATCATTTCTCATCATATACTTATACTCCTTTAAATTTCTTATCAATTGGGAGTTATCCATTTCCACTCCTTTTCATATCACATATGATTCATATTATTCTTCATTCATTTTTTTATTTAGTGCCAAGTCGATACATTTCAATAATTTTCATTTACGGATTTTAATCAATAGTATGTAATTGTCCCAGTAGCTTTCACATCTCATGCATCCTCTCTCTCAGCATATCATCGAGCGTTTCCATTCTACGCTCAGATATTTACATTATGTACAAAGCAGTGCTGTCAATAGATTTGGAATCTCAGAGCCTTTTGCTATTTCCCATTAACATATAGCTACTCAGAGATTCCCATCACATATAGTGCTCACTGGAACTTCACATACATACTCATCATCTTTTAATCATATTTCGACTACGGCACTAAAGAATCTAAGAGTTTGATAATAGAGAAGTGATTTCATTGGACTATCAGTCTAGAATCACTTCCATATTATCATATCTCTTTTAGATTCTTCATTATTATCTCAAATACTCTTTTCATATTTATTTCATCAAATACTGCAGCTCATTTGCAGACTTTGCTATTTACCATTTTTTTACCATAATTTAATCAGGAGACAATCATTTCCTCCCATATCTACTTCCATGTAATCTCATCATTACATCTCTTATTCTTATGGTATACTCTATATCACTTAGGTTTTAGAATATACCGGAGAATATACTCTTTTGATAATTTAGATTCCATCATGGCATCATCAAATTATAATTTGATTTTCTCATTATTTAACTTCATCATTAAATCTATAATTATCAATTTAATCACCTCATTATCCATACAAATCCACTATTTCCATCATTTCGAGGTGGTGGTATATATATATATATATATATATCATTTTTCATTTACATTACTGGCAGTAAAATGTAGATCATTTCTTTACTCCTGTAAGTATAATTATTTTTCCTCTATCGAGTTTGGCTCGATCTTATATCTAGCCATAATCATGTGGTAACCACAAAATCACTTTTAATTTTAAATTTGGGAACTACCTCATATTCATGTTTCCTCTTCTTCATGTACTTTCCTCTTATGACATATTCATCTTTTCCTTTATCATTATTTCGATCACTTTTCATCAGTGGTAAAGTATTCCACTATTAAATTCTTTTAACCTTTTACATATCATCTATATATGTATTCATTCACTGACTTTAACCTCTTTATTTATTAATCACATCTGTAGAGCAGCTAACCCATAACTCTCCTATACACTAGCAATAGTATTTAGCTTGACCCAGTTCATTCTGTATCTCAATCATTATCTCTTCATCATTGACAGATTCATATCGCTCTGTCATTCGAGATCATATATTTTAGAAAGAGATAATGTCTAGCTAAATCTTCTATTTTCCCTTCTTACATATAATCTATTATCTTTGAGAGTCTGCGGGGTTATACCACTATGCTGCTCATTTTTCATTTGTACCTTAGACTGTATCGGTATATCATCATATTATCCATATTTGGATGCCTCATTCATTCGGCTTATATACCTCACAAGGTATTTCATTAACCTTATAAACCTCAATAGAAACTCGTAAAAATTAAATCGAGTTCAAATCATTATCATCTTACGATCATCAATTTTCAACTTTTCATCTAGTAATGCCTTGTACAGAGATTGATTCTTATAAGGTCCTTGTACATCTCTGATTAAATCAATTTAAGGCATCACTTCCATATAGATATTTATTTGTTCTTTATAAGAACTTTATTGCATAATAGGTATTTAATACTCCATTTAATTCATCCACAATCACATCATCTGTATTTCCATCCTTTACATCAATATATGTAAATTTCATTATCCACAATATTTTTCAAATTTATTTTCCTAAGCTTTTCAGATTCTCTTTATATGTTTCCAATATAAGCTTAGAATTAGATTTCATATAATCAATCGAGTCAATGTTAGCTTGCTATCTACAATCCATATAGCTCTAAAATTTATCGGGAATGTCATTCGATACTTCCTTTAATCATACCTTTCTTATCAGTTTGGACATTTATCTCTATGTCCCATCATTTCACTCAAGGCAAAGATATTTAATATTTAAATCATTTTAACATTTACTCCACCTTGATTTGTTTATTTCTCATACTTCACAGCATATCAATCCTCTTAATTTACAATGCTGTATTAAGTGTAATTATTTGATTAACACCTTTCACAGCTAACCGATTTATTATTTAAATTTATTTTTTTTTTCAATCATCTTCATTTATAATTAAGGTTAGCTGTCATCATCCTCATCTCTTATCTTCACTTACCGATCTTATGCATATTCTCCCATTCATATACTCCATACAGTACATCATTTCTATAAAACATATTTCAAACTATTTCGGTTCTATAATTATCTGTTTGATACCTCAAAAATAGTAGGAATGTATAAAACTAAAATTAATCGTACTGATATAGCTTTCATCATCTATACTGATTTCTTTCTCAGTCATTTCCAGTCATCATATTACTTTTCATCATATCCAACGATCCTGTGATAATATCCCATTAATACACTTTTAATTTAGACCCACAAAAATCAATACTAAGTCGCTCATCCTGCGACTTTCCTATAACCATTTGGGTCACATCAATCATCTAAGTGTAAGTGCAATTATAATCAGGATCGTTATACACATATTACGTCCTTTATACCCTCAATAACTCCATTACTATCAATATATTGAAAATCAACTTGGTTTATCATTATTCGAACCATAATCCCACATAGGGGCATTTTCATCATTTTCACATTTATTTCTTTCTCTTCATTATACATTTAAATCAATGATCTTATTATCTATTTGCTTATAATACCCCTTTCTCATACCATTATCAGCAGTTTAAAATCTTTTTCGATTTTGACAGAGAAATCCAATAAAATCCATAATTGGATTATTTTGCATGAAATGCAACTTTACATCATCAATTACTCTGTCAAATCAGTTCATTCAAACTTCCGTTGGTCTATTTTGACTCCCGGTAAAATTTTGAGGGCAGGGGTATTTTGGTCATTTTTGTCCAAAAATTTTCTCTCTCCTTAAAATACCTTTAATCGATGATCTTAATGTCTATTTAGTGATGATACTTCATTCCCCTCCTTTATATCATCACTTTCAGGTCTCAGTTCGATCCGGACAGAAAAGTACTGGTGGGGCCCTCACCGAGTCCATTTCTATTCATTACCGAACCAACCTTCATTTAGATCATAAGATCACCATTTCAAGTAATATTCCTGAGCCGTTTTCCCTTTTTAGCATTCCTTATTTTATAATTACTCACTCCCTTCTAAACACTTAATTCAATTTGTAATCATTTATTTTCTTTATGTATTCAAACTACACAGTACAATAGGGGATGTTAACCTTTTCAACACATTTCCTTTCCAAAGTATCAACAAACATCAGGCCAACTCTGCTCTGATACCATTAAATCTGTCACAACTCGTGACCCTATTTTTCACCTTATTCTATACATTTTATATGGTTGGGCTGTCTGCGATACTTTACTTTTTCTTTTTCATATAAATAATTTCATATTAAATGATAATATGAATTACATCCCCTATCTTAATTCATAAGAAAGTAGTACTGTGAATATATCTAAATGCAGAAAATAAATGATCATATCTTATTAAATAAATCAACCGTCGCATTGTCCCTCCATGCGCAGTCGAAAATCCTTTAACTGCTAGACTCTCGGTCTTCGAAAACCTGAAATGTTAAAATTAAGGGGTGAGCAAACCACGGCTCAGTAAGGGAATTATATTCATACTTGATATTCAGCTATCCTATATGCTGAAAAACTTTTTCATTTTTCCTATGGGCTCTAAGCCACATGTAGGAAGGATACTACAGTCAGCTAGGGATTCGGATGGAGTAAGGTAGGTATTTTAAAATACCTATCTTGTCCCGGAACCTAGAAGCAACTGTAGAGAGTAATAAATTTCATTTTGTTTGAAATTCAAGTCCTTTTTACTTTTTATTTCATATCTTGTTCATATTCATTTCAAAATAATGCTTTTATGAAATAAAGCATTTAAATAAAATAACTAATATTCATATATTCTTTGAAAAGAATATTAGTTAAATCATCATCATTTTCCTTTAAAACTCATTTCACATTTTACTGTACAATCATAATTAGTACAGTGCTTTAAAATAGCAAAATAAGCTATTAAACCTTGTTCGTATAACATATAAATCATTTAAATCTAATATTCAATTTTAAAATTAAAATAAGAATATTAGATTTACTTTCCTCCTTTTTCCTTTTGAAAACATATCACATGTTCATATTATATATCATATGAAAATCATCTCGTAGTACTAAAATCAGTATTGAAATAAGCACTTTGTAAAATGCTATAAATCACTTTCATTTCACGTATCACATATCATGTAAAACCTTTACATTTCACATATCACATATCATGTAAAAACATTTTCATTTAAAACATATCATATATGGAGACTTAGGCACGCACGCCCAGCCCATCCACTGGGTCGTTACTCGTATCATGCTATAGACCCCGAAGGGTATAAATAATCATGTCAGATCTATGGCCATAGTCTATAATTGTCTTTGGCGGATCACTGATCAGGTGTCGACCGGGACTACATATCACATATCACATATTACATATCACATGTTACATATCACATATCAGCATGATAGGATGCCATCTAGTCTCAAAACTGTATTTTTCATCATCAGAAAACCTTTATGGAATTTATAAAAATATATAATTTCATCATTTAAAACCATAAAGGTTATAAAACCATTTAGTGAATATTTAAGAAATATATATAAAAATATTCATTTTATTTCCTTTCATTTTCTATCTCGTATTATGTGTAACTTACATATCAAGAGAATTTTCGGTGATTTCATTATCACCATTCTCAAAGAGATTTTTCGATGATTTCATTATCACTATTCTTGAAAATATTTTTCTGTGATTTCATTATCACCATTCTTGAAAACATGAATATTTTAAAATCACTCTCATTTTATCCATGTTTTTATGGAAAATACTCATTTTCTCGATTTTCGTGGTTGAAAATCATTTCTCGTGAAATAAAATCATTTATTATGATTTTATGAAATTTTCTAGAAATTTTCAGTAATTTTCGATAATTTTTCAGCAGTATAACGGCTGCCGATTGGCTAGCCTCTTGCACGAAAAATACAGTTTATAATTTCCAGCCAGTACTTCATTCCAAATTCCAACAAATCATTCATCATCATAATTTCATAAAATATTTTCATAAAATATTTCGAAATTAAAACATGCAGACTGAATATTCTTACAGTACTGCACATGCATCCCTTACCTTTTCCGGGTTGACGATTTCCTCTTATCGGTCGCGCCCGTACTCCATCTCTACCGATCCATCGTCTCGATCGTCGAGAATAATTTCTGGAATTTAAATTCTAAATTTTAGAATTTTCTCAAATTATTTAAATAAATAATTTATTTAAATAATTATCATTAATAATTTCTTGGATTTCTTACCGATTCCCGAGATTCTCGAGTTCCTAAGAATTTTTCAAATTCTCGAACATTTTCCTCTTTTTCTTCCTTTTTCTCTTTTTTCTTCTTTTTTCTTTCTTTTCTTTTTTCTTTTTCTTTTTCTTTTTCTTTTTCCTTTTTCTTTTCTTTTCTTTTCTTCCAGCCGGATCGGTCAGACCGGCCAGTGTCCTTCCTCGCCGATTCTTCGTCGGCAACCGGTTCTCCGACGGTTCACTGGCTCCTCAGCTGGCCGACGGCACGACGAAGCTACCGGTGCCCTCCGTTTACCCTGGTTTGGCGGCACGGCGGCGGATCGACTCGATTTAGCTTCGGTTTCTTCCGCCTCTTCGTTGGCCTTCCTCCGTCGTTCACAGCGCCTCGGGTGGCCTCCGTTGTCTTCCTCTCCCTCCTACGGTGCTTCAGTGGCGGTGGTGGTGCTTGGATCGGCTGGCACCGTCGTCTACCATTTTTCCTTTCCTTTCCGGTTTCGCCGGTTTTTCCCTTCTGTTTCACCGCGTTTCTCTTCTTCTTTCCGTCCTTTGCCATCGCCAGTCGCCTCCTCTTCTTCTTCCTCTCGCCGACGACGTCTTCTTCTTTTTCCTTTGGTCGGCCGGCGTCGGCCGGCTTCTCCCCGGGTTCCTCTCCTTTATTTTCCTTTGTTTTAGGCAGAAATGGGGTCCCGATCCCGTTTCTGTTTTATTCTTTTTTTTTTCATATATAATATATATAATTATTTCTTTTAATTATACATATATATATATATATTTATATAACCCATTTATTTATATATATATATATATATCTATACACATCAATTTAAAATAAAATAATATATATTTCATATATATTTTATTTATATACATAATTGTATATAAAATATACACATTTATTTATTTAATACAAAATAGTATATATTTATTTTATAATATATACTATATTTCATATATATATATTTATTTACATAAAAACATTTGCAAATATATTTATATAATCTAATTATATAAATATATTTTTATACGCATTCTTATTTTACTAAATTTTGGATTTCCTTAATATCCAATTTATTTACACCTATTTTCGTTTCTTATTTAATTTGGATTTCCATTTATCCAAATTAGTTTTCTTCTCTTCATTATTTTCCATAACTTCAACCTTATCCTTATTCCCAATTTAATTTTCCTTTATTCGAATTTCCACTATCAGTCACTTCTTCACTTTTTGAAATTTCCATAATATTCTGATTCCATAATTCTATTTATTTATTTCCTCTTATCTATTTTCTTAAATATTAATTTCCAATATTAATAATTTCCAATAAATGGAAAATTTGCGGTTATCACAGTACTACAAGGGATGTCAACCTTTTTCAACTCATTTTGTTCCACAAGCATCGACAGACATCAGGCCAACCTTATCCTAATACCATTAAATCTGTCACAACCCGTGGCCATATTTTTTTCACATTTTTCTATATATCTTATATGGTTGGGCTGTCTATGATGCTTTTCTTTTCACTTTAATTCATTTAAAATACAATATCCGTAATTTCATAAATTAACAGAATTACATAATTACAAATTTTATTTGTAAACAAAACTTACATCCCCTTATTAATACAATGCTATACTATAAATAAAAAATATGAACATATAAAATCAAATCATTGTACCTCCGAAATAAATTGAGCGGTCACATATCATCCAGATGCACAGCCGGGATCCTCGAATGCAAGATCTCGCAGTCACTGAAAATCTGAAATGTTAAAATTAAGGGGTGGGCAAACCACGGCTCAATAAAGAAGTTATATGTAACTCTTGATATCTAGATATCTGTATGCTATAAAATTTTCATTTTTCCTATAAGTGCTCTAAGGACCAAATAGGAAGGATACTACAATCGACTAGGAATCTAGATGGAGTTCAGAAGGTATTTTGAAATACTTGTCTTGTCCCAATGTGATAACCGCAAATTTTCCATTTATTGGAAATTATTAATATTAGAAATTAATATTAAAGAAAATAGATAAGAGGAAATAAATAAATTAAAGTAAATAAATAAAATTGTGAGAATCGGAATATTGTGGAAATTCCGAGAATGGAGGAAGTGATAAAATTTGGAAATTTAAGTGAAGGAAATTAAATAAAGAATAGGGAAATTTAATTTGGATAAATGGAAATCCAAATTAAATAAGAAAATGAGAAATGAGAATAAAATATGGTTATATAATTACAAATTATATAAATGTATTTTGATATAAATACATATGTGTTTAAATACTGTATGGTATATAGTATATATTAAAGGTACATTGGTATATATAAGAATATATATATACTATTTGATAAATTTAAATAATACATATGTATTCAAGTATGATATTTTATGTATATGTAAGTATATACATATTTGAGAAAATATAAATATTAAATTACATTAAAGTTTAAATGTATATATATTGTAAATACAATATATATGGAATTATGACATTTATATAAATATTTATATAAATGTTATTTAATTTTAAGTATATAAATATACATATATATATACTAGATATATATTTTTGTAATGTACAATATATATAATTTATATAATATATATATATATTTATATTGTATTATATTATACATGAAATAATATTATATGTATAATATATGATAAATATTATATGTATAATATATGATATATAGTATATAATGTAGTATATACTTAATTTAGAAAGGGAACTAAAAAGAAAAGAGAAACAGAATCGGGAAGACCCCGATTCTGCCTTCCCCAGGCGAGATCGCCCCCGTCAGCGGCCGCCGGAGAAGGAAAGGGAGAGAGGAGAAGAGAAAGTCGTCGCCGGCAAAGCAAGAGGAAGCCGGAGGAAACGCCGGCGAAGCGAAACGGAGAAGGAATCGACGCGAAACGACGGAAAATCGAGGAAGAAAACGAAACTAGATCTGGCGGTTGCCGGCGGAATTGGCCGCCGCCACTACAACCGAAGCATCGGTGGAAGGAGAGGAATGGGATGGAGGCCACCGGTGAGGCCAACGACGGCGGAGGAAGGCCGACGGAGGAGGAGAAGTGACCGAAGGTAAACCGAGTAGATCCGCCGCCGTGCCGCCGATCCAGGCTGAGCTGAGGCCACCGACAGCTTCGTCTCAACGCCGGCCAGCTGCTGAGCCACCGAACCGCCGGAGAATCAGCCGCCGGAGGAGAACCGGCAGTGGAGGAAGGTTGACCGGTCTGACTGGTCTGAACCGGTCAGACCAAGGAAAAAAAAAAGAAAAAGAAAAAAAAGAAAAGAAAAAGAAAAAAAAAAGAAAAGAAAAAGGAAAAAGAAAAAGAAAAGAAAAGAGAAAAAGAAGAAAAGGAAGAAAGAGGAGAGAGAAAAAGGGAATTCCGGGAATTTAAAAAATTCTCGAGAATTCGGAGATTACGGGAAATCTCGAGAAATACGGGAATCGGTAAGAAATCCCGAAAAGTACTAAATTATTTAAATAATTTATTTATTTAAATAATTGTAGAAAAATTCTAAATTTTAGAATTTAAATTCCAGAAAAATTCTCTCGATGATCGAGATGAGGAATCGGAACAGATGGAGTACGGGCGCGACCGGTAGGAGGCAGTCGCCAACCCGAAACAGGTAAGGGAGACATGTGCCGCCTGTAAGGATATTCGGCCATGTTTTTAAATTGCATTTAATTTTATAAATGCTATTGATAACTATCGGTTTTATAGTGTGATGGTTTATCGGATGAAATTGTGATGAAACACCGGTTGAAAATATAAACTGTATTTTCGTGCAGGAGGCTAACCAAATCGGTAGCCGTTATAATGCCGAAAAATTATCGAAAAAATTACTGAAATTTACCGAAAATCACCGAAAACCAAAATAAAAGATTTGATTTCACGTGAAACGATTTCTAACATGAAAATCGAGAAATCGATTAGTTTTCATAAAACATGAATATATTGATAATTAATTTTAAAATATTCATGTTTTGAAAATGGTGAAAAAAGGAAATCACCTAAATTTATTCTGATAGGTGATATTTCACGTGAAACGAAATGAAAATGAAAAAGAGACTGAAGTGAATATTTTTACAAATATTCTTAAATATTCACTTGATTTTACAGAAAACCTTTGTGGTTTAATTATGGAAATAATTAATTATGAATATTCCATAAAGGTTAAGAAAGGATGAATAATTATGATTTCGAGACTAAAGGTCCCTACACTTGTTTTTAAAAGAAAACATTGAGATGAGAATTTAAAGTTAGAAAATAAATATTTTATTTTCATAAAGTATAAAAATAATTTATTTGAATTCCGATAATTATAAAATCATGTTTTCAATTTAATGCATGGAAAAACGTGCATATATGTTTTATGGTGAAAAAAGATAGTTTTAACCTTTTACATGTTCAGTGATGATTTTTCAAACTATCTTCATCGCAATTTATAAAGAAATGTTTGAAGCATGAATTTCGTTCTGAAATTAAATTCCATAGTCTTTTGATAATTAGCTAAACGAATTTATGATTTCTATGTATATTTTTCAATAATGCTATAAGTATGTTTTCCGAAAAAGGTATCGGAGTGGCACCCCCCAGGCTAACTTAGACCCTGGCACGCCCGGTCCTTACTATTTTATATCAGTTGTATGATTTAAGTATATGTTTTCTGAAAAAGGTATCGGAGTGGCAAACCCCAGGCTAACTTAGACCCTGGCACGTCCGGTCCTTACTAATTTATATCGATGGTATGTAAGTAAGTTTTGAGACTAAGGCTTTCCTATAGTTTATGTTATTGCCTGTCATGCTTGCCACATTGTGCATGTTTCCGTCCCTTGTGGCATATGTTTAGCCCACGTCGTGCATGTTCTCGCCCACATTGTGTATGTTTTCATCCTTTGTGGGTATGTTGGTCCTTCGTGGTGCATGTTCGCTGTACGACTCTGATCAGGTCTACAGCCCATACCATGGCCATAGGTATTCCGTTCCCTCTTCGGAGGAAGAAGTAAGTGTCATGACCGCATACTTGCTATATGATTTTGCCTAGTCTCCATGAATTGTATGAAAAGTTTTATTAATTATGATGTTAAGTTTCGAAAGTATGATGCATGTTTGAAACAAGTATGAATTTTAGATATATGCATTAAAGAATTCATACAATGATTTAAAGTATGAAATGCATTATTATGGCATTTGTTTTCTGCATATATCGATACTATGACTATTTTAAATGCATTTCTTATGAGGCTTTAGTACGATACGGTTATTGATTTGAAAAGAGAAATAAATGTTTATTCTAAAAGAGTAACATAAGAATTATTTCTAAGATAAAGAAAATCGAAGAAGTAATTATCCAATGATTTGATATTTGCAAATCACTGTACTGTACTGTTTTTACTGTACTGAAGAGAAGAGAAGAGAAGTAAACCACTGTTTTTATTACTGAACTGTCAAGGGTTTTAAAGTATACCGAAGTGGAAAGGAACAAGTGGTTTACTCTGTGGAAAAACAAAAATTATATCGTTTTGAAACAACAAAATTGATATTCTCTACAGTTGCTTCTAGGTTCCGGGACAAGTATGGTATTCTAAAATACCTACCTTATTCTATCTGGATCCCTAGCCGACTGTAGTATCCTTCCTACATGTGTGCCTAGAGCCAGCTAGGAAGATTTTAAAGAAAGTGAAGAAAAAAAAAAATATTTTCAGCATATAGATAGCTGAATATCAAGTGTGACATATAACTCTCTTACTGAGCCGTGGTTTGCTCACCCCTTAATTTTAAACATTTCAGGTTTTAATGATTGTGAGATCAATTGATTGTGAATTACGGCTGTACACAAAGGACAATGTGACAGATCGACTGATTTATATGAGGTACGATTATTTATTTTCTGTATTTAGACATATCTGCAGTACTACTTATCTGATTAATTAAGATAGGGGATGTGTATAATATAAACAATGTACTGTACATTTGTTTAACAGTTAGTAAAAGTGAAGTATCACAGACAGCCCAACCGAAGGAATCGTGTAAAATAAGGTGAAAAATACGGTAACGGGATGTGACAGGTTTAATGGTATCAGAGCATGGTTGGCCTGATGTCTGTGAATACTTTTGGAAGGAAAAGTGTTAAACATCCCCGGTAGTACTGTGTTGTCTGAATATATAGAGAAAATAAATGATTGTAAATAGAGTAAAATAATTTAAAGGGAGTGAGAAAGTATAAATTGAGAATGTTAAAGAAATAATAGGCTCAGAAATACCAGAAAATTGGTGATCTTGAAATTTATTTGAAGGCCTGTTCGGTAAGGAATCGAAAGGACTCGGTGAGGGCCCCACCAGTACTTTACGGTCCGAACCGAACTGAGACCTGAAAGTGATGATATAAGGAGGGGAATGATATATCATCATTAAATAGACTTTAAGATCATCGATTGAGGGTAATTTGAAGAGAGAGAAAATTTTTGGCCAAAAATGACCAAAATACCCCTACCTCTGAAATTTTACAGGGAGTTAAAATAAACCAACAGAAGTTTGATTTGAGTGATTTGACAGAGAAATTGATGATGTAAAGCTACATTACATACAAAATAATTCAATTATAGATTTTAGTGGAATTCTCTGTCGAAATCGAATAAGATCTCAAATCGCTGATATTAGTACGAGAAGAGGTACTATCAGCACATAGATATTAAGATCCTTGATTCAAATGTATACTGAGGAGAAAGAAATAAATGTCGAAATGACGAAATTGCCCCTATGTTGGGCAAAGCTCTGAATAGTGATGAAATCAAGTTAATCTTGAATCCATTGATAATAATGGAATCATTAATGGCATGAGGATGAAATGTCCGAATTAATAAGAAAGCTGGGATTAAAGAAAGCATCGGATTTGAATTTCGATGGAACTTCTAGAATTATATAAATTGGAGGAATCGAGATAACTTTGACTCGATTTTGAATATGAAATCTGATTCTAAGCTTCTATCGGAGAACTTAGGAGAATCCGAAAGCTTAAGAAATTCACTCTGAAAAATGAAAGAATAATGAAGTGCACGTGTATAAGGTGTGATTGATGGAAATACAGATAACGTAAATTGTGGATAAGAAAGTTATCTGTATAAGTGTAAGTGAGAGAAGCACAAATGACATTGAAAATTAGATGAATAAAAAGGATGTATTAAATTCCTATCATTAATAAAGTTCTTTTGAAGAACAAATATTCATCTACATTATGGAATAGATGTCTTATGGATCTGATTCGATATGCATGAGGAGTTTATAAGACCTGTCTTGGTATAAAGCGTCCTTAGATAAAAGATTGGAGATTGATGTCTGTAAGATTATAATTAGAAACTCGGAGTGAATTTTACGAGTTCCTATTGAGGTTACAAGGTTAATGATTTACCTTGTGAGGTATATAAACCTAAAGAATGAGGCATCCATACATGAGTAAATTGATGAAATGCTGATAGAGCCTAAAGTACAAATGAAACATGAGCAGCATTGTGGTATAACCCTTAGACTCTTAAAGATTGTGAAATTGTGTTAAGATTGGCAAATAAGAGATATGGCTAGATAGTATCTCCTCTTGAGATATATGATCTCGGGATGACCGGATGACAGTGAATATGTCTACGATATAGAGATAATGATTGAGATACGAGATTAATGAGTCTTGCTAGATATTACTGCCAATCTATAAAAGAGTGATGAGATTAGCTGCTCTACTAATGTGATGTAATTAAAGAAAGAAGTTAAAGTCGGTAAAAGGATAAGTGTAAAGAAAAGATGGTATGCAAGATTTTACGAGATCTTAGCAGTATAGTACCATACCAATCGAGAAAATCGACTAAAAGGATGAATATATAATATATATATATATATGAAGAGATAAAAGTGGGAATATGAAAACCAAAAATGAAAGTGGAATAAGGAAATAAGTTATATGATGAGAAGGGAACATTAATATGAAATAGTTCCCGAAGGTAAGACTGAAAGTGATTTGTATTGGTTATCACATAACTGTGTCGAGATGTAAAATTAAGTCAGATTTGATAAATGAAATTAATGATACTCCAAGGAGTAAGATAATTGATATGTTTACTGCCAATATGTAAATGAAAAATGATTATACATATAACCATCGTAACGTGATAGAAACGGTAGAAGTATATAGATGATGTGGTGATTAAATGTATAAATTGAGGATTCAATTTTGGAATCTAGATTATAAAAGAGATTTAAAGACTATACTACATGAAGAGAATATGATTGTCTCATGATTGGTAATTGTAAGAGATAATCCATAATAAAGTTTGCAAGTGAAATGTCGTTTTGATAAAAGTGAAAATGAATATTGTGAGCAATAAAGAGTCCAAAAGAGAAATGATGATATGGAAGTGATTAAAGACTGATGATCTAAATAGAATCACTTTCCATTATCAGACTCTTAGATTCTCTAGTGCTGTAGTCGAAGTATTCGTGTTAAATGGTGTAAATGTGTATGTACAGTTCCAGTGAGCCTTACATGTGATGGGAGTCTCTGAGTTGTCATATGCTTAATGAGAAATAGCAAAAGGCTTTGAGATCCCAAGTGTATTGATAACACCGCTCCATATTGATATATATACATATATGAGCGTAAGATGTAAACGCTCCATGATATTGAGAGAGCGTGTGCATGAGATGTGAAAGCTACTGGGACACTTACATACAACTGATTGACATGTGTAATTGATAGTTTTAAACTATATCGACTTGGCACTAAGTGAGAAAAATGGAGGATGAACAGCATGGATCAGCTACGATATGAAAAATACTGTGCATGGACTCTTATGTGAAAAGAGTGGAAATGAAAACTCCCGATTTAATTAATGAACTTACGGGAGTATAGACATATATGATGAAATACAGCATGTAGTGGTCTAAAGTATTCTTGATGTTGAAAGTGTACTGGCAGTATTACTTGGAGGATGACCTAGAGGTTAAAAGTCGTAAGTATACGGCATGTATCACCTTTGGAATTAAGCTAAATTCGGAGGACCGAATTTCTTAAGGTGGGGAGAATGTGATAACCGCAAATTTTCCATTTATTGGAAATTATTAATATTAGAAATTAATATTAAAGAAAATAGATAAGAGGAAATAAATAAATTAAAGTAAATAAATAAAATTGTGAGAATCGGAATATTGTGGAAATTCCGAGAATGGAGGAAGTGATAAAATTTGGAAATTTAAGTGAAGGAAATTAAATAAAGAATAGGGAAATTTAATTTGGATAAATGGAAATCCAAATTAAATAAGAAAATGAGAAATGAGAATAAAATATGGTTATATAATTACAAATTATATAAATGTATTTTGATATAAATACATATGTGTTTAAATACTGTATGGTATATAGTATATATTAAAGGTACATTGGTATATATAAGAATATATATATACTATTTGATAAATTTAAATAATACATATGTATTCAAGTATGATATTTTATGTATATGTAAGTATATACATATTTGAGAAAATATAAATATTAAATTACATTAAAGTTTAAATGTATATATATTGTAAATACAATATATATGGAATTATGACATTTATATAAATATTTATATAAATGTTATTTAATTTTAAGTATATAAATATACATATATATATACTAGATATATATTTTTGTAATGTACAATATATATAATTTATATAATATATATATATATTTATATTGTATTATATTATACATGAAATAATATTATATGTATAATATATGATAAATATTATATGTATAATATATGATATATAGTATATAATGTAGTATATACTTAATTTAGAAAGGGAACTAAAAAGAAAAGAGAAACAGAATCGGGAAGACCCCGATTCTGCCTTCCCCAGGCGAGATCGCCCCCGTCAGCGGCCGCCGGAGAAGGAAAGGGAGAGAGGAGAAGAGAAAGTCGTCGCCGGCAAAGCAAGAGGAAGCCGGAGGAAACGCCGGCGAAGCGAAACGGAGAAGGAATCGACGCGAAACGACGGAAAATCGAGGAAGAAAACGAAACTAGATCTGGCGGTTGCCGGCGGAATTGGCCGCCGCCACTACAACCGAAGCATCGGTGGAAGGAGAGGAATGGGATGGAGGCCACCGGTGAGGCCAACGACGGCGGAGGAAGGCCGACGGAGGAGGAGAAGTGACCGAAGGTAAACCGAGTAGATCCGCCGCCGTGCCGCCGATCCAGGCTGAGCTGAGGCCACCGACAGCTTCGTCTCAACGCCGGCCAGCTGCTGAGCCACCGAACCGCCGGAGAATCAGCCGCCGGAGGAGAACCGGCAGTGGAGGAAGGTTGACCGGTCTGACTGGTCTGAACCGGTCAGACCAAGGAAAAAAAAAAAGAAAAAGAAAAAAAAGAAAAGAAAAAGAAAAAAAAAGAAAAGAAAAAGGAAAAAGAAAAAGAAAAGAAAAGAGAAAAAGAAGAAAAGGAAGAAAGAGGAGAGAGAAAAAGGGAATTCCGGGAATTTAAAAAATTCTCGAGAATTCGGAGATTACGGGAAATCTCGAGAAATACGGGAATCGGTAAGAAATCCCGAAAAGTACTAAATTATTTAAATAATTTATTTATTTAAATAATTGTAGAAAAATTCTAAATTTTAGAATTTAAATTCCAGAAAAATTCTCTCGATGATCGAGATGAGGAATCGGAACAGATGGAGTACGGGCGCGACCGGTAGGAGGCAGTCGCCAACCCGAAACAGGTAAGGGAGACATGTGCCGCCTGTAAGGATATTCGGCCATGTTTTTAAATTGCATTTAATTTTATAAATGCTATTGATAACTATCGGTTTTATAGTGTGATGGTTTATCGGATGAAATTGTGATGAAACACCGGTTGAAAATATAAACTGTATTTTCGTGCAGGAGGCTAACCAAATCGGTAGCCGTTATAATGCCGAAAAATTATCGAAAAAATTACTGAAATTTACCGAAAATCACCGAAAACCAAAATAAAAGATTTGATTTCACGTGAAACGATTTCTAACATGAAAATCGAGAAATCGATTAGTTTTCATAAAACATGAATATATTGATAATTAATTTTAAAATATTCATGTTTTGAAAATGGTGAAAAAAGGAAATCACCTAAATTTATTCTGATAGGTGATATTTCACGTGAAACGAAATGAAAATGAAAAAGAGACTGAAGTGAATATTTTTACAAATATTCTTAAATATTCACTTGATTTTACAGAAAACCTTTGTGGTTTAATTATGGAAATAATTAATTATGAATATTCCATAAAGGTTAAGAAAGGATGAATAATTATGATTTCGAGACTAAAGGTCCCTACACTTGTTTTTAAAAGAAAACATTGAGATGAGAATTTAAAGTTAGAAAATAAATATTTTATTTTCATAAAGTATAAAAATAATTTATTTGAATTCCGATAATTATAAAATCATGTTTTCAATTTAATGCATGGAAAAACGTGCATATATGTTTTATGGTGAAAAAAGATAGTTTTAACCTTTTACATGTTCAGTGATGATTTTTCAAACTATCTTCATCGCAATTTATAAAGAAATGTTTGAAGCATGAATTTCGTTCTGAAATTAAATTCCATAGTCTTTTGATAATTAGCTAAACGAATTTATGATTTCTATGTATATTTTTCAATAATGCTATAAGTATGTTTTCCGAAAAAGGTATCGGAGTGGCACCCCCCAGGCTAACTTAGACCCTGGCACGCCCGGTCCTTACTATTTTATATCAGTTGTATGATTTAAGTATATGTTTTCTGAAAAAGGTATCGGAGTGGCAAACCCCAGGCTAACTTAGACCCTGGCACGTCCGGTCCTTACTAATTTATATCGATGGTATGTAAGTAAGTTTTGAGACTAAGGCTTTCCTATAGTTTATGTTATTGCCTGTCATGCTTGCCACATTGTGCATGTTTCCGTCCCTTGTGGCATATGTTTAGCCCACGTCGTGCATGTTCTCGCCCACATTGTGTATGTTTTCATCCTTTGTGGGTATGTTGGTCCTTCGTGGTGCATGTTCGCTGTACGACTCTGATCAGGTCTACAGCCCATACCATGGCCATAGGTATTCCGTTCCCTCTTCGGAGGAAGAAGTAAGTGTCATGACCGCATACTTGCTATATGATTTTGCCTAGTCTCCATGAATTGTATGAAAAGTTTTATTAATTATGATGTTAAGTTTCGAAAGTATGATGCATGTTTGAAACAAGTATGAATTTTAGATATATGCATTAAAGAATTCATACAATGATTTAAAGTATGAAATGCATTATTATGGCATTTGTTTTCTGCATATATCGATACTATGACTATTTTAAATGCATTTCTTATGAGGCTTTAGTACGATACGGTTATTGATTTGAAAAGAGAAATAAATGTTTATTCTAAAAGAGTAACATAAGAATTATTTCTAAGATAAAGAAAATCGAAGAAGTAATTATCCAATGATTTGATATTTGCAAATCACTGTACTGTACTGTTTTTACTGTACTGAAGAGAAGAGAAGAGAAGTAAACCACTGTTTTTATTACTGAACTGTCAAGGGTTTTAAAGTATACCGAAGTGGAAAGGAACAAGTGGTTTACTCTGTGGAAAAACAAAAATTATATCGTTTTGAAACAACAAAATTGATATTCTCTACAGTTGCTTCTAGGTTCCGGGACAAGTATGGTATTCTAAAATACCTACCTTATTCTATCTGGATCCCTAGCCGACTGTAGTATCCTTCCTACATGTGTGCCTAGAGCCAGCTAGGAAGATTTTAAAGAAAGTGAAGAAAAAAAAAAATATTTTCAGCATATAGATAGCTGAATATCAAGTGTGACATATAACTCTCTTACTGAGCCGTGGTTTGCTCACCCCTTAATTTTAAACATTTCAGGTTTTAATGATTGTGAGATCAATTGATTGTGAATTACGGCTGTACACAAAGGACAATGTGACAGATCGACTGATTTATATGAGGTACGATTATTTATTTTCTGTATTTAGACATATCTGCAGTACTACTTATCTGATTAATTAAGATAGGGGATGTGTATAATATAAACAATGTACTGTACATTTGTTTAACAGTTAGTAAAAGTGAAGTATCACAGACAGCCCAACCGAAGGAATCGTGTAAAATAAGGTGAAAAATACGGTAACGGGATGTGACACCCAAAACCTAGAACCAACTGTAGAGAGTAATTTATTTCGTGTAATTCAAATCCTTTTCCTTTTTATTCCATATCATTTTCATATTCCTTTCAAAATAATGCTTTTATGAAATAAAGCATTTAAATAAAATAACTAATATTCATATATTCTTTGAAAAGAATATTAGTTTAAATCATCATCATCCTCATTTAAACTTATTTCATATTTTACTGTAAAATAATAATTAGTACAGTACTTTAAATAGCAAAATAAGCTATTAAAATCATTTCCTTATAACATTTACATCATTTAAATCTAATATTCAATTTAAAATTCAATAAGAATATTAGATTTTTAATCTCCCCTTTTCTCTTTGAAAACATATTTAAATCTAATATTCAATTTAAAATCATAATACGAATATTAGATTTATAATCTCCTTTTTCCTTTTTGAAAGCATATCACATGTTCATGTCACATATATTATAAAAATGATTATGTAGTACAGTACTCAGTATAGTAATAAATACTGTAGAAAAGTACTGTAAATCATTTTTATTTTTCCACATATCATATAAGACATTTCCTTTGTAACATGTCACATATCATATAAAACATTTCACTTTTAACATATCACATATCATAGTGGAGACTGAAGCAATCACCCATATCGTATCATGCTATAAACCCAGAAGGGTAAAGAAATAAATATATCAGATCTATGGTCATAGTCTATCATCGTCCTCGATGGATCACTGATCAGGTGTCGACCGGGACTACATATCACATATCAGCATGATAAAGGAGCCAACTAGTCTCAAAACAATATTTTTCATCATAAATTTACCTTTATGGAATTTATAGAAATAAATAATTTCATAATTAAAACCATAAAGGTTATATAATAAATCAAGTGAATATTTAAGAAAAACATTTATAAAATATTCACTTTATCCTTTTTTCATCTTTCATTTCATATCATATATAGTTCACATATCGAGAGAATTTTCGGTGATCTCATTATCACCAATTTCAATAACATGAATATTTTTAAATAAAATTCGTTATATTCATGTTTTATGAAAAATCATAATTTTCTTCATTTTTCGTGGTTGGAAATTATTTCTTCATATAAGAAAATCATTTATAATGATTTTTCATAATTTTCTAAAATTTTCGACAGCATAACTGCTACTTATTGACTAGCCTCTCTGCATAAAATAGACAATTTATAATTTCACAACCAGCCAATTTCCACAATTTGCAACCGTATCATTTCACCAATATTTTCATAAAATCATGCATATTTAATTTATGCAACCTAGATATCCTTACAAACTACAGATGCATCCCTTACCTGTTTCGTGTTAGCGACTTCTCACTAATGTCACCCGCGTAATCCTCTTCTCCCGATTCAATCATCTCTAATCCCCGAGTATGATTTTCTACAAATTCAATCCATACTCAATTTAGAGTTTTATAAAATTATTCAATAAATAACAATAATAAAATTCTAATAAATTTTCCTACCCTTTTTCTTCTTCTTCCTCCTTCTTCTTTTTCCTTTTTCTTTTTCTCTTTTCTTCTTTTTCTTTTCTTTTTCCTTTTTTTTTCTTTTTTTGGTCTGAACCGGTTCAGACCGGTTCGGCCGGTTCACCTCATCCCACCAGTTCGGCCACCGTCGGTCGTCATCACCTCCGATTCAACCTCTCCACAGCTAGCCGAGGTGGTGCTAAAGCCGTTTCTGGTCTCCTTTTCCTCCTAATTGGCAATGACGATGGGGGATCTGGAAGTGGGTTTCGGTCCTTTTCTCCTCATCTTTTCTCCCTCTTTTCTCCTCCCCCTTCACCGCCGGCCATTCCTTTCACCTTCGTCTCCCTTTGCTAGCGACACAGGTGGCGGTGGTAGTGCCCAAATCGGCCGGCATCGTCGTTTTCCTTTTTTTTTCCTTTCTTTCTTCTCCTTTCCTTTCTATTTCTGCCTCGTTTCTTCCCTTTTTCGCTTCGGGCCGTCGCCGGTCACTTCTCCTCTTCCCCCTCATCTCGCCAGCAACGCCTCTCTCTCCTTCCTCTTCCTTCTCTTCTGCCGGCTGGGTCAGCTGCCTCAGCTAGGTTATCCTCTGTTACAACAGAGGAGAAACGGGGTCAGGTATCCTGATCCCGTTTTTGTTTCCTTCTTTTTTTATTTTATTTTCTTTTGTATTTATAAATTTATATATATAAATATACTATCTTAATGTATATAGATATATTTTTTGTATATAATTTTATATACACATCTATACACTTTAATTTTTAAAATAATATATATTTCATATATATTTATATATTAATGTATAATAATATACATATGTATTTATTTAAAAATATATTTATATATATATGGATATATAAATATCTATAAATATACTCATTTTATTCCTTATTATTTTGGATCTCTTAGTATCCAAAATAATTTCCTCCAATTTCATCACTTCATCAATTTCGAGAATTCCAACAGTATTCCCATCTTGTAAATAAATTTATTTATTTATTTTCGCTTATCTATTTACATTAAAATTAAATTTTCGGGTAATTAATATCAAAATAGGAAAATTCTTGGTTATCACATTTGGGGTACGGATGAAAGAGTACTTTCGAAATACCTTATTATCCTCGTCCCCGGCACCTGTCGACAAAATGACAAACACTGTAATTATTACTCATTCATATTATTTGCAATAGCAATCATTTAATCCAATATCAATCTAATACTACATGTTTGTAGATCTTTTATTTAGTTTCAGATAGTGTGGCTTCCAATACAAAGCCACTTGCAAAGGAGTACTGTACAAATCATGTCAAACACAGTATACAATTATGTATGAAAGCATGCAGTTTCACATGTGTAGTTCGAAATATGCACAATCTCATGCGCGTCACATATACTATAAAAGTGTTCAAAGTTCGAATTTCGATTCAAATATACACGCTCATTCAATGGTTTCAAAAAATACTTGGATTATCATCCAAAGTTCAAAATCAAAAGTTCAAAACAATACTCAGACTATTGTCTCGAGTTCAAATTCAAAGTTTCAAAACAATACTCGTATTGTTGTCTCGAGTATGAAATCAAAGTTTAAAAACAATACTCGGACTATTGTCTCAAGTTCAAAATCAAGGTTTAAAAACAATACTCGAACTATTATCTCGATTTCGAAATCAAAGGTTCATAACAATACTCGGACTATTATCTCGAATTCGAAATCTAAGGTTCAAAACAATACTCGGAGTATTGTCTCGAGTTCAATATCAAGGTTTAAAAACAATACTTCGACTATTGTCTCAAGTTGGAATTTAAAGGCTCAAAACAATACTTGGACTATTGTTTCGAGTTCGAAATCAATGGTACAACACAGTTTAAAATACAAATCTGAAATTGATAGTAAATTAATACTTGATCATGTTCTAATAATAAGGCTTTAACATCGCTCAAGCCTTTCACAAAGCATACGTTATCAAATTTAAAAACAAGGCTTTCATGCTATTCAAACACAATTCAAATAAACTTATATTCAAAATCGAATTTAGAAGGAGTCATGGTCTAATCATATCGAACTCATCAATAAAGCCTTATCTAATCACACTGCAGCTGATTAGTCTGTCAAACATACCTGGACTAAGGAACTATCTATGGCCATAGATTCAAAAACCTCAGTTGCATTGATCAGGAGTGATTGAGACTTGTCTATGACAATTGTCAGACAAGTGCTTATAGTACTTTATTGACTTAAGTATTAGCCATAATCTAAAATCTGAATTTCTAAAAGTTCAAATTTTCAAATAGTTCACTTATACTAAAATTCAAAAGTTTCGAAAATCAAAAGAGCTGAATTGTGCTTTGCTTTAGAACTCATTTATACATATGCATTATGTCACATACTTTCTTTTCCCAAAAACCTATCAAATGGTTCAAAATTCTAACATATGCATGTTCAAAACAATGTTTAGTTTCCAAATTTTCAAAATATGAGATACATGCTTTTAACTTATATATAAACATCAATTCCAAAATACAACATCAATGGTACCATACCACATCACAATACAAAGCTGTCTTATGGACATTATAATGATTCAGTCATTATCAGATCGTTTCTTTCACATGAACAACATGATTACTATGCCCTCGTTAGCCAATAAATTCATACAATAGATGAATGAATATATAAAATTACCATCACACAAGTATATTTTTCATCAAGTTCACAGGGTACCATAAGTATACCTTCTCTTTCTCTTTGTCTAACATATCATATATCAATTTCTCAATTCACTATAACTTAATTAGTTTATTCCATAAGACATCAAAATCTCACACATCATATAGGTTGTCATGTCATTACAAAATCATTGCACAATCATAATATCGTATAGGCCATCATGCCTAAACTAATATCGTTTCGATTTCACGGTTTCACTTAAACTATCATGCTTCTCTAGTATCACTATAAGACCACAATACCTTTTATCATTCAAACCTTCAATTTTCAAAACATATTCAACTGTGTAAATCATATCAGTATTTCTAACAATACATTGAAATCATTTCTAACCTATCATTCAATCATTCATTCTAAAAAAAATAATTATTTCCACAAACAGTTACTTTCCCAATCAATCCTTTATAAAAATTTTGGTAGCATAACATTTTTATAATTAAAACCTCTTGCATGTATAAACTAATAAAAATCTCATTCCATCTCAAAGTAGTTCATTTCACAAAATCCACAACATCATATTTCTTTAAATCCTTAATCAATTCATCACTTAGAATCCACTATTAATGCATCCCTTTAAATGCACCATTCAGTTCATTATTTTAAATCCAAACTCAGTCTGTTACTCTAAATCATTATCAATCAAAACAATTCATGTAGTTTATATCAAACCTAGTAATAACTAAATATTTAGTCTTCTTACCAAACCAAACTTGTATGGTATGGCCATGATACCATCTTAGAGTCTCATATAAGTTTCTTAATATGTTATCAGATTAGATATCAAGGCTATTATATTACTATATGCTTTGTCACAAGCCATAAACATAACCCAAAGAACCCATTTCATAATCACAATATTCTTAACACGTAATTACTTTATCAATAATCACAATAAACTAACAATTTTTGAACCTCAAACATTTATCAATTATCCGATTCCTGAACATACGTATAACCATATCAACTCGATACCATCATTGCTTACCCATTTCCATTACTATAGGATCAATTTCCTATTGACATCTACATACATCAAGCATTAAACAAGTAAATTATTAACTTGACAATTCATTTTTCAACCACGAATAGATAGTTATATCATTATTAACTTCATGTGACCTACACAATATAATACTACTAAAGACTTATAAAAGAATCTTACTGACTCAAGGCTTAGCTTGCGCGTACTCCGAGTTTAGCGCACATATACCAAGCTTGGTGCGCGTACACTATTTTTCTTAATCCAGAAACACTAGGTGAATGCTCCGATTTTTCTTCTTTTCTTTTCCTTTTCTTTTTTTTTTCATTTTCCTTTCAGTTTCTTCCTTTTTTTTTGGCCCCTGATTTAGACTCTTAGTCATCTTTGTTTTACACTAAGAACCACCCCTTATCAGTTTATATTTTCTTGTGCAAAAGCTCCAAAATACCTTTCAAATTACTCTTTAACCGGCCCTTCTAGCAGCTGATTTTCAATCTACAAAACCAGCCTTTCAGCTCAGCCTCGTCCAACCTAAAACATACCTAGACTTTTTGGTTCCTAAGACACCAGAGTAGCTCTTTTTTAGCATCAAGACCATTTCAACCCCAAAGTTAGTGCATTTCTAACCCCTTTCTTCTTTATTCTTCCATGCCTCATAGTCTTTGTTGTAACTCCAACTCCAGCCTTATTACAGCCTAAATACAAACGTGTAAATAGCAACTAAGTGTTGCCCGAGAGCCACCTTGCACGGCCTCTATTGCTCAACCTTTTCATGTCTCAATGGTCACCAAATCTAGCCCCTTATCTCTACACAACCTCCACCATTCAGCCCTTAACACCATACCATAGTTGTTGCCTACAATCTCAATCAGGCCATCAAATCCCAGCTTTCGGTTCATGCCATCTATTTTTGTTTCATTCTAGCCCTGTTTCTGGCTTTGTATCTCTCGGCTTTTCTATGGACCTGGCATACCCGCCCTTTTGTGGGCCAGGGATCCACCCCCAATAGCCAGCCTTACTCACAACGTATTGTTCGCTTTGGTATCCCACAGGTTCTTCACGATTTTATCTTAAGGTACCTAGAGTACCTCCCAAGACATTTATCACCTTGAGCGCGTCCGAAGCAACTCGAACCCTTCATCTCTTCCAAGTTCAAGTCACTCCTAACCATTAGGCTTGGCATAGTTTGTCTAGATTTCGAGAGTGTTATAGAATAGTATTAAAGCATAGTTTGTCTAGTCTCATGTCAATGTAGGTAGGTAGAATTAGACTTACGTCCCAACTACTGTGCATTGTCTAGTTATAAACTGTGAATAGTGTCTAAATGCATATTGAGATGCTTAATTTGGTAAAAAGAAATTGGATCTATGATGAGCGAAATAAGAAGACTATCGTCTCCACTTCCAAATTTTCTCACACAATAGGATAGGTTAATATCCATTTAACCAACTTAGAGCCTAAAGTTAACACTCTCAATTCCTTATTTATTTGATAGTTAGGTCATACTCTTGGTCAACCACAACCACCACCACCACCTTTTCCTTCAAATGTTCCTTAGCCTTAGGCTTCATAATAGTTGTAGGCTGTATCCCAGCCACGTGCCAAGGCTGCGGGTAAGAAAGGCAAAGTTAAGGATAAAAGACTAAGAAAAGAAAGTCGACATAAAATAAAGCATCATGAAAGAGGTATAGAGTGATAGCAATGCAACTTAAAAGTTCATAATTTTCTACCTCATTAAGATCTAAGCCCTGCCTATGTTGCGATAAGGATCATGGGACTAAGCCCTATTATTGGAAGATGGGAACTTGTCGTGTGGAAAGGTAAGCCATAAAGCCAAGAATTACCTGATCGAGAGACTCACAGTTAATGGTGCTTTTACTTCATTTATGGAAGGTAAGATTTGAAAATGTATTGGATCCTGTATATCTTGAAAAGTGTATGGACTTTAGAAAACCACATAAGTAGAATGTATATGACTTTGAAAGTACAAGTATTTCAAAAATTATGTGACTTTCGAAATAAACTATTTTAAACTAAACAGATTTTGAAAGTTCAATAATTTGAACCTTATGGTTTTAAGTTATGTGAGTTTAAAAACTACAAGGCTCTTCAAACTCCCCATGAGTAGAGTCGAAGTGGAACACAACATATTATAGAATAGGAAATTTTGAATGAAAATTGAGGATTGTTAAGGCACATCATGTAAAATGACTATTGATGTGGAAATTAGAATTTAAAAGGCTATGATCTAGAATGTCTTAACACAACAATGATCTTAGCTTAGTTGATGAGTTCTAAGCTATGAGATGATGTATGGTCGAAATGTACAAACTAATGAGATATGTCCAATTTGTGAACTTTTCGAATATTGAGTCTCGAGGTTAATATGAAGTAAGTTTGATCTTTACATAAATGATGATTTAGTACACGATACTATTCGATTTGTGAGACTAGGCAGCTAACAGTTGATTGAGTACCATTCTATGCTTCAAGGTTATTCGAGGCATTTTGAATTATCCTATATACTACGCTAGAATAGTTGTTGGTTTCATCTGATCAATGGAATCGACTTTGTTAGCTTATGGCTATTCGTAGTAGACTTACGGCCTCCAGAGCCTATTAGACGAGTTCAACTAGTAGAGCAAGATATTGAACTCTCACAAGTTGAATATGAATCCAAGGGAAAGAGTAAAGGGAAGAGGCTTAAGATTGGGAAGTCTAAGCAGAGTGATACTTCTTTTAAGAGGCAGAGGTTTATAGAAACTCAACAGCAAATGACTAGACCCACTTATCCTCCTAGCACACCAAACCTATGACCTTGTAATAGATGTGATAAATTCCATGGGTTTAAACCTTGTTATTGGGTGACACAAGCTTGTTTTAAATGTGGAAAGCAAGGACTAATGGTAAGAGATTGCCCAGAATTGAAAGCTTTAAAGAAAGAGACAGAGGGACAAAGCAGTAAGTAGAAAAAGACTACTGATAAAAGCAAGAAACCATTGGCACCAGAGCAAGTCTTTGTATTAGATCAGGAAGCTGCTTATGCTTCCACCTAAGTGATTAAGGGCAAAGTTCTAATCCTTACTTTCTAAAAATTTATTTTAATAGACCCAAATTCGATGCATTCATTTATTTTCCCTATGTTTGCTAGGACACTCAGTATAGAGCCTGAGCATCTAGGATATTTGTTGCATGTTACTACTTTGTGAAAGAGTCATAGATGATTGATATTGTGTATAAGGACTGTAATGCAAAGGTGGGAGATAGGAACTTAGTGACAGACCTTATATTATTAAATATGCATGACTTTGACGTCATTTCGAGAATGGATTGGTTAGCAACCAATCGTACTAGTGTCAACTACTATAAGAGAGCGTAACTTTTTCCCTACTAGAATATATCGTGACGCAGTTTGATGAGGAATGAAGTATAAGTAATATTTCTTTATGAAAGCTATCAAGCACTCGTTGAAGATACAGATAAGGAATGTCCAGAGTCATCTTGAATCTCAACTAATGGAGGTTTCTCTAACATCTTTCGGATAAATTAAAAAGGATTACCACTAGTGAGAGAGATTAAGATAACTATTGATACCCTTCTTGGTACTCAGTCGATCTCAAAAATTCTTATAAAATGATATTATTAAAATATGAGAAGTGGAAGAAACAACAACATGAGTTGTTGGACAAGGGACTTGTACGACCCAATATGTCTTTATGGGACATCATGGTCCTCTTTATTAAAAAGAAAGATGACAGTTTACGGTATATATTGATTATAGATAATTGAATAAAGTCACAGTGAAGAGCAAGTACATGAATAAGATCAAGACAGGAAGTATCCTCACCAATCTTAAATGTACTTCGATTGAATTTGGAGGACCAAATTTTTAAGGTGGGGAGGATGTGACAACAAAGAATTTCTCACTCTCGGAATTAGGTTAATAAATTATTAGAAGTGATTATCAAGGATGATTAAGGATTATGCGAATTATGAAAGTGTTAAATTCATGTGAGAATTCCAAGAATTATTTTAAAAAATAATTCATTTAATTATTTAGATATTAATATATATATATATATGTTTTAATTAGTGGCATAAGATCTAAATGATTATTGGAGATCTAATCCCATGAAAAGTAATTATGTTAGATATTAAGTAATAAAAAAATTAAAAATAATAATAAATAAAATAAATATGTGATTGGCTTCTTGAGGAAGCCAATCACGAACTCAACCACTCTCACTAATGTGGGAGTCTTCTTTGCACGGCCGCCACAGGGCTGTTTCAACATGAAACCGAAGGAAATAAGGGAAGGGGCTCGGCTGGAAATTATGATAGGCGAAGCAATTGACAAGGAAGAAAAGAAAAGAAAAAGATGTCGGAAGAAGAACGAAGGCAAATCTGAGGAGGGAGGCAACACCGCTGTAGCTAAGAAAAAGAGAAAGAGAGACTGACATCGTCGGTAAAAAAAAAGTAGAAGAAGAGAAAATGATAAATAATTTAAGGCAAGAGTGAGAATGGAGAAGAAACTATCAGTTGTCGGGCAAGGCATGGACGGGAAGAGAGAAACAAAAGTGGAAGGGAAAAGCACTGATTAGAAACAGAGGAGGTGACTCAAAAGCCGTAGAACTAGACGGTTGAGGGTTGAAGACAATCAGATTAGGGGCAATTGGCAGCTGAAGTAGTGCAATTGGGGTTGAATTGAGATGAAATTGAAGGAAGGGAAAGACTAGAATGGTGGTACCGAATGGTTAAAAAAAAGAAGATCAAAGAAGTTGAAGTGGGAGGCTGAAGTGCATTGTTGTGGGCGTTGATTTAGGGTCTTTTCAGTTGGGATTTAGTGACATTGTTTGGGGGCTTCATGCTTGGTTGAATTGGGCAAGGCAAGGGTTGTGTAGGCACTATCTTTGTGGCTAAAATAACCCAAACAGAGGTGGTTCAAGGCTAGGTTCAGGAGCTCAAGAGCAAAGTTGACAAGAAGACTGAAGAGTGGTCTTGGCAGGGGGCTCGATTTGCTTGGTCGTCGAAGGTTGAGTTCGATGGTGTTGCAGCTACTGTTTCAGGGTGGAAACAAGGGAATGGCAGCTGGGTTCTTAAGGGTTGAAGATGGTGATATTTGCTGCCTGAAACAAGGGACATCCTTGGTGCTTTTAAAGGATTGTGTGGTTGCCATAACAGGGGAGATTAGTGTGATTTTTAGATAGCCTGAATAGAGGCTGGCTGCAGGGTTTAAAAATCGGGGTTTAGGTGCTATAAAGGGGTGATGATCAAGGTGTTTTCAAGGCTGCAATCAGGGTTGAGAAGAAGAATGAAACCAGGCTATATGGGACGCGTGTGTGACTAAAAATAGAGAAAAGAAAATAGAAACTAAAGGTAGAACATGATCTGGAAAGGGGCTGGAAACCGAGAGAAATTGTTGTGTTTGGGGCTGAGAGACAAGGGCAAATGAAAGACTAAGTTGAGGTAATTTTGGCGGTGTGAGAAAAAAGTCAAAAGGATGAGCTTAGGCATTGGATCGGGACCAAATTAATGGCTGTACAGAGTAGAACTCAGGGTGGCTTTTGAGGCTGATCTAGGTGTGGTTTGAAGGCTAAAAGTGGCAATGGATGGAGGCTGAAATACAAGTGACCTCGGGCAGGAAGGTATGGGGTAAAGATTGAAACTTGGTTGAATTTTGGGGGTTCTTTGGACGCTAGAAATAGGGGACTAAATATTGAAATTAAAGGGAGTTGTGAAGGACATTTCCCTGCTGGAAATAAAGTAGAAAACTGATGCTAGAAATAGAACAGCAAAGAAGCAGTGGATAGATGTGATAGGGAAAGAAAAGGAAGGGAAAGGAAGGAAGATTTAAACATCAAAAAAAAAATTTCACCTTGCTTCCTACCATATTTCCAGCCTTAAACCTTTAGTTTAGCTGTTGAGTTTGAAGAAAAATACAACAGCAATATAGTGAGCACAATAAAGGGAAAAAGGGCTGGTTAGCAAAATGTCTATGGGGTGAGGATATTTTCTTTGTGAGATAATTACATATATTTGGAATGACATTAAGAGATATTTGGTATTTGTTTTTTTAGGAGAAAGCATTAAAGAGGAAGGATTACCACATTGTGCTTAAAGAAAAAGGGTAACATGCATACATGTTGGTGAGCATGCATAACTTAGTGTGAGTAATATATTGAGATGCTAGTTGGTATTATTGGTTACATGCATGAATAATTCTATATTTAAAGGTTATGTCTCCTGGTTGGAAATGGTAAATATAAGTGTTATGTTATCATGTGGATGAGAATAATATATATGCATATATGATTAATTGTGGTTATACTTTAGAATAATTAACCAGGTTGTTGTTATAAGAATTGTATAACTTAATTGTGGTACCTTAATACCTTAGGGATTACATGTATATTGAGTCAATTAGATGGTTGATTTATGAATAATTAAAGAAATGCTAATGAATGACATATATGAATGTTGTGGTTGTCCAATAGTTAAGTGATTTAAGTAATTGATGCATATATGATTTAGTATAGTGAGGCTAAGGATATTGGTTTTAGTGTAGGTTAAGTGAAGAACAATTCTGAGAAAATACTAAAGTGATAAGGCTTGCGAGTACAGTGTTACCAATCTTGGTGTCATGCAAGTAAGGTAAGGGAATATATGTTAAATGTTTGTTAGTGCCCCTATGTTCATGTACGTATCGATTATGGATATTTATCACTACTAGACCTATATATATATAAATATATATATATATGTACACTTATGAATATATAAAAATATGAAAATATATTTTTTTACATGTTTATACAAAACACTTGAAACACGGTACATAAGCACTGAACCTGGTACGTAGAAATGCATTTTGTTTGAATTTTAAAATATGTTTGGATTGAGCGAGTGACAAGCATAATTAGTAAAGGAAAAAGTTAGCCCGAAAGTCCTAGCTTCTGAGGGTGATACACATACTCTTTCAATACTCACTCAAACTCTTTCAAATTCACTAAAATTCTCTTATTCTAAATTTATGATATTATCATTTTTCTCTCTAAAATTCATTTTCCTTTTTGTTTTACAATTTTACAAATTTTAGTTTCAACTTCCAACTTCCTATATATATATATATATATATATATATATATATAGTCCTACATCTATTTCTTTCAAATTTTAAAGTATATTAATTTTCAAAAAAAATATAAAAATGTTAGATTTGTTTTGTCATTCATTTTCCATTTCTTGCCTTTTCGGTTCTAGTTAAATCCCTAATTTGAGTGACAAATCATTCAATGAATACAAACCCGATATTCATCATGAAGAGCAGCTTCCTTCGACACCACCAATACACACTAGTCGCTGTGGAAGTCGTGGTCAAACAAAATCATCAGTTGCCACCATTACCATTACATCATCAAGACCAACAAGAACGATGATTACCCGCACTAAAAAGAGTAAAGGATGGGGGCATTTTGATAATGTGCTAAAAGAAGGTATAACGAATGAATATTCTGTTGTTTGTAAAATATGTAAAAAGGTTTACATTTATAACTCCGGTGGAAGTAGTGGCAGAACTAGTATGTATAAAAGACATTTAATTGGTGCACATAAAATTAATCCATATGAAGAAAATGAAATTAATAAAGGCATACAATCTCAAATTAATATACGTGATGGTAGAAAAAAAATTTACTTTTGACAATGTTCAAGCTATACGTGGTTTAGTTAGATTTGTAGTTAGGACAAACAGTCATTCACAATTTGTGAAAAAGTAGAATATTTTGGATTTGTTTGTAAATATTTACAACTTACATATAAATCTGTTTCTAAACATACATTAAAAAGAGATTGCACGGATATATTTAAAGAATATAGGCAAGCTTTAATTAATAAACTTAGTAATATGTCATCTAGGGTTAGTTTAACTAGTGATATATAAACTAGTGCTAACAGTATAAGTTATCTTGTTATAACTAGTCATTGTGAAGGTGAAGATTGGTGTGTGCAAAAACAAATTTTATCTTTAGATGTAACAGAAGAAGCATATAATGCATACACTATTCATAAATATATTACTAAACTTTGTAAATTGTATTGAAAACAATAAAGTTTTTGCTATTACTTTAGATAATGGTTCGAGTAATACTGCAACTATTCCAATATAAATTAAAAGTTTAAACCCAGTAATGCATGGTGTATTTTTTCATGTTAGATGTGTATGTCATATTATAAATTTGTGTGTCAAAAGTGGTTTTAATGCTACTGGTAGAGGTAGTGGTAGTACTAGTGGCATAGATCCAATTGATAAAATTAAAATGTTAGCAAAATAGATCCACACCCCAAATAATAAATGTGAATGGAAACAGCTTTGTCTAGTAAATAATATACATGTTCAAGCTTTTCCACTTCTCATGAAAACAAGGTGGAACTCACTCCATTGTTTGCTTTCTTCTGCTTTACCTTATAAAGAACTTATTACTCCTTTTTATAATAATTACACGAGTAGCCCATATTTAGCACTTTATGAGAAAGATTGGATTTTTTTTAATGTTGTGTTGATTTATTATCTACTTTTAAAGACGTAATCGAAAGATTTTCAACTCAACTTTATCCAACTACACATTATTTTGTTCCTATTATTTATACAGTGTTTGACAAATTTTTAAAATTTAGGAATCATGAAACTTTATCTTCTTTTGTATATGATATGGAGGAAAATTTTAAAAAATATTGGGAAACAATTCCTCCTATTATTGTATTGCAACTTTAGTAGATTCTAATCAAGGTGAGGTAAATATAAATATTTTTTATTATTATAAAGAATTTCTTGGTATTGATTTTATTGAGGACAAAAAGTCCTCAATTAACAATTATTTTCGAGAATTGTTTAATATTTATGAATCAGAAAAGGAACAGTTCAACTTCAACCGAGAACAAGAAGAATCGTATGAAGAAATAGGGAGTGGTGGCAGCAACAAAGGAAAAGGCATTTTGAACACAATAAAGGAAGCATCAAATAAGAGAATGAAGCTAAAAGGAAAAGCCGACGGATCTTGATTATCAACAACTCGACAAAGTTCTAACTTCAATGAGATAGCATTTTTCATAAGTCAGGACTTTCCTATAGACGATAACTTTGATATTCTCCAATGGTGGAAAGAAAATCAGTGACAATTTCCAATTTTAGCTTCATGGCCCGAGATGTTTTTGTGGTGCAAGTTTCTTCTATTGCTTCAGAAATCACATTCTCAACATATGGAAGAATTATTGGAGACCATCGAACCACTATTAATCTGAATTCATTATGCATGTTAACATGCCTTAAAGATTGGTTTGAAGCGAAATTCTCTAATATCAAACTTGGAATGGCCAATGAATTTGCCGATAATATTTCAGAGGAGAAGGAAGAAATTTCTAGGGCAATCCGTATAAATTATGAGGAATAGGTAATAATCTAATTTTTCTTTATTTTTTTGTAAATTGTATGTAAAATTATAAATAAATTTAGTCACAGTAAATATTTTTATGGACTATAGTCTCGTGGTTTTTACCCTTCTAACTTTTGAAGGGGTTTTTCATGTAAAAAATATTTGATCTCCTACTCTCTCTCTTTTCTCCTTTATTATTTTTATTTATTATTACTGTTAAATACCAAATTAATTAATGTTATACTATGGTTTAAAAATAAATAAATATTTAAAATACAAAATGAATTAATATTTTAAAAACATACTAAATAAAAGAATAAATATTTTAAATACAAAATGATAAGTTTACATATATTTTAAATGATAAGTACAATTATATTTCAAATGTAATAAATAAGTTTAACAAAATTAAAAAATTTTAAAAGTATTATAATTTTTTTAAACTAACAGCTTTATTAAATAAGTTATAATAACTTTATCATAATATCATTATTTATTATTTTATTATAATAATAATTTTATTAGATAATTTTATAATAATTTTATCTTTAAATTACAATTACTTTAATTAAATAAATTATAATAATTTTATGTATTATAAATTTATAATTACTATTAACATTATTTATTATAAAAATAAATTTATTAGATTAAATCATAAAAATATATTAATAAATATTTATTTTGAATTAATATATTAATAAATAAATTTTAAAAATAAATATATTAATAAAATGAATTAATAAATAAATTTTAAAAATAAATAAAAAATAAAAAACCACGCTAGCCGGTTCGACCTGATTTTTAATGAATTGGGCTACTGAACCAGATCGGTTTAAGGGTTGTTAACTGTTGAACCGACCCGACCCGGTTCAACAATCAATTCAAACTAGTTTTTGTTATTTGTGGGCTAGAGTCAGTTTAGCCTGATCCAAAACTGACCCAATCTAGCCCACAAGCAGCTTTACCTAATCCTACTTAATTGGATTGGGTAGTGTTGGATGCTCATTTATCGAGTACCTATTGCTATCTCTATTTCCTTTACTTGATCATAACTCAATCTACACAAGGAACTTACTCACCAAATTTTAGTATGTTATAGAGAAGAGGGTGAGGAACAAGTCTTATGAAGGAAAGAAGAGGCAAAAATGGCTTTAAGAAAAGGTATGAATCACTGTTTGGAAAGGTGCATGGTAAGCTTCCATGGTTTTCTTCTTTTCTTTCTTTCTTTTCTTTTGTTTTGGCCTTAGCCATTCTCCCATGGTGTGGTCGGTCTAAAGGCATCATTAATAGGCTTACAATAGCCTAGGTGGTCTATGATAAGGTTAACTAATCAAAAATCCCCTAAAAGTTTCATAATTATCCCATAATTCCCTTATTTTTCTTAATTTTCCTCTTATTTCTGTGACAATCGTGATTTTTCAAACATAGTGAGTGAATCTATTTATCTAGACTCTTATAAGTTAATATGGAGTACCTAAGAGTTATGAGAATTTATTTAATTAAGCAATAAAATAAATTTTTAAAATTTAATAAAATTAAAAAAGGAAAAATTTAAAATTAAAGAAATATATATATAAATATATACCAAGAAATAAGTATATATACCTATAATTATATTGGTATGAATAAATGTGTATACATATATATATATATATATACAATAAAAGAAAAAAAATTATACAATTGAAAAAAATGAAAAAAATAGTAAAAATAAAATAAATAAAAGTAAATAATATAAATATTATAAGGATTATATATGTAAATGTTTATACATAAAAATATATAAAAAAAACATATTATATATTTAATAAATAAATATATTATATGCTAATTTATATATATATATATATTATGTATATAAATATGAAAATAAAAATTAAAGAATTAAAGCTTGCCTTGCCTTTGTCTATGTGAGCAAACTTCAAACAAAAAAAAAGAAAAAAAAGGGGCACCGAAGCCTATCGAACAGAGAAAGAGAATGATCAAGAGAGAGAAAGGAAAGGGGATCGACACAGGAGCTAGTAATAGATGTTGAGATTGAAACAAGGACCAAATCAAGGGTTGTTTCGGGTGGCCAAATCAGGGTTGTTGGAAGTGATAGTTGTAAGAGTCATGTATACTGGTACTGTTGTACATGAAGTGATACTTACCACTGTTCATTTCCTATGTATTTTGCAGGTATGACCTAGTATAGTCAAGTGGGCCCCATAAGCTCTACAGTGCCTGGATGGACGTGAGGTCAGACAGATATTATTCGGGGACTCTAATAAGACTATGGTAAGAATCTATAACCTAAAATCCCTTAATTATATTATTTTTAAGAAGCATGTCAACAATTTAGAAAATGACAATTAAGGACATAGCTCAGTGGCATTTTTGTAAATTGTGGCCAAACTAAATTGACTTTTGACCAAGTGATTAAAGAATGATAATCTACATGAAAATAAGTTCTAGGCTATATCAATAGATAGATTGAATTGGTGGTTAAATTAGAAATTTACGCGATTTATCCAATAGAGGTGTTTTCGTAATATCGCATTTACTGTATATCGAACTTTGATGAAACCACCTTGATTCATGAAAATATGTTTAATAATAATTTTTAATAATGAAATATGAATTTTTGGAGTTTAATTGGATAGAAAAATTACGGAAGCTTAAGGCCATTTTTGTTCAAAAATCTCGTAACCAAGGATATTTTGGTAATTTTACCCTAACCTAGAATCTTCTATAAAATTCATGAGACACCAACCAACCACCCACTCTTTTCTTCTTCCTTCTTCACACCAACCTCCATAGCCATACCTTAAACAAAAACAAAAAATTCATCAAAATCACCTCTAAAACTTCTTTAAAATCAAAAGCTCATTTCTACAAAATTGCTCCAAATTAAATTCTCTACTCACCCATACCAATATTGCATTGTAAAATTGAGAAAATCAAGAGGAAAGGAAGCTTAAAGAATTCGGCCAAGGTAAGCTTCTTCCATATATTTGGTTTCTTTAAATTTTAAAGTTAGAAAATGGTTAATCTAAGCTTCCTAAGCATGATTTTAGCATTTGTTTGGATTGAATCCCATTGAATTAGGACCCTAGGGTATTCGGCCATTGATGGAGGACTATGAAACTTTGTATTTTGAATCATGAAAATGTTACTAGGTGGAAGAAAGATGATGACTAAATATGAATTAAGTGGTATCTTGTTGAAAAAGTGTACGACTAGCTATTGGTACCATTCGGCCATGACCAAGGGGAAGGGGTTTTGTGTTGCATTTGAAGAGTTTGAGGTGCCATGTGAATGTAGAAATCATAAGGAATCCACAGCTGAAATCAGAATTAAAATCGAACTTAAATAAGTGAAGTTATGTTCTAGCACCGGTAAAATTTGCACTGGTTAAATGTTTTTTGTAGACAATGTGGCTGCATTTAGTGAAGAAAAATAGTTTATAAATTAAGGTGAGGTGAATTAATAATGTTGGTAAAATGTTTTGCAGGCTGGGAGTTGTAATTATCGAGTGATGCTATCAGTTGCGTCGATTAAATTGGACAGGAAAGGGATGATCCACTACAAGAAATTGGACTTTCAGTGACGGAATTTTTGAGACCGAAATTTCTATACAAGTTTTTACGAATTTGCAACGGGTTTGCAACGGATTAATGACAGGACCAAGAAAAGTAATAGTGACAAATTTAGCTACGGATTTTCTACGGAAAAACCGTTACAAATTTGTAATGGAATAAATTCCGTCACAAATTCCGAAGCTAAAGAGGCGCGAGTGAATAGCATTATATCCCGCCAAATTTTTGATGAATTTTGAGACAAAATTTTTGTTGGAAAATTAGATTGTAAAAGTTTCTAACGGAATTTGTAACGGAAAATTCCGTCTCAAAATATAAAAAAAGAATATAAAGTTTTGATTTCGTTTTTAAAGTTAGAAACGGAATTTTGCAACGGAAAATTCCGTCTCAATTTAAATTAAGAAAAAATGTTTCAAGAGTTTTGAGACGGAAAATAATATCTCAAAATCCGTTTCTAATACTAGAGACGGATTTTTGAGACGGAATTATCCGTCTCAAATTAACTCAGATAGAGCAAAAAATGTTTTAAGAGTTTTGAGACGGAAAATTCCATCTCAAAATCCGTTTCTAATATTAGAGACGGAAACGGATTTTTGAGACGGAATTTTCCGTCTCAAATTAACTCATTGAGTAAAAAATGTTTTAAGAGTTTTGAGATGGAAATTTTTGTCTCAAAATCCATTTATAAATTTAGAGACGGATTTTGAGACGGAATTTTCCGTCTCAAATTAACTCAGATAGAGCAAAAAATGTTTTAAGAGTTTTGAGACGGAAAATTCCGTCTCAAAATCCGTTTCTAATATTAGAGACGGATTTTTGAGACAGAATTTTCCATCTCAAATTAACTCATAGAGCAAAAAATGTTTTAAGAGTTTTGAGACAGAAATTTCCTTCTCGTTTCTAAATTTAGAGATGGATTTTGAGACGGAATTTTTCGTCTCAAATTAACTCAGATAGAGCAAAAAATGTTTTAAGAGTTTTGAGACGGAAAATTCTGTCTCAAAATCTGTTTCTAATATTTGAGACGAATTTTGAGACGGAATTTTCCGTCTCAAAACTCTTAAAACATTTTTTGCTCTACGAGTTAATTTGAAACGGAAAATTCCGTCTCAAAATCCGTTCCTAATATTTGAGACGGATTTTGAGATGGAATTTTTCGTCTCAAAACTCTTCAAACATTTTTGCGCTATTTGAGTTAGTTTGAGATGGAAAATTTCGTCTTAAAATCCGTCTCAAGTATTAGAAACAGATTTTGAGACGGAATTTTACGTCTCAAATTAACTCAAATAGCGCAAAATGTTTGAAGAGTTTTGAGACGAAAAATTCCGTCTCAAAATCCGTCTCAAATATTAGAAACGGATTTTGGGACGGAATTTTCCATCTCAAATTAACTCATAGAATAAAAAATGTTTTAAGAGTTTTGAGACAGAAAATTCCGTCTCAAAATCCGTCTCTAAATTTAGAAACGGATTTTGAGACGGAATTTTCCGTCTCAAATTAACTCAGATAGAGCAAAAAATGTTTTAAGAGTTTTGAGACGAAAAATTCCGTCTCAAAATCCGTTTCTAATATTAGAGACGGATTTTGAGACCAGAATTTTCCGTCTCAAAACTCTTAAAACATTTTTTTCTCTATCTGAGTTAATTTGAGACGGAAAATTCCGTCTCAAAATCTGTTTCTAAATTTAGAGACGGAATTTTCCGTCTCAAAACTCTTAAAACATTTTTTGCTCTATGAGTTAATTTGAGACGGAAAATTCCGCCTCAAAATCCGTTTCTAATATTTGAGACGAAATTTTTCATCTCAAAACTCTTCCAACATTTCTTTTAGCTGAGTTAATTTGAGACGAAAAATTCCGTCTCAAAAATCCGTCTCTAATATTATAGTATATAAATTAATATTGTAAATTATATTATAAAATATAATATAATAATTTTTTTTAGTTTAATGTTGTATAATAATTTTTTGAGTATATAAATTATAAATAATATCATTTTTTCTTGATAAAAAAATCATTTTAATACAAAAAACTGTAATATTGTTATTTTCTAAATGAAATAATATTATTTAATTGATATTAAAAATATATGGAAATTTTGTGACAGATTTTGCTACCACAAATCCATCTCAAAATTTTTCTTCATTTCCCGCATATCACTATAGTTTACCGCCAGCGAGCTTCTTCAATTTCTCATTTCTCGTTAGCAATGAAAGAAAAAAAAAACCAAAACCAAGCATATTCCTCACCCAATCGGCCTCCCTCACCGACCTAGCCATTTTCTTTATTTGCTGTTAGCTTAGACAAAAAAAACCCAGGCAGAATCCCTCACCCAATCAGCCTCCCTCACCGCCCCAGCAATTTTGCCCTGTTTCCCGTTAGCTGAGAAAGAAAAGAAAAACAAAACCAAGCAGAATATCCCTCACCCCGACTCCTCCCGCTGGCCACACCCACCCACATCCTGCGCCAATGTCAAGCCAGCTGCCCTTCCCGCTCCTCGCCACTGCCTCAAACTCCCCTGCTCGCCTCCCCACTGCCTCTCCCTTTTGCACCTCTACAGTGACAGTGTCTAGAGAAGCAGCTGCCGCCGGTCACAGCCTACTCCCTTGACAGATTATCACTATTGGTATATCTCCTCTCATATTGATTCTGAATTTTTTTTATAAAACATTGGCTCAAAACCTAGGGAAAATTGGGATAGAAAAATTTTCAAGTTAGGATCTTATTCTCAATTTGACAGGATTAATCCACCTCTTAATAGAAAATTAGATGAACAATTGAGATAGTTTATGCTTCAGTTGCTCCTTTAAGCAAAATTTATGTCTATTTTATCCTGAATGGCTTGCAAATGGGATTTTAAAAACTAACTTAAGAACATGAGAGGAAACACCAAGGAAAAAAAGGCATATTCTTATTTCTGCAGTTATATAAGTCTGTCATTGCATCATGTTTAGTAACAAAATTTTCAATGGAGGACTACACTATACTTGCAGTTCTTGAACATGCAAAAAATAATAGTTTTATATGTTCTACTTCACATGAGCTACAATTATGAACAACGTACAACAAATTTCCTTCCACATTGAGTTGAAATGAATTATGTTTCAATTAATCTGTTGTTCTTTTTTTTTTTTGAAAAAAGAGGGGGTGTCAGGTTGGGAGGGAGTGGACTTCATTTACCTGTACCCTGTGGTTTGATCAGCTTTACTGAGGTCTTTGTCACCCACCTTCAATCCAAAAACCAAATGCTTGTGATATAGAAAAAGAATGGTAATGGTAAATGATGTTAAGGTTCCTTTCTCTGCCACTGTGCTAGCTTACATATTGTACCAACCAGTCCAAGCTCTGTTTAATCAACATTATCAGTGAATTTGATAGTAAACCAATGATAAATATGAAAAGAGCAGAAAGATCGAGCAGTAAATGATTATGAATCACCAGCATTATCAAGCATTAAGAGAAAATTAATAATGGAAAAGAGGAATGTTTTATAGTATAATTCCATTGTTTAGTAGCCATACCATCATGCATTTAGGCAAATCATTATCTCTGGTTCTCATGTGAATTTGCAAAAACAAAGAATAGTGTGATTCTAGGATCTATGAGACTTTTTACTGACAACATCATTATATAGATTAGTGAGAGCCAGAACAAAGACATTATGTAGATAAATTTGATTTTTCAAGTAGAAGAATGATTAAATCAATATATTTGCTGCAAAATGTGAGAGAAAAACAGTTATTGTGTATCCTTTTATACAAGGATTTATTTATTTATTGGTGTGAAATCTCTCCTAAAGCCTTGGTTGGAAGCAAAACTAAAAAGTTTATCCCGTTTCATCCTCGGTATAACATAATGAATGGTTGGGGTGGAATTTTTATTTTTTAAGAAATTGTCTCACTTCTGTTTTCTTTCACCTTAAAAATTCAGAGCAAGCTAATTTTCTGCTAAATTTTACAATAATAATAATGTATATTTATTATCATTTTGCTACCTAAATGCATTTTATTTTTGATTAAATGTTTAATATTTTAATTTTCATCATTGCAGGAATTTTAGAATTGGAATTAAGGAGTATTCTATAGAGAAATTGTTGGTAAATTCAAAATCCTATCTTTCTTATTTTATGCGATATGCGATTAAATAAATTTGTTTATATATATATATATATTAAAAATTTGCTTGTTTGTGGTTATTGAATTGGTGAAATTTTAATATTTATGATTAATTTAGAATTTTGGTTTTACGGTTATACTATATTGTGGGATTGGTTTGTTGAATTTGTTTTGTAGTTATATTGAATTAAGATTATATGTCGTAATTTTTTTTGCAGTGATTTATTTAATTGTGCAAAATGGATAAAGATAGATCTTGGATGTATTGTCGGTTAGATGAAAATTGTTATATTACTGAGGAGTATTTGAATGGGGTTAAGGAGTTTATTGGTTTTGCATTTTCTAATGTGGAGTTTGCAAGTGGAAATAGAATCAAATGCCCTTGCACAAAATGTCAAAATAGATATTTTTTTGAAGCAGATAAGGTGCGGGAATATCTTTTTTACAAAGGTTTTTGTATTGGTTATACCATTTGGGATAAACATGGAGAAGTTCGACATGAGCAATCTTCAACAAGTAGAGATGGGTTTCGGGATCCAATTTTTGAAGTATATGAAGAACAAAATTCATATGGTAGAATGGAGATGGATGCTTTTTATTCGAACTTTGACTCAAATGCTAATGAGTCAAGATTCGATGTGCAACAACCAAATTCATCGAATGAATACTTTTATTCATTGTTGAATGATGCGAATGAACCTTTATGGTCTGGTTGTGCAAAGCACACCACTTTATCTGCTGTTTCGCAACTTATAAATTGCAATTCAGAGTTTAATGTGAGTAATGCTTATTTTAATCGTATGATTGAGATTATGAAGGGTATGCTGCCAGAAAATAATAATTTGCCGACAAACTTTTATGCAATGAAGAAGAAAATGGAAAATTTTGGTATAGGTTATACTAAAATAAATGCATGCAAGAATAACTGCATATTATATTGTAAAGAATATGTTGAGTTAATGTCTTGTATGGTATGTAGGCATCCTAGATATAAATCTAGTGGGGCAAGAGGGAAGAAGATTCCCTTCAAGGTTTTGCGTTATCTGTCATTAATCCTAAGACTTCAGAGGCTTTAAATGTCAACTGCAACTGCCGAGTTTATGACATGGCATGCACACAATCAAAATTCATCTGGAGTGCTCAATCACCTTATTGATGGTGAGGCTTGGCAGCATTTCAATCATACTCATCAATTTTTTGCTTTCGAACCTCGAAATGTTAGATTGGGTCTATGTGCTGATGGATTCTTTCCGTTTAGGCCAGTAGCAAGGTCATACTCATGTTGGCCAGTAATGATTGCTGTTTACAATTTACCTCCCTGGATGTGTATGAAGCAACCATATTTGTTCTTAAATATGATAATTCCGGGAAGATATAATCCATCACAAAACATATATATTTTCTTGAGGCCTTTGATAGATGAGCTAAAAATCTTATGGGAAGATGGTATTCAGACTTATAATGCTCATAGAAAGCAAAATTTTGTGTTAAGGGCTGTATTACTATGAACAATTAATGACTTTCCTGCCTATGGGATGTTGTCTGGGTGGAGTACCCATGGCAGATTATCTTGTTCATATTGCATGGAACATACAAAAGCCTTTAGATTGCAAAATGGAAAAAAGCCTTGCTTTTTCGATTGTCATCGTAGATTTTTGCCTCCTAATCATCCTTTTAGAAGACAAAGAGACAAATTTACTAAAAGGGTTGATCATAATCCTCCGATTGTGAGATTGTCAAGTGAAGAATTATTGTGCCAGCTAGATAACATTGAAGAATTAACATTCGATGCTAGATGTGATCAACAAAAACCTCGAGGTTTTGGAGTAACTCATAATTGGGCAAAGAAGAGCATATTTTGGGAGTTGCCTTATTGGCATACCAATCTTATTCATCACAACTTGGACGTCATGCATATTGAAAAAAATGTGTTTGACAATTTATTCAATACCATGATGAATGTTAAGGGGAAAACTAAGGATAACACAAAGGCGAGATTGGATTTGGCATTGATTTGTAGACGAAAAAAATTGGAATTAGTGAAAACAAATGAAAAAACACTGAAGCCTAAAGCTTCGTTCACATTAAGCAAGGAGGATAAAAAACGTGTGTAAATGGGTAAAAGAGTTGAGGCTTCCTGATGGCTTCGCATCAAACATTGCTCAATGCGTAAACGTTGAAGAATGCAAGTTCTATGGAATGAAAAGCCACAATTGTCACGTGTTTATGCAACATTTACTTCCAATTTCTTTTCGAGATTTGGTCCCAAACTCAATATGGGATGCAATGACCGAGCTTTCTAATTTTTTTCAAGACATATGCTCTACTGAAATATATGTAGGTCACATGGAACATTTTGCAAAGCAATATTGTAGAAACCATCTGCAGATTAGAGAAAATTTTTCCTCCAGCTTTTTTTGATTATATGGAGCATCTACCGATTCACTTACCTTACGAGGCAAAAGTTGGAGGACCTGTGCAATATCGATGGATGTACCCATTTGAGAGGTAATAAACATAGATATTTGAGTTAGCCATGTTTACATTAATAGAACACTTTCTATACGAATTCTATTTTAATGGTTTTATTCTTGAAATAGGTTTTTGCACAATCTAAAAAAAAGTGAAAAATAAATCACGCGTTGAAGGGTCTATATGTGAGGCATATATGAGGGAAGAGATTGCATCATTTTGTGCCTTATATTTCGAACCTGATATTGCAACTAGGTTAACTCGTCTGCCACGTAATGATGATGGAGGAGACGTGGATCCTATGGGGCATTTGTCAATTTTCAAACATCTTGGACGACCACTTGGGCAGACAAAGAATAATGCTCAATATTTGAGTGAAGATGAATATGATGCAGCGTCCATTTATGTGTTAATGAATTGTGAAGAAATAGTCTCATACATTGGGTAAGTATATAGACATAAATTAATTTATTTCTTATTTTTTGGCATTACACTTTTAATATTATTTTAAAATGTAGGATATTTGATGAGATGGTTAAAAGAGATGAGCCAAACATCGATGATTTTCAATTGGAGAAAACACGTCAAGCTCATTTTACGAAATGGTTTAAACATTTTGTAAGTTATTTAAATATATCAAAATTGGTTATTATAAAAAAAGAATGCATTTCACTAATGTCAAGATACAATTTCTTTTAGGTTCGTGAACGGGGTAATGAAATAGATCAGCGTATCATTGACCTATCTCAAGGTCCTTCGCGTAGGGCAAGGACTTATGAAGGATATTTTGTAAATGGTTTTAAGTTTCATACATTAGACTATGAGAGATCTCGGAAAACAATGAATAGTGGTATTTGTGTGAAAGGCAATTGTTACAATGATTTAGAACGTGACTTTTATGGTATCTTGATAGATGTACTCGAGTTAGAATACTTTGGCATTGGAAATCAAGTTGTACTTTTTAAATGCCATTGGTTTGATATCGAACGAGGGGTTCGCATTTATCCCCATCATGGTCTTGTTGAAATCAAGCATAAGTCTATTCTTGCTAGCAATGAACCTTTTATATTAGCTGAACAAAGTCAACAAGTGTATTTTAGTCCTTATCCATCTAGAAGACGAGATCGTCATGATTGGTGTGCTGTGTTCAAGACAAAAGCAAGATCTAGATTTCAGCTTCAGAACCATGATTTGAACATACTTGATTTAAATTAAGAGGTTTACCAAGAACTTCACATGTCACACCCAACAATTGTTACATACTCAGAGGAACTTGACAATCCAGCTATTCTAGTTCACAGTGAGTATGAAGAGGTTAATTCCATGGAAGAAGAAGTAGATGTAGAAGTAGAAGTAGAAGTAGAAGATGACGACGAGAACGATGACGACAATGACGACGAGGACGATGACGACGGCGGCGATGATGATGACGGTGACGGTGACGGTGATGGTGATGATGACGATGACGATGACGAGGAGGATGAGGATGATGATGATGATGAGGAGGTTTTTTTAATTAATCATGTTGTTATTATTTTAGGCTTTTCCTAATTAATTTACTATAAGTTTAAGCATTAATTCAACTTTTACATTTGTTATTGTTTATATTCTTTATTACTTTTGTATTTTAGTAATTTAGTCTTGGTTATTTACTGATATTTGCATTTCAATTGTTTGTGTTGCAGTTATAATGGGCAGATATGGGAAGTCGGCTAGTAAGAATGTTCGTCGTGCAAGGTTTCCTTCATCGGGTTGGAAAACTTATTCAGGCCAACTTCTCGATCTCAAACTCCAGCAGTTGACTTGGAGAAAAGGTTGTTTCCATCTAAAGAGTCGGATGATGAGGAGATAGATCCAGTTGCTAAAGACCCTCCTGCCAAGCAGCCATCTACCCAAGTCCCACCTACCTAGTGCACATCTGTTGAGGGCCCACTTGCCCAGCACCCATCTGCGCAGTGCACATCGTTGGAAGGCCCACTTCCCTAGCGCCCATCTATCGAGGGTCCATCAACCCAATGCATATCTTTGGAGGGCCAACCTCCCCAGCACCCATCTACTGAGGGCCCATCTATCCAGTGCACATCTAGCCAAGGCTCACCTGCCCAGTAAACCTGCTCATAGGCCGGGCCGGGTTCAAGCCGAGCCCATGGAAGGTAATAAGAGAATTAATCAATGCCCAAGCCCGGCCCGGCCCGATAAATCGGGCCTGATATTTTGTCCAAGCCCGTCCCATTTTTTATACAATAAGCCCGAGCCCAAGCCCGGCCCTCCCGAATATAATTTTTTTATATTTTAATTATTTATTTATTTGTTTTTTATTATTTTATTTCCTTTAAAATTTAATTTAATTTGTCAAAATTTGTATATCAATTTTCATATTAAATATTTATAATCATGTTTTTTAATTAATAATGTTTTATATATATATAATTATATTATACTTAACAAATATATTAAAAATATAATTAATATTAGAAATATGTTAAAAATATATATATTTAAGATTAAGTTCGGGCCGGGCCAAGGCTTTGAAAGGCTAAGCCAGAGCCCGGGCCCGGGCCCGTTTTTAAACGGGCCTAAAAATTTTGTCCAAGCCCGGTAATTACATCAAATATTTTTGTCCAAGCCCTCCCAAATATCGAACGGGCCTTCGGGCTTGGGCGGGTAGCCCGGCCCTTGAGCAGGTCTACTGCCCAGTGCACATCTGCTCAACGTGCATCTACCCAAGGCCCATCGTCGGAGGGTGCATCAGTCGAGGTACCACTAACTGAGGGTTTAGAGATCAATCATGGAATATCGGCTGATCATACTCCCGTTGAGCCACATCAAACAGACTCACCGACTGCTACTAGTAGTGGGGCAGGCGGTAGAAAGTGGACAAGAGGTCCAAATCAAGGAATACCTCCTCCAAAAAATCTAAACCGTAGAACACCGATTACTTGTATAGGAAACAGGTAATGTATTCTTTAATTTTTTTTTGTATTAATTTTATTAAAACCTCGTGCTTTTTAAACTTATTTAAGTATCTTGTGATAGTGTTTTTTTGGAAGTTCACCTGTTCGAGTCATTACAACGATGATTAAAGAGTTTTATTCTGATCCATGGCCGACATGGAAGAAAGTTCCAAATGAAGTGAAAACCCAAATGTGGGTAAAATTTCAGGTATATATGTCAATTTAATCTAAGGTTATTTATTTATGGCATGCATTTTTTTCTTTTACTAAATTTAATTAAACTATAATGTTTGCTTCTTAATGCAGAATTTTTTTTCGTGGCCTTTGGAGGACACAGAGATTGTGCATGAAATATTTGATAACACATGCAAATCACATTTCAAGAATGTAATGCAGTTAGAAAGGAAAAAAGCAATGGCACATTCTGGCACGAATCAGATAAAAGATTGCAAAGGTTATAATTTGTCACCATGGATTAGTGTTCAAGTCTGGGATCAATTGATTGATGTGTGGGGGACAGAGGAATGGGAACTTAAATCGCAAAAAGCAAAGCAAAATCGATTGACAATGAAAGAAGGTACAATGACAAAGCATATAGGTGGTTCGATTCCATTTTTGGTTCATGTGCATAGGATGGTAAGTAATGACAAATTTTTAACTTTGACAATCATTCATGCCTATTCTATTTTGTTTACGGTTGATTGTTTTAAACATTTTATGTGCAGGAGAAAAAAAGTTGGATCGACAACCAACATACAAAAAAAATTTTTGAGCGAACCCACAAATGAGGTGGTGGAGTGGGCGAATTTGTGGACAATAAATCAAAAGCTGTCAGTGTACGTGAATTAATTTTTATTATATTTGCTTGTTTTCTCTCATTATGTTATGTAATAGTTTCTTTTTTTTTCATTGTAGGAAAAATATACTAATTTATTGTGTGAGAAGTATGGTGAAGATGTCTCTACTCATCCTGAGTTTGATGCAGAAGCGTGGTATAATTCCATTGGAGGAATAGAGACTACCCGTACACACGTCTACGGTTTTAGAGCTAGGCCACATAGCAGCCATTTGTTTGACTCATTAGTGTAAGATTAAATTAATCCTAAACATGCTTCTACACAATATGAAACATGTTAAACAAATAAAAGCGGAAGCGACAGGATCTAACCTCCAGCCATTGCACTCTGTAACTCTGCTGTTGAAGCAATCGCCGAATCTGACAGTCTACTCTGTGTCAATCACAGACCTTCCAAATCTTCCAAGCACTCAAAACCTCACTAGATGGTGTTTGTGTTTTTGAGATTCACGTACTTGGGGACCGGAAGGAGCCCTCCTTAAATAGTAATGAGAGCGTGCTAATTATGGCAATAAAATCACGTTTTAACCATCATAAAATCGTGCTTTTAATACCCAAATATTGAGTTGAGATTCAGTGTGAAATTATGGACCATATCCGGAATTGGTCAACCAAATATTTATTTCCATAAATGAGGAGATATACTAACATTCTCCCACTTGGTCCATATATTTCACTTATAGAAGAAACAAATCACATGAATCATGGCGACAGTTCCTCAAGTGGCGAGTATTATCTTCCATGTATTACTATGTAAAATGTTTCTAAATCAACCCATTTTTACTTAATGAATAAACCTTATGTTTATTCTCGGTCCAAACAACAAGGATATTTCTCAAATAAAACTTTAGTGTATACAAATCAAAATGAGAAACATCATATTATTAATAAGAGTTTCAATTACAATCAAAATGTGGGACCAAGTCCCATTCTCTCTACATGATCCTTAAATTTAAACGGTGGCATGCCCTTAGTCAAAGGATCAGCTAACATCAATTCAGTGCTAACGTGTTCAATGACCACTCTTTTATCTCTAACACGTTCTCTAATGGCTAAGTACTTAATGTCGATATGCTTACTTCGACTTCCACTCTTATTGTTCTTAGCCATGAATACCGCAGCTGAATTGTCACAATATATCCTCAATGGCTTAGATATGGAGTCAACAACTCTAAGCCCACCAATGAAACTCTTAAGCCATACACCATGTGAGGTAGCCTCAAAACAGGAAACGAACTCGGCCTCCATAGTGGAAGTGGCAGTCAGTGTCTGCTTAGCACTCTTCCATGAAACAGCTCCACCGGCAAGCATGAAGATGTAACCGGATGTTGATTTCCGGGTATCAACACAGCCAGCAAAGTCTGAGTCTGAGTAGCCAATCACCTCCAACTCATCAGTCCGTCTATACATAAGCATGTAATCCTTAGTGCCTTGAAAATATCTAAGCACCTTCTTCGCAGCTCTCCAGTGGTCCATCCCTGGGTCACTTTGGTATCTACCCAACACTCCCACAGCAAAAGCAATATCAGGCCTGGTACAGACCTGTGCATACATAATGCTTCCAACAGCTGAGGCATATGGAATGTTCTTCATCTGTTCCCGCTCAAGATCATTTTTCGGGCACTGGCTCAAATTGAACCTGTCACCCTTCACAATGGGAGCTGGGCTTGGTGAACAATCTTTCATTCTGAATCTTTCCAAGACTTTATTGATATAGGCTTCTTGTGACAGACCTAATATACCTCTATGTCTGTCTCTATGGATCTTAATGCCAATGACATAAGATGCATCGCCCATATCCTTCATATCAAAGTTCTCAGAAAGAAATTGTTTCACCTCACGTAGCATCCCCTTATCATTGGTTGCAAGCAGAATATCATCCACATATAGCACAAGGAAACAAATCTTGCTCCCACTGACCTTCTGGTATATGCATTGATCCATGATGTTCTCAACGAAACCAAATGAAGAGATGACTTCATGGAATTTTAGATACCATTGGCGGGAAGCTTGTTTCAACCCATATATGGATTTCTTGAGCTTACAGACCAAATGCTCACCATTACTAGAGGAAAAACCTTCAGGTTGTTTCATGTAAACCTCTTCCTCTAGATCACCATTGAGAAATGCCGTTTTCACATCCATTTGTTGCAACTCTAAGTCAAAATGTGCAACAAGCGCCATTATGATGCGAAGAGAATCTTTCTTAGATACAGGAGAGAAGGTCTCCTTGTAATCGATTCCCTCCTTTTGAGTGAATCCTTTGGCTACGAGTCTTGCCTTATAACGTTCAATGTTGCCTAATGAGTCAGTTTTGGTCTTAAAGACCCATTTACAGCCTATAGCCCTGGCCCCATTAGGCAACTCGACAAGATCCCATACTCCATTAGATGCCATCGAATCCATCTCATCCTTCATAGCATCGAACCAAAGTTTTGATTCTTTGCTGTTCATGGCTTGTGAAAACGTCTCTGGATCATTAACGGGCCCAATATTGAAATCATACTCTTGTAGATACACAATATAATCGCTAGGAATAGCTGTTTTCCTTTCCCTAGTAGACCTTCTTAATGTTGGTTCAACATTCTCCGAAGGATCATGTTGTTCAACTGGTTGCTCACTCAATTCTGGTGTATCCAGAGGAGCCTCGTCTACTGGTAAGTTATCAACTACTTGTGGATCTTCAACGATTGGTTGTTCAATGTCCAGTTGTACTGAAGGGACATTGTTCATGATAACCAATCCTTGACTCGAGGTAGAGGGTTGATCTCTCACAGAAACTAGGTCTTGAGATTGATCGCTCCCACTAACTAAGTCATTTTCAAGAAACTTGGCGTTCCTTGATTCCACAAATCTAGTGCTATGAGATGGACAATAGAATCTGTAGCCTTTGGACCGTTCGGCATATCCAATGAAATACCCACTTATGGTCCTAGGATCCAGTTTCTTTTCCTGTGGGTTGTAAACTCTTATCTCAGAAGGGCATCCCCAAACGCGCATATGACGCAAACTCGGTTTCCAACCTTTGAATAATTCAAAAGGCGTCTTTGGAACAGCCTTGGTTGGAACCCGGTTCAATATATACGCTGCCGTTTTAAGAGCTTCAATCCACAAGGACTTAGGCAACTTCGAGTTGCTAAGCATACTACGCACCATTTCCATCAAAGTTCGGTTCCTTCTTTCTGCAACACCATTCTGATCCGGTGAACCAGGCATGGTATATTGGGCAACAATCCCATTTTCTTGAAGGAACTTCGCAAATGGTCCAGGTGCTTGTCCATCTTCAGTGTATCTACCGTAATACTCCCCACCTCTATCAGTTCTTACTATCTTTATGGGTTTTCCACATTGTTTCTCTACTTCAGCCTTAAAGATTTTAAAGGCATCTAATGCTTCGCTCTTGTTATGAAGCATGTAGAGATACATAAACCTCGAGTAATCATCAATAAAGGTGATGAAGTATTTCTGACCATATGCATCAATGTCTGGACAACATATGTCAGAATGTATGATCTCTAATATGGTTGAACTCCTATTGGCACCTTTCTTAGACTTGTTGGTTTGCTTACCCTTAATGCAATCCACACAAGTGTCGAAATCAGTAAAATCGAGAGTACTAAGTATTCCGTCATTTACCAATCTCTTAATTCTATTTATGGAGATATGACCTAATCTCCGGTGCCATAACGTAGAGGAGTCCTCATTCATAACACATCTTTTAGTACCAGTTTGAACATGCAAGGCGTTATGAGCAGTGTCATTTTGCAAATCAATAGAGAAAAGACCATCACATAAGGTACCATTCCCAACAATATCACACTTAAAATATATCAATACTGATTTATTTGAAAATTGAAAGGAATATCCATAAGGTACCAGCCTAGAAACAGAGATTAAATTTCTCGAGAAACTAGGAATATAAAAGGCCTTTTCTAATTGCAAAACAAAACCACTCCTAAGAACTAAAGTGCATGTTCCAACGCCTTCAACAGGCGAGCGCATCTTGTTTCCTGAATAGATGCTCTCCTCATTTCCCACTGGCTTCCTTAGGTTTGTCATACCCTGTAAGGAAGTCGAAATGTGAATTGTAGATCCAGAATCAATCCACCATGTGTTATGATTAACCTCAACCATATTTGATTCAAAACAAACATATGAGAGTGGATTACCTTTCTTAACGAGCCACTGCTGAAGCTTAGCACAGTCCTTCTTCATGTGTCCTTTCTTTTTACAGAAGAAACATTTGGACTCTTTCTTAATGTCAGCTTGGGCAGGGATTTTCCCTTTTCCCTTGTTCTTGGCTCGATCCTTGATCTTTTCTTGGCTTGCAAAAAATGCACTCTCACCCGATTCCATAAGCAGCCTTCCCTCCTCTTGAACACACATGGTCATCAATTCATTGATGGTCCACTTATCCTTATGTGTGTTGTAGGATATCTTGAATGGTCCGTACTGCTTTGGTAGAGTGTTCAATATATAATGCACAAGAAAAGACTCAGACATCTCCACCTCTAGCTTCTTGAGTTGGGCCGCTATATCTCTCATGGCCATTATGTGCTCGCGCACTCCTTTGACATTGGTGAGCCTCATTGATGAGAACTTCATTATCAGGGTGCTGGCCAACGCTTTGTCTGAAGTGACAAATTGATCATCTATGGCCTTCAGTAAGGTCCTAACGTTGGTATGCTGTTCAACTGAACCACGTATCCCAGCAGATATCTTTGTCTTTATATACATGACACTAAGGCGATTGGATCGCTCCCAGCGTTCATGTAAAGCTACTTCAGTAGGAGTGCTGGTCTCAGTCAATACGGGCTCGTCTTTCCTTATAGCATAGTCTATATCCATGCACCCTAATTGGAGGAGAACTCTCTCCTTCCAAACCTTGTAGTTCTCTCCATCCAGCTCGGGAACTTCTAGGTTAATACTAGCCTGAGGAAACACTGCATATAGAAAATAAACATGCTTATGTATCTAGAATTTTTGAGGTAAACTTAATTATGTCTACCAATGTAAACATATTTTATTAATGAATCTTAGACATAAAACTTGCCTGTGGGCTAAAGTTCTAATTCTAATAGATTCATATCATAATGATAAAACTATCAAATTATATCATTTCCTAATTCCTGTGGGTAAATTAAGAAACTAATTTGATATTTTATCCTAATTAGTTATAAAATTATAATAAAAATTCCTGTGGGATAAAATTTACCATAACCTTATAACTAATTACAATTTATGTCTAATATCATTATGTGATTTTACAAAAATAATTTTACTTAATTAAGGTTGCTGTGGCTAAGCCCTAATTAAATAAATTATAAATCACTGAGACATATTGATAAAATTCTAAGTTTATTCATATTTTAAAATTGCAATTAACATAAGACAATTTTAATTCTAAGTAATATGAACAAACTTAGCTACATGTGCTTCTAGTATAAAAATAACAAAATTATACACATTCAAAATGAGCACATATACACATTCAAATCAAATTTTCATAATTTAATCATAATTTTATGATAATTTTCACAAAATTATTCAATTTTAAAATTATAACATTTATAAAAATTCCAAATTTATGAAAAATCCTCATAAAATCCAAATAATGAGAAGATTTCATAATTATATTAATTTTGTGAAAATAATCTAATTATTCATAAAATTATGAAAATTACAGAACTGAAAATTATCAAAAATATAATTATTTGGCCTAAATTAAATAATTTAAATTACTTAAATTAAATAAATCCTTAAGGCCTAAAATAAATCAAATGGCCATTTTATTTAATCCATATGGCCCAAATAATCAACCAAAAGAGCCCAAAATAAATGGCCCAAAACTAACCAAATAAAAACCCAAACAGTGGCCCAAAACCCGAGGCCCAAAAGGGTTTATTCCGTTTTTTTTTTTTTTTCGCTGCATCGCAAAGTGCAGCAGGGCGCGGGCGCGTGCGTCACACGCGCCCGCATTACTCCGTCGGGCGCGTGGTTGTCACGCGCCCGCATAACAACAATAGCATCGGGCGCGTGGATCTCACGCGCCCGATGCCCCCTTCTTTCTTCTTCGCCCGAACGGGTCCCTTTTGCAGAAATTTGGATCTTTTCGACCCGACCCGTCACAAAACCCTTCAAACAGTCCCGTTTTTCATGTATTTTTCATCCCTAGAGCTTTACAACAATAGATCTAAAGTATTTGAACCAAAATCACATGAAAACAGAATGGGTTTCAAGAAATCCGAGACTTAAAGTTTCAAAATATGGGTTTTTATGGCTTCGTTCTACAGATCTCTAGCAAGACAGAGGTTAAACTACGGCTCTGATGCCAAATGTAAGATTAAATTAATCCTAAACATGCTTCTACACAATATGAAACATGTTAAACAAATAAAAGCGGAAGCGACAGGATCTAACCTCCAGCCATTGCACTCTGTAACTCTGCTGTTGAAGCAATCGCCGAATCTGACAGTCTACTCTGTGTCAATCACAGACCTTCCAAATCTTCCAAGCACTCAAAACCTCACTAGATGGTGTTTGTGTTTTTGAGATTCACGTACTTGGGGACCGGAAGGAGCCCTCCTTAAATAGTAATGAGAGCGTGCTAATTATGGCAATAAAATCACGTTTTAACCATCATAAAATCGTGCTTTTAATACCCAAATATTGAGTTGAGATTCAGTGTGAAATTATGGACCATATCCGGAATTGGTCAACCAAATATTTATTTCCATAAATGAGGAGATATACTAACAATTAGTACCCTCTTCACCGAGATCTATGTCCTCAATTTGTGCATCGTCGGCAATTAGTCAACGAATGAATGATATGGAAGCTCGAATGGAAACCTTGACAGAAGGACAGGATAGACTTGTTCAAACTCAAAATGAAATCAAAGATGTTTTGGTTAGATTGACCCAAATCATTCAGATGCAACATTCACCGGGAGTTGGACATTCTCAACCTGGAGCTGGTCCTTCCAATCATGAAGCTGAACCATCTTCATGAAGCACTGTAAAGTAAGCTTTTCTTTTTCTTTTTATCTTACTTGACGTCATGCATATATATTTGTGGATTAAACTTGGATGCAATTGTTGTGGATGTTAAATGGATTTTTATTTATGTATGTATGTATGGATGGATGGATGTGTGAAAGGCATGCATGTATGTATGTATGTAAGAAAGAACACTGCATGTATATGTGTATTAAATACATGGATTTTTGTTAAATTATAAAATGATAAATACATTTTTCTTATGTTTTAGGTGTTCACTTTTTGGTGTTGAACCATCAAATCGATCACTCTTTTGGTTTCATTTGGTTGGCGAATTAAGATATATGCCGAAATTAGTTTTGCTTCAGATCTCAGGTAATGATCTTATACTTTATCTTGATCTTGAATAAATGGGTTCAACTTCTGCTGGAATTTTTTTTTTTTGCTTGTTACATATTTGCTGGGTTTGGATAGGTATCAGTTTGTTATTTCTGGCCGAGTTTATGACATTACACCTTAATAGCTTGGGTAATTATTTCTGTCTTATTATTCTAATAGTAGATGCCACAAATTATTATGCATAAAATAAAATTATGCCTCCGTTGTAGTACAGATCTATATGTGATTGTAACTGAAGAAGTAGAAACAAATACAACCGGTAAGGTTTTTGGATGCTTACCGATAGTGAGAATAAATTTATCACCCAGTTTAACTGATCTGGTTTTCCTTTCTTTATGGATCCACATGGTCATTTCCTACTATCATAGCCTTAAAACCAATAAGAATTTAGCCTAGTTTGATGGTGAGAATAAATTTGTAGCTAGTTTGATATTCCTCCCCTTATTTACATCGGAAACATATTGCTTCTTCCATTATGTGGCGTTTTTGTAGATTAGCCAAAACTGGTGGTGCACCAGTTGCAGGACAGCAGCTGGTGGTGCACCTGCTGCCACAGGACAGCAGCTGATTTGCATAGTTAGGATTTTCTGAGTTCAGAGAACTCACAAGACAGGCCTGACTTGGAGTCCAACATGCAACTAATGAGTTCTTCTACTAAAGACACATGAACATTGATTGCATTTAGAGCTGAATTGATTAAACCCTCCTGCTGTCCTGCTCCAAAACCAGTTTTCCCATTCATTCATTCCAAAATGCCAAAAGATTTTCTGTCTTAACCCATAATGATATCTTAATCTGGAATGAGATATTCCTTGTTCTTTAAAATAATCTTTTATTTCATTTTTAAGAAAAAGAGATGTTCCGTGATATTGAAGGATAGGTTTGAATTTATAAAAACTAATAACTTGGTTTTGTGATAATTTGTAAAATACATATGCTTGTGAGAGGGAGGATAAGTCACAAAAAGCTTTTGCATTTTTATTTCTAATACTACTATTAGAAAGTGAGTTTTTTATAGTTGCAATAAAATGAATTATATTTTTAGTTATTTTATTAATTCTTTCTTGATTTGATTCATTATTGTAAATGAATTGCTCATTTAATTTTTTTGTTGATTCAAGACATGCTGGTGGTGCACCAGCTGCAGGACAGCAGCTCGTGGTGCACCTGCTGCCACAGGACAGCAACAGGTGCACCACCAGCTGCTATCCTGCAGCAGTAGGTGCACCACGAGCTGCTGTCCTGCAGCTGGTGGTGCACCTGCTGTCCTGCAGCTGGTGGGCCACAGGACAGCAGCTCGTGGTGCACCAGTTGTAGGACAGCAGCTGATTTGCATACTTAGGATTTCCTGAGTTTAGAAAAAAATTCATACAGATTAGGTTTTTAATTTGCAATTTCCATATTTTTTTGAATCATTTTTTACTGCATTAAGTGCGGCCAAGTTAAGCTTTTCACCCATATTTGTGGAGAGCGCTAGTGTTGTTTATGGTAAAGATTTTGTAAATTGATTTGGTATTTTTGAATGATACAAACAAAGTAAGATAATCATCAAATCTGTACAAACAACCTTGATTTGTAAATTGATTTCGTGACTAAAGTCAAATAACGTAAGATAATAATCAACCTTTTACATTTTAGTTTTGATAGAAGTTCTGCGTTTTTATCTTTGAGCAAGGATCGAACGTTTTGGTTACGACGAAGATTACCGTTGCAACATAATCTTTGATTTCTTGGCATCTATCGTTGAGGATTGGTTTTCCTTCATTTCTGTTTTAGCAGCCTTTAAAATATATATTTAGTTGCTGTTGGAGGTTAGGTAGTCATTTGACCAACCTTTTAGTTGTCTAGAGAAACATAGGACTGGTATAGTGACTGCAATATGAGGTTCCTCAAGTTTTATAAGCATTGATAACCATTATTATTTGTTGTAAAGGATTGAGAATGTTAATTATATTCATACATTCCATCAATGTTCCATTTCGACTAACTTGCCCAAAGTGAGTAGAATATATATTAATTGCTTATGTATGTGTGTGAGTAGAATATATATTAATTGTATGAATTTTCGTTAAATTGTATTTAACAAAACAATTTATTTTGTTATAGGTGTTCGATTTTGAAGCAAAGACCATCTTCATGAAGCACTACAATGTTATACGACTTCATCTTTTTGTATTTCAATATAATATATATTTCCGAATTTAATATAATGTTTATGGATGTCGGTACATATTTTGTGAATATTAGATGTATATATATTTAAGGTTTTTGTTTAATTATGTATATTTCAAATGTATATCTTTTTGTTAAACTATATTTATTGTAAATTAATTGGATTCAATTTTAGGTGTACTTGGAAATTAGATTTTAGCTTACAAAATTAATTGTTTTTTAATGAAATTCAACAATTTCAATAGTTATGAAATAATAATTTAAATGTTGATTTTTTGTCACAATTTTCTGATGGAATTTGTGACAGAAGTTTGTCATAAATTATAATTTTAATTTTTAATAATATATTTGTTGTGACAAAAAAAATGGAATTACAGACGGAATTTTTAGTTACAAATTCCGTTGCAACTTATTTTGAGACGGAATTTTCTACCAAAATTCTGTTACAAACTATAGAATTTGATTTTTTTAATTTAAATAAATTAATTCTTTGTGACGGAAATTGTATCGGAATTTTCGTCACAAAATTTTGTAACGGAAAAAATCAGTTGCAAAATCTGATGCAAAAGCCGTAGAAAAAATTATTTTTTTTTGTTTCATTACAATTTTTATGATAGAAAAAAATAGCTTTAGAAACAGATTTTAGTAGCAAATATCCGTCTCAAATTTGCAACGGATTTTGCAACGAAAAAAAAATGTGACGGATAGACTTTTAGCTACCTCAAATTTAGAGACAGAATTTGAGACGGAATATTCCGTCTCAAATCCGTCACTAATTACAATTAGTGACGGAAATTGAAGATTTGTGACGGAAATTCGATCACAAAATCCGTCTCTAATGCTTTATTTTTTTGTAGTGTGATTGTGTGAGATGTAGGGATACTGTGAATGCATGATTTACCTCAAATAAATTTTATGAAGTGATTTGGAAATTAATTACATTGGAATATATGAAATTGTGGATATTGGCTGGATATTAAACCGTGTTTTCCATGCAGGAAGGTTAAGTTAGAAACAACTGTTATTCTATCAAAATTTATAAAAAATACTAAGAAATAAATTCTAATATTTTTAAATGATAAAATTAAATAGATTTCCAAGTGATTCCATGGAATTTATTTAAATTGCATTATTTTATTATTATTTATCGAAAAACAATATTTAAACATTCATGTTAATGAATTTTAATTACGTGAAGGTACTAGCATATGTTTACTACTTTTCTACAGATGAATAGAACATTTTTAGGAAATAATATTGAAGCATGAATATTTTATGAATTTTTATTCACACACTAAATATATTTTTAATATATTTATTTATTGACTGATTGAAGATAAATTCAGTAGAATTGATTTCATAAATGATGTTTCTACTGTATATCTACTGTTTTGAGACTATTGGCGCCGTATCATGCTCACATGTCACGTGTATTGTTATTGTTATTGTGTTGAAGACCCACCAAGTCTTCAACCTCCACTAGTGGCACCTAGCAAGTCTATGTTGTGGACCCTATAGACTATGGTCATATGTGTCACGTGTTTACTGTTATTCCCTTTTCGAGATCTTACTATAGCATGTGACGACCAGTATCATGTGGGGGCCGGTCGCACTCAACCATATTGTACGCTTTGGATTCTAGAGGTGGCCCTCGCCAGTTCAGCTGACGTGGCACTTAGGTCCTCACGGATTTCTTTCGCGTCCCGTCGTGCTCGAACACCTTACCTCTTGTAAGTGTCAAGACACAACTACCATTAGACCTAATCTGTCACGACCCGAAGGCCGCGACTTTCCTTTAATACTTATACTTTTCTTAGTCTACAAATTTATGGACTAAATTTTTTTTTTCATTTTAAGGTTTGTATTCAGTGTCAGTGTAGTTACTATACTATCTAGGTGACCTATAGTCATTTTATTTAAATATTAAACTAACACGGAAATGGTTCTTAGTTACATCCCGACTTGTTAAACAGAATGTGTACTGTGCATCAATTTAAGTCTTACATGTAAACAAGTATTTATAAGGAACATATACCTCAGAAGACTAGTACCAAGTCCATACACCATCTCCGATGCCCACTTAACAGCTCGCATGGCAAATGTTAACTTCAATAATCTGAAAAGATATGAAATTTAATGGGGTGAGCAAAACCACGGCTCAGTAAGATACTAATATAAATACATGAGTAGGATTACACTGTCTTAAACTGCAATGCTTAAAACTTGTAAGGATGTAATTACAGTTAATCCTTTCTCATCGATACATCTCATTATCACTTCTCATTTTCACTTTTCATTTCATAATCATACTTTGGTATGCTATCATCTCATATCAATTCTCATATTTACTTTTCATTTCATAATCATATTTCTGTATTCTATCATCTCTTATCGATTCTCATATCATCTCTTATCCATTCTCATATTATGGATCATGATCACGGTGGTACGAAGTCATAATTCTCTTCGTGTAATTCTATATTCATGTTTCATATCATATCATGACATCATATAGATGAAATATCGTTACCACCGAGTCATGGTACTCCTTATATATTCTTCATGTTTAATTGAGATATCCTATCGAGTCACTTTACATTTAACAATCATATTCCTGTCTTATATCAATTCATATCACTTATCGTATGGGAATTTATGATCCCGATAGAGTAAGATCAGAATTCTCTTCATATCAATCTTATGTTCATATATCATATCATATCATGTCATCGTATAGATGAAATATCATTAACGTCGAGTCATGATATTCCTCATGGAATTCTCATATACTAAGCATATTATCATATCAGGGTTTAATATGCAATTCATGTAATTTTTTCTGTATAAACCGCTATCATTTTAAATCATATCATATATACTTTAGGACATGCTCAAGATATGAATTTTCAATTCATTTCAAGTTTGCCTTTAAGGCATAATAGAAACATATTCAATTTCAATTCATGTATTCGTTTTCAGAGCATGTCTAAAACATGTGCGGTTTTAAAACATTTTTCATATATTATAAATCATATCAGGTTTAAAAGTTCATATCAAATCAATCTATACTCTAAACCGCATGTCGTTTCAAATTCGACACAAAATCGTATATAAATCATGTAAGTGTCGAAATCATTTATCATATACTTTCAAAACATTTACTATAAATCATATCAGGTCTAGAGTTCATATCAAATCAAACTATACTCTAGACCGCATATTATGCCATGTTCGATACAAAATCACATATAAATCATATAAGTATCGAATTCATATCTCATGGACTTTTAAAACATGTTTAAAACATGTGCTATTTCAAAACATATTTCATTTCAAATCTGTTTCATGTACAGTATAAATCATGTCAAGTCTAGAGTTCATATCAATAAAATCATACTCTAGACTTCATATCATATCGGTTAGAGACTAGGCTAGATCCCTATCATCTCTCTATCAATAAAGACTTAAATAACTGTAGCTAGCAGTGAAAATCATATCATCGTCCCCTGGAAACCAACTAGGGCACTATCTATGGCCATAGACCTCATCTCTCTCAGCCTCACTGATCAGGCGTGACTGAGACCTGTCCACTACTATTATCGGACAAGCATCTCTCTGCCTAATGAGCAAAGCTCCAATTAGGTGGTTTCCACTATGCTTTATTGAGTTTAATTCTTTTAGGGTGCCTACAGTCTCATAAAACATTTAAATCTTTATCTTTCTTTTCTATATCATGTAAAGCATATGGTAAAATTCTGTATGAGATTTCATATATCAAAATATATATATCTACCATATACTTTCATTTCAAAACAAATCAATACTTTTCAGTATTCATATAAGCATTATTATAATGCTTCAAGTTATAAGAAGGCATGCTTAAATGCGATGCTATAAAACATTTCAATATACAGCTTCAGTAATATTTTCATCAAATATGCTGAAGAGATTCATTTAACTTATCACCATCAATTATTCGATTTCAAGACTTTCTTTATGTCAAATCAGTAAATCACTATTCAAATCATTCAAGATTCATTTCATTCAGTATTCAGATTGTTCAATACTCTAATTATTTAACAACCAGATCACTTGATATTCAAACCATTCGATATTCAATATCCTTTTTCGATAATTATCGACTATAATAATCATTTGTACATTTTATTTTCGATACTAGAACCACATCATCAGTGTGAATCCTCTTAGTATCTATAAGCATCTAAATATCATGTTTCATATAACCATCAGGATACTGAATTTATGAAATACTAATATCCTCATTCGATATCTATTTTAGAGTCGACATCGAGGATCATAGAACCACAAGATCAATAATCGCTTATCAAATCCATTTATGGTTTGACCTATTGGTACATATTCAGAATTTTCGACTTGCGGTTCAATTTCATTCACTATCATAAAATCATATCACAATCCTCAATTCACTTTTCATATGGCCTGTAGAATGTAATATCATGCTAGAATTATCTATAAAACGTCATCAATTCAATTTTTGATTGGCAATTTACCACTTAAAAGAATTTGCTAATTTCCACTATCAATAGTGTTTCAATCATTTAAGTCGCCTTGCGACTATCCATATTATTGCAAAAATCTCAGTTCATACCACTAAGACGGTCCATTTATTTGAACCTATCAATTCTATAATCGTCACTCGATTGATAATTCCGCACTTCTATCATTTGACCGTCTAAATCACAACTTCAATTTTTCTCTTTTAACTTGTATCCTTTAATCATCGTCACTTTTATCACTGATCCGTCTAATAAATGATTTCACCTCAATCTCAATTTGATACCATTTGTGATATTAAAATTACTTGATTTATCAATTCTATAAGGTTTAAACCATATAATTCATCACATTATTGTTTTCAACGAACTATCTTTTCATCGATTTCAATATCGAACTCTTTCGGTAATACCATAAAGTCCTTTCAATATTTATTTTCCATAATTATTTCCAAGATTTCATTTATGTGAGAAACTTAATCTTTTTCCTCAAATATTTTCCTAAAATTTCGGCAGCATAACGGCTTAATTCTTACTAAGCCTCCTGCAAGGAAAACACAATTTATAGAACAGCCATTGATTCTCACAATTCCTACGTCTCTACTAAGACCCCCACCATCAGTTGTGGGTCCTCTTAGTATTTAAAATCATTCATCAATTTATCATATAAAAATCATAATTCCATAAAACAATCATTTCCATCAATGCTTCATATGAAAATCATAATTCCCACATACAATATAATACTACTAATGCTTTATAAAAGTATCTTACTTGTTCGCCAAAGCTTAGCGCACTTTCCGATTTTCGAGCCTTGCCGAACTCCACCTTCCGTCTCATTTCCGTTTTTGCTACAATTTCAATAATTGAGACATATTTTCATTTAGAAAATAATCCAACAATTCCTAATAAATTCCATAGAAATATAGCAAAAACTTTTAATTTTCCTTACCCATTTCTTCTTCTTCTTTTTCTTCTTCCTTTTCCTTTTCCTTTTTCTTTTTCTTTTCTTTTCTTCTTTTTCTTTTCTTTTTCTTTCTCCTTCTTTCTCTTTTTCTTTTCTTTTCTTCTTTTTCCTTTCTTTTTTTTTCTTTTTTTTTCTGAACCAGGTCGGGTCGGGTTCGGGCTGGTTCAGTTTGGCTTGGCCGGTTCAAATTTGGCTAATCGGTTCAGTCACCGACAACCACCCATTCCGGCGGTTCAGCCACTCCACAGCTTGCCGAGGTTGCCACGAAGCCGGATCTGGTCTCGACTTGGCCCCATCACCGGCGACGGTGCCGGATCTGGCGGCGTGGGTTTCGGCTCTTTTCTCCTCCGTTTCTTCCTTCCTCCGCCGTTTCCTTCACCGCCAGTGGCCTCCCTCTCCTTCGTTGGCCCTCGCCGGTGGAGTTGGTGGCGGTGGCGGTGCCTGGATCGACCGGCACCGCCGATCTCCCTTCCTTTCGATTTTTCGCTTCGTTTCACACTGTTTTTCTCTTTCTTTTTCTGCTTCGGGCCGTCGCCGGTCGTTTCTTCTCTTCCCCTTCGTCTCGCCGGCGACGCCCCTCTCCTTCCCCTTCCTCTCTTGGCCGGCAGGGGGCCGGCCATTTACTTGTCTTTCTCCTCTATTTGTAACAGAGGAGAAAGAAGCTGGGAATCGGGTTATCCGATTCCCGCTTCTTTATTTTCATTTTTTTATATTTATTATTATATATAATAATAATAACTATAATATATATAATTATTATACACCATAATTATATACATATATACACTATTCATAATATGTATTTAAATACATATTTTGTATCAAAATATATATATTTATATATATATATATATACTTTTTACACTTTTAACACAAAATAATATTTATATTTATCCAAGGTATATTTATATAATATCATTATATAAATATATCAAAATATTTTTATTTCTTATTAAGTTTTGGATTTCTAAATATCCAAAATTATTTTTTCCATTTTCTTATTTAATTTGGATTTTCATTTATCCAAAGTAAATTTCCTCCTTCATTTCTTATTTCCAATTTAATTTTCCTTTTCATTTCTTATTTAATTTGGATTTCAATTTGTCCAAATTAAATTTTTCGGATACCTTATATTTATTTAGAAAATTCTCGGTCTTCACATAGCATGATATACTTTGGGTGTTGCCTGGTCTCTATTATATTGTGTTACTGGTTTATTATAATATCTTACTGAATTGCTAGTTGGTACTAAATTGTTTACTTACATTGAAATGTTTACATAGTGTTTACTTAATTGTTTACCGTACTGTATTTACTGATATTGCACTAAATATTATTGCTGAAATTATTCATTTATTTATTAAAATTATTTTGCTATATGATTTTAATAGCATTTCATATTATTTTGATGTCAAATTCAATTTATTACTCTCTATAGTTGCTTCAAGGAGCTGAAACACAGAGGTATTCTAAAATACATCCCAAACTCCATCTGGTTTCTTAGTCGACTATACCTTTGTATACTAATAGGAAATTAAATATTTTTAGCAGATAGATTTCATAGTATCAATCTTTACATACGATTCTCTTACTAAACACGTTAGCTTACCCCTTATTTTTCCACTCCACAAATTATTTGCAATGATTGCTTATATATCATTCCACTAATTTCGGCTGCATTATCGTTTCCCCGAGGCAGCTTCAATCAGATTTTGGAGGTATATTTATTTTCTTTTATATGTTCAGACTTATTTTGTATAGTACGACTGTTGTATGATAATGTACAGGAGATGTAAAGAGATAGTACAGTTATGTAAATATAAGAAAAAGTGATAAATATAAATTTTATTTAGTAATATGTTTACTGTTCCAAGTGAAACGAATAGTGATAAAGACATCACAGACAACCCAACCGATTACTGTTATGTGTGCAAAATATAATAATCACTGTATATTACTATATATTACGGGACGTGACACCTAACTATGAATTTTTTTTTTTTTGGTCAAAACCTAACTATGAATTTAGACTTTGAATTGTGTATAAGAAAATTACGATTGAATATGTAAACTTCAAGTTATTGATGTGACTATTGAACTATTGATATAAACTGTCTAAAATTGTGAATATTGTACTTTTTTGCAAGCTGGATTAGATTCAAATCCAACTATTATGTTTAAGAAATTTCAATGAATGTTATTAACTATTGAGTGATATGAACTTTTTCGAGTTGTGTGCATGTAAAATAATTTATCATATGTTACTATCACCAGTACTTATACGGTTATCTTATTGAGCTCCCCAAGCTCACCCCCTTATGTTTCCTTAAAGGCTTGTTGAGATAATATTGGCTTCTGCTACTTGCAATTGTCTTTGATAGTTATCAAGGTCAAGAGCGCCAGCAATTCATATTCGGTATATGTAAATATATTTATTTTTAGACGGTCTTTTACAATATTGTGGTGTGGGATGCATATGAACTATTTGTACATGTATATCCATGAATTTACTGAAATTAGGAGGTAAACAAACATGTATTGAAAAACGTGTCAGTTGTAATAAAATATTTCTTTGAAAAATTTTTAAGGGTTTTATTGAGCTCCAAAATTTATAAAAATAAAACATGTCATAGATTGTGATGAGTAGGAGTGCAATAGGACATTTTGATCTGAAAATAATATCATATGAATGGTGAAATGGGCTCAAATATGAATAGTGTTAACTTGGGATTTATCACATTTACATAGAAATGAATTTAATGATTCAAATGATTGCGAATCATAATGATATAATACTGAGACAGTAGGCAAGTTGCTTGAAACCATTCTAAGTATTTTGATACTTAATTTTATAATATATGACTACTCACATAATAAACCATTGTTAAAAGAATAAAAAAATTTGACTTAGTTTGCTATTCTTCCACTTTTTTGTTATCGAAAAGTCATGTCCTTCGCCGTGACAAGCTTGGATTTATTTCCTCTGATCATACTTGGGTTGAACACGCTTGGGTCGAACAAGTGGCTAGTAACAAATCACATATATATATATATATATATATATATATATATATATATTTATATATATATATATGTAACCAAAAAAATACCATATATATTTATTTATTTATTGTTATGCTTGTCAGCAACCAATTATAGAAGAAAAATAAATAGGAAAAAAATGAGTTTATATTATCAGATAAGTTTTCGTGATATTATTATACCTAAACAGTAAAACACAAAAACTAAAAATTGAATCCAATTCAAAGGAATTTTGACTTCCACAAGAATACATTAAACTCAGCGGTGGCATTCTCTGCTTTCTTTTGTTACAAATCATAGTGAAGAAAAAGAAAGATTTTAAATGCACTCATTGTTTTCTTCTGACATCCATTTTTATTTTTATTTGTGTTTTGAGCAATAAGGCATGAAGAAAATGAGATACAGAGAGAAAAAAATTAGATTGATTTAAAAATTCTCAAAAGAAATGGCATAGAAAGAGAAAAAACAATAAAATCTACCCCAAAAAAAGTTTGAAAATAAAAATAAAATTATAATACTTACTGATTAGGCTTAATAATCAAATATGACTTCAATGTTTGATACAAAATGGAATTAAGTCTTCAACGTTTAAATTCATGGAAATCAGTTATTAACGTTACAAAATAATTGAATTAAGGACATTTCCGTTAAATCCTTTAATTTCCGTTAAGTTTTATTATTGGTAGGAATAATGGAAATTAAAGGATTTAACGAAAATGTCCTTAATTCAATTATTTTGTAGCGTTAAGGACTTAATTCTATTTTGTGACAAACGATGAAGTCATATTTGGCTATTAAGCCCACTGATTACAATAACAATAATCTTTTTAAATTTTTAAAGTAAATTTTATGTTTTTGAGATTTGAAACAAATTAAATTTTAACTCATTCAACTACTCAACCTCAAATAATTTTACGCTATTAACGAAATTTGAGTAATAGAAAATTGCTCAAACATCATCTTTTCAATTTATAACATTTCTTTAATATTTTTTTATTGTTCCTCTATCTTTCACTGGTTGATAGATATATAATCTATTTGATTAGCTTGTGGTACCCGATATAAATCCATAATGCGCGCAAGCCAGGTTGCAAGCTTTTTTGCCCATCGCGCGAGATGCCTGTGCGAGGCATGTGGTCTTGCGGAGGAAGCTTCACAAGCGAGGCATGTCACCTGGCTGCCGGTGTGCTCTGTCGAATGAAGGAAGAGGAAGATGGGGGGTTTTGTAAATTTTTTAAAGATACTTTTGTAATTTTATGGAGTGTGTTTAATGTGTTTGTGAAGAGTGTAGTGTAAAGAGAAAATTTTGTAGTGAAATTAGAAGTTCCCTTGATTAGCTTGTGGCACCCGATATAAAACATGCCTAAAGTGCTTTAGCTTAAAACTTAATCTAAATGGTTATTCTGTACCAAAAAAAAATCTAAATGGTTATTAACAGTAATTTGAACTTTAGAAAGATAAAGATGATCGATGAACATATAAGCATAAAAATAAGAGACATATAATATTTGAAATAATGATAGGATTGAGTAAAAAAAATGAGTAGATGTAAACAACAAAAATAATATTTCTCATAAATTTCATAAATGTTTTTTAGAAAAATGTTTATAAATTAAATAAATAAACAGAATGTAAAATAAAATTAAAGAAGAAAAACTTTTCAAGTCCAATAACACTTCAATTTTTTTTATCTTTATTTTTATTTGATTTTTAATATTTAAAGTAACAGAAAATTATTCAAAAGTAAAACAATATTTAACATAAATCTTTAACAATTTACTTTTACAAATAATCAACGGAAAACTCTATTTATATTAAAAAATAGAAAATTTTAAAATAAAATATCCGTTTTCCATATTAATAAATCAAAATTGAATTACGGGCAAACCACAAAGATTATTGCGAAATATACCCTAACGTTGATTATCACTTTCTAATTGCAATCCTAGCCATTCGGGAAAGAGAAAACTTTAACACACACACAAAAAAAGCTTTAGATTAAAAAATATATTGCATTCGGCATTTTTTTGGAGTTGGTGTTTGCCGTCTTTTCGGGCTTTGATAGGAAACATCAAAAATTTCTTCTCTCGACAATTTTCAACACTCCCACTTCACACTGTAAGTTCACTTCTCTCTTCTGCCTCTTTTTCACTGGGTTTTCTTTGCTTGGATAATGAGGAAAAAATAAAAGTACTTAACTTTTTTCCATGCTTTTATTCTTTCTATTCTCTTCTTTTCTTTGGATATGTCGGTTGTCATGGACTGAAGCTTCTTTCTTTTTTGGAGTGTTGGTATCACTGTTTACAATGGAAGAAAGGGTAACAACCTTGGGCTGTAATTTTAGTCACTATCATTTTCTTTTTACACTACCATTGGATGATGGGTTCTGGCCTTGTGTTTTATGATTTGGTATTTCAGGGCTTAATTGTTCTAAATATCAAATGAAAAGTTCTCACTAAATGGTATCGAATTAACCCTTTTATTCTTCTCTGCTACTGTCCATAATTTAGGTTCTGAAATGCTGACAAGCTGGAGTGTCGACTTCTAAATTCTGCCTGCATTTTGCTTCCTGGTTGAATCTGATTATGACCATTCTCTGTCAAAGTGCCTGGGGAGCCTCAACAGGATATCTGGGTATGGTGACTACAGTTTGGGGAATTTGTTGAGCTTTTGCAGTCTTACTTCGAGATGGTGCCGTCTGGTCCACCAAATAGCGGTGCTCACTCTGTTCCTCCAGCACTGATGGGATCGAATTCTGCTGTTTTGGGATCTCAAGGTTCAATGCCTCAGCAAGCAGCATTTTCATCACTTGTGTCGCCAAGAGCGCAGTATAACATGAATTTGCTGGGAAGCGCACTTCTCAATCAGACTTTTAGCAATGGGGGTTCCAACTCTGGCCTGTCTGGTGTGAGTGGTTTCCCACGGGGAGGTTTTGATGCCACAGCTGAGTCTGATTCTCGCACTGCTGTAGCAGCTGAGATTGGTTTTAATCTTCCTCCTTCATCGTTTGCACCATCTAATGTTGCAAATTCTGGGTCATCAGGCCAACTGCATAATCAGCAAATTGCAAACTCTGCTGGAGACCCTGCATTGTTGGATCAACAGCAGTCTCAAGTTCAACAATTTGAGCCGCAAAAGTTTCAGCAGTCAATGCAACAGTTCCCTCTTTCCCACGGTCAATCACAGCAGCAGCAATTTCAATCAATCCGAGGAGGGTTAGGGGGCACAGGTGCAGTCAAGTTGGAGCCTCAGACTATGAATGATCAGGTTGGTCCCCAGCAACAGTTGCAATCATTTCGAAATATTGGACCAGTGAAGCTGGAGCCTCAAAAGAACCAAATTGGAAGAGGCATAGGACCTGTAAAATTGGAGCCTCAACAGTCTGATCAAGCAATGCTTTTGCAGCAGCAGCAACAACAGCAACAGCAGTTCCTTCAATTGACCAGGCAGTCTTCTCAAGCTGCTCTTGCACAGATGAACTTTTTGCAACAACAGCGAATTTTCCAAATGCAACATCAGCAACAGCTGTTGAAATCACTTCCTCAGCAAAGGCCTCATCTACAGTCGCAGTTTCAACAGCAGAACTTGCCTATTAAATCTTCTGTTAGACCAGCTTATGAACCAGGAACTTGCGCTCGGCGTTTGACACAATACATATGTCAGCAACAGTGCAGACCTGATGTAAGATAATTTCAGTTGAGGAATTATTTGATCTTCTGGTGATTGCTGTTTGATTTGGTAGTAATACTTGTTCTTAATGCAGGATAACAATATTGAATTCTGGCGGAAATTTGTTGCTCAATTTTTTGCTCCTAATGCAAAGAAAAGGTGGTGTGTTTCGTTGTATGGAAATAGTCGCCAAACTAATGGTGTTTTTCCTCAGGTAGGTTGTTTAAAGAAATTAATTGACTCACAGTTACTGTACATAGGGAGAGGAAAAGCCGCTGATTTAGAAAGAGGGAGGTGCGGTGGTTATCAATGAGTATCCCTGTGCACTCCCTTCTTGGAATTTGAAATTTGCTAAATGATGTCTCGGAGGATTAGTGTTTGCTAATGCTTGATGAAGGTGCGAAATGTTAATGAGTTATAACAGATAATTACCTTTGCAGTTCAGTTATGCTATTTTTTAAAAGAGCTGGACTTAAATAAAAAAAGGGAAAAAGAAATACTGTTAGATAAGTTTCAGTAGCTTCCATTATAGCCCTCATCTCATTCAAGGATAAGTATGAAGAATTTTTGTTCCCCTTGTGAGATACATAGGTATGGGGGCAAAAGTTGTATGAAAAGGATTTTACATAGTCCCAAGTGGGCAGTTATCAAAAGTAGCTATAGAAGTAGAAGGTGGTTTTTGGATGTGATGATAATTTTATCTATAGATATTAAGATTTGGATTTTTATGCTTGGTGAAAACAGGTTTCTATTGTAGAAAGGAAAACTTTGGTATCAGCAAAGAGTATAAAAATTTCGTAGTACTTTGTGGGTTGACAGGGGAGCATACTAGGATCTTGTTTGCATATCTGGTTCTATTTATATCTTATTGGAGTCTTGGCCAATTAAGATGATGTTTTCCACTTTTTGGAATGCTTCACAAAGTTTAAGATCTTACTGTGTTGCCATTGTGAGGAAATATTAGAAATTTAATTGCAGCTTTTGCAGGAAATGTGGCACTGTGAAATATGCAATCACAAGCCTGGCCGTGGTTTTGGTATGTTATTTCTTTCACCTCTTCAAACTTGATATTTTATGGTAATTTAAGGACTTCCTGCTTTTGAAGCTGACCATATCTTGTCATATTAAATTCGGAACTATGTCTTGTCATATTAAGTGAAAAAGTGTTCGGTATTTGATGTAAATGGCCCTGCTTCTTAACTAATGTGTTTATCAAGTGCTGCTTCTTTGATTATTTGGGAAAACTACCATGGATTCAATCTTTATTGATTCACTGTCCTTTGGCAAGCAATTAGTGGCAAAGCTTAAACTCCAACTTATGTATAATGATTTTGCATCTGAATGCAATCCTTTGAAAGATATAATGGATAAAAATTTTAAACAATTTACCAAAAGAAGTGATGCATGCCATCCTCCTTAGTGATATTCTCTTTCGATATGCATCCTAATTTAGGTACATAGGCTTCATTTAGAGCAATGATACATGAAAAGTTGGGTCTTCAATATCTACTCTTATGATCAAGTCTTAAGTATCATAGACACTAGGCCATTGCCCTAACCGTTTACTCTTAGGTGGATTGATAAATTCTTTTTAGTTGGTCATACACTTGAAATGCCATAATATTTGTGTGTGTGTGTCTATATAACATTGGCGATGCTATATCTCATTGGATAAAAGTTTTCGGAATGTAAAAGGAAGGAGTAGAATGGTGAAACTTTTGAAAGTAAGATGATTGGTGATGGTAAGGTAATACATCTATTTCCTTTAGACTCCATGAAGTCAATGCCAAAAGGAAAATTAATATTATAGTAGGATTTACCATATTTTATTTTTCTCCATGGTGCACAAATGTATTGCTATTTAATGAGTGGTTCGATTTACAAATTAGTGGTTCATGCTGAAGGAAACAAAGCTATGCCTTCAAAGCTAAGCAGCCAAAAATGTAAGCAAAATTTCATTCTTCTTTGAGAGTAAAGAATATGACTTGTAACTGTGGGGAAAAATTTTCATTTTTTCATGTCCCAAATTGCAAAAAAATAAACTTGTGAAAAGACATTGACCCTTTGTTGAAATGGAATTTTAATGTAAACATCAATCTTTTGCTCTTAAGCACACTCTCTTTGTAAATTCAGGGACAACTGTTGAGGTTCTGCCTAGGCTTTTCAAAATCAAATATGACAGTGGTACTTTGGAGGAGCTCCTTTATGTTGATATGCCACGTGAATATCATAATGCAAATGGTCAAATTGTCCTTGACTATGCTAAAGCAATACAAGAGAGTGTTTTTGAGCATCTTCGTGTAGTACGGGATGGTCAGCTTCGTATTGTTTTTTCTCCGGATCTAAAGGTTTGGAGTGTGTTAAAGGATGTTATAACTTTTTGAAATTCTAATTGTTTGACATTTTGTTTATCTTGTCCATGCTATCTAGATTTGCTCTTGGGAGTTTTGTGCACGACATCATGAGGAGCTTATCCCTCGAAGATTGATAATACCTCAGGTATACACCTTGATGCTTTATACGTTTGATTTAGATTTATGTGCTTAATTAATAATCTTGCAACATCTTTTCATGGAGTAGTTGTGAATGTAAATTAAATTGACTTTATTAAAGACTTACCATAATACTGGCACATTAAAAATCATTATTCATTGCCGAGTAAGTTCCTCCCATCTTCACTCCAAAAGAACATAAATAAACCTGATGTTTATTTTAGAAACGGGGGACACTGGGAGTAGCAGAAGGTGAAGGAAAAAGGTTACAGGTCCCCCCTTTCTCTTCTATTTCCCCACTTTTGAGCCCCTGAAAAGAAAAAAAAAATGTTTTTCTTTGTGGTGGGGGGATATGTTTGGAGAAAACTAGAGGATGTGGGTATGATTTTTTCCCTCCACTTTTTGTGTTTACTTTGACTTATCTTCTCTGTTGGAGGTGCTAAGGGTGGTAAAATGGATTTTGATGAACTGAACAACATTCTTTCATAGATCCAATGCAGCCTATTACCTGATACAAGTTGGTGAAGAGCTTCATTTTCATAGACTTTGATAATTGATTAAAGTGGATTCCAGGTAAGTCAACTTGGAGCTGCTGCACAGAAGTACCAAGCATCCGCACAGAATGCATCATCCAACTTATCTTCACCGGATTTACAGAGCAATTGTAACATGTGAGTTTCAGATTTTTATTAGGTCGGTCTCATAGTTAATGGCTTATCCTCTCATTGTGGCCTTGGAAAATTTGAGTTATTTATTAATAACCGTGACATGAACATACAGTAAAAAGTCTTTTAAATCATTGGAGAAATTTTTATAATATTAAGTTTTTAAGTAATTTTTTATTATCCTGCAAATATTGTTGTAAATCAGTTCAATACCATTGAAATTTCAACTAACACCAAGCTTTCTCCTTTATCTGGGCTTGGGACTGGCTGTATTATCATATAACACGTGTCTGAATTTTACCAAAAATAAAAATAAAAATAAAAAAGAACTTTTTTATATATGCAATATCCAATTGTTATAAATTTTTATATCTTGGCATATTTGAGGCATGTCTACATCCAACCTAGACAGAAGGGCTTCCTAGATTGGTCCTAAATTGACAATTAGAAGCTCTTTGTTGCAACTCTTATTGGTAGTACTAAGGATTGGTGATAGAAGGGAAACTTGAAGGTGTCATGCATGGAAGCACACTGGATGAAATGAAGATGTGCTAAGTCTATTCCGAACGGTTTGAAAGGAAAGTCTGATAAAATCACAAGGCTATATTATGCTTTATGGTAGTGGTATCTGTAAGGTAGTTAGCAAAAACATCCATGAGATGGGTCTAGATGAAATGGAGATGCTGGCTGTCATCTTAGAAAAGGAATGAAAGTGTTGGTAAGAATGTGTAGCTGGAATGAAATGAGGTGATTAAGAGAAGGATAGCTTGAATGTTTTTACTCATGTGCAATATAGACCTAGGGATGCTTCCATACTATGGACAAGAATTATTTGATTCAATTATGACTGAAGTAGAGGCATGTAAGTGTAATGTTGGGGAAGTGATGAGGAAGGACTGGATTGATGGCTTTGGATCATTCAAAGGATATAACCTTGAGATCAAGCGGTGTAAAGGAAATGATTTCGTGTATGTATCCCAAACTTTTCGAGAGTAAGACTTAGTTGGGTTGAGGGTAGATGATAATTCAAACGTGTTTTAGGTTATGCCCTCATATGTCACTACTTAACATGTAAAAGTGGTGTACTTGGACATCTTACTGAAGGTGGTATAGAAGTGGTGTTATTTCAATGAAGACCATTCCATCTTTACTTAACCCACATAGTTGTTGCACCTTTTGTACATGTGCATACTTTTTTTCACGTGTCAACTTAGTTTACTTTGTCAGTAACACGTGATTAATGCAGGTTTGTTGCATCTGCTCGTCAATTAGCAAAAGCCTTGGATGTTCCTCTAGTCAATGATTTAGGGTATACAAAGAGATATGTACGCTGCCTTCAGGTATTATAGCATGCAACTTTGTTTTCAGTCATTATGTTGTTTATATCTTTTCTTTCTGCTCTAATGATTTTAGTTCGAATTATATAAGTTTCACAATTGAGTATAATTACTAGTTTCATTACTCTCAAAACGACTCATTTACATGGTAAAAACAGCTGTATAGCGTGGAATGGAATTAATGCGTGAAAAATTACAAATGCAAAAAAGACATAATCTTTCTTTCTTTTTTCTTTATATTTTTAATAAAATTCTTCTTTTATGTATAGCCCGCTTCCTTGTCTATAGTTTGCTCTTTTTATCTTGTCTATCTTTTTCATACAAATGCATTAGTTAAACAAGATCTAATAATTGAATGATTAAATGTGACTTTGCAACTGAATCAAGTCTTAATTTCTCTTTTCTGTCTTGTATTGGAGCCGTGTAACTGGTTTTTACCATATAAAAAGACTTAGTGTATGGAGTTGGTAATTCTACTTAATTGTACAAAATTCTATAGCATGAGATGTAATTTTCAATAATAAAACTAGAGGGACTGATCAAAGCATTCAGCATAAGTATTCTCCTTTCTGGTTATTTGACCAGAATTCTAGGATTGCCATTTGGAAAATAAAAGAAAACCTTGTCACGATTTTTCATATAAAACTGCATATGTTATCACTGCTAATCAGTACCTGTAGTGGCACATAGTAGCAGTAGCCAGTATGAGTAATTTTGCTGGAGTCCACTAAAATTGAGATCAAACAGATGTGTTTTTCACGAATTAATATAGAGTAAATGATCTGAAGATTTCGTAAAGTATAGGGACTAAATACATAATGAGACGAAATACATGCTTAAACCTTATTATTATTATTATTATTATTATTATTATTATTATTATTATATTGGTGACATTATTTAGTTACACATGTCAAGTAGGACATAAATGTCGTATTGACTTTAAAATGAATTACCAAATAGATGAGCCGTTATGATTGTAACATGGTTTAAGCTTGATGAGATTTATGGGTCTTCAATCAATGGAAATGTTTAGCTGCAAGATTCTTCCCAATTTTATGAGATTTTATATGGGATTAATGATTTTTTTTTTATTATCATACTTTTCTCTTCATCCACAAATGTGCCTTCTGGCTGATGTTTTCTTGATTCTCATATCATCTTTCATGAAGTACAAACTCAAAGCTAATTGCTGGATAGGTGACAGTTCACAGCTTAGCTAAGGGGAATTTTAAGTTACTTTTTACGTGATTTAACTGGTGGTTTCCAATTGCAGATATCAGAGGTTGTTAATAGCATGAAGGATTTGATTGATTATAGTCGAGAAACAGGGATGGGACCCATGGGTATAGCTCATAAAAATTCTGTTTATCCAATATTTATGATCATTATTCTTGTTCTGATTTTTAAAAAGCATTCTTTTTGATCAATTGGTGTTGTGCTGATGCTGCTGATCTTCCTGGCCTATGCAAGAATCCTAAAGACCAATAGTTGATGGGGGCACCAAATGATCCCCACCCAACTTCAAGTTCAAATTGATGAACTTTGGGTGGCTTATTGATATGCCCAAGCTAATCTGGGATGATATTCCACTAGAGACTAGAACCTTGACTAGATTTTACAACTGGATCTATACCAGCTATATTTGTGGAGATAAAACTTAATGTGGTTTCTTTTAACTGAAAGATCAAACTGGCTTATCAGGGCTGTTTTTGGGAATTATATGCCATTAAAGAGGATTACTTGCCCCCTGTTTTAACAGTCTGAGCTTGAGGCTCTGAGAAATACTTCTATTGTACTGGCTTCTTTTGTTTTATTTATTTTTTTCTTATTTTTCTTAGTCTTGAAGAAGCTTGTCATAAACTTCTCCCATAATATGTTAATGAATCAAAATTATTTTGGAGACCTTGAAACGTCACAAAGTAGTTTGTCATCGATTTCTCTTTTCTCTTTTAATTGCCTGTAGTTTTCACTTTACGGTAAGACATTGGTAACTTCTTTTTATTCATGTTCAGAAAGTCTGGTCAAGTTCCCGAGGAGATCCCCATCCTCCACGCAGCAAAATTCAGCTCAGCAACCTGAGGAACTGCAGCAAATTACTGGAGAAAATGCAAATAATGATCATCATTCAATGCAATCAACTGTTCTGCAGCCTGCTACAAGCAATGGTGTTGCTAGTGTAAACAACTCTCAGGGAGCAACATCCACTTCTACATCTGCTTCAACCATTGTTGGGCTTCTCCGACAGAATTCCATGAATTCTAGGATTGAAAACCAGATGACCAATCCAAAGAGTCCCTATGCTGGAACCCCAGTTCAGATCCCATCTGCAGGGTCCTCTACTACACTGCCACCCTCTCAACCAAATCCCTCTTCACCCTTCTCATCTCCAACGCCATCCTCATCTAATCCCCCTCCCCAGAGTTGTCAAAGCACCTTGGCTCCTTCAACTACTGCAAATTCATCTGCACAGATTCTAGCGCAGCAGTCATCTCAGTCGAGTGATGTTGACCCGAATGAATGTCAGAGCTCTGTTGAAAAAATCATTCAAGAAATAATGATTACATCGCAATTTAGTGAAGCAAGAAACATGGCCAGTGTTGGTTCTGTAGGGAATAACTTGAAGAATAGTAATGGGTTCGTTAATAACAATTCAGGCATTGGAGGTGGGGGATTTGGGAACTTGAGTGGTGGCATGGGTTTTTCTGCCAATCCGACTGGTATGAGATCTGCCATGGGGGCCAACTGTTTGAATTTCACTGGAAGGGTGAGCATGCCATTGATGCCTCAAGATTCGGTGAACCATCAGCAGCAAGAATTAGCCAACAGATTACTGAATGGGCTTGGAGCAGTGAATGGCTTTAATAACCTTCAATTTGATTGGAAGTCCCCCTAAATTAGCATTGTTGACTGCAGTTTTATGAATTTGGTGAGGTTTGTGGTGGTGATGCAGAGTGCGTGTGCCATGCAATTGAGTTTGGAGTGGAGTGTTGGGATTTCAATCCGCTACCGATTATAGAGAGAGAGAAGGATAACATGTAAGTCAGCCTTGGCAGTTGAATAGTGAATTGTCCCATCTGTTCTAGAATGTGCTTGTAGGGTACCCTTTTGGAGGTTTGTGTAATGTATATGGCTATACTATTCTTATAATTATTATAATTATTATTGTTATTATGGCTCATCTTTCTGCGTAACAGTTGCCAAAAGGGAACTCTCTCTGCTTGAGGCCTTCCCAAGAATAGCAGCTAGCTTCCAATCATTGTTCTCTTTGTGATTAAATTTTGTATACATAATTGAACATTTACATACGCCGCCGAAAAGAAAAAGGTGTCAATGGTGTTATGTTTGATGGATTGTTTATGTTGGCATACGGCAGGGCGTAAAATGATTTCTTTTCAGCGGAGAATGAATATTTCTAGTCTTACTCTTCCGCCAACAATTTTCTCATTAAACATAAACACATTTCCGCAGACTTAACGCCTTCTAACAGAGATTGGTTAATACTTAATTGTGGAGAGTAAAGGTAAAACTTGGACAAACACCATTGGCTCGCTTATATTCAGGATTTTGTGCATTTCATTCTTTGTTGCTTCTTTCCCCCAATTACAAACCACTGCCTCCTTCATGCTTGCTTCTTGCTACCAGCCAGAATTCGTTGGATTTGAAGCCCTCGGCTGAAAGCTTGGTTGAACAGCAGCCTGGTCTGGAATTCTGAGACGAAGGGGAACCAGGCCAATATAGCAACTGGAGCAAAGACGAGTACCCCCATCATGTACTCATACCCTCTTGCTAGAGCCTTCACTGAACTCCACATTCCTATACCCTTCACCAATGGCCGGCATGCTTGTGATATCTGATCATTCACCAAAAAAAAAAAAAAACCAACTTTTAGTAATAAAGCCAATAACCATGAGATATGTTAATAAGTGTTGGACTTGTAGTTTCAGTGATTAAGATTCATATCTCTGGCAGTCTAAAAAAAAATTAATAAACAAGATCACTGCTGCACTGAGACTATGATATTCAGTGTTATCGTAATCCTATGGAAACTTACTCCGTTAGCAATGAATGAACTTGATTAACAAGAGAAATGTACATATCAAATTGTCAATCCTTTCCAAAAGTTCAAATTGAGGTTTCAAGATTCAGAATTTCGATAAAAAAAAGGCTGAAATTCCGTAGAATGCACAAGCAGACAATAAAATCAGTAAAGCTTTTGGCAGTTGGCTCACAAACAACACAACTAGAGTAGTCAGTAAAGCTTTACTTTTGTAATAGTAGCTGATACACATTATTGCAATGTAGACAGTATTCGACTTTGTACAAAAGACAAAAGTGCTTCTAAAAATAAGCCAATTACCTGCAGTAGAGCCCACCCTGTCGGTATATAGGCAAGTAGGCTCTGGAAGATATCTCCAACTGTGAGATCAAGGAAATAAAACAGCATTGCAATAATGACTATACACCCGGCAAACAGGAATAGCTTAAGAAGTCTGAACATCAGCTGGAAATCTGCACTGAACTTCTTTCTACCCATGGACACAATCTGCAGATTAAAAGTGCAACAGTGTTTAGAGCCAACAACAGGAATCAGACTATTCTCATTTTGAATGATTACGCAGAGTTTGAGCCTCACCTTCAAAACAATCATCACTGCAACAATGACCAGCCAGGAAAGACCATAAACCTGAAAGCATGATACCAACATGAACACTCTAGGTACTGCAAATTAACGAGCCCAAGCTCAAGATCTTTCAATATGTAGCAAGGTTACAGAATTCAACTTGTAGAAATGTTGTCTTCTTTGCCAAATGAGACAAGGTTAGACTGTCTGTGCAGCCATGGCACTCACCCTTGAGCATATAGCAGTATGCATCCTTAGGGAAACAGTAGGATGTAAAATCTTTAATATATTTTTTTCTCTCCTTTTTTTTAAAAGATTGTACGTTAAATTAATCAAAGAGAATGTAGTCAAGGCCAAAATTTAAAAATGGCATTTAACCTTGAAAGTTCAGATTACTGTCTCCCTATAATGGTAGAGATGAAATGTTAAACAGTTTTGAAAGCAGATGTTAGAGGCCAATAAAGTAGCTCATAATACTAATACTCACCATGATGCTCTGCCGTATACCTTGTCTGCTCTTCTTGGTCATGTTTAGATGATACACAATTCCGTATTGGTAAATGAAGAAGCGTAGAGCAAGAACAATCTCCACCAAACGTCCCATAAACCCAGTGTACTTTAGGTGCTCCTGTTCTTCATCCCACCAAGATTCCCAGCTCTTAATTGATGGAACTCCAATACCACCTCTGCAGCTAATCCACTTTGTCCAATCTTCCCAATCTTCAACTATCTTTTGCCATTCAAATCCTGATGGATTCAAAAGGAAAGGAGCAAACAGCCAGGATAACACTAAAAACCACATTGAAAATGAAAGGAGTGCATAAGATACAGTATCTTTTGCAGCAGAACCATATATCCTGTAACATATAAGCAATACCAATAGCTCCAGCCCTTTTACAAAGTGGCTCCTTGAGTACATGCGATAGTTCTCGGCAAATTTCTCATGCCGAACCACAAAACCACGTCCTGTTGCTCTGTATTTTGCCCCACCATGCAGGATAGTGCGCCCAAAATAATGGACCCTTGTTCCAAGGGAGAAAGTGAAGAACACAGATGCCAACTGAAGCTGCATGATTATAATGTCACCTAATGCAGTTCTAAATCCTCTCTCCAATCCAATCTCCATGACCATGGGCAGGGCCGTCAGAAGGCCTAATTGAACAACAGACTGTGAAGCCATGGCTGCCTTTAGAGGATCATCTCCCTTAGATGAAGCAAACTTAACTATTGACTGCTCCAAACCACTTAATGACAAATAAAGTCTTCCATACAAGAAAACGTACACTGTAAAGACAACCAACTGCACAATAACAGGAAGGGATCCACGTTAGTTTCAAAAAGGTAAGATCAGAGAGTCAAAAGAAACAAAACTACAAATTACTAAACTTTCTAATTAATCTGAAGCTCTCATTGCTGGGACACTCCCTAGATTTGAGGTGTCATGATGGACTGGCACTTATAAAGTTATGATTCAAATAACTAGACAATCTACTCTCCAGCAAACGTGAAGCAGTGAATGCATAGTTTGATTAATAAGTAATACTCCGAGAGATAGTATCTTAATAAGTAATTTGGATATATAAGGGTTTTTTTAACCTTTTCACATTGAATCCATTCTCGTACAAACATTATAGAGCATTTTCTTCCTCCTGTCATAATTCCAATGACTTTTCAAGTTTACGGTCAGATTTAGTCACTCAGAAGATAGGGGGCACTTGTAACAATGAATTTCCCATAGGTTTTTTTTTTCTTTTTTGGTATGGATTTAAGGGGACAAACCTCTGGATTATTGCAGAAGCTGGGCTTTTGACATGAGTTTCTTCAATTTTTTCTAATTTTTTCCCTGTAGTTGGAGGGTTAGGTCTCCATACCAGTGCCTGTTGGGTAGGTGTTTTTTCTTTAGTTTGTGCATAATAGTTGTTCAATTATGGGTTTGAATCTTGCAAGGAAAAGAATTACCATTGAGCTGACGTAAAATCCAACTGTTGTAAAATAGCAAGACAACATGCGGAAAAAGTCAAAGCGATGGCCTAATCTGTAGATGTCCCTGCTGAGTGTCTGTTCCCCGTTACCACAAGCCACTTTTGCTTCAAAAAGTGAGATTTGGTTGAACCCAACATCCCTGCCTTTCCCAACTTGAATATACTCATGATGAGTAATGTTCCCTCGTCTTAGGGTTGAGTTAAAACCTGTTAAAGCACAATAATATCAACTCTATAATTATATATAAATTCACTTAAGAGTAGGTGGTTTAAGCTCATTACCAGCAAAGATGTCCTCACTCAAATTGATGCCACGAGAGCCCTTGCTGATGCCTCCACGGGTTATGTGGAAGATTCTATCAAACACGTCTGGATGACCATAATGGAAACGGACCCTAAAATCCACCAAAAAACATTTTGAGCATACCATCATCTGGAAACAACATGGAAAACACATGCATTCAACAAAAAGAAACTCAATATAGCTGATAATGGTTGTCCTGAGGTTTGCTTTCCAATGAAGAAAGTAAAACTACAGAGAAAGGTAAGAACATATGGTGCTGGCTAGGGAAAATTTGAATTATCAGCAGTGTAACGAAACATGATACACCAAATTTTCAACATGTGGAAAACCGGCATTTATGCACTCTAAAAGCAATTTTGGACATGGTATTACCTCTCATAAATGAAAATGCACTGCGATTCGCTTGTCCTAAAGTATTCTCCCAGCAATATGGCTTAAAAAATTGATACTGCTTTTTCTTATGATACAGTTATATGGTGAGAAAAGTAAGCTTTAAGAGATCAATACGTACTTCAATGGTCTTGCAAGAACTCTTTGACCAATGGTGACAAAGCTTGTTTCTTGATTTGACATGAACCAAGCCAAAGAAGATACACTGCATAATAGATTTCAAAGCATAAAATAAAACTGCCAGATTTTAACATAAGTAAAAACTTAACAGCTATCGACAAGACCAAGCAAACAAACAAACAAACAAATAAGCAAATGTTAACTTTCATTCAACCTTCCAGTAAAGATGTGCTCACGAACTCCTAAAATTGTAGGTGGTCTTACTCCATGATCCTCATTAAATTCCTCCAAAAGATTACGCATTTTGAATGCTTCTTCCAAGTAATTATCCTAGAAAAAGTTGCAGCAATATATCATCAGATCTACTGTAAAATTAGTTACTACTTCGATAATTACAAACTTTTATTGCCTTACTTGGTTCATATCAATGGTCTGAAGAGCTTCTCCACGAGTAAAAACTATAGCGTGATTCTGATTTTCTGGTTTTCCTTCTCCTAACTTTGCTGCCCCAGGCAATTTTATTCGATAGATTTCCTTCAAAGAAAGACAAAAACTAGTCAGCAATTATGGCACTGTAATCAAGTACAATTTATTATGTTTGCAGTTAATAAGGATCATTACCTGGTCAAGATTATCAACACCTTTAACCAGTACAGAATAGTAGACTTTCTGAGCTCTTACACCTTCCCTTTCTTCAACTTCGTCAATATATGCCACACGAAGAGAGGGATTACTGTTTTAAAAAAACCAGGAGTTAGAAATGAAACAGTTTCAAACAAAAAGATCTAAAAGATATTATCAGCCAAGGAACCTACTTAACCATCAAATTCAGGATGTCAGTTGCACGACGATCTCCACTCCTTTTCTGATTTCCATAGTTTTGACAGGTGGCAACATAAGTAAATTTCAGGTCAGCCACTGCCTCCAACTGAGCATATAGGGATCTCTGACTTTTCTTATCTTCATCAGATGGGGTTAAGATGGCTTTATAGCCTTCTAATATTTCTGCTCATAAAAGAAGAAGAAAAGGCTGCTATAATTTCCTCAAAGCCACAACTACTTCACCGGACACTAGATTAAGTAAATAAAAATGTTTCATGTAGAGAAAACAACATTTAAGGAAAGAAGAAAATAAATAGAAAAACAGCTAGACTTAAGGGATGAAGACACTACAATATTCAGAAATCAAGGTCTAAAATTTTCTGGTTTCCCCTTTTTGTCTCTTTACTTTTTTTTTCTGACTTCATATGCTTATTAAATAGGGATAAAATGCGAGCAGTTTCCAATTGAATATTTTGCAGAATTCAAATCCTGTCTTTATATCTACATACTATTGCATATCAAGCATAAAATGGTAGAAAAAGAAAACACTTAATACGTCAAAACATGATTTAATTAGATTTATAGCCAAAGGTGATAGAAAAGAAAATACTTATTCATGAAAACATGATTTAATTAGATTTATAGTCAAATTCTATTAATTTTAATTTAATATTTAGAGTCAAATAAAAAGTATGGTTTGTGAAGCTGGAGATGACCAAAAAGATTTCGAGCAAAGATAAATGTCTATCTATCTATTCCATTATTCAAGAACTTATCTGTCCTGTTTTATCCATTTTTCCCCTTTTCCTTTCCTTCCCTTTCTTTTCACTCAGAATTCATTTATCACATGTTGCCTTTTACCATTCATCACCATCATAATTTTTATTTAAAAGTTCGATTATAATGGTACTTAAGCAAGCTATTGTATTTACAAGCCATTTATGAGTGAATAGCTAGTTGTGTCTAATTAGTTGCTAACATGGTAAAAGTTAAAAGCTCATATCAGGAAGTATGGAATCCCAGATAAGTATCTTCTTAATAAGACTGATATTGAATGATTGACTACAAATTCCCTTAAATTCCCCAATCTGATCCTATAATCAACTTGCATAGAAGGTAAACGACCAGAAAAAGAACCTCTTTAAAGTCCAAAGAAAATTGTTTAAACACTTTGCAGAGAAATGTTATGCACATACCATTTTCAGTAGCCATGTCAAGAAAAGCCTGAACCTTCAAAGCTCGTCTGTAATACATCATTCCTCTAACTGCAGTTCCAACAATTAGGGAGAGAGATATATCAATAGATGAATTCAAAGAAAAAAAAACACATCAAGCACCTATCCTGCATAAAATAGATGAATTGAAGGGAGAAAATAAAGCATCAAGCACCTGTCCTGCACAGAGTTTGTCCCCTTAAGGAGACCCAGTGGCGAAGCTGCAAGATATTTTCCTCATTTTCCAAAATCTCAGTCTCTTGACAATTGAGTCGTTCAATAAAGTTGTTCCACTCATCTAAACAGAGTCAATAACAACAATTACATTGAAGTTATCTTAAAACAAAATGGAAATCCCAAAAGATTTCAGTATGGAAGTTTACAATATCACAAACCTGGAAAGATTTTCTGCAGGTAGAAAATAACTGATACACCATCCTCATTTTCCATCTCAAGTTCAGTTTTGGAATAGACAGTCTCCTCACTATAATAAGGAGTCAGGACACTGACAATGGCAAGAACATGAATTCAATTATGAAAAAAATTAGTGTCTTTAGCATATGCAGAGACACAGAAGCATACATCACAATTCCACAGGCAAAACACCAGAATTGCATTGGAAAAATTCATGTGTTACGGAACTAGTATGTCAAGAAAGTAAATCTACCTTCAAAAGGAATAAATCCTACAAATTAACTAGACCAAGAATGACTGAGGAGAAGGATGGCATATCCAAAATTCATTTTCCTAACGACCATTCGGCATGCAACCAGAATATTTATTCAATGAGTACATTAAGAAAACACAAAATACCTAAATGAGAGCATGTTTCGAACTCGAGGAGCACGTGGCATATCCATAAACAATGAATTTGCAAAGAATGCAATCCTTCTACGTGCCTCAAGGTTTGTTGGTATATCATTGGCAGATTCTTTGACCGTCAGAAGGATATGAAGACGTCTTATCTAAAAACAAAAAAATTATAACACATGCGATCAGGTTGTTACAAAATCGAAAAGATTCCAATCAAACTTTAGTTCTTTTATGTATAATTTGTGTTTCAACTAATACAGATTATTTTATTTTATGATATACCTGTTCTTCCCAACGTGCTGTAAGCACAGGGGGGAACACAATAGCAGGCTTTTCATCAGTACCGGCAAAAAGTTGCCTTCCCGATTCCTTGTTACTATGTCCAAGCTCCACTAATTCACTGTACAATTTTACAAGAAAAAGGAAGGCACTTAAGCTTTTGTAGAAAAAAGCAACCTCATGCCATAAGATATAAAACATTTTCTTCTATTTCTTCTATATAGAGTAAAACGGAGTTTACTAACCGTATCTCATTCACCATCATATCACGGGTAACTACTTCTAACATATCTTGCAGCAAGAAAACCACAGCATCCCGTTTGGATGGATCACCATCTTTCTGCAATACAATAAAAAGAACTAACTGCAAATGTATAAAGGCAAAATGAAGATATAATATCTATTATTTTCATGGTAACTGACCAAGATCCCCACAAGTTCCACAAATTTCTTGCAGAGGTCAGGTAAAGAAGCCATTCTGAAATTTGCAAGAAGAGTATTCTTCGAAATGTTACTCTCGATTTCTTTGATGATAATTCTAATGGTCCTGTAACATTATAACTACAGTCAGAAATACTAGCATTGAAGCTGAATAAAAAAAAATTCAACATGCTGCCCCAGAAATATTGCCGTTTTGGAAATAAAAATAAATAAATAAATAAAATAAAATGATATTTTTTTTATAACATAACTAGAACCTTCAACCTAATATGATTCAAGAATCATAAAAAAGCCTCAACACCGGCAATTTAGCAACTAAAGCACATGATTACATTAATGGTAATAAAACATCATCATCAGAGCCTCTATCCCAAGAGATTGGGGTAGGCTATATGAACCAATATCTGAATTCACGTTAGCTCGTCCATATGTATTCTCCTCCTCCATAGATTCCTATCCAAGGCCATTTACTCATCCAACTCTAAAACCTCCATATCTTTTCAAACTACTTCCTTCCAAATCTTTTTTGATCTTCCTCTAGTCTTAACCCTTCTCTCAACATTCATATCCTCTATTCTCGTAACTGGAGCATCTACAGGTCTACTTTTTATGTGTCCAAACCAACGTAAACGATTTTCACACATCTTGTTTTCGATAGGTACCACTCCAACCATCTTACGAATATCTTCATTTCTCATTCTATCCTTTCTTGTATATCCACATATCCACCGCAACATTCGCATTTCTGTTACACTCATCTTTTGTGTATGTATTAATTAATGGTAATAAAACAACGAGTAAAAATGATGATAGAGTTACATAAGTAGTACAACTTTAATACCGCTATAAAGAATAAAAGCTAATACGGTAATCCAAGAAGGGTTCCTTATTAAATTCATGCTAACCTCAAGTTTAAAATTAAACATATGGGATATATACACACGCAAACACACAGCCATGTGTACAAGAAAGAGAATGGAAACATGTAGTGTTAATAATGATGTAAAGAACAAAAGTCAACCATTATGTAAACTCCCAGGGTCTTTAAGGAGAGAATTACTATAATTTAATGGATTGAATATGCACCAAAATCAATCATGAGGAAAACCTTAAACTAAGATCAATAAAGAATAACCACCTTTTTTCATTTTCTCCAACCACCAGAGTGTTCAGTACAATTTTGAAAGACTCATAGCATTCGACCACAGCACATTTCATGTATTCATCAGCACATATGCGCTTCCAAAGGTCAGAGTCTTTCGAGCGGAACTGAACTGCCATATCCAATGCAATTGGGATCTGCAGATAAAGACATAGAGTCAACAGAAAACAAAGCAACTAGACCAAATGGGAGTCTAGGGGATCATAGATCTTATTCAGACCTTGCTTGCCAGCAAAAAAGGTGGCCACTGAATTAATTTCAGGCTAGGATCCGATGTATATGGCACCAGTAACAGATCCATCTCCCTGAATTAAGAAAACAACCAGTTTAGTTTTAACTGCCGTAGAGTACAACATAATATACTGAATATGAAAAAAAAACACACATTTCTTCGGAAAGAAAACTTTCCTGTCACTAATTAGGTCTTCTTCACGAAAGCTACAAATTACTTCATTCCATAACTGAGCAAATTTTGCAGCTTCACTTCTTCTGCTTGCAGTTACCTTTTGGGAAATGTGATTACAATCATTAAAGTGCATCACTTATATCATCGGAAAAAAATATCATGATTTCAGAGTGGAGTTTTACCTCAGCAAATCGCTTTGATAAAGAGAATCCCCTCTTCTGTAATTTATCAGAAGGCACCAAGTATGCATTAAATGCACCAGGCAAGGACTGGAACCGTGATCTTAGCATGCCCAAAGTTCTTATCTGACGAAAAGAAGGGTGTAAGAATAAAAAACCCAAGACTTTTTGTATGCATGTGTAACAAAGTTAAAGCATATTAACAAGCCAGTTCTTGATGTGATCAGTTATAAAAGTTACTCCAAAAAACTCCATAAGCAACTTGCATGACTGAAGTCAAAAAATAAACTGATAAATATTTTGAGTCATATCCATTTTTCTCAAATTCTAGTACAACTTAGAAAAAAAATTCTTCACATGGAAGGCAAAACCAAATAACCCAGATGAGATAATTCACAATCCAGACTGAGTTTCTCACAACACCAGTTCAATGTCTGTATATTGACAGAGAGCTAAAATGTAATTTACCAAAAGAAAAAGACAGATAATTTATCCTAAGCACCACTACAAGATGCCCAAGTTAGATAGCCATGTTAAGTGTCGGTTTATTGGAAAGAATGAACAGAGGTAAAGAGAAAATAATGTAACCAGACAAATGATGCCCAATAATTCATGGATAGTGCATGAGTGCAGAACAAGAAAGAAGACAATGAAAAAGAGTTCTAAAATAATGAATAAAATAAATCCAAAGGATTACCTCTCCAAGGCGATCAAAAGCCCCACTAACACCACCAGATATAGTTGAGAAAATAGCATACCAAATTTGCGTGTCCATAAAATAAATCTGACAAGAAATTTTGAAATGTTATATGACATGTTCACCGAATATGTTATAGTAAATTGAAAATTGATCAAAAGTATAGAAAAGGAACTACAAACACACCAATATTACTGGTGCCCAAAGTGACAGAACAGCTCCATAGTTGTGTTCAGCTGTAAAGACAAAATAACCATTAAAAAATATAAAAAATAAATCAGAAAACATAAAATTTTCTTCTAATAAAAAGGGGAAGAAAAAGAAACAAGTACCATTAGGGAAAAATTCATGCCATGCATATTTAACATGACGAATGTTCATTACATCTTTTGTTGGCTTCACCAAAGGTTTTATCTGGTGAAAAGTGCATAAGGGGTTAAAACAGTCCCCAATTACTGAACTTTCTATTTTGAATGGAAAAAAAGAAGAAGAAGAAGAAGCTACAACCAAACTCACCTGGACAAAATAGCTGAATGCAAACTTGGCACACAAAAGTAATATCCAAAAAAGTGTATACCTGAAAGATGAGTATATTTAAATATGAAGAAACTTCAACCAACTGAAAATTAAAATGCATAACTGGAATGTTCTGTGATGTAAGGTGTATTTACTTTCAAACTTACTTTATAAGCGCAAACTGACTTTCATGCATTCCCCTCCCAACGTAAACTCTAGGCTGCACATAGAAAAACTCATTCAAGAGATTGAAAAAAAAAGTTGATAATATAACTTCATGATATCAATATTTTTATCTCTTCATATCTCATGTAATAGCAGTAAAAAAGAAAAGTAGGTTTAAACTTATACCAGCAAGATGAATGACCACTTGTTAATTTTATATTAACAAAATAAGGTTTTATGAGACTAGAATTATAAGAGTAAGACCAGCTTTCCTAAAGATTGATCATTCTAGATTCAATGACATACACTGAGCTAGAATAGAAGTTTGATTCATATGCATTTCTCAACATATAGGTCTTTCTGCCAATTCATTCATGAAACCCATTCTATATTAAACTGCTATGAGGAAATATGATTTCAAAATCATTCTTCTCAATGATATATGACATGGAAGTCTGACATCTGACAGGAAATAAGTTCACTGTAAAACTCTGCTAAAATGGACAAACAATTTGTTAATGGTTAACAGGGAAATCGTTGACAATATTATATATTTCAGGTGGAAATACAAAAACAAGGTTTAGCATTAAGGGCTAAAAATATTGTAGCAGGCTGTAATTTTTGGTCATATGCCTCTGCTTCCTTTTAGTCTCAAACAATTAATTATCAACTGTTCTGGAAATGAAAATTAACTGGGCAGCTAAGCTGCCTCGAGCATTCACAGGTCAGAAGTTCAGTACAATTATAATACTTCAGCTGAGCATGGTCAAAAGCCATTTGGCCATGCTGCCTAACATTTCAAGCTGCCAGTTCACAGCTAGGGGCTTAAACACTATAAAATCCTCAACACTTTTAACTGATTAGATGGGTTGGAATTTCCAAACACCAGTTACTCATTTCACAAAAAGAAGTGCCCAAAGAAAAAATCCAACCAGTTCAACAATAGGACAAACTGAATAAGTTATGATATGAAGCAAGAAAGACTACGGAAGAGATAATTAAAAACGTAATAATAAATTACAAGGAAAAGGAACCTATTCAGTACCTGTGACCACCATAGCAGTAACCTAATAATGTGCCAATCTGAGTTTTCAATCCAACGCCGGAGCATAGGAAAAATGAATAGAGCAGCTGCCAGTAAATTTGGAAACAAGTATACCGCCACAGCCATGATATATAGAGGAGATATGCCCTTTACTTGATGAAGAAATGATAACACATTTTTGAGTTTCTCGGGAGCAAAAGAGAATGCACGCACATAGAATAGTGGAAGAATGATGACCCATGCAAGACTAACAATTATCTTAAGGATGTTTCGTATTACATCAGTGAACTTCCACCTATGATATCCTGGAAAATTGAGAACAAGGTCCAAAACACCTGAAACAAAGTACAAACGAAGACAGAAAATAAGAAGCCAACATAAACTTTGATATTACTACCACAATGGAGAAGTTAAGGATGTGCTGAAGAAGAGTGAGGTCAGAAAATAATGGTTGGGAAGTTAAACATAATATTTAAAAATTGCATAACCACCCCCCCCCCCCCCCCCCCCCCCCAATCCACACACACCCACACACATGCACACAAAGAGACACAAACACACAAGCGTAGTAACCATATTGTTGTTCAACAAAGAGGATATGCAGCCAACCAGGGTCTGGCTCAATTGGCTGTGCTCGCTCTCCTTGCTATGAAATGCCTGGGTTCAAGTCTTGTTGGTGGCCCTCATTACTGCTAATCTTAAATGCAGCCAATGAAGCTTTCTTAGGTGCACATCTTGCCCTGGCCTGGGGGTTAGAGCAACATATCTGCTCCCGGATTTTATGTTCCAAAAAAAAAAAAGAGCATAGGCAAAAACCCACCACACAGACATAAAAGCTTCTAGAACAACATTAAATGACTTTAAATTTCATAATCTTCATCAAACTATCAGCTGCAAACACTACAAAGAGAAGCGGAGAAAACGAATAGTTCAAATAGACTAAAAATATAACTTTCATAAAGGAATAAGTTGCTAGCATGTGATGTTGTATTAGAAATTCCAAAATTAACAAATATTAATTAAAGAGGTCAATCAGAGTTTGATGGAATACCAGAGAATTAAGACGAATTAATAATCAATTTCTTTATCTCTTTTTCCTTGTCATGATTCCATGTTTATATAATACTACTGAGACTGGAAAAAGTGCTTTTGAATTGTGTTGACATTCTTCTAGGAAAGAAACTACAAGAAAAACTTCCACAAACTACAGCATCATAATAGAAGTCAACCTCCTTAAATGCTAATATTCTAGTCTTAGCAAATTTCCAGAATATTTAATGGAATGTTCCTATAAAACCAGATAGCTTCTATTTGCCACTAAGAAGCCAAAGGAACAAGAAAGTACAATTCTAGGGGTAAAAAAAGAAACTTTAAAGAAGACTGCAATTTAATTAATTTCATACTCTGAAGGAAACGCAGAACGGCTGCTGTGATGAAGATACTGGATACATAATACAATATATCCTTTCGAAAGATGTCCTTTAATGAAGATCCACTCCATGCAAGAATGACCAATACCTGCACGCAAGAGAGTGGAATCTTAGATGTACGAGCATCCAAAACCAAGAGAAAAGGTCACATTTTAATACCTGCAAAGCTAGAATATAAAAAGTCCATAGTCGATCAAAACTTCGAAAGAGGTGCCAAAATGATCTAATCTCAACAAAATTTGATTTGCCTGTGCTTCCAGATCTTTGAGAAGCTTTCTTTCCCTGGCATAGCAGTTGTAATTTAGTACACAATCAATAGCTTATTCAAGAAAAGTGCTGACAACCACTAAGGATTACCATGTTGGGGATTGATTTGAAAAAGTCACCATCATCACGCATGGGCCATCCAAGAGAGAAGCAATCAGGAGACCTGAAGAAGATGCAGCCAAACAAAATTTTAACTTGAAAAAACAAAAAGAAAAAAAAAAGAGATCCAAAGGCCAATAAAATTTTGATATTAAAACCATACAAACCAGAAATACTCATTCAGATCATCATAATTACACCAGAGTGAATGAGAAGCCTTTCCATTTTGGCTCTTTTCTGCTTCCTGCAATATTTAAACTCAATCATTTGTATCTAGAACAGAATGTCTAAAGTCTAAGAACAATTGATAGATTTGTGCTCAAGCATACCTTTTCAATGACACAGTAAATAGGGGTTATAACCTTCCGCAAGAATGCCTCATCATCTCCACCATATGAAGGCTTGATGTTTTCCCCCGTCACTATACTAACATTTCCAGCCAAAAGGCCATGGAGTTCATATGCCATCTGAGAATATTGTGGGATGTAATCAAAGTACTAGATACTATATATTTCTTGTTTGAAAAGAATATTAGGTGAACAAAGGCAGAAGAACGCTTGTTGTACAGAAGCAGAAGAAGGTTACCATTTTGATATTCAAAGAATACTCACATTATGAAAAATGTAGCATAGGCATTCTGGCAAGAATCGAACATTAGCTGCTTCACCCCAGATGAGAAGATATAATCCCATATATAGTATCTTTCTCTGCTGTATTTCTTGAGAGCCTTGAGGCAGTCTATTGACAAAATAATATTTTGTAAACATTGGACCACAAATTGTAGCCATTTAACAGAAACTCAAGTCAGACAGTACAGCAGGAATGTGTGGAAATATCTACTAGTAATTAGATGTATAAGTTGTTATTTTTACCTTAAACTATGTTTGCGTCCTAAGAATTTACACCATGTTTTGTAATTCTTAAAAAGCTTGCTCATAACAGCATCAACTGCTCGTTCATCAAGCTACATAAGGGAAATGTGTTTAATCAGAATACATGCATTCAAAAAATGGAAAATCCGTATGAAGAATATCACAGACACCAGAGAGATATTCACTTCCATGCTCTTAAGCTTAGGAGAAAATCTAAGTGAAACTATATAAACACTTGCAATGGAAACTTCAGTAATCACTAGCATGCAATTGAGAAAGAGTTTAAACACTAACACGTACCTTATTAAGAGGTTCAGGCTTGGGCTGGAGTCTTATATGATTATTGGCAAGCAGCAAAATCAAGTGCTCCCTCATGTTCCTGACATTGTCTCTCTGCAGTGAACAATGTAAACCAAATGCATACATTATTTGAAGAAGACCATTTATTTATTCAACCACAAGCCTTTTCTGGAGTGTGGTGCGGGGTTGAGGTGTTCAAAACATGCCTGGAATCCAAACATGGCTCTTAACCAATCCAGAAGGTCCAAGTCTCCAGTTTTTTGCCTATGTGGCTCAAATGCCGAAGGCCAGTTCAACCCACGAATGTTCCATAGTGCAGCCACAGCAGCCTTAACCTGTATTAAAGTAAAGCTAAAGTAGCATCGAATACAAGACACCAACAGATAGGATACTGGAATGACACAACAGCATACTGATACAAGACCAGCAGCAGGGCAGAGCTACAGCTAGTTCGGAGGTAAATATAAACTTTGAAAAGAATGGTAAATATAAACCATAATAAGAAACTTGTAGTTTTTCTCACATTAATCCCACTAAATTTGAATAAAATCCTAAATGAAAAGGATCAGAGGTAAATTTCACCTGCATTTTACTATAAGAAGTCAAATATATGGGTTCAGTTCCAATACTTTTTATCTGAATTTTTAAAGTTTTTGAATTTGTATTGTTTGTTGCTATCTATTTGCCATGTCTACATTCACTTTATATTATCATTGAAAAACTTCTTCTCATTAAGAAAATTTTTTTAATATGGTAGTTAGCTTGTGTGGTAATTTTTAAATGCTTGTTCGAGTCTTAGAATAAATCCTACCTTTATTGAGGATTACAGTTTTCAGTAAAAAAAATGAGAGTTGCCTCATCTTTGTCTCTGGCCGTTGAACATAAAATCTTATTTCATTTTTCAAATAAGATCACAGAAAAATAGGAAAATATATAAATACGAATTGTAGAAGACAGTTTTAGAACAATGTTGTTTCCTTAATCTCATATTGTCCGCAATTAAATAATGAGATGACATATTCGATTTTTATATGTTTTTAATGTTTAAAATTTTAAGTCATTTTCTTCATGATTTAAGATTTGCATCTCTGTTTATGGTGCTAGGCATGATTTCACAGACAATTTTGGATTCACCGTTCAGTCAGCAGAATGACACATGATGTTATGTATTACCTCCTCAAGCTGCATGATAGACTGAGAAGCTCCGGCAGCATCCAAAGGAAGAATATTGTAGGGAGTGTAGATTTCCTTCTTTTCTTGGACATCTTTAGCAGCTGCGATAATCTGCCAAGGGAAGTATCATCGAAAATACATGTTTACGTCATCAAATTGAAAACACTATAATCAGCCGCTTCACTTAGAAACTGGAAGGGATTACTAAAGATAGGACTAACCTCAGGAGCAACTTCTTCAACTTTCTCAGTTTTATTAACGGCACAGAGTACTTCAAAAAGCACTCCAGCTGTCTGGTAAGCTTTGCCAAGTTGAGCTCTGTTAACAAATCGTGAAAAGAAATTAACCGTCATACAAGAGCAGGTGTCGTGGAAACCCATTATGTTCACACATATAAGAAAGCTATTGTGGTATTACCTGTCTGCCTGGTCTCCCTGGTCCAGTGCTCTAACATACTGTTCATAGTATTGCTGATAATAGCTCCCAATTTCCCGTGCATCAGTCTTTTTAACCCGAGAGGCAAGACTGGATGCATTGTCCTGAGTACAAAATATTTCGCATGGTTCACCAAAAGCTTGTGAAATGCTAAAAATATCTATGCCATCAACTTATGCCTATAGCTGTGAGATTGCAATTCATAATAGCAAAGATTTTGATATAGTTGGAATTATAAAAAAAAAAAAAGAAAGCGGAACAGCCCTCCTTAATTATAATCTCATCCCGAAGAAAGAAGAAACAGAAAAACAGTTCCGAGAATAAAACCAGAATAACCATTTTTTTTTTATAAATAAACGATAAGAACTTGCCTTCCCTTCTACATCCAAACTGATATTTTCCTTTCATTTCACCATAGAAAATAAAGCCCCGACTCTGAGACGGGAACAAGTAGGTCTTGGTACCTCAATCTAGCTGGAACAATTAGCAGTGTTCCTAAACATCTAATTAACACGTGGCAAAAGCCTTGGGCATAGCTTAGTAGTAATTACTGGGCAAAAAAATTTCCTCCCTCTGACTTGGCGGATGCAATTCTAACTGGTGAATGCCATGAATTGGTTAAAGGTGTAGTTCCCTTACTTGGAGTGCTATGAGTATTATTAAAGATGGAAAATGGAGAAAAAGACACTGGACATCAATCCTCCAATTTATTTCCCTCATCTCCCTAAAAATATTTTATATAGTCATGCAAACAAAAGTACAAGTTTTCTACTTCTAAGAAGTTCCTACTTCAGTATTTCCTTTCTAAATAGAGAATTCAACTGTGTTACATAGGAAAATACAATAGCCAATAAAAAAAATAAAAAAAATTTGTATATGATATATTGATAGTATATCATTTCTAATCACTGTCAATATATCAAAGGTTACATCTCATTAATAAGCAAATTAAAAAAATATCAAACTCTTAAAAATAAATATAAATAATTTTTTTTAATTTGTTCATAAGAGTTTATTGATGAAATGTCAACTTTTAGTATATTTACAGTGTATAAAAACTATATACGATCAATGTATCATATATAAATCCATAAAAAAAAAGAAAGGGAATAGAAGAAAAGGTAAAAGGAAAAATATTTATAAATATTTGATAAAAGGAAACTAGAAAGAATGTGAAGGAAAAATAAAAGTTTTTACACCTATAGAATTCAATCTTTTTATCTATTTTAAAAAATAATCTTTGCATAATTAGAGAAATTAAATGCAAAAAAATTGTATATTTAGTTTAAAATTAATTAATAATTACAGGACCTTTGGTCCTTTTTTGCCAAAAAAAAATTAAATTACAATTTTGCTCTAAATGAAATTTTTTTCATTTTTTACACAGAAAAAAGAGATAAAATTCATTTCCTTTTTTCAATGTTTTATACCTTTCTCATATATTTTTTTCATTTCCATTATTTTTATTTTTAATTTTTTATCAAACGCCATATAAAAAACAACGACAACAACATCCGTCATGTAAACATATACGATAGCAAAGAATAAGGGGAAGAGTGCAGTAAGCCCTCACGTGGCAAAAGCCCGGGTTCTGTCGCAGAAATTCGAGTGTGTATAAATATATATATATATATATATATATATATATATATATAAAAGCATGTAATACATTATTAATAGAGTTGTAAACTTCCAGGAGAATAGCGAATTATTATATATCTTATTAGATATGTTTTAAAAAATAAATTAATGTAATATAAAAATACTGATATTTATCCATATTTTAAGACAACCTATAAAATTCATAAAACAAGTTATATGAGATAATAATTCCAGAAATTTTAACATTTATCCAAAAAATAAGTAAAACAAAAAAAAAGATTAAAGATATACTCGAGCTCGTGCGTGATTAAGCACATCATATCATTGCTTTTAATATAGATTTTTTTGGATATCTGAGCAAAAGTAATCATGGAAAGTGTGAATAAAAAATTGCGTAGTTTGTAGCATATAAGTTTACCCTCTCTAATCTTTGCAGCAAACCAGTCTTGAACTGCCTCACTCCACGGCCGGTGGAGTTCTGATCCAACCTGTGTGCTTTCTCAAATGCATAGAAACGACCTTTTTTGCAATCAAATAAAAAATGAGAACAGTCGACTTTAATTTAGAAAATTTAAAAATGAAAAGAAACTTTTGGACGTACAGAGATAAGCGACACGGGGGCGTTCATGTTCGATCTCTTTGGCAATGCGGAGAATGGGAGCGATGGAACTAAGCGAGGAAGGTACGACTTCGTTGTCGAACACCTCCGTAGAGAACGTTGTGGTGGCTGCGCTCCGCGACGGTCGCCTCGTTAGCCCTTGCGGGCCCGAGTCGGTATTCGTCATTACTGAATGCCCTTGTTATCTAGAAACAATCTTTTCTCAACTCTCTTCTACTGAAAGCCCTATAAAAAAACATGAAAGGAAGATGGAATAACTTTGGCATTGTAAAGCGATGATTAACATTGCTTAAAAAGAGAAAGATATCTAACGATTAGTTTTAAGGCTGTTTGGTAGGTCAGAAAGTGCAAGAAAATCAGAGATATTAAAACACATACAATTATTCAAGCGCGAGGCAAACATTATATCATTGTATTTTTTTTTTTGGATTTGAATATCATTGTATATTAAAACAAAAAAAAAGACGATAAGTTTTGACTCAATTTTGTCGCTAAGAAACCGGTATAGAACAAACATTTTCATAAAAATAAATACGTTGCTTAAAACTCCGTTTGGAAGGCGAGAAAACGAAGGAAATTAAACGGAAAAGTCTCAGCGCAGGTTCATATTCCATTACTTTTTCTAGCTAACCAAACATGGCATCGTTGATCAATAAAAGAAAGTCGAATCTTACGTTTTAATCCAAAAAGAATATAAAACAAAAAAATAATAGAGAGAGATCCCGTAGAAGCGCCTTTGTCTGAGAAACAAATTTGTGTGAAAAGAAGAAAAATGGAATAGGGAGAGGGAGTTTGGTTAGCTAGAGTTAAGGGAAGAGAGGAAAATGGACAGACTACAAACGGAGCTGGAGCTGGAAAGGAAAGGGGAGGGTGAAGGTGAGTCCGCACTCCGTGCTACTAATAACACGTGGCAGATATAGAAAGGTTAGTGCATCGATTTTGGTGGGTTTTTTTTTCTTCGCTTTTGCGTGAGCTTTTATTGGAGCGATTCTTCATGAGCTAAATTGACTGATGATTGGAGCTCCGATTTCTTGTTTCGTTTCTTTTGTTCTGTTTTGTTGGGGCAAAGGTCATTTTGTTTTCAACAGTCAGTTTTCGTATGATAACCGTCCGATTATCGTGCGTCCATGTGGGGTCTTCCTATGTAGGGCCAGTCAGAATTAGCTGGACCCACTCATTTGGCTAGATTTTGTGGGGTCGGAGGGAGAGTTGCACAACTGATCTCATAGTCGGTAGACCAAAGTTGAGTCGGATTCGAATAGAGTCAAAATATTTCACTGTCAAATTCGAGTTTTATTAGACTTAAAAGTTTGAGACCTGAAGTTTGATTTGATAAAATAATTGAATTGTTCATTCTCGATTCAATAAGTTCGAATTTAATTAGATAAGTTCGATTTTTTAATTTTTAATTATATATTATGAAAATAAATAATAAATTAATAATAAAATATTAAAAAATATATATTAAAAAATATTCAATAAAATTTTTGAGCTGCTCAAGCCAAGTAACCGAATATTAAGAAGCTCAAACTTGTAAATATATTTAGACTTATATATAATGTACTGACAGTGTATAGTTTCTATACACTGTCAATACACCAGAGGTTGACACCTCATTAATAGGCCTTTATATGCAAATATAAATAATTTTTTTTAATTTGTCCATAAGAATCTATTGATGAGATGTCAACCTCTGATGCATTGATAATGTATAGAAACTATACACTGTCAGTACATCATATACAAATTCAATATATTTTCCCTCCATATTCTATTCTTGAAAATTTTTCCTAAACAAGTAGAGAATATCCCAAAGAACAAAAATGGGCTAATTTTTTAAACACCCAGATATTAGAATTTTAACTATTTTTCGTAATTAGTTTCCCTAATTTGGTAATTGGTGTTGATATTTTTCCTTTTATTGGAAATTCGACTTTTTCAACTTTATTAAAAGAATTAAAATGGGGGACAGTGAAAACCTCATCTTTATACGAGGTTTTCTAACTTTATGTGAGAAGTTGATTTTTTTTTTATTTTATCCTTAATCATAATGCCTTCAGAAATTCTTTTTAAAGATACTAGTGGCCTACGATTCCTAAAGTGTAAGGAATTTTTTTTCAAGGACATGAAGACTGAAGAGTAACATGGCCTTCTAATTCAAATACAAGATTTACTTTATTGTTTTATGGTATGTGTGTGTTTATATATATATATATATATATATATATATATATATATATAAAATTAAGTTATAAAGTGACATAATTTCAAGATTTGAGCTATAAATGATTAGTAATAAGTTAATTTGGATTGAATAATATTTGTTATAATATTTTTATTTTATTTGAGCACAACTTTTTATACTCAAATTAACCAAATAAATTTTAATTTAACGATTTATTTAGTATTGCGAAAAAGTTATAATAAATTGGTGTTTTAATATATTTTTTAATTTTTTCTATTATTAAAAAAATCTTTATCTTCCCCTTTGAACTTGCAAGGCATTTTACATTTAGCTCCTCTAATTTTGCGTATTAACAAATTTCTACACCAATGCAAAGAATTTTTTTATTAATTACTGCATAAAATTAGTTAGGATAATTTTATTTTGAAGTATTTGATCAGATTTTATAGTTTATCTCTTTGTTGGTTAAATTAGTTGATAAGACTGAAAACGTTATCTCTTGTTCCTCAACCTTTCCTATATATGTAATCTGTCTCCTACAATCAATAAAGTGAAAAAATAAAAAACAAAAAAAAAGTTTCTCTTTCTTATAAAACACTTCATGGTATCCAAGCCATGACAGGGCACAGTAAAAGCTCAGCTTCTTTTGAAACTACAACATCTTCTACACCACTAGTATCAACAATCAGTGTTGATTATGCATCTGCTGCGAATTCCTCTCTTCAATAAACTGTTCACAAATTGAACGATAAAAATTATCTAGAATGGGCTTACTCCGTGAAGTTGACAATTGACGACAGAGGAAAACTTGGACACTTGACCGAAGAGGTGAAATGACCAGCTATAGATGATCCAAATTTGAAAGCATAGGGGGTCTAAAAACTCGTTGGTGATTGCATGGCTAATCAACTCTATGGAACCTATGATTGGAAAACCATATTTATATTTACCAACTACAAGAGAAGTATGGGAAACTGTACGGGAGATTTATTTTGATCTAGAAAACTATCTCAGATTTTCGAATTGAAGATAAAACTCTGGCAATTCAAACAGGGAGATTGAGATGTTACCATCTACTACAATGAGATGGTGACATTATGGCAAGAGCTAGACCAGTGTTATAATGACGAATGGGATTGTCCTGCTAATAGCTTGAGGTACATGAAAAGGAGGAAAACGATCGTATCTACATGTTTCTTGCAGGCCTAAATCAAAATTTGGATGAAGTACGGGGGCGTATTCTAGGAAGGAAACCATTACCATCCATACGTGAAGTTTTCTCAGAGGTTCGTAGAGAGAAAGCTAGACAGAGGATTATGTTGAAACATTCTGTATCTGATCACAGCCCATAAGTAAAGAGTTCTGCCCTTGTCTCAAGAGGTCCAGATTTCGAAGGAGAAAAGAATGGCCATGGTGTGATCACTGCAAAAAACCCTGGCACACAAGGGAGACATGTTGGAAAATTCATGGCAAACCACCAAATTGGAAAAAGAAATCTAGTAGTGATGGCCGAGCCTTTCAAGCAACAAATAAAGATTTTCAAGGACAAGTCAAATCATAAATGACCACATTCACAAAGGAACAGTTAGAACATCTGCACAAACTCTTTCAATCTCCACAACTTTTTGTAAATCCATCTAGTTCTCTATCCCAAAAAGGTAATTACCTTGCTGTAGCTCTCTTTAGCATCAATTCTAGTCAAACCTACCCGTGGATTATTGATTCTAGAGCAACTAACCATATGACAGGTTGCTCAAATCTTTTTTCATCTTATAATCTATGTGCAGGAGATAAAAAATAAAAAATTGTAGATGGCTCTCTTTCAACTATAGCTGGAATAGGATTAATTTCCATCTCTCCATCTCTTACATTACATAATGTCCTTCATGTTCTTAACTTATCCTGTAATTTGTTGTCTATAAGCAAGTTAACTCATGATCTCAAGTGTCAAGCTAATTTCTATTCCTCTTAATGTGAGTTTCAAGAATTGACCTCGGGGAGGACGATTGGCAGTGCTAAAAAGAGTGGAGGACTCTATTTTTTTGAAGATGGAATAGAATCAAGAAAACAGGTTCAAGATAAATGTCTAAAATCTGTTGTTGTTTCTAATGATCGTGAAATAATGATGTGGTATTATAGGTTAGGCCACCCAAATTTTCATTATTTAAAGTATTTGTTTTCAGGTTTACATAGAAATAAAAATCCATCTTCATTTCAATGTGAATTTTGTGAGTTAGCAAAACATCATCGTACATCTTTCCCGTCACAACCATATAAGGCTTCTAAACCTTTTTCCTTGATTCATAGTGATGTCTAGGGACCATCAAGGATTTCTACACTATTTGGAAAAAAAGTGGTTTGTCACTTTTATTGATGACTATACAAAGGTGAGTTGGGTGTATTTGCTAAAAGAAAAATCTGAAGTGGAGAACGTGTTTAAAAATTTTTACACCATGGTACAAACACAATTTCAAGGAAAAATTCAAAATTTTAGAAGTGATAATGGAAAAGAATACTTTAATAATTTTTTGAAAACTTTTTTCCTAGAAAAAGGAATTGTACATCAAAGTTCTTGTAATGACACTCCCCAACAGAATAGGGTTGTTGAAAAAAAAACAAACACATTTTAGAAGTGGCTAGGGCATTGCTTTTCACAAATAAGGTTCCTAAGTATCTTTGGGGTAAAGCTATTCTCACTGCTACTTACCTAATAAATAGAATGCCCACTAGGATTTTAAACTTCCAAACGCCTTTACAATTCTTTCATGAGTGTAATCCCACGTCTAGGTTGTCATCAACATTACCATTAAAAATTTTTGGGTGCATTGCCTTTGTCCATATTCATGATCAAGACCATGGGAAACTTGACCCAAGAGCAAGAAAATGTGTATTTGTAGGATATACACCAAATCAAAAAGGTCACAAATGCTACGACCCAATTTCCAAAAAATTTTTGTTACCATGGATGTGACATTTTTTGAATCAAAATCCTTTTTTAAGACTCATCTTCAGGGAAAGAGAATGTGAAGATTCAGAGTATCTAGATGTGTTTCAACTTGAAAATTTTGGCAAAACAGTTTTGATTCTTACAAAATCTGATTCTGACAAAATAGTGTTGATTCCTACAAACTCTGTCCAACCTATTGAATCAGGCTTTATTATAACTACTGAAAATCCAAGTCCATCATCATTGCCATCCCATGTTGAAAATCCAAGTCCATCACCACTGTCATCTCATGATCATAATCATTTGGACATTTGCAATGGTTCAAAGACAGGTACAAGGAAACTAGAACTTATTATCTACTCGAGAAAGAACCAAACTCAAAGAATATAGTCCATTGCTCCTTTACAATGCCATGAGTCCGAACCAAGGCATGACCAAAACTCTAACAATTCTTCAGGTAATAGTCAAACTCAAACATCCCATGTCCCACTATGTGTCATATAAAAAATCTTTCACTAGCCTTTCTTGCATTTACTTCACAACTTTCTTCTGTGGAAATTCCAAAGACTATGTAGGATGCTTTACAGGTTCCTGAGTGGAAGAAGGCCATTCTTGAGGAGATGAAAGCCCTTGAGAAAAATAATACATGAGAGATAGTTGACTTACAAATTGGTAAGAAGACAATTGGCTTCAAATGGATGTTTACAATCAAATACAATTCAGATGGGTCACTTGAAAGGTATAAAGCACGATTGGTAGCTAAGGGATTTACTTAAACCTATGGCATTGACTATCTTGAAACTTTTACACCTGTGGCAAAGTTAAACACTATAAGAGTACTCATATCGGTTGCAGCCAATCTTGATTGGCCTCTATAGTAGCTAGATGTAAAAAATGCATTTCTTAATGAAGATTAGGAAGATGAAGTTTACATGGACTCACCACCATGTTTTAATGAGAAATTTGGTTCGAAGGTATGCAAACTGAAAAAGTCCTTGTATGGACTAAAACAATCTCCAAGAGCTTGGTTTGAGAAATTCTTGTAGTTTGTGACAAATCAAGGGTACATTCAAAGGCAAATTGATCACACCATGTTTATGAGGCACTCAGAAGATGGCAAGATATCTATGTTGATGGTATATGTGGATGATATCATCCTTACTGGAGACAATATACCAGAAATGAATCGTCTAAGACAATATCTATCATCAAAATTTGAGATTAAGGACTTAGGCCCTTTGAGATACTTTCTTGGAATGGAGGTGGCTCGATCAAGGAAAGGAATTGTTGCTTCACAACAGAAGTACATTCTTGATCTTCTTAAAGAAACAAGAATGAGTGGATGCAGACCTGCCGACACTCTTATTGATCCGAATCATAAATTAGGAGACAGCAAGAAACGAGATCCAGTGGATACATCTCGATACCAAAGACTAGTGGGAAAATTGATTTACTTATCACACACACGATCGAATATCTCATTCGCTGTAAGTTTGGTAAGTCAATTTATGCATTCCCCTTGTACAAAACATTTGAAGCTATGTACCGAATTCTAAGATATTTAAAAAGTACACCAGGGAAAGGTTTATTCTTTGGAAAAAATTAGCAGAGAAATATTGAAGCATACATAGATGTGGATTGGGCAGGTTCAATTACTGATAGGAAGTCCACATTAGGGTATTGTACCTTTGTATGGGGTAACTTGGTTACTTGGAGAAGTAAGAAACAAAATATGGTAGCACAAAGTAGCGCAGAAGCTGAGTATAGAGTAATGGTTCATGGGATATGTGAGATGTTGTGGTTGAAACGAGTGATGGAAGAACTCAAGAGACCATTAACATGCCTATGAAGTTGTACTACGACAACAAGGCTGCAATTAGCATTGCGTACAATCCAGTGCAACACGATAGAACTAAACATGTTGAAGTTCACAGGCATTTCATAAAGGAGAAGATTGAGTTAGGTGCCATTTGTTCCAACAACACAACAAGTAGTAGACATTCTTACAAAAGGACTCTTCAAATCAAATTTCAAGTTTTTCATTAGCAAATTGGGCATGATTGACATCTATGCACCAACTTGAGGGGGAGTGCAAAAAATTAGTTAAGATAATTTTATTTTGAAGTATTTGAGAAGATTTTATGGTTTATCTCTTTGTTGGTTAAATTAGTTGATAAGGTTGAAGACGTTATCCTTTGTTCCTCAACCTTTCCTATATATGTAATCTGTCTCCTACAATCAATAAAGTGAAAAAATAAAAAACAAAAAAAAAGATTCTATTTCTTATAAAAAAAAACTTCAATTACCATATAGAACATCATTACTTGTTTTTTAATTGGGTTGTTTTGTAATTAGTTCTTTTTCAACATGTTTCTGTAGAGGTCTCATTGTTTAATTTTGGATTAATTGGTTAAATTGCATGAAAAATCATGAGGAACTCCCATGTGTGATTTTGGCAAGTTTAGGGATTCTTTGTAGGAATTGGGAATTATCGCAAGAAAACCTAAAATGTTAAATTAGTCTATAATTTATGTAATTGGGATTATTAAGGACAATTTTGGTGCCTTGTGATGCAAAATGGTTGGAAAATCCTTTAGTATAGGTTCAGCACCTTTAAGTTAATTCGAGAATTTCTTGAGGTATTTGTGAATTATCCAATTTGTAGGATATAAGAGGTTAAAGTAAGGTATTTAACTGAAATTGTGTGAAAACCTCATTTTCATCATATACGATATAAGTTATAAAGTGTAGGAAATTAAAAAGAAAATATGGATTGTTAAAATATTTAAATTGTGGTATGTTCGATAAGGTTTAAGGAAGTACTTGGTGTGGGCCTCACTAAGACTTTCTCTATCTAGAAAGAAGTGAGACCCTAGAATGATGATATTTGAAGTGAAATATAAATATAGAAAGAATCTGCATCTCAAAATCACCTTGATTGAGTATGTTTTGAAAAGCGTGCAATATTTCGAAAATGACGGTCAAGTCAATAGGCCGTCGAACTTTTTGAGAATAACGGTAAAATTGAGATGACTTTTGACCAATTATCAATGCTGAATAATTTTTCTTGAAATAAGGTTTAAGACCATGTAGACTGATAGAAGAAATTAGGCATAAAAGTAGAAATTTACGCGATTTTTCAATTAGGGGTATTTCGATAATTTCACCCAAATAAGCAATCAAACCTCAAAAAAAACTCCATCAACTATTAGAGCAAGTTAAATAGAGGTGTTTTATGATTAAATGAAATATTTTGGATATTGGATAAATTGTTTTTAACTAAGTTAAACTTTAAGGGCAAAATTGAAAATTTCATTAAGTATAAGGGCATTTTGATAATTTTGCACCCAAGAGATATTTTTAATTGAAATTTCCAGTACCTTTCTCTTCTATTTTCGGTAGCCACCATTGTTTCCCAAAAAACTCCATTTTTGAAAGCTTGAAGAGAGAGAAAGCTTAAGAAACTCTAGTCAAATGACCTCCAAACTAAAAACGGTCTTCACCAACCTTGTCCAGAATTCAATGCTCTATATTTTGACACCAAAATCAAGTCCTAAAGTGGCCAAAATCAAGATGAAACAGCCCCCACCAGATCTGGTCAAGAAGAAAGGTGAGAGAATTCTTGAAATTTTCATGATTTAATGGTTTTTAGCTATGTATTTAAGGTGTTTAAGCTTGTATCTAGGCTTGGATTGAATCAAAACCATGAAATTCTCTCTCTTAGGGTTTCAATCACTATTCATTCTTCATGAGTATGGTGTAATTTGATGAAAATTTAATGTAGAAAAATTGTAGAAATTATGAAAAGTAAGAAACAAGCTTAGTTTAAGCTAAATGGAAGAAAATCAAAATGTTGGTCAATAAGGGAGGTTCGGCCAAGGCTAGTAGAATATGAAATTGATGCCATAAAATATGAATAACATATGGGAATGATGTAGAAAAATTAAATAAACAAGTTAGATTTAATAAGGAAACTTAATTTTGAAGAATTTAATATGTGGTATAAAAAAGAGTATTCAACCTTGTGAAGGAGAGGTGGAATTCTTACTCATTTCAATGTAATTTGGGCCTTAAAATAATGTACAAATTATTCTGAGATTGTAGGCACAATCGGAATCGCAAACGGAGTTGTGTAGCAAAAGTTGTAACTTTAGCACCGGTAGAATTTAGAATGCATTTAGAGCAACAACGGGCAATGTATTAGAAATTAATTAGTTAAATATTCTTTTAATTAAATTATAGTGAATTTATCAAGTTTGGATAATAAATTTGCAGCCTCGAGATCAGAGGGTGCTACAGGTGCTGATGAAGTGAATACCGATAAATTAAGAGGTAAGGGACATATATAGGAGACATGAGGATATCATGTCTGCATCATGCTTTGATTTCCAAAACTTTAATATCTGAACTTTAAATTCTGAAATAATTTTGATTGATCGGATTTGAATGACTTTTGAATCTTTGATATTTGAACCTTGAAAGTTGAAAATAGTTTTGATATTGAATATGATTCGAAATCCAATATTGGTTTTGATATTGACTGATATAAATTTAGGAATTTTAAACAGTTTTGACCCTGATTTAATACGCATGAATTGCTTCTCTGTTCGTTCGCTCAAGATTCTCTAAAGATAAAGATTTAGGAAATCGAGCCAAGTGAGGTGCTCTAAAGCATCCTCTCATACTCACCTAACTTCCAACTCGCTATAGAGAATATCCTATCCAAATTTTTTGTAATAGTTTATTAATGTTATTTCAGTATCTAGAATTTAGGTTTAATATTCCAATTAGTGATGGGTTTCGTAAACGAAAGAAAATTTAGAAATTAATGGGTTATAAGGATGATTATTTTTGAATGATTATGATTTGATTAATGGATTTAAGAAATGCTTACTGTTTGTGGATTTATGGATAATGAACTGGACTGTGAATATATAGATTTGTACTAATTGAACTTGCCGGAGTTTCGATTATGAAGTCGTTATGCTGCCGAGACTTTATAAATGGTTTGAAGTGAAATGTCATGATTTTTAGATAAATTATTTCAATGTTAAGTTTAGTGTTGATTTTAAAGATATATTTGGGAGGTACTAGAATTGATTTATAGTAATGAAATATACATTAAAAGGTATTGGACTGATTGTTGAAAATATTTGGAAAAAAAAATAATGTGTAACAAATTTGATATCGAAAAGCATATGGCTGAATTTTGATGGAACAAATTAATATTTGAAAGTATGTGACTGATTTTTGTAGATCGACTTGATAGTTATGAAATGTATTGGAAAATTTGAGACCGATCCTATACGATAAGGTATGAATTGAAGGTGAATAAAATCTTATATTTTGTTATTTGATTTATGCACAAAGTATAGTTTTTATATATGTCAGTTATATGCATGATTTCTAATTTATTAATAATTGCAATAATGATTTGTATTTGATTATTTTAAAATTGGTCTGATGCCATCGCATGCGTTCTGGTTTATGAAATGTATTATTTATTATTTTGATTGTCAGATTGAAATAATATTTCTAATTATTTGGATTTATCTAAATATACTGAATGAAATGTTTATTTTCTGAATAATACGTTTTAAAATAAAACTTGCTTGCCAAAACTTAAATTTTGATTTCTGGGGTGGTAAATTGTCTTACCTCGAAAATACGAGGCATTTTCAATAACGAAATAGCGGAAGAACGGATTTTGAGGTTAACTTTTTCCTTTTACTTTAACTACAATTTGTGTAGCAAGTAGTCTTACTCTTTCAATTTCGGTTTGCTATTCACCCGATCACAGTTCAAGGTTGATTTTCTTAGGTCCCAGTTCATTTCATTACTTAAAATCACTCAAGACTAAATTTTGGCAGCATTTCTACTCAACTACAGAAAACCCCCTGCAACATAATTCAAACAACAAAGCAAAATACTATTCTGTTAGCTTTAAATTGACATATATATTTTGAAATGACAAAAACTTAAGTAAGCCTTAATGCTTTAATCCATATTGTAAATTTGCCTTATCACACATGATTTTCTCAATACATTTCAAGTGATCATATCAAACATTAAGACCATGATTTAATGATGCATACTCTTATTGGTCTTAACACTTTGTAAATGTTTTGAATATTTTAGAAAATCACTTGATGAATTTTTAAACCATGTTTTCATTTGAGAAAGTCAAGAAAAACTCCCACAAAAATGCCAAAATGTTTTGGGTTGGATTAGGATCAAAGACCACATCATTTCTAACTCAAAAGTGCAGGAAAATGGCTTTCTGGAGGCATGGGATCGATCCCCTAAGGGAAGGGATCGATCCCCTAGTGGCAGTAAGCTTTTTGGTGGAAGAAAAGGTCCCTCAGCCCAGAAAAATCAGTTCTGGAAAGAAGGGATAGATCCTCTAAGGGAAGGGATCGATCCCCTAAAGGCAGAATGGCTCCCAACGGCTAGAAAAGGTCCCTCAGCCCAGAAGATTCAGATCTGGAATGAAGGGATCGATCCCCTATGGAAAGGGATCGATCCCTTTGCCCGAAAATAGCCTATAACGGCTAGTTTTGTGAGATACAACGGTAATATTCGATTTTGGCTCCACCCAACGTTCACAAACCATCCAAGGGACTATAAATAGAGGCTTAGAAGCTAAAGAAAGGAAGAGGAACAACCAAGCAACATCTTTCATCATCTTATTCATCTCCTCAAGCCTCAAACAACAAATCAAGAGCTCCAAAGTCTACATCTTCTATCATTCATCTATTTCTTGTATTGCTTAGCACAAATCTTGTATAGGCTTTTACTTGTGCTTAATTTCTGTAATCACTTGCCTATCTAGAGGCTCTCTTTGATTACTCATTTGTAAAACCAATTCAATCCTTGTAAAAAGGGGAGGTTTCTCTTAAGCCTTGAAAAAGAGGGAGGTTACTCTTTAGCCTAAGAAAAAGAGAGAGGTTACTCTTGAGCCTTGAAAAGAGGGATTGTAATCACAAATTCAAGATAGTGGATTTGGAGAAAATCCTTGGGAGCGTCTCAAGGTAGAGGACGTAGGCAAGGTTGCCGAACCTCTATAAATCAGTTGTGTAAATCTCTCTTTCCCTACTCTCTTTACTTAATTGCAATTATATTGTGTTTATTGCATTGAACTTGGATTGCATGCTTGCCTAGCCTAGAGAACTTAGAAAATATTAATATAGGCTAGAGAATTTAGAGAAACCGAAAAACGAGTTTATAGTTAGTTAAAAACCGATTCACCCCCCTCTCGGTATCGCCTATAAGAGCCAACATATTCATTTCCCAATATCTTTGGCCCTAAATAGCCTATTACACTCTCATACAGTCCAATAGAATATTCGAGAAAGTTTCATAATTTTCGCATAACCCGAAGGTCGTTAAAAAAATTCTCAACCAAAAATGGTTATATACTTGACACTATTCACACCAACAATCAACCAACACTCGTTTACATCTTGTTTTAACCCGATTTTTGAAAGTAATCACATATTCATACTTATCACATCTCACTCTACATTACTGTACAAAATCATCAAATTTCAAGTACATATGAATAGTAAACTTATATATCGAGCTATAAACTGAGGTCGACGTCTAGCTTGAAACGTCAAAATGAGGTATGGCTCTTATCAAACATTGCTATCTCTGTTTAACCTGTGGAGGAGAATGAAGGGGTGAGCTTTGGGAAAAGCTCAGTAAGTCACTACACAAGTGTAGAGATAGTAACAAACATGATATAGCACCACTAATGCATGCAACACGTGTTTCGTATAAAATCACATATCAATAACTCATTTAAACTTCATATCTCATGTAACTCAATATCACAATACCTTTATGGTAAAACCGATGTCATGCACATAAAACGATGCAAAGTCAGTTTTGTCAAACCGTGTAGTTATCATAAAATAATGCTTCGTAAAGTTCAATCACATATCATGTAACCTCATATGCCATGTTCATAAAACATTTCTCGTTAGGCAAACTCAGTAATTCAACTAATAAAGTCTAAGCCTACTGTAGCTATCAGTAAGCAGTCCTCGTTACCCCGAAACTAGGGTGTTACCTATTGCCATAGATCCTTGTAATCTCCAATCCTAATGATTAGCCAGAATTGGAACCTGTCAACGACAATGTCAGACAAGCCTCGTATTGCCTATATAAGAGTATCAACCACTAGGGCATGTTCCATATGCTCTGTTAGTCTCATAGTACAATGGGATGCCATAAAAGTCTCTAAACTAGAAGTCATCTCTTGTTTTGAAGTTTCATATCAATAGGATGTACAAGCAATGCATGCTCAATCCAAAAACTCAGATGAATATGCCATAAAGTCATATTATTCACATATTTCAAAACATAATGCAAACGAGATGTAAAAGCTTTCATATGTTTCGTATACACTTCGTGTAAGCTTAAATCTCATAAAACCAATTATGCATAAAGATGTAATAGCATGATGTAGACATAGAGATCTACATCCAACTTTTAACAATTTTTCAAAATTGCTGCAATAAGACGAGGTTAGAATATGTTATTACCCAGCCTGCAAAGGAAAAACAATTTATATCCCTAATAACAACACATCTCAAAATTCACATCCAAATCAATTCATTTACTTCATAAACCTTTCATTTATTCTATAAATCATTACTTGTAGCTTATGTAGGGCACTTACCCTGTAAGCTACTACTCGTAGCTTGATAGTAAACTTACCTAAAGCAAAGATTAAGCTCTTTCGTTCAAGCTTGGAAATCCACATACTATACACCACCAAACTGCTTCGTTAACACTACAAGCACATATAGACCATGTCATTTACCACCTTACACATAGCTATTTAACACTAACTACTCATTACTCTTTCTTAGTTGCACTTTAGCTGTAATGTGACAAAAGTCACTATTCGATCCTTTCGATCATTCTAACTGCACCATTCACATTAGTACTCATCTACTTCTCATTTACCAGTCTCATTTCACCTTAAAGGTGAATTTATTACATTGCCCTTCTTTAGGCCAAAAGCTTATCTTTCCATCTACAAGTCCAAATTTCACTTTAAAGCTTCAATTACATTTAACTCATGTTCATTAACATGATTTACACTATCAACAATACAATCATGTTGGGGTTTGGCTTGAATCCCACATCGAAAGTATATGAGAAGTTATAAGGGCTCTTCTCTTATAAATAATGTGTCAGGCTTGGTTTGTAAAGTGTCCTAAAGAGTTGTAGACACCGATAGAATAGCTAGGGTTTGGGCTATTAAAGGGTGTAGTTGGGCTTTGGGATCTTTGTTAGGAGTTTGCAATTTTTGTCTCTAAAAATTGTATAGTTGGGTTTTGTTAGGAGTTTGCAGTTTTTCTCTTTAAAAATTGCATAGTTGTGCTTTGTTAGGAGTTTGTAATTTTTCTCTCTAAAAATTGCACGGTAGGGTTTGTAAGGAGTTTGCAGTTGCACGATTGAATTGTTTGATTCATTATTAGATTGGTTCGATGGTTATAGGCCAAATTAGTTGGGCCAAACCACATTAATAATTATTGTGTTTGTTTTTGCTTTCTTACGTTTTTGTGGGTGTTTGGTTTGTGGGATATTTTTCCCAACAAGTGGTATCAAGAGCAGAAGGTTCGTGATAGTGTGGGAGGAGGAAAGCTATGAAGATAAAGATGAAAGTTATGAAGATGAAAGCTATGTTTGAAGATGATGATGATGATGACTTGGAAGAAGATGACCATTATGAGTCTGATGATGATGACTGGAGAAAGATGATGAGGATGATGGTGGAGTTATTCTTCAATTTGAGAATGATTTGTATGTTGTCGAACAGTTTGTGGAGTTTGGAGATTCAAGTCAAGGGAGGATTTGTTGTGGTTTGGCTTGAATCCCACATCGAAAGTATATGAGAAGTTATAAGGGCTCTTCCCTTATAAATAATGTGTCAGGCTTGGTTTGTAAAGTGTCCCAAAGAGTTGTAGACACCGATAGAATAGCTATGGTTTGGGCTATTAAAGGGTGCAGTTGGGCTTTGGGATCTTTGTTAGGAGTTTGCAATTTTTATCTCTAAAAATTGTATAGTTTGGTTTTGTTCGGAGTTTGCAATTTTTCTCTCTAAAAATTGCATAGTTGGGCTTTGTTAGGAGTTTGTAATTTTTCTCTCTAAAAATTGCACGGTTGGGTTTGTAAGGAATTTGCAATTGCACGATTGAATTGTTTGATTGATTATTAGATTGGTTCGATGGTTATAGGCCAATTAGTTGGGTCAAACCACATTAATAATTATTGTGTTTGTTCTTGCTTTCTTCCGTTTTTGTGGGTGTTTGGTTTGTGGGATATTTTTCCCAACAAGTGGTATCAATAGCTGAAGGTTCGTGATCCTGTGGGAGGAGGAAAGCTATGAAGATAAAGATGAAAGTTATGAAGATGAAAGCTATGTTTGAAGATGATGATGATGATGATGATTTGGAAGAAGATGACCATTGTGAGTCTAATGATGATGATTGGAGAAAGATGATGAGGATGATGGTGGAGTTATTCTTCAATTTGAGAATGATTTGTATGTTGTCGAACAGTTTGTGGAGTTTGGAGATTCAAGTCAAGGGAAGATTTGTTGGGGTTTGGCTTGAATCCCACATCGAAAGTATATGAGAAGTTATAAGGGCTCTTCCATTATAAATAATGTGTCAGGCTTGGTTTGTAAAGTGTCCCAAAGAGCTGTAGACACCGATAGAATAGCTAGGATTTGGGCTATTAAATGGTGTAGTTGGGCTTTGGGATCTTTGTTAGGAGTTTACAATTTTTATCTCTAAAAATTGTATAGTTGGGTTTTGTTAGGAGTTTGCAATTTTTCTCTCTAAAAATTGCATAGTTGGGCTTTGTTAGGAGTTTGCAATTTTTCTCTTTAAAAATTGCACGGTTGGGTTTGTAAGGAGTTTGCAATTGCACGATTGAATTGTTTGATTGATTATTAGATTGGTTCGAAGGTTATAGGCTAAATTAGTTGGGTCAAACCACATTAATAATTATTGTGTTTGTTCTTGCTTTCTTCCGTTTTTGTGGGTGTTTAGTTTGTGGGATATTTTTCCCAACAAATGGTATCAAGAGCTGAAGGTTCGTGATCCTGTGGGAAGAGGAAAGCTATGAAGATAAAGATGAAAGTTATGAAGATGAAAGCTATGTTTGAAGATGATGATGATGATGATTTGGAAGAAGATGACCATTATGAGTCTGATGATGATGATTGGAGAAAGATGATGAGGATGATGGTGGAGTTATTCTTCAATTTGAGAATGATTTGTATGTTGTCGAACAGTTTGTGGAGTTTGGAAATTCAAGTTAAGGGAGGATTTGTTGGGGTTTGGCTTGAATCCCACATCAAAAGTATATGAGAAGTTATAAGGGCTCTTCCCTTATAAATAATGTGTCAGGCTTGGTTTGTAAAGTGTCCCAAAGAGTTGTAGACACCGATAGAATAGCTAGGGTTTGGGCTATTAAAAGGTGTAGTTAGGCTTTAGGATCTTTGTTAGGAGTTTGCAATTTTTATCTCTAAAAATTGTATAGTTGGGTTTTGTTAGGAGTTTGCAATTTTTTTCTCTAAAAATTGCATGGTTGGGCTTTGTTAAGAGTTTGTAATTTTTCTCTCTAAAAATTGCACGGTTGGGTTTGTAAGGAGTTTGCAATTGCACGATTGAATTGTTTGATTGATTATTAGATTGGTTCGATGGTTATAGGCCAAATTAGTTGGGCCAAACCACATTAATAATTGTTGTGTTTATTCTTGCTTTCTTCCGTTTTTGTGAGTGTTTGGTTTGTGGGATATTTTTCCCAACAAGTGGTATCAAGAGCTGAAGGTTCATGATCCTGTGGGAGGAGGAAAGCTATGAAGATAAAGATGAAAATTATGAAGATGAAAGCTATGTTTGAAGATGATGATGATGATGATGATTTGGAAGAATATGACCATTATGAGTCTGATGATGATGATTGGAGAAAGATGATGAGGATGATGGTGGAGTTATTCTTCAATTTGAAAATGATTTGTATGTTGTCAAACAGTTTGTGGAGTTTGGAGATTTAAGTCAAGGGAGGATTTGTTGGGGTTTGGCTTGAATCCCACATCGAAAGTATATGAGAAGTTATAAGGGCTCTTCCATTATAAATAATGTGTCAGGCTTGGTTTGTAAAGTGTCCCAAAGAGTTGTAGACACCGATAGAATAGCTAGGGTTTGGGCTATTAAAGGGTGTAGTTGGGCTTTAGGATCTTTGTTAGGAGTTTGCAATTTTTATCTCTAAAATTTGTATGGTTGGGTTTTGTTAGGAGTTTGCAATTTTTCTTTCTAAAAATTGCATAGTTGGGCTTTGTTAGGAGTTTGTAATTTTTCTCTCTAAAAATTGCACGGTTGGGTTTGTAAGGAGTTTGCAATTGCACGATTGAATTGTTTGATTGATTATTAGATTGGTTCGATGGTTATAGGCCAAATTAGTTGGGCCAAACCACATTAATAATTATTGTGTTTGTTCTTGCTTTCTTTCGTTTTTGTGGGTGTTTGGTTTGTGGGATATTTTTCCCAACAAGTGGTATCAAGAGCTGAAGGTTCGTGATCCTGTGGGAGGAGGAAAGCTATGAAGATAAAGATGAAAGTTATGAAGATGAAAGCTATGTTTGAAGATGATGATGATGATTTGGAAGAAGATGACCATTATGAGTCTGATGATGATGATTGGAGAAAGATGATGAGGATGATGGTGGAGTTATTCTTCAATTTGAGAATGATTTGTATGTTGTCGAACAGTTTGTGGAGTTTGGAGATTCAAGTCAAGGGAGGATTTGTTGGGGTTTGGCTTGAATCCCACATCGAAAGTATATGAGAAGTTATAAGGGCTCTTCCCTTATAAATAATGTGTCAGGCTTGGTTTGTAAAGTGTCCCAAAGAGTTGTAGACACCGATAGAATAGCTAGGGTTTGGGCTATTAAAGGGTGTAGTTGGGCTTTGGGATCTTTGTTAGGAGTTTGCAATTTTTATGTCTAAAAATTGTATAGTTTAGTTTTGTTAGGAGTTTGCAATTTTTCTCTCTAAAAATTGCATAGTTGGGCTTTGTTAGGAGTTTGTAATTTTTCTCTCTAAAAATTGCACGGTTGGGTTTGTAAGGAGTTTGCAATTGCACGATTGAATTGTTTGATTGATTATTAGATTGGTTCGATGGTTATAGGCCAAATTAGTTGGGCCAAACCACATTAATAATTATTGTGTTTGTTCTTGCTTTCTTCCATTTTTGTGGGTGTTTGGTTTGTGGGATATTTTTCCCAACAAGTGGTATCAAGAGCTGAAGGTTCGTGATCCTGTGGGAGGAGGAACGCTATGAAGATAAAGATGAAAGTTATGAAGATGAAAGCTATGTTTGAAGATGATGATGATGATGATTTGGAAGAAGATGACCATTATGAGTCTGATGATGATGATTGGAGAAAGATGATGAGGATGATAGTGGAGTTATTCTTCAATTTGAGAATGATTTGTATGTTGTCGAACAGTTTGTGGAATTTGGAGATTCAAGTCAAGGGAGGATTTGTTGGGGTTTGGCTTGAATCCCACATCGAAAGTATATGAGAAGTTATAAAGGCTCTTCCCTTATAAATAATGTGTCAGGCTTGGTTTGTAAAGTGTTCCAAAGAGTTGTAGACACCGATAGAATAGCTAGGGTTTGGGTTATTAAAAGGTGTAGTTGTGTTTTGGGATCTTTGTTAGGAGTTTGCAATTTTTCTCTCTAAAAATTGTATAGTTGGGTTTTGTTAAGAGTTTGCAATTTTTCTCTCTAAAAATTGCATGGTTGGGCTTTGTTAGGAGTTTGCAATTTTTCTCTCTAAAAATTGCACGGTTGGGTTTGTAAAGAGTTTGCAATTTTTTTCTTCTAAAAATTGCACGATTGTAGTTGTTTGATTGTTTGTTAGATTTGTTGGGTGGTTATAGGCCAGATTTGTTGGGTGGTTATAGGCCAAATTGGTTGGGCCAAATCACATTTAAAAGTATTGTGTTTGTTTTTACTTTCTTCCGTTTTTGTGGGTATTTGGGTTTAGGGATATTTTTCCCAACAAATCACCCTTGTCTCCTTACACTTTTCTTATGGAAAACCATTTGGCCAAAACTTAAAACACCTATTTTGGGTCAGTTTTACACCATTATAACACTAGAAATAGGCTTAGAAAAATCAGAAATGCACCCTATTTCCAGTTTAGAAAGAACAGAAAATTCCAGCATTACTTACCCTATGCAGCAGAACTTTCCAGAACAGATTTCCCCCCATCAAACGTGGTCCGTTTGAGTTGATTTTTGGATATGTGGTAGAGAAGAGGTAGGGATTCAATTGACCCTTCTTGGTCCTTTTGAAAGGAGGTCGTTTTCCTGACCGTTTCTGCCTCACAAGATGAATCTCTCAATCTCGCTGAAAGCAGGGCAGCTTGACAGATATAGCTTCTAGTAAACTTTTCACCAGCCAAACGAACTCCATTTGAGATGAAATTTGGATAAGTTTTAGAGGAGAGAATTTGGAACAACTTTCATGAAAGGAAGAAAGGATAAAGCTGACTGGAAATAGGACAAAAATTGACAACAAAATCTGGTTGCTATTTGGGTAGCTCACGATTTCTGCCTTCTTTCCCAGCTCTCTCGTTTCTGCTCTTATCTTTGGCTTTTTCTGGGTAAAAAATGTGGCTGCCGGTCACTTAATGAGGAAAAGAAATAGAAGAACTAATAAAATAAGGCTTGAACCTTATTCCATAAGCTTTCCAACCCAATATCTTTCTTTCTCATATCTACTCACGTTTCTTTCTTTCTTTTCTTCTTAATTTTTTATCCTTTCAATACTTAAGCCTTTTAAAATTGTACAAAGAATGATAGCTGGCCACTCAAGAGCTGAAAATAAATATTATAATATTTCTCATGCTTATCTTTTATAGTAAAGACAAAATGTCCCAATTATTTGACTTTTCCACTTAATTTCTCATATTTCCTTCATTTCTTAATTTTTCAATTGGTTGCTTTTGCATGGTAGGTGAGAATTAAATAAATTCCACACATGTCCTATTCATATATGACAAAATAAATATTTTGGTTGGCCATGAAAAAGTTTACAGGATTTATGACCCAATTTAGCATTTTTCAATCTTTTTTGCCAAAATTACGAATTAAGCTTAAATCACTGTAAAAGTTTTAAATTGACTTACCTGAGACCATAGATCATCAACATATGATAATTCAAACGTCTTTGGTTAGGTGCGCGCTTTCGTGGGACCCACTAGCTTGCCGTACAGAAGCTCGAACTATAGACACCTGAAATCGAAAATTTTCTATTAAGCTTATTTTCACTGTTTACTTAATCCATATCATTCATATACTTATAAAATTGTGATTCTTACATAAATCCCTGGTTAATGTAGATCCAATCACTCCCAAACTCTGAAAATAAAATATGCATTTATATTACTCTATTCGGTTTTGAATGCTTACAGAACTATTTTGTTTTCTCTAGGGAATCAAGTAAATGTGTGGAGACTGTTGGCTCCATAGATACCTACATGTACATGCTTTCCATTTTATTCCGATTGCTGTTGACTCTACCCAAGTCTTCTAGCTCCCATAGGTGTTACCTGGCTAGTATACACATTGTGGCCCCCTGGACTATTGGTCATATGTCCACCAACATGAGTCTATTGGGTGAAGCCTAGTCTGCACTATTTTTGTTTATACTGTGGTGGTAAATCCCTGGCTAACATAGATTCAGGCACTCCCAGACTTTATAAATATTTGATTTTAGTGTTTGGTTAAATATATTTTCTGATCTCTGTACTGTTTTTGAAAATAATTATTTTACAAGTTTAAATGAAAGCTAATTTCTAGTGTTTATTAAACTTAGTCGTCAAATAAGTTTAAATGAAATTCCAACTTCGATACTAATTTTTGTGATTGACTTTAGCATCTTTGGCATCGGATTTGAAAACGATACATGCATATAGTTGCATGATATCAGCTCTTTTATGTATGTTTCTTACTAGGCTTTTTCCAAGCTCACCCCTTTCTCTACCTTCCAGATTTATTTACAAAGATAATAGTCTATTGAAAGAGATTCCTGATGAGATGCTTATGGGATTTTGATGTCATACTTTGTAGGTATGGTATTTAGACATTTACTGTACTTTAATATGCAAAAAGGGATGTAAACAGTAAATTGTAGAGATATGTGTAAATAAATCATGGTAATTGTTATAAAGTAATTATGGGGGAAAAATAATCTATACTTGAATTTTGTATACTAGGACCTATGTAAATAATTGAATGCTGCTTTCTCTAGTAAATCGTATCATAAAGTCAGAGTGAGGACACTAAGCAATGGCTAACCATTTGTGTGAAAATGAAAAAAGTCAGTCCCGATTTTCAAAAATTGGGGCGTTACAAATTGTAAATGGTGTAATTGGTGCATGAATTGTCTATTGTGAATGTAATATGAAGGTGGAGATGTGTTGCATTGGTGTTTGTGTGTTGCAACATAGTGTGAGAGTGCACATGTAAGTGTGTAAGAAACGCTCACGTTAAGCTAATTTCACATACAATGCAAATATAGGATTTGTATGCCATCACTTATAAATTTCGACATTCATGTACCAAGGATGTAAAAATGATAAGTGCAGGAAATTTAAGCACACCTTATTGCTGCAAAATGAATGACAAAGGCAAAATACCACTTATATAGCACAATTGCACATTTAAAATATTTGGAAACAATTGCTGTGTGACACCAACCTGTGGTTCATGCATTTTTAAATTTTAAGCATGTATATTGATGTGACAAATTGATTTGGTTGCAATGTTATATGTAGTGGATTGTCCAAAGGATTAAGTCTTGGTGTGGATTGAATGTTAACTAGAAGGTTTTCCGTTTGGTTGGGCTTTGGAGTGCTATAAGTAAATTAAGTAAACGTATTTGGAATGTGTATTGGAGTTGGAAATAAGTTGATTTGTTTATAATTTAGGAATTTGAAGTTTGGTGCTTATGCACAAGTGTTATGAGTCATGATTTCCATGATATTCCTTGTGCTAGGAAGTTTGAAATATGTCTATAAACTTTGTTAAGGTATTCAGCCAAATAGGTAAGTTTACCTTAAACTATACCTTTTGAATCCTGCTTAGTTCTATAATTATTGTTTTAATAAAGTAAAGAGTTATACAACTTTGACATGTATTGAGAATTTTAGAAAATAACATAGTTTTTATATTTTTAAACCTAGATTATTTTACAAGTATTTCATACCCATGTTTTCTTAAGATCTAAATTATAAAACACATTCTTACAAAACTTGCTTTCATTTTGAAAGAGGTTTAGTTGTTTGAAAACACATTTTAAGTATAATTGAATAATTAACAAACTAGCTATACAATTAGATCTAATGTAATTATGTTGATATTTTAAAAAATAAGTGTAATAATTTAGTAAAAAATATAATTTAATTACTAAAAAAGCCAATAAAACAAACTAAAAAAAAAAAGAAAAAGTAAAAATTTATTGGACTAAGTGTATCTAAATTCCAATGGCCTAATTTTGGCTATAAAAATTTCAATGGTCTAATAAGTTATTAGCTTAATTTAAGAGTACAAAACTATTTATAAAAATATTTACTTGTTTAGTTTGATTTATTTATAACTTATTAGTTATTTTTTGAAATAAATTTGTTCTTTATACTGTAACCTATGATTTTGGATTTTTACTTTTATTTTGTTTTACTATATATTTTTTATTTTGACTCACTTAAAAGGTAAATTCTCATCATTAATATATAATTATATATTTTATAATAAATATCGCAGGAAATTTAAATAAAAGTAAATAACCATTGCCAAGTAATAAAATATTAAAATATAAAAATTTATGTTTATATAAATATTTAAATATTAACTTTAGTATTTATGATAAATTAATTAATTTAATTATTATATTTAAAATTATGAACAATGTTTATAACTTATAAAATTTTAAAATAATTTAAATCTGACCTGCTAAACCCATTTGACTCGAATGGATTGAACCTGAAATTAACCGAACCCAAAAAATTTTGAAATCGAAAAAATTCAAATATGAAAAAATTCGAACCCAAAACAAAACTGGAATCTAAAAACAACTAAGATCAAATCTGTTCGAATTGGCTCATTTACAACCTCTACTATCAATGCATCATATTATATATATACTTACATTTTAATTATTGCTGCGCTATAGTTTATCAAATCAAAACAATATTTATCAAGCCAACTCATATATCTTTTTATAGATAATCTGTCATAATTTTATTAAATGGGAATAATAAGCCAACTCATAATTTGATTGAACAATTTGACACAATATAGAAAAACAAAACCTTTAGGAAAAAAAGAAAAGAAAAGCATATGTCAATTTCATATTAATGGATTCCCCTTTTATATATATATACTGGTAAGTTACCTCGCACTCTGCTGTGAGAGAGAAATTTTTAAAAAAATATAAAATTTAAATTTATTTATTTAAATTTTTTTAAAGGATAATTATTACATATACCGTTGATAGAACTTTTTTACTTTACAAGCGATATTAGGATCGTGACACATGTCCTATAAAAATATTAAATAAATAAATAAATAATAGAACATGTGTTATGATTCTAACCTTACTTGTGAAGTAAAAAAACTCCACAAACAGTGTATGGAATAATTATCTTTTTTTAAAAAGATACATATAACTCAATTTGAGATTTTGGTTTAATTATTTTAGTAAAAATAAATTTATTTTTAAAATATTGATATTCTCTCAACTTATTTTAATTATTTAAAATAAATATTTTTTAATAAGATTTATTTTTATATACATTGTAATCATTAAAAAAGTATATTATATTATATTCTTGTTATTGTTTTTATTGATATTTTATTTATCTAATAAACTAAAAAATTTTAATTTTAATGTTAAAAATAAATTATTTTTATGATCATTTGAAATTATTTTTTAATTGGAGTAATTTTTAAAAAATTCCATACACTTTGGTCAAGTTGACTATATGAAACTAAAAAAATAATTTTAAATTTGCCATTATAAATTCTAGAATAATTTTCATGATCCTTTGAAGATTTTTCAAACAATTTTTTTTTTTACTATTTAACATAAAAGTTAAGAATATATATATATATTTAATAAGCGAACATGTTTGTAAAAGAAGGGAAAAAAATTAAACTAATTACATTTATTTTTGTTGAACTTGTGTACTTAAAATATATTAAAGTGAAAGTGTGAGTACCAAAAATATGGTACTCAAATACTCTCAAGGATTTATTTTAACTTAATGAAACAAAATTTGGCTCACTTAAAAAATATATTTTCAAAAAAAAGTCGATTACTGACTCAATGCATAGAAATAAACATTAATCTCAAGAGGAGATTTTTAAATATATATACATACATCATATATTTCATTTTAATTAATGAGTGTGTGTGTGTGTGTATATATATATATATTAAAATTTTTTGCTCAAATTTATAGAAAAAAAATGCAATTTCATATACTGAATGTACATATTATATTTTTCCTTAAAATATTCTAAATTATACTATTTTTATTTAAAATATTTATAAATAAAAAATAGATACAAATTATGCCTTTTCATTTACAATAATAGATGTTTGTATGTATATATATGTTTTAACAGTTTTATAAAGGAATTGATATCAAAATATTAAAGTGTGTGTATTATATTGTTATTAATCAAGATTAGGTTCACATCCTTGAAACTACATTGAACTTATATTTATAATTCTTAACTTATATTAGATAGAACGAAAAAAAAAGTTGGCGTATGATACTCTCAAATTTCAATTATAACACAATTATTTTTTTTTAAAAAAATTATTTGTATAATTTATTTTTAAAAAAATAATTGTATAATTTATTTTTTTCTTAAAATTTTTTTAAGAAAATTGAAATAAAAATATTTATATTATAAATAGTATTAAAAATAATAATAAATCAAGATAATTATTTTTAAAATATTGATTTATTAAATGAAAATGATAATTTTTAATTTATCAATTAATTATCTTATTTATTTTTATTTTTTAAAATAAAATAAAATAAAATTCTAATACAAGGTTAGAAAATTAAATAGACTAAAATAAAAAAAAAGCTTATAAAATATTTAAATTTTTATACAGTTTGACCCTAATTTATTTGTCTTAAGATAAATTCATATTAAACTAATCTCACTACTACTTTTTTATTTTTATTTGTCGTAGTCTCTAAGTGTTTAATATTGAATTTATTTATTTATTACTTTAATTTCTCTTTTATATCATTCGATTTTCATATTTAGAGAATTTTTTTGAAAGTTTTTTATTCGTAGATTTATTTTTTATAATTTTTTATATTTATTTGTGTTTAAGTTTTAAAAAATTATTTTTTAAAATTTTTTGCTTTATACTATAATTTTATCATTTTTTTAAATTTTTATATTATTTGTAATATTTTTAGTATTTTATTCGAATTTTTGCAAACAAAAATTTTTAAGTATTTGATTTGAATTTTTTAAAAACTTTTAATACATATTTTGAATTTTTTTACATGATATTTGGTTTAGATCCTCTAAAAAAAATCTTTGAATTTTAAATTTTATTCTCTTTGCTTTTCATATCTTTCACTTTTTTTTTATTTTAATTTTGAAAAAATAATAATTATTTATAAAAAATTATGAATATTTGATATAATATTTTGAAATTTTCATTATCTCTCTCTTCTCTTCATAATAAGTTCATTTTTTACGTATATTTAGTATTTTAACATTAAAAATTTTAAAAATTGATATTTTTATTTCAATTAAAAAACATCACATATCTATACTACACATGTCCATTTTTTTTTGCCCTCGACAATTTTTTTTTTAATTTAGGTCCTTTTATTTTTTTTCAATAATTTTTTTAGTTAAATCCTTAACATGTTTTTTATATGGCTCTTTAACTCTTTTTAATCCAATCCTTTATTATTATTTTATGGTATTGCTTTATATTTTTATTTATTTGCTTCTTCTACTTGCATATATTTTGCTTTCGAATGAAATTTATTATATGAAAGAGTTTTTTTACCTCTAAATCTTGCAGAAAAAAATAATTTTACTTTGCATATTGTACTTTGGAGTAAATATAAATAGTTCAATTAGTTATTCTTAAAATAAAAATATTTACAAAGGGGTTTAAAACCTTACACTTGATTAATAATATGAACAAAGCATTCTTAGCTAATTTTTCTTACTTCTTTGTTAAATTGTCTGAACCACTATGCCGTATATATATATATATATATATATATATATATATATTGGTGCTTTTAGTTTTTATTGTTGTTGCATCATTATCTTAATTTGTTTGTTTCTAGCACAAATTATTTGTTTATCATACTATTTAACTTAAATATTGTGTATTTTTTAAATCCAAGCTAATCCAAATTTCTAAAAAAATTATTTTTGGACATTTGTTTGATATATAAACTCTATCCTTAGTAAATATGTTTCTTTTTTGTACTAAACAATATGAAGAAAATAAATATTTTTATGACCAACAACTCTTATCTAATAATAAATTTTACTAACTTTAAGAATTGCAAAATAAAAACAGACCCGCAGCATCGTGCGGGTTTGTATCTAGTGAAACTAAAAACTATCACATAATTGAATTTATTTTTAATATTTTAATGTTAAGAAAAAATTAAAATTAATTATAAATTTTAAAATAAAAACTACCAAGCCAACTAAAAAAAAATGACACATGTCAAATAAAAAACCCTTCAAGGATGAGAGTTTTTATTTGTACTCCACAATTTGCTCTTTTTACCCCACTCAAACGAAAATAACAAACAACTAACCCTATGTTTGGATTGGGGGTAGGGAAGAGAAAGGAAAAGAAAGCTAAGTAAAACAAAGGAACGTTGTAAACCTTTTCCTTGTTTGGAAAAATTTTTTAGCTAGGGGAAGGAAAGAGAGGGGGAGTGAACACATCTTGCTTTCCCTTGACTTACTCAGTTTCCTTAAAACCCCAATTTGGGGTTAACGAGAAGGAAAGGAAACTTGAAAAAAATTTTAACATGTAGAATGTCAAATTTAACCTTATAATATTATAAAATTTAAAACAAAATAGGTTATAATTGGAAAAAAACATTATAATTAATCATTTCCTTTCCTTTCCATTATTTAATCAAACAAGGGTTGCTAGAATTACTTTCATTTCCTTTCCTTTATTAATTTTAACTATCCAAATAAGCGGTACATGTACCTTTTCCTTTCCTCGTATTTCCTCTAGTTTACATTCCTTTCCTTTATTAATGTTTATCCATTTATAGTGTAAAGAAAAAACTAAATATACTCCATATTTTGATTGTTTTAACCCTAAAAATAAAAACTAAATAAAAACTATTAAATCTTCCCTCGCCAACGCCATCATCATCCTCTCTTCCGATCTCCTGTCAATTGCTAGTCTTCTCCAACGGTTGCTGGTTCTTCCTTCATTATCGTCGTTAGGTGAGGTTTCAGTCGAAGTAGACCTGCACGAGACCCTATAGTCTCGCGCAAGCAGACCAATGCAAAACCTACCTGTTTCGCGCAACCAAACGCCACAGGTCCCATGCAGGGCACTCGTAAACTGGCGCTGGTGTAGGTGTAGCTCTCGTGCAGTACCCACCATCTGTGGCAAACGGACTTGGGTGAGATCCACGGTCTTGCGTAGGTGTGCTTACGCTAGACCATGGGTCTCGCACACGTCGATTTGCGCTAGACCATGGGTCTTGCACAAGTCGGTTTGCGTGAGACCGATCTCCCTATGACCATATTTTATTTTTGCGATGATAGAGGTACACGACAGTGGATGCAGGGCTAAAATGATTGGTGGTACGCACAGAGATAGCAGCAGGCGATGGTTCATAGGGGCAATGCATGAGCTGTGTGTTAGAGACAGCTGCAATGATGGATGATGAGGTTATGAAGCAGGGCAGCGAGCTCGGCCAAATGCATAGCAAAAATGGCGCTCGACAACGCATGGGCAATAGCAAAGGAGATGAAGGTGGCAATGACAGAATGGTGCCGCTTTGCTCTATTTTTTTTTCAGCAACTTGAGATGTAGCGAAGGGTTGAAGATGATGGACAAGGGCGACTGGTTTTCAAAGGTGGCTGAAGATGATGAATTTATGATAGAAAAGTGATTTTGTTTAGGACCAAAACAGGTGGAAACAACCAATAAGCAAGAGTTGATGAAGATGATGATGAGGGTGAAGCAGAGGAAGGCAAAGGTGGTCAAAGGTTTGCGAAAAAAATTGTGCCACACTTGTGCGAAATTGTTTTTGTGCGATGTTGCAAACTTTGCGCAAGTATTTTTGCGCTGTTGTCATGGCTTTGCGTAGGTGTTCTTTAGCAACAAGGAGGCTTTTGCACAAAAATACTTGCGCGGCCAGTTTGGAAGATAAGGTTAAAATAGTCATAAAATTGGGATAGAATTGGTTGTTTGTTTTTTGCATTTCAGTGGGATAAAAAGAGCAAAAGCTGGAATACAAATAAAATTTCTTCTTAAGGATCCTTTATATATATAGTTATATATATTAAAAATATTTAAAATTAGAAAATAATTAAGAACAACAAGGCTCTTAAATGGCAGCGGTTCCGCCGCGCCGTCAGGGTTTTGGCCTTTAGGCACAAAAGAAATATTTTTCAGCTCCCCTCTTCTTCTTCTTCTTCTTCTTCTTCTATTTCGTGAGTTTTATTTTAGTAATCTGCTTCAACTTGTACCTATCATTTGTTCTATTTGATACTAGTTATTGCATAATTTGTGTGTGTGTGTGTGTGTTTTTTTTTTTTTAATTTTACGTTCTAATACTTTTTTTTTCGTTTTAAAATTTAAAGAAAATTTAGACCTAAAGGCAAGTGTGAAGAATGATATCAGCAATTGCTTGGGTGCCGAAAGGGGCGTCGAAGCCTGAACCAGCGGTGGCTGAGTTACCTTCCAAAGATGAAATTGAAGAGATGATCAAGTCCGGTGCCTTTGATAGAAGGTACTTTTTGGTGTTGCTGCTCAAAATATATTCAACCTCATTTGCTATGATTATTATTCAATTAGATATTTGCTTGTTGCAACATTGAAATGAAAAGAAAAAATTTAGAAAGGAGTATAGGCTTAGTTTAATAAGCATAAAGAAATTACTCTGCCTCTGTTTGTTGCATAATCTTGTCGAGTTTTTCAAGTAAACGAAAAAGATTTTGTTAAAATCAAGCTAAGTACAATTGCAGTTGTTTAATGGTAGAAGCAATTAAGAATTAAGAATTAGCATTTGGTTTTGGTTGCATCAAAAAATTTTTAGGCTCTGTTTGATAGTTAGTTTTGCTACGTGCTTTTTTGCTATTTATATTTTACTTCTTTAAAAGTTGCTTTTAATAGGATTAAAATATACCACATATTCAAATATAATTGTTCTATGTAAATGTGAAATCATGTTTTCTTGTTCACGACAAAATAATTTTCTTCAGTTCTAATTGTTTCAAAATATTATTTGCATCTCTATCCGAACACTCTATCCGAACATACTTTTTACTTTCTACGTCCTTAAGCAAAAAAAGCTAGTAGCTGAAGAAACAATGAAACAGAATCTTAGTTGATTGGAGTCTTTTTTTATTGGACATGGGTATATATTTTTTCTCAGTTAATATGCCATTATCGTGTTTTAGGGATATATGTGAAAAAACCTATCCATTTTAGTATGAACCTTGATTTCTTTGGCATATAGGAATTAGATTCTTGCACCCTTTTAATTGTCTTGTTTATACAGTGAAGATAATGGCAGTGAGGAAGAAGATGAAGATATGGATGCTGAAGCTGAGAAGCCAACAGGGGAAGTAGCCCAAGCACTTGCTGTGGCAGATGCTCTTGGCAAAACTTCCAGTAACAAGTCAGGGACACAATTGGAAGATCTTGCAGATGGGTTGAAAGAACTTGACATGGAACATTATGATGAAGAGGATGATGGTATCTCTGCTTGGATTATCTACTGGTTTTATTTGCTTCTTCCATTTATTTTGTTGTTGGAATAAATACTTGCAGTTTATCTTGAAACATTTCCAAATTGTAGAATTTGATATTAATTATGACTGACTGTTTCTTGTTATTTGTCTGATGTTTGATATGTATCTAATTGCGCATCTATCATTGTTGGTGTCAGGTATTGAGCTATTTAGCAAGGGGCTTGGTGACCTTTACTATCCAAGCAATGACATGGATCCATATCTAAAGGATGAGGATGTAAGAATGAGAACTTCCATATTCTATGGCCTCGTTTTTATAACTTCTTTAGCTTCTAATGCTAGGACAAATTTTAGGATGATGATTCAGAAGAGATTGAGGACATGACGATTAGACCCATGGATGCTGTCATAGTTTGTGCACGCAATGAAGATGATGTCAGCCATCTTGAGGCATGCTGCAATCTCTCTCTCTCTCTCTCTCTCTCTCTCTCCACAAAAACTCAGAAACAAATACCCTAGGCATCATTGTGCTCTCTTTCTGTACAAACAGGTTTGGATATACGAGGATTCAGATGAAGGTGATTCAAACATGTATGTTCACCATGATATCATCATTTCAGCATTTCCCCTTTGCACTGCATGGCTTGATTGCCCACTTAAAGGGGGAGAAAAAGGTTAGACACTTGTGTATGTTTTTGTGTTGAAAGTTTTTGTGGTTGTATTTGTGTTGTCTCCATGTGTGTGCATGTGAACTTCCAACAAGTTCTTTATTTTTCCAGGCTTGTTCTGGAGAACTTAATCATCCTGATTTCCATGGGATTTAGATCAAGTGGACATGGTTGGATGTTGTTTTTTTCCTTTGAAATCTTAGAAATTTGAAAAAAAATCATACAATCATATGTTGCTACTTCTAGCAGGTGCTAATTCACATGTGTCCACTTGCTGATTTTATTGCAGGGAATTTTATGGCTGTTGGTTCAATGGAGCCATCGATTGAAATATGGGACCTTGACATTGTATGTTATTGCATATGCTAGTCTACTTAGCTTATCGGATATAAGTTGCTGAATGACGAGTTTATTCAAAATCCTTTATCATGTTGTACTTTCCTCAGATCGATGAAGTACAACCATGCCTGGTATTAGGTGGTGCAGTGGAAAAGAAGACAAAGAAAGGAAAGAAGGTTTGTTACTGAATTCCTTCCAGATTTATTGCCCTTAAAACTATTAAAATTTGATAAGTTTTCTTTTTTGTCAAAATACCTTTAAGTTTATAATGGAAGTACTATATTTTTTTGTTTCTTTTTATTTTTTAATAACATTATTTCTTATACTCCTGGATATCTTTATGCATGTCAATGCTAGCAGTTTCATGCTAAATGTCAGAAAGAACAAATTTATTGCTAGGTGTCTACTTTATTTTAGTTGAAATTTGTTGTACAAAATTAAAAGGGTGATTTACTTTCATTTAATGTTATTTATTGATCATATGATCTTTGCGAATATGACTGCATTCTGGCAGACTGTCCCTTTTCGACAAATATCAGATATCTAGATGAATGTTATCATGTAATAGAATGGAGAGTTGTGGTGAAGAGTCATTTCTTTGTTGGATGTTTAATCTTTAGATGTTAAGATATGACTCGAAGTTGACTTTCAAATATTTGTTTTCATGTTAACAATATGTATTTTGCAACAGAGTTTCCTTTGGAAATGGACATGTCAAGAGTAGTGTTGTTTTGTCTTCTTTTAAATGGGGAAAAAGAAAAAAGAAAAAGGAAATGCTTGTGCTATGGTGTTGTGCTTATGAAAGAGTGTTTTCAGATAGAATGAGGTTAAAGCTTTTGGTGCATGTACAATCAAGAAAGGAGACCCTGTAATCATGAGCTAATATGATTTTCTCACCCTTCCAAGACCTTTTTCTTTTCTGGTTCTAATCTTCAGTGTTCTAGGCATAGAGGAATAACATCATATTATCAGTCCATCGTGAATTTAGTCACTAAACTCCACTGCTGTGACACTATCATTAGGAGGTCCTAAACAAAAATAGCTCAGCACAGAGATGGTAGAAAGGTTAAGACCTTATTACCTTTTGTCATAAAAATTGGTGTGGGTCCTTTTGTTTTTCATTTGTCGCTTTGTATTTTTCACAGGTCTATTTATTTTCAATTTGATGAAAAATTGCATGAACTAAAATGATATTGTGCCATATTTCATATGGTATAAACAAATTTTTTTTTTTTTTGGAAATTTTAGATGTATAGTCTCTGTATAAGCTATAAGGTATACATATATCATACTATATATATGGTGCATAATCTGTAAGGAAATTAGGTGATGATTTTTTTACCTGTTTTCTTTCATAAATCTGTTAGAATATTCATACCAGTTAAGTTTAAATTTGAGTAAAGCTATTTATTATCTGTTTCACTTCCATGCCTTTCTGTGTGCTTAGAAATCAAAATACAAGGAGGGCAGTCATATCGATGCGGTTCTTGGTCTTGCTTGGAACAAGGAGTACAGGTTATTTTGATCTTCTAGGTTTTGCCTGTTCTCTCTTTCATGGAAATTTATGAAGAATTTAGTTCTTACTATACTTGATTTTTTCTTTAAAAAAATGTAAACAGGAATATCCTTGCAAGTGCAAGTGCTGACAAACAAGTTAAGATTTGGGATGTTGCTGCTGGAAAATGCAACATAACCATGGAGCATCATGAGGGCAAGGTAAGAATTCAGTTTTACTAGTAGCATAGAAGTTGTCTTCCAAATATATTTGGACTATGCATGGAAAGAAAACAAATCTCTATCTGCACTTAATGGGTCATCATGCTTATATGTTACATGTATTGTTTGAATCTAGGTTTCATCTCCACTGCTCATTGTAGTAGCCTGTTGAGTAGATATTGGCTATGCAAATTTTAAATGAAAATGTTAGGATACTAAAACAATTGAATGAATATCATCTATGAGGTAGAGTCAAACTAATACTAGGCCTGTTCTATTTGATCTAGTCATCAGTCTTTTCCTATCACTGACTTTTCTTTTGTTGGATTAGTAATGTGTCTGTGTATATATATTTATCTCCCTGAGCAGAAAAAACATTGAGATTATGCAGTGCTTATGTATGGCACCTGCTGGTTTTCATTTTCATTTTCATTTTAAAGCACGAATAGATATTAAGACAAAAGAGGTTTGGAACTTTGAAAGTGGGTAATCTATAAAACCTATTAATTTTTTGTGTTTGAGTACATAATTATGCTTCATCCTTTATTTTGTTATAATATGTTGGCTCTATAGGCTATACCGAGAGGCGGGGTGAATCGGTTCTTAGCTAACCTTATGCCCGTTTTTCGATTCTTCTAAATTCTCTAGCCTATTTGAGTGTTTTCTAAGTTCTCTAAGCTAGGCAATTATACAATATAAATTCAATGCAATAAACACAAATATAATTGCAAATAACTAAAGAGAGTAAGGATAGGGAAATGTACGCAAGCGATTCATAAAGGTTCGGCAACCTTGCCTACGTCCTCTACCTTGAGACGCTCCCAAGGATTTTCTCCAAATCCATTATCTTGAATTTGTGATTACAAACCCTTTTTTTCTTAGGCTCAAGAGTAACCTCTCTTTTTTTCTAGGCTCAAGAGAAACTTCTTCTCCCTCTTTTTCTAGGCTCAAGAGAAACCTCCCTTTTTTTCTAAGGCTTAAGAGAAACCTTTCCTTTTACAAGGAATGAGTGAGTTTACAAGAAGTGTAATCAAAGAAGGCCTCTAAGTAGGCAAGTGATTACAATATTTAAGCACAAGGAAAAAGCCTATACAAGATTTGTGCTACTCTATACAAAGAATATGTGAATGATGGAAGATGAAGATTTTGTAACTCTTGATTTGTTGATGAGGCTTGAGGAAAATGAAGATGATGATGAATAGAATTTCTGAGCAGTTTCTCTTCCTTTCTTTAGCTTCTAAGCCTCTATTTATAGTCCCTTGGATGTATTCTAGCCGTTGGGTGGAGCCAAAACTTGAATATGACCGTTATCTCACAAAAATTAGCCGTTACAGGCTATTTTTGGGCAAAGGGATCGATCCCTTCCCATAGGGGATCGATCCCTTCATTCCAGATTCGATTATTCTGGGCTGAGGGACCTTTTCTTGCGTTGGGGTGCTTACTGCCAAAAGGGGATCGATCCCTTCCCTTAGGGGATCGATCCCATGCCTCCAGAAAGCCTATTTCCTGCATTTTTGGGTTAGAAATGATGTGACTTTTGATCCTAATTCAACCCAAAATATTTTGACATTTTTGTGGGAGTTTTTCTTGACTTTCTCTAATGAAAACATGGTCTAAAAATTCATCAAGTCATCATCATCATCAGAGCCTTTATCCCAATAGATTGGGGTAGGCTATATGAACTAATATCTAAAATCACGTTAAATCGTCCATATGTATTCTCTGCCTCCATAGATTCCTATTCAAGGCCATTTGCTCATCTAATTCTAAAACCTCCATGTCTATCCAAACTACTTCCTTCCAAGTTTTTTTCGGTCTTCCTCTAGTCTTAACCCTTCTCTCAACATCCATAGACTCTATTCTCCTAACTGGAGCATCTACAGGTCTACGTCTTCCATGTCCAAACCAACGTAAACGATTTTCACACATTTTGTCTTTGATAGGTACCACTCCAATCATCTTACGAATATCATCATTTCTCATTCTATCCTTTCTTGTATATCCACATATCCACCGTAACATTCTCATTTCTGTTACACTCATCTTTTGTGTATGTAGCCTCTTAGTCGCCCAACATTCACTACCATATAACAATGTTGGTCTAACAACTGTCCTATAAAACTTGCCTTTCAATCATGTAGGAATTCCTTTATCGCACAATACACCTGTAGCACTTCTCCACTTACTCCATCCAGCCTGGATCCTATAGGTCACATCACCATCAATCTCTCCATCCATCTGTATTATTGATCCCAAGTATCGAAAATGATCTCGCTTAGGTATCGCCACCCCATCTAACTTCACTACATCATGCTCTTCCAGTCGGTTAGAACTGAATTTACGCTCCATGTATTCAGTCTTCACTCTGCTTAGTTTAAATCCTTTTGATTCCAACGTTTGTCTCCATAATTCCAACTTTGTATTGATCTCCGCTCTAGTTTCCGCACATAGGACAATATCATCTGCAAACATCATACACCAAGGCACCTTATCCTGGATGGATTTTGTCAGTTCGTCCATAACTACCGCAAACAAGAATGGACTCAACGCTGACCCTTGGTGTAATCCCACCGTGATAGGAAACTCACTTGTTTGCCCCCCACCTGTCCTCACATGTGTCCTTGCGCCTCTATACATGTCTTTAATTAGTTTAATATATTTCAAAGGAACTCTTTTCTTCATTAAGGACCACCAGAGTACCTCCCTAGGCATTTTATCATATGCTTTCTCCAAATTTATAAAGACCATATGAAGATCTTTACCCATTACTCGAAAGCGCTCCATAAGTGTTCTAAGCAAATATATTGCCTCCATAGTTGATCGACCCGGCATAAAACCAAATTCATTCTCCGATATCTCTACAGTCTTTCTTAATCTCCGTTCTATCACTCTCTCCCATAGTTTCATCGTGTGACTCATCAATTTTATGCCTCGGTAGTTGACACAACTTTGAATATCTCCCTTGTTCTTATATAAAGGTACTAAGACACTCTTCCTCCATTCCTCTGGCATTTTGTTAGTGTGCCAAATCTTATTAAATAGATTTGTCAACCACCTAACTCCTACATCTCCAAGGCATTTCCAAACTTCAATTGAGATGTCATCAGGTCCAACAGCTTTTCCATTCTTCATCATCTTTAGTGCCTCTTTTACCTCTGTCTCTTGGATTCTACGCATAAAGCACCGATTTAAATCCGTAAGAGGCACCGAAATATTATACAAAACTTTATTTTGTCCGTCATTAAATAATTTGTTAAAATAATCTCGCCACCTGTCTTTAATGTCATTATCTTTAACGAGAGTTCTTTGATGCTCATCCTTAATACATTTCACGACTCCTTTCTCTTGCTCGCGCCAATCTGTATATCCTTTTCTCTCCCTTCTTTTGTGTTCAACTTGTCGTAAATCTCTTTCACAACCTTCGTCTTAGCTTCTGCCACAGCCTTCTTTGCCTCCTTTCTTGCTACCTTATATTCCGAAAAACTCTCTTCTGTATTGTTCTTCTCTAAAGCCTTGTAACGCTCTCGCTTAGTCTTTATAGCATCTTTTACTACTGCAGTCCACCATGTTGCGTCCTTTCCAGTCGGCACTCTTCCGTTTGATACTCCTAATGTCTCTTTGCCTACCTCCCGAATGCATTTTGCCATCTTATTCCACATTACATTTGGGTTCTCTTCTGTTGTCCAAGCCTCTTTTTGAATCCAACTATCTCTACATGTTGTATGACAATCTTCTTTTAGCTTCCACCATCGAATCCGTTCAATTCCTTTTTGTTGGTTCCTTCGATGTCGTCTATCTATTTTCATATCTAGAACTAAGAGTCTATGTTGCGCGGTAACACTCTCACCTGGGATAACCATACAATCCAAACATCTATGTCTATCCCTACTCCTAGTTAAAAAGAAATCTATCTGACTTGCTCTTGGTCCACTTCTAAAGGTTATAAGATGGGAATCTTTCTTCTTAAACAATGTATTTGCTAGGATTAGGTCATAAGATAAAGCAAAATTTAAGATAGCATCTCCTCCCTCGTTTTTTACACCATAACTAAAACCCCCATATACTCTCTCAAAACCCTCTCTACTTGTACCTACATGTCCATTAAGATCACCACCAATAAAAAGGTTTTCTCCTATGGGTACTTCTTGTACTACCTTATCTAAATCCTCCCAAAACTGTCGTTTACTAACCTCATTAAGTCCTATCTGGGGTGCATACACGCTAATGGCATTCAACACCTCTTCTCCTAAAACTAGTTTAACCAAAATAATCCTATCCCATTGTCTCTTAATCTGTACAACATGCTTATGGTACTCTTTATCTATAATGATACCTACTCCATTTCGGTCTCTATCTTTCCCTGTGTACCATAGCTTATATTGCTAAGGTGCTATCTCTCTAGCCTTTTCCCCAACCCATTTGGTCTCTTGGAGACACAAGATGTTAACCCTCCTCCTATTCATAACCTCACAAATCTCACCTAACTTACCACTAAGCGTACCTATATTCCAAGATCTTAACCTAAGCTTATGGTTATGGACTAACTTCTTTACCCACTCTCGTCCATTGTGGTGTGGGAACATTTGCCTATTTAACACCACATCCAGGCGTCGATGTGGCGCGTCACTTCCGGGTGATGACCTAGCAACCCTTGCCCACTTTTCACTACACCCGGGCTCCGATGCAGCGCGTCGCTGTGTAGGGGACGCCCCAACGATGTTTTGATATTGGTTCATTTCATGAGATTGGACTAGTTTTTAAGGCTGGTTGTCCAAACCTACCGCCACCCTCCTCCTTTACCCGGGCTTGGGACCGGCTGCGTTAACTCACGCAGGCGGAGTTTTCTAAAATATTCAAGACATTTTATAAAGTATTAAGACCAATAAGAATATGTAATTAAATCATGGTCTTAATGTTTGATATGATCACTTGAAAATGGATTAAGAAAATCATGTGTGATAAGGCAAATTTACAATATGAATTAAAACATTAAAGCTTACTTAAGTTTTTGTCATTTCAAAATACATATGGCAATTTAAAGCTCACAATCTCCCCCTTTTTGATATGACAAAACTTAATGTAAATTTGCTTTGAAAATTCTTTGATAAAATACTCTCCCTCAAATAAAGCAGGATTTTACAAAGCTCCCCCTTAATATAAGCATAGGTTTTGAAAATGAATTTTCAAACTATTGCTCTCCCATTATCTCTCCCCCAACTATTTCTCCCGCATTATCTCTCTCCCTTAATATGAATTAAAACATTAAAGTTTACTTAAGTTTTTGTCATTTCAAAATACATATGGTAATTTAAAGCTAGCAATCTCCCCCTTTTTGATATGACAAAACTTAATGTAAATTTGCTTGGAAAATTCTTTGATAAAATATCCCTCCTCAAATAAAGCAGGATTTTACAAAGCTCCCCTTTAATATAAGCATGGGTTTTGAGAATGAATTTTCAAACTATTTCTCCCCCATTATCTCTCCCCCTTAATATGAATTAAAACATTAAAGCTTGCTTAAGTTTTTGTCATTTCAAAATACATATGGCAATTTAAAGCTAACAATCTCTCCCTTTTTGATATGACAAAACTTAATATAAATTTGCTTTGAAAATTCTTTGATAAAATACTCCCCCTCAAATAAAGTAGGATTTTACAAAGCTCCTTCTTAATATAAGCATGGGTTTTGAAAATGAATTTTCAAACTATTTCTCTCCCATTATCTCTCCCCCTTAATATCTCTCCCTTTTAATATCTATCTCTCCCATTTTTTGTTATAGCAAAAAGAAGGAAAAATAATAAAAAATATGCTCCCCCTAAAATCATGGCTATGTGAGGAGATAAAAGAATATGCTCCATCCAACAAGAAACATGTTAGTACACGGGACTCATAGCACAAATAAATAAGTCAATTGTTCATAAAGAGTATGAAATATTCATGCAAAGAACATGACTTATGATCATATACCAATTGTTTATAAATAATTTTTCAAGAAGTTCACAATTGGTAATTAATGAAACAAGTTGTGTATAAATATCTACTAAGGTCTATGACTTGCTCATTTCAATCCTATTAAGCACCTAAGTATATCAATTGTTCTTTCTAAAGTCCAACTAAGGTGCCTTGTAATACATCATGATTATGAGCTGAAATTATATAACATATCATATGCATGTGCTCATAAATCATTTTCAAGAAATATTGTGCCTAGAATTAAGATTATAGCAATTAAGTACAAATTCTAGTACACAAGAGTTTCATGCAAAAATATCCTAAGAGAATTCTTCTCTATTTGTCATTTCAAACTAAAGAACATGAGAAGAATTGTCAATTTAAAGCTCATACCAATTGGCAATTTAGATTTGGCTTACCAATTATTGAAAATATGGTTGTCAATAATACTAATTGTTATTTCAATCTAAATACCAATTGTTACTAATGGTTGATTTAGGCATTTTGCATGAATCCAATATTTATGTGTAGTGTGTTCATGTCAAGAAAATAATCATTCTAAATATGCAATTTAGATTTGGCTTACCAATTATTGAAAATATGGTTGCCAATGATACTAATTGTTATTTCAATTTAAATACCAATTGTTACTAATGGTTGACTTAGGTATTTTGCATGAATCCAATATTTATGTGTAGTGTGTTCATGTCAAGAAAATAATCATTCTAAATATGCAAGAACACAATCACACATCATCAAATATGCATATGGATTAATTAAACATAAGCATACTATCATAAAGTATTAATTTATATTCATATTCACAAAGTTATACCATATGGAAGATTCAACAATAAGGTATTCAAGCAAATACATTTTCTTCCATGGTTTCAAGCACAAAAATCCTATGCTCATTTTCCAATTCAAGTCCTTAACCAATTATGAGCAAGGAAAAATTCAAAATTACCATTTTAATCAATTAAGAGCCATATCCCTAGTTGTTATCATCATTTAACGTTCTAGAGGGTATATGCTATTTTAACTAAAATTGCTTCACCTAAGTGAATCAATATTATCAAGCTAAAATATATTTTATCATTAAAATCCATAAACTATGAGTGAGGTTAAGCACATAATATCATGAAAACAACTATTCTCATCTCATAGGCATGATTATTGATTCAACTTAAGTAAACATGCATGTTCAACATCAAAACAATCAAGATATGCATGTCTATCAATTGTTGGTGTTGTCATTAAAGCCCAAGTTCTTTACTAATTTGGCCATAAGAAAAATTTAAGTACATGGATGATAAAGTTTCATGCATTTGAACATTTAGGATCCATTTATTATCACACATTGTAAGCCAAGGAAAATTATGACCTTATACTAATTGTTGAATTTACATTTGAAATCAATCCTTAAGGTCAAGTTTTAATTATTCTTCCACTAGATGTATAATTATCATAAAACCTAGTGTGGAGTAGTTGAGTCAAGCTAAGAAACATAATCCTATAAGCATGCTTGACTAAGATGAATAAAAGGAATGAAGAATATTCATTATGCACAAGTTCATCAAATTCTCAAATATATCCATAAATTCTTGAAATAATTCTTCAAAATTATGTTTAAGCATTTATTGAAAATATATTTCAAGATTATTTCAAGATTTATGAATGTTTTCAACAAGAAAAATGATTTTGCACTTGTGAGCTCAAGAAAAATGATATTGATTGTTGAAAGTGATACCATTTGTTGGAAATGATACAAATTGATGGAGTTGAGACATGATATCAATGAAAAATGAATTTTCATAGTTTAAAGATCATCAAAAAGAAGTTAAAACAATGAATTTTAAGTTGAGAAGAGAGAAAGTATCAAAACAATGAAAAGTTCTTCTCAATTTCAGTTGAAAACATGCAGAAAAACCTTTCTGGTCTGGGGGGGATCGATCCCTTGAGGAGGGGGATCGATCCCTTAACTCCAGAATGCAAATTTCCTGCATTCTGCTCAAGGGGGATCGATCCTGTTTGTTGAGGGATCGATCTCTTATCCTGTTTCTGCAGTTTTTGACAGAAAATCCAACCTTTGAGGTACCAAAACTTCGTTTTTGAGTATTTTAAGTCCAAGTAAGGGTTAAACATTTGTAAAACATGATTTTGGACTTGTATGAATGAAAAACATGAATAAAAAACCATTTTGCAAAATATTTTGCAATTTTGGAAGAATTTACATAATAAAATGCATTTTTGGCTTCAAAGGATGTTATTTTGAGAGTTAAGCACATTTTGACAAAACCAAAGCATTAGAATCCACAAATATGTCAAAACAAACTTGTTCATATAGATTTTAAGCACATATAACATCAAATCATCATACTTGTGAACATTATGCCATGATTTCTAACATACAAGTTCTTCATTAATGTACATGACATGGCATTTTGCATATATGACATATTTGGCAATTTGAGGCAAGTAAATACATTATCAACACATAGAAGATTTGCTCAAAATGCAGAAATCCAACAATCATTTCAAAATAACTAAACGTGCTTTTCATCCAATCATCCAATGCCTCAAGAACTATCCATTAATCAATCAAAAATCATTCAACATGCCTTTTCTTTATTCATTCAACTCACAAAGATTATCGACCACATTTCTCATCAAAGCATAAATAATCAAATAAAAGTTTTAAGGAGTAAAGAATTAAGCTTACAACAACTCTTTTGCTTGAGTATGCTTTGCCTTGAATTGTTGAGTCCACCTTGAGCCATCCTTTGAAGAATTGTTGTGATGGATCCTCAAGCTTTTCTTTTTTCCCATTGGCACAAGCAATCTCCATAAAGGTGTGTAGAGCATTCAAACCCCATTGTTTCATTGTATTCTTATGCTCTAACACTCCTACAACAAACAAATTTATGCACGTTTTGGTACTCAAATTTTTTTGGGTCCATGAGAGTTAGTGTAAATAATTGTTGATCCTTTGGGGATCCATTTCAAGCTCAATTCATCATTATTCATAGCATGCTTTGGCACCCACATTTTTCTAACTACTCTCCCTCTAAATGTGGTTTTTCTATATATGCATGCTTATGAAGAGTGTCCTATTCTATTGCATAGTGAGCATGTAAGAGATAAATCATGCATATTATTTTTGCTCACAAGAAAATTCTTTAGATAAGTTTCTTTTTGTTTAGCATTATAGCCTAACTCATCTTTGTCAAAGAAAGCTCTTTGGGTCTCAAGCATGTGATCTAATTTTTGTTGACCCATATAGAACCTAGTAAATGAGTTATGCAAATTTGTATTCTTTTCATTCAACTCATTTATTTCTAAGTTGGCCTCTTCTAGTTTCTTCTCTAATTCTAGCATGACATTGGTCAAGGTTTCCTTTTCTATTTTCAAATTAGCAATGATTTTTTTATATTTAGAATTCATGCATTGAAATTCATTTGCTAATTCATTAAAAGCATTTTGTAACTCATCAAATGTAAAATCATTATTTTCACTAGAACTAGAGCTAGCCTCATCGTCACTAATAGCCATAAAGCATGTGTAGGTTATCTCATTATCTACGTCTTCTTCATCGGAGCTATCACTATCACTCCATGCAGCCACAAATGCTTTCTTCTTAGGTTTCCTATCCTTTTCCTTCCTAAGTAAGAGGCAATCTAACTTAGTATGACCCGGTTCATTACACTCATAACACACTAAAGGGTCCTTTTCTCTTCTACTTGACTTCCCTCTTTGATGTCTCCTATTATTTTTTTTTTCTTTCATTCTCATGAACCTATTAAATCTTTTGGCAAACATTGTCATTTCCTTCTCTTTTTCATTTCCACTCTCATCACTATTATCTTTAAGGACCTCATGAGTGGAAGACTTAAGTGCTACCCCTACTTTCTTTGATGGCACTTCATTTCTTTTCATTTTCATTTCATATGTAAGTAGGGAGCCCATAAGCTCATCTAGAGACAAGGTGTTTGGATCCTTAGACTCTTCTATTGCGGTTACCTTTGCCTCCCATGACTTAGGCAAGCTATTTAAAATTTTCTTTACCATTTCAACATTGGAATAAGCCTTGCCTAGAGCCTTAAGTCCATTAATTATATCATTAAACCTAGTGAACATTTCGCTAATGGACTCATTTTCTTTCATCCTAAGTAGCTCATAATCATGTGTAAGCATTCCTACTTTGGTCTCTCTAACTTGATTTGTCCCTTCATTTGTGATGGCTAGTTTATCTCATATTTGTTTAGCATTCTCACATAAAGAGAATCTTTTATACTCGTTTGGACCTAAAGCGCAAAAGAGGGTGTGCATAGCCTTGGCATTCATTTGTGCCAATCTCATGTCATTTGTGTCCCACTCATCCTCACTCTTAGGGAAATCTTTTCCATCTACTTTCTTAATGGGAATTCTAGGACCATTTACTATAATTCTCTACGCTTCATAATCATTTGATTGTATAAATAACATCATTCTAGTTTTTCAATATGAATAATTCTCACCATTGAAGAGTGGAGGTCTAACTAATGATTGTCCCTCTTCTCCTAAGGATGTGCCTACATTCAAATGAGCCATTTAAGATCGTTTTGCTCGATAGAGATTAGTCTAAATCAATGTCGAGCCCAAGCTCTGATACCAATTGTTGGCTCTATAGGCTATACCGAGAGGGGGGGTGAATCGGTTCTTAGTTAACCTTATGCCCGTTTTTCGATTCTTCTAAATTCTCTAGCCTATTTGAGTGTTTTCTAAGTTCTCTAAGCTAGGCAATTATACAATATAAATTCAATGCAATAAACACAAATATAATTGCAAATAACTAAAAAGAGTAAGGATAGGGAAATGTACGCAAGCGATTTATAGAGGTTCGACAACCTTGACTACGTCCTCTACCTTGAGACGCTCCCAAGGATTTTCTCCAAATCCACTATCTTGAATTTGTGATTACAAACCCTTTTTTTCTTAGGCTCAAGAGTAACCTCTCTTTTTTTCTAGGCTCAAGAGAAACTTCTTCTCCCTCTTTTTCTAGGCTCAAGAGAAATCTCCTTTTTCCAAGGCTTAAGAGAAATCTCTCCTTTTACAAGGAATGAGTGAGTTTACAAGAAGTGTAATCAAAGAAGGCCTCTAAGTAGGCAAGTGATTACAATATTTAAGCACAAGGAAAAAGCCTATACAAGATTTGTGCTACTCTATACAAAGAATATGTGAATGATGGAAGATGAAGACTTTGTAGCTCTTGATTTGTTGATGAGGCTTGAGGAAAATGAAGATGATGGTGAATAGAATTTCTGAGCAGTTTCTCTTCCTTTTTTTAGCTTCTAAGCCTCTATTTATACTCCCTTGGATGTATTCTAGCCGTTGGGTGGAGCCAAAACTTGAATATGACCGTTATCTCACAAAAATTAGCCGTTACAGGCTATTTTTGGGCAAAGGGATCGATCCCTTCCCATAGGGGATCGATCCCTTCATTCCAGATTCGATTATTCTGGGCTGAGGGACCTTTTCTTGCGTTGGGGTGTTTACTGCCAAAAGGAGATCGATCCCATGCCTCCAGAAAGCCTATTTCCTGCACTTTTGGGTTAGAAATGATGTGACTTTTGATCCTAATTCAACCCAAAGTATTTTGACATTTTTGTGGGAGTTTTTCTTGACTTTCTCTAATGAAAACATGGTTCAAAAATTCATCAAGTAATTTTCTAAAATATTCAAGACATTTTATAAAGTATTAAGACCAATAAGAATATGTAATTAAATCATGGTCTTAATGTTTGATATGATCACTTGAAAATGGATTGAGAAAATCATGTGTGATAAGGCAAATTTACAATATGAATTAAAACATTAAAGCTTATTTAAGTTTTTGTCATTTCAAAATGCATATGGCAATTTAAAGCTAACATAATAGATGACAAATATTATATCAGAACAACCACCGTTATTTTGCCTTATAAAGCAATCTCAGTTATAACTACTTAATCTATGTTATATTTGGTTATTAATTGTTGCTCTAATTTAAATATTCTTCTTTGTAACATTACAGGTTCAAGCAGTTGCTTGGAATCATCATGTGCCACAAGTTCTTCTTAGTGGATCTTTTGATCGATCAGTTGTCATGGTAATTAAATTGTTTGCTTGCTTAAAATTTGTGCATGCATTTTGCTGTCGTGCTGAAGCAATTTAGAGGGGAACCTTGGTACAATGGTAAAGGTTGCTCCTTTTGTGACCTAGAGGTCAAGGGGTCAAGCGGAAACAGCCTCTCTATTAATGCAAAGGGAAAGCTGCGTACACACGACCCTTTTCAGATCTCACAACGTGGGAACTTTGTGCACTAGTTGCCCTGAAGCAAATTATGTTGGATTTTCTCCTACTTATACATTTATCATGTTATCCATTACAGAAGGATGGGAGAGTACCGTCTCATTCTGGTTTTAAGTGGTCAGTTACTGCTGAGGTTGAATGCTTGGCATGGGATCCACACACTGAGTACTCATTTGTGGTGCGTACTTCAGCCTTTTACCTAGGCTAATAATTTCTTAGAGAGCTGCTACATTTATTTGATTTCTTCCATTTAAAAACAGAGAGAGAAAGGCTAGCTTTGTTAATGGATGCATTTTAAGATATTTTTAGTTTTTAATCAGGTGAGTCTTGAAGATGGTACAGTCAGAGGTTATGATATTCGCACCGCCAAGTCTGATCCATCTTCTGAGTCAAAACCAAGTTTCACTCTCCATGCACATGACAAAGCTGCATGCACCCTTTCATATAATCCTGCGGCACCAAATGTATAAACCCATGCCTCTTTCTCATTCCCTGTTCAGGTTATTTATTTCCTGTGCTTGACTTCTGTTGTTTTTTATTTTTTACAGCTTCTTGCAACTGGATCCATGGATAAAATGGTAAATTAAGTTTATTTTTTTAGTGGTTTCATATACCATGGAAAGTTATGAATACAGTGTAGGTGGTTTCATTGGTTGATCTTCATTTGCTGCAGGTAAAACTTTGGGATTTGTCTAACAATCAACCTTCATGCATTGCGTCCAGGAATCCTAAAGCAGTAAGTGTGATTTAGTGGAAGCATTCAAAAACCCGTGCGCTATTTTTTGAGTAGTACAATATGTTTTCATTCTCACGTGCTATTTTGAATGTTGTTAGGGAGCTGTCTTTTCCATTTCCTTCTCACAGGACAGTCCTTTTTTGTTGGCTATCGCAGGCTCAAAGGGAAAACTGGGGGTGAGTTCAAAATCTTGCACTATTATATTTTACTGTTACTGAAATTTGGTTGTTTTAAATGGAGGTGTAATTAATATTACTATCGTGCAGGTTTGGGATACGTTATCTGAGACAGCCGTCTCCGGAAAATTCGGTAACTACAGCCAGCTGAGCAGACCCAAAACTTAGCTTGGAAGGTGAACGTTAAAGTTTTTGTTGTTTTGTCCAGAGTTTGTATCTTTGACTAGGATGAGTTTCATGAGTTGCAAATGTAATAAAAGTTTTCATAGGTTTGAAATCATGTTTCGTTTTAGCTCTTCTATTTTAGGGAGTATATTTTGTAATCCAATTCATGGAAAACCTGGTGAAAAGGTCAGAAAATAGAGGAAATGAATGCGTTTGCCTTGAAGTTGAAATGAAGTCTCCAAGATGATTCTGGCTAATTTCTCGGGGCTGTTGGACAAATGACTCAACATTTTACTGATAGCGTGAACAAATGTATGAGAGTGTACGGCAAGTCAACGACCTTTTTGTCTTTTACTGGCAAATAATGAGCTTTTTCTTAAGCATATAGCTAGTCAGTGTAAGTTTTGAGGGGTTTGGATGACTTGAGTAGAAATGTGTCAGAAAGGTAATTTACTTGCAGTTTCAATCCTCAGTGGGCAAGGTCGTTTTAATTCACTTCAATATATTATTATTATTATGTTGAGTGTTTTGAGGGTTCAAAGGTATTTGTATCTTCGAACTCTGCAATGTTGTTTCTTTCATTACGCGTCAAAGACGTTTGAGAGCTTATTACCAAAAAAAAAAAAAACGTTTGAGAGCTCGTCAATTGCGTTAGAATCTGAAAAAAAAAAGTGCGAACCTCTCATGTGCCAGGATTACACTGGTAGGAAAATTACATCAACAAATTCCTACTCTTTTCGCTTCAAGTTCACCCCATTTCGCGCCTGCTTATAAATTCACTCTTCTTCTTCTTCTCCTTACTCTCCCAGTGTCCTAGATTGCCAGAGAAAACAATGTCTTCCCTGTTGGAAGAGCTGTCTTCAATGTCCACCATCCTGTCCATCTATGCCTCTATCTCCGCCATGGCCATGCTCATTCGGACAATCTTGAAAGAAATGATCCCTAACCGAGTGCAAAACTACATCTCCTCTAAATTCTTCGACTTAGCCTCACGTTGCCTGTCCTCTGATTTCACTTTCATCATTGAGGAGCGTTGGCAAGCTGTTAATAACGAAATATTTCGTGCCGTAGAAGCTTATCTGCCTACCAAGGTCGGCCCCTCAACCGATAGTCTATTGATCGGATCCAATGAACCCCTAAACCCCAGAGTCCCACCAAAACAAAGCATCCCCGTCGATTGCAAGATCATCGATGACTTCCTCGGCATGCGCTTAGGGTGGACTCTTCGTTCTATTAACTCCAACAAATACTTCCGCCGCGAAAAAAGATACTTCCGCTTGACCTGTAAGAAAGGCGACAGAGATAGAGTACTGCAAAGCTACTTCCCTCACATTGCAAGAACAGCACAGTCCATCTTGAACAAGCGTGAGACCCTCAACATCTACACCTACGACCAAGAATCTTCCCTGTGGCAATCCGCTGTTTTTAAGCACCCTGCAACGTTTGAGACTCTAGCCATAGAGCCAGAGCTGAAGCAGTTCTTAATAAAAGACCTTGGCTCATTTGTTGCACGCAAGGATTACTTCGAGGGCGTTGGCAGGGCTTGGAAACGAGGCTACCTTCTTTACGGTCCACCGGGGACAGGGAAATCTTCTTTGGTTGCTGCAATGGCAAACTACTTGAGATACAATATATATGATCTTCAGCTCCAAAGTGCTCGAAGTGACGCTGACTTGAGGCATATACTAACCTCTACCACAAGCAGATCCATAATCCTGATTGAGGACATAGACAGTGGGGCAAAAGTCTTTCATGATCGTGCCAATGTTCAAGATGATGAAGAAGATAAGGACAATGGGCAGCCCAATCGCAATTCTTCTTCTGATCATCCTGGGGTAATTCTTTGCATGATTCCTAGGAGTGTTAATGAGTTAAGCTACTCGTGAGCTATTTAAGCTCGATTTGATGATTATTTGAGTTTAACACGTTTATTTTCGAGTAGAGTTCAAGCTCAAGTTACTAGAGTAACGAGTATAGCCGAATTTGAACTTCTTAATACTTGGCTCGGAGTATTCTATTGAGTTGAGTCGAGCACGAATTTCAAAAATTGAGCTCGAGCTTAGTATTGAATTGGCTCAATTACACCGCTAATGATACCCGTACATTGCATTTTCAATTGTTGTTCTGCCGATGTAAAGGGTGCATTCAAAATTTGATTCTCGAAATGCTTCCGAGCTTACCTGTGTTGATTCTGTAGGTGACATTGTCAGGCTTACTCAACTTCCTTGATGGCTTATGGTCAAGCTGCGGGGATGAGAGGATCATCATCTTCACAACAAACCATAAAGAAAAGTTGGATCCGGCTGTGTTGCGGCCAGGACGAATGGATGTTCATATTCACATGGGCTATTGCACGCCTGCCGGATTTAGAAAGCTTGCAGCCTCATATCTTGGGATCAAACAACATTCTTCTTTTGTTGCTATTGAAAAGCTTTTACAAAGTACGACAGTCACTCCAGCGGAAGTTGCACACCAGCTAATGAAGAGTGGCGAGGCTGAAACCGTACTTGAAAGTTTGATTGACTTTCTTCACACGAAAAGCAATGAAGCTGGCGCTCCAAAACAGGGTGTAAAAGAAAGCTGAAGGTCATTAATTATATAAAACTCCTTTTTTTTTTTCCTAATAAGCATCGCCTCCTTTTGTTGGTATCCCCACTTGTACAAGTAGATTACTGATTCAGCTTGATTGTGTTCCTCACATCTTGCTTTTGGTTCAGACTGTTATAAAACAAATAATTTGTATTTGTTATAAAGGTACGGTTAAAAGCTCAAAAAAATTCTTCGGAAAAAAAAAGGAATTTATTAAGGATTTATATATAATGCACTGATAGTGTATAGTTTTTATATATTATTAATAAATCAGAGATTGACACCTCATCAATAGATCCTTATGAGTAAATTAAAAAAATTTATTTATATTTACTTTTAAGGGCTTGGCATATTTTTTAATTTACCAATTGATGAAGTGTCAACATCTGATGCATTGACAGTGTATAAAAATTATACACTATCTGTGCAACATATACAAACCCATTTATTAATTGAGTTTTTAAGTTTTTTTCTTAGTTAATTAAGTTTTTATATTTTAATTTTTATTCAATTAAATTTTTTTGTGGATAAAAATCTTTAAATTTGTACAAAAATTATTAAATCCGTATAATATACGTAATTAAAAATATAACAGACCTAACATTTCTATTCATGAAAGAGTTCAATTGAATAAAAATTAAAACATAAAAATTTAATTGATTGAAAAAAAAATGAATAACTTAATTACTAAAATCAATTTATTTTCAAAAACTTTTTGATCTTTCGGCCTTAAAAGTAAATACAGAGCATCATTATTATTTTTTGGGTTACAAAACAACACAGCACAGCATCATCGTCACCCCGCGAACCATGCTTCGAAGGTGCAAAGACTCAGGCCCACAAACACAAACACCTTTAGAAGACAGTTAATGATAATGTGTTACTCCAAAACAAAAACAGCTCATTTCAATCAATCGTTTGCCCATCTCTGTTTACATCGTTTTTATGACTGTGGGTCCAAAATATCTCATGAATCACATTTTGGTTAAAAAGGAGTTCATCTAATCTTATCTAATATTATTTATTTATTATTTTTAGTGATCAAAATTGGGAAAAGGCACCATTCTAGCCACAGCAAATTAAGATAATGCAAAGGCAATTAGAATCTATCCTGTCCTAGTCATAGGAAAGATTAATATTATTATTATTATTATTAGAAAATTGCACCCTTTCAGGTAGGTTAGACTATCTTTTATTTTAAAAAAATAGAAATTATTTGCAGTTTTTAATAAGAAGTGTGTGTATACTTTGTTCATAAATTGTGATTGATTCTTTTTAAAAAATTATATATAACTGATTAACAAAATATTTATATTCTCTCAAAAATTTTTATTGTTTATTTATTTTATTCTATATTCTTATAAGTTTTTTTTAAATAATATATTCTTATAAGTATTTAAATATAATTGATAACCTAATAAAATCTACCATTTTTAATAAAAAAAATCTTAATGTGTTTATTTATAAATTAAAAAATGCTCGCAACAAGAATTAAATGGATGAAAAAAAATTGAGAGAATGCATTGAGATATATACCACAGGATTAGGCTTGACTTGATCTAGTCCAAATCAAGTTTGGTAGGTTTCTTAACACACGCACCCTACATCGTGTCTTTTTGATCAAATCATAGAAACCTATCCTAAAGTCCTAGATTTAAATATATTTTTATTTTTATCAACAAGTGATTGAAAGAAATAAAATTAGATTTTTTTAAAATATTTGGATATGATTTGAATTTTAAAATCATTATTGTTTAAAATGTTTTACCATTTACTACTTATGAACTGAATAAGATAAGTCTTAGATCGTAAAATGGATGAAATATCTATAATTACACCAAAAAATTATTTTTATTTTCATCTCTCCTTCTCTTTCTCTAAAAATCCACTTTTAAAAATTCAATTTCAACCTTTGGCAGGTTCTTGCATCCCAAAATTTTATTTTCTTCTTCAAGATCTCCTATTTTCAATGATCCAGGCATTTTAGCCAAATCTCTCTTGTTTCTAAAAAGAAAAATCAAAAATCTGAATGTCTAAAAATCTAGAAATCCTTAACTAAATGCTCAAAATCTATACATAGCAATTCATGTTTTTAATTCGTATTCATATCGTGTAAAATTATATTCGTGTCGTGTGAAATATAAAAATTTTGTATCAAAATTTGTGTCAACACGAAAAACACAAAATCTTATTTTAAACTTTTACTATATTCATATATAATTTTTACCTAATTTTAGTCTGTATTACTTTCGTATCTTACATTCGTCTCATTTTTTGTCATATATTCGTAACAAAATTCAAAATTATTACTTTTTCTAATTCTTCTGAATCCTTTAGTTGTTTTAACCTGTTTAGATTTTTCAAACTCCCCATAAAAACCTAAATTTAAAATTTTATAACATACCTAGCTGATAATGTCATTTTCGCAAGAAATTATCTGATTGTTGGTTGATTGTGATGGTTTCCTCTCTTGTGGAGGTCAATTTTTTTGAGAATTTTTTTAAAAAAATAAATAAATAACTGTTGATTTGCTTTATTTATTTATTTATTTATTTATTATTATTATTATTATTTAGGATTTGAATTTTTTTGTTGCCAATACATAGGAGTTGATTTATCATTATTGCTTCGATGTAGAGTTTGTGAATGTTTTGACAGGTTACGTAGAATTGTGTGTACAGTACGAGGGCAAGAGGCTTTGTTTAATGAAATCATACAAAGTCTAACTCTGTCTTATAAAAAGATCATGTATAAATTTTTTATACAGTTTGACGATTTCCCATCTCAAGCATTGTCTGAATCAGATTAGCAAGAATTAGGTCAAGTGGTTGGTCGGAGAATAAAGTCCTTATCAATTACATGTTCCCATTCTTATATACCCTTGTTGTACCTTAGTCTTCAAAAAAAAAAATAATTCTATAATTTTACTTGATAATTGGTAAATGTTGATTGACCTCTGAAACGAATAAAGAATTAAAACAACTAAGTCAATAAGTTAAACATAATTAGTGTCTGATAGGCCCATAAGCCCATTGGGCTCTTGTCCTCCAAAAGACCGATCTAGTAGAGGAGGCACCCTCCAAGCTTATAAGCCACTAGACATGTTACTGCCTAACCGATGTGGGATTCGTATCAGTATCATCAACTATAGTCTGAGATTTTTATTGATTAATTTGGTTTTCTTTCTCCTCAAAACATAAAGAGAAAAAGAAGTCGAGAATTTTTATTTAGCTACATCACTTGGTACATTTATTATTTAATTTAAAAAGAACTGTATTCGCTTATAAAAGAAAATAGAGGTAAGATTTTCAAGGGATAAAAATAGGATTTATATATGATTATTTAGTTTAAAAGAACTTCATTCGCTTATAAAAGAAAACAGTCATAAGATTTTCAAGGAATAAAAATAGGATTTATATATGATGACAGTGTTAGTCTCTATACACTGTCAATACATCAGAGGTTGCTACATCATCAATATATAAACTAAAAAGACACAAAGTCTTTAAAAATAAATACAAATAAATTTTTTTAAATTTACTCATAAAAATTTATTGATGGGGAATCAGCTTCTGATATTAGTTTTTTTTTTTTTTTTGCAGTTAGCATTTCACGACATGTCTCTATAATAGCATATACTTTGCCATAAATACATATCATGTTAATTTTTATTATCCTTTAATATTAAAATATTTTCTCAAAGCTGGCCTGGGTTCCAATTGAAAAATATTGGTCATAATTAATTATATTAAATTGACAAATTCATGGTAAAGTTTAAATTTTATATATATATATATATATATATTAAAAAATAAAAAGTAAGTGTGTACCAGTGGTTTATAATTTCTTTGTAAGCCTTCAGAACCAGACCACATTAAATTAAAGAGGAAGGAGGCACCACCTTTAGTTGGGAAATCTTTGCGAAATTATTATTATTATTATTATTATTATTATTATTATTATTATTATTATTGAAGCAAAACATCATTTATTCATTTATTGAAGCACTGTCCATGGTGATAACATCATTAACAAAATTTGGGAAATCTTCTACCCATATTTTATCATCAACCCAGTTACAACCCTCCCTTGCTAGCAAGTCAGCGGTTGCGTTACCTTCTCTTCTTGTGTGGGATAGCTGACAAGATCTAAACTGCTTGATTAATTCTCTTGCTTCTTCCATAATTGTTCCTATGCTCGACAAATCTTCGCTTGAAGTGGCTAACCTTCTGATGACTAGTAGAGAATCTCCTTCTAGTTCGATATCTCTTATACCCAGATCAAGAGCGAACACCAATGCTTTAAGGGCTGCTGTGGCTTCCACCATTAGAGGATCTGTGCAATGTTCAATCCGTCCTGCTAGAGCTCCCAGTACCTCTCCCTTATTGTTTCTGATGATCACTCCTAGTCCTCCCATCCTTATTTCTTTATTGATTGAGCCATCAAAGTTAACCTTATAGCAATCTTTTGTGGGATTTCTCCATGTCCCCACTGTTCTAACTCCTCCCTCAGTATTCCTGACATTAGCCTTGTTAAACTCGTCTATGTACTGTTTGACAAAAAGGAAGGTGCTCTGTGGCGTTCAGTTATGTTGGTTATGGATTTCAGCATTTCAGTCATTCCAGATCGCCCACAAGGTTATTATCATTTGCTGTACTTGATCTCTGTCAAGTTCCTGATTCAGCCAATCCTCCCATTCATCCTCCGTGGCATGTTGAACTCGATCCCAAGAGAAGTTTAGCTGACTCTAGATTTCGGCAGCATGGGGGCATGTTCTCAACGAGTGAGCAATGGTCTCTTCCTGATTGACACATCGGTGACAGTGGTTCTGAATTGGAATCCTTCTTTTCATGAGGAGTGATTTCACAGGTAAAATGCCTCGCTTTACCTTCCAGATAAATACTTTCATTTTATTTGGTACGCCAGCTGACCAGAACCTCTTCCATATCATACTCTCCTCCTCTGTACACCCTGAATTAGCGTCCTCGCTTGTTTCAAGGATCTTTCGGTACCCGCTTTTGACTGAGTAGAGTCCATCCATTGAGTAATGCCATACCAACTTATCTGGAATGCTTGTTTTGCTCGTTGGTATTGATAGAATTCCTTATGTCTCTTCTTTTGAGAACAAAGCCAGTACTCTGTTAAAGTTCCAGCACCTTGTGTTTGCATCAATCAGCTCTGCCACATGCATGTCATCTTCGGTGTGATTCCTTCCAGATTGAACCATGAAGCTCGGGTTGAAAGGGATCCATCTGTCTTTCCATATTGAGATGCTGTGTCCGTTTCCTACTCACCATCGGAGGCCCACCTGTAAAACATCCTTTGACGACCAAATGCTCCTCCAAGTTTGAGAAGGATTCCAGCTCAATTTCGACTTTAGAAAGTCCTCCCTAGGAAAATATCTTGCCTTCAGAACTTTGTGCGCCAGGCTTGTTGTGTTATGAATCAGCCTCCAACCTTGCTTGGCAAGAAGGGCTTTGTTGAAGTGCCACATTTCCCGGAAGCCCATACCTCCATTTTTCTTAGCCTTGCACATAGTTTTCCAGTCCACCCAATGGATTCCAGTCCCTTCTTTGTTTTGTTTCCACCAGTAGTTACTTACTAGGGTGTTGATTTCATTGCATAGTGACCTTGGCAGAAGAAAACAACCCATGGCATAGGTAGGTATAGCCTGAATGACTGCTTTTAAGAAAACTTCTTTACCCCCTTGAGAGAGAAGCCGCATGCTCCATTGATTCATTTTAGCCCTTATTCTGTCTTTTAGTGCTCTAAAAGCCATATGTCTATTTCTCCCCACCATTGTTGGTAATCCAAGATATTTTTCTGGATTTGTGGTGCCTTGAATACAGAAAATTCGTTTGATCTCATCTTTACAACTTGCCCCCACGTTGCTACTAAAGAATAACGCTGACTTGTCAAAATTTATCATCTGTCCCGAGCCTTCTTCATAAATCTTTAGCACGTTCTGTACCCTCTCGTTTTCACTTTTATTTGCTCGTGCAAACAATAAGCTGTCATCAGCGAAAAAAAGGTGACTGACTCTGGGTCCATTTCGACATGCCTGAACTCCTCGTAGCAAACCATCTTATTGGGTTTTCCTTAGTAAGGATGATAATCCTTCTGTACAGAATAAGAACAGATATGGTGATAATAGGTCCCCTTGTCTGAGTCCCCTCTCTGGAAGAAAAGAGTCAGTAATATTCCCATTTATAACAATAGCATAAGATACTGAAGTAACACATCTTATGATAAGATTCACCCAATTAGAATGGAAGCCCAGCCTAGTCATCATATTTGCAAGAAAATTCCACTCCACTCGATCATATGCCTTGCTCATGTCAAGTTTCAAAGCAAAGGAACCAGTCCTACCCACTCTTTTATTTTTAAGAGTATGAAGTAATTCATAGGCTACCAATATATTATTCGATATTAATCTACCCGGTACAAATGCACTCTGAGTATCACTAATACAAATGGGTAAAATGTTCTTTAGCCTATTGACTAAGACCTTAGCAATGATTTTATAGAGAACATTACAAAGGCTTATTGGTCTGAAGTGGGAAACTATTTTGGGATCTTTTAGTTTTGGGATTAAAACAACATGAGTTTGATTAATCTTAGTGATTTTTTTTTTACCATTCAGACAGTCAAGGCAAAATTGGGTCACTCCCTCACTCACTATATGCCAGTACTTTTGGTAAAAAAGAACAGACATACCATCGGGTCCTGGCCCTTTGTGTGGATTCATTTGGTGCAAGGCTACTCTAATCTCCTCTGCTTTGAATTCTGACAGGAGCTGGTTGTTCATCTCGTCTGTTATACATGGTTGTACTGCCTCTAGTATTTCAGTACAGTGATGGGGTTTTTTAGAGTGGAACAAGTGTTGAAAGTAACCTACAATGAGTTTCTGTTTATCTTCTTCTTCCTCAACCCACTTCCCATTCTCATCTTCTACGCCTTTGATTAGATTAACTTTCCTCCTGTACGATGCCTGGCAATGAAAGAATCTCGAATTTTTATCACCATGTTGCATCCAACTAATACGTGACCTCTGTAACCAATATTGCTCTTCCATTTCCAGCAGCTTATTCAACTCTGTTTTCAAGCATCTTTCTTTATTCAATGATTCATCAGTCACCAAGGTTCTTTGTAGCCACTTAAGCTCACTTTGTATTTCTCCCATCCTTGACCTTTTCGCACCAAATCATTCATCATGCCACGTTTGCAGATCCTCACTCACTTCCTTAATTCTGTCCCCAATATTTTTGCCTTTGCTGTTCTCTCCCATGATGATTTCACAATGTCACCACAACGAGGTTCCTGGACCCACATTGCTTCAAAGCGTAACCTCCTCTTCTTCCTGATTCTTTTCCTCACATCATTCTCCAGTAAGATTTGGATCGGTGCATGATCTGAAGTCGGGGCTGTCAAGTGATACACTGTATAATAAGGGAAAGCTTTTACCCAGGACCTAGATGCGACAAACCGATCGAGTCGTTCTCTAACATTAGTAGTTGCGGTTTGACCTCTTTCCCATGTATACCAAACTCCTTTAAATCCTATGTCTTCCAGTCCACAGTCGTCCAGAGAATTTCTGAAAGCTTCCATCTGACTTTCCCTCCTTAGTCACGATCCTGATTTTTCATGATTCCATACAATTTCATTAAAATCTCCCGTGCATAACCACTTTCTGTCTCCCTGAGCTACTAAGTTCCTCATTAAATCCCATGTTTCCTTTCTTCTCTCTGTTTTTGGCTCTCCATACACTCCTGTGATTCTCCATCTATTGTTATCGCCGTTTCCTGTTACCATCATATCGATGTGAGACTTTGAATAACTCATCAATTGCAATCCCATATCTTCTTTCCATAGCATTGCTAGACCACCACTTCTCCCATCTGAGCTGACTCCAAAACAGGCATCCATCCGACAACTTCTTCTTATTTTATCCAGTTTATTTTCATGTAATCTGGTTTCACATAAAAAGATTACATGGGGATCTTTATTTTTTACTAGCTCTTTGAGAGCCCTCACTGCTTGTAGGTTCCCAAGCCCACAGCAGTTCCAAGATATGCAATTCATAGGTCTCTGCGGGACTGGGTTCTAGTCTCCGCCGCTTTTTCTTCAGAAGTGTCCATCTCCATATCAACCATCTTAATTTTCTTGCCTGGGTATGCCTCCTCGGTATTGCCATGTCATATGTCCTCCTGATCCTGTTTCCTTTTGGAGCTCGATCCCTGCTGCATGTTCTGTCCCCTGCCTACAAGTCTTGCTTTTCTTTTCCATTTAGTCTTCCCGAACTCATTTTTGATGCCCTCATCAATAACAACAGCCATTGGTGCCACCTCATCATTATTTTCCACGTCGTTTAAAACTGCCAGATCATCCATTCTCCCGTTCTCTTTTGTTTGCATGGTCAACGTTCTTGTTGTTTTAACTTGGGCAAGTAGATTTTCTGGTGAGGTGTCATATCCTCGATCTCCTGAGATATCTCCTTGATTTTTGCTACCAATTATCATCTCCTGATTTTCTGGGGTGTGATTCTTTTCAATCTGTGATTCGTTTTCCCCATAATCATGCTTGGTAATGATCATCTTTCCTTTTCCTCCTTTGCTTTCCATTTTCTTTCGTCGGTTTTCTTCGCCGCCACTGACCACCGTATGTTCATGCAGCATCTGTTGAAGTTCAGTTCTCGTACGTGGTGTCTCCATCTGCTCATGTTCTATGGACTCTTTAGCACTTCCTTCACTGTATCTTTTGCCAGTAGCCATTCTTGCGAATTGATTCCCTTTAGACCCATTTGTTGGAGCTCGTAACCAATCCCTGTACTGCCTTTGTTTCTCTATTTCCAACTTGTCGTTCTCAATGGAACCACATTCGTATTCAGAGTGCCCAAGAAATCCACAGTAATAACAAAAAGTGGGTAATCTTTCGTAACATAGTTTTCCACAAAAGTCATCCTTACCACTTTTATCTCCCAGTTGAACAACACGCCTCAATGGTTTGAGTATACTAATCTCCACTCTGATTCAAAGATAACTTCCCCATCCCACTCTTGTTGTTTTGGCATCGGTATCTATAAATTTTCCGATCTTTCCACCGATCATCTCTGCAACTTTTTGGTTAATCATCTTTAGTGGCAAGTCGTGGACCCTCACCCAGAAGCATGCTTTATCAAACGAATAGTCCGATAGCCGGAGATCTCCATCAAACTCCTGAAATAGTATGAGCTGCTTGTCAAACGCCCACGGTGCTCCTTCTAGCACTCTGTGCTTATCCCTTACAGTAGCAAATTTGAACAGGAATAGGTTGGTGTCTAGAATATTCACTTCTGGGTCTTTTGACAATCTCCAACCACCTTCATTGTTCCTATCATGGCCTCTTTGTTGAAAGAGCGTTGGGTAAGCACCTTTGCCAATAGCCATTTTTTTCCTTCGTTCAACTCCTCCTCCTCCGTTAAACCCTGCGAATCTACTACAACTTTCTCATCATCCGTCAATTTCAGAGACTTCCATATATCTTCAAGCCCCTCCGCCATTGTAGCTACTACTGGAACCAATATGCAACTTGAACCTAATACTAAAAAAACCCCAAAGATCACTGTATGAGAAATCCTGAGGTCCTAAACCTTGTACTCGAACAAGACTAAAACCTCTCCCACCGAACCCTAGTTCAGAGGAGACTTGAGAAAATAAATATAACGGTATAGATTATTATTATTATTATTATTATTATTATTATTATTATTATTATTATTATTATTATTATTATTATTATTATTATTTGTTGAGTACGATAACAAAATTAAGTTGCTTTCAATGCCTTTAATCTCTTATAAATTAATAATAGGATATCCTAATACAATCGGCTAATAAAATGGCATCGGTGAAATGTCGCAACACTGATGACGTCATTTCGTGTCACTTAGTATCAATAATTAAAGTCATATACTAGCATCTGATTGGTCTATCAAAATTTTTATAAAAAATATTATTCGAAGAAAGCTTTTTTAAACTATTGATAATAAAATTTAAATAAATTTTGGCAAATTTAATATAAAGGTTTAAAACCTAAATATATCATCAGCGTTTATCATAAAATAAATTAAAATATTAACAATTAATTGTGTAGAATTAGTCTATTAAATTTTATTTTAAGCAATTAAAATCTAAACGTTTCAAAATAACAGAATTAAGTACATTTTCGTTAAATCTCTCTAACTGCCGTTAAGTTTTAATTGTTGTGCAAGGGTAATGGCAGTTAAATGATTTAACATAAATATACTTAATTTTGATATTTTGAAACGTTTGGGTTTTAATTGCTTAAAATAAAATTTAATGGACTGATTTCTATGCATTTAAACGTTAAGAGCTTAATTCCATTTTGTGGTAAATTTTGAGGGCATATGTAGGTATTAAGCTTAATATAAATGTGTGTAAAATATTGAAAACTATTTAATAGTAGAATTTTTGTATATTTTAATAAGGATTAATATCCAATACATCGTCAGTAGAGTTTTTTAACTCCACAAACGGGATTAGAATAATGACACATGTCTTTTAAAAATATTAATAAAATAAAAAATAAAAAATAAATAAAATAAAACATGTGTAATCATCCTAATTTCGTTTGTGGAGTAAAAAACAACATGTCTAACCAACATATTTTTTCAATTCCCAAATAACAAAGCTATTCATCAATTTTAAATTATCATTCATCTACACTAATGCATATTACATAAATTCAAACATTTGAATCTTATAAAAATACTTAAAACATTAAAAAAAAACATAAGTTATTGGTAATATATACGATAATGTTATCAACAAAAACCTAAAATATGTAATCCATAGGACTCAATGTCTGGAAATTATTTGTAAAAATGGTTATCTTTATAATTTGTTCTAACGAAGATTTATTCCTTATATATATATTTAATTTGAAAAAAAATTCTAATAAAAATTTTTAAGGATTTATAGATGATGCATTAACTGTATAGTTTCTATACACTGTCAATACATAAGAGATTAACATCTTATCAATAAGCTCTTATGAGTTAATATGCATATTGATTAGGTGTTAACCTATAGTGCATTAATCGTGTATAGAAACTATATATTGTCAATGCATTATATATAATTCCAACTTTTAAACAAAAAAAATATGCATTTATCCTTCGTAGAATACTCAGATACAATTTTTTTAGTGAAATTATAAATTTCATAATTCTTTTCAGGTAAAAACTTAGGTTTTACTAGATTTAATATTGAAAGGAACGAAAGATTTTTTGTGTCATAAAATCTAAATTATTCTGAACAACTATTAAAAATTTCATCACAAATAGTCATATACTATAGTGCATGGTGACAAGGATGAGCGTAACTTGTGGAGACATGTTGTCCAATACAAATTCCCTCTCGTCGTCGGTAGCCGTTGTAATTTTGAAGCTGATGATACCGAACCTCTACTTCATAGGTTATAAGGTTTAACTATTACTGGATATTACCTGTGACATTTGTCATAACGTGCTAAGTTCTAGAACCTGATTCATTAGATTTAAATTCAATAAGTCATCACCAACTATTCTAATTAAGTGTGATTGGTCACCTATTCTAACTAAGAACAAGGCTTGGTTTATGTTCAAAGTTCTAAGCTCGGAAGTACGGATAAGTGTGAGGAAGAATTAGCATCCCATAACGCCCATTCTAAAATAGTATCACTTAATGTTAGGTTATCTTCTAAATTTTCTTATGTTAATCATTAATTTTAATATGATTATTATTGAAAATATTTCTTGGAATCCTCCATTAAGCAAGTAGGACAACTTAAAAAAATCTTTCTCACATCAAGACTCAAGAGTATTCAAATAGTACTATGCGACTTGCTTGAAGAGACTCCATCATCGAATAAATTTTAATATTTTAAGGAATTTCCTAAATTTATTTTCTCTGTCCAATTCATTCTTACTATCTTTCTCTTTCTTTTTCTTTTTTTAAATTTTACTATTCCTATTTTTTTAATTATTCTTATGTTCGTTTATTATTTACCTTTATTTTATTTTTAGAAAATAAATATAAACTATTTTTTTTTAAAAAAAATTCCATTTTAGATCTTGCATTAAGCTGGTCAGACTTGAAAAAAAATTTTCTTTCCTAAAGATTATCTCTTTTTGAATCTTATCATCGGAATAAGTTAGATTTATTTTCCTAATGTATGAATAATTATTATTTTTAACTTATTCTTAATATTTTCGTTTCTATTTATCATCTTGTTTTTATCATTTATTATTATTTATTATTTTAATGCCATTATTATATTAGAAAATGGACATGAATTACTTGTTTCTAGAAACTTCTCTCAATATTTTCATTAAGCTAGTTAAATCATGAAGGAGATTATCTCACTTAGAGATTTCCAAAATATTACTTAAAACTGAAAATGGTTTGTAGAGTAAACAACGCCTAGGGTAGGTTATCATTTGACGAAAATGGTTTTTGTTCAAAATAAGGTTACATTGAAAATCAATTTTTGTTGGGAAAAACGAGATAGAAAGAAAATGGTAGTTGTCAGAATAAGGGAAGGATTTGTAAAGTAGTAATGAACCTTAAACCTCCTTATAAACTAAATAAATATAGGAAAAAGATTACGGTTACCTTTTAAAACCATAATCTTTTATAATAGTAATTTAATTTGAAAATATATAAAACGATTACGTTTAATTTAAAGACTATAGTCTATTTTGAAATTAAGCTACACTTAGGATAAAAACCCAAAGTTTTTTTTTAATTAATGTACGGGAATCTCAGAAGAAGAAAAGTTAGACACAAAAGACTACGTTAAAATCCTAAATTATAATCTATTAATTAATAAAAACTTTAGTTTATTCAAGCAGCAAAATGTTTATCATAAATGACTTTGCATCACTCTTTCCTGAAATTAAAATTATTTTCAATGTACTTGAATCTTGAAAGAAGAAACATTGAGTTGTAAAAGACTACATTTAAAAACCTAAATCATAGTCTATTAATAAATAAAAATTGTAGTTAAATTTATTCAAACAGCAAACTGTTTATTCATAAATGAAGTTGCAGCAACAATGCCTGAATTGAAATTATTTTCAATGTACTTGAATTTTGGAAGACCAAAAAATGAGCATTGAGTCATAAAAAGCTACATTTAAAATAAAAAATCATAGTCTATTTATATACTTTTGAATTCTAAAGACTACAATTCGTTAAAAATTGTAATTTTTAAATTATGTTTAAGTAAAATGTGGTCTTTTATTATTTACTCTATGCTTTTAATATAAAATTTAAAAACATCATAGTTAAAGTTAGTAGGTTGCGTGCACTTTAAATAATCGTTAAAAATGCTTTTATGTAACTATAGTCTAGGATCTTTTTTCTACTAGTGTACTCATGCTATAAAAGAAATACCCTATTGCTTTAGACTCTAAACCTTAAACCTACTCATATTAAGAGTTTTTTCCATGAATTAAATTTCAAAGGTGTACGACCTTTTCCACTTTAGATGCCTCGATGCTTAAACAACATCTAGGTACTTTGATCCTACTTCATACCTCCTATTGTTGTGCATTTATCTATTCCTAACTAGATTTCTATTTTACACAAGATATCTTGATTGTGATTTAAGTTAAATTTGACAAATGAAGGAGGAAGTAAACTCTAATATGGCTATTTTTGTTGAAAATCTAGTTGGAATTCATGAAAAAAACGTTGAAAGTCATCCTAAGCTGTTGAAATCTATTGAGGATATGTGGATTTTGGCTCGAAAATGTGCTATGACACCATTTGGAGAGTTTTCGCTTCAATCTGAAGGCATTGTCAGGAATATTCGAGAGGTGGCGATGGATGATAGTCGACAAGAAAACAAATTGCAAAAACAAAAAAAAAGAGTAGCAAACTATTGGTAAGATAGATTTAGGGAGAAGAGGCTGTGTTAGAGAGAGAATACAGAGATGAAAATGGGGAAATTTTTTTTTTTGGCTTTTATAAGTCAAATTATATGGATAGTTTTTTATACTATGTTAAATTTTGAAATTTAGTCACTATATATATAATTTAAAGGAATTGAATTTCTTACTATTTTATTTTGATAATATCAATCCAACTAAAATGCCAAGTTACTAATAGGATGATATTTTGTAAATTATATATGTGCTAATATATTTGCTTTATTGCTGTTTTATACCTAAAAGAGCTTATTAATGTTTATTTTATGATTTAGGTATTAAATATCAAAGTTGGAATTAATTGAAGTTAAAAAGAACAAAGTGCAGTATTTTCTATCTAGTTTAAAAGATTGATGTTTTTGGCTATCCTAACGACTTGATCTCAAGAAGTGAACTCCATGGAAGTTGTAGAAGACTTCTCAAGGTTTCTGGAATGTGCAAGATTGCAAAAATCGGAGCTCGTTTGGTGGTTCAACTATTTATGGAAAATTATAATGAAAATCTACCCAAAAGTTTTATTTTTAGAAAGAGTTCCAACAAAGCAAGGCCAAGACAAGATTTTGTTAAGACAAGATATTGTGAAGACAAAATTTGGTTGAGACAATACATGTCTTAAAATTTTGTTTTGTCTTAAAGTTTTAATTATTTTTAAGACAATGTAATAAAGTAGGAAAATAGAGTTTGAGTAGAGAAAGAATTGTAAAGAGAAAGAAGTTCTAAAAAAAGTTTAAGCCAATCAAAACTTCTTTCAGACTTCTACTTTACTTAATATTCTTAGGTCTATACAAAGAGCACATTGGCTCTCATAAAAATCATCCATCTTCCTCCTTAGTTTTCCTGTAGCAATTCCTTAAGATTTTAATAAGAGTTTTTAAATTTTTTTTAAATTCATTCTTGCTGATTTTAATTAGTAGTTTTTATATTTTATTAGTTTTTAATAGTTGTTATAGATTTCTATTTTTCTTTCTTTAAAATCTGATTTCTTTCTTTTTAAACAATTTCTGATTTTCTTATATTAAGAGTAGTCAAAACTGATTCTTGCTTAATTTTAATAATTGTTTGTGTGTTTTTGCTAGAATTTGATCTTGATTTATTAGTTCTTGTTTAATATTAAAGATTGATATCTTGATTGTTCTTTTGCATGATAATTGATTTCTTGATAATATTTAAACATGAATTGTGTAATCTTGAACATGTCTAGTGAGTAGTTTGTTAATTCAGTTATGAGATAATTTAATAATTCTTGTAAATCTTGTTTTGAGATTATGAACTTACAATATAATTGTTATTAAATATTTGAAATTCCCCGAGCATGATTTTATGATTGTTTAATTGATTAGATAGGAGGCCTGCTATTTAGTTTAATTGAAGAATCCACTCCTAGATTAAAAACTTAAGTCCATAATTGCTTTTGGGTTTAATCATAAGAGGGTTAGGGAAATGGAAGTTTAAGTTGAACAAATTTACATCATATGTATTTGTTACTTAATGTCAACTCATATCTTTTTAATTTCTAATGCTGTTAATAATTTTATCTAAAGATCATATCCTGAGTGAATTAATTAGTTAGAGATTAATTGGGAATCATATTCTTGATTAACGACTAAGTAAGGATTGATGGTGTGACTCATCGTACTTGGCACACTACAGTTGACTATTTAATTAATAATGATCTTTTGATGTCAATGATCAACAGGAAAGTCCAAGAATATTAAATACCTTGTAACTGAATGCTTGTGATATTTGCTTGAATTTTAACCTTCATATATTATTAGTATATTAGTTAAGTGCTAGTTTCTAAAATCCCTAAATTTAGTAGTAACCTTAAAAATCCCCTTTTTCTTATTCCCCCCAAGATTAGGTATTAATTTTGGTAGGTAATTTTATTTATTTAAAATCTCTGTGGGATCGACCCTGACTTCTGCTAGCTACATAGTAGTTGTTTAGGAATTTATTTTTGGTAATCTATGACAATACCAAATTTTGGCGCCATTGCCGGAGACTCATAATTATTTGAATTACCTATTATTAGATTATTATCTAATTTTCTTCTTTTCTCTTTCTTTTTCAAGTCTACATGTCTGACGAGGAATCTAGTTACAAACTCAAATGGATTAGAGATTTCATCCAAGCAAACTAAAGCACAATGCCAAGAACACCATCACAGCCACCATTACCACTACCTAACGATCCACCTTCCACCGAGCCAAGATTCAACCCGTACCTTTGAATTCTCTAGTGATTCTGAAGAGGAACCTATGGCTCAAAATGCAAATAGGACACTAAAGGAGTTGGCGGCTCCCACCCTAAACGATCAACCGCTCTACGTCACTTACTTTAGATACTCCTTTTGAATTAAAATCTGGTTTGACTCATCTCTTACCTACTTTCCATGGTCTTGCAAGTGAGGATCCACACAAGCATCTAAAGGAATTTCATGTGGTTTGTTCAACCATTAAGCCTAAAGGGGTAAGTGAAGATCAAATTAAGCTGAAAGCCTTTCCATTCTCATTGGCAAATGCAGCCAAAGATTAGCTCTATTACCTACCTTCTGAAACTAGGGGTGCATTCGGATCGGATCGGTTCGGATTTTCGGTTATTTTTTATCCGATCCGAACCTATTCGGATATCAGCCAACTGATCCGTATCCGTATCCGACACCCTCCAATATCCAGATATATCCGATCCGCACTCAATTGGATCGGATCGGATCGGATATTGCGGGTTTTTTTCCTCAACACTCAACAGCACCAGCAACATGCCAACATCACATCTTTACACTTTAGCTTCATCTTTACGACTTTACCTACATGATGTAGGCTGCAATGCATCAGTTTGCAACCATTACTTTCCTATGTGCTTCCTTGACCTTGTCTGGGAACATCCGACATCAATAAAGTATTGATCAAAACTCAAAAGAGTATCGGCTAGCAAGTAGCAAGCGACAATGCTTCAAATTATCCAATTTACAAAATAAAATTAAACTATAGGAAGTGTTGAACTGCTTTGGCACAAATTCAACTCATTTGTAAAATGGAGAAAAAGGTGACTATGGTGCCCAATGCATCATTTACAAATTTTGATCTAAACTCTAAATATCCCAGCAACACATTCAACTGAACAAAGATTAGAGACAGAAAGTAACAATTTGCTCACTCCCTATCCCCCAGAAATGGAATGAAATTCCAATTAAATGGACCATAACCTCATTACCTCATGCTCCTTGAGCTTCTTGTCCAGCTGTGCAAAATTTTCCTCAGAATCATACTGACCAGAGTGGTAGAAACATCTTTTAAGAAATTGTTCCATCTTTTCACCACAGTTCTCCCTGGATTTACAAACCAAACCCATTTAAGTTTTATGAGCAACTAAAAGCAACAACCAAATCCAATTTTGGCTGCATGCAATCTTCAAGTGGCAAACAAAATTAGAAAATAGTTAACCTTTTATCAATTCTGCATGTAAGGGTCTTGCTCACATATTCCTTAGTTCTGCATCAGTCATCTTACTCCTTGCGTAACCATAGACAGTAAAGTGCTGAAACAAAATAAACCCACATAACAGGCGTTAATTAAGTTCCATTATTAAAGAGATTAAAGTTTGAAGCGGTTCAGAAGACAATAGTAATGAGACTCTTTTGGATGAATAGTTACAGAGGGGAAAAGAATTTAAACCTTAGGAAGGCAGTCTTCATAATAAAGTGCAAAAAGTGTAGGAAATATCTTCTTTTTTGCAAGGTCCCCAGAAGCTCCAACCACTGTGATACTGACAGTTGACTCATTTTCATTGATATCAAAACCTGCTCTTTCATCCCATTCGTTTGAAGATGTAACTGACAACAAATCATTTTTCAATTTCTCCAGGGGAATTTCCTTCTCCACAGGGTTTACTTTTGTGGCCACTGCACCTATGCATGAAAACCAATTTTATATATAAGCAAGTTAACAACTTTGCCCATCTAAATCAGCCATATAATTGGAATTAAGCTAATTGATAGTCAAGTTAAGGCTATGCCTTTTCTCAATCCCAAACATAATAAAGATTTTCCACAACTGAAATTTTCGTCCAACATCATTCATGTATATTTCCTTAGATTCAGAGACCAAAACAAGAAAAAAGAAGAAATTGAAATTTTAGAAAACATAGAAATAATGAAATAAAAGAAGAAAAAAAAAACTAACCATCTTGCATGAGAACATCATTTTGATGCGAATTTCTTTGAGATTGAAGAAAGACTTTAGCTTTAGCTGGAACAGAAAATCTCGGAAGAGAAGAAGAGAAAGCAAATTTGGTCTCTTCTTTGAGTTTGTTCTCTAGTTCTCTCAGCTGCAGTTCATGAACAACAAATTAAGGCAAACAGAAATTTTAGATCTCTTTCTTTACGATATTGAAACTAAGATTACAATAATAAATGCTGAATACCTAAAAATCTAACCTTAGTGCCCATGAGTTCAGCATCTTCTTTTGCAATCTTTGAAGCTTGTCTCTCAGCAAGAAGCCTTCCTCTCAAGCACTTCACAGCCCTCAATCCATCATCTACTCCCATTTTCTGTTCACTGAGAGGAGAAAACCAAAGGAACCCAAATTACATTATGAAGCAATGGGAAGGAAAAACAGGAAAGTAAGAGGAAACCCACCTCCATTTGCTCACTGTCTTCCTCGTTGCAAGCAATCATTTGCATGACTTCAGCCCGTTAAGTTCTTGCAATGACACCAAAATCTTACCTCTACTTCAGTTTTCAGTTACCATTTCATGAATACAACAGATCCGAGCTAAGTCACCATGCAGCTTGCACAAAAATGGCAGTAGAACTAAGCTAAGTTTTCACATGCATCAGTCAAAGGAAATCTTCACCAAATATTTCTGTGATCTCCATTAACTATTCCATGAACAATCTATAGAATATCTAGTCTATCTATGCTCAAACAATCAAATAATAATTCCAAGACATAGATATTAAGTTATTAACTTCATAATATACTTAAACAGAAAGCAACCAAAGTTTTTTTAATGGTCAACATAAAGAACAATGCTACATTCCAAGATAGATCAATAATGATCATAGAACTTCTTTCAAACATCACAAATAAGCTAAAGCTACATTCCAAGAGGCAAGAGCCAAAATATATCAACCTACTAGGCTACTAGATATAACAATTCGAAGTCAAGTTCAAATCAAAATAACTATCCGAAAATATAACTACAACATCCCAATTTCCACACATGAAATAAAAAACAAAAAATTGCAAACTGAATTTCATATGCAAATGCAACGGAATTGTTGTTGTCAAATCCCTTCCATCTTCAATTTCCTAAAAAAAATAACAAAGAATTTTCACAATATAAAAGAGAAAAAAAAGAATTATAATGAATAATAGAAAATGAAATCAAATTACCTTCCAGCTTCCACTCTTCAAGTCAATCATCAATGACCATCCTTGTTTCATTAAGGACAAGCTCCTTAAAATCTACAAATATAAACATAAAAAAATTCATAAAATCACTTAAAGGAATGAATGAATAATGAGCAAAATAGTATAAATATATCCGATTAAGTTATAAATACTTACTGCATTCTATGTCTTCCCAAACATCCAAACTTTCTTCATTTTCAATCGACATAGGAGTAGATTTTAGCCAATTTTGTGTGCATATAAGAGCCTCAACCATTTTCGGAGTTAGAGAACTACGAAATGGGTCAAGGATACGCCCTCCAGTGCTAAAAGCTGACTCAGAGGCAACAGTAAACACAGGAATGGCTAATATATCTCTCGCAATCGCAGCAAGAACTGGATATTTGCAACCGTTTACCTTCCACCAAAGCAAAATATCAAAGTTCTTGTCATCTTGCTCATATACATCTTTTAAGTATCTTTCCAATTCTGACTTTCCCTCTTTGGATTGTGATTCTGCTCTTCTCCTTTTGTATTTTGACAAGACGTATGCTTCTGCATCATTAACATCAACAACTTCCTCTAACTTCATTGGTGCTTGAGAACTAGCACTTGTTCCTTCACTAGAACTACCAACAATAGAAGCATAATGCTCAAACAAAGCATTTAAGGTGACTTTTACCCGATTACCCAATTCAGCAGCTTTTTCTTCATCAAAAACCTCATCAATGACAAACAAAGCATAATCCAACTTGCGTCTAGGATCTAAAATAACAGCAATGAATAACAAAGGATTGAGTTTCTTTACATTTCCCCAATATTTCTCAAACTTCTGTTTCATTCGAGAAGCCATTAGCTTGATATTTGGATTTGGATCATTTAATTTGTCATTAATTTGCATACCAACACCAAACACCACATGAAAGTAATTGTTACTAGTGACATACAAAGAAGCAGAGACACGCAAAGTGGAATCATAAAAGCTTTTCAAAAAAGGCAACAATCCACGAACATAATCCCAATCATCTCCGGTAGGCAAACCCCTATTTTTTTCTGCACTAAGCTCTACTCTATACTTGTCATCTTGTTCCTCTAATCTATCAAAAGCTGTTTGAAACTTCAAAGCAGCCTCCAACATCAAAAAAGTTGAATTCCACCTAGTTTCAACATCTAAACAAACAAGGCTCTTACTTGTTATTTTTTCTTGCTCTACACAAATCTTGAATCTTTGTAACCTTGCGGGAGATGACCTCACATATCTCACAGCAGAACGAATTCGAAAAATTGAATCATCTAAATCTTTCAAACCCTCTTTCACAGTAAGACTAAAAATGTGTGCACAACACCTCATATGCAAATGCTCACTCCTTAAAATACTACCCTTCCAATTATTAAGTCTTCTTTTTACATATTGGATAGCAAGATCATTTGCACTTGCATTATCTACTGTGATAGTGAGAACTTTATCTATTCCCCATTCAAGCAAATTCTTCTCAATACATTTTTCAATTACCTCACCGGAATGGCTAGGAATTGGAGTGAAACTCAAGATTCGCTTGTGTAGTTTCCACTCTTGATCAATGAAATGTACCGTAAGACACATATAACTAAGATTTTGCCTAGAAGTCCAAATGTCAGTAGTAAGACAAACTCTTAGCTTTGATCTCTTTAAGTACATGAAAAGCTTCTCTTTCTCACTAAAAAACAAGTCATAACAATCATTAGCTATGGTGAATCTCGAAGGAACTTGAAATCGAGGTTGCATAATATTACAAAAGTCTCGAAATCCCTCATGCTCAACCATCCTAAAAGGTAACTCATCTGAAACAATCATCCTAGCACAATATTTTCTACAAGCTTCTTGATCAAATTTCCATGTAACAATTGAAGAACCACTACCACTCCCATCACCAGATAAAGCTTTAAACATTAAGGTTTTCTGGTTCTCATCAAGCTTATTCAAAGGGAATTTTGGACATCTATTTGTGTGGTTACGTAAGACTGTAGTACCATTTATACTAGGACACTTCATGATTTTACCACAATAATTGCATGAGGCTTTTTGATCAGCTTTATTGCTAGAAGGCAACTTAGTAAAATTTTCCCATACCTTGGATGTCATAGATCCCAATTTTCCACTAGGTGGTTTCTTAGCAGCATTAGATGGGACATTGGAAGTGGCATTTGCTTCATCATTTGTCCTTTTTGTTGCTTGTCCAGCAATTGGAGTCTCACCACTTTAACTTTCTGGTAGAGTATTGCTATTAGTGGGAATACTTGATGCTAGTGATTCCATCCAGTTATGAGCTGCCTAGACAATAGCCAAATATAACATGTTACATGACTTATTAATTATAAAAAAATTATATTTATGTAGTGACTAGTGTTACTAAACTAATCATTTGAAGATCACATACAAGAACAAAGTAATGATAAACTAGTATATTAATTTTGAGCTATCAAATTCAAATTTTAAAATAAATAAGATGAAAGTTATGATATAAGAAAATAATTTTTTTAAAGATAGATTTATAAAATTAAATTTATGAGATACGAGAGTAATCAACTTTGTTCCATTCATGATGCAGTAGTGAACAACAAAACTACAAAAGCAAGTAAATTGGGGGAAAAATGATTTAGGAAGACTTAAATTTACAAAAACCAAATAACACATCAATAGACAATAATATTGAGGCATAATCAAAGACTTAATTTTATAGGAGCTATAAAAGTAGAATGTAAGTAAAATAAATGGGATTACCTTTATGATATGTTGTCTATTAGAAGAAGGCTAGATCTGTGGATTTGAGCTACAAGGGAGTGAAGGAATGAACAACGCTACTGTTGGGTGATGGCCAATGGGTCAGGGAGGATCGACGTTGTCATGCTGTTGCTGGGTGATGGCGGATGATCGATGGGCCTGGGACCTCGCGGATGAGCGATGCTGTTGTTGGGTGATGGCCGATCGATGGATCTAAGCTTGAGCGGTGAATGGGTGGTTGAGGAATGAGGGTGAGAACCGTGACTGAGATGGGTCTGTGTGTGGCTGTGAGAGTCGAAAGAGCCAAAGAGGAAAGGGCGAAAGGTCGATCGAGGGTTTGTGTGTACTGTGTCGTGACTGAACTGAGGCTAAGTCTGAGTGTGTGTCTGTGCTGTGTGACGAGCTAATGGGCAATGGCTAACAGTAACAGTTGTTACTTGACTTCTTTTTTATTTTTTTAGTCTCAACTCAAACTCTTTGAAAGAAAAAAGCTGCCGCCTCCTGTTGCTGCTGCGGTCCTTTCTTAATTCTTTTTGTATTGTTAATTGTAAATTTGTAATATTGAATAATGTATATATTGTGGGCTAAGGGCTGACCGAACTTTAGGAGTAAAGTTGGGCTTCGGGTGACAGTGACAGATTAAGAGTTCAGCATTTCGATTTGGGCTTTAATCAATTTAAAATTGGGCTTTTTTTAATTCGGTTTAATTTGGGTTTTCGGGGCCCATTCGGAATAATCCGATCTGACCCGAATTTGTGTGGTTTTGATGACATTATGTATCCGAATCCGATCCGAATTATATAAAATCCGATCCGATCCGATCCGAACATCCCGGTTCGAACCGGTTTTTCGGTTTTTACGATTTTTTTTCTCAGCCCTATCTGAAACCATAACCACATGGGATGAGATGAGAACACTATTTCTAGAAAGGTATTTTCCCACTTCTAGGGCAGCTAATATCCATAAGGAAATTTGTGGAATTAGGCAATACAATGGTGAATCTTTGTATAAATATTGGGAAAGGTTTAAAAGGCTTTGTGTTAGTTGCCCGCAGCATCAAATTAGTAAGTAACTACTAATCCAATACCTTTACGAAGGACTTATGCCCTATGACAGAAGTATGATTGATGCTGCTAGTGGAGGAGCTTTAGTGGACAAGACTCTTCAAGAAGCCCAAAATTTGATTGCAAACATGGCAACCAATGCTCAACAATTCAACACTAGGTGTGAACAAGCACATGAGGTAAGTACTTCCAATCTTGAGAAACAAATAGAAAATCTAACCTCTCTTGTGCAGCAATTGGCTGTAGGTTATTTGTAACAAGCTAAGGCTGATGGGATTTGCTTTAACATGGGATATTCTACTAACATGTGCCCAAGAAGATCCTATAGAGCAAGCCAATGCAATTGGAGGATTTCTTGGCCCACCTCAAAGAAAGTATGACCTTTATTCCAGTACTTATAACCCCAGTTGGAGGAAGCACCCAAAACTATAATATGGAAATAGGCATGCACATTATGTCCCACCACATAATAGGCCAAATAATTTCCATCCTTTTAAACCACCATACCAAGAAAGACCCCTGCCTCCACCTTAAAACCCAAGTGTAACCATGTCCCTTGAGGAAATGGTGAAGAACTTTGTTGCCACCTTCGTGCTAAATCAACAAAAAATGACCAAAGATTTGCACAAATAGAACATCAAATAGGCAAAATTACTACTTCCTTAAGCAAACTTGAAGCTAATGACTCCAACAAATTGCCCTCCCAACCTTTGGTGAACCCTAGGGAGAATGCTAATGCTATTACATTGCGAAGTGGGAAGGAAGTAAGGTCCAAAGATGTGGCACTTGAAGAAGATGATAGGGACGCCAAACTTTATAAAGAAATTAGCAATTCCCTTCCTTTGTATAAAGGTGTCGACAAGCATAATGAGACCAAAAGTGAAGAAAACGACAACTTTATGACAAAGGAAAGCAAAACTAATTCAGTCCCTAAGCATGAAGAAGTCGACAGGCATATTATTAAATATAAGAAGAAAGTCGTCAAATCCAAAGAGGTGAAGGAAGAAATCGAAATCAATGCTTTTAAACCTGAGGTAAGTAAAAAGTGTGTTCCATTTAATATAGGTACTTACCCTCCTCCTTTCCCTGCCAGGTTTGCTAAGACAAAGAAAGAGGAACAAGATAAAAAATTTTTAGAGACCTTTAGGAATGTGGAGATCAACATTCCTCTTCTTGATGCCATCAAGCAAGTGCCAAGGTATGCAACGTTTCTTAAAGAATTGTGCACTAATAAAAGGAAGCTTCAAGGTAATAAAAAGGTAAGTTTGGGGGAGACTGTCTCAGTAGTCATTCAAAAAAAGATGCCCTCTAAGTGCGAAGATCCTGGTATGTTTATTCCATGCAAAATAGGCAATTCTAGGTTTGAAAAAGCCATGATAGATCTATGAGCATCAATTAATGTTATGCCTTTCTCAATTTATACTTCTTTGAATCTTGGACCATAAAATGAGACAGATGTAATAATTCAATTAGCTGATAGGTCTAATGCTTATCCTAAAAGAGTAATTGAAGATGTCTTAGTGCAAGTTAATGAATTAGTCTTTCCTGCTGACTTTTATGTGTTAATTATGGAAGATGATAATTTTATTAGCCTTGTACCTAATTTATTACGAAGATCATTCTTAAAGACATCTAGGACTAAGATTGATGTGCATAATGGAACACTAACCATGGAATTTGATGGGGAGATGGTTAGATTTAATATCTTTGAAGCTATGAGATATCCTAGTGATGTGCATGCTATTTTTGGGATTGATATACTTGATGATATAACCCAACAGTTTTTTCAGTGAGGAAATAAGGATGCATTTGAGGTGGCTATTAGCAACAATGTTCAAAAGGAAGAAATCGACAATTTTCTTGGATATGTCGAGTTTAATAAAGAACTTGAAGAAGAGGTTTTGGCTTTGGACTCCATAATCGAAAAAAGGAATGAATCTTTTAAATATGAATTGCCTATTTCTTAGACTAAGATTCTTCCTTCTATTGTGCAGGCCCTAGAGGTTGAATTAAAGCTTTTACCTGAACATCTCAAGTACGTGTTTTTAGGAGAAAATGAAACTTTACCTATGATTATTGCTAACAATTTGGAATCTTTGCAAGAGGAAAGACTTGTTAGGATGCTCAGGCAGTACAAGACAACAATTGGATGGACTATTGCTGATATAAAAGGTATAAGCACTACCATATGTGTGCATAGAATATTGCTTGAAGAAGGCTCAAAACCAATAAGGGAAGCCCAAAGAAGACTAAATCCACCCATGATGGAGGTAGTGAAGAAGGAGATACTGAAGCTCCTAGATGTTAGGGTGATTTACCCTATCTCTGATAGTAAATGGGTAAGCCCTATCCAAGTTGTTCCAAAAAAGTCTGGCATCACTGTTGTGAAGAATGAAGACAACGAATTGATACCTACAAGAATTCAAAATGGGTGACGAGTTTGTATTGACTATAGAAAGTTGAATGCTTCAACTCGCAAGGATCACTTTCCTCTACCTTTTATTGATCAAATGCTTGAACGATTAATAGGTAGAACTCATTATTGTTTTCTTGAGGTTATTCAGGTTATAATCAAATAGTGATTGCCCCTGAGGACTAAGAGAAAATGACATTCACATGTCCATTTAAGACATTTGCATATAGAAGAATGTCGTTTGGTCTTTGTAATGCTCCAGCTACATTCCAAAGATGCATGGTAAGTATATTCTCTGATTTTGTTGAAAACATCATAAAAGTTTTTATGGATGACTTTGCTGTTTACGGAAACTCTTTTGATGCATGCTTAGATAACCTTACCCTTTTACTTGAAAGATGCATGGAAACTAACCTTGTTTTAAATTCTGAAAAATGTCACTTTATGGTAGAACAAGGTATAGTTTTAGGACATGTAATTTCATCTAGAGGCATAGAAGTTAATAAATCTAAGATAAGTATTGTCCAGTCTTTACCTTACCTCGTAAGTGTGCGGGAAGTTCGTTCTTTTCTTGGACATGCAAGCTTTTATCGCAGGTTTATCAAGGATTTTTCAAAGATTGCATTACCCCTCTGTAAGTTGCTTCAAAGGGATGTTGAATTTAAATTTGATGAGAAGTGCAAGAAAGCATTCGACAAGTTGAAGGAATGCCTAGTTTCTACCCCTATCATCCAACCACCTAATTGGAACCTTCCTTTTGAGCTTATGTGTGACGCAAGTGACTATGCTGTTGGAGCAGTGTTAGGAAAAATGTTGGAAAAGCTTCACATGTGATCTACCGCGCATCAAGAACGTTGAATGAAGCTCAACGCAATTACTCCACAACAGAAAAAGAGCTCTTAGCCATTGTCTTTGCATTAGATAAATTTAGATCTTATTTACTTGGTACTAAAGTTGTTGTTTATTCTGATCATGCAGCTCTACGATACTTGTTATCGAAAAAGGAAGCTAAGCCAAGGTTAATAAGATGGATTCTTTTGTTAAAAGATGTGAGAACCACATATTTTAATACTGTAGCATATATTAGAATTCTCATCACTGTCAATTCTTGTGTATTTCGCAAGTGTATGGGGTAACAGCATGGTGGGCCCTATAGACCTTCTAGTGTTCGGATGAAGGTGAAACTTAGAAAACTCGATATTCAGAGTCAAACAAAGTGATGGTAAGAAATTATAACCCAAACTCAAATATTTAGATTATTTTTGAAGCATTTAAAACAAATTTAAAAATGACGATTAAGGATATAGGCTGGTGGAATTTTCGTGAATAACAATCAAACGAAATGGACTTTTGGGCAAGTGTAAAATGTAAAATAATCATCATGTGAGAGGGTCTCATGCCATGGCAATAGATAGACTAAATCATTAGAAGAAACAGAAAATTACGCGATTTTACGATTAGGGGTATTTTCATAATTTCGCACAAATGAGCAGTCAAACTTCAACGAAAGCTTCTCCGAACATAAGAATATGTTAAATAGATGTGATTGGTGATTAAAATACATATTTTGGAGATTAGACTGATAGTTTTCAACAAAGTCAAACCAAAAGGGCAAAATAGTTCAAAAATTTCATAATAAGGGGCAAAATGGTAATTTTGCCTATAAAATCAGAATTTTCTCATCTTCTCTAGCAGCTTCCTCATCACTTTCTGTTGGAACCAGTCCCTCTCCAAAAACTCCATTAGAGCTAGCTTCCAAGAGAAAAAAAACCTTCCAAAAACCTAGTAAAAATCATCTGAAATCAAAAGTCCCATAACAAACTCAGTCTAATTTTTAGTTCTCTTTCTTTTGGCATCAATATCTCATCCTATAATGGCCAAAATCAGACCCTAAGCCTTCTTACATATTTCGGTTAAGGTGAGTATGCTTGGAACCTTGGAAAATTTCATGGTTTCCTTGTTATTTTCTACATGTTCAACTTGTTTTCATGCTTCCCTAAGCTTGAATCATTTTAGAACTATGAAATTAGGTGGGAGAGGGTTTCAGCCTACATATATGGGACATGAAAATGCTATGTTTCTATGGAAATTAATGTAGGAGATTAATGTAGAAATTATAGGAAATATGAAATTAAGCTTAGTTTAAATTTAATGGAAAAATATCAAGATGTTGAGATACAAGGGACCATTCGACCATGGCATGGAGGACCAAAATTTGGTGTTATTTGATGTGGAAATAATATAGAAAATTCATAGAATTAATTTGGAATTAAATAAATAATTAAATTTGGAAGAAAATCCAAGTGTGGGAGAGATGAAGCATTCGGCCAAGGTGAAAGGGAAGGAGAATTCTTGGCCATTTTAATCCCATTTAGGTCCTAAAATAACATACAAATTATTTTGAGAATTTAGGCGCAACTGGAATCGAAATCGGAGTTATATAGAGAAAGTTATGATTTTCTTACCGGTAGAAAATAGATTGAAAAATAAGGTTGGAATAGGCAATATAATATATTTTATGATATTAAATATTTTTATAATGGAAATATAGAATATTGATAATATCGATATGATAATTTGCAGCTAAGAATACCGAGAACATTGGTGCTCGTTCATAACCCGGTGATAAGTTATCAGGCAAGGGATATATATATATAATAATAATCATAGGGATACTATAATGCATATTTTGATATGAAATTAATTCTCTGCAATTGTTTTGGAATCTATTGGATTGGAAACTGTGAACTGTGGTTGTGGAATTTTGATTATTTTTGTGCATGAGGGTTAGGATATACATAGTCGTTATGCTGCCGAAATTTTAATAATCCTACGAATTATTCTTTTTATGTCATTGAATAATTATGATGAATGATTTATTAAGTAATTCCATTTATTTTGTCTAAATTCCTTATTTTCATATTATACCGAAAAACAATATTTAAAAATGCAGGTTATCAATTTTACGTACATGAAAGTGTTTGCATGTTATTATGACTTGTTTACAGATAAATAAAATATGTTTAGAGCCAAATATTGACTAGTGAATATTTTATAAAATTTTATTTGTGAGTTGCATATATTTTTATATCCTACCTTTGTGGACTGATTTAAGATTTAACCTTCAGAAATTATCTCCGTAAACTGGGATAAAATGTTTTATATTGTTTTTAGAGACTATTGGCCCCATAACTGCCTGCGGGCACGTGCTATTATGAGTGTATGATCGTATGACTGACTAGTGGGCTGATTGACCTTGATCTTGTCATCAGCGTCCCGGATGGTGCCTGATCAGTACCACTGAAGACTATAGCCTGACTATGGCCATATGTCCTGTGCATGAGTCTATTGGGTGATGCCTTATCTCTACAAATTGTGATGATATTGATGATTTTAAATTGTGACTTTACTATGAATTTTGTGAATTAAAGCTTTATATGTGTGTTTGCGAAGTATTTTTAGAATTTATTTTTTGAATGTGAACTTATAAGCTTTATACTTGAATTTTATTTCACTTCCGAACTCCTTATAGTCGCATCTAAGGACTGAAACACGACAAGTATTCTAAAATACCTCTCATACTCTATCCGATTTCCTAGTCGACTATAGTATCCTTCTTGTGAAATCCGTGCCTAATATATTTTACTTACATTATTTATAAATTTAATGCATGTTTTGAAAATTTGCATATAATTATATAGTATCAGTTTTATTATATATATTTCTTATTGGGCATTAGCTCATCCCATTTTTCACCTCCTCCCAGATTACTTCCAGTAGTCTTTTGCTTTCGCTCAGGAGGTTTACGACGAAGTATCCCTAGGCGAAATTATTTCGCAGTTGAGGTATATTCACTTCTTTATGTATTCAGACTTATATTGTACAGTACTGTTGAATATAAAATACAATTACGGGATGTAAATTAAATGAAATTTCATAATGTAAATAAATAAATTTCCCTTTGTATATGGATTTTATATTTGTGAAATGAAGTTACTGTAGACAGCCCAATTGTTATCTTGTGAAATTAGTGGAAAATGTACAGAGAATATCTAAATTCAGAATGTGACACAAGAATTCGATCTAGAAATCAGAGACAAGAAGGGTGTTGAGAATTTGGTGGCTGATCACTTAAGTCGACTTCAGAGAAGAGGAGTCGTTACCCTTGCAAGAGTTCTTCCCTGATGAGCATCTCATGAAAATTGAAGTAACTCAGCCATGGTATGCAGATATTGTGAATTATTTAGTTACTAATAATTTTCCTAATGATTTAACTAGGGCCCAAAGGGACAAGATTAAGAGTGATTTCAAATATTATATTTGGGATGGCCCTTATCTTTGGAAGCAATGCTCAGACCAAGTAATTAGAAGATGTGTCACTCAAGGTGAGATCCAATCAATCTTAACTTTTTGCCATAGTTATGAATGTGGAGGTCACTTTGGACCCAAGAGGACAGTAAGAAAGGTACTAGATTGTGGATTTTATTGGCCTTCAATCTTTAAAGATGCATACTTATTTTGTACAACATGTGAGTATTATCAAAAGACAGGTAACATCTCTCAAAGAAATCAAATGCCACAAACCCCTATTTTAGTTTGTGAAATTTTTTATATTTGGGGTATTGATTTCATGGGACCCTTCCTATCTTCATACAACAATCTCTATATAATTGTTGCAGTTGATTATGTTTCTAAATAGGAGGAAGCAAAAGTCACTGAGACTGACGATTTTAAGGTTGTTGTAGAATTTGTCAAATCTAATATTTTTGCTAGGTATGAAACGCCAAGAGCCTTAATAAGTGATAGAGGTACTCACTTTTGCAATCGAATGGTTGAAGCTTTATTGAAAAGGTACCATGTCACTCATAAGGTGTCTACAGCCTACCATCTCTAAACAAGTGGCCAAGCAGAAGTTTCTAATAGAGAGATTAAGTCCATCCTTGAGAAAACAGTGAACCCACAGAGGAAAGATTGGAGCATGAGGCTTAATGATGCTTTATAGGCATATAGAACAGCTTACAAGATAGTCATTGGGATGTTTCCCTATAGATTGGTATACGGTAAGCCATGTCATCTTTCTGTTGAATTGGAGCATAAAGCTTATTGGGCAATCAAGCAATGCAACATGAAGTACAACGACGTGGGAGAACATAGACAACTACAATTGCAAGAACTAGAAGAGATTCACAATGAAGCTTATGCGAGCTCAAGGATCTACAAGAAAAAGACCAAAACTTTGCATGATAAGATGATTGCAAGAAAGACTTTTGAGATTGGGCAAACGGTTCTACTTTATCATTCAAAGCTAAAGCTTTTCCCAGGTAAGTTGCATTCCAGATGGTTAGGTCCATTTATTGTTACTAATGTTTATCCTTATGGTGCAGTTGGGATTCAAAGTTTGGATACATTAAGAACATTTAAAGTGAATGCTCAAAGATTAAACCATACTATGAAGGACTTCAAGTATACAATATGGAGGAGGTGGATTTGGAAGATCCAATTTATGGGAATTAAAAAAGGTGACAATGTCGAGCCAATGATATTGAACAAAACCGCTACTTGGGAGGCAACCCATGATGTAAAAGAGGGAGTATTTCTTTCCTTAACTTGTACTACCATTTATTTTTGAAGTTTATATTATTCTTTCTTTACATGATGAACTTACTTTGGGGACAAAGTATGATTTAAGTATGGGGGGAAAATAATGGTTTAGAGTCTATAAAAAAATTAAAAATTAGGAAAAGAAGTAGAGAAAAAAACAAAAGAAAAAAAGTTTTAAGAGTTTATAAGATCATGATATGTTTTCTTTCTTTTGATAATTGATTCTAAACTAAAAACATGGTTTTATAAGAGAGTTGAGAATATTTTAATTATTATTATTGTTGAAGTGAATGCTTTCTAAAGAATTTATGTGAATTCATGATTAGATATGATTGTTCATATGATATTGATAATGTGATTAGTTCACTGAAGTTGGTATAAGTATAGGTTAAATAGACGAGAACCTAAAAAAATGAAAAAAAAATATATAAATAGATAGGTTGAAAGCTTTAAATTTCTACTCCAATGTTTTAAGTTGCTTATTCTCTACTGTAGTTTTTTGTAAGTGACTTGAAATATGAGTATGCAAAGCACTCTAAAAGAGGGCTTACTTATTGAGTAACCGGGTGTTGGTATAACCAATATTAATATTAGCGTAAAAAGGCAAGTAAGTACTTAGGGAAACCATTGTTGATATCTAAAAAAAAGAAAAGAAAAATAAAAGGTTCTAAGATATACTGCCTAGGCTTGTATCGATGGAAGATGGATAATTGCATAGTTGATATTATATGTTTCAATTGTGTTGATTGTGAATCTTAGATGAATTTATTTAGAAGTATGCAAGAATATGAGAAGTAATGATTAAAATATGATTGACTTAATTATTTAACTATTTTTGAAGTTATGAGTTGAGAGTTAAAAGATTTGAAAATATATCTATGATCATAGTCTTTGTTATTGAGTCTTTATTTGCATTTTTAGAATTGAGTCTTAAGTAAAAGATTTTGTAGGTATATCTTCTGAAAGCTCTTATAAGACACAGCTCATCCACTAGGGGTGACCAAGGGATTTAAAGGCTTATTGCATACGCTAAATACAATCGTGATTCTTACGAAAGTGAGTTATGATTTAGGAAGAGAACTTAGGATTTAGTTTTTTAGGAAGATAGTAGTTTAGTTTAGGTTTTGCTTGAGGACAAGCAAAATGTTAAGTGTGGGAGAATTTGATAAGATGATATTTTGTGAATTATATATGTGCTAATATATTTGCTTTATTGATGTTTTATACCTAAAAGAGCTTACTAATGTTTATTTTATGATTTAGGTATTAAATATCAGAGTTGGAATTAATTGAAGCTAAAAAGAACAAAGTACAGTGTTTTCTATCCAGTTTAAAAGATTGATGTTTTTGACTATCTTAACGATTTGATGTCAACAAGTGGCCTTCATGGAAGTTGTAGAGGACTTCTCAAGGTTTACGGAATGTACAAAATTGCAAAAATTGGAGTTTTTTTGGTAGGTCAACTATTTATGGAAAATTATAATGAAAATCTACCCAAAATTTCTATTTTTAGAAAGAGTTCCAACAAAACAAGGCCAAGACAAGATTTTGTTAAGACAAGATATTGTGAAGACAAAATTTGGTTGAGACAAGACATGTCTTAAAATTTTGTTATGTCTTAAAGTTTTAATTATTTTTAAGACAATGTAATAAAGTAGGAAAATAGAGTTTGAGTAGAGAAAAAATTGTAAAGAGAGAGAAGTTCTAAAAAAAGTTTAAGCCAATCAAAACTCTTTTCAGACTTTTACTCTACCTAATATTCTTAGGCCAATGTAAAGAGCACATTGGCTCTCATAAAAATCATCCCTCTTCCTCCTTAGTTTTCCTGTAACAATTTCTTATGATTTTAATAAAAGTTTTTAATTTTCTTTTAAAATTCATTCTTGCTGATTTTAATTAGTAGTTTTTATATTTTATTAGTTTTTAATAGTTGTTACAGATTTCTATTTTTTTTCTTTAAAATCTAATTTCTTTTCTTTCTTTTTAAACACTTTCTGATTTTCTTATATTAAGAGTAGTCAAAACTGATTCTTGCTTAGTTTTGATAATTGTTTGTGTTCTTGCTAGAATTTGATCTTGATTTATTAGTTCTTGTTTAATTTTATTAAAGATTGATATCTTGTTTGTTCTTTTGCATGATAATTGATTTCTTGATAATATTTAAACATAAATTGTGTAATCTTGAATATGTCTAGTGAGTAGTTAGTTAATTCAGTTATGAGGTAATTTAATAATTTTTAGAAATCTTGTTGTGAGATTATGAACTTACAATATAATTGTTATTAAATATCTGAAATTCAATGAGCATGATATTATGATTGTTTAATTGATTAGATATGAGGCCTACTATTTAGTTTAATTAAAGAATCTACTCCTAGATTAAAAACTTAAGTCCGTAATTGCTTTTGGGTTTAATCATAAGAGGGTTAGGAGAATGGAAGTTTAAGTTGAACAAATTTACATCGTATGTGTTTGTTACTTAATGTCACCTCATATCTTTCTAGTTTCTAATGCTGCTAATAATTTTATCTAGAGATCGTATCCTAGGTGAATTAATTAGTTAGAGATTAATTGGGAATCGTATTCTTGATTAACAACTAAGTAAGGATTGATGGTGTAACTATTTGTACTTGGTACACTGCAGTTGACTATTTAATTAACAATGATCTTTTGATGTCAATGATCAAGAGGAAAGTCCAAGAAAATTAGATACCTTGTAACTGAAAGCTTATGATATTTGTTTGAATTTTAATTGTCATATATTATTAGTATATTAGTTAAGTGCTAGTTTCTAAAATCCCTAAGTTTAGTAGTAACCTTAAAAACCCCTTTTTTCTTATTTGCCCGAAGATTAGGTATTAATTTTGGTAGGTAATTTTATTTAATTAGAGTCTCTATGGGATCAACCTTGACTTCTGCTAGCTACATAGTTGTTTAGGATTTTATTTTTTGGTAACCTAGGCAATACCAGTTAGCATGGTTAATGCCACGTTAGCACAGACAACATCCAATGGACAAAGCCAATGATCTCATGTGCAAAGTAATCGGAGGCTAACGGACTCTTCTAATGATAGGGATTGAATTATCAAATTAAATTAATAAGAAGACTAAATTTTTTGAAAATAATACTATAAAGACTTGATTTGAAATTTTGAAATAGTATAAGGACTATATGAATACTTTAACCTAAAAGAATCTAAGAGTTTCACTAAAGATGTATAAAATAATTTTTTCCTTTATATCCTTTATCACAGTTTAGAGTTTGCATAGTTGTTTATTGAATAATATATTTGTTAATATACACAAGGGCTCTAGTACTAAATCAAGAAACTACTCCTAATGCTAACTGAAATCCCTAAACTTATGGGATCTTGGTAAATTCACAATTACAACTAAATATATACACCTAATTCTGGGAAATATTTATTTTCCTAAAATAACATATGGTTTCCCACATTCCCCTCAAGCTGGTGAATAGGAAATTTTCATTCCCAACTTGCATACAATTCTCTCAAATGTCGTACTACTCAACACATTGGTGAGGATATCAGCAAGTTGCCCATGTGTTGACACATATAGAGTATATATCAAGCCACTGTCTAACTTCTCCTTGATGAAATGCCTATCCACCTCGATATGCTTCGTTTGATCATGCTGTACTGGATTATGAACAATGCTGATTGCTGATTTATTGTCATTAGGATGATTTTTAGTCAAAGTAGCTCACACACACCTTGTGCCATTGCACAATATTCTGCCTTAGTACTAGAACGTGTTACTACACTCTATTTCTTGCTTCTCCATGTCACAAGATTCCCTCCAAGAAAGGTACAATACCCGGAGGTTGATCTCTTATCGATGATCGAACCTACATAGTCAGCATCAGTATAGGCTTCAAGTATCATACTCCCATTCCTCTTGAATAGAATTCCTCTTCTTGGTGTTCCCTTAAGATACTACAAAATTTGGTGGGCAGCCTACAAATGAACCTCTCTTGGACTATGCATAAGATGGTTGATCATGCTCATTGCAAAAACTATATCCGGTTTGGTATGTAATAAGTAAATGAGTCTTCCCAAAGATGTTGATACATTTCCTTATCCACTGTGGCATCTTCCTCTACTTTTCCAAGCTTAAGGTTTGGGTCCATAACAGTACTTGCGGGTTTGCATGCAGTTTTGCCTGTTTCCTTAAGCAAATTCGTAACATACTTTTGTTGGGATATAAAATACCTTTTTTGGAGTGTGCAACTTCAATTCCCAAAAAATATTTCAATAAGTCTTAATTTCAAACTCCTTAGCCAAGCATGGACTCAAGATTTGTTGTTCCCTTTTATCATCTTTGGTTAATATAATCTCATCCATATATACTAACAGTGTTGTTACTCCCCTTGAAGCAGAATGTTTGATAAACAAAGTGTGATCCCCCTAACTTTGTTTGTATCCCATGGCCAACATGACTCTAGCAAATCTTCCAAACCAGGCTTAAGGAGATTACTTCAGGCCATACAAAGCTTTATTCAACTTACATACAATATTACCAATCACATTCTTTCCATAACCTGGTGGAATCTTCATATAAATCTCCTCCTCACGCTTCCCATGTAGAAAAGCATTTTTCATATCAAATTGCTATAGTTCCCAACAAAAATTGGTAGCTATAGACAAGATTAATCTGACTATATTCATCTTAGCAACTGGAACAAATGTCTCTAGGTAGTCAATACTATAAGTCTGTGTATACCCTTTGGCTACCAACCTCACCTTATATCTCTCAATCAACCCATCTACCATATATTTCACAGTAGAAACCCACTTGCACCCCACCGGCATTTTCCTTGCTGGTAACTTTACCAACTCCCAAGTTTATTCTTCTCTAGAGCCTCCATCTCCACATGCATGGCTTGTTTCCATTTTTCATTAGACAATGCCTTAGATAAGGTAATAGGAATAGTAGTGGTGTTCAGGCTTACAAGGAAGGCTTTGTAGGTTGGTGAGAAATTTTTAAATGATAGGTAGTGTGAAAGAGGATATAATGGCTATTTTGTACACTTTCTAGTCCCTTTTTCTAATAGCAATTGGAAGGTCTTAATTGTCTTCAGTAATTTGGGCTTTGTATTTCTCTGTAATGTTGGAAAGTTAGAAATTGTTACCTCATTTGAAGGACTTGAGTTGGACTCTTAAATTTGCACAGATCCCGGATTGGCCTTTTTTTGCCTTGAGTACACTAAGTTTTTGCCAAATCTCACATCTCCAAGAGCAGATTTGGGGTTAGGTATTGGTTTAGGTTTGGACACATTTGGTGTAGTAAGAGTGGTCTTTATTTGCCTTAGGTTCAGGTTCACAAAAAAACTAGGGCATTTGACTCGGGTTCAAACTCAACAGATGGCTCAACAGACAATTGGGGTATATGATTGGGTTGAGACAAAAGTGAAAGATTAAGCAACCTAATAAAACCTTCCTTATCTTTCTAAGACTCTTCCCCTGAAGATAAGGTTGAGTGAAATATGCCTTTTCTTCACTGAATGTTACATTTCATGACACATAAAACTTCTTGGACAGAGGATGGTAACACTTATATCCTTTCTGACTTGAAGAATACCCAACAAAAACACACTTTAGAGCTCTAGGGTCTAGCTTCCCCTTGTCTTGACTATGGATATGAACAAATAACACACACCAAAAAATGCAAGGTGTAAGATTGTTTTTAGTGGAGAAGTTCGGATAGAATAAAGAAAGCACATCCACTGGACTTTTGAAAGCTAGAACTCTAGAGGGTAATCTATTAATGAGATGAGTGGTTGTGAGAACTGCTTCCCCCTAGAAACTTTTTGGCACATTGTTCTGATACAATAGTGCTTGTGTTTGGTCTAGAAGGTGCCTATTTTTTCTTTTGGTGACTCCATTTTGTTATGGTGTTCTCACAAAAGAAGACTCATGAATTATTCCCTCTTTTTGACAGTAAGGGGTAAGAAATTAATTGAAATAATCTTTCACCTTGTCTGACCTAAGTTTTTTAATACTTACACCAAACTGGTTTTTACCACAGAGAACATTCGATTTGTGTTTAAGTAAGAAAACCCCGGTAACTCGAACACAATCATAATAAAAGTCACAAAACATCTTGCCCCTGACACATTAGCAACAGTAGAGGGACCCTAAACATCAGTGTGAACAAGATAAAAAGGAAAAATACTTCTTTTATTGCTTATTGGAAAAGGTATATGCTTGTGTTTGGCAAGTTCACACCTCACAATGAAGACTTTCAATATCTAACTTTGTAAACAGGGAAGGAAATAAAATTTGGATGGATGCCTTAACCGAAAATGGTAAAGAAAAACTTTCTCCTTACTAGATAACATAGACTCGGACATAAATGAGTGGGGTAATATGCTCTCGAATATGTTTGACTTATTTGATTTCGCAAGGTAGTAAAGACTATCCCGTTATCTAGCACGTCCAATCGTCCTCCTTGAATCCTTGTCCTAAAATAAACAATAACTACTGTGAAAAGTCACATTACAGATAACTACTGTGAAAAGTCACATTACAGAGTAAGTCTTGTGTGAGTTTCTGTATAGAGACAAGATTGGTGGATAGCTTAAGAACATGAAGGACATTTTTTAAGGCTGTGGATGGGTTTATTCGGACATCTCCTATACCGGCTACGGTTGCTAAGGATCTATCAGTTGTGGCTATTTTCTTATATCTTGAACATGGTGAGTGTGTAGAAAAATGTTTGGATGAGTGGGTCATGTGATCGATGGCTCCTGACCATGATCCAAGATTGAGTAAAGGGTGTTTCTAAGGCATTTAATCCAAATGAAAATAGATGCTTACCTGAATACGCCATAGTACAAGTACCTATAGGTTTCTTAAGGTTACTTAAGAATGATCTCACCCTTTCCACCTCCTCTTTGTTAAGACCTACTGGTTCCTACTTGGTTTCTCCATGTGGTGCGTTGGCAGCGACATGGGCTTGCGCATTACCTCAAGACGGATCTCTTTGGCCCCATTCTCGGCTAAGAGGTTTCCTATGTAGTTTCCAGCGCTTCCCATGAGTGTGGCACCCTTTTTTGCAGTAGGTGCACCACAATCCATCATGACCTTGAGCCTTGGGCTGACTACTCTTGCGAACCTTAAAGACAGTCTTCCTTTCATGCTTGTCAAATCATTTTTGACACTTTCAGCTACCTTGGCTAAACCATCATGGTTTGAGGATAAAGCATCAAGCTCCTTCTACTTTCTTCACTCCTAATAATAGCCACCACTTCATTGAAGCATGGAATTTCCTGCTTTCGGAAATTTGGATCTTGACTTGATCAAACTCAGGCTTTAAACCAACGAGAAAGTCATAGACTTTATCTCGTTCAATAAAGTCCTTTAGTATAGTTGCATCATCCAAGCATTTAGTCAGAATCACCCTATAGTGGTCAAGTTCTTGCCATAGAGATTTCAATTGGTTGGCATATTCGGTCACAATCTTGCTCCCTTGCTTCGCGGCTATAGTCTTGACCTTTACCTCATACACTTGAGTTGCGTCCCTGGCCTTCAAGTAGATCTCTTGGATATCATCCCAAATGTCCTTAGCCGTAGCCATGAGCATAACCGTATCACTTATCTCAGGCACCATAAAATTCCATAGCCACGGCATGATCATGGAATCCTCTTCGTCCCATGTCCAAAACTTGAATCTCCTGGCTTCAGTCTCGTACCTAACAGATGACTAATCTTCCCTTTGCCTTTCAAGATTGTACGAATAAGTTGGGACCACTTGAGGTAATTCTTTCCATCCAATATGTAAGCTGCCTGAAGGGCTTGTAGTTCTCTCGGTGATTGAGTTTTGCCTCCTTCATCCAATGGAACTACAATAGCTGCACCAATCTCCTTAGTCTTTAACATCATCCTTGGTCTCAAATGGGCAGAACTAGCAGCAGAACTAGCAAATTACTCGTAGAAGAAAGAAACAACAATAAAGGCTCATTGTTAAAGAGGCCCCTAAACAATGTCAACAATAAAGGTCGACAAAACCAGCCTCAACAATGAAGACAAAAAATTTCCAGCAATGAAGGTTGGTAAAAGCACTGTAAATGCTCTATTTTGGCAGTAGAAAAATAGACCAAAACATATGAGAAAAGAAAAAAAATATGATGGCCAGATATTGATTCCCAAAAAACGAGAAAAGTTCAACAATGAAGGCCTAACAACACCTAATTTCCTAGAAGAATTTGAGCCTTACTACTCTGATGCCATATCGTAGCTTTGGGTTTGAATAGTTGTTTATTGAATAACACATTTGTTAATATACACAATGGCTGTAGCACTAAATCAAGAAACTACTCCTAATGCTAATTGAAATCCCTAAACTTATGGGATCTTAGTAAATATACAATTACAACCAAATATACACACCTAATTCTAAAAAATATTATTTTCCTAAAATAACACACGGTTTCCCACATCCTTTTATCATAAATAAAATACCAATCAAGGTTAGGCCATTTATCTATTATTATCAAAACTTTCTTCACACATATAAAAAAAATTAAAAATTTACACACACACGCATATATATATATATATATATATATATATATCTATACATACTTGTATTTTTGTCTCCTAAGCTCTTCTTTGCCTGCCATTTGTCTTTTATTTTTTTGAAGGGAAAATCATAATTAGCCCTTGAGAGGTTACAACAAACAATATTGGGCAACGTACAGCCCATCTAATTATATAAAAGCATAATATTTAAATTATCGGAAGGGCAGCTGAAGGTAATAAAAGCCACATGTCTTTTTTAAGAAATAGAATTAATTACTTTAGTTGTCAAAAATATTTGTCACATTTCATTAAAATAAAAATAAAAATAAAAATTTGATAGAAATTCTTTTTTTAATAAAAAATAGCTCAAAAAAGGAAACGACAAATAAAAAACTACTAATAAAATAGAAAGCAGATAATTTTCTTAAAATTAAAAAAGTGAGACTTTGAGTTTTCAATTTTTTTTCAAGAAATATTGTTTAAGAAAAAAAATTAAAAAACATTATACTTTTCTTTTTAAATTGAAAAAAAAATTAACAACAACAATCTACCAATATAAAGATCATCTGCTTGTGAGTATAAAGTTTTCTCCTTAATGGACAAGTGGTTATCATATGGCACCTCATTACCCCTTTAAAGGGAAATTTTTTTTATTTCTAATTATTTTTATTTTTTTCTTAAAATTAAAATATTAAAAATAAATTTAGTGGTATTTTAGTCTCATATGTGATATTTTTTAATTCAAATAAAAAATATTTTTAAATTTTCTCTTAATGTTAAAATACAAAAAATAAGAAAAAAAAAACTATGAAATTGCTATGAAGAGAAGAGAGAGACACTGAAAAGTTCAAAAAAATAAAAAGAATAAAATCAAATATTCAAAAAAATTTCTTTTATAAAAACTATTAATACTTTTTCAAAGTTAAAATACAAAAAATTGAAGCAAAAGATATGAAACTAGAGAAAAAAAAAATTAAACGTACAAGGAATTTTTTTTAATAGAACTAAACCAAATATTCGTGTTGCAAAAAAAACTGTTCAAAAATACATATCAGAATTTTTTAAAAATTGAAATAAAATATCCCGAAATTTTCATTTGCAAATATTCAAATAAAATACTAAATTTCAAATACCAAACATCCACAAAATTTCAAATCAAAATATAATTCCTTTTTTATTTGTTTAATTCTCAAATTTAAAAAATTACAATAACTATAAAAATCTAATAAATATTACAAATAATATAAAAATTCAGAAAATGATAAAATTATATAATAAAGCAAAAAAATTTTGAAGATCATTTTTTAAAAAAATTAATCACAAATAAACAAAAAAATTTATAAAAAAATTAAATCTACAAATTATGAAAATGTTTATTTTTATTCACTTACTAGTAATTTATTTGATTAGAATTGCGTGTTTATTTGGTTGACTTGGCTTGTTTATAAAAGCTTGGTTGACTTGGATCGAAATTGATGGAAAGTCCGCTTGTTTCCTGTTTGCGTGAGTCATTGAGTGGGAGAAATTGTGAAAACCCAACCCGTGCAAGTATCAATTTCGCCTTCAGAAATGGACAACGGCCAACTTGTGCAATTTGTATGTACTTATCTAATACAAGGCCAAAAATTCATTATCATTTTTTTAAACTTTTCAAGAACAACTCATGGGTACTACTTGACATCACAAATTATATAGTAATCATTGTCAATATTCAACAACTTCTTTAATTTTTAAGTTTTTTTTTTAACCATTTTCCCTTGAATTTCACCTAAATTTTATTATTTTATTTATTTATTTATTCGTTATTTCCAACTGAATACACCATATCATATTCATATCTACTTCATTTGTAACTTTCTAGAAAGAAAATAAATAATAATAGGAAGGCCTTTTTTGGAACAAAAAATATTAATAATAAGGCTATGTTTGGTGCGAAAATGCTAAAAAGAAAATGTACTTTTCATTGTTTGGAGAATGAAGCCAAATATAATCTATTTTATTTAGAAAAATTTTCACAATCCAACTTCATTTCTACAAAGTACAGGTTCATTTTTCCTTAAGCTATTTTTAATTTGGCATAACGGCGAGATTAACAATTGTCGTGATGGAATTAAAATTAAAAATAGAGAAAATGTTTGTCTCGTAAAAATGATTGTGGGAGTGATGTGTGGTGGGAGAAGAAAAAATAATTAAAGACATTAGATTTAAGCGTGTCATAGAATTTGATAATATATTTGATATTTATAAAGCTAATAAATATTTAAAAATTAATAAGTTATTTTTATATTATAATAAAAATTAATTACTTTATTATTTACGTAGTTATATTATTTTAGTTAATTACTTAATTAAGAAAATGTTTATTTTTATTCACTTACTAGCAGTTTATTTTATTAGAATTGCTTGTTTATTTATGTATTTATTTAGTTTTCAGCTATTTAATAATTTATTTATTTATTATATAACTATTTAAATTTATTTATTACAACTTTTGACCCAAACATGATTAGTCTTAGACTGTAAAATAGATAAAAATACTTGTGGTTACACAAAAAAAATTATTTATTATATTAAATTAAAAAAATTTGAGTTGAAAAAAAAGAAAAGTAATTTGACAAACTTTAACAAATACAGATAGAAAAATGAAGAGGGAATGACTAAGTGGTAGAGAAACATTCGTTCTTGATTTGTAGCCTTGGGAGCAAAAACTTATACCTGGCAGTTCGTGTTTATAACTCTTATTCATATCATGTAAAATTATGATTGTATCGTATAAAACATAAAAGTTTCGTGTTAAAATTTATATTAATATGAAAAACACAAAATTTTATTTTTAATTTTTACCATATTCATATACAAGTTTTTACTTAATTTTAGCTCAAGTTACTTTTGTATTTTTTATTCGTATCGTTTTCGTATCGTATCATCGTATTGTGTTTAAAATTATTATGTCTAAAAAAATCTATATAACATATGTTATATATAGGTCCTGACGGAATAAAGACAAAATAATTATGTCATGACATCATTTTTTGTTTCAATTGTAAATGTAATGGAATGATATTTGGGGGCTGATAGAAAAATTACAAAAAAAATGTTATTGTTATAACATCTTTTGTAATTTTTCTCTTATTTTTTTTTCCTTCACCTTAAATATTTCTCTTTTGACAAAAAAAAAATACAAAAAAGTAGCAACCATACTGGCATCTCTAGTTACTTTTTTTTTTAAAATTGTTTTCTTTTCTTTTTTCTTTTTTACATTGCATCTTCTCCCATTAATTCAGAGGCTATATCCCTTTGTTTTTTTTCCCCTCATTTTCTCACATTTTCTCTCTTCCAAAATATAACATTTTTTCTTTGTGGCTCTGTTTTGACTACTAATCGAAATGCCATTTGTTTTTTTCCCCTCATTTTCTCACATTTTCTCTCTTCCAAAATTTAACATTTTTTCTTTGAGGTTCTGTTTTGACTACTAATTGAAATGCCAACAAAAACCTAAGTTGCAGGCGATTAATTTTGCTTTGAAAATACATTAATTAACTGAGAATCAATTAATTAAACATACTTTTGTTATCATATATGAAAAATTCTTATTCAATAATGTAATTGATCTTGCATTGAATCGCAGGCAAATAACCATCTATACTAAAATTAAGGCTTAATAGCCAAATAAGTCATCAATCTTTAGGTCAAAATGGAATTCAGCCCTTAACGTTTTATCACATGACATTCAGTCCATAATCTTTTATTTCGGTGGAAATAAACCCTTAACCTTTTAAAATTATGCAATTAAGTCCAAATATGTTAAATGACACTAACTACTGTTAGTATATCTAACGTGAAAGCTGAAGCTTAGTTAGCTGCTACGTGTGCAATACTAACGGCAGTTAGTGTCATTTAATAGATTTGGATTTAATTGCATAATTTTAAAAGGTTGAGGGTTTATTTTCACTAAAATAAAAGTTTATGGACTGAATTTCACGCGATAAAATGTTGAGGGCTAAATTCCATTTTGGGCTAAAGGTTGAGGGCTTATTTGGCTATTAAGCCCTAAAATTAATTCCACATACTAAAACTCTTTTGTTATAGTTGTTAATTAAAAAAAATGATTTCTATATGATGCACTGACAGTGTATATTTTCTATACACTGTCAATGCACCAGAGGTTGACACCTCATCAATAGGCCCTTATATGCAAATATAAATAAATTTTTTTAATTTGCCCATAAGGGCCTATTGATGAGGTGTCAACTTCTGATGTATTGACAGTGTATAGAAACTATACACTGTCAGTGCATCATATACAAATTCTAAAAAAAATCCAATAACTCCACAATTTGCCTAGATTGTACTACGTGTCAGTCAAATTAGATTTGCTTTTGAAGTGGATTCAAAACTCTTTTGTTAGCCGTTAGCTCAATTGAATTAAGTTTATTGAAGTTGATGATTACACCTTGGTGAAAGGGCTATATTTAAAAATTAAAGTCTAGAAATAAAGTTCAAGTGTAATTAACAATGTATTTTCGTAAAGAATTAATATTCATACACTGTTAATAAAGTTTTTTTGACTTCATAAACAGAATTATTACATATATGTGTGTGTTGTGTTAGATATATGTTTGAATTATTAATGTTAAATTTATGATTAATGAATTTTTTCATTTACATGAAAAGTTTATAATAAAAAATATCATTCTAAAATTTCTCAAATAGAAAAACTTATTGAAGATATTTTAATGATATTTTTTAATTTTTTTAAATTCAAGTAATTATAATAAATTTAGAATAAATAAAAAATTGTATATAAACACTATTAAGCATATTTTGGTAATTTCCTATTTTATATAAAAATTTTATGATTTCCAATAATTATAAAAATTTGAGGATTTAAATATTTTACAAAGCAATTATTATCTTTATTGTGAATGTGTAAATTCAAAAATTTTATTAAAAAACTGCACATTTCTTATTAAGTTAAATTTTTAAATAATTTATATTTTATAAAAAAAAGATCGTGAGCGTAGACAAGATAATTTTCTAGTAATAGTAACAAAAGTGGAGGGAGAGGATGGTAAAACGAGTAAGGAAGAGGTGTAATGGGATTTAAAAACTTCATGCCACGATTGATAGGAAGGAAGAGAAAAAAAAGAGGAAAAAGAAAAAAGTGATGAAAGGGAAAAAAAAAGGAAAGGGTGGAAGAAAAATTATTTTTCTTTCATTGTATTTGATAGAAAGAACAAAAAAATATAAAATAAAAAGAAAGATATTAGTTATAAAATTGTGAATAAATTATTAATTTAACTAAATGAATATTTTTCTTGCATGTTTAGAAGGATTGGATTTAGAGGGAAAATGTGCAAATCTACTCATTTCCCTTATATTTTTCTTATAGCATTTTTGACCTTACTGTATGATCAATATAAATACAAATGATTAAATGTAAATTTATTGTTATTAGGCGTAAAATATGTTAGAAATATCATAAACACATGAGAATATACATAAAATTAGAATCAATAGATATAAATACATGATAATTTTTCTAAAATATATGTTTATGTTATTCTTATATGTAAACGATACTTCTAACATATTTTTCGTCTAATGACACAAAATTTACGCTAAATCATATGCGTTTATATTGACTTTACAATAAAGTCAAAAAATTTGACTTTATTGTAGAATTCCCTAATAAAATTAGTTTTTTTTTTCTTTCATCCTCTTTCTCTCCTATCCAATATGGTGTCAGTAATGATGGCATAGCTCTCTTACCAAATAGGTAAGTGACAGCTGGAAGTCTCAACATGACGTAGGGTGCACTTGGTTGCCTGATTTAATTTTCAAAAAATATTTTACACATTTTTACATGTTTGGTTCCTTAAAAATAAAAGTGGTCAACATAAAAAAATTTTCGGTCAATAGAAAATAACCCAAAATGTTAGGAAAATGTCTTCCCCTTTTGAAAAGGGGAAGACAATTTCCAAAACTTCAAACACGCTTGTCGACAATAGGTATTTGCTGACATTGCTAATATTGTCACACCTGTAAACAAATCTGATCACCACCATGCCTATAATTGTCGACAACATCGTCGGTATTGTTGATTCTCGTGTCCGCATCCTTTGCAATTCTCATCTTGCTACAATCTTCTCCATTTCTCTTATGCCTTTTTTGCAACTATCACATACCGAAATATCAAATATTTAACTAATTTCACATAATCAAACCACTTCCGGTTGGGCTATCTGTAGTGTCGACTTATATTCAAAACAAAATTTGTTATTATTGGCTCTATCGAGAGGGGGTGAATCGGTTTTTGGCTTTAATTCTTGTTAGCTTTAAATTGACATATATATTTTGAAATGACAAAAACTTAAGTAAGCCTTAATGCTTTAATCCATATTGTAAATTTGCCTTATCACACATGATTTTCTCAATACATTTCAAGTGATCATATCAAACATTAAGACCATGATTTAATGATGCATACTCTTATTGGTCTTAATACTTTGTAAATGTTTTGAATATTTTAGAAAATCACTTGATGAATTTTTAGATCATGTTTTCATTTGAGAAAGTCAAGAAAAACTCCCACAAAAATGCCAAAATGTTTTGGGTTGAATTAGGATCAAAGACCACATCATTTCTAACCCAAAAGTGCAGGAAAAATGCCATCTGGAAGAAAAGGATCGATCCCCTAGGGAAAGGGATCGATCCCTTTTTGGCAGAATGCCCCGGAAGCAAGAAAATGAAGCATGGGATCGATCCCCTAAGGAAAGGGATCGATCCCTTTGTGTCAGAATGTCCCCAACGGCTAGTTTCTGTGAGATACAACGGCTAGTTTCTGTTTTGGCTCCAACCAACGTCCACAAACCATCCAAGGGACTATAAATAGAGGCTTAGAAGCTAAAGGAAGCAAGAGGAACAACCAAGCAACATCTTTCATCATCTTATTCATCTTCTCAAGCCTCAAACAACAAATCAAGAGCTTCAAAGTCTACATCTTTTATCATTCATCTATTTCTTGTATTGCTTAGCACAAACTTTGTATAGGCTTTTACTTGTGCTTAATCTCTGTAATCACTTGCCTATCTAGAGGCCTTCTTTGATTACTTCTCTTGTAAACCAATTCATTCCTTGTAAAAGGGGAGGTTTCTCTTTAGCCTTGAAAAAGAGGGAGGTTTCTCTTTAGCCTAAGAAAAAGAGGGAGGTTTCTCTTTAGCCTAGAAAAAGAGGGAGAAGAGGTTTCTCTTGAGCCTAGAAAAAGAGAGAGGTTTCTCTTGAGCCTTGAAAAGAGGGATTGTAAAGACAAATTCAAAGATAGTGAATTTGGGGAAAATCATTGGGAGCGTCTCAAGGTAGAGGACGTAGGCAAGGTAGCCGAACCTCTATAAATCGATTGTGTAAATCTCTCTCTCCCTACTCTTTATTTACTTGTAATTGTATTGTGCTTATTGAATTGAACTTATATTGCATTATTGAATAGCCTAGAGAACTTAGAAAATATTCATATAGGCTAGAGAATTTAGAGAAACCGAAAAACGAGCTTAAGGGTAGTTAAAAACCGATTCACCCCCCTCTCGGTATTGCCTATAGGAGCCAACAATTGGTATCAGAGCTTGGGCTCGAGATCGAATTAGACTAACCTCTATCGAGCAAAACGATCTTAAATGGCCCACTTGAATATAGGCACACCCCTAGGAGAAGAAGGACAATCATTAGTTAGACCTCCACTCTTCAATGGTGAAAATTATTCATATTGGAAAACTAGAATGATGTTGTTTGTACAATCAAACGATTATGAAGTGTGGAGAATTATAGTGAATGGTCCTAGAATTCCCATGAAGAAAATAGATGGAATAGATGTCCCTAAGAGTGAGGATGAGTGGGATACAAATGACATGAGAGTGGCACAATTGAATGCCAAGGCTATGCACACTCTCTTTTGTGCTTTAGGTCCCAATGAATATAATAGAGTCTCCTTGTGTGAGAATGCCAAGCAAATATGGGACAAATTAGCCATCACACATGAAGGGACCAATCAAGTGAAAGAGACCAAAGTAGGAATGCTCACACATGATTATGAGCTATTTAGGATGAAAGAAAATGAGTCCATTAGCAAAATGTTCACTAGGTTTAATGATATAATTAATGGACTTAAGGCATTAGGCAAGAGCTATTCCAATGTAGAAATGGTCAAGAAAATTTTGAATAGCTTGCCAAAATCTTGGGAGGCAAAGGTGACTGCTATAGAAGAATCTAAGGACCCTAACACCTTGTCTCTACATGAACTTATGGGCTCCCTACTTACATATGAAATGAAATTAAAAAGAAATGAAGAGCCATCAAAGAAAGTAGGGGTAGCACTTAAGTCTTCCACTCATGAGGTCATTGAAGATAATAGTGATGAGAGTGGAAATGAGGAAGAAAAGGAAATGGCAATGTTTGCCAAAAGATTTAATAGATTTATGAGAATGCAAGAGAGAGAGCAAAATAGGAAACATCATAAGGGAGAGTCAAGTAGAAGAGAAAAAGACCACTTAGTGTGTTATGAATGCAATGAACCGGGTCACACTAAGCTAGATTGCCCCATACTTAGGAAGGAAAAGAATAGGAAACCTAAGAAGAAAGCATTTGTGGCTGCATGGAGTGATAGTGATAGCTCCGATGAGGAAAATGTAGATGAAGAGGTAGCCTACTCATGCTTTATGGCCATTAGTGATGATGAGGCTAGTTGTAGTTCTAGTGAAGATAATGATTATACATTTGATGAACTACAAAATGCCTTTAATGAATTAGCAAATGATTTTCAATGCATGAACTCCAAATATAAGAAAATCATTGCTAAATTGAAAATAGAAAATGAAATGCTATTAAATGCTAAACTTGAATTTGAGAAGAAATTAGAAGAAGCAAATCTAGAAATAAATGAGTTGAATAAAAAGAACTTAAATTTGCATAACTCATTTTCTAGGTTTTATATGGGTCAACAAAAGCTAGATCATATGTTAGAGACCCAAAGAGCTTTCTTTGATAAAGATGGGTTAGGCTATAATGCAATACAAAAAGAAACTCATCTTAGGAATTTCTTAGTGAGCAAAAATACTATGCATGATACATCTCTCACATGCTCACTATGTAATAGGATAGGCCACTCCTCACAAGCATGCACATATAGAAAAACTACCTTTAGAGGAAAAGTGGTTAGGAAGATGTGGATGCCAAAGCATGCAATAAATAATGATTTGAGCTTGAAATGGATCCCAAAAGGATCAAAAATTGTGAGCACTAACTCTGAAGGACCCAAGAAAATTTGGGTACCAAAGCATGCTTGAATTTATTTGTTGTAGGAGTGGTAGAGCATGGAATTACAAAGAAACAATGGGGATTGAATGCTCTACACACCTCATGGAGATTGCTTGTGCCAATGAGAAAAAGGAAGAGCTTGGAAATCCATCCTTAGCAAGGTGACAACAATTTCTCAAAGAATGGCTAATGGTGGATCCAACACCTCAAGACAAAGCACTCTCAAGCAAAGGAGTTTTGTAAGCTTAATTCCTTGCTCTTAAAACCTTATTTGATTATTTGTGCTTTGATGAGAAAGTTGGTTGATGATTCTTGATGCATTGTGAGTTGAATGATTGAACAAAAGGCATGATAAATGATTTTTGAGTGTTTGATGAATAGTACTTGATGCATTGAATGAAAAGCATGATTTGTGATTTTGAAATGATTATTGGTTTTCTGCATCTTGAGCAAGTTTGATATGTGTAGATAATATATTTAGTTGCTCAAAAGTTGTCAAATATGTCATATATGCAAAATGCCTTGTTATGAGCCTTAATGAAGAATATGCATGTTAGAAATCATGGCATGTTGTTCACAAGATGTATGTTTTGATGTTATATGTGCTTAAAATCTATGTGAACAAGTTTGTTTTGGCATATTTGTGGTTTCCAAAGCTTTGGTTTTGACAAAATATGCATAATGCTTAAAATGACCCCCTTTGAGGCCAAAAATGCATTTTATTGTGTAAATTCTTCCAAAATTGCAAAATCTTTTGTAAAATGGTTTTTCATTCAGATTTTTCATTCATACAAGTCCAAAATTATGTTTTACAAATGTTTAAACCTTTACTTGAACTTAAATTACTCAAAAACGAAGTTTGGGCACCTCAAAGGTTGGATTTTCTGTCAAAAACTGCAGAAACAGGATGAGGGATCGATCCCTTAGCAAGTAGGATCGATCCCCCTTGAGCAGAATGCAGGAAATCTGCATTCTGGACTGAAGGGATTGACCCCCCTCCCAAAGGGATCGATCCCTCCAGGCCAAAATGGCTTTTCTGCACTTTTTCAACCGAATTTGAGAAGGATTTTTCACTTTCTTGATATCTTCTTTCTTCTCAAGTTAAAATCCAGTATTTTAACTTCTTTTTGATGATCTTTAAACTATGAAAATTCATTTTTCATTGATATCATGCCTCAACTCAATTAATTTGTATCATTCCCAACAAATGGTATCACTTTCAACAATCAATATCATTTTTCTTGAACTCACAAGTACACAATTATTTTTCTTGTTGAAAACATTCATGAATCTTGAGATAATCTTGAAATATACTTTCAATGAATGCTTAAACATAATTTTGAGATTTATTTCAATGATTTGTGTATATATTTGAGAATTTGATAAACTTGTGATCATACCTTTTGTTCATCTTAGTCAAGCATGCTTAGAGAATTTTATCTTATAGCTTGACTCACATATTCCTATTGAGCATCATGATATAATTCTTAGTGGAAGTTGATTAGTTAAGGTCATATACCTTAATGATAAAATGATTGAAACTTGACCTTATGGATTGATTTTAAATATAAATTCAACAATTGGTAATGGTCATTGGCCTATAATTTGTGATGGTAAATGGATCCTCAATGTTCAAATGCATGAAACTTTATCATCCTTGTACTTAAAGAACTAAGGTCTTAATGACAACACCAACATTCAAAGATAAATGCAAACTTGAACAAATTTAATATCCATGCATTTATTATTTGAATATTTCCTTGTTCATAATTAGTTAAGGACTTGAATTAAAAAATGAGCATAGGATTTGTGTGCTTGAAACCATGGAAGAAAATGTGTTTGCTTGAATTCCTTGATGTTTTGAATCTTCCATATGGTATCAATTTGTGAAAATGAATATGGATTAATATTTTATGATTGTGTACTAATGTTTAATTGATCCATATGCATATTTGATGATATGTGTTGTGTTCTTGCATATTTAGAATGAGTATTTTCTTGACATGAACACACTACACATAAATATTGGATTCATGCAAAATGCTTAAGTCAACCATTAGTAACAATTGGTATTTAGATTGAAATAACAATTAGTATTATTGGAAACCATATTTTCAATAATTGGTAAGCCAAAACTAAATTGCCAATTGGCTTGAGCTTTAAATTGACAACACTTCTCATGCTCCTTAGATTGAAATGACAAATAGAGAAGAATTCTCTTAGGATACTTTTGCATGAAACTCTTGTGTGCTAGAATTTGTAGTTAATTGCTATATGTTTTGAATCTATGCACACTCTTGCTTGAACATGATTTATGAGCACATGCATATGATATGTTATCTAATTTTAGCTCATAATCATGATGTATTGACATGCACCTTAGTTGGACCTTAGAGAATAATTGATATACTTAGGTGCTTGCTTAACTTCTTACCAATTGGAACCTTCTTGCAAAATTACTTATCAACAATTGGTATCAAAATTATTTATAAACAATTGGTATAGGATCATAAGTCATATTCATTGCATAAATATTTCATACTCTTTGAGAATATTGGCTTATTTATTTGTGCTATAAGTCCCATGTACTAACATGTTTCTTGTTGGATGGAGCATTTTTATTTATTCTCACATAGCCATGATTTTAGGGGGAGCATATTTTTAGTATTTGTCCTTTTTGCTATGACAAAAAGGGGGAGAGATAGATATAGGGAGAGATATTAAGGGGGAGAAATAGTTTGAAAATTCATTTTCAAAACCCATGCTTATATTAAGGGGGAGCTTTATAAAATCCTGCTTTATTTGAGGGGGAGTATTTTATCAAAGAATTTTCAAAGCAAATTTACATTAAGTTTTTTCATATCAAAAAGGGGGAGATTGTTAGCTTTAAATTGACATATATATTTTGAAATGACAAAAACTTAAGTAAGCCTTAATGCTTTAATCCATATTGTAAATTTGCCTTATCACACATGATTTTCTCAATACATTTCAAGTGATCATATCAAACATTAAGACCATGATTTAATGATGCATACTCTTATTGGTCTTAATACTTTGTAAATGTTTTGAATATTTTAGAAAATCACTTGATGAATTTTTAGATCATGTTTTCATTTGAGAAAGTCAAGAAAAACTCCCACAAAAATGCCAAAATGTTTTGGGTTGAATTAGGATCAAAGACCACATCACTTCTAACCCAAAAGTGCAGGAAAAATGCCATCTGGAAGAAAAGGATCGATCCCCTAGGGAAAGGGATCGATTTCTTTTTGGCAGAATGCCCCGGAAGCAAGAAAATGAAGCATGGGATCGATCCCCTAAGGAAAGGGATCGATCCCCTAAGGAAAGGGATCGATCCCTTTGTGTCAGAATGTCCCCAACGGCTAGTTTCTGTGAGATACAACGGCTAGTTTCTGTTTTGGCTCCAACCAACGTCCACAAACCATCCAAGGGACTATAAATAGAGGCTTAGAAGCTAAAGGAAGCAAGAGGAACAACCAAGCAACATCTTTCATCATCTTATTCATCTTCTCAAGCCTCAAACAACAAATCAAGAGCTCCAAAGTCTACATCTTTTATCATTCATCTATTTCTTGTATTGCTTAGCACAAACTTTGTATAGGCTTTTACTTGTGCTTAATCTCTGTAATCACTTGCCTATCTAGAGGCCTTCTTTGATTACTTCTCTTGTAAACCAATTCATTCCTTGTAAAAGGGGAGGTTTCTCTTTAGCCTTGAAAAAGAGGGAGGTTTCTCTTTAGCCTAGAAAAAGAGGGAGAAGAGGTTTCTCTTGAGCCTAGAAAAAGAGAGAGGTTTCTCTTGAGCCTTGAAAAGAGGGATTGTAAAGACAAATTCAAAGATAGTGAATTTGGGGAAAATCCTTGGGAGCGTCTCAAGGTAGAGGACGTAGGCAAGGTAGCCGAACCTCTATAAATCGATTGTGTAAATCTCTCTCTCCCTACTCTTTATTTACTTGCAATTGTATTGTGCTTATTGAATTGAATTTATATTGCATTATTGAATAGCCTAGAGAACTTAGAAAATATTCATATAGGCTAGAGAATTTAGAGAAACCGAAAAATGAGCTTAAGGGTAGGTAAAAACCGATTCACCCCCCCTCTCGGTATTGCCTATAGGAGCCAACAATTCTAAAATTTTAAAGCTAGATAAGCTAATTAAACAAATTGCATAATAAATCAACAAAAACCAATAAAAAAAAGAGTAAGGAAGATGCAAACACAAGATTTATAGAGGTTCAGCCAATCTTTTACCTACGTCCTCTCTCATTGATCCTCTTGTCAAGGTGTTGATTTCACTCTTCTTTGTGATTCAATACAATCCACTTGAAGTTGTGGAAAGACCTCTTACACTTCCTTTTGTAGGCTTAGGAAGAACCCTCTAAATCCTTTCCCTTGTAAAGCTACCCAAACTCTCACAAGATAACCTCACAAGATTACACTCCCCTTTGAAGTACAGAATTGACTTTAATTGGGTTGTGTACAATAAAGAATTTCTCAAAGGTAGAAATACACAATATGAAGCACAATGAGTATGAAGAAGAGTTGATTTGAGCTTTGAATGCTAGCTTGAAGGCTGAGGAAGATGAAATAGTGCTTGTTCTATCTTTAATCTTCATAAATGCATGTATTTATAGTCCACCAAGAGCTAAGGACAGCTGTTGGAGCATTTAATGCAATTCTTCTCGTTGAAACCCTAAAAAACTAGCCGTTGGGCATATCTTTCGTGGGAAGGGATCGATCCTTAGGGGTGGGGGATCAATTTTATCATTCCGGGACAACTTTCTTGAGTTTCTGCCATTTTGGGATCGATTCCATGTCTTAGGGGATTGGTCATGCCCTTCAACTATTGCTTCCAGGGGTTTCTACCATTAGGGTATGGATCCCTCAACATAAGGGATCAATCCCTCATTGTAACGTCCCAAAATACCATATATTTTGCTAATTTCACATAAATGAACATATAAAAGTTGGGCTTGTCCGCAGTGTAATCTAAATTTAAAAATAGAATTTATTAACTTTATACTAAACCCATGATTCAAAATTTACAGAACATCATTTACAAAAGAAATTTACATCCCAAGTATAAGGTACATAAAAGTAGCACTGTACAAAAGTCTGAATATATAAAAATAAAATCAGTATACCTCAACGAATCAGGAAGGTCGCCTGAGGAATACCAAATATCAGGTCCTCCAGAAAAGCAAACCCAAACTCATTGCAAGTAATCTAGGAGTGAAAAATAAAGGGGTGAGCGAACGTGCTCAGTAAAGAATACCTATACGAAAGCTGATATTACGTATCCTATATGCAATTTTTAGTAAACAGATATTTATACAAAAATCATGAATTTGAAATATGAAATTAAATAGGCACGATCTAACAGAAAGGATACTATAGTGGATTGGATAATCAAAGGAGTATGGGAGGTACTTTAAAGTACCTTACGTGTTCCAGCATCCAAGTCCACTATAGGGAATTCATTTAATTTAATTAAATCACAAATTCAAATAAAATTTAATATCTTGAAAAATATGATATTTAGACATCAGGAATTAAACAATTTCTCCATAAACATTATAAATCATTTTTATAGCAATTTCTGACTGATAAGTCAAATAAACAATTCCACAAATTCATATCAAGAAACATAAAATACGGATAAATCAAAATCAGAAATATATCAAAACTACGAGTGCCTGGATCTAAGTTAACCAGGGATTTATCACCCTAGTATAAATTTAGTGGAGACTAGGCTACACCCAATAGACACATGCATTATAGTAGACGTATGGCCATAGTCAGGAGGCCATAGTGTAATCACTAGCCAGGTGTCACCTGTGGGAGCTAAAGATTGGGCTAGAGTCAATAGCATTAGAATGGAACAGAAATGCATGTACTCGTAAGTAGCTACGAGGCCAACAGTCTCAAAACATTTTAAATAAATATTTTTACAGCTGTTTACGGAGATAAATTAAATAAAACATGCCTTAATAAATACATAAGAAATAAATTCATAAAATCATATAATCAAATATTAATTCACAAAACTTATTATCAAACATTATTTAGCCTTTCAAATATTCAATATAAATTCCACAATGATAGAAAAATATTCTAGCACAAAAAACAGAATGAAATCTCATAATTTATTAAAGCATATACTACATTTGTGATTTAATTATATAAATTCATTTAAGAATTTAAATTCAAACATATAAAATCAATTTTCTTATATTTCATAAATTATGCCAAAATGGTAGATTTGAATAGCTTAGGCTAATTTAGAAAAATTTCGGCAGCATAATAGTTTGTTCTAACTTAACCTCTTGCACAAAAATACAGTTCTAAACCACAATCCTCATATTCCAATTCCAATCCAAACATCAATTTAAATTCCACAAAAAAAAGGAATTTAATCGAAATCATGCAATGTAATATCCCTACGTTTTATACAAATATCTCTTATCTCTTAATTTCTCGATATTAGACTCATTAGCACCGGTAGCAGCTTCTGACCTCAGGACTGCAAATCATTATTCAAACTTGATAAATTCACTATATTTCAATTAAAAGAATATTTAATAATTTAAATGCTAATGAATTGTCTGCGAAATTCTCTAAATGCAGTCTAATTTCTACCCGTGCAAAATTACAACTTTTGCTACATAACTCCGTTTTCGATTCCGATCACGCCTACATTCTCAGAATAATTTATACATTATTTTAAAGCCTAAATTACATTGAAATAGGCATGATTTCTTCCTCCTCTTAGCTTGGCCGAATTACATTATTCCTTTACACAATTTATATTCTTCCAAATTTAACTTCCTTTTTAATTCTAAATTAATTTTATCAATTTTCTACCCCATTTACATATTATATGACATAAAATTCCAGCCCTTCTTGCCATGGCCAAACCACCGTCTTTGCCTAACCTATTGATTTTCTTCCATTCAAGCTAAACTAAGCTTGTTTCCTTACTTTTCATAATTTCTACAATTTTCCTACATTAGTTTTTCATCAAAGCACAACTCATAATGGACTATGGATGGTGGCCGAAACCCTCACTTGCCCGAACACATGATTTTAACATGATTAAAACTAAGGGAAGCATGGAAACATCATGAACACATGGTATGTAACTTGAATTTCATGAAAAAGTCTAAGTTTTCCATTTAGCTTACCTTGGCCGAACAGTTCTAGGATACCCATACCTCTCTTTTGGCTGTTTTGGTAAGTGATTTTGGTGTAGGGAGATAAAGGAAGTTGAGTAGAACAATTTTGGTGAAGAAAGTTTTGAATTTTAATGTGATTTTATTAGGTTTTTTATCACTTTCTCTCTCCTCACCAAGGTCATGTTAATGGAGGGAGTGAGCTGCTAGTTTCAGTCAAAAATGGGAGAAGAAAAGGCTGGAAAATCAATGAAATATGATATTTTTATGGTAAATTTACCATTTTGCCCTTATACTTAAAGATTTCTCCTAATTTTGCCTTTAAAGTTTGACTTTGTTAAAAATAGTCTATTCAACCTCCAAAATATTTCATTTAATCATAAATCAAATCTATTTAACTTGCTCTAATTTTTGGTGAAGCTTTTGTTGAAGTTCGGTTACCTATTTGGATGAAATTACTAAAATACCCCTAATCATAAAATCGCGTAAATTTCTATCATTACATCTAGTTTATTCCATTTTTCTGGATGTTCTAAAACTATATTTCATGAGGAATTATTCATTTTAGACAGTGGGTCAAAAGTCTTTTTGGTTTGACCGTTATTTTTGAAAATTTCGACGACTTATGGACTAAACCGTCATTTTTCAAATTGTTGCACATTTTTCGAAACATGCAAAAATAATTAAATCTTAGGTTGGGATTCTTACCTTTATAATTTTTGGCCCCAAACATCGAATCCTTAAAGTTCCAACTTCATTTGGACTTTAAAAATTCTGTAGGGCCCACTTGCTGTTTAACCTTAAGACTTAAGATAAAATCAAATATTTATTAATATTAAATATTCCATAATCTCAATTATATAAATATAATTAAACAGTACTTTAAATTACGAGGCCTCACATTGTCACGACCCGAAAGCCGTGACGTTCACTTGATACTCATACGTTTTCTTCTTACAAATTTATGGACTAAATTTTTCTTTTTCGATTTGAGATTTGAATTCGGTGTTAGTGTAGTCACTAAACTAATTTCACTGATCCTTTCTTTATACTTTAGCCTTGATAACTTAAACATGAATTTGTGATCATATTTACTCAACTATCGAGGTGAACTATAGTCATTTCACTTAAATATTAAACTAGCAAGGAAACGGTTCTAAGTTACATCCCGACTCATTAAACAAAATATGTATTGTGCATCAATTAAAGTCTTACATATAAACAAGCGTTTTATAAAAAGCGTATACCTCAAAACGCTAGTACCAAGCCTAGATACTGTCTCTGAGGCCCACTCAAAAGCTCTTATGGCAGAGTTTAACTCAAATAGTCTGAAAAGAGACGAAATTAAGGGAGTGAGCAAATCCACAGCTCCGTAAGATACTAATATAATAATTGAATTAGGATCATATCGTCCCTAATGCAATGCATGAAATCCTGCAAGTGTATCTCTCAGTATCATTTAGAAGCCAATATCCTTTGAATATTTATTCAATCATGCCCTAATGATACTAAGTATCTTTGTATCACTACAAATCATGCATAAATGCAACATGTACTGTCATGATAGGATTCAATATGTAACGTATAAAAATTTTGATGTATAAAACATCCATTTCAAATCATATTTCAAGTAGTACATAATCATGTACGAAATTCATGTAGTTCAGAATCATTCAACATATACTTTAAAACACATTTCAAAACATGTGCAATCTCAAATTATACCACATGTGGTATAAAACCATGTTTAAATCATATTTAGTCTCAATCATATCAAATATACTGTAAAACATATCATGTCTAGAGTTCGCATATAGTAAATCATACTCTAAACAACATTTAACATTTAGTGAAAGACTAGGTATGAATCCCTATTCTGTTATCATATCATCTCTAACCCATTGTAGCTATCAATAGGATAGTTTCCCTCAAGGGATTCACTATCTATAATCATAGATTGTCCCAGTTCCACTAATTAGCTGGAAACTGAGGAATGTGTCCACGACTATTGTCGGACAGCTTGGAATGGTCTCATCAGGCAACATTTACATGTACATATCATTTATGTATAAATGAGGTTCCATGCCACACAGGCAGAACCATACAATATATACATACTCTGTGCCACATAGGCATTCTATAGGGTACCTATCGTCTTTAAATCGAAATCTTTGCTTCAAATTTCTTTTCAAATCCTTTAAGACAGTCCACATAATAAAACGTTTAAAACTGAATCATTTCTCAAATCAATGCATAATTAAATCTTATGCTCAATCTATTCATGTCATGAGTGATGTAAAACGAGTGTTAAACATCAAGGTCTGTGGCTATCTATTCATTTCAAACATTTACTTTCAGTTAAAGGACTTTGATACATTTCACTTTTCAAATAATAATTTCTCTTTTAAAACGATACATGTTTTTTTTTTAAATTCATATGCTATGCATAAATGAACCTGAGTACACCAAGATATAGTTCAACCTTTATTCAATATGATATTGTACATGCTTAGGTAAATAGGTTGGCTATATCTGCAGTAACCTCGATTCCTTACTCACGCGTAACTTTAGTACTATTATAACTTGTCAATCATTATGCATTTACATATATAGTCTATCACTCTTCAAAAGTATTTATACATCAGCTTGTACCACAAATACTACAAGGCTATCATGCCCTCACAAGTCATTAAGAGTCCACAATGCATTTGTGTATATATTTATTTGTGTGTATTTCAATAACATCCACATGTTACTAGATCTTAGGCCTCTCATCTCATTTACAATATTGTGTAAATACATCTTTTCATATCCAACTATTATCCACCAAATTCAAATCTCAATTCACTTCCAATTCCAACATCTATCTCACAGTCCATAAATCATAATGATTATCCGTATAAGTTCACAAGCATATAATTATAATTTCGATAATGCTCTAGAATATTAATATCGCATGTCTGTCACCAATACCCAGTATCTATGTTTCAATATCATGCACAGTCACATATTACCATAAAATGATTCTCTTCTCAATCACCATGTCGTATATAATTAGTAATTTACTTAATAAAATACATTTCATATTCCATATCACTAATTATACAACCTTTATTATCTATTTCATTTCCACAAGATACCGTAAGTCATATTTCATAATCGTCTTATTAGACCGAAATTGAAATTATGACTCCAAGAATAATATCCATTTTCATCGTGAGATAATCATCCCAATTCACATATACATAATCCTAACGTTATGCTAATACCATTGTCCCATAATTACCTTATTTGTCTCTTTAGCATAGATTCAATTCAACCATGTACTTCAAAATCTTTTTCAATAAATCATTTTAATCGTTCTTTTTAAATTTCTATTTACGAGAAAATCAGTAACTTTTACATAGGACAATTTTATCTAAAATTCGACGGCATAACGTTTAAGAAATCGGAGCCTCCTGCAAGTGAAATCTAAAATTTTCAACCAATCCAAACAATTCCCAAAAACTCAAATTTCCCAAGACAATTCATTTTAGTATAACAATAGCTCAAGGGCTTTTAATTCAACATAATCCAATACTTTCTCCTACAATCCATTTATCAAAGGAAATCAAAATAAAATCAATAAAACCATACTTCAACTTTTACATTCTATTCATTTCTCAAACAATCAATTCAATACGTTTCTAGACTCTACTTTCGATTAAAACCGATCAATTCTGTATTAAACTAAGTTATTAAATATTTTAAAAAACTTAGTCAAAATCAAACCCTTGTAGTTTACTCAAGATATTAACTTACAGCTCTCTTTTGTATAAATCCCTTTCTTTTTCAATGCTTAATCACATTTTGATATTATTCTTAAAATACTCTATCATAACGTAGCTTTATATTCCAACACAAATTCCAAAATTTATAATTTATCATAGCATTCTTTCACGATATCCATAACCTCTTATCCTTAATATTTTTCTTTTGTTCTACCAACATCTTCGTAGTACTTAACACATATTCCAACAACTCCATTTTCATGTTCTAATACCAATAATCGGCATTCTATAAATACCTTAACGATGTCCCAATATCAAACAATTATATAATCACAATTTCCAAATCAATAATTCAATCCAACTATTCCCCAAGTTCCAGCAAGATCAAATTTGATTTAACCATATTCTACGAGTATTTTCACTGTATGGTAAGAATGTCTCTCACAATATTCCACATCATCGCAATGATGTTTCACAATAATCCAACACATTACAACAACCATCAAAATATTTTATCAACCATTCAAGCTTATTCACACAATCTTTTAACCATACTCCGACATTGTTTCATCATTATTTCATTATCAATCCTTATTATACTCGACAACATTCCGCTATAACCAATATTGTTCATTCATAACAATTTAAAACTCTCAAATGTAATACCATAATAGCATAAAGCAATCCAATCTATGATAATATAATACTAAAGCAATCTTATAAAAGTATCTTACCTAGTATCAAAGTTGACGATTTAATCTCTCTCAAATTCGTTCATGCTCCAATCGTTCTTGTGTAATTTCTACAAGTTCAAGCCCATACTCACATTTAGAAATCTACAAAATTACTCAACAATAATAATAATAATATTATAATAAATTTCCTACCCCTTTTCTTCTTCTTCTTCTTCTTCTTCTTCTTCTTCTTTTCCTTTTTCTTTTTCTGGTCTGAAACCGGTTCAGACCGGTTCAACCTTTGCTGACCGCTTCAGCCACCATCAGTTGGTTCACCGCTGGTTCAGCCTCTCCACAGCTGGCCGAGGTTGTGCTAAAGTTGTTTTCAGTCTCCTTTCCTCCTTATCGGCGGCGATGGCGGATCTGGAAGCGGCAGCTCGGTCTCTTTTCCTCTTCTTTTCCCTCTCTTTCCTTCTTCCTCCTTCACTACCAGCCATCCTTTTCTCTTGGTCTCCCTTCGCTGGCGACGCAGGTGGCGGTGGCGGTGCCTGAATCAGCCGACACTGCCTCTTTCTTTTTTTTCTTTCTTTTTCCTCTTTTCTTTCTTTCCTGTTTCCGATTTCCTTCTTCTTTTCCTCTTCTTGCCATTGCCGGTCGCTTCTTCTCTTTTCTCTTCTCGCCGGTGACGTCCTTCTCTCTTCTCTCCTCTCGTGCCGACGGGGTCTGCTTCATCTGTGTTTCTCCTCTGTTACAAACAGAGGAGAAACCGGGGTCGAGTATATCCCGATTCCCGTTTTCTGTTTTCTTTTATATATATATATATATATAAATATTATCTTTTATATTTATATATAAATATACTATATTAATATATATATATATATATTTTGTATATAAATTTATATACATATCTATACATTTTAATATAAAATAATATTTATATTTTATATGAATATTTATATAATATTTATAATATACTTATATAAATATATAAATATACACATTTTTATTTCTTAAATTTTAGATTCCTTAATATCCAAATTAAATTCCTTCGTATGACTTTTCAGATTCCTCACTTCATCAATTACTAAAATTCCAATAATATTCGAATCTCGTAAATAAATTTATTTATTTACTTTCGCTTATTTGTTTACATTAAGATTAAATTTCCAGTTATTTAATACCAAAAATAGGAAATTCGCGGTTATCACACACATTCATCCATTTTTTGCACTTTTCTGAGCTGTTTCGGGTTAAAAATGATGTAATCTTTTGTTTTAATTTGCCTCAAAACATTCTTTCAATTTTATAAAGATAATTCTTAACTTTCTCAATTAAAAACTCAATCCACAAAATTATTAAGTAATTTTCTAAAAATATATTCTATATTTTCTTGAGAAAATTACTTAATGAAAATATTCAAAATCATTTAATAAAAAATTTAGACCAATAAGAATAAGCAATTACGTCATGGTCTTATTGTTGATAAATACACTTAAAATGGTTTGAGAAATTCATATATTTGATAAAGTAAATTTACAATATAGAATTAAACATTTAATATTACTTAAGTTTTTGTCATTTCAAAATACATATGTCAATTTAAAGCTAACTGTTATTTTTATACAACCTAGGATTCAAAATCTAAACATATAAATATAAATAAAATTAATTACATCCCAAGTTTTATACACCTAAAAGTGCACTGTACAAAAAGTTTGAATACATAAAAGAAAACTGTCGTATACCTCGACAAATTTAGGATGCTTCCTTAAGGGATACCAAGATTAGGTCTTCCAGATGTACACCTAAGCTACTGTAGATAATCTGAGAGTGAAAAAATAAAGGGGTGAGCTAATTGCTTAGTAAGCAATATATGTACGAATGCTGATACATCGTATCTTATATGCAGTTTTAAAAAATCACATTTAATATGAAAAATATGAATTCATGATTTAAAACTTAGAGGCACAATTTTCAGAAAGGATACTATAGTGGATTAGATAATCGGATGGAGTAGAGAAGGATGCTTTGGATCACCTCGCATATCCTGGCATCTAAGTCCACTATAGAAATTTTAATAGCACTTTGTTAAATCAGAAATTCAGTAAAAAATATCCAATAACTCTTGTGACAAACATTTCTTAAGTCCTTCAAAAGCATAAGTTACTCTGTAAACAATATTAAATTATATTGGTATCATTTCTCAAACAAATAATTCAAATAAATATAAGTCACAAAACATATTATTCAAATCACAGAACATAAATAACATATAAATTGAAATAAAAAATAAATCAAATCTAGGAGTGCTTGGATTTGTATTAACCAGGGATTTATCACCCCCAGTATAAGTTTAGTGGAGACTAGGCTTCACCCAATAGATGCATGCACTATAATAGACGTATGGCCATAGTCAGGGAGCCACAGTGTGCACTAACCAGGTGACACCTGTGGGAGCTAAAGACTGGGCTAAAGTCAATAGCATCGGATCGGAATAGAAATGCATATACCTACAGGTAGCTACGGGGCCAACAGTCTCAAAATATTTCATAAATATTTTCACAGCTGTTTAGGGAGATAAATTTATTAAATCATACCTTCATAAATTCATAAGAATTAATTTCATAAATTCAATAGATTTAAACATAAAAATACAAATATAATCTCAAACCAATATTTAGCATTCAAAATAATTTATTTAAACACCATAGAATATGTAAAAAAAATACAAGCATCGGAAAATAGGTAAAATACCACAAAAATCATTTCGGTTACTGAATATGTGATTTAATATTCATTAAACCATATTCAGAAATTTAAGTTCAAACGCTTAAATTTATTTTCTTTTCATTCCAAAATACCATGCCAAAGGATGAATTTAAGGGTTTAGGTTAGCTAAGAAAAATTTTGGCACCATAATGCTTCGTTCTAGCCTAACATCCTTCACGAAAACACAGCTTCAAAACCCCAAGTTCCAGTTTCAATTTTCATCCAAAACATCAATTTCGAACTCCATAAAAGGCAAAATTTATCAAAATCATGCAACGAGGTATCTCTACGCTTCATACATATATCCCTTACCTCTTAATCTTCCGATATCCGACTCGTCAGCACTGGTAGCACCTTCTGATCTTAGGGCTACAAATTTTTCATTCAAACTCGATAAATTCACCATACTTTAATTAAAAGAATATTTAACTAATTAAATACTAGTACATTGTCTGTTGTAGCTCTAAATGCAGTAATTTCTACTGGTGCCAAAACCACAACTTGCGCTAAACATCTTCATTTTTTATTCCGATCGCGCCTACAGTCTCAGAATAATTTATACATTATTATAGAACCTAAAATACATTGAAATGAGCATGATTTCCTCCTCCTCTTATGTTGACCGAAACTCCCTTTCTATCCTACACTTTGTATTTCTTCAAATTAAGTGTTATTTCTTGTTCCAAACTTATTCTATTAATTTTCTACATCATTTCTACATGAGCTTTACATGAAATGGCATCAAAATCTTGCCTCCCTAATCATGGATGAAACCATCAAGTGCTCAATTTCATGATTTTAACTTGATTCAAGCTAGAAGAAACATGAAAACATCTTAAGCACGTGATAATTAACTAGAAAACCATGAAAAAGTTTAAGTTGCTCAACTTCCTCACCTTGACCAAATTCAATGGAGGGCTCTATACTCTGATTTTTGTTGTTTTGGCACTTGATTTTGGCACCAAAATGTAGAGGAGGTTGAGGAGAGTAAGGTTGGTGAAGACAACTTTTGATTTTAGTGTGATTTTGGTTAGGCTTTTCTCATTTTCTCACTCTTCCTTAAGCTCACGTTAATGGAGAAATTTTTGCTGCTGGTTGCCATCGAAAATGAACCAGGAAGATGCTGGAAATTGTGATAAAAATGATATTTTATGGACAAATTTACCATTTTGCCCTTATACTTAAAGAAACTTTCCAATTTTGCCCCTAAAGTTTTACATAGCGGAAAATAGTCTATCCAATCTCCAAAATATTTCATTTAATCAAAAAACACCTCTATTTAACTTGCTCTAATCATTTGTGGAGCTTTTGTTAAGGTTCGGTGCTTATTTGGGTGAAATTATCGAAATACCCTAACTGTAAAATTGCGTAAATTTTTGTTTTTACACTTGATTTATTTCATCAGTCTACATGTTCTAAAACTTTATTTCATAGGAAATTATCTATCACAAATAGTAGGTCAAAAGTCCATTTAGTTTGACCATTATTCACAAAAATTTCGACGGCCTATGGACTAAACCGTCATTTCTCAAATTATTGCACGTTTTTCAAAACATCCATAAATAATTGAATTTAAAGGTAGGATTCTTACCATCATAGTTTCCGGCCCTGAATATCGATTCCATCAAGTTTTACTTCCATTGGAATCCTAAAGGATCAGTGGAGCCCATCTAGTATTTCACCCTTTATGTCTAAAATATAATTAACATTTTATTAATTATAAAATATTCAATATTCTTAATTAAATAATAAAAGTAAATAGTAATTAAATATATGAGGTCTCACAGTAACTCGCCTGAATTATTTGGAATTCACCTTGCCTAAGTGCAGTTCTTGTTATCGAAATCATCTTAGCTACCTTGTTTCGACAACTAGACAATTCACCCAAAGGTATCCAAGGACATTTAGCTTCTTTTTTTCACCGTTTCCACCAACTTCTACACTTGTGCTGAAGCAACCTTAATCTTCCTCCAAGAAAGATACATCTTCTTGGGAGAAACAGCTTACAATGCTTATCACGGATCATCATATGTATTGGCTCACTCTCTAATCTCCATTCCTTCTCTGCTCATCCTCTCAATCTCCTTAGCAGTCACAACCTTTCTACCCATCCTCAATAAATGGTTCTCTTCATATTGTTATTGTTGTTGTTGTTATTTTAGAAATATTATTAATTGTTAATTATGTGAATAACACTATTTTAACAAAAAAAATGTAGATTTTTCAGAAAACAACCATGTAACAAAAAATATTTTTAGAATGTCAACCAAGCAACAGAAAAGATAAGTTTTTTCAGAAAATCAATTTTTCAAAAAATCATTTTCCTTAAGTCATTTTCAGTGAACTAAACGGAATTGTAATATCAAGGCTAAACGCTTGTCCGAACATGGCCTCAAATTATTTTAAAACATATTTGTTATTAAACATACCTCATACATTATTATTGAATCGTATTATGACACATTATTTATTATGGAATTTAATAATATTTATCTTACGAATTTTTTTATTTTAAAATTTATGAATTTATTGTGATAACCGCAAATTTCTGAATTTTTATATTACTTATTCGAAAATTTAATTTTAAATGCAAAAGATAAATTAAAGTAAATAAATGAATTATTTACAAGATGGAATATTGTTGAAAATTCCGTAAATAATGAAGTTAAGGAATTGATAAATTATATGAAGGAAATTAATTTGGATAAATGGAAATCTAAATTAAATAAGAAAATGAGAAAGAAAATATATATATATGTTGTATATACAATATATATTGTATTATTTCATTATATAAATATATATAAATGTTATTCTATTTTAAAGTATATATGTATACATAATATATATTAGATATATATTTGTAATATAATATATATATATATATATATATATATATACATATTTTTGTATATAATACATATATATAGTACTATACTATATATAAAATTATATATAGTATAATATGTATATAATAAAATTAAAACAAAAAAAAGAAATAGGAAGGAATCGAGATAGAGCCCGATCCCTTCCCAACCAGAGGCCGCCGGCAGCAGAGCTGCTGCCGCCGGTGATGGGAAGAGAGAGGAAGAGAGGAGATGATGCCGGCGAAGTGAAGAGAGGAGGCCGGTGACGGAAAGATGAAGCGAAACGAACGGAAAAGAGGTAGAAACCGGCGGAAGCCGAGAAGAAAAAAGGAAAGAGGATCTGGCAGTGTCGGCAGAATTGGCCACCGCCACTGTCACCGAAGCATCACCGGAGGGAGAGGAAGAAAATGGAGGCCACCCGAGGCGCGGTGAATGGCGGAGGAAGGCCGACGAAGAGGCGAAAGGAATCGAAGGTAAACCGAGTCGATCTGTCGCCGTGCTGCCAATCCAGGCCTAACGGAGACCATCAGCAGACTCGCTGTGCCGTCAGCCAGCTGTGGAGCCACCGAACCACCGGAGAACCGGCCGTCAGTGAGGAACTGGCGATGAGGGGATCTGACCGATCTGAACCGGTCTGGCAAGGAAAAGGAAAAGAGGAAAAAGAGAAAAGAAAAAAGGAAAAAGAAAAAGAAAAAGAAAAGAAAAGAAAGAAAAGAAGAGAAAAAGAAAGAGAAGAAAGAAAAGAAAAGAAAAGAGAAAGAGAGAAATTTTAGGAATTCAAGAATTTAGGAGATTACGAGAGATCCCGAGAATTCGGAAACCCGGGAATTATGGGAATCGGTAAGAAATCTCAGAAAATGCTAAATTATTTAAATAATTTATTATTTAAATAATTATGAAAAAATTCTAAATTTAAGAATTTTAATTCCAGAAAATTCCCTCGATGACCAAGCCGATGGAATCGGGCGAGGTGAACACGGGCGCGACGAACGAGGCGATCGCCGACCCGAAACAGGTAAGGGATGCATGTGCAACACTGTAAGGATATTCAGTCTGCATGTTTTAATTTCTAAATATTTTATGGAAATAATTTATGAAAATTATTATGAAAATTGATTGGTTGGAAAATTGTGGTGAAGTGCAGGTTGAAATTATAAACTGTATTTTCCGTGCAGGAGGCTAGCCAATCAGTAGCCGTTATACTGCCGAAAAATTATCGAAAGTTATCGAAAATTTCTAGAAAATTTATAAAATCATAATAAATGATTTTATTTCACAAGAAACGATTTCCAACCACGAAAATAGAGAAAATGATTATTTTTCTTAAAACATGAATATAACGAAATTCATTTTAAAATATTCATGTTTTCGAAATTGGTGATAATGAGATCACCGAAAATCCTCTCGATATATGAATTATAAGTGATATGAAATGGAAAATGAAAAAGGGATAAAGAGAATATTTTATGAAAGTTTTCTAAATATTCTCTCGATATATGAATTATACGTAATATGAAATGAAAGATGAAAAAGGGATAAAGTGAATATTTTATAAATATTTTCTTAAATGTTCACTTGATTTATTATATAACCTTTATGGTTTTAATTATGAAATTATTATTTTTATAAATTCTATAAAGGTTTTCAGATAATGAAAAATACAGTTTTGAGACTAGTTGGCATCCTATCATGCTGATATGTGATATGTGACATGTAATATGTGATATGTGACATGTAATATGTGATATGTGATATGTGATATGTGATATGTAGTCCCGGCCGACACCTGATCAGTGATCTGTCGAGGACAATTATAGACTATGACCATAGATCTGACATGATGATTTTATACCCTTCGGGGTCTATAGCATGATACGAGTAACGACCTAGTGGACGGGCTGGGCATGCCTCAGTCTCCATATATGAAAATGTTTTATATGATATGTGATATGTGAAATGTAAATGTTTTACATGATATGTGATAAGTTAAATGAAAGGGATTTACAGCATTTTACAAAATGCTTATTTTAGTACTGATTTTAGTACTACGAGATGATTTTCATATGACATATGATATGAACATGTAATATGTTTTCAAAAGGAATAAGAGTTTATAAGTCTAATATTCTTACTATGATTTTAAATTGAATATTAGACTATATGTGACATGAATATGTGATTTGTTTTAAAAAGGAAAGAGGAGGAAAATAAATCTAATATTCTTATTTTAAACTTTAAATTGAATATTAGATTTAAATGATTTATATGTTATACGAAAAGGAAATTATAGCTTATTTTGCTATTTAAAGTACTGTACTAATTATGATTGTACAGTAAAATATGAAATGAGTTTAAATGAGAATGATGATGATTTAACTAATATTCTTTTCAAGGAATATATGAATATTAGTTATTTTATTTAAATGCTTTATTTTATATAATCATTATTTTGAAAGGAATATGGAAATGATATGAAATGAAAAGGTAAAATGACATAAATTTCAAACGAAAAGAAATTTATTACTCTCTACCGTTGCTTTTAGGTTCCGGGACAAGATAAGTATTTCAAAATACCTACCTTACTCCATCCGGATCCCTAGCCGACTGTAGTATCATTCCTACATGCGAGCCTAGAGCCCATAGGAAAAATGAAAAAGTTTTTCAGCATATAGATATCTGAATATCAAGTATGCATATAATTCCCTTACTGAGCCGTGGTTTGCTCACCCCTTAATATTAACATTTCAGGTTTTTCGAGGACTAAGAGATTTGACATACAAGCATCTCGGCTGCGCATTTGGGGACGATGCGACGCTTGATTTATTACATAAGGTACGATCATTTATTTTCTGTATTTAGACTTATCTACAATACTACTTCCTTATGAATTAAGATAGGGGATGTAATTCATATTATAATTTAATACGAAATTGTGTATATGTAAAAGAAAAGTAAAGTATCGTAGACAGTCCAACCATATAAGATGTATAGAATAAGATGAAAAATAGGGTCACAGGCTGTGACAGATTTAATGGTATCAGAGCACGGTTGGCCTAATGTCTGCCGATACTTTTGGAAAGAAAATGTCTCAAAAAAGGTTAACATCCTCTGTAGTACTGTGTAGTTGAAATTGATTGATTTGAAAAAGAAATTGATGATGTAAAGCTGTATTTCGTGCAAAATAATTCAATTATGGATCCTAGTGGACTTCTCTGTCGAAATCGAATAAGATCTTAAAATGTTGATATTGGTAGAGAAAGGGGTACTATCAGCAAATTGATAATAAGAGTACTGATTTAAATGTATAATGAGGAGAAAGAAAAAGAATGTGAAATGATGAAAATGCCCCTATGTGGGATTATGTTTTGAATTGTGATTAATTAAGTCGATTTTGAACTTATTGATAGTAATGGAGTTATTGAGGGTATAAAGGACATAAAATGAGTATAATGATCCCGATTATAAATTTCACTACACTTGGAGTGCTGATGTGACCCGAATGGTTATAAGGAAGTCGTAGGATGAGCGACTCTATCATTGATTTTTGAGGGTCTGAATTAAAAAGTGTATTAACGAGATATAATTACGAGATCATGGGATATGATGAAAAGTAAAATGATTACTGATGATGAATGAGAATGTGATCGGTATGGTTGATGAAATCCATAGTAGTATGATTGATTCTAGTTCTAAACAATCATACAATTTTCGAAGTATTAAATGGACATTTATAGAACCGGAATATTTTGAAATATGTCTTGCAGAATAATGTACTGTATGGAATATATGAAATTGGAGATATGTATAAGGGTAGTAAAGTGATGATAAGAGATGAGAAAGATGATAGCTAACTTGAGATTATTAAATGAGAATGATCTCTAAAGTAAAACATAGTGATAAATAGGTTAGCTATCAAAGGTGTTAATTAAACGGTTATACTTAATATAGCATTGCAAATTAAGAGGATTGATATGCTGTGTAGTATAAGTAAACAAGTGAATCAAGGCAGAGTAGATGTTAAAATGATTTGAATATTAAATGTCTTTGCCTTGAGGATGTACAGTGAAATGATAAGACCTAGGGATGAAATGTCTAACACAGTAAGAGATGTATGGTTAAAGAAAGTATCGGATGTGATTCTCGATAAATTTCAGAGTTATATAGATTGGAGAAATCGAGCTAACATTGACTCAATTGTTAATATAAAATCTATTCTAAATTTATATTGAAGAATATAAAGGAATCCGAAAAGCTTAAGAAAATAACTCGGGAAAATATATGAATAATGAAAATTCACATGTATAGATGAAATTGATGGAAGTACAGATGATGTTAATGAGATGATGAAGTATAATTGGATATTAAATTCCTATTATGCAATAGAGTTCTTACTAAAAACAAATATTCATCTGTGTGGAAATTGATGCCTTATTTGATTTAATCAGAGAAGTATAAGGAGTTTATAAGAACCAATCTCTGTACAAGGCGTCATCAGATGAAAAGTTGAGGACTGATGGTTATAAGATGATAATGATTTGAACTCGATAAAATTATCACAAATTTCTATTGAGGTTTACAAGGTTAATGAAATTCCTTACGAGGTGTATAAGCCTAATAAATGAGGCATCCATATAAGGATAAGTGATGAGATATTGATATAGTCTAAGATATCAATGGAAAATAAGCAGCATGGTGGTATGACCCTGCGGACTCTCAAAGACAATGAATTATATATTGAGTATGGCAAATAAGAGATATGGCTAGACAATATCTCTATTAAAGATATATGATCTCGAATGACAGAGCAATGTGGATTTGTCTATGATAAAGAGACAATGATTGAGATACGAAATGTACTGAGTCTAGCTAGATACTATTGTCAGTTTATAGGAGAGTTTATGGGTTAGCTGCTCTATTGACGTAGTAAAGAAGTTAAAGTCGGTGGACGAATAAATGTAAAGATGATATACAAAAGGTTAAAAGAGTTTAATAGTGGAATATTTTACCAATGAAGAAAAGTGACTGAAATGATGAGAATGAAAAGATGTAAATGTAAGAAGAGGATAAGTACAGGATGATGAGGGACCACGAATATGGAGCGGTTCCCAATTTTAAGATTGAAAATGATTTCCTTGTGGTTATCACATGATTATGGCTAGATGGAAGATCGAGCCAATTTTGATAAATGAAATTTAATGATACTCAAAGGAGTAAATGAATTATATGATTTACTGCTAGTCATGTAAATGGAAAAATGATAAATATATATATACAACCACCTTGGAAATGGTTGAATTACATGGATAAAGTGGTGACAAAAATAATGATTGATTTGTTACCTATGAAATTTAAATTATCAAAAGAGTATATTCTCAAGTATATTCTAAAACCTAAGTGATATAGAGTATACCATAAGAATAAGAGATGTAATGATGAGATTACATGGAAGTAGATATGGGGAGAAAATGATTGTCTCTTGATTCAATTATGGTAAAAGGTGGTAAATAGAAAAGTCTGCAAATGAACTGCAGCAATTGATGAAATAAATATGAAAAGAGTATTGAGGATAATAATGAAGAATCTAAAAGAGATATGATAATATGGAAGTGATTATAGACTGATAGTCTAATGAAATCACTCCTCCATTATCAAACTCTTAGATTCTTTAGTGCCATAGTCGAAATATGATTATAAAATGATGAGAATGTATGTGAAGTTCCGGTGAGCTCTATATGCGATGGGAATCTCTAAATAGCTATATGTTATGGGAAATAGCAAAAGGCTCTGAGATTCCAAATTTATAGACAGTATCGCTCCGTACATGATGTAAAAATGTTTGAACGTAATACGGAAACGCTCAATGATATGTTGAGTGAGCGGATGCATGAGAGGTGAAAGCTACTGGACCATTACATACTATTCATTTAAATAGATAAATGATAATTATCGAAATGTATCGACTTGGCACCAAATAAGGAAGATGGATGATGAATAATATGACTCATATGTGATATGAAAAGGAGTGGAAATGGAGAATTCCCAACTGATAAGAAATTTAAAGGAGTATAAGTATATGATGAGAAATGATATATAGTGGTATAAAAGGCGATTATAATCTTAAAGGCATACTGGCAGTATAATATGGAAGATGATCAAAAGGTCAAGAATGATGAGTATACAGAACACTACCACCTTAGGAATTAAGTTAAATTCGGAGGACCGAATTTCTTAAGGTGGGGAGAATGTGATAACCGCAAATTTCTGAATTTTTATATTACTTATTCGAAAATTTAATTTTAAATGCGAAAGATAAATTAAAGTAAATAAAGGAATTATTTACAAGATGGAATATTTTTGGAAATTTCGTAAATAATGAAGTTAAGGAATTGATAAATTATATGGAGAAAATTAATTTGGATAAATGGAAATCCAAATTAAATAAGAAAATGAGAAAGAAAAAAAATATATATATATATTGTACATACAATATATATTGTATTATTTCATTATATAATATATATATATATAAATGTTATTCTATTTTAAAGTATATATATGTATACATAATATATATATATATTATATTTGTAATATATAATATATATACATATTTTTGTATATAATACATATATATAGTACTATACTATATATAAAATTATATATAGTATAATATGTATATAATAAAATTAAAACAAAAAAAAAAGAAATAGGAAGGAATCAGGACAGAGCCCGATCCCTTCCCACCCAGAGGTCGCCGGCAGCAGAGCTGCCACCGCCGGCGATGGGAAGAGAGAGGAAGGGAGCAGATGATTCCGACGAAGTGAAGCGAGGAGGTCGGTGACGGAAAGATGAAGCGAAACGAACGGAAAAGAGGTAGAACCGGCAGAAGCCGAGAGGAAAAAAGGAAAGAGGATCTGGCGGTGTCGGCGGAATTGGCCACCGCCACTGCCACCGAAGCATCGCCGGAGGGAGATGAAGAGGATGGAGGCCACCTGAGGCGCGGTGAACGGCGGAGGAAGGCCGGCGAAAGGAACCGAAGGTAAACCGAGTAGATCTGTCGTCGTGCCTCCGATCCAGGCCTAACGGAGACCACCAGCAGACTCGCTGTGCTGTCAGCCAGCTGTGGAGCCACTGAACCGCCGGAGAACTGGCCGCCGGTGAGGAACCGGCGATGAGGGGATCTGACCGATCTGAATCGGTCTGGCCAGGAAAAGGAAAAGAGGAAAAAGAGAAAAGAAAAAAGGAAAAAGAAAAAGAAAAAGAAAAGAAAAGAAGAGAAAAAAGAAAGAAAAGAAAAGAAAAGAGAAAAAGAGAAATTTTCGGGATTCGAGAATTTCGAAAATTATGGGAGATCCCGAGAATTTGAAAACCCAGGAATTACGGGAATCGGTAAGAAACCTCAAAAAATGCTAAATTATTTAAATAATTGTGGAAAATTTCTAAATTTTAGAATTTTAATTCCAAAAAATTCCCTCGATGACCGAACCGATGGAATCGGGTGAGGTGAACACGGGTGTGACGAACGAGGCGGTCGCCGACCCGAAACAGGTAAGGGATGCATGTGCAGCACTGTAAGGATATTCGGTCTGCATGTTTTAATTTCGAAATATTTTATGGAAATAATTTATGAAAATTATTATGAAAATTGATTGGTTGGAAAATTTTGTTGAAGTGCCGGTTGAAATTATAAACTGTATTTTCCGTGCAGGAGGCTAGCCAATCGGCAGCTGTTATACTGTTGAAAAATTATCGAAAGTTATCAAAAATTTCTAGAAAATTTATAAAATCATAATAAATGATTTTATTTCACAAGAAACGATTTTTAACCACGAAAATAGAGAAAACGATTATTTTTCATAAAACATGAATATAACGAAATTCATTTTAAAATATTCATGTTTTCGAAATTGGTGATAATGAGATCACCGAAAATCCTCTCGATATATGAATTATATGTGATATGAAATGGAAAATGAAAAAGGGATAAAGAGAATATTTTATGAAAGTTTTCTAAATATTCTCTCGATATATGAATTATACGTAATATGAAATGAAAGATGAAAAAGGGATAAAGTGAATATTTTATAAATATTTTCTTAAATATTCACTTGATTTATTATATAACCTTTATGGTTTTAATTATGAAATTATTATTTTTATAAATTCTATAAAGGTTTTCAGATGATGAAAAATACAGTTTTGAGACTAGTTGGCATCCTATCATGCTGACATGTGATATGTGACATGTAATATGTGATATGTAGTCCCGACCGACACCTGATCAGTGATCTGCCGAGGACAATTATAGACTATGACCATAGATCTGACATGATGATTTTATACTCTTCGGGGTCTATAGCATGATACGAGTAACGACCCAGTGGACGGGCTGGGCGTGCCTCAGTCTCCATATATGAAAATGTTTTATATGATATGTGATATGTGAAATGTAAATGTTTTACATGATATGTGATAAGTTAAATGAAAGGGATTTATTAGACTATATGTGACATGAACATGTGATTTGTTTTAAAAAGGAAAGATGAGGAAAATAAATCTAATATTCTTATTTTAAATTTTAAATTGAATATTAGATTTAAATGATTTATATGTTATACGAAAAGGAAATTATAGCTTATTTTGCTATTTAAAGTACTGTACTAATTATGATTGTACAGTAAAATATGAAATGAGTTTAAATAAGAATGATGACGATTTAACTAATATTCTTTTCAAGGAATATATGAATATTAGTTATTTTATTTAAATGCTTTATTTTATAAAAGCATTATTTTGAAAGGAATATGGAAATGATATGAAATGAAAAGGTAAAAGGATATAAATTTCAAACGAAAAGAAATTTATTACTCTCTACAGTTGCTTTTAGGTTCCGGGACAAGATAGGTATTTCAAAATACCTACCTTACTCCATCCGGATCCCTAGCCGACTGTAGTATCCTTCCTACATGCGAGCCTAGAGCCCATAGGAAAAATGAAAAAGTTTTTCAGCATATAGATAGCTGAATATCAAGTATGCATATAATTCCCTTACTGAGCCATGGTTTACTCACCCCTTAATATTAACATTTCAGGTTTTTCGAGGACTAAGAGATTTGACATACGAGCATCTCAGCTGCGCATTTGGGGACGATGCGATAGCTTGATTTATTACATAAGGTACGATCATTTATTTTCTATATTTAGACTTACTTACAATACTACTACCTTATGAATTAAGATAGGGGATGTAATTCATATTATAATTTATTATGAAATTGTGTATATGTAAAAGAAAAGTAAAGTATCGCAGACAGCCCAACCATATAAGATGTATAGAATAAGATGAAAAATAGGGTCACGGGCTGTGACATTTATGGAGTGACTTCTTATGATTCACTAATTGTGTGAGATTTATACACTCACAATGTATCATATATAACTATTTATTGATATAATTTTATTAGTGGCTCATTTTATTATATAACATTTAACAATTTTAATTCATATTCAATCTATACATCTTTTTTCTTCAAACTAGAACTAGTTTGGATCCCATCACATCAAATTAAGTTTTTTTTTACTTAAATATTTTTAAATTATTTATCTTTTTAACTCGCTGACTTTTCTTTTTACCTAAAGGTGTTCATTGGCCGAGCAGAGTTGGGTTTGGACTAGGTATAGGTAAACTCACCTAAATACCATTATTTTAAAATTATAATAAAATATAAAAAAATTAAAATACATAATAATTAATAAGTATTACACAATAAATTCAAATAAATTTTTATAAAAAATACTATAAGAAAGGTGAAAATTTAAATTAAAGTTAAAAAGAACAATATAAGTTCAAATTAAATTGCACCAAAAATCAAAAGTAAATGAAAAATGCAAATGCATTAGTATATTATAAAAAAATTATAATTATCAGTTTGGTTTAGACTAGACTAGACTTGGACTTAAAATAGTAAATCCCAATTTGGCCTTTTTTTCTTTATCAAGCCTCAATTTCTAAACCCAAACCATTTAATGATCTTAATATTTTTGTTTAAACTTTTTTAAAAAATACACGGACCTTCAAGTTGGGACAAGTAACTTAACACTTGAGCAAGTATATTTTTACCCTTAATGCATTATTAATTTTTATTTCATTTTATTACTTTTTATTTTTAGATTTTCAATTACTTTTTTTTAAAGTATAAATAAATTTATACATATAAGTTTATTTTTTGGATAACTAAGAATTTATTATTTATCCAAAGAATAATAATATCTATGTAAATATATGTATAAATTATTATTCTATATTTACAATATATAATTATTAATTTTTAAATTTAAATATATTATTTTAATATAAATAATGTGTCATTATTTATTAAATAAAAATTAAAAATTTAAATGTTAAATATCATTAAAATATATGTATAAATAATTTTGAATATGTATAAATAATTTTCAAATATTCAATAACCTAAGTATTATTTGATAAAATACTTTTAAATAAATTTTAATTTATATTAATCTATTAAAATTTTAAAAAAATAAATTTATGCATTTTTTATTAAAAAATAAATAGTCTGAAATGAGCCCGACCTTAAAATCATCGTCAAGTGTCAGACTGAATCTTCAAATATTGACCCAAAATCCATCTGGCGGCTCCAGCAAGCAGTCACCTCAACTGCTGATCAAGTCTAACACTACAATCAATGTAGTGTTTGAATTAGAAAAAGATGTAACATAAACATACCCATAAAAATAATAACGTTTAAATGTCTGTAAATGTAATTAATACAAAAGATAAATGAATTAGTAAGTTTACTGTAGGCATTAATACAATATATCACTTTTGTAATTTGTGCATACATTACAGCTTATGAACAGCGCAAAGTGAAGTGGGTAGCGAAGGCTAAACTAGCTAACAACATAGAGAATAAATTAAGAGGAATAAAACAAAAGAAAAAAAATAAAGTTAATGGTTGAGTTTTAAACATGTAGATACATGGTGATAATTTTGATTTATAATAATTTTTTTAAATAGTATAAAATTATAAAAATTTAATTTGAAATATATGTTTTTTTAGTAAAATAAAACTTTTATTAATTGGAATAAGTGACAGTACACTCCTTATTCAGTATGTCCTGTAGAATCAGACATTCTTCTACCCAGTACAACTCAACACTTGACATTATAGCATATCTTGCTAAAACGTGAGCTGTCTGGTTATTATCTCTTCTCACGTGTTCAATTCTTATGTCTCTAAAGTGTCCTTTCAAGGCTCTGCCCTCCATAATCAGAGGTCCTATCGTCGAGAGATTTTCCACATCAGATTTTAAGGCTTTTACCACTCCCAGCAAGTCTCCCTCAAGGATAATGGAAAAGAATCCCATCTCAGTCGCTACCTCCATTGCTCTAATTGCTGCTTTTGCCTCTACGACAGCAGGATCTGAGACCGAAGAAATGGTGATAGAGGATGCCCCCAGTAGCTGCCCCATCGAGTCCTTGATCACAATCCCGATTCCCCCACTCTCACTGTCTTCTCTCACCGCTCCATCAAAATTGACTTTCACATAACCTTCAGACGGTGGGATCCAGTTACGTATCTCAGTGCTCCTCTGTCTCTCTTGCCTTTGTTGGGCTTGTCTAAACTCCTCCAGATAGGTAGACACAAAACGAGCACAGTCACCAGGATCCTTTGGTGTTTTTCCTTTTATCTCCAAATTCCTATTATGCCACACCATCCACGCGCTCGTCATAACCTCCTCCATTTTCCTCTGGCCATTTTCTCTTAAAAGTGTAAACATCCACCCATCATCAGTTGCATTCTCTGCCTCATGCCACACTCCATTCAGTCCTAGGTAATTCCACACAGCCCTTGACTTCTCGCAAAAACTGATAGCATGCTCCACAGATTCCTTTCCATGTTTACATCTTTCACAACAGTCCTCGACGCTAATATGTCTACGCTTCAAATTAACAAGAACTAGTAGTATTCCTTGATTGAGTCTCCAGCAGAAGATCCTGATTTTATTTGGGACCTTTGCTGACCAGAGCTCCCTCCATGCATTCCTTTTTTCAATAACCGCTTCTTGGGTCGGATTCTTAGTCATACGCCTTCCAGGATATCTGGTATTAATGAACATATAATATGCACTTCTAACCAAATAGTGCCCATCTTTTTCTCCAGCCCAAACCAATTCATCCTGTCTTGCAATTCTTCCCAAGGGAATGGTCCTTATTTTCCTTGCATCTTCCTCCATGAAGTGACTTTCAATCACGTCAAATCTCCAGGATCTTGTTTGGTCATCTATTAGTTGGCTCACAAGTGCATTCTCTGCCAGCGTCGAATCCTCAGCCCGTGTAAGCATCCTGTTTGGCACCACCTATATATCTTTCCGAATCTTCACCTGGTCACCTCTCCCAATCCTCCAAATACAACCTTCTTTCACACTCTTTATTACTGTCCAGATGCTCTGCCATGAATATGATGGTCTATGCCCCAATGATGCCTCAAGAAAGGATGAGTGTGGGAAATATTTTTTACTCAGTACCTTGTACACCAATGAGTCTTTATTTTTTAAAAGACGCCAAGCTTGCTTCCCAAGCATTGCAAGATTGAAACACTCCACATCCCGGAATCCCATACCCCCATCCTCTTTGCTCACACATATCTTGCCACTTGGTCCAATAAATACCCTTCTTGCCCCCCTTCGTAGACCACCAAAATCTCCTAATTAAACTGCTGATATCGTTGCAAAGAGCCTTTGGAAATAAGAAAACTGACATCGCATGGGTAGGAATGGATTGAAGTACTGATTTAATCAAGACTTCTTTCCCTCCTTGTGAGAGTAGTTTTTGGCTCCAATGTTTGATTCTATTCTGCACCCGTTGAGTAATTTCTTTGAATGATCTCCTTTTGTTTCCGCTCACCATTGATGGTAGCCCAAGATATCTCTCTGGATAAGAAGTAGCCTGTATACCAAGTAGATCTTTGATGGAGTCACGTCTGTCTTGTCCCACATTGCCACTAAAGAACAACAATGACTTGTCAAAATTGACAACTTGTCCCGAACTCTTCTCATATTGCACTAGTATGTTCTTCACCCGCTCGCACTCCCTTGTATTCGCTTTTACAAAAAGCATACTATCATCTACGAAAAATAGGTGAGTAATCCAAGGACCAAGTCGGCATGCCTGAGCGCCCTAAATATCGCCATTCCGTTGAGCTTTAGACAACAATGCAGAAAAGGCTTCTGTACATAAGAGAAATAAATAAGGAGATAGAGGGTCTCCTTGTCTAAGTCCCCTTTCAGGACAGAAGCTATCAGTACAATTTTCATTAATCAAGATAGAGTAAGATACAGATGTAATGCATTTCATAATTAATCCAATCCACCGATCATGAAACCCCAAACGCTTCATAATAGCCTCCATAAAAGGCCACTCTACCCGATCATAAGCCTTACTCATATCTAGTTTAATAGCTAAATGCCCTTCTTTCCCCTTCCTCCTAAGTTTTGGGGAATGTAAAATTTCATATGCTATCAGTACATTATCCGTAATTAATCTTCCTGGAACAAACGCACTCTGATTTTCACTGATGCATGAATAAAGAACAGTTTTGAGCCTATTAGCTAAGGTTTTCGCTATGATCTTGTAAAGAACGTTACATAAACTAATAGGTCTAAACTGTCCTGTTGTTCTTGGGTTATTAATTTTTGGAATAAGTACTATAGTTGTATGATTTATCTCCTGTAGTGTTTTGCCCCCATTTAGAAAGGATAGACAAAAATCAATAATATCAGGGCCAATAATATGCCAATATTTTTTATAGAAAAGAGGGGGCATACCATCGGGTCCTGGTGCTTTATTTAGATGCATTTGATTGATTGCTGTTGTGATCTCCTCCCTTTAGAATTCTGCAAGAAGAACCTCGTTCAACTCGTCAGATACTCGAGTATCCATTGCCCTTAATACCTCATCCATTTCAAGTGGTCTTTGAGCTTTAAATATTGTTTTAAAATAACCCACCACCACTGCCTTTATTCCCTCTTCATCCTCAACCCAACACCTATTTTCATCCTCTACGCCAGCCACAAAATTTCGTTTTTTAAGTTCAGACGCTTGTGCATGAAAAAATGCTGTATTCCTATCTCCCTCCCGTAGCCATAAAACCCGTGATCTTTGTCGCCAATAGTCCTCCTCCTTAGCTAGCAAGTCATTTATCTCCTGGTTAATCTCATCTTCTCGTTGCAAGCAACTATAATCAGGACCACAAGTTTTAATCTGATTAAGCTCCTTGTGCAACAGCTCAATTTTGTTCCATAGCCCCAGAAAAGTCTCTTGATTCCATTTACTGAGGTGATCTACTACATGGCTTATTTTTTCAAGGACATTCAGCTACCTGTTATCAGTCCACCTCTCCTTGATAATATTTTCACAGCCTCCCTCCTTTGTCCAGTGAGCTTCAAAGAAGAAATGCCTTTTCTTCCTTTTCTTTTGTGCTCGTTTGGCTTCTTCTGTGTCCACTAAAATTGGCCCGTGATCTGAAACCGAAACAGCCAGGTTTGTGACCGAGCACCATGGAAACAGATTGCACCAGCTCAATGATCCCAGTGCCCTGTCCAAACGTTCTCTAATCACTTTCCTTTCATCGCTTCCCTTACTCCATGTATACCAAATCCCCTTGAAACCTAAGTCAGTGAGTCCTGCATCTTCGATAGCCTCCGTAAAAGCGTGCATTTGGCTCCGTGGTCTAGCCAATCCTCCCGTCTTCTCCTCTTCACATAAAATCTCATTGAAATCACCAAAGCACATCCATGGTAAATGTGAAATTGCCGACAGTCTCCTCAACAAACCCCAAGTCTCATGTCGAAGGTGTACCTTCGGTTCTCCATAAAAACCAGTCATCCTCCATTCCACCCCTCTCCGATCTCGCACTACCATATCAATATGATTTTTTGAGAATGACTTTAAGTCCAAACTACAAGACTCCATCCACATACACGCAATACCCCTACCTCTTCCTTGAGCATCAACTCCAAACACATAGCTCATCTTACACTTTCTTCTAATTTGATCTAACTTAGTAACTAGTAGCCTTGTTTCACTTAAGAACACTACTTCGTGATCTTCTCTCTTCACCAACCTTTGAAGAGCTCGAACTGATCATGGGTTCCCAAGCCCACAATAGTTCCATGCTAAGAGTTTCATTGCTCTCAGCAGGACTTGAAACCAGTCTCCACCGTTGTTATAAAGTTTGTAATCCCCACGTCCCCTTGACTCTTGCTGCGTTTACTTTCACTATCAATCTCCATCGGATCACTTGCTCCATCCTGAAGCTGTTGTTTTCTTTTTCCCATAATGATTTTTTCGACAGCCTCCTTACTCCTCGATGCCCTTGCCAACTTTTTCCATTTAGCTTTTGTATTAGCCTTAGTAACCTCTTTTCCTTTTGCCCCAAACAGGTCTTCAAAATAAATCCCAGTACCCACGTTGGTTGCTGCCACCACATCTGCTTTTTTGTTGATGTCCACCTCCATATCATTCTTGTTTTGAGATGGAGCCATATTATTGAATTCACCACACATGCCTCTCTGATCCTCCAAAGATTCCGTGTGAATTACAACTGGATGGACATACTTATTAGATATTTTCTTTCCATTTCCATCGGCATTACTGCAGTGCTGATTTTCCTCCTCATTTATCTCTTTGGATGCCTCCTTTTGTGGAGTCTCTATGAAGTCGGGATTTCCTGCAAACTCCACATTTAACATTTCTTGCAACAAAATATTATCCCGGGATATTGCACTCCTATCACTGGACATATTTTCCTTGATTACCTCCCTTTGTAATAGCCTTTCCTTATCCATCCCTCTTACCATTTCAGGCCGACTTGTCTCCACCCTCTGCTTCTGGCTCGTTGGTGAGTTCATCGTCGCCGGCTACTGACTCTGTCCTCCAACTCCCTTCTGAGCCTCTCCATAATTATTTCCGTCCTTTCCACTATATTGGAATCTAGACCTTTTTATGGGAGATGCCCTCATCCAGTCACCGTACTGCCTTATGTTTTCCTCCAGCCCCTTTGCCTCTGGTTGTTTCTCACAGTCCGCCTCTCTATGGCCTAACAAACCACAAATATAGCAAAAAGTGGGCAATCGTTCATAAGTAATCCTACCCCTTACAACCTCCTTTCCAATCCCAATCCCAATTACTATAGCTCTCCTTAACGGTTTAGTTATATCAATTGACACTTGGATCCGCAGAAAACGTGCCCAGCCTCCATTGTCCAGACTCGCATCCACCTGCACCAACTTTCCTATCTTTTCTCCGATCTTCCTCGCACATTCTTGTGAGCGCATTCCCAGCGGCAAATCATAAATGCGAATCCAAAAAAAGTGTTTCTGAAAACACGTATTCCTCCGGCTTTAAGTTGGCCTGATAGTCTTGTAGTAATAAGAGGTGTTTATCAAACATCCACGGAGAACCTTCCGTGACCCTCTTCATGTCAGCTGTCATAACGTCTAGGTCCGTGAACCTAATTCGCTAGACTTAAAATCAAGGAGTCGCCACCAACCATTCAAACCTAAGGTGTGATTGTTCACCTATTCTTGTCTAAAGATAAGGCTTGATCTACGTTCAAAGATTCTAAGGTTCGGGAGTACGGTTACGTGTGGAGAAGGATTAGCACTCCCACAACGCCCATCTTAAGATGGTACCAAATAGTCTAAAGTTATCTTATGCCTATATGTTTGCTTTAATTTTGATATGATTAAATATTGAAAAATCTTCTAAGTCTCCTCCATCAAGCTGGTTGGACAACTTAAAAGTTCTTCTCACCTTAAGAGTATTCAAGTAGGACCAATCGCCTTTCTTGAAGAGGCTCCGTCGTCGGATAATTTAAATATATTATGAAATACTTGTTTTTGACTCCTATCCCAATTTATAAAAATTATTAATTGTTTTTTCTATTTTTAATCCTATAATTATTTTTTTTTACTTTTCATAACTTAAATAAATATGAATTATTTAATATTGAAAATTTCCTCTAGACCTTCCATCAAGCTGGTGAAACCTTGGAAGAAATCTCCTCACCAAGGAATTTTAAAGAAAACTACTCAAGCGCAATTTCCTTTTAAATTCCATCATCGGATTAATCCACATTTATCCAAGTTATTTAACATTACTTAATTTTTTAATCTTATTTTTGTTCTATTAATTATTTTAATTTGAATTTATTAATTTTAATTTTATTTTAATTTTAATGATGAATTATTAAATATTGAAAAATCCCTTAAATCTTCCATCAAGCTGGTGAGACTTAAGAGGGCTCCCCTCACCTCAAGATATCTCAAAGTACTACTCAAGCGCAGTCCCTTTAGAATTCCATCGTCGGAATAACTCATCTTTTTATTTATTCTTTATTGTAAATTTTTTATGCTTTTATTTAATTTATATTTTTGTATTTTGAATTTTAATAATATTTTCTTAAGGGCCTTATTTCCTAAAAGTTCTTGCAATCTATCCCATACAACATAAAATTATTCATACGAACTAAATCATACAAATATACACAACATGCAGAATTATATTAAAAAATAAACATGTAAAAACTATTAACACAAATTTAATTTCATGTAACTTTACATTAATCAAATTATCAAATCAAATTAACTACTCTTGTATACAAGTGCATGTCATTTATGGCAAAACCTTACCTTGCTTTCCCCTGCACATTTATATTCTTGTTTCTTTCTCTTCCAACTTTCCTTGTTTCACGTTGCAACAAAGTGGTGATGGGACAGAGACAGCAACCAGCGGACAGCAATAACGAAGGAGCAGTTGTTGTGTCTATAGCTCGGAAGGATTGACTTTTGTTTGACACAGCAAAGGCGTGTTACTTGTATGCAGCAGAAGTCGAACTGATGAGTCGGTACAATGCAAGGCAAGTGTGGCAGTTGAAATGCTGCTAGATGGTAGCCGCTTGAATGCAACGGAGGTAACACAACCGTGGAGGAATGGACAGCAATACAGCGGTGGGAACTTAGGCACAGGCAGCAGCAGTAGATGATCTTAGCAACAGTGCGGTGCGGCAATAAGTCATCATCAATGCGGCTTAGACGATGGAGAGTAAATAGTAGAACAAGGATGTAATGATTAGTAGAGAAGCTTCATTGTGAATGATCCTGTATTTGATTGTGTGTCCCCTTTTTATAGTTAAAAACTTATTAGAGCCCTAATACAACTCTACCTATTAGATTAATTATCTCCTATTTTTTCATATTTTATCTATTTAATTCTTATGTTAATCCTAATCTAACTCTATCAAATTTAATATTATCCTATAAAAATCTAATTATCCTAAAAAAATAATTATCCTAATCCTAAAATTAATTTTTTTTATTTTTATCTTTTCTCTCTCTTTTCTTTTCTTTTTTTATTCCTAAATCGTATTTTAATTTTGATTTCCTAATTAATGTTAATTCTAAATCTAAAAATTCTAATTTAATTCTAAATTGTTAAATTAAAATACAAATGTCACCTAACCCAATTAATTATTTATACAAATTAAGACCTCGGACAAAATAGGGTGTCTACATCGGCCATTGACAGAAACTTGAAGAGGAAAAGGTTTTCTTCTAATGCCACAATATTCACCTCCTTGGCTAGTTTCCAGATCACCCAAAATGTACTGATCATCGCATCTTTGCTCAAATGACGGGTCGTACGTAACTTCCCAACCAGCCATTTCTGTTCCTCTGTGTTTTTATGATGGGAGCCATTCCCTAAGAACTCTACCCCATCTAATTCATCCTCTGTTAATGATAAGTTCTGCCACAGTCCTTCTAGTTCCTTCTCCATCCTATCTAAAATCTGCTATCTTCCCTACTTCCTCAAAGTAAACTCACGAAATCAACAAACTAAAACAAAGCCTCAAAGACCACCCATAAATGGACAAATCTCAAGGACAAGACTCTCTTGTATCACAACAAGACTAAGAGAAAACTCCTACATACCCTAGGGTAGAGGAGACTACTGAATATAAGGGCGAATAGTATTAACTCCAATTAAATCCTTGAAATATATGTTGAATAATGTATTAAAAAAAACTTTATTCATGATTTGGGCTAAACTAGAGTTAGTGGGTCTGAAACCAAACCCAATAAAGGGAAGAAGCCCAGGTAGGATGAGTATGTAGAACATAAAGACACTAACAAGCATTTAACATACGTTTCCTTACCTTACATTGCACAGCACAAAGATTGGTAACATCACAATTGCAAGCCTTACACTTTAGCACTTTCTTGAATTTTATTCTTCCCTTAAACTACACCAAATGACACCTACATAATTACTAACTTAGTATTTCTACTAAAACTTAGACTCTACCAGACCACATATTGTTTTCGAATACGATATATATAGATATAACACCATTAAGGAACCTAGATAGAATCATTTACCTTTATAGCACCAACTTCAAGCTTAGCCACCCTTACCCACCTTTTACAGCTTTTTCATCATTCCTACACCAATAATTTGTCTCATAGTAAATCTTCATTTACAAATTTTAAACCTGCTCAAGAGTTTAATCATTTAGCCTAAACAACATGTTAAAGAAACCTCCTACCGTTACTTTCTAATTTTTAGGGCTATTTTAATATTCCCAATAGTAGCAATTCTTCAAGCTTTTCCAATCAACAATCACCTTACAATATTCTAGCATTCGTATATAAATTATCTATATTAACCTAAATCCACCAAAGGAGTCTTATGCTAACAAATCATAAGAGACTGAATCTCTTTACTCTTAATGACCAAATAAGTCAAGTCTAACCTTTCTTTGTGTTACGTTTTTGCTACTGTTAGCTCTTGCAATTAGGCGTGTAATCAAGTCGAGCCGAGTCGATACAGTGGGGTGCTCGAGCTTGACTCAAAATTTGCTACTCGATACTCGACTCGAGCTCGATTGAGTCTTAATTTTTGAGCTCGAACTCAACTCGAAACCAAAATTGAACTACTCGAGCTCGCTCAAATAAGCTCGATTATCCGAACTCATGTTCGAATAAACTCGCTTGATTAAGCTCTTTTGTGTATTACACAATGAAATCATTTTAAAAAAACACTCTGTTACTTTTTTTTTCTAAATCATGAGAAATCTTTCATTGAAAGAAATTAAGAGTATGGCGTTACAGTGAAATCAGTACACCAAAATCAAAACATGCAAAGTCCATAACACCAGCAAATCAAAGAGCCAATCTATAGAGTCAACTAAGTACAAATCACTAGCAAATCAAAGAGCCAATCTGCAAATGCGCCAACCACAGCACATGAATCCACCTAGTCAAAGACGTCAGTCGATCAAGGCACAAGCCAAAAACCCAAAAAAGAGATAGCTCACAAATACAACATCAGCATAGATCTGTCAAGATTTCATTCAAATCAGATCACCTTACTGCCAAACTTTGAATCACTCAACTCTATCGAACCCAGAAGACTCAATTCACCACCAAGCCTTGAACATCACAGATATATTAAAACTCTGTTACTATATATGTAAAAAAAAATCTCTTACCAAGAATAAGGCTTTCGCAAAGAGTGGTTGTCAGATCTGAAGGAGGGATGAGAGGCAACCGTGATTACATGAGGCAACTCTGTACATGACTACGTGCGGTCGAAGGGGTTGGTTGCTGCTAATGAATGAGGAATATGACCAAGGGGAAGCCAAATCTGAGGGCCGAAGGGCTCATCGGCGTCAAATCTGGTATGATGGCACTTATCTGGTGAAGGAAGGCTGGATCTGAAGGCGAAAAGGTTGCCGGAGCTGAGGAAGGAGGTGTCACCTATGTGATAGTGCTGAAAGTGAAAGTGAGAATTAATGAAGGTGAAGCGACAGATGGGAAAGAAAGAAAAGAACGGCTGATGGGAGGAGAACAGAAAATGTTTTTAGGTTTTTTTGGTTTTAGGTTATGTTATATATAAATAAGGGTATATTTGTAAATTAATAATAAAATAAATATAAAAATATATATTAAAATAAAGAAAGCTCGATTAGGCTCACGAGCTACTCGAGCTAAATATTACAATACTCAAACTCGGCTCACTCGACAACTCAAGCTACTCGAGCTTGAGCTCGGCTTAACAAAACTTAAGCTGAATTCGAGTTTTTTTTTAGTCGAGCCCAAGTAGCTTGCAAGCACTAGTGTCTCATTTACACCCCTACTTGCAATAGCTGTTGTGTGTCTTCTTTGCAGCAACTAGCTTCAAAGTTTCCACTAAAGGTCAGCAACCCAAAATAGCACCTTTGCTATTGTCCAAGTTCGAGACACAGGAGAAATAGCCCCTGTCTTAGCCTCCCGATGTTGACCCAAAGCTTTTTTGCCACAGCTACATGGCGTTACCCCTATTCCAACAACCCTAGCTCAACCTTGTGTGAACCAATACTAGCCTAGAGTCAATGCCCCAAACTCCAAACTCAACCCATACAATTTGCTCTTTCGAAAACTCTTCTTCTTGCTGCTATACTTATTCAATTTCCCAGTCGATCATCACCACTACTGTTGCCTTTATTTCCTTTCCTTTCACTGTTCACTAGCCAAACCTGAAGCCTTCACACGTTGCTCAATTCTACCGCTCAACCCACTCTTCCAAGTATCCCAAATGGTGTCGAATATGCCCTTTCGTTGTGTAACGTACAGATTTAGCTAAAATACGAATTAATTTTTTCTTTTTTTTTACAATTGGTTAGGTTGTTTGTCAAGTCATTATTCTTTCTTACTTATTATTCTCATTTCCACATGCAATCATATCATCATCATAACAAATCAATATACATTCAAAACATTATATATTAACATTTATAATAATTCATTATCTTTAAACAAATGTTTATACATGGCCAAGTTTAACATTCTATTTACTGTACACAATATCGTCTTTACAAGTTTACATCCCCACTACGCTTAAATCATATTCCAGTACTATACAAAGTTTGAGAAATGCAATAAAAGTACAATATACCTTCAAGGGTTCTTAGGCACACCTCGAAGGAATACTGTATCCCAAAGGTATAGGCTCCTCTACAAGAAAGCAGAAATCACTGCAAATAATCTAAGAGAAAAAATAAGGGGTAAGTTTATGCTTAGTAAGAGGACATAAATAAAAGTGCGATACTACGCAACTATGATGCATGACTCCTACTTATCTTTACAATGGTATTCAAAAGTTAGTTTCGATACAATCATTCAGGATAAAGAATTTCTATAGCCGATTAGGATGATCGGGCTGAGTATGGAAGGATGCTTAGCACCTCACTTGTCTCGGATCCTAAATTCGACCATAAGGAGGCTATATAATATTCTAAGTATATTGAAACTTTATAATAATCGAATTCAAACATTATTCTAATTATAAATGCAAGACGATTACAAAAAACACATACACATTAATACATTTAAATCAATAAAATCAAACTTTTCTTTTAATTGCAAAACATTCCAATCGATCAAATATTTCTTTTAAACACAAAGCATTTAAATCTATAGTCGGTCAAACTATAAACATTCCATGGAGACGGTTCCCAATAAAATCATACACAGGCTATTCCCATAAGGAATAGAATATAGGAAATGGCGTACCCATGGTATGGGCTAGGGATTTACCCCTAATAAGCCAATCCTAGAATACTGAGACTAATGGCCATTATTGAATGATCACACAATGTACACTACTTAGGTGATAGTTGTGGGTGCTAATGACTTGACTAAGGTCACAAAGCAATCAATCTATACAATTTGAATCCATGATACAGGAGCTAACAATCTCAAAACATTCATTATCAAAACTAATTCTTTTAAAACCATCAATACATATTAAAGCTCTTGTTAAATACATTGATTGTAATCTAAACACCTTTATACAAAATATGAATTTTAAATCAATGTTTCAAAAGGAGGCAACTGATTGCTCCTCAGGGCAGTGTACAGCTCCTTAGGGTAGTTGACTACTATGTAATTTCTTAAGTTAATTAATTTATTTTATAAGTCAAATTTTTGAATAATTAAAAATTGAATACAAGAGCGGCAGTCAACTGGTCATTTAGGCAATCGACTGGTTGGCAAATAGAATGCTTCTGGATAAAATGCAGTTGACTGGACTATATGGCGATCGACTGGTGCTCAATAGAATGTTTCTGGGAAAAAGACTATCGACTAGCCTTCATGGTAGTTGGTTGGTTTTGAAACAAAATACTACTGGGTAAAAGTAGTCGACTTACCTTTAAAGCAGTCGATTAGTTTTAAGTTGGTTATAAAAATGGGTAGTTGACTATTATGCAAGGCAGTCAACTGGTTTAAGTTGGTTATTGTAAAAGTACATATGGGTTGTGTCTATGCAGTCCACTATCTTGTATGGCAGTCGACTGCTCTTAGCCAAAATAGGTTCTAGGAGTTAAACCAAACTTCAACTTCTTGCACTTATAAAACAGTTCCCAATTTGTATCCAACCATTAAGCTACAATGCAGGCATAGTATCCCTACGCCATTTTACATACGTCTCTTACCTCAAATACCACAAAAGTGTAAAACTTACAGCACCAAATGATCCTCCTTACTTTCTCAAAGCTAATGCTGCAAAACAATAGCAACTACAATCAAATCGCATTTTCTTTTAAATCTAACTTCACTACCATTCTTCCTAACACTTAAGCATCATGTTATGACCTTCAAGGCATAAAGCTCAACACACTAACCTTTCTTTCTTACTAAACCAAGTGATCCATTAGTATTAAACTTAACCTCTTTCAAAACTAACACCATAGTCATCTTTCTTTTATTCACCACTTTAATTCTACACCATCCATGCATGCAAAATCACATGATATCATGCAAACCCTCTCTTGATTGAAACCCTAAGGAGTCTCTACACTTGATTTTACTTCATTTCAAAGCTATATGCATGTTACACAAACTTAAAACAATCAAAAACATTAGCTAACACCAAGTAAAACTCCATCCTTTCTCACCTTTAATAGTAACCAAACTTGCAACAGCCAAAACAATCCACCAATGGCTGATTCAAGCTTTCAAATTCTAGGTATAGCTAAAGCTAAGTAAGAGAAACAATTCTTCTTTAAGTTGCAAGTTGATTGGATGAAGTTTGAAAGGCGTTCTCTAAGCTCTCTCACTCTACACTTAGTGAATTTTGAGAGAAAGAATAGTAGCAATGGTGATGGCCTGCCCTTATGAGGAAGATGATGACAAAATGCTCTTCTTTATCTGATTGTATCATTAAAATATCATCTCTTGCCATTTGACCATTTTACCCTTTTAAAATTTCAACAATTCCACTTATATCTTAAGTAACATAATATTAATTTACTTATTCCATTAAATTCCTGTTTATTTTTATTTTTCATAATTATGGTCTTTTAATAATGGAAAGAGTCAAATCTTTGACTTTGAGGGCATAGGTTGGTTGGTCGTAGGGGTAAAATTACTAAAATATCCCTAATAGTACAATCGTGTAGTTTTCGGCATTTTTGAGTGATTCAGTTTATAGCTTGGAAAAGCCTAAGACATCTTCACACGAGGGTTTGACTATGACCGTCTGTGGTTCAAAAATCAAACTAGATTGACCGTTATTCACTAAAGTTTTCCCAACCTATGGACAAAATCGTCATTTTTAAATTTGTTGCACATAAACTTAAGTATGCTCAAACAAAAGAATTTCAGAAAGTTATCTTCTTACTAGTTATGTATTTTGAGCCCAAATTTAAGAATTTGCCACTTCTGTGTCCATCCAAGTTACACATATTATTGTGGGGCCCACCTTATGGTTTCTCCTTTACCTATAAGGCATAACACAACTCTCATCACAATTTATTTAATCATTCTAACCTAAAATACTATGTAGGTACGAAAGGAATAAAGGAAATTGTGGATCTTACACGTTACCCCACATTTCTACTGCAAATCTTCTCTTTAACTCTTGTTGAGAATGGGTTTTAATTCTTGGTTCAACACTCTACACCCACATTATCAACCACTTCCTCATCTCGATTGTCAACTATCAACAATAGGATCTGCCCTTGTTCTTATTGGCCCCACATAGCCCTGGATGGCCTCGTTCTAACCTTCAACTCCATTCATTTCTGCTCTCACTCTTGTCCTTTCTCACTCTTTCAGTTTCCCTTCTTCACTAAGCCTTCTATTTTCTTTTAATCTCTCTCCATCTATCGGTCTCTCACTCTCTAGTGTCTCCTTTTGTTTTTTATTCTTTCCTTTCTTTTTTTTCCTTTCTTCTTTTTTTATTGTTGGATTGGACGGCAGCAGGAATAGGAGCTCTGCCCTTTCCTTTTTTCTTTTTTGGTGCCAGCACAACAGGCGGCGTCAGCACGTGATGGAAACATGGCAACAAGCAGCATGGTTCTTCTCTTTTTCTCTTCCTCTTTCCTTCCCCGGTTGTTCCCTGGGTTGGCCGACGATCCAGCCTTCAACTTACGGCGATAGCCAGCCCTCTCCTGTTGGTATTCGATAGCCAGCCCTCTCCCTTTTTCTTTCTATGTTTGTTGCCCAAAAATGTTCCTCAACAAGCTTCATGAAGCTTGTCGAGATATATATTTTATTTATATATTTTTTATATCTCTCCTTATATATGTAAATCATTTTATATATTTTTATAAAATATATACAAATATATATACATTATTATTATCTTATATATATTTATATTTTTATAATATAAATATTTAGTTATTATATATTTTATATTATATCCATGTTAAATGATATACCATATATGTGTTTATTCTTTATATATATTTCCCTCTCATTTTTTTATCTAATAAAATCGATTTCCTAAATAAATCTTCAACCGATCAATTTAATCATACGCAATTAATTAAATATTTTGGTTTTATTAGTAATCCTGTAATTTAATTTATTTTGATATGCTTATTGGCACCCATGATTAAATTTTCATCACTTCAATTTACCTTACCTTGATTTCTATTTAGTAATATATTAAGTTATCACGTTTATCTACTTACCGAGTGCAAAAATTCATAGTTATCACAAGGATCAACAGAGTTAGTCACCTCAAAGGTAGGGTTAGAAGCCGCCTCAGATGCAGGATCAGCATAGTCAGCTGTCTCAGAGGCAAGGTCAGCAGAGTCAACCTTTAGAGTAAGGTCACCACAGTTAGTCGTCTCAGAGGCAGGGTCAGCAAAGTCTGCCTCTAAAGCAGCGTCAGTAGTCGACTTAGAGGCAAAGTTAGTAGCCGTCTCAGAGGTAGGGTTAGCAGAAGCAGGCACAAAGTATGAGTTAGTTGCAAACTTATGGGTGAGTAGAGCAAACAAATGAGTCACGGTATAAGAGTTATTGGGATGATAGATCCAAGAACAAGAGAACACCAGAGTCATGACATTGAGGTATTAGGGTGTTAGACACAAAGATGGACTATTCTTAGAATATAAGAATGGAGAGAGAAAGCGATTTGCAAACGAGGCTCAATAAGAAGTCTGCATCGACCCTCCATCTTATAGGAAAGGATGTAGTTAATGGTGATCAAGCGAATTCCTCTAGCAATGAGGGGGTAAGGAACCAACCTACATCCGTAACTCAAAAGGTGGTGAATGTGAAGAAAACGATAGAGAAGATACTGGAAGAAAAAAGGTTAGTGTCCGTTGAGGAAAGCCAAAGGAGATGAACTCCATTTAGTGCTGCAATAATGGGGAAACCTCTGCATCCAAAGTTTAAAATGCCTCAAATGACTCATTATGCTAGGAAGACAAATCTCTACCATCACATGCAGAATTATGAAGCGTTAATGATCCTGCATAGATGGGAAGATGAGATTATATGCAAGACATTCTTGCTTACATTGACAGGGTATGCAATGAAGTGGTTTAATAACCTGGTTGAAAGGTCTATTTCCTCATTTGATCAATTGCAAACTAAGTTATAAAGGCCTTGTGATCAACAGCCAGAGGAAAACATGTACTTTCTTACCCTCAAGCATGGGTACAAATAGTCTTTGAAAAGTTATGTGGACTGGTTTAAGGATGCCACCCTCGAAGTTCATGACTTGTAAGTTGGCGTTGCAGTTGCAATAGTATTACAAGGGACTAGATCGGGAAACTCCAAATATCATTGTCTTTAGATCAACCAATAACAACCTCAAAATTGTTCTCTAAAGTTTATTAGTACATTACCCAAGAGGAGGTGATGAAGATGGTATAACCTCGAGAGTCCAAAGAGAAAAGAAGTGAGAAAGGGACTCAGATGACAAAGTTGTAGTCATATCAAACATATCAGCCAAAGCCCTTAAGTTGATTTATGACAATTACACTCAGTTTACAAAGCCTCGAGCCTCAATTATGGCTACTATTGAAAAGACTGGATTGCTTTAGTTTTCGAAGAAAGCTAAAGGGAATTTGGGAAGAGATCTTGAATGTTACCTTTGTTTTCACTCTGTTTATGGGCATGCTATAGAGAAATATCGAGAGATCATAAGTCAATTCGAAAAGGTTTCTTGAGAAGGAAAATACTGGTATGCATGGAGGAATGAAAGAGTCCTCTGTCCTGCGCATGATAGAAGGGATAACAGAGCATGAGACAGATGTAGGGACAACGAAAATGAAGTAGGAAGAAAAGATAGAAGAAGGAATGATGATTGAAGCATAGGTCATGAGTATCATTAGAAGGATAATGAGCCAACAAGGGCTACTATCAATGTCATATCAGGAGGAGATTCGATGGCAAGTAACACATCCTCGTCATGGAAGGCTTATGCTCAACAAGCTTAGCAAGTTCATTTGATGATGCAAGAGATTGAGAATGGAGAACCTATCACCTTCAACCCAATTGATAGGGGAGCTTTCAACACACCCCATGATAACCCAATGGTGATCTCTGCAGTGGTGGCAAAGCATCTAATTGGTCGAATTCTAGTAGATAATGAGAACTCGGTAAATTTGATATATTGGAATTGTTTTGAAAAGATGAATATAACCAAAAACAAGTTAAGACTAGTCTCAATACCTTTGTATGGGTTCGCTAAAGAGAAGGTAAAAGTTGCTAGGGCAGTTCAATTGCCAATCACCTTAGGAGAAAGTCCTAAGAGCATAACTAGACAGGTGTTGTTCATGGTGGTGAAGTCAACGTTCATGGCTTACAACATGATTTTGGGACGGCTATTGTTGATTTATATAAGGGTCCTGATTTTTTAATGTTATCTATTGATGAAATTCTCGACTCCTAATGGTGTGGGGCAAGTGAGAGGAGATAAAAAACAAGCATGCTAAGGTCAGTATTGCAATAACATGTTAGAAGCTTAGATGATAATTACAATATAATGTAAGAGTTTTTTTAAACTCTTTTGCCTTAATAAAAAATTGACTTAATTTGATATATTGTATTTATGAATGAAACTGTTTTTATAGATATTGTTTATAGGGAGATATAAGGGAAGAATAGGATTGACTTGGACTTAATCCCTCCTAATAAGGGATAACAAACGTTAGGTTAGAGGTGTAAATGAATAGAACGTTTAATGAACGGTTTGTGAATATTTGCAATTTCTATTTGTTTATTATTCTTAATAAACGATCACGAATAGAGGTATGATTCATTTGTTTATGCTTGCGAGCAAACTCGTTTGATGTTCATTTAAAACCCGTTCATTTAATGAATCATTTAGTGTTTAATTACTGTTTGATAATAATAAACTTTTAAATTACATATTTACTTATAGATTATATCAATATGTAATTATTAAAATTACATATGAATGTAGGATTTTTTTAATTTAACATCATATATATTAGGGTGAATACAATTAGTTTATATATTTTTTTTGTTTAGTGTTCACGAACATGTTCGTTTAATGTTCATAAACATTTGTTTGTGAATATGTTCATTTAAAATTCATGAACACATGTTCATAAACATGTTCATTAATATTCGTAAACAAGTTTAACGAACACGAACACGTACATAAACAAGAACAAATTTAAAAAATAAATGAATGAATACGAACATTATAATGCTTGTTCATATTTCCTTTGTTTATACCCCTATACTAAACCTATCCTTCATTATTAAAATGTGTTTACATTTTGCAAAGCTAGATTTTGTGACAAGCTTTTTAACTTTTTCAACTTTATAGTGAATAGTTATCAATTCAATATGAATTTATTTTTAATTTTTTAGGTTGAAAATAAAATTTTTTACACGTACTTGCGTGTGTCATGGCATTGAAACCAAAGACGAATGCAAAGATAATTTGCATTACGTAATATCATTACTCGATAGAGAAGAAAGGCAGAGAGAGAGAGGGAATCGAGGCACGTGCGTATGCCCACACGCACACAAATACACACTTGGCTTTTACTAGCCACGTCATCCTCATCTTCCCTCTTTTATCCAACTACCTTCGGCCGTCCCCAAATCCTCTCTCCCCCACTACTTCGGCTGTTTCTCACTGTAGCCTTGGCCCACTCCATAAAATAAATAAATTAATTAATTAATTAGAAGCTTTTTCTCCTCTCTGTAATGTCTTTCCTCTTCATTTCCTCTCCATTTCCTTTCTCTGTATAAAATCTCAATTTCTCAACTGTTCTCTCCATTTTCCTTCAGAATTCTTTCTTCTTCGTTTACAGAGAAGAAAAAATAATAAAAATAATGCCTGCTTGGTGGAGTAAAAAGTCAAGTAAGAACAAAGAAGAGAGTACTCAAAATCAAAGTCCTCGCGGCACCACTGCCGGATTAATCAAGTTTTCACCCAACAAAACCGATGCTGCTGCTGCCGTTGCTGGCGGCGGCTGCGGTAGTGGTAAAAAGAAAGCAGCAGCAGCAGCAACCGCCGATGACAACAACTACCCAAAGAGCTTCGATAATGGAGGAGGGCTTGTTTTAAACACCCGTAATTCTCCTCGTGCCAGCAAGGATTTTGGCGTTGTTGGTGGTGGTAGTGGTGGTGGCTCATCCGGGTTTTCGGGTTTCGATTCGGATTCAGGGGAAAAAAGAGGGATTCTATTTCCATTGCCTAGACCATCTGGCTCGTCGGGGCAAAGTGATCGTGCTGTCGTGTTCGGATCTGGGTCACCTTCGGTTTCTTCTAGTGTTAGCTCTTCTGGCTCTTCTGAAGATAATCAGATTACAAATGATCCGGCTCAATTCCATGGCTGCAGGTTTCTTTTTTTCTTTCTATATACATATAAATTGGATTCTGAATTTTGAGAGATTTTAATTTTTAATTTTTTTTCTGAATTAATGGACGCAGTTACTTTTTTTTTTATGTATAAACAATGCTGTTATTAAATAATAATTTTAAAAAATACTTTTTTTCTCTCTTTTCATGGGTCTCACTTGTCATAGTTTCATTGCTTCTGTTTTTCCCATTTTGGGTCTGCCATCTGCTAATATTTTTCAGCTTTTGGAACTGAAATTCTCTCTCTTAATTTTTGCTGTCAGAGCTTTGTTATTTCTTTCAGTTAGAATACGAAGATTAGGTTTTTATCAACATTTGGTTCAAACCTCAAACTGTTTATTTTATTGTCTTTTTTTGTGGCAGAATTTCAGGACAGTTATAACATTTTTCCCCAAAGGTCAAACTTTTGTTTCACTTAACACTAATTTCTGTAAAATTAATCTCTACTATGTTTTCATATGGAAGATAATTCTTGATTGATAGTGTTGTATTCTTGCATCTATAAGTAACACAGTACATGTTTTTAAGGAACCAAAAATTCAGCATTGTCATATGATATTAAGTTCTTCACGTACAAATTAAGCATTTCTATAATGTTTAATAGAGCTGACAATGACATGGACTGAAATCCAGGTCATATATTGATCCCAGAGGCCAAGATGAAGTTAGAACGAACATGAGGTCGAGAAGCCCAGGTCCAGGACAAGGAAGGGAAACCAGCCCAACATCACCTCTTCATAATCGATTTTCTGGAGAAAGTTTCGATTCTTTTACAGGGAGAAAGGGATGTGGGAAATCTCAGTGTCATAAGTTGCCTCTTCCACCAGGTTCTCCTACTAGTTCTTCTGCCTTGCCTAGCACAAGAACTTGTGGAGTGAGTGAAAATACACCTTTTTCTCTATCAAAATGGCGTAGAGGGAGACTCTTAGGAAGGGGAACTTTTGGACATGTTTACCTTGGATTTAATAGGTAGGAATTACTTTCTGTATAGGTTGATTATCACAAGCCGCAAGAGCCATAAATGCTTAAAGAGTTTTATCTATCAGTAACAGAAAGTATATAGTTGCTGTCATGCACTTACGGTAACTACACTGCTAATATGCGAAACTAGAAAGATCTTTATGAAGCTTCAAAACACTACAGATTCCAAATAATTAGCTGAAGTTTGTTTATAGTTTTTCCCATTATGCTTCTCTAAATATTATCTATCCATCTTTCACAGTGAAAGTGGGCAGATGTGTGCAATAAAAGAAGTCAAGGTCATTTCTGATGATCAGACATCTAAAGAAAGCCTCAAGCAACTGAACCAGGTAATAGTTTGGTCTGATTCTCTCTGTATACTGCACTATACATAATCTCTGTTCACTTTGTGGTATATTTTTACCAGTTGATCTTGAAATCATTTACAAGTTGGCACATTTGAGTGTTTGGTTTTCTAATCCTTTTTAATATTAACAGGAGATAAATTTGCTGAGTCAGCTTTCTCATCCAAACATTGTTCGATACTATGGAAGTGAACTGGTATGGTTTTACATATTGCTTTAGAGGAAATGACATACTCATGATTCACTTGTATTACGAAATGGACAGAAAGGGGGAAGGGAGAATAATCAGTAGAATCCTCCTCCTGATACCAGTTAATTAGATTTTGCTACATAGTAAATCCGGTTTCCATTTTTCCAGGGTGAAGAAACACTCTCAGTTTACTTGGAATATGTCTCTGGGGGTTCAATCCACAAATTGCTTCAAGAATATGGTGCCTTCAAGGAACCTGTTATTCAAAACTATACGAGACAAATTCTTTCTGGGCTTGCTTACTTACATGGAAGAAATACAGTGCACAGGTACTTAGCTGTAGTTCTAGTTATGGATGCTTAGTTGTCTGTTATGCGGAAATACTGCTCCAACTGTGTCTTATGTTTTAAAGCTGTGGATTTCGCATTGCAGAGATATAAAAGGTGCAAACATATTGGTAGATCCTACTGGTGAAATCAAGTTGGCAGACTTTGGCATGGCAAAACATGTATGCTACCTTATCTGATCCCGGGGATGATGAGCTTGATTTTAAAACACTGAAGCTTCAATATATCTCAAAAATAGTTGTGGCTAAGAATAATAAGTTACTAGTAAATGACAATGATACAAATGCTGGTTTTGGTTCTAAAAAACACAGAAAAAGAATCGTCCTTTTATATATATATATATATATATATATATATATATATAGAAGAAGTTTATCCTTTATACAATAACTTGAACCCCAATTTTATGTGCAAGGTTAATATTGTTTTTTCTTTCTTCTTTTCTGAATTTATGGAACTGACTGTAGTCTTTAGGCAGAAAATCCAAAACCTTGATTAGCGTGATAAATTAGAAACTGTGAATGGAAACTGAAAATGGCCAGTGATCTTTTTTCCTTACTTTCTTTGTCTTTTCTTTTTCTGTTGTATTTAATTTTTTTTCAGTCTTTAGGCAGAAAATGTAAGACTTTTTTTTGGTTCATGGGGAGATACAACGGGAGAGAGGAACCTTGGTGCATCGGTAAAGGTTGCTTTTTTGTGACCTAGAGGTCACGGGTTCAAGTTGAAACAACCTCTCTGTTAATGCAAAGGGAAAGCTGTGTACAATAACCCTTCCTAGATCCCACAATGTGGGAGCTTTGTGTACTGGGTTGCTTTTTTCTTATAGGGAGGTCTATGGAGGGAAGGGGGATTCAAACCTTAAACCTAATTAACAAATTGGAAACTTGTGAATGGAAACTGAAAATGGCCAGTGATCTTTTGTCCCTACCTTCTATATTTTTTGCTTTTTCTGTTAATGATCAGTACAAGCCACTGATTTTGTTTCTTCTGATTCAGATAACTGCTTGTGGTACAATGCTTTCTTTCAAGGGAAGTCCTTATTGGATGGCACCCGAGGTATCATTTTTCTTCTCTCTCAACTATATGATCACAGAATCACTCCCTTTTTCTCATATTGGAAACATTTTAACTGCTATTCTAGTGTTAATAACGTTTCCTATTTGGCATCTCCCATTCTCCATGGAATGGCTCTCACTTATATTATTTTTCTGATCTCAGGTTATAATGAATACAAATGGCTACAACCTTGCAGTGGATATATGGAGCTTGGGTTGTACTATACTTGAAATGGCAACATCAAAACAACCATGGTGTCAGTATGAAGGGGTGCGGCATATTAATTAATCCAAACATCTTTCAGATAAAGTCTTTTTTTGTTTACCTCTAAACTTTTTAGGAATTAGGATTAATGCTTTCATTATTTTTGGATTCAACAGGTTGCCGCAATTTTTAAAATTGGAAACAGCAAAGATATTCCAGATATTCCTGATCACCTTTCTAATGAAGCAAAAAGTTTCATAAGGCTTTGTTTGCAACGAGAACCATCAGCTCGTCCTACAGCCTTGCAACTGCTAGATCACCCTTTCATTCGGGACCAAACAACGGCAAGAGTTGCTAACATCAGCATAACCAAAGATGCATTTTCTTACACTTTTGATGGAAGCCGCACTCCGGTATATACTCTTAGGATGCTTGTTTCCATTTTTTTTTCCTGATAACATTTGTTACTCTGGTTGCATGGATTTTAGTTTTTTATACTATAATGAAGACCCCTATACCCTATCCTGAACTGAACTGATTTAAAATGCTTATTAGAATAACTTCAGCTACTTGTTTTGAATATAGAAATATGGGATAAGGTGTAAATTTACCACTGCATTGTGAGTGGTCCAAATTTACAACTAATCTTTCAACTGGTACAATTTTTATCACCATACTTCTAATTTTGGAGCAAATTTATACTTTTAATTTTCAAGCAACTAGGGAATACTAAGTATAATATTCTGTTAAAAGTTGTTTTATAATTCAAAAAACAAATTTAAAAAATATCATAGGAAAAAAAAGACACGAAGCTAAATCTAGTTTTATTTTTTTCTTTCTTCTTTTATCATGGCATTTTCTACTATAGTGCCACATAATCCAAAGTTTTCTTTTTATTTAATATTTTTCATCATGGCATTTTCTACTAAATATAATGTCACATCACACCTTTTATCAGTTGATCTTGGCCTTTTTTCCCTGTCATGTCATCTTCAAGATTTTTTTTTTTGAATTATAAAACAGCTTCTAATGAAATGTTCTATGAAATATTTATCAATTGTTACATATTGACCAAATCTGCTCCAAAATTTGAAGTATTATGGTAATTGTGCTCTGGGCTTAAAAGCATAATGGTATTAGCGGTTAATTTGAACCACTCACATTAGTAAAGTAGTAGATGTTATGTCTCATCCCTAACATCATCATATGGTCTTTGCATGTGGTATTGTTTTGGAAATGGATACTGCACAAACAGAAACCTTCTGTGTATCGCACAAGGATTGATTCAGCTGAACTAATTGTGCCCACAACCTTATGTATTGGAATCTATAATTGGGTAAAAGTTATGGATCCAACTATTACTCTTCATACAGAAATCTGTTTGTTTTATGTATCCGTCTGGTTTGGGGACAGTGATAATCATTTGATCCGATTCAAGATTGATGTGTAAATAAGGCTCTGTGTTGTAGATATTTTTGCCTTCTTCCTTTTTACTATTTGTTTTTTGGTTCACTATTCTTTTTTAAATTTTTTGCTTTTCCTTTTTATTCACCTTTTGGGGAAAAAAATGCATTTAGCAAATGGAGCCTAAATGTTTCTTTAAGATAGAATGGTAAACATAAGTTGGCAAATATAAATGCTTATATCTGGATGTAATGGCATCTACCAATTACCATGGTTTTTTAAGTACGGGCCCTGTAACATACATAATGTTTTAAAGCAATTTCTTTGCAAATTATAATTTCTTCTAAGTTTATGATGCTTGTTCAAATTTTAATATATTAGACATAAAAAGTTAGACCATATTTTGCAAGCACAGTGAACCATATTCTTAGATTTGTTGTGAAATTTATATTTCTCTGTGTTCTTCCTTTTCAAACAGCAGCTATACTGTTATCTTTGTTTAGCACTTTCAAGTTTTGTATATATGAATGAACATTTGTTCTTGAAGGTTAAAGCTGGATTTCAGCTAATCTCTTTGTTATTTTAACTTTTTGAGCAGCCCGTATTAGAACTACATTCAAATAGAAATAATATCCTCTCATTTGACGGAGATTATGGGACACGGGGAGTCGCTACAACTTTAAGAAGTTTTCGGAGCCCAAGGTACTAACATATTGTCTTTCATTTCTGCACTCAAAATATATGCATTAAGTTCTAACACAACTTGCCTCTCATGCATCCATGCGCAGAGATAATGCAAGAACAATCACGTCTTTGCCTGTATCGCCTTGTTCAAGCCCTCTAAGATACAGTCCAGCACACAAGAGTTGTTTTCTTTCTCCTCCTCACCCAGCATATCAGTTTATAGGACAGAGTGGTTACAACTTAGGAGACTGCTCTGGGAGTGCATTGAAACCAAATCCAAGATACACTCAGGATGCTTGGCTTGAAACTTCACAACTAAAAGTCCAAACGCCTGGCACCTCTCCAAGAACGAGACCTATTTGAGATATTGTAAATAGCAATAGGGTAAGAATCCTTTTTCACGTTCTCCCAAATGCCAATGGAATCAAGTATACTTCTTGGATGAAAGGATCCTTGCTATTCTGGTAGATTTGGCAATCGCATTTTTGTAGCCAACAAGAATGAAGTGATTGCATCTTTTAACTCAAGGCTACCTGAAGTGGGAATATTAGGGAGAAACGGAAAAGATGAAGATGCTCAGACACTTGATCTTCGTTACAATCTCTTGTTTTTTTGTATATAATGGAAGGTGGTCTGGTCTGGTCTGGTCTGGTCTGTAACATTCACGCTGTTGTATAATAGTTCAGCATGTACGTAATGCATCACTTGTATTCAACAGGTCGTGTAATAGTATGCCATTTTTTTTAGCTACAGATGGAGTAGATCATTTGTATACCATTCCTTGCAGAAACGCTTCCTTTTTTTACGCCACATTGAAAAAAAAAATGAGATCATTACTGCAAATGTCAAACTGCCTAACACATGTTTAACATAATCAATTGAAAAACCGGCTCTGATTGGACCGTATATGCGACTCTTGTTCCCATTCACGTAAGTGGGGATTTGGTTCGGCCAAAATCATTGAATCTGGATGGTATGAATCTGGTCAGGGTCCTGAACCATTCACTTGCGAGGATGAGACAAAAACCAATTTGACCAATTACCTTATTGTTATTTTGTGAGAAATAAAATTCATAATTTGTAAAATCCTATGAGTTTGACAAGTCATTCAAAATAATTAAAATAGTTCTTGTATAGATCGAAAATATTTATTATTAAATCATAATAAAAAATATTGTTTATTTATATTTATTATTTAAATAGTAATATAAATACATTTGCCAAATACAATAAAAGAATAATAAGTTGTTAGTTCAAGTATAGATAAGCAATCTAAGAAGGGATTGAATTGGATTTACTCCAAATTATTAATAAATATAAGTTAAAAAAAGACAATTCAATGATTATATAGGAATATAAAAAATAATTGAATTGTAAAGGAAAAAGAATAGAGAAATCAAACTCATTGATTTATAAAGATTCGGTCCTTCTAAGGCACCTACATCCTTTCCCTTAGCATCCCATACCAATTTGTCTAGTCCACTATGAATTTAACTACCTTTCAGGGTTAAATTATAATCTTTACACTACCTTTTCAAGGCTAAAATTTAACCTCTGCACTACATTTTCAAGGTTAAAGTATATCCTCTACACTATATTTTCAAGGCTAAGGCATAACCTCCAAATTCATGTCTTTTCTAGACTTGATAAAAACCTCAAAACCTCTCAAAATATGTTTCTACAAGAACTCATAAAATTGCTCAAGAGGATACCTCACCTCTTGATCAAATTGTAAGCTCTAAAATATTTTTGCAAATATATGACCGCTGTAAGGTTGGATGTTCTAAACATAGAAATGAAGAATGAATCCAACTTGGTACAAAGATTAAAAAATTAAGCTGCAAACCCTTGACTGCTCTTGATTTGCTTGGAAGAACTAAATCAAAGTTCTTACTAATGAAATCCCATGTCTCTCTTATTGTATATAGTGTTGGAAGATTCTTTACGAGTGAAAATAAGTTTGGAGCCATTGGTGTTAAGTTGGAGGAAAGAGCCGTTTGCTGCCACAAAAACTAAATATTGGAAGCTTTTTAGGCATGAGGATCGATGTCTAACAGAGAAGATCTTTTTATGTCAAAGGGGATCAATGTGATGAGTTAGTGACAATGGTGTAATTAGTTAAAATTTTATAATCTGACATTTTCCCTTCAAAAATATTTTCTTATTTTCCAAAATTACTTGATTAAACCAGAAAACATTTAATACCATGTAATTTTAAGACTAAGTGAATCTACCAAGTATATAGTAATTTTTCAAAATAATTAATCAAATATATTTTTATTTTAGGAACAAAAACTCTCGTAGTTCATATTAAAAATTTACTTTGTTTTCTGATGCAAACTGCACATTAATTAAAAAAATAAATGAATAATAAATTTAATTTTATTAAAAAATAAAAGGATGGCCACACTGTGCCACCGCAAAGTGGCATAGTGCGCGCCGCACACTGTGCCACAAGAAGCACAGTGCGTGCGGCTCAGGCACAGTGTGTGCGACAAACTGTGCCGCACACTAGGCATACACTCCCGCACAAGACCCTCTCCTGCATAGATCACTCTCACGCCTAATGTGCGCGTTTGAGCATTAATTATTTGATAATTTAACATATTATATCTCGTGAGACACACAATACATTTAAATTAATTAGGACAAATGACAGAAGTGTAATTGTGGCCCTATTCATCTTTATAAATAACATGTCAAATGACTCCTTAATTCAATTAATATTTTTTTTTCTTTCCAAGACTCTTGCTCAGCTTCTGACTTAAGCATCGGAGTGCGCACGTAAAGACAAATCCCTACGTCTCTTTGAATTTTTTTTTCTACAATGTTCTTGGCATATACATGGACATGAAGATCAAGATTCCTATGACATGTAAATTTATTGTAGTAAACAGGCAACAACAATTGGTGTCGTCTGTGGGAATTCGATACAAAAAGCTTTATGATAAAAGATGGTGAGAACATGATCAACAACAAGGGACGTGAATGAGGAAGAAGATTCGATTAACTCTCCTAATCATCAAACGCATCAGGAAACACAAGTTCCAGAAGCTGAACCTGCGAATATGGTCCCGAGAGAGGAATTCGAAGCTCTAAAGCAAAGAAATGAGGAGACGACTCAAGCATTGAAGGTGCTAGTAGATTTCTTCAATGAAGCACTTCCGCAAATGAGTCTACCATCATCTATTCAGAATCTCGCTACAGGAAGTCAACCACAACAGACTAATGAGGTAGACCTTGGGAACCAAACCTGTCTGGGAGATCAATGGTGGTAGATTGATGCGCAATAGAGAGGTGTGCAGCAGACCAAAGTGTAGTAGAGTGAAGCACAGTAAACCGATGTGTGACAGACCAATGTGCAGTAGACAGATGTGCAACAAACCAAAGTGTGGCAGATTGTAAGTGCAGACTCAGGGCCATAGTCTGGGGAGCATCGGTTTAACGATATTGGAGGTACTGGGATGGTAAACCTATCGACCTTAAAAGGAGTTTACATGCAAGTGCACGTAGTCTTCAAATAATACGGAGATAAGTCCAGAAATATCGTCCCACAGAGATTGGTGTCGCGAAGCCTAGCTAAGTACCAGATACTATTATCTATGATATATCCTAGCAAATTATGAATTTAGTTAAGGGTGATCTACAAAGGCTAACAAAGCAAAATAAAATAAAATAAATGAAAATAACAACATTAAAATAAAATAAAATAAATGGAAATAACAACATTAAAATAAAATAAAATAACAGTAATTGAAATTAAAAAGCAAATAAGAAATACTTACAGTAGAAATAATGAAAATAAAATAACTGCAAAAGAAAAGAAACAAAAATGCAAATTAGTAAAATGGAAGGGTAAAAACATATTTTTCTAACTATAAGGGTCTAAAATGCAAATAATGAAAATATGCATGAAAATCCTAAAATGAAAATAAAAATGCATGAACATGAAAAAAAAAATTAAATCAAAACTAATGCAATTGAAAAATAATGAATTAATGCATGAAGTTCTTAAACTAATACATGAAAATGCCTAAGTAAATGAACTTGAAATTAAACCAAACTTTACCTAATCAAAGAACTATATGACTACTACCTAAGACACCTAAACTGTACCTAAAACAATACCTAAATGCATAGAATTAATGTGAATATAAAACCTGGACAGAATTGAAATTTAATGCAAAATTGAATTGAAAATGTAACTAAATGCTTATGAAAAATTATCTAACTTAACCTACACTTAGACCACTAATTATATAAACCTAAAATGAATTAATATTAATGAAATATGACCTAAATAATGATCAAAACAGTAAGTAAAAAAAATCTGGACAGTAAACTCCTAAGGAACGCCTAAGCTAAGGAGATTAATGAAAATGCAATGTAAAATGCTTCCTAAAATTACCATAATGCTTCCTAAAAATCCTAAGATGAGTACTTGACACTAACATGTTTTAAAACTAATGAAATGCACTTAAATTGAACACTAAACAGCCATGAAATGCTAAAACAGTAACTGCAAAACTGATCAAGAAATCAAAATGCAATGCATGAACAAAATATGAAATGACTAAGGAAACTAATCCAAATTGACTCCTAAAAAATTCCTAAAATTTATATGATGTAAACATGAGATTATACTACTGGAAATGCACTTAAAATATGCCAAAAACAGACCAACAAAATACCACAAAGGACGCCTAACAGCAGCAAAAATGACAAGGTAGAATTTGATGCAAACTAAGTGAGATGCTAGTTGAGACTTTACTCAAACACCTAATATACTCAAACCTAAATGCAATACCCTTAACATATATTCTAAATGACCTAAGAAACAACTAAAATACCTTCAAAACAGAACCTAAATGCACTAAAACAGAACTGAAACTGCTAATAAAATAGCAAAAACCAAAAACAATGCAGGGTACCTAGCTAACCCCTAACTTGAACCAGCTTACTTTAAATATTTTTTTTATTTTTTTAAAAGATTTTTAAAAACTGTTTTACCCCAATAAACTAGACTCCTAACTCAGTAGAATAAAATAATAAAAAATCATTTTAAAGTTTGAAAACAAAAAATAAAAATATTGACTCTAGACTAGCCTAAAATAAGACCAACTTCTTACATATCCTACTTTAAACATTTTTTTATTTTTGTTTTAAAGGACTTTTAAAAATGTTTTAACCCAATAATCTAGACCCCTAAAACAGTAGAAATAAAATACTAAAAATTCGTTTAGAAGCTTAAAAATATAAAATAAAAATTGCAAAAGGAAACTATGGACCAAGCTCCCTCACAAGAGCTAAGGAGGTGATTTTTCAACCTCTCAAGCTCCAATGATCATGGGGCTCAATTATGAACCAAAATCAAAGGAAAAGAAAGAGTAGAAGATGATTAAAGTTGCTGGAAATTTAAAGAAACAAAAAGCTTAAGTAAAGAGTGCAAGAATGTAGTAAAGAGTAAAGGACAACATCATGAAAACTTGTATTTAACTTGCAAAATTGTAAAGAACTTCAAGGAAAAAATGGTGGCTGCTCTAAACTTGTAAAGACATAAAAATGTGCTGGAAAAGTAAATCTAAGAAACCTTATGCAGCCCACCCTAGGTTAGGTCTCATAAAGTTGCTTATATGGTCACTTAACCTACGGATACAATGGTAATTTCCTATCCTAGATGAGTTGGCATTAATTACCACTTGTTTTCATGTCCTTGGCTCTTTAAAATAGATATTTCCATGTCATTTAAGTACTCACTTCAGCCATGGACATCTTATCTCTTCTAGTACCTTCCTTTTTGTCTTCTAATGCACATAAGCATGCAAGGTGGCAAGGGCATGTGTTCTCCATGTGTTGGCATGTGTCTTTTGTTCTTATTAACTAAGAGTGAGTAGGATGATGACATGTGGCATGCTAGATGTCAAAAGATGAGAGAGTAAATGAAGAGTCATGCTCCCTTGTCTTGTAGTGGTCCAATATCCTTTTTTGCCCATTTTCGATCTATTTTCTACCGAAAAGACTGAAATTCATCTATAATTTATTTTTCTGCAAAATATGAGGAATTTAATAAAATTAAGGGAATAATTAATAAAATCATGGGGGAATTAAATAATTATTAATCAATAAAGTACTAAAATAACTCTATTCTCATAGAGTTATCAAAACCTAAATGAAGCAAACATGTCAAAATACCGCCATGATATCCGACTCGAAAACTGACTCAACCTAGAATCCTGAGTTGGAAAGAGAAGGAGACAGGCGAGCTGGAGGGAGAAGGAGATTGGCACCTTCTACTCATGATAAGGGGAAAAGAGTTACAGATCAAGTAGATCCATCTAGGATGAGGAGCTAGTCCACAGCCCAAGAAACAGATGATGTCAAGAAGATGATTGAGAACATTTTGGAAGAGAAAAAGCCGGTGTAGGTGGAGGACAGCCAAAGGAGATAGATACCGTTTAGTGCCTCAATCATGGAAAGACACTTGCCTCTTAAATTCAAGATGCCTCAAATGATTGCATATGTAGGAAAGGCTGACCCGTATGTAGACCTGGCAATTCATGTCTATAATTCGTTTTCGTGTCATGTAAAATCGTGTTCATGTCGTGTAAAACACAAAAGTTTTGTGTAAAAATTCGTGTCAACACGAAAAACTAAAAACCCTATTTTTAGCATTTAACTTGTTCATATATGATTTTCGCTTAATTTTAGCCCATGTCACCTTTGTGTTTTTTATTCATATTGTTTTCGTGTCATGTCACCATGTCGTGTCTAGGATTGTCAGGTCTACCCATATGATCACATGCATAATTATGAGTTAATAATACTCTTCCACAGCTGGGAGGATGAAATTATATGTAGAGCATTTTCGATCAATCTAACGGGTCATTGAATGAAATGGTTTAATAGTTGGAAGGAGGGGTCTATTTCTTCATTCGACCAACTGCGTAGTGATTAGTGAATTCTTAAATGCTTTCATGATTAATAGTCAAAGGAAGCGATGTACCTAGTGACTTTGAAGCAAGGCAATAAGGAATCTTTGAAAAGTTATATGGACAGATTCCATGATACTATTCTAGAGGTTTGTGATTTGCAAGCTAGTGTTACTGTGGAGGCTAAGTTGCAAGGGACCAAATCTGAAAAATTACAACAATCGCTTTCTCTAGATCAACCAATAACACTATCAGAGTTGTTCACCAGGGCTAACAAATATATCACTCAAGAGGAAGTATTGAAAATGATATAGACTCATGATCTCGAAGGAGGAAGGAAACAAAAGAGGGAATCTATTGACAAAGGTGCAGACAAGTCCAACAAGGCTCCAAAGCTGAGATATGAAAACTACACTTGACTTAATGAGCCTAGAGTTTCTATTCTTGCAGCTATAAAGAGGTTTGGATTGTTGCAATTCCCTGAAAAAACAAAGGGAAGTTAAGGAAGATATGCGGATTCCTACTACTATTTTCGTTCTACAAATGGGCACTCGACCGAAAAGTGTCAAGAACTCATGAGCCAATTGGAGAAACTGGCTCGAGATGGGAAGATAGACAGATACATTGGGAGAAACAAGGGAGCTGCTATTTCCCACGCAATCGGAGAGATAATTTGCCTTAGAATAGGCAATATGACAATAATAGAAGAGAAGGGGACTAGATAGAAGCAAGAATGATGAAGCAAGGGATGATCAGAGGGGCCAGCAGGAAGACAATGAGCCTACAGGCCTAACAATAAATGTTATCTCTAAAGGAGATTCAATTTCTAGAAGTTTTACTTTATCGCAAAAGACATATGCCCGCCAAGCATATCAAATTAATTCTATAATGGAGGAAAAGTAGGACGAGGAGTCTATTGTATTCACCCCCTCTAACAAAGGAGATGTGATCACTCCTCAAGATGATTCAATGGTAATATCTACGGTAGTGGCCAAGCACCTTATTAGCCGAATTTTGGTGGCTAATAGAAGCTCGGTAAATCTCATAAATTGAATTGCTTTAAGAAGATGAACATCAGTGAAGATAGGTTAAAACCTACCAAGACACCATTTTATGGCTTTGCAAGAGAGAAGGTGAACGTAGCCAAGTTCATACAACTACTCGTCATTTTAAGAGAAACCCTAAAAATATGACCTGACAAGTGTTGTACATGATAGTAAAGTTAAACTTCATAGTCTAAAATGTGATCCTTAGTTGATGGCTGTTGAATAACCTGAGGGTTATGATCTCTCCGTGTTACTTGTTGATAAAGTTTCCCACACTTAATAAAGTAGGCCAAGTCAAAGGAGACTAGAAGAAAGGAAGGACATGTTATATCGAGTCCATCACTTATAAAGGGACTCGGAATAAGAAAACCCTTGCCATTGCTGACTACTTAGATGCAAAGAAGAATGGAGAGGATTTGAAATTTTAATCTTTTTGAAGTTTTTGTTAATTGAAGATATGTTATTTGGAACATTTTACTATTCTTGATTATCAATTGTTATTATTATTATGCAATAAATTAATAAAGGATGTTCATAATTCTCATCATTTACTCTTATTATCATGATTGCATATCTTGCAAAAGGAATGCAAATACCTTGTCAAACTTGAAACGAAAAATGTGCGAAGTAGGCTACGCATGGACTTGAAGCAAAAAGTGCGCGAAGTAAGTCATGCGTGAAGACCAAAGTGCGTGGGCTTGAAGTAAAAAATGTGCGACGTAAGCAACGTACTGAAGAAAAAGGCCTAAAGCAAAAAATATGTGAAGTAGGCTACGCATAGACTTGAATCGAAAAGTGATGCGTTAAGACAAAAGTGCCTATGCTTAAAGTGAAAAATGCGTGACATAAACCACGCACTAGAAGAAAAGGCCTAAAGTGAAAAATGCACAAAGTTGGTTGTGCATGAACTTGAAGTGAAAAATGCGCAAAGTAAGTCATGTGTGAAGACAAAAGTGTCCAGGCTTGAAGCGAAAAATGCAAGGCATAAGCCATGCACTTGAACAAAAAGGCTTGAAGCGAAAAATGCACGAAGTAAACTACACATGAACTTGAAGCAAAAAGTGTGCGAAGTAAGTCATATGTGAAGACCAAAGGAACACAGGCTTGAAGCGAAATGTAAGCCACGTATGTAAAAGACAAAAAAATGTACAAGCTTGAAGCAAAAAATTTGAGACGCAAATCACAAGCTTGAAGCGAAAAATGCGTGAGGTAAGTCTATTTATTATATAATACAAGTTTAAGTACGTGTTAATTAAATGTGTAACTACCAAAGAGTTCTTTGTAAAAGATTAGATTCTTTTACAAAGAACTGGCGAGCAATCGATGTGGTTTATACTTAATTAAAAATAAAAATAAATGAATAATAATTTTGATTTTATTAAAAATAAAATAAAATAAAAAGATGGCCACATGACATAGTGTGCACAACACACTATGCTGCATACACCGTGTTGCACACTAGGCCATGCGGGCATACACCCCTACGCTGGACCTTCTCCGGCATAGAACACTCTTACTCCTAGTGCGGGGCTCAAACGCATGCTTAGACCTTAATTATTTGATAATTTAACGTATTATATTCTGCGGAATCCACATTAAATTTAAATTAATGAGGGCAAAGGATAAAAGGGTAATTGTGGCCCAATCCTCCTCTATAAATAATAGATCAGATGATTCTTTAATTCAATTAATTACTCTTTTTCTTACTGAGACTTTGCTCAGATTTTAACTTAAGCATCAAAGTGCACGTGTATAGACAAATCCTTGTGTCTCTTTGATTTCTATTTTTTCTACAAAGTTCTAAACATATATGTAGACATGAAGATTGAAATTCCTATGACATATAAATTTATTGTTATAAACAGACAAATTTTGGCATCAAACAAAACAATATCACAGGTATAGTCTAAACACTCCTCAATCCATACAGTTTCCTATTGAATGTCTAACCTTTTGCTAGTTTATGTATAAAATGTGAATTTGAGAAATGGGGAACAAATATTGAACAAACAATACATGCAGTGCTTTTATTTTTTTTTAAGTTTATATACGTTTTTAAAAGATTTTTCAATCCTTAGCTTGGTGAGAAATTTGGTTTTTGGAATAGTTTATCACTGGTTTCTTCTTCATTTTAGCTTTACATTTTTGCTCACTATAATTGTTTGTCACAACCTGATACATCACTTGTTTCTATGGAAGTCAAAATTAGGGCCAGAAAAAAAAATTTAATTGATTGAAGCCTTTGCTGTACCGTTTGAATATGTATAGTATAGGCATCGACTCAACTTGCTTTAATAAATAATTATAATTTGAATTCATCAAATCATAGATTTCTTAGAAAATCCGATAGCATAACAGCTTATTACTAACCTAACCCTCCTGCAAGGTAAACACAACATAACGCAACCCCAACCACAATATATTCACCATAAAAGCAACTCAGAATTTCATAACCATTGTCAATGGACAACATCCAACATGCTACCATTTTTTTTCATACAACTATTTTGCTCTTCCAATTTGGCATAATTGCAAACCTCATCAATATAGATACTAGAAGGCATATCATAGCTGATGAAACTATAACATCATCATACATCCCACATGCTCGACATATATACTACTACACTGTGCATGACTACATAATCTGTGTATATATATACATATATGTACAAACAAAACATAATGCTGCTATTAATACCTCAAGCTAACTACCAAGCATCTCAGAGTATCGACCCAACTGTAGTCCACCCGAGACTATCATGAGCTAATCTGTGAGGAAAGGAAGAGGGGTGAGCTTGGAAGGCTCAGTAAGGGAAAATATAAGTAGCAAAAATCAAAACTAACTTAATGATACCTTTATAAGACCCTGCATGCCGAAAATCACAATAAAGAGCACTATGCAATTCTTTAGAAATCATATTTATAAATGGCATCGAAAATTATTAGATGTGCGATCAATGAATCATGGTCCACAATCATAACATTTAAAGTCTGCTATGCAATCATCAGAAATAACATAGCCATATATGCACTTATAAATCATATAAATCATATATTTCAAAAACATACTCAAACATCGTTTCAAGAAACAAGTCTGGCATATACGTAAAAGTGTGAGGTTGCACCAATCAATCTCATGTCTAGAGCACATATCATCATCACCGGTTCACTGTAGCGCTATCAGTGAACTTACTCGTTCCTTTTTAGGAACTGTTCCTCTCTAGGAACCTACTTATTTGCACACAAGCTTGCCAAGCCATTGATCAAACAATACCTGACAATTTATACCGATCCTCTTGCGGTAGGACTAAACCAAATACAGATCCTCTTACGGCAGGATCAACCTAATACTTGCTCTAGTAATTTAAAAGTGCTATTCTCACAAAATCATCATGAAAGGGTCCAATCCCAACAATATTCAGACCATGATTGAAAATCATAGTGTGCTGGAAACATATCGTTTATCTCAAAACCCTGTTACCTCTCTCTTAGCCGTTAAATCCATATAAAAATTTATATAAAAACATCACATTTGGCTAAGTATGAGAAAAGCATGCTAAAATTAATTTTATTTCCTTTAAAGTACAATGCATTATTAGTTTATAAATCAAAACTCTACAGGCATGCAAGGATCTCAAATAAACACTGGGGTAACTATTTTACAAGTTCATCGTTTCCTTTTTAAATAAATCATGACGTAAATCAATCAAGCGCACTTTGCATAAAAATCAAGGAGTCAAAGCACGATTAAAACAAGAACTTATAAAATATTTCAAATCATGCAATTTCTACTTATACTTCCACTTACTCTTATATATGTCAATTGCACCACTAGGCCCACATTTTCAAATTCTGCGCAAATTGCTATGTAGCTTGATGATTAGCTACATATAAGAATTATACGATATATTAGTTCCCTAAATTTGTGTTAATCATACTAGCTCATTCATTTTTTTCATTTTTTGTCGAGCAATAGAAGTTACTATTTGACCCTACTGTTCACATGTAATTCTGACCTTTGTGCACTAAAATTTATATTAATAATTATGGAAGTATCCAAAAATTATGAATCAAAGACCATGTGAAACCTAATTCAATTCTATATTCAGATAGGCAAAATCACAATTTTACTTGTTAGCTTTAAATTGCCATATATATTTTGAAATGACAAAAACTTAAGTAAGCTTTAATGTTTTAATTCATATTGTAAATTTGCCTTATCACACATGATTTTCTCAATCCATTTTCAAGTGAACATATGAAACATTAAGACCATCATTTAATGATACATCCTTGTTAGTCTTAATACTTTATAAATGTTTTGAATATTTTAGAAAATCACTTGATGAATTTTTGGACTATGTTTTCATTTGAGAAAGTCAAGAAAAACTCCCACATAAGTGCCAATATATTTTGGGTTGAATTAGGATCAAAGACCACATCATTTCTAACCCAAAAAGTGCAGGAAATCACCTTCTGGAAAGAAGGGATCGATCCCCTAAGGGAAGGGATCGATCCCCTAGTGGCAGTAAGCTTTTTGGTGGAAGAAAAGGTCCCTCAGCCCAGAAAAATCAGTTCTGGAAAGAAGGGATCGATCCCCTAAGGGAAGGGATCGATCCCCTAATGGCAGAATGGCTCCCAACGGCTAAAAAAGGTCCCTCAGCCCAGAAGAATCAGATCTGGAATGAAGGGATCGATCCCCTATGAAAAGGGATCGATCCCTTTGCCCGAAAATAGCCAGTAACGGTTAGTTTTGTGAGATACAACGATCATATTCAAATTTGGCTCCACCCAACGTTCACAAATCATCCAAGGGACTATAAATAGAGACTTAGAAGCTAAAGGAAGGTAGAAGAACTACTCAATCAACTCCAATACTCATTTTCCTCAAATCCTCAAGCCTCAACAACAAATCTAGAGCTACAAAGTCTTCATCTTCCATCATTCTCATATTCTTTGTATAGAGTAGCACAAATCTTGTATAGGCTTTTTCCTTGAACTTAAACATTGAAATCACTTGCCTATCTAGAGGCCCTTCTTTGATTACATTATTTGTAAACCAAATCAATCCTTGTAAAAAGGGGAGGTTTCTCTTTAGCCTTAGAAAAAGAGGGAGGTTTCTCTTTAGCCTAAGAAAAAGAGGGAGGTTTCTCTTGAGCCTAGAAAAAGAGGGAGTGTAACAAATTCAAGGATAGTGAATTTGGGAAAATCCTTAGGAGCGTCTCAAGGTAGAGGACGTAGGCAAGGCTGCTGAACCTCTATAAATCATTTGCGTAATTTTCTCTATCCTTACTCTCTTTACTTATTTGCAATTATATTTGTGTTTATTGTATTGAATCTATATTGTATAATTTCCTAGCTTAGAGAACTTAGAAAATATTAATATAGGCTAGAGAATTTAGAGGAACCGAAAAACGAGCTTAAGGTTAGTTCAAAACTGATTCACCCCCTTCTCGGTATAGCCTCTAAGAGCCAACAATTGGTAGCAGAGCTTGGGCTCGAGATTGATTTAGACTATCCTCTATCGAGCAAAACGATCCTAAATGGCTCACTTGAATGTAGGCACACCCCTAGGAGAAGAGGGACACTCATTAGTTAGACCTCCACTCTTCAATGGTGAGAATTACTCCTATTGGAAAATTAGGATGATGTTATTTGTGCAATCCAATGACTATGAAGCGTCGAGAGTAATTCTTAATGGCCCTAGAATCCCAATAAAGAAAGTAGATGGAAAAGATGTCCCTAAGAGTGAAGATAAGTGGGACACCAATGACATGAGATTGGCACAATTGAATGCCAAGGCTATGCACACCCTCTTTTGTGCTTTAGGTCCCAATGAGTATAATAGAGTATCCTTATGTGATAATGCTAAACAAATATGGGATAAACTAGCCATCACACATGAAGGGACAAATCAAGTTAGAGAGACCAAAGTAGGAATGCTCACACATGATTATGAGCTATTTAGGATAAAAGAAAATGAGTCCATTAGCGAAATGTTCACTAGGTTTAATGATATAATTAATGAACTTGAATGTAGGCACACCCCTAGGAGAAGAGGGACACTCATTAGTTAGACCTCCACTCTTCAATGGTGAGAATTACTCCTATTGAAAAATTAGGATGATGTTATTTGTGCAATCCAATGACTATGAAGCGTCGAGAGTAATTCTTAATGGCCCTAGAATCCCAATAAAGAAAGTAGATGGAAAAGATGTCCCTAAGAGTGAAGATAAGTGGGACACCAATGACATGAGATTGGCACAATTGAATGCCAAGGCTATGCACACCCTCTTTTGTGCTTTAGGTCCCAATGAGTATAATAGAGTATCCTTATGTGATAATGCTAAACAAATATGGGATAAACTAGCCATCACACATGAAGGGACAAATCAAGTTAGAGAGACCAAAGTAGGAATGCTCACACATGATTATGAGCTATTTAGGATAAAAGAAAATGAGTCCATTAGCGAAATGTTCACTAGGTTTAATGATATAATTAATGGACTTAAGGCTCTAGGCAAGGCTTATTCCAATGTTGAAATGGTAAAGAAATTTTTGAATAGCTTGCCTAAGTCATAGGAGACAAAGGTAACCGCAATATATGAGTTTAAGGATCCAAATACCTTGTGTCTAGATGAGCTTATGGGCTCCCTACTTACATATGAAATGAAAATGAAAAAAAATGAAGTGCCTTCAAAGAAAGTAGGGGTAGCACTTAAGTCTTCCACTCATGAGGTCCTTGAAGATGATAGTGATGAGAGTGGAAATGAGGAAGAGAAGGAAATGGCAATGTTTGCCAAAAGATTTAATAGGTTCATGAGAATGAACGAAAAAGAAAATAATAGGAGACATCAAAGAGGGGAGTCAAGTAGAAGAGAAAAAGACCCTTTAGTGTGTTATAAGTGTAATGAACCGGGTCATACTAAGTTAGATTGCCCCTTACTTAGGAAAGAAAAGGATAGGAAACCTAGGAAGAAAGCATTTGTGGCTGCATGGAGCGATAGTGATAGCTCCGATGAGGAAAACATAGATAATGAGGTAGCCTACTCATGCTTTATGGCTATTAGTGACGATGAGGCTAGCTCTAGTTCTAGTGAAGATAATGATTTTACATTTGACGAGTTACAAAATGCTTTTAATGAATTAGCAAATGAATTTCAATGCATGAATTCTAAATATAAGAAAATCATTGCTAATTTGAAAATAGAAAAGGAAACCTTGACCAATGTTAAGCTATAATTAGAAAAGAAACTAGAAGAGGCCAACTTAGAAATAAATGAGTTGAATGAAAAGAATACAAATTTGCATAACCCATTTACTAGGTTTTATATGGGTCAACAAAAGCTAGATCATATGTTAGAGATCCAAAGAGCTTCTTTGAAAAAAATGGGTTAGGCTATAATGCTAAACAAAAAGAAACTCATCTTAAGAATTTCCTTGTGAGCAAAAATGCTATGCATGATTTATCTCTTACATGCTCACTATGCAATAGAATAGGACACTCTTCACAAGCATGCACATATAGAAAAACCACATTTAGAGGAAGAGTAGTTAGAAAAATGTGGGTGCCAAAGCATGCTATGAATAATGATGAATTATGCTTGAAATGGATCCCAAAAGGATCAAAAATTATTTGCACTAACTCTCATGGACCCAAGAAAATTTGGGTACCAAAACATGCTTAAATTGTTTGTTGTAGGAGTGTTAGAGCATAGAGTTACAAAGAAACAATAGGGTTGAATGCTCTACACACCTTTATGGAGATTGCTTGTGCCAATGAAAAAAAAGGAAAAGCTTGAGGATCCATCACAACAATTCTTCAAAGGATAGCTCAAGGTGGACTCAACAATTCAAGGCAAAGCATACTCAAGCAAAGGAGTTTTTGTAAGCTTAATTCTTTACTCCTTAAAACTTTTATTTGATTATTTGTGCTTTGATGAGAAATGTGGTTGATAATCTTTGTGAGTTGAATGAATAAAGAAAAGGCATGTTGAATGATTTTTGATTGGTTAATGGATAGTTCTTGAGGCATTGGATGATTGGATGAAAAGCATGTTTAGTTATTTTGAAATGATTATTGGATTTTTGCATTTTGATCAAGTTTTCTATGTGTTGATAATGTATTTACTTGCCTCAAATAGCCAAATATGTCATATATGTAAAATGTCATGTCATGTGCATTAATAAAGAACTTGTATATTGGAAATCATGGCATAATGTTCACAAGTATGATGATTTGATGTTATATGTGCTTAAAATCTATGTGAACAAGTTTGTTTTGGCATATTTGTGGTTTCTAATGCTTTAGTTTTGTCGAAATATGCTTAACTCTCAAAATGACCTCCTTTGAGGCCAAAAATGCATTTTATTGTGTAAATTCTTCCAAAATTGCAAAATCTTTTGTAAAATGATTTTTCATTCATGTTTTTCATTCATACAAGTCCAAAATCATGTTTTACAAATGTTTAAACCCTTACTTGGACTTAAAATACTCAAAAATGAAGTTTTGGTACCTCAAAGGTTGGATTTTCTGTCAAAAACTGCAGAAATAGGATGAGGGATCGATCCCTCAACAAGCAGGATCGATCCCCCTTGAGCAGAATGCAGGAAATCTGCATTCTGGAGTTAAGGGATCGATCCCCCTCCTCTAAGGATCGATCCCCCAGGCAAAAATGGGTTTTCTACACTTTTTCAACCGAATTTGAGAAGGATTTTTCACTTTCTTGATATCTTCCTTTTTCTCAACTTAAAATTCATTGTTTTAACTTCTTTTTTATGATCTTTATAACATGAAAATCCATTATTGATTAATATCATGCCTCAACTCCATCAATTTGTATCATTTCCAACAAATAGTATCACTTTCAACAATCAATACCATTTTTCTTGAGTTCACAAGTACAAAATCAGTTTTCTCCTTGAAAATGGTCATGAATTGCATAAATCATGAAATAATCTTGAAATATATTTTCAATGAATGCTTAAACATAATTTGAGAATTATTTCATTGATTTGTGAGTAATTTGAGAATTTAATGAGCTTGTGCATAATGACTATTGATCATATCTTTTGTTCATCTTAATCAAGCATGCTTATAGGATTATGTTTATTAGCTTGACTCAACTACTCCAGTCTAGGTTTCATGATCATTATACATCTAGTGAATTGATTTCAAATGTAAATTCAACAATTGGTAATGGTCATTGGCCTATAATTTGTGGTGGTAAATGGATCCTAAATGTTCAAATGCATGAAACGTTATCATCCATGTACTTAAATTTTTCTTATAGCCAAACTATTAAAGAACTTAGGCTTTAATGACAACACCAACATTCAAAGATAAATGCAAACTTGAACATATGTATTTTGATTAATATCCATGCATTCATTATTTGAATCTTTCCTTGTTCATAATTGGTTAAGGACTTGAATTGGAAAATGAGCATAGGATTTTTGTACTTGAAACCATGGAAGAAAATGTGTTTGCTTGAATACCTTGGTTTTTTGAATCTTCAATATGGTATAAATTTGTGAATATAAATATGGATTAATACTTTATGATAGTGTGTTATTTGATCCATATGCATATTTGATGATGTGAGTTGTGTTCTTGGATATTTAGAATGATTATTTTCTTAACATGAACACACTACACATAAATATTGGATTCATGCAAAATATCAAAGTCAACCATTAGTAACAATTGGTATTTAGATTGAAATAACAATTAGTATCATTGGCAACCATATTTTCAACAATTGGTAAACCAAAACTAAATTGACAATTGGTATAAGCTTTAAATTGACAATTCTTCTCATGCTCATTAGATTGAAATGACAAATAAGGAAGAATTCATATAAGACACTTTTGCATGAAACACTTTTGTGCTAGAATTTGTGATTAATTGATGTATGATTTAATTCTAGACACAATATTTCTTGAGAATGATTTATGAGCACATGCATATAATATGTTATATAATTTTAGCTCATAATCATGATGTATTGTATGCACCTTAGTTGGACTTTAGAAAGAATAATTGATATACTTAGGTGCTTAATAGGATTGAAATGAGCAAGTCATAGACCTTAGTAGATATTTATAAACAACTTGCTTCATTATTTACCAATTGGAAACTTTTTACAAAATTATTTATAAACAATTGGTATAGGATCATAAGTCATATTCTTTGCATGAATATTTCATACTCTTTATGGATATTGACTTATATATTTGTGCTATGAGTCCCACATACTAACATGTTTCTTGTTGGATGGAGCATATTTTTATCTCTTCTCACATAGCCATGATTTTAGGGGGAGCATATTTTTTATTATTTTTCCTTCTTTTTGCTATGACAAAAAGGGGAGAGATAGATATTAAAAGGGAGAGATATTAAGGGGGAGAGATAATGGGGGAGAAATAGTTTGAAAATTCATTTTCAAAACCCATGCTTATATTAAAAGGGAGCTTTGTAAAATCCTGCTTTATTTGAGGGGGAGTATTCTATCAAAGAATTTTCAAAACAAATTTACATTAAGTTTTGTCATATCAAAAAGGGGGAGATTGTTAGCTTTAAATTGCCATATATATTTTGAAATGACAAAAACTTAAGTAAGCTTTAATGTTTTAATTCATATTGTAAATTTGCCTTATCACACATGATTTTCTCAATCCATTTTCAAGTGAACATATGAAACATTAAGACTATCATTTAATGATACATCCTTATTGGTCTTAATACTTTATAAATGTTTTGAATATTTTAGAAAATCACTTGATGAATTTTTGGACTATGTTTTCATTTGAGAAAGTCAAGAAAAACTCCCACAAAAGTGCCAAAATATTTTGGGTTGAATTAGGATCAAAGACCACATCATTTCTAACCCAAAAAGTGCAGGAAATCACCTTCTGGAAAGAAGGGATCGATCCTCTAGTGGCAGTAAGCTTTTTGGTGGAAGAAAAGGTCCTTCAGCCTAGAAAAATCAGTTCTGGAAAGAAGGGATCGATCCCCTAAGGGAAGGGATCGATCCTCTAATGGCAGAATGGCTCCCAACGGCTAGAAAAGGTCCCTCAGCCCAGAAGAATCAGATCTGGAATGAAGGGATCGATCCCCTATGGAAAGGGATCGATCCCTTTGCCCGAAAATAGCCTGTAACGGCTAGTTTTGTGAGATACAATGGTCATATTCAAATTTGGCTCCACCCAACATTCACAAATCATCCAAGGGACTATAAATAGAGGCTTAGAAGCTAAAGGAAGGTAGAGGAACTACTCAATCAACTCCAATACTCATTTTCCTCAAATCCTCAAGCCTTAACAACAAATCAAGGGCTACAAAGTCTTCATCTTCCATCATTCTCATATTCTTTGTATAGAGTAGCACAAATCTTGTATAGGCTTTTTCCTTGAACTTAAACATTGCAATTACTTGCCTATCTAGAGGCCCTTCTTTGATTATATTATTTGTAAACCAAATCAATCCTTGTAAAAAGGGGAGGTTTCTCTTTAGCCTTAGCAAAAGAGGGAGGTTTCTCTTGAGCCTAGAAAAAGAGGGAGTGTAACAAATTCAAGGATAGTGAATTTGGGAAAATCCTTGGGAGCGTCTTAAGGTAGAGGACGTAGGCAAGGTTGCCGAACCTCTATAAATCACTTGCGTAAATTTCTCTATCCTTACTCTCTTTACTTATTTGCAATTATATTTATGTTTATTGTATTGAATCTATATTGTATAATTGCCTAGCTTAGAGAACTTAGAAAATATCAATATAGGCTAGAGAATTTAGAGGAACCAAAAAACGAGCTTAAGGTTAGTTCAAAACCGATTCACCCCCCCCCCCCCTCTCAGTATAACCTATAAGAGCCAACATTACCATTTCTCAATCATTTCCATTAATTCCATAAAGTTACCCTATGTATAGGTACATTCAAACAGAATGGTCATTTGACCTTAGTGCACAAACTATCTCATATTTCAACATAAGGATTTCCAATTTGTACAAACCCAAAACCATATCAATCTTGACTTATTTACCTTTCTAGAAATATAGAGTTTGCAACCAAACTCAATCTGTATTATTTTCTAGGCATTTTTGAAGTTGACACTAGGCTGTTTGTCCCTTGCAGTGAGTATCCTATATTTATATATACATATATTAAGCTACATAATTCCAAATCCACAAATTCCAAAATTGGATGAAAGCTAACTCATTTTCCTATCTAGAAATGTAAGGTTCATAATTTAATTCTTCTTAGATGTTAACATCAGTAGATTTCCAAAATTGCACCATGTTCTAGCAGTTTTCAGGCACAGTTTTACACTGACCTACTTACACAAAATACTTCATATCTAATTATAGACATATCCAATTGGTGCAAACTCAAAACCATAATAATCCTAACTCAATTAAATTTCTGGAAATGTAAGGCTTGCAACCTAACTCAATTTATGCTATTTTCTACAATTTTTAAAAGGTAAGACTGGAATTCACATTTTTCTGACAGAGTACCCTGTACTCATATGTACATATCTCAAGCCACAAAATTTCAAATCAAGTGATTCCAAAACTGAATTATTCCTAACTCAGAAAGCTATCTACCATAACTTTTCCAAAATTTTTCTCACTGTATAACATTTAACTTGAACATTTTAATATCCGTCTAGAACAGAACAATTACCCAAAATTCAACAGCAAACCAAAATCCAATCATGCCATGCCAATTTCATAGCAATTCAACTCAAATCATTGTAGTTTCATATTCATACTAATCAATCAAGGATTATAAAGTCAGAATCTTACCCACTTATCAATTTGTAGTAGCTAACTTTTAACCTAGAACAGAACATTAATTTCGAAATTGAACATGAAGTCTAAATTCATTTAATCATTCATCCATGCCACTTCTATTATCAATGTATTCATAAATTTTAACTTTTCCAGCAAGAGTTTGGACTTCCTTACCTTATTTAGTCTGGTCAAATCCTCCAATGCTTGTTCCCAGTCTCAGTTATGATTCATCACTTCATACAGTAGCCATTTGGAATGAAGTGTTCCCTCATTCACTCAAATTTCAGTTCCTACCCTATTTCAGCCAAGTTTTCCATGCAACTCAACATTAGGATCAGCTTACTCATCTTTCAAAATCAATTCACACCAAAAATTTAAGAATTTACCTTATTCTCACTGAACCAAAAACTTCTTTGTGTTTCTTGGCTCACGATTTCTCCTTTCCTTGCATCTATTTCAACATGCAAGCATAATCAGCCATAATTTTAAGGAAAAGCAGTTAGACAACTCAAAACTTCATGTTTCCTTACCTCTTTACAGCAATCCAGAACCCCCTTAACCATCACTTGCTCTCAATTTCACTCTTGCTTCCTCAAACTTAGAATGGTAGGAATTCAACTCCTTGCCCTCTTGGATTTTCACCACAACACTCCACCAAACACACATGCAATGCTTAATTTATGTTTACTCTCCTGCATGTCTTCACAAATTCCACCTTAGGTAATATAAAAATGGTGAGAATCCTCTCAAACCATGGCTGTCACCATGATTCACTTCCAAATTGAAATGGACAGAAAATGAAGGGAAGGGAAAGGGTGCCACACATGATTTGAGAACTCCCTTAAAAAGAAAGAATGCTTGAATCAGTTAGGAAGGGGCTAAATAAATTATGTTTGACAAGGGTTTGCCGAATTGGATAAGGAAAGAATTAGGGAAGAAAGCTATCAGTTTGGGAAAGGGAGAAAGGGTTTCGCGTTTTGGGCAAAAGGGCTGATGGATTTTATTTTAGGGTTAATCTATCATTTAACCCCCGAACTATACCATTTTTATCACTTTGGTACTTAATGAATTTTTGTTATCACTTTGGTGCCTAAATTTTAATTTCGTCAGACACTTTAATGCCTAAGACTAACGCCCGTTTGAAAATGTTGACGTGGCCTAAAATGCCCAATAAGAATTTGACACGTGGTACCATGTCAGTCATATTTATTTTTTCTTAAAAAATATTTTAAAAACATTTAAAAATATTTTTAAAATATTTTTAAAAATATTAAAAAAATTAAAAATATGTAAAAATATTTTTAAAAATACAAAAATATTTAAAACTATGTAAAAATACTTTAAAAAATATTTAAAAATATGTAAAAATATTTAAAAAAACACGATGATTCTTTGTGATTTTTTTAATTAGTTTTTATTTAACTAATATTTTACCTATTTTTAAATATTTTTTTAAGTATTTTTACATATTGTAAAATTTCTTAAATATTTTTTTAAATATTTTTACATAATTTTAAATATTTTTAAGTATTTTTACATATTTCAAAATATTTTTATATTTTTAAAAAATATTTTTACATATTTTTAATTTTTTTTATATTTTTTAAACATTTTTACTTATTTTTAAATGTTTTTAAAATATTTTTTAAGAAAAAAGAAATATGACTGACGTAGTGCCATGCATCATATTCTTATTGGGCATTTTAAGCCACGTTAGCATTTTCAAACGATGTTAATCTTAGGTACTAAAGTGTTTGACGGAAATAAATTCAGGTACCAAAATGATAACAAAAATTCATTAAATACAAAAGTGATAAAAGTGGTATAGTTCGAGGGCTAAATGATACATTAACCTTTTATTTTATCGTTGCTGCTCATTAACTCCATTTTATGTTTCAAGCCTTACTTACTTAAGATTTCTCAATTTCCATATAGGTATTTTAATCTAATTAAATTTTGGACCCCTATAAACATTATTTCCATTCCATTTAGGTCCTTTCCAAAACACTTTTAATCATGCTAAGCCCCCAAATGAAAATAACTTTTCTGATTTAATCAACTCATTCGATCAACCTTCAAATTACTTGGTTGTGAGCCTAAATTCCAACAATTAACTGTATTGATCTACAATGATTCTAAGGGCATGCCATACATGATCGGAAAGGTCTCCAAATTAGGTTTTCAACGAAATTTGAATCAAGTAAATCGGAGCTCTCTACAAAAAGTTATGCCCACTTCATTATCGATTGCTCATAATCAAAATTTCTTAACTATGACGTGAATCTAAAAATTTATTGCCGTTGATCCACATTGAATTAGATAGCAAGCCAAGCCTTATATGGTCGGAAAGCTTATCGAGTTAGCTTTTTAACAAAATTTGAATTGCCTTAATTAGAGTTTCCTACTAAGAGATATGCTCAATTCTTTATAGAGGTATCGATTGACAGGTTTCACTGCACATTGTTCAATTTTGAAATTTTTTTGGTATTAATCCATAGGAAATTAAATTATGAGCTTTTTATGGCTCAAAGACCTTTAAGTCAACTTTCATAAGCATTTTACGATTTATCATTTCGATACTCCAATCAAAAGATATAATCGAAACGATGCAGATTGGCCATGAGCCAAAGGCTAAAATTTTCGAGTTATCATCAAATTCTTGGATTTGGCCCAAATTATAACCACATGAAACAAATTGTCTTACACGAAACCATTTATAATGAATTTAAGGTACTTACATGATTTTTGGATGAGTGTGCGGTCACGTGAGACCCGCCAACTTATTCGCATGGAAGCCTGCATTCTTACACCAAAATCCGAATATATCTCAATTTGACCTTTAAATATCTCTAAGGCTCATTTAACACTATTTAACATTAGAAGAAATTGTGGTTGTTACATTGTTGCAGTGACTCACAATTTACTTTTGGTAACTAAAAGAGACTTTGGTTTCGGTATATAATATTATGGCTTCCACAGTTTCCAAAAGAATATATGACCGTTGTGGGTTTTTTTCTCATATAACAAAATGTGAAGCCATGGCTGTGATTTATTTTTCCTTTGGAGAAGAAACAAATATTTGTAAATATGCGATCTAATAACTGCTACTGCAACTTCTTTGAAGTTATTTTCTTCCTTCTGCTGCTTTAGAACTCTAATGTCTGATGCTTACAGATATTGTTGAATTAGATGTTTCTACACAAGCAATGAGCATTGGAGCTTTTGATTACTTGCAATTAGATGGAAGAAGGCATGATAAATCAAAGCCTGCAAATTGTGCACTTGGTTTGACTTCTTCTTGATTTGATTTGACACAAAATCAGTATTCTATTTCAAATGGGAGTTAATTAATGTTTATATGCCTAATTTTAGTTATGTAATTAAGACATGAGATATTTATTTTAAGCTCAAGACTGACTGTATAATGCATATTGGGTTGGGTGAGGCACAAAAGAGCTTTTAGGATTAATTATTAGGAGCGGCGGTGCCGATGCCAATTTGACGCCACCGTCAGGAAATTAAGTGGATTCTGCTCAACCATCCAATCCTGACTTTTTGGCTTGACAAATACTTGCTCCACTAAGGCAAACAACGTGTGTTTCGTGCATCGAGGGTGTAATCGTTTTTAATTGGAATAATTTAATATTAAATTTGAATTTGATTCGATTCAAAAATTTAAAATTTAAAGTTTAGTTTAAATTTGATTGAGTTTAATTTTTACAGTTCCAGTTCGATTCAATAGAATACTCACACCTTTCGAATTCAAACTCGACTCGATATACTCGAATTATCAATTTTTAACTATATATTATGATGTTAAAATAGTAAATTAATAATAAAATATTATAAATATATTTAAAAATTCGATAATGCTCACTAATCGTTCGAATTGAATATTAAAAATTTCGAAACTTGATTTGATTGTTATTAAGTAGCTCAAGCTTAAGTTCGACTCGATAATAAATAAATTACACTCAAATAATCATTGAATTAAATTCAAGTAACTCGCAGGTAATTTGATTTGTTTAAATCTCTACCATGCAACATATGGATATGGTATGTCAAAAATAACACTAACTTCATACCAAAACTTCAGTTTAAATGCATATATTATATATGTTGACTACTTTGGATGACTAAATTTAACTTGTGTTCAGGATTTTCATTTTCTGTTTTTTGGATATGAATATTGATTTTAATAAATATATTGAATACAAACTAGAAATGTGTTGAATTTTATAAGCTTTGGATGATATTAATCTAATGGAAAATATGGTTGAAAAAATTATCCAGATGTTACTGTAATAGAACAGAATTGAATTAGAAAGTATTGTTGCTTACTCTTTTTGTGATAAATAAATAAAATGTAAATTATTATTTTATATCATCAATCTTATTTCTAGAACGAAACGTTTTTTTGAACAACAAATTTTTTTCCTGTAAAAAAAACCCTGTTTGACTTTTTCCAGTGTCAGTCGGTCAATATTGGATGACTCCTCAGTCCTCACAAATTTATATCACCACAAAAAAAAAAGGGTCAAAATTGAAGAATGAAATTTTTGAATCATGCTTTTCTCTCTCTGCTGGAATAAAAAAGTCATTTTTAATTTTTATGCATAATATCTATAACACTAAATAAAAAGAATCCTCTTTAGTCTTTTGATTGACACTTGTCCAAAAATACAAAACTAAATTTATTTATTTGTTATTTCTTATCTAACAATAACAAAATAACAAGTTATTTTATTAGTTTATTTAATATTTTATTCTTAAAAATATTGAAGGTTTTTTATAATTCCAAATAGAATTTTAAAAACTCAAACTAAACTTAGTATTGATTAAAAAATTATTTTTTTAATATAATATATTTTAAGAGAAAATTGAGTTTATGATTATTCTTACTATAATTTCAAATTTTAATTTTGAATTTATATTTTATTATCAATGAGATTACTAACAATATTTTGTAATAATTATTTTGATACATTTACAGATAAAATATTTTAAAAAAAGTTAATACGACAATAATTATAAAAATTAGTTTAATAAACTTGAGCTAAAGAAATAGGATATTAATTTTGTGCAAAAGGAGAGCAATAACATATTTTGATAAGGTGTAATTTTCAGGTTAAAAGTTTCACCAAATTATTCAAAATTGTTTTAATAAATTTGAGCTAAACACCAAATTTAAATATTTACTAACTCATTTTATTTTTTTCTATTTAATTTTTAATTTTATGCATAAAATAATTTATCAAATTATCAATAATTTTTAATAAAGGTTAATATTATAAAAATTGAATAAAGTATATAAAAAATTATTTAACAAATTATTGATAATTTGTTAAATAATTTTTTAACAATAAAAACTCATACAATAAAAATTATGAAACTTAAAATTTTAAGTTTGGTTTAAATTTGATTTAAATTTATCAAATTATCAATAATTTTTAATAAAGGTTAATATTATAAAAATTGAATAAAGTATATAAAAAATTATTTAACAAATAAAACACAATAACTTTTTGAATAAGAGAATGATATTAAAAATTTTTATTAAATAAATTTTAATTTTAAAATAATTAAAAAATTGAAAATTGTAGATATATTATCAATTTATTATTATATTTTTATTCAAAAATATTTAAATCCAAATTCTCATGATGAATTAAATAATTATATTTTATAAAAATAAAAAATTAATCCTTGGCACAGCCAGGGCACACACTAGTATATAATAAGTTTTAGGTTTTTAAGCGCCACGAAGATGTCTAATGTGACAACCTTTTTTTTTAATCTTTCTTTTTTATTCTTTCTTTCTTTTTTTTTTATTTTCCTTTTTTTATTTCTGTTGACCTTTTTATTTTCCTTTTTTTAATTCTTTTTTTCTTTTTAATTTGGTGGCTAGGTTTTTTTATATATATTTTTCAATATGTTAAGGTGTTCATATTTTAAACTTAATCGAATTAATCAATTGAATTGATTTAATTAGGTTAGTTAATTAACAATTGAATTAATTTTGGTTGATTATCAAAAATGATTTTGAAAATTTTTTTCAATATGTTAAGGTGTTCATATTTTAAGCTTAATCGAATTAATAGATTGAATTGATTTAATTAAGTTAATTAATTAACAACTGAATTAATTTTAGTTGATTATCAAAAATGATTTTGAAAAATTTTGATTTTCAATTAATTTGGTTTTAATCAAATTAATGGTAATTTTAATCAAAATATAAAAACTCAAAATTTTAAAGAAAATTGAGAGCAATGAGATCAACCACATGACAATTCCTGTTTTTCTTTTTGATTGAATCTATACTTTGGCTGTGCCACGTGATATATGATTTTTCTTTTCTTTTCTTTTCTTGTCAGTACTTCTTTACATTTTTCTGTTTTTGCATACATATTTTATTTTGATCAAGATTTACCTTATTGAATGTGTTGGCTCTGTTGGCACAAAATAAATCAATAGGGGAATGAATCGGTTTTCTAAACTTAATTTTGAACTGGCTCTAAAATTACAACAATTTCTTTCTTAACAAAGTAAATACAATTAAAGTAATTAATTGAAAGAAACATAAGAAGAGAGATACACAAAATTAATATATAAGGGTTCAGTCTTCTTTGCCTACATCCTCTCTTTTGCGCTTCCCTTCAAAGAGTTCCTAAATTCTTTATGAATTTGTCTCCTCTTTTTCTTAAGTTCAAGAGTTATCTTTACAACCCTCTTTTTTCTTAGGTTTAGGAGAAACTTTTGTCCACACTTACAAGTGGTTACCTAAATATCTCAATTTTAGCTCACAATGGTAACTCTCCCTTTTAAAAAAGATTTGATGTTGGGTATAGTTTTTGTGTAATCCAAAGACCCTAACAAGAGAAGTGATTACAAAATTTAGCTCAATGTAATTACAAAGATGAAACTAAAGGATTATTCAAAAAAAAAAATTTAGCTCTAAATCAAAGGAAGACTTGAATCTTTGAACGATTAAAGATGTTGCAACGAAGCTCTTAAGTCTTAAAACTTTTAGATCTTCTTTTTACATCCCTTCTATTATTTCTAGCTGGTGGTATGCTTGAAATGAAATTCTTTTCATTGCTAGATACAAAAATCAAACCATTGGAACTTATTAGATTCGAAAAGTACCAATACCTTATTTTGGAGTATTGATACCTTATGAAAGATTCTTGTAAAACAAAACAAGAGGTATTAATACGCAAACCTTAAGGTATCGATACCAAAATAGAGCAATTTGTTTCTATTTGTTAGTAATGATATGCATACCAATACCATGCATAAAACCACCAAAATTTCAAATAAAGAGTATTGAGATCTTTACTAAAGGTATTGATATATTGGCCAAGCAAAACAAAATTTTGGCAAATTAAGCACAAAATTACTTCACCAAGGTCATTATAAAAACATCAAACCAACATTCATCATTTCAATCATTCCAACATGTGCACATTTGAGTTTTAATTCATTTCTAACTCACTTAGCAATATTGTACAATTAATTTATCAATTAAGTCTAAGATAGGAATATGCTAAACTATCATTAAAATCTAATTCATTTAAGTTTTTGAAACTTTTGGATCTTCCTTTTATATCTCTTCTATTATTTCTAGCCATTGGTATGCTTGATTTGAAATTCTTCCCATTCCTAGACACAAAAATCTAGCCGTTGAAATCTCCTAGACTTGAGGGGTATTGATACATTATCTTAGGGTATTTATACCTTATGAATGATTACTGCAAAATAGAACATGGGATATCCATACCTAAATTTAAGGTATCGGTACCAAAACAAAGCAATTTTGTTAGCTTTAAATTGATACATATATATATATATTGAAATGACAAACACTTAAGCAAAATTAAATGAAATTTTTATATTTTAAATTAGCTTTATCAATTAAAATTTTCACTAACTATATTAAGTACTTTTATCAAATATAAGACCATAATTTAATTGCTTATTCTCATTGGTCTTAATCTCTTAAAAAATGATTTTGAATATTTCATCAAGTAATTTTCTCAAGAAAATATAGAATATATTTTTAAAAAATTACTTGATAAATATTTGAGCTAATTTTTCAAGTGCTTAGTCAAGAAATATTCAAATAAAGCTGAAAAATGACTTGGGATGATTTAAAACCAAAGATTACACATTTTCCAACTTAAAACTATCCAAATTTCTCAAAACAAGAAAAGAAGATCGATCCCCTACAATGAAAGGATCCATTCCTTGTTGGCAAAATACCTTTGAAGGCTGGAATAGTGTAAGGGATCCATCCCCCACTTAAAGGGATCGATCCCCTCCACGCTGGAAGCTTCTAATGGCTAGTTTTTTGTGAGGCCAATGGGAAAATCAGTTTTAGACTCACACCAAACTTCAACAACCATCCAAGGGAGTATAAATATAAGCTTAGAAGTTCAAGACACTCAAGAGACTTCATTCTTCATCTTTTCCAAGCTTAAAAAATATTTTAAGTGCTAGAAATTCCAAATTCTCTATTATTCACATCTTTCTTATATGGATAGCACAAATCTTCTATAGGTTTCTTTTGTGCTCAATCTTGTAATCATTTGCCTATCTAGAGGTATCTCCTTGATTACACAAACTAGAAAACTCATTCACAATTTGTAAAGGGGAGTGACCCTTGAGAACTCAACTTGTAAAGTGAGTTATGGGTAGAAATTAAGGTTTTCTCCTTGAGCCATAAAAGGGAGAGGTTGTTAGGTTATCCTAGATCCCGGAAAAAGCAAGGTTACTATTGAGCTTTGTTAAAAAGAGTGTAACAAATTCAAGTTAGTGAATTTGAGAAAAATTCTTGGGAGCATCTCAAGATAGAAGACGTAGGCAAGGTTGCCAAACCTTTTATAAATCACTTGCATACAATTCTCTGACCCTTCACTCTTTAATTACTTGTAGTTTAATTGTGTTTGTTATATTATGCATGAATTGTATGTTAGAATAACCTAGCGAACTTAGAAGAACTACACTATAGACTAGAGAATTAAGAAAATTGAAAAACGAACCTAAGGTCAGTCAAAAACCAATTCACCCCCCCCCTCCTCGGTTAGATTATTGGACCAACAAGTTTGCTTTTGATTGATATTAACAATAGGGTATCGATACCATGCATAAAATTGCAAAAAATTTAAACAAAGAGTATTAATAAAAATTTACTGAGGGTATCAATACCTTGATTATGTAAAACATAATTTTGGCAAATTAAACACAAAATCACTTCACTAAGGTCATTATAAAAACATCAAATATGCATTCATCATTTCAATCATTCCAGCACGTGCACATTTGAGTCCTAATTCATTTCTAACTCACTTAGCAATATTTCTACAATTAATTTTTCAATTAAGTCCAAGACAGAAATATGCTAAAGTGTGATTAAAATCTAATTTACTTAAGTTTTTCTAAATCATATCAATTTCTTAATATTTTAAAGCTAACAGAATGCAAATAATAAAATTGGAAAATTTCTTACATTCTTATTGTGTTCAAATGACACTCCTTTTTTTTTTGTCAAGCCCAAAACACATGTGTTTGGTAGCTTGATTAAAAAAAAAGAAAAAGAAAAAAAGATCAGTAGAGTCAAAGAAAGTGAGAAAGAGATGGGGTTGAAAAAGAAAGGAGAAGTAAGAAAGAAAAAATTTAAAAATTGAGGTAAAAAATAAAATTGGATCCTTATTGTTTGTTGTGGAAGATTGAATCATAAAGAAAAAAAATGAAATGGAAAATGCAAGAAAATGAAATAAGTAATGAAAGAGGTTAAAAAAAAGATTTAGGCAAATTTTTCACATATAAAATCTTTGAGGTCATTTATAAACTTGTTTAAAGGCTGGGCCATTGGTTTACCCAAAAGTTGTGGCTTAGTTGGCAACGTAGGCTGAGTTTGTGGGAAGAGCTCTTGAGTTCGACTCCCACTAAACACATCTTTGCGGAGGGGTGAAAAGCCTTAACTGTGACTAAACCCCGAACAGGATTAGTTTCAGACCGTTAAACAAATGAAGATACCTGTGGTCTACACCAAAAAAAAGGTTGGGCCACTGGTTCAAGCCTGAAAGTCGGCCTGATTTTTGGGAGCGTTGGGGCAAAACTATTGGATGCAATTAACGAGCTTGAACACAATTTTTTAAGCCCGATAAAAAATTATGCCGGGCCTAAGCTCGACCCTTCGAAACTTAGGCTCGACCTAACCCGACACAAACATAAATAAAATTAAAAGTTATTTTAATATAATTAATTAATAAATATGATGTAATTATATGTATATAAAACATTATTAATGAATAAACATGATTATATATATTTAATATGAAAATTAACATGTAAATTTTAAGAAATCAATTTAAACTTTAAAGTGAATTAAATAATAATAAACAAATAAATAAAATAATTAAAATTATATTCGGATCAGGCTCGAACTTGCTTGTTAAAAATAAAAAGCAGATCTGAACTAAAAGTCCAACCTAAATTTATCTACTGTGCCGGGCTCAGGCTTGTGCCCAAGACATTATTATATGGCCTTGGCCTAGCCCGGTCCATAGACACCCTAGTCATTCATGGGTTTTACAAATGTGTTATTGTTATTATTTTAAAAGATATAAAATGTATTATTGTTAAAAAATATTTTTTTTACAAATTAATGAAAATAAAATCTTCTAAATGGAGTTCCTTTTATAAATTTTTTTCCGAGAAACATTGATTTGTTTTTGTTATTTTTTTAGGAAAAAAATTATCAATTTATAACATATGTTTGACTCATTCGAAATAATTATTGTTGGCCATTTATTCCTTCTTTCTTTTATTTTTTCTCTTTCATACCATTTTAAGAGTATAATCGAAACTATAAAACAAAAGAGAGAGACAATTTGGACTTAATTTATCAAATTTTTGTTGCAGTTGTGGATTGTGTTTTGTTATAGTTTTTATAAGCTTAATAATCAAATGTACCCTCAACTTTTTGCATAAAATGAAATTAAATTTTCAACGTTTTATCGTGTAAAAACCAGTTTATAAACTTTTATTTTACTGTAAATAAACCCTCAATATTTCAAAATGATGGAATTAAGTTTAGATTTATTAAATGACACTAACTTCTGTTAGTACATCCTACATGAAAGTTGACGTGGATAGTTTAGTTGGTTGCCATGTGTGCAATACTAACAGAAGTTAATGTCATTTAATAGATTTGGATTTAATTGCATGATTTTAAAAGATTAATGGTTTATTTACAGTAAAATAAAAATTTATGTACTAATTTTCATGTAATAAAACGTTGAGGACTTATATCCATTTTATGCAAAACATTGATGGTATATTTGGCTATTAAGCTTTTTATATTTTGTTGTGGATCGTGACTGTCATTATTATTAACTAAAACTAATTATATAATAAAGTTTTTGCTTTATTAAATTTGAATATTATCTATATGTTGTATTATTATTTTGAATTTTTTTATTATCAATGTTTTATATTATGAGTATTTTATTCTATTAAATAATTATAGTTATAAAATTTTAAAAAAATTATATCATTATTTCTAAAAAAGCAAATAAGCAAAAAAATTTTGATTTTTTTCTAAAGCAAGGCGAAGATATATCTCTAATTATCAGTTTTAAACTTAGCAATGTAAAAAAAACTCTTAATTTTTACCATTCTTTTTTTAAGTATTCATTATATTCCATGGAAAATTCTATGACAAGGTTAACGTAAATAACATATAATTAAATGTAAATTTGAAATCATTAGGTATAAAATATATTAGAAATATCTTAAATACTTGATAATTAACTTAAGGTTAATGTAAACAATACATGATTGAGCATAAATATAAAGTTATTAGGTGTAAAATATATTAGGAGTATGTAAACTCATGATAATTAATATAAACATACATTATAGTAAAATTATAATATGTTTAAATCTATTGACACTAATATTTACATTGATAATCATATTTTTACGGTATTTCAATATATTTTACGTCTAATGACTTTACATTCACGTTTAATCATATTTTTTTATATTGACCTTACAGTAAGGTTAAATTTTGTGATTTTACTGTAAAATTCTCAATATTGGACTGTTAATGGAAGGTAGCTTTTTCCTAGAGCAAAAGTAAAAATTAGTTATGAGAACAAAAATTTTAAATTTATTCAAAATTTATTTTAAATATATTAACAAAATATTTTCTTTTAATTATTTTTGGTCCAAAAATCACAAAATATTAAAGCACAGAGGTAACAACGAAATCCAAAATAGAGTGAAAAGTTCAATATTCGCATATATATTATTATTGTATATGCCACGTGCACACGTGTAATTAATAATAATAATAATATAAATAATTAAAATTAAATAAATTAATTTTAAAAAAAAAGGGCAAGGCTCAATGTTCTGCATAGCACACTGTGAGCACAGTGTGCATGTCGTCACACTCTGCGGCACAATGTGCCGCGCGATATATATTATTGATATATGCCATGTGCACACATGTAATTAATAATAATAATAATAATATAAATAATTAAAATTAAATAAATTAATTTTTAAAAAAAGGGCAAGGCACAATGTGCTGCATTAGCACACTGTGAGCACAGTGTGCATGTCATCACACTCTGCAGCACAATGTGCCGCGCGATACACTCTTCCGCACGAGATCCTCTCCCGCGTGGAACATTATTTTGCCCAAAACAGGGGACCAACCCTCGATCGTGTAAGTTGGACATGCATACGTGGGCCCAATTGAAAATTAATCTATATTAATAATTAATAATTACTGGCCCAATTTTATTGGAGAAAATTTTAAATACAACCATTAAAACACAAAACACAACTGATTTACTAAACACAATCTTTCTTTTTTTTATTTCTTTTAAACACAATTTATTTACTTCTTTTATTCCTAAAATACCATAAAATACAACCTACTTACAGCAGCAGCTCGTTCAGTTTCTTCCTCTTCTCTTGTTTTCACTCTCAATTTCCATCAATTTCTTCCGATAATCATCATCAAATCTGCGTTTCTTCATCAATTTATAAGGTAAAATCTTCTTTATTATTGATTTTATTTGTGAATTTGTTGTTTTTGATGTAAATGTAGAAGATAATGGGTTGGGGCATCGATTAGGGCATCGGTTACGCTAAATCATGAGCCTCACGGCAGTGAAAAGCCGTGAGGCCTTCAGGGTTCACGGCAAGCAAAAGCCGTGAGGTCTCAATGCCTCACGGCAAACCGCTTTCGTGAGGCTTACAAGCCTCACGACAGATTCCTTCTGTGAGGCCTACGAGCCTCACGACAGCGGTCTTTCGTGAGGCTCATGAGTCTCATGGCAGTGGGCTACCGTGAGTTCAATTTTAATTTTACTTTTTTTATTATTAATTTTAAATTTTAATTTATTTTATGAAATTTTATTATTATTATTATTTAATTTAAAATTTAATTTATTATTAAATTTTATTATTATTAATAAATTTTAAATTTTAATTTATTATTATGAAAATGTATTATTATTGTTTAATTTTAATTTTTAATTTTTTATTAATAAATTTTAGTATTATTAATAAATTCTAATTTTAAATTTTAATTTATTATTATGAAAATGTATTATTTTTGTTTAATTTTAATTTTTAATTTATTATTACTAAATTTTATTATTATTATTATTATTATTATTATTAAATTTTAATTTTAAATTTTTATTTATTATTATGAAAATGTATTATTATTGTTTAATTTTAATTTTAATTTTTTATTATGAAATTTTATTATTAATAAATTTTAATTTATTATTATGAAATTTTTATTATTATTGTTTAATTTTAATTATGTCATTAAATTTTTAATAAGATTAGTTTTTATTATATATTTTTTAATAAAATTAGTTTTTACAGATGGCACATACATGAGGAGCCGAGTCATCGCGTGGTCGTAGTCATAGTTGTCCCCCTTTGAGTCCATCCACGTAGCGGTGGCGATGGCAACCGATAGCATCTGAGAGGAGGCGACGTGTTAGGCAACGCGTTGCATTCGTAGCAGCAGGTGACCAGGCCATGCAGCCAGAGATCGCACCTGCTGCTCTTGCTGAGGCAGCTACCAAGCAGACGCAGCAGGTACCTGTATCTGATGAGGCAGCTGCTACCTAAGAGACGCAGCATGCCCGTGCTTCTAGCGAGGCAGCAACTGTCGAGGAGAGGCAGCAAGCCACTGCTACCCAGGATACACAGCAGGCCAGTACTTCTAGTCAGGGAGTTGATAGTGGTGGTCTAGTTGATGCGTTTGTTTTGCAGAGCTTTGGATCTCATGTTGCTGCAGTTATTTGGGAAGGAAAGGTATATTTTGAAAGTTATTACATATTTATTGCTATGAAAATTATACTTAATTATATACTAATTATTTATTTGTTTTAATATAGGAACTAGAAGAGATTAAAGTCATTAATCATGGTTCGAAAGTTGGTATATGGCCGTTGGATCTGAGTCTGTCACGCATCCGATCGATCATCCAGCAGTCAGGGTTGGCTCCATTGTTGGACTGCAGTTCTTTGACGTGCAACAAGACCATTATTTTTGCATTTACTGAGAGGTGGCAGCCAGATACCAACACGTTTCACATGTCGTTCCGAGAGATAACCATCACTCTAGATGATGTGTCTACATTACTTGGCATTCCTGTGGTTCGTCGAATTATATCATTTGCTACTGTCTCCATTGATGAGGCAAACCGGATGCTGGTGTGTTTGCTTGGAGTCGATGCAGAGAGGGCATGTGAGGAGACTGCCGCCTCTCAAGGACCACAGGTTAGGTTGCAATGGTTACGAGATACATTTTTTGGTGTGACCAACTCCGATGATGAGGAGCATGTAGAGTACGCGGCTCGCGCATTTTTGTTATTTTTACTTGGTTACACTCTTTTTATTGATAAGAGTTCAACTAAAGTATCAGTCGCATATTTATCATTTTTGGAGGATCTGACGGCTGTTGGGAGATTTGCATGAGATGTAACTTGTCTTGCGTATACGTATAGACAACTGGGTATTACCAACAGGTCTGACTGTCATTCGATAGCTGGCTACATGACACTATTGCAGGTATTTTAAAATTTATTTAATAAAGTTCATATTGTTTTGTTTAATATATAATAAATTATGATTTTATTATAAATATTGCTTTTGTTTAATGCAGACATGGATTTACGAGCATTTTCCCTCGTTAGATCCAGTACAGGATTTGTCATATAGATAGGAGTTGCCACGGGATCATAAATAAAAGCCACTCAACTGCACTTTGCAGCTTTGGATACTGAGGGAGTGACTTGATGACCTCAGCTATGATCAGGTCTGCTCGAATTCGTACGCAGATGACAGAGCCCATCATCCTTTGCCTCAGATTACTTACTTTTTCGGATGTCTTAAGTTTGAGCAAATTGTAGAGCCTTATCATCCGGATAGAGTTCTTCGACAGAAGGGTTATATACAGACGATTCCACATCCACCTCTCACCCCATATCACGAGGAGCGAGGGTCGAAGCCAGTGAACTACAATGTACGATATCCCTTTCAGCAGGAATACTGGGATATGTGGGACTGTCATTTGCTCACTGATGAGAGGAAGGGAAGATGATGCAGGATCCTTGGACAGTGTACAGCGGATTATACGACTTGGCATGTCATGATATCTCATCGGCATGTGCAGAATCCTAGATATAGATCGAGACCTCAACAAAGGCGGTAAACCATTCATTTCTTATGTTATATCAATACTGTGTTTTTATATTTGTTTAATCTATTTACGTTATTATTATTTTATAGCACATAATGAAAATCGTACGGGATCAGCTTGAGTCTGTGGTGGTTGGTGGTTATGATCAACCTGTTGATGAATGGAGACATGTCATTTACACTCTTTACATCGTGATACAGCATTTGCCTTCGACTTTACCTTAAGCTCCACGTCTTGATCCACCACCAGCACTAGTTCCTCCACCATCGGTCCCAGGATCATCTCGGTCTCCACCAGCAGCTTTATCTTCAGCAGATCCTTCCTCAGCAGTCCCTGCTCAGCATCTCCTAGTGCGCTTACCTCTACCAGCATCGGCACCTCTTGCATCACCACCAGCAGTGACACCTCCTGCAGCACCACCAATAGCGACACCTCCTGCAGCACCACCAATAGCGACACCTCCTGCAGCACCACTAGCAGCACCTTCTGTAGCACCTCCTGCAGCACCACCACCACCAGCAGATTTTATTTCTTATGTTAGACAAAAGAGGAGACGGAGAGAGTAGACTTTTTTTATATATTTACATTTATTTTTTAAATCAAATATTAATTTATTAATTTATTAAATCATTATTAATTTATTATCATTACATTATTAATTTATTAATTTATTATTAATACGTATATAAATATTAATTTATTATCATTACGTTATTTATCGTTGATTTTTTTGTTTTATTTATATATATTAAACAAATAACATGATTACATAAATAATTTGTAGATGATTAAATAAATAAAATACTTATAAATAGATAATATTTAATATACAAAATAAATCAAAACAAATAAATATATCATAATATTAAAAAAATACAACCCTTAGGATCTCCCGGAAGTGGACTTTCGGGAGTTCTTAAAGGCTCCCGAAAGTCCACTTCTGGGAGCTTCTAAGGGCTCTTGGAAGTTTGTTTCTGAGAGCTCTCCCGGAAAAAAATTTTCGGGATCACGAAGAAACTTTTAAAAATTCACTTCCGAGAGTTCCGTAAACCCAGTTTCCTGGTTGTGATAAGGGTAAAATAGTCATTTTATTTAAAGATATAAAAAATTAAAAAGCATAAGTTGCATTTAGTGAAATATCGACTGCATTTAGAAGCTCCCTTTTATTGGATCCGGACGTGTGCTTGGGTCTTAGCCAATTGAACAAATCTATAAGATATTTAAAATCAAGCTGGATTAAAGCCACAAGAGTAACTACGCCTCAATTTACTTTTATAAATAACAAGTCAGATTATTTTTAAACTTAATTTTTGATTACTCTCTTTTTGATAAAGAATCTTTTAGTTTCTAACTTAAGCATCGAGTGCGCGCATAGACACAAATCTCCATGTCTCTCTAATTTTTTCTCTTTTCTACAAAGCTCTTGACAGACACGTGGACACGAAAATCGAGATTCTTGTGACATTATAAATTCGTTGTTGTAAACAGGCAACAACAATTATAATGAAATATTTATCTGTTATAAAAAAATTTTCCATTTAAATTAACAAATATTTTGTAAGATATTATTTTTTATTTTTTTAAAATAATTAAAATTACAATAACAAAATTTACCCATTTCTATTAACAAGATATTTTTTTATCCAACAAATGCAATTGAATTTTTTTTAAAAAAAATTAATAAACTTTATTAAAATTATTATAACAAAATAAAATATTAAATTATAATATAATGATAAATTTTACCTTAATCCATAAATTTTATCAATGATTTAATTAATAAATATATAATAAGACATAAATTTCAAGAATTGAATCTACTAATAAAAAAAATCATCTAGGTCAAATTTTGAAATGCACACAAATTAAATTAGAAGCACCCTAACCATAACTTGAAGGGAATTTCTATAGAAAGATTACAAATGTAAGGTCAACATAAAAAATATATGATTAAATGTAAAATTAAAGTCATTAAACAAAAAATTTTTTTTTTTGCTCATCATAAAGGCAATTTCCAGAAAGCTTATAACAGAGTCTGAAGGCACACGGGTGGGTTGAACATCCATGAGATAGGGCAACAGCCCTTACAAGCTTGCTTCGCTACCCAATCCGCAGCCTTGTTAGCTTCGCGATATACAAAACAAAAGTAAATTTGATTACAATCATTAACAATTGAGCGAATATCTTCTTCAATGGCCTTTGTTTCCCACCATTTCGTAGCTGAAGGAGACTGCAAACGCTTCACCAAGTTTGCATTATCCGTTTCCACTAGAACTTGAGACCAGCCTCGACGCTGGATCAGGAGACAAGCTTCCCTCAACGCCAAGGCTTCAGCCATTTCTGCACTTCGGGCGGATACCATCGAATGAAAGCCATCAATAAGCTCGCCATGCTCATTTCTACAAATACCAGCAATACCAGCCCTTCCAGAGGAGGAAGCAAATGAAGCATCACAATTAATTTTCAAAAAATGGACAGGAGGCTTTTGCCAGCATACTTCCACTTGATTAAATATTTGAGTTCCTACCAGAAATAGATAGGATCTTTGCAGCTTCAAAGTAATCATGGGAAGCCTTTAGCCAAACCTATACAGGATCATCCCTTTCACTTTCAAAAAAAAAAACATTTCTAGCTTTCCATAAAGACCAACAGATATAAGCAATAAATTCAAAACACCTGAAAGATCCAAATGAAGGAAAAGAGGAAGAAATTTTAGTGTCAATAGATTTAAACACATGATAATTTTACTATAATGTATGTTTATATTAATTATCATGTGTTTACATACTTCTAACATATTTTACACGTAATAACTTTATATTTGTATATTGTTTACATTAATCTTAAAGTTAATTATCAAATGTTTATGATACTTCTCACATATTTTATACTTAATAATTTTAAATTTACGTTTAATCATATGTTATTTATGTTAATCTTATAATAAAATCAAAATTTATAACCTTATTGTAAAATTCCTCATAACGCATCATGACATATCTGCCTGACAGGAGTACATGATATTTAGACACTCGTAAGCAACTTATCGATAAAAAATGAAATTTACATTCTACTTGTTACCAAGCGAGGGTCTATATATTGGATATAGCAGAAGAGTGGTTGGAAGAAGCAATCTTGAAAATGTGTTGTTTATTGAAGTAAAGAGAAAGTGTTGTTTCACCAAAAAAAAAGAGCTAGTGTTGAATTGAGCAATAAAGGCAACTCAACACGGAATGAGACCAACGTCAAGAAATTAGAAAAACAAGTTCAAGCATCGAACCAACCAACGCAAAAACAAGGAAAATTCAAAAGCAAAAAAACAAAAAACCCTCTTTTTCAAATCTGAAAAAAAAGGAAGTTTGGGAGTTGGGAGGGAGGGGGTTCAGTTGTTTGTATACGTTATAAAACTCTTTGAACTCTCAGCACTTTCAACTTTCTTTTATATATATATATTTGCTTTTCTCGTTCAAATCTCAAAAGCATCTCTCGTTTTTCCTCTCTCAAATTTCTGAATTTTTTTTGGCTTTTGATGGGTTTTTATTGTTTATTATAAGTTACGTTTATATATATATATATATATATATATATATTTATATATAATTTGAATGCTCTTTATGTATTCAAAGCTATCAAATTCTGAGCTTTGATGGGTTCAAGGTATTTTCTCTTTTCTCTTTCTGGGTTTCTTTTTTTTTTTTGAAAAACAAATTTGTTGTTTTTTGCTGTGTCATATAAACTAGAATTCTTTGCTTATGAATATCAAGTGGATAATTTTCTAGCTTTGGGTTTTACCCGGTTGGTGTTGAATTATAAATTTCGGATACGGAGAATAAATTTATCCGTTATTTATCTGTGTTTTTTTAAAATAGAATTAATGGTAGTATTAGTTTATAATGCTTAACTTGGCAAGTTACGAATTGGGTTTGATAACAAATTGCAGCATCTGATCTAGTTGTCTATATCATGTAAGTTGTTTTCGTTTTTGAGTTATATCAACTCAAAACTGAAATAGTGAAGATTAAGAATTGGGAAACTTTGTTCGGTAATTATTTCATTCTAAACATAAATGAAGATTACGTTTTTTTAATCTGGTTGCTTTGGCCTGTTTATAGGTATGATTAAGTTTGTTGTATCATTTAAAAAAAATATGTTGCTTATCTGGTTATGTGTATCATTTTTGTCAACGTGATAGATTTCGAAATTGTGTAAAAGAACATGGATTGAGCTCAACTGGGTATGGAGAGATGTTATTTAGGTCTTGGTGGATGATAGACATAAGGTTTAGAAAGTAATTGTCATTTTACTGTTATTTTGTATTAGGAAACAGTGACTTTTTTACGGTCAAGGTAGAGTCTTTTTGAGGAACCTCTAGTTCCGTTGCACACTAAGCAAATGAATCACCATTATCTTGTATATCCATGTTCTGCAACTTTCTCATCTTAATTAAAAGTATCAATTTGAGGCACAAATGGTTCGCCTTGAAAGCATTAGAAGAACCCAAAATTGTAGTATCTTCTAAAAAAGGTCAAATTGTTGAAAAGAAAGTGTTGCGGGTATTATTACTAATTTTTAGTTATTGTAGTCAAAAGCGAAAATGAATCTAATTTTGAAGATGATATTCAATTCCAAAAGCAACAAGGAAATTGGAATTGAAGGTTTAGTAATGCTTGTCTAGCTCAAAAAATACAATTGTCTATCTGCTACATTGTTTTCCATCAGATTTATCTTATAGCAATCTGAAGCACTTTTATCCTTTAAAATTCCCCTCTTCCTCTTCTCCAGGTTTCTAGGTTGTTAGTAACCTGATTCATCATGACTTGGACTTGTTGACTTTATTTTTGGAAAGATCAAACTCTTGGTGCCAGAGTTCTAATAAATTGAAACATTAAATATCTCTATTTAACCATTGTTTCTGCTAGTGTTGCTGTCTATACTGGATTTTCTAATTTACTGTTCTGTTTTGGAGCTCAAAACTGATACTTGGATATTTCTTTTGTTGTGAAGAACTTTGTCAATAAGTGCATCTCTAGATTCTCCTGATGCTCTTTTTGAAAAGAATCACACCGAAAATGTCAGCATGGTTTCCCTTAAATTTCATGAATCAAATGGGCTGCTAGATCAGGGCCATCAAGCCTCTAGTCCAGTAAGAAGAGATATAGTTAACAGGTATTATTTAGTTATTGAAGGATGTTTGCATTTTGTTGCACTTTGTGATATATTTTGCTGCTGAATTTCCAATAAAGCTTCTCATATAATTCATTTCTCCAATTTAAGTTTTGAATTTAGAAATTGTTTTCCCTTGTCTGCTGTTAATATGATACCACACTGTATAATGCTTCTCAAAAAATGCTTGTAATGGATGAAAAAAAACGCAGGGAATTTTGTTTTTTTTTTTTTTAAAACTTTACGGCTTTGTTAATTGAACTTTTTCCCCATTCATTTTGTATGGGGAGTGTTAAAGAAGAGAGGATAGAGGGTGGAAGGAAGGTGCTGTGGAAAGGTAATCTTCAATCTAGTTTGCAACTTATTTTGCAACTGGATTCTGCTTCCAAATGGTGTTTAATTTTGGAGGAAAAACTTGATTGTTATGTGGTTTTTGTGTTTGATGGCCGTGGTTTTTTTTTTTTTTTTTTGGGGGGGGGGGGGGTGGGAATTGGGGTGGGGGTGATGGGGGCTTTGGGTGGGGGTAGGGCGGGGGCGGGGGGAAGGAGAGGACTGGAGGGAGGGTGATGCCACAAAACAGTTTTATATAAACTGCATTATGCTTTTAGATGTGGTTTAGTTTGGAACTAAAGAAACGGTTTGTTTTTTTGGCTGTGTGAAGAAAGCTTGATGTTTTGACTTTATAGATTTGATACATGATTTCCCTTTTTCCAATTCATTTTCTATGGGAGTGTTTTTGGTGGTGAGAGGAGAGAATTGGATGTCTTTGAAAAGATAAACTTCATCTCAACAGTCCTGTTTAGCTGCCAACTAAATTCTGCTTTCAGATGTGATTTAGTTGTGTAGGAAAAGCCTTTGTCACTACCAGTATATAATTGCATTGTTCCGTTCTACTAATACTCATCAGAGAGGCTTGATTGCATCCCCCTTTTTTTTTTGTGGGTGGAAGGTATGGAGGAGGGTGGGTGCTGATGGTTGAGGAACCCAGATTGAATGCATTATCTTATATTATACACTTGTAAATAAAAGTAAAGGAAAAAAATTCAATTTTAAGTACAGTTGCTTGTCTTTTTGGCTTGTTAAACATGGGCTACTTCATCATCTTTGGACTTTGAACCAAGGAATTCCATGCGAGGTAGTTGAATTCTCTTAAAAAATTATGAGCATGTATTCATCTTCTCTTTTCTCAAATGAAGGACGTAATTCAGGGATTAATATGCCAACTAGGAAAAAGTCCATTAGCTGGTTACTTTAGTGTTGCCAATTGTATATACTTCAAATCTATCTTTGTTTTTACCTTTCAGTTGTTATATCTTCAAGTAGTTCTCTGATTAATATGTGACTTGAAAGCAAAGTGGGAGTATAGTTGCTTTAATTCTAAAAGTGATATAGGTCTTCCTCTCCCCTGGTCCTTTTCTCTTCTTTTATTTTAATTGGTATGTGAGCTTCAGTGGATTCAACATGCTTTTAGCTTTGCATATGTTGCTTTTCTTTTCATATTGTCTATTTAACTTAGCAAATAAAATGAAGTGAGATCTTTACTAGTGGTTATTGATAAATATTTTCTGTTAATATAGGTCATTATCTGGAGTAAAATCTCCTGAAAATGATGATATGGACCTGGAGGGTGGTAAGTTGGAAGAAGACAGAGACAAAACAATACGTAGTAATAAGGTAGTTAAAATACAAAATCAGGCCTTATTATCTGGCCTTGCATATTGCATTTCCTCTTGCAGTATGATACTGGTAAACAAGTTGGTACTCTCCAGCTATGACTTCAATGCTGGGATATCCTTGATGCTGTACCAGGTAATTTTCTGTAACTAATATTTTTAATTATGCTAGGATTTTTTTTTGGTGTCATAGCAGCAGGCTTTTAATCTGTGATTCCAGTCTCTTTACAAGCTCTTCACTCTCTGCCTGCAGAATTTTATATCCGTTGTTATTGTGTCTATACTGAGTTCACTGGGCCTAATATCGACAGAACCACTAACGTGGAGGTTGATTAAAGTCTGGTTACCTGTGAATGCCATATTTGTTGGGATGCTTGTCACAAGCATGTTCAGGTATGAAGTGTATTTTTTATATGGTCATCTTGGTGAATCATTGTTTGGTTCTGTTTATATATATTCTTCTGTTGAAAGAATATTTAAAATTTCTATTTCGTAATTTCTCTGCTAGTGAATCCGTAACCCACACAATTTGAAGAAATTAGTCCCTTTTTGCTTAACTTCATCAAAGCTGTTTCATACTTTTGTCTTTTGGAGGATTTTCAGCTTTTAGATTTTATTTTATTAAATTTTTATTGCTAAAGGCAGGACTACCATGATAATTATCCATCTTTATAGTTGAATAGTAGCTTATGTTTGTTACTTACCAATGCATGCTGAGATATTGCCAATTCTAAATTGAGGTTTCTGCTTGAAAGAAGGGTTTTATTTTTTTTTTTTTTATATATCAGTTGGACTTGCATACTTTTTCCTCTCTCTCTCACTCTGATTCTTGCTGATGGCTCTGTGTTACAAAACATTTAAATACAGTTACATACAGGAAATGAACGATGTTTCTTGAGTATATCTTTTTTGCTGCTTCTTTGCAAATCTTGTTAGACCTTGAACCTTGAAAATATCTTATATTTAATGAGGCTGGCCTAGAATTTCCACACTGGTTTCTGGTTCTGTATGTGAAGCTTATCATGTATTTATGCTCTTGTTTTATGCGTTTGCCACTTTCACTGAAGACATTTTTCTGAGTGATTAATAAATTGTGTGATAGCCTATTGTCAAAAATGATGTGCGACACAGATATTTGAATTGTATATTGGATTCAGTTTAAAAAAAGTGGTGCATTCCTGTAGGATGCATGGCAAATATTTTTGCTATTCACTTATTATTCATTTAGTCTCAGGCATAGGGGGATTGCTGTTTGATTGCTATGGCTGACTCTGCATTATATGACTTAGTAAGATCTGAATTTGGCATCTAGACACATTTATGCTAGATACTGTTACTCGGTGTTGTGTAAGGTTGTTCTGTTCATTCTTAAAGGGAAAAGAAGTGTAAAGTTCTCTGCTATAAATTGAATTTTGGGTTGGAATTATTTATGATAATATTGAAAAATTAAAATGTTATATTCCTGGATTGATGATGCCTTAAAATATGAAGTTCTTGTTTTGTATTTAATGATTACTGTTTTTATTGATAATTGTCTGTGCTTTGATTAAGATGTGTCCATCAAAGAAATCAATGTTGTGGTGCTGATGGTTATATAAACTACAAATTTTACTTGTTTGAGTTGGATGTTCAATTATAAAATTTCTTGGAAAACTCCAGAAATCATCTGGTCTATTTGCTTATTATTGTTTACAGAGATTATCTTAAGGGAAGCACTTGGAACATTCACTTGTTAGTGCTTATCCACTGTTAGTTGCATTATTTTAAAAGGCTATTTCTGTAAAACACATGCTGTTATGAATAATTGGTCAAACCTCAAAGTATTCTTCTTTTATTGTAGCTTAACTGCAATTTTGCTTTCTGCAGTTTGAAATATATTAATGTAGCCATGGTCACGGTCCTGAAGAATGTCACTAATGTAATTACTGCAGTTGGTGAAATGTATCTATTTAAGAAGCATCACGATAGCAGGGTCTGGGCTGCCTTGTTCTTAATGGTATGTTTATGAATCAGTTTATTTGAGAAATGTGAATATGGGATTGAGAATATATTAATCAAAATGTTGCTTTTCTTATGTTAGCTCGATGCTGCATCTCATACTTATCCCCTTTTTCTTTAGTAATCTTTTTCCACCAATATTCCTTTTTAATTCAACACATTTTTTAATTAAGAAATAGTTATAAATAACTTTTATCATTTACATTGTTACCTCCTAGGAATATGGTGCTATGGGGGTTTATCCATTTATGGAAACTTCAAAAATAATTTTTTTTTCACCAGACTGAAATGTCTATAAGAAACTTGGTTCTTTATGAAGATGGTCGTATCTAACAGAGAGATATCTTAAAGCATATTAATCTGGCATGTAGTCAGTTTAACAGGATTTTGCCTTGGTCTATTATTATTTCTAGAGTACCTATCAGGTAGTTTCTACAAGAAATCTGGTTATTTTCGAAGATGGTCTTATCAATAGAAATACCTTATAACATGCTCATTTCGAAGAGTAATCTGCTTAACAAGATTTTGTCTCTGTATTGTGCAGATCATTTCAGCAGTTTCTGGAGGGATAACTGATCTGTCATTTCATGCCATTGGATATGCATGGCAGATTATTAACTGCTTCTTAACCGCATCATATTCTGTGAGTATATAATGATGTTTCGGCCTTCAATTTTAACTCTTTAGATTGTTTTGCTTAATAAAAAGTTATTACTCATGGTTTTGGGGGTTTGTCTTATCAGTTTGAGACTTTGAGCTATTTTCTCATCTAATATTGGAAAATTGAAGTCATTGCTTTTGCTTCCTGTTCGGTGGTTGATATCTAATTCCAATAGCAAATTTAGTTGACAATACAGTGATAAAGTGCACTACAATTTTTTAAAATTATAGTTGTAAACATTTTAATTAAGCAACTTGAACTTAGGGGTGCACAGAGTTTCTGTTTCAGAAGCACAATTTAAGCAACACCTCTAATGAAGCCTATTTGACTTAACCTGGCAAAAGAGCACCTACTTGTGTGGATGTTTTGGATGCCAAAAGATGTTTTGTGCTTTATTTAATACAATCTCTGGTGGCCAACATCTTCTTTTCATAAACCTATTGGCTATCGCTGATGTTTCAAGCCTTATTTTGCGTCTGGCAATAGCAATGCAAACACCTACTTATTGTACAAAGAAAAGTAAATTAAAATATTGAATTGCACCAATAGGATTAAATATCTATATGCAGACATGCTGTATGCTAATTATGGATTAGCATTTTTACCTGAAATTATAGTGCTTTTGAATTTTTTTTATATGGATCTTGAATTTCTTTGCTATTATTTTCAAAATAATGTGCTATAAGGTTAAATAAAGGCATCACTTTGTAATACGGGAAAAATCATGTATTATATTAGTACTTTTACTTTATGGCCTATTGGGTGCAAAATGCAAATGGGTGCAAAATATCATGTGCATTAGAGATCTTCAATATGGTAAGCATCAAAAACTATAAGAGTGTTAGTTAAATCAGGAGCTTGTGTTAGAGTAAATGAATATTTTTTGCTAAAGCTTCTCCTGGCTGAAAGTGCACATAGAGCAACACTGATGTTATAGTTGAGATTGGAGATGTTTAAGACAGCCATGTGGCATATTTATTGGGATCTAATGTCTCAGAATATTTTGATTTTATTGGGTTTTTTTGCTGAAGTTTCAATTGGTTGTTCTTCCTTAATCATTTGCCGGGAAACATTTTCAGTGAATCAAACGGAGCCTAAGTTGTGACTCGAATTTCAAGTCTTAGTCATGAGCATTCAAAAGTGGACTTAGGATATAGTTGCAAGTTCAATTTGTTGGTACTTTTTATAGTTAGTCTGGTTCATGCTTTTTTTTCTCCTATTTTTTTTTTAATTATGGCTGGTAGATTGTTTAGTCATTTCTAGTTCGTTCATTTTCTTTTAGATCTAAATTCATAAATGATTGATTGTTCGTTTATTTATTTTTATTGATGCAGCTAACCTTGCGTAGGGTTATGGATACTGCAAAGCAGGTCACTAAATCTGGAAACTTGAATGAATTTTCAATGGTCTTGCTAAATAACACACTTTCATTGCCTTTGGGGATTCTTCTTATTTTTGGTTTTAAGGAGGTTGATTATCTCTGCACAACGTGAGTAATGTTATTCCCCTATCATTATTAATGTTAGAACTTCAAAGCATATTTTCTCTATTGATTTGCTTTGTCGTAATTTTCACCATAAACAAATATAAATGTCCACTTTTTCCTGATCTAATATTGTAATTCATATGATCCTTTTTCTTAATTCTATTTTTTGTTAACTTGTTATTGAATTTTTTGATTGATTCACAAAATAAATAAACTACAAATTGGTTGTGGGGGTTGCTAACAATTGGTTTGTCGAGCAAAACACAAAATAAATCAACTACAAAACGAATCAACTACTGGTTTTGGGCGTTGCTAACCAAAAAAAAAAAAGTCTAAGTCCCCACCTAATGCTTTGTAACAGGATACATTTGGTATGTCGCTGTTCTTTTTTTCAAATATAACAAATTATAAGTGTCTTCACATTTTCTGTTGATTATAGAATTAACTAGGGGATGACATCATTTATTCTCGCTTTAGATATAGCTTGAAATATCTAGAGTTGACTAGAGTATCAATTCAGTTGAATAAGGACAACTTTATGCTGCTAGTGGGTTGTCTTAAGTGTAAACCCTAAAATTTAATTGACTTTCTCTGTTAGATGTAGAAAGTATAAATACTGTTCAACTGTGACTTGTGACCTGTTTTTTTATTTTACCTCTTCTCATTTCATCAACTGTTCAACTTGTGACCTGTTTTTTGAATAGCATTTTACCTTTTCTTTTCCTCCTCGTATTCTCTGCCCTTTTTTTTCCTAAATTTGTTCTTTGTAGAACCAAAAATTGCATCAGTCAGAGTTTTCCGATCCATTTTATATTATGCATGTCTTTTCGCATTAATAGCCTTTTGTTGCATGCACTTGAGGTTGCTTCTAAGCCAATTCAGTCTCTTTCTATCTCAAAAAACCTTCTTGGTCACATTTGCTAAGCAAGATTGTTTTTGAAGGTCCAAGCTTTCCCTGCAGAGATTTGAATGAGTCAATGCTATTAATTTTCAAGCTCCACTAATAAATGCAGCTTAATTTCAGACTTTTTTATTGATTATATTGGTCCAACTGAAATGAGAATCATGGTAGCACTTGCAAATAACCTGCAAAAACCAGTTTTTATTTTCACTTAATCATAAATAGCGATATTTTTCTTATTTCAGAGTTCTTATGGACTCTCACAATCTTGAATTTACTTGACAGACCACTTCTAAGGATGCCCGACTTCTGGGTGGTAATTACATTAAGTGGGCTTTTGGGTCTGGCAATCAGTTTCACTTCAATGTGGTTTCTTCATCAAACAGGTGCAACTACGTACAGGTAAGATGCTGTACATGGTAACATTTAAACAAACATTTCTAGTTTTTGAGTTTGACTGTGTTAAAGTGCAATTCCCTTAGAAGTTGAGTTTTGCTAGAGTGGAGGCAGTGTTCTCTAATTGACCCATCACTGATCACTGATGAAGGCTAGGCAAAACTAAATCTTATCTTGAATTGAATTCTTTAAAATATGGATCTAGGAGAAAAGTCCAGTCTCTTTGTTGGATTTTGTTCTTAATGGTTATATATCTCAAATGTGGTAATTTTGCATTTAATACAATTGACCCCATGGTCAGTTCCATTGAAATTACTTTAAGCTTGTAATAGTGGTTTGATGAATTTGGTATCTGCAGCCTCGTGGGATCATTGAACAAAATTCCTCTCTCCGTTGCCGGTATTGTTGTTTTTAAAGTCCCTACTAGTTTGGAGAACTCTGCCAGCATCTTCTTTGGTAAGCCCCATCCTATTAACTGGCTCAAAAATGTTATCAAACATGCACAAGCTAAATTTACGTTTCCTGACCTCTTCTCCAAGTTCCTTTTGTTGTGGCTGTTGTATAAAAGATGATCTGAATATGCAGGTCTTTTGGCTGGAGTGTTTTTTGCGAGAGCAAAAATGCAAGGGAGATCTCAATCCTGAGTTTTACTTTTGCATTTTGTGTAACATTCATCTGACCGCTTTAGAGAATGGTTCCGATCAAGTGTTGTTTGATGTCAAATCTTGGTCTGGGGGACGATTGGAGTTAATTTGATATTTGTTTTTGTTGTAACAAAGGAAAAATGCTGCCACTTATTCTTTCCAAGTTTTCATGTTGTTTTTCCTCTTGTATTGTACCATTTCTTAATGTAATTTATGTATGGCATTATGCCTTGTCTAACTGCAGCTTAAATTAATAGTCACTCAAGATTACTATTCATATTTTATATAACAAAAAAAAAGAAAAGAAAAAGAGATTCATGTATAAGTAGAGGGTCTTTTTATTATTATTATTATTATTATTATTATTATTATTATTATGTGAAACCTCAAAAACACATGCATTTAAATTCCAATTGGCGTGAGTTTGATCGTAATCACCAAAAACAATGGGACACAACTTTTGGTGATTCAACCGGATTTTCATGGTAAAAAAAAAATACACCTACTAAGTAGCAGATACAAAAGTCAGGTAAATATTAGAAAAATATTCCAAGAAATCTTAAATTTTATTTAAAAACAAAAAAAGTTTTATTATATGAAGTCAAGATTATAATATTTTATTTTGTCAATATTACACAGTCCTTGCGATATAAGCTATTTAATTTTTTTTGGTTAAAATTTTTAGTTGGATGGTTTAGTATGAAAAAAATTACTTAATTGAATTGGATGAGTTGAATAGTAAAATTTTAAAAAATATTATCTTAAATTTTTGTCAATTGAACATAATTAATTCATTTTTAGGATTTAATGATGTAACTACAATCATAATCTTAATTTCATGTGGTAAGAGGAAAAATTCATTTGCATTTTTGAATAAAAAATCCTGGATATTAAACTTAAATTTCATTATACAATTACATCATTTCAAATTTCCACTACAATTTCTCATTTGCAATTATCAGATTGGACTATAGATATTTAGTTCGATAAATAATTAAAATTTTTGTGACATTAATTTTTTAGAGTTAAATGTTTAAATGAAACTATGTTTTTTTAAGCTTCTAGGTTGCACTAATTGGAGCTAGGCTTGATAATGCTAACTCTCCTCTATTTTTTAGATTGAAATGACGGACACAGTCGTGCATGATATCCAATATTAGTCTTCATAGAAGAAGCAAAGTTGAGAGTTTCAAGCTTTATATGTGATATGACAAAGTTTGCTTACGACGGGCCAGGCTCAATAACGTCAGAGCTCACCACATGGATGAGAATCATTGGGCCACATGGCCTTCGGCGACGAAGCCAAAGTATCCGAATGACGTCTGTCGCTGGCAACAGACTCTAGGCCTATCGCCTGTAATCATAATGCGACACGTGGCACCATATTCGGCTCCCGCTGGCGTCAGGGTCCTGTCGCTAGGCCTTACCCATCTGCAACACATGGCGCCATATTCAGCTTCCGCTATGCGACAAACCCCTCACGCCACAACGTCCCACAATATGGGTCTCTCGCTGGCGACAGGCCTTGATTTCTCTCGGTTTTCGAAGAACTTGTGTTATATCGGGACACAAACTCTCAACAAGATGATGGACTTATCCTCAAATAATTAACCCAGAATATTGGCCTATAAATAGCCCCCAGGTACAATCTTACTCTTTAATTTTTTGATTACTGGCTTTGACGCTTCCCAATACTAAAGAACTTTCTACTGACTTAAGCATCGGAGTGCCTACGCAGGGAACCACCCCTGTGTCTCTTTGACTTTTCTTGTTTTACAGAAGCTTATTGGAAACACATGGAGACTAAGTACGAACATTGACGTCAACATACCTTTATTGTTGTTTTGTGCAACAACAATTGGCGCCGTCTGTGGGAAACGTATAAAAAGCCAATCGAGATTTTCTAAGATGGTGAGAACAAGATCGACAAACGTAAGGGCCGAAAGTGAGGAAAACTCTATGAGCTCCCCTGAACAACAAATTCGCCAGACGAACCAGGTGAACAGGGAGGAAGAAAGAATTACTGTGTCGGCGGCAGAATTCGAGACTCTGAGGCGACAGAGTGAAGAAACTACTCAGGCGCTGCGAGCCATGGTGGATTTATTCCAAGGAGTTCTCCCAACATCGGATCTGCCGCCGGCCGTACAGAACTCGGTAGGAGGAACAAATAAAGGTATCCCGCCGCAGGTGTTTGGGTGACAGGAGGACACGACAGCGGTAGACCCTTCTCGTATGCGAGAGGTTCCCCCTGTGGAAGAGCCTAACATTCATCAGGGTGCGGCAGGACAGGAGAGCGGGAGGCCTGTCGCAGGCACCCAGCGAGAGACTAGGGAAGCAGTAGATTTAGAGCCTGCGACAGGGGTCATGTGACAGGTTCCACATGTAGGGCGGCAGGTGTCTGGCGAGAGGACATTGATCGGGCGACAGGGTCTACCGCCCATCACCATGACTTACCAAATTTTGTTGGTACCAACTTGGAACATGGTATTGGAGGTGCTGAAAAAAACGGTGTCGAAAATCAAAGCACTTGAGGAACCGAGTCGGAGTTTGACCCCATGCATGCAAATGGTATGGACAAACGCACCTCAAGCTAAAAGGTAAGGAAATAGTCAGAGACCTACTTGACTCGTCTCATATCCGAAATCAGCTCGCTCCTCCCGTGGACATGAAGAAGATGATAGAATAGGTACTGGAAGAGAAAAAGTTAGTGTCCGCAGAATAGAGCCAGAGGAGAAGAGTACCGTTCTACACGACCATCAAAAACCTCTACTCCCAAAGTTCAAAATGCCGCAAATGACTGCATACACCGGAAAGATGGACCCCTACGACCATATGCAAAACTATGAGGCCTTAATGTTGTTACATGGATGGGAAGACGAGATAATGTGTAGGGCCTTTTCCTTAACTCTGTCCGGACATGCGATTAAATAGTTTAATAACCTGCCTGAAAGGTCCATTATCTCTTTTGACCAACTGTGAAGCGAGTTTCTCAAGGCGTTTGTGGTGAATAGTCAAAGAAGGAAGGAACCGACCTATTTGCTCGCTATTAAGCAGGGAGCTAAGGAGTCATTAAAGAGTTATGTGAATCGGTTCAGAGATGCTACTTTGGAGGTGCGAGATCTGCAAGTTGGTCTCAAGGCGTTTGCGGTGAATAGTCAAAGAAGGAAGGAACCGACCTATTTGCTCGCTATTAAGCAGGGAGCTAAGGAGTCATTAAAGAGTTATGTGGATCGGTTCAGAGATGCTACTTTGGAGGTGCGAGATCTGCAAGTTGGTATAGCCGTGGCAGCCATGTTACAAGGGACAAGGTCTGAGAAATTGCAAGAATCTCTATCGCTAGACCAGCCAACTACCATCTTAGACCTTCTTTCCCGCACACATAAATATGTAACCCAAGAGGAAGTAATGAAAATAGTGGCGATAGGAGAATCCAAGGATGGAAGGAAACGAGGAAGAGAGGCAACTGAAGCATCTTCTAGCCAACCGAGAAAGTTTGAGAAAGCTCCTGCACTAAAATACAATTCCTATACCCCACTCACTGAATCTCGGGCTTCAATGTTAGTAGCTATTGGAGGATCAAGGCTTATACAGACTCCAAAGAAGGCATCAGGGAATTTGGGCCGTGATTTAAGGTCGTACTGCGATTACCACTCGACGCATGGGCACACGACCGAGAAATGCAGGGAGTTGATGAATCAACTAGAAAAACTAGCACGAGAGGGAAAAATAAATCGTTTCGTGTGGAGAGGCGACAAAAACAACTATCCTACGCGGAACAGAGGAAATCAATTTAAAGACAAGAGGTGAAAACAGGGCACCTATGAGATGAAATGAAGGTGACATGAGAAATAATGACAGAAGAATAGAAGGAAGGAAACGAGAGGAAGATAATGAACCCACAGGGCCAACTATTAATGTAATATCCGGAGGTGAATCATTAGCTGGTACTTCTTCCTTATCTCGAAAATCTTATGCTCGATTGGCCCACCAAATTAACTCAGTAATGGGGGAAAAGCAGGATAAGGAACCCATTACTTTTACACCAGCCGATAGAGGAGATGTAGTGGTTCCTTATGATGACCCAATAGTAATTACAGCTGTGGTAGCAAAGCACCCAGTGAGTCGAATCTTGGTCGACAATAGGAGCTTGGTGAACTTAATCTACTGGAACTGCTTTGAAAAGATGAATATCACGGAGGACAGGTTGAAACCAATGCCTACACCCTTATACGGTTTCTCTGGAGAGAAGGTAAAGGTAGCAGGCGCCATTCAACTACCTGTTACAATTGGGGAGAGCCCAAAAGATGTCATCCGACAAGCGTTGTTTATGGTGGTAAGATCAATGTCTGTGGCTTACAATATGATCTTCGGGCGGCCATTGTTAGTTGACATGAGAGTGGTGGTACATCCCTGCTATTTGTTAATGAAGTTTCCAACTCCCCACGGTGTTGGACAAGTGAGGGGAGATCAAAAGAAGGCCAGGACGTGTAATGTTGCATCCACCATGTGTAAGGGGATTCAGAGGAAGGAAACCCTTACAATTGAAAAAAACCTAAGCCAAAACCTGATGAGTAGATGGAGGCCATCCGATTGGATGAGAAAGATGAAGAAAGAATGGTGTACGTGGGGAGCCAGTTGCCTGGAGAAGTGAAAGAGGAAATAATCCGATGCCTAAAAGAGAATAGTGATGTGTTCGCATGGACCCCAGTTGATATGCCTGGAATTAACCCTGAAGTTGTTTGTCATTGATTGAACGTAGTCTCGGGGGTAAGGCCGATAAAGCAAAAGAAGAGGAATTTCACTCCAGAGAGGCAACAGGCAATAAACGAAGAAATTTCGAAGTTGTTGCAAGCAAAATTCATTAGGGAAGTTAACTATCCAGAGTGGTTGGTTAACGTTGTGATGGTAAAGAAAGCCAACGAGAAATGGAGAATGTGTGTGGACTTCACGGATCTGAACAAAGCTTGCCCAAAGGATTCGTATCCACTACCCCGAATTGACAAGTTGGTAGATGAAACTTGTGGGTATGAATTGCTTAGTTTCTTGGATGCCTTTTCGGGGTACCACCAAATTATGATGCATCCAAACGATGAGGAGAAGACTTCGTTCATTACTGATAGTGGGACATATTGCTATCGAGTAATGCCATTCGGTTTGAAAAACGCGAGGGCAACCTACCAGCGCATGGTAAATAAGGTGTTCCAAGACATGTTGGGCAACACCATGGAAGCTTATGTAGATGATATGATCATCAAAAGCCGACTGGGAGAATCACATGCTGAGAAAATGACTAAGGTATTTAATGTGCTGCGACAGTACGAGATGAAGTTGAATCCCAATAAATGCTCATTTGGGGTGAGATTCGAAAAGTTCTTGGGATTCATGATTACTAATCGAGGGATAGAGGCTAATCCAGAGAAAGTTCAAGCTATTTTGGACATGAGGCCACCTAATACTGTAAGAGAAGTTCAAAGGCTGACAGGGAGGATAGCAGCCTTGAGTCGTTTCTTGACCAAATCAGTTGAAAGGAGTCTACCATTTTTCAAGGCGATAAAGGCAAGAAAGAACTTCAAGTGGATGGAAGAGTGAAACGACGCCTTTGAAAAATTGAAAGACTACCTGAAAGAGTTGCCCCTATTATCTCGGCCACAGCCCGAAGACCACCTCCTCATGTACCTCGGTTTAAGAGAGAAAGCTGTAAGTGCAGTTCTACTAAGGAAAGAAGGGAACAAGGATTGCCCAATCTATTATGTAAGCAACGTCCTGCTAGATGCTGAGACGAGTTACCCCTTGGTTGAAAGAATAGCTTTGTCCCTGGTGATGGCAACTCGGAAGTTGTGGCCTTACTTCCAAGCTCACTCAGTGACTATCTTAACAGATCAGCCCTTGAGGCAAATACTCCAGAAACCAGAACACTCTGGGCGTCTGATTAAATGGGTTATCAAATTGAGTGAATATGACATACACTTCCAGCCTCGCCAAACAATAAAAGGGCAGGCGTTGGCAGATTTCATTGTAGAATGCACTGGCCGAGAGGTCCAAGAGGAAACAGAGTTAGTCTGGTAGAAATTATTTGTTGATGGAGCTCGTAACATAGATGGTAGTGGAGCTGGAATTGTGCTAATTTTGCCTGAAGGGGAAACCTATGAGTATTCCTTACGTTTCGATTTTCCAAGTTCGAACAATACAGCCGAGTACGAAGCCTTGATAGCTGGGATGAAACTTGCTGAGAAACTAGGAGTCAGCAACTTAATGGCCCATAGCGATTCGCAATTGGTGGTAAACCAGTTCTCAAGAGAGTATGAAGCACGAGAACTCGCTTTAGACTCTTATCTGCAGAAGGTACAATTGTTGGCACAGTCATTTAAGCACTTCCAGCTAACTCAGATAAATCGATCAGAGAACAACCATGCAGATGCTCTTTCAAAATTGGCTTCTTCTAGAGGGGTCAAAGGAGGTATGGTCAAAGTGGAATCCCTCGCTAAGCCAAGTATAGAAGAAGAAAGTGTTTGCGATATCGAGATCGGAGATGATTGGAAAGTCCCGATCAAAGACTATATATTGGGAAACACACTCCCAACTAACAGAGACGAAGCTCGAAGGTTGAAATTGAAAAGTGCTAGGTTTACCGTAATAAATAGAGAGCTCTACAAGCGGGGATTCACAATGCCCTTACTGAAGTGTCTAGGGCCCTAACAAGCTGAATACACCTTAGCCGAAGTTCATGAGGGAATATGCGGTGAGCACTTAGGGGCTCGTGCCTTGGCCTCGAAAATACTGCGCGCAGGGTTTTATTGGCCTACACTCAGGAAGGATGCCACAAACAAAGTGAGAAAATGTGAAAAGTGTCAGAAATTCGCTCCGATAACAACCACGCCTGTTTCGGCCCTTCAGAACACTCTCCAGCCAATTCCATTCGCACAATGGGGACTATATATTCTGGGACCTTTTCCACTAGGCTCAGGACAACGAAAATACTTACTTGCAGCCATGGATTACTTCACGAAGTGGATAGAGGCCGAACCTTTAGCTACAATTTCTGAGAAGAAGGTGGAAGCAATGGTGTGGAAGGATATAATTTGTCGATTTGGGATCCCCCGTGTGATAAATGCAGACCATGGGAAGCATTTCGACTGTGATGCTTTTCGAAATTTTTGCAAAGGCCTGAACATTCTCCTAGGAATATCATTTGTATCTTACCCACAGGCTAATGGGCAGACAAATGTGAGTAATCGAACTATACTACATGGGTTGAAGACCAGACTAGACAAAGCAAAAGGAGCATGGGTAGACAAGCTCCCTAGTGTCCTATGGGCCTACAGAACGACAAGCAAAGTGTCGACAGGGGAAACACCGTTTAATTTGGTGTATGGGACTGAAGCCCTCATCCCAGTAGAAATTGGAGCTGAGTCACCCTGGTTGGTCCCCTACATCGAGGAACTCAATTCTCAAGGACTAAGTGAGAATCTAGACCTGCTAGATGAGCTGAGAGACAAAGCAAAAATGAGACTGGCTGCTTACCAACAGAGGGTACCTACTTATTACAATGCACAGGTTAAGAACAGAGAGTTGCAAGAAGGAGAATTGGGTATTGAGAAAGTCGGCAATTACGAACGCCCATAAGGAAGATGGAAAGCTCCGTGCTAATTGGGAAGGACCATACAGAATCAAAAGGATGGTCGGACCTAGCACATGTATCTTAGAAACCTTGCAAGGAAAGAAGATATCAAAGACTTAGAATGCCAACTATCTTAAACTGTACTGGCAGTAAACGTTGTACTTCTTTCCTGATTATGGTTATTCTTACCTTTACTTTTCCATCTATTGTTCCGTTACTTTACAGATATTATTGTTTTAATAAAGGCCAACCCATCATTTCCTATAATTCTCTAATGCAATGTGTGAGATAGATTATGTGTTACAGGAATTGAAATGAGCAACAGATGGCAAACAAAAAAGTCCCTAAGCGAAAAATGTGCGAGATAGGCAAACAAAAAGTCCCTAAGCGAAAAATGCGCGAGATAGGCAAACAAAAAGTCCTTAAGCGAAAAATGCACAAGACGGGCAAACAAAACTCCCTAAGCGAAAAATGCGCGAGACAGGCAAACAAAAGTTCCTAAGAGAAAAATGCGCGAGACGGGTAAACACAAAAGTCCTTAAGCGAAAAATACGCGAGAAGGGCACATCTAAAACTCCCTAAGCATGGAAAAGCGCGAGACGGGCAACAGACCAGTCCTTAAACACGAAAAGTGCGTGAGAGAGGCAAAACCAAAAATCCATCAAGCAACAAACAAACGCGATATCCAGGTAACACAAAAGGCACAAAATATATATCATGTTATGAGGTACGTGGAAATTTCCAGACTAATATATTGAAATAAGTTAGCAAATTATATTAACACCTTGACATTTTTGTCCTTAAGCGAAAAAAAACAAGCGCGAGATAGGCACAATGCTTAAAAAAAAGTTCATCTTTGCACAGGAATAAAAACGCTGTCTCAAAGTAGAACTTGGGGTGCAACATGGTATAAAGGTAAAAATAGAATTATTTGATATCGTTCCAGAACTTTGTGATGTAACAGATATACAAAGTATTATACTGAATTCACATAAGCAAAAGAAAGAGCTACAGAATGAAACGGTACTTTTCATTAAAAATGAATCTGTACATTGGAGTTAATAAACAAAACAAAAAATACTAAACTCTAATCTACGGCAATGACCGAGTTAGCCAGTTGAGAAGGCGCTGCATCAGCACTAGTGTCTTGAGAAGCTTGAGGCTCAGGAACTGGATGAGTTGAAGAATCAGGACCCTGGGGAGCCAAAGAAGCCATCTCGGAAGAAGGAACATCACCTGAAGGCCCAACCACAGCTGCAGAGTCTAGCACGGGATCAACGGCCGCAGAATCAAAAATCATCGCCGTCTAACCCCAACAGTGCTTCGATAGACTCAGGCTGCTCGCCTGCCTCGATAAATTCAAAAGCGTTACGCACTGCTGGAGGCTCAGATCGATCAAGTGCATCAAAAGACTCAGGCTGATGTTGTGGCTGTCGAGGAGGCCACAGACCCTCAAGATTGTCCAATTCATCCTCAGCTCCCTCCGCTAAATAGGCTTTCGGACCTTGCGAGTCGGGCTCATACTTGGTCCAAGAAGGAGCTTCGTAGTACCTGACCTCCTCAGTAAAGAGCAATTCAAGGAAAGACTCGCTAGGTCGATGCTTCTCCAGCCAAGCACGAGCCAAGTAGAAGCTGTACTTAATGAATCCCGCTGCGAACTCCGTTTTCTTGTCAAAGCATTGCTGGGACAAGCGGTATTCATGAACGGCCTCGATTCGAGCTTCTCTTTGACGATCCAGTACGTTGTGCAGCTCCTCAATGTCCTTATCCTGCTGCCTCTCCATAGCTCCCCGATCATCGACGACCTTATTGTAAGCTTCTTGGTACCCTTGAAGGGAAGCCACCTTCGCCTGCTCTTCTCGAAGCCTTTGCTCGAGATCAGCATTCTTTTTTCCCAACTCCTCCACCCTTTTGACGTAAGGACGAAGCTGGCTAACCTCGTTTGAAAGCTCCATTTTTTGCTCTCGAAGCTCGCGAATGTTTTTTTCGGCTTGCTCTCTGAGAGCCTTGTGTCGAGCATTGACAGCCGCAATTTGTTGAGCCGACTAATAAGACGAAAAACAGAAGTAACTCAAAAAACTTGACCGAAAAAGTTTAATCACCAAACGAGCACAAAACTCTTACCTTCATAGCGAGATAATCAGAATTATCCTCCGCTTCCGGGATGTTTGTGAAAAGCTCCGCCTCGTTGCGAGAGAGAATGGTGCTCCAGGCCAAACGAGATGCTATCCCGGCATCCTCGATACTGTCATTGTCGTTCACTCCGGGATAGGTCTGAAAATCTTCCCCACCGACGACGACCCCGCTATCAACCATATAGCACCTCAAAGTAGGGTCGACCACCTTAGGTAAGACTGGTCTTGTAGGCATTGAGGCTTTAATAATCAGCCTCTTTCTATATTTGCGCCTAGGCTGGCGAGGAGCTGACCTACCCTCAGCAACACGAGAGCCACCTTCTTGAAGGGATGAATCACTCCTTTGAGACTCAGAACTCTCGCGATCGCCTGGACCTCGATCATGGACAAGAAGCCTCTTCCGTTTATTTCTCTCAGCCTCTTGTGTAGGACGGCTGGATTCACCAGTAGAAGGTGGAGGAGGAGTAGGAGCACGAGCTGGTCATGATGGGGCTCTGACTTGCGACTGAGGAGGAGGGGCCGCTTGAGCAGCAACACTGGCATCCCTCCTACGCATCAAATCTCGGAAGTTCATGCCTGCACAATATAAGAAGAGAGTATTATCTGACTAAGTAAAAAACACCATGCACATGCATACGAGAAGTAAAAAAGGATTAGAAACCTAGAAAACCACCAAAATCCTCTAGACTATCCAAATTTGAATCCAACGGAAATCAATGAAAGGACTCCCAAAGACGCCAGCCTGAGCCCACTCAGGGTTCTCCTCTAATTGATTACTAGTACCCGCAACCTCAGGGGTCTCGCTTCCCGAATCGGAAGAGGATTCATCTACAAGGCAGCCTACGGGAGTGGATGCCTCAGCTGCAAGTACCAGGGACGACTGGCTAGGACCAGCATCAGAAATGCGCGGAGTCGTAGGGAGATTAGATGGAGCAGTAGAAGCCCCGAGAACGGCCCTGCTTACCCCCCAACCGACTGCGACAATATTTTTCAGGGTTAAAAGGGAAAATAAATTACTCTCCCCGGTAGAACAGATTCGCCGAATAAGCTCACCAAATTGATCTCTTAAAATTTCTGCTTTGAATCTTTCCGAGCACTGTGAGTGGTCGGAAGTATCACGATTCCATCTAGAGTGAATACGCAAGTCACTTGGAATCTCGACAACGACCCACTCGCTCTCAAAATCATGCAGTTTATTGGGGAGATCCGAGAAGATTTTATTGTTAGGAAACTCAACGACCTTTAACCGTTGAAGGGAGAACGTTATTAACCCTTTCAACCCACAAACTCTGAAAAAGGCGCTAAAAAGAGGAACTGTTGGGATAATACGTAAGTTGTGGCACACTATGGAAAATGCTACCAATTGAGCCCACGCATGGGGGTGGAATTAACATGGGACGATGTCCTTATATCTAAGAAACGCCTCGCCAAACTCTGGAAGAGAGAAGCGAAAACCGAAAGACAAAGAAGCCTTATGAACGACTATACCGTTTCTAACCAAGTCGGGCGTAACCTCCCCTTGAACTAGAAGTCTATAGCTATAACCCAAAAGAAGAGGAAAACGAGTCCTGATATCCTATAAGTCAACATTTGTCAAAGAACACACGAGACCACCCGTTTTAAGTGTTTTACCCGGGCATAGCAAAGACATGGCAAAAAAAGGAAAAAACTACCCGGCGATAGACCCTACAGACGACAGACCCAATAGGCAACAAGCCTGTTGGGCGACAAACCCGATAGGCGACAGACCTGTTGGACGACAGACATGTTGGGCGACAGAGCTGTGGAGCGATAGACCTACTGAATAAGACACTCGCGGGAGACCTAAAAAACTATATGCGAAAGACTAAACACCTGCGAGAGACTTAAATCTAATGCGAGAGGTGGTAAATAAGGCGACAGATGTATACTTACTGTCACTAAGGTAAGCGAGAGACTCTTTGGCGAGAGAGATGAAAATGGGCGACAGACGGCTGTTCAGAGGTTTTTGTGCGCTCTCTCGTAGGGTCCCAGCGGTTTATATAGTCGCGACAGGGAATGCCAAACGTCGTGCCTGATCGTGTCTCTCGCAAGATAGAGCTTTTTCCACCTGCAAAAAATACAAAAAAAAATACAAGAAGAAAATCACGAAAAAACAAAAAGCACTATTCACGGTAGGCTAAGGCCCAAAAACATATATTTATACTCTCTTGGTTGGAGAAATCTAACAAGAGAGTGGAGAGCAATTGATATGACAAAGTTTGCTTACGATGGGCCAGGCCCAATAACGTCAGAGCTCACCACGTGGATGAGAATCACTGGGCCATGTGGCCTTCGGCGACAGAAGCCTAAGGCCCAAAAACATATATTTATACTCTCTTGGTTGGAGAAATCTAACAAGAGAGTGGGGAGCAATTGATATGACAAAGTTTGCTTACGATGGGCCAGGCCCAATAACGTCAGAGCTCACCACGTGGATGAGAATCACTGGGCCATGTGGCCTTCGGCGATAGAAGCCAAAGTATCTGAATGACGTCTGTCGCTGGCGACAGACTCTAGGCCTATCGCCTGTAATCATAATCCGACATGTGGCACCATATTCAGCTCCCACTGGCGTCAGGGTCCTATCACTAGGCCTTACCTGTCTGCGACACATGGCACCATATTCAGCTCCCGCTACGCGACAGACCCCTCACGCCACAACGTCTCGCAATATGGGTCTCTCGTTGGCGACATGCCTTGATTTCTCCCGGTTTTCGAAGAACTTGTGTTATATCGGGACATAAACTCTCAACAAGATGATGGATTTATCCTCAAATAATTAACCCAGAATATTGGCCTATAAATAGGCCTCCAGGTACAATCTTACTCTCTAATTTTATGATTACTGGCTTTTACGCTTCCCAATACTGAAGAACTTTCTGCTGACTTAAGCATCGAAGTGCCTACGCAGAGAACCACCCCTGCGTCTCTCTGACTTTTCTTGTTTTACAGAAGCTTATTGGAAATACGTGGAGACTAAGTACGAACATCGATGTCAACATACTTTTATTATTATTTTGTGTAACAACAATATGTTATTCTTTCATGCATGCTAGACGTGAAGAGAATATAGTAGTTTATATATTTGCCAAACATGGGCTACATTCTACTCATTAAGTATTCTAGAAAGATGATCGTATTCCAGGTTAGTTAAATGATGCACTGCAAACAAACCTATGTAATATGTATTAGCAATAAAGATTGCATGTTTTATTTGAAAAAAAAATTCTTTTTTAAATAAAAAATAAATAAATAAATAGTTTTTTGGCCAAAAAAAATAAATAAATAAATATTATAATTGGTTAAATTCAAAGCGGCGTATCGATTTGTTGGGCCAGGGTAAAAACTGCATTACATTGCCTGAAACGACGTCGTTTGCCTTTTTGTTTTCCGTCTCCCAGCCACCCTCCCTCCAGCTCCGCAAAGGAAGGGAAACACAAAAGCGTCGAACCCAGAAGCAAATCTCAGCCTTTAGCTCCAAGTAAACGACATCGTTAGGAAGTAGTAGATTGGAAATGGAAGCCTCACAGGCATCGACGAACGCAACTCCAAACCCTAACAACAGTTACACAAGCAATAGAAATTCGATACTGTCATCGACGCCGGTGTGGCCCACAATCGATGGTCCGCTGGGCCTTACGGAGGATGAATCGTTGTCCTACGCGCGAAGGTTTTACAAGTTCGGCTACGCCCTTTTGCCTTGGCTTTGGGCCGTCAATTGCTTCTACTTCTGGCCAGTTCTTCGTCATTCTCGCTCCTTCCCTCGCCTTCGCCCCTGTAATTATTCTTTCTTTCTATACTTTTTAATTTTTTTTATTGATTTTTTTACGCCTATGAACTAATCGACAGATTTTCGAACTGGTTTCCAAAGTCTTGTTGATATTAGGATTTTTTGCATTTAGCGAATTGATCAAATTGAGGTTTTTTTTTTCCTTAATTTTTAATAAAATTTTATTTTTTATTTTACTGATGCTTGATTTGCATAAACGTTTAAGGTGCTAAATATTATATCAATCTAGGAAATCATTAGCTATTGTTGGTTTTTACTCTTTTTTTTTTGCTTTGCAAAGCAAAATATAAAAGTTCATTTGCATAAAAAAGTTGACGTAATTTTTAATAATTAAATTGAGAAAGAAATATTTTTTATTAACAGAAGTGCATGATTTACTTGTATATTGAACAATTACGATTGGGGTTCTGGCCAAAAAAAAAAGAACAATTACGATTGGGGTGTGTTATATTTAGCAGTTTGCTTATCGCTATTTAAATACACTTTTCTTTTGAGAAATCAACAAGCAAGTGGTGAAAGTATTTCATTGAATTAGACTAACAAAAATTTAATTTCTTTGGTAATGATCAAATAAAACTTTAATCTCTTTAGGTTCACAGTTTGACTAGGAAAAGGAGAAAAACAAAGTTATCATTGTCTAAGCTGTTTTCTTAAGACTTTTATTTTTGCCATAGTTTTCTTTAGACTTGAATGTGAAGATATTGCAGTAATCATTTGCATTTTTTAGTTTGAGTAGCTTTGGCCTACTTAATTGCAAGTCTGCAACTGTCATTGCATTGCATTTAGTCCGTTGGAAGCTAGTAAACTAGAGCTTCTATACAGTTTCATACGAAGCCAATAGCCTTCATTTAGGCTTTGCTTGGTAGAGTGGAAAAAAAATTGAAAAGATAAAAAATAGAAGGAGAGAAAAACGAAAAGATGGAAAACATATTTTTTTCTTTCCAGTGACGTGCTTGATAAAAAAAGAGGGAAAAGGTGAAAGAAAATATAATTTTCTTTTCATCTATTGCTTAGTGGAGTTGAAAAATGAAAGAAAGAAAATGAAATTATATTATTTTGCGATTATACCATTAATTAGTTAAGATAATAAAATGAAATATAAAAATAAGAAAGATAATTTTATAAATACCCACATATCATTCATTTTCTCTCCATTATTTTTTTTCAATTTGGAATGATTTGGTTTTTTTAATGAGGAAAGAAAATAGAAATCTTTCCTATTTTTTTTCCTCATATTTTTCATTCTTACCAAGAACTACTAAAAATCATTTTTTTTCCACTTTTTACTGACCTCTATCCATTCTTCCACTTATCTACTCTACCAAGCACACTCTTAAGGTCCAAAACCACAATTTGCAATATTGGTAAAATTTGGTTTCCCAATTAATATGAGTAATAAAAAAAATTGAAAGTCATACCTGTTAACTTAGTGTGCTCTATAAGCGGCAGTACTTAGATGGATAGGAAATTGTTTTGTATTGCCAAACAACACTTGCCTCTGTCTTTTCTCTTGGTTTGTACATTGTAGAGAGTTGAGGAGATAGTTCTATACAATATTGTCAAGATAGTAAGGCACACTCTAGGTGCTAAGGCCCTTATATTGCCCAAGGCTTAAAGTGCAAAAAAGCGCTTTGAGTGAAGCAAAGTGCATATATAATAATAATAATAATTATTATTATTATTATTATTATTATTTAAAAAAAATTGTAATATAAATAACTTAAGCCGGAAATACATTAAATTTACTCATTTTTCTTTGTGATTAAAAAGGACATTGTTTTTTGGCTTTTGGAAGAATTAGGTAGAAGGTTATCATTCTGATTTGAATGAAAAACCTAGAGCAAGCGGTTTCTGTTTTGAGGACAAAACCAGAGCTCTTTCTCTGTTTCTGTAGAGAAAAACAGAGCTGCACAGCCCCTGTTATGAGAGCTAAAATCTGAGACAAATTCGGGGCAGGCAAAGAGCATAGACAGATGAAGAGAAGAAAATTTTAGAAATAGAAAATAAAAAAAATAACATGCCTTTTTTCAAATAGCCAGGTATGCTCTATGATGCTTGAATTGACTGTGGGCTCGAGTATGCTGTTGAGTATTCAAAGTTGAGCAGCACTTTTCTGGAGACTCGAATTTTATCTTAATAAAACTTTGGTGCTTCATAGCTCCATCTCTAGCAAAACGTTTTGGATAAACTGTGTTACACTTTGTTTATTCTTTTATAATCTATTCATGTTTGAGATTTCCTTTTTTTTTCCTTGCTATTAAGATAACCACTGATAAAAAAAAAATCAGCTAGACACTTTTGTTGGGTGAGCTCTTCTTCCACCCTTCACCTCAAAAAAAGGTGTGGTAAAGTGAACAAATTGGTGCAACAGATAAAAGGCATCTTGCACCTTAAGGTTTTTTTGGCTGCGAGCCTAAGCACCTAAGTGCATCTTAACATCTCAAGTTCGACATTGAGATGGTAAAGCTGTTATGTCCTTTGCAAACAATTAGCGTTTGGCATGGTTAGAGGTTCATAGCAAAATTTTTTTTTTTTTATCCTTTTCTTCCTAAAATTCCAATATTTATTTTTAATTATGGAGTTCAAGTAATCCACTATTTTTCATGTAGAAGTAAGAAGTCTTTTCTGACTTGGTTACTTTGGTTGGAAAAAAAGTAACTGAAAGACTATCTTTATGGGGGATACATTTATTAACAGCGAAGCAGAAATGATTAGCCAGGAAATACGTGAAAGTGCACGGGACTTTCAATGTATTTTGACCAACCTTTCTTATTTCATTATTTATGGCAAACATGCATTGCTTATCCCTTTTTTTGTTTGACCAACGTGGGATTAAGTAGTTTTTGTGTACATTAGTGTTTTCCTTGATTATAAGTAGGAAAATGCTTTAGTTGGCCATAGTGGAATTGTGAAGGCATGTGCCTAGGTGCTAAGACATAGCGCCAAATAGCAAAAGCACCTTGCACCCATCAAGAAGAGACACTTATTGCTGGTCTAAAGTGTCAATTTGACTCCTTGTTTTTTTTTATTTAAATCTTCTTAGTTGTTATCTTAGTAAAAAAAGGACAATAATATCTAATCTCTATAGAAGATTTAAATAGAAGAACATATAATCTATCCAGAAAGTTTTGTTGGAGATGGATCCGTAATCATCAAATTCTTATATTAGGGTAAAGATAAGAGTCTAAACTTTGAATCCTCAACAGTGAACCTGGGCCTAGTAAAATATATGCGTCCTCACTTAGCGAGTGCTTAGTTTGTGTCTCGGACCTTGGGAATAGAAGGGTCTTAGTGCCTGTACTGCACCCTGTGCTCATGACAACATTAGACCATACATCTTCCTTAACTTATGGTTGTTTTTTTCTTCTATTTTTTGGGGTGAAAGTTGAAAGTTTAAATGATATTGCATGAAAATTTCAAGGTTTTGCATCTGAGTTTAATTCTGAATTTTGTATTTTCTGTCAGAAGTTTGTATGCTTTTTCTCATGGTGTTTTGGTGTTTCTGTGCTCTATTTTCAGTATATATATATAAATATTGATTAAGTTCTACATTTTACTGCAGGGAACAAATCACGAAATTTTCTTTTGATTGAAAAAAAAAACATATATATCAACATAGTTTGAATATCTTGATTTTGTATCATCAGTTTACTCTGACATTTTAGATCTGGGTTTTCTATAAGATGGCATGATTGAAGGTTTTATTTTGGGGGTTGGGGGTGGTACTAAGAAAAAACAACAATATTCATAATTATTTTGCTCGAAGGAAATCAGTCTTCGAAATTTCCCACATTGTTATTTTCTAGTAAATTTTGGGATTTTACGTTTTTTTTTTGTTTTAATAAATATACTTGGTTTTTGCAGATGTTGTAGGGTCTGCAGTTGGTTTCACAGTGTTTTCGGTTATTTTGTGCTCATGGGCATTGACATTTGGCATTGGAGGAGAAGCTGTTTTCGGCCCAATCTGGGATGAATTAGTAATGTATAATGTTGCGGACCGATTAGGTCTGACAGGTTGGAGCTAGCCCTAGCCTTAGCCATCTGTCCTGCGAAAAGTTTTTGAAAGAATAAGGAAAAACGTGGGGGAGGGGGAAAGAATTGCTTTGCGTTTTTGGTTTCTTAGTTCGTGTATATATTCTGCTTGTTGTACCAATGTTGTTTTTGTGATCAATTGTCAGAAGCTTTATGGTCAGCTTGTTATATGTCAACGGACGAATGAATGTTATTATTAGAGAGACTAAGTACTCACAAAATTTTTCATACGTCTCAAATTTTTATTGAGACAAAAACTCTTGGAATGCGTTGTCTTAAATCATCTAAATCATCAACGTACGTGGAATTTGGTGATCGGTCACTGCTGGTTGTGTTTCCTTTCGCCGTCAAACTGGCAGCGGATTATCTTCATAAAACGTCAAAATGTTTCTTTTGATTCTCTTTTCATTACAATCTACTTAGTTTTTTAATAAAACACACAAAATCTTAGATCTAATCTTTAAATCCGTGACTTCAACCTTAGATCTATTGCAATTTTGGACCGTTTTAACAGAGGTCAAAAGTAAAAGGAGGAAGAAATGAAGAAAATTTTGATATATTTATAGAAGAAAACTACTGCCAATGAATGGTGGTTGATGACGGTGAATGGCGACCAACGGTGATGAATTGTGGTCAACGGCGGTGACCAACAGCCAGCGGTTGTTACCAAAGGCGGTTTGCCTCCTCGAAAACATCAAAATGTACATTTTTTTTTACTTCCTCTTGCTTCATATCTAATTAGTTTTTTTTTTTTTAAGAAGTACACAAAATCTTAGATCTAAAGATTAAATTTGGAGTTTTAATCCTAGATCTACTACATATTGGGCATTTTTGAAGAAAAGATGTTAGAAATGGAATAATGAAGAAATATAAAAAAATTTGATATAATTTTGGAAGCGAACCTCAGCAACCAGCGACGATGAGTAGCAACCGACGGTGGTGACTGAAGTTAGTGTTGAGACTAGGATTTCGATAAAGGAGAGAGAGAGGAGGAAAATAAAGAAAAAGGATGAAATGTAAGGAATGGTAAATTTGGTATTTTGCCACAAATTTGGGGTTGTAAAATGTAATTTTATTAGAGGATGAGGTATCTTTAGTAGTGTTAAGGATGTGAATAGTGTTAGTCAAATATAGAATGACACTAGGATGTACATGGTTTGGCAATGTGCTCATGTTCACAGTGGTAGTTGAAAGTATGCTACTGTGTGAATCAAGTTGTTCACTAAGTATAGAGTTATTGACAGAATTGATGAGGTGTCCAAGTGCAACCAAGGTACAAATGGATAAGAAAGAAATTAGGCTTAAAGTAATATTATTAGAACTTGGGCAAGTATGATATCCTAAAGATCCTTAAGCCTTGGTATTAGGGCCTATTTATAGGTATGTGGGAGGCATTGAGATTGTGCTATGTGTTACTATCCGATAGAGTCCGATTGTCCGAGTAAAATTAGTCTATCTTCGAGTTATGAGACTCAGGAGACCAAGAGACTAAGTAGGATCTGGGTTGGGCAAATTGGGCTAGGTTAGGTGTTGCAGCCTTTAGGTTGAGTCATCCTTAACACTAAGTCCACCCTTAGACCAAAAGACCAAAATTGAGTATCAATTGTGGTCTTGCCTTGTTGAAATGGCTTAAGTGGAACATTGTCAATGTAATGCCCTTGGAAGTCAAGAATTTTGGGCTAATTTTTTTTTACTTACAATGTTTGTCACTCGCTTAGTGTAGTTAAAACTTGACAAGTAGATTACTACTCCTTTAATTATTTAAGACTAATTGTCTAAGGTCCCTATTGATTGCCTCGTAATGTGTGCCATTTTTGAGATTGAAAAATTTCGATTTATTATATGTCTATTTTCCATCCTTATATAATATCAGAATATTATCTCAACATAGCATATAAATTATCTCATAGTCCATTCAAAATATTACATTTCCATCAAGGCCTAATATCAAGTTACTATTTATCACAAGGCACAATTACAATTATTTCTCGATACAGTCCAATTACTCATATCCCAGATCCTATACATTGTGTATGCAAAAGAATATCGAGTTTGGGATATAACCAAAGAAGCAAGGCATTATACCTCAACATAAAGTAATAGACTTGATAGCACGCAAGTTGAGCTACCAATGCAGCACACTCACAATTGAGCCTATCTGTAGAAATCTGTGGGAGAAAGAGGGGGTGTGCTAAAACCCAATAGGAAAATATATACAAAATATGTCAAGCTCACATAGTATCAAACGCTTGGCTATGCATGTTAAAATCGAGTTATTATTATATAAATAATGTCTTATGCATATGTGGCGAGTAGACCTAACTAATCTCAATACCTATGGTCTTGTGTAGGGCTTTTAGGGGCCTCAGTCGAAAGGATGTTATGAAATTCCTCATTTTCCTATGCCCTAACATCTACTCTATGCAGTCCCCACGCATACATATTGAAAATAATTTAATGCATATGTCATGTACAACATCAATGCAATAACATCTGTATTTTTCCATGCAATTTTCAAAGAAACCTGAAGCTTTCACGTTTAAATCAAAACACACCAATAAAATATCATAGTTAGAGACAAGGCAACATATCCCTATAAGCTTATACAGTAAGCTTCTTATGAAACGTCTATGGTTGATAGCCATGGTAGGTTTCCCATTAGGTACCTATCCACGATCATGAATCATCTTTGTACCAATTATCATCTAGTAGCTGAGGTAATTGTCTTGACTAGTCGTCGGACATTCACACAATTGTTAGACTTTCACATAGTCATCCAACATTCACATAGTTGTTAGACTCTCACACAGTCATCCAACATTAACACAGTTGTCAGACTTTCACATAGTCATCCAACATTAACACAGTTGTTAGACTTTCACACAGTCGTCCAACATTCACACAGTTGCTAGGCATTCACATAGTTTTGCCATTCTTGGGAAATACACCATCATATATATTATGAAACTCCTTGGTCACATAGCCGGAGCCCACAACTTATATATATGTAAAACCTAGCCATATATACACTGGTACCCATTGATCACACAGCCCGAGTCCATGACATGTAAATAAGCTAAATAGTGATACATATATATTGATACCCTTTGATCACACAACTAGAGTTCGTAATGCATTTATACAGATATACACCAAAGGTCACACAAGCATTTCATAAGGTGCCATTATTCTCAAAATAAAAGTCACATTTAAGACAATCTTTCCCAAATCACATGATCAAAAGAATAATATCACTATGAATGCATAGTCAAAGTCATATATGTAATGGATATATATGTTCAACAAATCCCCTTAAAGCATTTTTCAATATAGAAACCACAACTGTCAAGATAGGGTCAAAAGTCACATCATGTCAATGGATTTAAAGCAATATTTTTAAACAATGCTACCACATAACACACATGTCATGCATGATTTTACCACAATGCAACTTCGCATTCCTAGTATACATTATGCCCTTGTGATGCCTAAATAGGCTACACTAAATGTTTTACCTACTTTGATCATCACCTCAAGTTTGTATCACATCCATCACATTTTCAACACGTAGTAATCACCTTTATTCCAAATCATGGTTACTAACTCCTAACATCATGATGGGTTCTCTTAGTAGTCCATGAATCATCATCATCATCATCATCATCAGAGCCTTTATCCCAATAGATTGGGGCAGGCTATATGAACCAATATCTAAAATCACGTTAGATCGTCCATATGTATTCTCTGCCTCCATAGATTCCTATTCAAGGCCATTTGTTCATCTAATTCTAAAACCTCCATGTCTTTCTAAACTACTTCTTTCCAAGTCTTTTTCGGTCTTCCTCTAGTCTTAACCCTTCTCTCAACATCCATAGCCTCTATTCTCCTAACTGGAGCATCTACAGGTCTACGTCTTACATGTCCAAACCAACGTAAACGATTTTCACACGTTTTGTCTTCAATAGGTACCACTCCAATCATCTTACGAATATCATCATTTCTCATTTTATCCTTTCTTGTATATCCACATATCCACCGTAACATTCTCATTTCTGTTACACTCATCTTTTGTGTATGTAGCCTCTTAGTCGCCCAACATTCACTACCATATAACAATGTTGGTCTAACAACTGTCCTATAAAACTTGCCTTTCAACCATGTAGGAATTCCTTTATCGCACAACACACCTGTAGCACTTCTCCACTTACTCCATCCAGCCTGGATCCTATAGGTCACATCACCATCAATCTCTCCATCTATCTGTATTATTGATCCCAAGTATCGAAAATGATCCCGCTTAGGTATCACCATCCCATCTAACTTCACTACATCATGCTCTTCCAATCGGTTAGCACTGAATTTACACTCCATGCATTCAGTCTTCACTCTGCTTAGTTTAAATCCTTTTGATTCCAACGTTTGTCTTCATAATTCCATCTTTGTATTGATCTCCGCTCTAGTTTCCGCATATAGGACAATATCATTTGCAAACATCATACACCAAGGCACCTTATCCTGGATGGATTGTCAGTTCGTCCATAACTACCGCAAACAAGAATGGACTCAATGCTGACCCTTGGTGTAATCCCACCGTGATAGGAAACTCACTTGTTTGCCCCCCACCTGTCCTCACATGTGTCCTTGCGCCTCTATACTTGTCCTCAATTAGTTTAATACATTTCAAAGGAACTCTTTTCTTCATTAAGGACCACCAGAGTACCTCCCTAGGCACTTTATCATAGGTTTTCTCCAAATCTATAAAGACCATATGGAGATCTTTACCCATTACTCGAAAGTGCTTCATAAGTTGTGTAAGCAAATATATTGCCTCTATAGTTGATCGACCCGGCATAAAACCAAATTGATTCTCCGATATCTCTACATTCTTTCTTAATCTCCGTTCTATCACTCTCTCCCATAGTTTCATCGTGTGACTCATCAATTTTATGCCTCGGTAGTTGGCGCAACTTTGAATATCTCCCTTGTTCTTATATATAGGGACTAAGACACTCTTCCTCCATTCCTCTGACATTTTGTTAGTGTGCCAAATCTTATTAAATAGATTTGTCAACCACCTAACTCCTACATCTCAAAGGCATTTCCAAACTTCAATTGGGATGTCATCAGGTCCAACAACTTTTCCATTCTTCATCATCTTTAGTGCCTCTTTTACCTCTGTCTCTTGGATTCTACGCATAAAGCACCGATTTAAATCCTTAAGAGGCACCAAAATATTATCCAAAACTTTATTTTGTCCGTCATTAAATAATTTGTTAAAATAATCTCGCCACCTGTCCTTAATGTCATTATCTTTAACGAGAGTTCTTTGATGTTCATCCTTAATACATTTCATGACTCCTAGGTCGCGACTCCTCCTTTTTCTTGCTCGCGCCAATCTGTATATCCTTTTCTCTCCCTCCTTTGTGTTCAACTTGTAGTAAATCTCTTTCACAACCATCGTCTTAGCTTCTGCTACAGCCTTCTTTGTCTCCTTTCTTGCTACCTTATACTCCGAAAAACTCTCTTCTGTATTGTTCTTCTTCAAAGCCTTGTAACGCTCTGGCTTAGTCTTTATAGCATCTTTTACAACTGCAGTCCACCATGTTGCGTCTTTTCCAATTGGCACTCTTCCGTTTGATACTCCTAATGCCTCTTTGCCTACCTCCCGAATGCATTTTGCCATCTTATTCCACATTACATTTGGGTTCTCTTCTGTTGTCCACGCCTCCTTTTGAATCCAACTATCTCTACATGTTGTATGACAATCTTCTTTTAGCTTCCACCATCGAATCCGTTCAATTCCTTTTTGTTGGTTCCTTCGACGTCGTCTATCTATCTTCATATCTAGAACTAAGAGTCTATGTTGCACGGTAACACTCTCACCTGGGATAACCTTACAATCCAAACATATATGTTTATCCCTACTCCTAGTTAAAAAGAAATCTATCTGACTTACTGTTAGCTTTAAATTGACATATATATATTTTGAAATGACAAAAACTTAAGTAAACTTTAATGTTTGAATTCATATTGTAAATTTGCCTTATCACACATGATTTTCTCAATCCATTTTTAAGTGATCAAATCAAACTTAAGACCATGATTTATCAATACACTCTTATTGGTCTTAATACTTTATAAATGTTTTGAATATTTTAGAAAATTACTTGATGAATATTTAGACTATGTTTTCATTTGAGAAAGTCAAGAAAAACTCCCACAAAAATGCCAAAATGTTTTGGGTTGAATTAGGATCAAAAGCCATATCATTTCTAACCCAAAATAGTGCAGGAAAAGCTTTCTGGAGGCATGGGATTAATCCCCTAAGGGAAGGGATCGACCCCTTTATGGCAGAATGTCTTCCCAAGGTCCCTCAAGCCAAGAATCAAGATTCTGGACAAAAGGGATCGATCCCTTTGGGCATGGGATCGATCCTTAGGTACGAAAAAGTGCTGTAACGGCTAGTTTTTGTGAGACAACGGTCATACTCAAGTTTTGGCTCTACCCAACGGCTAGAATACATCTAAGGGACTATAAATAGAGGCTTAAAAGCTAAAGAAAGTAAGGGGTCCAAAACTCATTTTCCTCAAATCCACAAGCCTCAAACAACAAATCAAGAGCTACAAAGTCTTCATCATCTATCATTCTCTTATTCCTTGTAGTGCTTGGCACATATCTTGTATAGGTTTTTATTGTGCTTAATTTCTGTAATCACTTGCCTACCTAGAAGCCTTTCTTTGATTACATTATTTGTAACCCATCATTCCTTGTAAAGGGGAGGTTTCTCTTAAGCCTAGAAAATGAGGGAGGTTACTCTTTAGTCTAAGAAAAAGAGTAAGGTTTCTCTTGAGCCTAGAAAAAGAGAGAGGTTTCTCTTTAGCCTAGAAAAAAAGGGAGTGTAACAAATTCAAGGACAAATTCAAGGATAGTGAATTTGGGAAATCTTTGGGAGCGTCTCAAGGTAGAGGACGTAGGCAAGGTAGCCGAACCTCTATAAATCGATTGTGTAAATCTCTCTCTCCCTACTCTTTATTTACTTGCGATTATATTATGTTTATTGCATTGAACTTGGGTTGCATGCTTGAGTAGCTTAGAGAACTTAGAAAATATCAATCTAAGCTAGAGAATTTAGAGGAACCGAAAAACGAGCTTCAAGTTAGTGAAAAACCGATTCACCCCCTTCTCGATAAAGCCTATAAGAGCCAACAATTGGGAAATCAATCCTTAAGGTCAAGTTTTAATTATTCTTCCACTAGAATATTTTGAGAATTATTTCAAGAAATTATGGATATATTTGAGAATTTATCTCAAGGTAGAGGATATAGGCAAGGTAGCCGAACCTCTATAAATCGATTGTGTAAATCTCTCTCTCCCTACTCTTTATTTACTTGCGATTATATTATGTTTATTGCATTGAACTTGGGTTGCATGCTTGAGTAGCTTAGAGAACTTAAAAAATATCAATCTAAGCTAGAGAATTTAGAGGAACCGAAAAATGAGCTTAAAGTTAGTGAAAAATCGATTTACCTCCCCTCTCGGTATAGCCTATAAGAGCCAACAATTGGTATCAGAGCCAGGTTCGAGATTGATTTAGACTAACCTCTATCAAGCAAAATGATCTCAAATGGCTCACTTGAATGTAGGCACACCCCTAGGAGAAGAGGGACACTCATTAGTTAGACCTCCACTCTTTAATGGTGAGAATTACTCTTATTGAAAAATTAGGATGATGCTATTTGTGCAATCCAATGACTATGAAGTGTGGAGAATAATAGTTAATGGCCCTAGAATCCTAATAAAGAGAGTAGATGGAAAAGATGTCCCTAAGAGTGAAGATGAGTGGGACACTAATGACATGAGATTGGCACAATTGAATGCCAAGGCTATGCACACCATCTTTTGTGCATTAGGTCCCAATGAGTATAATAGAGTATCCTTATGCGAGAATGCTAAACAAATATGGGATAAACTAGCCATCACATATGAAGGGACAACTCAAGTTAGAGAGACCAAAGTAGGAATGCTCACACATGATTATGAGCTATTTAGGATGAAAGAAAATGAGTCCATTAGCGAAATATTCACTAGGTTTAATGATATAATTAATGGACTTAAGGCTCTAGGCAAGACTTATTCCAATGTTGAAATGGTAAAGAAAATTTTGAATAGCTTGCCTAAATCTTGGGAGGCTAAGGTAACCGCTATAGAAGAATCTAAGGATCCAAACACCTTGCCTCTAGATGAACTTATGGGGTCTCTACTTACTCATGAAATGAAATTAAAAAGAAATGAAGAGACTTCAAAGAAAGTAGGGGTAGCACTTAAGTCTTCTACTCATGAGGATGATAGTGACGAGAGTGGAAATGAGGAAGAAAAGGAAATGACAATGTTTGCCAAAAGATTCAATAGATTTATGAGAATGAAAGAGAGAGAGAGAGTAATAGGAAACATCAAAGTGGAAAGTCAAGTAGAAGAGAAAAGGACCCCTTAGTATGTTATGAGTGCAATGAACCGGGTCATACTAAGTTAAATTGCCCTTTACTTAGGAAGGAAAAGGATAGGAAGCCTAGGAAGAAAGCATTTGTGGCTGCATGGAGCGATAGTGATAGCTCCGATGAGGAAAATGTAGATGAAGAGGTAGCCTACTCATGCTTTATGGCTATTAGTGATGATGAGGCTAGTAGTAGTTCTAGTGAAGATAATGATTATACCTTTAGTGAACTACAAAATGCCTTTAATGATTTAGCAAATGAATTTCAATGCATGAACTCCAAATATAAGAAAATCATTGCTAAATTAAAAATAGAAAATGAAGCCTTGATAAATGCTAAGCTAGAATTTGAAAAGAAATTAGAAGAGGCTAACTTAGAAATAAATGAGCTGAATAAAAAGAATTTAAATTTGCATAACTCATTTTCTAGGTTTTATATGGGTCAACAAAAGCTAGATCATATGTTAAAGACCCAAAGAGCTTTATTTGACAAAGATGGGTTAGGATATAATGCAATATAAAAAGAAACTCATCTAAAGAATTTCCTTGTGAGCAAAAATACTATGCATGATCTATCTTTTACGTGCTCACTATGCAATAGAATAGGACACTCTTCACAAGCATGCACATATAGAAAAACCACATTTAGAGGAAGAGTTGTTAGAAAAATGTGGGTGCCAAAGCATGCTATGAATAATGATGATTTGAGTTTGAAATGGATCCCAAAAGGATCAAAAATTGTTTGCACTAACTCTCATGGACCCAAGAAAATTTGGGTACTAAAGCATGCATAAATTTGTTTGTTGTAGGAGTGTTAGAGCATGGCAATACAATGGAACAATGGAGTTTAAATGCTCAACATATCCTCATGGAGTTTGCTTGTGAGAAAAAGGGAGAGCTTGGAAATCCATCCTTAGCAAGGTGACAACAATTTCTCAAAGAATGGCTAATGGTGGATCCAACAAATCAAGGCAAAGCACTCTCAAGCAAAGGAGCTTTGTAAGCTTAATTCCTTCTCCTTAAACTCTTTACTGTTTATGCCTTGATGATATGGTTTGTTGATGATCTTTGATGCATTATAAGTTGAATGATTGAACAAAAGGCATGATAAATGATTTTTAAATGCTTGATGAATAGTTCTTGATGCATTGAATGAAAAGCATGATTTGTGATGATTATTGGATTTCTGCATTTTGGGCAAGTTTTCTATGTGTTGATAATGTATTTACTTGCCTCAAATTGCCAAATATGTCATTTATACAAAATGCCTTGTCATGAGCCTTAATGAAGAATATGCATGTTAGAAATCATGACATGTTGTTCATAAGATATATGTTTTAATGATATATATGCTTAAAATCTGTGTGAACAAGTTTGTTTTGACATATTTATGTAATTCAATGCATTGGTTTGGTCAAAATATGTTTAAATCTCAAAATGACCTCCTTTGAGGCCAAAAATGCATTTTATTGTGTAAATTCTTCCAAAATTGCAAAAGATTTTGTAAAATGGTTTGTCATTCATGTTTTTCATTCATACAAGTCCAAACTCATGTTTTACAAATGTTTAAACCTTTACTTGGACTTAAAATACTCAAAAATGAAGTTTTGGCACCTCACAAGTTGGATTTTCTGTCAAAAATATACAGAACCAGAATGAGGGATCGATCCCTTTGCATACAGGATCGATCCCTTTGGAAAAACATGCAGGAAACTTGATTCTGAAGTTTAGGGATCGATCCCTCTAGGCAATTTATGCCCCTTTCTGCATTTTTAAGCCATAGTTGAGAAGTTTTCTTAATTCTCTTGATATCTTCTTTCTTCTCAACTTAAAATTCATTGTTTTAACTTCTTTTTGATGATCTTTAAACTATGAAAATCCATTTTTGATTGATATCATGCCTCAACTCCATCAATTTGTATCATTTCCAACAAATAGTATCACCTTCAACAATCAATAACATTTTTATTGAACTCACAAGTGCAAAATCATTCTTCTTATTGAAAACAATCATGAATTGCATAAATCTTGAAATAATCTTGAAATATATTTTCAATGATTGCTTAAACATAATTTTTGAGATTTATTTCAATGATTTGTGTATATATTTGAGAATTTGATGAACTTGTGCATCATGAATATTGATCATTCCTTATATTCATCTTAGTCAAGCATGCTTATAGGATTATGTCTCTTAGCTTGATTTATCAATTTCACACTAGGTTTCATGATAATTATACATCTAGTGGATTGATTTCAAATGAAAACTCAACAATTGATAATGGTCATTGGCCTATAATTTGTGATGGTAAATGGATCTTAAATGTTAAATGCATGAAACTTTATCATCCGTGTACTTAAATTTTTTTTATGGCCAAATTATTAAAGAACTTGAGCGTTAATGACAACACCAACAATTGATATACATGCAGTGAATCTTGAGTGTCTTGATGTTGAACATGCATGTTTACTTAAGTTGAATCAATAATCATGCCTATGAGATGAGAATAGCTGTTTTCATGATATTATGTGCTTAACCTCACTCATAGTTTATGGATTTTAATGATAAAATATATTTTAGCTTGATAATATTGATTCACTTAGGTGATGCCATTTTAGTTAAAATAGCATATACCTTCTAGAACGTTAAATGATGATAACAACTAGGGATATAACTCTTAATTGATTAAAATGGTAATTTTGAATCTTTCCTTGCTCATAATTGGTTAAAGACTTGAATTGGAAAATGAGCATAGGATTTTTTTGCTTGAAACCATGGAAGAAAATGTGTTTGCTTGAATTCCTTGATTTTTTGAATCTTCCATATGGTATAAATTTCTGAAAATGAATATGGATTAATACTTTATGATAGTGTGCTAGTGATTAATTGATCTATATGCATATTTGATGATATGTGTTGTGTTCTTGCATATTTAGAATGATTATTTTCTTGACATGAACACACTACACATAGATATTGGATTCATGCAAAAGGCCTAAGTCAACCATTAGTAACAATTGGCATTTAGATTGAAATAACAATTAGTATCATTGGCAACCATATTTTCAACAATTGGTAAGCCAAAACTAAATTGCCAATTGCCATGAGCTTTAAATTGACAATTCTTCTTGTGCTTTTTAGTTTGAAATGACAAAAAGAGAAGAATTCTCTTAAGATATTTTTGCATGAAACTCTTGTGTGCTAGGATTTGTAGTTAATTGCTATATATCTTGATTCTATGCACACTCTTACTTGAACGTGATTTATGAGCTCTTGCATATGATATGTCATCTAATTTTAGCTCATAATCATGATGTATTGTCATGCACCTTAGCTAGACTTTAGAGAACAATTGTTATACTTAGGTGCTTGCTTAATTATTTACCAATTGAGAACTTCCTGCAAAATTATTTATAAACAATTGGTATAGGAATATAAGTCTTGTCCTTTGCATGCCTAAATATTTCATACTCTTTATGGACATTGACTTATTTATTTGTGCTATGAGTCCCTTGTACTAACACATTTCTTGTTGGATGAAGCATCTTTATCTCTTCTCACATAGCCATAATTTTAGGGGGAGCATATTTTTTCTTATTTTTTCCTTCTTTTTGCTATGACAAAAAGGGGGAGAGATAGATATTAAAAAGGTGAGATATAAAGGGGGAGAGATAATGGGGGAGAAATAGTTTGAAAATTCATTTTCAAAACCCATGCTTATATTAAGGGGGAGCTTTATAAAATCCTACTTTATTTGAGGGGGAGTATTTTATTAAAGAATTTTCAAAGCAAATTTACATTAAGTTTTGTCATATCAAAAAAGGGGGAGATTGTTAGCTTTAAATTGATATATATATTTTGAAATGACAAAAACTTAAGTAAACTTTAATGTTTGAATTCATATTGTAAATTTGCCTTATGACACATGATTTTCTCAATCCATTTTCAAGTGATCATATCAAACTTAAGACCATGATTTATCGATACACTCTTATTGGTCTTAATACTTTATAAATGTTTTGAATATTTTAGAAAATTACTTGATGAATATTTAGACTATGTTTTCATTTGAGAAAGTCAAGAAAAACTCCCACAAAAATGCCAAAATGTTTTGGGTTGAATTAGGATCAAAAGCCATATCATTTCTAACCCAAAATAGTGCAGGAAAAGCTTTCTGGAGGCATGGGATCGATCCCCTAAAGGAAGGGATCGATCCCTTTAGGCATGGGATCGATCCTTCGGGACGAAAAAGTGCTGTAACGGCTAGTTTTTGTGAGACAACGGTCATACTCAAGTTTTGGCTCCACCCAACGGCTATAATACATCCAAGGGACTATAAATAGAGGCTTAGAAGCTAAAGAAAGTAAGGGGAACTACTCAGCAACTCCAAAACTCATTTTCCTCAAATTCATAAGCCTCAAACAACAAATCAAGAGCTACAAAGTCTTCATCATCTATCATTCTCTTATTCCTTGTAGTGCTTGGCACATATCTTGTATAGGTTTTCATTGTGCTTAATTTCTGTAATCACTTGCCTACCTAGAGACCTTTCTTTGATTACATTATTTGTAACCCATCATTCCTTGTAAAGGGGAGGTTTCTCTTAAGCCTAGAAAATGAGGGAGGTTACTCTTTAGCCTAAGAAAAAGAGAGAGGTTTCTCTTGAGCCTAGAAAAAGAGAGAGGTTTCTCTTTAGCCTAGAAAAAGAGGGAGTGTAACAAATTCAAGGACAAATTCAAGGATAGTGAATTTGGGAAAATCCTTGGGAGCGTCTCAAGGTAGAAGACGTAGGTAAGATAGCCGAACCTCTATAAATCGATTGTGTAAATCTCTCTCTCCCTACTCTTTATTTACTTGCGATTATATTATGTTTATTGAATTGAACTTGGGTTGCATGCTTGAGTAGCTTAGAGAACTTAGAATATATCAATCTAAGCTAGAGAATTTAGAGGAACTGAAAAACGAGCTTAAAGTTAGTGAAAAACCAATTCACCTCTCCTCTCAGTATAGCCTATAAGAGCCAACACTTACTCTTAGTCCACTTCTAAAGGTTATAAGATGAGAATCTCTCTTCTTAAACAATGTATTTGCTAGGATTAGGTCATAAGATAAAGCAAAATTTAAGATAGCTCTCCTCCCTCGTTTCTTACACCATAACTAAAACCCCCATGTACTCTCTCAAAACCCTTTCTACTTGTACCTACATGTCCATTAAGATCACCACCAATAAAAAAGTTTTCTCCTATGAGTACTTCTTGTACTACCTTATCTAAATCCTCCCAAAACTGTTGTTTACTAACCTCATCAAGTCCTATCTGGGGTGCATACACGCTAATGACATTCAACACCTCTTCTCTTAAAACTAGTTTAACCAAAATAATCCTATCCCATTGTCTCTTAATCTGTACAACATCCTTATGGTACTCTTTATCTATAATGATACCTACTCCATTTCGGTCTCTATCTTTCCCTGTGTACCAAAGCTTATATTGCGAAGGTGTTATCTCTCTAGCCTTTTCCCCATCCCATTTGGTTTCTTGGAGACACAAGATGTTAACCCTCCTTCTACTCATAACCTCACAAATCTCACCTAACTTACCACTAAGCGTATCTATATTCCAAGATCCTAACCTAAGCTTATGGTTATGGACTAACTTCTTTACCCACCCCCGTCCATTGTGGTGTGGGAACCTTTGTTTATTTAACACTACATCCAGGCGTCGATGTGGCGTGTCATTTTCGGGCGACGACCTAGCAACCTTTGCCCACTTTTCACTACACCCGGGCTCCGATGCAGCGCGTCGCTGTGTAGGGGATGCCCCAACGATGTTTTAATATTTGTTCATTTCATGAGATTGGACTAGTTTTTAAGGTTGGTTGTCCAAACCTACCACCACCCTCCTCCTTCACCTGGGCTTGGGACCGGCTGCGTTAACTCACACAGGCGGAGTTTTAGTAGTCCATGAATATTTAAATATATATATCTACAAGATAATCATAGTATCATCATCATCAATCTCATGGCCTTAACTTGACCAATGCCACTTGTCTTAAGCACTATACACCTATTTTATCATACACATCAACATAACTATATACATTTAATATATATAAACTGGCGATATGGTATTAACATATTCTTGGCATATATTCCCTTACTCTTCCTTTAATTATTTCCAAATCAACCATCTAATTAAATCAATATATATAATCATTAAGGCATTAAGATTCCACAATTAAATCATACAATTCTTATAACAACACCCTTATTAAATACTCTAAAGTATAATCCAAGTTTATCATATATATATTATTCTCATGTACATGATAATATAAATCTTTAAATATAGAATTATTCATTACAAGAAATATCACCCTTTCATGAAGCCATCATGGCCAAACCTATCATCCGTACATTCTCATTTTCAAGTCATTAAACCAATTCCATGCTCATGACATTTATAATATACATTATTGAACTCAATAAAATTCCACCATAATATATCCAACTATACCTTAAATCCATATATTCACATCAAATATGTGTGTGTTTGTGTATAGTAGAAATAAAAATATGGCACTAGCAATTGACTTAGCATATACATCTTACACTATTAACAAAACAATCTAACTCCTTACCTCTAGATGCCAATGCTTAATGCTTAGCAATACCACACATATACACTTGGCAAATTGTCACTTCCTTATTTTCTTTTCTCTAATTTCATACATAAAAAATAACTTAGAATACTTGCCATACATATACTAAGTATTTTTTAATTAAATTAATATTAAATATACTCACCCTAACTTACTCTTTGGGATAAAATAGAATTTCCTCAATATTTTCCTCAACAACAAACACAAAATTAGTACTCAATATTATCTTTAGTAACATATAGATTAAAATCAAAACTGAAGCAATTTCCTTACCTTAAGGAATCCTCATTGCCCAAATCTTCTCTCCTATCTCCCACGAAGACTTTCAACAATCCCTTTACCGTGTATCAACTCCATTTCATTGTATAATTCATATACCTTAAGCTCAAACCAAAGGAAGAGTTCTTACCCTTCATTCCTTATGATAGTTGAACATTACCACCAGAAAATTGCTGCTGTAATCCCTACAAATCAGCAGCTGTAACAAGGTTATTTGAAGGCTTAGATGAGTAGAAACTAAGGTGAGGTAAATGGGGTTTCACCTTTCCTTCTTTCCTTTCTTTCTCTCCATGCTTTTCCTTTCTTTCTTACCCTTTTTCTAGACCTGGCAATTTGTGCTTTTAATTCGTTTTCATATCATGTAAAATTGTGTTCGTGTCGTGTAAAATATGAAAATTTCGTGTCAAAATTCGTGTTGATACGGAAAATATGAAATCTTATTTTTAGCTTATATTTAACTTTTATAATATTGATATGCAATTTTTATTTAATTTTAATCCGTGTCACCTCGTGTCTTGTATTCGTATCGTTTTCGTGTCGTATAATCATGTCGTGTCTAAGATTACCAGGTCTACCTTTCTCCCTTTGTTTCAGCTTTTGTTTTGTTTTCCATTTCAGCAGCAAATGTCGCCCCTTATACAGCCCATATCCCTTCTTGTTTCAGCCAACCTTCAAGATCGAAAGTGAGTGGGGTTAGGTGGCTCATTAATAGAGGTGGCAAACGGGCCAATTCAGGTGGATTTGGTCTGAGATATCTTCCTGTTCGGATTTTTTCGGGTTCGGGTCATTTTTGGTTTGGATTTTTCCAGATTCAATTTTTTTTGGGTTTAGGGTACTTTTAGTTTCTGGCATTTTCGGGTTCGGTTATTTTCAGATTTGGTCTGGTTTCAAGTTCGGTCCGATTCTAACAGGGCGGGTTTAGCAGGTTTAGTTAAATTATTTTTGAAATTTTATAAGTTATAAATAATTTTATAATTTTGAATGTAATAATTAATTTAATTTTTTATATAGTTAAATAAAAATATAATAGAATTGCTAAAGTAAAGTTAAAATTTAATAAATATTCATATGAATATAAATGTCTACATTTTAATGTTTTTATTACTTGATAATGATTATTTAGTTTTTTTTTTAATTTCCTACGATATTCGCATTTATTTGTCACTATTAAAATCAAATCACTGTATAATTAATAGGTGACGATATAAAAAAATATAAATTTGTTAGAAGAGAAATTTTATTTTTAATTAAGTAATAATTTAAAGAGAAAATTAGTGGTGACATATTTGATGTGTCACAAAAATTATCATATCACAAAATATTAATTATGTATATTTAATACATTTAATATATAATTTTTGTTTATAATACTATTATTGTAATATGTAAAACAATTTATTTTACCTTTTCAATGATGAAAAATAGATAAGAAAAACAATAATATCATTTGTTTGATTATAATTTTGTATACTTGTTTTTTATTATTTACACTACTATAAGTAGGCTTTTAGTAATCATAAATTGTAAAAGCTCATGATATTGTTGCAAATTCTTATTACATTTGCAACTATTTTTCATAGTTACTTATTGGATTTTTTTTAATTTTATGCAATTAAATTCTTTGTTGTTTTGAATTCCTACCAATTTAGTAACAAGAAAAAAAAAGAGTTACAATATTTTATTTTTTTTGCAACGACTTTTTATTATCGTTGTTTAATTAAAATTTTAAATATTATATACAATGATAATTTTTTTGTTGCAAAATCCTATCAAATTGAAAAAAAGAAAATAAAAGGGCGTTATCTTATTGTGTCTGCAACAACTTTTTATTATTGTTGCTTAATTAACTTTTTAAATATTTTATACAGCGAAAAGAAAATTTGTTATGATATCTATATCATATTCATATCAGATTTACAATGATTTTTCATAGTCATTGTCAAATTAAAATTTTCTTAATATTGTGTATATAAAACGATCAAAATAATTTGTTACGAAATATCATTGGAAATATTCATTATAATAAAATATAAATTCAAAAAAAATTGAGAATATAAAATAAAAATAATCATAAATGCAATTTTCTCTTAAACTATATTATATTCACATGAAAATTTAATTTTTACCAATATTATATCTTATAAAATTGATTTTTTATCTATATTATTCGAAAACTTATTATTTTCATTATTTTCAAAATCTCATCCTTTGAAATTTATTGTACTTTTTCTTTATATATTTATTTCTTACATATTGCTATGTTTAACGTATAGACACATTATATTATATGGGCATGTTTATTCTTGTTTTATATAATTATTTCAATTTAAAAAAATAAAAAAAACACAAAGTTATAGTTTGCTTGAATTAAAACTCCTAGTTATTATTCAATTAAAACTCATATTGATTCTAGGATTAACTAATCCCTATAAAAATAAGCCTATGATCAATCATATATAAGAATATAATTAGAGAAATAAAAATCTAGAATAAAAAAATTAAGAATGTTGAATCGTTTTAATAATAAAAATTATAACATGTTAACGTTATTAAAAATGAAGGAAAGACGTTTAAATGTTATAATAATTGAATTATTTTAACCTTTTTTATACTTAATACTAGCTACCTATTTGTGTTTCAAAAGTTTAACACTGCAAATCTATTTTCTATTTTTTAAAATACTAGTTGTTTATATATTAAATTGGCCAGTTACTATTTGATAGATATTAAATTCTCTTACAAATTAAATTATTTATAAATTACTTTTTTAACAAAATTATTCATAAATTAATTGCATATGAAAATTTATCCAAATTTTCATTTAAAAAAACCATTTTAGTTAATTTAATTGATTGCACTCTCAAATTTCATATTTTCATTTCACTCTATTTAATTGATTTTCCTCACAAATTTTCATTTAAAAAGAAAACCATTTTAGTTAACTTAATTGATTTCCCTCTCAAATTTTCATATTTTCATTTCCCTTTATTTAATTGATTTTCCTCTCAAATTTTCATTTAAAAAAATCATTTAGTTAATTTAAAGACACAAATGCAACTAATGTTAAATACCCAATGTCCGTTTTCTTCATTCTCCTCAATTTTTTCTCCTTCTCCACTGTTCCAATTCCCTTGCTTTAATTCAATTTTCTAGTTTTTGTTCCCCATCTAAGTAACTATTTCCTTTCCTTATCACACAACAAACTCAGCCACATTTGTTGTAGTGAATTAATTAATATAATGCTAATTATTTAAATATAATTAATCATAATATTAATAAAGTATAAAAAAAAATTTTATTAAAATTACCGCTTACACAATAATACTATTATAGTATATTATTAAATTACACTTTAATTTACAATTACAAATATTATTTTTATTTACACTTTAATTTTATATTTAATAGATAATAAATTAATTATTTTTAATAAATAATTAATTTTATCACAATAATACTTACGCATTAAGATATTACATAATTTATTCTTAAAAGATTGTTATAATAAAATATAATATATAAATCATTGTTATAAGATACCAAATTAGAATCTTGTTAATATAACAAATAATTAATTACTAATAGCTTGATTTATTCATGTATTTTATTAAAATTACCGCTTGCACAATAATACTACTATAGTATTTTTTAAATTACACTTTACTATTAGGAATAATTATTTTCATCCAAAATTTATTTTTATAATTAAAAAAGTGTACCAATTATTTATTTAATTTAAAATAATAATTAGATAATTATAATTTGGGTTTTTTCGTGTTATAAATTCGGTTTTTTATGGGTTTCGGATTGGATTGGATTGGTCTCGGTTTTGGATTGTATCGGGTTTGGGTTGTGTCGGGATCAGGCTGTGAGAACCGTAAATTTTCTAACTAGATATGTACTCCATGTCATGACCCGAAGATCATGACACGTACTTATCACTTTCACTTTATTACAATTCACCAATTTTCCGAACTAAATTTTTCTTTTCACTTTAAGATTTGTATTCGGTGTCAGTGTCGCTTCCAAAACTAATTTCAAATTTCTCAATTCAATTTAACTTTACATTCACTATTTAATTTACTATCTCTTAAGACCACTCAACTTACTTAATACTTTAATTCAATATTAAACTGGTAAAAGAAAAAGGTTGAAAACTCCCCTTTATATAAAATCGATTTTCCCCAGCTTAATGACCTGCCAAATAATAACTATTGCCAGCAACATATTTCAATTTTCACAATCCATAGTCTTTAGCACCATATAGTACACATACTTCCCAAAATATATAATTAGATATATTAGCCTTTCACAAGCTCATAATTGTCGGACATTAACCATTTCTCGGATCGCTCTTGATAATCATATTAGGCTATAATAATCTAGAGCGATCCTAAGTTACATCCCAAAAATAATACCATAAGCATGTACTGTGCATTTTAAATGTCACACATGATAAACAAAATGACCACTTTTATACCTCAAGATAAACAAAACAGCTCTCGGAGGACTTAGACTAGTATCGTTAATAAAAATCGTCCCCGAGGCCTTGCACCAAAACTCTAATCATGGCGTCTAGCTCATATGATCTGCGATGATGTTAAAAAGGGGTGAGCAAAACTACGGCTCAGTAAGATATTAATATAAATGTAGAAGTAGAATTATACTATCCTAAATGCGACACATGTTGTCTGCAAGCTTATCTTTCAATCCTTATTTCTTATACATATCATATCATACCATCATTGTATGCTTTTATAACTGTTATAGATCATGTCCTAAGGATTCTAGGTGTGCTAGGGTTTTGAGGAAAGAAAGTACATATACATCTAAATACCTTATTATCATGTTCCCCACATCGATTAAAAAGAGCTTTAGCCCACTATTATTGTCAATTATCCATATCCATCCACACCATCAATCACTTAATTGATATCAATATGATACAGTATAATATTAAACTATATCGTTGATTCGCTCAGCTTAATACCAAATTAAATATAACAAAATATCAGTCAATATTATCATTTACTTAACTCAATATTAATCAAACACATCATACACCTAATAAACTCAACACTCTGATGCAAGCTTTACCATAAAGCTTACAGTACAAATCACATGCCAGAGTGTATGGTCTCAGATCTTGTCATGCGTCATACAAAATCGTGTCTAAAAAGCATGTACTACCAAAATTCATATCACATGTGCCATTTCAAAGTATGTACAGTCTCAAGAATGGCATGTATGCTATAAAACCCGTTTAGAGTTTAAGCTTTAAATTTAAATTCAAATGATCTTTCAGAAAAATCAAAGTTCGATGTTTCAAAATTCAAAATTCGAAGTTTCTAAAACGATGCTCTGAAAGAGTTTCAAACTATACATTCTGATGGTTTGAAACAATGCTCAACTGAGTTGAAAACATATATGCTCTTTGGCTTAAATTTCAAAATCCCAAGTTCGAAGTTCTAAATCAATACTTTGAAACAATATTTCAAAGTTCTAAAACAGTAATTCAAAAGTTCTAAAGCAACACTTTGACTATTGTCTAGAGTTTAAAAATTGCTTTGGCATAACTCAAAGCACAAGTCAAATGTTCTAAAGTGAGATATGGCTCAAATAGTTCAAACAGTTCAAACTATCAATAAAGACTTATAAATCCCACTGTAGCTATCAACGGGCCAAACGTCCCACACAGGCGCTATCTATGGCCATAGACCCCTAACCCCAGCTCCACTGATCAAATGAAACTGGGACCTGTCCGCGATTATTGTCGAACAAGCCTAAAATGCTTGTTGATCGTTGATTCAATCAGACGAGTTCTGAATTGGTGCTTTATTGACATTATCAAAACACGCCATAATCTCAAAACTAAAGTTCTGAAAATTCTGATATTCGAATAGTTCGGATACACTGTAATTCAATAGTTCTAATATCATGAGCTATGTCATGCTCTTTGTTCAAAATCACATCATGTGTACATGCAAGTATTCCATATGCCATTTCAAAATTCTAATGGTTTAATAACTCGATATTCTAATACATGCATTTCCAAATCTATGCATTTCTTTAAATGTTTAAGTCAGAAAGGGTTCAAGGTTCCAACATATGCACGTAATTCAATGCACACTTTCAAATGGTTAAGTCTCAATTTATGCAAGTCTAAGGCCAATGCATTGAGTCATGAGTTCGAAAATACCATGTTATAAAATCAAGATTATGTCTAATGCATTCCTCTCATGACCATCACAAAGCTCAATCCATTACATTTGTTCGATGCTAATTAGTCACGTACACACCATGGTTTTCTTTGCCCTCAGCACACCACAAGTCCAAACAATAATTATGTGTGTGTGTGTGTGTGTATATATATATATATATATATATATATATATATATATATATATGTACTTATATGTCTATTTCCAAATATCATTACCAAATCATACCTCATACCATTCCCAATCTCAATCCTCTATTGAACCAAAATTTACCATATCATATACATCCTACGTATGTGTGTGTGTGCATATATATATATATATATATATATAAATATATATATATATATATATAATCACGTTTCAAAATTTCCAAGAGGAGATATCATTATTTTCAATTATTCAATTGCAATATATATATATATATATATATATCAAAATTCACAAATTATCACAATGTCATATTTATTCTTCCATTATGCTTACCACACCACCATCATGGACCACTCACCAAATCCACATTCATCGAACCTCGCCTAACATCATTTAGTTTCAACTCACACTTCCACAATTACCTAATTACTATACCATCACAATTAATATTTCAATATCATCTCCTACTACATTATCAACATATAATCATATTCCAAAATCATTTATTAACATTACTTCACTAACAATTTCACAATCATTTACCATTCTCAAGCAATCACTTCATATTAGCTTCGACACTTAAAATCTAATACAATATAATTTTACTTCTAATTTATATAAATATCTTACCAATTCCAAGCTTAGAGATTAAAGCTCCACGCTTAGCCAATTCTCTCCAAGCACACCTTTTGAATTCCTCTACAATTCAAATGCGTATATTTACTCTTAGAAAATATTAATTAGAGCCATATAAAATTTATTAAATAACATATAATTTCTTACCCCCTTTTAAGTTTGAAAATCTAAGGATTTTCGTTTTCTCTTCCTCTTTGTTTTCTTTCTTTTCGATTCAAGTCCCTTGGCCGAACCTCCACTATTTCAGCACCTAGAACAGCCTGTGTTTCCAGTCCTGTTCCAGCACTCTATTCATGCCTAAAAACTGTTCCTCCGGCCCTCACTTCAGCCCTCTATTTTGACCAATTTTAACACACCTATCTACCTTGTTTCTAGCCTGTTCAAGCATCGAATAAACTCAACTTCTTCAGCACTTCAGAGCCACCCCAAACAGTCCCAAAACGCCAATCTTCTAATCTAATTTCAGTACCAATTGGAGCCCCAAACTGAACCAACACAGTCCCTTTAACACCCTTGAACTAGTTCTATTTATTTATTTATTTTGGATGCTTGGTGTAGCACCGAAATAGGGCTGTCTTTTCTGTTACCAGCATCCTTGCTCTGCCTCTTTCTTCTCTATTTTAGGCGTCCCGATGAGCCTTTTCTTCCCTTTATTTTTGACACCCTGATCAACTAAAAAAAAACCAAAATTTCCAGCCCGTTTCAACCCCGAATCTCTCACTTCTGCTGCTGTTCTATGTTGTTCACATTGGTGAGCAATAGCTGCTCTCTTTTCTCTCTCGGTTCCAACCCTTCTAGGACCTCTGCAGCAGCCAATGAGTTTAGCTTCCCTTCTGCGTCTCTCTCTCCTCTAATCACTTTCCCAATTTGTTTCAACTTTCAATTCTCTCTACTGCCTCTTGTCTCTCATTGCCTTCAATTTCTTTTATTTGCCTTTAGCTTAAGTTAGGAGTAGGTACAAGTCTGCCAAGGCAGACGGTTTTGAGTGGGTTTTGGGGTATAGGTAGGTTAGGGGTCTGCCAAAGGCAGACGTTTGTGTGGGCTTGGTGGGAAATTTCCCATCAAACTCCATTCAATTTTTATTATTATTATTATTATTATTATTATTATTATTATTATTATTATTATATTTTTAATATACACATTTATTATATCTTAAATCATTATATATATATATATTTTATATTACTTTAAAAGTATATATATACTTCTTTTATTTATTTCATTGGTATATATATATTTAATTGATATATATATATATATATATTATTTTTACCTTCCTATTGTTTATCAAATGTATACATTTATAATATATTTGTCTTTTCACTTATCTTTATATTTTCATTATCACCTTTTTTTTGTTTATTTATCACTTTAATCCAAAAACTTCTTAACATATTTAAATTTCCATAATTCTTCATCTACTAATCAAATTACCCACATGCCACTTATTTACATTTTAATCTAATTGATAGATTACTAATTTCCTTCATGATTTCCTTATCCCATTCTCTAATTATAAATTCTTATGACCTTAATTCTCCATAATTTCTCCAAAGTTCAAATTTATAAATCCCTACGATGCTTATTCATAATTTATCCCTTCTTAACCGTCATAGAAATGAACTACATTCTCAACACATGAATTTGCTTCCAAATTAAATTATCTTATTCACCAGGAGTAGAGAATTTACAATTGCTACATGATCATCATATTTACTTCTCAAAATCGAGAATTCTCTTGCTTAATCACAATTTTATTATTTTTTCTCCAATTAATTACATCAATTTATAAGACTAAAAATGGATCAATTCGCTTATCAAGGGTCGAAAGTCACGGTTATCACACTCCACGTGTATTCTAATCGATATAAAAGATAATTTTACTTTTGAAATTTCAAGTATAAGATTATAGTACTTATTCATAGAAAAGAAACCTTCGAGTAGAATGTAAATAGTACACCAATATCGCATACGCAACGTACGACGCACAAGTAAAAATAAATAAATAAATAAAATACATATATAAATAAATATATATGAATATACAAAGGTGAAAATAGTTTAAAATGAATGTAAGAAAATGAGTTTGAGAATGAAAGGAAATAAAAATATATATATATATATTCATATGTATAAATATACTTATATAGAAGTTACTTAGTGGAATATATATCTATATATTTTCACATGCATAAATATTTTTATATAGAAATAGCTTAGTGGAAAATATATATATATATATATATATATATACATGCATGACTTGTATACAAGTATTTTAAATTAAAATAGAGAAAATTATAAAAGAAAAAGGAAAATATAAATATAAAAAGAAGAAGAAGAAGAAGAAGAAGAAGAAGATATGACCGGATTTGGTGGGAAAAATCCCACCCAAAATCCAAAGTGCTCTGCTGAAGTTCAATAGCAGCCCTAGACCTATAGTTGTAATAAAATAAGATAAAGAAAGAAAGCAGACTTGAGCAACTCAGCTCTCTCTCTTGTTTTTCCTTCTCTCGTTCCTTTTGTTTATTCTCTAAAACTTTCTTGCCTTTCCATCACGTCCCCTCTTCATCTTCATCGTGTTGCCATTGTTGGGCAAAGCTGAATAGGGCTACGGAGGAGCTACTGGAGGGCACAAAGTCTTCGAAAACTAGGGATAGCAATGCAGCAAAAAGAGAGGGTTCAAGACATCTGTCAGGACTGAACATGATTTGAGGGAAAAGGGGTTTCATTCGGTGCTGGTTTAGGCGAGGAAATTGGAGCTGTTCAGGCATCTTCAGGTGGTGTTGCTTAGGCAGTCAACGGGCTATTCTGGGTGGTGTCATGAGCTGAAATTGAAAGGGGTAGGCTGTGATTTTTGAAAGCTAGGTTAGAACTTTGAGAGGGTTGAACGAAGGAGTAAATGTTAGGGAAAAAGACGACATTGTTTGCTTGATTTGGGTGTTGAATCAGAACACTAAAAACTGAGCCTTGTAGTGGCTGAGTTGGGCATTCCCAGCCCCAAACGAGGGACTTCCAAAGGCTAGAACGGATAGCATTTTTGGTGGTGGTTATAGCTGGCGTACAAGGGTTGTCCATGAAGAGTCAAAGGCTGCTGTAGGTGGTGTTTATACAAGCTATCAAAGTCTAACAAGGTGAGAAAAAGAAAAGAAAAGGAAAAGAAAAAGAAAAGGAAAAGAAATAAAAGAAAGGAAATGGATAGATATATATATATATATATATATGTATGTCTAGTACATATATATGTAAAGATGTAGAAAGATGAGAGAATTTGGCTTAAGGATTTGAATTATATTAGTATTAAGTGTACATCTGTATATATATGCATTAAGTTGGAATTTAAATTTTTACAAGTATATAGAAATGGGATAGGCATGATTAAGTTGGGTTTTTGTGAATGTGTAGCACGACGGAAGGACGACAGACACGGTCTAGCTAATAACGGGACAAGCTCAAGCTAAGCTCGCACTAGGTAAGACGTTTATATAACATAGAAGTAGGATTATCCTGTCTAGGTTAAAGTTCAATGATGAAATGAATTGAGTATCTAGATATTGGATTTAACGAAATAAAATACAGGTACAATGTGAAACTCGATAAAGCATTATAGTGATGCAATATTAACAGGAAATGAATCGATATGGTATAGACTTATAGACATCATGAGATGGAATGATAGGCATTCATGTGATTCATGAGCACTCTATTATACTATTTTTATTTCATCTACTTGAATTCTTCTTACCATTAAGCATGCCTTATTACTATGCATGAAACACGAAATGATTTATTCTTATCATGCTTACAAGAACGCATGGATGCTTATATGGTTTTGAAAGAATGAATTTATAGTTTTCACATATGTACATATATATATATATATGTGTGTGTGTGTGTGTGTGTGTGTAAATGATCTTAAGAAAAGTGTTACGTGCATTAAACTATTTTCATAAAAAGATTGAATGCTTTATGAGACTATAGGCACCCTATGAGAATTAAATTCAATAAAGCATATTGGAAGTTGCCTAATTAGAGATTACTCATTAGGCATAGATGCTTGTCCGACAATAGTCGTGGACAGGTCCCAGTCTCACCTGATCAGTGGGGCTGAGAGACATGAGGTCTATGGCCATAGATAGTGCCCTAATTGGTTTCTAGGGGACGATGATATGATTTTTCACTGTTAGCTACAGTGATCTAAGTCTTTATTGATAGTGAAATAGGGATCTAGCCTAGTCTCAAATTACAAGAAATGAAGTTTAGTGTATGGTTTTAAAAACGAAAATGAACTCTAAACTCGATATAGCTTCATGACATATGAAATGTATTTGATATTGCACATGACATGAAATATGTTTCAAAAGTACAAATGGCATGAGATGAAGTTTAGAGTATGGTTTTAAAAACAGAAATGAACTCTAAACTCGATATAGCTTCATGACATATGAAATGTATTTGATATTGCACATGACATAAAATACGCTTCAAAATTACAAATGACAGGAAATGAGGTTTAGAGTATGGTTTTAAAAACGAAAACGAACTCTAAACTCGATATAGCTTCATGACATATGAAATGTATTTGATATTGTACATGACATGAAATATGCTTCCAAAGTACAAATGACATGAAATGAAGTTTAGAGTATGGTTTTAAAAACGGAAATGAACTCTAAACTCGAAATAGTTTTATGGCATATGAAATGTATTTTGATATCGTACATGACATAACATATGCTTCAAAATGGAAATGAACTTTAAACCCGATATGGCCTTATGGCATATGAAATGTATTTTGATATTGCATATGGCATAAGATATGCTTCAAAAGTTACATGTGATATGAAATGAAAGTTTTGCATATTCTCAAGCATGTCTTAAAAGTAAAACTGAGAGGTATTGATATTTAGCATGTTTTGAACATGTTTAAAAGAAAATGTATTATATGTTTTAAGACTGAAATCACTTCATATATAGTTACACGTTAATAGTCATGATATGATCTCATGGCTTAGACATCTCATGACATGATGAGGTATGGTTACATTGAGCTTGAAGATATGACAGGCATATGTTACATGATGAATAAGAGAATGATTGATGGTAGATTCTCCTCACATGACATCATGCCTTTGCATTAGAACAATATAATTCTAACTCTGCACTTATATAAATGACTTACTGAGCCTTGCTCATTAAATGCTATTAAATTTTTTTCAGATTGAGCATGGAGTTAGGGGAGTATTTCGGAGCTTTCTGAATAGTCTCAAGCCTGAAATATAGTCCCAACTCTCTAAGGAGATTTTTGTGAGCACTTTGGGTATATATACTCTTCTTTTGTATTTAATATCAATTCAGGCTGTTTTGATTTAGTACTTAAATGGGATGAAATCTAAAATAGGGAATAGCATCTAGATTATAGTAAAGATGTACTATAGGATTGCTTATCCTTGTATAAGTATGGTTACATGATTGAATGGCATGAACAAGTGACCAAGTAAGAAGATGTGAACCATGAGATAAAATGTTATAAATTGGAAATGGACTTAAGTTGTGAAAAAAAAGGGTTTAGACGTAATAGAAGAAAGAATTATGGGGAACTTGATCACAGTAATGCTAGAATGTAAATCAACTGCCATTGTGGGAATCAACACCTGTATATTACTTCTGAGTTTTATGTAGGTATTTAATATGGATAAAGTGATAAAAATTGGCGAGGGAGTTAACGTCCCGAAATAAAATTCACTGTAATGCATTTAGACAAAACAAGTATAGAAAAACGAAAAAAAAATTTAGCCCTAAATTCTTCGCATCCGTATAAGTAAGAGGTACTGTTGCGGCCTTTCGGTAGTGACAGATTTAGTGGTATCAGAGCCGAGATGTCTATTGCATATCAATGTAGATGAGTTAGAATGGTTTACATCCCATAGTACTGTAATTGCCTTACTGTTACGTGCTCAGTAAGTGCAGAATACTATTCTAAATGCATGGTTTTTATATAGAAATTAAATAATAACAAAGGAAAGAAGACTACCAAGTGATGGATGATTTGAAACTTCGGTAAGTAACACAATAGCCTATAAGGTATTGTGATGCACAAAAAAAAAAGAGGGACTCTTCAAACCTATCATTAATAGAATTAAGATTTAATACGACATGCTATATACTATGAATCTTTTGTAAATGTTAGAGATTTGTAAGGTATGTCGTACAAGATAACAAATTGATATGGAAGTTAAGATTGCGTGAAATAAGATACGCAAGACCATAATATCTTGCTATTGATCTTGACCTAGTTTGATAGTTTCTAAAGTATAAGAGGGTGAATGGTCACAAGATATGAACTTACGAGTTACATCAAATTTGGCAAAGTTATTGAGTATTGAACTTTGAAATTAAAAAGGGATTTAATCCGAGAATTTTACATGAAATAGGTGATCTTATAATCTTAATGTTAGGTATGTTTGGTAAAGCACTAAGAGGAACTCGGTGAGGGCCCCACCAGGACTTCTCTATTCGAATCGAACTAAGACCCTGAAATGATGATATTGGAATGAAAGGGGATATCATCAGTCAATAGATTTTAAAAGCACCTGTTTAGAAATAAATTGAGAAATGACGAATATACCTCATATATTGAAATAATTCTACTGAATTATATATGACTAAATTGATTTGGAACTGATTGATGGTAATAATGTAATAGATGGTGTAAAGAATGTATTATAGGTATAATGGTCCCTACTATTAGTCCCACCTATACTCTGATGAGTAATGCAATCGGAGTGTATACTGTGGGAGGTCGCGAGATAGTCGGCCTTGTTATGGATTCTTAGAGCTTGAATTAAATGTGAAAAGACGAGGTATTTGGTTAGGGATTATTGGATATTATGAAAGTAATACACTTACTAAGTGTGACTAAATAAGTGAATCGATGTGAAATATATGTTAAATGATTTGAAAGTTATACGTATATGTTTTGAGGATACATAGTAGAATTGTAGAATGTAAATAATGAAACATCCAAGATGATATGAGGTTATGATTTAGAAGTTACTGGATGAATTTCTAAATAATTTTCGGAGTAATGTGGATTCGAGAGATTATTAACTCGATTCACAACATGGAACCTATTTATAAGCTCTTATCAGGGAACATAAAAGAGTCTGAAGAGCTTAAGAAATTACTCCAGAAATTAATGAATAAAGAACCCATCTGTATTAGTGTAACTGGTGGAAACACAAATGATATGGTTCGAAAGAATAAGCATAGCTTATGATTGTGTACCAAATTTCGAGTACTCAATAGTATTATTATTGAGAATGAATAAGTTATTGTTTAAGATTGGTGGTTTACTTGATCCACTCAATGGTGTATGTAGAGTTTCAATATCAATCTTTGAACAAGATGTTATCGAATAAAAAGCTTATAGATAAGTGTTCATAAGATGATGTTCAGAACTCGGTATAACTCTTACGAGTCCTTTGTGGTACTTAAGAGATTTATGAAATATCTTGTGACGTTTGTGGATTTAATGAATGAAATATTTCAGTCACATACAGATAAATTATAATGGCATGAAGCCACGAGATGTGAATATGTATATTTATTTGAAGAATATAAGCAGCATCCTTGAATAATTCCACAAACTTCTGGAAACTGAGAATTTTGTTGTCAAGTTCAATAAATATGAGTTTTAACTGAACAGTACCTTTGTAGAGACGTGTGGTCTCGAATGATAAAGTGAATATTGGTTTGTTTAAAAAGAGGTTATTGCTAAGTGAGTAAGATTAAAATATAGTTATTGGGGTACAAAAATTACGAAGTTTACCCGAATAATATAAATGATTTGTTAAGGAGTTGTGGAATTGGTTGCTTTATTGATATGATACATACATATAAGAAAATTAAGTGGAAGCGAATGAATATGTATGAGTATAGTATTCGAAATTGTTAAAAGATTTTTAACGGAAGAGTACTATACCATTTGAAAAAGCAATGGAAGTAATAAATGTGAAAAGATGAAAATGTATTAAAAGACAAATCATACGATGATAAGCGAACACGAATTATGAGGTAGTTCCCAAACCTAAGATTGTATGTGATTTCCTTTGATTATCATGTGGTTATGGCTAGATATAAGATCGAGCCAAACTTAACAGATAAAAATTAGTTATACTTAAAAGAGTGAATAAATGAAGTACTGCCAGTCATGTAAATGGATATATATAAATATATGCATATATGTATATAAATTGGAACTGTGAAATTCAATAAGTAATGTGTAGACAGAATTAGTATTTTGATAAATTCAATTACAACATTTGATTGTGAAAAAATTACACCTCAAGTACATCCTACTATAAGAATAAGGGATGTAACGGTAATATTATATGAAAAGAGATGTCAGGGAAAATTATTACCTAATTTCTCATTCATTGTAAGTGATTATTGATATTAAAGTTTGCAAATAAAGTGCAGTCTTAGCTAAATTGTGAAATGATGATTGTGGGATAGTAAAGAATCCGAAGAAACCATGATGCCATTTGGGTGATTGTCGACAGATTGACTAAGTCGACACACTTTTTGGCTATGAAAGACACAGATTCACTCAGTGCCCTTGCAGATTTGTATGTTAGGGAGATCGTGAGATTACATGGGGTCTTAGTGAGCATAATATCAGATAGAGATTCTAGATTTACTTCTTGTTTTTAGGAACACTTCCAAGATGCTCTGGGAACTAAATTGAGTTTCATAACTGCTTTCCATCCTCAAATTGATGGGCAATCCGAGAGAACAATTCAAACCCTTGAGAATATGTTGAGAGCGTGTGTTATGGATTTTCAAGGTTCATGGGATGATCATTTGGCACTGGCTGAATTTGCATATAACAATAGCTTCCACTCTAGCATTGGGATGGCACTGTATGAGGCGTTGTATAGACGTAGATGTAGATCCCCTATAGGCTGGAAAGAAGTGGGTGAAAGGAAGATATTTGCTCCCAAACTTGTAGAAAAGGCTTCAGAGAGTGTCAGATTGATATGTGATCGATTGAAAACGGCACAGAGCAGACAAAAGAGTTATGCCGATAATCGCAGGTGACACTTAGAGTTTTAGGTTAGAGAGAAGGTGTTTTTAAAGATCTCTCCATCTAAACGTATAATGAGGTTCGGTAAAAGAGGAAAGCTGAGTCATCGATATATTGGTCCATTTGAGATACTAGAAAGAGTGGGTGATGTAGCATATCGACTAGCGCTACCACCAGAGCTATCGAATGTGCACAATGTCTTTCACGTATTTATGCTCATGAAATACCATCCAGATCCCTCTCATGTGATCGATTATGAACCTTTGGAGATCAGAGAGGACCTAAGCTATGTTGAGAGATCGGTTCGGATTTTGGATCGAAACGATAAAGTGCTGCGGTCTAAGACAATTCCTTTGGTAAAGGTGCTGGGGCAACACCACTCTTCAGAAGAAGCTACATGGGAGTTGGAGAGTCTAATGAGAGATAAGTACCCCCACCTATTCTAGAAAAACTTGTAGCAATTTGGAGGACCAAATTTTTAAGGTGGGGAGGATGTGAGAACCGCAAATTTTCTAACTAGATATGTGCTCCACATGTAATCTAATCGATATAAAAGATAATTTTACTTTTGAAATTTCAAGTATAAGATTATAGTACATATTTATAGAAAAGAAACCTTCGAGTAGAATGTAAATAGTACACCAATATCACATACGCAACGCACGTGCGCACAAGTAAAAATAAATAAATAAATAAAATACATATAGAAATAAATATATATGTATATACAAAGGTGAAAATAGTTTAAAATGCATGTAAGCAAATGAGTTTGAGAATGAAAGGAAATATATATATTCTCATGCATAAATATATTTATATAGAAGTAGCTTAGTGGAATATATATATACATGCATAACTTGTATACAAGTATTTTAAATTAAAATAGAGAAAATTATAAAAGAAAAAGGAAAATATAAATATAAAAGAAGAAGAAGAAGAGGAAGAAGAAGATATGATCGGATTTGGTGGGAAAAATCCCACCCAAAATCCAAAGTGCTTTGCCAAAGTTCAATAGCAGCCCTATACCTATAGTTGTAATAAAATAAGATAAAGAAAGAAAGAAGACTTAAGCAACTCAGCTCTCTCTCTCTCTTGTTTTTCCTTCTCCCGTTCCTTTTGTTTATTCTCTAAAACTTTCTTGCCTTTCCATCGTGTCCCCTCTTCATCTTCATCGTGTTGCCATTGTTGGGCAAAGCTGAATAGGGCTACAAGGAGCTGTTGGAGGGCACAAAGTCTTCGAAAACTAGGGATAGCAATGCAGCAAAAAGAGAGGGTTCAAGATATCTGTCGGGATCGAACATGATTTGAGGGAAAAGGGTTTTCATTCGGTGCTGGTTCAGGCGAGGAAATTGGAGCTGTTCAGGTGTCTTCAAGTGGTGTTACTTAGGCAGTCGATGAGCTATTCTGGGTGGTGTCATGAGTTGAAATTGAAAGGGGTAGGCTGTGATTTTTGAAAGCTAGGTTAGGGCTTTAAGAGGGTTGAACGGAGGAGTAAATGTTAGGGAAAAAGAAGACATTGTTGGCTTGATTTGGGTGTTGAATCAGAACACTAAAAAGTGAGCCTTGTAGTGGCTGAGTTGGGCGTTTCTAGCCCCAAACGAGGGACTTCCAAAGGCCGGAACGGACAGCATTTTCGGTGGTGGTTACAGCCGGCGTACAAGGGCTATCCATGGAGAGTCAAAGGCTGCTGTAGGTGGTGTTTATACAAGCTATTAAAGTCTAACAAGGTGAGAAAAAGAAAAGAAAAAGAAAAGGAAAAGAAATAAAAGAAAGGAAATGGATAGATTTATATTATCACAGTCCGTGACCCTATTTTTCATCTTATTCTATACATCTTATATGGTTGAGCTGTCTGCGATACTTTACTTTTCTTTTACATATACACAATTTCATATTAAATTATAATATGAATTACATCCCCTATCTTAATTCATAAGGAAGTAGTACTGTAGATAGGTCTAAATACAGAAAATAAATGATCGTACCTTAGGTAATAAATCAAGCTGTCGCATTGTCCCCAAATGCGCAGCCGAGATGCTCGTATGTCAATTCTCTTAGTCCTCGAAAAACCTGAAATATTAATATTAAAGGGTGAGCAAACCATGGCTCAATAAAGGAATTATATGTATACTTGATATTCAGTTATCTATATGCTGAAAAACTTTTTCATTTTTCTTATGGGCTCTAGGCTCGCATGTAGGAAGGATACTACAGTCGGCTAGGGATCCGGATGGAGTAAGGTAGGTATTTTGAAATAATCTTGTCTCGGAACCTAGAAGCAACTGTAGAGAGCAAAATTCTTTCTTATTTTGAAATTTAAATCCTTTTCTTTTTTATTTCATATCGTTTTCATATTCCTTTTTAAAATAATGCTTTTATGAAATAAAGCATTAAATAGAATAACTAATATTCATATTTTCTTTGAAAAGAATATTAGTTAAATCATCATCATTTTCGTTTAAACTCATTTAATGTTTTACTGTACAATCATAATTAGTACAGTACTTTAAATAGCAAAATAAGCTATTAAACCTTTTTCGTATAACATATAAATCATTTAAATCTAATATTCACTTTAAAATTTAAAAATAAGAATGTTAGATTTAATTTCCTCCTTTTTCCTTGTTGAAAACATATTATATATTCATATTACATGTCGTATGAAAATCATTTCGTAGTACTAAAATCAGTACTGAAATAAGCATTTTATAAAAATGCTATAAATCATTTCGTTTCACGTATCACATATCATGTAAAACCTTTACATTTCACATATCACATATCATGTAAAACATTTTCATTTAAAACATATCATATATGGAGACAGTGGCAACCACTGAGTACTATCATGCAATAATACTCGAAGGTATAAAATAATCACATCAGACCTATTGCCATAGTCTATAATTGTCCTTGGCGGATCACTGATCAGGTGTCGGCCGGGACTGCATATCACATATCTCATGTTACATATCCCATATCACGTATTACATATCACATGTCGGCATGATAGAAGGGCCAACTAGTCTCAAAACCATATTTTTATCGTAGAAATAACCTTTATGAAATTTATAAAATATATAATTTCATACTTTAAAATCATAAAGGTTATAAAACCATTTAGTGAATATTTAAGAAATATTTATGAAAATATTCATAAAAATATTCACTTTACTCCTTTTCATTTTTCTTCTCGTATTACATGTAATTTACATATTAAGAGAATTTTCGGTGATTTCATTATCACCATTCTCGAAAACATGAATATTTTAAAATCACTTCCATTTTATTCATGATTTTGTGAAAAATATTCATTTTCTCGATTTTCGTGATTAAAAATCATTTCTCGTGAAATAAAATCATTTATTATGATTTTATGAAATTTTCTAGAAATTTTTGATAATTTTCGATAATTTTTCGGCAGTATAACGACTGCCGATTAACTAGCCTCCTGCACGAACAATACAGTTTATAATTCCAGCCAGTACATCATCACAAATTTCCACCCACATAATCATCACAATATTTTCATAAAATATTTCATAATTAAAAATATGCAGACTGAATATCCTTACAGTGCTGCACATGCATCCCTTACCTTTTCCCGGGTCGGCGACTTTCTCTTCTCGGTCGCGCCTGTACTCCATCTCTCCGGATTCCTCATCTTGATCGTCGAGAATAATTTAAAAAATTAAAATTCTAAATTTTAGAATTTTTTCATAATTTATTAAATTTTTCTAAAAATTAATTTCCGGAAATTTCTTACCGAATTTCCGTAAATTTTCGGGTTGCCGAATTCCCGGGAATCTTCCGATTTCTCGAACTTCTCCCTTTTTCCTCTTTTTCTTCCTTTTTCCTCTTTTTTCTTCTTTTCTCTTTCTTTTTCTTTTTCTTTTTCCTTTTTCTTTTCTTTTTCCTTTTTCTTTTTCCTTTTCTTTTCTTCCAGCCGGACCGGTTAGACTGGTCAGTGTCCTTACTCGTCGGTTCTTCACCGGCGGCCGATTCTCCGACGGTTCGGTGGCTCCACAGTTGGCCGACGGCATGGCGAACCTGCTAGTAGTCTCCGTTCAACCTGGATCGACGGCACGGTGGCAGATCTACTCGGTTTAGGTCGGCATCTTCTCCTCCTCCGTTCGTCCTTCCTCCGCTGTTTTCCTTCACTGTCGGTGGCTTCTCCACCTTCCTCTGGTCTCCCCTAGTGTCGTAGGGAGAGTGGCGGTGGCCGGATTAGCCGGCATCGCCGTATCTCTTTTCCTTTCCTCCTTTCGGTTCGCCTCCCGATTTCGCTTTTGTTTTCCGTTTTTCTCGTCGCCGGCCTCCTCTTCTTGTGTCGCCGGCGTCGTCCCTTCTCCTCTTCTATCGCGTCTCGCCGACGGTGGCTGCTGCAACCGCTGTCGGCCTCTGGCTGGGAAGGGGTCGGGGTGTCCCGACTCCTTTTGTTTCTATTTTCTGTTTCCCTTTTTTTTGTATAATATACTATATTATACTTATATAATATATATATATATATATATATATATATATATATATACATATAAACATAATATAATAACAAATATATATTTTATATACAAAATACATATATATATATATATATATATAAATTTAAATTTGAGTTAATATATATTTTTCATATATATATATATGTATTCATAGATATATATTGTATTACAATATATAGATACAAATTTTGATGAAAATAATATTTACTTTTCTTATATATGTATATACTTATATATATATACATAAAATATAATATTTATATACATATGTATTTGTACAAAAATACATTTATATAATATATAATTATATAAATATATTCCATATTCTTTTCTCATTTTCTTATTTAATTTGGATTTTCATTTATCGAAATTAAATTTCCTCTCTTCATTATTTTCCATAATTTCAACCTTATCCTTATTTCCAATTTATCCAAATTTAAATTCCTCAATTTCCTCACTTCTTTAATTTCGGGAATTTCAACAATATTCCCATCTCGTAAATAAATTTTATTTATTTACTTTAATTTATTTATTTCCTCTTATCTATTTTCTTTGATATTAATTTCCAAAAATAGAAAATTTACGGTTATCACATATATATATATGTATGTATAGTACATATATATGTAAAGATGTAGAAAGATGAGAGAATTTGGCTTAAGGATTTGATTTATATTAGTATTAAGTGTACATATATGAATATCTGTATATATATGCATTAAGTTGGAATTTAAATTTTTACAAGTATATAGAAATGGGATAGGCATGATTACGTTGGGTTTTTGTTAATGTGTAGCACGACAGACACGGTCTAGCTAATCACGGGACAAGCTTAAGCTAAGCTCGCACTAGGTAAGACGTTTATATAACGTAGAAGTAGGATTATCCTGTCTAGGTTAAAGTTCAACGATGAAATGAATTGAGTATCTAAATATTGGATTTAACGAAATGAAATGCAGGTACAATGTGAAACTCGATAAAGCATTATAGTGATGCGATATTAATAGGAAATGAATCGATATGGTATAGACTTATAGACATCATGAGATGGAATGATAGGCATTCATGTGATTCATGAGCACTCCATTATACTATTTTCATTTCATCTACTTGAATTCTTTTTACCATTAAGCATGCCTTATTACTATGCATGAAACACGAAATGATTTATTCTTATCATGCTTACAAAAATGCTTGGATGCTTATATGGTTTTGAAAAGAATGAATTTATAGTTTTCACATATGTACACACACACACACACACACACATATATATATATATATATAAATGTAAATGATCTTAAGAAAAGTGTTACGTGCATTGAACTATTTTCATAAAAAGATTGGATGCTTTATGAGACTATAGGCATCCCAAGAGAATTAAATTCAATAAAGCATAGTGGAAGCTGCCTAATTAGAGATTACTCATTAGGCATAGATGCTTGTCCGACAGTCGTGGACAGGTCTCAATCTCACCTGATCAGTGGGGCTGAGAGACATGAGGTCTATGGCCATAGATAGCGCTCTAGTTGGTTTCTAGGGGACGATGATATGATTTTTCACCACTAGCTACAGTGATCTAAGTCTTTATTGATAGTGAAATAGGGATCTAGCCTAGTCTCAAATTACATGAAATGAGGTTTAGAGTATGGTTTTAAAAACGAAAATGAACTCTAAACTCGATATAGCTTCATGACATATGAAATGTATTTGATATTGCACATGACATGAAATATGCTTCAAAAGTACAAATGACATGAAATGAGGTTTAGAGTATGGTTTTAAAAACGGAAATGAACTCTAAACTCGATATAGCTTCATGACATATGAAATGTATTTGATATTGCACATGACATAAAATATGCTTCAAAAGTACAAATGACATGAAATGAGGTTTAGAGTATGGTTTTAAAAACGGAAATGAACTCTAAACTCGATATAGCTTCATGACATATGAAATGTATTTGATATTATACATGACATGAAATATGCTTCCAAAGTACAAATGAAATGAAATGAAGTTTAGAGTACGGTTTTAAAAACGGAAATGAACTCTAAACTCGATATAGTTTTATGGCATATGAAATATATTTTGATATCGTACATGGCATAACATATGCTTCAAAACAGAAATGAACTTTAAACCCGATATGGCCTTATGGCATATTAAATGTATTTTGATATTGCATATGGCATAAGATATTCTTCAAAAGTTACATGTGATTTGAAATGAAAGTTTTGCATATTCTCAAGCATGTCTTAAAAGTAAAACTGAGAGGTATTGGTATTTAGCTTGTTTTGAACATGTTTAATAGAATATGTATCATATGTTTTAAGACTGAAATCACTTCATATATAGTTACATGTTAATAGTCATGATATGATCTCATGGCTTAGACATCTCATGACATGATGAGTTATGGTTACATTGAGCTTGAGGACATGACAGGCATATGTTACATGATGAATAAGAGAATGATTGATGGTAGATTCTCCTCACATGACATCATGCATTTGTATTAGAACAATATAATTCTAACTCTGCACTTATATAAATGACTTACTGAGCCTTGCTCATTAAGCGCTATTAAATTTTTTTCAGATTGAGCACGGAGTTGGGGGAGTTTTTCGCAGCTTTCCGAATAGTCCCAAGCCTGAAATATAGTCCCAACTCTCCAAGGAGATTTTTGTGAGCACTTTGGGTATATATACTCCTCTTTTGTATTTAATATCAATTCAGGCTGTTTTGATTTAGTACTTAAATCAGATGTAATCTAAAATAGGGAATAGCATCTAGGTTATAGTAAAGATGAATTATAGGATTGTTTATCCTTGCATGAGTATGGATACATGATTGAATGGCATGAACAAGTGACCAAGTAAGAAGATGTGAACCATAAGATAAAATGTTATAAATTGGAAATGGACTTGAGTTGTGAAAAAAAAGGTTTAGATGCATTAGAAGAAAGAATTATGTGGAACTTGGTCACAGTAATGCTAGAATGTAAATCAACTGCCATTGTGGGAATCAACAGCTGGATATTACTTGTGAGTTTTATGCAGGTATTTAATCTGGGTAAAGTGATAAAAATAGGCGAGTTAGTTAACGTCCCGAAATAAAATTCACTGTATTGTACTTAGACAAAACAAGTATAGAAAAACGAAAAAAAAATTTAGTCTTAAATTCTACGCATCCATACAAGTAAGAGGTACTGTTGCGACCTTCGGGTCATGACATGGGCTTTTTTGGGTTCGGATTTTTTCAGTTTTGGGCCTTTTCGGTTTCGAGCCTTTGACTTTTTTGGTAAATTCGGTTGGTCTGGGTTCGGTCTCGAGCGGGTTTTCGGGCTTGGGCCAACTTTTGCCACCTTTACTCATTAGGCTTCCTAAAGAAGCCCCATTTTAGTGTTTTAATCATGTATAATATATATAAATATATATATATATATATATACACTAAATAAATAGGCTAAATTCGGTTTACTAATATGCTTTTCACTCTTAATATTTATTTGGGTTTATTTGAGTGAGGAAAATATATATATATATATATATATATATATTTTTTTACATGACTAAAAAAACTCCTTATAACTTAAATGGAAGCCAATTCGTTTTCATAATTAGATTCCTAATCCTTAACAACAATTTAAATTAAATTAGTTTCATATAACCTCTCGAAATACTCTAATTCACTTAATAAACCCCTTATTTCAGTAATGAGTGTCCCTGATAACTCATCAATTTATTCTCTATAACTTTAACTCACTTTTCAAATTGATTTACTGCACCTATGACTGATCTTTAAAAATTCACCGAGACTTTTCAAATTGATTTACTGCACCTATGACTGATCTTTAAAAATTCACCAAGATTAATCCATAATAAATAAAAATATGAGAAATATAGAATTAAAAAGATATTTGAGTTAGCTTTCCAATGCAATTTGAATAACTTTAATAGGAGTTCTCTATCAAAAATTATACTCAACTCTTTACCGATCGCTCATTTCAGAAATTCTAGCTTGTGACGTGAATTTAAAAATTTATTGGTATTGATCCACAATGAATTAAAATATAAGCCTTATATGGTTGGAAAGGTATTTAAGTTAGCTCTCTAATGCAATTTGAATCACTTCAATTGGAATTCTTTATAAAAACATTATGCTAGACTCTTTACCAACTGCTCGCTATCTAAATTTCCTGCACATGGAGTTATTTTTGAATTTTTTTTGGTATTGATCCATAGAAAATTAGAATACGAGCCATATATGGTTAAAAGGGTCTTCGAGTTAGCTTTTAGATAAATTTTGAATCACCTCAATCGGAGTTTCTTACTAAAATCCACACACAACTCTTTACCGAGAGGTCGGCTGACCAAATCCCCTGCTTATGGGGTAACTTCAAAAGTTCACCAGTATTGATTCCTAGCGAGTTAGGAACTGGGATTTATATAATTAAAAAGATTTTTGAGTTAGCTTTCTGATGGATTTTACGGTTTATTATTTGAATTCTCTGATCATGAGCTATGATAAAAATAATACCTATTGGTCATGAAATTTCTTGCAAGGTATTCAAGGTAGAACATTAAATCCTTTAGATCCTCATCAAATTTAAAATTTTTAAAATCTCAATCCACATTATCCATTACAATCTCATGATTTCTTGATCCTCATAATTCTTAATCTTTAATTTACTTCCATTTGTATGAAATTCGCGGTTATTACAATCAAGTTGTTATGATTATCTCGTCCTTTGCTTGTTGCCTTGTCTAAAAGGCTTTCATTGTTGTTCTTTGCTAAGTTGACTTCTTTTTTGAAATTGTGATGCCTTTTAACAAAGTTTTATGTTCCTTTAACGTGAATGCCTTTCCTTTCTTATATGTAGTCATTCGTCCTTTTTGTGAGCTTTAACTTTGTTTGTTGTAAATCTAACATAGCTAGCTTTGATTTATCCATCTTTTCAACTTTGATAGCTACTATGACTTAACTTTCGTTATGCTTCAATATTCATACTTTAGCTTGTTTTCTCATATGGTTTTGATTCTTTGCATGCCTTGAGCCATAGATTAATTGCTTCCGCTCTTGTAAGGACTTTGTTCTTTGCACGCCTCGAGCCCTAACTTGACTGATAGCTTGAAGTAGTTTGGACAAGAGCTAAAATTCCATATTAAAAGTTATACCATTATCCCTAAAGCTTCAAGTCAGAAAGAGAAAAAAAAAGAGATAAGACCAAGTTCTTCACACCTTTTTGTCTTGATCACTTTCTTTCAAGTGCCAAAGTCTTTCACACAACCTTACTAAATGCATATCTGAACCTATTTGTAAACCCATACCTAATATGTAAGGAGAGAGTTCCTATGAGTGTATTTCTTAAAGTGATGTTGTGTAGTTACGGTTAGCTCTTCAGTCGGAAAAAGAGCAGTAGTAAAGATGGCTCTTGATCCTTTTAAAAGAAGCTGCATAAAGGTTTTTCTTTTAGCTTAGAAAAGGGAAGCATAGGTTATTCTTGAGCCCATGAAAACAGAAAGTTATACTCGAACTTGCAAAAAGGAAGGGTTTTCTCCTTGAGCCTTATTAGGAATGGACATAGCTTAGAAGGCCACATGCCTGGCTTGGCCAATAAGTCGAGCCTAAATCTTGCTCAGTCTTTTGGTTTCTCCAATCTCATGGCCTTAAAATAGACTGATTTGATTCAAATAGCTTGACTCCACCGCATGATGACACATGGCACTGTCCAACGCACCTTACTTGCCTATAAATAGGCCCTCCTTTCCATGGGAAAGGGATCCTGCTCTCACTCACTGTCCAGACTTTGTTTTATTTGTTTTACACCTAATTACTTTTTTTACATACTTGTACCCGGTTGCACCCGAAAACTCCACTAGTATTATCAAGAGTGTTGTACTAATGAACAGTCGGGTTCACATCTTATACATAGTGGTAAACTCACAACTACCACCGTGAATGTAAACACATTGCCAAACCACATAATCATGGGTTTCTATTGATTAGTCTCTAAAATGTCGATTTTTTGGAGATATTATTACATGATTTTTTTATTACATTGTGAAATTTTTTTTAATATCCTTTTAATTGATTCAAAATTTCTTCATATGCAAATATTTGAATTATAATGAGAAAATTAAAGAAAAGAGATGAATTTTAAAAAAAAAATTTGGCCTTGTATTTATAAAGAAACCCACGGAATAGCCTTGCCCATGCAACCTTATCTACTGGCTAAGCTATATGGATAATGGAAGTGTTCTAAACCGACTTGTAATTGTATAAGGAAAGGAAAGAAAAGAGATAAAGTGCAAGAAATATGATTCGGCAAAAGGAGGAAAGAGAATTTGGGGATTTGGCTTCCTAAATAAATGGACTTTACTTGCTGCCAAAGACTCCAAGGAAACCCTCATTATAAAATGAACATGACGAAACCGAGTGAAGGTGGCTTGGTGACAGCAACCCCATCTACCACTATTTACTGTATCTTTCTTTGCAGTCTTTTTCTTAGATTAGAGGTTATTCTGCTACTGCTTGGAGTCTTCTTGGTGACAACAAGATTGTTTCTTCCCTCTACATCAAATCTGTTATGTTTTTGGTTTTCCGGCACTATTCATTCATACACTGTTTTTGTACTTTAATTTCAGTTTCTGTTTTAGTTCTGTTTACTCTGTCGGTTTTTGTAGTATCTTGCTCTGCTCGCTACTACAGTACTGCTCCTTCTCGGTTCTTTCTTGCTGCGCAGGTTCTTGCCACGCCTGGTTTTTGGTCTGGACTGAAATAGGGCTGGAGCTGTGTGGCGAGGTGAAGTTGCTTGAAGCGTGGACTGGATGTAGAGTATTGAAGGGCTGGCATTGCTAGAACTAGAGGTGACAAACGGACCGGTCCGAACGGGTTTGGTTCGGATTTTATTCAGGTTTGGATTATTTCGGTTTCGACTTTTTTTGGTTTTGGGTTTTTTTGGTTTCGATTTTTTTCGGTCTCGGTTTTTTTCGGTTTCAGGTATTTTTGGTTTCGTTCTGGTTTCGGATTCGGTCCAATTTTAATCAGGTGGTCTTAGCGGGCTCAGTCAAATTATTTTAAAATTTTATAAATTATAAATATTTTTATGATTTTGAATGTAATAATTAATTTAATTTTATATAGTTAAATAAAAATATAATAGAAATGCTAAATTAAAGTTAAAATTTAATAAATAGTTATATAAATATATATTTTTACATTTTAATGTTTTTATTACTTGACAATTATTATTTATTTTTTTAATTTCCTATGATAGTCACATTTGTTATAAAATATATAATTATATATTAATAATTATATAAAAATTTATTTTTTAAGTTAGCCAAATATATATATATATATATATATATTTATATAGTAAAACTAAAAGAAAGTGAAAATCTAAAAGTATTAGCTATACAAATAAATAACTAACAAATTATAAATAAATCACACTAAACAATTAAACATTTATATAAATGGCTTTATACCCTTAACAATAACTTATTGGGTTATTGTATTTTTTTGGGTCAACATTGGGCTATTGGAATTTAGACACTCTTAGTTCAATAAATTTTTTTTTACTTTGTTTTAGTAGCTTTTTAAATAATTTTATTATATTTTTAATAAAATTTTAAATTTTTAAGAATTTTTTTACATTCATTTTGTCTTTTATATACCAACATAATTAGTAATTAAATTAAATCTAACCGTATAATTAGTTAACTAATTGTATAATTATAATGTTGAATAAAATTATAGTATACATTAAAAAGAATATTTAATATTATGAATAATTGGTCAACTAATTACCTCAATTTTATATTTATTTTGTTCTTGGTTTGTACATAAATCATAATATAACATTGTTATATTAAATATAATCATATTCGTACACATTAATTAATCAAATATCTCATTAAAAATTTAGAACGTTAAATTAAACAAGTTACATAAACCAATTGACATTATATTATAAATAATAACATTTGATATAATCGTATCATATACAATTATACATCTATTGAGCATTAATTTTTTCATGTTCACATTAACATAATAATATTAGATATACACTAATTGATCGAATATCTAATTAAAATGTTAAATAGTAAATATTACTAAATTAAGTAATATAATGCTAGTTATTTAAATATAATTAATAATAATATTAATAAATATAAAAAACAAATTTTATTAAAATTACCACTTACACAGTAATACTACTCTAATATATTCTCAAATTACTTTTTAATTTACTATTAGAATTATTATTTTTATTCACACTTTAATTTTACATTTAATAGATAGTAGATAAATTATTTTTAATAAATACTTAATTCTATCAAAATAATACTTACACACTAAGAGTTTACATAATTTATTCTTAAAAGATTATTATAATATAATATAAAAATCATTATTATAAGATACCAAATTAGTTTATTCATGCATAAGATTATTATAATATAATAAATAATTAATTACCACTAGCTTGATTTATTAATGCCTTTTGTTTTAAGGCTAAAAATAAAATTACCACTAGCTTGATTTATAATTTTCTCTTTCAATGTGTCCAAGCTTATAAAAAAATTGTATTTGTATTGTTTAATTTAATTATTTAACTTTTTCTAATCTTAAAAACTTGAATTTTAATTTTAAGATTAGATTTTTTTAATGTAAATTTAATATCTTTATTTACTTGAAACTTTAAGAAAATATAGTTTAAATTTAATTTTATTAAAAATATTTTTAATGCGTTGCACAAAATATCAAATTCAAAGTTTTAAACAAATATTGAAATTATATAATTTTTTATATATTTGATTTATTATTGTATTTAAATTAAAATTTTATTATAAAATAAAAATAATAAAATGTTAAAATGATTTTTATAATAAATCAAATGTTAAATTAATAATATATTTATTATTATAAATACAATAAGTATAATATTAAAGATTATTTGATATCATATATTATGGTGTTTTAAATTAATTTAATTTAATAATTGAATTAAAAAGTTCAATATTTATTTTGCTTGTAATACATAATTGATATAATTGTATAATAAACAATAATTGTTTTAAAAAATTTAAACTTTTTAATTAAAAAAGTGTATCAATTATTTATTTTTAAATAATAATCATATAATTATAATTCGGATTTTTTCGGGTTATAATTTGATTTTTTACAGGTTTCAGATCGGATCGGTCTCGGTTTCATATCGTATCGGGCTCAAGTTATGTTGGGTTCGGGTTTTTTTTGTTTTGAGCTTTTTTGATTTTGGGCTTTTTCGGTTATGGGCTTTTTTGGTTATGGGCTTTTGACTTTTTTGGTCAATTCAGGCTAGTCCTGGTTAGGTCTCGGGCAAATTCAGGCGGGTTTTCGGGCTCGGGCCAGTTTTTGCCACCTCTAGCTAGAACGTGGCCTGTGCAGTCAGTCGCGTAGCCAGAATTTCATGTAAGTGGGATCAATGCTACAGTAGAACCCTTTTAAATTAAAATTTTGAGTTAATAAAATTTTAAATTAATAAAAAAATATGTTTACAATTAGGGCTACTATAAAAAATTAAAGAACCCATCTATCATAATAATTAATAATTTTGTTTTAAAATCTAAGTTTCGTTCGGTTGATGAATTTCACTTTTTCGAAAATTATTTTCCTCATTTTCCAATGTTTGGTAGGCTGAAAATGATTTCAATCAATGGCAATTGTTTTCTGGCCAGCCCAAAAAGGCTCTAAAATTAGGGAAAATGTCTTCCCCTTTTGAAAAGGGGAAGACAAAATACAAACCGACACAGTTTGTGACAGCATCCCAATCTTACCCTCATACCTTGTCGATACCACCGTGATCTCACTGTTATTGGCACCGTCGAAGCTCTTTCCGACATACTTTAGCACTTGTCTTACTGAAACCTTCCAGATCACTCACGTTGCATCTCCCTTATCTGAGCACTTTAAAACCTTAAATCCAAATCACTAAAAAAGCTAAAATCTACACAGGTAATGTTCTAACACTTTTGTTCTTATTATTTGAGGAAATAGATTTTAAGTTTGGGTTTGGTTTGGATTGGTAGATATTGAAAAATAGATTTTCGAAAGCTGGATTTTCCAGTTGCTATGCTGCTCCAAAGTATTAAACAATGCTTGATAGATTTTTGATGGTTTGGTTTGGTTTGAGTTTTTTTTATTTTAATTTTTTTGGCCAGCAGCAGCATCTATTGCTGCTGAAGCAGAGCAGCTGCGGCTGCTGCTGCTCCAGCATACCAACATCATTTTCTGTTGTTGTTGAGCGGTAACAAATGCTGCTGTTGCTTGATAGCAGTAACACAATAGCAGCTATTGGCCAAAAAAAAAAATAAAAACTCAAACCATTAGGCATTTTCCTTCAATAATTTTGCTAGGTTGGACATTAATTCTTAAAGCTTACTTCTCTATTGATTTTTCATTGATTTAACATAGACCAAACTTGGAGTTACCTAACAACCCCACCACACCATTCTGCATTTCACAGTCAATGAAAATGTTCTCAGCAGTTGTGTTTGATGATTGATTTGTTTGTGATTTATTAATACTTGTTTATGATGGTTGGATTTGTTTGTGATTTGTTAGTACCTGTTTCTGATTATAGATGGATAATAATTCCATTCGTGCAACTGTTATGGCTACAGCTACATCAGTCTTTGCTTTTGGAATGATTGTTTTAAAAGATTTAGACTTAGGAACCAACTAGATCGTGAACCTTCCATTAATCGAGATTATGATAGAGAAAATTATATTAATAGCATTTTATATAAAGGTGATCAGACATGTGTTGACATAATAAGAATGCGTTGCCTTTTTTAAATTGTGTGACCTTCTTACTAGGAATAATTTGTTACAATCAGGTAGGTGGGTAGATGTTAGGGAGCAAGTTATTATTTTTTTTGCATCTCAATGGCCATAATGTACGGTTTCAAGTGATTAGGTCAATATACTATAGGTCAACTTGGATAGTTCACCGTTACTTTAGGATTGTGTTGAGAGCTATTTTGAAATTATATAGACTTCTTATTAGAGTACTTGATGAATCAACTCCTCCTGAAATAATAAACAACCCAAGGTTTTACCTGTATTTTAAAGATTGTGTTGGTGCAATAGATGGAACTCATGTTTGTGCATCTGTGCCACTTAAGATTCAAGGAAGATTCTGTAGTCATAAAGGGGGAACAACACAAAATGTCTTGGCTGCCATCACTTTTGATTTGAAATTTTCCTATGTACTTGCTGGTTGGGAAGGTAATGAACATGATTCTCGTATTTTAAGTGATGCGCTTGAACGCCCAAGAGGATTTAGAATTTCAGAAGGTAAATGTTAAAACTAATGAAAAATATTACTTTATTTATGCTTAGAATGAGTTTTTCGTAATAATTAAATTTTGTTAACTTGTAGGCAAATATTACCTTGTTGATGCTAGATATGGCATCCGAAACGGAATTATGTCTCCATATCGTGGTATTTGATATCATTTGAAAGAGTTTAGTGATCATCATCTAGAAAATGCAAAAGAACTCTTTAATCTTCGTCATTCATCATTGGGAACTACTGTTGAGCGAGTCTTTGGAATTTTGAAGAAATGTTTTCGACGTTGGATGCTGAACCATTTTGGGATTTTCAAACAGAAGTAGATGTAGTGTTAGCATGTTGCATCATTCATAACCATATAATGAGAGTTGATCCTAATGACTCAATTAATCAAGGATCACTTGATGAAAACGAGTATTTAAATGTAAGATCAACTCTTACAGTGTAAGAAAAGAGAGAAGAAACTAGAGAATGGACTACCAAGAAAGAGGAAATTGCACAAGCTATGTGGAATGATTACATAACTAGAACCAATTAGTGTAGACTTTAAATTTTCAATGTTATGTTGTTTTGTTTGAAGAATTTCTTATGTTTTTTATTCGGATTGGATTGAACTTATTTGACATTTGACTTATGTAGTTATAGTATTGAAATTATTGTTTCATTTGTATACTTTGTTTAGTATTAATGTTTCTTTATATGCTTTGGGGTTTATTGTTTTTTATGTGTTGTTTATGTTTGCTTAATACAATTATTATTGTAGAAATGAATAAGTCAAAGAAAGAAGGGACATGGAAGCAATTCAGGTGGACAAACCGATGCAACGGATTTTTTTGGAAATACTTACTGAGGAGGCTTAAAAAGGAAATAAGCCATCCAATACTTTTAAGCCACATGCACTTGCTCGAGTGGCTTTAACTATTTTCGAAAAATTCAATGTTGAATGTGAGCGTAATCATATCAATAATCACCTTAGGACTGTTAAGAATACATGGCAGATTATATCCAAAATTCGAGAAGATAGTGGATTTGGATGGGATGAAAATCTAAAGCTTATAACTTGTGATAAAAAACATACGATGAAGCAATGACGGTAATATTTCAACATACATATTTTTTTTACTTTTAATCGATTACAATAGATTAGCATCCTTATTGTGTTTATTAATTATGAAACAAACACATCCAAAGTATGAACAATTTTTGAACAAAAAAATTGAAATGTATGATGAGATGGCATTGGTCGTTGGAAAAGATATGGCGACTGGAGGTTTTTCTAAATCCTTTGTTGACATTGATTTGGATGATTTTAATGAGTTTAACACAATGCCTTTAGGCTTTGAGAATGAGGTTAATGAGGAAGGTAGAGGAAGAGCAGCTTTTTCAATTGGGACCTCACAAGCAAGGTCTTGTCGTAAAAGAAAAAGTGCTCATACTTTAGATATTAATGATGAAATGCTTGCTAATATGATAGAAAAACTTGGTGAGATTGCTTGTGCCATTGACAAGTTCACTGTTGATCAAGTGAGCATAGAATGTCTTTATGAGGAAGTTATGTCAATGGAGGGATTTGATGAGGAGTCTCTTGTTAATATTTTTGACTATTTGGTAGAACATGAGAAGCAAGCCAAAGCCATTATGGTTAAAAATAAAAATCTTAGGAAGCTTTGGCTTGATAAATTCTTCAAGAATTTTACATGATTGATTGAATGGTTAATATTAGTGTAGGATGTGCTTGTTTCTAATCCTATAATATTATTATAGATATGGTTTTATGTAAGAACATGCTTAATATGACTATTGTAGGATTATTTTATGTAGAACAATATTAGCTATTAGAGTACGAAAGTACTAATTATGGTTTGTAATTGTTGTAGGTGTAAGAATGTGATAACCAAGAATTTTTCCATGTTTGGTATTAAATTACTCGAGAATTTAATTTTTATGCAAATAAATAAGCGAAAGTAAATAAATAAATTTATTTATGAGATGGGAAAATTGTTGGAATTCCCGAATTTGATGAAGTGATGAAGTTGAGGAAATTATTTTAAAAAATTTTCGAATATTAAGAGATCCAAATATTATAAGATGAAAATAAGTATAATTATTTTGAATAATAAGAAATCCAAAAAATTAAGAAAAATAAAAAAATGTATATATATTATTATTAATAATATATATACATTTTTTTCTTAATTTCCCCACCTTAAGAAATTTGGTCCTCCGAATTGAACTTAAATTAAAAGGTGGTACCGTCCTATACTCTTGTCTTTCTTGTCCTTTTAATCATCTTTTAAATGATATTGCCAGCATACCTTCAACATTAGAATTACCTTTTATATCGTTATATTTCGTTTTTCTCCATATATTTATACTCCCTAAAACTTCTTATAAATTTGAGAGTTAACAAATTTCATCTCTCTTCGCATCATAGCGGATTCATACTGTTCATAATCCATTTTCTCATTTGGTGCCAAATTCGATATAGCTTGGTAGCTATCATTTAAACAATTTTATCAGTAGTATGTAATTGTCCTAGTAGCTTTTAAATTCAGTGTACCCGCTTTCTATATATCTGTAAGCGTTCACATATTACGCTCAAATATTTATATCAGTATGGAGCGGTGCTGTCAGTAAATTTGGAATCCCAAAGCCTTTTGCTATTCCCCATAAGCATATAGCAACTCAAGGATTCCCGTCACATGTATGCTCACTGAAACTTCACATAAATTTTCATCGTTCCATAATCATGTTCCGACTATGGCACTAGAGAAATTTAAAAGCCTGATAATGGAAAGTGATTTCATTCAAACAATCAGTCCTTAATCACTTCCATATCATCATATCTTTTTTAGGCTCTTCATTGTTATCCCCAAATACTCATTTTCACATTTATTTCATCGAGGCTGCACCTTATTGCAGATTTTACTGTTAATCATCTCTTGCCATAATTGCAACATTTATCAATCGTTTTCTCTCTATATCTCTTTCCATGTAGTATTCTTATTACATCTCCTATTCTTTTGATATACTCGATATCACTTAGGTTTTAGAATATACCTGAACATGAAATCTTTTCTTAATTTAGATTCCATAGGTGACTAATAAAATTATCAATTTTGTCACCATGTTATCCATACAATTTCATCATTTCGAGGTGTGTGTATATATATCATTTTTTTGCATAGCTGGTAGTAAATCATATAATTCATCTATTTACTCTTTTGAGCATCATTATATTTCATCTGTCGAATTTGACTCGATCTTACATCTTACCATAATCATGTGATAACCAAAGTGAAATCACTTTCAGTCTTAAATTTGGGAACTACTTCATATTCGTGTTCCCTTATAACTCGAAATCATAATTTCAATTTCTAATAGCCCTCATAATTAAGGTGGGATTGTACTTCCAATCAAGCCATATATTTTGGTTCCATTAGTTTCATTGGCGTAATGCCACAAGTTTGGGTGACCTTATAAGACAAAACCCTTAGATTAATCTCATTATATAGCTCAAGTTTCCAAGTCATCACGTGACCTATCCTAGGTCAACTATGTTAGGTCATTCCATTGGCGATTCTTTTACCTCTTTCAATCCTTTTCAATTTACATCTCAATCATCTCCTATGTGATCCTTCTATTACATCTCAATCATCTCCTATGTGATCCTTCTATTACCTCTTTCAATCCTTTTCTACAATCTTTTTCATTTTAAGGTTTGTATTCGATGTCAGTGTAGTTACTATACTATCTAGGTGACCCATAGTCATTTCATTGAAATATTACATTAGTGAGAAAACGGTTCTAAGTTACATCCCGACTTGTTTAACAGAATATATACTGTGCATCAATTAAAGTCTTACATATAAACAAGTGTTTTATAATGAACATATACCTCAGAAGACTAGTACCAAGTTCAGATACCGTATCCGAAGGCCCACTCAGAAGCCCTCATAGCAGAGTTTAACTCAATTATCTGAAAAGAGATGAAATTAAGTAGGGTGAGCAAAACTACGGCTCAGTAAGATACTAATATAAATGTAGGAGTAGAATTATACTATCTTAACTGCAATACTTAAAACGTGCAAGTTTGCAATTACAGTTCACCTTTTTCATCGATAACATCTCGTTATCTCAATTCCTGTCATCTGTCTATCACTCAGACCTCTAAATAGATCAACTTAATCACTTTCGATCTTCTTGTCCTTATACTACATTGCATCGCACAACAATGTATCGTGTATAATTTGAATATCATATACTATTAATCCATACTCACACATTAATTATAAGTTTGTAGGATTTTTTTTATTATTATTATTATTATTATTATTATTATTATTATTATTATTATTATTATTATTATTATTATTCTTTGGTTATTTTAATCATGTATTGGCAAAACATGAGGTTGACTCTATAAAGGCAATGTTTTGTGATGTTATAAACTATTATACAATTAAAAATGTAAACTCTACCAATTCTATTAATAAAATAAAGATTTGTTAAAAAAATTATTATTTTCATATTTTTTTATTAATATTGTTATTATTGATTTAGAAACATTATTAGTAGTTAAATATGAATATTATACTTTTTTAACAAAAATATAGATTTTCCAGAAAATAATCAAACAACGGAAAATATTTTTCAAGATATCAACCAAACAATAGAAAATATCAGTTTTTCCAGAAAATCAATTTTTTAGAAATCATTTTCTGAAAATTATTTTATGCGAACTAAACGGAGCCCTAGTGTAAAATTTCATTCTTGATTGCCACACAAATTAATAATTCAACAAAAATACAAAATATATTACAGAACATTCAAGAACTAAAAAAAAATACTTCGATATGCTAATATGCAGAAAATATTCATGGTTAAGATTTTTTTTAATTTTAGAAACTAAAAAAGTATAAAATATATCACATAAGATATATTTGCAACGTTGCAAGGAGTAGATTTTTAAAGGAGTTTATCAATAAAAATGAGATTTTTAAGAAAATTAAATGCAATAGAGTGTTGGAGAATTTAAAGAATGTGAAAATTAAAAAGACACTTTCCGTAAAACAAAATAATAATTTACAAGATAAAACCCTTAAGATCAATAACTTCTCTAAATTAGTACTTAATGATGGATCCCAAGAGTATTAATTTAGAGCAGTTATTATATTTTATATAATATTTGAGTTTGTATATGATGTACTGACAGTGTATAGTTTCTATACACTGTCAATGCATTAGAGATTGACACCTCATCAATAGGCCCTTATGGGCAAATTAAAAAAATTTATTTATATTTGCATATAAAGACCTATTGATGAGGTGTCAACCTTTGGTGCATTGACAGTGTATAAAAATTATACACTGTCAGTGCATCATATATAAAACCATAATATTTTGTTACTTAATTAACAAATATTGAAAAAGTTAAAAATTGAAAAAATATTCCACTATGTAATATAATTTTTTTTAAGAAAGTAAATTTTAATAATTTATTCATAATAAAAATTTTATCTTAGTGGTTACACTAACATTGTTACATAAACTTTTTTTTTAAAAATTTTCTCCTGCGTTAATAAAAATTTTAGAAAATAATGAAAGTATATAGATAATACAATATATTTTTTTGTTTATTTTATAACAAGATTACATTTATACTATCAAATAGCTAATTATGTATAAACTAATTATTACATCAAATAGAACAAAATAGGCATTTATAAATTAAACCAAACTCATATATAATATGTATTTCAAATATAATTAGAGAGAAAACTATAGGCGAAAAATGTGATGATAACAAATTGAAATGAGAGTTTTAATAAGAAATAAGATACAAGAAACATTTCAAAATTAAAATAAAGCTAAAAATATGTTCAATAAAAACTAAGTAGAAATTCATGATAAAACATTTTCTAAAGTTATGAGTTAAACTTATACTTTAGTGAACGAAAATTGTTAGAATTTTCAAAAAAAAAAATTAATGTCAAAGTAAAATGAAATTTATTTTTATACCCGTCTCTTTAATAGAACGTAAGCTGTGGAAGCTGATCTGTGCTGGTCGGTTGAAGACGCTTAGACAAGGAAGCAAACGGCAGGTGCGTGGCTTGGGTGTTGGATGGCTGCTGCGTTGGTGGAGTGAGGTGCGACTGTTGGGCAGAATGCTGTTGTGATAGGTGAGGCAGGTGGCGTGGGCTGGTGCGTGAAGTGTCCTTGTGCAGTGACGTGTTGGCTGGGGAGGAAGACATGGTTAAGCCTGTTTTGCTTGTTACGTTTGCATGCAATTAATTTGTTTCGGTTTCATCCTACTTAGTTAAAATTTTATAGTAATTTAATCATTTAATAGTTGTTACATTAGTTTAGTGAATTAGCCAATTAATTTAAATTTGTTAGTTCATCAGTTTGTTTAGTTTAAGTAAATGATTAGAAATTTAGTTTTAGAATGTTCAATTTATGTTTTAGATAAATTATATTTTATGCTCATTAATTTAATTTAACCTTTTTAATTTTATGCTCTTTAATTTAAATTTTTTATTATTTATTTTAGACTTTTAATTAATAGTTAATTAAAGAAAATTTTATTTGTTTGGATACATCTAGGATGAAATAATTTTAGTACTTAGCTAGTATAAACCTAACTAATACCCGTGAGAATGATACTCTACTCATCACTTTATTAGATGTCACGATCCATGCACTTGTGGTATATGTTTAGATGCAACAAGTGTTTGGCATCGTTGCTGGAGATTAGATTAGGTTGTTCTTAGTTAATATTAATACCAATTATACATAGGTTTAGTTCAGACCTTTTACAAAAGAATAAAAAATAAAATTAAAAATTAAAAGTAAAAAAAAAACTATTAAAAAAAACTATCTTCTTTTTATTTCTTGTTCTAATGTTCTTCTTTGCTATTTTTGCAAGGTACCATGCCTTATTGTATTGATGTGAAATCCCCAATTTTCTGTAATTTTCCCTTAATTGTACAGTTTTCTGACTTGAATTAATGGAATAAATGTGAAATTTTGATATACAAATGGTGTATGGGACATAGGAGGAATTAAAGGAATTGAGGGTCAAATAATCAAAGGTCAAAGGGGCCAAAGGAGGTGGTCAATGGCTGAGATTGATGAGGATGCATTGATGAGCATTAAATGAAATAGTATGACTCACCCTCACCATCATCATCAGCTCTTGCACCCCACGGCACCAGCCCATCTTCTTCTCCCTCTCGTTGCTTCCATTTCCTCTAAGTGTCCAAGCTTCTCACCTTGACAAACCACCCTCTCATGCCATCGATTCGTTAAGTTCCATTAACGAAAAACGATCCTTGTCGATAGCTTAGCCTATACCTTTAATATGAGAGAGTGAATCCAAGTGAATAAGGAGATCTAGAAATCCAAAGATTTGGTGAATTGCAAAGGTAAGCAAGTTAGAAGGTTTTGGTTAATTTTATGGATGGTTTGGAGTTGTATGTAGTTGATAGGGTGTATTATTGAGCTTTAAATTATCATGATGTTTACAGCTTGAAGAAGTGAAAAAGGACTAAGGGTTGATTCTAACAAGCTTGTGGATTAATCTCAATCGAGGTAAGGAATTTATGTAACGGACGTAGGGTGGCTATGTTCGCATGTTTTAAATTATCTTAACTGTTTTAGAGAGAAACAACGGTTGCTTGAAGTGCAGGAAAAAGGGACATTTTGGGTCCTACTTGTAGTACCAATTAGGTTAGGAGCAGCCGACTGCCTTAAGTAGCAGCCGACTGCCTTAAGTAGCAGCCGACTGCCTAGAGACAACCAAAACGGTGATTTTCGAAAACCGAGATAAACCAGTCGACTGCCATGGGAGCCAGTCGACTGCCATTTTTCCAGAAATCATTCTGTTTCAAACCAGTCGACTGCTATGGTGGACAGTCGACTGCTTTTATTTGGAAAACATTCTGTTTCAAACACCAGCCGACTGCCCAGGGGGCCAGTCGACTGCTATTTGTCCAGAAGCATTCTGTTTCAAAACCAGCCGACTGCCAAGGGGGCCAGTCGACTGCTATTTCTCGGGAAACATTCTGTTTCAAAACCAGTCGACTGCTATTTGGGACCAGTCGACTGCCATATTTGTATTTTGAAAAATATAATAATTGAATTTCAAAAAGGGAAAGAAATTCAATAAGGCAAAACATGGGGTAGCAGTCGACTGCCATATAGGACCAGTCGACTGCCTATTTGAAAGAGAGGTTTTGAGAACCTATTTTAAGAAAGAATATTCATACTTGTTTAAAACCTATATGAATAAGGTTTTGGAGACTATGAATCTCTCAAAAGAGCATGCACATTATTTGTTACTTGTATTTGACTGAGGAGCTCTAGTCCAGCCCTCAGACCCGCAGTACGGCACCTGACTAGTGAAACTGTGGGATATAGACAATGGCCATGAGTCTCTTATTTGTTTCGGCTTTGGGGAGGATCCCTGGCTCATACGTGGGTACGCCATTTATTTGATATATTGGATTATCCCTTACAGGATATATTTGCTGTATCCATCATCTCTAATGGATTATCCCTCACGGGATATATTTGCTGTATCCATTATCTCTCTGGATTATCCTTAAAGGATATATTTGCGGTATCCATGATGAGAATTACTTGGTGCATGAATCTATTGGATATAAATTGTCTCCCATCTATTTGAAAATAATTATATTTGCCTACTTGATTTCACGCGATTGGAGATCCGTGGAAATACTTGAAAGTGTGATTTACTTGCTTTTGATATATTTGAAAGAAATATAAGCGCTATGCTTTATAATGATTTTACATGACATTATAGAGCCAAGCAGGAAAACTGCATATAGTGATATAGTACGCTCTTTTACATAAGTTTCTTACTGAGCGTAAACTCACTCCTTTACAAACTATTTTTCATACAGATTACTTGAAGTAATTCCGCTCCGGATAGAGGAGCTCATTTTGGGATTTTGAGATACCTTCGAGGCACGCTTCCTACTTATCCTTTGAAGGTATATTTAGTCGGCCGTTACTTCGGCTAATGTACAGTACAATACTACAGTTTTGTATGTGTTGGGGATTAGGGTGTATGAATATTTGAGATCCTGGTGTATATGATACATGTTTATAAATGAAAAATTTTATGCATGTGAAAATAAATATTATACTCTGATAGAAATGCCTAAAGCATAAGAATAAGGGAGATTGACATCAGATAAACTAATCGATTTATTTGTTATTTGAAGTAAATTAGTTGCTATTTGGTTAGTGACGAGGACGTCACAGATTGGTATCAGAGCTGATTCGATTGAAGTTTATCGATGTCAATGAGCTAGAATTAGAGTAATTCCCCAATGTACTGTACTAGCCTATTTTGTTTAAGTAGTATAACGGCTTAAGGTTATATTAAATGATGTTATTTGATCATGATCTTAACAGAATGAGTACTCGAAGGAGGGGTACTAGACGAGGACGAGGAAGAGGATGGGGTCACACTGAAGAGCCCCCAGTTCCGTCTCCTCATCCATCTCCACCGCATAGCCCGAATACGAGGCTAGCTAAAATGGAGAAACATATGGAAAACATGTCCGCAATGTTCACCCAGTTTATGGCTAAATTTCCGGACGTGGCCTCTAGTGCACCGGCAGTTACCTCTACAGTACCTCTTACTTCTATGGTACAACCCCCACCAGTCCTAGCTAATGAGAGGCGAGATCCTACAGCTTACTGCAGTGTGGCATTAATAAAGGAGTTTAAGAAGCTGGATCCGCCAAAGTTCAAAGGGGACAGTGATCCAGTAGCCGCAGAGAACTGGATGAAAGCGGTTACTAAGTCATTCGGATACATGGCTTGTACTGAGAAAGAGAAGGTGGGATTAGCCGCCTACTTGCTAGTGGATGAGGCTGAGCCATGGTGGCAGGCTACGCAGACTGTTCTAGAGGCTAAGCATACCGAGGTAACATGGGATAGGTTCGTAGAAGTTTTTAATGAGCAATATGTCCCACGTACTGCTCAGAGGAGACTACAGGTTGAATTTTTGAACTTGACTCAAGGAAGTATGACGGTTAGCCAGTATGAGTCGAAGTTCATTACGCTGAGCATATTTGATCCTGAAGTACTGAGAAGAGAGGATCATAAGACCTATAGATTCATGGAGGGATTGAGACCTTCCATTAGGTCTAAGCTATATCCGTTGGATATCACTACCTATGGAGAGGCAGTTCGTAAGGCTCAACTGTGTGAGCAGGACTATGAGTTTCATCAGGCAGACTTCCGAGCGAGGAATAAGGGTAAAGAACCTATGAAGCGGAAGTCAGATGAGAAGGCCTCGAGTGATAGGTATCCATCTAGGAGAAATAGGCCGTATGATAGAACTTCGACAGGTAAGCAAGTCAATTATAAGAAAATATATTGTCTTCATTAATGGTTATATGGAATTAAGTTAAATGGAGTTATGATGATGATACAGGAACTCCTAGATCTACCGGGATCAAAATAGGTGATGAAAGATCCCGACATCCAGTTGGTAGTACCGCTAGCTCACCGAGGAGTACAATGCCGAGGTGTGTGCAATGCGGGAAATTTCATGGAGCACAGCCTTGCCGATCTGCAAGTGGGGCGTGCTATTGGTGTGGTGAACAGGGACACAGGATTAAGGATTGTCCCAAGATAAATCAGAGGGCACTTGAAGAGTTAGAAAAGACCCCTCAACCACAATCTAAGACCACACAACCCCAGCGTAAAGCCACAGCGGCAGAGAAAGGAAAAGCGCCAGTGACTCAGGGAAGGGTATTTGCCATTGACAAGGAGTCCGCTGATGCTTCATCGAAGATGATTCAGGGTAAGATTTACATTAATGATACATACGTCCTTGCTTTATTTGATCCAGGCTCTACGCACTCTTTTATTTCCCCTATGGCTACTAGGAGATTAAATATTGAGCCTGAGCATCTAGGAAAAGTGCTGCAAATAATTACTCCATTTAGGGAATCCCAAATAACGGACATAGTGTATCGTAATTGTAAGCTACGGGTAGGAGAAAGAGAGTCAATAGCTGACCTAATCTTATTAAACATGTCTGAATTTGATGTTATATTAGGAATGGATTGGTTAGCTGAAAATCACGTGATGATAGATTGTCATGCTAAGAGTGTGATTTTCTCCTCTCCCGTTAGCTATGTTGTAAATTTTGCAAATATGTAATGTAAAAGCATAATTACTTGTTTGGTTTAATTGAGAATTAATTGATAGAACATATTTGTGATGTGAAGGGTTTGTAGCACACGGGGTTGACGTAGATCAGAAACGTCCCACACTTCACGAAATTCCAATAGTTAAGGAATTTTTCGAAGTATTTTCGGATGATCTTCCAGGACTTCCTCCGGATAGGGAAGTAGAGTTCACTATAGAATTGGTGCCGGGGACAGAGCCCATTTCAAGAGCTCCCTACCGGATGGCCTTGGTAGAATTGGAAGAACTAAAGAAGCAGCTTCAGGAGTTGCTAGACAAGGGATTCATACGACCCAGCGTATCCCCTTGGGGTGCTCCTGTGCTTTTTGTCAGGAAGAAGGATGGTAGTATGAGGTTGTGCATCGATTACCGGTGGTTGAATAAAGTGACGATCAAGAACAAGTATCCTCTTCCCAGGATCGATGATCTATTTGATCAGCTAAAGGGTGCACAAGTCTTTTCCAAGATAGACTTAAGATCGGGATATCATCAGTTGAAGATTCGAGATGAAGATATCCCTAAGACTGCATTCAGGACACGGTATGGCCATTATGAATTCTTGGTGATGCCGTTTGGGTTAACCAATGCACCCGCAGCATTCATGAACTTGATGAATGATGTGTTTAAGCAATACTTGGACCAGTTTGTCATTGTCTTTATCGATGACATCTTGGTATATTCGAGGTCACGGGAAGAGCATGAGCAACATTTGAGGATTGTTTTGGAAACCCTCAGAGAAAGAGGATTGTATGCCAAGCTAAATAAGTGTGAATTCTGGTTAAACCAAATCTCCTTTTTAGGTCATGTGATTAGTAAAGATGGAGTCTTGGTTGACCTATCAAAGATTGAAGCGGTAGTTCAATGGGAAAGACCGAAGACAGTGACGGAGATAAGGAGTTTCTTGGGTTTAGCTGGCTACTATAGAAGGTTTGTAGAGGGTTTCTCGAAGTTAGCTGCTCCATTGACAAGATTGACGCGCAAAGAGGTAAAGTATGAATGGAATGAAGCTTGTGAGCAAAGTTTCCAAGAGTTGAAGCATAGGCTGACGACTGCACCTATCCTCACCATTCCTAGTGGTTCAGGAGGATATTCAGTGTATAGTGATGCCTCAGGACAAGGTTTGGGATGTGTATTAATGCAGCATGATAAGGTAGTAGCCTATGGTTCCAGACAATTGAAGGACCATGAGAAGAACTACCCGACTCATGATTTGGAGTTAGCTGCAGTAGTGTTTGCCCTGAAGATATGGAGGCATTACTTGTATGGTGAGAAATTTCAGATTTTTACGGATCATAAAAGTCTGAAATACTTGTTCTCTCAAAAGGAGTTGAACATGAGGCAAAGGAGATGGCTCGAGCTACTTAAAGATTTTGATTGTGAAATCCTATACCACCCGGGAAAAGCCAATGTGGTAGCAGATGCTCTGAGCCGGAAGCCCGTGAGTATGGTATTATACATGATGGTAAGAGAATATGAGTTACTTGAGCAGTTTGCAAGCCTCAACTTAAGTGTTACATCTCTTGAGCAAAATGGGATGATGGCTAGCTTGAGAATTGAGCCAGAGTTGATGGATAAAATCCGGATTGCTCAGAGAGAAGATGTTCGGTGCATTGAGGCTATGGACGAAATCCAATCAGGTATGCTCTCGGAGTTTGATATTGGTAGTGATGGGATTTTAAGGTTTAATAACCGTATATGTGTTCCAAAGGATGATGAGTTGAGGAAGCTTATCTTGACAGAAGCACATTCCACTAGGTACACACTACACCCAGGAAGCACGAAGATGTATCATAATCTTCGCAAGGTGTATTGGTGGACTGGCATGAAGAGAGACATAGCTGAGTTTGTGGCGAAATGTCTTACTTGTCAACAGGTCAAGGTAGAGCACCAAAAGCCAGCAGGATTACTGCACCCTCTGCCTATACCTATGTGGAAATGGGAACACATTACGATGGACTTTATTATGGGATTGCCCAAAACCAAGAGGAATCATGATGGTATTTGGGTGATAGTGGATAGATTGACGAAGTCAACTCACTTCCTGCCTATGAAATCTACGGACACACTTAGTACTTTGGCAGACTTGTATGTGAGAGAGGTCGTCAGACTACATGGTGTTCCAGTGAGCATCACATCGGATAGAGATTCCAGGTTTACTTCCCATTTTTGGGAACATTTTCAGGAAGCCATGGGATCTCAGCTGAATTTTAGCACAGCTTTTCATCCGCAGACTGATGGGCAGTCCGAGCGCACTATTCGGACGCTCGAGGATATGTTGAGAGCATGTGCTTTGGATTTTAAAGGCTCATGGGACGACCATCTGCCATTGGCTGAGTTTGCTTATAACAATAGCTATCATGCTAGCATCGGGATGGCACCATATGAGGCCCTATATGGTAGAAGGTGTCGATCAACGATTGGGTGGGAAGAATTGGGTGAGCGAAGGTTATTGGCTCCAGACTTAGTCGAGCAAGCCACTGAGGATGTTAAACTGATTTGTCAGAGGCTTAAGACAGCCCAGAGTAGACAAAAGAGCTATGCAGATGCTCGACGGAGGCCACTTGAGTTCATGGTTGGAGATTTTGTGTTCTTAAAAGTCTCTCCATCCAAAGGGATCATGAGATTTGGCCGACGAGGTAAGCTGAGTCCTCGCTATATCGGACCATTTGAAATACTCGATCGAGTAGGAGATGTGGCCTATAGGTTGGCACTACCTCCGGAGTTATCGGGAGTACACGATGTCTTTCATGTATCGATGCTTCGGAAGTATAATCCGGATCCATCTCATGTCATTGAATATGAACCCTTGGAGATTCAAGAAGACATGAGTTATGTGGAGAAACCGATTCAGATTTTGGATAGGAAAGATAAGGTGCTAAGATCTAAGACGATTCCATTGGTTAAAGTTCTTTGGCAACACCATACGACAGAAGAAGCTACTTGGGAACTAGAGAACTTGATGAGAGAGAGATATCCGGAATTGTTTGAGACATAACCTTACTTGAATTTGGAGGACCAAATTCTCTAAGGTGGGGAGAATGTGAAATCCCCAATTTTCTGTAATTTTCCCTTAATTGTACAGTTTTCTGACTTGAATTAATGGAATAAATGTGAAATTTTGATATACAAATGGTGTATGGGACATAGGAGGAATTAAAGGAATTGAGGGTCAAATAATCAAAGGTCAAAGGGGCCAAAGGAGGTGGTCAATGGCTGAGATTGATGAGGATGCATTGATGAGCATTAAATGAAATAGTATGACTCACCCTCACCATCATCATCAGCTCTTGCACCCCACGGCACCAGCCCATCTTCTTCTCCCTCTCGTTGCTTCCATTTCCTCTAAGTGTCCAAGCTTCTCACCTTGACAAACCACCCTCTCATGCCATCGATTCGTTAAGTTCCATTAACGAAAAACGATCCTTGTCGATAGCTTAGCCTATACCTTTAATATGAGAGAGTGAATCCAAGTGAATAAGGAGATCTAGAAATCCAAAGATTTGGTGAATTGCAAAGGTAAGCAAGTTAGAAGGTTTTGGTTAATTTTATGGATGGTTTGGAGTTGTATGTAGTTGATAGGGTGTATTATTGAGCTTTAAATTATCATGATGTTTACAGCTTGAAGAAGTGAAAAAGGACTAAGGGTTGATTCTAACAAGCTTGTGGATTAATCTCAATCGAGGTAAGGAATTTATGTAACGGACGTAGGGTGGCTATGTCCGCATGTTTTAAATTATCTTAACTGTTTTGGAGAGAAACAACGGTTGCTTGAAGTGCAGGAAAAAGGGACATTTTGGGTCCTACTTGTAGTACCAATTAGGTTAGGAGCAGCCGACTGCCTTAAGTAGCAGCCGACTGCCTAAAGACAACCAAAACGGTGATTTTCGAAAACCGAGATAAACCAGTCGACTACCATGGGAGCCAGTCGACTGCCATTTTTCTAGAAATCATTCTGTTTCAAACCAGTCGACTGCTATGGTGGACAGTCGACTGCTTTTATTTGGAAAACATTCTGTTTCAAACACCAGCCGACTGCCCAGGGGGCCAGTCGACTGCTATTTGTCCAGAAGCATTTTGTTTCAAAACCAGCCGACTGCCAAGGGGGCCAGTCGACTGCTATTTCTCGGGAAACATTCTGTTTCAAAACCAGTCGACTGCTATTTGGGACCAGTCGACTGCCATATTTGTATTTTGAAAAATATAATAATTGAATTTCAAAAAGGGAAAGAAATTCAATAAGGCAAAACATGGGGTAGCAGTCGACTGCCATATAGGACCAGTCGACTGCCTATTTGAAAGAGAGGTTTTGAGAACCTATTTTAAGAAAGAATATTCATACTTGTTTAAAACCTATATGAATAAGGTTTTGGAGACTATGAATCTCTCAAAAAAGCATGCACATTATTTGTTACTTGTATTTGACTGAGGAGCTCTAGTCCAGCCCTCAGACCCGCAGTACGGCACCTGACTAGTGAAACTGTGGGATATAGACAATGGCCATGAGTCTCTTATTTGTTTCGGCTTTGGGGAGGATCCCTGGCCCATACGTGGGTACGCCATTTATTTGATATATTGGATTATCCCTTACGGGATATATTTGCTGTATCCATCATCTCTAATGGATTATCCCTCACGGGATATATTTGCTGTATCCATTATCTCTCTGGATTATCCTTAAAGGATATATTTGCGGTATCCATGATGAGAATTACTTGGTGCATGAATCTATTGGATATAAATTGTCTCCCATCTATTTGAAAATAATTATATTTGCCTACTTGATTTCACGCGATTGGAGATCCGTGGAAATACTTGAAAGTGTGATTTACTTGCTTTTGATATATTTGAAAGAAATATAAGCGCTATGCTTTATAATGATTTTACATGACATTATAGAGCCAAGCAGGAAAACTGCATATAGTGATATAGTACGCTCTTTTACATAAGTTTCTTACTGAGCGTAAACTCACTCCTTTACAAACTATTTTTCATATAGATTACTTGAAGTAATTCCGCTCCGGATAGAGGAACTCATTTTGGGATTTTGAGATACCTTCGAGGCACGCTTCCTACTTATCCTTTGAAGGTATATTTAGTCGGCCGTTACTTCGGCTAATGTACAGTACAATACTATAGTTTTGTATGTGTTGGGGATTAGGGTGTATGAATATTTGAGATCCTGGTGTATATGGCACATGTTTATAAATGAAAAATTTTATGCATGTGAAAATAAATATTATACTCTGATAGAAATGCCTAAAGCATAAGAATAAGGGAGATTGACATCGGATAAACTAATCGATTTATTTGTTATTTGAAGTAAATTAGTTGCTATTTGGTTAGTGACGAGGACGTCACAATTGAGCTAAGAATCGTGGGAGACTATGTGAATCCTTACTTTGCTGAAATTCATTCAAGCATTAAGATGCTGAAAATCGAAATTAATTGAGATTGATCCAAACCTCATCCTACTAATAATGAATTTGGTTTAATTTGGAGGATTGCTCACTGAAGATCCATATAGTCACATAATCAAGTTCGTGAAGATATGCGACTTGTGCAAATGTGATGGCGTTACTGACGATGCCATTTGACTTAGATTGTTCACTTTCTCACTCTAAGATCAGGTGAAAGAGTGGTTGTGGTCACTTCCTCATCATTCGATCACTATGTGAGATGATTTGGCTCATAAGTTCTTAGTCAAATTCATTTCACAGGCACTTATATTGAAGATGAGGAATGGCATATTTCCTTCATTCAAGACAATTTTGAGCCCTTTTGTGAAGCATGGGAAAGATTTAAGAACTTACTTTGAAGATGTCCTTTTCATGGATTACCTATATGGTTACAAGTCTAAACATTCTACAATGGTTTGGCTGATCCTTTGAGAGCATGGATTGATACGACAGTATGTGGAACTCTTATGTGGAAGATTGTTGAAGAAGCATATGATTTGATCGAGGTAATGGCTTTCAATGACCACCAGTGGTATTATGAAAGAGTTAAGCCTGAGTCAACACTCCAGGTCTTAGTCTTGTTATGACTTCGATCTCTCAAGTAGCCACATTGCCTGAAGAAGTCTTTCAAAGTTCTTTTGTTGCTTGTGATATATGCGAATGGAAAATAGTTGTCCCATCAACTTGGATTACATCATGCCAATTAATATCGAAAATCCAAGTATGGGAGTCAATCTATCTATTCTTCAAGCAACATTAATAGGCATTCACCACCTTCTTTGGAGCTACTAGACACATTTGACTATTCTTATCAAGCTCCAATGCAAACTTTACCACAAGAGGTGGTGATGGAAGATGTTGAAGAGCCTAGACCACTTGAGCCTATCAAAGAAGAATGTGTGATTAAAGTAATAGAAATCAGAGATATTCATTCTTCAAATGACGATGAAAGGCAGCCATCATTTTCTTTGGAGCCATTGGACACGATTGATTATTCTCATCAAGCTAGTAATTGAAGATGTTGAAAAGTTTACACCAAGTGAAGAGGTAGAAATTGAAGATGTTGAGAAGCCTATACCACTTGAGCTCATTATTGAAGAAGAAGAAAGTGTGGATGAAGTGGAGAATAGTAAGGTTGAAAATGAAAAGGAAATCATAGAAGATGAGCTTATGATAGAAGTCCTAACTCCAAAAGTTGATGTGCAGTTTTATGAGGTAACCTTCATTATTATTTAGGGCTATCCACAGGCTAACGACTTGGACTACATATTACCAGACTTTGAAGACTATGGAATTGAGTTCATGGAATCAAAGAATTCGATCAAGTCTCTTGCCAGGGTGATGCATTATGTGCATCCATCCATCTTCAGAATTTTTAAACCACCATGAAGGATGATAGACATGTTAGGTTGATGACTATAAATCAAGCGCTTCTGGGGAGGCAACCCTAACATTTTATTGCTTTCTTAGTTATTTCTTTTAACTCTTAGTTTTAGTATTTCATTATCTTGATTTCTTTTTCTTTTTCATTTTATAGGTATCAAAGTCTAAGTGTGGGGGAGCAGTAAAGGAACTTGAGAAAAGAAGAAAACAAACCTATAGGACTTGAGCATGCTTTGAAAGTTTTGTTTTGTTTTGTTTTCTTAATGTTTATATAATCTCATCTGGATTGTATGCAATGAAATCAGGAAAGATTTCATACACACTCAGAAAGTCCAATTTGAATGAAACTTGCTCTTGAAGGACTTTCATTGTTGAGCCGATATTTGGGTTCTTTCTTTTAGTTATGAAAATTTTGAAATTTTTAAGCAATATAAGGAAGATTATATTCTTAAATGTATATATCTTTAGCAAATTTTTGTTTATTTTGCTTGGGGACAAGCAAAATCTCAAGTTTAAGGGTGTGATAAGTCTCTAAAATGTCGATTTTTAGGAGATATTATTACATGATTTTTTTGATTAAATTGTGAAATTCTTATTTAATATCCTTTTTATTGATTCAAAATTTCTTCACGTACAAGTATTTGAATTAGCTTGATGTACACTTCGAATAAACAAGCTCAACCTGGAGGTTTTTTCATTATCAACTTGGCTTGTTTGCAACCTATATTGGATTATTCTTGACTTTGGTAATGTTATTTCAGCCTCATAGTTGGTTCAATTTCTAACTTGAAATTGCATGGCTTTGAATGGGGTCTACATTAAATGGATAGATTGAACTCTATTCCTGCATTTAAGGCTTTTGAATCTATCCTTTCATTAGTTTCTTTCACATTTTTTCAAAAGGCCGGTTCTCTGTGTTGGAAAGAAACTTTTATGCTTTCTTATTGTTGTGGCCTCTCAAGTTCTTTCTATAGTTGGACTTCTTTAAGATGAAGTTGATCCAATGGTATTAGTGATGAAGGTTGAAAAGGCTTCATTGGAATCTTATGCCGATATAAGAGGATTGGATGCTAAGATATAGGAAATTAAAGAGGCAGTTGAGCTACCTTTTACTCAGCTTGAATTATACGAAGACATTAGTATCAAGCCTCTAATAAGAGTTGTTTTGTATGGAGAGCCTGGGACAGGCAAGACCTTGCTTGTAAAGGTGTACTCTTATCTTTTCCTGCCAATCTATAATCTATAGATAGGCTTCAATCTGTATTGATTGATGATTTTATTTTTGTGCTTTCCTTGAACCTATGTTTCTCAATATTAACCTGATATGACAAAGTTCCCAAAAAACAACATAGAAAGGCTATGTATGTAGTTGTATGAAAGCAACTGAAGTCTTAAAATGCTTAAAACATCAATTATGTACAATTTGATGGGCAAGCATACACAACATATTTATACTTGATCTATACTGGAAGCTTCTTTTCTTAAGCTAAAATATGACAGTCTTTTGATGGACTTCATACGTTCAGTGTCTCATATTTTTATTTCTATTGATGTTTCATGTTCAGTTCATTATTAATCTTCTCATTAGTTTGTGTGACTAGGTTTTGAGTTTGGTTGCATTTATGAGCCTTATACCCTTTTTAATTTGTTTGCATGATGAGTTATACTTTCTGCATTGTTCATCATCTTAATATTAACATTAGAAAATTCCTTCTTTAACTAGGTAATGAGGCAGAGATAGAGTCATAGTCAGTGTTGTCAATAGCGGCCACTTTAGCAACGTAATGAAGAAAAAAAATTAGCTATCACTATGATAACATGCATAGCGTTGCGGTTTTACAATAGTGGTCAATAGTAAGTGTGATAGTGGGTAGCAGCTAATAGTGCCATTATTGAATAAATTTTGTCAAATGTCCCTTTAACCAAAATTGTTTCTTCATTTAATTGCAACCAATGGTTCTATTTTATTTGAGGGTATTTAAGTTTTTTAATATGTAAAAACCTTTTTTATTAAATATTAAGTAAACCCTCAATTAAACTAAAAACCCTAAATTAAATTAAAAATCCATCAACAATGTAAAACTATTGCAACAACCACTCACTAAACCAGTGTTGTCATAGCGGCAATAGCATAGACTCTTTATAGCTGTGTAGCGGAGCAGAAAATTGGCTACCACTATGAAAACATGCATAGAGTAGTGGTTTTACAATAGTAGCCAATAGCCGGCGTGATAGAGGGTAGTGGCCAATAGCGGTGTTATTGAATAAATTTTGTCAACTGTCTATTTAACCAATTTTTTTTGATTAATTACAGCCAATGGTTTTATTTTATTTACGGATATTTAAGTCTTTTAATAAATAAAAACATTGTTTTATTAAATATTAAGTAAATTCTAAATTAAACTAAAAATCGTAAATTAAATTAAAAACCCATTAACAAAGTAAAACGTTTGTAGCAGCCACTATCTAGATTCATTTGAAAGCATCAACCCAGCCACTTCTGAGATGAGTTGGTTAAGCTTGCTTTGGATCTTGAAAGGTTAGATGAGGAAAAAGAGGAGTTTGAGCTAGATATTGGTGCTAGAGCTCAAAAGGACCAAGTTATTGATGATGATTTTGGGGTTGAACAAAAGGAAGTGGAAGTTGAAGGATATAAGGAGGAGGATCAGTAGATCGTGTTTCTTAGGAATTTCATTTGTGTTTATGTTTGATTTTATTATCTTATGTGACTTCGTTTAGAGTTTTATAGTCTTATGTGGCTTGGTAAATTGTTATTTGCAATGGTTTTATTTGCTTGAGAATATATTTTGAGTGCTATGTGCCGTTTTTATGAGCTATTATGGTCATTTTTTTGTCTTTTATTAAATTACATATATCTATTATTAAAAAAATATGGCTGCTATTGTGTCAATAACAGCCGCTATGCTATCCTTTATTCATTTGTAGTGAATTTTAGCTTCCCTACTATTGTCACTATTCGTTATTGATAACATTGGTCACAGTAGAGAACACGAATATTACATGAAAATGACCTGTTTTTGTGCTCAATTAGAATTACCTTAGAGAAATAAATTTACTTTTGCTAAAATTTTCTATTAGCATTTAGATAAAAAAAAAATCTTATGCTTGCTACTTATTTAACCCCTTCATTAATTTTTTAATGGCTATTTGTTTGCACTCATGTGACAAGCTTAGCTTTACCAGTTGGTTCTGCTGTATCAATATAGTTTTGACCTTTCCATATAATTTTTTTCAAGCATTGGTAAATTCTACATCAGCAACTTTCTTACGTGTTGTTGGTTGTGAATTGATTCAGAAGTTCTTGGGAGATGATCCCAAATTAGTGAGGGAACTCTTCAAAGTTGTTAATGATCTTTCCCCTTCAATTGTCTTTATTGATGAAATAGATGCAGTTGGCACCAAGAGATATTTTAGTGAAACAATTATGCCTTGATGGAGGTACAGTTGCAATGTTTCTTATTATTATGCCCAACAAGTATGATGCCCATTCTGATGGTGAACATGAAATTCAGAGACCATGTTGGAGTTGCTGAGCTAGTTAGATGATTTTGATTTGAGAGGAGATGTCAAAGTGATTCTTGCAACAAATAATATTGAAAGTCTTGATCCAACTTTGCTTCGTCCTGGTTGAATCGATAAGAAGATTGAATTTCCTCTCCCTGACATCAAAACGAGGAGACACATTTTCCAGTTATGTTTTGCATTACATGATTATGTTGAAGCTATACATTGAACTCATTTCGCTCTCTTTTCTTGGTTTTTAAGTAGGTTGAGTCTATAAAGCTTGATTCCATATTATGCTTAGCCACATTTAAAATTGTGGATTGTAGATACATACATCAATGATGACTGTCACGACCCGTGACCACATTTCTTACCTTATTGTACACAACTTAACCGGTTGGGCTGTCTATGATACTTCACTTGTACTGACATTTAAACAATTTTACATAACATTATTTATATTATACACATCTCCTATCGAAATTAATCAGATAAGCAGTACTGTTAACATGTCTAAATACAGAAAATAAATGATCAAACCTCAATTAACTCAGTCGGTCTATCATATTATCCTTCGCATACAGCCAGGATCCACAAATCACTGAACTCACAATCATAAAAACCTGAAATGTTTAAAATTAAGGGGTGAGCAAAACCACGGCTCAGTAAGAGAATTATATGCCTCACTTGATACTCAGCTTCCTATATGCTGAAGATCTTTTTCATTTTTCCTATGGGCTCTAGGCTCGCATGTAGGAAGTATACTACAGTCGGCTAGGGATCCGAATGGAGTAAGGTAGGTATTTTAGAATACCATACTTGTTACGGAACCTAGAAGCAACTGTAGAGAGAAATTTTTATTTCTTTTTGAATTAATAAATCCTTTTTCCTTTTTAAACTTTTATAACCTTTTTCATATTCTTTTCAAAATAATGCTTCTACGAAATAAAGCATTTAAATAAAATAATTAATATTCGTATATTCCTTGAAAAGAATATTAGTTAAATCATCATCTTATTTCTTTAAAACTCATTTCATATTTTAATGTACTCTCTTAATTAGTACCGTACTTTAAAGAGCAAAATAAGCTATTAAAATCTATTCCAATATAACTGATTACTTAATCACTTTAGGCGTAAGCCCCAATTCACTGATTCAGTTACGACATCCATTCTAACTAATAATGGAGTTAAGTGTCATATCGAGGAACTCGTGTAGCACTTAGTGCTCAAAGGATTCTAGAGGTGGCTCCCACGGTCCAATTGGTATTCGTGTAGCACGTAGGTCCCTTGAGTCTTCTAGAGGTGGCTCACACGATACAGAAACTTCTTACTAACACATCGGAACTCGTGTAGCACTTAGTTCCTGAAGGACTCTAGAGGTGGCTCCCACGGTACAGAAATTTCTTACTAACACATCGAAACTCGTGTAGCACTTAGTTCTCGAAGGACTCTTGAGGTGGCTCGCACGGTACAAAAATTTCTTACTAACACATAAAAACTCGTGTAGCACTTAGTTCCCGAAGGACTCTAGAGGTGGCTCCCACTGTACAGAAATTTCTTACTAACACATTGAAACTCGTGTAGCACTTAGTTCTCGAAGGACTCTAGAGGTGGCTCACATGGTACAGAAATTTCTTACTAACACATCGAAACTCGTGTAGCACTTAGTTCTCGAAGGACTCTAGAGGTGGCTCTCACGGTATAGAAACTTCTTACTAACACATCGAAACTCATGTAGCACTTAGTTCCCGAAGGACTCTAGAGGTGGTTCACACGGTTCGGAACTCGAGTCTTAGCTCGGTTTGGCCTTTATGCCATATACTTCCCACTATCTTATCAGAACTCGTGAAACACTTATAATCTAATGTTCCATTTAAATTCATGGTAAGAATGTCAGATCTATCAATTCTTCTTTTTTCGAAACATATTACATATTCGTATCACATGTCTTAGGAAAGTCATCCCACAGTACTATAATCAGTACTGAAACGAGCATTTTGTAAAATTGCTATAAATCAATTGATTTTCTCCTCATATCATACACGCATCGTATTTCACATTTTCCGTTTGACATATTCCACATCATGTAAAACGCTTTCCTTTTTAACATGTCACCTATCATTTATGGAGTCTAAGATAGACATCAATCTTATCATACTATAACCCCGGAGAGTAAAGAAATAAACCGGTCAAATCTATGACCATAATCTATATTGTCCTTGGTGGGTCACTGATCAAGTGTCGACCAGGATTAAACTTATCACATATCATGCATCAGCATGATAGGATGCTGACGAGTCTCAAAACCGTATTTTTTATCATAATATAAACCTTTATGGAATTTATATAAATATATAATTCCATAATTTAAATCCATAAGGGTTAAAACCCTTTAGTGAATATTTATAAAAATATTCATAAAAATATTCACTGTATTTCACTTCATCTTTCGTCTCGTATTACGTGTAATTTATCTATCCAGAGAATTTTCGGTGATTTCATTATCACCATTCTCGAAAACATGAATATTTTAAAATTCCATCTCATTATATTCATGTTTTTATGAAATTTAGTAATTTCCTCATTCTTCGTGATTTAATATCGATTTCGGAAATAAAATCATTTAATATGATTTTATAAAGTTTTTCTAAAATTTTCGGCAGCATAATGGCTGCCGATTTACTAACCTCCTGCATGAAAAATACAGTAATAAATTTGTAGACAGTACTTCATCTCAAAATTTTCAGCAATTCATGCATCATAATAATTTTCATAAAATATTTGTATAAAATATTTCAATTTAAAATATGCAGACTGAGTATCCTTACAGTGCTGCACATGCACCTCTAACCTTTTTCGGGTCGGCGACTTCCTCTTATCGATCGCGCCCGCTCTCCATTTCTCCCGATTCCTCATGCCGGTCGCTGAAAATAATTTTTGAAAATAAAAATTCTAATTTTTAGAATTTTTTTTCATAATTTATTTAATTTTTCCTAAATTAAATTTTCGGAAAATTTCTTACTGAATTTTCGTAAATTTTCGGGTTGTCGAATTTTCGGGAATTTTCCGAATTCCCAAAATTCTCCTTTTTCCTCTTTTTCTTTCTTTTTCTTTTTCTTTTATTTCTCTTTCTTTTTCTTTTTCCTTCTTTTTTTCTCCCTTTCTCTGGCCAAACCGGTTCAGACCGGTTTGTGCCTCATCCCGCCGGTTCGACCGCCGGCGGTCCTCCTTTCTGCCGGTTCACGCCTCCCACAGTTGGCTGACATTGCGAGGATGCCGGATCTGGCCTTCGTTTCATCCCATCACCGGCGACGGCGCCGGATCTAGGTCCGTGGGTCTCGGCCTCTTTCTCCTTTGTTTCTTCCTTCCTCCGCCGTTTCCTTCACCGCCGGTGGCCTCCTTCTGCTTCGTTGGTCCTTGCCGGTGGCGTTGGTGGCGGTGGCGGTGCCCGGATCGGTCGGCACCGCCGTGTCGCTTCTCTTTTTCTCCTCGAGTTTCCGCTTCCCGATTTCCTCTCTCTTTTCCGTTTTGGGCTGTCGCCGGTCACTTCCCTCTCTTCTCACCGGCGACAGCCTTCTCTTTTCATCCTCTTCCTTCGCCGACGCCGTCGGCCACCAGCGCCGTCGGCTTCGTCTGGTTTCTCCTCTGTTTACAACAGAGGAGAAAATGGGGGAGGGAATCGGGTGGTAACCCGATCCCTTCTCCTTTATTTTTATTATTTATTTATTTATTTATTTTTATATATAATTATATTTATAATTATATATATAATTATATTTCTAATAATGTATATATATCTATATATTATTTTAACAATATATATATTTACACTTTAAATAAATTTAATATATATTATATATATTTATTTATATACATACTTGTATATAAAATATACACATGTATTTATTTAAGACAAAAAAGTATATATTTCATTTTATAATATATACTATATTTCATATATATACATATGTATTTATATAAATATATATACACATAAAATATTATGTTTATATAAATATGTATTATTTAAATTTATGAAATAGTATATATTTCCATATATATACCAATGTATATTAAAATATACTATATAGTATTTTAAATACATATGTATTTGTATAAAATATATTTTTATAATTTGTAATTATATAAACACACTTTATTTTTATTTCTCATTTTTCTTATTAAATCTGGATTTTAATTTATCCAAATTAATTTTTCCTCTCTCTATTATTTTTATTTTCACTTCCAATTTAATTTCCTTTGCACCAATTTCCCGATTCTTTCACTTCCTTAATTCTCGGGATTTTCACAAATATCCCGTTCTCGCAATTTTATTTATTTCCTCTTATTTAGTTTCTCCAATATTTATTTTCAATATTTATAATTTTCAATAAATGAAAAATTTACGGTTATCACAATGACATTGACTGATGATGTCAACTTGGAAGAATTTGTTCTGACAAAAGATGAGTTCTTTGGAGCTGATATAAAAGCAATTTATATCGAAGTTGGTTTACATGCTTTAAGGGAACGCTGCATGAAGGTGAGACATGAATTCTTGATGAAGAATTTCTGTGCTATTTTCTTATAAGGTGAAGGTTTTCTAGTTGCTAAATTCTAGATTGATAGCTAGTAAGGTAAATCTCATGTTTCAAGTGACTCATGCTAACTTTAAAAATGCCAAGGAAAAGGTGATGTTCAAGAAGAAAGAAGGGGTTCCCGAAAGTCTTTATGTGTAGAAAAACTTGTTTTAAATATGTTTTCCCAAAACTCCTTTTTGTTGCAAACCATTTATTATGGTATGTTTTTCTATTTTTTATACAATGCTTGCAGATTAGAGTAATAAGAAGTATGTGAAATGTCCATCTTTTAGATGACTAAAAGGAACTTCATATGATTTAACCATTGCCATATTAATTAATTTTAGGGATTCAAGGCCATCTCGTAAGAATGAAGGATAGGATAACTATGTTATTGTATGTTTAGTGCACACATAAAATAAATGATTAGATTGCAAAGAAGATCAGTCATCATCTAAGTATAGGAGCATCCAATTTCTAAAAGGTGAGAATTATTTTTAATTTCATATGCATATGTGATAGATACTTTCTAAAGTTTACATTTAAAAATTGACTTCAATTTTTCATAAGATAATATTCATTAAATAATTGGTTATTTTAAAAAATATTTCACTATTTTTTCTTTATTTTATTGGTTCTTTTTCTTTCTATTTTTTATTTAATTAATAAAGAAAAAATATTTTAGATCAAATAATAATTTTTAAAAATTAATTTTTAAATTTTTTTATAAATAATCATATTTAAAACCATTGTTTAAAATTAATTCTTAAATATAAAAATTATTATGAATTACATATATATATATATATTAATTGATAAAATTTGAACTTTTAAATGTAGCTAGCATTTTGTTTCTTATTTATAAATTTATTTATTCATTTATTTGTTCTATTTTATTTTTTTAATATTTTTTCTCTTGTCAACAATAAAAGAAAAGAAAGGAAAAATAAAAAAGAAAAAAAGATAAAATTTTCTATTAAAAAGTCCAAGCCATTTTTTAAATACAATAATCATATTTGAAAAATTCATTTTTTAAATAAATATATTTAGCTTAAAATCATAAAAGTTATTTGAAATTTAAATAATAAAACAAAATAAAAAAAGAAAGAAAAAAATAATAATAAAATGTAGAGAAATTTTGTAATAAAAATATTTTTTTACCAAAAGAAATTTTTTAAAAAATTTAATTTTTAAAAAAATTAATATGGTATTCTTTTTTGAATTTAGCTTTTAACTCTAGAAATTATATTAATGTCACGACCCGAAGGCTGTGAACGGCACTTGATACTTATACTTTTTCTTTCTTTACGAATTTACGGACTATTTTTTTTCGTCTTACGGTTTGTATTTGGTGTCAATATAGTCACTAAACAATTTCCATTCATTTTTAATTCAATTATAATTTCAATTACTCTTTAAGATGGGAAAAGATCATTTATAGCTCATAACTTACTATTTCTTAAAATCAGGTTGAAAATATCCCCCTTTATATTTTGAGATTTCCTCAGTTAATTACCTACAATTCATCACAATGCAACACAACATTTTTCACAATCCATTTTATATTTATCAAATGGGTATCATCTCAACAATCATAATATCCACAACTAATCACCTCATACACATCATATAATATCAGAATATTATATCAACTGCTTATTATCCTAGTTTACATCCCATCCTATAATAAAAGCATGTACAAGAGAAGTATTTCAATACCAAATATTTAATAGTGAGGTCTTTGGAAGTCGATACGCTAATAAATCTCTCGAACTATCCAATGTGTCCCTTGAATCAATCTGAAAAATAGGTCTCGTTTAATGAGTGAGGGCTCAGTAAGTTACTAATATAATAATTGAATTAGGGTTATATTGTCTCTAATGCAATGCATGAAGTCCTAAAAGTGTATCTCCCAATATCATTTAGGAGTCAATATCCTTTGAGTAATTATTCGATCATGCCTTAATGATACTAAGTATCCTTGTATCATTGCAAATCATGCATCAATGCAACATGTACTGTCATGATAGAATTCAATCTGTAACGTATAAAAATTTTGCTGTATAAAACATCCATTTCAAATCATGTTTCAAATAGTACATAATCATGTATGAAATTCATGCAGTTCAAAATCATTTAACATATGCTTTAAAACACATTTCAAAACATATACAATCTCAAATCATATCATGTGTGGTATAAAACCATATATAAATCATATTCAATCTCAGTCATATCAAATATACTGTAAAAACATATCATGTCCAGAGTTCACATATAGTAAATCATACTCTAGATAACATTTAACATTTAGTGAGAGACTAGGCATGGATTCCTATTCTGTTATCATATCATCTCTAACCTATTGTAGCTATCAATGGATAGTTTCCCTCGAGAGGCATCTATCTATAATCATAGATCGTCCTAGTCCCACTGATCAACTGGAAATTGAGGAATGTGTCCATGACTATTGTCGGACAGCCTGGAATGGTCTCATCAGGCAACATTTACATGTACATATCACGTATATATAAATGGGTTTCCATGCCACACAAGTAAAACCACAATATATATACACTTTATGCCACAAAGGCATATGCCACACAAGCATTCCATAAGGTACCCGTCATCTCTAAATTGAAATCTCTTTTTTCAAATTTCTTTTTAAATTCTTTAAGACAACCACACAATAAAACATTTAAAATTACATCGCTTCTCAAATCAATGTTTAGTTAATTCATATGTTCAGTTTGTACATGCTATGCATGGTGTAAAAGCATAAGTTAATCATTTATGCATTGTAGCTGTCTATGCATTTCAAACATTTACTTTCATTCAAAGGATTTAAATGCATATCATTTCAAAACAATATCTTCTCTTTTAAACCGATATGCTGTTCTAAAGTTTTAAAGTCATATGTTATGCATGAATGAACCAAAATGTATCAAGATATAACTCAATTCTCCAATAGTATCAATAAGATCACACGATGCATTTAGACATATACAAATTCAAATATGAATCCTACTAACAACCATAGGATATTAAAATCGCCCTCCTCTTTTTGAGGTCACGAAAATCACTTTTATTCACATTTCTCCTATCTAATTATCATCCTTACAATTCAAATCTCAATTCACTTCCAATTCCAACATCTGCCTCACAGTCCATAAATAATAATGAATATCTGTATAAGTTCACAAGTATATAAATATAATTTCGATAATGATCCAAAATACTAATATCGCATATCTCTTACCAATATCACATTACCATATCAATACATAGTATCTGTCATAACGTCTAGGTTCGTGAACCTAACTACTAGACTTTAAAATTCTAGGAGTCACCACCAACCATCCAAACCTAAGGTGTGATTGGTCACCTATTCTTGTCTAAAGATAAGGCTTGGTCTACGTTCAAAGAATCTAGGGTTCGAGAGTACGGTTACGTGCGGGGAAGGATTAGCACCCCCACAACGCCCATCCTAAAATGGTACCAACTATTCTAGGTCATTCTAAATTTATCTTAATTTGAGTTAATTTCAATTATGCTTAATATATTGAAAATTTACTTAAAATCCTTCCATCAATCTGGTTTAGACAATAAGTAAATCCCCTCACCTCAGGAGTATTCAAGTAGTACCAATTGACTTGCTCGAAGAGGCTCCGTCGTCGGATCATTTAAATACATTATGACAACCCTAATATTGACTCTATACCCAATAAATCCTTCTAAATTTAATTTAAATTAATTTCGATATGCTTAAAACATTGAAAATTTACTTAAAATCCTTCTATCAATCTGGTTCAGACAATAAGTAAATCTCCTCACCTCAGGAGTATTCAAGTAGTACCGATTGACTTGCTTGAAGAGGCTCCGTCGTCGGAATATATTATGAAAATCCTAATTTTGGCTCTATGCCCAATTCTTTACTAATTTTCTATTTTTTATTGTCTTAATCGTATTTACTATTTTATATTTTAATTCAAATTATTTCCATATCCTATTTCTATTTTTATTTTAATTGTCTTTATTATTATATTTTATTTATTTCGATAAACACATATTATTGTATTGAAAATTTACTCTAAACCTTCCATCAATCTGGTTGAGTCTAGAGCAAACTCCTCACCTAGAAATTTCCAAGGAGTACCATTCGACTTTCTTGGAATTTTATCATTGGATAATTTGCATTCATCTTCTTAATATAATTTTATTATTTCCTTATTCAATCTTTATTCTATTTTATTCTTATTTGCCTTTTTTCCTTTAATTTATTTTATTTTTATACTATTTTATTTATTTAACATCTATCATACTAAACATACAAAATATAAAATATATCATACAAATTAAACTAAACAAATCATATCAACATACAAATTGTTTATTCAATATGTATTAATCAAATGTTATCAAAGTAATTAAATCATGCAACATTAGTATTTTAATATACAAATTATTAATCTAATATTAATTAACTATCTAACCCTCCTATTAAATTATTGACCAATTAATATAATAAAACAAAAAAACTTACATGGGCAATAACCTCACCTCTTGTTGGTTTTTTTTCTTTTCCTTTATATTCCCCTTTTCCACGTGTTCTCTTGCTATAGCTCTTCTTTAATATTTCTAAAGTGGCGTGCCTCAAGCATTTTCACAAAGCTTTCCTATTTTCTTGCAACAATCATCAAGAGCAACAAAAACGGAGGCATGCAAACATCCACGTGATGGGTCGGCAACCTGCAATAGCTGTGCGGTGACTGGGCTGGCAACAGTGGTGCGAGAGGCAGGCAGAAAAATGAGCTGACAGAACAGCAACGATACTGATCGGGTTGAGTGCTTAATTCCTCCAGAGTCCCCTTTTTATAATAAAAAATTTATTTGAGTCCTAATACAACTCTACCTATTCTATTAATTATCTCCTAATTTTAACATTTTATTTATTTCTTATATTAATCCTAATCTAACTCTATCAAATTTAATATTAATCCAAATAATTATCCTAAAAAATCTAATTATCCTATCCTAAAATTAATTTTATTTTTATTTCTTTTTATCTTTTCTCTTTTTTTTATTATTCCTAAATATTATTTTAATTTTAATTTTTTAATTAATGTTAATTCTAAATCTAAAAATTCTAATTTAATTCTAGCCTAATTCTAAATTGTTAAATTAAAATACAATGTCACTCAACCCAATTAATTATTTATACAAATTAATAACCCCGGACAAAATAGGGTGTCTACAGCTGCCCTTCTTTGTATATTTGCTGTGAAACAGTAATTGCACAAAGACATAGACACCTATTTTGTCTGACTTCTCTCTTTTTTTAATTTTTTTTATTTTTTTCAAAAAGCTCCCTCTAAACAGAAAGGCAATCAAACTTTAAAATTTTGTCTAAAAAGCTCCCCCTCAACAGGTAGGCAGTCAAACTTTACAATCTTGTCGTAAAAGCTCCTCCTAAGCAGGCAGGCAGTCAAACTTTAAAAATCTTGTCTAAAATGCTCCTCCTAAACAGGCAGGCAGTCAAACTTTAAATCTTGTCTAAAATGCTCCTTCTGAATAGGCAGGCAGTCAAACTTTAAAATCTTGTCCAAAAGCTCCTCCTAAACAGGCAAGCAGTCAAACTTTAAAATCTTATCTTAAAAAGCTCTGATTTTTTTTTTTGAAAATTTTAGGAAACTCCTCTAAATTTTTCTTGTCAAAATTTGGAATCTTAGGAAACCCCTCTAAAATTCCTTTTCTTATTCAATTTTGAAATTTTGGGAAACCCCTCCAAAACTTCTTTTCCTTTCTAATTTTGAAATTTTAGGAAACCCCCTCTAAAATTCTTATCTTATCAAAATTTGGAATTTTAGGAAACCTCTCTAAAACTCCTTTTCTTGTCCAAAATTTGAAATTTTGGGAAACTCCTCCAAAACTTCTCTTATCTAATTTTGAAATTTTAGGAAACTCCTCTAAAATTTCTTTTCTTGTCAAATTTTGAATTTTAGGAAACCCCTCTAAAATTTTCTTCTTGTCGAATTTTGAAATTTTGGGAAACTCCTCCAAAACTTTTTTTTCTTGTCAAATTTTGAAATTTTAGGAAACTCCTCTAAAATTTCTTTTCTTGTCAAATTTTGAATTTTAGGAAACCCCTCTAAAATTTTCTTTTTGTCAAATTTTGAAATTTTGGGAAACTCCTCCAAAACTTTTTTTTCTTGTCAAATTTTGAAATTTTAGGAAACCCCTCTAAAATTTCTTTTTCTTGTCCAAAATTTGAAATCTTGGGAAACTCCTCCAAGACTTCTATCTTGTCTAATTTTTGAAATTTTAGGAAACCCCTCTAAAATTTCTTGTCTTGTTAAAATTTGAAATCTTGGGAAATTTATCTTATCCATGCAATTGCAACCTGTTCTATCCATGCAATGTCATTCATGTAAGCTATCTTATTCAAGCAATATCATTCATGCAATCTAGTCTATCCATGCAATGTTATTGATGCAATCAATTCTATCCATGTAATGCAATATGTTTTATCCATGCAATGTCATTCAAGCAATCTGTTTTATCTCTATGATGCAATCTACTCTATCCATGCAATGTTTTTTCGAAAAACATTTCAAGCTCAATTGTGGCAACAACAAGGTTATTCTTTATCAATCCATCTCATGCATTCTTCTCTTTCATCTGTCCTCTTGTCCTTCTATTTCTTATTTCTTTCCTCATTTTCCTTCTTCCGTTTTTCTTGCCCAATGAAACTCTTGTCTTCATGCCCTCTTTATCTTATCTTCTCCCTTGATTCTTCTTTTTACTTTCCTCTCTATCTGGTCACTCATTTACTCATTAAAATCTTTACTGAGACCTCATCATTCATTCTTTCTTATTCATTGGTTTTTCTTGATTTCCAATTTCCATTTATCCACAAGTTTCCTTTTCTTTCATTTTCCTAAATAATATAGGAGTCTTTCACATATTTTGCTAAGAAAACATTCATTACCATTCTAATTTCAAGATCAATACAACACAATTTCTCAATCCCTCAAGGTAAGGATATAGCAAAGAAATGATAAGTGAAATGAAGAGAGTGGTATTATTCAACATTTGGAAAGATTTAACAAGAAATTGTCAGGCTTAGAAGGAAAGTAGGCTTGAATGAAAAGTGAGAATTTTTAGGATTAGGTAATAGTATCCAAATAAAAACAATTCAAACAATTTTGATCAATGAATACAAAATTCCCTTCAAAGGTCCATTAATCTGGTTATGTTGAGTTCATCAAAACATCCTCTTTGCCCCAATATCATTGACATCCAGCTTTTTTGGTATCTAAGTCGCCTTTTCAGGTTTTCAACTTAGATGCACTCCATTGATCCAAACCACCCTTTTTGGGTTTTCGATCTGAATTCTCCTTTCATCTCTTTTTCTCTTTTTTTTCCTTTTTTTTTCTTTTCTTCTCTTTTTTTTAATTTATTTCTTTTCATTTTCAACTTCACTGTCCTTGATGAAACTTCTCTTATTTGTTCTCCATTCTTATTCATGCCCCAACATCAGATATTTCTTCACCCAATTTAATGCTCACATGGATCCACGAGAGTCTTTGGAATCCCACTTCTTCCATCTAGACGAAATCCATTTGCTTATCTTGATCTGCTTTTCCTAATTCCATCCAAAGGATCATCATCTCATAGTGTAAGTATGCCTTTATTCAACAAATGATTCTTCAATAGGAGTACTCATATTTGATCAAAATGGACTTTTAAGGCACGTAATGTAGGCTCAGATGAGAGTTCATGAAAGAAAGGATAATATAAGCCCAAAATAAGTGTTTTAGGGTTTATCAAACCAAGAATCATTTTTCATGAATCATTTAGGCATTTTACCTTTTGCCCCAGTTGCTTTTTCTCTCCTTTTTATTCTACTGTGACTAGGGTTTCATTTTCTTGATTCAAACCCTTTTTCTTTCTTCATTCTCTTTTTCTTTTTCGTTTTTTTTCACAAAAGGGTTTTTTTCTTTGCCCCTTTTATACTTTTACTTTGCCCCACTAATCTTTCATCTTCCATTCTCTTTGCCCTCCCAGTGTGGAGGGTGATTCTTGGTGGGTTATATCAAAAAGAATATAATAGGCTCAAAAAGGGTAATCAATGGATAATTTTACTCACGCTTGGAAGGTAATGAAGGAAGGCCATTTCTCATCTCAATACAAGTACTCTCATTAAAGGTCATCTATTGAACAAAAACCAACTCATTAGAATTTCATGTAGAGATTCACCTTTACTCATAACATTCTATAGTTGAAGATTTTAGACAAATATCTTCTATTCTCTTCTTGCTTGAACAATCTTGGCAAACTGGAAATCCATCTAACCAAACAAAGCGGCTCTTTCAATATTGAATTTTATACTTATTGCCATTATCAGCATCATGTTCATTATTTGGATACTTTCAAGCTTGGTAACAATGTAAATCATGTAGGTATTGGTGTTTTGCTTAAAAGAACAAGGTAGGAATGAGGAATTGAGAAATATGCATCATACTAATCTTTTATTGAAAATGAAAACAAATAAAAGTTGGCCCAATACATAAAAGAATTCTCAGTGCCTTGTGGGCTTAGGCATTCCTATATTACCTAAGAAATTGAAACGTCCTAAGATGAATGAAATTAGAAACAAAGAAACAACCATTATCTTCAAATTAAGTGAATCAATCAATATCATCCACTTTCTTCCATAGCATTAACCGCTACCCTTTGTGTGATCTAGCAGAGGATTATCATTCACATTTGGGTCATTCTTTGCCCCAAAACTCAAAATTCCAGCATTGACAAGTGCTTGGACTTTCCTCTTCAAGCCCATACAATTCTCAATAGAGTGACCAACATTGTCATTATGATAAGCACACTTTGCGTTAGGATCATACCACTTTGGGTAAGGAGGCTTCAAGGGCTCTACATAAACAGGGGCAATAAGGTAACCCCTTACCAACTGTGGGAACAACTCTATGTATGTCATTGGTATAGGGTCTATGGTGACATTTCGGCTAGCTCGAGTATTCTTTTGGTCATTAGGCGAAAAAGTAGGGGCTTGTGAATGGGAAATGGGTTGGTAAGCATTTTGATGATGAGTTTGTGGGTGGGGTTGAGAATAAGTGTAATTCACTGAAGGTGAATAAGGGGTATAGGAGCGACGTGAGTTATTGGAGACAGCTTTTGCATCTTCTTCCTTCTTCTTTGAAAACCCATTCCTCTTGCTATCATCCATAGATGCTTCAATCTTACTACTCTTGATGGCATTTTCAATAGCTTCACCTGTTAACACCATGTCTGATGCAATTTTGATACCTTAAGTGCCACAATTAAGTTGAAATTATATTTCATGTGGTGATATGTTTATGCTCAAAAAAATGAATGCAGATGGAATGCACTTAGGTCTACCAATCTCTCTTCACAATCTAAAGTATGTTCATGCTCTTGATAAGACAAGTGCAAAGTTATGTGAATGAGTTGTTATGCGATGCAAAATCAAACACAACTATGGATGACTTAATGATATAGACAAACTCTTTTTTTTTCTTTTTTATTTTGAAAAATGGAAGAAAGAAAAACTATAATTTTTTTTGATTTTTTTTTGTAAAAACAAGGTACAAAAGAGGAAGTAAAACTTATTCCTTCATGTGTCATATCTTAGGTTTGAGTCTACACTCCAATCTAATATGGTTCCACCCTAAGGCTAAGCCTTATGTTTCATTACATGCTGGGTTTGGATAATTCAAGGTCTAAAGGTTCCCAAATTGTTCCTCACTATCATCCACACAGGACTAGTAAGGCACCCAATCCTCACCCATTATAGGTTACAAGCGGAAAGGTTCAATTTGAGTGGGAGTTTTTCGCCAGCCCATGCGGAGGTTACCACCTCACGAAGGCGTAGGTACTTTTCTCCCTCCTAACAAGGATAGAGCCCGGGTTGAGGGCTTATGCATGTATGCATGTGAAGTGTGTGTGTATGAAATGATTATTAAGCATTATGAAATCAACATTATTACTAAGCAAATTTCTGATGACCTAAAATATATGTCGGCTTGACTCTCTAATGTCCCCAGTGGAGTCGCCAAACTGTCATAACGTCTAGGTCCGTGAACCTAACCGCTAGACTTTAAAATTCTAGGAGTCGCCACCAACCATCCAAACCTAAGGTGTGATTGGTCACCTATTCTTGTCTAAAGATAAGGCTTGGTCTACGTTCAAAGAATCTAGGGTTCGGGAGTACGGTTACGTGCGGGGAAGGATTGGCACCCCCACAACACCCATCCTAAAATGGTACCAACTATTCTAGGTCATTCTAAATTTATCTTAATTTGAGTTAATTTCAATATGCTTAATATATTGAAAATTTACTTAAAATCCTTCCATCAATCTGGTTCAGACAATAAGTAAATCCCCTCACCTCAAGAGTATTCAAGTAGTACCAATTGACTTGCTCGAAGAGGCTCCGTCGTCGGATCATTTAAATACATTATGACAACCCTAATATTGACTCTATACCCAATAAATCCTTCTAAATTTAATTTAAATTAATTTTGATATGCTTAAAACATTGAAAATTTACTTAAAATCCTTCCATCAATCTGGTTCAGACAATAAGTAAATCTCCTCACCTCAGGAGTATTCAAGTAGTACCGATTGACTTGCTTGAAGAGGCTCCGTCATCGGAATATATTATGAAAATCCTAATTTTGGCTCTATGCCCAATTCTTTACTAATTTTCTATTTTTTATTGTCTTAATCGTATTTACTATTTTATATTTTAATTCAAATTATTTCCATATCCTATTTCTATTTTTATTTTAATTGTCTTTATTATTATATTTTATTTATTTCTATAAACACATATTATTGTATTGAAAATTTACTCTAAACCTTCCATCAATCTGGTTCAGTCTAGAGCAAACTCCTCACCTAGAAATTTCCAAGGAGTACCATTCGGCTTTCTTGGAATTTCATCATTAGATAATTTGCATTCATCTTCTTAATATAATTTTATTATTTCCTTATTCAATCTTTATTCTATTTTATTCTTATTTGCATTTTTTCCTTTAATTTATTTTATTTTTATACTATTTTATTTATTTAACATCTATCATACTAAACATACAAAATATAAAATATATCATACAAATTAAACTAAACAAATCATATCAACATAAAAATTGTTTATTCAATATGTATTAATCAAATGTTATCAAAGTAATTAAATCATGCAACATTAGTATTTTAATATACAAATTATTAATCTAATATTAATTAACTATCTAACCCTCCTATTAAATTATTGACCAATTAATATAATAAAACAAAAAAACTTACCTGGGCAATAACTTCACCTCTTGTTGGTTTTTTTTCTTTTCCTTTATATTCCCTTTTTCCACGTGTTCTCTTGCTATAGCTCTTCTTTAATATTTCCAAAGTGGCGTGCCTCAAGCATTTTCACAAAGCTTTCCTATTTTCTTGCAACAATCATAACAAAAACGGAGGCATGCAAACATCCACGTGATGGGTCAGCAACCTGCAATAGCTGTGCGGTGACTGGGCTGGCAACAGTGGTGCGAGAGGCAGACAGAAAAATGAGCTGACAGAACAGCAACGATGGTGATCGGGTTGAGTGCTTAATTCCTCCAGAGTCCCCTTTTTATAATAAAAAATTTATTTGAGTCCTAATACAACTCTACCTATTCTATTAATTATATCATATTTTTAACATTTTATCTATTTCTTATATTAATCCTAATCTAACTCTATCAAATTTAATATTAATCCAAATAATTATCCTAAAAAATCTAATTATCCTATCCTAAAATTAATTTTATTTTTATTTCTTTTTATCTTTTCTCTTTTTTTTTATTATTCCTAAATCTTATTTTAATTTTAATTTTTTAATTAATGTTAATTCTAAATCTAAAAATTCTAATTTAATTCTAGCTTAATTCTAAATTGTTAAATTAAAATACAATGTCACTCAAACCAATTAATTATTTATACAAATTAATAACCCCAGACAAAATAGGGTGTCTACAGTATCCATATTTCAGTATCATCCACAGTCACACATTACCATAAAATGATTTTCTTCAGTCTCAATCACCTTGTCATATATAATTAGTAATTTACTTAATAAAAATACATTTCATATTCCATATCACTAATTATATAACCTTATTATCTATTTCATTTCCACAAGATACCGTAAGTCATATTTCATAATCATGTTATTAGACCAAAAATGAAATCATGACTCGAAGAATAATATCCATTTTCTTCGTGAGACAATTATCCCAATTCACTTATACATAATCCTAACGTTATGCTAGTACCATTGTCTCAAGATTGCCTCATTTGTCTCTATAGCATAGATTCAAATTCAACCATGTACTTTAAAATCTTCCTCAATAAATCATTTCAATCGTTCTTTCTAAATCTCCAGTTACGAGGGAATCAATAACTTTTACATATGACAATTTTATCTAAAATTCGGCAGCATAACGTTTAAGAAATCGGAACCTCTTGAAAGTGAAATTCAAAATTTTCAATAAATCCAAACCATTCCAAAAACTCAAAATTTCCAAGGCAATTCATTTTAATATAACAATAGCTCAAGTGCTTTTAATTCAACACAATCCAATACTTTCTCCCACAATCCATTTATCAAAGGAAATCAAAATAAAATTAATAAAACCATACTTCAACTTTTACAATCTATTCATTTCTCAAACAATCAATTCAGTACGTTTCTAGACTCTACTTTCGATTAAAACTGAGCAATTCTGTATTAAACTAAGTTGTAAAAATACTTAAAAACCTTAGTTAGAACTGAACCCTTGTAGTTTACTCATGATATCAACTTACAGCTCTTTTCTTTGATAATTCTCTTATTTATTTCAAAGCATGATCACATATTAATATTATTCTCAATATGCTTTGTCATAACTCAACTTTATATTCCAACATAGTTCCAAAATTTATCATTTGTCCTAGTATCATTCCACAATTATCATAACCCCTTATCCTTACCTTAACGTTATTTATTTATTTATTTTTGAAAGCATTCTATTAAAATCCTCATAGTACTCAACACATATCTCAATAACTCCATATTCATGCTCTAACACCAAAAATCAACATCCTATAATTCCTTAACAATATCTCAATATTAAACAATCATATAGTCACAATTTTCCATATATACGATATAATACTAACACAATCTTATAAAAGTATCTTATCGAGCATCAAAGCTTAGGGCTTTGACGAACTCTGAGCTTTGCTGAATTTCAAATCACGTCTTCTACACTTATGCTACAATTCAAACGATACACGTCCACATTTAGAAATTTAATAAAATTATCAGTATTTCGTTCAATAAGATTAAAATTCTTTTACCCATTTCTAATCAGATATATTATTTATTTATTTATTTTTATTGTTATTTTTATTTACTCTTTTTATTTATTTATTATTTTTTTGACTTATTTTATTTTATTTTATTTTTCTGTTGAACCGATTAGAGCCGGTTTAGCCAAGCCATGCTCACCTAAACGTTGATGTAGGTGCGATGACGACAAGCGCGGCGGTGTTAGGTGTAGTGATGGCAGCAAGGTCCTCTTCTCTCTCTCTCTCTCTCTCAATGGCTCAACAAACCCTTTACAGCCGCGTCAGTCTCCCTTTCCTCTAGTTCTGCCTTTGCCGGCGTCAGCTAATGTGAGACATTTTTCTACTGCACTGTACATTAATTTTGTAATTATGTGTATAGTGAAATGTAAATTATTTTATGATTTTAAGTAAAATTAAAATGTGCGCCCCACTTTAATTTTATGGTTTTGATGGACTTAAGACTGATAATACAGTGTATTGTGGGTGATATAAATATAAAATAATGATTTGGAGGCATAAAAATAATTTTTATGTCATTTGAAATTATTTTGTGAATTTTGGAAAACAAATTAGAAAATGACATATACGTCCCGAGCGCATTTTCATAAATTACGCCCAAACTAAAATGAGTTGGGATGAAAGAAAAATATCATGAGATTCTACATGAAAAGGAGAATAACATAGTGCCAAGACATTAATTAAAATAGTGATTTAATCGAAAAATTTCGCTGGTGGTCCGCAAGGGGTAAAACCATAATTTCTCATTATCAGTGCATCGTGCGTCAACGAAACCACTTCCAATCATCAAAATACATTAAATGTGATTGATTGGTACTGGAATCAAAATTTTTGGAGTCCAATTACGCAGTTTTTACGATTACAAAAGCTAAAGGAGAAAATTGTTTAGATTTTTCATAACCAAAGGCAAAAAGGTAAATTAACTTTTCTAGACTTTTTTTTTGACTCAACAAATGGGACAACTAGCACTATTCAACATCCCTGCCCAGCAACCTCATGACACCCACAAGGAAAAAGAAAGAAAAACAAAAGAAAAGAAAAGAAAACCAAGAAAAACCATATGAAATTGTCATTTTTTCACCATAATCATTTCTAGAGAAATTATTCTACATCACCTCCTCTCTTCATAGACACCAAAATCTCATCAAAAGAAGAAAAGCACAAGGAGAAAAGAGGCCAAGAAGGATTCGGCCAAAGGTATGGATCTACCAATTTTTGATGTTTCAATGTGTTTCAAAATTATATTCTAGCTAAATCAAAGGTATAGAATTCATTTCTACCATTGGATTTAATTTATTTTGGCTATATAAAAATTTGCCGTAAAAGGAGGCTACGGTTTGCTTGGGAACATAGGGAGACCATGCATTTTCTTGCAAGAAAATGGTAGAAAATAAATAAAGGAACATGAATTTAAAGGTTAGAAAGCTTAGATTTGTGAAATGGTTGAAATTCATGAGAATGGTTCAAGAGGGGTTTTCGGCCAAGAGCTTTTTGGGGCTGTCATCATGCAGCAATTTAAGGTTTAAATATAAAAAAATGACTGTAGAAATTAAGAGAAGAAGATTGGTGAAATCGGAGTCGAAAACGGAGTTACAATGAGAAAGTTAAGGTTTACTAACAGTATAATTTATACTGGTTAGTCATAGGTAGTATAATTTATGGCTGCATTTTATGAAGGCAAAATAGCCAAATAAGCCCTCGACCTTGGGTCCAAAATGGAATTAAGCCCTCGACCTTTTATTTCGTGAAAATCAGTCCATAAACTTTTATTTCAGTGGAAATAAACCCTCAACCTTCTAAAATTATGCAATTAAGTCCAAATCTGTTAAATGACACTAACTGCCGTTAGTATTGCACATGTGGCATGCCACGTGGCAGCCAAGTAAGCTATCCACGTCAACTTTCACTAACGGCAGTTAGTGTCATTTAACAGATTTGGACTTAATTGCATAATTTAAGAAGGTTGAGGGTTTATTTCCACTAAAATAAAAGTTTATGAACTAATTGCCACGAAATAAAACGTTGAGGGCTTAATTCCATTTTGGACTTAAGGTCGAGGGCTTATTTGGCCATTATTCCTTTTATGAAAGTCAATAGCTTAAAATTAAGGGGAAAATTAATGATAATGTTTGGCAAAATTATTTTGCAGCCCGGAGTTTCAGTTTACGGTTGGTGCTACCGAACGAGTCGGTATCGATAGACAGGTAAGTGAGAAGTGTGTGAGTTGTAAGGATATAGTGAATTGCATGATTTGTTAAGTATGAATTTATGAAATTAGTGGAATGATGGAATGCTTTGAAAATCATGCAAGTTGTGGTTTAAGGCTGGTTTTTATATACTGTATTTTAAGTGTAGAAGGTTAGGAATTCACAGTTGTTATGCTGTCGAAAAATTACCGAAAGTTATTCTAAAATGTCATGAAATATTTTAGATGCATAATTTAAGTAAATTATGAATTTTGGAATTTATTTCCATTAACTTTCCATAATTTGGAATTTTAATGAAAAATTTTAAATTAAATATTCATGTTATGATTTTTTATTAAAGTGAGAATAAAATATATTCTTTAAAATGTTTTCTATTTTAAAAAAGAATATTTATGAGATTTCTCACTAAAAACATGAATATTTATCGACTGTTTTCACTGTATTATTATAATTGAATTTATTACCTTTTTGGAATATTTATTTAATTAAATGATAATTTTTATTTAAATTCCTTAAAGGTATTTCATATGGAAATTAAATGATTTTGAAACATTAGGCCTCAACTTCATGCTCACTGTTACTGTATTGTCACGTGGTTGATTGACTCGCCAAGTCATTAGTAGTCTCGGGGTTACCTAGCAAGTGTACTCTGCAGATGCCCTATTTACTATGGCCATAGATCTAACTGTATACTGTTACTGTTTTCCTTCGGGTATAGTTATAACATGATTGATTTAGGGTGTTGCCTTGTCTCAACCCACCATAAAATGATTATTGAACTGTATTTCACTGAATACTGTCGTACTGTACTGAGAAATGCTCTTACTAAAATGTTATTTACTGATTTACTGTTTACTGAACTGTACTGAAAATACTGTCTATTGAAAAGAAAATGTTTATAATATTATTTCTAAATTAGAAATAATTACTAAACTGTTTATCTACTGATTTTTGAAGAGATTCAATCTACTGTACTGAAGTGACTATATACTGTTTCAAGGATTAAAAACTTTACTGTTTATTGTACAGTTTCACTACTGTACTGTCACATGTTTTAAAATGCTACGAAAATGTTGAAATTAAATGGTTTATTCCATTTATATTTATTGAAAATAAGTATTAAATTGTTTATTATAACAATTTATAAATTACTCCCTATAGTCACTATAGGTTTCCGGGACAAGATAGATATTTCAAAATACCTTCCATGCTCCATCTGAATTTCCCGGCCGACTATAGTATCCTTCAATTTACCTGTGCTTAGTGAACCGTTAGGAAAAATAAATATTTTTCAGCATATAGGTTTCATTATATCAAGCTTGCATATGACTCCTTTACTGAGCACGTTGTCGCTCACCCCTTTATTTCCACTCCACAGGTTATTGTATTTGGATGAAAGACATACCATCCCGAATTATCGGTTACGATTTCAGTTACCCGAGTCAGCAGATTTACGATCTTTGAGGTATTTTATTTTCTTTTATATATTTGGAAATTTTGTACGGTACTACTTTAATTGTAAGTAGAATACGAGGGATGTAAATATGATAAGGAATAATGTAATATTCATATTCCAAATTTGTAAGTTAAATAAATTTCACTGTTTATTACTATTATTGTTTAAGTGATTAAGGCATCGCAGACGGCCCAACCATCAAATATCTGTAAAAATGAGTAATTTATTGTGTATTCAGACTATTACAGCTAACGCAATGGAGATACACCACGCGCAGGACTGGAAGGTGGTGGCACGGCATTTGTCACGACCCGTGACCACATTTCTTACCTTATTGTACACAACTTAACCAGTTGGGCTGTCTGCGATACTTCACTTGTACTGATTGTTAAACAATTTTACATAATATTGTTTATATTATACACATCCCCTATCATAATTAATCAGATAAGTAGTACTGTTGACATGTCTAGATACAGAGAATAAATGATCATACCTCAAATAATAAGTCGGTCTGGCACATTTTCCTTCGTTTACAGCCAGGATCCACAATCCACTGAACTCACATTCATTAAAACCTGAAATGTTGAAAATTAAGGGGTGAGCAAAACCACGGCTCAGTAAGAGAATTATATGCCTCACTTGATACTCAGCTTCCTATATGCTGAAAATCTTTTTCATTTTTCCTATGGGCTCTAGGCTCGCATGTAGGAAAGATACTACAGTCGACTAGGAATCCGAATGGAGTAAGGTAGGTATTTTAGAATACCATACTTGTTACGGAACCTAGAAGCAACTGTAGAGAGAATTTTTTTTCTTTTTGTTTTGAATTAATAAATCCTTTTCCTTTTTAAACTTTCATAACCTTTTTCATATTCTTTTCAAAATAAAGCTTCTACGAAATAAAGCATTTAAATAGAATAATTAATATTCGTATATTCCTTGAAAAGAATATTAGTTAAATCATCATTTTATTTCTTTAAAATTCATTTCATGTTTTAATGTACTCTCTTAATTAGTACCGTCATTTAAAGAGCAAAATAAGCTATTAAAATCTATTCCCATATAACCGATTACTTAACCACTTTAGGCGTAAGCCCCAGTTCACTGATTCAGTTACGACTTCCATTCTAACTAGCAATGGAGTTAAGTGTCATATCGAGGAACTCGTGTAGCACTTAGTGCTCAAAGGATTCTAGAGGTGGCTCCCCATAGTTCACAAAGAATCTATGTAGCACTTAGGTCCCTTGAGTCTTCTAGAGGTGGCTCACACGGTACAGAAACTTCTTACTCATACATCAAAACTCGTGTAGCATTTAGTTCCCGAATGATTCTAGAGGTGGCTCCCACGGTTCGGAATATCGAGTCTTTGCTCGGTTTGGCCTTTACTAACACATCAGAACACGTGTAGCATTTAGTTCCCGAAGGATTCTAGAGGTGGCTCACACGGTACAATCATCGAGTCTTTGCTCGGTTTGGGCTTTACTAACACATCAGAACACGTGTAGCACTTAGTTCCCGAAGGATTCTAGAGGTGGCTCGCATGGTACAATCATCGAGTCTTTGCTCGGTTAGGCCTTTAGCACATCGAAGCTCGTGTAGCACTTAGTTCCCGAAGGATTCTAGAGGTGGCTCCCACGGTTCGAAATCTCTTATTAACACATTGAAACTCGTGTAACACTTAGTTCCTGAAGGATTCTAGAGGTGGCTCACACGGTACAGAAATCGAGTATTTATTTGGGTTGGCCTTTATGCCATATATTTACCACTATCTTATCAGAACTCGTGTAACACTTATAATCTAATATTCCATTTCAATTCATGGTAAGAATGTTAGATTTATTTCCTTTTTGAAAACATCTTACATGTTTGTATCTCATGTCTTATGAGAATCATCTCACAGTACTATAATCAGTACCGAAATGAGCATTTTGTAAAAATGCTATAATTCAATTGATTTTCCTTCTCATATTGTATGAAACATGTTCTTTTCACATGTCACACATCATATATCAAATTCTCCGTTTGACATATTCCATGTCATGTAAAACACTTTCCTTTTTACATGTCACCTATCATTTATGGAGTCTAAGATAGGCATTAATCTCATCATACTATAAACCTCGGAGGGTAAGGAAAGACACCGGTCAAATCTATGACCATAACCTATATTGTCCTCGGTGGATCACTGATTAGGCGTTGACCAGGACTAAACATATCACATATCATGCATCAGCATGATAGGAATGCCAACCAGTCTAAAAACCATATTTTCATCATAAAATAAACCTTTATGGAATTTATATAAATATAAAAATTCATAATTTAAAACCATAAGGGTTAAAATCCTTTAGTGAATATTTATAAAAATGTTCATAAGAATATTCACTATATTTCACTTCATCTTTCCTCTCGTAATTCGTGTAATTTATCTATTCCGAGAATTTTCGGTGATTTCATTATCACCATTCTCGAATACATAAATATTCTAAAGTTCCATCTCATTATATTCATGTTTTATGAAATTTAGAAATTTCATCATGTTTCGTGATTTACTATCGAAATTCGGAAATAAAATCATTTAATATGATTTTATAAAGTTTTTCTAAAATTTTCGGCAACATAACGGCTGCCGATTTACTAACCTCCTGCACGGAAAATACAGTTTAAAATCTTTCAGCCAGTACTTCTTCCCAAATTATTTTTAGCAAATCATGCATCATAATAATTTTCATAAAATAATTGCATAAAATATTTCAATTTAAAATATGCGGACTGAGTATCCTTACAGTGTTGCACATGTATCCCTTACCTTTTTCTGGGTCGGCGACTTCCGCTTATCGATCGCGCCCGCACTCCATTTCTCCCGATTCCTTATCCCGATTGCTGAAAATAATTTCTGGAAATAAAATTCTAATTTTTTAGAATTTTTCATAATTTATTTAATTTTTCTGAAAATTAAATCTCAGGAAGATTCCTTACCGAACTTTGTAAAATCCCGGGTTATCGAATTTCCGGGAATTTTTCGAATTTCCGAAATTCTCCTTTTTCCTCTTTTTCTTCCTTTTTCTTCCTTTTTCCTCTTTTTCTTTTCTTTCTTTCTTTTTCTTTTTCTTTTTCTTTTTCTTTTTGCTTTTTCTTTTCTTTTTCTTTTCTTTTTTCTTCTTCCTTTCCCGGTCAGACCGGTTTAGACTGGTCCAGCTCCTTTCCTCGCCGGTTCCTCGCCGGCAGCCGGTTCTCCGACGGTTCAGGTGTCCCTCAGTTGGCCGGCTGCACGACGAACTTGCCGGTGCCCTCCGTTTGCGCTGGATCGGCGGCACGGCGGCGGATCGAGGCGGTTTTGCCTCGGTTTCTTCTTCCTCTTCGCCGGCCTTCCTCCGTCGTCCATTGCACCTCCGGTGGCCTCCATCAACTTCCTCTCCCTCCGGTGAAGCTTCGGTGGCAGTGGCGATGCCTGGATCGGCCGTCACCGCCGTCCGCCATTTTCCTTTTCTCCTCCCGGTTTCCTCCGCTTCAGTTTTCCATTCACTTCCGTTTCTGTTTTTCCGGTGCCAGCTGCTTCTTCCTTTCACGTTGCCAATGGCGTCTCGCCCTGCTCCTTCCTCCCTCGCCGCCGGTGGCAGCTCCGTCGCCGTCGGCCCTTTGGCTGGGGGAGGATCGGGTCTTTCCCGATTTTCCTTCCTTTGGTTTTCTGTTTTATTTCCTCTTTCGGTTTTTTTTTATCCTTTCTATATTTAGTATATGTTTTACTATATACTATATCATATAATTTATACATATAATATTTACCATATATTACACATATAATATTATTTCATATATATTGTAATACAATATATATTATATATAGATTATATATATTGTACATTACAAAATATATATATATCTAGTATATATATATATATTTATATTTATATACTTTAAAATAAATAACATTTATATATAGAATTATATAAATGTTATAATACAATATATATATATATATACCTATAAACTTTAATATAAAATAACATTTACATTTTCTATATATGTATGTATATATGTATGTTTATATACATATGTATTAATTAAATTAATAAAAATAGTTTTTATATATATATATACACCAACGTATATTAAAATATATCATATAGTATTTTAAATACATACGTATTTGTATAAAATACACTTATATAAAATTTGAAATTATATAAATATATTTTATTTTCATTTCTCGTTTCCCTTATTTAATTTGGATTTTAATTTATCCAATTTCATTTTTCCTTTCTCCATTATTTTCCATAATTTTATCCAAATTTAAATTCCTCCTTTCCTTATTTTCCATAACTCCGATTTTATTTTTATTTTCATTTAATTTCCTTCACACGAATTTCCTTATTCATCACTTCCTCATTTCTCGGGATTTTTACCAATATCCCGTTTCTCGCCAATTTTATTTATTTCCTCTTATTTAATTTCTCTAATATTTATTTTCAATATTTCTAGTTTCCAATAAATGGAAAAATTTACGGTTATCACATCCTCCCCACCTTAAGAAATTCGGTCCTCCGAATTTAACTTAAGTCCAAAGGTGGTGCATGTCATATGCTTACGACTTTTGACCTCTAGTTCATCCTCCAAGTAATACTACCAGTACACTTCCAACAGCAAGAGTACTTTAGACCACTACATGCTGTCTTTCATCATATATGTTTATGCTCATGTAATTTCTTTTCTCAAATCGAGAGTTATTCACTTTTACTCTTTTCATGTAAGAGCCATACATAATATTTTAATATTACAGCTGATCTATGCTGTTCATCATCCATTCTTCTCACTTAGTGCCGAGTCGACATAATTTGGTACTATCATGTACTCATGTCAATCAATTATATGTAAGTGTCCCAGTAGCTTTCATATCTCATGCACACGCTCTCTCAATATCATGAAGCGTTTACATCTCACACTCATATATATATATATCAGTATGGAGCGGCGCTAACAATATACTTGGGATCTCAAGGCCTTTTGCTATTTCTCATTAGCATATGGCAACTCAGAGACTCCAATCACATGTAAGGCTCACTGGAACTGTACATACACATTCACACCGTTTAACACTTATACTGCGACTAAGGCACTAGAGAATCTAGATGTCTGATAATGGAAAGTGATTCTATTTAGATCATCAGTCTTTAATCACTTCCATATCATCATTTCTCTTTTGAACTTTTTATTGTCCACCATATTCAATTTCATACTTATTCCACCAAGGCTGCATCTCGTTGCAAATTTTACTATTAATCATCTCTTACAGAAATAAATTATGAGACTATCATATTCTCTTCATGTAGTATGGTCTTTAGATCTCTTTTCATAATTTAGATTCTGTGATTGAATCCTCGAATTATCCATTTAAGCACCACATTATCTATACAATTCCACCATCTCTATCGTTTCGAGATGGTTATATGTACAAACATTTCTTATTTATATACTGGCAGTAAACATATCAATTATCTTACTCCTTGGAGTATCATTACTTTCACTTATCAATTCTGGCTTTGATTTTACATCTTGCCATAGTTATGTGATAACCAACACAATTCAATTCCAGTCTTAACTTCGGGAACTGTTTCATATTGATGTTCCCTTCTGATCATGCAATTTATTTCCTTATTCCACTTTCATTTTTGTTTTTATATTTCTATTATTTATCTCTTCATATATATATATATATACATATATATTTTTAATTGGCATGGTACTATACTGCTAAGATCTTTTAAAATCTTAGGTACCATCTTTTTCTTTACACTAGCCATCTACCGACTTTAATTTCTTTAATTAGATCTCATCCATAGAGAAGCTAGTCTCATCACTCTTTTATAGGCTGGCAGTAGTATTTAGCTAGACTCATTACTTTCGTATCTCAATCATTATTTCTATATCATAGACAGGTTCACTGTCACCCTGTCGTCTCAAGATCATATATCTCAAGAGGAGATACTATCTAGCCAAATTTCTTAGTTGTTAATCTTAGCACAATTCCACAGCCTTTAAGAGTTTAAGGATCATATCACAATGCTGCTCATGTTCCATTTATACTTTAGACTCTATCAGTATTTCAACAATTCACTCATGTAAGGTTGCCTCATTCCTTAGGCTTATCTACTTCACAAGGCAACTCATTACCCTTGTACTTCAATAGGAACTCGAAAAATTCACTCCGAGCTCAAATCATTATCTCATGGACACCAATCTTCAATCTTTTATCTAATGACGCTTTATACTGAGGATAGTCCTATTTACTCCTCAAGTATCTCTAATCAAATCAATAAGGCGTCTATTTTCATGTAGATGAATACTTGTTCTTCACCAGAACTTTATCAATGATAGGAAATCAATACATCCTTTTTAATTCATCTACATCTCAATATTATTTGTATTTCTCTCATTTACACTTATACAGATAACTCCATTATTCTCAATTTTTTCATTATCAGTATTTTCGTCATCCTGACCTCTGCACGTGAATTTCATTATTCACACCTTTTCCAGAGTTATTTTCTTAAGCTTTTCGGATTCTTTCTACATCCTCCGATATAAACTTAGAATTTAACTTCATATTTAAAATCGAGTCAATGTTATCTCGATTCCTCTAATTTATATAACTCTGGAAGTTTTATCGGAAATCAAATCTGATACTTTCTTTAATCATTCATTTCTTATCATCTTGTGACCATCGTTCTTCAACTTTTCATCTGATGATGCCTTTTACAAAGATTGCTCTTATAAGCTCCTTATACGTCTCCGATTAAATCATATCTAAGGCATCACTTCCACATAGGTATTTATTCGTTCTTCATAAGAACTTTAGTGTGTAAAAAAAATTAAATACATCGTTTAATTCATCCTCAAATCCTATTATTTATATTTCCATCCTTTACATCGATATGTGCGAATTTCATCATCCATAATATTTTCCAAAAATTTATTTTCTTAAGCTTGTCGGATTTCTTCTATATTCTTCGATACAAGCTTAAGAATAAATTTCATATCCACAATCGAGTCAACATTAACCTGATTTCTCAATCTATGTTACTTTGGAATTTATCGGGATTCTCATCCGATAGTTTCTTTAACCACACTTCTTTTATCATGTTGGACCTTTATCATTATGTCCCATCATTTCACAATGTAGTTTCAAGGTAGAGACATTCAATACTCAATTCATTTTGATACGTATTCTACCTTGATTTCATCACCTAGTCATGCTTTACAGCATTACAAGTCTCATTCTGGTAAGCTGTATCAAGTACAACGGTTCTCAACACACTTTACAGCTACCTGTTTCAATTCAGTTATTCACTTTAAAACCATTTCCATTTACTAAATTTAGGCTTTGTTCCCTCGAGTATATTCTCCACAAGGTTTGAACCTTGGCACCTCTTACGTACCTAGTTCTTTACTCTCGTGTTACCATTAAGATAATTGTAAGAGCATCGCCCGTTCATATCGACCGTCGGCGAGCATCCCTTAGGCGATTCTTTCGCCTCAAGTGTACCCTTACTAGTGAGTCGACGATGACATAGTTCGCCTGTATCTCACAACACATGATCCACTATGGTCGCCCATCATTGAGTCGCCCATCACAGTTCTGTCTCAAGGGTCCTGAAGAATTTAGGTTACCTGTCATCTTCTTTTTATCACTTCACTATTCTCATAATTATTCTCTAATTTACAATATCCCACATAGTACTTCATTATGTAGTACATATTTTAAGATATGTCGGTTTTATATAAGATTATCAGTTTGATACCTCAAAATAGTAAAACATATAGAACCATAAGTAACCACACCAGTATGTATTTCATTATCGATACTGTTCACCTCATCAGTCAATTCCTGTAATCATTTCACTTTTCATAGTATTCAACGATCCCATTCGGCACACTCTTAATTTTTTTTTCGACCCTTACAGCCAATAACCGGGTCAATCATTTGATGACATTCCACTACACTCTTTAGATCGCATCATATCGTTTTATTGTGAAGCCCCGGATTTACCGTTTCTTTCAAGGATTTACCGAGCCACTTCACTCATCCGTACTCGTTTTATTGTAAGGACCGGGAGTGCCTGGATCTCCGTTAACCAGGGATTTACCACCCCAGTGGCTTACTCATCCATACTGTCCGCTTTGGGTTCTAGAGGTGGCACTCATCACACAGACGTGGCACTTAGCCCCTCACGGATTTCTTTCGCGTCCATAATCTAAGTGTTAGTGGAATCAGTAATAGGGATCGTTAGATTCATATGACATCTTCTATGCCATTAATAATTTGTAAAAACTACAACTTTGTACCATGTTGATGAATAAATAAAAGTCATGGAGTAAGTTGAGTATTATGATATAGGTTGTAAGTAACAATCTTATGCCAAGTAATGAGGATGAAACCTCAATTTAGTGGAATTAGGAAACAAATAATTATACTTTTTTGTCATTTGGAAAATCTCTTAACTAAGTTCAAGGATTTAAATATGAACTAATGAGATGCATATGTTCCACCAAATACATAGGTAGGTTTGTTTTAATAAAACAAGTATACAAGTATATTAAAGGAAATGTAGTATGTATGAGAAATGAATAATTAAAATAAATTGAGGAATTAATATGTATACACATACCACACTAAAAATATATTAGATATGAGAATATATATATATATATTGTATGTGGCTATGGGTATGTATACATATTATTATATTAAAGAATTTAAAATACGAGTATAAATACACATTTCATGTAGAAATATAACAAATAAATAAATATATAAGAATATACATATATTATATACATGTATAAATATACATTGTTATATATAAACATAATTTCAGTTTATATGGATATATATAAATAAAATATATATATATATATGTGTTAGTGGGGTTTGATGGGACCTTACCCCATCAAACTCCACTAACTCCATCAGAATGTGTAACAAGCTTCTTAAGGAAGCTTTACAAATAAAACACGGGAGAAAAAAAAAGTACAGGAAAGAGTGGAAGGCTCGGGCAAAAACAAGGAAAAGAAAGAAGAAAGGGAAAGGAGAAGCCGATAGGGAAAGAAAGAAAGGAAAAGTGAATGCCGGAAGGAAAAAGAAAAGGGAAAGGAGAGAAAGGGACGTTGCAGTGAAGGAGGAGGAACAAAAGTTGTGCAGTAAAGGAACGGGAAAAGAGAGGAAATTTCAGATGTACAGGAGGAGCAAACAAGTCTGTGAAAATGGGGCTCGTACGGTTATAACTGCTGGAACCGTAAGCTGAAGGAGGAGATTTTATGACAAGGTCACGAGAAACTTAATGGTATAGCAAGGATGATTGTTCAGAGGCCATTACTGTCAGATTTTTTTTTGAGGTTGGTAACGTGGGATTTTGATGTTGTTTGAGGCTGAGTTTATGAGGCTCAAAATAGGGAATGGAAGATTGAAATTGGCTGCTTCCTAGCTGTTAGAAGGTGATAATCACAGAGACTCTCAAGTGACATTTAAGGCTGGAGGACAAGGGAGTCTCGGGTTGGATTTACAGGCCAAGGTAAACACTGGAAGTGACATTGAAACAGGGTTTCGAAGTGTTGAAAGGGAGCTGATGATGGCCATGCCATTTCACGAAACAGAGGAAGAGAATTGAAGGCTCGGCTGGGCGTGAAGGTTGGTAGGGACAGAAAATTGTTCACGTCTGAAAACAGGTATAGTTTTGGTGTTTTGAATGTAGACAGAGGTACCAAAACGTAGGGCATTTAAACTAAACCAAAAGTTGTCTTTATGGGACAGAATCAAAGCTGGAAAAAAAAATATAGAGTGGAACAAAGCATATTGACTAGAGAATTATCCAAGCCGAGAGGGGGGATTATAAGGGCTGACCTTGCAGCCAAATTGGAGGGTTCTAACTAAGGTAAATGACATTTCCTTAGTTGATGTTTTAAATTATTTTGAGGATAGCAAAGTGCACAGAATTAGGTCTTGAAAGAAATAACAAGAAAAATAAGAAGAAAAGGAAAAAGAAGTAAAAGATATATATATATATATATATGTATGTAACACACATATATATGGGGATGTAAATATATATCTATATAGATGTACACATGTATCAAGATGTAGTAAAGTAAGGGAATTGAAATTGGAAATATATACCATGTAAGTGCTATGTATTGAAATGTATATCTATATATTGCCATATAAATATTTGCATATTTAGAAATGAAAGAATAAAGTCTAAGAATTTAGATTTCACTAATATCAAATACCCATATATATATGTACATATATATTACTTGTATATATATGTATGTATATTACTTGCTTAAAAAAAAAATGAAGAAATAAATAAAAATGTGCATGTATGTATAGTGCTTATATATAAAGACATATAGTAAATCCTCAGAAACTCTATTATGCAAATGCTAAATACATACATATATAAGTATATAAATATATATATATATATATGCTACTCACTTGAAAACTAAATAAAAGACAGAAAAAGAAATGCAAAGAAAGGAAAAAGAGGTTTGTTGATATATAAATACAAGTATAATTGTATAAGTGTTTAAGATACAGTTATAATTATATAACTAACCGATTATATATAAATATGTATCTAATGAAAGGGAAATAGCATATACAAATTAATAGACCTCTTATTATCTTATAAAGAATATAAGTAAAGAGTTGTTAAATCGAATAAGTAATGTTTGGCGAGACACATAAAGAATTTAGTCCCTCGCCAAAGAAATGAGTTAGAATAGTTTAGATTCTAGGATATATAATTGATATATGATCAAAACATAATCAAGACATGTTATTGAAACATCACTTGATTTAATTGTAGTGAATTTGGGGCGGCGTAGGAGTTTAGCTTGAGTTGAGGATCGAGGAAAGGTAACCTACCAAGCATTGAGGTAAGTGGGTTAAGTAAAGCTTGATAGCACCATCTCGTAGGAATGGTTTAATTTTTATAAAATCGTTTATGCTTGGGCTAGATCGAAACTTATTTCTGCTTTGAGCGTTGTGGCCAACCAAGCGTACATTTTAAGTGGAATGAACCGATGCATACATGCATTTACATATAGCATGTTTTGAGTTTAAATTACGTAATGTTTATGGTTTAATGACTTGCATCATATGTTATATTTGCAAAGTCTTGGTTTGAACCAATATTTGAAATAAATCGAACGTCCTTTATATTTCGAACTCAAAACTGATTTAATACTGATTTGGAATCCGTGGAAGCCAAGTGCTACGCGAGGAAATTGATTTCAAACTGTTTTTGAGTGCAGGCATGTCCTACGACCTTCGGGTCACTTCTAGCCTATCGAGCTTAGCTCTAGGCCTTATTTCCCGTCTATTGAGCTTTGTGCTCTAGACTATCGTATTGTACCTATCGAGCCTAGTGCTCTAGGTAGACTGATACTTGTCTGGAAAACCAGCAGGCAAGTTCCAGCTCTCGACTGATCAGCGAGACTGGATATCGTCCTATGGCCATAGATTTAGTGTTGCTTGCAACACCATTCCATCACTAGCTAGGATGGATATCGATTGATTGACTGATTGAGGATCACTGCCTAATCTCTACTTACCATTGTTTCATTTCTAATACTGCTTTTAGTGAACTGAGGCAATATGCCTAATCGTTATCGATTTTTCTTGATTTATGATTAATGCGTTCTTGAAAATCTATATGGATCGAAATGATTGCAATACTTATTGATCGTTACCGAATGCTTATTGATTGTTTTATCAAAGTAATTACCGATTGACTTATCGAATTATACCGATAGTTTATTTGAAATGCACAACATACTGAATCCAACCGAAGGCATAGCGAACTCATTTAAATGAATTGCGTAGTAAGTTCTGTTTTAATTAAGTGCATATTGAAAACGTTCTATAACAGAAATGCATAAAGAAGTGTTTGGTTTATGATCATGCATTAATATCGAGTTCGCTTATTACTTCGGTATTGTTTTCCACAAGTGCATATAGAACGACATGAGTCTAGCATGCATTTACTTAAGCTACTTACTGAGCCGTGGTTTTGCTCACCCCTTATTAATAACATCACAAATCATACCAGTTAGGCTCCCACTTGGAGTTTGGGTGCGAAGCCTCGGGGACATACTTGAGTAGCTATATCGGTCCGAATCCTCCGAGTGCTGTTTTTGTTGCACTTGAGGTATAATATCGTTTATTTTGTTATCCATGTATGACATGTTAAGTTTGCACAGTACATGCTTATGGGATTGCTTTTGGGATGTAACTTAGGATCGTCCTAGATTATTATAGGCTTTATGATTATCGAGCACGATCCGAGAAATGAATTGTAGTGATTTTGAAACTGTAAACTGTATCTTATATCTATTTGTTGACTTGAGAAGTATGTATTGGATCTAGTTGAATGAACTGAAAATTTTGGATTGAGATATGTGGCTGGAAATAGTTAAGATTTTTGCAGGTTATTGAGCTGGGGAAAGTCGATTTTATATAAGGGGGAGTTTTCGACGTTTTTCTTTTATTAGTCTAATATTAAAGGAGAGTATTACGTAAGTCCAAATGGTAAATTAAACAACAAATGTATATTAAATGAAGGATACGAGAGTAGTTGAGAGAGGACACTGACACCGAATACAAACCCTAAAGTGAAAAGAAAAAAGTTAGTCCGTAAAATTGACACAATTGAAGGGTAATTAGTGAATGGAGAGATAAGCGTACGTCACGGCTATCGGGTCGTGACATAATTCCATTACTATCAATGGATTCCAATTCAGCTCGGTTTTAACACTATTCCGAACATCACCCAATATAGGGGCATTTTCATCATTTCGACATTTATTTCTATCTCCTCAATATACATTTAAATCAATGAACTGATCATCTATATGTTGATAGTATCCTTTCTGATACTTATAACAACAATTTAGATCTCATTCGATTTTCGACAGAGAAGTTCACTAAAATCCGCAATGGGATTATGTTGCTTGTAATTTAGCTTTATATCATTAATTTTCTCTGTTAAATCGATCAATTTCAACTTCTGGTGATCTATTTTGACTCCCGGTAAAATTTTGGGGGTAAGGGTATTTTGGTCATTTTTGGCTAAAAATTTTCTCTCTCTTCAAATTACCCTCAATCGGTGATCTTAAAGTCTACTTAATGATGATATTTCATTCCCCTACTTTATACCATCACTTTCAGGTCTCAGTTCGGTTCGGACAGAAAAGTACTAGTAAGGCCTTCACCGAGTCCATTTTTGTTCCTTACCGAATAGGCCTTCATTTAGACTAGAAGAATCACCAATAATTCGGTAATTTCTGAGCCTATTTTCTTCTTTAACATTCTCAGTTTATACTTTCTCACTCCCTTTAAATCATTTTACTCCATTTACAATCATTTATTTTCTCTATGTATTTAGACGACACAGTACTACAGGGGATGTTTAACTCTTTTCCTTCCAAAAGTATCCACAGACATCAGGCCAACCATGGCTCTGATACCATTAAATTTGTCACAACCCGTGACCACATTTCGTACCTTATTGTACACAACTTAACCGGTTGGGCTGTCTGCGATACTTCACTTGTACTGACTGTTAAACAATTTTACATAATATTGTTTATATTATACACATCCTCTATCATAATTAATCAGATAAGTAGTACTGTTGACATGTCTAGATACAGAGAATAAATGATCATACCTCAAATAATAAGTCGGTCTGGCACATTTTCCTTCGTGTACAGCCAGGATCCACAATCCACTGAACTCACATTCATCAAAACCTGAAATGTTGAAAATTAAGGGGTGAGCAAAACCACGGCTTAGTAAGAGAATTATATGCCTCACTTGATACTCAACTTCTTATATGCTGAAAATCTTTTTCATTTTTCCTATGGGCTCTAGGCTCGCATGTAGGAAAGATATTAGAGTCGGCTAGGAATCCGAATGGAGTAAGGTAGGTATTTTAGAATACCTTACTTGTTACGGAACCTAGAAGCAACTGTAGAGAGAATTTTTTTTTCTTTTTGTTTTGAATTAATAAATCCTTTTCCTTTTTAAGCTTTCATAACCTTTGTCATATTCTTTTCAAAATAATGCTTCTACGAAATAAAGCATTTAAATAGAATAATTAATATTTGTATATTCCTTGAAAAGAATATTAGTTAAATCATCATTTTATTTCTTTAAAATTCATTTCATGTTTTAATGTACTCTCTTAATTAGTACCGTCCTTTAAAGAGCAAAATAAGCTATTAAAATCTATTCCCATATAACCGATTACTTAACCACTTTAGGCGTAAGCCCCAGTTCACTGATTAAGTTACGACTTCCATTCTAACTAGCAATTGAGTTAAGTGTCATATCGAGGAACTCGTGTAGCACTTAGTGCTCAAAGGATTCTAGAGGTGGCTCCCCATAGTTCACAAAGAATCTATGTAGCACTTAGGTCCCTTGAGTCTTCTAGAGGTGGCTCACACGGTACAGAAACTGAGTATTTATTTGGGTTGGCCTTTATGCCATATATTTCCCACTATCTTATCAGAATTCGTGTAACACTTATAATCTAATATTCCATTTCAATTCATGGTAAGAATGTTAGATTTATCAATTCTTCCTTTTTGATAACATCTTACATATTTGTATCTCATGTCTTATGAGAATCATCTCACAGTACTATAATCAGTACCGAAATGAGCATTTTGTAAAAATGCTATAATTCAATTGATTTTCCTTCTCATATTGTATGAAACATGTTCTTTTCACATGTCACGCATCATATATCACATTCTCCGTTTGACATATTCCATGTCATGTAAAACACTTTCCTTTTTACATGTCACCTATCATTTATGGAGTCTAAGATAGGCATTAATCTCATCATACTATAAACCTTGGAGGGTAAGGAAATACACGGGTCAAATCTATGACCATAACCTATATTGTCCTCGGTGGATCACTGATTAGGCGTCAACCAGGACTAAACATATCACATATCATGCATCAGCATGATAGGAATGCCAACCAGTCTAAAAACCATATTTTCATCATAAAATAAACCTTTATGAAATTTATATAAATATAAAATTTCATAATTTAAAACCATAAGGGTTAAAATCCTTTAGTGAATATTTATAAAAATATTCATAAGAATATTCACTATATTTCACTTCATCTTTCGTCTCGTAATTCGTGCAATTTATCTATTCCGAGAATTTTCGGTGATTTCATTATCACCATTCTTGAATACATGAATATTCTAAAGTTCCATCTCATTATATTCATGTTTTATGAAATTTAGAAATTTCCTCATGTTTCGTGATTTACTATCGAAATTCGGAAATAAAATCATTTAATATGATTTTATAAAATTTTTCTAAAATTTTCGGCAGCATAACGGCTGCCGATTTACTAACCTCCTGCACGGAAAATACAGTTTAAAATCTTTCAGCCAGTACTTCTTCCCAAATTATTTTCAGCAAATCATGCATCATAATAATTTTCATAAAATAATTGCATAAAATATTTCAATTTAAAATATGCAGACTGAGTATCCTTACAGTGCTGCACATGTATACCTTACCTTTTTCCGGGTCGGCGACTTCCGCTTATCGATCGCGCCCGCACTCCATTTCTCCTGATTCCTTATCCCGATTGCTGAAAATAATTTCTGGAAATAAAATTCTAATTTTTTAAAATTTTTCATAATTTATTTAATTTTTCTGAAAATTAAATCTCAGGAAGATTTCTTACTGAACTTTGTAAAATCCTAGGTTGTCGAATTTCCAGGAATTTTCCGAATTCCCGAAATTCTCCTTTTTCCTCTTTTTCTTCCTTTTTCCTCTTTTTTTCTCTTTCTTTCTTTTCTTTTTCTTTTTCTTTTCTTTTTTCTTCTTCCTTTCCCGGTCAGACCGGTTCAGACCGGTCCAGCTCCTTTCCTCGCCGGTTCCTCGCCAGCGGCCGGTTCTCCGGCGGTTCAGGCATCCCTCAGTTGGCCGGCTGCAAGACAAACTTGCCGGTGCCCTCTGTTTGCCCTGGATCGGCGGCACGGCGGCGGATCGAGGCGGTTTTGCCTCGGTTTCTTCTTCCTCTTCGTCGGCCTTCCTCCGCCGTCCATTGCACCTCCGGTGGCCTCCATTAGCTTCCTCTCCATCCGGTGAAGCTTCGGTGGCAGTGGCGGTGCCTGGATCGGCCGGCACCGCCGTCCGCCATTTTCCTTTTCTCTTCCCGGTTTCCTCCGCTTCAATTTTCCATTCACTTCCGTTTCTGTTTTTCCGGTGCCGACTGCTTCTTCCTTTCACGTTGCCGGTAGAGTCTCGTCCTGCTCTTTCCTCCCTCGCCGACGGTGGCAGCTCCGTCGCCGTCGGCCCTTTGGCTGGGGGAGGATCGGGTCTTTCCCGATTTTCCTTCCTTTGGTTTTCTGTTTTATTTCCTCTTTTGGTTTTTTTTTTATCCTTTCTATATTTAGTATATGTTTTACTATATACTATATCATATAATTTATACATATAATATTTACCATATATTACACATATAATATTATTTCATATATATTGTAATACAATATATATTATATATAGATTATATATATTGTACATTACAAAATATATATATATATCTAGTATATATATATTTATATTTATATACTTTAAATAAATAACATTTATATATAGAATTATATAAATGTTATAATACAATATATATACCTATAAACTTTAATATAAAATAACATTTACATTTTCTATATATGTATGTATATATATATATATGTTTATATATACATAAAATATTATGTTTATATACTTATGTATTATTTAAATTAATAAAAATAGTTTATATATATACACCAACGTATATTAAAATATAACATATAGTATTATAAATACATACGTATTTGTATAAAATACACTTATATAAAATTTGAAATTATATAAATATATTTTATTTTCATTTCTTGTTTCCCTTATTTAATTTGGATTTTAATTTATCCAATTTCATTTTTCCTTTCTCCATTATTTTCCATAATTTTATCCAAATTTAAATTCCTCATTTCCTTATTTTCCATAACTCCGATTTTATTTTTATTTTCATTTAATTTCCTTCACACGAATTTCCTTATTCATCACTTCCTCATTTTTCGGGATTTTCACCAATATCCCGTTTCTCGCAAATTTTATTTATTTCCTCTTATTTAATTTCTCTAATATTTATTTTCAATATTTCTAGTTTCCAATAAATGGAAAAATTTACGGTTATCACAGCATTGCTCTTTCTCTCCTTTCGTTTTTTTTTCCTTTTTCTTTTCCTTTCTTTGGCCTACTGTTTTCCTTTCCTTTTCTTGGCCGGCGGTCTCTCTCCCTTCGCTGAAGCTTCCCTCCCCTCTATTCCTCTTCGTTTCGTTTCGTTTTGTTTCGTTTCCTTTCTTTTTTTTTCTACTAACTACAGATGCACGGAAGCTTGGCTCTCTTTTCTTTTCTTCTTTCTTTTTTATATTTAATTAAATTTTAAGTTAATTATTATTTTTTTAATGGGTTAGGTCTACTTCAGCAGACTTTTTGGTCTGTTGAAACAAACTTTTCGGTCCACTCAGTAGACCATTAGTTTGCTGAGCAGACTATCACATGGGCAAGCTTCCTTTGGAAGCTTGTCCCATGTATATTATATTAATATATAAAATTTTTTTTATAATAATTTATATTCATGTCTATATATATAAATATATTTGTATTTTATATATATATTTTTTGCAATTATACATTTTTATAGCATATATCATATATATAATTTATAGTTGATAAATAGCTAATTTTTATTCAAATATATTTATCTATAATACACATATGTATTACAAATATATTTATAATTGATAAATAAATGTATAATATTATATGTTACATTAATTTAATACATATGTGTGCATGTAATTTATGTAGACACCGAATTTTGTCCGAAGAACTTTAATTAAAAAAAATTAAAAATTAAAAAAATAAAATAAAAAAATAAAAAAAGAATAATAATAATGAAGGAAATAAATTGGGTGAAATTAAATTTGAAAATTCATTGCCCAAAATAAAAAAATAATAAAAAGGAAATAAGTTAAAAGGGTCAAACAAGAAATAAATGATAAAATAAAGATCCCATGATTTTGGGATCAATACATTAAAATCAAAAATTTTCTTTCTTAAAATAAAGGAAGGATTTGTGGTTTTAAATGGAGGCTAAAAAGAATACAAAGGGGACGGGAACAGAAAGAAAAAACCTAGGCAGAAAAGAAAAAACCCTAGGGGAAAAACCAAAAGAAAAGACCCGGCTGTGGCAGATCGTCGGGGGCTCCTTGCTGCTGCTGGTCTTCCTCCATCGTACCATCATCTTCAACTTAGCTCCCCGCTGCACAGACCTCCTGCTGCTTACCATCACTGCTCAACCCACAACTATCACCTTCACTGCATCTTTGCATATCGCCACTACTCTCGCTTGCCGTGGTTATCATGTATCTAAAGCCATCGCCACTGCTGCAAAGATCATCTGCTATCGCTGATGTTGCCAACCTCTCTGAGTCCCCTATACCGTGAAACCTCCTGGCAGCCGGTGTGTGCGACGCTGTTGACCTCTGTTTGCTGAGCCTGGTGGTTGCCGAGACGTGAAAGGGAAGATCACAAGGGTTGTTCTTTCCCCGCGTACGTAAACAGTAAAGTAGAATAGTTTGGAAATCCACGTTTGCCTATACCCCATTCGTGCATCGCCCAGCACAACTTCCATTATTGCTGCTGTAGAACCGAAGCCTCCTACTGCCGTCTGACCCTGTTTGTAGCTCCATTTACCAAGCTCAGGCTGCTGCCTCACGCTGCTGCTGCTACTGCGTTCCTGTCCACTGCTGCAAACCATCATCCCTGCATTGTGCATCATCAAACCGAACCTGCCACACTGTTGTGAAGGGACGTAGAGTTTGTTTGAAGAAGACAAGGTTTTGGTTTTTTAAGGTATGCATATATTCTTTATTTTATCCTTTTCAACTTTGTTTTCTTTGGTTTATTTATTTCAAAAAATATATGATAATAATAAGGGATTTCATTCTTGTATGCTTATCTATTAGGGGATGTACAAGCATATATGTATACGTATATGTATTGTTATTTTTTTTCTTGGGTTGTCAAATGATTTTTTTATTTTTTTTAAACAAACAAATAAATAAACGAACGATAAAAAAAATCATAAAAGATAAAAACATACAAATAAATAAATGCAAATTAATAAATTTAAATTTCCGATGATGAGATTCTAAAGAGTCACAAATGGTTGACATTTGGAAATCTCTAGGTGAGAAAATTTTCTTAAATCTTGCCAGAATGATGGAAGATTTAGGTAAAATTTTCAATAATAGATATTTATTTTTTCGAAATAATAATAATGATAATAATAATTTAAATAATAAAAGAGAATGAGGAATACATAAAAATAACTCCTATGATGAAATTCCAAAGAGTCACAAATGGTTGACATTTGGAAATTTCTAGGTGAGAGAATTTTTCTTAAATTTTGCCGGTATGTTGGAAGATTTAAGAAATGTTCTCAATATTTTAAAATAGTAATAATAAAAGGTAAATTATAAAACGTTTATAAAAATAAAAATAAAAATAAATAATAATAGATGGATATAGGATTAATAATGTATAATAATAATTAATAAAAGATTATTCTAATGATAAGAGTCCAAAGAGCCACAAATGGTTGGCATTTGGAATTCTTTAGGTAAGAATTTTTCTCGAAGTCTCACCAGAATGATGGAAGACTAAGAGAATTTTCGATATTAATAATCTAAATTTATAAATAAATAAAACAATAAAATGAATAAATAAAATTAGATAAAGAAAAATAGAGAAAGGTAAATTAAATAAAGATTAGGTTAAAAAATAAATAAATTACAAAAGACACCATCCGACGACGGAGCCTCTTCAAGCAAGTCAAATGGTACTACTTGAATACTCCTGAGGTGAGGATAAATTTTTAAGAAGTTCCGCCAGAATGATGGAGAATTTCTTAGAAAATTTACCAATACTTAATTACTTGGAATATAATAGAAAATATGACAAATTAAGATTATTCAAACAAAACCATCTTAAAATAGCACAAGATTAATTAGGTACCATTCTAAGATGGGCATCGTGAGGGTGCTAACACCTTCCTCACATGTGACCGACCCCCGAACCCTAAAACTGAAATGAAGATCAATCCTTATCTTTAAATGAGAATAGGTGACCAATCACACCTAGGCTAAAAAAATGATTGGTGGCGACTCCATTGAATTCATGTCTAGCGGTTAGGTCTAGGGCCAAAAGTCGTTACGACAATTTATACTTACTAATAATTTCTGCATGTATTCATATCTTCATTTAATCTTCATATATATATATATATATATATATATATATATATATATATATATATATTACTCAATATATCTTATATATATATATATATTTATTTTGCACACACAGGTATAAATATACGTACACGTTGAATATACTTGATATATGTGTGTATATTTATACATATATATATTTTCAAATATACTCATTTCTTATTTAATTAATGTATAACATGTTTTATACATCAATTTGATTTATTTTTCATATTATATTTTTCATAGATACTTGTTATGTACACATAAAATTAATTTATTAAATTCCTGATGATATTTCTGTTTAATTTATTTCTTTATAGTTCCCTTAATTCTTTTAAAAATTCTCTAATAATCCATTTACTCCAAATCACTACATTGATTTATATTTACTATGAGTCGAAATTTACGGTTATTACAATTAATATATGTTTTAGTTAAAAAAATATTTGAATTATATTCATTAAAATTTTAAATTATATTTACCTTAAAAAGAGTACTTCTGGTTAATAAAAAATTATTTGTCATACTTTTAATTTTACACATAACAAATATGATGAAAATGTATAAAAATAATCTTATCTTAATTTTGATCTTTATACAAACCAAATATAAGATACGTTGGTACCAACTAATTTAATTCTACCTATAATCTTATATTATTCAATCCTAATGGAGGCCCAACAAGCTTGCCGAGCCTAAGTAGTGTCACTACTCGAAGGTTGTGACTTACGCCTTACACTTACACTTATACCACTTAGCAAATTTACTAAGTAATTTTTTCTTTTCAAATTATGGTTTGTGTTCGATGCCAGTATAATCACTAAGCGATTTTCACTTATCCTTTTTATTTCGATTCCACTTTATTAACTTATTCTTTGATCTAAAGGCAAGTTAAATAATTCCCTAGGGCATAAAATAATTATTTTTAATCCATAACATAGTCCTACCTAGAAAACAGATAGAAAATATCCCCTTTGCGTTTAGATATTTTCCCTATATAAGTTACCTGCAAGTTAATTCTATTTATCATGGCTCAATCATATCAACCATTTTCATAGTTCGCATCATATAATTAAAATAATTCAACGTATCCCTAACATTCACTTTGCACTTGTTACCATTAATTAAATACCATACCAGCAATCCTAATATCCGCAACTAATCATCAAATACTTGTTATATCATACAACCTTACTATCCACAACTAATCACCTAATACATATTGTATTCAAGATTGTAGTCGATAATCATATTGTTGTATCTAATTTGAACCTTAGAATCCCATCATTGCTAATCAAGAAATCAAACCTCAAACCTTGTTGAATCTGACTAGTAACATTAATACAATAAGAATCCTCCCTTTGAGCACTCCTAATCCGATCAATCAAATCTGGCTCAATTTGTAGACTAGTCGTTATACTATAAGTGTAAGAAGGAGTCATACTCAAACTAAGACTTAACTGCTCCAACAGATCATACTTCTTAACCATCATATACGATACTAAACCTGAGTGCTTTCTAGTCAAGGCATTTCTTACAACATTAGCTTTATCCTGGCGATAAAGTATCTTATAGTCATAATTTTTCAAAAGCTCCATCCATTTCTGTTGTCTCATATTCAACTATCTCTACGAAAATAAGTACTTCAGACTTTTATGGTCAGTGAACACTTGGAACTTACCATACAAATAATATTGCCATATTTTCAATGCAAACACTATGGCAGCTAGTTCCTGGGGATCATTTACAAGTAGGAGAGCTCTTTAAGAGATGGTGTAACGCTCTTAGAAGCTAGGATTTTTCGGGCTAACTTTTTTCCTTTTCTTACTATGTTTGTCACTTGCTCAGTGTAGCTAACACTTAACAAATAGATTACTACTCATTTATTTGTTTAAAACTAATTGTCTAAGGTCCCATTTAATTACCTCGTAATGTGTGCCAAATTCAAAACTAAAAAATTTTGTCCCTATATGTATACCTATTATCCATCCTCACATAACAACACAACAATATTTCAACCTATGGCACAATAATCATCTCAATATACCATTCCAAATAATTACAGTTCCACAAAATATAATATTGAGTTACTATTCATTACAAGGCACAATTATATATAAATCTCAATATAGTCCTATTACTTACATTCCAATCTGTGTACATTATGTAAACAAAAAGAAACTAAATGTCTGGGATATAAACAAAAGCAATAAGGAGGTTTATACCTAAACACAGAAGTAATAAGCTTGGTAGCACGCACATCGAGTTCTTAGTGCAGTGCTCTTGACTCAAGCATATCTGAAATAACTTGTGAGGGGAAGTAGGGGGTAAGCTAAAGCCCATTAAGAAGTATATATAAGAGATGCTAGGCTCATATTGTTTGAATGAATGTATGCGTATGCACAACAATCGAGGTTAAGTGTAAATCACACCATATGCATTATGACACATCTATTTGGAGATCTTAACTATCACGTCTCGTGTTAGGCCTTTAAAGGTATTTGTCAGATGAATGTTTTAAAACTCCTCATTTCCCCGTGTAATAACATCTACCTCATGTGGTTCCCACACTCACATATTCAATCAGGAAATGGATGCATCATGCATAATTGTCCATGCATCAAAATCTTATAGTTAAAAAATTGCATTTCGAAAACACTCAAACTTTTTCATATAACCACCTTTTGTAAAGCATACAAAATAAATACAATGAATGTAAAATCTCAATTTTAGTGTTCCAAAATAGTATCAAACATGAGATCTAATGCATAAGTATATAAATCAAAATAACTATTCTGAGACCTAATATTAATCCTAGATAGGGAATATAACCATAATATACTCATGGTAGCTAGCCATGGTCCACAATCCTTTCACAAGGGCATACTATATATGATCATAGATCTTCCTAGCACCATTGTATAGCTGGCCACTGGTGTCACAGTAGCGACTAGTTTCGTCATACCCCACATTGCCAAAAAGAAATTTCACAACATTTTTGAATCCACGCATGTACATATATAGGGGTCTTACCACACAGTGGCCATCCAACTATATATATCAACACACCCACATATATATCCAAATCATCATGCATATGTATATGTATAGGGTCCTGCCACATAGGTGACCATCTAACTATACATATATATGCCTACAATGTCCATGACATATAATTAGGGTACCATAAGTCTCAAAAACAAATATTTTACTTAGACAACCTTTATGATAACACATTATCACAACCAATAACACAATGAGTACATGTTCGTAAATCCCACTAAAGAATATAATTTATATGCATGGCTGTCAATCACATGATAAATCATTTCACTGTATTAAAAATGCTTGATGCATTACTTTAAAACAATGTATACACTTACAAAACACATGGATCTCAATTAAATATTTCTCATAGTGAGTATGATTAACATGTATCGTGCATGACTTAAGCTAACACTATATAGAGTACTCCGTATATCCTCAAGACTCCAAGTTTCTGTATTTATGATTGTACATAGTCTCACCAAGCCTATGCACATTTCAATATAACTCAACAAGATATTGATATAATTTTAATCACAATTACATTTAAGTGTTGATACTAAGATCCCCACCATCAATATGGGTCTTCTTAATATCCTTACAAATGTTCAAGTAATATTTTTAGTGAAAATCCATCACGCTATTTGATATTTACGCCAAGGCTTAACTAAAATCTTGCATTCACAATATCACCACTTCTTATTCATTTCCAACCTACATATATCACCTCAAATCCATATATGTATGTATAAAAAATATAATATAATCTATAAAATCAATTATATCATTAAGCCATAACTACCTATGATCACCTATTCACCATGACATATGAACATGATTAATCACTTGAACCAAATAATATAAATATAGTAAACTTTGTATAAAAACCTTATATTAATAAATACCAATATAACCAAACATCATCTTGCATATAAGTCTTACCTTTTGTGCCAAAGCTTAGTATTTAGCAAAATTACCTAGACACTTGGTTAATTGCCATTTCTTTGTACCTTCTCCTATTAGCACTTCTAAGCCTTGAGTCTCTAGAAGATCTTGTATTTTCTACAAGCAATACACCTCAACATTTTAATATTTTCATCATTTCACAAAGACATGACAAATCTAAATTGGTATCATCCTCAGCCTAAGGTATAATTTTCTTGCACTTAAAATGTCCTTGCTAGCTCTTATACTTCCTAGGTGCAAATATTAGGTAAGGGATCGATCTCTACAGTGAAGGGATCTATCTCCAGTTGGCACAATGGGCTGGAAGACTTTTTAGAAGTTAGGGATCGATCCTTTATCATGAAAACAGTGCACAACGGCTAGTTTTTTAGGGTTTCAACAGGAATAATTGCATTCAACAACCGTCCCAAGCAGTTAGTGGACAATAAATAGAGGCATTTATGAATATTAAAGCAAGAACAAGCACTCAACAATTTTTCTAAGCTTCAAGAGAAATTTCAAATTTGAAAAATCATCCTTTATATTTGATTTGTGATATCCCACCTTGTACACCATCCAATCACATTAATTTCTGCTATTCAAAGGGGTGTGCTAGCCTTGTAAGGTTATCTTGTAAGAGTAAGAGTAGCTTTGCAAGGGGATAGGTTGAGAAGGTTAATCCTAAGCCTTTAAAAGGAATTGCAAGAGGTCTCACCACACCTTGAAGTAGTTTGTACTTATTCACAAAGAAGAGTGGAATCAATCCCTTGATAAAAGGATCAAGGAGAGAGGACGTAGGCAAGAGATTGGCAGAACCTCTATAAATTCTATGTTTGCTTCTCTTCCCTTTATCTTTATTTACTGCATTTGCTTTATTATTGCATAATTTGCTTTATTATTGCATAATTTGCTTTATTTGTTTATTGAGCTCTTAAAAACTTAAAATTAATAATAAAACTGATTCACCCTCTTTTGGTAGAGCCAACAATTGGTATCAGAGCTTAGGCTCGAGAATTGATTTAGAGTAATTTTCATTGAGCATAAACGATCTAGATGGCTCAAAATAGTGTAGCTACACCCTTAGTAGGAGAGGGACACTCTATTGTTAGTCTACCACTCTTTAATGGTGAAAATTATGCATATTGGAATAATAAGATGATGTTATTCATTCAAGCTAATGACTATGAAGTGTGGAGAATTATTGTTAAAGGTCCACTAGTTCCTATTAAGAAAGTTGATGGGCAGGAAGTGCCAAAGAAAGATGATGAATGAGACACAAATGATTTTAGAATGGCACAAATAAATGCTAAGGCAGTGCACACACTCTTTTGTGCACTAGGACCTAATGAGTATAATAGAGTCTCACAATGTGAAAATGCAAAACAAATTTGGGATAAGCTATCAATTACTCATGAGGGAACCACACAAGTCAAAGAGACTAAAATAGGCATGCTCACTCAGGTTTATGAGTTATTTAAAATGAAGAGTGATGAAACAGTTAGTGACAATTTTTACTACATTTACTGATATCATAAATGGTCTCAAGTCCTTAAGAAAAACATACTCCAATGTTGAAATGGTGAAGAAGATTCTAAATAGCTTACTTAAATCATGAGAAGCTAAAGTTACAGCTATTGAGGAATCTAAGGATCCCCATACTGTTTCTCTAGATGAACTCATGGGATCTCTACTCACCTATGCGATGAAACTCAAAAGGAATCAAGAACCTCCTAAGAAAATTGGAGTTGCATTAAAATCCACCACAAATGAGGAATCCAAAGATGATCATAATGAAAGTGGTGATGATGAGGATTTAGAGATGGCTATGTTTGCAAAGAGTTTTAACAAATTCATGAGGATGAGAGCTAGTGGAAACTCCAGGAAACCTCCTAGGAGAGACTTTAGCAAAGGGGAAACAAGTAGGAAAGAAAAGGATCCAATCATTTGTTATGAATGTAAAAAACCTGGTCATATTAAATTTGATTGTCCTTTTTATAGAAAACAAAATGAGAAGAAACCAAAGAAGAAGGTAATGACGGCTACATGGAGTGATAATGACTGCTCCGATGAAGAGAACGTAGAAGATGAAGTAGCCAACCTTTGCTTTATGGCCATTGAAGATGAAAAGGTAAATTCCAACTCATTTGATGCTAATGAATATACATTTGATGAGTTGCAAGATGCATTTGATAATTTAGCAAATGAGTTTAAGTGCATGAATATAAAATATAAGAAAATGATTTCAAAATTGAAAAAGGAAAATGAGATGCTTATGACTGTCAAGTTAGAATGTGAGAAGAAACTAGAAAGTGCAAACCTAGAAATAGAAGAGTTAAATAAAAAGAACATTAATTTGCAAAATTCATTTTCTAGATTTTATATATGTCAACAAAAACTTGATCATATGTTAGAGACCCAAAGGACATTCTTTGATAAAGAAGAAGTAGGCTACAATGCATCAAATAAAGAAACTCATTTCAAAAATTTTCTTGCTAAAAATGAAAAATTTATACTGTGCACTTCATGTAATAAACTAGGACACTCTTCACAAGCATGCACATCTAGGAAGACCATCATTAGAGAAAAAAGAGCTATAAAGATTTGGGTGCTAAAGCATGTTTTAAATTCAAATGATGAGTAATTAAGAATGAAATGGATCCCTAAAGGATAAAAAATTATTAGTACTAACTCTCAAGGACTTAAGAAAATTTGGGCACCTAAGATAAAATTTTGATGTATTTGTGTGTAGGAGGAAGAGCATTGTTACAAGGCTAAGTCTACGGAGCATTGGTACTAGAGGTGGCAAATAGGTGGGTCGAATCGGGTTTAGGTTGGATGATTTTGGATCGAATCATTTTGGGTTAAGGAAAAATCGAATCATTTCAGTTTCGGATAAGGTCGAGTTTGGATCAATTTCAATTCGGATCAATTTGGGTTCGCATTAATTCAGGTTTGGATTAGATCGGGTTTAGGTCGTTGATTTTTTTAGTCAATTTGGGTTGGTTGGATTTGGATTGATTGGATAGGTTTATTGGGTTAAGCCTTGGTCATCTCGATGTGATTTATCTGGTATGGAAATCAACTAAAACCATATTTTTAAGAATTACAAAACTCATGAAAATAAAATTTTCTTCTTACATGACCTATAGTACAATTGGGATTGAAATAATCAAAATATTTAATAATTTGTATGATAGTTTTCTTTGTAATATATTTACCAATATTCATAAATTAATTACATTTTTTTCATTTTATTTTTATTATTTATAATAATTAATAACTTTATGAATTAAAGTGATTTAATAATCCCTACTAAATATCGTAAAACAGTACTATATATCTCTTTAATTTATCTTGATATTTTATAGAATAATTAGAGACATTAACTGTAGATGATATAACTTCTGGACTCTATTTTAGATTAGGCATTAAATAATTATACATTAGGTTCACATGAATGCAATATAAAAGTGAATATTTAAGTTTGACTAGATTAAAAAAATATATAACACTCATATTATTGAAAAAAATTATATTTTTACTATATTAAAAAACTTTGATAATTAATTTTAACATTTAAATATTTATTGATAATATTAAATTTAAGTTTGAATCTTTTCAAGTTTTGGTAAATTTAGATTCGGATCAATTTGGATTATGATCAATTTGGGTTCGGATCAATTCGGGTTCAAATCAATTCGGTTCGGGTTAATCTAAATTTGGATGAATTTGGGTTCGAATCAATTCAGGTTCGAATCCGGTTGGGTTTGGATTAATGTAAATTCGGATAAATTTGGTTTCGGATCAATTTGGATTCAGATCTGGTTGGATTTGGGTGTTGACTTTTTTAGCCAAATCAGATCGGTCGGGTTTGGATTCAGGTTAATTGGGTGGATTTTTTCCTATTGGGTCAAATTTTGCCACCTCTAATTGGTACCTTGATAGTGGATGCTCAAGACACATGACTAGTGACAAGAGCCAATTCAAGATCTTAAAGCCTAAAAGTGGTGGAGAAGTCACATTTGGAGACAACTCTAAAGGACAAATTGAAGGAATTGTCTCCATTGGTAACTCCTCTTCAACTGTTGAAAATGTCTTGTATGTTAGAGGTTTAAAACATAATTTGCTTAGTATTAGTCAATTGTGTGATAAAGGTTTTAAAGTTATGTTTGATGCTTTTTGTTGTAATGTTGTTATTGCTAAAACTAATCAAATTCTTTTCATAAGACATAGACAAGGACATATTTATATTGTTCACTTAGATGAGCTAAATAGCAAAAATGTATGCTTTATGGCCACAAAAGAAGATGAACCTTGGTTATGGCATAGAAGACTAGATCATGCTAGCATGCATGTTTTATCTAAATAACCAAAAAGGGACTTAGTCATAGGATTGCCTAACTTCATTTTGAAAATGATAAGGTATGTGAGGCTTGTGTAAGAGGAAAACACAAGAGTGTATCATTTAAATCTAAGAAATGTGTTACAACCTCTAGGTCACTCCAACTCCTCCACTTAGATCTTTTAGACCAACTAGGACCATTAGTTTAAGAGGAAAACACTATGGTTTTGTCATAGTTGATGACTATACTAGGTTTACTTGGGTGTTCTTTTTAGGTGTGAAAAATGAAGCCTTAGATAAATTCATCATTTTTTCAAAATTTGTTCAAAATGAAAAAGGTTATTTTATAACTAGCATTAGGAGTGATCATGAAAAAGAATTTGAAAATCTTGGTTTTGATACTTATTGTAATGAAAATGGAATTAGCCATAACTTTTCAACTCTTAGAACTCCTCAACAAAATAGGGTAGTTGAAAGGAGGAATAGAACCTTAGAAGAAATGGCTAGAACCATGCTTTGTGAAAACAATTTGCCAAAATATTTTTAAGCTAAAGCTATTAACACTACATGTTATGTTATAAATAGAGTTATGGCTAGGCCCATTTTAAAGAAAACCCCTTATGAACTTTATAAAGGAAAAAGGCCTAACATAAGCTATTTTCATCCATTTGGTTGTAAATGCTTTGTTTTGAACAATGGAAAAGACAATTTAGGAAAATTTGTTGCAAAAAGTGATAGAAGTATTTTTCTTGGTTATTCTTTAAATTCTAAGGCATATAGAGTTTTCAACAAAAGAACAGTAGTTGTAGAATAATCAATTCATGTGATTTTTGATGAGTCAAGTTCTTCTAGTAGAACTAATCTTGATGATGAAGTAGAAATATTTGATGAACCACTAATTGATCCATCTCAAGATAAAGATGTTAGGGAACAATTAGAAGATCTTGATATAAATAAGAATGAGGAGTCATTGGAACAAGAAATAATTGAGAAAGAATCATGATGTCCTAGAGAACTTAGTTATGTAAAGAATAATGACATTGTTAGAGATCCAAATATTGGTGTTAGAACTAGGCCATCATATAGAAATATATGTCAACATGTAGCTTTTGTATCACAATTTGAACCAAAGAATGTGCATAAGGCTTTAAAAATGAAAATTGGATTATGGCTATGCAAGAGGAATTAAATCAATTTGAAATAAGCAAAGTATGGACACTAGTGGAAAGACCTAAGGATCACCCAATTATTGGAACTAAATGGGTATTCAAGAATAAAATCGATGAGAATAGTATAATAGTTAGAAACAAAGCTAGATTAGTAGCACAAGGATATAGATAAGAAGAAGGAATAGACTATGATGAAACCTATCTCTGATAGCTAGACTAGAAGCCATTAGGATGCTACCTGCCTTTGCATGTTACAAGGATTTTAAACTATATCAAATGGATGTTAAAAGTGCTTTCTTAAATGGTTACATAAATGAAGAGGTTTATGTTGAGCAACCTCTCAGTTTTGAAATTCTAAAATTTCCTAATCATGTTTTCAAACTCTCAAAAGCTTTGTATGGATTAAAACAAGCTCCTAGAGCTTGCTATGAAAGACTTTAAAAATTTTTTATTGAAACAGGTTTTGCAAGAGGCAAAGTAGATACAACCTTGTTTATCCAATCTAAGGGTAGTGACTTATTAGTGGTTCAAATTTATGTAGATGATATCATTTTTGGATCCACAAATGAGTCATTATGTAAAGATTTCTCCAAATTAATGCAAGGTGAATTTAAAATGAGCATGATGAGAGAGCTAACCTTCTTCCTAGAACTTCAAGTTAAACAATGTAAAGAGGGTATTTTTATAAATCAAGCTAAGTACACTAAAGACTTGCTCAAAAGATTTGGAATGGATGAGTCTAAACCTCAATCCGCCCCTATGAGGACAAATATCAAGCTTGACAAGGATGAAGGAGGAAAATGTGTAGACACTAAACTATATAGGTCTATGATTGGTTCATTGTTATATCTCATTACTAGTAGACCCGATATAATGTTTAATGTATGCTTGTGTGCTAGATTTCAATCATCTCCTAGAGAATCACACTTACAAGTTGTACAAAGAATCCTTAGATATCTTAAAGACACTTCTTCCTTAGGATTATGGTATCTTAAAGATTCTACTTTAGGATTATGGTATCTTAAAGATTCTACTTTTGTTCTCCATGCTTATTCTAATACGGATTTTGGTAGTTGCAAAGTTGATAGGAAAAGTACATCCGGGACTTGTCAATTCTTAGGAAATAAACTCATTTCATGGTTCTCCAAGAAAAACAAAATATTGTAGCTCAATCCACAACCGAAGTTGAATATATTGCTTCCGGAAGTTGTTGTGCTCAAGTATTGTAGATTAAGCAACAAATGAGTGACTATGGAATAGAAATGAATCAAATTCCTATCAAATGTGATAACACTAGTGCTATCAACCTTAACAAAAATCCCATACAACATTCTAGAACTAAGCACATTGAAATAAGACACCACTTTATAAGAGATCATGTGCAAAAAGGTGATATTGTCCTAGAATACATAGATACCTTGCCCCAATTGGCTGATATCTTCATAAAACCCTTGGATAAAGAGAGATTTTGTACACTTAGAGGTGAATTAGGTCTCATGAATGCTCCTTGAACTAAATTGACTTCCTTGTGATTTTGAATGAATGGCTTAAGTTGGTTGTGATGAATGCAGGTCAGGAATTTAGATAATATATTAACCACTTGCTATTCATAGGCTGAACTTGCCATATTTCTCTTAGTTGTTAGGATGAATTGTTCAAATATGCGTTTGATCATGTTGTAAATTCCATGTTAATTCCTTACCATTTAGCTCTTTTGATAAAGAATGTTGATCTGGCTAAAATTCACTTCTCATGTTTTGAACTTCCTCCAAAACACAACAAAATGGTTTTCAATGACCTTTCCACATGTTTTTGCCTTTTTTAAGTCACACAACATGCTTTTCAATTTGCTCAAATCTAGTTTTGACTTTAAAATACTAAAAATGCACAACTTCGCTTATTTTCAAATCATTTTTCTGCATAAAAACTCAGGCAATTGACTGAGGGATCGATTCCTCAAGAAATAAGATTAATTCCCTATGTTTTCAAGCTAAATTACTAGGTTTTAGCTATGAGGGATCGATCCCATGGCTCCCGAATGTGTGGTCCTGCATTCTGCTTGGAAGGGATAGATCCCCTCGGGACAGAATGCACGAATCGTGCCTTTTAAACCATCGGGTTTCACTTCCCATGCTCACTATTCATCTTCCCTTTCACGCAGACCTCTCTTCCACCATTTCTTCACATCCAAACTTCCAAAATCACTCATTTCTCAACCATATCTCGCTATTCCTTCACCGTTCTTCATCATTTTCATTTCCTTTTCACTTACACCTCATTTCCAAAAACTTACTATTTTTACAAGTCCCTCTTTCTCTCACTCATACCCACGCCACTTGACCCAAAATTCCAATTTCTTGCATTTCTTCATCAAATTTCATTATTTCACTTGCATTTTCATCCTTTTCATCATACCTTTCAAACCCACTTCATATTCTTGCATAAATTTTCTTTCCATCTCATTTTCACGTACCTAAAACCCATTATTTTTGTCCAACTTCTCGGTCCCATAACTTTTAATTCCTTTCACTTTTCATCACTGTTCTTTCATCAAAATTGTTGTTTGTGTGCTAATTTATGGTTTTATACTGTTGGGTAGTTCTCCATTCCCTCATAAACTCATCCACACATCACCAAAGTAGTGGCCATCACTTGTTTGACGAAATTTCTCAGAGTTTTTTTCCTCACTTCTCACACTCAAGCCTTGCTCAAAATGGCTCATCGTGTTAAACATACTGCTTAGAGGCGACGAGCTCCCTCCTCTTCCACTTCCTCCGTACCCACTGCCTTCAACCGGAGTTTACAAAATGTGGAAGAGAAGAATAGATTTAATGAGAAATTCGCCAATATGCGGATCAAGCATTGGCGACCAATGAAATTTGAATTCTTAAAGGAAATCGAATTCCCATATCTCACCAAATTCAAAGCCTACCATTAGACCCGTTTTTTGAAAATCAACACTTCGATTCCATGAAACATCGTTCGGGCGTTCTTCTCAAACGCCAAACTTATCATGAGTCCTAATGATCCATGCCGAGTTGTGGGGATTAGATCGTTTGTCATGGGAAGGCATGTTGAGGTTTCCAAGCAATCACTCTCTTATGCCTTCCATATTCCCAAAGGCGGTCTTACCTATGAGAATGTCGAGGTTCCATTGGAGTTTGCCATTACTGATGAGCATGCTAGTGACTTTCTTGTCTTCGCATGCCTATAACATATCATCATTTCATGGAATCTTCATCCATTCGACACTAAATATTGTCAAGTTCGTAAGCTTGATAGATTTTGGCTTCACCATATCCATTCACTCGATGGCATTCAGCCCGACCACCTTCATTTCATCCTACATGACTGGGTGAGAATTGTCCAAGGTGGTGCCAAGACAATCGTCTTTCCTCAGCCCTTAGCCTACTATCTTCTCGAGCAAGGCGTTGACTGTTCCTGCGAAGCCGGTGTTCTTTCGGATTCGAGTACCACCATCAATATTGCTACGCATAACCTTAGGTGGTATTTACGTAGGAGAGGTGATGACTTCAAATGGAAGAAATGTCATGAACATCCAGCATCTCCCGAGCATGATCCCGAAAAGGAAGCCACTGAGGGACCTTCTTCTTCCGCTCCATCGGGCTCTTCTTTTGACTAGATCATGCTCATGCTTCAGCAAATGAACACCTCTCAACAAACTTTCCAGCAGGACGTCACTTAGAGGTTCGATCAGATTGATGCTCGTCTTGATAGGATGGAAGAGACACAGGCTGTATTGTATGATGAGCTCCAAGATGTTTGCATGCAGCAGGACGACTTTATTGAGCAGTACCACATGACCTTTCCTAAGAGGTGTTGACTTAGATATGTTTAAAGTATCTCAGCCCTTCAGACTTATTGACTTGTTAGATTAGTTAGCCTAGACTACTTGTTACTGGTTGTGATTATGTAAGACTAGTTTGTTATGTTTACTTTATGACTTCTTAGGATTCTAATTCTCTATGGTACTATCTTGGCTTATGTTTATATCTATGGCATTGATTATATTTATGTTGCTTTAAATTGCCAACTTCTCTATGCTGTCTATTCTTTCCATACATACTGTGTTAAGGGGGAGTTTATATATGCGTTTCCACTTCTATATGATTTTTGCTATGACAAAAATGGGGAGAAGTAGTGTGGTAAATTTTTATACAAATTTCATGCTTAGATTAGGGGGAGCAAATCATGAGGGGGAGTAGCATTTGTTTTGCAAAAATATATTGAAAGCAAATTTACCTTAAGTTTTGTCATATCAAAAAGAGGGAGATTGTTAGCTTTAATTTAACAAGTATTTTGAAATGACAAAAACTTAAGTAATGCTAAATGTTTTCTCTATATTGTAAATTTGCTTAAAATGGACACAATGATAGAAAATCCTTTAAACAAAGTTTTGAACTGAAATTTTCAATTGAGAAAGTTAAGAAAATTGAAAGAATGTTTTTGACCTAAAGTTAAAACACAAAAACACATCATTTTATCCCAAAACAGCCAACAAAAAGGTGCAGGAAGGCTTGAGGGATCGATCCCCAGATGACAGAAAAGATCCCAAGCTGGCAGAGCACTTCCTAGGTGCAAATATCAAGTAAGGGATCGATCTATACAGTGAAGGGATCTATCCCCAGTTAGCAGAATGGGCTGGAAGACTTTTTAGAAGTTAGGGATCGATCCTTTATCACGAAAATAGTGCACAACGGCTAGTTTTTTAGGGTTTCAACAGGAATAATTGCGTTCAACAACCGTCCCAAGCAGTTAGTGGACAATAAATAGAGGCATTTATGAAGATTAAAGCAAGAACAAGCACTCAGCAATTTTTCTAAGCTTCAAGAGAGAATTCAAATTTGAAAAATCATCCTTTATATTTGATTTGTAATATCCCACCTTGTACACCACCCAATCACATTAATTTCTGCTATTTAAAGGGGTGTGCTAGCCTTGTAAGGTTATCTTGTAAGAGTGAGGGTAGCTTTGTAAGGGGATAGGTTGAGAAGATTACTCCAAGCCTTCAAAAGGAATTGTAAGAGGTCTCACCACACCTTGAAGTGGTTTGTACTCATTCACAAAGAAGAGTGGAATCAATCCCTTGACAAGAGGATCATGGAGAGAGGGCATAGGCAAGAGATTGGCTGAACCTCTATAAATTCTATGTTTGCTTCTCTTCCTTTTATCTTTATTTACTACATTTGCTTTATTATTGCATAATTTGCTTTATTTGTTTATTGAGCTCTTAAAAACTCAAAATTAGTAGTAAAACTAATTCACCCTCCTCTCAATTAAGCCAACAGTTTGGATATGTGAATTGGAATTGGGTTTATAAACTATGTTTTCATGCAAGGATGTTAGAGTAAACTATACCATTATATTGCTAAAATTTCATAAAACGAACTAAACCTTCTTAACTATTATCTATTAGGGTATTTATACTTCAAATACCACAAAATTAAGATTTTGGGGGGTTAGAGTTCAAAAGTTCATAAACGTGCATAAATTTTGTAACTTCATTTTTTGTAGCGTTTTTAACGATTTTCATGTTGTTAGTGCCATATCTATGTTCTTATATTTCTGTTATGTGTAAATAAAATATTTCGGACAATTATTTCTAAATTGAGAATATTTGGTGAATTTTTATTCTTTAATTGTACTAATTCCTGATTTGAATGTTTTATGGATTGACTGAAGATTTATGTTATTGAACTTATCTCCGTAAATTAGTATGGATTGTTTTATGAAATGTTTTGAGACTGTTGGCCTTATAGCTACTTACGAGCACATGCACCCTATTGTTATTATAGTTGAGTGATCCTGATCCCATCATTCAATGTCCCAAATAACACCTGGCCCGTGTACGTCTTTGGACAACCTTTTGACTATGGTCATATGTCGTTATGCATGAGTCTATTAGGTGATGCATTGTCTCCACTGTTTAATTTTCACAGGGGTGGTAAATCCCTGGTTAACATAGATTTAGGCACTCCCAGAGTTAAATTATATTTTATGACTTTAGAATGTTATGCTCATTAAATATATTTTTTGAATACCATTACTGTTTATAGAAAATTGATATCTGTACTATTTATGGAGAAAATATTTTAAATTGTTTATTTGGAATGTCAAATGAATTGCTAAGTATTGTTTATGAACAATTACTGAACTATGTATATTTATTGAACTACGCACTTTCAATAGAAATTCTTATAGTCAGATTTAGATGTCGAGATAAGTGAGGTGCTCCAAAGCATTCTTTTGTACTCAACTTGGTTATCTAACCGATTATAGTATCTTTTCCCACACTGTGCTTAATTTGTGTGATTCATGTTTTCTATGTATAAGAGTGTATTTTGATAACTGCATATAGTTATGCGTAGTATCAACTTTTTTATACGAATCTCTTAGTGGGCATAAACTAACCTGCCCTTATTCTCTTTCCAGATTATTTCCAGTAGTCTCTTGATCTGGATTTAGGAGGATTTCTCTTTTTAGCATCCCTCACGTGGATTCTTGTTTTTTGTAAAGGTATATGAAATTACTTTTATATGTTCGAACGTATATGTACAGTACTTTGAGTATATGTAAAAACTACAAACTTTGTATCATATTAGTGAAAAAAATAAAAAAAAATAAATAAGAGACATAGAATAAGCTTCGTACTATGATTGCACTTTGTAATTAGCATTTATTCAAGTAATGAGAATGAAGTTACAAGTCTAGCAAATTTAGCAATAGATAATCCTTGAAATAAATTTAGAAATCTTATAATGAGTTCAAGAATTTTAGAAGAACAAATAGATGCATGTATTCCACAAAATACATATGTATAATTGTTTTGATAAAAACGAAGACACAAGTATATTAAAAGAAATGTAGTATACTTGGATATTAAAGTAGTTAAAATAAAATAAAAAGGAATACATATATATATATATGTATACGCATATTGAGTATTAAATATGTATATATATATATATAAATTTTAAAAATAAAGGAGGAATATATATATATATATATACACTTACCTATATTAAAAATGCATTAGACATGAACGTATGAAAATATGTATATGTATATATATATATATATATATATATATATATATATATATATATTAATGTTTAAAATATAAGTACAAATATATATTACATGTAAGTAGTATAACAAATAAATAAATATATATGAATACATATATTAGATATATATATGTATAAATATATATTATTATATAAAGATAATTATAATTATTATGAGTATAGATAAATGAAATAAGAATTAAAAAAATAAAAATAAAACAAAGTTGAAAATTATAAAAACAAAAACAGAGATTAAAATATGTGTTAATGGAGTTTGATGGGACTTTCTCCTATCAAATTCCACTAACACCATCGGCTATCTCACTCCAAGCTTCTCAGAGAAGCTTGGTAATTAAACAAAAGAAAAGAGAATGTAAACAGAGGAGGGAGGCTCGGGTAGAACTAGAAAAAAAATCATAAAAGAAATTAGAAAATTAAATAAAATTAATTTTTCATAAAATTAAATGTTGATTAAATTGATAAAAAAGGGATCAAATAATTAACTAAATAGATTAAAATAATGTTATAACTTACAAAATTCTGATGTGGAAAATCAGATTTATTATGGTGGCATAAAAAGGAAAAATTAAACAAATAAAATAGGCAAAAATACATTTTTTATAATTATAAAAAAATGTTATTAATTAAATTAAATGTTGGCCAATGGAATAAAGCCAACACATGCCACTTTCTCCTCTTAATTTCCGGCCATCGTCATCTGCATCTTCATATCATCATCACCAAAAAATTTGCTGGTCTGTTTTTGGTTCATCGTGTAGTCTTCCCTCCAAAGCAGAATTTCCATTTTTCTTCAGCAAAATAAACCCTTACCTCACAAGCTTCCAAAACCCTCAAAGAAGTCAGCTCAAAACCCTCAAACGGAAGCAGAATCACGTGGCCAGATTTCTGTTCAGTACAGGTAAAGATTCAGCAGTAATTTTTGAGCTCCTTATTCTTTAATTTTTGGCTTTAAAGATCAAGATTATTATGTTTATAACTTTTATTTGAAATAATAGCATGCATAAGTTAAGTTAGGGTTTCGGTTGTGAGGGTTAGAAGAAGGAAGAGGGTGTTTGATGATGATGATTCACGTGAGGAAAACAAGCTGAGTATAAAAACGTCGATGGACAGAATTTATATGATTAGTCAAGAAATGTTTGAACTTAGCTTGAGGCAGGGGTCTACATGAATCATAGGAGGAAAAAGATGACCATGTGGAAAAAGGATGCAAAGTTTGCATTTTGGGTCAAAAATTGTGGCTGATGGAAGAAATAGACTGGCTGCTGTACAGCCATACGTGGGAAAGAAAATGAGGCTGTTCGGTGCAGCCAAAATGGAAGAAAATTCAGAAGGGTTTGGTTGACTTTGAGCGCGTGAAGGCTGAACTTTTGGCAGCTTAGAACGTACTAAGTGTGGTTATATTATAGAGACTAATGGGAACCAACGTGGGCTGAAATAGAAATGAAAGAGTAAGCTGTCGGTTTGGACAAAGAAATAAAATAAAAGGAAGAGCTGCCTGAAAATTTGAGTAAATGAGATATTCTTCTAATCTTACGATATTTATTTATTAAGTATGAAAATGAAATTATGATAAATTGAACCAAATGGGCACTCTATGGATGAATGATTGATTTAATTTCAACTTGATATTCAAATTTGGAATCTATGTTTTGTTTTGGGTTGCAATTAAAACATTCAGTTTAATTGTTATATAAGGAGAAAAATTCTGGAAAAATTATGGTGGATAGCCTTTTAAGTTAGGAGAAAGTAGGTTTTGAAATTTCTTGATTTGGATTTCTATAACTTGAGATATGTACAAATGAGTACAGGGTACTCTGTCAGAAAAACGTGAATTCTAGTCTTAAATTTGAAAAATTGTAGAAAATAGCCTAAATTGAGTTAGGTTTCAAGTCTTACATTTCCAGAAAGGTAGTGGAGGTAGGATTATTATGGTTTTAAGTTTGCACCAATTGGATATGCTGATAATTAAATATGGAGTATTTTGTACAAGTAGGTCAGTGTAACACTGTGCCTGAATACTGCTAGAAGATAGTGCAACTTTGAAAAATTGCTAATGTTGATCTAGGAAGAATTAAATCATGAACCTTACATTTCTAGATAGGGAAATGAGTTAGCTTTCATCTAGTTTTGGAATTTGTGGATTTGGAATTATGTAGCTTAAGCTATGTACATATGAATGCAGGATACTGGCTGTAAGGTACAAACAGCCTAGTGTCAAATTCAAAAATTCCTAGAAAATAATTCAGATGGAGTTTGATTGCAAACTTTACATTTTCAGAAAGGTAAATGAGTCAGGATTGATATGGTTTTGGGTTTGTACAAATTACATATCCCTATAATTAGTAATATAAATTTTAATGAACAGAGGTTAGGAAACTATCCTACCTAATGTGTCAGATTTGGACCAAAGTTTGGAAAATTATTGGAAATGGCACAAGATGAATTAAGAAGTAAGCCTTATACTTCCGAATAGGGAACGGAGTTAGAAGTAATGTAAAATTTACGGATTAATGATTAGATTCTGAAATTTTTACAAAAAGCTAACAAGGATGCTTTAAAAGGGTTTTCAAGGTAAAGTAAGGCCTTGTAATATTTTGTTTAAAGTCTAATTACATATATATGTATTTATATATATATATATATATATATATATATATATGTCTAAATGCATATGCTTATGCATAATATATATTTGTACGAAGAAAGAAAAAAATGGGATGAGCATAGATAAACAAATATATATTTATAATATATATTGGAATATACATATAGATATAAACACAAAGATGCTTAAAACATATCTATATATATATATATATATATATATATATATATATGTATATAAGGACTCGTACCATGGGTATGTCGTAATTGACGATAAGGAGGTAGCTTTAGATTAATAGTTACTCGAAATTAATATCATTTAAGGCCCTTATTTTAAGTATGTGATTAAGCACAATGATGTAAACTTATCAAAATGTTAATAGATTATATGTAGCAAAGCGGAACGGTGTAGAGGCTTGAGTACAGACTCGGAAGCGCGAAGAGGATAATTACTAAGCCTCGAGGTAAGTGGGTTAAGTAAGCCTTACTAATGTCATCTGTAACGACCCGTTACCACATTTTTCACCTTATTTTACGCAACTTATCCGGTTGGGCTGTCTGTGATAATGTTAAACTTAATGTTAAACAATTTCATATAATAATTAATATTATATACATCCCCTATCTTACTCTATAAGTAAGTAGTACTGTACATATGTCTAAATACAGAAAATAATTGATCATACCTCATAAATCTCAGTCGGTAGTCATAATCCACAAATGTCAGATCTCATAATCATCAAAACCTGAAATGTTAATATTGGGGAGTGAGCAAACCACGGCTCAGTAAGAGAGTTATATGTCACACTTGATATTCAGCTATCTATATGTTGAAAATATTTTTTTTTCCTTTAAAATCTTCCTAACTGGCTCTAGGCTCACATGTAGGAAGGATAATACAGTCGGCTAGGGATCCAGATAAAATAAGGTACGCATTTTAGAATACCATACTTGTTCCGGAACCTAGAAGCGACTGTAGAGAATATTAATTTCGTTGTTTTCAAAACGATATAATTTTCGTTTTTCCACAGAGTAAACCACTTATTTCTTTTCACTTCAGTATACTTTAAAACACGTGACTGTTTAGAAATAAAAACAGTGGTTTACTTCTCTTCTCCTCTCTTCAATACAGTAAAAACAGTATAGTATAATGATTTGTAAATATCCAATCATAGGATAATTTCTTCTTCGATTATCTCTATCTTAGAAATAATTCTTATGTTATTCTTTTAGAATAAACATTTATTTCTCTTTTCAAATCAGTAACCGTATCATACTAAAACCTCGTAAGAAATGCATTTAAAATAGTCATAGTATCGATATATGCAGAAAACAATTGTCATAATAATGCATTTCATACTTTGAATCATTGTATGAATTCTTTAATACATACATTAAAAATTCATACTTGTTTCAAACATGCATCATACTTTAGAAACTTAACATCATAATTAATAAAAACTTATCATACAGTTCATGGAGACTAGGCGGAATCATATAAACAGTATGTGGTTCATGACACTTACTTCATCCTCCGAAAAGGGAACAGAACATCATCCCTCGAAGAGGGAACAGAATACCTATGGCCATGGTATGGGCTGTAGGCCTAATCAGGGTCGTACAGTGAACATTGCACCACGAAGGACCAACATACCCACAAGGGATAAAAACATGCACAATTTGGGCGAGAACATGCACGACGTGGGCTAAACATATGCCACAAGGGATGGAAACATGCACAATGTGGCAAGCATGACAAGCAATAACATAAGCTATAGGAAGGCCTTAGTCTCAAATCTTACTTATGTAACTTCTTAAATTATACATTTGGTACAAAATAGTAAGGACAGGGCGTGCTTGGGTCTAAGTTAGCCAGGGGTTTGCCACTCCGATCACTGTTTCGAAAAACATACTTATTTACTTTCATACATAAAAAGCTTATTGAAAAATATGCATAGAAATCATAATGTTCGTTTAGCTAATTATCAAAAGACTATAGGAATTAATTTCGGAACGAAATTCATGCTTGAAACATTTCTTTATAAATTGCGATAAAGACAGTTTGCAAAATCATCACTAAAAATATAGAAGGGCAAAACTGTCCTTTTTTCACCATAAAACACATATGTATGCTTTTCCGTGCATTTAATCAAAAACATGGTTTTATAATTATCGGAATTCAAATAGATTATTTTTATAATTTATGAAAATAAAATATTTATTTTCTAACTTTAAATTCCCATCACCATGTTTTCTTTTAAAAACACTTGTAGAGACCTCTAGTCTCGAAAACATTGTTGTTCATCATTTCTTAACCTTTATGGAATTTTCATAATTAATTATTTCAATAATTAAAACTATAAAGATTTTATATGAAATCAAGTGAATATTCATAAAAATATTCACTTCAGTTTCTTTTTCATTTTCTTCTCGTTTCACGTGAAATATCACCTACAGGATGAAATTTCGGTGATTTCCTTTTTACCATTCACGAAAACATGAATATTTTAAAATCAATTATCATTATATTTATGTTTTATGAAATTTACTTAATTTCTTGATTTTCGTACCTAAAAATCGTTTCACGTGAAATCAAATCATTTATTATGATTTTCGGTGATATTCGGTAAATTTTAGTAATTATTCGATAATTTTTCGTTAGTATAACGGCTGCCGATTTGGCTAGCCTCCTGCACGGAAAATACAGTTTATATTTCTCAACTGGTATTTCACCACAATTTGAAACCGATAAATCACCACAAATTTCAAAACTAATCATTATCAATTGCATTTATAAATTAAATGCATAATTTAAAACATGTGGCCGAATATCCTTACAGGCGGCACATGTCTCCCTTACCTGTTTCGGGTCGGCGACTGCGTCTCGAAGGTCGCACCCATGTTCACCTCGCCTGATTCCATCGGCTTGATCATCGAGGGAATTTTCTGGAAATTAAATTCTAAAATTTAGAATTTTTTTCATAATTATTTAAATAAATAAATTATTTAAATAATTTAACATTTTTCGGGATTTCTTACCAATTCCCGTAATTCTTAGGATTTCCCATAATTTTCGAATTGTCGGGAATTTTCCAAATTCCCAGAATTCCTATTTCTCTTTCTCTTTCTTCTTTTCTTTTCTTTTTCTTTTTCCTTTTTCTTTTCTTTTTCTTTTTCAGCTGGACTGGTCATCCCCCTTCACCGTCGATTCTCCTCCGGTGGTCGGTTTTCCGGCGGTTCGGTGGCTCAGCAATTGGCCGGCACCACGGTGAAGTTGGATCTGGCCTTCGTTCGATTTGGATCGGCGGTACGGCGGCGAATCTACTCGGTTTACCTTCGGTTTCTTCTCCTCCTTCGTCGGCCTTCCTCCACCGTTTTCCGCCTCAACCGTGGCCTCCTTCCTCTTCCTCTTCCTCAGGAGATGCTTCAGTTGCAGTGGCGGTGACCAATTTGGCCGGCGCCGCCCGTTCCTCTTTTTTTCCTCTGTTCTCGGTTTCGTCGGTTTCCTTCGATTTTCCTTCCTTTCTTCAGCCGCCGGTGGGTTCCTTCCTTTCCTCTTTGGCTGACGACGACGTCCCTTCCTTTTTCCCTCGCCAGCAGTGGCAGCTCTGCCACCGTCGATTCTGGCTGGGAAGGATCGGGTTTCTTCCCCGATTCTTCCTTCTGTTTTTCTTCTTTTCTATTTTTGTTTTTTTCTTCTTTCCTTATTTAGTATATAAGATACTATATACTATATATTATATACTATATAATATATTTTATACATATAATATATACTACATATTATACATATATTATTTCATATATAATATAATACAATATATATTATATATAAAATATATATGTATATTTATATGTTTTAAATTTAAATAACTTATATATATATTTTCAAACTTCAATGTAAATCAATATTTACATTTCTCAATTATATGCATATATATTTTTATATATAATAAGAAATTATACTGAAATATATATGTATTATTTAACTTTATAAAATAGTATATATACTTATATATACCCATGTATATTTAATATATACTATATATCATATTGTATTTAAATACATATGTATTTGCATGAAAATACATTTATATAAATATAATTATATAAATATATTTCATATTTCTTTTCTCATTTTCTTATTTAATTTGGATTTTCATTTGTCCAAATTAAATTTCTCTTCTTTATTATTTTTCGAATTCACAAATATTCTTATTTCCAATTTAACTTCCTTCATTCGAATCTCCAATATTCCTTATTTTCCAATAAATGAAAAATTTATGGTTATCACATCCTCCCCACCTTAAAAAATTCGGTCCTCCGAATTTAACTTAAGTCCAAAGGTGGTACATGCTGTATACTTAAGACTTTATCCTTTAGATCAACTTTTATATAATTACTACCAGCATACTTTTAACATCAAAATAGTTTAGACCACTACATGCTGTCTTTCATCATATATGTCTATACTTTCGTAAGTTCATTTCTCAAATCGGGAGTTATTCATTTCATTTCTCTTTTCACATAAGAGTCCATACACAGTATTCTTTTTATATCATAGTTGATGTATGCTGTTCATCATTCATTCTTCTCACTTAGCGCCAAGTCGACATAATTTGGTACTATCATGTATTCATGTCAATCAATTATATGTAAGTGTCCCAGTAGCTTTCACATCTCATGCACACGCTCTCTTAATATCATGGAGCGTTTACATCTCACGCTTATATATATATATATATATATATATATATCAGTATGGAGCGGTGCTATCAATACACTTGGGATTTCAAAGCCTTTTGCTATCTCTCATTTGCATATGGCAAGTCAAAAACTCCTATCACATATAAGGCTCACTGGAACTGTACATACACATTCACACCGTTTAATACTTATACTTCGACTAAGGCATTAGAGAATCTAAGATTCTGATAATGGAAAGTGATTTTATTTAGATCTTTAATCTTTAATCACTTCTATATCATCATTTCTCTTTTGGACTCTTTATTGTCCACAATATTCATTTTCACACTTATTCCACCAAGGCTGCATCTCATGCAGACTTTACTATAGATTATCTCTTACAATCACAAATCATGAGAATCATATTCTCTTCAGGTAGTATGGTCTTTAAATTTATTTTCACAATTTAGATTCCACAACTGAATCCTCAATTTATACATTTAATCACCACATAATCTATATACTTCCACCGTTTCTATCATGTTACGGTGGTTATATGTATAATCATTTTTCATTTATATACTGGCAGTAAAATAACACGTGTCATTCATTTTACTCTTTTGAGTATTATTACTTTCACTTATCAAATCTAACTTGATTTTTTTTGCCACAATTATGTGATAACCAACACAAATCACTTTCAGTCTTACCTTCGGGAACTGTTTCATATTGATGTTCCCTTCTCATCATGCAAACTTATTTCCTTATTCCACTTTCGTTTTTGTTTTCATAATCCAACTTTTATCCTTTTATCTTTTTTTTACTCTCATCCTTTTAGTCGATTTTCTCGATTTGGTATGGTACTATACTGCTAAGATCTTTTAAAATATTGCATACCATCTTTTCTTTACGTTTATCCATTTACTGACTTTAATTTCTTTAATTATGTAGTAGAGCAGCTAATTCCATAACTCTTTTATATATTAGCATTAGTATCTAGCTAGACTCATTATTTTCGTATCTCGATCATTTTCTTTATTATAGACAGATTCACTGTCACTTGTCGTCTCGAGATCATATATCTCAGGAGGAGATACTATCTAGCCAAATCTCTTAATTACCAATCTTAACATAATTCCAGAGTCTTTAAGAGTTTAAGGGTTATACCACAATGCTGCTCATTTTCCATTTGTACTTTAGACTCTATTAATATCTCCTAAATTTATTCATGTAAGGATGCCTCGTTTCTTAGGCTTATATACTTGACAAGGCAACTCATTAACCTTGTAACCTCAATAGGAACTCGTAAAATTCACTCTGAGTTCTAATCATCATCTTATGGACATTTCATCCTTGTGTCCTTTCATTTACACTGTCTATTCTCAAGGTAGAGACATCTACTATTCAATTCATTTTGACACACACTCTACCTTGATTTCATTATTCACTCATTTACAGTACTTCATACAGTACATCAAGTTGAAATGCCTATCTCAAATAGTCCGGTTTTATAATTAAATATTCATTTAATACCTCAAAAACAGTATAAATGTATAGAACCTCAATCAAACGTACTTCTATGGATTTCATCAATTTTGTTTTCTAATCACTTTCTCAGTCATATTATGTAATTATTTCACTTTTCATAATATTCAACGATCCCGTAATAAACATCTAATTCGATACACTCTTAATTCAGGCCCTTACCATTAATATTCGGGCCAATCATTTTGCAACGCTCCAGTACACTCTTATCAGATCGCATTGTGTAAGGCCTCGGCCCGTCCGCCGTTCGCCTGTACACATCTGTACTGTCCTCTTTGAGAATGCCCAGCCCTTCACTAGGTCACTCACCATTCGCGTCCCTAATCTACGTGTAAGTGGAAGTCAGTATTAGGGATCGTTATATTCATATAACATCCTCTATGCTATTAATAATTCCATTACTATTAAGGGATTCAAGATTAACTTGATTTCATCACTATTCAGAGCTTTGCCTAACATAAGGGCATTTTCGTCATTTCGACATTTATTTCTTTCTCCTCAGTATACATTTGAATCATGAACTGATCATCTATATGCTGATAGTATCCTTCTTGATACTTATACCAGCAATTTAGATCTCATTCGATTTCGACAGTGGAGTTCACTAAAATCCACAATTGGATTATTTTACATGAAATGCAGCTTTACATCGTCAATTTCTTTGTCAAATCAATCAATTCCAACTTCTGTTGGTCTATTCTGACCCCTTGTAACATTTTGGAGGTAAGGGTATTTTGGTCATTTTTGGTCAAAAATTTTCTCTCTCTTCAAATTACCCTCAATCGGTGATCTTAAAATCTATTTAATGATGATAGTTCAGTCCCCTCCTTTATATCATCACTTTCAGATCTCAATTCGATTCAGATCGTAAAGAACTGGTGGGGCCCTTACCGAGTCCTTTCCGGTCCTTATCGAACAGGCCTTCATTTAAATTATAAGAATCACCAACTTTTTGGTAATTTATGAGCCTATTTTCTTCTTTAACATTCTCAATTTATACTTTCTCACTCCCTTTAAATTATTTTATTTAATTTACAATCATTTATTTTTTCTATGTATTCAGACGACACAGTACTACCGAGGATGTTTGACACTTTTCCTTCCAAAGTATTCACAGACATCAGGCCAACCATGCTCTGATACTATTAAATTTATAACGACTCGTTACCACATTTTTCACCTTATTTTACGAAACTTATCCGGTTGGGCTGTCAGTGATACTTCACTTTACACTTAATGTTAAACAATTTCATATAATAATTAATATTATATACATCCCCTATCTTACTCTATAAGTAAATAGTACTGTACACATTCTAAACACAGAAAATAATTGATCATACCTCATAAATCTCAGTCGGTAGTCGTAATCCACAAATGTCGGATCTCACAATCATCAAAACCTGAAATGTTAATATTGGGGAGTGAGCAAACCACGGCTCAGTAAGAGAGTTATATGTCACACTTGATATTTAGCTATCTATATGCTGAAAATATTTTTTTTATTTTCTTTAAAATCTTCCTAACTGGCTCTAGGCTCATATGTAGGAAGGATACTACAGTGGGATAAGGATCCAAATAGAATAAGGTAGGTATTTTAGAATACCATACTTGTTCCGGAACCTCGAAGCAACTGTAGAGAATATTAATTTCGTTATTTTCAAAACGATATAATTTTCGTTTTTCCACAGAGTAAAGCACTTATTTCTTTTCACTTTAGTATACTTTAAAACACGTGGCAGTTCAGAAATAAAAACAGTAGTTTACTTCTCTTCAATACAGTAAAAACAGTATAGTACAGTGATTTGTAAATATCCAATCATAGGATAATTTCTTCTTCGATTATCTCTATCTTAGAAATAATTCTTATGTTATTCTTTTAGAATAAACATTTATTTCTCTTTTCAAATCAGTAACCGTATCATACTAAAACCTCGTAAGAAATGCATTTAAAATAGTCATAGTATTGATATATGCAGAAAACAATGGTCATAATAATGCATTTCATACTTTAAATAATTGTATGAATTCTTTAATACATATATTAAAAATTCATACTTGTTTCAAACATGCATCATACTTTAGAAACTTAACATCATAATTAATAAAACTTATCATACAGTTCATGGAGACTAGGCAGAATCATATAGACAGTATGTGGGTTATGACACTTACTTCATCCTCCGAAGAGGGAACAGAACATCATCCTCCGAACAGGGAACAGAATACCTATGGCCATGGTATGGGCTGTAGACCTGATCAGGGTCGTACAGCGAACATTGCACCACGAAGGACCAACATACCCACAAGGGATAAAAACATGCACAATGTTGGCGAAAACATGCACGACGTGGGCTAAACATATGCCACAAGGGATGGAAACATGCACAATGTGGCAAGCATGACAAGCAATAACATAAACTATAGGAAGGCCTTAGTCTCAAATCTTACTTACTTATGTAACTTCTTAAATTATACATTTGGTACAAAATAGTAAGGACCGGGCGTGCTTGGGTCTAAGTTAGCCAGGGGTTTGCCACTTCGATCACTGTTTCGAAAAACATACTTATTTACTTTCATACATAAAAAGCTTATTGAAAAATATGCATAGTAATCATAAGGTTTGTTTAGCTAATTATCAAAAGACTATGGGAATTAATTTCGGAATGAAATTCATGCTTCAAACATTTCTTTATAAATTGCAATGAAGACAATTTGCAAAATCATCACTGAAAATATAGAAGGGCAAAACTGTCCTTTTTTCACCATAAAACACATATGTATGCTTTTCCGTGCATTTAATCAAAAACATGGTTTTATAATTATCGGAATTCAAATAGATTATTTTTATAATTTATGAAAATAAAATATTTATTTTCTAACTTTAAATTCCCATCACCATGTTTTCTTCTAAAAACACTTGTAGAGACCTCTAGTCTCGAAAACATAGTTGTTCATAATTTCTTAACCTTTATGGAATTTTCATAATTAATTATTTCAATAATTAAGACTATAAAGATTTTATATGAAATCAAGTGAATATTTATAAAAATATTCACTTCAGTTTCTTTTTCATTTTCTTCTCGTTTCACGTGAAATATCACCTACAGGATGAAATTTCGGTGATTTCCTTTTTACCATTCACGAAAACATGAATATTTTAAAATCAATTATCATTATATTCATGTTTTATGAAATTTACTTAATTTCTCGATTTTCGTACCTAAAAATCGTTTCACGTGAAATCAAATCATTTATTATGATTTTCGGTGATTTTCGGTAAATTTTAGTAATTATTCGATAATTTTTCGGTAGTATAACGGCTGCCGATTTAGCTAGACTCATGTACGAAAAATACAGTTTATATTTCTCAACTAGTATTTCACCACAATTTGAAACCGATAAATCACCACAAATTTCAAAACTAATCATTGTCAATTGCATTTATAAATTAAATGCATAATTTAAAACATGTGGCAGAATATCCTTACAGGCGGCACATGTCTCCCTTACCTGTTTCGAGTCGGTGACTGCCTCTCGAAGGTCGCGCCCGTGTTCACCTCGCCCGATTCAATCAGCTCGGTCATCGAGGGAATTTTCTGGAAATTAAATTCTAAAATTTAGAATTTTTCCATAATTATTTAAATAATTTAACATTTTCCGAGATTTCTTACCAATTCCCGTAATTCTTAGGATTTCCCATAATTTTTGAATTCTCTGAAATTTTTCAAATTCCCAGAATTCCTATTTTTCTTTCTCTTTCTTCTTTTTTTTCTTTTCTTTTCTTTTTCTTTTTCCTTTTTCTTTTCTTTTTATTTTTCAGCCGGACCAGTCATCCCCCTTCATCGTCGGTTCTCCTCCGGTGGCCAGGTCTCCGGCGGTTCGGTGGCTCAGCAGCTGGCCGGCACCACGACGAAGCTGGATCTGGCCTCCGTTTCGGTCTGGATCGACGGCACGGCGGCGGATCTACTCGGTTTGCCTTCGGTTTCTTTTCCCCTCCGTCGGCCTTCCTCCGCTGTTTTTCGCCTCAACCTTGGCCTCCTTCCTCTTCCTCTTCCTCCGGCGATGCTTCGGTTGCAGTGAAGGCGACCAATTTGGCTGGCGCCGCTCGTTCCTCTTTTTTTCCTCTTTTCTCGGTTTCGCCGGTTTCCTTCGATTTTCCTTCCTTTCTTCTGCCGCCGGTGGGTTCCTTCCTTTTCTCTTTGGCCGGCGACGACGTCCCTTCCTTTTTCCCTCGTCGGCGATGGCAGCTCCGCCACCGTTTATTCTGGCCAAGGAGGATCGGGTTTCTTCCCCGATTCTTCCTTCTGTTTTTCTTCTTTTATATTTTTGTTTTTTTTCTTCTTTCCTTATTTAGTATATAAGATACTATATACTATATATTATATACTATATAATATATTTTATACATATAATATATACTACATATTATACATATATTATTTCATATATAATATAATACAATATATATTATATGTAAAATATATATTGTATATTACCAAATATATGTCTAGTATATATATATATATATGTAAGTATATTTATATGTTTTAAATTTAAATAAGTTTTATATATATATATATATATTTTCAAACTTCAATGTAAATCAATATTTACATTTCTCAATTATATGCATATATATTTATATATATACATAAGAAATTATACTGAAATACATATGCATTATTTAACTTTATAAAATAGTATATATACTTATATATACCCATGTATATTTAATATATACTATATACCATACGGTATTTAAATACATATGTATTTGCATGAAAATACATTTATATAATATATAATTATATAAATATATTTCACATTTCCTTTCTCATTTTCTTATTGATTTTCATTTATCCAAATTAAATTTCTCTTCTTTATTATTTTTCGAATTCACAAATATTCTAATTTCCAATTTAAATTCCTTCATTCGAATCTCCAATATTCCTTATTTTCCAATAAATGAAAATTTTATGGTTATCACATCATCTCGTAAGAGATGAAAGAAATCTTATTAAATATTTGTTTAAATTCATATCAAGCTTGGTGGGACATTACGAATAAGACTAATAGAGTACGTATGGTAAGATATAAATTGGACATGATGTGACCGTGAATAATACTTGCTTGCAGAGAAATCGTAGTTGTGACTTGCGTGCTATGTGTTATAGTTTATTTATGTTTATTGAGCATGCTAATGTATTATGATACCTTGAGAATGAATACTTGAAATAATGTGCAGTATATATGCTACTTACAATGTTGAATTCATGGACCTTAATTAGTACCTAGTCGTGTTTGTCGAAAACTAAGAAAGAGGTCAACCCGAGTAAAGACTCGACCTTTTGTACCGTGTGAGCCAACTCTAGAGAACTCAAAGGAATTACATGCTACGCAGCTTTCTTCGTGAACTGTGGGAGCCACCTCTAGAGTCCTTTGAGAGCTAAGTGCTACATGCGTATCGGTAAACCATTTGAAAACATAAGCCATGGAGGTGAACCCGAGTAAAACTAGATCTCTTGTACCGTGTGAGCCACCTTTAGAGAACTCAAAAGAACTACGTGCTACGCAACTTTCTTCGTGAACTATGGGAGCCACCTCTAGAGTCCTTTGAGAGTTAAGTGCTACACATGTACTGATGAATTATGGAAAGCATATGCCATTGAGATAATGAATAAACGACTGTGAACTGTGAATGTGACAACTATCATTGGATAGGATAGATACTATACATATGATAAAGAATTGAAACAATTATTGAATTTTACTTACATGTGCTATAGAATCATGTGCTATGTGAAATGGTTGTGTCTTTCATGCCTAACCATATCGATAAAAGAGATAATAGAATGATATTTTGTGAGTTAAAGAAATGAAAAAAAGCATGAATGAGCTTATACAATCTATTGTACATACAAGTTGGTAGCTAATCATGATATAATGAATACGTGCTAGTTTATAGAGTTCATGCATGTATGATCGTGTTTTACGATTTAAGCCTAGTATGTACTTATTTAAGCTACTTACTGAGCCGTGGATTTGCTCACCCCTTAAATTTAACATCTACAGATCATACAGGTTGATATCCAGCTCAGGCTTCATATAGCTTTCTCGAGAACTGTACCTAGCTGTGGTACTCGTCTACGTTCTCCGAGCTTTGCTTTTGTGTTTTTGGGGTATACAATGGTATATCATTTTGATAATTATGCAAACTTTATTTTTCACAATACTAGGAAGTAAATGGGATGTAACTTTGGATCGCACTAGATTATTATGTAAGTCCTTGTGATTATCGAGTATGATCCAAGATTAGGTATATATTTTGAAATACGTATAAACTGAAAAATGTGGAATTATCACTAGTTTAGATTCTTGAGAAATATGTGATGTATAATAATGTGAATTCTGGGAATTAAAGTTGGTTGTGTTATGAAAGATTGAATTGTATTTTAATGCAGGTGATTTTACTGGAGGAAGTGATAAAATATAAGGGAGAGGTTTTCGACCCGTTTCTTTTGGAATAGTAAAAATAATGCTAAAATCATAAAAATCATCTTGAGAAATGTGACATAGCTCGAGAAATAATATTAGTAAGATAATATTTGAATTAGATACCATACTAACACCGAATACAAACCGTAAGTAGAAAAAGAAAAATTTGGTTCGTAATTTTTCAAAAGAAATAAAGTAAGTGTTAAGCAGACGTCGTTGGCCTTCGGGTCGTGATAGATTTAATGGTATTAGAGCGGGGTTTGTCTAGTACGTGTTAGTGTAGTTAAGATCATTTGTGGTGTTACATCCCATGTACTGTGAAATATATGTTTGGAAAATTATCTATTAATTATCTTATACTGAAATTGGTCTACACTTGGTGTAGGTTTCTATTCTGATTTAATTCAAAATTGAGGGGGGACTGGGCATAGAATTAGACCCAGAAGATCAGCTTAAAGATAGTTTATTTCATTTCCAACCCCATCACTATTATCACCTCTATTACTATCATATTCGACTCATTCCCACCCAGATAATAGGGTGTTGAGGATGGCTAGAATGGAGCAGGATCATGAGATAACGATAACCCTACTATAGTAGTTAGTGGTTAATCGAGCTAGTGCAACAAGCTCAACTCCTTATTATCACATGTGCTCTTACAAGTAGCTTGCACATAGAGTCAAAACTTCTAAGTTATTAGTTGTTGCTAGCACGTCTTTCAAAGAACCTCAAAAGAATGAGTGTGTATCATAAGTATAAAGTATAGTATAGGCGTCAATTTAAGGCATGACATATCTCATAGCTAATCAACAAAATACATTATCATACATCCCACATGCTTAAAGTGTATACAACTACTACATTGTGCAAGATTGCAAAATATGTGTGTGTATATGTATGTAAAAACAAAATGTAATGCTGCTATCAATACCTCACACTGAATACTAAGCATCTTGAAGTATTGACCCAACAATAGTCCACTCGGGACTATCACAAGTTAATCTACGAGGAAAGGAAGGGGATGAGCTTGGGAGGCTGAGTAAGGGAAATTATAAGTAGTAAAAATCAAAACAATGTTAATGATACCTTTATAAAACCTTGCATGCCGAAAATCACAACAAAGAACACTATGTAGTTCTTTAGAAATCATATGTTATAAATGGTATTGAAAATTATTAGGTAAACAATTAATGAATCATGGTCCACAATCATAACATTTAAAGTCCGCTATGCAATCATAAGAAATAACATAGCCGTATATGCACCTATAAACCATATAATTCATAGCTTGTAAAAGCAATAAAACATCGTCTTAGTAAACATGTTAGGCATATACATAAAAGTGTGAGGTTGCACCAACCAATCTCATATCTAGAGCTCATATCATAAACATCGGATCACTGCAACACCATTAGTGAACTTACTCGTTCCTTTCTAGGAACTGTTCCTCTATGGGAACCAACTTATGTGCACACAAGTTCATCAGGCCATTGATCGAAGGGTACCTGACAATATACCGATCCTCTTGCAGTAGGACAAAACCAAATACGGATCCTCTTACGGCAGGACCAAACCTAATACTTGCTCTAGTAATTAAAAGGTGTTATTGTCACAAAATCACCATGAAGGGATCCAATCCCAACACTACTCGGATCATGATTTAAAAATCACAGTGTGCTGAAAACATATCATTATATCTCAAAACCCTGTTACCCCTCTCTTAGCTGTTAAATTCATATGAAAATTCACATAAAAGCATCACATTCAGTTAAATATGGAAAAAGTATACTAAAATCAATTTTATTTCTTTTAAAGCACAATCCATCGTTAGTTTATAAATCAAAACTCTATAGGCATGAGATCATCTCAATCAACACTAGGGTAATGGTTTTACAATTCGTCATGTCCTTTTAAATAAATCATGACATAAATCCATTAAGCACACTTAGCATAAAATCAAGGTATCAAAGCATGATTAAAACATGAACTTATAAAATAATTTAAACCATGCATTTTCTACTTATACTTCCAGTTACTCCTATATAACGTTAACTGCACTACTAGGCCCATGTTTCCTAATTTTGCATGAATAGCTAGACGATTAGATACAAATAAGAATTATACGACATATTAGCTCCTTGAACTTGTATTAATTGTACTAACTCATTTTTGGTCGATTAATAGAAGTTACCACTATTTTAGTCGCAAGCTCCCTTTTAAAACCACTTTAAGGTTGTAATTCGCACCACTTATTTGCAACAAATTTTGAAACTTGTTAGTATACTAATTTTTCACTAAAATCTTCTACCTTACTTTACTCATCAAATACCACCATACTATCATATTCTCAATTTTAATTATTTATTTCACTGATCCAATATATTCCTATAAAATATAGTACCACATGACCTCACTGTTTACATGTAAATCTAACCTTTTAGCACTGTTCTAACCTTGCTCAAAAAATTTAGAGCCTGATTGTCAAACCGTAAATTTTATATGATACCTAGCATGGATTTTCAAAGTTGACATTAAGTAGTTTATTCATAGTAGTGAGTGTCTTGTATTCAATTACACATATCTTAAGCTACAGAACTTCAAATGTAGAAATTCCAAAACTGAATTAATCTTGACTTAAAAGGCTATCTACCGTAATCTTTTTAGAATTTGTCTCAATGCATAACCACCAAATTGAACATTTAAATTCAAGACTCGGAACAGGGCATTTCAACAAAGTTTAACATCACAACACTTTCATGTCACAAACTCATTTAACAAAGGCATATTAACCTCAATTATCACATTTACACCATCCAAACTCATTGAACATTAATATATGCAACAAGGCCTTACCTCACCTACCACTATTCAGTAGCAAATTTATCGAGATTTCTAGTTTTCACCACAGCCAGCTCCAAAAGAGTTTGTTTTCACTACTACCTCTTGCTTTTCAAGCTTTAATTCAGCATTAAACAAACATTTTATTAACTTTCCATAAAGTTTTCATTCTCATCCTTCAACTAAGATCAGAAGCAAGACTCAATTGCCTCAAACATATGTGAACCGAAGCATTCTCTTCATCCCTCACTCTTGGCTTCAATCCTCACCTCTTACCTTGCACCATTTTCATTCAAGAAGTTCATTAGTGATTAGTTTCATGAAACCTAAGTATAAAACATCTAGAAAGAAGATTACTCACCTTGTATTCTCTTGAACTCGAGCCTAGACAGCCATTCTCCTTCTTAGTTTGCAACTTTTCTTCCTTAAATCACACATGCAGTGAGCTTTATAAAGTGAGGGAGTCTTACTCTAACCTTTGATGGCTTTTAATCACCATTTCCTTTATTTTTTCACTCTCGATTACTCAAAGTGGGTAGAAGGCATTAAGCTTTCTTCAATGGCTACTAGTTAATGGGAAGAAGAAGAAGCAAAACTTGTGGTTTAATTTTGCTTAAGTTGCCATGAATAACCTTGGTAATATGGACCACGTCCTTTAACACTTATTTTATCCTATGTTATTAAATTTATTATTAATCTCATAATCTTTGTTAACTCAAATTAGTATTTTCATCTTATAATATGCTCTAAAATAAATCCAAATTAATTCCAATAAGCTTAAATTTAAATCATAAAATTTGGTCCTCCGAATTTGCATACTGTCATATTAAAAGAGGTGTGGGTACTTTTTTTGCATTTGACTATCTAACTCCCAAGTAACTTCATCTTCAGTGTGCTGCTGCCATTGCATTTTTACCAAGGGAATTATTCTGGACCTCAATACTTTCTCCTTTCGATCCAAGATCTTCACTAGCTTCTCTTCATATGTCAAATCATCTCAAATCTCAATGGTCTCATACTTGATTATATATGAGGGTTCTGGGTGGTATTTTTGCAACATAGATGCATGGAATATGTTCTGCACGGTAGCTAGCTGAAGGGGTCAAGCTAACTAGTTTTCGTCTCTTGTCAAATCTTGAATGGTCCTATATACCTTGGACTCAGTTTCTATCTCTTGTCAAATCTCATTATGCCCTTTGAAGGAGAAACTTTCAAGAAAACCATATCACCCACATCAAACTTAAGTGTTCTCCTTGATTATCCACATATTGTTTCTGTCTATCTTACATCGTATTCAGTCTGTCACATATTAGCTTGACATCTTTCGAAGCTTTCTCAACTAACTTGGATGCATAGATCTTTCTATCTCCAACCTCTTCCCAACCAATGGGAGATCTACACTTCCTTCCGTATAAAGCTTCATACAATGCCATGCTAATGCTCTCATGATAGTTGTTATTGAACGCGAATTTGGCCAAAGGTAAATGATCATCCCAGAAGCCTTTGAACTCAAGTACGCAAGCTCTCAACATGTTCTCGAGAGTCTAGATAGTTCTCTAGGATTGACCAGCAGTCTGTGAGTGAAAAGCTGTGCTAAAGTTCAATTGTGCACCCAAAGCTTCCTAAAATTTCTCCCAAAAACGAGATGTGAAACAAGAATCCTGATCTGACACAATACTCACATGGACAGCATGTAACCTCACAATTTCCCAAACATACAGATCTGCAAAGGTGTTGAGTGAGTTTGTAGCCTTGATGGCTAAGAAGTGAACCATTTTAATAAACCTATCAACGATGACCCATATCATGTCATGCTTCTAACTAGTTCATGGAAGTCCCAAAATAAAATCCATAGTGACATGTTCCCACTTCCAGGTTGGAATAGATAAAGGCTGTAGTAATTCTGTAGGTTTTTTATGCTCGACTTTTACTTGCTGACAAATCAGACATCTGAAACAAACTTGGCGATGTCTCATTTCATGCTAGCCCAATAATATAACCCACGCATGTTTTGATACATCTTTGTACTACCTAGGTGCATGGTATACTTTGAATTGTGAGCTTCCTCCATAATCAATCTTTTCGAATTGTCATTATCAAGAATACATATTCGGCCTTGGTACCTCAACGAACCATCGATACCGAACTCATACTCAGGACGAGATCCTTTGTCTTTTTCATTTTCATAGATAGTCTTAATAAACTAGGTCTTCTTCCTGTACCTTTCTAATCAAATCAATCAGATCAAGCTCAATTCTTATGCTAGCTATTATATAGCTCAAAACTGATGGCTTAATAGATACACTCAACTATGCAAATTGTCTCAACAGATCCCATTCCTGGACCATCATATAGGAGACCATCCCTGAACTTTTTCTACTCAACGTATCAACCATCACGTTTGCTTTACTTGGATGGTAAAAGATTTCATAGTTAAAATCATTAAGAATTTTCGTCCACCGTTGTTGGCGCATATTCAACTCATTTTGGGAGAAAAGGTATTTCAGACTTTTATGATTAGTGTAAATATGAAATGTCTCTCCATAAAGGTAATGACGCCAAATATTAGGAGCTAATACAATTGCAGGTAATTCGAGATCATATGTCGGGTAGTTTGTCTCATGGCATTTCAACTATTGGAACCATAAGCAACTATCTTACTGTGCTGCATAAGTACACAACCTAACCCTTGATGTAAAGCATCGATGTACATTGCGAAACCCCCTGAACCACTGAAATAGTGAGGATAGGTGCCAAAGTTTATCGATGCTTCAATTCCTAAAAACTTCTCTCACAAGCTTCATTCCAATCAAAATTAACCCCTTTTTGAGTGAGTCGTGTCAATGGCACAACAAGTTTTGAGAACCCTTCTACAAACCTCCTATAATAACGAACCAACCCTAGGAAACTACGAATCTCTACCACTAATTTTGGTTTATCACAATTCAGTATAACCTCGATCTTAGACAAATCAACCGACACCTCATCTTTAGATATAATATACCCTAGAAATGCAATCTGATCAAGCTAGAAGTCACATTTACTAAACTTAACATATAGTTTTCTCTCTCAAAAGGTCTAGAGAATAGCATGTAGATGAAGCTTATGATCTTCGTGTGATGCAGAATAGACCAATATATCATTAATAAATACTATGACAAACTGATCTAGATACAGTTTGAAAACTTCATTCATCAAATTCATGAATGCTGCTGGTGCATTAGCAATCCGAATGGCATCACTAAAAATTCAAAGTTTATGTATCTGGTTTAGAAAGTTGTCTTCTGTACATCTTCCCCTTTGATATGTAATTGGTGGTAATCGAACCTCAAATCAATCTTAGAAAGAACTGTGCACCTTTCAATTCATCAAACAGATCACCAATACGAGGTAAGGGGTACTTATTTTTCACAGTAGCCTTGTTAAGTGAACGGTAGTTGATACGAACTCTAAGGCCACCATCTTTCTTTATGACAAAGAGAATTGGAGCACCCCAGGGTGATACGCTCGTGCTTATAAACCCTTTATCTTGCAGTTCTGGCAATTGCTTCCTCAGCTCTTCCAACTCAATTAGCTAAGTACCCAGCACCAAGTCTATGGTGAAATCAGCTTCTTTCTTAGGAGGTAATCCCCAAATCATCAAGAAACACATTGGGGAATTCCTTCACAATTGAAATACTATCTAACTCAAGTTGTTGTTTATTGGCATCTTCCACGAATGCCAAGTACCCTTCTTAATAACACACACATCAGAATAGTTCAACCAATTCATATTAAGTACACAATTCAAGTATAATTACTTTTTTATCAACAGATATTACAATAGTTTCAAGAGGTGAAAGGTAACTATCCTCTTATAAAAATCTAATACAGCATGATACTTAGCTAGTCAGTCCATACCTAAGATTAAATCAAAATCAATCATATTATGCATGATCAAATCAGCTTTTAAGTTTCTATCCCCTACCTTTACCTTACATACCTTAAACACTATGTCAGTTACTTGTGTTTCTTTAAGAGGTTTACTAACATACAATGAATACTCTAAGGGTTTAGGCTCTACGTCAATTTTTGCAGAAAACTATGGAGCTATGAAGGAATGAGTAGGACCAGAATCAATTAACATGACAAAATTAGTAATAATAAGCTTGCACTTAGCAACTAAAGCAGCACCTTTAATAGATGCCTTGTCCAAGGCAAAGACACGGTCTTGAGCAATAGGCTGCTTGCCTTTATCAACAGCCTTCCTTTGTCACTCATCGACTGCTTAGTGGACTTGGCAGCTGATTTCTGATTCGGACAATCTCTAGTATAGTGTCCCTGCTTGCCACACATGAAACAAGCACCAATGTCAAAGTAGCAGGATCTGGAGCCATTATTATGACCACACTTACGGCAAGGTTGTGATCTCTTGGGCTGCTCAACTAGTGGTCTAAACCCTAATGGTTTTGTCTCTTATCCTATGTCTAGCCCTTGTTAGGCTTCTAATTACTGAATTGCTTGGCCTTACCGTTATCCTTCTGTGTGTACTCTTGTTGAGCAGTATCAAGCTCTAACTCTATCATCTGAGCTCTACAAAGTTCCTCATCATAAGAATTTATATCGAGGGTGACCAAACTGAATATGATCTTAGGCCTCAACCTAGCAATAAACCTCACTATCTTATCTTGCTCATCCTTGGACACTAGAGGTCATAATGACAAAGTGCAGTAAATTGCAACTCATACTTATCCATTGTCATATATTCCTGAGTCAACCACAAAAAATGACCTACCTCTTCTGCGTGCTAGAATGTACTACTTCTAGAAACTATCTAGAAAGTCATCCCATGAGATCTCGGGATTCTTATCCCACAAGAGCTTCTCAGTAGACTCCCACCAAATTTTGACCTTATCCTCGAACATGAAGGAGGCCAAAGCAACTTTCTCAATTTAACTGCAGCCCATATACTCGAACATCTTCTCCAACTGTTTTACCTATTATTCGGCCTCATCTAGATCCTTCACCCCATGAAATGTAGAAGGATCCATCTTCTGGAACTGGCGCAGTTTATTTATATTCTGGTCAATTGTGTCACCAAGCTGTGGAGGTGGTACTTCTATAATGGAGCAACTAGTGGTGAATTTTTAGATTGCGTTGTTGGTGTAGCTTGCTATTGTGGAGGAGCAACTAGAGCTAGAGGAGGCAAATTAGGAACTGGGGCTTGCTGTGGTGCTTGAGTCTGAGCACGCTATATTTGTTGGGCTAGCAGAGCAGTCAAATTATGTACTATCTACTGTGAATGTTGCATAGTCTACCCCATTTGCCCTATACTTTACACCATCTGTACCATTCTGGTATTGGGACTAGTGGGCTGTGTGGGCGATGGAGTTGATAATTGTCTACATGTCCTCATAATTAATCACTCACTCGTACAAAGAAACAAACTTGTCAGCAAAGTAAGCGGCAAGTACAGTACATATGTATATATATATATATATACAGACATATACAATGTGTAGTAAGATGTATGTTAACTGTAATTGCCTACACAAACACAGTCAAACTCAGGTATTGATACCAAAACTCTAACAACATATTTGATTGCATTAACTTGCGAAAGCCGAAAGTTAAGGCCAATTTTTTTTCTTTTTAATTGAATCCTTTACTCCGTTTGAGTGTGTATAATATAAGCATCAATTTAACCTTACTTTAACGAGCAATAACAAATTTGGATTCGTCAACATCACTTATAAGTACATTCACTCATTAAGTCGTCGATTTCTTAGAAAATCCGACAACATGACGACTTATAACTAGCCTAACCCTCCTGCAAGGTAAACACAATTATCTAGCAACCCCAACCACGATGCATTTGCCACCAAAGCAACGTTAAATCTCATAATTATAGTAAAAAGATATCTCCATCATACTCCCACCATTACTTACAACCAAGTTGCTATTCCATAACAACATAATTACATATCTTATTGAATTAAGTACCATAAGGCATGACATATCTTATAGCTAATTAACATAATACATTCATACATCCCACTTGCATAACGTGTATACAACTAGTACACTATGCAAGACTGCATAATTTGTGTCTATATACGTCACGCTAATTTGTATCTATTACTGCATGAAATGTAATGTCTTTATCAATACCTCACGCTAACTACCAAGCGTCTCGGAGTATCGACACAACCATAGTCCACTCGTGACTATCACAAGTTAATCTGTGATGAAAGGAAGGGGGTGAACTTGGGAGGCTGGGTAAGGGAAATTATAAAACGTAAAAATCAAAACAAAGTTAATGATACCTTTATAAAGCCCTGCATGCCGAAAACTACAATAAAGAACACTACATAGTTCTTTAGAAATCATATGTTATAAATGGTATCGAAAATCATTAGACATGTAATCAATGAATCATGGTCCATATGTTGGATTATGCCCTTAGAACCATTCATTAGATGATTGACTTTGGCATTTTTATGTATCATGACATTTTATTTATAGTTCATTATTATATTTGTTTTATAACTGCGTAATGTAATCTTATATGATAATGTCCTTAGAATAGTAATAACACATTATTCTTAAAATATCCCTAGTCAAGTATTATTGTGAATAAGGATAACAATGATACGATAAGACTAGTATGTGGTTGACTGATGACCATTGTCATGGATATAGGATATCAAGTCATCACATAGGTACATGTTAGAGAACTATGTATTGGATCGACCCACCATGAGAACACTACATGGATTGTTATATGAGTGTCATAAGCGATTCTCATAGTGATGATGGTGTATGTGATCCTTTGACTTGAGATCATCAGAGATCCCAACATAGAGAATTGCATACTTTAATGCTGCTAGATGTCATTCGTAACAGGATGGACTATAAAGGTAGTAATTGGGTATGCCTTGATCTATGTAGTGGGATGTTGAGTGATCAAGATAGGATTTATCCCTCTTATATAACAAGAGTGATGTCTTGGGCCCTTTGATAGAGTGAGATTAAGAAATGCATGGCCGTGCTCGAATAAGTCAATATGAGATATTGATTTTATTTGTTTAATTAGTCTACTCAGGAATCAAGAAACGCTGATTAGACTATACAAGTGTGACACATTCCATGACTTGTGTCTAATCAAGACATCAAAGGATAAAGGGATTAGACTACACGATAACATCTATCACGAGTAAGGTTATGTCGAGTCATTGACATTCTCGTTACATGGGTAGCAATGATGCGTTGCTAGATACCGCTCATTGCCTGTGACAATTTTGTCATTGCCATTGTTTTGAGAACCTATTGGGTCGCACACTTAGAACGGATCAATGAGGAGCTTAATTAATCCTATTCTGAATTGGATTAAGGATATAACTAATCCTATTCTGAATTGGATTAGGGATATAACTAATCCTATTCTAAGTAGGATTAGAGTTCTATTTGGCAGTAAATTTTAGGGTAAAATTTACTGCCTATAAAAGGATGTTTTCTGAAACATAGCCGTACAACAATTAAAAAAAAAACAGAAAAGTATTCTTTTAATCGAAGCTAGCAGTTCAGTTATAAAGAATCAAAAACGCTCTTTAAGGCTTCTGATCGTGAGATGTTCAAGAGTCGTGAGATCCGTTCGTGTGGATACCATAGAGGCAGGAACGAAAAGTTGTTGCTTGTGACTCGACCAACGACAGAAATCTGAGAAAACGTTAGGTAAAATCTCGAAACCCTAATCAGGCAACCCTCCGAATCGATCCTGGTGGAGGCCGAATGATTTAAATTCCGCTGCATGTTTGTTTTCGGTTTCCTTCACCATAATCATAACGTTTAAAGTTTGCTATGCAATCATAACAAATAACATAGCCATATATGCACTCATAAACCATATAATTCATAGCTTGTAATATTATAATAAAACATCGTCTCAGTAAACATGTTAGGCATATACATAAAAATGTGAGTTACACCAACTAGACTCATGTTTATAGCTCATATCATAAACACCGGTTCACTGCAGTGCTATCAATGAACTTACTTAATCCTTTCTAGGAACTATTCCTATTTGGGAACCTACTTATGTGTAAAGAAGTTCAACAGGCTGTTGATCAGATGGTACCTAACAAACTAATCCTCTTGTGGCAAGACCAAACTAAATACGGATCCTCTTATGGCATAATCATACCTACTACTTACTCTAGTAATTAAAAGGTGCTATTCTCACAAAATCATTGTGAAGGGATCCAATCCCAATACTACTCAGACCATGATTTAAAAATCACAATGTGCTGAAAGCATATCATTATATCTTAGAACCCCGTTACCCTTCTCTTAGTCGTTAATTTCATATGAAAATTCATATAAAAACATCACATTCGGTTAAGTATAGAAAAAGAATGGTAAAATCAATTTTATTTCTTTTAAGGCACAATGCATTGTTAGTTTATAAATCAAAACTCTATGGGCATGCCAGCATCTCAAATTAATATTGGGGCAACGATTTTACAATTTGTCATGTCCTTTTAAATAAATCATGACATAAATCCATCAAACACACTTAGCATAAAATCAAGGTATCAAAGCATGATTAAAACATAAACCATGTAATTTCTACTTATACTTCCACTTACTCTTATATACTATTAACTGCACTACTGGATCCACATTTCCTAATTCCACACAAATAGCTACATAGCTTGATAATTAGCTACAAATAAGAATTATATGACATATTAGTTCCTTGAACTTATATTAATCATACTAGCTCATTTTTGGTCGATTAATATAAGTTATCACTACTTTAGTTGCAAGCTTTCTTTTAAAACCAGTTTGGGGTCTAATTCGCTCCACCTATTTGCAACAATTTTTGAAACTTGTTAGTATACTTTTTTCTTTCACTAAAATGTTGTGCCTTACATTACTCATCAAATACCACCATACTATCATATTCTCAATTTTAATTATTTATTTCACCCAATCCAACATATTCCCATAAAATATAATAATACATGACCTCTCTGTTTACATGTAAATGTGATCTTTCGGCACTATTCTAGCCTTACCTAAAAATTCAGAATCCAATTATCGAATCGTAAATTTTATATGAAACCTAGCTTAAATCTCTATTTGGAAGTGTAAGGTTCATCATCTTATTCATTTTGTGTTGATACCAAGAATTTCCCAAATTTCACTATATTTCTAGCACATTTAGCAAGGTGATTTCCTGACCTTTGAGCACAAAATTTTACATTACTAATTATAGTGATGTCCAAAAATTATGATTCTAAAACCATATAAAACCTAATTCAATTCCTTATCTGAAAATGAAGATTTATAATTTTATCATTTCTAAGTCATTCCCAATAATTTCACAAATTCACCCAAGGCGTAAGTGCATTTTGGCAAAATGGTCAACTGACCTTTGTGCAGAAAATATTTTATATTTGGATACCGGAATGTCCAATTTATGTAAACTTAAAACCATATTAATCTTAATGTAATTACCTTTCTGGAAATATAAGGCTTACTACCAAATTAGATCTAGGCTATTTTCTATGAATTTTCAAATTTGACACTAAGAAGTTCTTTCATAGCAGTGAATGTCGTGTTACGCTACAAAACTTCAAATCCAAAAATTCCCAAACTAAATTAATCTTGACTCAAAAAGTTATCTATCATATTTTTTTCAAAATTTATCTCAATGTATAACCACCAAACCGAATATTTAAATTCAAGACTCAAAACAGGACATTTTAACAGATTTTAACATCACAACACATTCATGTCACAAACTCATTTAACAAAGGCACATTAACCTCAATTATCACATTTACACCATCCAAACTTATTGAACATTAATATATCTAGTAATGCCTTACCTCACCTAACACTATTCATTAACAAATTTATTGAGATTTCTAGTTTTCACCAAAGCCAGCTCCAAAACCATTGGCTTTCTCTACTCTCTCTTGCTTTTCAAGCTTCAATTTTGTATTATATAAACATTTCATTAACTTTCCATAAAGTTTCATTCTCATCCTTCAACTAAGACTAGAAACAAGATTTAATTACCTCAAACATATGTGAATTGAAGCATTCTTTTCATCCTTCACTCTTGGCTTAACTCCTCGCCTCTCACCTTTCACCATTTTCATTCAAGAATTTTATTAGTGATTAGTTTCAAAAAACCTAAGTTTAAACTAGCAAGAAAGAAGATTCCTCACCTTGTATTCTCTTGAACTCAGTCTAGACAGCCCTTTTCTTTCTCAGTTTGCAACTTTTCTTCCTTAAATCACACATGCAGTGAACTTCATGAAGTGAGGGAGTCTTACTCTAACACTTGATGGCTTTTTATCACCATATCCTTTGGTTTTTCACTCTCAGTTGGTCAATGAGGGTAGAAGGCATTAAGCTTTCTTCAATGGTTGATGGTTAATGGGAGGAAGAAGAAGCGAAACTTAGTGGTTTAATTTTGCTTAAGTTGCCATGCATAACATTGGTAATAGGGGCCACTTCCCTTAATACTTATTTTATCCTATGTTATTAAATTTTTTATTAATCTCATTATCTTTGTTAACTCAAGTTAGTATTTTCATCCAATAATAAGCTCCAAAATAAATCCAAATTAATTCCAATAAGCTTAAATTTAAATAATATAACTTATGTATGATAGCAAAATTCATGCGTTATAATAATTCGGTTATAAGATAATCTAAGTATGCTTGGATGTATGTTGTGAGATGTACGAAGTTATTATATAATTGTTGATTAAGTATTTGAGATTCTCTGAGTATATTAACATGATTATTGGTTTGATTAGATAGGTGTGCAACTATTTAGTGAAATTTAAAATTCTACTGCTAGATTAAAACTTAAATCCATAATTCTTATTGCTCTTAATCACTAGACATCGAGGAGAATCCAAGTTTAAGTTAAATAAATCAAGCTTATGTGTTTATCGCTTAATTTTAATCCATATCTTTCTAGTTACTAATGCTACTACAAATTATATCTAGAGAACTTGTTCCATGTAGTTTAGTAGTTAGAGATTAATTGAAGAGCTTGTTTCAATTAACGACTCGATAAATAAAGATGGCGTAACAGAGATTGTTTTTATGCTACGATTGAATACTTAATTTACGATCTTTTTTTTTTTTGCATTCATTGATCAACATCAAAATCCAAGAATAATTAGATGCCTTGTAACCAAAGCATGTTCATATTTGTTTAAAATCGATTTTCTTAAAAACTTTGTTTTTAATTTTAATTTTTCAGTTTAATTAGATGATTAATTGCAAACCCTATTCTTCTCTTGCTACTGAAATTAGATATAATTTTATAATTAATTTGATTAACATCAATCTTTGTGGGATCAACCTTCGCTTACCTAAACTACAAGTTTGTTAAGTAGAGTATTATAAATTAGTGAATTGAACAATCATCAGTATCGGTGCTTTCAAATTCATAAAGACCTATAACAATTCATTATATTTAGTTAAATATGGGTCAAAAATAATAATGTTGAAACAAATATAACATTAAACTTTAATCGTGATCTATACCTGAACAAATGGAAATTATTCACAAATCCAATAGCAATTAACCTATTTGTAGTGGTGGAGGTGCACAAAATCTAAGTTGGAGATATCCCAGGCACTGTCTCACAGATGAATGCACAAGCACAACATTATACCATGATAATATCAAATGACCCATATTTGGTAAGGTCATCCAATGATCCTTATAAGTTATCGTGTTGAAACACACCAAAGACTGCATCAATTCATCAGCACGTTCCTAACTTCCATAGAGACATACATAATCATCTCGGTATCTACTTAACTAATCCATCAAATCTTGTAGCACTTGTGGCCATGGATCTACACTCATGCCCAACAACCCAGTGATAGCTCTAAATCCACAATATCCATCAGACTCAACATCAACAACATTGTGAATGTACTAACATATCACTACCGAGAAGAATCAATATATCGAATTTTGCCACCTGGACAATGCATGAGTAATTTCTTCATTCTTTTTTATTGTTTCACTGAACTTTCTGTTATTAGTGAAATTGTACTGTCTTGACCAGACTTGACAATCTCAAAATAAGAAAGATTCGTCATGTTGATTTGTCCATTTTCAATGTTGAACGATGACCCATTGTCTAAGCCTTTTCAATTGGAGGAACTAGAAATGTTCTTGCTGGATTACCTAGTTCTCTAACTTTTTTTTTTCGAAGGCTAGTTTGCTTGAATTATCAAATGCATCAAATCGTCTCACAATTATATTCCACTTAGCATCCAGTGTCAACTGCTACTTCTCATCAACTTTGGACTTCATCAAGTCCAACTTTAACCAATGTGAATCCACGACAAATAAGAGAATTGATTATCCATCTCTTATATATTCAGTAATCTCATGCACACACAGCAACCCATGTGTACTTCTCATCACACGACCATAGGACAAACTTCAATATTTGTATCCTTTGCTCGCTCCGCCTCTTTCAATATCATATGTAATGCTAACCTTGGCACCAACCCTCGTAACTCTTTGAATAATGATGGCTTGAAGTTATGTCCAACAATGATAAGACTTGTTTTAAATGAAGCTTTTATGTGCGTATGTTGTAGTTTAATCAAGAGTTGATAACTATCCAAGATGTTTCAAAATCACCTTAAGATGATTCAAGATGTCTTTTAAACTTTGCATGTGCACTCTCTGTTCTACACCAAATTAGGAAATGTTTTAATTAAATTGAATAAATTATTGAAAATCAACGTAATCTTAAAAGATCACAATAAGCGTACCTATTTGTTGTCAAATTACCAAAGTGTATTACTTATCCATCCAAGCTGTAACAAAACACTTTTTATGTTTATCCAACAAAGTATCCTTCACATACTATAGCGTTTTTAGATAACTATGGAAATCCATTAACATTAAACTTAAATGTTTCTCATACTCTTTTTCGGTCAATGAGAACATAAGAACACTCCAAGATGACATGAATGCATCCCACCTATCCTTGCACTCAAATAACTTTTTGTAGTCAGCAAGCATGTTCTTTAATATGTGCCATCTACATATCAGATTGGTTGTGCTGGTAAATACTGCTTTAACTGCATTCATCATGCCAAATCTCAATCAGTGAAATAATAGATGGTGATGGAGCTGACAAAATTAAATTTATAACTTCTGCAACGCCCAAATGTAGTTGTCAGCACGCTCGACCTCTATGTACACAAATGCAATCCAAAAATTCAACTTTGTTAATGTCACATCAATGATGTTAAGGAATGGGAGTCAATATTTATTGGCTTTATATGTGCAATCCATAATCAACATATAGGGGAAAGCATGTAAAAAATCAATCGATGTGGGATGCGCCCAAAATAAGTCTTTGACAACATCGGTTGACTCATCAACCAATGCCACTCAACGTCTTTATACTTATTAAATCATTTCATCTGTTGTTGCATTTGTGACCCACTAGCTCTCCCAATCAATTTGTAGGCTTGCCGTGCATTGTAAATGGTCATAACATTTTCTTATCATTCTTATTTTTCAATGTCATGAGTATATTTTGTGGTTTGACCATGTTATTAGTCATTTCAGTCACTACATCCTTTTCTTCTCCTGACAATCTAACCGCAAATGGAAGACCCTCAAAGTGTTTTGCAAGTGGATGATTGTGTATCCCACTTATTACTTTAACTCCCTACTCATCATCATTTTCCAATTTCACACCAAGTAGCTTAAATGGAAAGACACAATTCTTCATTCTCATACCCTTAAGACATAATTTATTTGTTGTTTCCTTCTTCTTTGATTCCTTGAATCTTTCATTTCATTCACATGAGAGTCGTAATCTAGGCTTTCTTACCAAAATTGCAAGTTTAGAGGCTTTATTCACAACAACAAAGCCTAAATTTTTCCCAACCTCCTACGCTAATATAATCAAGGCTTCTTGAGTAGAAAAAGCTGCACAATATACAAATACTAATCAATTTTTGACTTTATGTGTATTTAATATGATATTAATGTTTACATTCTCATACCTTGTCCCTAGTAAATGAATCCGTGCAATCTAATTGATTAAACTCTGCTTCTTATTGGAAAACAACTAATCTTTTATCATCATATGAAAATTAAACAAGTTATTAGGTTTATTAAATAAACATTTATACTTATAATTATTAAGAAACAAATAATAAAAGCATGAAATTAGCTTCCAGAAGTGCTCTTAGAAGTCCACTTCTAAAAGTGTAGCCAGGATCATTGATTGCGCTCGTAGAAGTGAATATCTAGGGGGTACACTTTGCTCTCGAAAATTCACTCTCAAAAGCATGCCAAACTCCTAGAAATTCACTTCCAAAAGTTTAAACACAATATTTTTTCTGGGTTTTTTCACAAAAAAATTTTGATAAATTCTAAAAAATTACTAGCAATTGTCATACATCTACAGAAATCTCCTCCATGTCATTTGTATTGTATTCTTCTTTGTCCATGAAGTAATTTTTCATCAAATCATCAAAAATGTAATTCAGTGTTGTGATTAAAACTTTGAGATTTGGAAGGAGATGAAAATAGATTATTTAGAGTGAGAAGTGGGACAATATGTTTTTTGGAGTTAATGAAACTCAAAGGGTAAAATTATAATTTCCTTCAAGGATATTTTGGTATTAAAAATGTTTCATTAAAATAGGGTGTGTTTATTAATTCTATTGTTGTATTTAGAAGCTCTCTAAAAATTAAGGACTTAAATGTATTTTGCACAAAAAATGAAAAAGGTATATTTGAGTATCGAGCTTTAATATGATTTCCTGTTCTAGTTTCCATGCTTGATGCATTGCCATCGAATTGAAGTTGTAAAATTTATTTTCTGCCCTGAGCCTCTGACTCCCAGTGGAGCAGAGAGATACTGAGCACAAATTTTAGATTCGAAAGTGGACCCAAAATTCAATCTTGCCTCACAACTATAGTTGTACCAAAAATAGCTTGCAGAGCAAAGTCTGCCAATAGGAGTGAGGTAATCTCACCTTATCCACACTACAACCACAATCTGTTAACCAATTCATCATCTCCTCTAGCCACCTCACTCCTTATCAAATATCCCCCAACACAAATCTATTTACTAAAAGCCTTTTTGAAAAGTCCAATTAAGCACCTTCTATAGTGAACAAAGTCCCTTTTGCAGCAATGGCAGCCATGAACTCCAACGTTTTGGCGTGCAACTATGCTATCTCAGGCACTGGATCATCTGAGCTGAATGCTAAACTTTCTTTAGTGCCTTCAGTTGCTTGTCACAAGTTGCCTTTGATCGAAGCACAGCAGGCTAAATTGTTTGATTGCAAAGAATCACGTGCCAGTGAAGGAAGAAGAGGTGCTATGCTGTGTTTGGTGGCTACCCTGTTCACCACAGCTGCTGCTTCTTGTGCAAATGCTGGGGTCATTGATGAATACCTTGAAAAGAGCAAAGCTAACAAGGTATATGAAAACTAAAAAGGTGAATCAACATGCTAGGAATTCTTGTGACTGAGTTGGTGATCATTGGTATATGGTCAATATTGCTGCAGGAGTTGAATGACAAGAAGAGGTTGGCCACAAGTGCAGCAAACTTTGCCAGAGCTTACACGGTTCAATTTGGCAGCTGCAAGTTCCCTGAGAACTTTACTGGCTGCCAGGATCTTGCAAAGCAAAAGGTTCAATTCTCACATCTGCTTCTTGCATGTTTTAGTTGATGATTTGATGATGATGTTTGATTGATATTTCTTTTGGTTTTCTGGATGCAGAGAGTACCATTCATTTCTGATGATTTGGCCTTGGAGTGTGAAGGAAAGGACAAGTACAAGTGTGGTTCTAATGTTTTCTGGAAATGGTGAAGAAGTCCAAATGTTTTTATTTTCCCGATTTAAGAGACTTTCCTATCCATTTTGTTTTCTTATTCTTCTCTCTATGGTTCTATTCTATTTCCTTTCCATTTCCAAACTTCAGCAGAGAATGATAAGAGACTACATTGGAAAAAGATTATACCCCACATAAAACGAAATTGAACTGATGTTCCTAAACAAAATGACTAAATGAATTCTTTTAGATGAGTGCTATATACTCTTCTGAAGTGTGTGATTATAATTGCCTTGAAAACCATTCAACTGATCTCTAAAAAGTACGCAGAAAATATTCTTATGCAGAAACTAGTTAAACAATTTCTAGACGAATCTTGCTTTTGCAGTGTTGAGGCATGATGATGCTTATTTTCATGTATTTTGCTTTGATGCCTCCGGCACATCCCGAACTTACCGATGCTCTAGCCATTTGTTCCCTCAGCTGGTAGTTCAGATACCTGTTTATTTCATTTTACCAATGTTATACTGGCTGGAATGTACAAGTTATGTGAGTTATCTGATATTCCAACAGTTGCAAGTTGCATATTCACAAAATCAACCCAAACAAGATATAGCACAAATAATGACTTGAGTGACAACTGCAAAAATAATTGAACTTGTACACCAATGAAATGAATTACGTGAGTTCTTTGTCTATTTTCTGTATGAGGACCCTATAGATGTTTGGTTTTCTTTCCTTGAGTTCAATGAACCCTTTCATGTACAGCCTGAGTATATGCCATCAATTTTGAAAAGTGTCATTAAAATCAACGGTAGAGTTATTTTGTAAAACCCCAGCTATGAGCAGACAAACCTGTCCACCCAAGCAAAGTCCAACTACTCGATGAATCTTATATTTGACAAAATTGCAGGATGCTAACGCAGCCAGTAGCTCTCTAGCCTGCAAGCTTTTCACATCCTGAGTTCATGTCTCCCATGCATAAAGAATAGAGGAAAAATCATACGCACATTTGAAGCCCAGAGTAATCATGTTTGTGAAATAATTCACTTGAAGATCACTTTGTTGAAAGCATTCATGGGTGAAAGCAATTCAAAACTGAAATTTCCATATGCACTCAGGAACTCACCACAAACTTGAGCCTATAAGCAACATGGTAAGGAGCTACTGCTCTGCAATTGAGGGCATGGCGGTGGAAACACAGCACTGGTACAACCTGAAATAAACTCACAATGCCATGCTGCAGTTGGGGCAAGTCCAAGTAGTGTAACATTCTTAAAACATATCCCTTCAAATGATGCACCCTGGACACCAGCCAGTACTGGGGCTTTTGTTGAATTCAAACTAATGATGTTACTAATGAAAATCCCCTTTATTTTAGGAATAGCTTTACGGTCCCATCCATCACCTGGATGATCATTGGAGCCTCTACTGAACCTAACGGGTATTTTGACGCGTTCCATTGTTATATTATTTATGGTGATATTTGAAATGTATCCCCCTCTACCCTTGTCAGTTTTTATACGCACCCCAGCAGCTGAATTCCAAACATGCATATTTTCAATAGTTACATCAAAAATCCCTCCAGACATCTCACTACCAATGCCAACACCAGAACAAGTTGGTGTAGTGCCTGAAATTTTCCTTATTATTATGTTTGAGCTTGGCCGTGCCATGCTGATGCCATACTGATCCCATCCACTCTTCACTGCTACAAGATCATCTCCACTCTCAATATAGCAGTCTTCAATACATACATTGGTACTTGAGTCTGCCACAAATTTTGATGAGATTGTTGGAAAAGAAGTCTCCATTATGAGGTTTAGGTTGTTATAGGGTAGATGCAATGTGGAATAAATTACACAAGAAGATGGAGAATTGCACTAACATACCTGGGTCTATTCCATCTGTATTTGGGGAATTAAGGGGAGCCAATATTGTCATTCCCTTAATAACAACATTGCTGAAAGCAAAAGTAGAAAAGCTAACTGTTAGTTTCAATGTTAATCTTCAAGAAAACAGCGAGAAAGGAGTCACCAGCCCTAAATAATCATAAGTTTTACTATCCGATGCACATGTTTCCCAAAAATTTTTAAGATAAAAAAGAAGCAACAGGACACAAACACAAAACGCAACCTCAAGTTCCTTTTCACTATGCCTCGTAAGTAATTTTGGGGGAGGGGGAATAAATATCTAAATAAGAGACGATACATAGTTGAGCTATCTTAAGATATTAATCTTCTTTTTTAATTTTTTTTTTGGTTGCATATTAATCTTCTATCAAGTACAAGTCATGCATCTCATCTTCACACTGGAGCAAGAGGTTGACAATTCTTTTACCTTTATAAAAATAAGCAGTCATGCTCAAAATCCCAAATAAATAAATAAACGGATTAAAAATGAAAGAACATTAGCTACTACAAGCTAGAGAGGTCAAACCTGCAGTAAATAGGATGAATGGTCCAAAATGGCGAGTTCAGGAAGGTTAGGTTAGAGATAAGAATGTTATGAGAGTTCATTAGTTCCAAGAGGTGGCCTCTTGTATGCTTTAGTGTTCTGTTCCACCATAATTCCCACCACATCCTACCTTGACCATCAATTGTCCCATTCTGTCCTACAAAATGAAAACAACTCATCATGCATACTTGATAAATCCTTCCATATAGTGGTAATGCTTCACATACAAGTTTAATGGAAATAGTTACGGTAGTAATGGCAAACTTCAAAATAAATTAAATGATGGTGGCAGCTAGATGCTCTGTGAAACTAAAGACATCAAACAGTTTGGTTGCTTTTAAATAAATCCACCTACTAGTCTAGTTGATATAGTAAATAAAGTCAATTTAGATGCTTTTCAATATATTATCTAGCATGCATGGTAAAAGCATTTATTTTGATAGTATTACCTATAAGCCCCTGATTAGTTCAATATAATTTGAGAGAAGCAAAAAGAAACAAACTCCTGTGCTGTCCCTGGCTGCCATTAAAGTACCAGCCATAAACAATTTTTAGAACAATTATTTTTCTTGGGACTGCTTAAGATCCCCCTTGATGATGTTCCTACTGATGGTCAAGTAAATGACAACTATGAAGTATTTCTTTCAGATGAATCAAACTACAGTATGTAAATCCATAAGGCCATTTTCTGGTAGCTTTAGCTGATTCAACTACAGGAAAAATAATGTATGTCAGGAAATAAATGAACAGCTACTTCACTCTCCATTTAATGCTCTCAAGGTAAATTGTTTCCCTATATCCTAGAAATGAAAAAGAAAATTAAATTAAAACATTATTAATAATTTTAAATAATGGGAATCAATGAATGATTCATAATAGTATATCAAATAAATTTCACAATGGAGTCCATTTACCCTAGAGAAAAAAGTCTATTTGATTTCACCGGCAATCTGAACATTTTCTTTTTTCTAAAGGAGAAGCATGTTTTAGTTCTTTTTAATCATTATTGTTAAAGCAACTCTTCTTTCTTTTTTCATTTTTAATCATCAAAGTGCCATAACTATGTCTCTACACATGTTATTAAAAAAAAAATCAAAATAATTACCTGCAATGACAACATTGACAAGACCATCACCATGAATAAGGCTTATGTGCCTTCCTCCCAATCTCTCTCTCCCTCTACCATAAGAAGGCAATGGCTCTACTATAGGCCATTCCTCTGGGTCCTATTATTCATAAACACAAAATTAAAAACCAGAAGCTTTTATTTAGCAACTAATTTTAATAAATAAATAGATGCATTCATAGTTTTTTTTTTTTTTCAAGGTTTACTGAGAACATGATCAGCCAGCTATCGCCACTACATTGCACTTATTCTGGCACAAAGTTGGTCGAGAAATTAATGGCATGACCAAAATAAATTACGAAGAGAAACTATTTGTCTGACTTTATTAAACAAATGTTTCCATATGACAAGCTGCAAGAATTACTAGTTAATAATTTCTAATTCAACCATCTTGATTCAAAGTTGATTTGCTGAAAACATTCATGGCATTTTAGTTTCTTCCATAGAAGAAGCAATGAAATCCGCCAAGAAAATAGCTCAATTGAAACTGAAATAAGAAACAAAATATATTTAGCTTTGTTTTCTTCAGAAGACAAATGCTACGAGAAAGATGAAAGCATGACAGACACGACTTGACTTGACCTAGCTATGTTTCAAATAGACATTGCAATCTTAGACACGACACAGTAACACAACATGAAAATGATACGAATAAAATATACGAAGATGTCTGGGCTAAAATTAAATAAAAATTGTATATGAATGTGACAAAAACTAAAAATAAAATTTTTTGTTTTTTGTGTCGACACAAAATTTTCGTATTTTACACAACACGAACACAGTTGTATATAATATGAAAACAAATTATAAACACAAATTATTTGATCTAATTTGAAACAATCACTAATTTTACCCAACTTTAACGTAGAGCTCCTATCATTTTTTTCACCTATTACAACTTTCTTTTTCTTCTCAATTTTCTGCCTGAAAAAGGGAAAGAAAGAGGGTGCTGAAACAAATTATAGAGAGAAAACAGAGTAGCACGCTCTGTTTTTTCTTTTACAGCATAAATCCCATACTTCAAAAGACTATGAAAGAAACCTAGTTACCAATATCCATTAAGCAGCCAACTTAATCTTCAAATTCAAATATAAACCGAAAAAATTAAACAACTTGAAACAGAGACTACAAAGCCTGCAGCAGTTAAACCTCAAACTTTCAATTTATCGGTGTCAGGTTCGAAATCAACCGTCAACCGTCAATGATTAGCCAAGTTAAATATGGACATCGTATCGATCCAACAGAACAAATTATAAAAACTGTAAAAACAGAGAGAAAAACAGAGAATTTCTGACCTGAGAGCCCAAAATAACGGCACCCTGTTCAAGGAACAACGTGAAATTACTGGTAAGATTAAAGCTTCCGGTTAACCACTTCCCTTTGGGCACATTAAGCTGCGCCCCACCTTTCTGACTAAAACGTTGCATGTAAACTAACGCTTTCCTAAACGCAGCGGTATTCGACGTTTTCCCATCGCCAACTCCGCCGAAGTCCTTTATCGACATAAAATATTTTCTCTCCGGCAACTCCACCAAAAACCCGGCGCAACTTCCGGGTTCCGAACCGGATGCGGCCTCGGGCTTAGATGATCCCGAGACGGGAAAGAGTTGAAAAGGAAGAATAACTTTTGTTGTGATTTGAAGAGAGAGAATCGCTATTACTGCAAAAAGAAGAACAAGGAAAGCCAATGATGGTTTTCTGAAGTAAGCCACTACGGCACCAAAATTTGGTTTCTCGGATTTCATTTTTGTTTAAGAAAAAGAAGAACAAAAAAAAAAGAATTTGATTGCTGTAATTGAAAGAATTAATGGTTCTGATTTATGAATTTAAATGGATGTGGATCATCTTCATTGTTTTCCATTTTCAAATATTTAGACATCTTTGCCTTTGATGCATCATCAATATTAAAAAAAAAAAAAAGACAATTTATACATAAGCTTAAGAAGGTTTACTGCATGAAAAATAACTGAAAATTAAATAAAAGCAATGAATATTAAAAAAAAAAAACTAAAAAGAGATATATCTGTTTTAACGAATGAAGAATAAGACAGTCGGCTGTTTTCTGCATGCGTGAGAAAGGCGAAGAGGAAACTCAAAAGCTGGGTTTGGTCGTACCACGCCATCGGTCGTATTCTAGCAACTTACCTTAAAATATGGAAAAAAATTGTGGGTCCGGTCTGAAAACCCAAAATATAATTTGCTTCGATCCGGTTTGTTCGGTGTAAGTGTTCCAATCGCCTTAAGTATCAAGAAAAATTTTGGATACTTCTGGCCAATAAATATATGCCACGTATAAATTCTGAGTCTACTCCCGCTACGCGGTGAGACGCGTACCAGTTAAAAAAGGTGCATAAGAGCCGCTGCCGCTCCTCACGGAATTTTGCTAGACATTATTCAAAGTTAACTATTTTATTATTTATATTAATTTAACTATAATAATTATTTTAAAAGGTATTTTTAGGACATTTGCTAACAAAATTTAATAAAAAAGATAAAAACAATATATTTCATGAGGGTATTTTGTTGTGCAGTTGCGGTTCATAGAGAGGTTTTACGTATGATTTTATGAGCAAATCATGATCGAACACGAGGGACCGAATATAGAACCGATGCATCGCTTCCAAGAGGGTATACCATTACCAACTGGGCCATAAAAAATAGAAATGCCCTTCTTTGGGTCGAAATGGAGCAACAAGAAAAAATACTTTCAATTTTTGTACCAAAAGAAGGAGAAAGGGCAATTTATTCCTTTTGGTCCCTCCCTTCTTTTCTACTTTCTAGTTTCTTTTCTTTGGCCTTTTTATTTTCTTTTATTTTTTTAATTTTTTTTATTTTAAAATCCTTCGGAATAAATGTACACTTTTAATTTGCCACAAAGATTAATAATATATATTTATCCAATTATATTAGAAATAATATATATCCACTTTTAATTTTCTTTTAATTTAGCACAAAAAAATAAAAAAAACTTAAAAAAAGTTTTATGTACAGTTGTATATATTACCAAAATTACATGGTTTTTAATTAATTATAAAGTGTTTGATTTAAAACTAAGTGTTTATAAAACATATTAGTAACATATGTGTTGAGAAATTAATATTTTGTGTCACGACCTGAAGACCGCAACTGTCACTTGATTCTTATACTTTTCTTAGTCTACAAATTTATGGACTAAATTTTTCATTTTCATTTTCATTTTAAGGTTTGTATTCAGTGTCAGTGTAGTTACTACTCTGATTTCACTGATTCTCTATACAATACTTTATCACACTTCTAAGTTACATCCCGACTCGTTGAAGAAATTACGTACTGTGTATTAATTAAGGTCTGTACATTTAAACAAAAGATTTACAAAGGACGTATACCTCGAGGCAATGAAGCGGATTCAAAGAACGGTGGCCAGTACCCAGCTTAGATACCGTCTCCGATGCCCACTTAGCAGCTCGCATGGTAGATGTTAACTTCAATAGTCTGAAAGATATGAAATTTAGTGGGGTGAGCAAAACCACAGCTCAGTAAGATACTAATATAAATACAAGAGTAGGATTATACTATCTTAAACTGCAATGCTTAAAACTTGCAAGTTTGCAATTACAGTTAATCCTTTCTCATCGATAACATATCATTATCTCATTTCTTGTCATCTGTCTATCACTTATACTTTTAAATAAATCATCATAATCACTTTTCAGTCTTCTCATCCTTATACTATAGTGCATCGCACAACAATATGTTGTGTCCAATTTGAATGTCATATACTATTAATCTATACTTTCCTCAATCTCGGAGTACATCATATTCAATTGAAACATCATATCAAATCGCTTTACGTTTCATAATCGTACTCCTGTATTCTATCATCTCATATCACTTTCCATATAGAGAAATCATGATCATAGTGGTACGAAGTCATAATTCTCTTCGTATAAATTCTATATTCATGTATCGTATCATATCATATCATATCATATCATGACATCATGTAAACGAAATACCGTTACCACCAAGTCATGATACTCCTCATATACTCTTCATGTTTTTGTACAATACACTAATGATTTAGTACGCAGCTTATGTAACTTCATTGTATAAACTACTATCATTTCAAATCATATCATATATACTTTAGAACATGCTCAACATATGAATTTTCAATTCATTTTGTATTTAAGGTTGAAAGCATGCATTACTCTCTTTTTATATCATGTCAATTTAAAATATGTCTTTTCACTTTTCATATCATGTAAATTTAAAACATGTCTTTTCATATAATTTCAAATCAAAACGTGTACATTTCTCTTTTCATTTCATGTCAATTCAAAACATGGCTTTTCGTATCATTTCAAATCAAAACGTGCACATTTCTCTTTTCATATCATATTAATTCAAAACGTGTCTTTTCATATACTATAAGTCATATCAGGTCTAGAGTTCATATCAAATCAATCTATACTCTAGACCACGTATCATTTCAAGTTCGACACAAAATAATATATAAATCATATAAGTGTCAAAGTCATATCACATGTACTTTTTTAAAACATGTTTAAAACATGTACTGTTCAAAATATATCTCTTTTCAAACATGTTTCATGTACTATATAAATCATGTCAAGTCTAAAGTTCGTATCAATCAAATCATACTCTAGACTTCATATCATATCGGTTAGAGACTAGGCTAGATCCCTATCACTCTATCAATAAAGACTTAAATCACTGTAGCTAGCAGTGAAAATCATGTCATCGTCCCCTGGAAACCAACTAGGGCGCTATCTATGGCCATAGACCTCATCTTTCTCAACCCCACTGATCAGGCGTGGCCAAAACCTGTCCACGACTATTGTCGAACAAGCATCTCTGCCTAATGAGCAAAACTCCAATTAGGCGGTTTTCACTATTCTTTATTGAATTTAATTCTTTTAGGGTGCCTACAGTCTCATAAAACATTTAAATCTTTAGCTTTCTTTTCAATATCATGTAAAGCATATGGTAAAATTCTGTATGAGACTTCATATATCAAAATATATATCTACCATATACTTTCATTTCAAAACAAATCAATACTTTTCAGTATTCATATAAACATTATTATAATGTTTCAAGTTGTAAAAAAGCATGCTTAAATGCGATGCTATAAAACATTTCAGTATGCAACTTCGGTAATATTTTTATCAAATACAGTGAAGCGATTCATTTAACTTTATCACCATCAATTATTCGATTTAAGACTTTCTTTTTGTCCAATCAGTAAATCACTATTCAAATCATTCAAGATTCATTTCATTCAGTATTCAGATTGTTCAGTACTCTAATTATTTAATAATCAGATCACTTGGTATTCAAACCATTCGGTATTCAATATCATTTTTCGATAATTATCGACTATAACAATCATTTGTACATTTCATTATCGATACTAGAACCACATCATCAGTGTGAATCCTCTTAGTATCTTTGAGCATTTAAATACCGTGTTTCCATATAGCCATCATGATACTGAAACTATGCAATACTAATATCCTCATTCGATATCTATTCCAGAGTCGACATCGAGGATCATAGAACCATAAGATCAATAATCGCTTATCAAATCCATTTATGTTTTAACTCATTGGCACACATTCAAAATTTTCGACTTGCGGTTCAATTTCATTCACTATCATAAAATTAGATCACAATCCTCAATTCACTTTTTATATGGCCTGTAGAATGTAATATCATGCTAGAATTATCTATAAAACATCATCAATTCAATTTTTGATTTGGCAATTTACCCACTTAAAAGAATTTGCCAATTTTCACTATCAACAGTGTTTCAATCATTTAAGTCACCTTGCGACTATCCATATTATTGCAAAAATCTCAGTTCACATCTATTTAACATCGATATGTATAAGTACATTTTTATGCAAACGTGTGTTCTATCAAATGTTCATAAGACATCACAATCTACTTTCTTATTATCATTATCTCAATCATACCACTAAGATGGTCCATTTATTTGAATCTATCAATTCTATAATCATCACTCGATTGATAATTTCGCAATTCTATCATTCGACCATCTAAATCACAACTTCGATTTTTCTCTTTTAAGTTCTATCATATAATCATCGTCACTTTTATCTGTGATCCGTCTAATAAATAATTCCACCTCAATCTCAACTTGATACCATTTGTGATATTAAAATTGCTTGATTTATCGATTCTATAAGGTTTAAACCATATAATTCATCACATTATCATGTTTCAACGATCTATCTTCTCATCGATTTCAATATCAAACTTTTTCGGTAATATCATAAAGTCCTTTCAATGTTTATTTTTCAATAATTATTTTCAAGATTCCATTTACGTGAGAAACTTAAATCTTTTTCCTCAACGTTTTCCTAAGAATTTCGGCAAAATAACAGCTAAATTTTTACTAAACCTCCTGCAAGGAAAACACAATTTATACCACAGCCGTTGATTCTCACAATTCCTATGTCTCTACTAAGACCCCCACCATCAGTTGTGGGTCCTCTTAGCATTTTTAACATCAATTCAATCAATGCATCATATAAAAAAATCACAATTTCGTTAAAAATCGTTCCATCAATGCATTATATAAAATCATAATTCCACATACAATATAATGCTACTAATACTTTATAAAAGTATCTTACCTATTCGCCAAAGCTTTGCGCACTTCCGATTTTCGAGCCTTGCCGAACTCCACCATTCGTCTCATTTTCGTTTTGCTACAATTTCAATAATTGACACATATTTTCATTTAGAAAATAATCCACCAATTTCTAATAAATTTCGTAGAAATATAGCGAAAACTTTTAATTTTCTTTACCCATTTCTTCTTTTTCTTTTTCTTCACTCATTTCTTCTTTTTCTTTTTTCTTCTTCCTTTTTCTTTTCCTTTTTCTTTTCTTTTCTTCTTTTTCTTTCTCCTTCTTTCTCTTTTTCTTTTCTTTTCTTTTCTTCTTTTTCCTTTCTTTCTTTTTCTTTTTCTTTTTCTTTTCTTTTTCTTTTCTTTTCTGAACCGGGTCGAGTCGAGTCAGGTCTGGTTGACCGGGTCGGTTCGGGTTGGCTAGGTCGGATCAGGTTGGGCCAATTCAATCTTTGCTTGGTTGGTTCAGCCACCGATGGCCACCATTTCAGGCGGTTCGGCCACCCTACAGCATCCTGCGATTGCCACAAAGCCGGATCTGGCCTCCATTTCCCGAACGACGGCATCGGCAGTGGTGGATCTGGAGGTGGTGGTTCGGCTCTTTTCTCCTCCACGTTTCTCCTTCCTCCGCCGTTTCCTTCGCCGTCGGGCCCTCCTCAACTCTTCCTTGGCCTTCCGCTGTCGACATGGGTGGTGTGGCTGTGGCCAGATCGGTGGCACCGCCACTTTTCCTTTTTTCTTTTTCCCCTTTTTCCTCTCGATTTCCCCTCGATTTTCTTCTCTTTTTTCGCTTCGGGCTGCCACTGGTCGCTTCTCCTCTTCCCCTTCGTCTCGCCGGCGACGCCCCTCTCTCCTTCCTCTTCCTCTCCAGGCCGGAAGGGGCCAGCCGTTGCTTGCCTTTCTCCTCTATCTATAACAGAGGAGAAAGAAGAAGCTGGGAATCGGGTTATCCCGATTCCCGTCCGATTCCCACTTCTTTAATTTTTTTTAAATTTTTTAATATATAATTATATTTATATGTATATAAATATACCCATTTTATTCCTTATTATTTTGGATCTCTTAATATCCAAAATAATTTCCCTTAATTCATCACTTCATCAATTTTCGAAATTCTATATATTCTAATTCTCATAAATAACTTTATTTATTTATTTCCAGATAATTAATACCAAAAATAGGAAAAATTTCTGATTATCACATTTTGGAAGTGTAAAATAAGCTTTTTAAATGAAAAATAATAAGTTGTACATATTAACTAAAATATATGAATTATACGTAATATTTAATGAAAGATGAAAATGGGATAAAGTGAATATTTTATAAATATTTTCTTAAATATTCACTTGATTTAGTATATAACCTATTTTTGGGTTGGTGACTAACTCTCAAAGGTCGCGCCCGTGTTCACCTCGTCCGATTCCATCGGCTCGGTCATCCAGGGAATTTTTGATTCCCGTAATTCCCAGGTTTCCAAATTCTCGAGATTTCCCGTAATTTTAGAAACTCTCCTTTTTTTTCCTCTCCTTTTCTTCTTTTCCTCTTTTTTTTTCCTTTTCTCTTTTCTTTCCTTTCCTTTCTCTTTCTTTTCTTTTTTCTTTTCTTTTTCTTTTTCCTTTTTCTTTTCTTTTTCTTTTCCTTTTTCTTTTCCCCGTCAACCGGTTCAGCCTTCTTCCTCGTCAATTTTTCACCGGCGGCCGGTTCTCCGATAGTTCAAGCTCTCTTCAGCTGGCCGACGCCAAGGCGAACTCGCTGGTGCCCTCCGTTTGCTCTAGATCGACGGCACGATGGCGGATCGAGGCGAAATAGGTTCGGTTTCTTCTTCCTCTTCATCGGCCTTCCTCCGTCGTTCACCGCGCCTCCGATGGCATCTATCCTCTTCCTCTCCCTCTAGCGGTGCTTCGATGGCAGTGGCGGTGCCTTATGCATATTCTCCAATTCCATATACTCCATACAGTACATCATTTCTATAAAACATATTTCAAACTATTCTGGTTCTATGATTATCCATTGGATACTTCAGAAAATATATGAATGTATAGAACCAAATTTAATCGTGTTAGCTTTAAATTGCCATATATATTTTGAAATGACAAAAACTTAAGTAAGCTTTAATGTTTTAATTCATATTGTAAATTTGCCTTATCACACATGATTTTCTCAATCCATTTTTAAGTGTTCATATCAAACATTAAGACCATGATTTAATGATATATTCTTATGGGTCTTAATACTTTATAAAATGGTTTTCAATATTAAGTAATTTTCTCAAGAATTATTGAACATAAGTTTAGAAAATTAATTATAAGTTTTTGGACAATATTTTCATTTGAAAGTCAAGAAAAACTCCCTTAAAGCTTATAAATGTTTTGGGTTGATTTAGAATCAAAGGCTATATCATTTCTAACCTAAAAGTGCAAGAAAAATGCCCTTTGGAAGAAAAGGATCGATCCCATAGGGAAAAGGATCGATCCCTTTTTGGCAGAAGCACTCCAATGTGTGAAATGAAGGAAAGGATCGATCCCTTTATGTCAGAAAGTCCCCAATGGCTAGTTTCTGTAAGATACAACAGCTAGCTTCTGTTTTGGCTCCAACCAACGTTCACAAACCATCCAAAGGACTATAAATAGAGGCTTAGAAGCTGAAGCAACCAAGAGGAACTACTCAACAACTTCAAAACTCATTTTCCTCAAATCCACAAGCCTCAAACAATAAATCAAGAGCTACAAAGTCTTCATCATCTATCATTCTCTTATTCCTTGTAGTGCTTGGCACATATCTTATATAGGTTTTCATTGTGCTTAATTTCTGTAATCACTTGCCTATCTAGAGGCCCTTCTTTGATTACATCATTTGTAAACACATTCAATCCTTGTAAAGGGGAGGTTTCTCTTGAGCCTTAGAAAAAGTGGGAGGTTTCTCTTAAGCCTTAGAAAAAGAGAGAGGTTTCTCTTGAGCCTAGAAAAAGAGAGAGGTTTCTCTTTAGCCTAGAAAAAGAGGGAGTGTAACACAAATTCAAGGATAGTGAATTTGGGGAAAATCCTTGGGAGCGTCTCAAGGTAGAGAACGTAGGCAAGGTTGCCGAACCTCTATAAATCGCCTGCGTATATTTCTCTTTCCCTGCTCTCTTTAATTACTTGCAATTATATTTGTGTTTATTGTATTGAATTTGGATTGCATGATTAAATAGCCTAGAGAACTTAGAAAATATTTATATAGGCTAGAGAATTTAGGAGAATCGAAAAACGAGCTTAAGGTTAATTAAAAACCGATTCACCCCCTCTCTCGGTATAGCCTATAGAGCCAACAATTGGTATCAGAGCTTGGGCTTGAGATTGACTTAGACTAACCTCTATCGAGCAAAACGATCTTAAATGTCTCACTTGAATATAGGCACACCCCTAGGAGAAGGAGGACAATCATTAGTTAGACCTCCACTCTTCAATGGTGAAAATTATTCATATTGGAAAACTAGAATGATGTTGTTTGTACAATCAAATGATTATAAAGTGTGGAGAATTATAGTGAATGATCCTAGAATTCCCATGAAGAAAATAGATGGAAAAGATGTCCCTAAGAGTGAGGATGAGTGGGACACAAATGACATGAGAGTAGCACAATTGAATGCCAAGGCTATGCACACTCTCTTTTGTGCTTTAGGTCCCAATGAATATAATAGAGTCTCCTTGTGTGAGAATGCCAAACAAATATGGGACAAACTAGTTATCACCCATGAAGGGACCAATCAAGTTAGGGAAACCAAAGTAGGAATGCTCACACATGATTATGAGCTTTTTAGGATGAAAGAAAATGAGTCCATTAGCGAAATGTTCACTAGGTTTAATGATATAATTAATGGACTTAAAGCTCTAGGCAAGGCTTATTCCAATGTTGAAATGGTAAATAAAATTTTGAATAGCTTGCCTAAGTCTTGGGAGGCAAAGGTAACCGCAATAGAAGAGTCTAAAGATCCAAATACCTTTTCTCTAGATGAATTTATGGGCTCCCTACTTACATATGAGATGAAATTGAAAAGAAATGAAGTGCCTTCAAAGAAAGTAGGGGTAACACTTAAGTCTTCCACTCATGAGGTCATTGAAGATGATAGTGATGAGAGTGGAAATGAGGAAGAAAAAGAAATGGCAATGTTTGCCAAAAGATTTAATAGATTATGAGAATGAAAGAGAGATAGAGAATGATAGGAGGCACCAAAGTAGAAGGGTAATAAGAGGAGAATCTAGTAGGAGAGAAAAAGACCCCTTAGTGTGTTATGAATGTAATGAACCGGGTCACACTAAGCTAGATTGCCCCTTACTTAGGAAGGAAAAGGATAGGAAACCTAGGAAGAAAGCATTTGTGGCTGCATGGAGCGATAGTGATAGCTCCGATAAGGAAAACATAGATAATGAGGTAGCCTACTCATGCTTTATGGCTATTAGTGATGATGAGGCTAGTTGTAGTTCTAGTGAAGATAATGATTATACATTTGATGAACTACAAAATGCGTTTAATGAATTAGCAAATGATTTTCAATGCATGAACTCCAAATGTAAGAAAATCATTGCTAAATTGAAAATAGAAAATGAAATGTTATTAAATGCCAAACTTGAATTTGAGAAGAAGTTAGAAGAAGCAAATCTAGAAATAAATGAGTTGAATAAAAAGAACTTAAATTTGCATAACTCATTTTCTAGGTTTTATATGGGTCAACAAAAGCTAGATCACATGTTAGAGACCCAAAGAGCTTTCTTTGACAAAGATGGGTTAGGATATAATGCAATACAAAAAGAAACTCATCTAAAGAACTTCCTAGTGAGCAAAAATTATATGCATGATACATCTCTCACATGCTTACTATGCAATAGAATAGGACACTCTTCACAAGCATACACATATAGAAAAACTACATTTAGAGGAAAAGTTGTTAGGAAAATATGGGTGCCAAAGCATGCAATAAATAATGATGAATTGAGATTGAAATGGATCCCAAAAGGATAAAAAATTGTTTGCACTAACTCTCATGGACCCAAGAAAATTTGGGTACCAAAGCATGCTTAAATTGTTTGTTGTAGGAGTGTTAGAGCATGAGAATACAAAGAAGCAATGGAGATCAAATGTTCTACACACCCTCCATGGAGATTGCTTATGCCAATGAGAAAGAGGAAGAGCTTGGAAATCCATCCTTGGCAAGGTCATAACAATCCTTCAAAAAAGGCCTAAGGTGGATTCAACTATTCAAGGCAAAGCATTCTCTAGCAATGGAGTTTTGTAAGCTTAAATCCTATCTCTTCAAAACTCATTTTTGCTAAAATTATTTATATGTTTTATTGAGGCACTTGGTTGATGATTCTTGATGCATTGTGAGTTGAATGATTGAATAAAAAGGCATAATAAAGATTTTTGATTGTTTGATTATAGTACTTGATGCATTGAATGAAGAGCATGATTTATGATTTTGAAATGATTATTGGATTTCTGCATTTTGAGCAAGTCTTCTATGTGTTGATAATGTATTTACTTGCCTCAAATTGCCAAATATGTCGTATATGCAAAATACCATGTCATGTGCATTAATGAAGAACTTGTATGTTGGAAATCATGGCATGTTGTTCACAAGATGTATGCTTTAATGATATATGTACTTAAAATCTATGTGAACAAGTTCGCTTTGGCATATTTGTGGTTTCTAATGCCTTGGTTTTGTCAAAATGTGCTTAACTCTCAAAATGACATCCTTTGAGGCCAAAAATGCATTTTATTGTGTAAATTCTTCCAAAATTGCAAAATCTTTTGTAAAATGGTTTTTCATTCATGTTTTCCATTCATACAAGTCCAAAATCATGTTTTACAAATGTTTAAACCGTTACTTGGACTTAAAATACTCAAAAACGAAGTTTTGGTACTTCAAAGGATGGATTTTCTGTCAAAAACTGCAGAAACAGGATGAGGGATCGATCCCTCAACAAGCAGGATCAATCCCCCTTGAGCAGAATGCAGGAAATCTGCATTCTGGAGTTAAGGGATCGATCCCCCTCTTAAAGGGATCGATCCCCCCAGGCCAGAAAGGGCTTTCCTGCATGTTTTCAACCGAAATTGAGAAGAACTTTTCATTGTTTTGATACTTTCTCTCTTCTCAACTTAAAATTCATTGTTTTAACTTCTTTTTGATGATATTTAAACTATGAAAATTCATTTTTCATTGATATCATGCCTCAACTTCATCAATTAATATCATTTCCAACAAGTGGTATCACTTTCAACAGTCTATATCATTTTTCTTGAGCTCACAAGTGCAAAATCAATTTTCTCATTGAAAATGATCATGAATTGCATAAAACTTGAAATAATCTTGAATTATATTTTCAATGAATGCTTAAACATAATTTTGAGATTTATTTCAAGAATTTATGGATATATTTGAGAATTTGATGAACTTGTGCATAATAAGTGTTTTTCATATCTTTTGTTCATCTTAGTCAAGCATGCTTATAGGATTATGTGTATTAGCTTGACTCAACTACTCCACTCTAGGTTACATGATAATTATACGTCTAGTGGAAGAATAATTAAAACTTGACCTTAAGGATTGATTTCAAATGTAAATTCAACAATTGCTATAAGGTCATAATTTTCCTTGGCCTACAATGTGTGATGATAAATGGATCCTAAATGTTCAAATACATGAAACTTTGTCATCCATGAACTTAAACTTCTCTTATGGCCAAATTGTTAAAGAACTTAGGCTTTAATGACAACACCAACATTCAAAGATAAATGCAAACATGAACAAATGTACCTTGATTGATATCCATGTATTTATTCTTGATTGTTTTGATGTGAACTTACATGCTTGCTTGAGTTGAATCAATAATCATGCCTATGAGATGAGAGTAGTTATTTTCATGAAATTATGTGCTTAATCTCACTCATAGATCATGAACTTTAATATTTTGAGCATGATATTGATTTACTTAGGCAAAATCATTTTAGTTAAAATAGCATATACCCTTTAAAATCTTAAATGATAAAACAACTAGGGATATGGCTATTAAATGATTAAAATGGTAATATTGAAATATTTCCTTGCTTATAATTGGTTAAGGACTTGAATTGGAAAATGAGCATAGGATTTTTATGCTTGAAACCATGGAAGAAAATGTGTTTGCTTGAATTCCTTGATTTTTTGAATCTTCCATATGGTATAAATTTGTGAATATGAATATGGATTAATACTTTATGATAGTGGACTAATGATTAATTGATCCATATGCATATTTGATGATATGTGTTGTGTTCTTGCATATTTAGAATGCGTATTTTCTTGACATGAACACACTGCACATAGATATTGGATTCATGCAAAAGGCCTAAGTCAACCATTAGTAACAATTGGTATTGAGATTGAAATAACAATTAGTATCATTAGCAACCATATTTTCAACAATTGGTAGGCCAAAACTAAATTGCCAATTGGTATGAGCTTTAAATTGACAATTCTTCTCATACTCTTTAGATTGAAATGACAAATAGGGAAGAATTCATATGGGATATTTTGCATGAAACTCTTGTGTGCTAGAATTTGTAGTTCATTGCTATATGTCTTAATTCTTTGCACACTCTTGATTGAACGTGATTCATGAGCTCATGTATTCATATGCCATCTAATTTTAGCTCATAATCATGATGTATTACCATGCACCTTATTTGGACTTTAGAAGAACAATTGATATACTTAGGTGCTTAATAAGATTGAAATGAGCAAGTCATAGACTATAGTAGATATTTATACTAAACTTGCTTCATTTCTTACCAATTGTGAACTTCTTGCAAAATTATTTATAAACAATTGGTATAGGATCGTAAGTCATGTTCTTTGCATGAATATTTCACTCTTTAAGAACAATTGACTTATTTACTTGTGCTATGAGTCCCATGTACTAACATGTTTCTTGTTGGATGGAGCATATTCTTTTATCTCTTCTCACATAGCCATGCTTTTAGGGGGAGCATATTTTTTATTATTTTTTCTTCTTTTTGCTATGACAAAAAGGGGGAGAGATAGATATTAAAAGGGAGAGATATTAAGGGCGAGAGATAATGGGGGAGAAATAGTTTGAAAATTCATTTTCAAAACCCATGCTTATATTAAGGGGGAGCTTTATAAAATCCTGCATTATTTGAGGGGGAGTATTTTATCAAAGAATTTTCAAAGCAAATTTACATTAAGTTTTGTCATATCAACAAAGGAGAGATTGTTAGCTTTAAATTGCCATATATATTTTGAAATGACAAAAACTTAAGTAAGCTTTAATGTTTTAATTCATATTGTAAATTTACCTTATCACACATGATTTTCTCAATCCATTTTTAAGTGTTCATATCAAACATTAAGACCATGATTTAATGATATATTCTTATGGGTCTTAATACTTTATAAAATGGTTTTCAATATTAAGTAATTTTCTCAAGAATTATTGAACATAAGTTTAGAAAATTACTTATAAGTTTTTGGACAATATTTTCATTTGAAAGTCAAGAAAAACTCCCTTGAAGCTTATAAATGTTTTGGGTTGATTTGGAATCAAAGGCTATATCATTTCTAACCTAAAAGTGCAGGAAAAATGCCCTCTGGAAGAAAAGGATCGATCTCATAGGGAAAAGGATCAATCCCTTTTTGGCACAAGCACTCCAATGCGTGAAATGAAAGAAAGGATTGATCCCTTTGGTGAAAGGATCGATCCCTTTATGTCAAAAAGTCCCCAACGGCTAGTTTCTGTGAGATACAATGGCTAGCTTCTGTTTTGGCTCCAACCAACGTTCACAAACCATCCAAGGGACTATAAATAGTGGCTTAGAAGCTGAAGCAACCAAGAGGAACTACTTAGTAACTCCAAAACTCATTTTCCTTAAATCCACAAGTCTCAAACAACAAATCAAGAGCTACAAAGTCTTCATCATCTATCATTCTCTTATTCCTTGTAGTGCTTGGCACATATCTTATATAGGTTTTCATTGTGCTTAATTTCTGTAATCACTTGCCTATCTAGAGGCCCTTCTTTGATTACATCATTTGTAAACACATTCAATCCTTGTAAAGGGGAGGTTTCTCTTGTGCCTTAGAAAAAGAGGGAGGTTTCTCTTGAGCCTTAGAAAAAGAGGGAGGTTTCTCTTGAGCCTAGAAAAAGAGAGAGGTTTCTCTTTAGCCTAGAAAAAGAGGGAGTGTAACACAAATTCAAGGATAGTGAATTTGGGGAAAATCTTTGGAAGCGTCTCAAGGTTGAGGACGTAGGCAAGGTTGTCGAACCTCTATAAATAACCTGCGTATATTTCTCTTTCCCTACTCTCTTTAATTACTTGCAATTATATTTGTGTTTATTGTATTGAATTTGGATTGCATGATTAAATAGCCTAGAGAACTTAGAAAATATTTATATAGGCTAGAGAATTTAGAAGAATCGAAAAACGAGCTTAAGGTTAATTAAAAACCGATTCACCCCCCTCTCGGTATAGCCTATAGAGCCAACAAATCGTACTGATATAGATTTCATCATATACACTAATCTCTTTGTCAGTCATCTCCAGCAATCATATTACTTTTCATCATATCCAATAATCTCGTAATAATATCCAATTCAGTACCTCATAATTCAGGTCCTTACCGTCCATAACCGGGCCAATCATCTTATGACCTTCCACTATACACTCTTATTGGATCGCATCATATAAGGCCCCGGCCCATTTGCCGTCCACCTATACACATGTGTACTAACCTCTTTGAGAATGCCCAGCCCTTTCACTGGGTTACCCCTCGAGGTTCGTCATGAGGCCTAGCCCGTTCACTAGGTCACTCGTAATTCGCGTCCATAATCTAAGTGTAAGTGGAATCAGTAATAGGGATCGATATATTGTGATAACCGTAAAATTTTTCATTTATTAGAAATTATAAATATTGAAAATAAATATTGGAAAAAATAAATAAATAAAATTGGGAGAACGGGATATTGGCAAAATTTTCAAGAATTGAGAAAGAAACGGATAATGAAAAATCCTAGTGAAAAAAAATAAGATGAGAAATTCGGAAAATAATAAAAGATGAAATTTAATTTGTATAAATGGAAATCCAAATCAAATAAGAAATTGAGGAAGAAAATATATATTGTAAATACAATATATATTTTATTATTACATTTATATAGGTATATATAAATGTTATTTATTTTAAAGTATATAAATATATACATATATATTTATACTAGAGATATATTTTTTATATACACAAAATATATATATCCTTATATAAAATATATATAGTACTATATAATATATATATAATAATATTATATGTATTATATATGTTATAAGTATAATATATATGTATAATGAAAAAAAAAAGAAAAACAGAGAAGAAATAATCGGGAAGCCTCCTGATTCTTCCTCCCCAAGTGGCTGAAGGCCAATATCACCGGAGAAAGAAAGAGAGACGAGAGAGAGCGACGTCGTCGGTGAGCCGAAGAGAGGAAGAGAAGACGACCGGCGACGGAAAAGGCAAAAAAACGGCGGAAACAAAAATGGGAAAAACAGGAAACCGGAAGAGAAGAAAGGAGAAAGGAAACGGCGGTGCCGGCCGGTCTTGGCACCGCCATAGCCACCTCGACCTCAGCGGAGGTGAGGGGAAGGAGAAGAGAGCCACCAGTGAGGCCAACGACGACAGAGGAAGGCCGGCGAAGAGGAAGAAGAAACCGAGACCCACGCCGCCAGATCTGTCGCCGTGCCATCGATCCGGGGCAAACGGAGGCCACTGGTAGCTTCGTCGTTCCGTCGGCAAGCTGAGGAGCCGTCGAACAGTCGGAGAATCGACCACCGGAGGAGAATCGACGGTGAGGGGGGGTGACCGGTCCGGCTGGAAAAGAAAGAAAAGGAAAAAAAAGAAAAAGAAAAAGAAAAAGAAAAGAAAAGAAAAGAGAAAAAGAAAGAAGAAAAAGAAGAGAAAGAGAAAAGGAATTCCGGGAATTTGGAGAATTCCCGAGAATTCGAAAATTACAGGAAATCTCGAGAATTACGGGAATCGGTAAGAAATCCCGAAAAATGTTAAATTATTTAAATAATTTATTTATTTAAATAATTATGAAAAAATTCTAAAATTTAGAATTTAATTTCCAGAAAATATCCTCGATGACCGAGCCGATGGAATCGGGCGAGGTGAACACAAGCGCGACCATCGAGAGGCAATCGCTAACCCGAAACAGGTAAGGGAGACATGTGCCGCCTGTAAGGATATTCGGCCACATGTTTTAAATTATGCATTTAATTTATAAATGCAATTTATAATGGTTAGTTTTGAAAATTGTGGTGATTTATCGGTTTCAAATTGTGGTGAAATACCGGTTGAAAAATATAAACTGTATTTTCCGTGCAAGAGGCTAGCCAAATCGGTAGCTGTTATACTGCCGAAAAATTATCGAATAATTACTGAAATTTATCGAAAATCACCGAAAATCATAATAAATGATTTGATTTCACGTGAAACGATTTTGAAATACGAAAATCGAAAGATTTAGTAAATTTCATAAAATATGAATATAATGATATTGGATTTTAAAATATTCATGTTTTCGAGAATGGTGAAAAGGAAATCACCAAAAATTCACCCTGTAGGTGATATTTCATGTGAAACGAGAAGAAAATGAAAACGAGACTGAAGTGAATATTTTTATAAATATTCTTAGATATTCACTTAATTTCATATAAAACCTTTATGGTTTTAATTATGGAAATAATTAATTATGATAAATTCCATAAAGGTTAAGAAATGATGAACAACTATGATTTCGAGACTAGAGGTCTCTACACGTGTTTTTAGAAGAAAACATGGTGATGAGAATTTAAAGTTAGAAAATAAATAATTTATTTTCATAAATTATAAAAATGATTTGTTTGAAATTCCAAGAATTATAAAACCATGTTTTCAATTGAATGCACAGAAAAGCGTGCATATGTGTTTTATTGTAGAAAAATGACAGTTTTGCCTTTGTATATTTTCAGTGATGATTTTGTAAACTGTCTTCATCATATGAAAAACATAATAAATACCTTTATGAAATAGTTTGAAAAATGTTATTATTTTATAAATTTCATAAAGGTGATTATATTTACATGTGAGCCTTATGGATATTTTGATTTACTGTATTTAAAATCCATAAAGGTTATGGTACGGTTTATACTGTTTTGAGTCTTAAGCCCCGAGTTTCATGCATCACACTTATAATGTTACTGTCACATGGCTGATAGACCTGCCATTCATCAGCGTCCTAGATGTCACCTGGCAAGTGTACACCGAGGACACTATATAGATCATGGCCATAGATCTCAGTGTTATACTGTTACTATGTCCCTTCGGGGATGATGATGATTACTGGTCCATTATTGAACGATGATAGCATGATTTAATTGTAGGGTGATGCCTAGTCTCACATACTGATTACTGTTTACTGAAAGGATTTACAGAATCCTATTTACTGTACTGTACTGTTTACTGTACTGAATTACTGTTTACTGTTTACTGTTTATTGTTACTGATGAAAAACCGTACCAAAAACTTGTATTTACAAAACTGTACTGTACACTAAAATGGTAGCCATTGATTACCGTTTTACTGAACTGAAAGCTACCATTTACTGTTTACTGAACTGAAAACTACCGTATACTATATACTGAATTGGTAGCTACTATTTACTGTTACTGACTGACCGTATCGAGATACTGTTTTACTGAATACTGAATATACTGTTTTACTGAACTGTACGATACAGTTACTGATTTGAAAAGAGAAATAAATGTTTATTCTAAAAGAATAACATAAGAATTATTTCTAAGAAAGAAATAATCGAAGAAGTAACTATCCAATGATTGGATATTTACAAATCACTGTACTGTCACGTGTTTTACTGTACCGAAGAGAAGAGAAGTAAACCACTATTTTTATTACTGAACTGTCACGTGTTTTAAAGTATACTGAAGTGAAAAGAGATAAGTGGTTTACTTTGTGGAAAAACGAAAATTATATCGTTTTGAAAACAATGGAAATAGTACTCTCTACAGTTGCTTCTAGGTTCCGGAACAAGCCAGGTATTTCAAAATACCTGCCTTACTCTATCTGGATCCCTAGCCGACTGTAGTATCCTTCCTACATGTGAGCTTAGAGCCAGTTAGGAAGATTTCAAAGAAAATGAAAAAAATTATTTTCAGCATATAGATAGCTGAATATCAAGTGTAGCATATAACTCTCTTACTGAGCCGTAGTTTGCTCACTCCCCAATTTTAACATTTCAAGTTTTGATGATGGTGAGATCTAATATTTGTGGATTACGGCTGCACATAATGGACAATGTGACAGACCGACTAAGATATATCAGGTACGATCATTTATTTTCTGTATTTAAACATGTCTACAGTACTACATATTTGTAAATAAGATAGGGGGATATGTATAATGTTAACAATATTTTATTAAATTGTTTAACATCAAGTGTAAAGTGAAGTATCACATATAGCCCAATCGGATAAATTATGTAAAATAAGGTGAAAAATGTGGTAAAGGGGCGTTAGAGATTTAATGGTATCAGAGCATGGTTGGCTTGATGTCTGTGAATACTTATGGAAGGAAAAGTGTTAAACATCCCCGGTAGTACTGTGTCGTCTGAATACATAAAGAAAATAAATGATTGTAAACTAAGTAAAATAAATTAAAGGGAGTGAGAAAGTATAAATTGAGAATGTTAAAAAAATAATGGGCTCAGAAATTACCAGAAAATTGGTGATTCTTATAATCTAAATGACGGCATGTTCGGTAAGGAACCGAAAGGACTCCGTGAGGGCCCCACCAGTACTTTACGGTCCGGATCGAACTGAGACCTGGAAATGATTGTATGAAGGAGGGGAATGACATATCATCATTAAATAGACTTTAAGATCACAGATTGAGGGTAATTGGAAGAGAGAGAAAATTTTTAGCTAAAAATGACCAAAATACCCCTGCCTCCAAAATTTTACAGGGAGTTAAAATAGACCAACAGAGGTTGGATTTGATTGATTTGACAGAGAAAATGTTGATAAAAAGCTGAATTACAAGTAAAATAATCCAATTATGGATGTTAGTGGACTTCTCTGTCGAAATCGAACAAGATCTGAAATGACTGATATTAGTATGAGAAAGGATAATATCAGCACATGGATAATGAGATCATTGATTTCAATGTATACTGAGGAGAAAGAAACAAATGTCGAAATGACGAAAATGCCCCTATGTTGGGCGATGTTCTGAATGGTGATAAAATCAAGTTAATCTTGAATCCATTGATGATAATGGAGTTATAAATGACATAGAGGATGTCATATGGATATAACGATCCCTATTACTGATTCCACTGACACTTAGATGACGGACACGAATTACGAGTGACCTAGTGAACAGGCTAGGCCTCATGATAAAACCTCGAGGGCTGACCCAGTGAACGGGCTGGGCATTCTCAAAAAGGTTAATATACATTGTGTACAGGTGGACAGCGGACGGGTCGGGGCCTTATATGATGCGATCTGATAAGAGTGTAGTGGGATGTTGCAAAATGATTGGCCCGGTTAATGACTGTAAGGGCCTGAAGCATGAGTGTACTGAATTGAATATTATCACGGGATCGTTAGATATTATGAAAAGTGAAATGAATACAGAAAATGATTGAGAAAGTGAATAGTACAGATAATGAAATCCATAACAGTACTATTGACTGAGGTTCTATATATTTATACTAATTCTGAAGTATTAAAAGAATAATTAATTATAGAACCGGAGCATTTGAGATATGCCTTGCAAATTAATGTACTGTATGGAGTACTGTGAATTGGTGAATATATATAAGAACAGTAAAGTGATAAAAAGAAGATGACAGCTAACCTAAGTTCTTCAGGACCCTTGAGACAGAACTGTGATGGGCGACCCAATGATGGTCGACCCGTAGCGGATCATGTGTTGTGAGATGCGGACGAACAATGTTATCGCCGACTCACTAGTAAGGGTAAACTTGGGGCGAAAGGATCGCCTAGGGGATGCTCGCCGACGGTCGATACGAACGGGAAGGACTCTTACAATTGTTTTAATGGTAACACGAGTGAAAGGAACTAGGTACGTAAGGGTGCAAGGGTTCAAACCTCGTGGATAACATACTCAAGGGAATTAAGCCTGAATCTATTAAATGAAATTGATTTTAAAGCAAATTACAGAGATAATAAATTGGTTAGCTGTAACATGTGTTGATAACTGTTGTACTCGATACAGCTTACTAGATTGAGATTCGTAAGGCTGTAAAGTATTTGTAAACAATGAAATCAAGGTAGAGTATGAGTCGAAATGAATCGAATAGTAAATGTCTCTGCCTTGAGAATACACAGTGTAAATGAAAAGACATGAGGATGAGATGTCCAAGATGATAACACAGAAGTGATTCCCGATATATTTTCAGAGTTATATAGATTGGAGAAATCGAGCTAACATTGACTCGGTTAATGATATGAAATTTAAATCTAAGCTTATATCGGAGAATATAGAAAGAATCCGAAAAGCTTAAAAAAAATGAATGACTCTGGAAAATGAGTGAATAATGAAATTCACGTGTAAAGGTTTGAATTCCAAAAATACAGATAGTGAAATTGAAAATAATGAAGTTATCTGTATAAGTGTAAGTGAGAGAAGCACTGATGATATTGAAATGTAGATGAAATAAAGTGATATAGTAAATGATTACTATTTAATAAAGTTCTTGTGAAGAACAAGTATTCATCTACATGAAAATAGACGTTTTAGTGATCTAATCAGAAATATATGAGGAGCTCATAAGACTAGCCTCAGTATAAAGCGTCCTTAGATAAAAGATGGGAAATTGATGTCCATAAGATGATGATTAGAACTCGGAGTGAATTTTACGAGTTCCTATTGAGGTTACAAGGATAATGATTTGCCTTGTGAGGTATATAAGCCTAAAGAATGAGGCATCCATACATGAGTAAATTGATGAAATACTGATAGTGTAAAGTACAAATGGAAAATGAGCAGCATTGTGGTATGACTCTTAAACTCTTAAAGACTGTGGAATTGTGCTAAGATTGGCAACTAAGATGTTTGGCTAGACAGTGTCTCCTTATGAGGGATATATGATCTCGAGATGACAGAGTAACAGTGAATCTGTCTATGATTGAGATACGAAAGTAATGAGTCTAGCTAGATACTACTGCCAGTCTATAAAAAGAGTGATGAGACTAGCTGCTCTATAGATGAGACCTAATTAAAGAAATTTAAGTTGGTAAATGGATAAGTGTAAAGAAAAGATGGTATGCAAGATTTTAAAAGATTTTAGCAGTATAGTACCATACCAATCGAGAAAACCGACTAAAAGGATACAATATATATACATATATATATGAAGAGATAAAAGTGGAAATATGAAAACGAAAATGAAAGTGGAATAAGGAAATAAGTTGCATGATGAGAAGGGAACATTAATATGAAACAATTCCCAAAGGTAAGACTAAAAATGATCTAGTGTTGGTTATCACATGTCAGTGGTTAAACGTAAAACTCAAGCCAAATTTGATCAGTGAAAGAAATGGTACTCAAAAGAGTAAGATAATTGATATGTTTACTGCCATTATCTAAATAAAAAAAAAGTGTTATACATACACATAACCACCTTGAAATGATAAATGGTGGAACTATATGGATAATGTTGTGATTAAGTGGATAATTGAGGATTCAATAATCGAATGACCATACTACATGAAGAGAACATGATTGTCTCATGAGCTATGATTGTAAGAGATGATCAATAGTAAAGTCTGCAAGTGAGATGCAGCCTTAATGAAATAAAAGGAGAAAATGAATACTGTGAATAATGTGAATAAAGTGAATACTGTGAATAAAGAGTCCAAAAGAGATATGATGATATGGAAGTGATTAAAGACTAATGATCTAAATAGAATCACGTTCCATTATCGGAATCCTCTATTCTCTAGTGCCTTAGTCGAAGTATGAGTGAGAAACAGTGGAGATGTATATGTACAGTTCCAGTGAGCATTACATGTGATGGGAGTCTCTGAGATGCCATATGCTTAATGAGAAATAGCAAAAGGCTTTGAGATCCCAAGTGTATTGATAGCATCGCTCCATACTAATGTGAATATCTTAGCATAATATTGAAATGCTTGAAGATAAATTGAGAGAGCAGATGCATGAGATATGAAAGCTACTGGGACAATTACATATAACTGATTGACATGTGTACGTGATAGTATCGACCCAAATCGACTTGGCACTGAGTGAGAAAAATGGATGATGAACAGCATAGATCGGCTGTGACATGAAAAATACTGTGCATGGACTCTTATGTGAAAAGAGGAATGAAATGAATGACTCCTAATTTGATGAATGAACTTACGGGAGTATAGATATATATGATGAAAGACAACATGTAGTGGTCTAAAGTACTGTTGATATTGAAAGTGTACTGGCAGTATTACTTGGAGGATGACCTAGAGGTCAGAAGTCGTAAGTATACGACATGTACCACCTTTGGACTTAAGTTAAATTCGGAGGACCGAATTTCATAAGGTGGGGAGAATGTGATAACCGTAAAATTTTTCATTTATTAGAAATTATAAATATTGAAAATAAATATTAGAAAAAATAAATAAATAAAATTGGGAGAACGGGATATTGGCAAAAATCTCGAGAATTGAGAAAGAAACGGATAATGAAAAATCCTAGTGAAGGAAAATAAGATGAGAAATTTGGAAATAATAAAAGAGGAAATTTAATTTGAATAAATGGAAATCCAAATCAAATAAGAAATTGAGGAAGAAAATATATAAATTGTAAATACAATATATATTTTATTATTACATTTATATAGGTATATATAAATGTTATTTATTTTAAAGTATATAAATATATACATATATATTTATACTAGAGATATATTTTTTATATACACAAAATATATATATCCTTATATAAAATATATATAGTACTATATAATATATATAATAATAATATTATATGTATTATATATGTTATAAGTATAATATATATGTATAATGAAAAAAAAAAGAAAAAAAAAGAAAGAATCGGGAAGCCTCCCGATTCTTCCTCCCCAAGTGGCTACCGGCCACTATCATCGGAGAAAGAAAGAGAGACGAGGGAGAGCGACGTCGCCGATGAGCCGAGGAGAGGAAGAGAAGACGACCGGCGACGGAAAAGGAAAGAAAACGGCGGAAACAGAAATGGGAAAAAACAGGAAACCGGAAGAGAAGAAAGGAGAAAGGAAAATACGGTGCCGGTCGGTCTTTGCACCGCCATAGCCACTTCGACCTCGGCGAAGGTGAGGGGAAGGAGAAGAGAGCCACCGGTGAGGACAACGACGGCGGAGGAAGGCTGGCGAAGAGGAAGAAGAAACTGAGACCCACGCCGCCAGATCTGTCGCCGTGCCATCGATCCGGGGCAAACGGAGGCCACAGGTAGCTTCGTCGTGCCGTCGGCAAGCTGAGGAGCCGTCGAACCGCTGGAGAACCGGCCACCGTAGGAGAATCGGCGGTGAGGGGGGTGACCGGTCCGGCTGGAAAAGAAAGAAAAGGAAAAAAAAGAAAAAGAAAAAGAAAAGAAAAAGGAAAAAGGAAAAAGAAAAAGAAAAGAAAAGAAAAGAGAAAAAGAAAGAAGAAAAAGAAGGAAGAGAAAGAGAAAAGGAATTCCGGGAATTTGGAGAATTCCCAAGAATTCGAAAATTACGAAAAATCCCGAGAATTATGGGAATTGGTAAGAAATCCCGAAAAATGTTAAATTATTTAAATAATTTATTTATTTAAATAATTATGAAAAAATTCTAAAATTTAGAATTTAATTTCCAGAAAATATCCTCGATGACCGAGCCGATGGAATCGTGCGAGGTGAACACGGGCGCAACCATCGAGAGGCAGTCGCCGACCCGAAACAGGTAAGGGAGACATATGCCGCCTGTAAGGATATTCGGCCACATGTTTTAAATTATGCATTTAATTTATAAATGCAATTTATAGTGGTTAGTTTTGAAAATTGTGGTGATTTATCAGTTTCAAATTGTGGTGAAATACCGGTTGAAAAATATAAACTGTATTTTCCGTGCAAGAGGCTAGCCAAATCGATAGCTGTTATACTGCCGAAAAATTATCGAATAATTACTGAAATTCATCGAAAATCACCGAAAATCATAATAAATGATTTGATTTCACGTGAAACGATTTTCAGATATGAAAATCGAAAAATTTAGTAAATTTCATAAAACATGAATATAATGATATTGGATTTTAAAATATTCATGTTTTCGAGAATGGTGAAAAGGAAATCACCGAAAATTCACCATGCAGGTGATATTTCATGTGAAACGAGAAGAAAATGAAAAAGAGACTGAAGTGAATATTTTTATAAATATTCTTAAATATTCACTTAATTTCATATAAAACCTTTATGGTTTTAATTATGGAAATAATTAATTATGATAAATTCCATAAAGGTTAAGAAATGATAAACAACTATGATTTCAAGACTAGAGGTATCTACACGTGTTTTTAGAAGAAAACATGGCGATGAGAATTTAAAGTTAAAAAATAAATAATTTATTTTCATAAATTATAAAAATGATTTGTTTGAAATTCCAAGAATTATAAAACCATGTTTTCAATTGAATGCACGGAAAAGCGTGCATATGTGTTTTATTGTGGAAAAAGGACAGTTTTGCCTTTGTATATTTTCAGTGTTGATTTTGCAAACTGTCTTCATCTTATGAAAAACATAATAAATACCTTTATGAAATAGTTTGAAAAATGTTATTATTTTATAAATTTCATAAAGGTGATTATATTTACATGTGAGCCTTATGGATATTTTGATTTACTGTATTTAAAATCCATAAAGGCTATGGTACGGTTTATACTGTTTTGAGACTTAGGCCCCGAGTTTCATGCATCACACTTATAATGTTACTGTCACGTGGCTGATAGACCTGCCATTCATCAGCGTCCTGGATGTCACCTGGCAAGTGTACACCGAGGACACCATATAGATCATGGCCATAGATCTCACTGTTATACTGTTACTGTGTCCCTTCGGGGATGATGATGATTACTGGTCCATTATTGGATGATGATAGCATGATTTAATTGTAGGGTGATGCCTAGTCTCACATACTGATTACTGTTTACTGAAAAGATTTACAAAATCCTATTTACTGTACTGTACTGTACTGTTTACTGTACTGTTTACTATTTACTGTTTACTGTTTATTGTTACTGATGAAAAACCGTACCAAAACATTGTATTTACAGAACTGTACTGTAGACTAAAATGGTAGCCACTGGTTACCGTTTTACTGAACTGAAAGCTACCATTTACTGTTTACTGAACTGAAAACTACCGTATACTATATACTGAATTGGTAGCTACTATTTACTGTTACTGACTGAACCGTATCGAGATACTGTTTTTCTAAATACTGAATATACTATTTTACTGAACTGTACGATACGGTTACTGATTCGAAAAGAGAAATAAATGTTTATTCTAAAAGAATAACATAAGAATTATTTCTAAGAAAGAAATAATCGAAGAAGTAACTATCCAATGATTGGATATTTACACATCACTGTACTGTCACGTGTTTTACTGTACCGAAGAAAAGAGAAGTAAACCACTGTTTTTATTACTGAACTGTCACGTGTTTGAAAGTATACTGAAGTGAAAAGAGATAAGTGGTTTACTTTGTGGAAAAACGAAAATTATATCGTTTTGAAAACAACGGAAATAGTACTCTCTACAGTTGCTTCTAGGTTCCGGAACAAGCCAGGTATTTCAAAATACCTGCCTTACTCTATCTGGATCCCTAGCCGACTGTAGTATCCTTCCTACATGTGAGCCTAGAGCCAGTTAGGAAGATTTCAAAGAAAATGAAAAAAATTATTTTCAGCATATAGATAGCTGAATATTAAGTGTAGCATATAACTCTCTTACTAAGCCGTGGTTTGCTCACTCCCCAATTTTAACATTTCAGGTTTTGATGACGGTGAGATCCAATATTTGTGGATTACGGCTGCACATAATGGACAATGTGACAGACCGACTAAGATATATCAGGTACGATCATTTAGTTTCTGTATTTAGACATGTCTACAGTACTACATATTTGTAAATAAGATAGGGGATATGTATAATGTTAACAATATTTTATTAAATTGTTTAACATCAAGTGTAAAGTGAAGTATCACAAACAGCCCAACCGGATAAATTGTGTAAAATAAGGTGAAAAATATGGTAACGGGGCGTTACATATATCCATATGACATCCTCTATGCCATTAAAAATTCCATTGTCATCAAGGAATTCAAGATCAACTTGGTTTCATCACTATTCAGCACATCGCCCAACATAGGGGCATTTTCGTCATTTCTACATCTATTTCTTTCTCCTCAGTATACATTTAACTAAAGATCCTATTATCTATGTGCTGATAGTATTCTTTCTCATACTAATATCAGCAATTTAGATCTCATTCTATTTCGACAGAGAAATTCATTAAAATCCACAGTTGGAGTATTTTGCTTGTAATTCAGCTTTACATCATCAATTTTTCTATCAGATCAATCAATTCCAACCTCTATTGGTTTATTTTAACTCCCGATAAAATTTCAGAGGCAGGGGTATTTTGGTCATTTTTTGTCAAAAATTTTCTCTCTCCTCCAAATACCTGCAATCGATGATCTTAAGGTCTATTTAATGATGATATTTCATTTCCCTCCTTTATATCATCACTTTCAAGTCTTAGTTCGATCCGGACAGAAAGTATTAGTGGGGCCCTCACCGAGTTCGTTTATGTTCCTTACCGAAGCGACCTTCATTTAGATTATAAGATCACCATTTCAGGTAACATTCCTGAGCCGTTTTCCCTTTTTAGCTTTCCTTATTTCATAATTCTCACCCCCTTCTAAACACTTAATTCAATTTACAATCATTTATTTTCTCTATGTATTTAGACTACACAGTACTACAGGGGATGTTAACATTTTCAACACATTTCCTTTTCCAAAGTATCGACAGACATCACGCCAACCCTGCTCTGATACCATTTAATCTGTCACAGCCCATGACCCTATTTTTTATCTTAATCTATACATCTTATTTGGTCGGGCTGTCTGCGATACTTTACTTTTCTTTTGCATATAAACAATTTCATATAAAATTTTAATATGAATTACATCCCCTATCTTAATTCATAATGAATTAGTACTGTATGTAAGTCTAAATATAGAAAATAAATGATCATACCTTATTGAACAAATCGAGCTGTCGCATCGTCCCCAAATGCACAACCGAAGTCCTTTAGATGTCAAACTCTTAGTCCTCGAAGACTTGAAATGTTAAAATTAAGGGATGAGCAAACCACAACTCAGTAAGAGAATTATATGCCTCACTTGATACTCAGCTATCTATATGCTGAAAAACATTTTCATTTTTCCTATAGGCTCTAGGCTCACATGTAGGAAGGATACTACAGTCGGCTAGGGATCCGGATGGAGTAAGGTAGGTTTTTTGAAATACCTATCTTGTCCCGGAACCTAGAAGCAACTGTAGAGAATAATTTCCTTTTCGTTTGGAATTTTAATCCTTTTTACCCTTTTTATTCCATAAAATTTTCATATTCTTTTCAAAATAATGCTTTTATAAAATAAAGCATTTAAATAAAGTAACTAATATTCATATATTCTTTGAAAAGAATATTAGTTAAATTCTCATCATTCTCATTTAAAACTCATTTCATGTTTTACTGTACAACCATAATTAGTACAGTACTTTAAATAGCAAAATCAGCTATTAAATCATTTTCGTATAACATATATATCATTTAAATCTAATCATCATCATCATCATCATCAGAGCCTTTATCCCAATAGATTGGGGTAGGCTATATGAACCAATATCTAAAATCACGTTAGATCGTCCATATGTATTCTTTGCCTCCATAAATTCCTATTCAAGGCCATTTGCTCATCTAATTCTAAAACCTTCATGTCTTTCCAAACTACTTCCTTCCAAGTCTTTTTAGGTCTTCCTCTAGTCTTAACCATTATCTCAACATTCATAGCCTCTATTCTCCTAACTGGAGCATCTACAGGTCTACGTCTTACATGTCCAAACCAACGTAAACGATTTTCACACATTTTGTCTTCGATAGGTACCACTCCAATCATCTTACGAATATCATCATTTCTCATTCTATCCTTTCTTGTATATCCACATATCCATCGTAACATTCTCATTTCCGTTACACTCATTTTTTGTGTATGTAGCCGCTTAGTCGCCCAACATTCACTACCATATAACAATGTTGGTCTAACAACTGTCCTATAAAACTTGCCTTTCAACCATGTAGGAATTCCTTTATCGCACAACACACCTGTAGCACTTCTCCACTTACTCCATCCAGCCTGAATCCTATAGGTCACATCACCATCAATCTCTCCATCCATCTGTACTATTGATCCCAAGTATCGAAAATGATCCCGCTTAGGTATCGCCACCCCATCTAACTTCACTACATCATGCTCTTCCAGTCGGTTAGAACTAAATTTACACTCCATGTATTCAGTCTTCACTCTGCTTAGTTTAAATCCTTTTGATTCCAACGTTTGTCTCCATAATTCCAACTTTGTATTGATCTCCGCTCTAGTTTCCGCACATAGGACAATATCATCTGCAAACATCATACACCAAGGCACCTTATCCTGGATGGATTTTGTTAGTTCGTCCATAACTACCGCAAACAAGAATGGACTCAACGCTGACCCTTGGTGTAATCCCACCGTGATAGGAAACTCATTTGTTTGCCCCCCACCTGTCCTCACATGTGTCCTTGCATCTCTATACATGTCCTTAATTAGTTTAATATATTTCAAAGGAACTCTTTTCTTCATTAAGGACCACCATAGTACCTCCCTAGGCACTTTATCATATGCTTTCTCCAAATCTATAAAGACCATATGGAGATCTTTACCCATTACTCGAAAGCGCTCCATAAGTTGTCTCAGCAAATGTATTGCCTCCATAGTTGATCGACCCGGCATAAAACCAAATTGATTCTCCGATATCTCTACATTCTTTCTTAATCTCCGTTCTATCACTCTCTCCCATAGTTTCATCGTGTGACTCATCAATTTTATGTCTCGGTAGTTGGCGCAACTTTGAATATCTCCCTTGTTCTTATATAAAGGTACTAAGACACTCTTCCTCCATTCCTCTGGCATTTTGTTAGTGTGCCAAATCTTATTAAATAGATTTGTCAACCACCTAACTCCTACATCTCCAAGGCATTTCCAAACTTCAATTGGGATGTCATCAGGTCCAACAGCTTTTCCATTTTTCATCATCTTTAGTGCCTCTTTTACCTCTGTCTCTTGGATTCTACGCATAAAGCATCGATTTAAATCCTTGAGAGGCACCGAAATATTATCCAAAACTTTATTTTGTCCGTCATTAAATAATTTGTTAAAATAATCTCGCCACCTGTCCTTAATGTCATTATCTTTAACGAGAGTTCTTTGATGCTCATCCTTAATACATTTCACGACTCCTAGGTCGCGACTCCTCCTTTCTCTTGCTCGCGCCAATCTGTATATCCTTTTCTCTCCCTCCTTTGTGTTCAACTTGTCGTAAATCTCTTTCGCAACCTTCGTCTTAGCTTCTGCCACAGCCTTCTTTGCCTCCTTTCTTGCTACCTTATATTCCGAAAAACTCTCTTCTGTATTGTTCTTCTTCAAAGCCTTGTAACGCTCTCGCTTAGTCTTTATAGCATCTTTTACTGCTGCAGTCCACCATGTTGCGTCCTTTCCAGTCGGCACTCTTCCGTTTGATACTCCTAATGTCTCTTTGCCTACCTCCCGAATGCATTTTGCCATCTTATTCCACATTACATTTGGGTTCTCTTCTGTTGTCCAAGCCTCTTTTTGAATCCAACTATCTCTACATGTTGTATGGCAATCTTCTTTTAGCTTCCACCATCGAATCCGTTCAATTCCTTTTTGTTGGTTCCTTCGATGTCGTCTATCTATCTTCATATCTAGAACTAAGAGTCTATGTTGCGCGGTAACACTCTCACCTGGGATAACCTTACAATCCAAACATCTATGTCTATCCCTACTCCTAGTTAAAAAGAAATCTATCTGACTTGCTCTTGGTCCACTTCTAAAGGTTATAAGATGAGAATCTCTCTTCTTAAACAATGTATTTGCTAGGATTAGGTCATAAGATAAAGCAAAATTTAAGATAGCATCTCCTCCCTCGTTTCTTACACCATAACTAAAACCCCCATGTACTCTCTCAAAACCCTCTCTACTTGTACCTACATGTCCATTAAGATCACCGCCAATAAAAAGGTTTTCTCCTATGGGTACTTCTTGTACTACCTTATCTAAATCCTCCCAGAACTGTCGTTTACTAACCTCATCAAGTCCTATCTGGGGTGCATACACGCTAATGACATTCAACACCTCTTCTCCTAAAACTAGTTTAACCAAAATAATCCTATCCCCTTGTCTCTTAATCTGTACAACATCCTTATGGTACTCTTTATCTATAATGATACCTACTCCATTTCGGTCTCTATCTTTCCCTGTGTACCAAAGCTTATACTGCCAAGGTGCTATCTCTCTAGCCTTTTCCCCAACCCATTTGGTCTCCTGGAGACACAAGATGTTAACCCTCCTCCTACTCATAACCTCACAAATCTCACCTAACTTACCACTAAGCGTACCTATATTCCAAGATCCTAACCTAAGCTTATGGTTATGGACTAACTTCTTTACCCACCCCCGTCCATTATGGTGTGGGAACCTTTGCCTATTTAACACCACATCCAGGCGTCGATGTGGCGCGTCACTTCCGGGCGACGACCTAGCAACCCTTGCCCACTTTTCACTACACCCGGGTTTCGATGCAGCGCGTCGCTGTGTAGGGGACGCCCCAACGATGTTTTGATATTGGTTCATTTCATGAGATTGGACTAGTTTTTAAGGCTGGTTGTCCAAACCTACCGCCACCCTCCTCCTTTACCCGGGCTTGGGACCGGCTGCATTAACTCACACAGGCGGAGTTATCATTTAAATCTAATATTCAATTTAAATTTCAAAATAAGAATATTAGATTTATTTTTCCTCTTTTTTCCTTTTTGGAAAAAACATATCACATATTCATGTCACATATAGTTTAATATTCAATTTCAAATCATAGTAAGAATATTAGACTTATAAACTCTTCTTCCTTTTGAAAATATATTACATGTTCATATCACATATCATATGAAAACATCTCGTAGTACTAAAATCAGTACTGAAATAAGCATTTTGTAAAATGCTATAAATCACTTTCATTTTACGTATCGCATATCATATGAAACATTTTCAGATATGGAGACTTAGGCACGCACGCCCAGCCCGTCCACTGGGTCGTTACTCATATCATACTATAAACCCCGGAGGGTATGAATAATCATGTCAGATCTATGGCCATAGTCTATAATTGTCCTCGGCGGATCACTGATCATGTGTCGGCCGGGACTACATATCACATCACATATCACATATTACATATCACATGTCACATATCACATATCAGCATGATAGGATGCCATCTAGTCTCAAAAGCGTATTTTTCATCATCTGAAAACCTTTATGGAATTTATAAAAATAATAATTTCATAATTAAAAACATAAAGGTTATATACTAAATCAAGTGAATATTTAAGAAAATATTTGTAAAATATTCACTTTATCCCATTTTCATCTTTCATTAAATATTACGTATAATTCATATATCGAGAGAATATTTAGAAAACTTTTATAAAATATTCTCTTTATCCCTTTTTCATTTTCCATTTCATATCATATATAATTCATATATCGAGAAAATTTTCGGTGATCTCATTATCACCAATTTCGAAAACATGAATATTTTAAAATGAATTTCGTTATATTCATGTTTTATGAAAAATAATCATTTTCTCGATTTTTGTGGTTGGAAATCGTTTCTTATGAAATAAAATCATTTATTATGATTTTATGAAATTTTCAAGAATTGTTTTGATAATTTTCGATAATTTTTCGGCAATATAACGGCTGCCGATTGGCTAGCCTCCTGTACGAAAAATACAGTTTATAATTTCAACCGGTACTTCATTCCAAATTTCCAACCAATCCTTTATCATAATAATTTCATAAAATATTTCGAAATTAAAACATGCAGACTGAATATCCTTACAGTGCTGCACATGCATCCCTTACCTGTTTTCGGGTCGGTGACTGACTCTCGAAGGTCGCGCCCATGTTCACCTCGCCCGATTCCATCGACTCGGTCATCCAGGGAATTTTTTATTCCCGTAATTCCCGGGTTTCCAAATTCTCGAGATTTTCCGTAATTTTCGAAACTCTCCTTTTTTTTCCTCTCCTTTTCTTCTTTTCCTCTTTTTCTTCCTTTTTCTCTTTTCTTTCCTTTCCTTTCTCTTTCTTTTCTTTTTTCTTTTTCTTTTTCTTTTTCCTTCTTCTTTTCTTTTTCTTTTCCTTTTTCTTTTTCCCGTTAGCCGGTTCAGCCTTTTCCTTGCTAGTTCAGCCTTCTTCCTCGCCAGTTCTCCGGCGGTTCAGGCGCTCTTCAGCTGGCCGACATCAAGGCGAACTCGTCGGTGCCCTCCATTTGCTTTGGATCGACGACATGACGGCGGATCGAGGCAGAATAGGTTCGGTTTCTTCTTCCTCTTCATCGGCCTTCCTCCGCCGTTCACCGCGCCTCCGATGGCATCCATCCTCTTCCTCTCCCTCCGACGGTGCTTCAATTATAGTGGTGGTGCTTGGATCGGTCGACACCGCCGTCTGCCATTTTTCCTTTTCTTCCGATTTTCTCAGTTTTCCTTCGTTTCTGTTTTCCGTTTTGCTTTCCTCTTCCGATTTTCTTTCCTTCTTTTCCTTTTCCTGTCGCCGGGCGTCCCTCTCTCTTCCTCTTTTGCCGATGATGGCTCCCCCCTCTTCTTCTTCTTTCCACTGTCTGCGGCAGTTTTCCTTCTCTGTTTTGTAACAGAGAAGGAAACAGGGATCAAGTTATATCTCGATCCCGTTTCTTTCTTTTCTTTTTTCTTTTTTTAATAATATATATAATTATATTTATATAATTATATATAATTATTTTATGAGAGATATATATTTCATATAATACCATATATATCTATACATTTAAAATCAAATACTATATATATAACTATATATATTTCATATATATATATATTTATATACAAAAATGTATTATAATAATATACATATGTATTTATTTAATATAAAATAGTATATATCATTTTATAATATATACTATATGTCATAACGTATCAAGTTTTGGAGGAAACATAATAGCTAGACACAAAACTATGGAGTTGCCACCAACCATTCTAACCTAGGTGTGATTGGTCACCTATTCAAACTAGGGATAAGGCTTGGTCTACGTTAAGAGTTCTAAGTTCGGGAGTACGGTTACGTGTGAGGAAGGATTAGCACCCTCACAACGCCCATCCTAAAATGGTACCAAATAATCTAAGGTTATCCTAATTTTGCCTTTTTACTTTAATCTCGATATAATTAAATATTGAAAAATCTTTTAAGTCTCCTCCATCAAGCTGGTTGGATAACCTAAAAATTTTTCTCACCTCAAGAGTATTCAAGTAGGACCAATCGTCTTTTTTGAAGAGGCTCCGTCGTCGGATTGTTTAGATACTTTATGCAAACCCTATTTTGACTCCTATCCAATTTCCATTTATTATTTTATCTTATTTTATTCTATTGTTATTATTTTCTTATATAAATTATTATTTCATATATTTTTATATCTTTAAATAAACATGAATTATTTGATATTGAAGATTTTCTTAAAGACCTTCCATCAAGTTGATAAGACTTTAAAGAAACTTTCTCACCTTAGGAATTTTTAAAGAAATTACTCAAGCGCAATTCCCTTTAAATTCCATCCTCAGAATAATTCACATTTATTAAAATATTTAATTTAATTTAATTTCTATTTATTTTAATTCTTTTCTAATTTTAATTCTAATTTATTAATTTGATTTTTATTCTTTATTATAATGAACTTAATTTTAATTTACTTTTTTTATCTAATTTAATTTTTATTTTTATAATTTAATTTATTAAATCTTGGAAATGTTCTTTAAATCTTCCATCAAGCTGGCAAGACTTAAAAGAACTCTCCTCACCTCAAGACGTCTAAAAGTACTACTCAAGCACAGTCCTTTTAGAATTCGGAATATTTGTAGTTATATTATTTTATTCTATTTTATTTCTAAATATATTAACTTCTATGACTCTTAATTCCCAATTTAACTATTAATTCTTTTAATTAATTCTTATTTTAGTTTTTAATAAATTTGAGTTTTAAATATTGGAAATATCTTTTTAAATCTTCCATCAAGCTGGTAAGACTTAAAAAGAACCCCCTCACCTCAAGATATCTAAAAGTACTACTCGAGCACAGTCTTTTTAGAATTCCATCATCGGATTAAGAATATATTATATCTATTTTTCTATTTTATACAATTTTAGATTATTTAAATTTAATTTAGTGTATGAGAGAACATATTTTTAATTTTATTACGTCTCTATTTATGTCCCTAAATAATCACTTCTAATTCTAAAATGAACCAGTAAAATCAAATTAATAAACCAATTAAGAAAACATAATAAATTAAGTAATTAAAAAAATAAGCAAATCAATCTAATAATATCTTACACATTCAAATATTTACATGAACAGATTTTATAAAACAAACCTAATAAATTACAAACGAATTTCTGCTTAACAATTTCATTTTATGATTTTTAATAGGTTTGCTTTATATCTTTCATGAGTACACCTCTTACCAACTGACAACAAATTAAAGTTCATATTTTAAGATCTCAAATTAGTGAAGCACGAATAAAAGCAAGTCTACAATTAATTAATCATTATCAAGTCAAGAAAAAAGAAAATGCGTCCAATCATGAGCACTTAAAGATGCAGTAGAATGAACAAAAAAGGGGAAGAAACCTTTGCACCTTCAACGACACCACTCAGCCTGCTCTTCAATTTCCGGCGTTGCTTCAACTGTTGACTCTGTTCCTTGCTGTTATGGGCACTCAGGAGAACCACCGGCAGTGGACGTGGTGTGAAGACCGAGAATTTTCTAAATAAATATAAGATATCCAAAAAATTTAATTTGGACAAATTGAGATCCAAATTAAATAAGAATGAAATTGGAGAAAAATAAATTTGGATATCAAGAAATCCAAATGTAATCAGAAATAAAGATATGTAATTTTATATATATTTATATAAGGTTATTATATAAATATATTTTTAAATAAATATATACATTCATATATGGAATATATGTATACATCATATGTTAAAATACCATTTTTATATCATTGAATATATATATGTAAATTTTTGTACATTTATGTATATATATAATATATATATATATATGAAATATATATAGTATTTTAAAGTAAAGTAATACATATATAAATGGTTATATATGAAATATATATTTATATATATATATATATATATATATAATATATATGAATTATATGTATAGTATTTTAAATTTAAAATGTATAGATTTACACATGTATATATATAATTAATACAGATTTTATATATGCATATCTATATATATATATATATTTAATTATATGGTATATATATATAAAAGATAAATGTTATAAATATTATAATTATAAATATATTTTAGAATTAAAAAAAATGAAACGTAGCGGGAGTCAGGGGGAAACCGACCCCCATTTCTCCTCTATTACAAAACAGAGGAGAAAACACAGAAGTGGCCAACCCCGCTGGCTTACTGGAGAAAAGAGTGATGCCGTCGGCGAGTCGAGATGGAGGAAGAGAAGCAGACGCCGACGGCGGGAAAGAAAAAGGAAACAAAGCGAAGCGAAAACGAGAGAATGACGAGGCGGAACCGAAGTGGAGAAAGGAAAAGAGCCACGGCGGTGCCGGCCGATCCGGACACCACCACCCCAACCCCGAGCTCGACAGAGCTGAGGGGAAGCAAAGGACGACTACCGACGAGGCAAAGGCCGGCGGAGAAAGGAAGAAACAGAGAAGGAAGAAGCCACCGCTGCCACCTCCAGATCCGGTGTCGTCACCATCGGTGGTGAGGAAAGGAGACCAGATTCGGCTTCAGCACCACCTCGGTTACCTGTAAGAGGCCTGAACCGACGGAAAGGGTGGCCGAACCGGCAAAATCGACTTGAACCGGTTCAGGCCAGAAAAAAAATAGAACAAAAAGAAAAAAAGAAAAAAAGAAAAGAAAAGGAAAAGGAAAAGGAAAAAGGGAAGTAAGAAGAAAAAAGAGGAATAATAAATGGGTAAGAAAAATTTAAAAGTCTTTTCGCTATATGTCTATGGGATTTATTAGAAATTTTCGGATTTATTTTCTAAATTAAAATATATGTTAATTTTTGAAATTGTAGCAAAAATGGAAATGAGACGAATGGTGGAGTTCGGCAAGGCTCGAAAATCGGAAAGTACGCTAAGCTTGGCGAATAGGTAAGATACTTTTATAAAGCATTAGTAGCATCATATTGTATGTGGGATTTATGATTTTTATATGATGCATTTATGAAATGATTTTTAATGGAATTGTGATATTTTTATATATGATATGTTGATTTAATTGATATTAAAAATGCTAAGAGGACCCACAACTGATGGTGGGGGTCTTAGTAGAGACGTAGGAATTGTGAGAATCAACGGCTGTGGTATAAATTGTGTTTCCCTTGCAAGAGGTTAGGGAAAATTAAGCCGTTATGCTGCCGAAATTCTTAGGAAAATGTTGAGGAAAAATATTTAAGTTTCTTACGTAAATGGAATCTTAGAAATAATTATTGAAAAATATACATTGAAAGGACTTTATGATATTACCGGAGAAGTTTGATATTGAAATCGATGAAAAGATAGATTGTTGAAAAACGATAATGTGATGAATTATATGGTTTAAACCTTAAGACTCGATAAATCAAGTGATTTTAATAGCACAAATGGTATCAAGTTGAGATTGAGGTGGAATTATTTATTAGACGGATCACGGATAAAGTGATGATTATAGAATTGATAGATTCAAATAAATGGACCGTCTTAGTGGTATGAACTAAGATTTTTGCAATAATATGGATAGTCGCAAGACGACTTAAATGATTGAAACACTGTTGATAATGGGAATTGGCAAATCCTTTTAAGTGGTAAATTGCCAATCAAAGAATTGAATTGAGGACGTTTTATATATGATTCTAGCATGATATTACATTCTACAGGCCATATGAAGAGTGAATTGAGGATTGTGATATGATTTTATGATAGTGAATGAAATTGAACCGCAAGTCGAAAATTCTAAATATGTACCAATAGGTCAAACCATAAATGGATTTGATAAGCGATTATTGATCTTGTGGTTCTATGATCCTTGATGTCGACTCTGAAATAGATATCGAATAAGGATATTAGTAATTCATAATTTCAGTATCCTGATGGCTATATGGAAACATGATATTTAGATGCTTATAGATACTAAGAGGATTCACACTGATGATGTGGTTCTAGTATCAATAATAAAATGTACAAATGATTATTATAGTCGATAATTATCGAAAAAGGATATTGAATACCAAATGGTTTGAATACCAAGTGATCTGGTTATTAAATAATTAGAGTATTGAACAATCTGAATACCGAATGAAATGAATCTTGAATGATTTGAATACTGATTTACTGATTTGACAGAAAGAAAGTCTTGAAATCGAATAATTGATGGTGATAAGTTAAATGAATCGCTTCAGCGTATTTGATGAAAATATTACCGAAGCTGCATACTGAAATGTTTTATAGCATCGCATTTAAGCATGCCTTCTTATAACTTGAGGCATTATAATAATGTTTATATGAATATTGAAAAGTATTGATTTGTTTTGAAATGAAAGTATATGGTAGATATATATTTTGATATATGAAATCTCACACAGAATTTTACCACATACTTTACATGATATAGAAAAGAAAGATAAAGATTTAAATGTTTTATGAGACTGTAGGCACCCTAAAAGAATTAAACTCAATAAAGCATAGTGGAAACCACCTAATTGGAGCTTTGCTCATTAGGCAGAGAGATGCTTGTCTGACAATAGTCGTGGACAGGTCTCAGTCACGCCTGATCAGTGGGGCTGAGAGAGATGAGGTCTATGGCCATAGATAGCGCCTTAGTTGGTTTTCAGGGGACGATGACATGATTTTCACTACTGGCTACAGTGATTTAAGTCTTTATTGATAGAGAGATGATAGGGATCTAGCCTAGTCTCTAACCGATATGATATGAAGTCTAGAGTATGATTTTATTGATATGAACTCTAGACTTGATATGATTTATACTGTACATGAAACAGATTTGAAATGAAATATGTTTTGAAACAGTACATGTTTTAAACATGTTTTAAAAGTCCATGAGATATGAATTCGACACTTATATGATTTATATGTGATTTTGTGTCGAACATGGCATAATATGCGATCTAGAGTATAGTTTGATTTGATATGAACTCTAGACCTGATATGATTTACAGTAAATGTTTTAAAAGTATATAATAAATGATTTCTACACTTACATGATTTATATACGATTTTATGTCGAATTTGAAACGACATGCAGTTTAGAGTATAGATTGATTTGATATGAACTCTAAACCTGATATGATTTATAGTATATGAAAAATGTTTTAAAATCGCACATGTTTTAGACATGCTCTAAAAACGAATACATGAATTGAAATTGAATATGTTTCTATTATGCCTTAAAGGCAAACTTGAAATGAATTGAAAATTCATATGTTGAGCATGTCCTAAAGTATATATGATATGATTTGAAATGATAGCGGTTTATACAAAAAAAAAAATACATGAATTGCATTTTAAACTCTGATATGATAATATGCTTAGTATATGAGAATTCCATGAGGAATGTCATGACTCGACGTTAATGATGTTTCATTTATACGATGACATGATATGATATGATATATGAACATAAGATTGATATGAAGAGAATTTTGATCTTACTCTATCGTGATCATAAATTCCCAAATGATAAGTGATATGAATTGATATAAGACGGGAATATGATTGTTAAATGTAAAGTGACTCGATAGGATATCTCAATTAAACATGAAGAATATATGAGGAGTACCATGACTCAGTGGTAACGATATTTCATCTATATGATGTCATGATATGATATGAAACATTAATATAGAAATACACAAAGAGAATTATGACTTCGTATCACCGTGATCATGATCCACAATATGAGAATGGATAAGAGATGATATGAGAATTGATAAGAGATGATATGAGAATCGATAAGAGATGATAGAATACAGAAATATGATTATGAAATGAAAAGTAAATATGAGAATTGATATGAGATGATAGAATATCAAAGTATGATTATGAAATGAAAAGTGAAAATGAGAAGTGATAATGAGATGTATCGATGAGAAAGGATTAACTGTAATTGCATCCTTACAAGTTTTAAGCATTGCAGTTTAAGACAGTGTAATCCTACTCATGTATTTATATTAGTATCTTACTGAGCCGTGGTTTTGCTCACCCCACTAAATTTCATTTCTTTCAGATTATTGAAGTTAACATCTGCCATGTGAGCTGCTCAGTGGGCATCGGAGACGGTATATGGACTTGGTACTAGTCTTCTGAGGTATATGTTTTTTATAGAATACTTATTTACATGTAAGACTTAAATTGATGCACAGTACATATTTTGTTTAACAAGTCGGGATGTAACTAAGAATCGTTTTCGTGGTTGTTAAATATTTAAATGGAATAATTATATGTCATCGAGATAGTATAGTAACTACACTGACATCGAATACAAACCTTAAAATGAAAAAGACAAATTTAGTCTATAAATTTGTAGACTAAGAAAAGTATAAGTATAAAGGAAAGTCGCGGCCTTCGGGTCTTGATAGATTTAATGGTATCAGAGCCCGGTTTGTCTAGTACATGTCTGTCACAGCCCGTGACACTATTTTTCACCTTATTCTATACATCTTATATGGTTGGGCTGTCTGCGATACTTTACTTTTCTTTTACATATTAACAATTTCATATTAAATTACAATATGAAATACATCCCCTATCTTACTTCATAAGAAAATAGTACTGTGAAAATGTCTAAATACGGAAAATAAATGATCATACCTCATGTCATCAGTCAAGCTGTCGCATCGTCCCTAAATGCGCAGCCGAAATCCTTTAAGTGTTAGAATCTCAATCTTCGAAAACCTGAAATGTTAAAATTAAGGGGTGAGCAAAACCATGGCTCAGTAAGGGAATTATATGCCCCACTTGATACTCAGCTATCTATATGCTGAAAAACTTTTTCTTTTTTTTTCTATGGGCTCTAGGCTCACATGTAGGAAGGATACTACAGTCGGCTAGGGATCCGGATGGAGTAAGGTAAGTATTTTGAAATACCTATCTTGTCCCGGAACCTAGAAGCAACTGTAGAGAATAATTTCCTTTTCATTTGGAATTTTAATCCTTTTTACCTTTTTATTTCATAACATTCTCTTATTCTTTTCAAAATAATGCTTTTATAAAATAAAGCATTTAAATAAAGTAACTAATATTCATATATTCTTTAAAAAGAATATTAGTTAAATTCTCATAATTCTCATTTAAAACTCATTTCATGTTTTGCTGTACAACCATAATTAGTAGAGTACTTTAAATAGCAAAATCAGCTATTAAATCATTTTCGTATAACATATATATCATTTAAATCTAATATTCAATTTAAATTTCAAAATAAAAATATTAGACTTATTTTTCCTCCTCTTTCCTTTTTCGAAAACATATCACATATTCATGATCACATATAGTCTAATATTCAATTGAAAATCATAGTAAGAATATTAGACTTATAACCTCTTTTTCCTTTTGAAAACATATTACATGTCCATATCACATATCATATGAAAATCATCTCGTAGTACTACAATCAGTACTGAAATAAGCATTTTGTAAAATGTTGTAAATCACTTTCATTTAACTTGTCACATCTCATATAAAACATTTACATTTCACATATCACATATCATGTAAAACATTTTCATATATGGAGACTTAGGCACGCACACCCAGCCCGTCCACTGGGCCGTCACTCATATCATCTATAGACCTCGAAGGGTATGAATAATCATGTAAGATCTATGGCCATAGTCTATAATTGTCCTCGGCGGATCACTGATCAGGTGTCTACCGGGACTACATATCACGTATCACATATCACATGTCACATATCACATATCAGCATGATAAGGTAGCCATCTAGTCTCAAAACCGTATTTTTTTTCATTATCAGTAAACCTTTATGGAATTTATAAAAATATAAATTTCTTAATTTGAAACCATAAAGGTTAGAAAAACCATTTAGTGAATATTTATAAAAATATATATAAAAATATTCACTTTATTTCTTTTCATTCTTCATCTCGTATTACGTGTAATTTACATATCAAGAGAATTTTCGGTGATTTCATTATCACCATTATCGAAGAGAATCTTTTTGAGTGATTTCATTATCATCATTCTCGAAAACATGAATATTTTAAAATCACTTTCATTTTATTCATGTTTTTATGAAAATATTTATTTTCTCGATTTTCGTGGTTGAAAATCATTTCTCGTGACATAAATCATTTATTATGATTTTCAATAATTTTCAGAAATTTTTCGATAATTTTTTGGCAGTATAACGACTGCCGATTGGCTAGCCTCCTGCACGGAAAATACAGTTTACAATTTCCAACTAGTACTTCATTCCAAATTTCAACAAATCATTCATCATGATAATTTCATAAAATATTTTCATAAAATATTTCGAAATTAAAACATGCAGACTGAATATCCCTACAGTGCTGCACATGCATCCCTTACCTGTGTAGCGTATTCCAACTCTTTTCGAGGACACCACTCGTAATCCGATTCTTCCGAGCTGCAAATAATTTGATTTAAAATAATTAGCTCATTTAAGTACTTATTTTTTTTTAGCTATTGTTCATATCTCTATGCAGCCATATTGTACACTGCAATTATTTTTGCAGTAGAAATTTTATCGGTATTATAACATGACTTCCCCTTTTTGTGTTGGATTTTAAATCCAAGCTTGCTGGTAGATTTCTCGTAATTATTACATTTTAATTCAACCATCCATTTCATTTTAAAATCAGCACTCAACAATTCATATGGCCGAATGGCCCTTACCATTTTTCACATCACCCATTTTCTATTTTACATGGCACCCATGTTCAGCCCTTATCATGCCACTTTCATTCTTTTCTATAACCGGCATTTTCTTCTTCCTCTTATTTTTCAATTATTCTTTTATCACTTGTTGCCTTGTAATTACCCATACTCTTTTAGTATTTCCATCGAATATCTAAAATTCACCCCAGCATCTACATTAACGTGAGAAACCATACTGCAGCAAGCATAGTCATCATTCATTCACTTAAAAGTTTCATTAAATATATTTAAAATCAACAAAACTCCTCACCATCGTAACTGTCCTGCTCTACCGAAAAATATTCATGCTCACACCAACTTCATGTTTTGGCAAATTTTATCATTCAATCCTAGTTCTAATTAAATCCTAGCAAATTCTATGTACCAATATCTATTAATTCCTACAATTCCTACATCAAAACCACCAAAAATCCTTCAATCCCCTTTCATGACCGATTCTTGCAACTTGTATTATTCTTCATTTTAATTCCATCTCATGTGTATAACAAGTTACTCACACTTAACTCAGTCCACAACTATGGTTAGAATCAATGAAAACATGAATACCCAAATCCTTACCTTGAACCGTGCATACCAGAAAAATTTGAGCTTCCAATTGCTGAAATTTAATCACCAATTTTCAGGTTCCAGGAGCTCTCACGTTGAGGGATTATTTTTATTCAAAGTGCTCGGTGATCTGGTAATGATTTAATGAAATTCCATAAGGTGAAGGAGGCTTAACATGGAGGAAAAACGAGAAGAAGAAGCTACAGGAAACGTATATTCCAGCAGAACAGAGAAGGGAGTAGGTTGGTTTATGGGTTGAGAAACTGTCTGAAAATTTTTCATTTTATCATCTTTTATTAATGAAACATCCACTAACATTATGCCACACGCCCCTTAATACTTTTCTCCTCTTTTCTCTTTGTTCAGACTTATCTTTTCTGCTTTAACTAATTAGCAGTGCAGCAAAATCAAGCAGCACGTGAAGTCGGTTTGGAGAGGATGAATTTGGTGAGCAATTATCTTCTTTTATTTATTTCATCTAATAAAATTATACCATATTGTTGGTCATTTAATTTCCCTCTTTCTCTTCTTTTTATTTTATTTTTTTGATTATTTTACTGCACTTATAACTAACTTTAAAAATTCACCGGGATCAATCCACAATGTATAAAATTATGAGCCATACATGGCCAGAAAGATCTTCGAGTTAACTTTCCAACGAAATTTGAATCACCTCAATCGGAGTTCCTTATCAAGACTTATGTCCGACTCTTTACTGATTGCTCAATGCTGAACTCCGTACATGTGACGTGAATGTAGAAATTTCTTGTGGTTAATCTATAATGAATTAAAATATGAGCCTTATATGGATAAAAGATATTTAAGTTAGCTTTCTAATGGATTTTGAATCACCTTAATCAGAGTTTCCTACCAACTGCTATGGATGAATCTTTACCGATAGGTCGGTTGAGTCAGTTGGTAGAATCTACTGCTCATGGAATAACTTTACAAAATTTTTGGTATTGATCCATGAGGAACTAGAATATGAGGCTTATATGTTTGGAAAGATAATTAAGTTAACTTTCCAAAGAATTTTACGGTTTATCATTTGGATGCTTCGATAAAATTTTATAATCGAAACACTACCAATGAGTCATTCTAGCCTCATGTTATTTTTATCCTCACAATTTCCAATCCTTAATTCAATCTCCAAAAATATATCTTCTCACTCATATCATCGTCTGAAGACCGAAATCCAAGCGGGGTTCACATAGCTTTTTTATTAAATATTTGTAAAAATGTACAAAATGATTTATTCATTAGTTAAAATTTACATGTCCGTACATGCACCGTACAACAAAATTGGATCTTACATTTTCTCCCCACCTTAAGAAATTCGGTCCTCCGAATTTAACTTAAGTCCAAAAGGTGGTGTATTCTTTCTATTTATCGTCTCTGATCTCTGACCTTTTTAAATCTTCTTTTAAGTAATACTGCCAGTATACCATCAACATCATAATCACCTTTATACCACTATACATATCATCTTTCATCATATATATGTATACTCCCTATGGATTACTTTATCAATTGGGAGTTATCCATTTTCACTTCTTTTCATATCTCATATGATTCATCATCTGTTTTCTTAATTAGTGCCAAGTCGATATAGTTTGGTAATTACCATTTACTCGATTTAAATCAATAGTATGTAATTGTCTCAGTAGCTTTCACATCCCGTGCATCCGCTCTCTCAACATATCTTTGAACGTTTCCATACTACGCTCAGATATTTACATCAGTACGGAGCGATGCTGTCAATAAATTTAGAATCTCAGAGCCTTTTGCTATTTCCAATAAACATATAGCTACTCAGATATTCCCATCACACATAGAGCTCACTGGAACTTCACATACATTCTCATCATTTTATAATCATATCTCGACTATGGCACTAAAAAAATCTAAGAGTTTGATAATGGAGAAGTGATTCCATTTAGACAATCAGTCTTGACTCACTTCCACATTATCATATCTCTTTTAGATTCTTTATTATCCACAATACTCATTTTCACATTTATTTCATTAAGGCTGCACTTCCTGGCAGACTTTACTATTTACCATCTTTTACCATAATTGAATCAGGAGATAATCATTTTCTCTCCATATCGTCTTTCCATGTAATCTCATCATTACCTCTCTTATTCTTATGGTATACTCTATATCACTTAAGTTTTAGAATATACCTTAGCATGAAATCCTTTCTTAATTTAGATTCCATAGGTGACTAGTGAAATCATTAATTTCGTCACCACATTATCCATATAATTCCAAAATTCCAAGGTATGGATATATGTATTTATCATTTTTCCATTTATATTACTGGCAATAAATCATATAATGCATCTATTTACTCCTTTAAGTATCAGTAAATTTCATTTATCGAAATTGGCTCGATCTTCCATCTAGCCATAATCATGTGATAACCACAAAATCACTTTTAGCTTTTAAAGTTGGGAACTATTTCATATTCATATTCCCTCATCATCATATACTTATCCTCTTATTACATATTCATCTTTTCCTTCATCATCATTTCGATCGCTTTTCGTCAGTGGTAAAATATTCCATTATTACCTCTTTTAACATTTTGAATACTATCTTTACTTTACACTTATTCGTCCATCGACCTTAACTTCTTTACTTATTAGTCACATCTGTAGAGCAGTTAACCCAATAACTCTTTTATAGACTGGCAATAGTATTTAGCTAGACCTAATACCTTCCGTATCTCGATCACTATCTCTTCATCATAGATAGATCCGCATCTCTCTGTCATTTGAGATCATATATCTTAGAAAGAGATACTGTCTAGCCCATCTTCTATTTGCCAATCTTAACATATAATTCACAGTCTTTAAGAGTCTGCAGGGTCATATAACTATGCTGCTCATTTTCCATTGATGTCTTAGACTGTATGGTATATCATTACTTTATCCTCAAGACAGAGACATTTAATAGTCAAAATTATTTTAACTTATACTCCACCTTGATTCATTTAGTTACTCATACTTCACAGCATATCGATCATCTTAATTTGTATGTTGAATTAAGTGTAATTATTTGATTAACACCTTTCACAGCTAACCGATTTATTATTGAAATTCATTTTAAATCATTTTCATTTAATAATCCAGGTTAGTTGTTATCTTCCTCATCTCTTATCTTTACTTACTGCCCTTGTGCATATTCTCCAATTCATTTACTCCATACAATACATCATTCTATAAAACATATTTCAATATATTCTGGTTCTATAATTATCTGATTGATACTTCAAAAACAGTAGGAATATGTAGAACCAGAATTTACAGTACTGATATAGATTTCATCATTTATATCGATCTCTTTGTCAGTCATCTCCAGCAATCATATTACTTCTCATCCTATCCAACGATCCCGTAATGATATCCTATTAATACACTTTTAATTTAGACCCATAAAATCAATACGAAGTCGCTCATCCTGCGACTTCCCTATAACCATTTGGGTCGTACCAGCACACTAAGTGTAGTGCAATTTATAATCGAGATCGTTATACTCATATTGTGTCCTCATATCATCAATAACCCCATTACTATCAATATATTCAAAATCAACTTGATTTTATCACTATTTAACCATAATCCCACATAAGGGCATTTTCGTTATTTTCACATTTATTTCTTTCTCCTCATTATACATTTAATTCAGTGATCTTATTATCATTTTGCTTATAATACCCCTTTCTCATACCACTATCAGCAGTTTAAAATCTTTTTCGATTTCGACAGAGAAATCCAATAGAATCCATAATTGGATTATTTTGCATGAAATGCAACTTTACATCATCAATTACTCTGTCAAATAAGTTCATTCAAACTTTCGTTGGTTTATTTTGACTCCCGATAAAATTTCAGGGGTAGGGGTATTTTGGTCATTTTTGGCCAAATATTTTCTCTCTCCTTAAAATACCTTTTATCGATGATCTTAATGTCTATTTAGTGATGATACTTCATTCCCCTCCTTTATATCATCACTTTTAGGTCTCAGTTTGATCCGGACAGAAAAGTACTGGTGGGGCCCTCACCGAGTCCATTTCTGTTCCTTATCTAACCGACCCTCATCTAGACTATAAAATCACCAATTCAGGTAACATTCCTGAGCCATTTTCCCTTTTTAGCATTCCTTATTCCATAATTGCTCACTCCCTTCAAATCATTTTACTCAATTTGTAATCATTTATTTTCTCTATGTATTCAGACTACAAAGTACTATAGGGGATGTTAACATTTTCAACACATTTTCTTTCCAAAAGTATCAACAGACATCAGGCCAACCGTGCTCTGATACCATTAAATCTGTCACAGCCCGTGACCCTATTTTTCACCTTATTCTATACATCTTATATGGTTGGGCTGTCTGCGATACTTTACTTTTCTTTTACATATTAACAATTTCATATTAAATTACAATATGAAATACATCCCCTATCTTACTTCATAAGAAAATAGTACTGTGAAAATGTCTAAATACGGAAAATAAATGATCATACCTCATGTCATTAGTCGAGCTGTCGCATCGTCCCCAAATGCGCAGCCAAAATCCTTTAAGTGTTAGAATCTCAATCTTCGAAAACCTGAAATGTTAAAATTAAGGGGTGAGCAAAACCACGGCTCAGTAAGGGAATTATATGCCCCACTTGATACTCAGCTATCTAATTCTGAAAAACTTTTTCTTTTTTTTTTCTATGGGCTCAAGGCTCACATGTAGGAAGGATACTACAGTCGGCTAGGGATCCGGATGGAGTAAGGTAAGTATTTTGAAATACCTATCTTGTCCCGGAACCTAGAAGCAACTGTAGAGAATAATTTCCTTTTCATTTGGAATTTTAATCCTTTTTACCTTTTTATTTCATAACATTCTCTTATTCTTTTCAAAATAATGCTTTTATAAAATAAAGCATTTAAATAAAGTAACTAATATTCATATATTCTTTAAAAAGAATATTAGTTAAATTCTCATAATTCTCATTTAAAACTCATTTCATGTTTTGCTGTACAACCATAATTAGTACAGTACTTTAAATAGCAAAATCAGCTATTAAATCATTTTCGTATAACATATATATCATTTAAATCTAATATTCAATTTAAATTTCAAAATAAGAATATTAAATTTATTTTTCCCCCTCTTTCCTTTTTGGAAAACATATCACATATTCATGATCACATATAGTCTAATATTCAATTGAAAATCATAATAAGAATATTAGACTTATAACCTCTTTTTCCTTTTGAAAACATATTACATGTTCATATCACATATCATATGAAAATCATCTCGTAGTACTACAATCAGTACTGAAATAAGCATTTTGTAAAATGTTGTAAATCACTTTCATTTAACTTGTCACATCTCATATAAAACATTTACATTTCACATATCACATATCATGTAAAACATTTTCATATATGGAGACTTAGGCACGCACACCCAGCCCGTCCACTGGGCCGTCACTCATATCATGCTATAGACCCCGAAGGGTATTGTGATAACCGTAAATTTTCCATTTATGGGAAATTATTAATATTGGAAACTTAGTGAAATGAATAAATAAATATAATATGAGATCAGAATATTGTGGAATATTCCGAGAATTGAGGAAGTGACGGATTGGGAAATTTCGAGTGAAGGAAATTAAGTTGGAAATAAAATAAGGAAAGTAAGGAAATTTAATTTGGATATATGGAAATCCAAATTAAATAAGAAAATGAGGAAGAAAATATATATATTGTAAATACAATATATATAGTATTATCTCATTTATATCAAAATATATAAATGTAATTTAAGTTAAAAAAAAAAAAGTATGTAGATATATATATTAAATATATATATATATGTGTTGACATATAATATATATATCTATATGATATTATATAGTAGAATACTATATAATATAATACTAATATTATATTTATAATATAGTTATAAATATAAAAAAAAAAAAAAACAGAAACAGAAGAAACAGAATCGGGAAGACCCCGATTCTGCCTCCCCAGGCGCAGCCGCCCCCGTCAGCGGCCGTCGGCGAGGGAAAAGAGAGAGGAAAGGAGAAGCGTCGTCGCCGGCAAAGAAAAAGGAAGCCGACGGCAACGCTGGTGAAGGGAAACGGAGAAGGAATCGACGCGAAACCGGCGAAAAATCGAGGAAGAAGAAGAAAACGAGATCTGGCGGTGCCGGCCAAATCGGTCGCCGCCACTGCCATCGAAGCTTCACCGGAGGAAGAGGAAGAGGTAGGAGGCCACGGTTCAGGCGGTGAACGGCGGAGGAAGGCCGACGGAGGAGGAGAAGAAACCGAACCAAAACCGAGTAGATCCGTCGCCGTGCCGTCGATTCGTGACGAACGGAGGCCAGATCCGGCTTCGCCGTGGTGCCGGCCAGCTGTGGAGCCGTCGAACCGCCGGAGAACCGGCCGCCGGAGGAGAACCGGCCGTGGAGGAAGGTTGACTGGTTTGACCGAACCGGCTGGGAAGAAAGAAAAAGAAAAGAAAAAGGAAAAAGAAAAAAAGAAAAGAAAAGAAAAGAGAAAAAGAAAGAAGGAAGAAAAAGAAAGAAGAGAAAGAAAAAAAAAAGGGGAATTCCGGGAATTTGGAGAATTCTCGAGAATTCGGGAACTACGGGAAATCCCGAGAATTACAGGAATCGGTAAGAAATCCCGAAAAGTGTTAAATTATTTAAATAAATTATTTATTTAAATAATTATGGAAAAATTCTAAATTTTAGAATTTAATTTCCAGAAAATTCCCTCGATGACCGAGTCGATGGAATCGGGCGAGGTGAACACGGGCGCGACCTTCGAGAGGCAGTCGTCGACCCGAAACAGGTAAGGGAGACATGTGCCGCCTGTAAGGATATTCGGCCATGTTTTTAAATTGCATTTAATTTTTAAATGCTATTGATAATTATTGGTTTATAATGTGGTGATTTATCGGTTTTAAATTGTGGTGAAATACCAGTTGAGAAATATAAACTGTATTTTCGGTGCAGGAGGCTAGCCAAATCGGCAGCCGTCATACTGCCGAAAAATTATCGAAAAATTACTGAAATTTACCGAAAATCACTGAAAACCAAAATAAAAGATTTGATTTCACGTGAAACGATTTTCAGGTACGAAAATCGAGAAATCAAGTAAATTTCATAAAACATGAATATAATGATATTTGATTTTAAAATATTCATGTTTTTGAGTATGGTGAAAAGGAAATCACCGAAAATTCACCCGATAGGTGATATTTCACGTGAAACGAGATAAAAATGAAAAAGAGACTGAAGTGAATATTTTTATAAATATTCTTAAATATTCACTTGATTTAATATAAAACCTTTATGGTTTTAATTGTGAGATAAATAATTATATAAATCCCATAAAGGTTAAGAAATGATGAAAAACTATGACTTCGAGACTAGAGGTCTCTACACGTGTTTTAGAAGAAAACATGGTGACGGAATTGAAATTGGAAAAAAATATTTTACTTTTTCATAAATTACAAAAATATTTGAATTGAATTCCGATGATTTTAAAAACTATGTTTTCGATGGATAGCACGGAAAGGCGTGCATACATGGGTTATGGTGAAAAAGACATTGTCATGAGATTTGTTTTACAGTGCAACTATTTTATAACTGTTTTCACCGTATGAGAAATATGATTTATACCTTTATGAAACATTTTGAAAAATGTTATTTATTTAATAAATTTCATAAAGGTGATTATATTTACATGTGAGCCTTATGGATATTTGATTTACGGTGTTTAAAAATCCATAAAGGTTATGGTACGGTTTATACTGTTTTGAGACTTTAGGCCCTGAATTCATGCATTATTATTCATGTAATTGCGTGACTCACCTGGGGCGGTGGCTCGGGTCGATGGACCAACGGGTGCACCTCAGGGTGTCACAAGGCTGATGGACCCGCCAAGTCATCAGAGGTCTCGAGGTCACTTGGCAAGTGGACCCGAGGACCACTTATAGATTATGGCCATAGATCTAGTAGAGATAGCCGTGAGGGGCGATGGCCTACGGGTGCACCCCAAAAGCGGACGACTTGTGTTCCTGAGGGAACAATGAGAGCATGATTTATTTGATGCCTAGTCTCACACACTGATTACTGTTTACTGAAAGGATTTACGGAATCCTATTTACTGTACTGTTTATTGTACTGAGCACTGGTTACTGTTTACTGATGAAAAATCGTACCAAAATACTGTGTTTACAGAACTGTATTGTACACTGAAATGGTAGCCACTGATTACTGTTTTACTGAACTTAAGGCTACCATTTACTGTTTACTGAACTGTACGATACGGTTATTGATTTGAAAAGAGAAATAAATGTTTATTCTAAAAGAATAACATAAGAATTATTTCTAAGACAGAAATAATCGAAGAAGTGTTTATCCAATGATTGGATATTCACAAATCACTGTACTGAAGAGAAGAGAAGTAAACCACTGTTTTACTATTGAACTGTCACGTGTTTTAAAGGATAGTGAAGTGAAAAGAAATAAGTGGTTTACTCTGTGAAAAAAATAAGAATCATATCGTTTTGAGAAAAAAATGGATTTAGCACTCTCTACAGTTGCTTCTAGGTTCCGGAACAAGTATGGTATTCTAAAATACCTACCTTACTCTATCTGGATCCCTAGCCGACTGTAGTATCCTTCCTACATGTGAGCCTAGAGCCAGCTAGGAAGATTTTAAAAAAAATAAAAATGAAAAAATATTTTCAGCATATAGATAGCTGAATATCAAGTGTGACATATAACTCTCTTACTGAGCCGTGGTTTGCTCACTCCCCAATATTAACATCTCAGGTTTTGATGATTGTGAGATCAGTTGATTGTGGATCATGGCTGCACATAATGGACGATGTGACAGACCGACTGATTTATATGAGGTACGATCAGTTATTTTCTGTATTTAGACATGTCTACAGTACTACTTATCTAATTAATTAAGATAGGGGATGTGTATAATATAAACAATGTTATGTAAAATTGTTTAATAGTTAGTACAAGTGAAGTATCACAGACAGCCCAACCGGATAAATTGTGTAAAATAAGGTGAAAAATGTGGTAACGGGTCGTTACAGATTTAATGGTATCAGAGCATGGTTGGCCTGATGTCTGTGAATACTTTTGGAAGAAAAAGTGTTAAACATCCCCGGTAGTACTGTGTCGTCTGAATACATAAAGAAAATAAATGATTGTAAATTGAGAAAAATAAATTAAAGGGAGTGAGAAAGTATAAATTGAGAATGTTAAAGAAATAATAGGCTCAGAAATTACCAGAAAGTTGGTGATTCTTATCATTTAAATGTAGGCCTGTTCGGTAAGGAACCGAAAGGACTCGGTGAGGGCCCCACCAGTACTTTTCTGTCCGGATCGAACTGAGACCTGAAAGTGATGATACAAAGGAGGGGAATGAAATATCATCATTAAATATACTTTAAGATCACCGATTGAGGGTAATTTGAAGAGAGAGAAAATTTTTGGCCAAAAATGACCAAAATACCCCTGACTCCAAAATTTTACTGGGAGTCAGAATAGACCAACAGAAGTTGGATTTGAGTGATTTGACAGAGAAATTAATGATATAAAGCTGCATTTCATGCAAAATAATCCAATTGTGGATTTTAGTGAACTTCTCTGTCGAAATCGAATGAGATTTTAATTGCTGATATAAGTATCAGAAAGGATATTATCAGCACATAGATGATCATATCGTTGATCTAAATGTATACTGAGAAAGAAAGAAATGTCAAAATGACGAAAATGCCCCTATGTTGGGCGAAGTTTTGAATAGTGATAAAACCAAGTGATCTTGAATCCATTGATAGAAATGGATTTATTAATGGCACAGAGGATGTCATATAAATATAGCGATCCCTATTACTGATTCCACTGACACTTAGATTTCGGACGCGGCTGTGAGTGACCTAGTAAACGGGCTGGGCCTCACGATAGATCCTTGAGGGGGCTAGTGTGCTCGCCAAAAGAGGACGGTATATATATGTATAGGCGGACGGCGGACGGGCCGAGGCCTTACACGATGCGATCCAAAGAGTGTATAGTGGAATTTCATAAGATGATTGGCCTGGTTACTGACTGTAAGGGCTGGAATTAAGAGTGTATTGAACGGGATCGTTGAATATTATGAAAAGTGAAATAATTACAGAAAATGACTGAAAAAGTGATCAGAAAACAAAAAATTGATGAAATCCATAGCAGTACGGTTGATTGAGGTTCTATACATTTATACTGTTTTTGAGGTATTAAATGAATATTTAATTATAGAACCGGACCATTTGAGATATGCATTACAACTTGATGTACTGTATGGAGTACTGTAAATGAGTGAATAGTAAAATCAAGGTAGAGTGTGTGTCAAAATGATTTGAATAGTAAATGTCTCTGCCTTGAGAATATACAGTGAAAATGACAGGGCATAAGGATTAGATGTCCGAAATGATAAGAGATGTGTGATTAAAGAAAGTATCGGATGTGATTCCTAATAAGATTTTCAGAGTTATATAGACTGGAGAAATCGAGCTAACATTGACTCGATTGTGGATATGAAATCTACTTACAAGCTTATATCGGAGAATATAGAAAGAATCCGAAAGGCTTAAGAAAATAACTCTGGAAAATGTGTGGATAATGGAATTCACGTGTAAAGGTGTGAACGATAAAAAAAATACAGATAACGTAAATTTGAGGATAATGAAGTTATCTGTATAAGTGTGAATGAAAGAAGCATAGATGACCTTGATATGTAGATGAATTAAAGGATGTATTAATTTCCTATCATTAATAAAGTTTTTGTGAAGAACAGGTATTCATCTACATGAAAATGGACGCTTCACTGATCTAATTTGAGATGCATGAGGAGTTCATAAGATTTACCTTTGTATAAAGCGTCATTAAATAAAAGTCGGAGACTGATGTCATAAGATAATGATTAGAACTCGATAAATAATTACGAGTTCCTGTGGAGGTATATAAGCCTAATGAATGAGACATCCTTACACGAGTAAATTGATGAAATGCTAATAGAGTCTAAAATATAAATGGAATATGAGCAGCATTGTGGTATGATCCTTAAACTCTTAAAGACTGTGGAATTGTGCTAAGATTTACAACTAAGAGATTTGGTTAGACAGTATCTCCTCTTGAGATATATGATCTCGAAATGATAGAGTGACAGTGAACCTATTTATGATATAGAGATAATGATTGAGATACGAGATGAATGAGTCTAGCTAGATACTACTGCCAGTCTATAAAAAGAGTGATGAGACTAGCTGCTCTACTAATATAATGTAATTAAAGAAAGAAGTTAAAGTCAGTAAATGGATAAGTGTAAAGAAAAGATGGTATGCAAGATTTTAAAAGATCTTAGCAGTATAGTACCATACCAATTGAGAAAACCGACTAAAAGGATGAGAGTAAAAATATGAAAAGATAAAAGAGGGAATATGAAAAAAAAAAAAATGAAAGTGGAATAAGGAAATAAGTTGCATGATGAGAAGGGAACATCAATATGAAACAGTTCCCAAAGGTAAAACTGAAAGTGATTTGTGTTGGTTATCACATGACAGTGGCAAGATGTAAAATCAAGCCAAATTTGATAAGCGAAATTAATGATACTCAAAGGAGTAAGATAATTGATATATTTACTGCCAGTATATAAATGAGAAATGTTTGTACATATAACCACCGTAACATGATAGAAACGGTGGAAGTATATAGATGATGTGGTGATTAAATATATAAATTGAGGATTCAATTGTGGAATCTAAATTATAAAAAGAAATTTAAAGACCATACTACATGAAGAGAACATGATTGTCTCATGAGCTATGATTGTAAGAGATGATCAATAGTAAAGTCTGCAAGTGAGATGCAGCCTTAATGAAATAAAAGAGAAAATGAATATTGTGGACAATAAAGAGTTTAAAAGAGAAATAATGATATGGAAGTGATTAAAGACTGATAATCTAAATAGAATCAATTTCCATTATTCGGCTCTTAAATTCTCTAGTGCCCTAGTCGAAGTATGAATGTGAGATAGTGGAAATGTATATGTACAGTTCCAGTGAGCATGACATGTGATGGGAGTCTCTGAGTTGCCATATGCTCATGAGAGATAGCAAAAGGCTTGAGATCCCAAGTGTACTGATAGCACCGCTCCATACTGATATATATATATATGAGCGTGAGATGTAAACGCTCCATGATATTGAGAGAGAGTGTGCATGAGATGTATAAGCTACTGGGACAATTACATATAACTGACTAATATGTGTAATTGATAGTTTTAAACTATATCGACTTGGCACTAAGTGAGAAAAATGGAGGATGAACAGCATGGATCAGCTACGATATGAAAAATACTGTGCATGGACTCTTATGTGAAAAGAGTGGAAATGAAAACTCCTGATTTAATTAATGAACTTACGGGAGTATAGACATATATGATGAAATACAGCATGTAGTGGTCTAAAGTATTCTTGAAGTTGAAAGTGTATTGGCAGTATTACTTGGAGGATGACCTAAAAGTCAATGGTCGTAATTATATGGCATATACCACCTTTGGACTTAAGTTAAATTCGGAGGACCGAATTTCTTAAGGTGGGGAGAATGTGATAACCGTAAATTTTCCATTTATGGGAAATTATTAATATTGGAAACTTAGTGAAATGAATAAATAAATATAATATGAGATCAGAATATTGTGGAATATTCCGAGAATTGAGGAAGTGACGGATTGGGAAATTTCGAGTGAAGGAAATTAAGTTGGAAATAAAATAAGGAAAGTAAGGAAATTTAATTTGGATATATGGAAATCCAAATTAAATAAGAAAATGAGGAAGAAAATATATATATTGTAAATACAATATATATAGTATTATCTCATTTATATCAAAATATATAAATGTAATTTAAGTTAAAAAAAAAAAGTATGTAGATATATATATTAAATATATATATATATATGTGTTGACATATAATATATATATCTATATGATATTATATAGTAGAATACTATATAATATAATACTAATATTATATTTATAATATAGTTATAAATATAAAAAAAAAAAAAAAAAACAGAAACAGAAGAAACAGAATCGGGAAGACCCCGATTCTGCCTCCCCAGGCGCAGCCGCCCCCGTCAGCGGCCGTCGGCGAGGGAAAAGAGAGAGGAAAGGAGAAGCGTCGTCGCCGGCAAAGAAAAAGGAAGCCGACGGCAACGCTGGTGAAGGGAAACGGAGAAGGAATCGACGCGAAACCGGCGAAAAATCGAGGAAGAAGAAGAAAACGAGATCTGGCGGTGCCGGCCAAATCGGTCGCCGCCACTGCCATCGAAGCTTCACCGGAGGAAGAGGAAGAGGTAGGAGGCCACGGTTCAGGCGGTGAACGGCGGAGGAAGGCCGACGGAGGAGGAGAAGAAACCGAACCAAAACCGAGTAGATCCGTCGCCGTGCCGTCGATTCGTGACGAACGGAGGCCAGATCCGGCTTCGCCGTGGTGCCGGCCAGCTGTGGAGCCGTCGAACCGCCGGAGAACCGGCCGCCGGAGGAGAACCGGCCGTGGAGGAAGGTTGACTGGTTTGACCGAACCGGCTGGGAAGAAAGAAAAAGAAAAGAAAAAGGAAAAAGAAAAAAAGAAAAGAAAAGAAAAGAGAAAAAGAAAGAAGGAAGAAAAAGAAAGAAGAGAAAGAAAAAAAAAAGGGGAATTCCGGGAATTTGGAGAATTCTCGAGAATTCGGGAACTACGGGAAATCCCGAGAATTACAGGAATCGGTAAGAAATCCCGAAAAGTGTTAAATTATTTAAATAAATTATTTATTTAAATAATTATGGAAAAATTCTAAATTTTAGAATTTAATTTCCAGAAAATTCCCTCGATGACCGAGCCGATGGAATCGGGCGAGGTGAACACGGGCACGACCTTCGAGAGGCAGTCGTCGACCCGAAACAGGTAAGGGAGACATGTGCCGCCTGTAAGGATATTCGGCCATGTTTTTAAATTGCATTTAATTTTTAAATGCTATTGATAATTATTGGTTTATAATGTGGTGATTTATCGGTTTTAAATTGTGGTGAAATACCAGTTGAGAAATATAAACTGTATTTTCGGTGCAGGAGGCTAGCCAAATCGGCAGCCGTCATACTGCCGAAAAATTATCGAAAAATTACTGAAATTTATCGAAAATCACTGAAAACCAAAATAAAAGATTTGATTTCACGTGAAACGATTTTCAGGTACGAAAATCGAGAAATCAAGTAAATTTCATAAAACATGAATATAATGATATTTGATTTTAAAATATTCATGTTTTTGAGTATGGTGAAAAGGAAATCACCGAAAATTCACCCGATAGGTGATATTTCACGTGAAACGAGATAAAAATGAAAAAGAGACTGAAGTGAATATTTTTATAAATATTCTTAAATATTCACTTGATTTAATATAAAACCTTTATGGTTTTAATTGTGAGATAAATAATTATATAAATCCCATAAAGGTTAAGAAATGATGAAAAACTATGACTTCGAGACTAGAGGTCTCTACACGTGTTTTAGAAGAAAACATGGTGACGGAATTGAAATTGGAAAAAAATATTTTACTTTTTCATAAATTACAAAAATATTTGAATTGAATTCCGATGATTTTAAAAACTATGTTTTCGATGGATAGCACGGAAAGGCGTGCATACATGGGTTACGGTGAAAAAGACATTGTCATGAGATTTGTTTTACAGTGCAACTATTTTATAACTGTTTTCACCGTATGAGAAATATGATTTATACCTTTATGAAACATTTTGAAAAATGTTATTTATTTAATAAATTTCATAAAGGTGATTATATTTACATGTGAGCCTTATGGATATTTGATTTACGGTGTTTAAAAATCCATAAAGGTTATGGTACGGTTTATACTGTTTTGAGACTTTAGGCCCTGAATTCATGCATTATTATTCATGTAATTGCGTGACTCACCTGGGGCGGTGGCTCGGGTCGATGGACCAACGGGTGCACCTCAGGGTGTCACAAGGCTGATGGACCCGCCAAGTCATCAGAGGTCTCGAGGTCACTTGGCAAGTGGACCCGAGGACCACTTATAGATTATGGCCATAGATCTAGTAGAGATAGCCGTGAGGGGCGATGGCCTACGGGTGCACCCCAAAAGCGGACGACTTGTGTTCCTGAGGGAACAATGAGAGCATGATTTATTTGATGCCTAGTCTCACACACTGATTACTGTTTACTGAAAGGATTTACGGAATCCTATTTACTGTACTGTTTATTGTACTGAGCACTGGTTACTGTTTACTGATGAAAAATCGTACCAAAATACTGTGTTTACAGAACTGTATTGTACACTGAAATGGTAGCCACTGATTACTGTTTTACTGAACTTAAGGCTACCATTTACTGTTTACTGAACTGTACGATACGGTTATTGATTTGAAAAGAGAAATAAATGTTTATTCTAAAAGAATAACATAAGAATTATTTCTAAGACAGAAATAATCGAAGAAGTGTTTATCCAATGATTGGATATTCACAAATCACTGTACTGAAGAGAAGAGAAGTAAACCACTGTTTTACTATTGAACTGTCACGTGTTTTAAAGGATAGTGAAGTGAAAAGAAATAAGTGGTTTACTCTGTGAAAAAAATAAGAATCATATCGTTTTGAGAAAAAAATGGATTTAGCACTCTCTACAGTTGCTTCTAGGTTCCGGAACAAGTATGGTATTCTAAAATACCTACCTTACTCTATCTGGATCCCTAGCCGACTGTAGTATCCTTCCTACATGTGAGCCTAGAGCCAGCTAGGAAGATTTTAAAAAAAATAAAAATGAAAAAATATTTTCAGCATATAGATAGCTGAATATCAAGTGTGACATATAACTCTCTTACTGAGCCGTGGTTTGCTCACTCCCCAATATTAACATCTCAGGTTTTGATGATTGTGAGATCAGTTGATTGTGGATCATGGCTGCACATAATGGACGATGTGACAGACCGACTGATTTATATGAGGTACGATCAGTTATTTTCTGTATTTAGACATGTCTACAGTACTACTTATCTAATTAATTAAGATAGGGGATGTGTATAATATAAACAATGTTATGTAAAATTGTTTAATAGTTAGTACAAGTGAAGTATCACAGACAGCCCAACCGGATAAATTGTGTAAAATAAGGTGAAAAATGTGGTAACGGGTCGTTACAGGTATGAATAATCATGTCAGATCTATGGTCATAGTCTATAACTGTCCTCGGCGGATCACTGATCAGGTGTCGGCCGGGACTACATATCACGTGTCACATATCACATGTCACATATCACATATCACATATCAGCATGATAAGGTTGCCATCTAGTCTCAAAACCGTATTTTTTTAATCATCAGTAAACCTTTATGGAATTTATAAAAATATAAATTTCTTAATTTGAAACCATAAAGGTTAGAAAAACCATTTAGTGAATATTTATAAAAATATATATAAAAATATTCACTTTATTTCTTTTCATTTTTCATCTCGTATTACGTGTAATTTACATATCAGGAGAATTTTCGGTGATTTCATTATCACCATTATCGAAGAGAATCTTTTTCAGTGATTTCATTATCATCATTCTCGAAAACATGAATATTTTAAATTCACTTTCATTTTATTCATGTTTTTATGAAAATATTTATTTCTCGATTTTCGTGGTTGAAAATCATTTCTCGTGACATAAAATCATTTATTATGATTTTCAATAATTTTCAGAAATTTTTCGATAATTTTTCGACAGTATAACGACTGTCGATTGGCTAGCCTTCTGCACGGAAAATACAGTTTACAATTTCCAACCAGTACTTCATTCCAAATTTCAACAAATCATTCATCATGATAATTTCATAAAATATTTTCATAAAATATTTCGAAATTAAAACATGCAGACTGAATTTCCTTACAGTGCTGCACATGCATCCCTTACCTGTGTAGCGTATTCCAACTCTTTTCGAGTACGCCACTCGTAATCTGATTCTTCCGAGCTGCAAATAATTTGATTTAAAATAATTAGCTCATTTAAGTACTTATTTTTTTTTAGCTATTGTTCATATCTCTATGCAGCCATATTGTACACTGCAATTATTTTTGCAGTAGAAATTTTATCGGTATTATAACATGACTTCCCCTTTTTGTGTTGGATTTTAAATCCAAGCTTGCTGGTAGATTTCTCGTAATTATTACATTTTAATTCAACCATCCATTTCATTTTAAAATCAGCACTCAACAATTCATATGGCCGAATGGCCCTTACCATTTTTCACATCACCCATTTTCTATTTTACATGGCACCCATGTTCAGCCCTTATCATGCCACTTTCATTCTTTTCTATAACCGGCATTTTCTTCTTCCTCTTATTTTTCAATTATTCTTTTATCACTTGTTGCCTTGTAATTACCCATACTCTTTTAGTATTTCCATCGAATATCTAAAATTCACCCCAGCATCTACATTAACGTGAGAAACCATACTGCAGCAAGCATAGTCATCATTCATTCACTTAAAAGTTTCATTAAATATATTTAAAATCAACAAAACTCCTCACCATCGTAACTGTCCTGCTCTACCGAAAAATATTCATGCTCACACCAACTTCATGTTTTGGCAAATTTTATCATTCAATCCTAGTTCTAATTAAATCCTAGCAAATTCTATGTACCAATATCTATTAATTCCTACAATTCCTACATCAAAACCACCAAAAATCCTTCAATCCCCTTTCATGACCGATTCTTGCAACTTGTATTATTCTTCATTTTAATTCCATCTCATGTGTATAACAAGTTACTCACACTTAACTCAGTCCACAACTATGGTTAGAATCAATGAAAACATGAATACCCAAATCCTTACCTTGAACCGTGCATACCAGAAAAATTTGAGCTTCCAATTGCTGAAATTTAATCACCAATTTTCAGGTTCCAGGAGCTCTCACGTTGAGGGATTATTTTTATTCAAAGTGCTCGGTGATCTGGTAATGATTTAATGAAATTCCATAAGGTGAAGGAGGCTTAACATGGAGGAAAAACGAGCAGAAGAAGCTACAGGAAACGTATATTCCAGCAGAACAGAGAAGGGAGTAGGTTGGTTTATGGGTTGAGAAACTGTCTGAAAATTTTTCATTTTATCATCTTTTATTAATGAAACATCCACTAACATTATGCCACACGCCCCTTAATACTTTTCTCCTCTTTTCTCTTTGTTCAGACTTATCTTTTCTGCTTTAACTAATTAGCAGTGCAGCAAAATCAAGCAGCACGTGAAGTCGGTTTGGAGAGGATGAATTTGGTGAGCAATTATCTTCTTTTATTTATTTCATCTAATAAAATTATACCATATTGTTGGTCATTTAATTTCCCTCTTTCTCTTCTTTTTATTTTATTTTTCTGATTATTTTACTGCACTTATAACTAACTTTAAAAATTCACCGAGATCAATCCACAATGTATAAAATTATGAGCCATACAAGGCCAGAAAGATCTTCGAGTTAACTTTCCAACAAAATTTGAATCACCTCAATCGGAGTTCCCTATCAAGACTTATGTCTGACTCTTTACTGATTGCTCAATGCTGAACTCCGTACATGTGACGTGAATGTAGAAATTTCTTGTGGTTAATCTGTAATGAATTAAAATATGAGCCTTATATGGATAAAAGATATTTAAGTTAGCTTTCTAATGGATTTTGAATCACCTTAATCAGAGTTTCCTACCAACTGCTATGGATGAATCTTTACCGATAGGTCGGTTGAGTCAGTTGGTAGAATCTATTGCTCATGGAATAACTTTACAAAATTTTTGGTATTGATCCATGAGGAACTAGAATATGAGGCTTATATGTTTAGAAAGATAATTAAGTTAACTTTCCAAAGAATTTTACGGTTTATCATTTGGATGCTTCGATAAAATTTTATAATCGAAACACTACCAATGAGTCATTCTAGCCTCATGTTATTTTTATCCTCACAATTTCCAATCCTTAATTCAATCTCCAAAAATATATCTTCTCACTCATATCATCGTCTGAACACCGAAATCCAAGCGGGGTCCACATAGCTTTTTTATTTAATATTTGTAAAAATGTACAAAATGATTTATTCATTAGTTAAAATTTACATGTCCGTACATGCACCGTACAGCAAAATTGGATCTTACAATGTCGGTGTAGTTGAGACAGTGATAGCGTTACATCCCATGTACTGTGTAGTGTCTACATGTAAACTTGTTGGATTTTGATCTATGCCAAGATTGGTCAGCTATTGGTATGGGTGATACCAGTCGACAATCTATTGAAAACAGGATGGGCCTTGACATAAAGATGTCAATCGATGACCTATTGAAACGAACTGGAAACCGGTAATGAATGGTATCGATATGGTTTAGAAGAATTGCGTATCACCTTAAAGGAATAGGATATGAATGATCGAGAATGATTGATTGTGGCAGTTTATATGGAAGATAATGGAATGATTGTATAGAATATGATCGATATGTGAATTGAAAAAGGATTGAAAGAAGTAAAGAAATAGCTAACGAAAAATGATCGAACCCAAACATATGGCTCGATTGAAAGTACAATCCCACCTTAATTATGAGGATTATTGGAAATTGAAAATATGATTTCGAGTTATAAGAGAACATGAATATGAAGCAGTTCTCGAATTTAAGACTGAAAATGTTTCACTCTGGTTATCACATCGAGATGTAATAAGAATACTACGTGAAAGGAGATATAGATAGAAGATGATTGATAAATGTTGCAATTATGGCAAGAGATGATTAATAGTAAAGTCTGCAATGAGGTGCAGTTTTGATTTATTGATGTGACAATGAGTTCTGGGGGATAATACGAAACCCAAAAGAAATATGATATTATGAAAGTGATTATAGACTGGTTGATCAAATTGAATCACTTTTCCATTTTCAGACTTCTAGATTTCTCTAATGCCTTAGTCGAAATATAAATATGAAACGGAGAGAATGTATGTGAAGTTCCAGTGAGCATTACATGTGATGGAATCTTGAATTGCCAAATGTTTATGGAAAATAGTAAAAGGCTTTGGGATTTCAAATTTATTGACGGCATCGCTCCATAATGATATGAAAATTCGAGTGTAATGTGGAAAACGCTCGAAGATATGTTGAGAGGGCGGATGCACGAGATTTAAAGGCTACTGGGACAACTACATACTACTGATTGAATCGGTAAACGATAGTTACCAAATTATATCGACTTGGCACCAAATGAGAGAAATGAATGATAAATGGTGTGGAATAGCTATTATGTGAAAAGAGATGAAAGTGATAACTCCCAAGGTGATAAGAAACTTTAGGGAGTATGAATATATGGTGGAAAAATTATATGTAATGGTATAAAAGGTGATTCGGATGTTGAAAGTATGCTAGTAGTATTACTTAAAAGATGATTGAGAGGACAAGAACTATAAGTATACGAAACCGTACCACCTCTAAATATAAGTTAAAATTCGGAGGACCGAATTTCTTAAGGTGAGAAGGATGTGAAGACCGAGAATTTTCTAAATAAATATAAGGTATCCGAAAAATTTAATTTGGACAAATTGAGATCCAAATTAAATAAGAGTGAAATTGGAGAAAAATAAATTTGGATATCAAGAAATCCAAATTTAATCCGAAATAAAGATACGTAATTATATATATATATTTATATAAGGTTATTATATAAATATATTTTTAAATAAATATATAATGTATACATCATATGTTAAAATACCATTTTTATATCATTGAATATATATATATATGTAAATTTTTGTACATTTATGTATATAATATATATGAAATATATATATAGTATTCATATATATATATATAGTATTTTAAAGTAAAGTAATACATATATAAATGGTTTATATATGAAATATATATTTATATATATAAATATAATATATATGAATTATATGTATAGTATTTTAAATTTAAAATGTATAGATTTACACATGTATATATATAATTAATACATATTTTATATATGCATATCTATATATATTTAATTATATGGTATGTATATATAAAAGATAAATGTTATAAATATTATAATTATAAATATATTTTAGAATTAAAAAATGAAACGAAGCGGGAGTCGGGGGGAAACCGACCCCCATTTCTCCTCTGTTACAAAACAGAGGAGAAAACACAGAAGTGGCCAACCCCGTTGGCTTACCGGATAAAGGAGTGACGCCGCCGGTGAGCCGAGATGGAGGAAGAAACGCCGACGGCGGGAAAGGAAAAGGAAACAAAGCGAAGCGAAAACGAGAGAATGGCGAGGCGGAACCGAAGTGGAGAAAGGAAAAAAGCCACGGCGGTGCCGGCCAATCCGGGCACCGCCACCCCAACCCCGAGCTCGGCGGAGCTGAGGGGAAGCAAAGGATGGCTGCCGACAAGGCAAAGGCCGGTGGAGAAAGGAAGAAACAGAGAGGGAAGAAGCCACCGCTGCCACCTCCAGATCCGATGTCGTCGCCGCCGGTGGGGAGGAAAAGAGACCAGATTTGGCTTCAGCACCACCTCAGCTACCTGTGGGAGGCTTGAACCGGTGGAGAGGGTGGCCGCCGGTGGCTGAACCGGCAGAACCGGCCAGAACCGGTTCAGGCCAAAAAAAACAGAACAGAAAGAAAAAAAGAAAAAAAGAAAAGCAAAGGAAAAAGGAAAAAGGGAAGTAAGAAGAAAAAAGAAGAAGAATAAATGGGTAAGAAAAATTTAAAAGTCTTTTCGCTATATGTCTATAGGATTTATTAGAAATTTTCGGATTTATTTTCTAAATGAAAATATATGTTAATTTTTGAAATTGTAGCAAAAACGAAAAAATGAGACGAATGGTGGAGTTCGACAAGGCTCGAAAATCGGAAAGTACGCTAAGCTTGGTGAATAGGTAAGATACTTTTATAAAGCATTAGTACCATCATATTGTATGTGGGATTTATGATTTTTATATGATGCATTTATGAAATGATTTTTAATTGAATTGTGATATTTTTATATATGATACGTTGATTTAATTGATATTAAAAATGCTAAGAGGACCCACAACTGATGGTGGGGGTCTTAGTAGAGACGTAGGAATTGTGAGAATCAATGGCTGTGGTATAAATTGTGTTTCCCTTGCAGGAGGTTAGGGAAAATTAAGCCATTATGCTGCCGAAATTCTTAGGAAAACGTTGAGGAAAAAGATTTAAGTTTCTTACGTAAATGGAATCTTAGAAATAATTATTGAAAAATATACATTGAAAGGACTTTATGATATTACCGGAGAAGTTTGATATTGAAATCGATGAAAAGATAGATTGTTGAAAAACGATAATGTGATGAATTATATGGTTTAAACCTTAAGACTCGATAAATCAAGTGATTTTAATAGCACAAATGGTATCAAGTTGAGATTGAGGTGGAATTATTTATTAGACGGATCACGGATAAAGTGATGATTATAGAATTGATAGATTCAAATAAATGGACCGTCTTAGTGGTATGAACTAAGATTTTTGCAATAATATGGATAGTCGCAAGACGACTTAAATGATTGAAACACTGTTGATAGTGGAAATTGGCAAATCCTTTTAAGTGGTAAATTGCCAATCAAAGAATTGAATTGAGGACGTTTTATAGACGATTCTAGCATGATATTACATTCTACAGGCCATATGAAGAGTGAATTGAGGATTGTGATATGATTTTATGATAGTGAATGAAATTGAACCGCAAGTCGAAAATTCTGAATATGTACCAATAGGTCAAACCATAAATGGATTTGATAAGCGATTATTGATCTTATGGTTCTATGATCCTCGATGTCGACTCTGAAATAGATATCGAATGAGGATATTAGTAATTCATAATTTCAGTATCCTGATGGCTATATGGAAACATGATATTTAGATGCTTATAGATACTAAGAGGATTCACACTGATGATGTGGTTCTAGTATCGATAATAAAATGTACAAATGATTATTATAGTCAATAATTATCGAAAAAGGATATTGAATACCGAATGGTTTGAATACCAAGTGATCTGGTTATTAAATAATTAGAGTATTGAACAATCTGAATACCGAATGAAATGAATCTTGAATGATTTGAATACTGATTTACTGATTTGACAGAAAGAAAGTCTTGAAATCGAATAATTGATGGTGATAAGTTAAATGAATCGCTTCAGCGTATTTGATGAAAATATTACCGAAGCTGCATACTGAAATGTTTTATAGCATCGCATTTAAGCATGCCTTCTTATAACTTGAGGCATTATAATAATGTTTATATGAATATTGAAAAGTATTGATTTGTTTTGAAATGAAAGTATATGGTAGATATATAGATTTTGATATATGAAATCTCATACAGAATTTACCGTATGCTTTACATGATATAGAAAAGAAAGATAAAGATTTAAATGTTTTATGAGACTGTAGGCACCCTAAAAGAATTAAACTCAATAAAGCATAGTGGAAACCGCCTAATTGGAGCTTTGCTCATTAGGCAGAGAGATGCTTGTCTGACAATAGTCGTGGACAGGTCTCAGTCACGCCTGATCAGTGGGGCTGAGAGAGATGAGATCTATGGCCATAGATAGCGCCCTAGTTGGTTTCCAGGGGACGATGACATGATTTTCACTGCTAGCTACAGTGATTTAAGTCTTTATTGATAGAGAGATGATAGGGATCTAGCCTAGTCTCTAACCGATATGATATGAAGTCTAGAGTATGATTTTATTGATATGAACTCTAGACTTGATATGATTTATACTGTACATGAAACAGATTTGAAATGAAATATGTTTTGAAACAGTACATGTTTTAAAAGTCCATGAGATATGAATTCGACACTTATATGATTTATATGTGATTTTGTGTTGAACATGGCATAATATGCGGTCTAGAGTATAGTTTGATTTGATATGAACTCTAGACCTGATATGATTTACAGTAAATGTTTTAAAAGTATATGATAAATGATTTCGACACTTACATGATTTATATACGATTTTGTGTCGAATTTGAAACGACATGCGGTTTAGAGTATAGATTGATTTGATATGAACTCTAAACCTGATATGATTTATAGTATATGAAAAATGTTTTAAAATCGCACTTGTTTTAAACATGCTCTGAAAACGAATACATGAATTGAAATTGAATATGTTTCTATTATGCCTTAAAGGCAAACTTGAAATGAATTGAAAATTCATATGTTGAGCATGTCCTAAAGTATATATGATATGATTTGAAATGATAGCAGTTTAAACAAAAAAAAATACATGAATTGCATATTAAACCCTGATATGATAATATGCTTAGTATATGAGAATTCCATGATGAATGTGATGACTCGACGTTAATGATGTTTCATCTATACGATGACATGATATGATATGATATATGAACATAAGATTGATATGAAGAGAATTCTGATCTTACTCTATCGTGATCATAAATTCCCATACGATAAGTGATATGAATTGATATAAGACGGGAATATGATTGTTAAATGTAAAGTGACTCGATAGGATATCTCAATTAAACATGAAGAATATATAAGGAGTACCATGACTCGGTGGTAATGATATTTCATCTATATGATGTCATGATATGATATGAAACATGAATATAGAAATACACGAAGAGAATTATGACTTCGTATCACCGTGATCATGATCCACAATATGAGAATGGATAAGAGATGATATGAGAATTGATAAGAGATGATATGAGAATCGATAAGAGATGATAGAATACATAAATATGATTATGAAATGAAAAGTAAATATGAGAATTGATATGAGATGATAGCATACCAAAGTATGATTATGAAATGAAAAGTGAAAATGAGAAGTGATAATGAGATGTATCGATCAGAAAGGATTAACTGTAATTGCATCCTTACAAGTTTTAAGCATTGCAGATTAAGACAGTGTAATCCTACTCATGTATTTATATTAGTATTTTACTGAGCCGTGGTTTTGCTCACCCCACTAAATTTCATTTCTTTCAGATTATTGAAGTTAACATCTACCATGTGAGCTGCTCAGTGGGCATCGGAGACGGTATATGGACTTGGTACTAGTCTTCTGAGGTATATGTTTTTTATAGAATACTTGTTTACATGTAAGACTTAAATGGATGCACAGTACATATTCTGTTTAACGAGTCGGGATGCAACTAAGAACCGTTTTCGTGGTTGTTAAATATTTAAATGGAATAACTATAGGTCACCGAGATAGTATAGTAACTACACTGACACCGAATACAAACCTTAAAATGAAAAAGACAAATTTAGTCCATAAATTTGTAGACTAAGAAAAGTATAAGTATAAAGGAAAGTCGCGGCCTTCGGGTCGTGACACGTGGCAGCGTGGCGTGGTGGCTTGCAATAGCCAAACTTTCATTTGCATGTGCTACTGTGTTCCTCTTATTTCTCAAATATGCACTTCAATCAAGTAGCATGAAACAAAAACACAAATGCAAGACACAACAACCTAGTGCAACGGCGGTGAAACAAGTGCGAGGCAGCAGTGAAAAGCAAGGCAGTGGTGTATGGCCTGGTGCAGTAGTCGACAAAGAGACGGTTGGACAAGTTCGGTTTTGGCAGGAAGCTTGGTGCGACGATGATGATGATGATGGTGTGGCAGGCGATGCAAGTAGGGTGAAACACAGCAGTTTAGAACGCAGTAAGGCGGCAACGAGCTTGCTAAACTGTCCTAATGGTCTAGGACAGTAGCCTTCCTTTTCTTTTTCTCCTGTTGTTCACGTTAGAAGATGATAGAACTGTGCAACAAAATAAAGGCCGCACGCAAGTCATGTCTGGGCGTAGTAGATCAAGGATGGTGGAGTAATGCTCGGGGCAGTGGACAGCGGTAGTGAACCAGCGGTGCAGCGGGGCTTGAACGAGGAAAGCTGCAGCAGTGGCTCGATGATGAAGACAAAGTAAGGACACTAGGAGCAAGGTGGCAAGGATGGGCTCGGCGATGAAGTTCTAGACAGCGATAGGCAACGATGGCCAGCAGGCTGTGGCAACTTGGTGGCGGCAAGAAGCAAATGGCTTTCGTTTTGACTGGTTTAACAGCCTGAACAAAGACAATGGCAGAGGGGGAAGATAGGCATGATGATGAAGGTAACCTGAGGTGCAGATACTCGTTTGATGATGGTGATGGTAGTGCTAGGTGGTGGCGGTGAATGAATGAAACGGTAGCAAATAGTAGGGTTCCGGCAAAATGCTCAGTTCCCAAGACCTTTTCCCTTTTTTTTTAATTACCGCCTCCCTCCCTTCTCTAACCCTAGTTCTGTCTTCCTTTAATATATGTGTTTGCCTCTTTTTTTATTTAATTTTCCTTCCTTTTTGTTGATACAGGTATTAAACCAATTTTATTTTCTTTCCATTCGTGCACAAATTTGGGTTTGACTTGTATTTTCATTGATTCTCACTTGATTCACTCATTGATTTTGATTTTCTTTCCAAAATTTTCAAATTTTTGACTTTGCCTTTATTTTAAGGTTCTGATTCTTTTTTTTTAGTTTCCCTTCTTTGATCACTTTATTTTTTTTTCTTTTTGTTATTTTTTTTCTATTTTTATTTTCTTTTCATTTTTATTTATTTTTTTAATAATAGTAAACAAGATAGTAATACAAAAATTAGATTCATCTTTTAATTATCAAACCCAATAGGCCCAATAACTTTAAAAGACCCCGGACAAAATGGGGTGTCTACAGTTGCCCCTCTTTGTACATTTGCTATGAAATAGTAATTGTGCAAAGACATAGACATCCATTTTGTCCGCATCCATTTTATTATTTTTTCCTTTCTTTTCAATTTTTTTTGTTCCTCTTTTTGTGTGTGGATATTTACTCATTCTAAAAGAAATTGGTTTTCATCATGAAAATGCTCCTTCGACCAGGAAGGCCCTGAAACTTTAAATTTTCTCATTTGCCTGAAATTTTAAAATTCTCTCATCTCTTAAATGCTCCTTCGACTAGGAAGGCCCTGAAACTTTAAATTCTCTCATCTCTAAAATGCTCCTTCGACTAGGAAAGCCCTGAAACTTTAAATTCTCTCATCTCTTAAATGCTCCTTCGACTAGGAAGGCCCTGAAACTTTAAAATTTTCTCATCTGTTAAATGCTCCTTCGACTAGGAAGGCCCTGAAACTTTAAATTTTCTCATCCTTAAAATGCTCCTTCGACTAGGAAAGCCCTGAAACTTTAAATTTCTCATCTTCAAAATGCTCATTCGACTAGGAAGGCCCTGAAACTTTAAAATTTCTCATCTCTTAAATGCTCCTTCGACTAGGAAGGCCCTGAAACTTTAAATTTTCTCATCTCTAAAATGCTCTTTCGACTAGGAAGGCCCTAAAACTTTAAATTTTCTCATCTCTTAAATGCTCCTTCAATTAGGAAGGCCCTGAAACTTTAAAATTTTCTCATCCTTAAAATGCTCATTCGACTAGGAAGGCCCTGAAACTTTAAATTTTCTCATCCTTAAAATGCTCCTTCGACTAGGAAGGCCCTGGAACTTTAAAATTTCTCATCTCTTAAATGCTCCTTCGACTAGGAAGGCCCTGAAACTTTAAAATTTCTCATCTCTAAAATGGTCCTTCGACTAGGAAGGCCCTGAAACTTTAAATTTTTCGATCCCTTAAATGCTCCTTCGACTAGGAAGGCCCTGAAACTTTAAAATTTCTCATCTTTTGAGGAGACATGCTCGGAAGTCCTACAGCTTGTACCTAGAGGTTTTAATGAATCATGCTCGGAGGTCTTACAGATTATACCTAGAGATTCTAATGAATCATGCCCAAAGGTTCTAATGAATCATGCCCAGAAGTCTTATAGATTGTACCCGAAGGTTTTAATAAATCATGCCCGGAGGTCTTATAGATTGTACCTAGATGTTCTAATGAATCATGCTCGGAGGTCTTATAGATTGTACCCGGAGGTTTTAAAGAATCAAGCCCGGAGGTCTTACAGATTGCACCTGGAGGCTTTGATCTTATCTCATCATTTCAATTTTATCTTCTAGATCATCTTATCATTCCAGTTTCTTCTTTTTGTTATTTTCTATCACATTTTTTCATCTCATCACATCTTTCAATCCCTTTTTCATTATCCCATCATATCCATACCTTTTTAGTTTCCTCTTCCTTTCCAAATTTTTAACATTTTTGTTTCAAAACTTCATACCTTTTTCGTCACATCTTATTCCTAATCTTTCTCACATTTTTTGATTTTCTTTTTCATCTTTTTTTTAAATTTTTCAAAATTTTAGTCATCTAATCTTTCAAAACTTTTTATCATATTGTCTTAACAAACAGTTCAAATTTTTTTTGGTGTAAAAATGCATATAATGAAATGTCATGCATGTCATGAATGCAATGCAAATGATAATTAATGCCTTACCAAGTCACATAATCAATCTACCATATTCCTTTCTTCAAAAATTTGTCATCCTTATCATTCTTCTTTCTTCAAATTTAGCAATCCTAAAATCATTTGCCCTATCATCATCGTTCATTTGGTCTTCTTTTTGCCCCACAATTCTTCTTTCTTTAAATTTAGCAATCATCACTCATTTAGTCTTCCCATTGCCCCATCATCATCATTCATTTAGTTTTCTTCCTACCCCACAATTCTTATCAACTTAAAATTCATCAATCCAAATCATAACAACAAAATCATCCCAAACTATTCACAAGAATACTTCAGCTTCTCATATCTTTAAGAAAATTCATGCTCTCAAATCAACCAAAGATTGCCCCAAGAATAGTCTTAAAAACACCATCACCACATTTGATTTCTTTAAAACAAGAACTTGCCCCATAAAATCGCAAAAGTCTCATTTTTCACTTCTTCAAGTTTCTTTTTTTAAAAATAGAAAATTGCCCCACATAATAATTTTCCAAGATAAAAACATTTGACATTTAAATCTCTTAAAAATTGGTGATTATTATTGAGAACAAATAGAATGAGTCACAACTTGGTCTAACTGAATAAGTGTACTGATTTGGTGCATCAAGGATATTTGGTTATCAAGAAAGGTTCTATTGATCAATGTCTCTTCATCTTGGCTCACAAATGAAACAAATTCCTTGAAAATCAAAATTCCTTTTGTGAAAGTAACTTTCATAGAACACAATCCATTTTAGCACTCTCTTAATTTCTTGATACGTGGACTTTAACAAATGTCAAGACTAGCTGTGATGGCTCAAATTTCGGGGGTAAGGAAACTAAAGATACAAATCTCAAGTCAAAATTTCAAGGTGATGGTTTTTGAATTTCTCAAAAGGTCTTGACTGAAAGCATCACTCCTTTGGTTTTTCTTCTTTCTAGTTATTGCCTTAGCATGTCACAAACAATGGCCTTGAGTTGTTTCAAATTTGCTTTAGACTGCCCTTTCATGGGTTTTCACCCTAGAGCTTGGGATGTGTTATTATGCTGCATTTCATGTATTTGATATTCTAAATTAATGTAGAAATTAATAGAAGAAGAATGGTGAAATCAGATTTGAAATTGGAGTTAAAATAGGAGAGTTTTGTTTTACTACCGGTGTAACTTACATCGGTTAGACATAAGCAGTGTACAATGTGGCTGCATATAGACATGAATAATAGCTCAAAAATAAGTATTAAATGAGCTAATAATTTTGGTGGAATTATCTACAGCTTAAGAGTAACGATTAACGGGTAGTGCGCTCGAAGAGATCGGATAAGACAAATAGGTAAGGGATGCGTTTATAGTCTGTAAAGATATCTCGAATGTATGATTTCGATGAAATAAATTTTATAAGAATATTTATGAAATGAAATGCCTTGAAAACTGTGAAATTGTGGCTGTTGGCTGGTTTTACATTGTGTTTGAAATTGCAGGAAGGCTAGGGTATTCACAGCCGTTATGCTGTTGAAATTTCCTAGAAATATTTCTAAAAATACTGTGAAATATTTGAGTGTATATTTGAATAATTCCCTAGCGTTCGAATTGATGAAATTAATATATTTCATAAAACATGAATATACCGAAAAAGATTATTTAAATATTCATGTTATCAAATTTAATGAAAGTCAGATTACTCAAAATTCCTACTACATGCTTTACAGTATATGAAGTGGTATATAAAGTGAAAAGGTGCAAATGGAATATTTTATAAATTATTTTCCATAAATATTCACTATATGATTTAATAAAAACCTTTATGGACTGACTGAAGATTTTACTCATTTCATTGATTTCCATAAAGGTGATATTACAGTGTAAGTATTGTTTTAAGACCGTATTTTTCTAAATGTGTTTTACAGTGAAACGGTATGTTTATGGAACTACTATTAGTTTTGGAAAATAAATATTACTATTTTCCATAAAGTGAGAAATTACCGGAAAATAATATTTCAGAAATCTTGAAATTGAATTTCCCGAAAGGAAAGTATGGAAATATGAGTATATGTGTTTTACGATGAAATGGGATATTATGAAATTTATTACTACAGTGTAAATATTTTATAACACTATTTTCACCGTATTATATGCTGTGATTTATACCTTTATGGATTTTCGTGGATATTATCTATTTTATTAAATTCCATAAAGGTGATGAGATTGGGTATACACTGTTTTGAGACTAATAGGGCTCGTATCATGCTGATATGTGATATGTATAGACCGTGTGAAGCTGTTGGTACTGATCCTACCTTCAGCGTCCCGGTTGACACCTAATCAGTGTATGACCGAAGACAATTATAGACTATGGCCATAGATCTCATATGATATTGATATTTTCCCTACGAGGATTATAGCATGATATATTTATGGTGTTACCTTAGTCTCCAACATTTTATAATATGAAAATGATGATTTCAGAGGGATGATGATATTAAATGATGAATGAAATTTTGTTAGTTTTAAATGAAATGAATAAGGACTTTTACACAGTCAGTTTACTATACTATATGAGTACGATACTATTTTATGAGATTTTAATGATATATGTGATATGTTTTCAAAAAGGAAATGGAAAAGTGTTAATCTAATATTCTTTTATGATTAATTTAAATATTAGATTATATGATTAAATGTTTTAGATTTGAAAGTATTGATTTGAAATGCATATGAGATGTTATGGAAAAAGTTATTTATTTTCAAAAATCAATACTTACTCCCTACAATCGCTTCTAGGTTTCGAGACAAGACAGGTATTTTGAAATACCTTCCTTACTCCATCCGGATCCTTCGTTGACTATAGTATCCTTCCTATTAGGGTCCTTAGTGCACCTATAGAAAAATAAAAGATTTTATTGCATGTAGATTTCGGAATATCAAGATTTGCATACAATTCCTTTACTGAGTCGTAGTTTGCTTACTCTTTTACTTTCACCATCCACAGATAATTTTCAGAAATTGCTTGATTCACCTATCCGGGGATTAGTTAAGCTTTGTTGATCCCGAGAGAGAAGTTATTGTGGATCTTGGAGATATTTTGTTTACATTTATATGTTCAGACAATTTTATACAGTACTACTGGTTGTAATTTAATTTCAGGAGATGTAAACTGATTCATACAATTGTGAATATTAATTTTTAGTAGATGAATAGTGTTAAAGACATCACAGACAGCCCAATCAACCGTAATTTATGTGTGAAATGTGTGTTATACAGTACATTTGGTCTGTTACAACTTTAGCTTGGTGATATTGATTCACTTAGGTAGAACCATCTTATTGAAATAACATATACCCCTAACAACCTTAAATTAGAAAACAATTAGGGATATTGCTATGATTTGATTAAGATGGTAATCTTGAACCCTTCCTTGTCTTTAATTGGTAAAGATTTTTAAATGAAAAAGGGGGTTAGGATTCTTTGTGTTTATGACTATGGAAGAATATTTGGTTGAATGATATGAATTCTTGAATCTTCCATACGAGTAAATGTGTGCTTATGAATATGGATTAATGCTTTACAATAGTGTGCTTATATTTATATTAATCCATATGCATGTTTATCGGATATGTGGTTATATTCTTACTTGATTGACTTGTCCATTCTCTTGGCATGAATACATCACACATAACAATTGAAATCATGCAAAATGTATGAGACAACCATTAGTAACAATTGGTATAGCTTTAAATTGATAATTCTTCTCCTTTAAGATTGAAATGGAAAATAGGAAAGAATCCTTCTAGAACATATTTGCATGAGACATTTTTGTACTAGAATATGTGATTAATTAATATATGGTTTAATTCTAGGCATATTCTTGGTTGAAAATGGTTTATAAGCTGAATTTATAATCTTTCATCTAATTTTAGCTCATAATCATCATGTATTACTATGCACCTTAGTTAAATTTTAAATAACAACTGATATGTTCAGGTGCTTGATAAAATTGCAATGAGCAAGTTATAGAATTATTAAATAATTTATGAACAACTTGCCTTATTACAACCAATTGGCAATTTCTTGAAAATTATTTATGAATAATTGGTTTATGATGTCATGATCAATGTCCTTTGCATGCACAAACAATTCACATTCATTCTTATGGACATTGTTTTCTTTGTGCTATAACTCCAAATGTATTAATCTTTTGTTATTGGTTGGAGCAATATTGCTTTTATATGTCCTCAAAAATTTTAAGCCTTATTTTTAAGAGGAGCACAATTTTTATTTATCTTTTTGCTATGACAAAAAGTGGGAGAAATATGTTTTGTAAATTGTTTTGAAATTATGCATATATTAAGGGGAAGCATTTCAAATCATGCATATATTAAGGAAGAGCATTTTCAAATCATACATGTATTAAAAGGGAGCTTTTTCAAAATATTTTCAAAACAAATTTATCTTAAGTTTTGTCAAATAAAAAAAGGGAGATTATTAGCTTTAAATTGATATATATATATATAGTTTGAAATGACAAAAACTTTAGCACAATTAAATGTTTGATTCAATTTGTAAATTTGCTTACCTTTTCATGATTTTCACAAATCATACTAAGTGTTTTTATCAAATATAAAACCATGACTTAATTAATGATTTTTTATATCGGTCTTAATCATTTTAGAAAATGATTTTGAATATTGCTTTAAATAATTTTTTAAAGAATTCTAGAATATGTTTTAAGAAAATTACTTCTTAATTTTTTTGCTTAAATTCATATTTCCAAAGTCATATCATATTTAAATATAATAAAATCGGCTTATAAAATGTTTTTGTCCTTAAAAAGCCCAAGAAATTCAAAAGGAGCAAAGGATCAATCCATTTTAAAAGGGATCAATCCCTTATGTCCAGGAAAAGCTCCAACAGCTAGTTTTGTGAGAACTAATGGGAAGATTTGCTTTTTGGCTCCACCAAACTTCAACTAACAATCAAGGGAGTATAAATAGAAGACTTGAAGACCATTGGACTCTAAAAATACAATTCCACATCTTCTTCAAGCTTCAAAAACATTCTTTGTACTACACACTCTATAACACTCTATTATATACAATAAATATCAATAATCACATATACAGTCAGTTGGTTGGACTGTCTATGATGCCTTTATATCATTCACTTATCATAATAATCAATTTGTAAATAAAGGTCTACCATAATTGATACTAATATTTACATAAAAAATATCACTTTCAATACATTTCAATAATTTACATCCCCAATATATAAATTATACAAAAGTAGCATTGTACATCAACGTCTAAACATATAAAAGTAAATAAAATATACCTCCAAAATCAAATAACTGCTGCCTGATGGTACCAAAAGTGTAGCCAATTAGTGGAACGATATATCACTAAAGGTAATATGTGAGGAGGGAAAAAAGGGGGTGAGCTTAATGCCCAATAAGAAATTCGCATGCAAGAACTAATACTAAGAAATTTATATGCATAAAATCATTAATTAATAGCAGTACACTATGGGTATTTTCGAAAGGATACTATAGTAGGCTACGTAACCAGATGGAGTATAGGAGGTACTTTGAAGTACCTTTCGTGTCCCGGTCTCTAGTTGTGACTATAGGGTTGATGATGAAATGAATAAATAGTATAAATCACTTTAAAATCGTATTATGCAATAATTCAGTATATAAACAGTTTAAATGAATCAATTCAGTAAGCAGTTCAGTATGGAAATCCAATAATAGTTTAGTAAACAATTTAAAAATTTCAGTGCCGTCGATATATAATCAATTCAGTTCAATAATAGTATAAAATTCAATTCAGTGAAAATAGTCCAATGGAAACCAGGCAACACCTAGTAGATATCATGCCATAACAATACCCAGGAAGGGAGAAACAGTAATAGTAAGAATATGGACATAGTTAGGGAGTCCATAGTGTACACTTGCCAGGTGACAACTGTGGAAGCTAAAGACTTGGCAAGTCTATCAACAACAGTACAGTAACAGTGACAGTAACAGTTAGTGAACATGATATGGGGCCTAACAGTCTCAAAACGGCTTATAAGCAATATAAACACCATTTAAGAAATCAATTCTAGTAATAAAACCTTCAGTCAGTCCATAACTGCATATGTTGGAAAACATAAGCAGTGCGGTAATAAAAATTCATAAAATATTCATAGTTCAAAATTCATTTCTAAAAATGTTCTATTTATTTGTAAACAAGTTATAAGAACATGCTATTACTCTTACGTATGTAAAATTTGATAACGTGAATTTTTAAATATTGTTTTCTGTGTTCAGTGAAAATATGAAATTTCAATGAATAAAATGAAATTAACTTAATAAAATTTTCATTTCTAATACTCAAGGATATTAAAAGATAACTCCATAAAATTATTAGAATTTTTGGCAGTATAACAACTATTTCTAACCTAACCTTCTTGCAGTAAAAACACAGTTCAAAATACTAATCACAATCCATAACTTCAACAATTCCAAAGCAATTGACTTCAAAACAATTTTATTAAAATTATTTTCAACCACAATATGCATTCACAGTATCCCTACATCTTTTATACTCATCCCTTACTTGTCAATTTCTACTAAAGCAATCAATAGCACCACGCAATTATTCTCACTCCCAGGTTGCAAAACATTATGCAAACACCATTATTTCACCAAAATTTAGTTATAATAACTTCTTCTTCATTAAAATCTATCATATTGTCTACGGTAGTTACTAAACCAGTTTAATTTACATTAGTGCTAAAATTGCAACTATACCTAAATCAACTCCATTTTCGATTCCGATTGCATCGACAGTCTTCTCTCAATTTATATAGTATTATGGTACCTAGAACACATCAAATTGAGCACCATTACATGTTCCCCTTATCATGGCGGAATGCTTCATGAAGAAATCTACATGATTTTTCAACAATTTAATCCTTAATCCATGCTTTATTGTTATTTTCCACTTCTCTTACACCATTTCATGCATCAAAGCACCATATATCATGAACATCTCATCATGGTCGAAACCCTAAGGAAGCATTTGAGTGAGTTTTGATTCAATCAAGGCTAAATTCATGCTTAGCAGCCTTAATTTCATCATCTACTAACATTAAAACATAAAGAAAATGCAACCATAATTTTACCTTAGTGTGGCTGAATCCAAGAGAGAGTCCTACGCCTTGATTTTGTCTGCTTCACACTTAAATATTGGGATGGGTTTGTAGAGCACTAAATTTGCGACAGGTTTGTAGAAGAGAGTTTTCGGTTTTAAGCTTGTTTAGTAGATGTTTTGGAAGCTTACTTATTTTCTCTTCAAGTTGGCTATGGTGATGGCTAGAGGTTGAAGATGAAGTGGCCGGCCCCCTCTCTTAGAAATGTGTAGAAATTTCTTTTAATGTGCAAAATTATCAAAATGCCCTTAATTATAATAATTTTGGACAATTTTTCCCTTAAACTTCCATAATATTCTTAACTAGTCAATTTAACTCCAAAATATTTTCTTTCATCATTAAGTATAATTATTTAAGATATTTTAATGAATAGAAGGGGTTTTATTAAGGTTTGACCAACCGTAAAGGTAAAATTATCAGATACCCCTATTTATTCAATTGCGTAAATTTATTATTTTACCTTCAATTTAGTCTATCTATTGACATGGTGATGGAGATCCACTTGCTCGTGATGTTCATAATGCTAAGGATCCATTAGTCATCAAAGGAGGTCCAATTACCCGAGCTCTAGCCAAGAAGATGCAACAAGCTCTGGCCTCATTAATGCAACAAGCTCTGGCATCATTGAAGCGTCAAGGAAGCTTCCATGAAGAGTCCTAAGACATATATACTTGCTTGGAAGCCCAAACGACATGAGCATGGTTTACTGTCTTATTTTAGCTTAACAATAAGATGGGTTAAGTGTTTGAATAGCCCACATTTGAGTCTTATTGTGTCTTGGACTATTTATTTTATGTAACTAGGTTTAGGCATGAATTTGGGTTTAGTCTTATTTTCTGTTGGTGTTAATTCTAGCCCACTTGTTTATGGGCTTAAGTGCTAGGTATCATTAAAAATACCTTGTAAACGCTATTGATGGACAGATTAGTTTTGAATTTCAGAATTTGAGTGTGCCTTCCTCTTGGGTTCCCTTTCAACTAGGCTTATCAAGGTCTTCTTCCTTGTGCACCTCCTTTTTCACCATCCACCATTGCTATACCTTAGGTTCTCGAATTCTTATTCGTAGGGTCAAGGTCCAATACTTTGGGTTCGAGTCTCTTTAGGCTTCGAGTCTAGGTTTCCAAAAGGTGACATTCATCCTTTTTGCTTCTGTCCTATTGCGTTTCAGCCCCCCCTTCAAATTTCACTCCACGTTTTCTCAACTTCTGGTACATTAGTTGGCATCAGAGCTCAAGGTTAGATTTCTAGTTTGTTTGTACGTCCCTCACTTTTCGTTTTCTGGTTTGTTTGTGCGTCACTCACTTTTCAATTTCTGGTTTGTTTCTGGTTGAACTCTAAAATCTAGTGCAAATTCAGTCTCTTAGTTGTTGTGTTTGAGTTAAACTCTGAGTTTTATTCCAAGTCAATCTCTTAGCCACACCAAAACCCTAGCCGCACTTCTTCAGAACCCTAGCCGCACTTCTTCGGCCACTTATTTCAACCCTAGCCGCACCCTTACTCTTTTTAAGGAAACCACAAAATCAGATTAAAAAAAAGAAAAAAAAAGAATTCAAAAAAAAATTGTTGCGGTACTGTTCAAACACTGTTCAAATAGAAAAATTTGGTTGAGTTAGGAGGCATGCGAGTACCTGTTTTAAAGAAAACGACGAAATAAAATGAACCCGTAAAATTACGGGCCCCACCCTATCTTGGCCAAATTCTATCGTCTTCCTATAGTTTTAGGCCATTTTTTATTTTTTTTATCATTCTAGTGATTTTTTTATTTTTTTTATTTTTTTCTTTCTTTGAGTCACCCTAGCCGCACCTTTCTGTGAAAAAAAAAAGAAGAAGAAGAATTCAAAAAAAAAGATTTCAAAAAAAAGAGAAAAAAAAAGAAGAGGAGAAAATACTTGGTGAAAATACTTGGTGAATTAGTTGATTCTGCGAGGTTGAATCTTTGACTAAGTCTCTAGTGCGATTGTGAACCTATAGAGTTGAGATTGAGTAAGGGAAAAAGGCATGAGTGTGTGAGAATCATTAGTAGAGAAAAGCTAAATTACTTGAGTGAAACACGAGTGTAAACACGTGAGGATATCACTTGTTAAAGATGTCTTCTGCAGGTGATAAGTCAGACTTTAAAAAGATTGAATTCATGCTTCAGGCAATGCAACAACAGTTCCAACGGATGGACATGAAATTCAATGACATTCATGATAAGTTGAACCAACATGAAGCTCGGTTTGCGAAGATCCAACAAGGTGATACTTCCCGTCTAAAAAGTAAGGTTGTTGTCAATAACGAGTATGATGATAATGTTGGGTATGACTCGAAAGATGAGTCTGAGGCAGATATACATCATAGAAGGTACCAGGGGTATAGAGATAAAGATAGAGATCGAGTTGATAGAGCCCGTGATAGAGGCAATGAGAAGATGGATGGAAACCTTGGCAGTATAAAATTGAAGATTCCTCTTTTCCGAGGTAAGAATGATCCTGAGGCATATTTGGAGTGGGAAAGGAAGATTGAAATGGTATTTGACTACCACCACTTCTCTGAGGAAAAGAAGGTCAAACTTGCAACAGTTGAGTTCACAGAGTATGCTATGGTTTGATGGGATCAGTTAGTCACTAGTAGAAGAAGATATGGAGATCCTCCAGTGTCTACATGGGATGAGATGAAGCGCATCATGAGGAAGAGATTTGTTCCTACTCATTACTACATAGAGCTATACCAGAAGCTCCAAGGTCTTACCCAGGGCTCAAAGAGTGTTGAGAATTACTATAAAGAGATGGAAATAACCATGATCAAAGCCAATATCCAAGATGATGCAGAAGCTACTATGGCTCGTTTTCTCCAAGGCTTAAACCGTGAGATTACCAATGTAGTAGAATTACAGCATTACATGGATTTAGAGGAGATGCTGCATGTGGCCATCAAAGTGGAAAGGCAACTCCAAAGGAAAGGTACATCCCGTTTCACTCCTAGTTCAGTTCCTGTTTGGAAATCTAACACCTTTCGTAGGGATGATAAGCCTGTGTCTATGCCTAAGTCAGAGAGCTTTGCTAAGCCCAAGCCTGAGGGCCCTCCAAAGCCCAAGACTGAACCTGCCCAAGCATCCTAGAGCAGGACACATGACATTAAGTGTTTCAAGTGTTTAGGTCGTAGACATGTTGCCTCACAGTGTCTCAACCGTAGAGTGATGATCATGCATGGGAATGGAGATGTTGAGAGTGAAGGTTCTGAAGTCGGTGTTGAAAATGAGATGCCTGAGTTAGAAGATGCTGAAGAAGAAGAAGTTGTTGAGTATGCTGCTCATGGCGAAGCACTTGTTGCCAGGCGTGCTCTTAATACCCATGTGAAGTTTGAAGATGAGGCACAGCGCGAGAACATCTTCCATACGAGATGCCATATTAGTGACAAGGTATGCATTGTAATCATTGATGGTGGGAGCTGTACTAATGTTGCTAGCACATACCTTGTTGATAAGTTAAAGTTGCCCACTACCAAGCGTCACCACCCATATAAGTTGCAGTGGATTAATGACTATGGTGAAGTGAACGTGGTGAAGCAAGTCTTGGTTCCTTTTAGTATTGGAAGTTATCGGGATAAGGTGTTGTGTGACGTGGTGCCCATGTAAGCTAGCCACCTATTGCTGGGTAGACCGTGGCAGTATGATTGGAGAGTCATCCAAGACGATTACACTAACTGTTACTCCTTTACTATGGATGGCAAGAAGATCACTCTTGCTCCCCTTAACCCCAAGGAGATTTATGAGGACCAATTAAGGCTAAAGGAGCAACATGACGAGTAAAGGAAGCAAGCTAAAGAAAAGAAGGAAAACAAGGAAAGCAAACCAGTGAGCTGCTATGCAAAACGCCGAGATGTGAAGACTGCGTTTCTTGCTAAGTCTCCTATCCTTTTACTATTATTTAAAGATTCTTGTTTCATTGATGCTAAACTCTATGATACTTTGCCTACTGATGTTGTCTCATTGTTGCAGGAGTTTGAGGATGTATTCCCTAAGGAGATCCCAAGTGGATTACCACCGATTCGTGGGATCGAGCACATGATTGACCTTGTCCCCAGAGCTGCCATTCCTAACTGTCCAGCCTACAGAAGTAATCCCGAGGTGACGAAGGAGCTTTAAAGGCAAGTTAAGGAGCTCATGAGGAAAGGTTATGTGTGAGAGAGTATGAGTCCATGCGCCGTGCCCGTACTGCTTGTGCCAAAAAAAGATAGAACATGGAAGATGTGCATTGACTTCCAAGCCGTCAACAAAATCACTATAAAGTACCACTACCCTATTCCTAGGCTAGATGACATGCTTGATGAGTTGCATGGTGCATGCATGTTCTCTAAAATTGAAATAAAGAGCGGATATCACCAAATTCGTATGAAAGAAGGTGATGAATGGAAAACCGCATTCAAGACTAAACATGGTCTCTATGAGTGGTTAGTTATGCCTTTTGGCTTGACTAATGCACCCAGTACATTCATGCGCGTAATGAACCATGTTTTACGTGATTTCATTGGTAAGTATGTGGTTGTCTATTTTGATGATATTTTGATATACAGTAAGAGCTAGCATGAGCATGCTGAGCATCTTAGGAATGTTCTTACTGTTTTGAGGAATGAAAGTTTGTATGCCAATTTTAAGAAATGTACATTGTGCACTGATAAGATTGTTTTCATTGGGTATGTAGTTTCTTCACATGGCATTTTTGTTGATAATGAGAAGGTAAAGGCAATTAAAAATTGGCCTGTACCTAGGTCTATTTCTAAGGTGCGTAGTTTCCATGCATTAGCTAGTTTCTATTGTCGATTCGTTAGAGATTTTAGCACTATAGTTGCACCTTTGATCAAAGTGGTCAAAAAGAATGTTGCATTTCATTGACGTCCCGCACAAGAGCATGCTTTTAATTTGCTTAAGGATAAACTTTGTTCTACTCCTTTGTTATCTCTGCCTGACTTTACTAAAACTTTTGAGATTAAGTGCGATGCCTCAAGTGTAGGAATTGGAGCTATGCTTATGTAGGAAAAACGCCCAATTGCTTTCTTTAGTGAGAAGTTAAGTGGAGCAGCACTTAACTATCCCACATATGATAAGGAGATGTACGCGTTAGTAAGGGCCTTAGAGACATGGCAACATTACTTGTTGCCCAAGGAATTTGTCATCCATACTGATCACGAGTCCTTGAAGCATCTGAAAGGACAGAGTAAGCTGCATAAGCATCATGCCAAGTGGATAGAGTTCATGGAGATGTTCCCGTACGTGATCAAGTACAAACAAGGTAAAGAGAACTTTGTAGCTGATGCGTTGTCTCGTAGGTATACTCTTATCACTACTCTTGATGCTAAACTTTTAGGATTTGAGTATATCAAAGAACAGTATACTGATGATGTTGATTTTGGTAATGTTTATGAGAAGTGTGCTACATCTGGCTTTGGCAAGTTCTTTAGGTACGATGGGTTCTTATTTAGAGGAAATAAATTACGTGTGCCTAGGAGTTCATTACTCGAGCTGTTAGTTAGAGAAGCCCATAGTGGAGGATTAATAGGCCACTTTGGAGTTAGGAAAACTCTAGATGTTTTGCAAGAACATTTCTTTTGGCCTAACATGAGGAGAGATGTAACGAGGTTATGTGATAGATGCATGTCATGTAGGCAAGCTAAATCTAGAGTTCATAATTATGATTTATATACTCCTTTACCCATTCCTACTACTCCGTGGACTGATATCTCTACGGATTTTGTTTTGGGCTTGCCTAGAACAAAACGCGGTAGAGATTCTATTTTTGTTGTGGTTGACAGGTTCTCTAAGATGGCTCATTTCATCGCTTGCCACAAGACAGATGATGCGAGCAACGTTGCTGACCTTTTCTTCAAAGAGATAGTACATCTACATGGTGTACCGAGGACCATTGTTTTCGATCGAGATGTCAAGTTCCTTAGTTACTTTTGGAAGACGTTATGGGGAAAGTTGGGAACTATATTATTATTCTCCACCACTTGTCACCCCCAAACTGATGGACAGACTTAGGTAGTCAACCAAACCCTATCTACATTATTGAGGTCCATTATACAGAAGAATTTAAAGAATTGGGAAGATTGCTTGCCACATGTGGAGTTTGCATATAACCGCAATGTCCACTCCACTACGAGTTGCTCTCCATTCGAAGTTATTTATGGCTTCAATCCTCTTACTCCTTTAGATTTGTTGCCATTACCTAGTGCTGAGCAAAGTAACTTGGATGGAGAACAGAAAGCTAAGTTTGTGAAGCAACTCCATGAGAGAGTACGTCAAGCTATTGAAAAGAAGAATGAGCAGTATACCACCCAAGCAAATAAGCATCGTAAGAAAGTAGTCTTTGAGCCTAGTGATTGGGTTTGGGTGCATATGAGAAAGGAGAGGTTTCCTTTTCAACGACGAACCAAGCTGCATCCCCAAGGAGATGGACCATTCCAAGTCATTGAAAAGATCAACGATAATGCCTACCGATTGGATCTTCCTGGTGAGTATGGTGTATCTGTTACTTTTAATGTTTCTGATCTTTCTCCCTTTTCTTTTGATGAAGTTATATGAGATTTGAGGACAAATCCTTTTGAGGAGAGGGGGAATGATGGAGATCCATTTGCTCGTGATGTTCATGATGCTAAGGATCCATTGGTCATCCAAAGAGGTCCAATTACCCGAGCTCGAGCCAAGAAGACGCAACAAGCCCTGGCCTCATTAATGCAACAAGCTCTGGCATCATTGAAGCATCAAGGAAGCTTCCATGAAGAGTCCCAAGACATCTATACTTGCTTGGAAGCCCAAACGACATGAGCATGGTTTACTGTCTTATTTAGCTTAACAATAAGATGGGTTAAGTGTTTGAATAGCCCACATTTGAGTCTTATTATGTCTTGGACTATTTATTTTATGTAACTAGGTTTAGGCATGAATTTGGGTTTAGTCTTATTTTCTGTTGGTGTTAATTCTAGCCCACTTGTTTATGGGCTTAAGTGCTAGGTATCATTATAAATACCTTGTAAACGCTATTGAAGGACAGATCAGTTTTGAATTTCAGAATTTGAGTGTGCCTTCCTCTTGGGTTCCCTCTCAACTAGGCTTATCAAGGTCTTCTTCCTTGTGGCGCCTCCTTTTTCACCATCCACCATTGCTATACCTTAGGTTCTCGAATTCTGATTTGTAGGGTCAAGGTCCAATACTTTGCGTTCGAGTCTCTTTAGGCTTCGGGTCTAGGTTTCCAGAAGATGACGTTCATCATCTCTGCTTTTGTCCTGTTGCGTTTCAGCCCCCCCCTTCGAATTTCACTCCACATTTTCTCAAGTTTTGCACACATCACATGGCCTAGAACTTATTTACACGTAAATGGTCAAAAGTCAATTTAGTTTAACCATTATTCATGAAAGTTCATCTGACCTATGTCATTAATCATCGTTTTCTAATTTGTTGGCACACTTCCCAAAAAAAGCTTAAATAAAGGATTTTGGGTTCTAGATTCTTACCATAGGCTTATTGAGTTCTCTTTATTAAGTGTACCAAGCCTTCTATCCATCCGAGCACTGTAGGGTTTGTGAGACCCACCATATTATTTCCTTTTATACCTATGAAATACACATGAATTGAACAGTAGTGAGAAGTCTTATACATGTAACAGTACCAAAATATGCCATTCTCACACATTCTACATCATCTATCATTCACACACTTTCTTGTATAACATTGCACAAAAGCTTGTATAGATTCTTTTAAAGCTCAAATTATAATCACCTACCTGTTAAAAGTTATCTTTGATTACATCACTTGTAAACCCATTCATAAACATTATAAGTGAGGTATTGGGTAGAAAGGTTTTTTCATTGAGCTATAAAAGGGAAAAGTTGTAAGGTTTACTACTTTATCTCGAAAAAAGTAATGGTTGTAAGGTTTAATCCTTCAGCCTAGAAAAGAGTGGTATAAAGGTTACTCTTGAGCCTACGAAAAAATGTAGAACAATTTCAATTGTAGATTTTGGAAAATCCTTAGAAGCGTCTCAAAGTAAAGGACGTAGGCAAGATTTCTTAACCTCTATAAATCACTTGCGTATAATTCTCTAACCCTTCACTATTTACTTTACTATAATTTAAATTGTGGTATTGCATTGTGATTGAATTGTATTCTTGAATAGCCTAGAAAACTTAGAAAATAATAATATAGGCTAGTGTGAAATTAATACCAACCAATAGACAACTTAAAAGACATTAAAAAGGACTAAAGGCAGAACCTAAACGAACCTTAAAACCAACAGATACAGTAGCTACAAAGTAAAGAACCAAAAACAGCCACAAGTAATGTATAATCTAACCTATCATACTTTGATCATTTTTTGTATTTTTGTTTTTGTAAAATCTGTAAAAATTGATTTAGCCAATAAAATATACTCTTAAAACAATAGAAAAAAATTATAAAAAAATTATTTAAAGATCTTATAACAAGAAATAAAAATTGTAAAAGAAACCTACTCTTGACTAAGCCAAAATGACTCCCACTCCCTAACATACCCTACTTTGATCATTTTTTGTATTTTTGTTTTGAAAGATATTGAGTAAATTGCACCCATGGTCCCAATAGTTTGGGCATAATAACAAATTGGTTCCCATAGTTTAAAATGTAACGATTTGGTCCCTAAAGTTTAAAAATCATAACAAATTTGCCCTTCCGTCACTTAAACCATTAAATCAACTGTTAAATGCCAGTTAAGCCACACGTTGCGTACACGTGTGCCTAATCATTAGGACCATTTTACTGACATGGAAAAAATTTAAACACATTACTTTTTTTGAAAATTTGAAAAAAAAAGAAAAATTTTGAAAAAAAACTTCTAACTATTTGATTCCTTTGTCTACAATCTCAGAATCAATCATTGACAAGGTGAGTTTCTAGTTGCTTCAGTATTCCTAGAATCGATTCCTTTCCTATAACCCAAAATACTGTTCAACTCACCATTTGCTTAGTGTCTCTGTTTTGGTTAACTGAAAAGCAAAAAAGGAAGTTTTTGAGAATTTTTAGATTCTCAGAAAGAAATCAAAACAATGAGTTGGAGTTTAAGAGGGCATAATGAAGGCCTTGTAATATATGGTAAGTATTGATGCAAATTTTCTTGTTTGATTAAAATGTTATGTTTGTTTCAAATGTTAAAACTCTGTTTGGTTGATTTTGGTGTTTCGGTTCGAACTTGTGGGTGTGATTTCAAATGTTAGGTCTTTCAAATGTATTAAAGGGTTTTGGGTAAATAAGTTTGGTAAGCTCAAACTTTCAAATGTCGGGTGACATGTGAGTCGGGTTTTTTTTTAATTAATTTCATATTGTTGGTGTTGTATATTGCAGGGTTATTTTATTTGAATTAAACATGTAAAGTGGTAAACATACATGTGGGTGTTACATGTGGTTATGGTTTTCTATTTATTATTCAACATATTCAACTTGTTCCAAATGTGTTGAATTGTTGCTTACTTTACATACCAATAGATGATACCTTTGAGTGCTTCACAATTGCATTATACCATGTTGGATACTTTGCAAGCAACTCTTATATGGAAGGTGAGATTGATTTTTTTGACTTATGTGAGGCTGATAGAATGTCTATGGTAGAACTTTATAGTATGGCATCATTGGTAAGACATCTTGGACCTTTACAATTTTATTGGAAAATAGCTGATTCAGAAATAATAGATAATAGATGGTTTTATTTTAATCAAAAATGACAATGACGTTCCGGAAATGTATAGGAATATGCCTCAAACTAGGTATGTCTATTTACCTAACCCATAAAACAAATGTAGTGATTGAAGAAATTAGTGAAAATGCAGTTGATGAGAATGTAGGTGATGAGAATCAAAATACAGCAGAAAGTTTGAACATTGTTTTGTTTAGTGAGAATAGTCATTATAAAAATGCATATTTAAGGCAGGTAGAGGATAAGGAGATAGATTTAGGGCAAAGAAAGGTTAGGGAGTAAAGTTGGGGCAAGGAGATGTTAGGGCGGCAAAGTTAGGCCACAGAGAGTATGAAGAGGTAGAGCTTGGTCAAGGATAATATGGAGAGACTGAAATGGGGCAAGGAGTGTATAGAGAGACTGAGGTGAGGCAGGAGGAGTATGGGGAGGCAGATTTGGGGCCTAAACACTATATGGAGATAGAGCATGGAGAGGCAAAGTTAGGGCATGTACACTATAAGGGACAAAGGTAGGGTAGGGAAAGTATGGGGAGGGAGACTGTGAGGATAATAGTGCTAATGATAGTGACTTTAGGGACAGTGAGTATGATATGGATGATGATGATGATGATGATGATGATGAGATGTTTTCTAACAATGTAGACCCTGATATTGAAATAGATTAGGGATGATAGATTCTGATATAGGTAGATCTCAAAGGAAATGATTTAAGAATGATGCAACAATAGAAGAGATTGTAAGAGCTAATATAGGGGATGATGAGATAGAAGAAGGAGAAGTGAGTTTATCTGATAATGTATTCAGTGTTGTGAATCAAACTATAAGCCATTGCCTCCTAATGTTGAAAGGAAACAGCCTGGTAGACCAAAAAGTGAAAGAAAGAAAGAACCTGATGAGGTTAATCCAAGCAAACTGAAGAGAAGTGGAGGCACACTGACATGTTCTAAATGTGGTAAAAAGGCAGACAACTCAAGGTTTTGTAAGAATAACAGAATTGAGATAAGTGTTTGTTTATGAAAGGTTTTTTTAATAGGGTTCAAGGCTGCACTTACAAAGTTTTCTTCATTCTTGTGTTTAGGAGCCATTTGGACAGCAAGGAGGACCTCCTATTGTGCAACAAGAGGATCTATATGTGCAATAAAAGAATCCATCTATGTAGCAAAGAGGGCAACCTACTATGCAACAAGAAGACCCATCTATGTAGCAAGGAAGGCAACCTACTATGGAACAAAAAAAGCAATTTGTGCAGCTTGCTCCAAGTGAGGTAAGTGATTATACTAATATAATAATGAAGATAATTATTTATCTTATTTATACTAATGTAATAATTATACTTATTAATTATATGTAGAACACTTCAATTGGACCAAATCTGTCAACCTTAAATGCTAAAAAAAAAGATGAAGATTGTTGCTTTAAGGTACATGAATCATCCAAGACTAAACCTATTAGTTGCTAAAAATAAAATGACATGTTCGAAATGTGGTCAAAAGGGACACAATATAAGGTCTTATAAGAACAGCAAAACTCAGGTAATTGTTTGTTGATAGAATGTTTAATTTTTTTTAGTTTGTTCAAAGAAACACTTATTGCATTATGTTGTTGTTCAAAAGGATCATCTTATGAAGTAGGAGGGTCATCTGTTCACCAAGGAAAAGAACCTACTCAGCAAAGAAAACCATCTTCATCTCCTCAAGTTACTCTGAGGTGGATGCTTGATGTAAGTTCTTTTTCTTTATTTTGAATCCAAATTACTTAATATGTTTTGGATGATGATGTTACTAAATATTGAAATTTCGTCCCATTTACAATGGTCCAAATTAGACTGTTGTTCATTTCCAAACTAAGATGCAGAGTGGAGTGTTGAACCAAACTCCAAACGCAGCAGTTACGACAAACCAAGCTCAGAGTAAACTTGCTGTTAAACAAGTTATGCAGAAGAAATTCAAGTGAATCGAATGAAGAAGATTGATGACTGTTTTTTGTGCTTTTTATGTTATAAACACGTTGGCGGGAAGAACCAATGTGGATATTTAAGCCATACACTCTTTTGTTTAGTTGAATGTTTTTGGGTTTAGACTTTAGTTGCCTTTAGAATGATAACATTGTATATTTTGCACATAGAGCAACATAGGCCAACATAGGGCAACATGTAAAGTTCAGCAAAATGCAAACATTATTCATATATATATATAAAATGTTCTGTTTTGCCAATCCTTGTTTCTTACAAGTGTTCATATTTTCATTTTGTACCTTCCATTATTTACACAAAAGGAACAAGCAAACAATCCATATTCCATCCATGAACAGGAACCAATTTCATTATTGTGTACAAAAGTGAGGATACACAATGCATGTTGGTCATCTAGACAGATAACCAACTTAACAAAATGTACATTGTCAAACCCCCTAACATAAGTTAAACTCTAAAAATCTAAAGCCCCTCCACAATTTCAATTCATTACTAAAAGTCTATAACTCTAAACCCTCATAACTAAAACATCAAAACTTCATCATGACTTTAGCTATATTCTTCCTATCAAAGCATTTCGATATCTATGCATTTTGGTTTTGATTCATTTCTTCCCAACAACAACATCAGAATAACATTGAATAAAAAAAAGAGAAATCCACTGCCCATTGTCATCGTTGTCGATATTATTAACTCTTCTACATAATTCCAATTGTTGCTCCATTCTTCGCACCTTTCTCAATAAACTGATGATGACAATTCTCAAATGCTCATTAACTGGAGGATCCAACCATTAAAAATATCCACATACCCCATTTTGCTATAAAAAATTCAAAAATAAAACTCCATAACTATGAGACATATACACAAAATAATAATTTCATAAAAACTCATAACATAATCATACTCCATAATTGCTGCAACCTAAAAACCTTCAGCTTGGGTTATTGTCCGTCCATGATGTCTTGATCAAAGATTGTTCACCACAATGGCAAACTAGAAGCACCCCAATGTAAGCTATCCTCTTCGTTGTCTCCTTTTTTTTGTTTTCTCTCTTGTTAAGCTCATCAAAGCTCAAAGTTCGACTGTTTCCTCTCTTCTTCCTCTGCTCGACCATGTTCAATAGGAGCTCAAATATTTTTTTTCTATTTGGAAAATTTTCAAATAAACATTTAGTGGTTTTTAAATTATAATGATATTTTAATTTTTTTTTTACTTAAATTTTTTCCATGTTATAAAAACAGTCCTTATGATTGGGCACATGTGTACACCACGTATAACTCAACTGGCATTTAAAAGCTGATTTAACGATTTGAGTAACGAAAGGGCATATTTGTTATGATTTTTAAATTTTAGAGACCAAATCGTTACGTTTTAAACTATTAGGACCAATTTGTTATTAGGCCCAAACTATGGGGACCACATGTGCAATTTACTCAAAGATATTTAAAAATTGTTTTAACCCATTAAAATAGATACCTAACTCAATAGATAAAAAGTACTAAAAAATCATTTGGAAGCTTTAAAACAGAAAATAAAAATTACTTAAGAGACTTGTGGATCAAGCTCCCTCACAAAAGCTATGAAAGTAGTTTTTCAACCTCTTAAGCTCCCATGATAATGGGATTTAATCATGGACCAAAATAAGAGACAAAGAAAGAGTAGAATATGATTAAAGTTGCTAGAAATTTAAAGAACCAAAAAGCTCAAAGAAATAAATGCAAGAAAGTAATAAAAAGTAAATGAAAACATCATAAAAACTTGTATTTAACTTGCAAATATGTAAAGAACAATAAGAAAATGAAATGGTGGCTGCTCTAAACTTGTAAAGACAAAAAAAAGTGCTAGAAAAATAATAAAACTAAACCTTGGGCAACCCCTTCTAGGTTAGGTCTCATAAAGTAGCTTATATAGTCACTTAACTTAGGGATACAAGAGTAATTTTCTATCCTAGATGAGTTGGCATTTTTGGCCACTTGTCTTCATGTCATTGGCTCCTCAAAGTAGATATGTCATGACCCGAAGACTATGACTTGTACAAAATACTTACACTTTTTCCTTCTTTACAAATTTACGAACTAAATTTTTCCTTTTCGTTTTACGGTTTGTATTCGATGTCAGTGTAATCACTAAACTATTTCCATTCATTCTTTAATTCAATTATAATTTAAATTACTCTCTAAGATAAGGAATGATCATTTAAAATACCAAATATTCATAACTTACTATTTCTTAAAAACAGATTAAAAATATCTCTCCTTATATTTTGAGATTTTTCCAGTTAACTACCTGTAATTATCACAATGCAACACATTTTCTACAATCCAAATTATATTTACCAAATAGGTATCATCTCAATAATTCTAATATCCATAACTCCTCACCATATACACATCATATAATATCAAAATATTATATCAAATACTCATTATCCTAGTTTACATCCTATCCTATAAACTGTACATAAATTGCCTGAAAATAAATGCATATACGAGAGAAGCATTACAATACCAAATATTCAATAGCGAGGTCTTTGGGAGTCGATACCCTATTAAATCTTCAGAACTATCCAACATGTCCTTTGAATCAATTTGAAAAAATAGTTCTCATTTAATGAGTGAGAGCTCAGTAAGTTACTAATATAATAATTGAGTTAGGATTATATCGTCTCTAATGCAAATGCATGAATCCTACAAGTATATACCCCAATATCATTTAGAAATCAATATCCTTCATATATTGATTTGATCATGCCCTAATGACACTAAGTACCCTTGTATCACTACATGTTATGCACCAGTGTAAAATATATTATCATGACAAGTTTCAATATGTAAAGTATAAAAATTCTGTTTTATGAAACAATTGTCATATCAAAACATGTCACATGTAATTGTTAAACGTGTGTGAAACATATATGATCTCAAAATCATACTACATGTACTTTTAAACATATTCAAAACAAGTACAGTCTTAGATCACATCACATGTGATGTAAAATCAAGTATAAATCATATTCAGTCTCAATCATATCAAATATACGGTAAAAATATATCATGTCTAGAGTTCACATATAGTAAACCATACTCTAGACAACGTTTAACATTTAGTGAGAGACTAGGCATGGATCCTTATTTTGGTATCAGATCATCTCTAACTCGTTGTATGTATTAATAAGATAGTTTCCCTTGAGGGGCATCTATCTATGATTATAGATCATCCCAGTCCCACTAATCAGCTAGAAACTGAGGAATGTGTCCACGACTATTGTCGAACAACTTGGAATGGCCTCATCAGGCAACATGTACATATCATGTATACATAAACGGGGTTCCATGCCACATAAGCAGAACCACTCGATGTATATATACTTTATGTCACGTAGGCATATACCACTTAGGCATTTCCATAAGGTACTTGTCTCTAAATCAAAATCTCTTTTTTTCAATTCTGCAAATCCTTTAAGACAAGCCATACGATAGAGCATTTCAAACAGTATCATTTTCTCAAATCAATGAATGATTAAATTGAATGTTCAAATACCGTGTCATGCGTACTGTCAAAACATGAGTTAAACATCAGTAATTGTTGCTGTCTTAGACATTTCAAACATTTACTTTCATTTAAAAGACTTTGATGCATTTCACTTTTAAAACAATACTTTCTCTTTTAAAACGATATATGTTTCCGAAAATCATATGCTATGCATGAATGAACCTAAGTACACCAAGGTATAGTTCAGTCGTTATTCAATCAAATATTGTGCATGCTTAGGCTAATACTTTAGGTATATCTGTAATAACCTCAATTCCTCATTCACACGTAATCTTGATACCGTTATAACTTATCAATCATTATGTATTTACATATAATCCATCAATCTTCAATAGTATTTAAACAACAACTTATACCACAAACATCACATAGGCTATTATGCCCTCAATAGTTAGTAAGAGTTCATGACATGTTTGTATGTATATTTATTTAGATATATTTCGATAACATCCATGGTTACTAGATCATACATCTCTCATCTTGCTTACAATATTGTGTATATCCACCTTTTCATATAAAAATATCACCCACGCAAAATATCAATTTACTTTCCTTTTCTATCATCAATTCCTCGTTTATTAAAACAAAATGCATATTTACACATGTTCATGTGTACATACCTATATAATTTCGATAATATATACATATCTATATAATTTCAATAATATCACTGAATGTTAAAAACTCATATCTCTAGTCAAGATCATGATGTCACATCAATAAACATTCACATTTCGATCAATATTTCAATGATATTTCAACCAGATGCCATAACATTTCAAAAACACCTACTAATACTCTAATGGTCAATATATAAAATCACTTTATCACAATCAACATTCAATTATAATTAAACACTTCATATCATAAAAGTCACCTTATCAAAATTGACATTCACTCAAACTTAAACATTTCATCTCATAACTATCAAAGAGGTCTACCTGTAAAATTTTCAAGACTCACGAGATACCACAACTATAATTTCTTATTTTCATTGTGGACTGCCCTATTATCATTATGGTTGCATACCTCAATTATTTGATATTTTTGCACCTAAGAGATTATCAAGATTCATCAAATATCATAAGTAAAAGATTCTTATTGTTATCTTCCATAATCGTATTATCAACTTGAACCATCTACCCTAGTCCTCTTTCAATGTCACACATATCAACTATTTATTCATTCTCGATGCCTTGTATTCACTAAATTTGTTTTCCACCAATTTCACCCAAATTATTAAGATTGCCTTATCATAGTCTGACATTGTTTTCATGACCGTTAACCCTATTTTTAATCACAACATATATTACTCTTCAAAGCATTGATATTATATAAAACATAGTTAGATGGTTCCCTAGACCACTTCAGCACACCGACAATCTACACCACCCAATCCACTTTTAACAAAACCTTAATACAAGTTTCCATCTTTAAAATCATTAAAACAAGTCTCAAAACATTTCCTTTCGCATGAAAATACTTAATTGCTACTACTCCTTAAATTCTTAAAATCTCTTTAATTATTTCGATAAAGTTAAAATTCAATTGCTATACTTTAAATTCGATTTAAACATATAAACCAATAATTCCTTTTCAAGGGTTAACTTATACGGGAAAATAATAACTTTTACATCAAATATTTTTATATAAAATCCGGCAGCATAACGTTTCATAAATGAAAACCTCTTGCAAACAATTCCAATAACCTACGACAGTCCAAAGCATTTTAAATCCACAAAGTTCACAGGTAGTTCAACTCTTAAACCACAAACAGTTCATTAAGTTTCAAATCAATTCAATACTTTCTCCATTTTGTTCTACCAATAAGTTCGTGATGCATCAACCCTATTTACCTTTCACTTTCACTTTCACTTTCACTTTCACTTGTATTATTTCTCCAAAAATCATTTTATTGACACTCCACAGTCATAATTTACACTCATAACCATTAATTCACATTTCCTCATCAACTCATAATTTCCAACAATAAACATTATTATTTAATACATTCAACATCCACAATTTATATGCTAACACTAGTTCCATGTCACTCATAGAATTCAATCACCATTAAAATATCAATTCACCCATCATCGACAATTTTTCATCATTTAAACACTGTTAACACTAACTTATACAATATAACACTAACACAATCTTCTAAAAGATCTTACCTAGCGTCAAAGCTTAGTGCTTTGACGAGCTCTGAGTTTCACCGAACGCCAATCGTGTCTTTTTCGCTTTCGCTTTGGGATTAGCGTGCGCACACCGAATTTAGCTAAATCTGCATTCGCAACCATAGCGTTGTCAAATGACTTAGTATCAATCCAATAAATTTCTAATTTATTTTTACGAAAATAGATGGTATTTCACACATCTCTTACCGAATCTCAACACTAGTTTTATGGCAAAATTTCAAGCCTAGCCAAGTTTCTACCAAACACACTTATACTATTTTTACAAATTAAATACGTGTACACATTCACTTGGAAAATAATTAAATACTATCATATAAAGTTTCCTAAAAATATACACCTTTCCTTTACAATATCTTTACTCTTTTTTTTACTAAAAAAAACACAAACTGACCTTTAAACATTGGCATTTCGGCCTCCTTATCAACCTTCAAAACTCCTCTTTTCAACCTTTAATCAGCCCTTAAAACTCTAAAAAAAAATCAAACCTAAAGTAGCACCAAATCCCACATTATAGCCTCTTGGAAACACCCAAACCAGCCTTATTTCCAGCCTTCATGCCACTCTCACACAGCCTTCATCGAACACTGGCTTTAGTTTGCTTTCTCTCTCACGCGTGAAGCTTCACTCTCTATCTTTCCTATTCTTATCATCTTAATTTCTCTCGACTCTCACCTTTCCTCATTTTTTTTTCTTTCATTTCTATCTCTCTCTCTCTCCCTTGTTTCCCTCTTCATCACTTTTCTATTTTTTTAATGAAATTTTTATGTTATTTTTTTTTAAATGTAAGTCACATCTGTTGCTATTTGCAATAGACGTGGGTGAGTAGGCAGAACACCCACTCACCGAAAAGCTTCCCATTCATCTTATTAGTTTTAATTTTATATATATATATATATATATATATATATATATATGTATTGCATTTCTTGGCTATTGATAAAGCCAATTGTAATGAAGGTCACGTGAGTTTGGTGGGAAATATCCCACCAAACTCCGCTACTTTAGTTTTATATTATATATATAAATATATTTAATAAATATATATATATGGTTACTTTATATTAATACCATATGTAGTTTTGTTTAATATGCATATACATATATTTTATACTTTTACTTATATATTTACTTATTTTTATTTTATTTATCTATTTATCTGTATATTCTTTTTATCTATTTTATATACATATATATATATGGCTATACGTATCTATTAATTTTACTCACAATCCTATTAATGTTAGCATACATACTTGTCTTGTACACTAACATTTAAATCCTTGGTTTCCACCATTATCCATAGTTCTCATAAATTTGAAATTAAAAAAAATATATTTTTATATTGTTCACACATGATTCATTACTTCATAACGATTACAATTCTAAATTACATTTTCAATATATAATTTACTCCAATCATACATTAATTTACAAATCTGGGATCAAAAATTGGCAGTCTTCACAAGATATTTCCATCTCATTTAAGTGCTGACATCAACCATGGACACCTTACCCTTTCTAGTCTTTTAATCCACATAAGCATGCAACCTGGTGGCAAAGACATGTGTCCTCCATGTGTTGGCCATGTGTCCTTTGTTCTTATTCACCAAGAGTGTGTGGGAATGATATGTGGCATGCTAGGTGTCATGGCGTGTCATGGAATGAGAGAAACATTGTTGAGTCGTGCCCCTCTTATTTTTTTAGTGCTCCAATCTCCTTTCTTGCCCATTTTCAGCCCAATTATCGAAATGCCTGAAATTCATCTTAAATTTATTTATCTATAAAACACGAGGAATTTAATAAAATTAGAGGAATAATTAATAAAATCCTGGGGAATTAAATAATAATTAATCAATAAAGAACTAAAATAACCCTATTTTCATAGAGTTATTGATGAGTGTCGTCAATCATCAAAAATAAAATTTTCTAACTCTACTATGTAGCGGAGCAAGGGTCGAACCCACAGAGACTGAATTATTTAAGTTAATTATTAATTAAAAACCAATTTTAGGATTTAGGGAAAGAAGAAGAAATTTTGGAGGTTTTGTAAGCTATGTCTAAAATAGAAAAGAAAAGCAAGTATTATTTGATATCAAAAAGCTTCAGTTACGAGGCAATTAATTATTTTTAGATTTTGATGTTGATCATTGATTACAAAATATTATTGTCAATTAAATAGTCAACCGTAGGATAATTACAAGTTTTGTTACACTATCTTCCCTTACTAAGTTGTTAGTTTAGTTAAAATAAGCTCTTTAGCTAATCTCTAACTACTTAACCTACCTTGAACAAGCTCTTTAGATATAAGTTGTAGCAGCATTAACAACTAGAAAGATATAGGTTTACATTAGATAACAAACATATAAGCTCGGTTCATTTAATCTAAACCTCAATTCTCCTCCATCCCTAGTGATTAACTCCACAAACAATTACAAACTTATGTTTTTAATCTGGTAGTAAATTATTTAATTAAATTAAATAGTGGGCCCTACTGTTGACCCTCAATGGTGTTTACACACAAGTGCACGCGGTCATACAAGCAATATAGGATTTGAGTCCCGAATTATCGTCCCACAAGAATTGGTTAAGTTGTTTTAGCTAAGTACTAAATTGGTCATCCTAAGTTTATTTAAGCAAATGAACATTTTTTAGAAGTCAATTAACTACTAAAAGCATTAAAATAAAACCTAAACTAATATTAGAAATTAAATTAAAGTGCATGAAAACTAAATTGCAAGTTAAGAGCAATAAAAAATAAAAATAAAAATGCAAACTGAATTAAAGCAAAATTAAAATGCAACTAATTTTAAGGAACTTGAAATTTAAAAAGATAATAATAAAAAAAGATATATAAAACGCATGAAAATTGAATACCAAATTAATTAAATATTACTATAACTAAAGAAATAAAAAATTGCTCTAATTAAACTAAAACCATTTTAAAGTAATAAACTAATTAACTAAATAATAAACTAAATTAATAAACAGGTTTAATATACTACTAACAATAAAATTAACAAAACAAACTTTAAAGCTGCTAGCCATTCCAATCATGTCAAGCCAAGGCAGAAAAGGCAACAGCCACGCCACTGTAAAGCCAACATGCAGCACGTTCAGCCAACAGACGCGATTAGCAAACAGCTTCAGACCTCAACTCAGCCAGTAGGAACCACGTCCTCTACACTGTTTCTCCCCACATCCAAAACCAGTCACGGTTCGATCTGTAGCATGTGACCAGGCAAGCACGTCCAGCGAACTGGAAAACAAGCACCAGTGACAGCCCTTTTTTCACTCTCCAAACAGCAGCTATGTTCAGGCAGAACAACCAAGGCAATGCAGACCAAACAGTGATAATCTTGGGATAAAATCTACAGTCTTACTTAGTTACCGTAAATCTAAACCTAACTTTGAGTTTAAGAAGGAAAAGGAACAATAAACGAAAGCTAAAAAAAATAAATAAAGAAAATAGACGCAGACTTATAAATGGCAGAAAAATAAAGTTGAAACAAAGAAAGAAAATAAATTGAAACTTCGACTAACTTTAAAAATCAAAATACGTAAATAAAACTTGAATGTCGACTTACAAATTTAAGTAAACTAAACTACGCTAATTGAAAATAGTAGAGGAATACGTTTGAAGAAAATCAACTGTTGAAAATAACAAGAACAAAGAAAGACCTGAAACTAAATAGAAGAAAATGCAATAAAATGGGAAAACTTGAGCTTCTATCATCAGCTAGTCTTCCACCTAAAACTAAGGAAAGTCGTAAAGAAACAAATACAATAAAGGTTGAAGATGAGCTCCTGTCACTAGCCCCCCTTCACGCCTCTCCTTTCTGCTCTCTTGATATTTTTATATGCAAGGCTTAGGTCTTCTTTCTGCATATCTTGTCCAAATCAACAGCTCCCCATTTTAATTTCCAATTGTAACCTGAAGGAAACCGAAACAACACGCAGCGGAATTTAAATCATTCGGCCTCCACCAAGATCGATTCGGAGAGTTGCCTGATTAGGGTTTCGAGATTTTACCTAACGTTTTCTCTGAATTTTCTGTCGTTGGTCGAGTCACAAGCAGCAACTTTTCATTCCTGCCTCTATGGTATCCACACGAACGGATCTCACGACTCTTGAACGTCTCACGATCAGAAGCCTTGAAGAGCGTTTTGATTCCTTATAACCGAACTGCTAGCTTCGATTAAAAGGAATGTTTTTTTTTGTTTTCTGTTTTTTAAAAGGTGCGACTCTGTTTTAGAAAAACTTCCTTTTTATAGGCAGTAAATTTTACCCTAAAATTTACTGCCAAACAGAACTCTAATCCTACTTAGAATAGGATTAGATATATCCTTAATCCAATTCAGAATAGGATTAGATATATCCTTAATCCAATTCAGAATAGGATTAATTAAGCTCCTCATTGATCCGTTCTAAGTGTGTGACCCAATAGGTTCTCAAAACAATGGCAATGACAAAATTGTCACAGGCAATGAGCGGTATCTAGCAACACATCATTGCTACCCATGTAACGAGAATGTCAATGACTCGACATAACCTTACTCGTGATAGATGTTACCGTGTAGTCTAATTTCTTTATCCTTTGATGTCTTGATTAGACACAAGTCATGGAATGTGTCACACTTGTATAGTCTAATCAACGTTTCTTGATTCTTGAGTAGACTAATTAAACAAATAATATCAATATCTCATATTGACTTATTCGAGCACGGCCATGCATTTCTTAGTCTCACTCTATCAAAGGGCCCAAGACATCACTCTTGTTATATAAGAGGGATAAATCCTATCTTGATCACTCAACATCCCTCTACATAGATCAAGGCATACCCAATTACTACCTTTATAGTCCATCCTGTTACAAATGACATCTAGCAGCATTAAAATATGCAATTCTCTATGTTGGGATCTCTGATGATCTCAAGTCAAAGGATCACATACACCATCATCACTATGAGAATCGCTTATGACACTCATATAACAATCCATGTAGCGTTCTCATGGAGGGTCGATCCAGTACATAGTTCTCTAACATGTACCTATGTGATGACTTGATATCTTATATCCATGACAATGGTCATCAGTCAACCACATACTAGTCTTATCGTATCATTGTTATCCTTATTCACAATAATACTTGACTATGGATATTTTAAGAATAGTGTGTTATTACTATTCTAAGGACATTATCATATAAGATTATATTACGCAGTTATAAGACAAATATAATAATGAACTATGATAAATAAAATGTCATGATACATAAAAAATGCCAAAGTCAATCATCTAATGAATGGTTCTAAGGGCATAATCCAACATAACCCAAAGGTATCTCGGCTTTTGTTTCCTTTTGGCCTAGATTTTCTTTGAGTCTTCATAGTGTAGCCTTCATTTGGGTTTTGGGCTTGTATGAGATTACATGGACTCTTGTGTTTGTAATTTAGACCCCAAAGCAATCACTTTTGTCTCTTTTTGTATCATTTTCTCAACTTTATCTTGATTTTTGAATTTTCTACACAAGACAAAAAATTAATTAATTAGGAGAGAAAATAAATAAAAATTCCAAAATTCATCCAAAAATAATATAATAATATCCCATAGAAATAGACATTTCAAGGACTTATCACCTACTATCTAATCAAGCAAATAATCATGCAAATGTGCTCAGAGAATCTTAAATACTTAATCAACAATTATATTATAAGCTCAAAATCTCATAACATTCTTTTTCCCAAGAACAATCAATTTACCTCGTAACTGAATAAGAAACCTACTCACTAGTCATATTCAAGATCATAAAATTCAAGTTTAATATTATAAAGATATCAAGAATCATGCAAAAGACAATCAATAAATTAATCTTTAGTAATCTAAAACAAGAAATCTAAAATCAAGATTATAAACTAACAAGAACTAAAACAAATAATATGAAAAACAAAACAAGAATCGAAATCAATATAAATATCACTAAAGAAATCGGCAACCATATAAAATTATAAATAAGAAATAGATGAAGCCTAATAAACCTAAGGGAAGAATTAGTTTAAATAAAGAAAAGAAAAAAAAACAATTTAATTCTAAAAACTATAAAGAAACTGTTAACTTTGAAAAATATTAAATACGAAATTAAATCTGTTTCTAATGGGAAGACTAAAAAGAAAATAATTTTATAACTAAAAAGAAAGAAACCAGCAAGACCAATGATAAAGAAAAGAAGAAAAAAATTTTAAAGAAAAAGAAATCAGCAATATCAAAATTAAAAGAAGGAAAATAAAACTTTTATTAAAACCCTAAAGAAAACCTTATAAAAGACTAAGAGGGAAGAGAGATGAGAGGGATGTGAGGGATGCTATTTATGAGAGCCTTGTGCTCTTTATATAGGCCTAAGGAAGTGTTTAAAAGACTTTCCTAAGCAATGTGGGATTTAAATAAGAGTTTACTTGGGGAATAAGTAATTTGACTAGTCAAACTCTTATCTTTAGCTCATCATCTTTTTACAATTATTTTCTAAATAAAATTCCTAAGGCCTATTTATATCAATTAATTATAGATTTAAGACATAATAAAATTAAGAAATTATCTTATCTCAACAAAATCTTTTCTTAAACTTGCTTTGTTGGAATTTCTCCGCAATCTCGTTTTTCTGCCCAGAATTTTGTACTAATTTTGTCTAGATGTTTGACCTATCAAACGAACTCCGATTTTCACGATGTTATACATTCCGGAAACCTTGAGAAGTCCTCTACAACTTCCATGAAGGCTACTTCTTGAGATCAAATCGTTAAGTTGGTCAAATTCATCATTCTTTCAAGCTGGACTAAAAAATTTGCACTTTGCTCTTTTTAGCTTCTTTTTATTCCAACTTTGATATTTAATACCTAATAAATAAAATAAACATTAATAAGCTATTTTAGGCATAAAACATCAATATAGAAAATGTATTAGCACATATAAAATTCACTAAATATCATCTTATCAGTTATCAATATGAATATCAAGTGCGATCAGAGATAGGATTATATTTTGATGAATGCGTAGATTGTGGAATATGGAAATGTTCATTATGATGATTGTGGAAATGTGTATAGTATATGATGGTTATAAATTGTGGACTGTGGAATTGACTGTGATGTTGGCGATAGATGTGTTTACTTTGCTGGTGATTAAATTAGGGGAAAGTGACTAATATAAGGGAAAGGTTTTTGATCCATTTCTCTTGCTAGTTTAATCTTGAATTAAAATGACTATAAAACACCCTGGAAGTAGGTTCATTCACTTTAGGAGTTAATAATTAGTTAGTAAAGTTAGGTTAAACAGAAATAGGATAGGCGAAATTAGTTTAGCGACTACATTGACATTGAATACAAACCTTAAAGTGAAAAGAAAACTTTAGTTCATAAATTTGTAAGATAATTAAGGTATAAGTTTGCAAGTATACATCATGGCCTATGAGTCGTGACAAGTTAATTCTCGCAATAAGGAACAAGGAATAGCTAATGAGTTTGTGTGATAACCGTAAATTTTTCATTTATTGGAAATAAATATTGGAGAAAATAAATATGGAAAATAAATAAATAAATTATGAGAACGGGATATTGGTAAAAATCCCGAGAATTGAGGAAGTAATAAATCAAGAAACACGAGTGAAGGAAAATAGAATTGGAATTTTGAAAAATAATGGAAAGAGGAGATTTAATTTGGATAAATGGAAATCCAAATTAAATAAGAAAAAGAGAAATATATTTATATAATTATAAATTATATAAATGTAATTTTATACAAATACATATGTATTGATATACTATATAGTATATATTAATATACCGTGGTATATATAAGTGTATATACTATTTGATAAATTTAAATAATACATATGTATTAAATATAACAGAATATGTATATATAAGCATATACATATTTGAAAAGAAATGTAAAATTTTACATTTGAATTGTACATATATATTGTAAATACAATATATATCATATTATTACTATTATTGGTATTATTACATTTATATAAAAATATATAAATGTAATTTAAGTTAAAAAGTATGTAGATATATATATTAAATATATATATGTTGATATATAATATATATATATATCTATAAAATATCATATAATATGTACTATATAATATAATATTAATATTATATTTATAAAGTAAATTATAAATATAATATATAACTAAAAAAATTAAATAAAAATACAATTAAAAAGAAAAAAAGAGGGAAACAGAATCGGGAAGACTCCCGATTCTGTTTACCCAGATGGAGGCCGGCCGCCGTCGGCCGACCCAGAGACGAGGAGGGAGAGAGTAAGACGGCACCGGCGGAGAGAGAAGAGGACGCCGGTGACCGAAAGAAGAAAGAAACGGCGAAAACGGAAGCGGAAACAGGGGCGAAAGCCGGCGGAGAAAATGAAAACCAGATCTGATGGTGCCGGCCAAACCAGCCGCCGCCACCACAGCCGAAGCACAGCCGGAAGAAGAGGAAAGGGATGGAGGCCACCGGTGAGGCCAACGACGGCGGAGGAGGGCCGGCGGAGGAGGAGAAGTGACCGAAGGTAAATCGAGTAGATCCGCCGCCGTGCCGTCGATCCAGGCCAAGCTGAAACCACCGGCAGCTTCGCCTCTACGCCGGCCAACTACTGAGCCCCCGAACCGCAGGAGAACCGGCGGTGAGGAGGGTGGAGCCGGTCTGACTGGTCTGAACCGGCCAGGAAAGAAAAGGAAAAGGAAAAAAAAAAGAAAAAGGAAAAGAAAAGAGAAAGAAAAGAAAAAGAAAAGAAAAAAGGGAAAAAGGAAGAAAAAGGAGAGAGAAAAAGGGAATTTTTGGACTTCGAAAATTTCGGGAATTTCGAGAAATTTTGGAAACTCGAGAATTACGGGAATCGGTAAGAAATCCCGAAAAAGTGTTAAATTATTTAAATAATTTGTTTATTTAAATAAATTGAGAAAAATTCTAAAATTTAGAATTTAATTTCAGAAAATTCCCTCGATAACCGAGCCGATGAAATCGGGCGAGGTGAACACGGGCGCGACCTTCGAGAGACAGTCACCGACCCCGAAAAAGGTAAGGGAAACATGTGCAGCCTGTAAGGATATCGGCACACATGTTTTAAATTATGCATTTAAATTTTATAAATGCAATTAATAGTGATTGGTTGAAAATTGTGGTGATTCATCGGTTTGGAATTGTGGTGATTTATCGGTTGAGATTTAAACTGTATTTTGTACAGGAGGCTAACCAATCGGCAGCCGTTATACTGTCGAAAATTATTGAAAAAATTACCGAAAATCATAGTAAATGATTTTTCATCACGAGAAACGATGTTCAACACGAAAATCGAAAAATCGATTAGTTTTCATAAAATATGAATATATTGATAATTAATTTTAAAATATTCATGTTTTGAAAATGGTGAAAAAGGAAATCACCTAAATTTATCCTGATAGGTGATATTTCACGTGAAACGAGGTGAAAAATGAAAAGGACCAAAGTGAATATTTTAATAATATTTCTCCAAATATTCACTTGATTTTATAAATAACCTTTATGGATTCAATCGTGAAAATAAGTGTTTATAGAAAATTCAATAAAGGTAATTAAAGGTGGAAACAGTGTTTTGAGACTAAAAAGTCTCCGCATGTGTTTACAAAGAAAATATGAGACAAGAGTGTTGATTTAGAAAATAAATATTTTAATTTTCCATAAATCATAAAAATGATTGATTTGAATCCCGATAACCTTGAAAATCATGTTTTCGAGTGAAAGCACGGAAAAGCGTGCGTATATGTTTTACGGTGAAAAAGACAGTTATGACCTTTTATATTTTACCGTGGTTATTTTATAAACTGTTTTCACCGTATGGAAAATGTGATTTATACTGTTCTATAATATTTAGAACATTTTTGGGAATGATTACCCCAGTATGAATATTTTATAAATTGTTATTCATAAGATGAAAATATTTTCCTTATGAATATTTATGGATTGATTGAACTTACATTCAGTGAAAGTGATTTCATAAATGGGGTTTATATCACGTGTTTACTATTTTGAGACTGTTAGGCCCCATATCATGCTCACGTGTCACGTGTTAGTGCTGATAGATACTGATCATATTATCAACGTCCCAGTGGACACCTGATCAGTGCACACTGAGGACCCCATAGACTATGGCCATAGATCTCATGTGTTTCCCCTATTTGGGATGATTTTACAGTATGATATATTTAGGGTGTTGCCTAGTCTCCATGATACTGTACTGATGATTGTACTTTTCACTGAACTTTTGCTGGTACTAAATTATCTACAGCTACTAAGCTTTTGATATATCACGTGTTAAACTAAATATTTTACGGTGTTTTACAAGTGTGGAAAAGAGTATTTGTGAAAGGAACATGAATTCCTTATTTATTTACTTAAGTGTTCTATCACGTGAATATTTAATATTTTATTAGGATTTGAATATCAAAAGAAAAATGAGTACTCTCTACAGTAGCTTCTAGGTTCCGGGACAAGCCAGGTATTCTAAAATACCTGCCTTACTCCATCCGGATCCCTAGCCGACTATAGTATCCTTTCTACATATGAGCCTAGAGCCTCTAGGAAGATTTAAAGAAAGTGAAAAAATTATTTTCAGCATATAGGTAGCTGAATATCAAGTGTTGCATATAACTCTCTTACTGAGCCGTGGTTTGCTCACCCTTTAATATTAACATTTCAGATTTTTGAGAACTAAGAGATCTGACATCTGAGGATTACGAGCTGCGAATTTGGAGACACTGCGACAGCTTGATTTATAATATGGGGTATGACATTTATTTTCTGTATTTAGACTTACTTTTAGTACTACTTTCTTGAGAATTAAGATAGATGATGTAATTCATATTATAATTTTATACGAAATTGTTTAATAGTAAATGAAAAAGTGAAGTATCACAAACAGCCCAACCGGATAAGTTGTGTAGAGAAACGTGAAAAAATGTGGTCACGGGATGTGACAGTTTGTTAGCTTTAAATTGACATATGTATTTTGAAATGACAAAAACTTAAGTAAGCCTTAATGTTTCATTCATATTGTAAATTTGTATTATCACAGATGATTCTCTCAAACCATTTTAAGTGTTCATATCAAACATTAAGACCATGATTTAATTCTATATTTTTATTGGTCTTAATACTTTACAAAATGAGTTTGAATGTTTTCGTTAAGTAATTTTCTCAAGAATATATTGAACACAAGTTTAGAAAATTACTTAATAAGTTTTTGTACTAAGTCTTCATTTGAGAAAGTCAAGAAAAACTCATATAAAATTCAAAAATGTTTTGGGGTGAATTAAAATCAAAGTCTATATCATTTCTAACCCATTTTAGCCTAGAAAAGTGCAGGTTTAGGTTGAGGGATGGATCCCTCATGTTGAGGGATCCATCCCTCATGTTGAGGGATCCATCCCCTAGTGGTAGAATACTCCAGGAAGCAAAATTGAGGCATAGGATCGATCCCTTAAGGGAAGGGATCGATCTTTTCATGGCAGAATGCTTTGAAGGCTTGAAAACATACACAAGATCGATCCCTTACCTCAAGAAAACACTTTAATGGCTAGTTTTTATGAGATACAACGATAACTTTTGATTTTGGCTCCACCCAACATCAAGAACATGTCCAAGGGACTATAAATAAAGGCTTGGAAGCTAAAGAAAGCAAGGGGAATAGGTGAGCAACAATATTCTTCATCTTCTCCATCTTCCTCAAGTCTCAACAACATTTCAAGTGCTATAAATTCTTCATATTCTATCATTCTCATCTTCTTTATATAAAATAGCACAAATATTGTATGTTTTATTTTGAGCTTAACCTTGTAATCATTTGCCTATCTAGAGGTATCTCCTTGATTACACAAACTAGAAACCTCATTCACAATTTGTAAAGGGAAGTGAACTCTTGAGTGCTATATTGTAAGTGAGAATTAGGTAGATAAGGTTTACTCCTTGAGCCCGGAAAAAGGAGAGGATAGGTTTCTCTTTAGCCTTGAAAAAGAGGGAGATTTCTTTTAAGCCTAGAAAAAAATGGAGGTTACTTTTAAGCCTGTGAAAAAGACGGATTGTAAAGACAAATTCAAGTTAGTGAATTTGGGAAAATCCTTGGGAGCGTCTCAAGGTAGAGGACGTAGGTAAGGTTGTCGAACCTCTATAAATCACTTGTGTACATTTCTCTTTCCCTTCTCTTTTTATTTACTTGCAATTATATTGTGTTTGTTGTATTGAATTTAGATTGTATGCTTGTATAGCCTAGAGAACTTATAAAACATTAATATAGGCTAGTGAATTTAGAAGAACCGAAAAACGAATTTAAGGTTAGCTAAAAACCAATTCACCCCCTTTCGATTTAGTTATAGAGCCAACAATTGGTATCAGAGCTTGGGCTTGAGATTGATTTGGATTAACATCCATCGAGTAAAACGATCATTAATGGCTTATTTGAATATAGGTACACCCGTAGGAGAAGAGGGACACTCATTAGTTAGACCTTCACTTTTCAATGGAGAGAATTACCCATATTGGAAGACTAGAATGATGTTATTTGTGCAATCAAATGATTATGAAATGTGGGGAGTTATAGTTAATGGTCCCAAAATTCTAATAAAGAAAGTAGATGGAAAGGATCTCCCTCAGAGTGAGGATGAGTGGGACACAAATGACACGAGATTGGCACAATTGAATGCCAAGGCTATGCATACTTTCTTTTGTGCATTAGGTCCCAATGAATATAATAGAGTCACCCTATGTGAGAATGCCAAGCAAATATGTGACAAATTAGCCATTATACATGAAGGGACAAATCAAGTTAGAAAAGCCAAAGTAGGTATGCTCACACATGACTATGAACTTTTTAAAAATGAGAGAAGATGAGTCCATGAGTGATATGTTTACTAGGTTTAATAACTTAATCAATGGACTTAAGGCTTCAAGCAAGACCTATTCAATGTAGAAATGGTTAAGAATATTTTGAATAGCTTGCCAAAATCTTAGGAGGCAAAGGTAACCGCAATAGAAGAGTCTAAGGATCCTAATACCTTGTCTCTAAATGAGCTTATGGGCTCCCTACTTACATATGAAATAAAATTGAAAAGAAATGAAGTGCCCTTAAAGAAAGTAGGAGTAGCACTTAAGTCTTACACTCATGAAAACATTAGAAGTGATAGTGATGAGAGTGGAGATGACGAAGAAAAGGAAATGATAAAAGATTTAATAAGTTCATGAGGATGAATGAGGGAGAAAATAATAGGAGACATCAAAAAGGAGAGTCAAATAGAAAAGAAAAGGACCCATTAGTGTGCTATAAGTGTAATGAACCGGGGCACACTAGATTAGAGTGCACCATACTTAGGAAGGAAAAGGATAGGAAGCCTAAGAAGAAAGTATTTGTAGCTGCATGGAGCGATAGTGATAGCTCTGATGAGGAAAATGTAGATGATGAGGTAGCCTACTCATGCTTTATGGCTATTAGTAATGAAAATGCTGGTTCTAGTTCTAGCTATAGTGAAGATAACGTTTATGCATTTGCTGAATTATAAAATGCCTTTAATGAATTAGCAAATAAATTTCAATGCATGAACTCTAAATATGAGAATATCATTGCTAATTTCAAAACAGAAAAGAAAGCCTTGACAAATGCTAATCTAGAACTAGAGAAGAAATTAGAAGAAGCAAACTTAGAAATAAATGAATTGATTAAAAAGAATACAAATTTGCAATACTCATTTTCTAGGTTTTACATGGGTCGACAAAATTGGATCACATGGTTGGGACCCAAAGAGATTTCTTTGACAAAGATGGGTTAGGATATAATGCAAATAAAAAGGAAACTCATCTTAAGAATTTTCTGGTATGCAAAAATTCTATGCATAATACATCACTCACATGCTCACTTTGCAATAGAATTGGTCACTCCTCACAAGTATGCACATATAGAAAAACTACATCTAGAGGAAGAGCAGTTAGAAAAATATGGGTGCCAAAGCATGCTGTAAATAATGATAAATTTAGTTTAAAATGGATTCCTAAGGGATCTAAAATTGCGAACACTAACTCCCATAGACCCAAGAAAAATTGGGTACTAAAGCATGTTTGAAATTGGTTGGTGTAGGAGTGTTAGAGCATGAAATTACTGTGATAATCGTAAAATTTTCACTGTTTAATATTGCAAATTTAGTGAAATAAATAAATGAATTAATTATGAGATCACAATATTGTGGAAATTTCGAAAATGGAGGAAGTGACGGAATTGGAAAATTCGAGTGAAAGAAATTAATTTGGAAATAAAATAAGGAATAGAGGAAATTTAATTTGGATAAATGGAAATCCAAATTAAATAAGAAAATGAGGAAGAAAATATATATATTGTAAATACAATATATATAGTATTATTTCATTTACATCAAAATATATAAATGTAATTTAAGTTAAAAGTATGTAGATATATATTAAATATATGTGTGTTGATATATAATATATATATATATCTATAAAATATTATATAGTATGTACTATATAATATAATATTAATATTATATTTATAAAGTAAATTATAAATATAATATATAACAAAAATTAAATAAGAAAAAAAAGGAAAACAAAATTGGAAAGGAAGAATCGATGGAGGACCCGACCTTCCCAACCGAAGGACCGACAGCAGCAACCACTACCGTCGTCGGTGAAAGGAGGCCAGAGAGAGGTAGAGGACGCCACCAGCCAGAAGGGGAAAGTGATTGCCAGCTTCGAAAGGAAGAAATGGAAACGGAAAAGGAAAAGAGGCAAACCGGCGGAAAACCGAAAGGAGAAAAGAGAAAATGGATCTGGCGGTGCCGGCCAAACCGGCTACCACCACTGCAGCCACACCACCGCCGGAGGAAGAGGAAGACATGGGAAGCCACTGGTGAGGCGGGGAACGGCGGAGGAAGGCCGATGGAGGAGGAGAAGAAGAAACCGAAGGTAAACCGAGTAGATCTGCCGTCATGCAGCCGAACCAGGCCAAACGGAGGCCACCTGCAGCTTCGCCTTGACGTCGGCCAGCTGAGGAGCGACTGAACCGTCGGAGAATCGGCCACTGGAGGAGAACCGGCCGTGGAGGAGACTGACCGGTCTGAACCGGTCTGGCCAACAAAGGAAAAAGAAAAAGAAAAAGAAAAGAAAAGAGAAAAAAAGAAGGAAGAAAAGAAGAAAGAGAAAAGAAAAAGGAATTTCGAGAATTTGAAAAATTCTCGAGAATTCGAAAATTACGAGAAAACCCGAGAATTACGGGTATCGATAAAAATCCAGGAAAGTATTAAATTATTTAAATAATTTATTTATTTAAATAATTATGAAAAAATTCTAAATTTTAGAATTTAATTTTAGAAAATTTCCTCGATGACCGAGCTGATGAAATCGGACGAGGTGAATACGGGCGCGACCTTTGAGAGGTAGTCGCCGACCCGAGACAGGTAAGGGAGACATGTGCCGCCTGTAAGGATATTCGGCCACATGTTTTAAATTATGCATTTAATTTATAAATGCAATTTATAATGATTGGTTTTGAAATTTGTGGTGATTTATCGGTTTTAAATTGTAATGAAATACCGGTTGAGAAATATAAACTGTATTTTTTGTATAGGAGGCTAGCCAAAACGGCAGCCGTTATACTGCCGAAAAATTATCAAAAAATTATTGAAATTTACCGAAAATCACCAAAAACCAAAATAAAAGATTTGATTTCACGTGAATTGATTTTCGGGTACGAAAATCGAGAAATTAAGTAAATTTCATAAAACATGAATATAGTGATATTTAATTTTAAAATATTCATGTTTTCGAGAATGGTGAAAAGGAAATCACCGAAAATTCACCCGGTAGGTGATATTTCACGTGAAACGAGATGAAAATGAAAAAGCGACTGAAGTGAATATTTTTATAAATATTCTTAAATATTCACTTGATTTTACATAAAACCTTTATGATTTTAATTATGGAAATAATTAATTATGAAAATTTCATAAAAGTTAAGAAATGAAGAAAAATTATGATTTCGAGACTAAAGGTCTTTACACGTATTTTTAAAAGAAAACATGGTAATGGGAATTTAGAGTTAGAAAATAAATAATTTATTTTCATAAATTATAAAAATGATTTGTTTGAAATTCTGATAATTATAAAACCATGCTTTCGATTGAATGCACGGAAAAACGTGCATATGTGTTTTACTATGGAAAAAGATAGTTTTGCCCTTCTATACTTTTAGTGATGATTTTGCAAACTGTCTTCATCGTATGGAAAACATGATATATACCTTTATGAAATAATTTGAAAAATGTTATTTATTTTATAAATTTCATAAAGGTGATTGTATTTACATGCGAGCCTTATGGATATTTGATTTACTGTGTTTGAAATCCATAAAGGCTAAGGTACGGTTTTTACACTGTTTTGAGACTTAGGCCCCGAGCTTCATGCATCACATATACTGTTACTGTCACGTGGCTGATTGACCAGCTAGTCATCAGCGTCCCGGATTGTCGCCTAGTAAGCATACACCGAGGACATATTGTAGATCATGGCCATAGATCTCATTACTATTATTGTGTCCCTAGTGGACGAGATAGCATGATTTGATTGTAGGGTGATGCCTAGTCTCACTTACTGTTTACTGTTTACTGAAAGGTTTTACGGAATCCTATTTACTGTACTGTTTACTATACTGAATTACTGTTTACTGTTTACTGATGAAAGACCATACCAAAATACTGTGTTACTGAACTGTACTGTTTACTGAAATGGTAGCTAATGATTACTGTTTTACTGAACTGAAAGCTACCATTTACTGTTTACTGAACTGAAAGCTACCTTATACTGTTTTTTTGAACTGGTAGCTACTGTTTACTGTCTACTGATTGAACCATATCGAATTACTGTTTTACTGAATATACTGTTTTGCTGATGTACGATACGGTTACTGATTTGAAAAGAGAAATAAATGTTTATTCTAAAAGAATAACATAAGAATTATTTCTAAGAAAGAAATAATCGAAGAAGTAACTGTCCAATGATTGGATATTTACAAATCACTGTACTGTCACGTGTTTTATTGTACTAAAGAGGAGAGAAGTAAACCACTGTTTTACTACTGAACTGTCACGTGTTTTAAAGTACACTGAATGTGAAAAGAAATAAGTGGTTTACTTTGTGGAAAAACAAAAAGTTTATCGTTTTGAAAACAACGGAATTAGTACTCTCTAAAGTTGTTTTAGGTTCTAGAACAAGTCAGGTATTTTAAAATACCTGCCTTACTCTATCTGGATCCCTAGCTGACTGTAGTATCCTTCCTACATGTGAGTCTAGAGCCAGCTAGGAAGATTTTAAAGAAAATGAAAAAAAAATATTTTCAGCATATAGATAGCTGAATATCAAGTGTGACATATAACTCTCTTACTGAGCAGTGGTTTGCTCACTCCCCAATTTTAACATTTCAGGTTTGGATGATGTGAGATCCAATATTTGTGGATTACGACTGCACATAATGGACAATGTGACAGATTGACTAAGATATATGAGGTACAATCATTTTATTTTCTGTATTTAGACATGTCTACAGTACTACATATTTGTAAATAAGATAGAGGATGTGTATAACGTTAACAATATTTTATTAAATTGTTTAACATCAAGTGTAAAGTGAAGTATCACAGACAGCCCAACCGGATAAATTGTGTAAAATAAGGTGAAAAATGTGGTAACGGGTCGTTACAGATTTAATGATATTAGAGCATGGTTGGCCTGATGTCTGTGGATATTTTTAGAAAGAAAAGTATTAAACATCACCGGTAGTACTGTGTCGTCTGAATACATAGAGAAAATAAATGATTGTCAATTGAGTAAAATGATTTAAAGGGAGTGAGAAAGTGTAAATTGAGAATGTTAAAGAGAAATAATATGCTCAAGGGAGTTAAACCTGAATTTATTAAATGAACTTGATTCCAAAGTAAATTACAGTGGTAATAAATTGGTTAGTTGTAACATGTGTTGATAACTGTTGTACTTACTACAGCTTACTGGAATGAGATTCGTAAGGCTGTAAAGTATGAGTAAACAATGAAATCAAGGTAGAGTATGAGTCAAAATGAATCTAATAGTAAATGTCTCTGCCTTGAGAATACACAGTGTAAATGATAAGACATGAGGATGAAATGTCCGAATTAATAAGAAATGTGTGATTAAAGAAAGTATCAGATTTGATTTCCGATAGAACTTCCAGAGTTATATAAATTGGAGGAATCGAGATAACATTGACTCGATTTTGAATATGAAATCTGATTCTAAGCTTATATCGGAGAACTTAAGAAAATCCGAAAGCTTAAGAAATCCACTCTGGAAAATGTGAGAATAATGAAATGCATGTGTATAAGGTGTGATTGAGGGAAACACAGATAACGTAAATTAAGGATAAGAAAGTTATCTGTATAAGTGTAACCGAGAGAAGCATAAATGACTTTAATAAGTAGATGAATTGACATGATATAGTAAATGGTTACTATGTAATAAAGTTTTGTGAAGAACAAATATTCATCTACATGATGAAATAGACGCTTTATGGATCTGATTCAATATGCATGAGGAGTTTATAAGACTAGCCTCGGTATAAAGCGTCCTTAGATAAAAGATGGGAGATTGATGTCCATAAGATGATGATTAGAACTCGGAGTGAATTTTACGAGTTCCTATTGAGGTTACAAGGTTAATGATTTGTCTTGTGAGGTATATAAGCCTAAAGAATTAGGCATTCATACATGAGTAAATTGATGAAATGCTGATAAAGCCTAAAGTACAAATGAAACATGAGCAGCATTGTGGTATAACCCTTAAACTCTTAAAGACTGTGGAATTGTGCTAAGATGGGTAACTAAGAGATTTGGCTAGATAGTATCTCCTCTTGAGATATATGATCTCGAGACGACAAGATGACAGTGAACCTATCTATGATATAGAGATAATGATTGAGATACGAGATTAATGAGTCTAGCTAGATCCTACTGCCAGTCTATAAAAGAATGATGAGACTAGCTGCTTTACTAATTTGATGTAATTAAGGAAAGAAATTTAAGTCGGTAAATGGATAAGTGTAAAGAAAAGATGGTATGCAAGATTTTAAAAGATCTTAGCAGTATAGTACCATACCAATTGAGAAAACCGACTAAAAGGATGAGAGTAAAAACATGAAAAGATAAAAGTGGAAATATGAAAACGAAAATGAAAGTGGAATAAGGAAATAAATTGCATGATGAGAAGCGAACATAAAAATGAAACAGTTTCCGAAGGTAAGACTGAAAATAATCAAATGTTGGTTATCACATGATAGTCATCAAGCCAGATTTGATAAGTGAGAGTAATGATACTTAAAGGAGTAAAATGAATGACACGTGTTATTTACTGCTAGTATATAAATGAAAAATGATTATATATATAACCATCGTAACATGATAGAAACGGTGGAAGTATATAGATGATGTGGTGATTAAATATATAAATTGAGGATTCAATTGTGGAATCTAAATTATGAAAAGAGATTTCGACCATACTACATGAAGAGAACATAATAGTCTCATGATCTATGATTGTAAGAGATGATCTATACTAAAGTCTGCAATGAGATACAGCCTTGATGAAATAAAAGAGAAAATGAATATTATGGCCAATAAAGAGTCCAAAAGAGAAATGATGATATGGAAGTGATTAAAGACTGATGATCTGAATAGAATCACTTTCCATTATCAGACTCCTAGATTCTCTAGTGCCATATCCACGTATGAGTGTGAAACGGTGTTAATGTATATGTATAGTTCCAGTGAACATTGCATGTGATGGGAGTCTCAGAGATGCCATATGCTTAATGAGAATAGCAAAAGGCTTGAGATCCCAAGTGTACTGATAGCACCGCTCCATACTGATGTATATATATATATATGAGCGTGAGATGTAAACGCTCCATGATATTGAGAAAGCGTGTGCATGAGATGTATAAGCTACTGGGACAATTACATATAACTGACTGACATGAGTACATGATAGTACCGAACTATATCGACTTGGCACTAAGTGAGAAAAATGGATGATGAACAGCATAGAGTAGCTGTGACATGAAAAATACTGTGCATAGACTCTTATGTGAAAAGAGGAATGAAATGAATGACTCCCAATTTGATGAATGAACTTACGGGAGTATAGATATATATGATGAAAGATAGCATGTAGTGGTCTAAAGTACTCTTGATGTTGAAAGTGTACTGGCAGTATTACTTGGAGGATGACTTAAATGTCAGAAGTCGTAAGTATACGGCATATACCACCTTTTGACTTAAGTTAAATTCGAAGGACCAAATTTCTTAAGGTGGGGAGAATGTGATAACCGTAAAATTTTCACTGTTTAATATTGGAAATTCAGTGAAATAAATAAATGAATTAATTATGAGATCGGAATATTGTGGAAATTTCGAAAATGGAGGAAGTGATGGAATTGGGAAATTTGAGTGAAAGAAAGTAAGTTGGAAATAAATAAGGAATAGAGAAAATTTAATTTGGATAAATAGAAATCCAAATTAAATAAGAAAATGAGGAAGAAAATATATATATTGTAAATACAATATATATAGTATTATTTCATTTATATCAAAATATATCAATGTAATTTAAGTTAAAAGTATGTAGATATATATATTAAATATATGTGTGTGTTGATATTATATATATATATATAATATTATATAGTATGTACTATATAATATAATATTAATATTATATTTATAAAGTAAATTATAAATATAATATATAACAAAAATTAAATAAGAAAAAAAAGGAAAACAAAATTGGAAAGGAAGAATCGGGGGAGGACTCGACCTTCCCAACCGAAGGACCGACGGCAATAACCAATACTGCTGCTGGCGAGAGGAGGCCAGAGAGAGGTAGAGGACACCACCGGCCAGAAGGGGGAAGTGGTTGCCGGCGTCGAAAGGAAGAAACGGAAACGGAAAAGAGGCAAACCGGCGGAAAACCGAAAGAAGAAAAGAGAAAATGGATCTGGCAATGCCAGCCAAACCGGCTACCACCACTGCAGCCACACCACCGCTGGAGGAAGAGGAAGACGTGGGAAGCCACCGGTGAGGCGAGGAACGGTGGAGGAAGGCCGACGAAGGAGGAGAAGAAACCGAAGGTAAACCGAGTAGATTCGCCGTCATGCCGCCGAACCAGGTTGAACAGAGGCCACCTGCAGCTTCACCTTGATGTCGGCCAGCTGAGGAGCGGTCGAACCGCAGGAGAATCGGTCGCCGGAGGAGAACCGGCCGTGGAGGAGACTGACTGGTCTGAATCGGTCCAGCCAGCAAACGAAAAAAAAGAAAAGAAAAGAGAAAAAAAAGGGAAGAAAAGAAGAAAGAGAAAAGAAAAAGGAATTTCGAGAATTTGGAAAATTCTCGAGAATTCAAAAATTAGGGGAAAACCCGGGAATTACAGGAATCGGTAAGAAATCCCGGAAAGTATTAAATTATTTAAATAATTTATTTATTTAAATCATTATGGAAAAATTCTAAATTTTAGAATTTAATTTTAGAAAATTCCCTCGATGACCGAGCCGATGAAATCGGACGAGGTGAATACGGGCACAACCTTTGAGAGGCAGTCGCCGACCCGAGACAGGTAAAGGAGACATGTGCCGCCTGTAAGGATATTCGGCCACATGTTTTAAATTATGCATTTAATTTATAAATGCAATTTATAATGATTGGTTTTGAAATTTATGGTGATTTATCGGTTTTAATTTGTGGTGAAATATCGGTTGAGAAATATAAACTGTATTTTTCGTGCAGGAGGCTAGCCAAATCGGCAGCTGTTATACTGCCGAAAAATTATCAAAAAATTACTGAAATTTACCGAAAATCACCGAAAACCAAAATAAAAGATTTGATTTCACGTGAATCGATTTTCGAGTACGAAAATGGAGAAATTAAGTAAATTTCATAAAACATGAATATATTGATATTTAATTTTAAAATATTCATATTTTCAAGAATGGTGAAAAGGAAATCACCGAAAATTCACCCGGTAGGTGATATTTCACGTGAAACGAGATGAAAATGAAAAAGCGACTGAAGTGAATATTTTTGTAAATATTCTTAAATATTCACTTGATTTTACATAAAACCTTTATGATTTTAATTATGGAAATAATTAATTATGAAATTTCATAAAGGTTAAGAAATGAAGAAAAACTATGATTTTGAGACTAGAGGTCTCTACACGTGTTTTTAGAAGAAAACATAGTAATGGGAATTTAAAGTTAGAAAATAATTAATTTATTTTCATAAATTATAAAAATGATTTGTTTGAAATTCCGATAATTATAAAACCATGTTTTCGATTGAATGCACGGAAAAATGTGCATATGTGTTTTACTATGGAAAAAGATAGTTTTGCCCTTCTATACTTTCAGTGATAATTTTGCAAACTGTCTTCATCGTATGGAAAACATGATATATACCTTTATGAAATAATTTGAAAAATGTTATTTATTTTATAAAATTCATAAAAGGTGATTATATTTACATGTGAGCCTTATGGATATTTGATTTACTGTGTTTGAAATCCATAAAGGCTAAGGTACGGTTTTTACACTGTTTTGAGACTTAGGCCCCGAGCTTCATGCATCACATATACTGTTATTGTCACGTGACTGATTGACCAGCTAGTCATCAGCGTCCCGGATTGTCGCCTAGCAAGCGTACACCGAGGACATTGTAGATCATGGCCATAGATCTCATTATTGTTACTATGTCCCTAGTGGACGAGATAACATGATTTGATTGTAGGGTGATGCCTAGTCTCACTTACTGTTTACTGTTTACTGAAAGGATTTACGGAATCCTATTTACTGTACTGTTTATTGTACTGAACTACTGTTTACTGATGAAAGACCGTACCAAAATACTGTGTTACTGAACTGTGCTGTTTACTGAAATGATAGTCATTGATTACTGTTTTACTGAACTGAAAGCTACCTTATACTGTTTTCTGAACTGGTAGCTACTATGAACTGAAAGCTACCTTATACTGTTTTCTGAACTGGTAGCTAATGTTTACTGTCTACTGATTGAACCGTATCGAATTACTGTTTTACTGAATATACTGTTTTGCTGATGTACGATACGGTTACTAATTTGAAAAGAGAAATAAATGTTTATTCTAAAAGAATAACATAAGAATTATTTCTAAGAAAGAAATAATCGAAGAAGTAACTATCCAATACAAATCATTGTAATGTCACGTGTTTTATTGTACTGAAGAGGAGAGAAGTAAACCACTGTTTTACTTCTGAACTGTCACGTGTTTTAAAGTATATTGAATGTGAAAAGAAATAAGTGGTTTACTTTGTGGAAAAACGAAAAGTTTATCGTTTTTAAAACAACGAATTAGTACTCTTTACAGTTGCTTCTAAGTTCTTGAACAAGTCAGGTATTTTAAAATACCTGCCTTACTCTATCTGGATCCCTAGTTGACTGTAGTATCCTTCCTACATGTGAGTCTAGAGCCAGCTAGGAAGATTTTAAAGAAAATGAAAAAAAATATTTTCAGCATATAGATAGCTGAATATCAAGTGTGACATATAACTCTCTTACTGAGCCGTGGTTTGCTCACTCCCCAATTTTAACATTTCATGTTTGGATGATGGTGAGATCCAATATTTGTGGATTACGGCTGCACATAATTGACAATGTGACAGATCGACTAAGATATATGAGGTACGATCATTTTATTTTCTGTATTTAGACATGTCTACAGTACTACATATTTGTAAATAAGATAGGGGATGTGTATAATGTTAACAATATTTTATTAAATTGTTTAACATCAAGTGTAAAGTGAAGTATCACAGACAGCCCAACCGGATAAATTATGTAAAATAAGGTGAAAAATGTGGTAATGGGTCGTTACAATTACAATGGAACAATGGAGTTTGAATACTCAACACACCCTCATGGAGTTTGCTTGTGCTAATGAAAAAGATGAAGAGCTTGGAAATCCATCTTTGGCAAGGTTACAAAAATTCTTCAAAGAATAGCTCAAGGTGGACTCAACAAATCAACGTAAAGCATCCTCTTTGCAAAAGAGTTTTGTAAGCTTAAATTCTATCTTCTCAAAACTCATATTTGCTAAAATTATTTGTATGATTTAATGAGGCATTTTGTTAATGATCTTTGATGCATTGTGAGTTGAATGATTGAACAAAAGGCATGATAAATGATTTTTGATTATTTTGTGGACAATTCTTGATGATTGGATAAAAAGCATGTAACATGATTTTGAAATGATTATTGGATTTCTGTAATTTGAGCAAGTTTGTAATGTGTTGATAATATATTTTCTTACTCCAAAAATGTCAAATATGTCATGTATGCAAAATGTCATGTCATGAGCATTAATGAGGAATTTGTATATTAGAAATCATGGCATGATGTTCACAAGTGTTGTGATTTGATGATATGTGCTTCAAATCTATGTGAACATGTTTGTTGTGGCATATTGTGTTTTCCAATGCTTTGGTTTTGCCAAAATATGCATAACTTTTAAAATAACTCCTTTGTAACCAAAAATGCATTATCGGTAAAAATCTTCCAAAATTGTGAAATCTATTGTTAAATGATTTTTCATCCATATTTTTCATTCATACAAGTCCAAAATCATGTTACGTAAATGTTTAAACTTTTACTTGGACTTAAAATACTTAAAAACGAAGTTTTGGCACCTCCAAAATTGATTTTTAAGCCAAAATTCTGCAGAAGTGGAATGAGAGATCGATCCCTCCTCATGTAGGATCTATTGTCTAGTCAAAAATATAGAATTTCTGCATTCTAGGAATGAGGGATCAATCCCTTTAAAGGTAAAATGCCTTCCTTGCACTCTTTAGTTAAATTTGAGAAGGATTTTGCATTAACTTCATACTCTCTTTCTACTAAGCTCGAAATTCATCGTTTTAACTTCTTTTTGATGATCTTTTCAATATAAAAAATCATTTTTCATTGATATCTTGCCTCAATTTCAACAATTTGTATTATTTTCAACAATTAATATCATTTTCATTGAACTCACAAATGCAAAATTAGTTTTAATGTTGAAGACATTCATAAATTACATAAATCTTGAAATAATCTTAAAATATATTTTCAATGAATGCTTAAGCATTGTTTTAAAGAATTGTTTCAATGATTTGTGTGTATATTTGAGAATTTGATGAACTTGTGCATGATAGATGTTGTTCATACCTTTAGTTCATCTTAGTCAAGCATACTTAAAAGATTATATCTCATAACTTGACTTACCTATTCCACACTAGGCCTCATGATAACTATACATCTAGTGGAAGTGGAATATGAATAATTAAAGGTCAAAATATACATTTGAAAGATAAAATGATCAAAACTTGACCTTAATGATAGAATTCAAATATGACTTGGGTAAATGAAATACTTGAGATACAAAAAGCTTTACCTAAAGTCATTATTGTTCTTGGCCTATAATTTGTGTTGATAAATGGATCTTAAATGTTCAAATGTATGAAAATTTGTCATCCATGAACTTAGATTGTTCTTATGGCCAAATTTTTAAAAAACTTAGGCTTTAATGATAACATCAACATTCAAGGATAAATGCAAACTTAAACAAATGCACTTTGATTGATATCCATGCATTGAATCTTGATTGATTTGATGTTGAACTTGCATGTTTGCTTAAGTCAAATCAGTGATCATGTTTATGAAATGAGAATATTATTTTTCTTGAAATTGTACTTGACCTCACTCATAGATTGAAAATCTTAATGATAAAATACATTTTAGCTTGATAATATTGATTCACTTAGGCAAAGCCATTTTAGTTGAAATAGCATATACCTTCTAGAACCTTGAATGATGAAAACAATTAGGGATATGGCTATTAAATGATTAAAAGGAAAATCTTGAACTTTTTCTTGCTCAAAATTAGTTAAGGATTTGAATTGGAAAATGAGCATAGGATTTTTGTGCTTATAATTATGGAAGAAAATGTGTGTGCTTGGATGATATAAATTTTTGAATCTTCCATTTGTGCTCATGAATATGGATTAACATTTATGATAGGACACTAACGTTTAATTATTCTATATACATATTTGATGGTATGTGATTGTATTGTTACATGTTTGACTTGGTTAAGCACATCACACATAACAATTGAGTTCATGCAAAATGGTTAAGTCAACCATTGTAACAATTGGTATGAACTTTAAGTTGATAATAATTCTTCTCCTTCTCTCTTTAGATTGAAATGACAAATAGGGAAGATTTAGTTAGGACATTTTTGCATGGGACACTTTTGTGCTAGAATTTATGGTTAATTAATATATGATTTAATTCTATGCACACTCTTTCTTGAAAATAGTTTATGAGCTCAATGCATATAATTTGTCATCTAAGTTTAGCTCATAATCATTACTTATTGACATGCACCTTAGTTGGACCTTAGTGTTACGACCCGTGACCACATTTCTTACCTTATTGTACACAACTTAACCAGTTGGGTTGTCTGCGATACTTCACTTGTACTGACTGTTAAACAATTTTACATAATATTGTTTATATTATACACATCCCCTATCGTAATTAATCAGATAAATAGTACTGTTGACATGTCTAAATACAGAGAATAAATGATCATACCTCAATTAATCAGTTAGTCTGACACATTGTCCTTCGTATACAGCCAGGATCCACAATCCACTGAACTCACATTCATCAAAACCTGAAATGTTGAAAATTAAGGGGTGAGCAAAACCACGGCTCAGTAAGAGAATTATATGCCTCACTTGATACTCAGCTTCCTATATGCTGAAAATCTTTTTCATTTTTCCTATGGGCTCTAGGCTCGCATGTAGGAAAGATACAACAGTCGCCTAGGGATCCGAATAGAATAAGGTAGGTATTTTAGAATACCATACTTGTTACGGAACCTAGAAGCAACTGTAGAGAGAAATTTTTATTTCGTTTTGAATTAATAAATCCTTTTTTTCCTTTTTAATCTTCATAACCTTTTCATATTCTTTTCATAATAATGCTTTTATGAAATAAAGGGTTTAAATAAAATAACTAATATTCATATATTCTTTGAAAAAAATATTAGTTAAATCATTATTATTTTTCTTTAAAACTCATTTCGTACGCACACAGACGTCTCAAACTTGTTCATACTTTCATTCCATTCTTAGGTTCACAAGGCATCATTCTTTTTATCAGTATGATTAAGTGTGAAAGAGACGAACATTCACGTAGCACATGTTTGAGTGGCATATATAAACATAATCCGATATATCACACATATCATATGTCATATGCACAAGATCTATTTCATCCTTCGACATTTGTCGCATCCCCATCAGAACTTAAACTGATTACTAACACATCAGAACTCGTGTAGCACTTAGTTCCCGAAGGATTCTAGAGGTGGCTCACACGGTACAATCATCGAGTCTTTGCTCGGTTTGGCCTTTACTAACACATCAGAACACGTGTAGCACTTAGTTCCCGAAGGATTCTAGAGGTGGCTCACACGGTACAATCATCGAGTCTTTGCTCGGTTTGACCTTTACTAACACATCAGAACACGTGTAGCACTTAGTTCCCGAAGGATTCTAGAGGTGGCTCACACGGTACAATCATCGAGTCTTTGCTCGGTTTGGCCTTTAGCACATCGAAGCTCGTGTAGCACTTAGTTCCCAAAGGATTCTAGAGGTGGCTCCCACGGTACAATCATCGAGTCTTTGCTCGGTTTAGCCTTTAGCACATCGAAGCTCGTGTAGCACTTAGTTCCCGAAGGATTCTAGAGGTGGCTCCCACGGTTCGGAAATTTCTTATTAACACATCGAAACTCTGTAGCACTTAGTTCCCGAAGGATTCTAAAGGTGGCTCCTACGGTTCGGAATTTTAATTAATTCCTATGCATAATGCATTCCTCAAAATGCAAGCACTAAAAAGTATACAATTTATACCTTCAATAACCACAACCAAACTATAACACATAACATGCAAATCATAAGCAAGATTTCTTTTCTAACAACTACTATTCAAAATGCAAGCACCAAAAAGTATACAATTTATACATTTAATAACCACAACCAAACTATAACACATAACATGCAAGTCATAAACAAGATTTCCTTTCTAACAACTATTATTCAAAATGCAAGCACCAAAAAGTATACAATTTATACATTCAATAACCACAACCAAACTATAACACATAACATGCAAGTCAATAGCAAGATTTCCCATCATGTAAAACACTTTCCTTTTTGACATATCACCTATCATTTATGGAGTCTAAGATAGACATCAATCTTATCGTTCTATAAGCCTCGAAGGGTACAGAAATAAACCGATCAAATCTATGATCATAATCTATATTGTCCTCTGTGGGTCGCGGATCAGGTGTCGACCAAGACTAAACATATCACATATCATGCATCAGCATGATAGGAATGCCAACCAATCTCAAAACCGTAGTTTTCATCATAAAATAAACTTTTATGGAATTTATATAAATATAAAATTCCATAATTTAAAACCATAAGGATTAAAATCCTTTAGTGAATATTTATAAAAATGTTCATAAAAATATTCACTATATTTCACTTCATCTTTTGTCTCGTATTTCGTGTAATTTATCTATTTCGAGAATTTTCGGTGATTTCATTGTCACCATTCTCGAATACATGAATATTTTAAAATTCCATCTCATTATATTCATGTTTTATGAAATTTAGTAATTTCCTCATGTTTCGTGATTTACTATCGAAATTCGGAAATAAAATCATTTAATATGATTTTATAAAGTTTTCTAAAATTTTCGGCAGCATAACGGCTGCCGATTTACTAACCTCCTGCACGAAAAAATACAGTTTTAAATCTTTCAGCCAGTACTTCTTCCCAAATTATTTTCAGCAAATCATGCATCATAATAATTTTCATAAAATATTTGCATAAAATATTTCAATTTAAAATATGCAGACTGAGTATCCTTACAGTGCTGCACATGCATCCCTTACCTTTTTCGAGTAGGCGACTTCCTCTTCTCGGTCGCGCTCGTATTCCATCTCTCCCGATTCCTTATCCCGATCGCTGAAAATAATTTCTGGAAATAAAAATTCTAATTTTTAGAATTTTTTCATAATTTATTTAATTTTTCTGAAATTAAATTTCTGAAAAATTTCTGAAAAATTTTCGTAAATTTCCGGGTTGTCGAATTTTCGAGAATTTTTCGAATTCTCGAAATTCTCCCTTGTTCCTCTTTTTCTTCCTTTTTCTCTTTCTTTCTTCCTTTTTCTTTTTCTTTTCTTTTCTTTCTTTTTTTTCTCTTTTTTTTTCTCCTTTCTCTGGCCGGACTGGTTCAGACAGGTTTGTGCCTCATCCCGCCGGTTCGGCCGCCGGCGGTCCTTCTTTCTGTCGGTTCACGCCTCCCACAGTTGGCCAACGTTGCGAGGATGCCGGATCTGGCCTCCGTTTCACCCCATCACCGGCGACGGCGCCGGATCTGGGTCCGTGGGTTTCGGCCTCTTTCTCCTCAGTTTCTTCCTTCCTCCACCGTTTCCTTCACCGTCGGTGGTCTCCTTCACCTTCGTTGGTCCTTGCCGGTGGCGTTGGTGGCCGTGCCCGGATCGGCTGGCACCGCCGATCTCCCTTCTCCTTTTTCCTTTCGTTTTTTCCCGCTTGCTTTGCGTTGTTTCCATCTCTTTCCGCCTCGGGCCGCCGCCGTTCGCTTCCCCTCTCGCCGGCAACGTCATCCCTTCCTTTTCCCCTCTCCGGCGGTGGCATTTTCGTCACCGATGGTCTGGCTGGAAGGGTCAGGATTTCCTCCCCGATTTCTCTTTTCCTTTTCTGTTTTGTTTCCCTTTTTGGTTTTGTTCCCTTTCTATTTTTAGTATATGATACACTATATATTATACACTATATTTTATATTTTATACATATAATATATATTATATATCATACATATATCATTTCATATATAATATATTACAATATATATTATATATAAATTATATATATTGTATATTACAAAACATATATCTAATGTATATATATGTACATTTACATACTTTAAAATAAAAAACATTTATATATATAGAATTATATAAATGTTATAATACAATATATATACCTATAAATTTTAATATAAAATAATATTTACATTTTCTATATATGTATGTATATATATATGTATATATTTATATATACATGAAATATTATGTTTATATACATATGTATTATTTAAATTCATGAAATAGTATATATTTATATATATATATATACCAACGTATATTAAAATATACTATATAGTATTTTTAAATACATATGTGTTTATATAAAATACATCTATATAATTTGTAATTATATAAATATATTTCATTTTATTCTCTTATTTTCTTAATTAGATTTGGATTTTAATTTATCCAATTTAATTCTTTTCCTCTCTCTATTATTTTTAATTTCACTTCCAATTTAGTTTCCTCTATACGAATTTTCCGATTCTTTCACTTCCTCGATTCTCGAGATTTTCACCAGTATCCCGTTCTCACAAATTTTATTTATTTCCTCTTATTTAGTTTCTCTGATATTTATTTTCAATATTTATAATTTCCAATAAATGGAAAAATTTACGGTTATCACACTTAGAGAACAATTAATCTATCTAGGTGCTTGATAGAATTAAAATGAGCAAGTTAGAGAAATTAGTAGATAATTTATAAACAACTTGCTTCATTACCTACCAATTAAGAACTTCTTGCAAAATTAATTATGAACAATTGGTATAGAATCATAAGCAATGTCATTTGCATGCTCAAACATCTCATATTTTTTATAGACATTGACTTATTTATTTGTGCTATTAGTCCCATATAATAACATGTTTCTTGGTTGATGGAGCATATTTCTTGGTTCTCACATTTATTAATCCATAATTTTAGGGGGAGCATAATTTTTCCCTTCTTTTTGCTATGATAAAAAGGGGGAGAAATAATGGGGTTTGGAAAATTCTTTTGAAAACCATGCTAATATTTAAGGGGAGCTTTATATTTAAAACCATGCTTTATTTGAGGGGGAGTATTTCATCAAAGAATTTTCAAAACAAATTGACCTTAAGTTTTGTCATATCAAAAAGGGAAAGATTGTTTTAATTGACATGTGTATTTTTAAATGACAAAAACTTAAGTAAGCCTTAATGTTTTCATTCATATTGTAAATTTGCTTTATCACACATGATTCTCTTAAACCATTTTAAGTGTTCACATCAAACATTAAGACCATGATTTAATTGTATATTCTTATTGGTCTTAATACTTTACAAAATGAGTTTGAATGTTTTCGTTAAGTAATTTTCTCAAGAATATATTGAACGCAAGTTTAAAAAATTACTTAATACGTTTTTGGACTAAGTCTTTATTTGAGAAAGTCAATAAAAACTCCCATAAAATTCAAAAATGTTTTGGGGTGAATTAAAATCAAAGTCTACATCATTTCTATCCCATTTTAGCCTAGCAAAGTGCAGGCTTAGTTTGAGGGATCGATCCCCCATGTTAAGGGATCCATCCCCTAGTGGCAGAATGCTCCAGGAAGCAAAATTAAGGCATAGGATCGATCTCCTAAGGGAAAGGATCGATCTCTTCATGGCAAAATGCTCTGGAGGCTTGAAAACATGCACAGGATCGATCCCCTACCTCGAGAAAGCACTCCAACAGCTAGTTTTTGTGAGATACAACGATAAATTTTGATTTTGGCTCCACCTAAGGTCAAGAACACGTCCAATGGACTATAAATGGAGGCTTGGAAGCTCAAGAAAGCAAGGGGAATAGCTGAGCAACAATATTCTTCATCTTCTCCATCTTCTTCAAGTCTCAACAACATTTCAAGTGCTATAAGTTCTTCATATTCTATCATTCTCATCTTCTTTTTATAAATTAGCACAAATATTATATAGGTTTTATTTTGAGCTTAACCTTTGTAATCATTTACCTATCTAGAGGTATCTCTTTGATTACACAAACTAGAAAACCCATTCACAATTTGTAAAGGGAAGTGAACTCTTGAGTGCTATATTGTAAGTGAGAATTGGGTAGATAAGGTTTACTCCTTGAGCCCGGAAAAAGGAAGGGATATGTTTCTCTTTAGCCTTGAAAAAGATGGAGGTTTCTTTTGAGCCTAGAAAAAGAGAGAGGTTACTTTTGAGCTTGCGAAAAAGAGATATTGTAAAGACAAATTCAAGTTAGTGAATTTGGGAAAATCCTTGGGAGCGTCTCAAGGTAGAGGACGTAGGTAAGGTTGCTGAACCTCTATAAATCACTAGTGTACATTTCTCTTTCCCTTCTCTCTTTATTTACTTGCAATTATATTGTGTTTGTTGTATTGAATTTAGATTGCATGCTTGTATAGCTTAGAGAACTTAAAAAATATTAATATAGGCTAGTGAATTTAGAAGAACCGAAAAATGAACTTAAGGTTAGCTAAAAACCGATTCACTCACCTCTCGGTTTAGTTAGCCAATAGAGTTCAACAAGAATCTTTTGGATGAAGAAGAAAAAAATTCTTAAAGTATCCTTATCAATTATGAACAATAGAGCATAGGCAATAGTTTTGTTTTTCTTTATTTGTAAATTGTATGTAAATAAATTCACTCATAGTGAATTTTTTATGGTTTACGGTCCCGTGGTTATTATACTTTTAACTTTTGAAAAGATTTTTCATGTAAAAAATCTTTGATTTCCTTTATTACTCTCATAGTTTCATTTATTAGAATTTGTTAAGTAATAAATGAAAGAACATTATAAGTTTAGAAATCTAATAAATAAATATATTTATTTAAAGATGTGAATGATTGACTTGTCAATGTTCATTTGTCAATTGTCATTACATTTACTAATTTAAAATAAAATAGTACTAATTTGGCATTACATTTACATAAAATTATTTATTTATTTATTATTTATTAATTTACTTTTAAATATGTAATTTCATTTGATAAAGTGAAAATACTTTATTATTAGACTCTAATCGAATTAAACTTATTATTTAAAAAAATTTAATTTAGATTTTTAAACTTATCATTTTGTATTTGAAATATTAAAGCATTTATTATTTTATTAAATTGCTAAACATATCATTTTAATTCATTTATTATTTAACAAATTCTAATAAATGAAAATAATAAAAAGAGATTAAAATTTTTTATGTGAAATTTTAAAACAATTTGTTTGAATTCAAATAAATAAATAAAAATAATTAACCAGACTAATATGATTTTATTAAATATTTGACTACAAGATCCCGTCCATTAGTATCTTTGGTGTATAGTAATAGCATAGTGCGTCACCAGTTGTTTTTTAGGTAAAGTGCGTTTGTAATCCCAAATTTTTTATTTAAGTTTCAATTTGGCCTCTAATATTTATATTGTTTTATGAAAGTTCTAAACCTTTTATGTTAAGGTTCTCTCCTATAAAAATAAATAGCAAATTATAAAATATGACAATAGATCTATAATTATTATTTTTTACTACCATACTAAAAGTATTTACTAAAACAAGAATAAATTTTTTAAGAATGCATTTAATAGACTTGTTTAAGAGTCGAGTTACTTGTCTAAACCCGAATGTTTGATCAATTCTTTTTTGGTATAAATCACATGAATTTTCATTCGTTTTAATAGTCTGAGACTAATTTTGCTCGGTGTTTCGTTACAGTTAAGGCTCCTCACCCCTCCTCAAAGGTGTCCTCAAAAGTGTGTTTAGTGGGAAATTGTACAAAATATTAAGCCCATTAAATGAGTTATGGCTTGAAAATAAAAGCCTAATGAAAAATTGGGACAGACTTGAGTTCACCATTTCAAGTCCAAATTCGATCTGACCCAATAATTATAATTTTTTTTACTATTTTTTATACTTTTTCAATTTTAATTACTTTTAATTATTTTTTTGCAATTTAATTTGAACTTGTATTATTTTTTAGACTTTAGTTTTAAATTTATATTTTTTAAATCTTTTTGTAAGAATTTATTTTAGGATAATTATACTTTATTTTAACATATTGTGTTATTTTTATTAACTATTATTTATTTTAATATTTTAATATTATCTTATAATTTTAAAGAAATAATAGTGTTTAGGCATGTTTGGATTAGTTTGAGTTTATTTATTATATATTTGTATGTAAAAACAGGTTTTGGGCAAAAACTTAGGCTTCAAAAGTTAGGTCAAGCTTAAACTCATTGTAAATCCCTTAATATCTTATCTAAGCCTAGCTCAACCAAGCTCAACCCGTCTCATTTGTTTTAAGATAATTATTAACTATTTATTTTAGGTTGAGCTTGGTTTGGCTGGGTTTAGCTAAGGTATTAAATAATTTATAACGAGTCCAAGCCTTGCTTGATTTGACTTTTCGAGCTTAAATTTTTGCCTAAACCCATTTTTACATACAAATATACAATGAATAAACCTAAACCCATCCGAAGATTATATAATATTTTTAAAAGAATTATAATAAAATATTAAAATAAATAATAGTTAATAAATATAACATAATATGTTAAAATAAAGGATGATTATTTTAAAATAAATTCTTATAGAAATTTACAAGAAACATGAAAATTTTAAAACTAAAGTCTAAACAACAATACAAGTTCAAATTAAATAATACAAAAATAATTAAAAGAATGAACTAGTATAAAAATTATAATTATTGAGATAGGCCAAGCTTGGATTTGAAATGGTAAACCCAAGCCTGACTTGTTTTTCAATTGGATCTTAATTTTCAAGCCCTAACTTATTAAACGAGCTTAATATTTTTGTTCAAACTTGCAAAAATTTTGAATTAACCTTTAAGCTTAGATTGATAACTTGATCTTTGAACAGACTTATTGAATTTATTCTAAATATTTTAAAAAATTTTAGTCTCGTTTTAATAAATTAATTTGAGTATGATAGTAAAAAATAATAATTATAGATGAATTGACACTTTTTTAAAAGATTTGAGATTTTCATTAAGTACTTTAAAAAATTAAAGAATAAAATAAACTAAAAAAATGTTGAGACCGTAAATACACTTCAACCATGATTTCTCTCTCAACATGCTGGGTGAATCAAAAATTCGAAATTAAAACCTTAACTCAAAAGCGGGAAAAGGCATTACACTTAACTTTTCTGCACAGTGCCCATTTTAATTATTTATTAGATATTTACTCCATTCTTCCCAAAATTTCATTCTACATTAGGTTGGGAGAGACATTTTCATTCTCCAGAGAAGCAAAAAGTTATGGCGGACAAAAAGAAGAGCGGTGTTCGAAAGCCACTAAGCTTAAATGACAGCCATAATCGTCTCCTGCAAGATTTCTCTGCTCCTATCAAACCCTCGTCTTCCAGTACGATATCTCTCTTTCCTTCTCCTTGCTTTTTTTTTTTTACAATTCCAATTTGGGTTCAGTTCTTAAATGGTTTTTTTTGGGCTAAGATTCATTGCCGGAAATTAAGACTCCTGCACTGTGTTAGCAGACCACGCGCTGTTGGCTTTTTTGGCCCATGTCTTTATTATTGATTTGATTGTTGTTGGTTTTGCAGAAGAAGAATCTGAGGAGGAAACATTCCAAGTTCGGCGTGCTCTTTGCAAACAAACCCATAAAGATGATTCTATTCCTCACTTCTCTGGAATAACCGATTTTGATTCTCCTGTTGGTATAAACACTTTTCCTTTAAATCTTTTCATGCCTTTGCTTTTTGTCTCTCTTTTAATTTGGTGGATTTGGATTTTGTTTGCTGAAACGTATACTAGTATATTTTGATGTTTACATGCTTTTTTCCCTCATTTGTTAAGGGGTTTTGCGATCAATCAATTACAAATTTCGGGAAGTGAGATTGGGATACTTGAGTTGGGATACGTTTACCTGTAGTTATAATTGAGCTAAATGCTTGGCTTTTAATTTTCTTTTCAAAATGTTTTTCTATTTACATGCTTCTTTTTCCTTCCTTGTTCATTTGGTTTTGATATTCAAATTTTTTTCTTAGGACAATCTATTTGTCTGTTTACAAGCATTTTGTATTATGGGTTTTCATTTTCTTTTCTTAAGTTAATATCCTTTTAAGTTTAGATGTCTTTCTTTTCCCCTCTTTATGTTGCTTTGTTTAAGATTTTTTTTTGAGAGGTACAAGGGGAGAGGGGGATTTGAACCTTCGACCTAGTCTTTTTTGAGGATGGTTAACAACTACTAGGCCAAGATTTGGTTGTTGATTTGCTTTGCCTTTTATAATGGATAATCTACTTGATTTTCGTTTCCCCCCTTTTTTCTCTCTCTCTCTCTCTCTCTCTCTCTATTTTCTTCTGAAACAAATATATTTGTTGTTGTTGTTTTTTTTTTTGAATGAATGGATTTCAGAAGAAGTAAAGCCTGCAAAGGTGAAGATTGAGGGTAGGCGTCGATTGTGTAAAATCTCAACTCAAGATGGTGCTGATGTTGAAAAAACATCAATTCTTAATGAACCAAAATTTTCTGAAATTTGTGATTTTGATTCACCTTTGCCAACAAAGAATGCTTGTGAGGGAGGAAGTCAAATTAGAGATATTTTAAATGACTTGAGCTCCAAGTTTGAGCTTTTGTCTATAGAGAAAAAAGCAGCCCCCAAAATGAATTTTATGGAATATGCTAGTGCCGAGTCTTCATTTTCCAGTATGTCTAATCCATCTGATTCCTCATCAGGTTTGAGTAAGAATGTTGAAGATGGTTTTGAGGATGTAGTTGATTTGTGTGAAGATGAGGCTGATTTTGTTCATAAGTTTCATAAAACTAATGACATTAATAGTGTAGGGCTGATGAAGAAGGGATCAAAAAGGGTTAATGAGAAAATGGTGTCTACAGGACAGTCTTTTGAGTCAAATGTTGATGAAGGAGAAGAAAATAGTGAATTGCAGAGTGACATTGGGATTGGAACTTTTGCTACTAGGGCAGATGAATCCAAAAAAAATTTTCAAAAGCTAAAGAAGAGTGAACCCAAAAATGCATATGAGCAGTTGTGGTCTTTGGGCAGGTCTTTTACATCTAAATATGGAGAAGAAGAGGATGATGATGATTGTGTAGCATTAAGTAGCAAGCAACCATTTAAAAAAGCTATGGGGCATGGTTGTAACTTGAGGAAGTATGATCAGTCTAAGGAAGTTGATGAGCTTGATGATTATGGAGACGATGCCTTATCAGAAGATGCACATCCTTTTGTTTTGAGTGGCTCAAAATCAACCTTTAAGCTGCCAACTAAAATTGCAAAGATGTTGTATCCACATCAGCGTGAGGGCTTGAAATGGCTTTGGTCTTTGCATTGCCAGGGTAAAGGTGGAATCTTAGGGGATGATATGGGCTTGGGCAAAACAATGCAGGTAAGGAAATGTGTGTGTGTGAGCATGTGCGTTTGTGTGTTATCACTTGATATGATTCTTATTTGTTAGTTTGGTAGATTTGTGGCTTTCTAGCAGGTTTGTTTCATTCACAGTTGATTAAAAGAGCTTTAATAGTTGCCCCGAAAACGTTGCTCTCTCATTGGATCAAAGAACTATCTGTTGTGGGGCTTTCTGCGAAGACTAGAGAGTGAGACAATTTGACTTTAAAATTTCATTGTATTCTTTGATGTTAAAATTGATATTGATTTAATATGAATCATCATTTATTTGTGCTTTTCTATAGGTACTTTGCGGCTTCTACTAAAACTCGGCAATATGAGCTTCAATATATACTTCAGGTCAGAGCTGTTGATTTAGTACCTAATAATGATGCTATATAAAAAAAAATCATATTCTGCAAGAGACAATAAGTGCAACTTTAAGATCCGTTTGAATTTTAAGGAAGTTAGCTTTTTGCAAGTTTTCAAGGTTTCAAGCCATTTCTCCTTTGGTCAACATGATTAATTTGTTTTAGAAGTTATTGGATGTTTGAAATTATTTTTTTATTTATGGTGCTACTGTTTAGTTTGCACATATAGCATTCATACCAGAATGATTGCAATTGTCTTTTAGCTTGTTATTGTGCAGCATATTAGCATTTCATGTTTGTTAGTTTTTCTTATATCTTTTAGGACCAAGGTATTCTTCTTACAACTTATGATATTGTGCGGAACAACTGTAAATCTTTAAAAGGAGAAAGCTACTACAATGATGATGATGCTGAGGATGGTATCATATGGGACTATATGATTCTTGATGAGGTAGACATTGTTATAATGTCATTTGTAATTCAAAAGTTTTAGGCTTTGCTTACCTAATGAATTTATGCAATTTCAAATTTTTGTGAAGGGTGAAGTTTTATTTTTATATTTTTTTGGATAAATATTCATAGGTAGTTGCATTTGCAAAATAGGATAAATCCAATGAATGTTAAGTATGTTTTGTTTTGTTTGACTCTTGCACACTCATTATCTTGATTGACAAAGAACATATAGATGCTGAGCATTAAAGCTCCATGAGGGCATCCCATCACCAGATCTTGGAATTAGGAGGGTGCAGATAAGGCATATGGTTTATCTTTGTTGGTTATAATGTGTAAGAGGGACAACAAGCAAGATTAGCTATCTTGCTTTCAGAAAAGTCATTATATATACAACAAATTGGAGGTCTTTATTGTTTACTGCTCCTCTAGAAAAGCTATTATTAGCTGATACAAATGGGCTGTGATTAGGAACTTTTAGTGGTCCTTTTTCTTGCACATTGATTTGTGTTGAGATTTTAGCCGTAGACCTGAAATCTTGTTTGATGTAGATGGTTTGTGTTCATTTTGTTTATCAATTGGTGTTTTAATGGTTTGTTGCCAATTCCAAGCTTTTGCATCAATTTTTATTCTCATAGCAATTGCTAGAAATTTTGTTTGACCATCTGGAGTTTTACATTTGGTAAATTTATAGTTTTTATTGATGTATGTGTATGGCAAGTTCCTCTTTTATATGTTAAGCAGTATAAATTACTACTATTAGTAGGTAGTTTCAGTAAAACTATATAAACAATTACCTATTCTACATCTTGTGAGTTTATTGATGCTTTCATGTGTGTATACTGATCAAAAGTTCCTGTTTTTATTATTTATTTTAGTTTTGAGTTTAAAGAATTCATCCTCTATAAAAGGCAAAATATTGTTTTGAAGAGAAGTGATAGATGTAATGTACTAAATTGTTTAGCACCATAGGACTTCTTTTATGACATTTTCAATTTTTTTAATGCTTTCTTAGATGTAAATATCTTTTTTTTTCTTGGTTTCTTCTAGTTTCTACTTGGCATAATGAAGTATTTTGTACTGCCAAGTGTTGTACACAGATTTCATCACCTAAAGCTGTTAACAAAATGTTTAGTGGTATTTTACTATGTGTGAGGCAAAAGGTGGCCTAAGGTTTAAGCTTTTGCATTGTTAAAACTGATGTTTGAACTTTATTTACTTCAGGTTTAATCATATGAGGTTTGTGTTGAAAATGTTCAGATTCCTTATAAATGACCTATTATTGAAGCATGATAAGCTTCAAAAATAAAAATGGGGCCAGGAAAAATTATTTTTTAAGATTATCAGGTCGTATATAGTCTTGCTTGATGATGTACTTTTTCAACTACTAGCTGCCTGCTGAAGGTGACAGCACTAGGATGCCATGTCACACAACTTATCCCTTTTACATTTTGCATTTCCTTAATTTCTTGTTTCCTTTTGAATCTGTTGTCTTTCCTGTAAGTGCTTAATATCCCTTTATTTGATCTACATGCTGCATTACCACTTCAGGGGCATCTCATAAAAAATCCTAGCACACAAAGGGCGAAAAGTTTGCTTGATATATCAAGTGCTCATCGCATAGTCATAAGTGGCACACCCATTCAGAACAATCTTAAGGTAACATTTTTGACATTTATCTGACCTTTATTTCTATTCCACAGGTATATTGTATTTTTGTTTACGTTGAAAGTCAACTTTAGAGTATCATATTCCAATTCATTTTTATTTTTTATTACTTTGTACTAGGAACTGTGGGCCCTGTTCAACTTCTGTTGTCCTGAGCTACTAGGTGATAATAAATGGTAATTGTTTTCTTCATGCTTCAGTCGAGTTTACTATGTTTCACGTTCTTGTCACTGAAGCTTGGACATTTTCTCAGGTTTAAGGAAAGATACGAGCATGCTATTTTACGTGGAAATGACAAAAATGCCACTGATAGGGAGAAGTGTATTGGCTCAAAAGTTGCAAAGGTGTTGTTTTAATTTGCATTGCCTGATTAGAATGTGCTTTTCTGACTCAAAATTGTGGGCATCTTTATATTGTTATCCTAATGTTAAAGTCAAATTGCGTTTTTGACAAGATGCAGTGTTGCAGAAACCATTGTTATCTATCTTTAGATTCCTGACCATCCATGGATGTTGTTACTTGCTCGATTTGCTTTAGCAGACATCCATCTTTTCTGCCTCAACTCACACAGGATTACTCTGTAGTTGATTTTTAAACTCAAATTTCTTTTCTTTAAAAATGAAGTGTTGCAGAAACTAAGCTATCTATAATCTATCTAGATTCTTGACCATCTATGGATATTGTTACATTTTTAATTTGCTTTAGTACACATCAATCATTGCTGCCTTAAGTCTCACATGACATACCCTTATAAAAAGTTGATTTAAAAGGAAATATCATGTCTGTGATTAATTTTCTGAAAAAAGTATACAGTCAAGTTCACTATCTAAGATCTTGGTAAAATCTGACCGAAGATAAATGCTGAAGTTTTGGTGATGCTGCAAATAAATGCATCATGGTTTTGTTGAAATTTATTAGTGAAGAATTGCAATTCAGGGAGCCTAATTTACTTTTTCAGTGTTTAGTTATATGTGCTTTACTTCCATTTTAACTTATATTCTATAAATGCCCTTCATGTTTATGACCCATTATCCCTGCCGATGCTTGTTTTCTTTTCTCCTGTTATGACCATTGACAGGTTCCTGAAATACAAGAATTATTTTTATATTTATATATTTTTCCCCTTTTGCATCTATGTAGGAGCTAAGAGAACGTATTCAACCTTACTTTTTGCGTCGGTTAAAGAAAGAGGTATTTTGTGAAGATGATGCCACAACTGCCAAGCTTTCTAAGAAAAATGAAATCATCGTGTGGTTAAAATTGACTGGTTGCCAGGTGCAAAATTCATTAAACTTGCATTGTTTTCGAATGTTACTCCTGGTTTTGGATATATTAGTTTTTCTGAGCGCTCATAGTTATTCCCGTGTCTTATCAGCGACGACTGTATGAAGCTTTTTTGAAAAGTGAGATAGTTCTTTCAGCTTTTGATGGCTCACCTCTAGCTGCATTGACGGTACCATTTTCTGTTTAATTTATCCTTGCTTCTGGTTTTGTTCCAGCTGTTTTATAATTCTTTTATGTTCAGTTGTTTCTTTAGGTGCTGATGTGCATGTTCATGTTTATCAAACATTGAAACTATGCTTTATGATTTTGGAGGTTTTTAGCTACAAAGAATATTTTTCAGGGATTTTGGTTGTCGGTTGTTGAGTTGTATGCTTCTAGTCTTAGAAGCCCAAGGATAGTACCACCTTTACAATAGAGTTGTATGCTTCTAGTCTTAGAAGCCCAAGGATACTACCACCTTTACAATAATTATTTGTTACCATATTGAAATTTTAATTGCTAGAATATATTTAACGGTTAATTATGTGAACCAAAAAAAATTGTTTTTCTTCTTTGAATCTGTTTGAGAGGTGCAAGAAAATTCTGTGTCTCCTTTTTGAGGAGAAATGGTTCTTGGGCAATGCTTTCAACTGGAGGATATGTAGGTGGTCAGTCAGAATTTATTATTTCTCACATTTTGACAAGAAATGGGTTTCACTTTTAAAGAATATCCGCGGTATCCAGAGTTTTCTGGTCATATTTGAATTATTTATGATTGGTTATTGTTCATTAATTAGCTGTTGTTTTACATGACTAGTTGAAAGAGTTTGTGTTGTGCTATCTCCTTTTAATCATTGTATGAGGTAAAAAGAAAAACTGCCAACTGTTTGAAACAGATTCTGAAAAAAATATGTGATCACCCACTTCTCTTGACAAAGAGAGCTGCTGAGGATGTACTTGAAGGGATGGATTCATTGCTAAATCCAGAAGATGCTGGTGTTGCTGAAAAATTGGCAATGCATGTTGCTGATGTTGCTGAAACGGATGACTTTCAAGATAATCATGACAATCTCTCATGCAAAATATCGTTTTTACTCTCACTTCTGGTTAGACTCCGCCAATATATACATTGATGTCATGTTATAATAATCATGTTCTTAAGCTAATGCTTTCTGTGTCATTGCAGGACACTTTAATTCCAGAAGGCCACCATGTTCTTATCTTTTCTCAAACCCGTAAAATGCTCAATCTTATTCAGGTTTGTTCTAGACCTTGGATTTCTAGCTCATTTTCCTTCCCAGGCAGCATGTTTTCTAGGTTTTCAAGATTCTGATTGATTTAGTAAGGTATGAGAAAATTGGAAGGAAATTTTATGGACTAAGTTTTACTTCAAGGGAAGAAACTTTGGCCATTTCTTGAATTTGATCCCTAAATATTTTAATCCCCCTCCTTTTGTTTGTTTATTATTTCATCTCTGCCCTCCATACTTTCAAAGAGTAGCTCCTTTCTGCTTCTCATTTGCTCTCTCTTGGATTTATTACTTGATGCTTTACTTCTTGTAGTGTTAGCAGAATTATTTCTTGAACTGCTGAAGTTGCTCCATTACATTTTCCAATTTAGTTGTCAATTTTGAGACAATTGTACCATATAAGTCTTTTCCTACCTTAAGACAGAGACTACCCTTTCATTAGTCTAAATGCATTCAACCATATCTGTCTGGGCATGTTTTGTACATCTTTTGATCTATAAATCCCTTTAAAACTGTCATTTTACTCAAAAAATTTACACTTCTAGTGATAAAATAACTCTGTCAAGTGAATTACAATGTAAGGTCCATCAGATTTTACCGGGAAAATGAGATGGTGAACGCTGTTAGATATCCCCTTGCAATTTTTTATTTGATCTGTTAATTTTCTTGAATGGAACCCATTTTGACACGAGGTATGAGACAAATTTCTCTATTATGTTATGTAGGATTTTATAGTACACTGTCATTTGCATATAAAAAAAAGGAGCAAACCTAGTTCACAAAGCTCTCCCACATTGTGGGGTTTGGGGAGGGTTCATTTGCATATAAAATAAAAATTTTATTTTGATGGACCTTTTTACTTCCATAATAAGTATTATCCGAATTAGAAACTTGAAATTTAAGAGTTTCAATATGTTGTCATGCATGATTAGAAAAACATAGTTGTCTCTTTTTTTCCCCCTTCGTCTCTTCTTTTTCTCCCTGAATATGTTAAAGATCTGCCACATACTACTTTTTCTCCTTGATATTTTTTTTGGATACATTTCTCCTTGATATTCTTTCTGCATTGTGAAATAATGTTAACTTGTTTACAATAATTGTTTTGTATATTAAGATGCTACTTTTTAAATATGATTGTTGAACAAAATTTATTTGTTTAAAAAACATTATTGTCAAAGGAGCTTTGAATTGGGGAAATTTGTTTAAATACAACTGGCTTTGACATGGCCTGAGAAGTAAGTTGAAGATTGGTTTAATTGTGTTTCCTTCTTGATTTGGAATTTATCATACATTAGACTTCTATGTCCAAGGCAATCTGTGATTAGCAAATTGTTCACAGGAATCTCTATTATCAAATGGCTACAAATTTTTACGTATTGATGGCACCACAAAAGCAAGTGACAGAGTGAAGATTGTTAATGTAAGTGCTTTCACAAATCAGACTGATGACAAAATTGCTCAATGCTCGTATGTTTGTGTCACATGATTTTCATTTCTCTTTTATTATCAGGATTTTCAAGAAGGTATTGGGGCTCCTATATTTCTTTTGACATCCCAAGTTGGTGGTCTAGGCCTTACACTTACAAAAGCGGATCGTGTCATTGTGGTTGATCCTGCTTGGAACCCAAGGTTTTTTCTTAAGCTCTTCAATTCATTGTTTCTAGTATGCTTTGACTGATACACCCTCTTTTAATCCAGGAAATGAAGAACTTGGTAGAACAGTTAGGATTTGATATTAGTTTGTCTAATCACAAAGATAATGTGAGGGTTTATTTTTCTCTATTTCTAGTTGAGTATATGTCTTTACATTCTTATGGCATCTTGGCTGTGTAGGAACAAATACCACCTTGAAACAAAAAGAAGGGCAGTGGGTTCATGTTCTCTTTAGAGCCTTCCCCACCCAACCTTTGGTTTTATCTCAAGTTGGAGTGCTTGTTTTGGTCACGCAGAGAAATTCCTTTAGTTCTATAGTTGTAGTTTGTTAAATAAAGAAGCTTGATATTCATGTAACAGAATGAGCTGCAGCAAGTTATTTGATTCATTTTGATTCTTTCTATGCATTGGGCATGTGTGATTGTGGCACATGTCGGGGGGGGGGGGGGGGGGGGGGGGTGTGCAGAGGTGGGATTTTGTTAATTAAAAGTAACACCATTTGTCTTGCCCACCAATTATAGTCATCAGCAGAACATACAATGTTCAACTTAAATTTTTAGCCTTTTTTTTTCTTACTAAATTATTTAATTTTTATCTTAGTCTTTTAAAAAGAAGAAATGGTGGATTCCTGTAAAAACATACTGATGTGTACATGGGATCAGTCGAGGTGGGAGAATTGGGCATGTTGAGGACAATTTCTGAAGTGATGCAAAGTTCTTCATCTGATTTTTGTAAACTGTTTTTGTTTTTCCCCCATTTCTTCAGTTGTATTTTCCTCATTCAAGTTTTAATATTATGAAAAAACCATGCTGCTATACATATGAAAAGTGTATTTTCTTCACCTAAACTGTTTTTGGTTCTATGGGAAGGTCATCATCATGTTTCAGGGTTAATAACTAATTCATACTTTTGCAGCACGGATAACCAAAGTGTTGATCGTGCATATCGAATTGGGCAAAAGAAGGATGTCCTTGTGTACAGGTTGATGACCTGTGGAACTGTCGAAGAAAAGATATACAGAAAGCAGGTCTGAAGAGAACCTCAAAATTTTCTTATTATTTTCTGCCGTGTAGATTATTTTACACTACCTTTATGTTAAGTTTCTGGAACTTCCAGGTGGGTCATATTGCTTGTCATTTATTGTAATTGTGCATCAAGAAATCACTGTTAAATTTATCTGATAGCAGTAACTATTTTTGAGACAATGTATAGAAACTTTCTAGATTATGTGTAGGATTCCCATGCTTCTGTCCTTGTAGCTGCAATTCTGCATTTCCCTTGTTTTTAGTTTTTTATTTTTTTGATTGTGTCAGCTAGAAATCTGATTATTTTACAAATTTAATTTTTTTGCCAAATATTTGTGATCTAGATTTATAAGGGGGGATTGTTTAAGACTGCAACTGAGCACAAAGAACAGATTCGCTACTTTAGCCAGCAGGTATGCTTTAATTAAAACTTGTCCTGTGGAATTTTAAGAATTTAGACTTTTTGTTTGGTAGGAAGGATGAAAAGAGGTGAGGATGGAAAATTTACTAATCTAGTGATTAAACTACAAAATAGGAAAGTGGTTATGAAATCTAATCATTAGATTAGTAAATTTTCCATTCTCACATCTTTCCATCCTTTCTATCAAGCAAAGCCTTAGTACCTTTTGTGATGTGTTTGCTATACACTTACTTACATTTGAATATTTCTTTCAGGACCTTCGGGAACTTTTCAGTCTTCCCAAACAGGGGTTTGACATTTCACTTACCCAAAAGCAATTACATGAAGAGCATGATCGTCAACATAAAATGTACTTGTACTATCTAACAATATGGCTAAAATACAAAGGCAAATCTTTGCTACTCATATCTTGTTTTAACTGCAGTGGAGTAACACAAATTATAAGGGCATTGAAGCCAATAGTATGGTGAAATTAACTCTTATCAAGAACTAGCATATGCTTGAACATGCTATAACTTACTTGAATATAGGGTCCTTTTGTGGATTGTTTATTTTCTTGTTGTGAATGAACTCAATGCTGTATGTTTTTTTCAGAAGAATATGGTTATTTCTACACTTGTATATGTGTGTGTGTAATAATCTATAGATGCAATGTTATAGAGCAAATTACCACTTTCATGTTTGCAGGTGTACATTATAATTGATCTATTATACATTCGTCTTTCTCTATATTTTGATTTTGATTTTCATATAGCCTACCTCAATCTCTTGGGATAAAGGCTTTGATGATGATGATGATGGTCTTTCAGGGATGAGTTATTGGAAACTCACATAAAATTCTTGGAAAAGCTGGGAATAGCAGGAGTTAGTCATCACAGTCTACTTTTCTCTAAAACAGCACCCGTTCAAGTTGTAGAGGAAGAAGACGAAGACATCCGGTGAAAAATCTGCCTCTTTATTGCCCCCTTTATCTTTTGACCCAAATGATGTACTTAGTTTCATGGATTATGGAATGATCATGTTTGTCATCAAAATTGTATCCATTCCAAACAAGAACTGAACTTTATCTTAATTGTTGAATCAGGAGAAAAGGAGATACAGTTGTGGCATATTCATCTTCAAGTTCTTCGGTTTCACGGAATAGTGATGGGTACTTGTGATTACATTTATTTTCAGGATATATCTTTAGGAACATGGTAATTATTGCTCACATGTTTGACAGGGCGGAATATGCTTTCAAGCCAAAGGATATCAAAGCGAGCAGGAAAGTCTCTTCTCCAGAAGATGCAGCTAAATTAATTGAGAGTGAAATTAAAGAGAGAATTAATCGGTTGTCCCAAATATTTGCAAATAAGGTATAATTTTGAATCAATTTTCTTCATTGATTTAATCTTGTACGCAACAATCTTGTGGGCACTGCAGCTGGCTCAGTTTATTTTATTTATTTTTGTCAAGAATATTATTGGAAAGTCAACTACTGTTTTAATTAATTTGTTATTTTAGGAAATCAGTATATATGTGTATCCCTAGCATTAAGGTTAGAGAATCACTCGATTATAGATTCTATTAATTAGAATAATATCTAGGATTATGAGTGATATACTTTCCTATTTAGTTAGAAGTTCTTTGTATATAAATAGGGTACCTATGTACAGTTTTACCTTAAGTCTTTCAATACAATACTTTGATTTCCTACATGGTATCAAAGCTTTAGGTTTTTTTCTTGGAAATCAGTCACTTGTTCAGCCTTCATTGCTGATTTTCTGCAGTTTTTTCTTCAGCCTTCATTGCTGATTTTTTGCAGTTTCTTCTTCAGCCTTCATTGCTGATTTTTTTGCCTTAGGCCTTCATAGCCATTTTCTCATCCAGCCTTTATCACCAAAATTTGTTTTTGTTCATCTCTATAGGCTCGGTTCTGGTTCTATTGTTCCAGCCTTCATCACTGTTGTCTTTGCTCTGTTTTCTAAAGACAAAACAGAGTATTTCATGTGTTCTTTTTTATTAGCCTTCATAGCTGAATTATTCCTCTGTTCTTCATCATTGGTGGTTTCTCTTTATTGCTTGGCTTTCATTGCCGATTTATCCCTGATTCTCACCTATCCTTCAACAAGTTTTGATTTGTGAAAGATGTCAAAAGTTGCAAAAACAACCATTGCAGCACCAAAGGAGTTGGGCAGTCTCAACAAAGAAGAGATTGAAAAGCTGAGAAATCTCCTAAGTATCCTCGAAAAACCTTCAGGTACCTATTCATTGATACATTCAGGTAAACTTCCAACCTCTCACGCTTTAAATGCCTCAGATAGAACCTTTAAACATTTGTGGATTATTGATTCAGGAACCACAGATCATATGACTCATTCCTTTCAAAACTTTAGTTCATATTCACCTTGTTCTAGTAGTAGGAAAATTGCTACTGCCGATGGCTCCTTGGCCACGGTAGCTGGGGTAGGAGAAATACAAATCAGTCTTAACCTTACTTTGAAAAATGTCCTACATGTTCCCAAATTGACCACCAATCTTTTATCAATATCCAAGCTTTCTCAGGACATGAATTGCAAAGTAACTTTTTTTCCATCTTATTGTCTATTTCAAGATCAGGGCTCGGGAATGATGATTGGACGTGCTAAGGAGAAGGATTATACTATCTTGAGGAATTAGAGAAATCGAAAGTTGGTAAGTGGAACCAGCGCCTAACCTACCTTTTTGGACAAAACCTCACCAATAAAGACACAATTTGGCTTCACCATTTTAGACTCGGACATCCTTCTTTTTCAACACTTGAAATTATGTTCCCTTCTTTGTTCAAAGGACTAGTTGATAAGCAATTTCATTGTGATGCATGTGAACTTGCAAAACATAGACGTGCTACCTTTCCCACCAATAACAAAAGAAGTCTTTTTCCTTTTGAGTTGATTCATAGTGATATATGGGGTCCATCTACAATTCCAAATATTTCTGGGGCACGTTGGTTTGTTTCATTTATTGATGATTGTACAAGAGTTACCTGGATATTTTCTTAAATCAAAATCTGATGTGAGTGATATCCTCCCAAACTTTTTTTCCATGATAAAAAACCAATTTGGGGTCCAAATCAAAAGGTTTAGGTCAGATAATGCAAAAGATTATTTCAACCAAACACTTTCCCCATATTTTCAACAAGAAGGTATTATTCATGAGTCATCCTGTGTCTCTACTCTACAACAAAATGGAGTTGCAGAAAGGAAAAATGGCCATCTCCTAAACACTACTCGAGCATTATTATTGCAAAAAAAATGTGCCAAAATACCTTTGGGGGGAAGCAGTTCTTACAGCCACACATGTCATAAACAGGTTATCATCCCGAGTGTTAAACTTCAAGAGTCCCATGGAGGTATTGTCTCACTTTTATCCAAGTTTTAGTACAACAAACCATCTTGTTCCCAAAGTATTTGGGTGTGTCTCATTTGTTCATGTCCACAGCCAAAATAGAGGAAAGTTAGACCTTAGAGCTATCAAGTGTGCCTTTGTGGGATACTCTTCAACACAGAAAGGGTACAAGTGCTATCACCCACCTATTAAAAAACTCCTAATCTTCGCAGATGTTACCTTCATTGAAACAGAACCATATTTCACTCAACCTTATCTTCAGGGGGAGACAACATTTGTGGAAGATAAGGATCGAGACTTCTTTCTCCTTGACTTGCCATCATCATCTTCCAAATTCCAACCCGAGATCGAAACCTCTCCTAAAGCTACAATTGAGCAACTTGAGCCTCCACCTTCACAAACCCAAAATGAATCCTCCTTACAACCTAGTTCACAAGCAGATGGGGGAAAGGCCACTACTGACAATCGGTTCTCACAGGTTTACTCAAGAAGGAAAAGTCTAGCCCCTGAACCAAGGCCGGACCAATCAGCAGACTCAAATCCTGGAAATGAGGTAATATCTTCTAGCTCTACTCCTCAAAGTGATTTCTTATCTGACATTGATTTGCCCATAGCCCTTAGGAAAGGAACTAGAGAGTGCACAAAACATCCATTATACCCAATATCCCACTTTGTGTCCTTTGAGAAATGCTCTCCATCTCATAGAAGTTTCCTTACAAACATAAACACAGTATCCATTCCAAAAACATTATCAGAGGCTTTAAATTGTGAAAATTGGAAGAATGCTATGAATGTTGAAATGCAGGCCTTGGAGAAGAACAATACTTGGGAGATAGTGGAGCTACCAAGAGGAAAGAAACCGGTGGGATGTAAGTGGGTCTTTACAGTTAAGCATAAAGCAGATGGAACGCTTGAGAGGTACAAAGCTAGGCTGGTGGCTAAAGGATACACACAAACATATGGAATAGATTATCAAGAAACCTTTGCTCCAGTTGCCAAGATGAATACGGTGAGAATTCTTCTATCTTTAGCAGTTAACTTTGACTGGCCTTTACAACAGTTTGATGTAAAAAATGCATTCTTGCACGGAGACCTTGAGGAGGAAATCTATATGGAAATACCCCCTGGATTCAATAGAAACATGACTGCAAGTAAGGTTTGCAAGCTCAAGAAGGCACTATATGGCCTAAAACAGTCACCAAGAGCCTGGTTTGGGAGATTTGCCAAGGTAATGTATTCCATGCGGTACAAGCAGAGCCAAGGGGATCACACCTTATTCATAAAACACTCAGGTTCAGAGGGAGTTACTGCTCTCATTGTCTATGTTGACGATATCATAGTGACGGGAAATAGTGAAAAGGAAAGGCAGAACTTGGGAATATGTTTGGCAAAGGAGTTCGAGATTAAGGAATTAGGAAACTTGAAATATTTCTTGGGCATTGAAGTCGCACGGTCGAAACAAGTGATCTTTATATCCCAACAAAAGTATGTTCGCGATCTCTTGCGAGACACGGGAAAATTGGCGTGCAAACCATCCAGCACACCAATTGATCTTAATCATAAACTTGGAGAAGTAGAGGGAGACAATGCTACAGACAAAGAATCATATCAGAGACTGGTTGGTAGACTAATCTACCTATCCCACACACGGCCTGATATTGCCTATGCAGTTAGTGTGGTGAGCCAATTTATGCACAACCCTAAGGAACTCCATTTGCATGCAGTTCACAGAATATTGCACTATCTCAAGGGAACTCCAGGAAAGGGAATTTTGTTCAAAAAAGGTGATAAGCTCACTTTGGAAGCCTACACCGACGCTGACTACGCAAGCTCAGTGGTTGATAGAAGATCCACCACAGGTTATTGCACCTTTTTGGGAGGAAACTTAGTTACTTGGAGGAGCAAAAAGCAAAATGTTGTGGCAAGATCAAGTGCAGAATCAGAATTTCGGGCAATGGCGCAAGGTGTATGTGAGCTACTATGGTTGAAGATCATTTTGGAAGATCTAAGACTCAAGTGGGATGGCCCTATGAAACTCTACTGTGACAACAAATCTGCAATTAGCATTGCACACAATCCTGTGCAGCATGACAGAACAAAACATATTGAAGTTGACAGACACTTCATTAAGGAGAAGCTTGACAGTGGTCTCATTTGCACACCCTATGTACCAAGCGAATCACAGCTAGCAGATGTTCTAACTAAGGGACTTAACAATCCACTCTTCCACAAAATTGTAACCAAGCTGGGAATGGACAATATTTATTCACCAGCTTGAGAGGGAGTGTCAAGAATATTATTGGAAAGTCAACTACTGTTTTAATTAATTTGTTATTTTAGGAAATCAGTATATATGTGTATCCCTAGCATTAAGGTTAGAGAATCACTCGATTATAGATTCTATTAATTAGAATAATATCTAGGATTATGAGTGATATACTTTCCTATTTAGTTAGAAGTTCTTTGTATATAAATAGGGTACCTATGTACAGTTTTACTTTAAGTCTTTCAATACAATACTTTGATTTCCTACAATTTTTGTATTTTCTTGGAAGTGTTGTCTTGTTTTCCTATGGGGCTTGTTTGTGAAATTATATTTGGATGCTACTCTGATATTTATTTATCAATTCATGTAATGTTTTCATATTTCTTTGTTTGTGTTAGTTGTCGATCTTAAGTTCAAGGTGGTGACTTAAGCTAATTCAAACGTTGGTGTTTATGTTAAGTCTCATTTTGTGATTTAGGGAAAAGTCTAAGCTAGTCAACATTAGTCACAGTTCAATCCTTTAGAACTTTTGTCAATAATCTAACGGTCCCATATTTGAGTCTTGAATGTTGCGAGCAATGAAATTATATTGTTTTTCCTTTGCCCTTTAGTTGTCTGTTGATCTTTGAATAGACCTAGCAATTCGTGTCTATAATTTGTTTTCGTGTCATGTAAAATCGTGTTCGTGTTATGTAAAACACGAAAATTTTTCGTCGACACGAAAAATTTAAAATCTTATTTTTAGCATTTAACTTATTCATATATGATTTTTACTCAATTTTAACTTGTGTCATTTTCGTGTTTTTCATTTGTATTGTTTTTGTGTCGTGTCATCGTATCATATCTAGGATTATTATCTTTGAACATATCTTGGATCCAATGGTATTTTGATTTTGCATTTCTTTTGACTCTTCCATGTTTGTGGACAGATTACTGTTTCAAGGTTGCCTGATAAGGGAGCAAAGATAGAAAAGCAGATTGCTGAACTGAATGAAAAGCTACACAAGATGAAGATGGCAGAAGAAAGTGAAATCGAAGTCGGTGTAGATGACATAACTGAAGATCTTCGAAGGGTGTTGAATGTATAGACAGGTTAGGGAAATGCTTGGTTATCTGTATTTTGCAAAACTACCTTGCATAGCATTCGCATGGCTTTCAGACAAGTTGAGCAAACATCTCTGAATCTGGGGGAAATTGGTTATAGTAAAATGCATGTCTTGTGGGTGGGCTTAATTTCCTTTTGTACACAAGAAATTGAGAATATCAAAATTCTGTTGATATGCTTCCTGTAATGCAAAATGTCATTATGCCTAGGCTCCTTTGTGGTTAGAATGCACCAATTTACTTGTTTTTGTAATGTAATGGTATGATTCGATTTGTCATATCTTATTTTTCAAGTTCAACCCTTTAGCTCTACATGGCTATCCAATTGTGGTGGATTTCAAACTACTCTATTTTCTCGTAAACTAATATTGCCAAAATCTGAATGATAGCAAACAAACCGAAACATGACTTTAAATCTGTGAAAAACTATCAATCAAACCTAATTTTGAAATTTTAATTATTTTTGTTGGATCCTATCAGTATTAATTTACTTTATTGTTTATGTTATTTTTTTGGTACATTTATTGTTTATGTTATTTTATTCTATTAAAACTTGAAACTTCATTTTATGTTTTGCAGCATCATATTTGCAATGATTTTATTATTTTCCTCCAACCTATAACAACATAAAGAATGGTAAAATTTATAGAGCCAAGATGGAAAACAGAAATTATCAAGAATTGCCCACTGTTAAGGCTGTGTTCAATCACAAACACAAAACATGGCAATGACACTCTATTTTCACATCCATTCTGTTGGAGAATTAGACATGAGAGGACTTGAAGGCTTTGCTTGGTATGGTGAAAAGAAAAGGTTGAGGAAAGAAAATTAGTTAAATCAAATGGTTAAGCTATAAAGTAGAAAAATTGTTATGAAACATGATCATTTGATTAACTAATTTTTCTTCCTCATTTCTTTCTTTTCATCTTATCAAGCAAAAGAGAAAGGTAGAACGTTCTCAATTATTAGGGTGAAGATAAACTTATGTAGAAGTATAATTTCGATGGTAACTTTACGGTAAACTCAGCCTATTGGAACACCTTCACAGAAGAGGAAGGGCGAAATGGAGGGGCAAGGAATGCAAATTAAGAACGGAGGAAAATTTGGAATTTAGCACTTCCTTTCAAAATGATGATCTTCATATAGAAAATTTGCAATAAAGGCATTCTTGTTAGCAGTGAATTGTATAAGCAAAACATTGAAAACTCAGCAAGCTGCCCATTCTGTCAACAAGAAGAAACAATTGATCACCTTTTCATAAAATGCCCTATGGTTCGCGTGGCTTGGTTTGCATCAGACCTCACACTTTGAGTGGATCCAACCTGATAGTATCATTGAATGGATCAAGAAGATACTAGCAAAAAGGAACATTGAATCGGAGGAAGCCTTCAGTTTTTATAGCCAAATCATTAGCTTACTTTGGAGTATTTGGATGCACCAAAATGAGTGCATATTCAAGGAATTTTGTCCGAATCTTAAGGTAGTTTTCCACCATAAAGCACAACTAAGGAACTTGTGGGAAGCTTTCAAGGAAAGGAATAAAGATAGGGAAGGGATCAAATTACTTGGGAAAACAAGAGGAGTTCAAGATCCTATGTATAGGATACAAGTGGACACCCAGTGGTTTATGAGAAATTCTATTTGTACTCCACGTTTTACTATTCCTACTCCACCCAAACAACCCTATTAATTAAAAGACACTTTTAACCTTACGTTTAGCAGCCATCTCCTTCTTCCTCCTCCTTCTCCTCCTTCCTTCTTCCTCCTTCTTGGTCGAGGTTGTTGCTCAGGTAATTTTATCTCTGTAAATTTATTAGGGAAAGGAGAATGTGCCACCTACGCTGGGCTGAGGCTCGTGCAGGTGGCATACATGTGAGAGGCCCAGCCTCGCGCAGTTGCGCGTGGGTGGCACACTTGCACGAAACCAAGCCTCGCGCGGAGACTTGCGCGAGGACGTGTCCCTTGCGCAAGGGTATGTCCCTTGCACAAGTTCCACTTGCACGAGGCAGGTTTCCTCACACAAGTTCCACTGGCACGAGGCAGGTTTCCTCGCGCAAGGGCACTTGCTCGAGGACAGCTTCCCTGCGCAGGTTCACTTGCGCGAGGCAAGCAGCTGTGCGCAAGTTCTCTTGCCCAGGGAAAGCTTCTATGCGCCTTTGGGCGAGGTCTTGCATGAGGCTGGGCCTCACGCAAGTGTCCTTGCGCGATTGTTTCTGGTTTTGACTACTTTCTGCAAGCTTGGTTTTTATGATTTTTGATTTCATCATCTGACTAAAGTTTGTAATTATACAGACTATTGCCACCATCTCTTTTCGATTGCTGCCATCAATCTCTACAAGCTATTGCATTGTAGGACTATTGCCACCAAGTATGTGCTTGATGAATGTTAATTAATGATAAATTTAAAGTTGCGCAATTAGAATTTGCTATGTTTTATTAAAGCATTCTCAGAAAGATAAATAATGTGATATATTGTCTCTTTCAACAAGAAGATAATGCTTACACTTTACCTTCATATATGTATATACTTGACAAACAAGAAAAATCTTGATTAAATCAAAGTAGATATCAAAAGAAATATTTATACTTGTCATGATCTACTTATTTGATTCTAAGTTCATAGATCTAAGGATCAATTTCACAAAGTACATAAATATTCAACAAAATAAGTAGTCAGTGATGGAGTTGAGTGAATAACAAAAAAATTGTTTTATTTATACTTGCTTACAATGTACACACACTTCACACTATTATTTCTCACTTACTCTCACTTTGCATTACACACACCTCACGTCACTCACTCACACTTCCACTCACTTGTACACTCTTTACTTCCTCACACACTCGCACTCAACTATTGCACACACTCTTCACACTTTGCTCACAGCTCTTTAACACCTTTCTATTAAATCAAAAAAATTACAATATGTTTTTTCAAAACACAACAGTCAAAGCTTAATAATAGGTATTCTAAAGTGTATAAGTGAGTTTTGAATAAAATAAAAAATGTTAATAAGGAAGAGATATTGTTAAATGCACTTAGTGCCTTGGCTTTTAATTTGTTTTATAATTATTTAAATATTTTTCTTTTTTAGACATGGCATTAACACGAGGTGGAGGTTCATCTCAAGGAAGACGACAGCGACCTATCGGCTCTGAGAGGAGACGACGAGTTAGGAGATATCAGGCCGAGCAAGCTGAACAAGTCGAACCTATCGAGCATGTCGAGCAGGTCATGCAGGCTGAGCAGGTCGAGCAGGCTGAGCAGGTTGAGCAACTAGATTCAAAGTATGCAGAGGAGGAAGTCGAGCCTTGTCCTAGAGGCCCGACTAATACCTCAATTCTTAGAAGTTTTAGATCACATGTTGCTTTTGCAATATGGGATGGGCAGGTAATTCTCCTTCCAAAAATTTGATAATATTTGTTGTTTTTGCAATATGTGATCACATGTCGCTTTTGAAATGATCTTATTGTTTGTTGTTTTTGATATATGAGCGAGGCAATTTGAAAGTCCTTAATCATAAAAAGAAAATCTCTCAATGAATCTTAGATGATGATCGATCTCGTATTCACTCTTCTGTTTTGCAGTCCAGCTTGCAGAGTTTGGTTGATTGTAGTTACCGCACATGCAACAACACCATTATCTCTGCTTTTTGTGAGAGGTGGCAGTCAGAGACGAATACATTTCATATGCCTTTTGGAGAGATGACGATTACTCTAGACGATGTAGCTACACTCCTAGACATACCAGTGACTGGGGGGATCGTATTTTGCCAGCACATCTCTGTGAAGCATGCAGTTAGATTATTAGTACATTTGTTAGGAGTCTCTCTTACAGAGGCTCAAGCGGCGACGAGTACAGATCGTGGGTCCAGTGTGACATTGCAGTGGTTGAGAACGAATTTTGGTAATGTCACCGACAACTCCAGTGATGAGGAGATAGTTTATGCTACTTGTGCATACTTGCTTCACTTTCTTGGGTGCACACATTTTGTAAATCAGAGTGGATCGCATGTTGCCGTATCATTATTGTCTTGTTTAGAGGATCTACCGGTTATCAGTGAATATGCGTGAGGTGCAGGTGCTCTTGCTCATATGTATAGACAGCTGGGTCTTGCGAGCAGATCAAAAGTGCATGGGATTGACGACTGTAGATACCTAATTTTGTCCGAACAATTTTTTTAATATATATAAAAAAACATAAAAATAAAAAAAATATAAATAAAAGAAACAAACCAAAGGATTTGTATAAAATAAAAGAGAGTTGACTTCAATGATTTGTTGCCATAAGAAAGATAATAATAATAAAGGAAATAATCAAAGTGAAATAAAATATGAAAATTGATTACCAAAAATAAAAAAAATGAAATGGAAATAAATTAAAAAAAAGGAGGGAAAGTCAAACAAAATAAATGAAAAATCCCATGATCATGGGATCAATTATAAATTTTTGATTTCTTTCCATAAAAGTTTGAGGCTAGAAGTGGCTATAAAAGCAATGAAAAGGAGAGTCAACTGGGGGGATCATCGGGGAACTCAGCTTTCGTTACCATCATCATCTTTTCCTGCCATTCCCTGTCGCCGCCGCTATCCCTGCACTGCTTGCCTTTCTGCCTCTTGTTATCTTTGAACCGTTCCCTTTGCTCCAACACAGTCTAGGAGCCTTTTGCTTCTGCTGCATGCCGTTTCACCACCGTCCATTGCACCACCCTTTCCCATTTCTATAGCACCGTAGCACGGCCCCGCATTCCTAAACGTTCCTACATTCTCCAAACTGCACCGTCATCGTTCTGCATTGGCCCCGTTTATTGCTGCCCACGTTTGTCACTCTTTTCTGTGCCACCGTGTGGAGTTTCTGCACCGCCTCCCCTACCTGTTAACCTGCTGGTGGTGTTGCCATTATTGCGTCACTACCATGAAAGAATTTGGTGCTGTTGCTACGTGATTGCTCTGCTACTGTGTGGAGCTTTACGCTACTGTCCATGCTTCATTTGCCTGATCCATGGGATTTGTTAAAGGGACTAAAGCTACACGTACGTTATCCTTTATTTATGGAGCAATCGACATTTGGTACAACAGCTCTTGAATCAAGAATTAAGCAAGAAGGCTTTTAAGTGTGAAAATCACGTGTGTGTTGGCATTTTAAGGTAATAAAGTATATATTTTTTTTCTTGTACATTTGCTGAGCACTTCACGTTTTGCTAAGTATTCCTTATTTCTCATTTATTTGTTTGTCTTCACTTTTTCTTTATATTTTTTATTCACTTTTCATTTTTTTGTTTGTTAGTTCTTTATTTATTTCCATTTAAGAAATTTATAAATATACAAAAAATGCACATGTCTCTTTTCTCATAGATGTCTCATGAAAAATATGATATTCAATGTTTATGAAATAAGAAATTATTATGGAATTATAATAATAAAAAAACTTCCGATGATAAGATTTCGAAGAAATCACAAGTAGTGATTCTTCGATAATCTTTAGGATCGAGAAGAATCCTTAGATGTTACCAGCGTATTGGAACATTTAATTGGTTTTATCTCGATTTCAAAATTCTTTAAATAAATTAATATAAAAAATAAAAATAAATTAATCAAATATAAAATTTAAAATGAACAAATAAATAAATATAAATATGAATTATAAATAAATAAATAAAATATAAATTTAAAAGAATATCTTATGATAGGATTTCTTAGAAATCACAAGTAGTGATTCTTTGATAATCCTTAGGGTCGAAATGAAATATTTGAATATTATTAGCGTATTGGAGTATTCAAGTAATTTTAGTTCGATGAAATAAATTAATATTAATAAGCAAATAATAAATAAATAAAATTTTTAAACAAATAAATAAGAGTACTAAATTGTTACAATTAACCTTCGGAAATAAATGATAATAAAACAATTAAAAATTAAATAAAAAGTATAAGTTTTAAAGATTTTCCGATGATGGGATGTTATGGAATTCACAAGTAGTGATTCCTTACTGATCTCTAGGTGAGAGAGATCTGCTAAATGTTATCGGCGTATTGGATATTTAATATGATTTTTCAATAAAAATAAAATTTTATAAATCAATAAATTTCAAAAGCCTAGAGCCCATAGGAAAAATGAAAAATTTTTTCAGCATATAGATAGCTGAATATCAAGTATGCATATAATTCCCTTACTGTGCCGTGGTTTGCTCACCCCTTAATTTTAACATTTCAGGTTTTTCGAAGACTGAGAGTCTAACACTTAAAGGATTTCGGCTGTGCATTTGGGGACGATGCGACAGCTCGACTTATGACACGAGGTATGATCATTTATTTTCTGTATTTAGACATTCACAGTACTACTTTCTTATGAAGTAAGATAGGGGATGTGATTCATATGGTAAATTTTTATGAAATTGTTTATATGTAAAAGAAAAAGTAAAGTATCGTAGACAGCTTAACCATATAAGATGTATAGAATAAGGTAAAAAATAGGGTCACGGGCTGTGACAGATTTAATGATATTAGAGCAGGGTTGGCCTGATATCTGTCGATACTTTTGGAAAGAAAATGTATTGAAAAGGTTAACATCCCCTATAGTACTGTGTAGTCTAAATACATAAACAAAATAAATGATTGTAAATTGAGTTAAGTGTTTAAAGGGGGTGAGAATTATGAACTAAAGATGTCAAAAAGGGAAAACGGCTCAGGAATGTTAACTGAAATGGTGATCTTATAATTTAAATAAAGGTCAGTTTGTAAGGAACAGAAATGGACTCGGTGAGGGCCCCACCAGTACTTTTCTGTCCGAATCGAACTGAGACATGAAAGTGATGATATAAAAGAGGGGAATGAAATATCATCATTAAATAGACCTTAAGATCACCGATTGAAGGTATTTTAAGGAGAGAGAATATTTTTGACCAAAATGACCAAAATACCCCTACATTCGAAATTTTACTGGGAGTCAAGATAGACCAACAAAATTTGAAATTGATTGATTTGACAGAGAAATTGACGATGTAAAGCTGCATTTTATGCAAAATAATTCAATTATGGATCTTAGTGGATTTCTCTGTCGAAATCGAAAAAGATTTTAAAATACTGATAGTGGTATGAGAAAAGGGTCAGCACATAGATAATAAGATCATTTATTTAAATGTATAATGAGGAGAAAGAAATAAATGTGAAATGACGAAAATGCCCCTATGTGGGGATTATGCTTTGAATAGTGATAAAACCATTTAGATTTTGAATATATTGATAGTAATGGAGTTATTAATGGTATAAGGACATAAAATGAGTATAATGATCCCGATTATAAATTTCACTACACTTAGTGTGCTGATATGACCCAAATGGTTATAGGAAAGTCGCAGGATGAGCGACTTAGTATTGATTTAATGGGTCTAACTTAAAAGTGTATTAATGAGATGTTGATTACAGGATTGTTGGATACGATGAAAAGTAATATGATTACTGGAGATGACTGACAAGGAGATCAGTATAGAGGATGAAATCCATAGCAGTACTGTTAATTCTGGTTTTATACATCCCTACTGTCCTTGAGGTATTAAACAGATAATTATAAAACCGAAATATTTTGAAATATGTTTTATGGGATAATGTACTGTATGGAGTATATGAATTGGAGAATATGCATAAGAACAGTAAGTGATGATAAGAGATGAGGAAGACAACAGCTAACCTGAATTATTAAATGAAAATGATTGTAAAAATAAATTATAGTAATAATAAATCGGTTAGCTGTTAAATGTGTTAAGGAAATAATTACACTCGTTACAGCATATAAATTAAGATGATTAATAGGCTGTGAAGTATAAGGAAATGAATGAATCAACGCGGAGTAGATGTTAAAATGATTAGAATATTAAATATCTTTGCCTTGAGAATATTCAGTGGAGATGATAGGACATAACGATGTATAAGAGATGAATGATTAAAAAAGCATCAGATGTGATTCTCGATAAAATTTTCAGAGTAATATAGATTGAGAGATCGGGTTAATATTGACTTAATCGTGGATATGAAAATCTGTTTCTAAGCTTATATCGGAGAATATAGAAGAATCCGAAAAGCTTAAGAAATAACTCTGGAAAATTTTGTGAATAACGAAATTCACCTGTATAGATGTAAAGGATAGAAATACAGATGATATGATTTGAGGATGAATTAAATGGTGTATTAAATTCCTATAAATTTATAAGTTCTTATTAAGAACAAATAATCATCTATATGGAATTGATGCCTTAAATTGATTTAATCAGAGATGTATAAAGAGTTTAGAAGACCAATATCTGTACAAGGCATCACTAGATGAAAAGTTAGAAACTAGTGATCATAAGATGATAATGATTTGAACTCGATAAAATTATCACGAGTTCCTATTGAGGTTTACGAGGTTAATGAAATTCCTTATGAGATATATAAGCCTAATGAATGAGGCACCCAGATATGGAAAAAATAATGATATACTGATACAGTATAAGACATCAATGAAAAATGAGCAGCATAGTGGTATAACCCTGCAGACTCTTAAAGATAGTAAATTATATGTTAAGTATGGCAAATAAAAGATTTAGCTATACAGTATCTCTTTCTAAGATATATGATCTCGAATGACAGAACGATGTGGATCTGTCTATGATGAAGATATAATGATGAGATACGAAATGTACTGGGTCTAGCTAAATATTATTGCCAGTTTATGGAAGAGTTATTAGGTTAGCTGCTCTACGAATGTGACTAATAAGTAAAGAAGTTAAGGTCGGTGGACGAATAAGTGTAAAGTAAAGAAAGTATTCAAAATGTTAAAAGAGGTAATAGTGGAATATGTTATCACTAAAGAAAAGTGACCGAAATGATGATAAAGGAAAGGATGAATGTGTCATAAGAGGTAAGTACATGATGAAGAGGGAACACGAATATGAAATATTTCCCGAATTTAAAACTAAAAGTGATTTTGTGGTTATTACATGATTATGGTTAAATGTAAGATCGAGCCAAACTCGATGGAGGAAAAGTAATCATACCCAAAGGAATAAAGAAGTGATTTACATTTTACTGCCAGTTATGTAAATGGAACAAAAAGGATATATATATATATACCACCTCGAAATGATGGAAATGGTGGAATTATATGGATAATGTGGTGATTAAATGGATAATTTGAGGATTTAAATCATCGAATGATCATACCATATGAAAAGATGATATGGAGAGAAAATGATTGTCTCCTGGTTTTATTATGGTAAAAGAGGGTAAATAGTAAAGTCTGCAAATGAACTGCAGCAATTGATGAAATAAATATGAAAAGAGTATTGGAGATAATAATGAAGAATCTAAAAGAGATATGATAATATGGAAGTGATTATAGACTGATATTCTAATGAAATCACTTCTCCATTATCAAACTCTTAAATTCTTTAGTGCCATAGTCGAAATATGATTATAAAATGATGAGAATGTATGTGAAGTTCCAGTGAGCTCTATATGTGATAGGAATCTCTGAGTAGCTATATGTTTATGGGAGATAGCAAAAGGCTCTGAGATTCCAAATTTATTGATAGCATCGCTCCGTACTGATGTAAATATCTGAGCGTAGAATGGAAACGCTCGAAGATATGTTGAGAGAGCGGATGCACGGGATATGAAAGCTACTGGGACAATTACATACTATTGATTTAAAATGTGTAATTGATAGTTATCAAACTATATCGACTTAGCACTAATTAAGAAAACAGATGATGAATCATATGGGATATGAAAAGGAGTGGAAATGGATAACTCCCAATTGATAAGAAATTTAAGGGAGTATAAGTATATGATGAGAAATGATATATAGAGGTATAAAAGGCGATTATGATCTTAAAGGTATACTGGCAGTATAATATGGAAGATGATCAAAAGGTCAAAAATGATAAGTATACAAGACGATACCACCTTTAAATTAAGTTAAATTCGGAGGACCGAATTTCTTAAGGTGGGGAGAATGTAATAACCGTAAATTTTTCATTTATTGGAAATTATTAATATTGAAAATTAATATTTAAGAAAATAGATAAGTTGAAATAAATAAATCGAATGATAAGATTGGAATATTAGTGGAAATTCTAAAAATTGAGGAATTTAATTAAATTGAAAATAAGGAGAAGGATGAAATTATGGAAAATAATGAAGAGATAATTTAATTTGGATAAATGGAAATCCAAGTTAAATAAGAAAATGAGAAAGGAAATGTAAAATATATTTATATAATTATATATTATATAAATGTTTTTTCATACAAATAAATATGTATTTAAATACCGTATGGTATATAGTATATATTAAATATACATTGGTATATATAAGTATATATACTATTTGATAAATTTAAATAATACATATGTATTCAAGTATGATATTTTATGTATATATATAAATATATACATATATGAGAAAAATGTAAATAATAATTTACATTAAAGTTTAAGAAAATATATATAAAGGTTATTTAATTAAAAATATATATATATATATACATATATATATATACATACTACTAGACATATATTTTGTAATATGCAATATACATGTATTTTATATATAATATATATTGTAGTATATTATATATGAAATAATATATGTATAATATATAGTATATATTATATGTATAAAATATATTATATAGTATATAGTATAATTATATACTAAAAATAGAAAGGAAACAGAAAAATAAAAAGGGGAAAACAAAAAGGAAAAGGAAGGAATTAGGGAGGATCCCGACCCTTCCCAAGCGAGGCCGACGGTGACAGAGCTGCCATCGCCGGCGAGGGAAAAAGGAAGAGACAGCGCCGGCAAAGAGAGGGAGGTCGATGACCGGTGGAAGAAAGGAAAGAAATGAGGCGAATCGAAGGGAATTTCTGACGGAAATCGGGAAGAAAACGAAAAAGGGAGTTGGCGGTGCCGGCGAAATTGGCTGCCGCCACTGCCACCGAAGCTTCACCGGAGGAAGAGGAAGACGTGGGAGGCCATCGGAGAAGCTGGGAAAGGCGGAGGAAGGCCGACGGAGGAGGAGAAGAAACCGAGGCAAACTGAGTAGATCCGCCGCCGTGCCGTAGATCCTGGCTGAACGGAGACCACCAGCAAGTTCGCCGTGCTGTCGGCCAGTTGAGGAGCCGTTGAATCGCCGAAGAACCGACCACCGGAGAAGAACCGGCGATGAGGGGATCTGACCGGTCTGAACCGGTCCGGCCAGGAAAAGGAAGAGAGGAAAAAGAGAAAAGAAAAAGAAAAAGAAAAAGAAAAAGAAAAAGAAAAAGAAAAGAAAAGAAAAGAAAGAAAAGAAGAGAAAAAAAAGAGAAGAAAGAAAAGAAAAGAAAAGAGAAAAAGAGAAATTTTCGGGATTCGGGAATTTCGAAAATTACAGGAGATCCCGAGAATTCGGAAACCCGGGAATTACGGGAATTAGTAAGAAATCTCGAAAAATGCTAAATTATTTAAATAATTTATTATTTAAATAATTATGAAAAAATTCTAAATTTTAGAATTTTAATTCCAGAAAATTCCCTCGATGACCGAGCCGATAGAATCGAGCGAGGTGAACATGGGCGCGACCTTCGAGAGTCAGTCACCGACCCGAAACAGGTAAGGGATGCATGTGCAGCACTGTAAGGATATTCAGTATGCATGTTTTAATTTCGAAATATCTTATGGAAATATTTTATGAAATTATTATGATGAATGATTGGTTGGAAATTTGGAATGAAGTACTGGTTGAAATTATAAACTGTATTTTTCGTGCAGGAGGCTAGCCAATCGGCAGCCGTTATACTGCCGAAAAATTATCGAAAGTTATCGAAAATTTCTAGAAAATTTATAAAATCATAATAAATGATTTTATTTCACAAGAAACGATTTCCAACCACGAAAATAGGGAAAATGATTATTTTTCATAAAACATGAATATAACGAAATTCATTTTAAAATATTCATGTTTTCGAAATTGGTGATAATGAGATCACCGAAAACCCTTTCGATATAAGAATTATATGTGATATGAAATGGAAAATGAAAAAGGGATAAAGAGAATATTTTATGAAATTTTTCTAGATATTCTCTCGATATATGAATTATACGTAATATGAAATGAAAGATGAAAAGGGATAAAGTGAATATTTTATAAATATTTTCTTAAATATTCACTTGATTTATTATATAACCTTTATGGTTTTAATTATGAAATTATTATTTTTATAAATTCCATAAAGGTTTTCAGATGATGAAAAATACGGTTTTGAGATTAGTTGGCATCCTATCATGCTGATATGTGATATGTGACATGTGATATGTAATATGTGATATGTGATATGTAGTCCCGGCTGACACCTGATCAGTGATCCGCCGAGGACAATTATAGACTATGGCCATAGATCTGACATGATTATTTATACCCCGCGGGGTCTATAGCATGATATGAGTAATGATCCAGTGGACGGGCTGGGCGTGTGTGCCTAAGTCTTCATATAGGATATGTTTTAAATGAAAATGTTTTACATGATATGTGATATGTGAAATGTAAATGTTTTACATTATATGTGATACGTGAGATGAAATGATTTATAGCATTTTATAAAATGCTTATTTCAGTACTGTTCTTAGTACTACGAGATGATTTTCATATGATATGTAATATGAATATGTAATATGTTTTCAAAAGGAAAAAGGAGGAAAGTAAATCTAATATTCTTATTTTAATTTTAAATTGAATATTAGATTTAAATGATTTATATGTTATACGAAAAAGGTTTAATAGCTTATTTTGCTATTTAAAGTACTGTACTAATATGATTGTACAGTAAAACATAAAATGAGTTTTACAGGAAAATGAAGATGATTTAACTAATATTCTTTTCAAAGAAAATATGAATATTAGTTATTTTATTTAAATGCTTTATTTCATAAAATCATTATTTTGAAAAGAATATGAAAACGATATGAAATAAACAGGAAAAGGATTTAAATTTCAAACAAAAAGAAATTTACTCTCTACAGTTGCTTCTAGGTTCCGAGACAAGATAGGTATTTCAAAATACCTACCTTACTCCATCCGGATCCCTAGCCGACTGTAGTATCTTTCCTACATGCGAGCCTAGAGCCAATAGGAAAAATAAAAAAGTTTTTCAGCATATAGATATGTGAGACCCGATTTTATTTCACTGTACACCATATTGTAAATGATTGATAGTGGAAATAAATTCTTTTAGTGGAATTAAATAAATATTGAATATGAATTTCCACTTGAATTATGGAATTATTGGAACTATGAGTTATAATATGGTGTATATGAATTAAAATGAAAATTTAAAGATGAAACAATATGGAATGATGAATTAAAAGGATTGAGGGAAAGAAATTATTTATTGTGTATGTGATTTATTTTATTGGATGAATTATATAGCAAAAGAGGAAAATTAGAGCAAGAAACGCGCAACCAAGAAAAGATGGACTGCACGTTAGTTTCTTTCCATCTTGATGCACGGTAGGAAACAGTTTTGGTGAGACAAATTTTGGTGTAAAATGGGATGAATAATAATAGATAAAAAAGGAATTTATTAAGTGAATATTTAGCTGACTTTATTGGCTGAAAACATCTATCAAAAGAGGCCAACATTGAATTAAGAAAATGTGCAGCCACAAGAAAGATTTCACGTCACTTTTTGCTCTAGTGTTGCACGGCTGGAAGTGATTAAAGAAATTGAAAGGCAACTTTTTGTAGTATAAAATATAGTAGAAATAATACTTAAAAGAAAGAAGCATTCAAAGCTTATCATGTGAGTAAAATTCATTGACTGAAGTATAAAAAAAAAATGGAAAACAAATGAAAACCGATCAGCCAAGAATTTTCATGCCACTTTTGGCTGGTGGTGTGCTGTTCGGTCATGCATCAAAAAGACAATAATTAAAATCAGATTTTATGACATCAAATATAATATAAACAATATATAAAAGAAGAGAAAATTCAATGTATTACATGGAATGAATTCTTATTGGCTGGAGACTTTAAATGATAATGGAAAATAAGTCAAGGAACGGCAGCAAAAGAAAGCCTTACCACCGTTCCTTTATGCTGCCAAATTCTTCAACAATTAAATGCATTTAAGACTTGAAATGATGAGAAGAATTAGATAAGAAGCTAAGTGGTTGAGTATTATTGGATGTCTTGTATATATGGAAAAATAAAATAGCAAAAACCTCGGCAAGACACCTCCTTCATCACCGAACTTGCCATCTTACGAGAACCAGAAAATTGTCTCGGTTGTGTGCTTTGTTTTAGCTATCGTGCAACCAAGAAAAATTCAATAAAAATCCTACTAGGATATCTAACCATCTAAGCCTTCACCATAATCCTTCATCCATCAATGAAACCATTAAAGGAACAAGAAACTAAGGGCTGGAAGTGAAACAGAAATCTGTTCTGTTTTGAAAGCTACAATCGGTCAAGGTAATCTCAATGACCTCCATAGTTTCTTAATATTACATGGTATATTTTTATGTTTCTAAGTATGAGAAGCATGATTTAAGTATTAATTTTAGTTAAGTTCAATTAAATCATGGAGTTAGCATAAATCTAGATCTTGAAATAGATTTAGAAAAAAAAACAAGGAATTAAGCAAAAGAAAATGGTATAATGATGATGATGAAAGGAAATTATGGAATATAAAAGAATAAAAGAAGAAGCTTGGAAAGGTTGAAAAGAGAATCTTGGCTAGTAAATGAACCCTCGGTTGGACATGGAATAAATGAAGACTTAAAGACTCCATGCAAGAAAATACCAAGAGTGGTTCACGTAGACAAGGAGAATTAAATGAGGACCAAGAAAATGGAAAAAAAAATTAGAAAGTCAATAAAAATGGCCAAGGATGGTATTCGGCCATGACAATTGGAGGCACAATGATATGTTGAAAATTGAGGATTTTGGTAGAGAATAATTCTAGAAATTATAAGAAATCGGTTGGTGAAATTAAAACCGAGAAAGAAGCTAGAATGAGCAAGTTGAGTTTTAGCACCAGTATAATTTATACTGGTTATACTTGTGTCAGAATATTAGTGGCTACATTTTATGAATACTAGTAGTTTAAAAATAAGAGGGAAAATATTAATAATTTTTGATAAAATTATTTTGCAGCCGGAGTTGACGGAATTCGATAAACGTAACCGAGAAGCTCGACTTCATAAAACTGGTAAGGAGGCAGTGTGTGAGTTGTGGTGATATAATGAATTACATGTTTTCTTGAGTTAAATGTTATGAGTATATTGAATGCAAGAATTGGGTTGAAAACATGCAAAATCTGTGGTTGAAAAGCTGGTTTATATACTGTGAGTTGTGTGCAGGAGGTTAAGAATCCACAGCCGTTATGCTGTCGGAAAATTTCCAAAAGTATTCTAAAATATTATAAAATATTTTAGATGCATGAAATGATTTAAATGGGAAATTTTGAATATAATTTGCACCAACTTTCCATAAATTGGAAATTATGAGAAAGTAAATATTCATGTTTTATATTTTCATTAAAGTGAGAAACTAATTATGTTTTATATGATGTTAAATATTCAAAATGAATATTTATTTGTGTTCTCACTTAATACATGAATATTTACCGACTGATTTACGGTATGTGTAAATGAGAAATAAATACCTTTTTGGAAATAATTATTTAAATAAATGATTTAATTCATTTGATTTCCTTAAAGGTATTTTTATGAGAAAATGAATGATTTTATACCTTTATGGAATTAAGTGATGATTTTATTTATTTTATAAATTCCATAAAGGTGATGATATATGAAAATGTGAGAGCCTTATGGATAAACATGAAATATTTCAAATTACTTTGAATAAGATCCATAAAGGCTATGGTACGGTTTTTGTACTGCTTTGAGACTTAGGCCTTGAGTTTCATGCATCATATTATTACTGTTACTGTCACGTGGCTGATTGACCCGCCAGTCGTCAGCGTCCCGGATGTCCCCTGGCAAGTGTACACCGAGGACACCCTATAGATCATGGCCATAGATCTCACTGTATACTGTTACTGTGTCCCTTCGGGGATGATTACTGTGTCCCTTAGTGGACGATGATAGCATGATTTAATTGTAGGGTGATGCCTAGTCTCAACTCACTGACTACTGTTTATTGAAGGGATTTACTGAATTTTGTTTTACTGTACTGCACTGTGAATTACTGTTTACTGAATTGAACCGTACCGAAATACTGTTTTACTGAACTGTACTGCATTGGGAAATACTGTTTACTGAACTGGTAGCTACTGATTTCTATTTACTGAACTAGTAGCTACTGATTTTGGTTTATGTGAAATCTACTGATTTCTGTTTACTGAATTGAATTATATGGAATACTGTTTATTGAACTGAAAGGAAATTTACTGTTATAGAGAAAGAATACTTTTGAAAATTATTTCTAAAATAGGAATAATTACTGAACTATTATCCAGTGATTTGGATATTTATAAGCTACTATACTGAAAAAAAAACTGTTTACCGTAACTACTGTTTTACCACTGTACTGTCACGTGTTTTGAACTGTTACTAAAGTGGTGGAAATTAAATGATTTATTCCATTTAGATTTATGGAAAAAAAATATTTTCCTGCATATAGATTTCATTATATCAAGCAGCATACGACTCCTTTACTGAGTATGTGGTTCGCTCACCCCTTACTTTCAAATTTTCCAGATTAATCCAGAGGATTATTTGATGGCTTCCTCAGTTAAATATAGCTACGAGTAGCCTACTGGGACAATAGCATGGAAATTTAAAGGTACAATCACTTCTCTTATATATTCAGACACTTGTATACAATACTACATTATTGAAAAATAGAAATAGGGGATGTAATATATAAGGAATATTGTAAATATGCATATTTTGAATTTACTAAATAAATAAATGTTTGCCATTTATTACTATTACTGTTACTGATCACGTGTTAAAGGCATCACAGACAGCTCAACCGATAAAATTGTGTTAAATATGAGTAAATACAGTGTAATATTGTACACTCAAACTGTTACAAGATAGCTAAATATCAAGTATGCATATAATTCCCTTACTGAGCCGTGGTTTGCTCACCTCTTAATTTTAACATTTCAGGTTTTTCGAAGACTGAGAGTCTAACACTTAAAGGATTTCAGTTGCGCATTTGGGGACGATGCGACAGCTCGACTTATGACATGAGGTATGATCATTTATTTTCTGTATTTAGACATTCACAGTACTACTTTCTTATGAAGTAAGATAGGGGATGTGATTCATATGGTAAATTTTTATGAAATTGTTTATATGTAAAAGAAAAAGTAAAGTATCGCAGACAGTCTAACCATATAAGATGTATAGAATTAGGTGAAAAATAGGGTCACGGGCTGTGACAAAAGGGGTGTATAAATAGAACAAGGTGAAATTGTGTTTTTATGGGTTTTGGCCAGCCATGGTTCATGATGAATGCATGCATTTTGTTGCATGAAATTGGTAGGAAATGAAAGCTGGAAAAGGTTTAAGTAACATAGAAACAATAGCTTGAAGAAATGATTGAAAAATCAAGAAAATTGATAAGTGGGGGTAAGATTCTGACTTTATAATCCCTAATTGTTGAATATGAATATGAAACTATAATGATTTGAGTTGAATTGCTATGAGGTTGGCTTGGCATGATTGGATTTTGGTTTGCTATTCAAATCTGAAAATCTATGTTTTGTGTTGGGTTGCAATTAAAACATTCAGTTTAATTGTTATATAAGGATAAAAATTCTGGAAAAATTATGATTAATAGCCCTTTAAGTTAAAAGAAAGTCGGTTTTGGAATTTCTTGATTTGGATTTCTATAACTTGAGATATGTACAAATGAGTGCAGGATACTCTGTTCAGAAACGTGAATCATGGGTCTGACTTTGAAAAATTGTATAAAATAGCCTACAATGAATTAGGTTGCAAGTCTTACATTTCTAGAAAGCTAATTACGTTAGGATTGTAATGGTTCTGGGTTTGCACCAATTGGATATGTGTATAATTAAATATGAAGTATATTCTGCAAGTAGGTCAGTGTAACCCTGTGCTTGAATACTGCTGGAGGATAGTGCAACTTTGGAAAATTGCTAATGTTGATATAGGAAGAATTAAATCATGAACCTTACATTTCTAGATAGGGAAATGAGTTAGCTTTCATCTAGTTTTGGAATTTGTGGATTTGGAATTATGTAGCTTAAGCTATGTACATATGAATGCAAGATACTCACTGCAAGGTACAAACAACCTAGTGTCAACTTTAAAAATTTGTAGAAAATAATTCAGATGGAGTTTGGTTGCAAACTTTACATTTTCAGAAAGGTAAATGCGTCAGGATTGATAGGGTTTTGGTTTTGTACAAATTGAATATTCCTACAATTAGTAATCCAAATTTTAATAAACAGAGCTCAGGAAACTATCCTACCTGATGTGCCAGATTTGGACCAAAGTTGGAGAAAGTATTGGAAATGACACAAGATGAATTAAGAAGTAAGGCTTTGTAACGTTTTGTTTAGAGTCTAAGTACATATATATATATATATATATATATATATATATACACATGTCTAAATGCATATGCTCATGCATAATGTATATGTCACGCCCGATCTTTCTTAATATCTTACGGAAGCCTAAATTGCGGAATTAATTTTTTTTTTATATCACTATTCATTTGTAGGTGAATATGTAGGCCAATCTCAATTTCATATAACTCCCTTGATATATCTAGGCACATCTACCAACATACATAATGACAATTCAAAAAGTATATTGATCGTCATATTCCAATAATATATAATCTAGCTTACATCCCAGACTCATCACATAAGTATATATATATACAATCAAAAGAATTCCAATACACTGTGCCATCATCCATCTCTATCTATACAAACCGCTGGGAGCCATATACCTTAGATTGTGCAGGGAAGTCCACTCTCAAGAAGCTTCCCAAGCCAAAAAGAACAGTCGCTGTATCGATCACTCTGAAAGGGAGGGGAAAGAAGAGGGGAGTGAGTCATAAACTCAGTAAGTAACAACAATAAGCAACTAATTATACCAAGCATCCCTCATTTATGAAAGCTAATTCAAATCACTTTTAAATAAATCAAATCAATTATGCTGCATCAAACTTAAAACACATTATGGAACTTAATAGCAATTCATAATCAAATATGGAGTCCCATCATTAGACTAGAAGTCTTAATATCAAACCATACTTAAAGTATGCAATGAAGTCAATAAAACAAATCATAGTACCAAGAGAGTTCACAGAGTATCAGTCGATGTTACTTAGAGCGAACAAACCCACGGTAGCTAACCGTAGCAAACTCCCATAAAGGGCGCTGCCTATGCATAAACCAATCAAACCCCGGCTCATTGCGCATATGAAACCGGGACCTGTCCAAACGTAATATACAGGACAAGCCAAACGTCTCCGAGGCTAATGCTCGAGAAACAGTGCTCTAAGTCAATCAAATGTGTCTACAAAGTTCTCAAGGTACAATGCCCTGAGGTCTTAATACCTCGGGTCTAAAACAAATATCCGGTAGTCTTAAAACAAATCTCATTCTTCCCTGACCTCATAGCGATCATTGTAGTTTATAAGGAAGTAATTCAACAAACAAGACTCACAAGGCATTTAAAAACATTAACAAGGTTACAACACAAAGTATAAAATCATATTAAGTCAGAATTTAATTTGAACCTTTAAAACATTTAAAATATTTCTTGTGCATATAATACGCGCAAACAATACATTTCTTGTGAGCCCATCACTTGTTTACAAACCATTCTAGTAAAGCAAAATCAACAGTCAAGGGAAGACATCTCATATGCAGCATTCATTTGGTTTCAATTGCCAAATTCCAAGAGTTTATAGCATTAAGCAAATTGGATGCAAGTAGTCACTTAGGGTTACTTACCGTACTTCCTTAGCTTCTGAATCAGTTCTCGTACTTCCTTAGCTTCTGAATCAGTTCTCCCTCGCCTACCAAGTCTTGGAGTATCGATTGATTTTGGGTCTATCTTAGTCCTTAGGACAACCCTCTACATAACAAATGGTAGATTGAATCAATCTCTATACATCCATCGATCTTAGTATTTCAAATCATAAGCTAACATTAAACATTGTATAATTCAACAAGAAACAATACTTGGCTGTGTTTCCAGAGTTATTTCAAACGTTACTAGCACCGTTTATTGTCTTTTCGTTCATTTGAACTACTTATGACCCATTTGGTCTATTTCTGTCCTTTAAGGTTTCGGACCTTATGGTATTGTGCTAGCCTTAGGTATAAATTTCAGAACTTGGTTGTCAAACCGACATTTTTATATCACTTCTAACTCAAATCCCTATTTATACATATAAGGCTCATTTTCTAATTCATTTTGTGCCATTTCCCATAAATTTTTAGACCTTGATCCAAATCTGTCACAGTAGGCAGGAAATTTCCTGACCTGTGTACAGTAAAATGCCTACTACTAACTATAGGGATATGAGATCTTTACAAACTCAATACCATGTCAATCATGACTCATTTATCTTTCTGAACATGTAAAGTTTGCAGTCATATTTGATCAGGGCAATTTTCTATGAACATTTAAAGTTTACATTAAAAATCTGTCCCCAGCAGTGAGTATCCTACATGCATTCATACATATCTTAAGCCATGAAGTTCCAAATCTGGAAATTCCAAAACTAGATGAAAGTTGACTCATTTCCCTATTTAGAAATGTAAGATTCATAATTTAACTCTTCATATATCAACACCAGAAATTTCCCAAAGTTTCAGTGTGTTCAACAGTTTCCTGACACAGTAAGCACTGACCAATATGCACCAACTGTCTCATATCTGGTTATAGGAGTATACAAATGATGCAAACCCAGAACCATCATGCTCCTAACTTAAATACCCTTTCTAGACATGTAAGGCTCACAACCTAATTCAATTTAGGCCATTTGCTATGATTTTTCAAAGTTAGGACTGTGATTCACGTTTCTGGACAGGACACCCTGCACTCATTTGTGCATAACTCAAACTACAGAAGTCCAATTCAAGAAATTCCAAAACTGACTTTCTTGTAACTTAAAGGGCCATAATTCATAATTTTTTCAGAATTTTTCTCCATACAGAACTATTAAACTGCTCTTTTTAATTTTCCAGCCAGACAGAACAGCAAATTCCAGATTCACACCAAGTCAGAATTTCAGTTTATCTTTATCTAACAATTGTCATTTGATTTAATTCATCACAATTGCATTTTCATGCATAATAATCAAATAGTATAAAGTTAGAATATTACCCACTTACCAAATTGCAACAGTTAGTTTCTTCAACCCAAGAGCCATATCGAAACTATCCTTACCCCTGCTGTGAAACTAAGGATCCTCCTTCCTTCAATGCTATGGTTTCAACTTTTAAAGCTGGAAACCTGCTTAACCGAGAGCTAATTTCCAGGCTCATCTTGTGTTCTTTTTTTCTATACAAAATCTCCAACATGCAAACACATAAGTTTACAATCTGAAATGGTTTACACCTTAGGAGTTCAAAGAACATTCTCTTCTTACCTCTTCTCTTATGAAACCATAACTCAGGTCTCCCTTCTCTTGGTTTCTCCTTCAGCCGAATGGTAACAGCCACATGCAAAGCTCTTTTGTGATTTTCTATTAATCCTAACCAACAACCATAGAAACATCAAAATTTCTAATTTTCTTTCTAAAACCGAATCTGTCTTGCTTCTGCTACAATCAAATTTAATTCAATTCAAAGCTTAATCCATATCATCTATTCATAAAATAAGTGAATACTACAAATAAGATCAAGCAAAACATCACCCAACAACTTACCTAGTTCAACCGAACAGCACAGCCCCTAAACCCATTTTAATTTCTTCACGTCAAATTTTGCTCTTCAAAACCCATTTGGTTTTTCCTCCTTCCAGCCCTCTAATCCTAGGTTTAAAGTGATCTTGATGTGAGGAAGGTGGTTTGTGAAGGATATTGGATGAGTGGCTGAAGAAAATATGAGACTTGGTATAGCTCATGTGAAGCCTTTTGGAGGAGAAGGAGCAATTCGTGCAACAGACCAGTAAGGAGAAGAGGAGGTTGGTTTTACTGCTTTTGAAGACAGATATATAACTCTTTTTAATAAAATTTTTAACGTACAAAAATCCACCTTAAGTTAATTTATTTACCCCTTAAAAATCAATTTATTTCACTTAGGCCACACATAACTGTTATTATTTATAAACTCAGATTTTTTTTTTCAACCAGTCTATTAGTATCTAAAATTAGATTTACAGATATTTAATTCTAAAACGAGAGAATTCACGGTTATCACATCCTCCCTACCTTTAAAGAATTTGGTCCTCCAAATTTGAGTACCGTTACTTCAAAACAAGTGAGGATACCTCTCCTTCATTAGATTCTCTACTTCCCAGGTGGCTTCTTCCTTCGAATGCCTTTGCCACAATACCTTCACTAGTGGAATAGTTTTGGATCTTAGCACCTTCTCCTTGCGATCTAAGATCCTGACAGGCTTCTCTTCATATGTGAGATCATCCCGAATATCTAACTCTCCATAATCTACCACGTGAGAAGGATCCAGGTGGTATTTCCTTAACATTGACACGTGAAACACGTTGTGCACACCCGCTAGCTGTGGTGGTAGAGCCAACCTGTATGCCACTTCACCTACCTTCTCTAAAATCTCGAATGGTCCCACATACCTCGGGCTAAGTTTGCCTTTCTTCCCGAATCTCATAATGCCCTTCGAAGGAGAAACTTTCAAAAATACCGAATCACCAACTTCAAACTCCAAACGTCTCCTCCGATTATCGGCATATGACTTCTGCCTACTCTGGGCAGTCTTAAGTCTATCACGAATAAGCTTTATTCTGTCCGAAGCTTGCTGAACCAGGTCAGGTGCAAACAATTTTCTGTCTCCCACTTCTTCCCATCCAACTGGAGACCGACACTTTCTCCCGTACAGTGCTTCATATGGGGCCATCCCTATACTCGAGTGGAAGCTATTGTTGTATGCAAATTCTGCTAATGGCAAGTGTTCATCCCAAGAGCCTTTGTAATCAAGTGCACACGCTCTCAACATGTCCTCGAGAGTTTGAATGGTTCTCTCGGACTGACCATCAGTCTGAGGATGGTAAGCGGTGCTTAAGTGTAACCGAGTTCCCATTGCTTCTTGAAACTTCTCCCAAAATCTAGAAGTGAATCGGGGATCTCGATCAGATACAATGCTCACTGGGACACCATGTAACCGAACAATTTCCCGAACATAGAGATTGGCCAAGGCACTGAGTGAATCTGTAGCCTTCATGGCTAAAAAGTGAGCTGATTTGGTTAGTCTATCCACTATCACCCAAATGGCATCATGCTGTCTCTTAGTCCTTGGAAGACCTAGCACGAAGTCCATGGTGATGTGCTCCCATTTCCAGCTCGAAATAGACAATGGTTGAAGCAACCCCACGGGCCTTTGATGTTCAACCTTCACCTGCTGACAGACTAGACATTTTGCAACAAAATCGGCAATATCTTTCTTCATTCCAGACCAATAGTATAAGCTACGCAGGTTCTGGTACATTTTGGTACTACCAGGGTGCATAGCATATTTCGAGCTATGAGCTTCCTCCAAAATCAACTTCTTTAACTCTGAATCATTCGGAACATACATTCGGCCCTTATACCTTAAAATGCCATCATTGCCGAACCTAAACTCTGTCTCTTCATTTTGGTTCCCTTCATTTCCACAAACAATCTCTTTCAATCGAGGATCCTCTTTTTGCTTTTGACGGATTCGATCAATCAATTCAGGCTCTAACCTCATACTGGCCATCATACAACCCTCTCCAACGGGTTCTATATCTAATCTCAAGTCTGCAAATTGCTGTAGCATACACCATTCCTGAACCATCAACATCGAGACCATAGCAGTGCCTTTCCTACTCAACGCATCTGCTACAACATTAGCCTTGCTTGGATGGTAAAGAATTTCACAGTCGTAGTCCTTCAACAACTCCATCCATCTCCGCTGCCGCATATTCAATTCTTTTTGGGAGAATAAGTACTTCAGACTTTTATGATCTGTAAAAATCTGAAATGTTTCCCCATAGAGATAATGGCGCCAAATCTTGAGTGCGAACACTACGGCAGCAAGCTCTAGGTCGTGTGTCGGATAATTCTTCTTATGGTCCTTCAACTGACGAGAACCATAAGCTATTACCTTCCCGTGCTGCATTAAGACACACCCTAATCCTTGATACGAAGCATCACTGTAGATAGCAAAACCTCCTGACCCACTAGGAATAGTTAGTATTGGAGCATAGGTAAGCCGCCTCTTCAACTCCTGAAAGCTATTTTCACATGCCTCATTCCAATCAAAGTTCACTCCTTTCCGAGTGAGTCGATGCAGTGGGATAGCAATCTTGGAGAAACCTTCTACAAATTTCCTGTAATAACCTGCTAAACCCAAGAAACTTCGAACGTCTGTTACAGTCTGAGGCCTTCCCCACTTCACAATAGCTTCAATCTTGGATGGATCTACTGACACCCCGTCCTTTGACACAATATGCCCCAGAAAAGCAATCTGATCCAACCAGAAGTCACATTTACTGAGCTTAGCATACAACTCCTTGTCTCTAAGGACTTGGAGCACTGTTCGTAAATGCTGTTCGTGCTCGTCTTTTGACTTGGAGTATACCAGGATGTCGTCTATGAAGACAATCACAAATAAGTCTAAGAAAGGCTTGAACACCTCATTCATTAAGCTCATGAAAGCCGCTGGTGCATTTGTCAAGCCAAATGGCATCACTAGAAATTCATAATGGCCATATGTAGTCCGAAAGGCCGTCTTAGAAACATCATCCTCTCGAATCCTCAGTTGATGATAGCCGGATCGAAGGTCTATTTTAGAAAACACCGTAGCACCCTTTAACTTATCGAATAGATCATCAATCCTCGGTAATGGGTACTTGTTCCTAACTGTTTCCTTGTTGAGTAATCTGTAATCAATACACAGTCTTAGACTCCCATCCTTCTTTCTAACAAACAACACCGGTGCACCCCAGGGAGATACGCTCGGACGTATAAATCCCTTATCAAGTAGCTCTTGCAACTGCTTCTTTAATTCATCCAGTTCCACAAGAGCCATTCTATAAGGTGCCCTTGGTATAGGTTGAGTACCCGGGACTAAGTCGATGGTGAACTCAGTCTCTCGCTTGGGTGGTAATCCTGGCAAGTCATTAGGGAATACATCTGGAAACTCTCTGACGATTGGTATATCCTTTAATTCAGGATGTTCCTTGGAGGCATCTTCCACAAAGGCTAAATACCCTTCACAAACATCATGCATTCTTAGGTAAAATAATCAAACAAAAACAATCATCACTTATTATTACTTATCAAAAGAGATTACAACAGTTTCAGGTAGGGAGAACATCACTATTTTCTTATAACAATCTAACCAAGCATGATGTCTAGCTAGCCAATCCATTCCTAGGATTACAGCAAAATCTTTCATATTTAACAAAATCAAATCGACTAGCAGACTCCTATCTCCCACCTTAACCTCACAATCCCTATATACAATATCAGTTATATGGTTTTCCTTTAAGGAAGTGCTCACATGAAGCGGACGATCTAACCTTACAGGTTCTAATTTAATCTTGCTAGCAAAATATGGAGCAATAAAGGAATGAGTGGAACCAGAGTCTATTAAAACATAAGCTTCAAAATCAGCAATAGTAAGCTTACCTTTAACCACGGAGTCTCTTCCCTGTGCAGAAGCCTCATCCAATGCAAAGACTCGACCCTGAGCTACTGGCTTCTTGCCCTTATCCACTGCTTTACCCTTGTCACCAATCGAATGCTCAAAGGCCCTTTCTACAGTCTTGCGGTAGGGACAATCTCTGACCATATGTCCCTGTTTCCCGCAGTGGAAACAAGCTCCTGTCTCCCTATAACAAGGTTTAGTACCATGATTGCTTCCACACTTAGGACAAGTTGGACCCCTCTTAGTCTCATCCCCTTTCGGTTTGGTTCCCACTGTCTTCTGCCTCTTTTCTAGCTGCTTGCCCTTGTAGGGCTTTCTATCATCGACCCTCTTATCTTTTCCCTTATTCCTCCACTTAGACCCATATTCCTGCTGAATTAGGTCGTGTTCAAGCTCGACCATCTGAGCTCGTCTGAGAGCTTCTGCAAAATCAGTGATATCTAGCACTGCCATCTTACTCCGAATTGCGGGTTTCAATCCCGAAATGAACTTGATGGTCTTAGCTTTCTCATCCTTGGATGCTAGAAGGTCATACCGACACAAAGCTGAGAACTTTGACTCATATTCATCCACGGTGTTGGAACCCTGAGTCAATTTCAGAAAATCTGCCTGTTTCTTTCTTTAAGCAGGCTCGGGAATATACTGCTTAAAGAAGCTCTCCAGAAAAGCTTCCCATGTGATCTCCGGGTTCTGACTTGTCAACAATTTCTCAGCTGATTCCCACCAAACCTCTGCTTTCTCTCGGAACATAAATACCGCTAATCTCACTTTTTCAGTAGAACTATAGCCCATACACTTGAACAATTTCTCTAACTGTTTGACCCATTCTTTGGCTACATCCGGGTCCTTTTCACCCTTAAAAGTGGGCGGATTCATCTTCTGAAATTGTCGAAGCCTATTCATGTTCCTATCTACCTGATCTCCAACCTGTGGTGGTGGCACTAGAGGTGGTAGAGGTTGTGGGGCTACAGGTGGCTGCGGTGGTGCTGGTGGCTGTGGCGGTACAGCCGGTTGTTGCTGTGGAGCAGCCTGAGGATGTGGCACAGGAGGAGGGACTTGTGCCTGTGCCTGAGCTTGAGCTGGAGGCTGATTAGAGTTGCCTCCGAATTGTTGCGCTATGAAAGCCGCAAGATTTTGGACTGTTTGCTGTAATTCTCCCACAGTCCTCGATAACTGGCCCACTTCTGCATTAAGATCTGGGGCCCGAGGAGGCTGTGGTGGAGGCGGGGGAGTAGGAGACCTGGACCGCTCTGTAGGAAGAACTCGTTGTGGTCTACCTCTCCTCTTCATTATCACTTACTTCCTGTCACATTAACAACAATTAGTACAGTTTATATAGCAACCGCAGCTCAAAGATAGACATAGGCACAGTGCATAGGGATGTAAGCTAACTTTATCGACCTACACAGACACGAACAAACCCGCTCTGATACCAAACTGTCACGCCCGATCTTTCTTAATATCTTACGGAAGCCTAAATTGCGGAATTAATTTTTTTTATATCACTATTCATTTGTAGGTGAATATGTAGGCCAATCTCAATTTCATATAACTCCCTTGATATATCTAGGCACATCTACCAACATACATAATGACAATTCAAAAAGTATATTGATCGTCATATTCCAATAATACATAATCTAGCTTACATCCCAGACTCATCACATAAGTATATATATATACAATCAAAAGAATTCCAATACACTGTGCCATCATCCAACTCTATCTATACAAACCGCTGGGAGCCATATACCTTAGATTGTGCAGGGAAGTCCACTCTCAAGAAGCTTCCCAAGCCAAAAAGAACAGTCGCTGTATCGATCACTCTGAAAGGGAGGGGAAAGAAGAGGGGAGTGAGTCATAAACTCAGTAAGTAACAACAATAAGCAACTAATTATACCAAGCATCCCTCATTTATGAAAGCTAATTCAAATCACTTTCAAATAAATCAAATCAATTATGCTGCATCAAACTTAAAACACATTATGGAACTTAATAGCAATTCATAATCAAATATGGAGTCCCATCATTAGACTAGAAGTCTTAATATCAAACCATACTTAAAGTATGCAATGAAGTCAATAAAACAAATCATAGTACCAAGAGAGTTCACAGAGTATCAGTCGATGCTACTTAGAGCGAACAAACCCACGGTAGCTAACCGTAGCAAACTCCCATAAAGGGCGCTGCCTATGCATAGACCAATCAAACCCCGGCTCATTGCGCATATGAAACCGGGACCTGTCCAAACGTATTATACAGGACAAGCCAAACGTCTCCGAGGCTAATGCTCGAGAAACAGTGCTCTAAGTCAATCAAATGTGTCTACAAAGTTCTCAAGGTACAATGCCCTGAGGTCTTAATACCTCGGGTCTAAAACAAATATCCGGTAGTCTTAAAACAAATCTCATTCTTCCCTGACCTCATAGCGATCATTGTAGTTTATAAGGAAGTAATTCAACAAACAAGACTCACAAGGCATTTAAAAACATTAACAAGGTTACAACACAAAGTATAAAATCATATTAAGTCAGAATTTAATTTGAACCTTTAAAACATTTAAAATATTTCTTGTGCATATAATACGCGCAAACAATACATTTCTTGTGAGCCCATCACTTGTTTACAAACCATTCTAGTAAAGCAAAATCAACAGTCAAGGGAAGACATCTCATATGCAGCATTCATTTGGTTTCAATTGCCAAATTCCAAGAGTTTATAGCATTAAGCAAATTGGATGCAAGTAGTCACTTAGGGTTACTTACCGTACTTCCTTAGCTTCTGAATCAGTTCTCGTACTTCCTTAGCTTCTGAATCAGTTCTCCCTCGCCTACCAAGTCTTGGAGTATCGATTGATTTTGGGTCTATCTTAGTCCTTAGGACAACCCTCTACATAACAAATGGTAGATTGAATCAATCTCTATACATCCATCGATCTTAGTATTTCAAATCATAAGCTAACATTAAGCATTGTATAATTCAACAAGAAACAATACTTGGCTGTGTTTCCAGAGTTATTTCAAACGTTACTAGCACCATTTATTGTCTTTTCGTTCATTTGAACTACTTATGACCCATTTGGTCTATTTCTGTCCTTTAAGGTTTCGGACCTTATGGTATTGTGCTAGCCTTAGGTATAAATTTCAGAACTTGGTTGTCAAACCGACATTTTTATATCACTTCTAACTCAAATCCCTATTTATACATATAAGGCTCATTTTCTAATTCATTTTGTGCCATTTCCCATAAATTTTTAGACCTTGATCCAAATATGTCACAGTAGGCAGGAAATTTCCTGACCTGTGTACAGTAAAATGCCTACTACTAACTATAGGGATATGAGATCTTTACAAACTCAATACCATGTCAATCATGACTCATTTATCTTTCTGAACATGTAAAGTTTGCAGTCATATTTGATCAGGGCAATTTTCTATGAACATTTAAAGTTTACATTAAAAATCTGTCACCAGCAGTGAGTATCCTACATGCATTCATACATATCTTAAGCCATGAAGTTCCCAATCTGGAAATTCCAAAACTAGATGAAAGTTGACTCATTTCCCTATTTAGAAATGTAAGATTCATAATTTAACTCTTCATATATCAACACCAGAAATTTCCCAAAGTTTCAGTGTGTTCAACAGTTTCCTGACACAGTAAGCACTGACCAATATGCACCAACTGTCTCATATCTGGTTATAGGAGTATCCAAATGATGCAAACCCAGAACCATCATGCTCCTAACTTAAATACCCTTTCTAGACATGTAAGGCTCACAACCTAATTCAATTTAGGCCATTTGCTATGATTTTTCAAAGTTAGGACTGTGATTCACGTTTCTGGACAGGACACCCTGCACTCATTTGTGCATAACTCAAGCTACAGAAGTCCAATTCAAGAAATTACAAAACTGACTTTCTTGTAACTTAAAGGGCCATAATTCATAATTTTTCCAGAATTTTTCTCCATACAGAACTATTAAACTGCTCTTTTTAATTTTCTAGCCAGACAGAACAGCAAATTCCAGATTCACACCAAGTCAGAATTTCAGTTTATCTTTATCTAACAATTGTCATTTGATTTAATTCATCACAATTGCATTTTCATGCATAATAATCAAATAGTATAAAGTTAGAATATTACCCACTTACCAAATTGCAACAGTTAGTTTCTTCAACCCAAGAGCCGTATCGAAACTATCCTTACCCCTGCTGTGAAACTAAGGATCCTCCTTCCTTCAATGCTATGGTTTCAACTTTTAAAGCTGGAAACCTGCTTAATCGAGAGCTAATTTCCAGGCTCATCTTGTGTTCTTTTTTTCTATACAAAATCTCCAACATGCAAACACATAAGTTTACAATCTGAAATGGTTTACACCGTAGGAGTTCAAAGAACATTCTCTTCTTACCTCTTCTCTTATGAAACCATAACTCAGGTCTCCCTTCTCTTGGTTTCTCCTTCAGCCGAATGGTAACAGCCACATGCAAAGCTCTTTTGTGATTTTCTATTAATCCTAACCAACAACCATAGAAACATCAAAATTTCTAATTTTCTTTCTAAAACCGAATCTGTCTTGCTTCTGCTACAATCAAATTTAATTCAATTCAAAGCTTAATCCATATCATCTATTCATAAAATAAGTGAATACTACAAATAAGATCAAGCAAAACATCACCCAACAACTTACCTAGTTCAACCGAACAGCACAGCCCCTAAACCCATTTTAATTTCTTCACGTCAAATTCTGCTCTTCAAAACCCATTTGGTTTTTCCTCCTTCCAGCCCTCTAATCCTAGGTTTAAAGTGATCTTGATGTGTGGAAGGTGGTTTGTGAAGGATATTGGATGAGTGGCTGAAGAAAATATGAGACTTGGTATAGCTCACGTGAAGCCTTTTGGAGGAGAAGGAGCAATTCGTGCAACAGACCAGTAAGGAGAAGAGGAGGTTGGTTTTACTGCTTTTGAAGACAGATATATAACTCTTTTTAATAAAATTTTTAACGTACAAAAATCCACCTTAAGTTAATTTATTTACCCCTTAAAAATCAATTTATTTCACTTAGGCCACACATAACTGTTATTATTTATAAACTCAGATTTTTTTTTCAACCAGTCTATTAGTATCTAAAATTAGATTTACAGATATTTAATTCTAAAACGAGAGAATTCACGGTTATCACAGTATATTTGTACGAAAAAAGAAAAAATGGGATGAGCATAGATAAACAAATATATATCTATAATATATATATATATTGGAATATACATATAGATATAAACACAAAGATGCTTAAAACATATATATATATGTATATAAGGACTCGTACCATGGGTACGTCGTAATTGACGGTAAGGAGGTAGCTTTAAATTAATAGTTACTCGAAATTAATAGCGTTTAAGGTCCTTATTTTAAGTACGTGATTAAGCACGATGATGTGAACTTATCGAAATGTTAATAGATTATGTGTAGCGAAGTGGAACAGTGTAGAGGTTTGAGTACTGACTCGGAAGCGCGAGGAGGATAATTACTAAGCCTCGAGGTGAGTGGGTTAAATAAGCCTTGCTAGTATCATCTCGTAAGAGATGAATAAATTCTTATTAAAATACTTATCTAAATCCACATTAAGTTTGGCGGATACTACGGGTAAGACTATAAGAGTAAGTACAGTAAAAATACAAATTTGGACATAATGTGATCGTGAATAGTAGTTGGTTGAAAAGGAATCTTGCTTGTGACTTGTGTGTTATACGTTGTGGATTGTTTGTGTTTACGATGTATATAAATTGTATAATTGTTTGGTGGTTGCATTATGAAGAATGCATATGAATTAATTAAGTCTCACCGAGTGAGGCTATTAACATATTGTGATAAATTGAGAATGTATATGTGATTTGTGTGTGGTATATATAACTCCCAATGTTGAATCTATGGGCCTCGATTAGTACCTAATCGTGTTGTCGAAAACTAGGAGAAAGCTAACTCGAGTAAAAACTTGATCTTTGTACCGTGTGAGCCACCTCTAGAGAACTCAAGGGACCTACGTGCTACATAGATTCTTCGGAAACTATGGGAGCCATCTCTAGAATCCTTTGGGAGCCACCTCTAGAATCCTTTGAGAGCTAAGTGCTGCACGAGTTCCGATGAGATAGTAGAAAGTATGTGTCATAAAGGCCAACCCGAGTAAAAACTCGATCTTTGTACCGTGTGAGCCACCTCTTGTCACGACCCGAAGGCCGTGATGTACACTTATCAATCCATTTACTATTTAACAAATTTACGAACTAGATTTTTCTTTTCACTTTAAAGTTTGCATTCGGTGTCAGTGTCCTCTTTAAACTAACTTCACGCTCTTAACTTGATTTGTATTCATTATTTAATTGTCATTTCTTAAGATTATTCGACTTAATATTTTTGTTTTCAATATTAGGCCATTAAAAGAAAAACGTCGAAAACTCCCCCTTATATAAAATCGACTTTCCCCAGCTAATTAACCTGCAATAAATTCAACTAATTCCAGCCACATATCTCAGTCCAAAGTTTCGCAGTTCATTTCACTATATACTACACATACTTCCAAAATCAACAATTATATATAAGAGACAATTTACAGCTCAAGATCATCACAGTTCACTTCTCGGATCGTACTCGATAATCATAAAAGCCTAGAATAATCTAGGACGATCCTAAGTTACATCCCAAAAGCAACTCCATAAGCATGTACTGTGCCAATTTAAATGTCATACATGGATAACAAAATAATCATTGTTATACCTCAAGTGCAACAAAAACAGCACTTGGAGGATTCAGACCGGTATAGCTACTCAATATAGTCCCCGAGGCTTCACACCCAAACTCCAAGTGGGAGCCTAACTCGTATGATCTGCGATGTTGTTAATAAGGGGTGAGCAAAACCACGGCTCAGTAAGTAGCTTAAGTAAATGCATGTTAGTCTCATGTCGTTCTACATGCACGTGTAGAAAACAATGCTGAAGTAATAAGCAAACTCGGTATTTAAGCATGATCATAAACCAAACACTTCTTTATGCATTTCGGTTATAGAACGCTTTCAATATGTACTTAATTAAAACAAAACTCACTATGCAGTTCATTTAAATAAGTTCGCTATGCATTCGATTGAACTCAGTATGTTATGCATTTCAAATAAACTATCAATATAATTCGATAAGTCAATCGGTAATCACTTTGATAAAACAATCAATAAGCATTCGATAAACGATCAATAAGTATTGCAATCATTTCGATCAATATGGATTTTCAAGAATCCATTAGTCACAAATCAAGAAAATCGATAACGATTAGGCATAACGCCTCCGTTCACTAAAAGCAGTATTAGAAATGAAACAATAGTAAGTAGAGTTTAGGCAATGATCCTCAATCAATCAATCAATCGATATCCATCCTAGCTAGCGATGGAAGGTGTCGCAAGCAACACTAAATCTATGGCCATAGAACGATATCCAGTCTCGCTGATCAGTCGAGAGCTGGAACTTGCCTGCTGGTTTTCCAGACAAGTATCAGTCTACCTAGAGCACTAGGCTCGATAGGTACAATACGATAGTCTAGAGCACAAAGCTCAATAGACGGGAAATAAGGCCTAGAGCTAAGCTCGATAGGCTATAAATGACCCAAAGGTCATAGGACATGCCTGTACTCAAAAACAGTTTGAAATCAATTTCCTCGTGTAGCACTCGGCTTCCACGGATTCCAATTCACTATTAAATCAGTTTTGAGTTCGAAATACAAAGAACTTTTTGATTTCTTTCAAATATTGGTTCAAACCAAGACTTTGCAAAATATAAAATCTGATGCAAGTCATTAAAAACATAAACATTAAGTAATTAAACTCAAAACATGCTATACATAAATGCATGTATGCATCGGTTCATTTCACTTAACATATACGCTTGGCTGGCCACGACACGCAAAGCAGAAATCAAGTTTTCAATCCAGCTCAAGTATAAACGAGTTTATAGAATTAAACCATTCCTACGAGATGGTGCTAACAAACTTTACTTAACCCACTTACCTCGAAGCTCAAAATTCCCTTCTCGTGCTTCCGAGTCTGTTCTCAAGTCCTTGCACCGTTCCGATTCACTACAAATACAATTCATTTCCCATCTCAATAACTCATTGCTGTCTGACCAATTTATATTCTAAACCACGTCTTACCTAATCGAAATTGACTAAGTTCATTTCTATGCCCACTTTAACTCTTCGCTACCGTTACATTCCGTGTGTGTGCACATATATATATATATGTATGTACACATATATATTGAAAATTATAAAGGTGTACAGTATATACTTATATCCACACAAGTAAATCTCAACCGCGTATGTAAGATCTCATTATTGAAAGGCGTGTTTAGTTGCATTTCATATAATTTTATTTTCGCTAGATATTCCAACTTGAATCCTATACTAGGGATTTATCTCTCTTTATTTCCACAATAGTGCCTTATATATATTTACATATTTTTTTTTCCATCAACCTTAACCCATGATACAGATTTTTTTGTCCAATACAATACCTCCAACAATTCTTAAACCTACTAATTCATATTGTACATATATCTATATATGTATATATGTTTTTATCCACAAGTTCATGAATTCTCAAAGGTGGCACTATATATATATATATATATATATATACACACATGATTTGGACGTGTACCCATCACTCTTAAATATTTCCTCTACACCAATTTGAAGTTCACTATATATTATCACTATGAATTTTATAGATTGAACCAAATATGAAATTCTCACCTTGTATCCACATCAATTTTCAGCACCAAAATTTCAACCGCTTCTTGCCCTTGAGTAGTCCTTAAACTCAACGTATGATAGCACTAGACTACCATTGTGACCAGCTTCAACAAACCATCATTCCCCACTGTTTCAGTCTCCTAAACCAGTGCTAAAATGAGCCTTGGACAGTACCTTACATGCCACAAAAATAGCCCTTCAAATATACTACCATATGTCTAAATTTTATGCATATTCATTTTAATGTATATATATTTCAAACTCAAATATAAAAGAAAAGAGCCTTACCCTCTCAAGGCCTTGTATGAGCTGCTCTTTTCTTGCTTTCCTTCTTTCCTTCTTCTTTGATCGGGTTTTCTTTGTTTTCTGTTTGGCAGAAGCTAAGCTTCTGCCCTTTTCTTTTCGGTGCAGACCTGCTCACATTTCCTTTGCCATTATCCCACTGAATATCACCTTGAAATGGCACCATTTTCAGACTTTGTATAGCCTTCGCAGACCACAATTTTCAAGGCATTATTTCCGGCCTTAGACAACCGCATAAAGACCCTTGTTTCAGCCCTTTATTTGGCCCTTAAATCAAAGGTCCAAACTCTGTTTGAACCACCAAGATCAGCCATCGTTTCTTCTACATTTCAGACCTTTAATGTACTATCTAAATGGCCTGAGAATCCAGCCTTCAAGGATCTCGATTGTAGCTTACCAAACCAATCATAACCCCTTCTGTTATTGTCCTAAACCGAGAATAAAGCCCCCTTTTCTCCAAATCTTTAGCGGTTCTTGATTTCAGCTGTCTGGGTTCAACACCCCTTTACACAGCTTATTAAAACATCCAAAAAGCCTTGCCCAAGCAGCCTTGTTTTCACGTGTCACTACCCTTGTTTCCCAACCTTCAATACAGCATTTCAGCCCTTGGGAAAACCACTTACAACAGCTCCAACAGTGGATCCTTTCACACCTATTTTCTGTTATCGAAGTCAGTTTTCTTTCCTCCATTTTTTTTTTTGCACACAAGTCAGCCCCTGCTTCAGCTATATTTCAGCCTTAAATTCCAACAAGGACCATAGTCTAAATTAACCACTTAACAGTATTAAAGTCAAGCAAAACAAACCTGCAGCAGCTCCTACAAGTGGCGTTCCATGCTGAGTGTTTTGGTTCCTTCTTCCCTCGCGTGAGACTGCTGCATTCTCCACTGCTTTGTCCTCACCTAGCTGCTCCTTTCTTCTATATTTCTGGTCATCAACACAGCCTTGCTCAACCACCGTAGATGGCCCTAAACCGCCATTGCCCAAGGTTGAATGCAACCCTTATTTTATGCCTACCACAGCCTCGACTTAGCTTTTGAAACCAGTCAAGATTCCAGCCTACTCAACCACCGATCTACCCCGCAAGGTCATGTTTTCTTGCTGTGTTTGGGTCCTTCTTCCTCCCGTGGCACTGTTGCATTTTTCAGACCTGATCCAGGTATTCTTCTACCTCTGTCTCGCGTCACCTTTCGCTGCCTTTACTGCTCGGTCGCTTCACTCTATAGCTGCAGCTTTGGTCTTTCTCTTCTCTCGGCCTCAACTCCCCTTTCCTTAGTTGCTGCAGTAATTTCCTCCTTTTTCCTCTTTCTCTCTGTCTCAGCTTATGTTTCCAAAGAAAGAGCAAAGCCCTGCAGCTTATTCCTTCCTCGCCTGATCTGCCATAGTTCTTTCCCATTTCGATTTCTTTCCTCTCGCACGATCTCTCTCTCCCTCTCATTTTTGGGTCTTCCTTCTGATCCCAGCACCTCACTGCTTCTTCATTCCATTCATTTCTTTTCGCTTCATTTTCTGCTGCATTTCGCCCTCTTAATAATCTCTCCTTTTTATCAGTTCTCTCTCTCGATTCCAATGGCTGCAGCTCTCTCTTTTTCTTTTCCTTGCAGAGGACCAAGCCTCTATTTGAAATCTACAACTGCTCCCACGTTAGTGGGAGTAGTTGCTGCCGCTGGTTGGCTTCCTTAAGAAGCCAATCAGCTATAAAATAATATAATATTTATATTATATTTCTATATTACTTATTTATCTTATCTCTTTTTTTTTTGTTATCTATTTATTTATTTAATATTTGTATACCATAGTAAAAGATATATTTATATTTCCTTTATTTTAAATGTATATACATATATTATTATCCTTAATATATATGTGCTTTCCCTTATTTTTCATATATATATATATATATATATATTATTCACATACATGTATTTCACATTTAATTTAATATATTTGTATCCTTTATTTAAATTAATAAATATTTATTTATTTATTCTTTAAATTATTTAAATCAGTTACAATATCTTCACTTAAGTTTTGTAGTGCATTTATATATTCACTAACTTGTTTATTAATGTACAACTTATCTATTTATTTTCTTTATTAAATTAATATATGTATAGGATTTATTTATATAAATCCAATACATATATGTTAGTCATTTATTGTTAACTGCACTAACTCTTTGATTTCATTACTTAAGCTAATACAGAATTACATAAAACATTTGGATACTTAGCTCATTTAATGTCTTTTATTTATTTACAAAATTGGTACTGAATTTGCAGTCTTCACACCTCTAGAGAACTCAAGGGACCTATGTGCTACATAGATTCTTCGGAAACTATGGGAGCCACCTCTAGAATCCTTTGAGAGCTAAGTGCTACACGTGTTTTGATGAAATATGAGGAATCATAGGTTATTGTGACAATAAATAAATGACTGTGATTTGTGAATGTGGCGAATATTATTAGATGAAATAGGTCTTATACATAAGATAGAGAATGTGAATAATGATTGAATTATATTTGCATTATGCTATAGAATTATGTGTTATTTGAATGTTTGTTTTCCTTCACACTTAAACATACCGATAAAAAGGGGATAAAAAGAATGATACTTCGTGAGTTTAAGAAAGGAAGGAAAGCACGAATGAGCTTATGCAATCTGTGTACATACAAATTGGTATCTAACTCTAATATAACGCATACATGCTATTTTATAGAAGTCATGCATGTATGATCGTGTTTTACGATATGAGCCTAGTATGTACTTATTTAAACTACTTACTGAGCCGTGGATTTGCTCACCCCTTAAATTTAAACATCTACAGATCTTATGAGTTGATAGCCAACTCAGGCTTCGTGTAGGCTCCCGAGAACTGTACCTAATAGTGGTACTCGTCTGCGTTCTCCGAGCCTAGCTTTTGTGCTTTTGAGGTATACTAATTGTATATCGTTTTGATAGTTATACAAACTTCAGTACTAGGGAGAAATATGGGATGTTACTTTGGATTGCACTAGACTATTATGTAAGCCTATGTGATTATCGAGTACGATCCAGGATTCGATATATATTTTTGAAGTATGTATAAAAATGCAAATGTGAAAATTCGAATGAAATGAATCTTGAGATTTATGAGATGCATGATTATGTGAATTGTGAGAAACAAAAGCTGGCTGTATTGTGAAGTTTAGAATGTATTTTAATGCAGGTGATTTTACTGGGAAAACTGATAAAATACAAGGGGGGAGGTTTTCAACCCGTTTATTTTGGAATAGTAAAAATAAGGCTAAAACGATTTAAAATCACTTTGAGAAGTATGATATAGCTAGGGAAATAATATTATTAAGGCAAGATTGAAATTAGTTACTACACTAACACCGAATACAAACCGTGAATAGGAAAGAAATAGAAAAAAGATTTGGTTCATAATTTTTTCAAAAGCGATAAGTATATGTTAAGTGGACTTCATTGGCCTTTGGGTTGTGACAAGAGTTAATGGTATCAGAGCTTGATTTGTCTAGTACGTGTTAGTATAGTTTAGACTGTCTGTAGTGTTACATCCTATGTACTGTGAAATATATGTTTGGAAATTTTTCAATTATTGACTTATACTGAGATTAGTCTACTCGTGGTATAGTTTTTTTTAATTCGAATTAGAATGAAGAGGATTGGACGTAAAGGCGGGCCCGAAAGGCCACCTCGGAGGCTGACAATGCAACCATCGACCCCATCACTCTCATAAGCTAGACATGTAATAGACTACATATAAAGTTAGAACCTTTAAGCCATCTGTTGCATACTAGAACTCCATTCAAGGAAGTCTTAGATGAAAGAGAGTGCTTATCATCAGTGTAAAGTGAAGGTCAGAGATAAAAACCTAATAGTAGATCCGATATTGTTGCACTTTTACGACATTGGTTTCATTTTGGGTAAAAACTGGATAGTTACCCATAGTACTGTAATGCCTGAATGTTGAATGCTCAATAAGTGCAGAAAACTGTTCTAAATGCATGTGTTTTGCATTGAAATTAAATGATAACAAGGTACATAAAACAGTTTAGTTGTGGATGGGTTGAAGCCTAAAGAAGTGAGACAATGGCCTATAAGGTAGGGAGGATGTGAGAACTGTAAATTTTTTTAAACTGATCATGTACCCAAGCGTAACTATAAGTGAATATAATACAATATTATAATTTTAGGGTTTTTGCGAATTTAAGATCACGGTTCGTACATGTAGAATTGAAGTTCTTGAGAGTTACATAGAATGATTTACATGAAATGTTTTAAATTGCATAAAATATAGATTTATTCCAACTGCATATAATGTTCTAATTGTTTTAATTTGCATAAAGTCTTAATATGTTTTTAAATAGCATAAATGATATTTAATTATTTTTACATAAACGATTTATTATTTATTTATGTACCAATGAGTTATTGGTATATTTAAAGTTTTCAATGAGTTTTTAATGAGCTTTATTGCTTCCAAATTTAATAATCATTCTTTTATATGATTTATGAAAATGTTTTGAGACAGTTGCTCCTTAGTGATCATGCATACTGAGTGTATAGGACTGCGAGATCCTGATCAAATTCGCAGATCTATGACTGTGGGAATATGGTCAAACCCACAGGTTTTCACAGTGAGCACTTGACCCGTGTGAACTGTGACTGTCGACAATAGCCACTCGTTACTGATTTTCCCTCTGGGAATACTGTATCATGCATGATTCTATTGGATGTCACTGTCTCCACTGAACTGAATGTGAAATGATTTGGATATTAAAATGATTTAAATACTGATTTGTTGATTTGACCAAAAAAAAATTTTGTCTAACTTATAGATTTAAGAGATGTTCAAGATCTCATATATGTTGAGAAGTGTATGACCTTCAGAAAACAATGTGATTTAGAAAATATGTGAATTGGAGACTACATGAATTTCAAATTATTTGACTATTGAAATTTGCCTCTTTGAATTACATGGACCTTGAAAGTCTAATGAAGTGAACCTTATGATTTTGAACTATGTGGATTCAAGACCCATAAGACTCTTCATATTCTCACTAGTAAAGTTGAAACAAATACGACATGTTATAGAAAAGGGATCTTCGAATGGAAAACTGGAGAACATTAGAGCATGTCGTGTAAGATAATAAATTTATGTAGAAGTTAAGATTATGTGAAATAAGAAACTAGAGACCATCATGTCCTGGCATTGGTCTTAACTCAGTTTGATAGTTTCTAAATTATAGGAGGATAAAAGGTCACAATGTGTGATCTAATGAGATATGTCCAATTCGGTGGACTTATTGAGTATTAAGCTTTGAAACTGATATGAGAATGATACGATCTTTAAGATAAGTGATAATATGGAAAACTATTCTTCAAATTACAGGACTTTAATACGATATGAGATAGAGAGAATGATAGAGAAAAACTCCCTCATATGTTGGAAGGACATTGATCAATGCGAGAATAACTTAAAAAACAGCTACGAGAGTTGCTAGAGAAGGGTTTTACACGCCCAAGGGTATCACCATAAAGGCTCCAGTATTGGTAGTGAAAAAGATAGAAGACAACTTGAAATTGTATATAGATTATAAGCAGTTAAATCAGGCGACAATTAAGAATAAATAACTGCTACCTATGATTAATGATTTATTGGATGAGCCAATTTATAAGATTGATTTGAGATTGAGATGATGAGAGTAAGAATTATGCTTGTGATGTCTTATACACTAAGAGTACATTTACTTATGTAATTGTATACATATACATTTGTGTATTGCAAAGGTAAGAGTTAAGAGTATGCTATTATGTGGATTGTTGAGGAAGTGAAAGACTCATGTAGGGATCGACTGGAATTGACGCGTATGATTTTATCATACTATGCAATGGTTGGTGCAAATGAATTGTCTGTAAGAAAGTGGAAACCTGATCATGAGTGAACATAATCAATGATTACGAAACGTGAGGTGCCTGTGATGAACGACTTTCTTGTGGAAAAGTGAATTATGACCCATCGAGTAAATTAAGTGGGAAAAACTTGGAGTGTGACCTTGTGGAAATAGGCTACATAGGTTAGTTACTCATGACACTACGATAATGATGTCTTGAAAACAGTATTTGTGATATGCATGAGGAGTGTCCTGTTCACCGAGTATAATGATCATTGTAAGGTGATTTTTGTGTCTTGAAGTATTGTTGAGACATGGTTAATTGATGTGTGACGGGTTCATTGAAGCCATGGAGAATTGTTAATTTGATTATTGTTGTGGTAACAAGATTGAGAAAATATTGAATTACGACATTTTGTGGTTCTTGCTATGTAGGATGCTTATGTAAAAGTACATGTTTATAAATATTGTGTGCTCCCATTGACTAATGAGCGCATATTAACTTGTGTAGTGCATAAGAAACGTAGATACAAGATGTAAATTATTGACTTTGTTGATATAACATGTGACGAATGTATTTAGCATTATGTGGAAATCATGTTGAGGTGATTTGAGATAGATGACTGTCGTGGTGACAGGCATCCTGGATAGTTCTATACTAATGAGTGCATCCCAGATAGTGAGGTCCTAAAGAGACAAATAATGAAAGAGGCACACAATTCCAAGTACACGATGCACACGGGGGATACGAAGATGTACTAGAATGTGTGCAAAGTGTACCATTAGACTTATACGAAGAAAGATATTTACTCCGGAGATTGAAGAGAAAGCTTCCGAAGATGTGAGATTGATATGTGATAGATTGAGAATAGCCCAAAGTAGACAGAAAAGCTATGCCGACTGTGGGAGGAGACCCATAGAGTTTCAAGTTGGTGATAAAATGTTTTTGAAGATCTCTCCATCTAAAGGCATAATGAGATTTGGCAAGAAAGGGAAGTTAAGCCCTTGATACATTGGTCTGTTTGAAATACTAGAGAGGATTAGTGACATAGCGTACCGACTAGTATTACCCCCAAAGCTATCAAGTGTATATAACGTCTTCCATGTGTCGATGTTAAGGAAGCACCATCCGGACCCATCCCATGTTATTGAGTACGAACCGTTGGAGATCAGGGAGGACTTAAGTTATGTCAATAATTGTATGTGTTGCTTACCATAGTTATTAAGAACTTCATTACTGTGATAAATAGTTATAGGCTACTAATAGAAGGGAGAAATTGATAGTCGATACTATTCGGATAAAACTATCCAAGCGGTAATTTGATTTAAATTTGGAGGACCAAATTTCAAAAGTGGGAGAGAATGTGATATCCCAAATTTCTCCATTCTTCCTATACTTATTAAAAGTGCTAAATTAAAATATTGAGTAGAGTTATGGAAATTAATTTTTCCTATGTGCTGTGGTTATCAAAAATAAAATAAAATAAAATAAAAAAAATTTCTGACTTGGATAGAAAAATGCACTGTGCAGTGGCAACCCTCGTAAATAATTGAGTTTTAAAGGGGTAATTAGATTATTTAGGCACCTATTAAATTTCATTAATAAAAAACATAGAAATCCACCAATAGAAATGAGACAACAAGCCATCATCTTCCATTTTCTTCAGCTGATCTCACCGCCTCAACCATTTCTGCTGCAGTTCACGATTTTGCTTCTCCTTCTCCACCGTTCCTTACGTTCTAACCTTGAATCACCACCTTTTCATCAGAAATTCACCTAGATTTCTTCACATAAATTAATCCTCATCTATATAGCTCCCTAACCATCCCAAAAACTTAGCTCAAATCAGTCAAATAAATCTCCCCTGCTGCTGCTGTAACGTCTTTGCATAGGTAAAATCCCAGCCTTCATTTTATTCATTTTCTCCTCTTGTTTGTGGTTTAATTGGAGGTGTAAATGATAGATATGATTATAGTTTAGGACAAAAACAAGGTGAAATTGAGTTTTTATGGGTTTTGGCCAGCCATGGTTCATGATGAATGCATGCATTTTGTTGCATGAAATTGGTAGGAAATGAAAGCTCGAAAAGGTTTAAGTAACATAGAAACAATAGTTTGAAGAAAGGATTGAAAAATCAAGAAAATTGATAAGTGGGGGTAAGATTCTGACTTTATAATCCCTAATTGTTGAATATGAATATGAAACTATAATGATTTGAGTTGAATTGCTATGAGGTTGGCTTGGCATGTTTGGATTTTGGTTAGCTTTTCATATCTAAAAATCCACGTTTTGTTTTGGGCTGCAATTAAAACATTCAATTTAATTGTTATACAAGGAGAAAAATTCTGGAAAGCTTATGATTAATAGCTCTTTAAGTTACAAGAAAGTCGGTTTTGGAATTTCTTGATTTGGATTTCTATAACTTGAGATATGTACAAATGAGTGCAGGATACTCTGTCCAGAAACATGAATCATGGGTCTGACTTTGACAAATTGTAGAAAATAGCCTACAATGAATTAGGTTGCAAGCCTTACATTTCTAGAAAGGTAATTACGTTAGGATTGTGATGGTTCTTGGTTTGCACCAATTGGATATGTGTATAATTAAATATGAAGTATTTTGTGCAAGTAGATCAGTGTAACCCTGTGCTTGAATACTGCTGGAGGATAGTGCAAATTTGGAAAATTGCTAATGTTGATATAGGAAGAATTAAATCATGAACCTTACATTTCTACATAGGGAAATGAGTTAGCTGTCATTTAGTTTTGGAATTTGTGGATTTGGAATTATGTAGCTTAAGCTATGTACATATGAATGCAAGATACTCACTGCAAGGTACAAACAAACTAGTGTCAACTTCAAAAATTTGTAGAAACTAATTCAGATGGAGTTTGGTTGCAAACTTTACATTTTCAGAAAGGTAAATGAGTCAGGATTGATAGGGTTTTGGTTTTGTACAAATTGCATATCCCTACAATTAGTAATCTAAATTTTAATAAACAGAGGTCAGGAAACTATCCTACCTGATGTGCTAGATTTGGACCAAAATTTGGGAAATTATTGGAAATGGCACAAGATGAATTAAGAAGTAAGGCTTTGTAATGTTTTGTTTAGAGTCTAAGTACATATATATACATATATATATATGTATATATATATATATATGTCTAAATGCATATGCTCATGCATAATGTATATTTGTACGAAAAAAGAAAAAATAGGATGAGCATAGATAAACAAATATATATCTATAATATATATATATATATATTGGAATATACATATAGATATAAACACAAAGATGCTTAAAACATATATATATATATATATATGTATATAAGGACTCGTACCATGGGTACGTCGTAATTGACGGTAAGGAGGTAGCTTTAAATTAATAGTTACTCGAAATTAATAGCGTTTAAGGTCCTTATTTTAAGTACGTGATTAAGCACGATGATGTAAACTTATCGAAATGTTAATAGATTATGTGTAGCGAAGTGGAACAATGTAGAGGTTTGAGTACTGACTCGGAAGCGCGAGGAGGATAATTACTAAGCCTCGAGGTGAGTGGGTTAAATAAGCCTTGCTATAAATTCTTATTAAAATACTTATCTAAATCCACATTAAGTTTGGCGGATACTACGGGTAAGACTATAAGAGTAAGTACAGTAAAAATACAAATTTGGACATAATGTGATCGTGAATAGTAGTTGGTTGAAAAGGAATCTTGCTTGTGACTTGTGTGTTATACGTTGTGGATTGTTTGTGTTTGCGATGTATATAAATTGTATAATTGTTTGGTGGTTGCATTATGAAGAATGCATATGAATTAATTAAGTCTCACCGAGTGAGGCTATTAACATATTGTGATAAATTGAGAATGTATATGTGATTTGTGTGTGGTATATATAACTCCCAATGTTGAATCTATGGGCCCCGATTAGTACCTAATCGTGTTGTCGAAAACTAGGAGAAAGCTAACTCGAGTAAAAACTTGATCTTTGTACCGTGTGAGCCACCTCTAGAGAACTCAAGGGACCTACGTGCTACATAGATTCTTCGGAAACTATGGGAGCCATCTCTAGAATCCTTTGGGAGCCACCTCTAGAATCCTTTGAGAGCTAAGTATTGCACGAGTTCCGATGAGATAGTAGAAAGTATGTGTCATAAAGGCCAACCCGAGTAAAAACTCGATCTTTGTACCGTGTGAGCCACCTCTAGAGAACTCAAGGGACCTATGTGCTACATAGATTCTTCGGAAACTATGGGAGCCACCTCTAGAATCCTTTGAGAGCTAAGTGCTACACGTGTTTTGATGAAATATGAGGAATCATAGGTTATTGTGACAATAAATAAATGACTGTGATTTGTGAATGTGGCGAATATTATTAGATGAAATAGGTCTTATACATAAGATAGAGAATGTGAATAATGATTGAATTATATTTGCATTATGCTATAGAATTATGTGTTATTTGAATGTTTGTTTTCCTTCACACTTAAACATACCGATAAAAAGGGGATAAAAAGAATGATACTTCGTGAGTTTAAGAAAGGAAGGAAAGCACGAATGAGCTTATGCAATCTGTGTACATACAAATTGGTATCTAACTCTAATATAACGCATACATGCTATTTTATAGAAGTCATGCATGTATGGTCATGTTTTACGATATGAGCCTAGTATGTACTTATTTAAACTACTTACTGAGCCGTGGATTTGCTCACCCCTTAAATTTAAACATCTACAGATCTTATAAGTTGATAGCCAACTCAGGCTTCATGTAGGCTCCCGAGAACTGTACCTAATAGTGGTACTCGTCTGCGTTCTCCGAGCCTAGCTTTTGTGCTTTTGAGGTATACTAATTGTATATCGTTTTGATAGTTATACAAACTTCAGTACTAGGGAGAAATATGGGATGTTACTTTGGATTGCACTAGACTATTATGTAAGCCTATGTGATTATCGAGTACGATCCAGGATTCGATATATATTTTTGAAGTATGTATAAAAATGCAAATGTGGAAATTCGAATGAAATGAATCTTGAGATTTATGAGATGCATGATTATGTGAATTGTAAGAAACAAAAGCTGGCTGTATTGTGAAGTTTCGAATTTATTTTAATGCAGGTGATTTTATTGGGGAAACTGATAAAATACAAGGGGTAGGTTTTCGACCCGTTTATTTTGGAATAGTGAAAATAAGGCTAAAATGATTTAAAATCGCTTTGAGAAGTATGATATAGCTAGGGAAATAATATTATTAAGGCAAGATTGGAATTAGTTACTACACTAACACCGAATACAAACTGTAAATAGGAAAGAAATAAAAAAAATTTGGATCGTAATTTTCTAAAAGCGATAAGTATATGTTAAGTAGACGTCATTGGCCTTTGGGTTGTGACACTATAGCCCATAAACCACAATGTCCATTTGACTCAACATCCACGATAAAGCGTATGTGTTGGTGTATCTCTAAAGGGAAGCCTTTATCTCCGTATGTTGTAGCTTAATCAAGGAGTTGATAACATTCCAAGATGAATCAAAATCTCCTTGGACGATCCAAGGTGTCTCTTTAACTTCGCATGTGCACTCTTAACCCTACATGACATTAGAACAATGTTTATTAAAATGAATAAGTTGTATAAGTTGTGAAAATAAGAATTTTTAAACCTTGTAAACCTATATACCTATTTGTTGTAACATTTCCAAAGTGCTTTACTTTATTTGTCCAAGCAGCAATAAATCTCTCTTTATGTTCAGTTAACCAAGTATCTCTTAAGCACTTGAGCGCTCTAGGATATGAACGGTAATGAGAGACCATTGAACTTAAATTTGCTTCATACTCATACTCATTTGAAGAGGATACAAGAACACCCCAAGCTGACATAAATGCCTCCCACTTCTCCATGCTCTCAAAAAACATTTTACAATGAGCAAGTACATTCTTTGATATATGCCATCTACATAAGAGATTAATTGCGCTAGGGAACATTATCTGCACTGCTTTCATCAGTGCTAAATCCCTATCAGTAACAATGACAGAAGGTGTTGAATCAGAAGACATCAAGCTTTTTAGTTTCTCTAATGCCCAAATGTAGTTGTCAGTGCGCTCAGCCTCCATGTAAATAAATGCAACTGAAAAGCTAGATTTGTACATGTTACACCAACAATCTCAAGGAGTGGGAGTCGATATCTATTAGTTTTATATGTACAATCCATAACTAATACATTGGGAAAAGCATTCAACAAATCTATAGCTGTTGGATGTGTGATAATTGCGAATTTCCTATTTTTGGAATTAAATATCTGTAAATGTATATTTTAATGTAAATGGATAAGCCAAAGTAAATAAATTTAATTATGAGAATGGGAATATCATTGGATTTTCAGTAATTGATGAAGTGACGGAATTGGAGAATTCGTATTGAGGAATTTAATTTGGATATTAAGAGATCCAAATTATAAGAAATAAAAATGGTGTATTTCCATATATTTATATACTTATATTATATAAATATATATTTATACAAGTACATATGTACATAAATGAAATATATGTATATATTATTATATAATGATATATATGATTTTATATTACAAAAATATGTATATATATATATAAATATATATGAAATAAAATTATTATTTTAAATTAAAGTGTATAATAAAATACATATATGAAATATATATTTATAAAAAATAAAAATAAAAAAAATAAGAAAACGAGAATCGAGATACAACCCGATTCCCTGTTTTTCTCTTCTGTTACGAACAGAGGAGAAACCCAAATGGCAGCCGACCCCGTCGGTGAGAGGAGAGAAGAGAGAAGGGGGCGAGGGCTGTCGCTGGTGGACGAAAAGAGAAGAAAGCTATCGGCGATAGCAAGAAGAGGAAAGGAGGAAGCAAATCGAAACAGAAAAGAGAAAAAAGAGAGGAAAAAGGGAAAGAGGTGGTGTCGGCCGATTCGGACACCACCACCGCCACCCTCGTCACCGGTAAAGGTAGATAGGAAGAAAAGTATGGTCAGCGATGAAAGGGAAAGAGAAAAGAGAGGGAGAAAAGAAGGAAAAAGGGGACCGACTGCCGCCTCCAGATCCGTCGCCGCCGCCGTTGATCTGGGAATAAGGAAGATGGAAATGGCCTCGTCGAGACTCCAGCCAGCTTTGGAAGGGCTGAACCGGCGGTGATGAAGGCCGATGGTGGCTGAACCGGTCAAGGATGCTGAACTGGCTGAATCGGTTCAGACAAAAAAAAAGAAAGAAGAAGAAGAAGAAGAAGAAGAAGAAGAAGAAAAGCGGTAGGAAATTTATTATTATTATTATTATTATTATTATTGTTGTTGTTGTTGTTGTTGTTGAGTAATTTTATAGATTTCTAAATGTGAGTATGGGCTTGAACTTGTAGAAATTATACAAGAACAATTGGAGCATGAACGAATTTGGGAGAGATTAAATCATCAACTTTGATACTAGGTAAGACACTCTTATAAGATTGCATTAGAATTATATTGTGTATATGGAAAATTGTGATTATATGATTGTTTGATATTGGGATACTGTTAAAGTATTTATAGAATGTTGATTATTGGTATTAGAACATGAAAATAGAGTTGTTGGAATATGTTTTAAGTACTACGAGGATGTTGATAGAACAAAAGAAAAATGTTAAGGTAAGGATAAGGGGTTATGGACATTGTGAAAGGATGCTAGGATAAATTATAAATTTTGGAATCATGTTGGAAAATAAAGTTAAATTATGATAGACTAGCATTCTGAGAATAGTATTAATATGTGATTAAGCATTGAAATAAGAAAGGGACTAGTACAAAAGAGAGCTGTAAGTTGATATCCTGAGTAAACTACAAGCATTCGATTTTGACTAAGGTTTTTAAATATTTAATAGCTTAGTTTAATATAGAATTGATCAGTTTTAATCGAAAGTAAAGTCTAGAAACGTATTGAATCGATTGTTTGAGAAATAAATAGATTGTAAAAGTTGAAGTATAGTTTTATTGATTTTATTTTGATTTCCTTGGACAAATGGATTGTGGGAGAAAGTATTGGGTGGTGTTAAATTAAAAGCACTTGAGCTATTGTTATATTGAAATGAATTACCTTGGAAATAATGAGTTTTTGGAATGGTTTGGATTGGTTGAAAATCTTGAATTTCACTTGCAGGAGGTTTCGATTTCTTAGACGTTATGCTGCCGAATTTTGGATAAAATTGTCCTATGTAAAAGTTATTGATTTCCTTGTAAATGGAGATTTAGAAAGAACTATTAAAATGAGTTATTGAGAAAGATTTTAAAGTACATGGTTGAATTTGAATCTATGTTATAGAGACAATTGAGGCAGTTATGAGATAATGTATTAGCATAACGTTGGGATTATATATATATGAATTGGGATAATTGTCTCACGATGAAAATGGATATTATTGTCGAAGTTATAATTTCAATTTTGGTCTAATAAGACGATTATGAGATATGACTTACAGTATTTAATGGTATCAGAGCAATGGTTGGCCTGATGTCTGTGGATACTTTTGGAAGGAAAAGAGTTAAACATCCCTTGTAGTACTGTGTAGTCTGAATATATAGAGAATATAAATGATTGCAAATTGAATTAAGTGTTTAGAAGGGAGTGAGCAATTTTGGAATAAGGAATGCTAAAAAGGGAAAACGGCTCGGGAATGTTACTTGAAATAGTGATCTTATGATCTAAATGAAGGTCGGTTCGGTAAGGAACAGAAATGGACTCGATGAGGGCCCCACCAGTACTGTTCTGTCCGAACCGAATTGAGACCTGAAAGTGATGGTATAAAGGAGGGGAATGAAATATCAGCATTAAATAGACTTTAAGATCACCGATTGAGGGTAATTTGAAGAGAGAGAAAATTTTTGGCCAAAAATGACAAAAATACCCTGACTCTAAAATTTTACAAGGAGTTAAAATAAACCAACAGAGGTTAAAATTGATTGATCTGATAGAAAATTAATGATATAAAGCTGAATTACAAGCAAAATAATCTAATTGTGGATTTTAGTGAACTTCTCTGTCGAAATCGAATGAGATCTAAATTGTTGTTATAAGTATCAGAAAGGATACTATCAACATATAGATGATCAGTTCATTGATTTAAATGTATATTGGGGAGATAGAAATAATTGTCGAAATGACGAAAATGCCCCTATATTGGGCGATGTTCGGAATAGTGTTAAAACCGAGCTGAATTTGAATCCATTGATAGTAATGGAATTATTAATGGCATAGAAGATGTCATATGAATCTAACGATCCCTATTACTGATTCCACTAACACTTAGATTACAGACGCGAAAGAAATCCGTGAGGGGCTAAGTGCCACGTCTGTGTGACGGGGGCCACCTCTAGAACCCAGAGCGGACAGTACAGATGTGTACAGGCGGACAGCGGACGGGCCGGGGCCTTATGTGATGTGATCCAAAGAGTGTAGTGGAATGTCATCAGATGTTTGGCCCGGTTATTGATTGTAAGGGTAGAAAAATTAAGAGTGTATTGAACGGGATCGTTAAATACTGTGAAAAGTGAAATGATTACAGGAATTGACTGATGAGGTGAATAGTACAGATAATGAAATACATACCGGTGTGGTTACTTATGGTTCTATACATTTTTACTACTTTGAGGTATCAAACAGATAATCTTATATAGAACTGACATATCTTGAAATATGTGCTACAGAATGAGGTACTGTGTGGAGTACTGTGAATTAGAGAATAATTATAAGAACAGTGGAGTGATAAAAAGAAGATCACAGCTAACCTAAGTTCTTCAGGACCCTTGAGACAGAACTGTGATGGGCGACCCAATAATGGGCGAACCGTAGTGGATCATGTGTTGTGAGATACAGGCGAACAATATTATCGCCAACTCACTAGTAAGGGTAAACCTGGGGCAAAAGGATTGCTTAGGGGATGCTCGCCGACGGTCGATTCGAACGGGCAGGACTCTACAAGAAGCTTAGTGATAACACGAGTGTAAGGAACTAGGTACGTAAGGGTGCCAAGGTTCGAACCTCGTGGATAATATACTCAAGGGAATTAAGCCTGAATTCAGTAAATGGAAATGGTTTTAAAGTGAATAACTGAATTGAAACGGGTAGCTGTAAAGTGTGTTGAGAACCATTGTACTTGATACAGCTTACCAGAATGAGATTTGTAACGCTGTAAAGTATGACTAGATAATGAAATCAAGGTAGAGTATGTATCAAAATGATTTGAATATTGAATGTCTCTGCCTTGAGAATACACTGTGAAATGATGGGACACAAAGATGAAGGTCCAAAATGATAAGAGAAGTGCGGTTAAAGAAACTATCGGATGAGAATCCCGATTAATTCCAAAGTAACATAGATTGAGAAATCAGGTTAATGTTGACTCGATTGTGGATGATGAAATTCACATGTATCGATATAAAGGATGTAAATACAAATGATATGATTTGAGGATGAATTAAATGATGTATTAAAATTTTTATTATACACTAAAGTTCTTATGAAGAACAAATAAATATCTATATGGAAGTGATGCCTTAAATATGATTTAATCGGAGATGTATAAGGAGCTTATAAGAGCAATCTTTGTAAAAGGCATCATTAGATGAAAAGTTGAAGAACGATGGTCACAAAATGATAAGAAATGTATGATTAAAGAAAATATCAGATTTGATTTTCGATAAAACTTTCAGAATTATATAAATTAGAGGAATCGAGATAACATTGACTCGATTTTGAATATGAAGTTAAATTCTAAGCTTATATCGGAGGATATAGAAAGAATCTGAAAAGCTTAAGAAAATAACTCTGGAAATTTTGTGAATAATGAAATTCATGTGTAAAGGTCTGGATGACGAAAATACAGATAATGAAAAATTGAGAATAATGAAATTGTCTGTATAAGTGTAAATGAGAGAAATACAAAAGACATTGAGATGCAGATGAATTAAAAAGGATGAATTGATTTCCTATCATTAATAAAGTTCTGGTGAAGAACAAATATTCATTTACATGAAAATAGACGCTTTATTGAGCTGATTAGGGATGTGTGAGGAGTTAATAAGACTAGCCTCAGTATAAAGAGTCCTTAGATAAAAGATTGAAGATTGGTGTCCATAAGATGATGATTTGAACTCGGAGTGAATTTTACGAGTTCCTATTAAAGTTATAAGGGTAATGAGTTGCCTTGTAAAGTATATAAGCCTAAAGAATGAGGCATCCTTACATGAGTAAATTGATGAAATACTGATAGAGTCTAAAGTATAAATGGAACATGAGCAGCATTGCGATATGATCCTTAAACTTTTAAATGCTGTGGAATTGTGCTAAGATTAGCAACTAAGAAATTTGGCTAGACAGTATCTCCTCTTGAGATATATAATCTTGAGACGACAGGATGACAGTGAACCTGTCTATGATATAAAGATAATGATTGAGATACGAAAGTAATGAGTCTAGCTAAATACTATTGCCAACCTATAAAAGAGTGATGAGACTAGCTGCTCTATAGAGGAGATCTAATTAAAGAAATTAAAGTCGGTAGATGGATAAGTGTAAAGAAAAAGATGGTATGCAAGATTTTAAAAGATCTTAGCAGTATAGTACCATACCAATTAATATATATATATATATATGTGAAGAGATAAAAGTGGAAATATGAGAACGAAAATGAAAGTGGAATAAGGAAATAAATTGCATGATGAGAAGGGAACATCAATATGAAACAGTTCTCGAAGGTAAGACTGAGGGTGATTTGTGTTGGTTATCACATAACTGTGGCAAGATGTAAAATCAAGCCAACTTTGATAAGCACAATCAATGATACTCAAAGGAGTAAGATAAATGATATGTTTACTGCCAGTATATAAATAGGAAATGTTCGCACATATAACCACCTCGTCATGATAGAAATGGTGGAACTATATAGATAATGTGATGACTAAATGGATGATTGGAGGATTCAATTGGAGAATCTAAATTATGAATAAGAGATGTAATGACCATACTACATGGAAAGAGACATGGAGAGAAAATGAGTGTCTCATGATTTATTACTGTAAGAGATGATTAACAGTAAAATTTGCAATGAGATGTAGCCTTGGTGGAATAAGTGTGAAAATGAATATTGTGGACAATAAAAAGTCCAAAAGAGAAATGATGATATGGAAGTGATTAAAGACTGATGATCTAAATAGAATCACTTTCCATTATCAAACATCTAGATTCGCTAATGCCTTAGTCGAAGTATAAGTGTTAAACGGTGTGAATGTGTATGTACAGTTCCAGTGAGCCTTACATGTGATGGGAGCCTTTGAGTTGCCATATGCTAATGAGAGATAGCAAAAGGCCTTGAGATCCCAAGTGTATTGATAGCACCGCTCCATACTGATATATATATATATATATATGAGCGTAAGATGTAAACGCTTCGTGATATTGAGAGAGCGTGTGCATGAGATGTGAAAGCTACTGGGACAATTACATATAATTGATCGACACGAGTACATGATAGTACCAAATTATGTCGACTTGGCACTAAGTGAGAAGAATGGATGATGAACAATATAGATCAGCTGTAATATGAAAAATATTGTGTATGGACTCTTATATGAAAAGAGTAAAAGTGAATAACTCCCGATTTGAGAAATGAACTTACGGGAGCATAGACATATATGATGAAAGACAGCATGTAGTGGTCTAAAGTACTATTGATGTTGAAAGTGTACTGGCAGTATTGCTTGGAGGATGACCTAGAGGTCAAAAGTCGTAAGTATACGGCATATACCACCTTTGGACTTAAGTTAAATTCGGAAGACCGAATTTCTTAGGATGTGATAACCGTAAATTTTTAATTTATTGGAAATTATAAATATTGAAAATAAATATTGGAGAAATTAAATAAGAGGAAATAAATAAAAATTGAGAGAACGAGATATTGGTGAAAATCCCGAGAATTAAGGAAGTGAAAGAATTGGGAAATTGGTGTAAAGGAAAAATAATTAAATTGGATAAATTAAAATCCAAATTAAATAAGGAAAATGAGAAATGAAAATGAAGTATGTTTATATAATTACATATTTTATAAATGTATTTTATACAAATACGTATGTATTTAAAATATTATACAATATATTTTAATATACATTGGTATATATATATATATATATATATATGGAAATATATACTATTTTATGAATTTAAATAATACACATGTATATAAACATAATATTTTATGTGTAAATATAATTATATAAATACATATAGAAGAAAGGTAAATGTGGTTTTATATTAAAGTTTACATGTATAAATATTGTGTTATAACATCTATATAATTTGTATATGTAAATGTTATTTATTTTAAAGTATATAAATATACATATATATACTAGATATATATTTTGTATTATACAATATATATAATTTATATTGTATTACATTATATATGAGATAATATATGTATGATATATAATATATATTATAAGTATAAAATATAAATTATAGTGTATAATAAATAGTATATTATATACTAAAAAGGGAAAGAAAATAAACTAAAAATAGAAATGAAACAAAAAAAAAAGAAGAGAAGACCAGAATCGGGATTCCCGATTCTGTCTCCGGAAGAAGCCGCCCCCGTCAGTGGTCGCCGGAGAAGGAAAGGAGAAGAGGGAAGAGAAGCGTCGTCACCGGCAAAGGAAGAGGAAGCCGACGCCAACGCCGACGAAGTGAAACGGAGAAAGAATCGAAGTGAAACGGAATCAAAAGCCGGAAGGAAAAAAAAAGGAAAATGGTCGACGGCGGTGCCGACCAAATCGGTGGCTGCCACTGCAACCGAAGCTTCACCGGAGGAAGAGGACGACGTGGGAAGCCACCGGAGGCGCAATGAACGGTGGAGGAGGGCCGGTGAAGAGGAAGGAGAAACCGAACCTATTTCGCCTCGATCCGCCGCCATGCCACTTATCCAGGCCAAGCTGAGGCCACCGGCAAGTTTGTCTCGATGCCGGCCAGCTGAAGGACGCCCGAACCGTCGGAGAACCGGTCTCCGACGAGGAACCGGCAAGGAATGGTCTGAACCGGTCTGACCGGGAAAGGAAGAGGAAAAAAGAAAAGAAAAAGAAAAGAAAAAGGAAAAAGAAAAAGAAAAGAAAGAGAAAGAAAAGAAAAAGAAAGAAAGAAAAAGAAAAGAGGAAAAAGGAAGAAAAAGAGGAAAAAGGAGAATTTCGGGAATTTGGAGATTCCCGGAAATTCGATAACCCGAAAATTTATGAAAATTCGGTAAGAAATTTCCCGAAAATTTAATTTCAGAAAAATTAAATAAATTATGAAAAAATTCTAAAAATTAGAATTTTTATTTTCAGAAATTTATTTTCAGCAATTGGGATAAGGAATCGGGAGAAATGGAGTGCGGGCGCGATCGATAAGAGGAAGTCGCCGACTCGGAAAAGGTAAGGGATGCATGTGCAACACTGTAAGGATATTCAGTCTGCATATTTTAATTTGAAATATTTTATGAAAATATTTTTTGAAAATTATTATGATGCATGATTGGCTGAAAATTTTGGGTTGAAGTACTGGCTGGAAATTTAAAAACTGTATTTTTGTGCAGAAGGTTAGTAAATCGGCAGCATAACTTTTAGAAAAACTTTATAAAATCATATTAAATGATTTTATTTTCGAAAATCGATATTAAATCACGAAACATGAGGAAATTACTAAATTTCATAAAACATGAATATAATGAGATAGAAGTTTAAAATATTTATGTATTCGAGAATGGTGATAATGAAACCACCAAAAATTCTTAGAATAGATAAATTACACGTAATACGAGGTGAAAGATGAAGTGAAATACAATTAAATTTTTATGAATATTTTTATAAATATTCACTAAAGGATTTTAACCCTTATGGTTTTAAATTATGGAATTATATATATTTATATAAATTCCATAAAGGTTTATTTTATGATTAAACTATGGTTTTGAGACTGGTTGGCATTCCTATCATGCTGATGCATGATGTAGACACTTAATTTTGTCTGAGCAAATATAAAATAAAAAAATAAAAACATTTCAGCCAAACCTTATACCAAGCCTATTAAAAGAGTTGACTTGAAAGATTTGGAAAGAAATAAATATTAAAAAGAAACAAATAAATAGGAGATACAAATGCTTGTAATAATAAATAAAAAGGGTCAAACAAAAAATGATTGAATAAAAAAAATCCCACAGCCATGATCATGGATCGGAATTGAGGGGAAAAGATTTAATATTTTTTGTCCTTTCCTTAAAAGATCAAAATCAAATAAAAGAGAAGGAAAGAAATAAATTAAAAGTGTGAAACCGGAAAAGAAAATCAAGACTGAAAAAAAATCAAATAATAAAATTTGCATAATGACAGCCATATTTTAAGAGCATAAATGGTGGAACTTTGTCTCTTTCCCCTATGACTATAAAAGCATAAGAGACACATAGAGGAGGGACAATACACAAAAAAAAAAACCTTTACGACAGCCACTGTTCATCATCTTCATAGTAACCTTGCCTCACTATCCATCACCATTCCCTCACTATCCATCACCATTCCCTCACTGTCACTACTCACTATCCATCACCTTCACTGCGTCTTCACTAAACTGTACCTTCACCATCCTCGCTTGCTATTGTCCACCATTGCACCATTGCGTCTGCCTGTCGCCAGACTGCTCCTGCTTCCCAACACCGACAAAGCCCCAGTTTTCTTGCTCCACGCCTCGCCACTCCTTTGCATAGTCACTACCGCTGGCAGCCTTTGCAACCAGTCCAACCATCCATGCCAACTCCCACTGCACCAGTGCACAACGCCACCTCTCACGCTGGTCCTGCTTTCCTGTCGCCGCAGCGTACTGCTCCATCGAACTGATGCTCTGCAACCTTGCACCAGTCGGCCTGGTCTGCTTCGTCGTTTGATCGTTGCCGCTTCTGCCCGCATCACTTTGTTTCCTTGCCGCGCCGGGCACCTGATAAGTCTCTAAAATATATATTTTTTAGAGCATTTTATTGCATCAATTTTGCTTAAATTTTGAAATTTTAATGTAATTTCCTCCCATTTTAATTAAATTGTCTTCATGTGTAGGAATGTCGAGAATAATGAAAAAATCAAGAAAATGGCAAGGAAATCAAGAAAAAAATGGTTGGATTTGGTGTTTGAACCCTAAACACTAATCCTAAAAATATATTTTTTTTATTATTACCTTAAACCTTTTCAAATCTTAAAAAAAATTTAAACCTTTTTTCTCGAAACCTTGTTCTAAACCCTATAATTACTATAACTCTTAAAGCCCTTGACCATACTCCAAACATAACCCACTTAAAGCTTAACCCATTCTCACATAAAATCCAAATTCACCTAACTCACCTTAAATATCCAAAATCCCAATGCCAAAATAAAACACTTCAAGTCCAACCCACAAGTATGGGTCATTATCTTTATTTGTTGGAGATGTCCAACCCATGAACATGTCAAAGAGTCCAGCTCAAGACACAAGTGCTGCCAAGGAAAGGATGGAAGAAGCCCTAACCTAGATAAAAGAAAAGAAGCTGCCGTAGGTTGAGAAAAGGAGGGGCTGCTTGTGACAGGAGCCTAAGCTTCTCCCATATTTCTGGATGCGATTTGCTTCTTTTTATTTTCGTTGTTTTCTTTGTTTCTTTAGTTTCAAGATGTAGTTTTCTTTTATATGTTAAAGCACATTTATTTACTGTTTTTAAGGAGATTTGAGTAGTTTAGATTAGATAAATTTGAATTTAAACTTTACTTATTAAGCAATCGTTGTGAAAGCTTTTAATTTAATTTTCTTTGTTTTCGGTTTCAATTACAAGATTCTGCTTAAGGAGTTTATTTTCTGTTTATACATTATAGCTACAAGCTTTTCTAGTCTTCTACATCTTAGAAAATAGCTACAGCTTATGCGTATCGAGCTTGGACGTGGCGGAGAGCTGCTTTAGTATTTCCTGTACTGGGTTCGTTCCTACAACCGCTTGGGACAGAACCAGCTGCATTTCTTGCTGAAGTTGCCTGACAGAAGCGTGGCTGGGGCTTGGTGTGCAACTGCTGTAGCTGTTCGGTGAATATGCTGGCGAAGCAAGAGGTGGCACGGGCTGGTGAAGCTGGTGCACGTGAAGGGCGTGGCATGGCAGAGTAGCATTGGGTGGCTGTAAGGGCAAGCATGATGAAGGCCACGTTTTTCTTTTCTTTACTGACTTATTTATTGTTTCATCAGTTTAACGTTTTACATAGGTTATTAATTGTCTAGTTTAAATATATATTATTTTATGTTATAATAGTTTAGATATTAATTAGTTTATTAGTTCATTAATTCATTAGTTTTTTTTTTAGTTTAAGTAGAATTAGTTTTAGGTATTTAGTTATAAATTATGCTTGGGTAATTTAACTCACATCATCAACTTAATTTTACATTTATTTTTATCTTTATTTTTTATTTTTTTATGCATATTACTTTTTCAATTAATTTTCACTTTTATTTTTTTTGCATTTTATTTTATTAGCATGTTTATGATTTTTAGTTTCTTTGCTAATTAAATATTTTCATTCTAATTTACATGCTTTTTAATTATTTGTAAATTAGTTTTATTTTATTTTATTTTACTTAAGGAGACTCAATTCGCTTGAATAAACCTAGAATGACCAATTTTAATACTTAGCTATAGCAATTCTAACTAATCCTCGTGGGAACGATACTCTACTCACTCTTGATTACTTGTCGCGACCCGTGCACTTGCGGTATAGGTCTTAGAGCGCAACAAGTTTTTGGCGCTGTTGCCGGGGGTTAGTCTAGGTTGTTCTTAGTTAATATTAGAATCAATCATGCCTAGGTTTAATTCAAGCCTTTTATTTTCTTATTTTTGTAAATATTTCTCCTTCCTAATATTTTAATTCTGTTCTTTTGCGAGGTACCATGGCGGATTTGGCAGAGCCCAGAACCTTGGGAGACTACGTTATGCCTCGTGTGCCTACGATACATTCAAGCATTAGGAAGCCCGAAAGAGAAGTTGATAGCTTCGAGATCGAGTCGGACTTCATCCTAATGATCTTGAATTCAGTTCAATTTGAAGGGTTGCCCAGTGAAGATCCATATGCTCATCTTGTCAAATTCTTGGAGATATGTGACCAATGCAAGTACGATGGCGTTTCTGATGATGCCATTCGATTGAGACTCTTCTCATTCTCACTCCGGGATAGGGCAAAGGATTGGTTGCGGTCACTTCCTCATCATTCTATACGTACGTGGGATGATTTGGCTCATAAGTTCTTAGCTAGATTCATTTCACTTGAGTATATGGCGAAGATGAGGAATCAAATTTTATCCTTTGAGCAATATGACTCCGAGTCTTTTTGTGAAGCATGGGAAAGGTTTAAGGACTTGATTAGAAGATGTCCTTCTCATGGATTACCCCTGTGGTTACAAATTCAAACTTTTTATAACGGTTTGGGTAATTCATCGAGAGTAGTAGTTGATGCAACAGCAGGTGGAGCGCTTATGGGAAAGTCTGTTGAGGAAGCATATGAATTGATAGAGGTAATTGCTTCCAATGACTTCCAATGGCAGTATGAGAGAGATATATCGGGGAAGATCGTCAACAAACAAGAGCTTGGTTTTATTGAGACCATGTCTTCTCTAGAAGCCACCTTGCCTGGGAAAGTCTACATAAGTCCTTTTATCTCCTGTGAGATATGCGAAGGGAGTCATGCCACTGAGAATTGTCCTATTAATCTGAGTTGGGAGAGTCATCCAAGCTATTCATCAAGCAACTACGAGAAGCTTTCATCACCTCCTTCGAAGCTTATGGAGACATGTGACCTTTCTCCTCAAGCTCCTCTTCAAGCACTACATCAAGAGGTGTTGAGTGAAGAAATTGAAAAGCCTCCACCACCTGAGCTTATTGAAATTGAAAGTGCGGTTGATGAAAAAGAAATGGAGAATAGTAAGGATGAGGAAAAAGTCCAAGAGGAAGGATTTAAGATTGAAGTCCAAGTTCCAAAGGTTGACAAGAAAAACCAAGAGGCATCCTTCATTGTTTCTTCATGGAACTTTCCACTTGAGAATGAAGAGGGTTATATCTTAGAAGATTGTGGAATTAAGTTCTTTGAAGCCAAGTATCTGATGGAGTCACCTTCCATGGTGGTGCATTATGTGCATCCATCCATCTTCAGACCATTCAAACCACCGTGAAGGATGACAAAGATAGTCAAGCTGATGACTATAAATCAAGCGCTTCTGGGGAGGCAACCCCAGCTTTTTAGTAGTTTATTAGTTGTTTCTTTCTTTGATTAGCTTAGTGTTAGTATTTCATAGCTTTAATTTCTTTTTCTTTCTATTTTGTAGGTTTGAGTCCAAGTTTGGGGGAGCAGTAAAGACACTTTTTAGGCATGCAAGTGAGCTTCAAAGGAAAATTCAAGGGAGTTTTCTTCTATCTTTTCTAAAGTCTTGAATCATTACACATTAAGGACAATGCGCACTTCAAGTTTGGGGGGAAGGAAATTTGAGCTAAATTTTTTCAAAATTTCCAAAAATTTTTCAAACTTTTTGGGCTTTAAATGTTTTGCCTTGAGATATATTGTGCTTGATTTGGTTATTTCCCATATCCCCATGATTGAGATTTTGATTGAGTCTGATTTTGATCTTTGGAAAAGCATAATTATTGAGAAGCATGAGTTGAATTCTTGAACTTGCCTTGTTCTGATTATGATTTTTCCATTTTTATGCACTATGTCTTGATCATGGATTTGTATGCATGTTTAGAGAAAGATTATGTGAATATAGGATTGCATTTGTCTTTGAAGTTGTGAGCATATCCTAGAATTTGTTTGATCTCCTCTCAAAGCGAAATTTATAGCCCATGCTTAGTTAGGAAAATGAATTAGGCCATCTTTGGATCGTTTGAGCTTTTCAAGCTAACCTTGGACATACTTGCCCTTAGTCAGCCCTCTGTGCCAAACTAGCCTATTTTTGCTTATACACCTACAAGTTAATTTCTCTTAGCCAAATAAATACACTTTCCTATCCCTTACCCTTAAAGCATGTGTTTTACTAGGATATATCATGAGCTATGTACATATTTGGGTAGATAGATAGGATATAAAAAAAATTGAAAAAAGAAAGAAAAGAAAGAAAAAAAATAGAAAAATAGAAAATTCAAAAAAAAAAGAAAAGAAAGAAAATGAATGAAAAATGAGAAAAATACAAAAATAGAATAAAGTGTATAACAAAGTATGAAGAAACTAAGTTTGAGGGAGTTAATTGAAGCTCGGAAAAGTAAATATCCTAGAGTGTAATACATGATTAGGGGTTGTTAAGCCTAAATAGTCTTTTATCATACCTTAACCCTAGCCTTACGTTATAAGCTTAATGAAGTCCTATTGATTCTTGATTGAGTATGGCTACATTAGTGGAGAGAGAAGTGAAAAGCAAACTTATGGGATTGTTCATGCTTTAGAGACTTTGCTTTTCATGTTTGCATAATCTTATCCTGATATGTATGCTTTGATATGTGATGGACACTTCACACACACACGGAGAATCTAATTAGGACTTGGGCATGTGATGGGTGGAAACTCTATGTTCATCAATAATTGTGATTTTTCCTTAGATTAGATCAGTACTCTGTCTATGAGGTGTTTGGGGGGAGTAACTCTGTCAAGTATATGTAATCTTTTGGCATATTTTGAGATTGTTTTACTTGAGGACAAGCAAAATATTAAGTTTGGGGGTGTGATAAGTCTCTAAAATATATATTTTTTAGAGCATTTTATTGCATCAATTTTGCTTAAATTTTGGAATTTTAATATAATTTCCTCCCATTTTAATTAAATTGCCTTCATGTGTAGGAATGTCGAGAATAATGAAAAAATCAAGAAAGTGGCAAGGAAATCAAGAAAAAAATGGTTGGATTTGGTGTTTGAACCCTAAACACTAATCCTAAAAATATATATTTTTTATTATTACCTTAAACCTTTTCAAATCTTCAAAAAAAAATTTAAACCTTTTTTGTCGAAACCTTGTTCTAAACCCTATAATTACTATAACTCTTAAAGCCCTTGACCATACTCCAAACATAACCCACTTAAAGCTTAACCCATTCTCACATAAAATCCAAATTCACCTAGCTCACCTTAAATATCCAAAATCCCAATGCCAAAATAAAACACTTCAAGTCTAACCCACAAGTATGGGTCATTATCTTTATTTGTTGGAGATGTCCAACCCATGAACATGTCAAAGAGTCCAGCCCAAGACACAAGTGCTGCCAAGGAAAGTATGGAAGAAGCCCTAACCTAGATAAAAGAAAAGAAGATGCCGTAGGTTGAGAAAAGGAGGGGCTGCTTGTGACAGGAGCCTAAGCTTCTCCCATGTTTCTGGATGCGATTTGCTTCTTTTTATTTTTGTTGTTTTCTTTGTTTCTTTAGTTTCAAGATGTAGTTTTCTTTTATATGTTAAAGCACATTTATTTACTGTTTTTAAGGAGATTTGAGTAGTTTAGATTAGATAAATTTGAATTTAAACTTTACTTTTTAAGCAATCGTTGTCAAAGCTTTTAATTTAATTTTTTTTGTTTTCGGTTTCAATTACAAGATTCTGCTTAAGGAGTTTATTTTCTGTTTATACATTATAGCTACAAGCTTTTCTAGTCTTCTACATCTTAGAAAATAGCTACAGCTTATGCGTATCGAGCTTGGACGTGGCGGAGAGCTGCTTTAGTATTTCCTGTACTGGGTTCGTTCCTACAACCGCTTGGGACAGAACCAGCTGCATTTCTTGCTGAAGTTGCCTGACAGAAGCGTGGCTGGGGCTTGGTGTGCAACTGCTGTAGCTGTTCGGTGAATATGCTGGCGAAGCAAGAGGTGGCACGGGCTGGTGAAGCTGGTGCACGTGAAGGGCGTGGCATGGCAGAGTAGCATTGGGTGGCTGTAAGGGCAAGCATGATGAAGGCCACGTTTTTCTTTTCTTTACTGACTTATTTATTGTTTCATCAGTTTAACGTTTTACATAGGTTATTAATTGTCTAGTTTAAATATATATTATTTTATGTTATAATAGTTTAGATATTAATTAGTTTATTAGTTCATTAATTTATTAGTTTTTTTTTTAGTTTAAGTAGAATTAGTTTTAGGTATTTAGTTATAAATTATGCTTGGGTAATTTAACTCACATCATCAACTTAATTTTACATTTATTTTTATCTTTATTTTTTTATTTTTTTATGCATATTACTTTTTCAATTAATTTTCACTTTTATTTTTTTTGCATTTTATTTTATTAGCATGTTTATGATTTTTAGTTTCTTTGCTAATTAAATATTTTCATTCTAATTTACATGCTTTTTAATTATTTGTAAATTAGTTTTATTTTATTTTATTTTACTTAAGGAGACTCAATTCGCTTGAATAAACCTAGAATGACCAATTTTAATACTTAGCTATAGCAATTCTAACTAATCCTCGTGGGAACGATACTCTACTCACTCTTTATTACTTGTCGCGACCAATGCACTTGCGGTATAGGTCTTAGAGCGCAACAGCACCCACTGTTCCAGCTCTGCACCGAGTTTCATCTTTCCCCTTTGCTGTGATCGCCTGCACCAGTACTCTGTTATTTCTTGTTGCACCATCCAAGCCCAAGAAAAGAGGAAGAACGTGTACTGCAAAAAGGAAAAGGAAGTTGTGATCTGCGTGTGGGAGAATTCAAAGAATTAAAAATTGGGTCAGCTTGTTAAGGTATATTCCTTGCCTTTTGCTCTGTATGTTTTGTTTTCATATAATAGTAGTGATAAAATGAAACAACGAAGGTTGATAAAAGGGTTTATATATTTTATTTATATACATCATTGTTTTCTGTCAAACACCATCATCTTGTACGTTGTCTATATATCTTGTTTAAGGTTGGTAAAGAATTTATGTAAACATATATTTTAAAGAAAAAGATTGTAAAAAGAGTTCTCTTGGAATTTTAGAATGTTGAAAGAACTCACATACATAATTTTTTTTAAATGTTATTAGGAGAGTTTTTGTTTTAATAAAAGAAAAAAAAACAATAGCAAATAAATTAATAATAAAACAAATAAATAGATAAATGCAAATAATAAATTTGTATTTTCGAGGATAAGATTTCGAAGAAATCACAAGTAGTGATTCTTCGAGAATCTTTAGGATCGGGAAAACTCACTAGATGTTACCAGCGTATTGGAATATCTAATTTGTTTTATCTCGATATCAAAGTTTCTTATAAATATAAAAAAATAAAATAAATAAAAAGGTAAAAAAATAAATAAATATAAATTAAAATAAATATAGATATAAATATTAATAACAAGTTTTAAATTTCCGACGATAGGATTTCTTAGAAATCGCAAGTAGCGATTCTTTGACAATTCTTAGGATAGAAATAAAATCTTTAATGTCACCAACGTATTGGGACATTTAAATGATTTTGTTCCGATATAAAAAATATTAATAAGATTTCTTAGTATAAAAAAATTAAATATAAAGATGGTAATAAAAAATAATAAAATAAGGAATAACTAAATATGAGAAGATAGTAAGTGAATAGAAATAAAAAACTTTTAAATAGGTAAAAATTTAAGAATTAAAATAAATAAATAAATGTAAATACACATCTCAAATACAAAAAGTATCCTATGATAGGATTTCTTAGAAATCACAAGTAGTGATTCTTTGATAATCTTATGGTCGAAATGAAATATTTGAATATTACCAGTGTATTGGGGTATTCAAGTAATTTTAGTTTGATGAAATAAATTAATATTAATAAACAAATAATAAATAAATAAAAATTTTAAACAAATAAATAAGAGTACAAAATTGTTACAATTAACCTTCGGAAATAAATGATAATAAAACAATTAAAAATTAAATAAAAAGTATAAGTTTTAAAGATTTTCCGATGATGAGATGTTACGGAATTCACAAGTAGTGATTCCTAACTGATCTCTAGGTGAGAGAAATATGCTAAATGTTACCAGCGTATTGGAATATTTAGTATGATTTTTCAATAAAAACAAGATTTTATAAATATAAATAAATTACAAAATAATAATATAAGTATAAATGAATTAAAAAAATAATAAAATAAAACAATGGATTTTTCATGTGCATCATCTATATTTTGATTGCATCATTTGCATCCATGAAATTTCAATATAAGTGTGAATCTCCCAAGGATGGGATTCTATAGAAATCGCAAGTAGCGATCCTTACGAAATCTCTAGGTGAGGAAATTATCCGAAATGCTACCAAAAGTATTGGGGTACTTCGGAATAATTTTCAATACAAAAGATTCTCATTTATTTCAAATAAAAAATAAATTTAACATAAATAAAAATAAAATTTAATATTTCAAATAATAAGCAAATAACAAATTGATTTCAAAATAAATGAATTTCTTTTTAAATGTTTAATTAAGACCATTTTATTAAGATCAAAAGATAATACATGATTATGTGGTACCGTTTTCTAACGGGCGCTGTGGGGGTGCTAATCCTTCTCCACGCGTAACCGAACTCCCGAACCCAAACTTTGTTTTCGCAGACCAAAAATTATTTTTTTGATAAACCTTAATTAATTTTAAGATTTTATTGAAAAAAATAAATGATTTTAGGTGGCCAATCACACCTAGCCAAAAAAGATTGGTGGCGACTCCTCTTTGTGTTTTTTTTCAAAATCGTCTAGCGATCGAGTCCCCGGACGAAAATCGTTACGACAGCTTGGCGACTCCGCTGGGGATATTAGAGAGTCGAACCATGATGAATCATGTTTTATCCAAAATCTTAGTTAATGGTCTTAATAAATATTTAATAAAACTTTTCATAAAAAAATAATTAAAAAGAAAACAAACAAAAAATGTGTGAATCATCTTTATCATTTGCATTTTGTTGGGATGCATTTTAAATTTTGTTTCTTTGCATACATGACATATTCATTGCATACATCAACCCTACACCCGGGTTTGTCCCTTTTAGGAGAGAGTATAGTACCTTTACTCTCGTGAGGTGATAACCTCCACAATGGCAAGCGAAATACTCTCACTCAAGTTGAACCCTTTCCGTTTGTAGCCTGTCATGGGTGAGGATTGGGGTGCCTTACTAGTCTAGCGTAGACATCAGTAAAGAACAATTTGGGAACCTTTTATCCTTTAGAAACCCAAACCAAGCATATAGTGAACCATAGAAAAAGTTCACCTTAGATGGAACCTTACCCTTAGAAAATAACCCTATATAAGACATTTGTTGTCACTTTTGTTTTTTTAACTAATAAATGTTTTGTTTTTCCTTTTTGCATGAATCATTTCTCATCATGAAGGTTGCATAAGAGAGGTATTTTCTCCATGGCTTATTACAACCAAGAATCCTTCATGAAATCCAAAGAATGTTAGGCTTGTTCATCAACTGTGACTGTCGTGTGTGATCCATATAATGAAGTGCAATTTTGGTCAGAGAAGACTCAACAAGAGAAAGGGAATTGCTTGATAGAAGGCTTCATATCATCATTACCTAGAGAAGTGAGCTTGGACCTTAAGCAGAATGACTTAACAGGTTTGGTTAACATATGGAAGCAAATCAGTAAGGAGAAGAGAGAAGACTTTTGTAGCAAGTATGGCCAAATAGCCTCGTTGATTTCGGTGGTGGTTGAAGAACCTTTGTTGAAAGCTGTTATCCAGTTTTGGGATCCATCCTACAGGTGTTTCACATTTAACGAAGTGGATTTGATGCCCACTATAGAAGAGTACTCTATTTTGATAGGGTTGGATTTAAAGAGTCCTGACAAGGTATGTGTCAGAAAGCCGAAGTCTGGGTTTTGTAAGAAGTTGGCTGGGATTATGGGAGTGAAACCGGAAGATATAGATCCTCATATGAAGCAAAAAGGAGAACACATTTTGCCTACCTTGGGATTCTCTCCATGGATTTATTAAAAAGCATTTGAATGATGAGAAGGGGTTAGCTATTTTTGCTCTGGCAATTTACGGGTTGGTTATTTTTCCTAAGGTTTTGGGGCACATTGAGATAGCTGTGATAGACTTCTTTGAACAAGTTGATAATAATGTAAATCCTTCACCAGCAATCTTGGCTGAAACCTTCAGATCATTGAGTTATTGCTGACGAAAAGGGGAAGGGCGTTTCGTGGGATGCGCATAACTCTTATACATATGGATCAAGAGCCATTTCAACTGTGAGGTGAAAGAATTCTCAAAGCCTTTTTATCGTGGGAACACCTCGATCAAAGAATTTTGTAGAAGTAAATGGCCAAAACCAAAGCCTAAAGATGAATGGGTGTTTGTCTTTCAACAGCTTAGAGATGATCAAGTGACTTGGATGGCTCCGTGGATGTATCATGTCTCAGTACTATATAGATGTGGAGAAGAATCTTGGATACCACTATTAGGATTATGGGGGGTAACAAGTTGTGCTCCACTTATGGTGCAGAGACAGTTTTGGGCAAAACAGTTTACTCCGGCAACGCATGGGCTTAATTTGATGGAGTATTCCTATGGTGAATCGAAGGCAATGAAAAAGACAGAACAAGCCATTCGAGCATGGAAACAACCTTGAAGATTTGGGACAGGGCCCTTATCTGATAAAGCTACCCCAAATTACCTGATGTGGAGAGCTAAACGGGTTAAAGATATCGTATTCGTCTTAAGGGAGTCACTTGTGTATGCCCAACCTGAGGCAGATACATCCGAAATTGAGATTGTTTGACAGCAATTCAAAGAGGAAGAAAAGAAGATGGAGCAAAAGAATCTAAAGCTTCAAGAGGAGGTAGAGAATTTAAAGGTCAAGTTTGAAGTACAAGAAGCTGCGCTCAAGAAGATAAGAACAGAGCGAGATGTTGCCCACAATGACCTTCAAGAATTGAATCAGGAAAATAAAAGGTTGCGAAGAGAGATGAGGATCGGAGGAATTGTTATAACTTCTAATGAGAGGAAGAAGGAAATAGAAGATCTTCGTGGGAAAGTGGAGTACTGGAGAAACAAAGCAAAGAAAAATGAAGAGGGAGATGCCATTACTCTTCAAGAGCAACGATATTGGAAACAAATGTATACAGTTAACACTAAAAAATTGATGCAATGTCGAAAGGAAAATGAAGCGTTGAAAGTTGGACTGAAGGATGAAGACTATGTCAAACTTCAAGATGAAAGGAATCTGTTACAACAAAAAGTTCAGATTTTGGAGGAACAGTTGCGACACTACAAGAATCACATTGCTTTGATCATCCAGGAATGGAAACTCAGGGAGAATGATTGGAGGTATTCATATGACTTGGTCGTAGATGCAAGCATGAAATGGAGAGTAAGGAGTTTTGGAAGACAACAATATATAGAACACTTGGCTACACAGGTCTGCAAAGTTGTGCGCAAGGCAAGAGAGATGGTGGAAAAGGCGGAAGCTCTTAGGCAGGAAATTAACCCGATTGGAGAGTTTGGATAGCGTTTGTTGGATTTTCTCGAGGAAGCTAAAGACCAATATCAGCAAGTTAGTCAGTTTTATGGGTATAATAGGAGAATGTTAGCTATGTAATTTTGAATTCGATAGTCATATACTAAAAGTTCCTTTGAATAAATGAAAGTCGAATTCAATAGCCATGTAATTAAAGTTCTTTTGAATAAATGAAGGTTCTTTGGTTGCAATTGTTATGGATTAAATACCTCTTACTCCCATGCATGTCATGCATCCATTTCATACACATGCCTACCAATGAAAAGATATTGGTGATCATAAGTAATGACATCATATATCGTTGAGGTGAAAAGGAAAGGTTTTAATATCTCACCAAAGTATTGGGATGATTTTATCTTTTCCTTTTTTATGGCAAAAACTAAAAAATAACATGTGATCCTAATTTGCGGGCTCATTTAGGTGTTAGAATAGCGAAGCCACCGAATCTTGAACATCCAGCACAACATCGGTACAATACTCGCTCCCAATCTAAGGTCATGGAGTCCGAACAACAAGCAAGAATGGAAAGAATGGAAAGAGTTCAGCAAGAACTTATCAAGTCCCAAGAAGAATCTCGGGAGCAAATGGCAAAAATGATGGAGATGATGATGAGCTTAATGAAAGGGAAAGGAGTTGCTGATGATTCAAGGGAGGAACCTCAACTTTCAAGAGAAGATCCAATATACCCGCCTGGGTTTACACCGCCCCAAGCCCAAGCTACCCAAAGAGCTTATCCCCAAGCTCCAATTTTTCTGAATAACCCACAAAATCAAGGAAAGTACCCGGGATCTAGCCCTGTGGATCCTATTTTTGTGCCTAACTTGGATGACCCAATAGAGCAAGAGAAGTTAAGGAAGGAGAATGAAGAAACAAGAGAAAAGTATGATTTGCTAGAAGAACGGTTGAGGGCAATTGAAGGAATGGATTTCTTTGGGAGCGTAGATGCCAACGAGCTTAGCCTTGTCCCAGACTTGGTTATACCGCCAAAATTTAAAGCTCCTGAATTCGAGAAGTATGATGGGACCACCTGCCCAGCTGCTTATATTACTATGTTTTTTCGAAAGATGTCTGGCTACACGAACAACGATAAGTTGCTCATCCATTGCTTCCAGGATAGCTTGATTGGACCTGCTGCTAAATGGTATAATCAGTTGGATCGGAGTCGTATCCATACATGGAAGGATTTAGGAAAAGCCTTTATGGCACAGTATAAGCATATGACGGATATGGAACCTAATAGGTTATCCTTACAGAACCTAGAGATGAAATCTGGTGAAAGCTTTAAAGAGTATGCTCAAAGGTGGAGGAATTTGGCAGCTCAGGTGCAGCCTCCGTTGACTGAAAAAGAAACAACAACTTTGTTTGTTAGTACTTTGCGACCTCCTTATTATGATAAACTCGTGGGGAGTGCTACTAAAATTTTTGCTGATTTGGTCATTTCGGAAGAGATGATTGAAAATGCCATTAAAAGTGGCAGGATTGAAGACACATCAGCCCCAAAAAGGAGTGGAATGAGTAGAAAGAAAGATGGGGAAGTACAAGCTGTTACCACTGAAAGACGGTCGAAAATGAATTCCACACCCCATTTTTCTTATCCTTCATACCGTCCCTATTATTCACCCGTGAACAATATCTCCCAAAACCCTTACTCATACCAGCCTCAACCAACCTACCCCATGAATTTACAAGCACCAATGAATATTGCTACCCCTTCCTCTGCACAAACACCAAGACCTACTTATCAACCTAACAACCAAGGAAATAACCAAAGAGCTCCCAAGAATAATAAGGAGAGGCCCCAATTCGACCCAATACCAATATCCTATGCTGAATTATTCCTCCAATTATTGCAAAATCACTTTGTTGCCCCGATTTTTCTACAACCCCTTAAACCCTCTTATCCAAAATTGTATGATGCAAATGCTCATTGCGATTATCATGCTGGGATCCAAGGCCACTCGATCGAAAATTGTACAGCATTTAAGTACAAAGTTCGAGATCTTATGAAAGCTGGAATGTTGGAATTTGGGAAGGATAATGAACCAAGTGTAAATGCGAATCTTCTTCCAAATCACACGGAGGCCAATGTAAGCGCAATAATAGAGGATGATGGGTGTTGGATAAAAAGAAATGTCAATGATGTGAAGACACCGATGAGGGTGGTGCTGGAAACAATGAGGAGGGCAAAGGTTATTCAATCTAAGAAGGCAAAATTTGGGCCTGAGATGCAAGAAGAAGATTATTGTGAGTTTCATGAAGGAGTGATGGCGCATTCCGTCCAAAGTTGTGAGGAGTTCCGTTGTGTAGTACAAAAGATGATGGACTTAGGAGAGATTGAGTTCTCTGAAGCTTTTGAAGGGAAAGTAGTGAATGTTATAGAGCCATCAATGTTTGGGAAGTCGATCAAACCATTAAAGGTCATTTGTGGGGATAAGAGTAAAACAGAACCTAGCGTAACTACTGAAAATGCTAGGTCGAAACTAATTATTAAAGTTCCAAGCCCATTCTCGTATAAGAGTGACCATGCAGTCCCGTGGAATTACAATTATAAGGTCACAGCTCAAGAATCTCTCAATAATCCCTCTACTTATACTGTTGATACAATAGACATTACGGGCCCGGGAGGAATGACGAGAAGTGGTAGGTGTTATACCCCAGATATGTTGAAGAAAATTCAGATGGGGAAAGTTAAAGAAGATGAAGGGTGAAAACAATAGAGATAGCCAAGCAAAAGAAGTCAAGCTGATAGTTCGAGTAGATTCTGAAAAGAAGAAACATGTAACGGAGAAAGAAGCTTGTGAGTTTTTAAAGTTTATTAAACACAATGAATACATTATGGTGGAACAATTAAATCGCTTACCAGCAAGGATTTCCTTACTTTCTCTACTCTTGAATTCAGAGCCTCATCGAAATGCTTTGTTGAGAGTGCTCAATGAAGCTTATGTGGCCCACAACGTGTCGGTAGAGAATATAGATCGGTTGGTGGGAAATATTGCGACAGATAACTTCATTTCATTCAATGATGATGAGATCCCACTCGACAGTAGAGGAAGTACTAAAGCCCTTCACATAACCACCACTTGTAAAGATCATATCCTTCCGAAGGTCCTCATTGATAATGGGTCATCCTTGAATGTTATGCCCATGATTACACTGTCTATGCTGCCTATAGATAAGTTAAATATGAGGAGAAGTCACATTGTCGTGAGAGCTTTTGACGGTACTCGTCGAGAAGTGAATGGGAATATAGAGGTGCCACTCCAGATTGGTCCATGTGTCTATAACATTGAATTTCAAGTTATGGATATCACTCCTTCTTATAATTGTTTACTTGGAAGGCCTTGGATCCATTCAGCGGGTGCAGTTCCTTCAACTCTGCATCAAAAGGTAAAATTTGTGGTTGATGGACATTTGGTGAGAATAGAAGGAGAAGAAGATATGATTGCAACTATTACTACAAGTGTCCCATACATAGAAGTTGCTGAAGATGCGGTGGAATGCTCTTTTAGATCTTTAGAACTTGTTAATGCTACATTTGTGGGAGAAGGGATGAAAATACCCGTACCGCATTTGTCAAAAGCCATCAGACTCGGGATCCAACAAACGATGGGAAAGGGATGTCATGTTGGAGCAGGTTTAGGAAAGGAGTTACAAGGAATTAAGAGAGCAGTGTCTGTTACTCCTAAGATGGACAGGTTTGGGTTAGGATATAAACCCACTGGACTTGAAAAGAAAAAGTTCATAGAAAGGAAGAAGGAAAGCAAGTTGGCTAATTTTATGGGGCATGAAATAGAGTTTGAACCAATGGGTTTCCCTCCTCTATATGAGTCTTTCTATTCGGCGGGATACATCTACAATAACTCTGCAAAGGTTGAAGAAGGCGAGTCTATCCCAGCAATGGCTAGAGCTTTCACAGATCTCTCTATCAATGTGGTAGGAATAGAGGAATTTCTAGAAGAGATGGATAGTTCCGGAATTCGTCCTTGTCCTCCCGACTACAAATTGGAGAATTGGCATGCTGTTGAGCTCCCCGTCGTTTTCAATTCATGTTCCATGTAATGCAATAAACTTATCCAAGTGCTTTTGCCCAAAGGCATTAGGGTTTTTTATGTATGGGCTTTTATTTAGTCTTTATCATTCAATAAATGACAAGCATGATGCATTTTATTCATTCATCCGTGTTGTTTCTTTTCATTCCTTTTTATACCTTCTCCATATCAATCCCATTTTAATTATCTCCAGGTATTCCAATAATGAAAACAAGGACCTTCCCAACGATAATCCAAAACTTACTTTTGAAAGAACTGTTTGTGTTGGTGAACTTAATGATGAAGGAGATGTGGATGATTATGCTTTACCTTAAGATTTGCTAAGACTAGTACAACAAGAAGAGAAACAAATTATGCCCAATCAAGAACCAATAGAAGTCATAAACTTGGGGAATGAAGAAATAAACAAAGAAGTTAAAATTGGGACCTCTCTCTCCTTGCCAATTAAACAAAGATTAATAAGCTTGCTCCGCGAATATACAGATGTGTTTGCTTGGTCGTACCAGGACATGCCAGGTTTGAATACTGATGTTGTAGTGCATAGATTACCTTTGAAGCCAAGGTTGCAAACCGATTCAGCAGAAATTGAGGAGGATGAAACCAGAAATGCTGTTGAAAATAAAAGAGGAGGTAAAAAAGCAATTCGATGTCGGGTTCCTAGAAGTGGCAAAGTACCCTGAATGGGTAGCAAATATAGTCCCAGTACCTAAAAAGGATGGAAAGGTGAGAATGTGTGTTGATTATCGGGATTTGAATAGAGCTAGCCCTAAAGACAACTTCCCGTTGCCACATATTGATACTCTAGTTGATAATACGGCTAGGCATTCATTATTCTCCTTCATGGATGGCTTTTCGGGATATAACCAAATCAAGATGGCATCGGAAGACATGGAGAAGACCACTTTTGTGACAATGTGGGGAACTTTTTGTTACAAAGTAATGCCATTTGGCTTAAAAAATGCTGGGGCAACCTATCAAAGGGCCATGGTAACTTTATTCCAAGATATGATGCATAAGGAGATCGAGGTTTATGTAGATGATATGATTGCTAAATCGCAAAAAGCGGCGAACCATGTTGATGATCTTAAAAAGCTCTTCGAAAGACTAAAGAAGTTTCAACTTAAGCTTAACCCAACTAAGTGCACATTTGGGGCTACATCAGGAAAATTATTGGGTTTCGTTGTTAGTGAAAAAGGAATTGAGGTGGATCCAGATAAGATCAAGGCTATCCAAGACTTACGGCCACCGCGTACTCAGAAGGAAGTGAGGGGTTTCCTCAGACGATTGAATTATATCTCCCGTTTTATATCTCATCTTACTGCTAAATATGATCCAATTTTTAAGCTTCTACGAAAACATGACTCAGGAGAGTGGGATGAAAATTGTCAACTGGCATTTGATAAAGTCAAAGAATACCTTTCGAATCCACCAATTCTAGTTCTTCTTGTTCCGGGAAAGCCGCTTATTTTGTATCTTGTAGTTTATGAGCACTCAATGGGTTGTGTATTGGGGCAACATGATGAAGTAAGCAAAAAAGAGCGAGCAATCTACTATTTGAGCAAGAAATTTACAGATTATGAATCTAAATACTCCTCATTAGAAAAAATGTGTTGTGCATTAGCTTGGACAACCCAAAGACTTCGGCATTATATGTTGTATCACACTACTTGGTTGATTGCGAAGTTGGATCCCATTAAGTACATTTTTGAAAAGCCTTCTTTGTCAGGGAGGTTAGCAAGATGGCAGGTATTACTCTCTGAATATGATATTGTCTATGTAAGTCAAAAATCCATCAAGGGGAGTGCGATAGCTGAATTCTTGGCAGATCGAGTTGCAGAAGAATATAAGCCTCTCTAACTTGATTTGTCCCTTCATGTGTGATGGCTAGTTTATCCCATATTTGTTTAGCATTTTCACATAAGAAAACTATATTGTACTCATTGGGACCTAATGCACAAAAGAGGGTGTGCATAGTCTTGGCATTCAATTGTGCCAATCTCATGTCATTGGTGTCCCACTCATGTTCACTCTTAGGGACATCTTTTCCATCTACTTTCTTTATTGGGATTCTAGGGCCATTAACAATTACTCTCCATACTTCATAGTCATTGGATTGCACAAATAACATCATCCTAATTTTCCAATAGGAGTAATTCTCACCATTGAAGAGTGGAGGTCTAACTAATGAGTGTCCCTCTTCTCCTAGGGGTGTGCCTACATTCAAGTGAGCCATTTAAGATCGTTTTGCTCGATAGAGGTTAGTATAAATCAATCTCGAGCCCAAGCTCTAATACCAATTGTTGGCTCTTATAGGCTATACCGAGAGGGGGCGTGAATCGGTTTTTCACTAACTTTAAGCTCGTTTTTCGGTTCCTCTAAATTCTCTAGCTTAGATTGATATTTTCTAAGTTCTTTAAGCTACTCAAGCATGCAACCCAAGTTCAATGCAGTAAACATAATATAATTGCAAGTAAATAAAGAGTAGGGAGAGAGAGATTTACACAATTGATTTATAGAGGTTCGGCTACCTTGCCTACGTCCTCTACCTTGAGACGCTCCCAAGGATTTTCCCAAATTCACTATCCTTGAATTTGTTACACTCCCTCTTTTTCTAGGCTCAAGAGAAACCTCTCTCTTTTTCTTAGGCTAAAGAGTAACCTCCCTCTTTTTCTAGGCTTAAAAGAAACCTCCCCTTTACAAGGAATGATGGGTTACAAATAATGTAATCAAAGAAAGGCCTCTAGGTAGGCAAGTGATTACAGAAATTAAGCAGAATGAAAACCTATACAAGATATGTGCCAAGCACTACAAGGAATAAGAGAATGATAGATGATGAAGACTTTGGAGCTCTTGATTTGTTGTTTGAGGCTTGAGGATTTGAGAAATATGTGTTATGGAGTTGCTGAGTAGTTCCTCTTCCTTTCTTTAGCTTCTAAGCCTCTATTTATAGTCCCTTGGATGTATTCTAGCCGTTGGATAGAGCCAAATCTCGGATATTACCGTTGTCTCACAAAAAACAGCCGTTATAGGCTATTTTTGGGCAAAGGGATCAATCCCTTTCTATAGGGGATCGATCCCTTCATTCCAGAATGTTTTATTCTGGGCTGAGGGACCTTTCCTGGCGTTGGGGTGCTTACTGCCAAAAGGGGATCGATCCCTTCCCTTAGGGGATCGATCCCTTCTCTCCAGAAGGTGATTTCCTGCACTTTTTGAGTTAGAAATGATGTGGTCTTTGATCCTAATCCAACCTAAAACATTTTGGCTCTTTTGTGGGAGTTTTTCTTGACTTTCTCAAATGAAAACATAGTCCAAAAATTCATCAAGTGATTTTTTAAAATATTCAAAACATTTATAAAGTATTAAGACCAATAAAGATGTATCATTAAATTATGGTCTTAATGTTTGATATGATCACTTGAAAATGGATTGAGAAAATCATGTGTGATAAGGCAAATTTACAATATGAATTAAAACATTAAAGCTTACTTAATTTTTTGTCATTTCAAAATATATATGGCAATTTAAAGCTAACAATTTGTTATAACTCGATATCATAACTATTCATCGTATACCACAATATTGATATTGAGACCCCTACCATAAGTATAGGTTCGCTTATTATCTCACGTATATTCGACAATATAATGTCATACAATACAACCATCTCAACATTGACCTCTTGCAATGTTTGTGTTATCATGTTTGAAACTACTCCAAAATAAAGAAATCGAAATTAATTAATTCTAAAATCATCACTCCGTCGATAATTCCACAATTCAATCGTTCAACCATTTAAATTACAACCTCGATATTCTCTTCCAAGCTATATCATATAATCATCATTAATTTTATCAATGATTCGACTAAATCAATATTCAACCTCAATTTCAACTTGATAACCAATTCGTGATATTAAGATAAATCAATTTATCGATTCTATAAGGCTTACACAATATAATTCATCATGTTATCATGCTCAACCATTTACCTTTTCAAACTATTCCAAAAATCAAATTTTCTGGCAATACGATAAAGTCTTTTCAAAGTTTATCTTTCGATAATTCTTTCCAAGGTTCCATTTATACGAGAAAACCTTAACCTTTTTCACCAAACATTTTATATAAATTTCGACAGCATAACATTTCAGGAACTAAAACCTCTTACAACAATTCCAATTAAACACAGTGGTATTCCACAATCATTTTATTGCAATATCATGATCATTACTAAAACCCTTCCCACCAATTGTAGGTCCTTTTAGCATTTTAAAATCATTTCATTAATAATTTTATCTTCAAGATCAGAACTCTTAACTATACAATATAATACTATTAGTGCTTTATAAAAGTATCTTACCTAGTATCAAAGTTGACAATGTAATCTCTCCCAAATTCGTTCATGCTCCAATCGTTCTTGTATAATTTCTACAAGTTCAATTTCCACATTTAGACTCATACAAAATTATTAAATAAAATAATAATAATAAATTCTACTAATTTTTCCTACCCATTTTCCTTTCTTCTTCTTCTCTTTTCTTCTCTTTCTTTCTTTTTTTTCTTTTTCTTTTTTTTCTTTTTTCTTTTTCTTTTTATGGCCTGAATCGATTCAGATCGGTTCAGGCCGGTTCGGGCAGGTTAAGTCGGTTCACCTTTGCTTGGCCGGTTTAGCCACCGGCGACCACCATTTTCGGCTATTCAGCCATTCCGAAGCTTGCTGGGGTGGCGGCGAGGCTGGATCTGGCCTCCTTTTCCCGATCGGCGGTGGCGACGATGGCGGATCTGGAGGTGGTGGTTCGACTTCTCCTTTTCCTTTTTTCTTCCTCCTTATTCCTCTTTTCCCCTTCACCGTCGGTCCCCTTTCTTTCTCCTTACTCTCGCCAGCGTCGAGGGCGGCATGGCGATGCCTGAATCAGCCGACACTGCCGTTTCTTTTTTTCCTTTTCTTTCTTTCCTTTTCCTTCTCAGTTTCCGCTTCTTTCTCCTTTTCGTTTTTTCCGTCGCCGGCTAGCTTCCTTTCTCCCTTCTCCTCCTCGGCTTGTCGGCAACCTCGCCTCCTTCTTCTCTCTTCTCTCTCAGCCGACGAGGTCGACCTCTTTTTTTAGCTTTCTCCTCTGTTTGTAACAGAAGAGAAACAAGATAGGGAATCGGGTTATTCCCAATTCCCGTTTTCTTTCTTTTCTTTTCTTTTTTTTTAAATTTATTTATATATTTATATTTATAAATATATACAAATACAAAATATAATTATATTCATATATATATATACTATATTTCCATATACATAGATATATATATTTTTGTATTTATAATTTATATATATCTATACACTTTAATTATTATACATTTATATATAAATATATATAAATATACCCATTTGATTCCTTATAATTGGATCCCTTAATATCCAAATTAAATTCCTCCAATTCATCACTTCATCACTTTAGGGAATTCCAATAATATTTCGATCTCATAAATGAATTTATTTATTTATTTTCACTTATCTATTTACATAAAAATTAAATTTCTGGATAATTAATACCAAAAATGGAAAATTTTCGATTATCACAATGATAGTATCAACCAATAATAGTGTTTAGGGACTTAGAAGGAATAGATACTATAGCCAAATAGGGATTCCAAGCTGCGTACAGAAGGATGCTTTAGATTACCTCACTTATCCTGGTCTCTAAGTCCGACTATAGGAGTCATACAAGAAATTTACAGAAAAGGAATTCATGCGTACCAAATAGTGTCAAAACATTTCAATTTTTTAGTAACAGTACTACATAGTGAACAATCATTATCAAATCATTTACACCTTAAAATCGATCAATCAATCGTATATACTTTCAATAAGCACTCTGTTCAATTGATAAACAGTATCATCGGTATAAACAATCATCAATTCACATTTTAGTTCAGTCAATAAGATAGTTCAACAAAACAGTTCAATAAACCGTTTAGTAAACAGTTTAGTAAACCATTTAGTAAATAGTTTAGTAAACCATTCAATGGAGACAAGGCAACACCCAATAGAATCATTCAATTTCAGTATCCTAAGAAGGGAGTAATAGTAAGACTTATGGCTATGGTCTAGAGGGTCTTTATTGTGCACTGATTTGTGTGACAACTAGGAAAGCTGATGACTGGGTCATGGTCAAACAGCAAACGATTACGATTACGATATGTCATGATTACCAACAGGCAACTATAGGGAGCCAATAGTCTCAAAACATTTACCTAATTCCCATAAAAACAATAAAACAATACTTTATGCTTTCAAACATAATACAATACTACAGTCAAAATATAAACTTTTGGGAACCAAGTTTCTTTTTAAATCTCATGGATTCTAAAGATGAGTAACACCATGTAGCACTTAGTCTCGTAGGCTTTAGAGGTAACTCCCATAGTGTATATTGAATCTATAGAATTCCTTCTTAAAACAGTTACGAAACTATGAACTAAAATTATTGGGTTCGATACAAAACTAATATAATTTCAATAAAATCAGAATAGATAGATCATTAGTGATTCAAATCATATGGTTTAGAGATCAACACATTGCGTTCAAAAAGTTCGGTCCAAGTTAAAACATTCAAAACATTAACTTCAATCAGACAATCAAAACTTTTAGTAAAACAATGTTAGACAATCCTATACATTCAAAATATTCATTTCAATCAGACGTTCACACTTTCGATAATTTATTTCATAACCTAGTTCGTAATACAGTTAGAAACCAAATACAGAACATTAAGTTCAATCAAAACATGTTGTTTAACTATTCAATAAAACCAGCTCAATCTCATACAATACAGTTTCTTAGTATCACTCAGTAAAGACAAATATGATATAAAAACATTTTGGTAAAATAAACAGTTTCCCCAATATTTTATATTTTTATTAAATTACTTATATTTCATTAAAACGTATTAGTTTTATAAAAAGCTTTAAACTATTGAAATCATTTTACAATAAAACTATACACACACACACACACACACACACACACACATATATATATATATATATATATAAACCTGAACCAAACCTATCTATTTATCCCATTTCATTTTCAAGCTAACACTAGAATGATTTCAGTTATTCAATCTAATATGATTCCATCAATTTACAAAATTTCGACAACGGTACTATCTATCTTAACCCCTACACCTAAAACACAGTTCAATAGCCACAATTCCAGTCCATCAATACCATTTCAGTCACAATATCAAATCCCACAATTCACTCAATCATTTTCAACACAGTTTTATTATCCCATTATGCAATTCAGTTAATCAATTCAATGCAGTGATAGTATACGATCACATAACTCAATCAGTCATTCCCAATATAGTTATAATATCTAGTTACATAATTCAATCAACCATTCTCAATGCAGACACGGTATCCGTACACCTTATATATATATATATATCCCTTACTACTCAACCACAGTTCACTAGCACAATCCCTTAACTCCCCTCACTTCCAAGCTTGGTGGTTGAATTTTCAAGGCTATTTTTTACCCATTATATGGCTTTCCCCCAGGGTTGATTTCAAGGTATGTTATAGAGTTTGATAAGAGGAACAACTTTCATTTAGTGAATTTTTTGGTTTGGAGCTTATACGCAAGGTTTTTCTTTACTTTCTCTCTCTAAAGGCTTGAAACCAAAAGTTTTCTCTCTTCTCACACTCATGGCCAGCCAAACATATTGAAGAAGATGATGATTTTTATCATTATTTTATTTATTCATTAATTAAAATATCTTTTAGGGCTAACAACTAAAATCTCCTTTTAAAATTTCACTTATTCCCTTTATATCCCAACCTATTTAACATTTATTTAATATATTTAATTAAATTCCAAAATATTTTATTTCCATACAAAATATACTTATTTAATATAAGATAGCCAAAACTTTGACTTGGATGAGGTTTGACTGATCAACATGCTGAAATTACCAAAATAGCCTTAAGTGCTCATTCAAGTTGTTTTTGGTATTTTCGTTTGATTCAATTTATGAATTGGAACTAACTGAGACTTTTTCACACGAGGGTTCAACTATAACAATCTGTTGGTCAAAAGCCAAATCAAGTTGGTTGTAATTTAGAAAAGTTTTTCCAACCTATGGATACAATCGTTATTTTTGAATTTGTTGCACACTTCGCAAAAAAATATACAAAAAGATAAATTTTAAGATGTAGATTCTTACCATCTAAGCATTTTGCTCCAAATAACAATACTATCAAGTTTCGTCTCAATCCAAATAGTAGAAGTCTCAGTGGGGCCGCATCGTAGTTTTTCTCATATCTTTACAAAGCATAACATTTGCTATACTTCGATAGTTCAAATTACACTCCAATTGAGATGAGTTTCATATTATGGGTAAATCAATCTCCAAGTATCGATAATCCACTCTTTTGGGGTCATTTCAAGTCTTAGCAATTCCCGTGAGCCATACATTTAATTTTCTCCCAACACTCCGACTATTCAAAAATCTTAGTGATTAGCATTCGTTTTTCAATTTCCACAATCTTTAACTTATGGGATTTATCGCAAAATGGGGTTCTCACATCCTCCCCTTTAAAGAATTTGGTCCTCCAAATTTGAGAAAGGTACTCAAATATTTCCATACTTTCATTTATCTATATTACTACCATAAGCAATGACTTTTCAATTGCTATCTGTGCTTAACCATCAGCAACCTTCCTGCGTCTTTCTATCATAATTTTTCACATATAATGTACAAATACTCTATCACTTTCAGTGCAACATATTTCTATCGACCTTTCCCAGTCATTCAATACCTAACTCCACAAGTCATTTAAAATCCAATCATATGTTCTAATCAGTCATTAATTTCCTATATAAAACAATCATCTTATTGTATTTTCCAGACCTTAGTCATAATTTATATCTAGACAAGTACATTACTTAAGGGATGTTACCTATAAACACTGAGGCACATCAAACCAACCTTACTTTAGCACCAACTTCTATCACGTCTCAATTTCATAAAATCTGGACTAACTTTTTCTTTTTCCTTCATTTGGTTGAGCTGTGCTCACTGTCATCAATTCAATATTAGGCTAAACTTACGTAGTTAAATCAATATCCAACTATCTAGATTGGTCCTAGTACAGTCATTCTCTATACACATTTACTTTTCTTTACATTCTTATCTCAATTATATCAAGTCAAGTTAAAAGTATTTCATAACTATACTTGAATGAATAACCTCAAACTATATAAATATCAAGTATCAGATTATTATCTTCAGTCTGACATTCATCTCTTTATCAAATGACTATAATTGACATTCAGACTCTTTTTAGTTTACATCTCTTTGACACACTAAAGTATTGTATAATAAAGTCTAAATACATAAACTGTACAAATATACCTCCAAGGTACAATACCAAAGCCTCGAATGAATTCGATCAAAATCCTCTCGGAACAAGGGCAGCTACTACTACAGAAAATCCATAAGGTGGAAAAGGAGGTGAGCTTACGCCTAGTGCGTAATATTTATAAAAGACTGATACTATGTAAAACTACAAGCGTGTATCACAAACATGTTCTTACAGTGAAAATAATAATCGATAATAGTGTTTAGGGATTGGAAGGATTAGATACTATAGCTGAATGGGGATACCAAGTTGATTGCAGAAAGATGCCTTAGGGTACCTCACTTGTCTTGGTCCCTAAGTCTGACTATAGGAGTCATACTAGAAATTCACAGATAAGGAATCCATGCGTATCAAATCAGTGTCAAAACATTTCAAATTTTCAGTAACAGTACTATACATGGAACAATCATTTTCAAATAATTTACAGGATAAAATCGATCAAGCAATCGTATATACTTTCGGTAAGCACTCTATTCAATCAATAAACAGTATCATTGATATAAGCAATCTTCACTTCACATTTCAACTCAGTCGATAAGACAGTTCAATAAAATAGTTGAGTAAAACAGTTAGTAAACCATTCAGTAAACAGTTTAGTGGAGACAAGCAACACCTAGTAGAATCATGCGGTTTTAGTATTTGAACAAAGGAGTAATAGTAAGACTTGTGGGCATAGTCTAGAGGGTCCTTAATGTGCACTGATTCGTGTGAAAAGTGGTACAACTGATGACTGGATTAGATCAAACAGCAAACAATTATGATTATTATTACTATTAATACAGCATGATTACGAACAGGTAATTACAGAGAGCCAACAGCCTTAAAACATTTTCTTGATTCCCATAAAGACAATAAAGCAATACTTTATGCTTTCAAAACATAATACAATAATACAGTTGAAATATAAACTTTTGGGAACCAAGTTTCACTTTAAATCTCATGGATTCTAAAGATGAGTAACACCATGTAGCACTTAGTCCTATAGGTTTTAGAGGTAACTCCCACAATGCACATTGAATCTATAGAATTCCCTCGTAAAATAGTTACGAAACCATGAATTAAAATCATTTCTTCGATAGAAAGTAAATATCATTTCAATAAAATCAGAATAGGCAGATTGTTACTGATTCAAATATATGGTTCAGAGTTCAACACATTACGTTCAAAAAGTATAGTCAAAGTCAAAACATTCAAAACATTAACTTCAGTCAAACACTCAAAACATTTTAATAAAACAATGTTAGACAATCCCATACATTCAAAACATTCATTTCAATTGGACATTCACACTTTCGATAATGTATTTCATAACCTCGTTCATAATACAGTTGGAAATTAGATAAAGTGTTCAATCAAAACATTTTCTTTAACTATTCAATAAAACCAGTTCGATCTCATATAAGATAGTTTCTTAATATCACTAAGTAAAGACAAATATGATATAAAACCATTTCGTTAAAATAAACAGTTTCCCTAATATTTTTATTCAATTACTATATTTCATTAAAATGTATTAGTTTTATAAAAAGATTTAAACTATTGAAATCATTTTACAAATTGAACTATACATATATATAAAGGATCGAACCTAACCTATCTGTCTATCCCATTTCATTTTCAAGCCAACACTAGAACGATTTCGGTCATTCAATCTCATCTGATTCCACTAGTTTATGAAATTTTGGCAACATAATGGTACTATTTATCCTAACCCTCATGTATTTAAAACATAGTTCAGTAGCCATAATTCCAATCCATCAATACCATTTCATTCATAATATCAAATCACACAATTCACTCAATCATTTTCAACGCAGTCTTATAATCCCATTACACAATTCAGTCAATCATTTCCAATGCAGTGACAATATACGATCACACAACTTAGTCAATCATTCCTAAAACAGTTATAATATCCAATTTCACAATTCAGTCAACCATTCTCAATGCAGACACAATATCCTTACGTCTTCTATATATATATATATATATATATATATCCCTTACCACACAACCATAGTTCACTAGCACAATTCAGCAGTATTAAAATTTATAGATCAACATATATTGGTCTATCTTCCCTTAACTCTCTTCACTTTCGGGTTTGGTGGCCGAATTTTTCAAGGCTGTTTTTCACCCATTATATGGCTTTCCCTAAGGCTGATTTCAAGGTATGTTATAAAGTTTGATAAGAGGAATAACTTTCGTTTAGTGAGATTTTTTGGCTTAGAGCTTATAAGTGAGGGTTTTCTTCATTTTCTCTCTGTAACCCATGAAATCGTAAGCTTTCTCTCTCCTCACACCCATGGCTAGCCAAACATATTGAAGAAGATGATTGTCACGACCCATGACCACATTTCTCACCTTATTGTACACAACTTAACTGGTTGGGCTATCTGTGATACTTCACTTGTACTAACTGTTAAACAGTTTTACATAATACTGTTTATATTATACACATCCCCTATCGTATTTAATCAGATAAGTAGTACTGTAGACATGTCTAAATACAGAGAATAAATGATCATACCTCAAATAATTTTGTTGGTCTGTCACATTGTCCTTTATGTACAGCCGTGATCCACAATAAACTGATCTCACAATCATCAAAACCTGAAATGTTTAAAATTAAGGGGTGAGCAAAACCACGGCTCAATAAGGGAATTGTATGCCTCACTTGATACTCAGCTTCCTATATGCTGAAAATCTTTTTCATTTTTCCTATGGGCTCTAGGCTCGCATGTAAGAATGATACTACAGTCGGCTAGGGATCCGGATGGAGTAAGGTAGGTATTTTAGAATACCATATTTGTTCCGGAACCTAGAAGCAACTGTAGAGAGAAATTTTCATTTCGTATATTCCTTGAAAAGAATATTAATTAAATCATCATCTTATTTCTTTAAAACTCATTTCATGTTTTACTGTACTCTCTTAATTAGTATAATACTTTAAATAGCAAAATAAGCTATTAAAATCTATTCCATTTATCAAATTAGCAAAGCAGTAAGTACTTTGATAGATCGGTCACTATACACGTTGATAAAGCGATTACTATGTAAGTTAATAAATCAATCCATTCACAAAACGAAAATCCATAAACTTTAAGCGTATAGCTTAACTCATTGAAAACAGTTCCAATATAACCGATTACTTAATCACTTTAGACGTAAGCCCCAATTCACTGATTCAGTTACGACATCCATCCTAACTAGCAATGGAGTTAAGTGTCATATCGAGAAACTCGTGTAGCACGTAGGTCCTTCAGGATTCTAGAGGTGGCTCCTACAGTACAGAAATCGAGTCTTCACTCGGTTTGGCCTTTAGGACACAGACTTCTTACTGACACATCGGAACTCATGTAGCACTTAGTTCTCAAAGGATTCTAGAGGTGGCTCCCCATAGTTCACAAAGAATCTATGTAGCACTTAGGTCCATTGAGTTCTCTAGAGGTGGCTCACACGGTACAGAAACTTCTTACTAACACATCGGAACTCGTGTAGCACTTAGTGCTCAAAGGATTCTAGAGGTGGCTCCTCATAGTTCACAAAGAATCTATGTAGCAATTAGGTCCCTTGAGTCTTCTAGAGGTAGCTCACATGGTACAGAGACTTCTTACTAACACATCGGAACTCCTGTAGCACTTAGTGCTCAAAGGATTCTAGAGGTGGCTCCCCATAGTTCACAAAGAATCTATGTAGCACTTAGGTCCATTGAGTTCTCTAGAGGTGGCTCACACGGTACAAAAACTTCTTACTAACACATCGGAACTCGTGTAGCACTTAATGCTCAAAGGATTCTAGAGGTGGCTCCCTATAGTGCACAAAGAATCTATGTAGCACTTAGGTCCCTTGAGTCTTCTAGATGTGGCTCACACGGTACAAAGATCGAGTCTTTACTCTGTTTGGCCTTTATGCCATATATACTTCCCACTATCTTATCAGAACTCATGTAGTACTTATAATCTAATATTCCATTTAAGACCATAGTAAGAATATTAGATTTATCATTTCTTTCTTTTTGAAAACATATTACATGTTCGTATCACATGTCTTATGAAAATCATCTCACATTACTAAAATCAATACCGAAATGAGCATTTTGTAAAAATGCTATAAATCAATTGATTTTCTTCTCATATCATATAAAACATGTTCTTTTCACATGTCACGCAATCATATATCACATTTTCCGTTTGACATATTCCATATCATGTAACACACTTTCCTTTTTTTTAACATATCACCTATCATTTATGAAGTCTAAGATAGACATCAATCTTATCATACTATAAACCCCAGAGGGTAAAGAAACAAATCGGTCAAATCTATGACCATAATCTATATTGTCCTCGGTGGATCACAGATCAGATGTCGACCGGGACTTAACATATCACATATCATGCATCAGCATGATAAGAATGCTAACTAGTCTCAAAACTGTAGTTTTCATCATAAAATAAACCTTTATGGAATTTATATAAATATATATAATTCCATAATTTAAAAACCATAAGGGTTAAAATCCTTTAGTGAATATTTATAAAAATAGTCATAAAAATATTCACTGTATTTCACTTCATCTTTCACCTCGTATTACGTGTAATTTATCTATTCCGAGAATTTTCGGTGGTTTCATTATCACCATTCTCGAATACATGAATATTTTAAATTCCATCTTATTATATTCATGTTTTATGAAATTTAGTAATTTCCTCATGTTTCGTGATTTAATATCGATTTTCGAAAATAAAATCATTTAATATGATTTTATAAAGTTTTTCTAAAATTTTCGGCAGCATAACGGCTGCCGATTTACTAACCTCCTGCACGAAAAATACAATTTTAAATTTCCACCCAGTACTTCAACCCAAAATTTTTAGCCAATCATGCATCATAATAATTTTCATAAAATATTTGCAAAAAATATTTCAAATTAAAATATGCAGACTGAATATCCTTACAGTGCTGCACATGCATCCCTTACCTTTTCCAGGTAGGCGACTTCCTCTTATCGATCGCGCCCGCACTCCATTTCTCCCGATTCCTTATCCCGATTGCTGAAAATAAATTTTTGGAAATAAAAATTCTAATTTTTAGAATTTTTTCATAATTTATTTAATTTTTCTGAAATTAAATTTCTGAAAAATTTCTTACCGAATTTTCATAAATTTTTGGGTTGTCGAATTTTCGGGAATCTCCGAATTCTCGAAATTCTCCTTTTTCCTCTTTTTCTTCCCTTTTCCTCTTTTCTTTTTCTTTCTTTCTTTTTCTTTTCTTTCTCTTTCTTTTCTTTTTCTTTTTCTTTTTCTTTTTCTTTTTCCTTTTTCTTTTCTTTTTCTTTTCTTTTTTCCTCTTCCTTTCCCGGTCAGACCGGTTCAGACCATTCCTTGCCGGTTCCTTGCCGGCGATCGGTTCTCCGGCGGTTCGAGCGTCCTTCAGCTGGCCGGCATCGAGACGAACTTGCCGGTGGCCTCAGCTTGGCCTGGATAGGCGGCACGGCAGCGGATCAAGGTGGAATAGGTTCGGTTTCTCCTTCCTCTTCGCCAGCTCTCCTCCGCCATTCATTGCGCCTCTGGTGGCTTCCCACGTCTTCCTCTTCCTCCAGTGAAGCTTCGGTTACAGTGGCAGCCACCGATTTGGCCGGCACCGCCGTCGGCCATTTTCCTTTTTTTTTTCCTTCCGGCTTTTGCTTCCGTTTCACTTCGATTCTTTCTCCGTTTCGCTTCGCCGGCGTTGGTGTCGGCTTCCTCTTCCTTTGCCGGTGACGACGCTTCTCTTCCCTCTTCTCCTTTCCTTCTCCGGTGACCGCTGACGGGGGCGGCTTCTTCCGGAGACAGAATCGAAAATCTCAATTCTGGTCTTCTCTTCTTTTTTTTTGTTTCATTTCTATTTTTAGTTTATTTTCTTTCCCTTTTTAGTATATAATATACTATATATTATACACTATAATTTATATTTTATACTTATAATATATATTATATATCATACATATATTATCTCATATATAATGTAATACAATATAAATTATATATATTGTATAATACAAAATATATATCTAGTATATATATGTATATTTATATACTTTAAAATAAATAACATTTACATATACAAATTATATAGATGTTATAACACAATATTTATACATGTAAACTTTAATATAAAACCATAGTTACCTTTCTTCTATATGCATTTATATAATTATATTTACACATAAAATATTATGTTTATATACATGTGTATTATTTAAGTTCATAAAATAGTATATATTTCCATATATATATACCAATGTATATTAAAATATACTGTATAATATTTTAAATACATATGTATTATATAAAATACAATTATAAAATTTGTAATTATATAAACATACTTTATTTTCATTTCTCATTTTCCTTATTTAATTTGGATTTTAATTTATCCAATTTAATTCTTTTTCCTTTACACCAATTTTCCAATTCTTTCACTTTCTTAATTCTCGGGATTTTCACCAATATCCCGTTCTCCCAATTTTTATTTATTTCCTCTTATTTAATTTCTTCAATATTTATTTTCAATATTTATAATTTCCAATAAATGGAAAATTTACGGTTATCACATCCTCCCCACCTTAAGAAATTCGGTCCTCCGAATTTAACTTAAGTCCAAAGGTGGTATATGCCGTATACTTACGACTTTTGACCTCTAGGTCATCCTGCAAGTAATACTGCCAGTACACTTTCAACATCAATAGTACTTTAGACCACTACATGCTGTCTTTCATCATATATGTCTATGCTCCCGTAAGTTCATTTCTCAAATCGGGAGTTATTCACTTTTACTCTTTTCATATAAGAGTCCATACACAATATTTTTCATATTACAGCTGATCTATGCTGTTCATCATCCATTCTTCTCACTTAGTGCCAAGTCGACATAATTTGGTACTATCATGTACTCGTGTCAATCAATTATATGTAATTGTCCCAGTAGCTTTCACATCTCATGCACACGCTCTCTCAATATCACGAAGCGTTTACATCTTACACTCATATATATATATATCAATATGGAGCAGTGCTATCAATACACTTGGGATCTCAAAGCCTTTTGCTATCTCTCATTAGCATATGGCAACTCAAAGACTCCCATCACATGCAAGGCTCACTGGAACTGTACATACACATTCACACTGTTTAACACTTATACTTCGACTAAGGCACTAGAGAATCTAGATGTCTGATAATGGAAAGTGATTCTATTTAGATCATCAGTCATTAATCACTTCCATATCATCATTTCTCTTTTGGACTTTTTATTGTCCACAATATTCATTTTCACACTTATTCCACCAAGGCTACATCTCATTGCAAATTTTACTGTTAATCATCTCTTACAGTAATAAATCATGAGACACTCATTTTCTCTCCATGTCTCTTTTCATGTAGTATGGTCATTACATCTCTTATTCATAATTTAGATTCTCCAATTGAATCCTCCAATCATCCATTTAGTCATCACATTGTACAGTTCCACCATTTCTATCATGACGAGGTGGTTATATGTGCAAACATTTCCTATTTATATACTGGCAGTAAACATATCATTTATCTTACTCCTTTGAGTATCATTAATTGTGCTTATCAAAGTTGGCTTGATTTTACATCTTGCCACAGTTATGTGATAACCAACACAAATCACCCTCAGTCTTACCTTCGGGAACTGTTTCATATTGATGTTCCCTTCTCATCATGCAATTTATTTCCTTATTCCACTTTCATTTTCGTTTTCATATTTCCACTTTTATCTCTTCACATATATATACACACATATATATATACATATATATATATATTTTAATTGGTATGGTACTATACTGCTAAGATATTTTAAAATCTTGCATACCATCTTTTTCTTTACACTTATCCATCTACTAACTTTAATTTCTTTAATTAGATCTCATCTATAGAGCAGCTAATCTCATCACTCTTTTATAGGTTGGCAATAGTATTTAGCTAGACTCATTACTTTCGTATCTCAATCATTATCTTTATATCATAGGCAGGTTCACTGTCATCCTGTCATCTCAAGATTATATATCTCAAGAGGCGATACTGTCTAGCCAAATTTCTTAGTTGCTAATCTTAGCACAATTCCACAGCCTTTAAGAGTTTAAGGATCATATCGTAATGCTGCTCATGTTCCATTTATACTTTAGACTCTATCAGTATTTCATCAGTTTACTCATGTAAGGATGCCTCATTCTTTAGGCTTATATACTTTACAAGGCAACTCATTACCCTTGAAACTTCAATAGGAACTCGTAAAATTCAGTCCGAGTTCAAATCATCATCTTATGGACACCAATCTTTAATCTTTTATCTAAGGACTCTTTATACTGAGGCTAGTCTTATTAACTTCTCACACATCCCTAATCAGCTCAATAAAGCGTCTATTTTCATGTAGATGAATACTTGTTCTTCACCAAAACTTTATTAATGATTGGAAATCAATACATCCTTTTTAATTCATCTACAACTTAATATCATTTGTATTTCTCTCATTTACACTTATACAGATAATTTCATTATTCTCAATTTTTTTTGTATTTTCGACATCTAGACCTTTACACATGAATTTCATTATTCACACATTTTTTCTGTTAAGCTTTTCGAATTCTTTCTATATCCCCCGATATAAGCTTAGAATTTAACTTCATATTTAAAATCGAGTCAATATTATCTCGATTTCTCTAATTTATATAACTCTGGAAGTTCTATCGGAAATCAAATCTGATATTTTCTTTAATCATACATTTCTTATCATTTTGTGACCATCGTTCTTCAACTTTTCATCTGATGATGCCTTTTACAAAGATTGCTCTTATAAGCTCCTTATACATCTCCGATTAAATCATATTTAAGGCATCACTTCCATATAGATATTTATTTGTTCTTCATAAGAACTTTAGTGTATAATAAAAATTTTAATACATCATTTAATTCATCCTCAAATCATATCATTTGTATTTTCATCCTTTACATCGATACATGTGAATTTCATCATCCACAATCGAGTCAACATTAACCTGATTTCTCAATGTATGTTACTTTGGAATTAATCGGGATTCTCATTCGATAGTTTCTTTAACCGCACTTCTCTTATCAATTTGGACCTTCATCTTTGTGTCCCATCATTTCACAGTGTATTCTCAAGGTAGAGACATTCAATATTCAAATCATTTTGATACATACTCTACCTTGATTTCATTATCTAGTCATACTTTACAGCGTTACGAATCTCATTCTGGTAAGCTGTATCAAGTACAATGGTTCTCAACACACTTTACAGCTACCCGTTTCAATTCAGTTATTTACTTTAAAACCATTTCCATTTACTGAATTAAGGCTTAATTCCCTTGAGTATATTATCCACGAGGTTCGAACCTTGGCACCCTTATGTACATAGTTCCTTACACTCGTGTTATCACTAAGCTTCTTGTAAGAGTCCTGCCTGTTCGAATCGACCGTCGGCGAGCATCCCCTAAGCAATCCTTTCGCCCCAGGTTTACCCTTACTAGTGAGTCGACGATAATATTGTTCGCCTGTATCTCACAACACATGATCCACTATGGGTCGCCCATCATTGGGTCGCCCATCACAGTTCTGTCTCAAGGGTCCTGAAGAACTTAGGTTAGCTGTGATCTTCTTTTTATCACTTCATTGTTCTTATAATTATTCTCTAATTCACAGTACTCCACACAGTACCTCCTTCTGTAGCACATATTTCAAGATATGTCAGTTCTATATAAGATTATCTGTTTGATACCTCAAAGTAGTAAAAATGTATAGAACCATAAGTAACCACATCAGTATGTATTTCATTATCTGTAGTATTCACCTCATCAGTCAATTCCTGTAATCATTTCACTTTTCATAGTATTCAACGATCCCGTTCAATACACTCTTAATTTTTCGACCCTTACAGTCAATAATCGGGCTAAACATCTGATGACATTCCACTACACTCTTTGGATCGCATCACATAAGGCCCCGACCCATCCGCCATCCGCCTGTACACATCTGTACTGTCCGCTCTGGGTTTTAGAGGTGGCCCCCGTCACACAGACGTGGCACTTAGCCCCTTACGGATTTCTTTCACGTCCGTAATCTAAGTGTTAGTGGAATCAGTAATAGGAGTAATAGGGATCGTTAGATTCATATGACATCTTTTATGCCATTAATAATTCCATTACTATCAATGGATTCCAATTCAGCTCGGTTTTAACACTATTTCGAACATCGCCCAATATAGGGGCATTTTTGTCATTTCGACATTTTTTTCTATCTCCTCAATATACATTTAAATCAATGAACTGATCATCTATATGTTGATAGTATCCTTTCTGATACTTATAACAGCAATTTAGATCTCATTCGATTTCGACAGAGAAGTTCACTAAAATCTACAATTGGATTATTTTGCTTGTAATTCAGCTTTATATCATTAATTTCTCTGTCAGATCAATCAATTCCAACCTCTGTTGGTTTATTTTAACTCCTTGTAAAATTTCAGAGTCAAGGGTATTTTGGTCATTTTTGGCTAAAAATTTTCTCTCTCTTCAAATTACCCTCAATCGATGATCTTAAAGTCTATTTAATGATGGTATAACAGAGCTTTTTGTTATACTATGGTTGTCTGTTTAATTGACAATGATGTTTTTTAATGAATGATCAACATCACCATCCAATAATGATTAATTACCTTGTAACTAAAGCATGTCTTATTTGCCTAAATTTCAATTTTTATAATCTTTGTTTTTATAATTAGTAGTTAATTTTAATACTTGATAAAACCCTAAATTCTTTCTTCCCTATAAAAATTAGATTTTTAATTTAATAACTAACTTGAGTAATTCAATCTTTGTGGGTTTGACCCTTTACTCTACTGTCTACAAAATAGTTGGAACTAGGAATTATTTTTAGTGATATCAACACTCATTATTAGGCCTTAAATTTGGGCCTAACAATGTCTGGCTGTGGTTGGTTAGCTTGGCCTACTTGTTGGTCTGCTGACAAGTTTGTGTCCATGTGGGTCGGTTCGGGTGAATTATAGGCTCGTCGAACCAAGCTCATACTCAATGCTAAAAAAGTACCTGGGTTTAACAGACTGATCTATGGATTTTGACCCATATACACCCATAACCACAACTTTCAATCTCATAGGATTTAATATCATTTCATCCAAATGAACCCTTAATTTGGTTAGATTTTGTCTTTTTTAAAATTGAGAAATTCTTTGTAAAGCCTACAAATTGCTCTTTACACCCTACTTTTTTAATTTTATAATTAAATATTTTTATTTTTAATGTAATTTAAATTAGTTAAATACCCTTTATTTTTTACTTTTTATACCCCACTTTCTTTCTTTATTCTTTCACAATTTGGTGGCCTACTTTCATGCTGATTGCCTATCACCACCTTCGGTAGCAATTCATTGGCGATAGTTTTGTCTTCAATATACATCAAAATGTTCCTTTTAACATTATCTTCTTTCTTTTATAATTTTTTTGCAAAGAAAATATTAAATAATTGAGAATAAAAGTGCTTGGATTCAAACAAAAAACTTATAATATACCACAATTCATTTTTAAGCACTAGAAGAAGTTGTTCACAAAAAGTCTGTGATCTAATATCAAAGTTCACAATCTTTTTTTCTTTCATATCTACTGAGTTTTGGGTGTTTTTGGCAGAAACTAAGGCTAGAAATAGAAAGAGGAGGAGAAAAAGGAAATTTTGATATATTTTGTGAAGCAAATCATTGTCGGCTAGTTGTAGCCTCCACGTCAGCTATCAATCATCACTGTCGGCTATTGCACATTAGGGGTGTAAATGACATATCGGTGCTCGCAAGCTACTTGGGCTCGACTCGAGAAAAACTCGAATTCAACTCAATTTTTGTTGAGCTAACTCGATCTGAGTTCAAGCAACAAGATACTCAACTTGAGTAGCTCATGAGTCTAATCGAGTATTTAATATTTTAATATATATTTTATTATAATATTACAAAATTATATAACCTTAAAAAAACCCTAACCTAACTTGTTTTATTCCCTTTTTCGTTTCCTTTTAAACATACAGTAGACATATTCCTTTTCATTTTAGTCGACGTTGCACCTTAGTCCCATTTTCCTTTCACTTTCAACACTCTGGTCACCAGCAATACCCCTTCTCTTAGCTCTAACAACAATTCTGCCCTCAGATCTGGCCTTCTATCACTAGACAAGTGCCATCCACACCAGATCCGACGCCATCGAACCACTCGGCCCTCAGATCTAGTCTAATGATCCACTCAATAGTTAGATCCGGCGCCATTGAGACCCTCGACCCTCAAATCCAAGTTCTTCGAGGCCATCTTCCTCATTCTTTAGTAGCAAACCCCCTCGGCTGGCCTCACACAATCACACACGGAGTGACCTCACCCACGTACGGTCGCTGCTCTCTCCTCCCTCAATAGCCACTAGCCAATCCACACCTCTCCTTCAATGTAGCTAGCCAATCCACTAGTGCATGTAGCTCTCCTTCAATCATGTACACAACAAGCAAGCAGTAGCAATTGGCACAGCTACGGTTGTTAATGTCTGTTTTCTTTCTTTTGTTTATTGTTGATATGATTCTAACTTTAGTTTTGTTGTAGTGCTATGTTTCTTGGTTCTATGTTTTTACGGGTTTTGGTACTTTGACGGTTAAGTGTTAAGTTGGTCTTAGTGCTTATGAGGTGTTTGTTTTTTTGCTTGTGAGAGTGGTAGATTGTATGTTTCTTTGCCAATCTTGCTTATGGTCTAGTGAGTTCCTCACTTGCACCCTGAACAGATTTTGAAATAAAATTCCTCTACATTTCAATATATATATATATATATGAATTTTCCAGATGATTAATGTTTTGTGTGATTTGTGTGGTTTTAGTTACTTTTATTTTTGTGTAAGGTTTTTATTATTGTTAATGTTGTATTGTTATTATTATAAAAAAATTATATTTCCTTATATTTAATTGATAATATTTTTATAAATATAAAATATGTACGAGCTCGAGTTCGAGCTCGAATAGTTGAGCATGAGAAGTCGTGCTTAATCAAGCGAGCTCGATTAGCTCGTTTTTGATCTCAAGTCGAACTCGAGCTCAAAAAATAAAGGTCCACTGAGCTCGAGCCAAGTACCGAGCACTGAGTTTCCAAGTTGACCTCAAGCTCAAGCACCCTACTGTATTGACTCGGCTCAGCTCGATTACACCTCTACTACACATGAAGTGCAGTTTGCTTTCAAAAATATACTAAAATTTCGTTCTTTCTTCCTCTTTCTATTTCTAGCTTTTATTTCTCTCAAAAAGTAAAAAACGCAATAGATTCGAAAAAAATGTGTACTTTAACATTAGATTTAGAACTTTTAATGTATTTTTGTGAAAAACTAATTACATTAGAAAAATGGGATGTTAAGAAGAACATTTTTGTGTTTTTTGAATGCAATCCGTCACCGTTGATTTGTCTCAAATGATGGTGATCAATTACCGACATGAGAGGTGGTCGCTAGATTTTTTTCATTTTGACCATAAGTTAACGTTGGTTGCCAAATTCTTTCACGATCGTGGTCAGCTTCTTAAAGGGTAAAAAAAAGATATTTGAGTAATTTAAATTGTAATAAAAAATGAGCATTTTATTACAAAATCTTTAAAAAGGTGGATGTGAGGAGGACTCTTCTTAGAATTTCCCTTTAAAAGTAGGGATAAATTATTTATTTATTTTTTCCCTGTTGATTGATTGTAAACTGCAAGTAGACCTGGTCATAGGCCGAGTCGGGTCGGGCCATGCCCATGACATATATTAATATGTAATCTGTGTATCCAAGTTCACCTCGGCTTGAAAATTCAAGCCTGATTTTTTGTCTAAGACCGTTTTCATTTTTATACTACAAGCTCGAGCTCGGTTTGGCTAGGCCCTAAAATAATTTTTTATATTTTAATTTTTTTATTTATTTATTTTTTATTATTTAATCCCTTTAAAATTTAATTTAATTTGTCAAAATTTGTATATCAATTTTTATATTAAATATTTATAATTATGTTTATTAATCAATAATGTTTTATATACATATAATTATATTACACTTATTAAATATATAAAAAAATTTTAATTAATATTAAAAAAAATATAAAAAAATAAAAATATAAATTCAAGCCGGTTGGCCCTGACTCGAGCTTTGAAAAGTCAAGCTTGAGGCTTGGCTCGGCTCGATTTTTAAATAGGTTTAAAAATTTTGTCTAAACCCTATTATTGCATCAAATTTTTTGTTTAAGTCATAAAATATCGAACAATTTTCGAACTTAAATAAATAGCCTAAATGCAAGGATAAAGTCGTAGGTGACTATCACACCTTATTTGCATTGAGGATTCAAAATTTCGGAGTCTCTTTCGTTTTCTTACATTTTCATAAAATCCTTTTTTAGAATCCCCAAACCTAAACCTTCCTCTCTAGTCGTATTGTCACCGACATTCCACCGATGCTGGAAGAATTTGAGCCCATATTCGGCGAACCGAAGGTCGAATGGGCGGGTTCGTGTTCCGGTTTGGGTCAATCGAGCGGGTTCTTGTTCTACGTTCATTCTCCGGATTCATCTCATCTAAGGATTTACGTCTCTGATTTCCGCGACGCCACTTGGGAGTCTGTACGCTCTGTTTTGCAGCTTGAAGACATGGTCCTTTTCTTATTCTCTTGTTCTTTTATTTAACTTGGTTTGCTCTGATGGATTTATTCTTTGTTTTGTTAATAATGGGCTAACGTGCAGAGAGACAGTGTTGGAATTGGCGGCTCTTGGTCTGACTTCATTGACTATCTGATAGCCTCCATTAAGTCTGAAGATGTAAAGCTTCGTTTGGAAGTACTTCCCAACTCAAATGGTAACCAATAATATTCTTTTTTATTTATTCCATTTTACTACCTGCAAAACTGCAATGTTAATCTTTAGCTCTTGTAGCAGATAAATACGAGTTTCTAGCTGCTCAAATTAGTTATTTTAGTTAAGTGAAAAAAAAAAAAACAAATTTGTCAGTATGCTATAACTTAGTGTTGAATTTTGCCTATGTATTTCAATTGTTTTGAATTTTTTTTTGATGATATTTTTATCTGATTAACTTTTTGGAAAAAATTAACATGACAGAATATTTGGCTGTGGATATTTGGTTCACGCAGTTTAAATAGGTTTTGGAGAAATAGAAATTATACTGGAATTTCATAGTAGACAAAAATATAGGCTAAATGCTCAATTTAGTCTCCAACGTTTGTGTGGTTGATTGAATCATGACCTAACCTTTTAATTTTAACAAATACAGACCTCAACTTTTCAAGATGTAACACATAAAGGCTTTTTGGGATGAATATTGGGATGTATATTACATGCGCCGTTAAGTGACCTAACGGTGACCGGTGGTTGTTAAAAATTGCCAATCAGGATGCCAACTCAGACTATATTTATATAAAAATCATCAAAAACAAGTAAAATGTATAAAATTTAAGTTCAATTGAAAAACAAAAATTTCTTGCTGTTTTACTGAACTGGGTTTGTGTTGTTCCAAATCAAACTTTAAATCCAAACTCCTCGACTGATATTCAACAGATTTTGACTAGTATTCAGAAGATTTGCATTAGAACAGGTTCAAAATATGAGTTACTCAACTGGTTCCTCAAGGTATTTGAGCTGTTCTTTTATATTCTTTTCACCGAAATCATTAACATGTTTTCTTTGAATTTTATTTTATTTTTTTGGTCTGTCTTATTGATTTAGTTGTGGAAACAAAGATGGGTGTGTTGATTTAGCAAGAGAGTTTCTGAGAAAAACTAAATGACCAAATTGCAGAAAACCCTATATCCAAATTGCAAAATGATGGAAGAGAAATTAAAGATTACTCAAAGGTAAAACAATTTACCTGACTTCACCATGATGACTTCTTGACTCATTTGAGATCGAATACCCCTTGCCTTCCTTACAAGTTGATTGATTTTAACCCTAAACCATTTTTATCAAATTGAATTTGGGCTGAAGCTGAAACTCTAATCCCAAATCAGGTTTCCTAAATCAAGTTTGGTTAAGGCAGGAGCTGATAGACTGGAAAATTATACAACCTACTGGTAAAATCTTCTTGGTTAATTTGATATGTAAGAGATCAATATTGTTGTTTTCTTTTGAGTTCAACCTTGTGCATTCAGGTTTTGGGAGATAATTACTTCTGGTCTTGGGTGTTTGCCCTGCTATCAAACTTCTGATCTTTATGCATGTTTCAGTCTCTTAGGTGTATGCCTTTGGGTTGTTTTAGTTTTCGATTTTCATGTTGCTTCAGTTCTGTATTGTTCTTAGCATTAACTTAATGTAGTATCTGTTCTTGACTATCATTTTTAATGAAACTTTCCTTGGCTGAGAAAAAAAGTTTCCCAAATCAGGTTAAGGATTTTTCTTTTTGTTTTTTTATCAGTTTTTTATTTTCTGGATGGAATTTTATAAAATTTTCATCATCATCAAAGCCTTTATCCCGAGAGATTAGGATAGGTTATATGAACGAATGATTGAACTCACATTAGATCGTTCATATGTAATTTCAAAGGTAGGGGATGCCCCAACAATGTTCTGATATTGGTTCAGATTGGACTAGTTTTTATGGCTGGTTGTCCAAACCTATTGCCACCCTCCTCCTTTATCTGGGCTTGAGACCGGCTGTGTTAACTCACACAAGCGGAGTTGAATTTTATAAAATTTTGTTTTATTAAAATTTTTCAAATGCCACATAAGCTTGTGAATGGTCTCATTCATGTCATTTTATTGTGCATGTAGTATACTTTCCAATATTCATCCAAAAAAACCTTTATGTATTACATCATGAATAGTTGAGGTCATTATTTGTTAAAATTAGAAGGTTAGATCCTAATTTAATCAACTATGCAAACTTTAGGGACCAAATTGTGCATTTAGCCCAAAAATATGCAAGTGCCAATTAAGGAAATATGATTTTCTTAGGGGTCGTTTGGGATTATTTTTTAGTTTTCTGTTTTTGAAATTTTTGTTTTTGTTTTGTTTTCAAATTCTGAAAACAGAAAACATTTTTGGTTAACATTGTTATGTCTTGAAAACAAATATTTAATCTGATTCAAATATAATAATTTAATGCACAAAATAAAATTTTAAAAATTAAATAAAAATAATATATTTATTAAATAATATGTACATAATATTAAATAATATTATTTTACACTATTTAATACTAATATTAAATATTTTCATTTAATCATATAATAATTTAATATAATTTAAATAATATTATAAATAAATATAATATTAAATAAAATAATTCAATTAAAAATAATATTGAATAATTTTTTAATATTACTTTTTATTAGATAATAATTGAGATTAGTAAGATTCTAAATTTATATATTAAATAACAATATAAATTAATAATTATAAATTATATTAATAATATCATTTGATTTAATTGTAATAATATTAAATTATTAAATAAAATATTTAACTAATTAATTTATAATAAATTACATAATTATTTAAATATATTATATTTGATATAAAATAATAGTATTTAATGTTAGGTATTCACTTATTTAATAATATTAAATTATTTAATAGTACTAGTAATATATTTTAAATTTTATTGAAAGAATATAATATTAAATAATAATATTTTTTAGTAAAATAATAATTAATTATATTAGATAATGGTACTTACCAATAATATTATTTATTAACATATCAAAATTATAATAAATGATATTATTTAAAATATATAATATATTAAATAAATTATTATATAAATTTAAATTAAATAATCTTATAATATTATATTTCAATATAATTTATATTTAATTGCTTTTTACATTTTCAATTTTTCTACATTAAAATAAACAGATTAATTTTAAAATATTTATTTTATAAGTAAATAATATTTTATATTAAATTGAATATTATTTTATTTTAAAAATTAATTGATTTTATTTTATATTTTTATTATGAAAAATATTAATATTAAATTAATATATAATACCAGAAATGAAAATATGTTTCTTAAAACAATGGAAACATGAAATTTTTATTTCCAACAATTTTGTAAATTTTTGTCTTCATTTTCGTTTTTTGAAAACAGAAATGTGTTGCCAAACATGTTTTCTGCCGTTGTTTTCAGAAACACAGAAAACAAAAAACAAAAAACAGAAAACAAAAATTATGCCAACCGACCCCTTAGTTATATTTTTTGTTGCCAAGTTTGTTTGTTTGTTTGTTTTTTTTTTTTTCGATCTACTAGATCATCAAAAGTACCTAAGCTAAGATAATGGTTAGATATCTCATATACATTGTCCTATTAATTTTTGTCCAAAAACCAACCAAAATAAGTTTGGTGGCAAACACTAACACAATTAAAGTAAAATGGTAAACTTGAGCATTTGAATACCTATAATAAGCTTTTTGAATACTCTTTACAGGTGTTTTCATTTTATGATAATTATATGTATATCATGATATAAACATATGTACATTTCTTTCAAGTGTGAAATTAATCTTGAGTATTCGAATACTTATATATACAAAACTCTATAAAGAAATGTACATTTTATGATAATTATATGCACATCGTGATATAAACATATGTACATATATCTATAAAGCAATATTAATATTCATAATTTATTATAAAAAAAGTACTAAATAGAATTAAATAAAAGATAAATTATTTATTAAGAATATTTAGTAATTATTAATTCATAATTGTTTATTTAATTATTAAATATTCATATTAAACACCTTTATTCAAATTTTCTCTTGGAAAAAAACACTTTCTCAAGCAAAAAGTCAGCCATGGTTTGATTTGATGTTCTGTCCTTTGCATTTGGAAGCAATTTTTTGAATTCAATGGTGCTTTCTTCTAACAGTTGGTTTCATTTTTGTTGTGTTACATGCATGGTTGGTCGGATTTATGCTATTGGAGTTCTTTAATTATTATTATTATTATTATTGTACTTTGAATTTTTTTTTTTTAATTTTTGGCTTCTTTGTTATATCTTAGGGCCTTTTTTTGGTAAATTTAGGCCTCCAAAATCTACATAGTTGTATAGTTTTTTTTTTTTTCATAGGAGGTACAAGGGGGGAATGGGGGGAATCAAACCATGGACCTAATCCCTTCTAAGGAGGGGTAACAATCACTAGGCCATGCCTTATTTGTTAAATAGTTGTATACTTGACCACAGAGAAGTCTTTGTTTTTGGGAAATGAAGTCTTTACTATTGATTGATAATTACCATTTGCTTGTGCGGAAAATGTTTAAATTGAAGTAACATGGTAGAATTTAACATTGAGCAATTGTATAATGACAAATTTGATATTTACCCCTTTGAATCTCCTTTGAAAGCATGGGCCAGTGCAGTGGGAAGGGCTCCCCACCACGCATATCCTTTTAAACGGGTTCGATATAATTTTCATATATTGAAACTCCATTTGAGCCAAATTGGCTCTTTAATCTTTGCTTGGAAGGGAGGATGAAGAAATGTAGAGCAAGAGGAGTGAAGTTTTCTTTTTTAATTTTTATTTTATGCATTATCTTTTAAATGTAAACCTTTTGAATTTAAGAAAAAAGAATTATAGTGTAAACAAAGTTCGATTGTATTGATATTCATTCTTTTTGTGCTTCAGATACCCAATCTGCACAGTTAGTTGCTCAAAAATCGAAAGGAATGCCTCGGATATCCTTTTCTCTTAGAAAACTCACTGGTTCTGCTGCTTTTGATGCTATGGCTAATCTTTCGCTGGAACTTTTTAAAGCATTTAAAGGCTTACAATATCAACTTATGAAAGGTCCTATTCTCTTTGCGGGATTGCTTCTCATTTTCTCTTCTATCTCTTCTGTAAGCAAATTTATAGCAGTTTCTTTATGTTGCTATCTCGAGTCTTAATAATCCTATACTATTTTATCTAATCTTGAGGATTAGTACAAATTAAATTTTTCATTGTCTTGCCAACACCATTGCAAAAAAAAAAAAAAAAACTCTTGCAGTGATTCTTAGTAACTAACTTCTATTGTTTAGCTAGAAAAAAAGGAATAACCATTTGATTTTTAATTTGCATAACTCTATTGTCAGTGAATTTAAAGGTTTTGGTTAGGTGATGAATTCATTTTCGTAATAGAAAGTGCTGTTTTGTCTTGTGTTGGACTTTGGCCCTAGTGCCATTGTTCAAAATTGCTCAAAATTTTGTTGCAGAAGAGTTTCAGCTATGGTGCTGCAGTTTGATATCCACATCTAATCTGCAAGCTTCTCAAATTTTCTGGTTTTGAGGAGTTATTAGTTTGGGGAATTAACTTTCAGGTTGATATGGTAGACTTGCATGTATGGATGACAACTCTATAGAATGTAGGAAGATGCTTGCTGGTTGGAAGAGTTCCCGTTTCCCCCTCAAAATCCACTATTATGGCAATTTAGTAGGATATGCTGATTATGTAAATTGCCAAGATGGCACTGTTTAAAATGCCACAATATGAGTTTATCTTTATGGTATCTTCTTAGTGGAGGGATGTTAGTTGTTGTTGTCGTTTTGGAAATTGCTTCTTCCTTTGTGCAAATTCCATACTTACAGCCACATATTTCTTCACATTATGTCTGTTTTATATGAAAAATACTTACGGCCACATCTTGGCTCTAAAACCAGCTGAGCATTATTGTTAATTTTAAAAAAGTTAAGTTTCTAGGATTTGAACCCCTTCAAAAGAGAAGCTAATAAGCTATGGAGCCAACTGAATTATTCGTTCTGTTTTACTTTCTCTCTCTCTCTCTCTCTCTCTCTCTCTCTCTCTCTCTCTCTATATATATATATATATATATATATATATAGTGTGTAAAACAGAACGAATAAGTCAGTTGACTCCATGGCTTAATAATCTGCAAGCTTCTCAAATTTTCTGGTTTTAAGGGGTTATTAGTTTAGGGAATTAACTGTCAGGTTGATTTGGTAGACTTGCAGGTATGGATCGTCACTCTATAGAATGTAGGAAGATGCTTGCTGGTTGGAAGAGTTCCCCTTTCCCCCTCAAAATCCACTATTATGTCAACAAAGTAGGATATGCTGATTATATAAATTGCCAAGATGACCATTTTGGCACTGTTTAAAATGCCACAATATGAGGTTATCTGTATGGTATCTTCTTAGTGGAGGGGTGTTATTTGTTGTCATTTTGGAAATTGCTTCTTCCTTTGTGCAAATTCCATTCTTTCAGCGACATATTTCTTCACATTATGTCTGTTTTAGATGAAAAATACTTGCGGCCACATCTTGGCTCCAAAACCAGCCGGGCATTATTGTTAATTTTAAAAAAGTTAAGTTTCTAGGATTTGAACCCCTTCGAAAGAGAAGCTAATAAGCCAAGGAGCCAACTTATTCGTTCTATTTTACACACACACTCTCTCTCTCTCTCTTAGTGTAAAACAGAACGAACAAGTCAGTTGGCTCCATGGCTTAATAATCTGCAAGCTTCTCAAATTTTCTGGTTTTAAGGGGTTATTAGTTTGGGGAATTAACGGTCAGGTTGATATGGTAGACTTGCACGTATGGATTGTCACTCTATAGAGTGCAGGAAGATGCTTGCTGATTGGAAGAGTTCCCCTTTCCCCCTCAAAGTCCACTATTATGGCAGCCAAGTAGGATATGCTGATTATGTAAATTGCCAAGATGACCATTTTTTGCACTGTTTAAAATGCCCCAATAGGAGGTTATCTGTATGGTATCTTGATGCTGTTTAAAATGCCACAATATGAGGTTATCTGAATGGTATCTTCTTAGTGGAGGAGTGCAAGTTGTTGTTTTGGAAATTGCTTCTTCCTTTGTGCAAATTCCATTCTTACAGCCACATATTTCTTCACATTTCGTCTGTTTTAGATGAAAAATACTTACGGCCACATCTTGGCTCTAAAACCAGCTGGGCATTATTTTTAATTTTTAAAAAAAGTTAAGTTTCTAGGATTTGAACCCCTTCAAAAGAGAAGCTAATAAGCCATGGAGCCAAATGACTTATTCGATTTGTTTTACACTATATACACCCACACATACCTGATTTGCAAATATATACAAATTAAGCCTCATCATCATCATCATCAGAGCCTTTATCCCAATAGATTGGGGTAGGCTATATGAACCAATATCTAAAATCACGTTAGATCGTCCATATGTATTCTTTGCCTCCATAAATTCCTATTCAAGGCCATTTGCTCATCTAATTCTAAAACCTTCATATCTTTCCAAACTACTTCCTTCCAAGTCTTTTTAGGTCTTCCTCTAGTCTTAACCCTTCCCTCAACATTCATAGCCTCTATTCTCCTAACTGGAGCATCTACAGGTCTACGTCTTACATGTCCAAACCAACGTAAACGATTTTCACACATTTTGTCTTCGATAGGTACCACTCCAATCATCTTACGAATATCATCATTTCTCATTCTATCCTTTCTTGTATATCCACATATCCACCGTAACATTCTCATTTCCGTTACACTCATTTTTTGTGTATGTAGCCGCTTAGTCGCCCAACATTCACTACCATATAACAATGTTGGTCTAACAACTGTCCTATAAAACTTGCCTTTCAACCATGTAGGAATTCCTTTATCGCACAACACACCTGTAGCACTTCTCCACTTACTCCATCCAGCCTGAATCCTATAGGTCACATCACCATCAATCTCTCCATCCATCTGTACTATTGATCCCAAGTATCGAAAATGATCCCTGCCAAGGTGCTATCTCTCTAGCCTTTTCCCCAACCCATTTGGTCTCCTGGAGACACAAGATGTTAACCCTCCTCCTACTCATAACCTCACAAATCTCACCTAACTTACCACTAAGCGTACCTATATTCCAAGATCCTAACCTAAGCTTATGGTTATGGACTAACTTCTTTACCCACCCCCGTCCATTATGGTGTGGGAACCTTTGCCTATTTAACACCACATCCAGGCGTCGATGTGGCGCGTCACTTCCGGGCGACGACCTAGCAACCCTTGCCCACTTTTCACTACACCCGGGTTTCGATGCAGCGCGTCGCTGTGTAGGGGACGCCCCAACGATGTTTTGATATTGGTTCATTTCATGAGATTGGACTAGTTTTTAAGGCTGGTTGTCCAAACCTACCGCCACCCTCCTCCTTTACCCGGGCTTGGGACCGGCTGCATTAACTCACACAGGCGGAGTTAAATTAAGCCTAAACAAGAAAATTATTTATTAGTTACCTGTGCATTTATTACTTACCAGTTTAGTGTCTACTGTTTACTCGCACTCTCACATTGCATTATGTGGACATTATGGGTTGACCTTTGCATGAAAGTTGAAACTCAGTTAGAGTTACAGGCCTCATGGTTTTGTCTTGGACAAAGGCATGTATCTGAGACATATATGTTGCATGTATATGTTTAAAGTGAGGGATGTCAATAATGTAGACCTCATTAAGGTGAGTTTACCTTGTGTTCTACAACATATGCTTCATCTCTGAAGGCTTATATATTCCAAGGAAACTCTTAATATTTGCTAATATCTATATTATGATGATTTACATTATTTAACCCTTTGACACTTTTACATCTATTAGCAATTGAATGCATATTATTTAAATTACTTGTACATGTATTGAGAAATTTTATTGTTTCCAATCAGTTATAAGTTGGTTGAGAAATATTATTTGTTTCGGATCCGTTACAAAGTTGTTTTTCTTTTCTAATCATTTTTCCCTTTACTTTTGAAAAAGAGATGTTCTTATTTTTTTTTGGTGGGGGAGTATCTCTCATTATAGAATTAATAGTTGTTTCTTTCTTTTTTTCTCTTAGAACAAGAGCGCTGTTTACAGTTGACAAAAGTGGTATCAGCTGAAAAGGTATGCATGCCTCTTTCTAGAAGCCCTCTTTTTGGAATATAAGTACGTTTGTCGTTTTGCTTTACTTTTACAAAGATAGGGATATTTTGGGTCAAGTGTTTATGCATCTAGTAGCAATTATGTTTTAAAGTTGGCTTACAGTGCTATCTTTGTGTTCGAGAGTACCATTGTAAGTATGATAAGATCACATCTACTTTAGCAGACATTCAAAGTGTGTGTGTACTATTTGACTTGTATGTCTAATATGTCTGTCAATGTTTAGGGTTTCAATTGTTGTTTATTGAATAATATGTTTGTTTATATACACAAGGGCTCTAGCACTATTAGGAAACTACTCCTAATACTAATTGAAATCCCTAAACTTACGGGATCTCAATAAATACATAATTACAACTAAATATTTACACTTGATTCTAGGAAATATTTATTTTCCTAAAATAACACGGTTTCCCACACTCCCCCTCAAGCTGGTGAATAGGAATTTTCCATTCCCAGCTTGGATACAATTCTCTCAAATGTTGTGCTACTCAACCCTTTGGTGAGGATATCAGCAAGTTGCCCATGTGTTGACACATATGGAGTACATATCAAGCCATTGTCTAACTTCTCCTTGATGAAATGTCTATCCACCTCGATACGCTTCGTTCGATCATGCTGTACTGGATTATGAGCTATGCTGATTGCTGATTTATTGTCACAGTAGAGCCTCATAGGCCCTTCCCATTTAATCTTTAAGTCTTCTAGGATGATTTTTAGCCAAAGTAGCTCACACACGCCTTGTGCCATTGCACGAAACTCTGCCTCAGCACTAGAACGTGCTACTACACTCTGTTTCTTGCTTCTCCATGTCACAAGATTCCCTCCAAGAAAGGTACAGTACCCAGAGGTTGATCTCCTATCAATGATCGATCCTGCATAGTTAGCATCGGTATAGGCTTCAAGTGTCGTACTCCCATTCCTCTTGAACAAAATTCCTCTTCCTGCTGTTCCCTTAAGATACTGCAAAATTCGGTGGGCAGCCTGCAAATGAACCTCTCTTGGACTATGCATAAATTGACTGATTAAGCTCACCGCATAAGCTATATCCGGTCTGGTATGTGATAAGTAAATTAGTCTTCCCACGAGACGTTGATACATTTCCTTGTCTACTGTGGCATCTTCCTCTGCTTTTCCTAGCTTAAGGTTTGGGTCCATAGGAGTACTTGCGGGTTTGCATGCAGTTTTGCCCGTTTCCTTGAGCAAATCCGTAGCATACTTCTGTTGGGATATAAAAATCCCTTTCCTGGAGTGCGCAACTTCAATTCCCAGAAAATATTTCAATCTTCCCAAAGTCTTAATTTCAAACTCCTTAGCCAAGCATTGACTCAATATTTGCTGCTCCCTTTTGTCATCTCCAGTTAATATAATGTCATCCACATATACTAACAGTGTTGTTAATCCCCCTGAAGTAGAATGTTTGATAAACAATGTGTGATCTCCTTGACTTTGTTTGTATCCCATGGCCAACATGACTCTAGCAAATCTTCCAAACCAAGCTCGAGGAGATTGCTTCAGGCCATACAAAGCTTTGTTCAACTTACATACGGTATTGGCAATCACATTCCTTCCATAACCTGGTGGAATCTCCATATAAATCTCCTCCTTAAGCTCCCCGTGTAAGAAAGCATTTTTCACATCAAATTGCTGTAGTTCCCAACCAGAATTGGCAGCTAGAGATAAGATTACTCTGACTGTATTCATCTTAGCAACTGGAGCAAACGTCTCTAGGTAGTCAATCCCATAAGTCTGTGTATACCCTTTAGCTACCAACCTTGCCTTGTATCTCTCAATTGACCCATCTGCCCTGTATTTCATAGTATAAACCCACTTGCACCCCACCGGCCTTTTTCCTGCTGGTAACTTCACCAACTCCCAAGTTTTATTCTTCTCTAGAGCCTCCATCTCCACATCCATGGCTTGTTTCCATTTTTCATTAGACAATGCCTCAGATAAGGTAGTAGGAATGGTGGTGTTCTTTAGGCTTACAAGGAAGGCTTTGTAGGTTGGTGAGAAATTTTTAAATGACAGGTAGTGTGAAAGAGGATATAATGGCTGTTTTGTACACTTTCTGGTCCCTTTTCTAATAGCAATTGGAAGGTCCTGGTCATCTTCAGTAATTTGGGCTTTGGTTTCACTCTGTAATGCTGGAAAGTTAGTAATTGTTACCTCATTTGAAGGACTTGAGTTGGACTCTTGAACTTGCATAGATCCTGGATTGGCCTTTTTCTGCCTTGAGTACACCAAGTTTTTACCAAATCTCACATCTCCAAGAGCAGATTCGGGGTTAGGTACTAGTTCGGGTTTAGACACATTTGGTGCTGTAGGAGTGGTCTCATTTGACTCAGGTTCAGGTTCACCAACAACTGGGGCATTTGACTCAGGTTCAGACTCAACAGATGGCTCAACAAACAGTTGGGGCATATGATTGGGTCGAGACAAAAGTGAAAGATCAGGCAACCCAAGAAAACCTTCCTTATCTTCCCTAAGACTCTCCCCCTAAAGATAAGGTTGAGTGAAATAGGCCTCTTGTTCATTGAATGTTACATCTCGTGACACAAAATTTCTTGGACGGAGGATGGTAACACTTATATCCTTTCTGAGTTGAAGAATACCCAATAAAAACACACTTTAGAGCTCTAGGGTCTAGCTTCCCCCTATCTTGACTGTGGATATGAACAAAGGACACACACCCAAAAATGCGAGGTGTAAGATTGTTTGTGGTAGAGAGGTTCGGATAGAATGTAGAAAGCACATCCATTGGACTTTTGAATCCTAGAACTCTAGAGGGTAATCTATTGATGAGATGAGTGGCTGTGAGAACTGCTTCCCCAGAAACTTTTTGGCACATTTTTTTGATACAACAGTGCTCGGGTTTGGTCTAGAAGGTGCCCTTTCTTTCGGCGACTCCATTTTGTTGTGTTCTCACACAGGAAGACTCGTGAATTATTCCCTCTCTTTGACAAAAAGAGGTAAGAATTTGATTGAAATAATCCTTGGCATTGTCTAACCTAAGTTTTTTAATACTCACACCAAACTGGTTTTTTACCATAGAGAAGAAATTAGGGAACATAGTGCTAACATCTGACTTATGTTTAAGCAAGAAAACCCAGGTAACTCGGGTACAATCATCAATAAAAGTCACAAACCATCGTGCCCCTGACACATTAGCAATAGTAGAGGGACCCCAAATATCAGTGTGAACAAGATAAAAAGGAAAAATGCTTTTTTTATTGCTTATTGGAAAAGGTATACGCTTGTGTTTGGCAAGTTCACACACCTCACAATGAAGACTCTCAATATCCAACTTTGTAAACAATGAAGGAAACAGAATTTTAATAACCCTAAATGATGGATGTCCTAACCGACAATGGTAAAGAAAAACTTTCTCCTTACTAGATAACATAGACTCGGACATGAATGAGTGGGGTGATCTGCTCTCGAATATGTTTGACTTGATTGATTCCGCAAGGTAGTAAAGACCATCCCGTTCTCTAGTACGTCCAATCGTCCTCCCCGAATCCTTGTCCTGAAATAAACAATAACTACTGTGAAAAGTCACATTACAAAGCAAGTCTTGTGTGAGTTTCTGTACAGAGACAAGATTGGTGGATAGCTTAGGAACATGAAGGACATTTTTCAAGGTTATGCATGGGTTTATTTGAACATCTCCTATACCAGCTACGGTTGCTAAGGATCCATCAGCTGTGGCTATTTTCTTATTGCTTGAACATGGTGAGTATGTGGAAAAATGTTTGGATGAGTGGGTCATGTGATCGGTGGCTCCTGAATCCATGATCCAAGATTGAGTAAAGGGTGTTTCTGAGGCATTTAATCCAAATGAAAATAGAAGCTTACCTGAATACGCCAAAGTACAAGTACCTGTAGGTTTCTCGAGGTTACTTAAGAATGATCTCACCCTTTCCACCCCCTCTTGGTTAAGACTTGCTGGTTCCTGCTTGGCTTCTCCATGTGGTGCGTTGGTAGCAACATGGGCCTGCCCATTACCCCTCGACGGATTATCTCTTTGACCCCACTCACGGCTGGGAGGTTTCCCATGCAGTTTCCAGCATTTCTCACGAGTGTGGCGCCCCTTTTTGCAGTAGGTGCACGATAATCCATCACGGCCTTGAGCCTTGGGCTGACCACTCTTGCCTACTTCAATGGCAGCCTTCCTTTCCATGCTTGTCGAATCATTTTTTACACTTTCAGCTACCATGGCTGAACCATCTACAGTTTGAGGATCAAGCATCAAGCTCCTTCTACTTTCTTCACTCCGAATAATAGCCACCACTTCATTGAAGCATGAAATTTCCTGCTTTCCGAGAATTTGGATCCTGACTTGATCAAACTCAGGGTTTAAACCAACAAGAAAGTCATAAACTCTATCTCGTTCAATAAAATCCTTTAGTATGGCTGCATCATCCGGGCATTTAGTCTGAATCACCCTATAGTGGTCAAGTTCTTGCCATAGAGATTTCAATTGGTTGGCATATTCGGTCACACTCTTGCTTCCTTGCTTCGCAGCCATAGTCTTGACCTTCACCTCGTACACTTGAGCTGCATCTTTGGCCTTTGAGTAGGTTTGTTGGATCGCATCCCAAATGTCCTTGGCCGTAGCCATGAACATAACCGTATCACTTATCTCGGGCACCATAGAATTCCATAGCCACGCCATAATCATGGAATCCTCTTCATCCCATACTCCAAAACCTGAATCTCCTGGCTTCGGTCCCGTACCTAACAGATGGCCGATCTTCCCTTTGCCTTTCAAGATTGTACGAACAAGTTGGGACCACTTGAGGTAATTCTTTCCATCCAATCTGTAGGCAGCCTGAATGGCCTGCAATTCTCCCTGCGATTGAGTTTTGCCTCCTTCATCCAATGGAACTACAGCAGCCGTACCAATCTCCTAGGTCTCTGACATCGTCCTTGGTCTCCAATGGGCAGAAACTAACAGATTACTTGAAGAAGAAAGGAAAAAAACAGCAATAAAGGCTGATAAAAAATTTCCAGCAATGAAGGCTGGTAAAGCACTGTAAATGCTCTGTTTTGGCAGTAGAAAAACAGAGCAAAACAGAAAAGAAAAACTATGACAGGCCAAACAACACCTAATTTCCCAGAAAAATCTTACTGCTCTGATGCCATGTCAATGTTTAGGGTTTCAATTGTTGTTTATTGAATAATATGTTTGTTTATATACACAAGGGCTCTAGCACTAAATTAGGAAACTACTCCTAATAATGTCTATGCTTTTATTAATCTTTAAAGTTCATCGTTATGCAGCCACAATGGATGAAATTATTGTAAATTATCTTTCTATTTACCAGGAAAACAATGAAAGCATTTGGAGCCAACTAGAGATAAACTCAATGAGGCACAAGTTACAAAAGACGATGAATTCGTTGGACAAAGCAGATGTTTCTGCTCCTCTATTGACAATTGGCCAAAATTCCCCAGGTACATGTCTTATTTACATTCTGTGAGAAGTGCCCTTTGTTTTTTATTTTTTTTTATTTAAGGGTTCATGTATTAACTTGCCATCTTCAATTTAACAGTGAACTTATTAAAGTATGTTTTAGTTTGTTATTGAAAATGTTGAGATTATTTTCCAACGGAGTCTGGATGGTAGGTTTTTATTGAAAAGAGAAAGAAACTAGATAGTAGATTTGCAATAAAATTGGCTTCCAAATTTGAAAGGAGATTATGTAGTCAAATCAATAATTATCAAGATACTTAAAAGAATGTAATTGTGGACTGTAATTCTGTAAAATTAGTAAAACATGATTAATAAGTCTCCCACATCATATCAAAGTATTGATTAGAAACCAATGAATTTGATTGAATGTTTAAAAGGAAGAGGAGAGGGTGGGCATCTCACTCTTTCATGTAATGGTCTTTTCTACTTTCAAAATCTTTTGCAAGTGTGTCCATTTTGGAATCTGTATGCTAAAAGTATAGAAACAGTTTTGCTTTCTTAATTTCTGTTTCAGTTTTTTTTTCGTATTCTTAAGTTTGAGCCGTCGTGGATTTGGTTTCAAAAGTAATTGATTTTTTCCCCTGCTTTTTGTCTGTTTTCCACCTGGATGCCAGACAAACAGGTAGCTCAGGAATCCGGCCCAACAAAAGTGACTAAATGTGTTGTACCAGCATATCGCAGGTATTCTTCAGCATTTTTATTATGGTACATAATACCATTGAATTTGTTGATACCAATGGCTGAAAATTTGGTTGACAGGGCAAAAACGAGGGGTGTCATTTTGCAGGATAGTGAAAATGACAAAGATAGCTAGAAGATAAGACAATCTTGTCATGTGTGGTATATCGTACAACATATCTTAAAATCCAGCTAACATTGCCTAAGGTATAGCTTTCACATTTAAAGGAAAGGAAGATGCTTTTAGTTTTTATGACAGTTTGCTGCATTGCTACGTGCTTGTCTTCTGCTAGTGTACCAATTGTAAATTTCAGTTATCATAAAACTTGTGCGCTTGAAAATTGTAGATACCTTTCTTCATTCCATGCGCATGCTTGTACATATTAGTATTTGTTAATTCCTTGATCAGGTTCTGTTGAACAGGAAGACATGCATATTTGACCCATTAAAGATTTCAATTTCTTATGTAGGAAATTCCAAGTAGCAGAAGCCGTAAAAAGAAGGCAATAATAATCTCAAAGGACGGTGAGATTGATTCTGGTGAGATTGAAAAAGATAAAATGATATTTAAGTAAAAATAATTTTAATAAAATAATATCAAAATATTTAAAAGGGTAAAAGAGTAAATTTATAGTCTTTAATTTTTTTCTTTTATGTTGCAGTGGGTTTCAAACGGTGCCTTGGTCTCAAATTCATCGTTCTGACAGATGGGGTGATCCCTTGGGACTAATAACACCTTTTTGTAAGACTGCTTGCTTGTTTTGTTATCTCTAACGTAGTAATAAAAGATTTGCTACAGCTTTATTCTCATTTAGATGATGAAATCTCCATGTCTATTGGCTTTTATTTTTTAGAATAGGAAGAATAGCCAGCAACCAGGCAAGGAACTACCGTTGGCAGGCTTGCTGATGATTAATAGTTGTGCACAACGCTTTTTAGTAAACAAGCTTGCTATTGGTATTGTGCATTCAATTTTTTTTGAGCCTTTTTGATGCAACTTGCCTTCGAAATAAAACAATATCTGCTATTCAGATTCAAAGTAAATTGCATGTTGCTTTCAAAATTTTTTTAAAGACGTGAATAGCAAGAAAATATTCCCCCAAATAAAATGGAGCCCTAACTATAAAATATACAAACTTGCCCTATTGGTCTTTGAGTTAAATCCAGAGATTCAATCAACCTTCAAAATCTAAGCACATGGAAGTTTCTACGTAAAGTCTTAAGGTTCTAAGGGAGAAAATCAGTAAGTCCTGTTTAAGGTAAGTTTCTCCGTTTCTCCAGATTATTATGTGGTGATTTGTGGGATTTGTTGGTATTCTTTTAGTTTTGAGTGCTTCTAAAGGGAGAATGGCGGATAGTTTAGAGGGGCTGTGTCAAAACTGAAGTTTACAGAAGATGAACAAGATGATGCTGTGGAAGGGACCATAGGTGTAGTCAAGGAAGATGAGAAGCAGTCGTGGCTAGTCGATCGTTGATGACAAAATGTGATTTCAATTAAGAAGCAATGATGGCAACTCTCAAGATTGTGTGAAAAGTAAGCCAATGGCGAACAAATGAACAAATGACAATAAAGAAAGAGTGTTGAAGCTAATGGCAATGGCAACATCTTTCCTTTCAAGTTTGCATTTGAAAGACGGAAAGAGTGTTAAAAGGAAAGTTCGTGGTCTTCTGATAAACATTTATTTTTGTTTAAATAATATTATGGAAATCTTAAAGCTAGTGATTATAAGTTTGAAACAGCCGTATTTTGGGGGGTGAGTCAATGGCCTTCCTTGGTGGCGATACAGATAGGAAGAAGGATTGGAGTGCTTAGAGGCTTCGATATGAGCACTGAGGGTGGTGGAGGGGGAAGTATATCATTACTAGTTTACGATAGTTTGCGATCTGTGATACACGGATTAATTTTATTTGTATATGTAAAAAAATTTTGAATTATTCACCTCCTTTAAAATATTTTATAAAAGTTACGTATAATTATTTTAATTGTTTTAAATGTATTAGATAATTAATTTTATCTTTAAATATATTAGATACTATATAATATTTACTTATTTAAAATAAATTTAAGATAATACGATATGCAAGAATTTTTTTATACATTTAAACATGTTTAGATGTGTAAATAAATATTATTTACTAACTTATATGCTCAAAATATATGTAAAATAAATATAATCTAAATACAAAATAAAAATAAAATTTAACATAAGAGAGGTTAAAGCTCTGTAGCTAAATTTTACGCCAATCCTTGTAAAGATATCATTAAACTACAATTTTTTTTTTTAGAAAGATCATTTGACATGAACCTTAATTATATTTGGTGCTTAAATGAGCTCGCTAATGTTTATTTTATGTTTTAGCTATTAAAAATAAGCTTTTACAGTAAAATAAGCTAAAATGGTAGATTTGAGATTTTTTGGCTAGTCAAGGGAAAATAATAATTTCACCATTTTAACATCCTTGGATGAAGATGAAGCCTTCATGAAAGTTGAAGAGGACTTCTCAAGCTTTTCAAAATGTACAAGATCCCAAAATTTCAAGTTGGATTGATGGGTCAAATGTTTGTGGAAAGTCAACTCAAAATCAAAACTACAAATCCTAGTGGGTTAGAATTCCTAATTTGCTATATAAGGACTACTTGTGCACATTAGATATGAAGAGTTTTATTGGATATAATATACAAGTAGGAGAGCTCTATAAGAGATAGAATGTTGCAAAAACACTCCAAGACCTTATAAGAGTGGCAGCAAAGAGAGTTTTAGTCAAAGTGGAATTCTAAAAGTAAGAAGTCTACTTTGACAGCAAGTCTTGTAATTAGAGGTTTATTACAAAGTAACTTCTTGTGAAATTAGGATTGCAACTAGCTTATTTAAAGGCCACAATATTACACAAATTGGCCATGCATGTTTTTAATATTGTAGCTTAACATTTTCTTCCCTTTTAATATAAAGTTTGTGTTTTCTTCCCCTTGCTTTATAAAAATTGTGTTTTCCACTTTATCTTTATAAAATTGCATTTTCCTCTTCCTCTCTTTATAAAATAACATTTTGGTTGGCTCAATAACCTAACAGAGAGGAGGGAGTGAATTGGTTTTTAACTAACCTTAGGTTTGTTTTTTTGGTTTTTCTAAATTCTCTAGCTTATATTATAGTTCTCTAAATTCTATAGGCTATTCTAACATACAATTCAATATACACAATTAAATCACAAGAAAGTAAAGAGTGAAGTGTTAGAGAGTTGTACGCAATCGATTCATAGAGGTTCGGCAACCTTATTTACGTCTTCTACCTTGAGACACTCCCAAGAATTTTTCCTAAATTCACTAACTTGAATTTGTTTTACTTTTTTTCGTAGGCTCAAAAGTAACCTTCCAACACTCCTTTTTTCAAGCTCAAGGAGGAAACCTTACAACCACTACTTTTTACGGGATCAAGAAGCAAACCTTACAAACTCTCCCTTTTATGGCTCAAGGAGAAAACCTTTCACCTCGACACCTCACTTACAATGAAGCACTCAAGGGTTCACTTCCCTTTATAAATTGTGAAGGGGTTTGTGGATGTGTAATCAAAGATAACCTCTAAATAGGCAAGTGATTACAATTTAAGCTCTAAAAAATCTATACAAGATTTTGTGCTATGTTACAAAAGAAAGATGTGAATAACAAAGGATTTGGAATTTCTAGCACTTGGAATGTTGTTTAAGCTTGAAGAAGATGAAGAATGAAGTCTCTTTAGTGTCTTGAACTTCTAAGTTTCTATTTATACTCCCATTGGTTGGTGGAGCCAAAATTGATTTTCCCGTTGGTCATCACAAGAAACTAGTCGTTGGAGCCTTTCTTGGGCACAAGGGATTGATCCCTTAAGATGGCGATCAATTCCTAATATAAGGGGGATCGATCTTGTCGATGCTTTTGCAATTCTTAGGCAATTTAAGCATAAAAATATACTTTAAGCGAATTTTGAACCTATTTAAATATGGTTTGACTTTGAAAACATGAATTTGAGCACAAAAATTTATCAAGTAATTTTTTAAATATATTCAATAATTCGATAAGAAAATTACTTAAACCAATATTTAAAATGTGTTCTAAATCGATTAAGACCAATAAAAATAAGGAATTGAATCATGGTCCTATATTTAATCAAAACACTTGGTATGTTTGTGAAAATCATAAGTAGGTAAGCAAAATTACAAATAGAATCTTTCATTAATCTTGCATAAGTATTTGTTATTTTAAAATATATATGTCAATTTAAAGCTAACAATCTCTTCCTTTTTGATATGAAAAAACTTAAGATAAATGTGCTTTAAAAATACTTTGAAAATACTCCCTCTCAATTAAAGTACAATTTTCAGATTTAAAAATTTACCACACAAACTATATCTCTCTCCCTTTTTGTCATAGCAAAAAGTAAGATAAACAAAAATTATTCTCCTTATAAAAATATGGCTTAAAATTTTTGAGGACATATAAAACTATTTGCTCCAATCAACATAAAGAAGATTAGTACATTGGGAGTTATAGCACAAAGAAAAACAATGTCCATAAGAATGAATGCGAGTTGTTTGTGCATGAAAAGGACATTGATCATGATATCATATATCAATTGTTCATAAGTAATATTCAAGAAATTGGCAATTGGTCAAAATGAGGCAAGTTGTTCCTAGATTATGTATTGATTCCATAACCTGCTCATTTTAATTCTATTAAGCACCTAGATATATCAATTATACTTTAAGGTTCAACTAAGGTGCATGAGATTATGAGCTAAACTTGATGAAAGATTATGCATTAGGCTCATAAACCATTTTCAAGAAAGAGTGTCCAGAATTAAACCATTCATTATTTAAGCATAATTTAGCACAAGTTCAGCTCATGCAAATGGATTCTAAAAGAATTCTTTCCTATTTGCCATTTCAATCTTAAGAGAGAGAAGATTTATCAAATTAAAGCTCGTATCAGTTATGTGACACCCTGGGGTGCACCTGCAGGTCACCGACCCAGGCCACCGCCCCGAGCTAGTCACTCAACCGTATTGTCCGCTTTAGGGTGCACCACTTTGGGCCACTGCCCCTCATGGCTTTGTTGGAGTACACCTCAAAAGGGCACCACTCCAATTTGCATCTGGAGCGACTTGAACCCTTGACTTCCTCAAGTTTTAAGTCACTCCTAACTAATTGTCCTATATATATTTTTTTTCTTTTCTTTTCTTTCTTTCTCACCTTATCTCTCGGCTTGTGCAGTAGCTGACCACCTTTCAGCCTTGTTTTTAATCTAGTTTTCTTCCTCAATACTTCACGCTATCCAGCCCTTATAATGCCTCCAAACTCCAGCTTGATTATATCCTTCAAATTAGTAGCCGGACACCCTTGTAAGCAGCTCCAAATCAGCCACCAAAATGCTCTGATTTCTGCTCTTCCGCTAGTCACCAATTACAGCTGCCTACAGCCCTTGTTTCAGGCCACCCAAAGACTCGAATGTCCTTAACTTAGCCACTTCTCACAGCTCCCAAACTCAGTCCAAAAGAAAACAGCCTTTATTCAGCTGAAACACAGCCACCTGAAGGTTCCGTTAGCCTTGGAAACAACCCTCGACTGTCACCAAAATCTCAAGTTTCATCCATTAAATCTGAACTTGAAGCAGCGCCATTGGACCACTAGTTTCCAGATCTGAACCACTTCCTTTCAACTCTCTCTGTCTCGGTTCAACCACGCCTTTGTCTTTCCTGTTTGCAGTCGAGACCTTGCTCCACTCCTCCATGTTCACCACTTTTTTCAGCCTCCTTACAATTGCATTCTTCTTTCTCGATCAACTATTCCCTCTCGATTTTCCCATTCTACTCAACCTTTAACTTTTCTTTTGTTTATTTCTTACAACTCAATTCTCAAATCTCTTCCCCTATTCTGACTTTCTCGCCTTTCACCATCAGTTTCTGTTCTTTTTTTTCTTTAATATTTATTATTTTATTGAAGTAAGGGAGGTCTGCCAAAACAGACCTAATGTCGGGTTTGGTGGGGAGCTTTCCCATCAAACCTCATTCCCAACACCCCCCCCCCCCCCCCTCCCCCCCTACTCCCCCCACTTTTTTTTATTATTATTATTTTTATATATATATACTTAATTCTTATATTTATTCATTAATTTATGATATCAAACATATATATATATATATATTTATATATATATATATGTATATATGTATGCATATATATATATATTTGTATTTATATGATTGCATACTATATAAATATATGCTTATATATATACTTGTTTTTTCGTCTTCAACAATATTTATACTTATATATACTTGTTTTTTCGTCTTCAACAATATTTATACATATATATTTTTATTCATACACATATTAATATTTATAGTTATTTGCATGTGCCTACTTTTATTCTTAGGTGTATAAATATAAATATATTTATCTCTATACTGATATGCATTTATTTATACGTGCATTTAATTTATTTTCTTGTTTCTCTTGATCTCTTACATAAATAATTTATTAGACATGTATATATTTGTTTATACATGTATGTATTTTCGCATGCATGTACGTTGCATGCGTTTAGTTTACATATACATGCATGCATTGATTCAGTCCGTGTGTGTATGTAAACTTGGGTGCATAATTTGCGTAATTCCATTTACATCTATTTAACGTATGTGGTATATATGACATATGTGTATGTTTTCCTGTCATTTTCGATTCCTATTCCCCAATGCTTCATTTCGATAATAAATTTTTTTTGAACCATAATTCATATATTTGAAATTCACAATTTCATTATTGCTTTACGAACACTTGTAGTTACACATCGAATACATGATTGGCTTAAGAAAATTTGCAGTTCTAATAAGTTGTTATATCAGTTGTTACTAATGATTGACTCAAACATTTTGCTTGATTCCAATTGTTGTGAATGTTATGTTAATGTCAAGAGAATGCACAAGTCAAGCAAGCAAGAACATACTCAAAACATTCTTCCATATTCATACCCAAACATGTATAATTCAAAGGATTTGAATCACAAGATCAATATGTAACATGAATAAAGTTGCCAGCCAAATAAAGCATATAATCCATACTGTTAATTTAAAGTAACAATAGTCATGAAATCATAAAGAGTTATAGTAATATAAAGGAAACATAGAAGCATACCACGAAAAATCCGAACTACAAAGTCATACCAACATAAGAAATTTGAAATACACAATAAGAAATCCATATATCTACATGGATGAGAAAATAATGTCAAAGTGCAAAACACACCCATACACTAGAAGCAGGTACGATAGCATCTAAGAGGGTGGGGAAAAGATTGACGATACTCCTTAATAAATACATCTTAAAGAGTACGGATGATCTGCACCTCATCTAACATTACATTCTGACTTTTTGCCATGGCAGAAAGGTGGGTTTTGACATTCAATTGGAATTCACACTGATTCTCCTTAAAAGATATGAACATGCATCAAACTTGGAGAATCGTGTGTCGAAGTTTTGAAACATCTGTATGAGCAACTCTAAAGATGTCAGAGGAGTGAAGCCGGAAGGAGCCAATGAGAAAGGAGCATTTGTGGCTTCAACTGCTAGAGCCGGAGCTTGAGGTGGGGCATTTGGGGCTTGAGTGGTTTTCTCTCTCCCACTCACTATCAATGTTTTGATACCAACCCATGTTATGTAATGTGGTGATGAGTGTCGTCAGTCACCAAAAATAAAATTTTCTAACTCTACTATGTAGATAGCGGAGCAAGGGTCGAACCCATAGAGACTGAATTATTTAAGTTAATTATTAAATTAAAAATCTAATCTTAAGGTTAGGGAAAGAAGAAATTTTTGGGTTTTGGAGTTTTGTAAGCTATGTCTAAAAGAGAGAAAGCAAAGATTATTAAATATAAAAAACAAATATCAAATAGCTTAGTTATAAGGCAATTAATTATTCTTGTATTTAGATGTTGATCATTGATTACAAAATATTATTGTCAATTAAATAGTCAACCGTAGCATAACAACAAGCTCTGTTACATCATCTTTCCTTACTGAGTCGTTAGTTAAAACAAGCTCTTTAACTAATCTCTAACTACTTAACGTACCTAGAACAAGCTCTCTAGATATAAGTTGTAGCAGCATTAACAACTAGAAAGATATGGGTTGACATTAGATAACAAACACATAAGCTCGGTTCATTTAATCTAAACCTCAATTCTCCTCCATCCCTAATGATTAACTTCATAAGCAATTACGGACTTATGTTTTTAATCTGGCAGTAGATTATTTAATTAAATTAAATAGTGGGCCCTACTATCTAATTAAGCAAATAATCATACAAATGTGCTTAGAGAATCTTGGATACTTAATCAACAATTATATTATAAGCTCAAAATCTCATAAAATTCTTTTTCCAAGAACAATTAATTTACCTCTTAACTGAATAAGAAACCTACTCACTAGTCATATTCAAGATCATAAAATTCAAGTTTAATATTATAAAGAAGATAATTATCATGCAATAAATAGTTAAATAATCAATCTTTAATAATATCAAACAAGAAATCTATAATCAAGATTATGATCTAATAAGATTCTAACAAAACAAGAAATCACAAAGTCTAAAAAAAATCAAGAAAGAAATCGTTAAAAAATTAAAAAAAAATTTATAAAACAACAATACAAAATCAGCAATTGTAAGAAAGAAAAGAAAAATAAAATATTTTTGCTAAACTTAATATAGAAATCAGCAACTGTAACAGTCCAGTTACACAGTAATACACATCGTTTTACACAATTTTGACGGTTGGGCTGTCTGTGATACTTTACTTTTTAGTTACATTTAAACAATTTCATATGAGATTATCCCCTATCTTAATTCACAAGAAAGTAGTACTGTAGATAAGTCTAAATACGAAAAATAAATGATTGTACCTCATGTAATAAATCAAGATATAGCATCGTCCCCAAATGCATAGCCAAAATCCTTAGATACCAAACTCTCAGTCCTCGAAAATCTGAAATGTTAAAATTAAACCACGGCTCAGGAAGAGAGTTATATGCAATACTTGATATTCAGATACCTATATGCTGAAAAACTTTTTCATTTTCTTTAAATTTTCCTAGAAGGGCTCTAGGCTCACGTGTAGGAAGGATACTACAGTCGGCTAAGGATCCGAATGGAGTAAGGCAGGTATTTTGAAATACCTGTCTTGTCTCGGAACCTAAAAGCAACTTTAGAGAGTACTTTATAAATTTTTCTCAAAACGATTTAATATTCGTTTTCCAAAGAGTAAACCATTTATTTCTCTTCACTTCTGTATGGTTTAGAACACATGACAGTTCAGTAGTAAAACAGTGGTTTACTTCTCTTCTCTTCAGTACATTAAAAACATGTGACAGTACAGTGGTTTGTAAATATCCAAATCATTGGATAAACAATTCTGTAATAATTTCTATCTTAGAAATAATTTTCATGTTATTCTTTTTGAATAAACATTAATTTCTCTTTAGTTCAGTAACCGTATCTTACAGTTCAACAAAACAGTAATATTCAGTAAAATAGTATCTTGATACGGTTCAATCAGTAAACAGTAAACAGTAGCTACTAATTCAGTAAACAGTATACGGTAGCTTTTAGTTCGATAAACAGTAAATGGTAACTTTCAGTTCAGTAAAACAGTAATCAGTGGCTACCATTTCAATAAACAGTAACAGTACAATTCAGTAAAACAATGTTTTAGTACGGTTTTGCTAAGTAAACAGTAAACAGTACAGTAGTTCAGTAAACAGTCAACAATACAGTAAACAGGATTCAGTAAATCCTTTCAGTAAACAGTAATCAGGAAGTGAGACTAGGCATCACCCTACAATTAAATCATGCTATCATTGTCCACTAAGGACAGTATCAGTAACTGAGATCTATGGCCATGATCTATAATATGTCCTTGGTGTACAGTTGCTAGGTGACAATCCGAGACACTAATGACTAGCTGGTCAATCAGCCACGTGACAGTAACAGTAATAGTACGATACATGAAACTCGGGGCCCAAGTCTCAAAACAGTATAAAACCGTACCATAACCTTTATGGATTTCAAACACAGTAATTTAAAACATTTCACAATTATCCATAAGGCTCACATGTATAAATCCTCACCTTTATGAAATAAATAAAATAAATAACATTTTTCAATATATTTCATAAAGGCATAAATCATATTTTCCATACGGTGAAAACAGTTTATAAAATCATCACTGTAAAATATAAAAGGTCATAACTGTCCTTTTTCACCGTAAAACATATACGCACGTTTTGCCGTGCTTTCTATCGAAAACATGGTTTTCAAAGTTATCGGGATTCAAATAAATTATTTTCATGATTTATGGAAAATTAAAATATTTATTGTCCAAATCAACACTCCCGTCACTATGTTTTCTCTATAACACATGCGGAGACCTTTTAGTCTCAAAATACCGTTTTCCACCTTTAATTAACCTCTATGGAATTTTCTATAAATACTTATTTTCACAATTGAAACCATAAAGGTTTTATATAAAATCAAGTGAATATTTAAGAAATATTTATAAAATATTAACTTCGGTCCTTTTTATTTTCCATCTCGTTTCACGTGAAATATCACATATCGGGAGAATTTTCGGTGAATTCATTTTCATAATTCTCAAAACATGAATATTTTAAAATTAAACATCAATATATTCATGTTTCATGAAAATAAATTGATTTCTCGATTTTCGTGGTTGAAAATCGTTTCTCGTGAAATCCAATCATTTATTATGATTTTCGGTGATTTTTTGGTAATTTTCGGTAATTTTTTGGCAGTATAACGGTAGTCGATTGGCTAGCCTCCTGCACGAAAAATACAGTTTATAATATCAACCGGTAAATCACCACAATTTTCCAACAAATCAATATCGACAGCATTTATAAAATTAAATGTATAATTTAAAACATGTGTGCCGAATATCCTTACAGGTTGCACATGTCTCCCTTACCTGTCCCGGGTCGACGACTGCCTCATGACGTCGCGCCCGTGTTCACCTCACCCGATTCCATCGTCTTGGTCATCGAGGGAATTTTCTAGAAATTAAATTCTAAAATTTAGAATTTTTCCAAATAATTTATTTAATTTTACTCGAATTTAATTTTCAGAAGTTCTTACCGAATTTTCGTAATTTTCGAGTTTTCAAATTCCTGGAAATTTCCTTCTCTCTTTTCTTTTCTTTTTCTTTTTCTTTTTTCCTTTTTCTTTTCTTTTTTCTTTTTTTTCCCTTTTTCCTGGTCTGAATCGGTCCAGACCTGTTTAGCCTCCCTTAGCCGGTTTAGTCGGTACGATCACCGTCGACCTCCTTTCTTGGCGGTTCGGCCACTCCATAGCTAGCCGAGGTGGTGGCGAAGCTGGATCTGGCCTCCGTTTCTCCCCCTCGTCAGCGATGGCACTTGATCTGGAGGCTTGGGTTTTGGCATCTTCTCCTCCTTTTTTTCTCCCTCATTTTCCTTTCTCTTCCACCATCGGCGGCTCCCTTTCCTTCCCCTTCCCTCCGTCTCCGTCGTGGTGGGTGTGGCGGTGACCGAATCGATTTTCACTTCGATTTTCGCCATCCTATTTCTTCTTTTTCCGCCTCAAGCCCTCGCCGATTGCTTCTCCTCTTGCTGACGACGCCACTCTCTCCTCCCCTTCCTCCTTTGACTCGACCGGCCGATAGGTCGGCTGCCTACTGAAATTTCGACAGAAACGGGGTCCCGATCTCGTTTCTGTTTTCCCATTTTTATTTTATTTTCTTTTATATTTTGTACATATATAATTATACCATATATATATATATACTATATTAATTTATTTATCTAGATATATTTTTTGTATTTGTAATTTATATATATATATCTATACACTTTTATTTATTATAATATATATTTCATATGTGTATACATATATATATATATATACACACACACATAAATGTATATAATTATACACATGTATTTATTGATGATATAAAATAATATATATATCAATATATCATATGTGTATTATATTTCGTATATATGCATATGTATTTATATATAAAAACATATAAAAATATATTTATATAATCTACTTATATAAATATATAATATACTCATTTTTATTTTCTTAGATTTGGATTTCTAAATATCCAAATTAAATATACCCCTTTTTCATTTCTTATTTAATTTGGATCTCGTTATATCCAAATTAATTTCCTCTATGCAATTTTTCAAATCCATCATTTCCTCATCTATCAAGAATCCAATCTTATAAATCATTTCATTTATTTACTTTAACTTATTTATTTCCATCCAAAAATTATATTTCTGGAAAAATTAATATCAAATTTTAGAAATTCGCGGTTATCACATTCTCCCCGCCTTGAGAAATTCGGTCTTCCGAATTTAACTTAAATTAAGAGGTGGTACTGTTCCGTATGCTTATGATTCCCGTCCTCTATATCATCTTTTAAATAATACTACCAGCATATTTTTAACATCCGAATCACTTTTAGATCATTCCATATCTTTTTTCATCATATATTTATACTCTCTAAAATTTCTCATCAATTTGGGAGTTATCAATTTTCACTCCTTTTTGTACCATGCATGATTCATACTATTCATCATCCATTTTCTCAATTAGTGCCAAGTGGATATAGTTTGGTAACTATAGTTTACACATTTTAATCCATAGTATGTAATTGTCCCATAGCTTTCACATCGCATGCATCCATTCACTCAACATATCTTTGAGCATTTTCGTACTACGCTCAGATATTTACATTAGTACGGAGCGATGTTGTCAATAAGTTTGGAATCTCAAGGACTTTCGCTATTTCCCTTAAGCATATAGCAAATCCGAGATTCCCATCACATGCATGCTTACTGGAACTTTACATATATACTCACCATTTAACAATCATGTTTTGACTATGGCATTAGAGAAATTTAGGAGCCTGATAATGGAAAGTGATTTCTGAAGAGGGAACTGAGTACCTATGGCCATGGTAAGGGTTGTAGACCTGATCAGGGTCGTACAGCGAACATGCACCACAAAGGACCAACATACCCACAAGGGACGAAAACATGCACAATGTGGGCGAGAACATACACGACGTGGGCTAAACATATGCCACAAGGGACGGGAACATGCACAATGTGGCAAACATGACAGGCAATAACATAAACTATACGAAGGCCTTAGTCTCAAATTTTACTTACTTTTGTAACTTCTTAATCAATCAACACTCCCGTCACTATTTTTTCCCTATAACACATGCAGAGACCTTCTAGTCTCAAAATACCGTTTTCCACCTTTAAGTAACCTTTATGGAATTTTCTATAAATACTTATTTTCACAATTGAAACTATAAAAGTTTTATATGAAATCAAGTGAATATTTAAGAAATATTTATAAAATATTCACTTCGGTCCTTTTTATTTTCCATCTCGTTTCACGTGAAATATCACATATTGGGAGAATTTTCGGTGAATTCATTTTCATAATTCTCAAAACATGAATATTTTAAAATTAAACATCAATATATTCATGTTTTATGAAAATTAACCGATTTCTCAATTTTTGTGGTTGAAAACCGTTTCTCGTGAAATCCAATCATTTATTATGATTTTCGGTGATTTTTCGGTAATTTTCGGTAATTTTTTGGCAGTATAACGGTAGCCGATTGGCTAGCCTCCTGCACGAAAAATACAGTTTATAATATCAATCGGTAAATCACCATAATTTTTCAACAAATCAATATCGACAGCATTTATAAAATTAAATGCATCATTTAAAACATGTGTGCCGAATATCCTTACAGGCTGCACATGTCTCCCTTACCTGTCCTGGGTTGACGACTGCCTCATTATGTCGCGCCCGTATTCACCTCGCCCGATTCCATCATCTCAGTCATCAAGGGAATTTTCTAGAAATAAAATTCTAAAATTTAGAATTTTTCCAAATAATTTAGTTAATTTTACTCGAATTTAATTTTCAGAATTTCTTACTGAATTTTTGTAATTTTCGAGTTTCCAAATTCCTAAAAATTTCCTTCTCTCTTTTCTTTTCTTTTTCTTTTACTTTTTTCCTTTTTATTTTCTTTTTTTCCCTTTTTCCAAGTCTGAACCGGTTCAGACCTGTTTAGCCTCCTTTCGTCGGTTTAGTCGGTTCGGTCACCGTCAGCCTCCTTTCCCAACGGTTCGGCCACTCCACAGTTGGCTGAGGTGGCGGCGAAACTAGATCTGGCCTCCGTTTCTCCCCCTCGTCGGCGACGGCACTTGATCTGGAGGCTTGGGTTTCGGCATCTTCTCCTCCTCTTTTCCCCCTCTTTTCCCTTTCTCTTCCATCATCGGTGGCTCCCTTTCCTTCCCCTTACCTCCGCCTGCGTCGTGGTGGGTGTGGCGATGACTGGATTGACCGGCACTATCGTTTTCTTCTTTCCTTTCTTCCCTTTTTTCGCTTTGATTTCTGCCTTCTTATTTCTTCTTTTTCCACCTCGGGCCATCGCCGGTTGCTTCTCCTCTTGCCGACGATGCCACTCTCTCCTCCCCTTCCTCCTTTGACTCGGCCGGCCGACGGGTCAGCTGCCTCCTGAAATTTCGACAAAAACGGGGTCCCGATCTCGTTTTTGTTTTCCCTTTTTTATTTTATTTTCTTTTATATTTTGTATATATATAATTATATCATATATATATATATACTATATTAATTTATTTATCTAGACATATATTTTGTATTTGTAATTTATAAATATATAGCTACACACTTTTATTTAATATAATATATTTCATATGTGTATATATATACACACACATAAATGTATATAATTATACACATGTATTTATTGATGATATAAAATAATATCTATATATATATATATATCAATATATCATATGTGTATTATATTTCGTATATATACATATGTATTTATATATAAAAACATATAAAAATATATTTATATAATCTAATTATATAAATATATAATATACTCATTTTTATTTTCTTAGATTTGGATTTCTAAATATCCAAATTAATTATACCCCTTTTTCATTTATTATTTAATTTGGATATCGTTATATGCAAATTACTTTCCTCTATGCAATTTTTCAAATCCATCATTTCCGCATCTATCAAGAATCCAATCTTATAAATCATTTCATTTACTTACTTTAACTTATTTATTTCCATTCAAAAATTATATTTCTGGAAAAATCAATATCAAATTTTAGAAATTCGCGGTTATCACATTCTCCCCACCTTAAGAAATTCGATCCTCCGAATTTAACTTAAATTAAGAGGTGGTACTGTTCCGTATACTTATGATTCCCGTCCTCTATATCCTCTTTCAAATAATACTGAAAGCATATTTTTAACATCCGAATCACTTTTAGATCATTGCATATCCTTTTTCATCATATATTTATACTCCCTAAAATTTCTCATCAATTTGGGAGTTATCAATTTTCACTCCTTTTTGTACCATACATGATTCATACTATTCATCATCCGTTTTCTCAATTAGTGCCAAGTCGATATAGTTTGGTAACTATCGTTTACACATTTTAATCCATAGTATGTAATTGTCCCATAGCTTTCACATCTCATGCATCCACTCACTCAACATATCTTTGAGCGTTTCCGTACTACGCTCAGATATTTATATTAGTACGGAGCGATGTTGTCAATAAATTTGGAATTTCAAGGCCTTTTGCTATTTCCCATAAGCATATAGCAAATCCGAGATTCCCATCACATGCATGCTTACTGGAACTTTACATATATACTCACTATTTAACAATCATGTTTCGACTGTGGCATTAGAGAAATTTAGGAGCCTGATAATGGAAAGTGATTCCGTTTCGCCAATCAGTCTTTAATCACTTCCATATCATCACATTTCTTTTGAGCTCCTTATTATCCACAATACTCATTTTTCACATCTATTTCATCGAGGCTGCATCTCATTACAAACTTTACTGTTTATCATCTCTTACAGTAAATGAAGCACTTGGCAATCATTTTCTCTCAATATCTCTTTTCATGTTGTATTGTCATCACATATCTTATTCTTATGGTATACTCAATATCACTTAGGTTTTTGAATATACCTGAACATGAAATCTTTTCTTAATTTAGATTCCATAAGTGACTATTAAAATCAGTAATTTTGTCACCATGTTATCCATACAATTACACAATTTCAAAGTATGGATATGTGTATATATCATTTTTCCATTTACATTACTGGCAGTAAAATGTAAATCATTTATTTACTCTCTTGAGTATCATTAAATTTCACCTGTCATGTTTGGCTCGATCTTACATCTAGCCAGAATTATGTAATACCAAAAGAAATCATTTTTAGTCTTAAATTCAGGAACTGCTTCATATTTGTGTTCCCTCATCATCATGTACTTATCTTCTTATTACATTTTCATCTTTTCATTCTCATCATTTCGGTCGGCTTTCTCAAGTGGTATGGTACTTAACTGTTAAAATCATTTAGTATTTTGCATACCATCTTTTATTCACATTTATCCGTTTACCGACTTTAATTTCCTTAACTATATCCCATTAGTAGAGCAGCTAGTCCCATAACTCTTTTATAGACTAGCAGTAGTATCTAGCTAGACTCATTAATTTCATATCTCAATCATTATCTCTCTATCATAAACAGATTCACTTTTAATCTGTCAGTTCAAGATCATATATCTTTTAGATATACTATCTAGCCAGATCTTTTATTGCCTCCGTCTGTGAGAATCTGTAGGGTCATATAACTATGCTCTCACATTTTATCTGTGTCTTTAACTACTTCGATACCTCACTACTTTATTCTTATATGGATGTCTCATTCATTAGGCTTATATATATATATATATATCACAAGGTATTTCATTAACCGTGTGAACCTCAATATGAACTCATAAAAATTTTATCGAGTTCTAATCATTATCTTATAGACATCAGTCTCCAACTTTTATTTGATGGCGTTTATACAGAGACTAGCCTTATGAACTCCTCAAATATCTCTGATTAAATCATTAAAGCATCCATTTTTATATAGATGAATATTTGTTCTTCACAAGAACTTTATTAAATAGTAAGAATTTAATACACCATTTTAATTCATCTCCATATCAAGGTCAACTGTGTTTCTCTCATTTACACTTATATAGACAACTTCATTATCCTTTATTTACATTATCTGTATTTTCGTCAATCACACCTTTGCAAGTGAATTTCATTATTCATACATTTTTTCCAGAGTTGTTTCTTAAACTTTCAGACTCTTTTTAGGTTTTTCGATATAAGCTCAGGAATAGAATCCATATTGAAAATCGAGTTAATGTTAACCCGACCTCTCAAATCCATATTACTCTGAAAAATTTCTTGAGAATCACCTACGATACTTTTTTGGATCACACATCTCTTATCATATTGAATATTTCATCCTTCCGTCCAGTCAACTTCACTGTACATCTTCAAGGCAGAGACATTTAATATTTGAATCATTTTGGATTATTCTCCACCTCAATTTCATTATCTACTTATACTTCACAGCATTACGAATCTCAATCTAGTAAGCTGTATCAAAGTTATCGGGATTCAAGTAAATTATTTTTATGATTTATGGAAAATTAAAATATTTATTGTCCAAATCAACACTCCCGTCACTATGTTTTGTCTATAACAGATGCGGAGACCTTCTAGTCTCAAAATACCATTTTCCACCTTTAATTAACTATTATGGAATTTTCTATAAATACTTATTTTCACAATTGAAACCATAAAGTTTTATATGAAATCAAGTGACTATTTAAGAAATATTTATAAAATATTCACTTCGGTCCTTTTTATTTTCCATCTCGTTTCACCTGAAATATCACATATTGGGAGAATTTTTGGTGAATTCATTTTCATAATTCTCAAAACATGAATATTTTAAAATTAAACATCAATATATTCATGTTTTATGAAAATTAATTGATTTCTAGTTTTTTGTGGTTGAAAACCGTTTCTCGTGAAATCCAATCATTTATTATGATTTTCGGTGATTTTTTGATAATTTTTGGTAATTTTTTGGCAGTATAACTATAGTCGATTGGCTAGCCTCATGCACGGAAAATACAATTTATAATATCAACTGGTAAATCACCACAATTTTGCAACAAATCAATATCGACAGCATTTATAAAATTAAATGCATAATTTAAAACATGTGTGCCGAATATCCTTACAGGTTGCACATGTCTCCCTTACCTGTCCCATGTCGATGACTGCCTCATTACGTCACGCTTGTGTTCACCTCGCCGATTCCATCGTCTCGGTTATCGAGAGAATTTTCTAGAAATAAAATTCTAAAATTTAGAATTTTTCCAATAATTTATTTAATTTTACTCGAATTTAATTTTCAGAATTTCTTACCGAATTTTCATAATTTCCGAGTTTCCAAATTCCGAAAATTTCCTTCTCTCTTTTCTTTTCTTTATCTATTTCTTTTTCTTTTTTCCTTTTTATTTTCTTTTTTTTTCCCTTTTTCCTGGTCTGAACCGGTCCAGACCTATTTAGCCTCCCTTTGCCAGTTTAGTCGGTTTGGTCACCGTCGGCCTCCTTTCCTGATGGTTCGACCACTCCACAGCTGGCTGAGGTGGCATTGAAGTTGGATCTAGCCTCCGTTTCTCCCCCTCGTCGGCGACGACACTTGATCTGGAGGCTTGGGTTTCAGCATCTTCTCCTCCTCTTTTCTCCCTCTTTTTCCTTTCTCTTCCACCATCGGCGGCTCCCTTTCCTTCCCCTTACCTCTGCCTGCGTCGTGATGGGTGTAGCGATGACCGGATCGACCGGCACTGCCGATTTCTTCTTTCCTTTCTTTCCTTTTTTCGCTTTGATTTTCGCCTTCCTATTTCTTCTTTTTCCACCTCGAGCCGTCGTCGGTTGCTTCTCCTCTTGCCGACGACGCCACTCTCTCCTCCCCTTCCTCCTTTGACTCGGCAGGCTGACGGGTCGGCTGCCTCTTGAAATTTCGATAGAAACGGGGTCCCGATCTCGTTTCTGTTTTCCCTTTTTTATTTTATTTTCTTTTATATTTTGTATATATATAATTATATCATATATATACTATATTAATTTATTTATCTAGATATATATTTTGTATTTGTAATTTATAAATATATATCTATACACTTATTTAATATAATATATTTCATATGTGTATATATATATACACACACATAAATGTATATAATTATACACATGTATTTATTGATGATATAAAATAATATATATATATATATATATCAATATATCATATGTGTATTATATTTCGTATATATACATATGTATTTTTATATAAAAACATATAAAAATATATTTATGTAATCTAATTATATAAATATATAATATACTAATTTTTATTTTCATAGATTTGGATTTCTAAATATCCAAATTAATTATACCCCTTTTTCATTTCTTATTTAATTTGGATCTCGTTATATCCAAATTAATTTCCTCTATGCAATTTTCAAATCCATCATTTCCTCATCTATCAAGAATCCAATCTTATAAATCATTTCATTTATTTACTTTAACTTATTTATTTCCATCCAAAAATTATATTTCTGGAAAAATTAATATCAAATTTTAGAAATTCGCGGTTATCACATGCTCCCTACCTTAAGAAATTCGGTCCTCCTAATTTAACTTAAATTAAGAGGTGGTAATGTTCCGTATAATTATGATTCCCGTCCTCTATATCATCTTTCAAATAATACTGCCAGCATATTTTTAACATCCAAATCACTTTTAGATCATTACATATCCTTTTTCATCATATATTTATACTCCCTAAAATTTCTCATCAATTTAGGAGTTATCAATTTTCACTCCTTTTTGTACCATACATGATTCATACTATTCATCATCCGTTTTCTCAATTAGTGCCAAGTCGATATAGTTTGGTAACTATCGTTTACACATTTTAATCCATAATATGTAATTGTCCCATAGCATTCACATCTCATGCATCCACTCACTCAACATATCTTTGAGCGTTTCAATACTACGCTCAGATATTTACATTAGTACGGAGCGATGTTGTCTATAAATTTGGAATCTCAAGGCCTTTTGCTATTTCCCACCATATAACAAATCCGAGATTCCCATCAGATGCATGCTTACTAGAAATTTACGTATATACTCACCATTTAACAATCATGTTTCGACTATGGCATTAGAAAAATTTAGGAGCCTGATAATGGAATATGATTCCGTTCAGCTAATCAGCCTTTAATCATGTAACGACCCGTTACCATATTTTCACCTTATTTTACACAATTTATCCAGTTGGGCTGTCTCTGATACTTCACTTTATTTCTTATGTTAAACAATTTCATAAAATATTGTTTATATTACATACATCCCCTATCTTACTTAATAAGCAAGTAGTACTGCATACATGTCTAAATACAGAAAATAAATAATCGTACCTAATATAAATCAGTCGATCTGTCACATTGTCCTTTGTGTACAGTCGTAATCCATAAATATTGGATCTCACCATCATTAAAACCTGAAATGTTAAAATTAAAGGGTGAGCAAACCACGACTCAGTAAGAGAGTTATATGTCACACTTGATATTCAGCTATCTATATGCTGAAAAAATATATATATATATATATATATATTTTCTTCTGGTAAAATCTTCCTAGCTGGCTCTAGGTTCACATGTAGGAAAGATACTACAGTTGGCTAGGGATCCAGATAGAATAAGGTAGGTATTTTAGAATACCATACTTGTTCCGGAACCTAGAAGCAACTGTAGAGAATACTCATTTCGTTGTTTTCAAAATGATATAATTTTCAAAATGATATATATATATATATATTTTCTTCTGGTAAAATCTTCCTAGCTGGCTCTAGGTTCACATGTAGGAAAGATACTACAGTTGGCTAGGGATCCAGATAGAATAAGGTAGGTATTTTAGAATACCATACTTGTTCCGGAACCTAGAAGCAACTGTAGAGAATACTCATTTCGTTGTTTTCAAAATGATATAATTTTCGTTCTTTCCACAGAGTAAACCACCTGTTCTTTTTCACTTCAGTGTACTTTAAAACACATGACAGTTCAGTAATCAAAACGGTGGTTTACTTCTCTTCTCCTCTTTAGTACAGTAAAACAGTATAGTACAGTGATGTGTAAATATCCAATCATTGGATAATTAATTCTTCGATTATTTCTATCTTAGAAATAATTCTTATGTTATTCTTTTAAAATAAACATTTATTTCTCTTTTCAAATCAATAACCGTATCGTACAGTTCAGTAAAACAGTATATTCAGTAAAACAGTAATCAATGGCTACCATTTCAGTAAATAGTACAGTTCAGTAACACAGTGTTTTGGTACGGTTTTTCATCAGTAAACAGTAAATAGTACAGTAATTCAGTACAGTAAACAGTACAGTACAGTAAATAGAATTCTGTAAATCCTTTCAGTAATCAGTAAACAGTAAGCAGTAAGTGAGACTAGGCAACACCCTACAAGTAAATCATGCTATCATCGTCCACTAAGGGACACAGTAACAGTACTGAGATCTATGGCCATGATCTATAATATGTCATCGGTGTACGCTTGCTAGGCGACAATCCGGGACGCTGATGACTAGCTGGTCAATCAGCCACGTGACAGTAACAGTATATGTGATGCATGAAGCTCGGGGCCTAAGTCTCAAAACAGTGTAACCGTACCATAGCCTTTATGGATTTTAAACACAGTAAATTAAAATATTTCACAAGTATCCATAAGGCTCACATGTAATAAATCATCACCTTTATGAAATAATTAAATTAAAATAACATTTCTCAAAATATTTCATAAAGGTATAAATCATATTTTCCATACGGTGAAAACAGTTTATAAATCATCACTGAAATTATAGAAGGGCAAAACTGTCCATTTTCCACCGTAAAACACATATGCACGCTTTTCCGTGCATTCAATCGAAAACATGGTTTTATAATTATCGAAATTTCAAACAAATCATTTTTATAATTTATGAAAATAAAATATTTATTCTCTAACTTTAAATTCTCATCACCATGTTTTCTTCTAAAAACATGTGTAGAGACCTCTAGTCTCGAAATCATAGTTATTCATCATTTCTTAACCTTTTATGGAATTTTCGTAATTAATTATTTCCATAATTAAAACCATAAAGGTTTTATATGAAATTAAGTGAATATTTAAGAATATTTATAAAAATATTCACTTTAGTCTCTTTTTCATTTTCATCTCGTTTCACGTGAAATATCACCTACAGAGTGAATTTTCGGTGATTTCCTTTTCACCGTTCTTGAAAACATGAATAATTTAAAATCAAATATCATTATATTCATGTTTTATGAAATTTACTTAATTTCTCGATTTTCGTACCCGAAAATCGTTTCACGTGAAATCAAATTATTTATTATGATTTTCGGTAAGTTTCAGTAATTATTCGATAATTTTTCGGCAGTATAACGACTGCCGATTTGGCTAGCCTCCTGCACGAAAAATACAGTTTATATTTTTCAACCGGTATTTCACCAGAATTTAAAACCGATAAATCACCACAAATTTCAAAACTAATCAATATAAATTGCATTTATAAATTAAATGCATAATTTAAAACATGTGGCCGAATATCCTTACAGGAGGCACATGTCTCCCTTACCTGTTTCGGGTCGGCGACTGCCTCTTGAAGGTCGCGCCCGTGTTCACCTCGCCTGATTCCATCGGCTCGGTCATTGAGGATATTTTCTGGAACTTAAATTCTAAAATTTAGAATTTTTCCATAATTATTTAAATAAATAAATTATTTAAATAATTTAATACTTTTCGGGATTTCTTACCGATTCCCGTAATTCTCGGGATCTCCCGTAATTTTTCGAATTCTCAGGAATTCACCAAATTCTCGGAATTCCTTTTCTCTTTCTCTTTCTTCTTTTTCTTCCTTCTTTCTTTTTCTCTTTACTTTTCTTTTCTTTTTTCTTTTTCCTTTTTCTTTTTCTTTTTCCTTTTCTTTTCCTGTCGAACCAGTCTGCCTCCTTCACCGCCGGTTCTCCGACGGTTCAGGGCCTCCACAGCTAGTCAACGGCACAGCAAAGCCGGATCTGGCCTCCGTTCGTTACGAATCGATGGCACGGCGACGGATATACTCGGTTTTGGTTCGGTTCCTTCTCCTCCTCCGTCGGCCTTCCTCCGCCGTTCTCCGCCTGAACCGTGGCCTCCATCGTCTTCCTCTCCCTCCGGAGAAGCTTCGGCGGCAGTGGCGGTGACCAATTTGGCCGGCGCCGCCACTTTCTCTTCTCTTCTCCTTCTATTTTCCGTCGGGTTTCGCCTTCTGTTTTTTTTTCGATTTTCCTTCGCCGGTCGTCCTCTTCCCTTCCTTTCTTCGCCGGCGACATCATCTCTCCCTTCCTCTCTCTTTCTTTCTCGCCGGCAGTGGTGGCCGGCTGCCACTCGGGAAGCAAAATCGGGATGCTTCCCGATTCCTTTCCTTCCGTTTTGTGTTTCTGTTTCTTTCTTTTCTTTTTTTTTATTTAATTTTATTTCATTTAATTATATACATATATATATTATATACAAAATACATATAATAATATTATTATATATATTATAGTACTATAGATATATTATATATATAAATATATATATAAATGTGTATATATATTTCATGTATTAACAAAATACATATTTAGTATATACATATATGTTGAATTTAAATTACATAACATATATATATTTATATAAATGAAATAATACAATATATATTGTATGTACAATATATATATATATATATATATTTTCTTCTCATTTTCTTATTTAATTTGGATTTCCATTTATCCAAATTAAATTTCCTTCTTTCATTATTGTCCATAATATCTCATCTTATTTTTCCTATTTAATTTTCCTTCACTCGGATTTCCACCATCCGTTTCCTTTCTCAAATCTCGGGATTTTCACCAATATCCCGTTCTCATAATTTTATTTATTTATTTATTTCCAATATTTATTTCTAATATTTATAATTTCCAATTAAATGGAAAATTTATGGTTATCACATCCTCCCCACCTTAAGAAATTCGGCCCTCCGAATTTAACTTAAGTCCAAAGGTGGTATATGCAGTATACTTATGACTTCTGACCTCTAGGTCATCCTCCAAGTAATACTGCCAGTACACTTTCAACATCAAGAATACTTTAGACCACTACATGCTGTCTTTCATTATATATGTCTTTACTCCCGTAATTCATTTCTCACATCGGGAGTTATTCATTTATACTCTTTTCATATAAGAGTCTATGCACAGTATTTTTCATATCATAGCTAATCTATGCTGTTCATCATCCATTTTTCTCACTTAGTACCAAGTCGATATAGTTTAAAACCATCAATTACACATGTCAGTCAGTTGTATGTAAGTGTCCCAGCAGTTTTCATATCTCATGCACACGCTCTCTCAATATCATGGAGCGTTTACATCTCACGCTCATATATGTATACATCAATATGGAGCGGTGCTATCAATACACTTGGGATCTCAAAGCCTTTTGCTATCTCGCATTAAGCATATGGCCACACGGAGACTCCCATCACATGTAAGGCTCACTGGAACTGTACATACACATTCACACCTTTATTCTACCAAGGCTGCATCTCATTGCAGACTTTATTATGAATTATCTCTTACAATCACAAATCATGAGACAATCATATTCTCTTCATGTAGTATGGTCTTTATATCTCTTTTCATAATTTAAATTCCACAATTGAATCCTCAATTTATATATTTAATCACCACATCATCCATATACTTCCACCATTTCTATCATGTTACGATGGTTATATGTATAATCATTTTTCATTTATATACTGGTAGTAAAATAACACGTGTCATTCATTTTACTCCTTTGAGTATCATTACTTTCACTTATCAAATCTGGCTTGATTTTTCATCTTGCCACAGTTATGTGATAACCAACACAAATTACTTTCAGTCTTACCTTCGGGAAATGTTTCATATTGATGTTCCCTTCTCATCATGCAATTTATTTCCTTATTCCACTTTCATTTTTGTTTTCATATCCCACTTTTATCCCTTCATATTTTTACTCTCATCCTTTTAGTCGGTTTTCTCAATTGGTATGGTATTATACTGCTAAGATATTTTAAAATCTTGCATACCATCTTTTCTCTACACTTATTCATTTACCGACTTTAACTTCTTTCTTTAATTACTTCACATTAATAAAGCAGCTAGTCTCATCACTCTTTTATAGACTAGCAGTAGTATCTAGCTAGACTCGTTACTTTCGTATCTCAATTATTATCTCTCTATCATAGACAGATTCACTGTCATTTTGTCATTTCGAGATTATCTATCTCAGATAGAGACACTGTCTAGCCAAGCCTCTTATTTGCCAATCTTAATACAAGTCTGCAGTCTTTGAGACTTTCCAGGGTCATATCATCATGCTGCTCATGTTCCATTTGTATCGTTAACTATTTTGATATCTCACCACTTTATCCTTATATGAATGCCTCATTCTTTAGGCTTATATACCTCACAAGGCAAATCATTAACCTCGTAACCTCAATAGGAACTCGTAAAATTCACTCCGAGTTCTAATCATCATCTTATGGACATCAGTCTCTAATCCTTTATCTAAGGACACTTTTTACCGAGGCTAGTCTTATTAACTCCTCATGTATCTCTGATCATATCATAAAGCATCCATTTTCACATGTAGATGAATACTTGTTCTTCATGAGAACTTTATTAGATAGTAAACATTTACTATATCACTTTATTTCATCTACATCTCAATATCATCAGTGCTTTTCTCACTTACACTTATACAGATAACTTTCTTATCCTCAATTTACGTTATCTGTATTTCCCTTAATCACACCTTTACACGTGAATTTCATTATTCACACATTTTTCAGAGTTATTTTCTTAAGCTTTTCGGATTCTCTTAAGTTCTCCAATATAAGCTTAGAATCAGATTTCATATTCAAAATTGAGTCAATGTTATCTCAATTCCTACAATTTATATAACTCTGGAAGTTTTATCGGAAATCGAATCCGATACTTTCTTTAATTACACATCATTTATCATCTTGGACATTTTATCCTCATGTCCTATCAGTCTCATTGTGTATTATCAAGGCAGAGACATTGACTATTCGATTCATTTCGATTCATACTCTACCTTGATTTCATTGCTTACTCATACTTTACAGCCTTATGAATCTCATTCCAGTAAGCTGTAGTAAGTACAACAATTATCAACACATGTTACAACTAACTAATTTATTACAATTATTCACTTTAAAATCATTTTCATTTAATGAATTCAGGCTTAATTCCCTTGAGTATATTATCCACGAGGTTTGAACCCTGGCACCCTTACTTACCTAGTTCCTTACACTCGTGTTATCATTAAGCTCCTTGTAAGAGTTCTGCCCGTTCGAATCGGCCGTTGGCAAGCATCCCCTAGGCGATCCTTTCGCCCCAGGTTTACCCTTATTAGTGAGTCGGCGATAACATTGTTCACCCGCATCTCACAACACATGATCCACTACGGGTCACCCATCATTGGGTAGACCATCACAATTCTGTCTCAAGGGTCCTGAAGAACTTAGGTTAGCTGTCATCTTTTTCTTTTTTTTTTCACTTTACTGTTCTTATATTTATTCTCCAATTCACAGTACTCCACATAGTACCTCATTTGGTAACACATATTTCGAGATATTTCGGTTCTATATAAGATTATCTGTTTGATACCTCAAAGTAGTAAAATATATAGAACCGTAATTAACCACACCAATATGTATTTCATTATCTGTACTATTCACCTCATCAGTCAATTCGTGTAATCATTTCACTTTTCATAGTATTCAACGATCCCGTTCAATACATTCTTAATTCAAGCCCTTACAATCAATATTCGGGCCAATCATCTGATGACATTCCACTACACTTTTATCGGACCACATCATATAAGGCCTCAGCCCGTCCGCCGTCCGCCTTTACACATCTGTACTGTCCTCTTTGAGAATGCCCAGCCCTTTCACTGGGTCACCCCTCAAGGATCTATCGTGAGGCCTAGCCCGTTCACTAGGTCACTCGTAATTCGCGTCCATAATCTAAGTGTCACTGGAATCAGTAATAGGGATCGTTATATTCATATGACATCCTCTATGCCATTAATAATTCCATTTCTCTCAATGGATTCAAGATTAACTTGATTTTATCACTATTTGGAACATCGCCCAACATAGGGGCATTTTCGTCATTTCGACATTTATTTCTTTCTCCTCAGTATACATTTAAATCAATGATCTGGTCATCTATGTGCTGATAGTATCCTTTCTGATACTTATATCAGCAATTTAGATCTCATTCGATTTCGACAGAGAAATCCACTAAGATCCACAATTGGATTATTTTACTTGTAATTCAGCTTTATATCATTAATTTCTCTATCAAATCAATCAAATTCAACTTCTGTTGGTCTATTCTGACACCCAGTAAAATTTCAGAGTCAGGGGTATTTTGATCATTTTTGGCCAAAATTTTCTCTCTCTTCAAATTACCCTTAATCGGTGATCTTAAAGTCTATTTAATGATGATATGTCATTCCCCTCCTTTATACCATCATTCTCAGGTCTTAGTTCGATTCGGACCGTAAAATACTGGTGGGGCCCTCATCGAGTCCTTTCGATTCCTTACCGAACAGGCTTTCATTTAGATTATAAGAATCACCAATTTTCTAGTAATTTCTGAGCATATTTTCCTCTTTCACATTCTTAATTTATATTTTCTCACTCCCTTTAAATCATTTTACTCAATTTACAATCATTTATTTTCTCTGTGTATTCAGACGACACAGTACTACTGGGGATGTTTAACACTTTTCATTCCAAAAGTATCCACAGACATCAGGCCAACCATGCTCTAATACCATTAAATCTGTAACGACCCGTTACGATATTTTCACCTTATTTTACACCATTTATCCGGTTGGGCTGTCTGTGATACTTCACTTTATTTCTTATGTTAAACAATTTCATAAAATATTGTTTATATTACATACATCCCCTATCTTACTTAATAAGCAAATAGTATTGCATACATGTCTAAATACAGAAAATAAAAAATCATACCTAATATAAATAGGTCGGTCTGTCACATTGTCCTTTGTGTACAACCGTAATCCATAAATATTGGATCTCACCATCATTAAACCTGAAATGTTAAAATTAAGGGATGAGCAAACTACAGTTCAGTAAGAGAGTTATATGTCACACTTGATATTCAGCTATCTATATGCTGAAAAAATATATATATATATATATATATTTTTCTTCTGGTAAAATCTTCCTAGCTGGCTCTAGGCGCACATGTAGGAAAGATACTATAGTCGGCTAGGGATCCAGATAGAATAAGGTAGGTATTTTAGAATACCATACTTGTTCCGGAACCTAAAAGCAACTGTAGAGAATACTCATTTCGTTGTTTTCAAAACGATATAATTTTCGTTCTTTCCACAGAGTAAACCACTTGTTCTTTTTCACTTCAGTATACTTTAAAACACATGGCAGTTCAGTAATCAAAACGGTGGTTTACTTCTCTTCTCTTCTCTTCAGTATAGTAAAAACAGTATAGTACAGTGATGTGTAAATATCCAATCATTGGATAATTATTTCTTCGATTATTTCTATCTTAGAAATAATTCTTATGTTATTCTTTTAAAATAAACATTTATTTCTCTTTTCAAATCAGTAACCGTATCGTACAGTTCAGTAAAACAGTATATTCAGTAAAACAGTAATCAATGGCTACCATTTCAGTAAACAGTACAGTTCAGTAACACAGTGTTTTGGTACGGTTTTTCATCAGTAAACAGTAAATAGTACAGTAATTCAGTACAGTAAACAGTACAGTACAGTAAATAGAATTCTGTAAATCCTTTCAGTAATCAGTAAACAGTAAGCAGTAAGTGAGACTAGGCAACACCCTACAAGTAAATCATGCTATCATCGTCCACTAAGGGACACAGTAACAATACTGAGATCTATGGCCATGATCTATAATATGTCATCGGTGTACGCTTGCTAGGCGACAATCCGGGACACTGATGACTAGCTGGTCAATCAGCCACGTGACAGTAACAGTATATGTGATGCATGAAGCTCGGGGCCTAAGTCTCAAAACAGTGTAACCGTACCATAGCCTTTATGGATTTTAAACACAGTAAATTAAAATATTTCACAAGTATCCATAAGGCTCACATGTAATAAATCATCACCTTTATGAAATAATTAAATTAAAATAACATTTCTCAAAATATTTCATAAAGGTATAAATCATATTTTCCATACGGTGAAAACAATTTATAAATCATCACTGAAATTATAGAAGGGCAAAACTGTCCATTTTCCACCGTAAAACACATATGCACGCTTTTCCGTGCATTCAATCGAAAACATGGTTTTATAATTATCGAAATTTCAAACAAATCATTTTTATAATTTATGAAAATAAAATATTTATTCTCTAACTTTAAATTCTCATCACCATGTTTTCTTCTAAAAACATGTGTAGAGACCTCTAGTCTCGAAATCATAGTTATTCATCATTTCTTAACCTTTTATGGAATTTTCGTAATTAATTATTTCCATAATTAAAACCATAAAGGTTTTATATGAAATTAAGTGAATATTTAAGAATATTTGTAAAAATATTCACTTTAGTTTCTTTTTCATTTTCATCTCGTTTCACGTGAAATATCACCTACAGAGTGAATTTTCGGTGATTTCCTTTTCACCATTCTTGAAAACATGAATATTTTAAAATCAAATATCATTATATTCATGTTTTATGAAATTTACTTAATTTCTCGATTTTCGTACCCTAAAATCGTTTCACGTGAAATCAAATTATTTATTATGATTTTCGGTGATTTTCGGTAAGTTTCAGTAATTATTCGATAATTTTTCGGCAGTATAACGGCTGCCGATTTGGCTAGCCTCCCGCACGGAAAATACAGTTTATATTTTTCAACCGGTATTTCACCAGAATTTGAAACCGATAAATCACCACAAATTTGAAAACTAATCAATATAAATTGCATTTATAAATTAAATGCATAATTTAAAACATGCGGCCGAATATCCTTACAGGTGGCACATGTCTCCCTTGCCTGTTTCGGGTCGGCGACTGCCTCTTGAAGGTCACGCCCGTGTTCACCTCGCCTGATTCCATCGGCTCGGTCATCGAGGATATTTTCTGGAAATTAAATTCTAAAATTTAGAATTTTTCCATAATTATTTAAATAAATAAATTATTTAAATAATTTAATACTTTTCGGGATTTCTTACCGATTCCCGTAATTCTCGGGATCTCCCATAATTTTTTGAATTCTTGGGAATTCTCCAAATTCCCGGAATTTCTTTTCTCTTTCTCTTTCTTCTTTTTCTTCCTTCTTTCTTTTTCTCTTTTCTTTTCTTTTCTTTTTTCTTTTTCCTTTTTCTTTTCTTTTTCTTTTTCTTTTTCCTTTTCTTTTCCCGCCGGATCGGTCTGCCTCCTTCACCGCCGGTTCTCCTCCTGTAGTCGGTTCTCCTACGGTTCAGGGCCTCCACAGCTGGTCGACGGCACGGCAAAGCCGGATTTGGCCTCCGTTCGGCACGAATCAATGGCACGGCGGCAGATCTACTCGGTTTTGGTTCGGTTCCTTCTCCTCCTCCGTCGGCCTTCCTCCGTCGTTCTCCGCCTGAACCGTGGCCTCCATCGTCTTCCTCTCCCTCCGGCGAAGCTTCGGTGGTAGTGGCGGTGACCAATTTGGCCGGCGTCGCCACTTTCTCTTCTCTTCTCCTTCTCGCTTCCGCCGGGTTTCACCTTCTGTTTTCTTTCCAATTTTCCTTCGCCGATCGACCTCTTCCCTTCCTTTCTTCGCCGACGACATCATCTCTCCCTTCTTCTGTCTTTCTTTCTCGCCGGCAGCGGTGGCCGGTTGCCACTCGAGAAGCAAAATCGGGATGCTTCCCGATTCCTTTCCTTCCGTTTTGTGTTTCTGTTTCTTTCTTTTCTTTTTTTTATTTAATTTTATTTCATTTAATTATATACACACATATATATATATATTATATACAAAATACATATAATAATATTATTATATATATTATAGTACTATAGATATATATATATATATATATATATATATAAATGTTTATATATATTTCATGTATTAACAAAATACATAGTTAGTATATACATATATGTTGAATTTAAATTACATAACATATATATATTTATATAAATGAAATAATACAATATATATTGTATGTACAATATATATTTTCTTCTCATTTTCTTATTTAATTTGGATTTCCATTTATCCAAATCAAATTTCCTTCTTTCATTATTTTCCATAATATCTCATCTTATTTTTCGGATTTAATTTTCCTTCACTCGGATTTCCACCATCTGTTTCCTTTCTCAAATCTCGGGATTTTCACCAATATCTCGTTCTCATAATTTTATTTATTTATTTATTTCCAATATTTATTTCCAATATTTATAATTTTCAATTAAATGGAAAATTTACGGTTATCACAAATCACTTCCATATCATCACATTTCTTTTGAACTCCTTATTATCCACAATACTCATTTTTCACATCTATTTCATCGAGGCTGCAGCTCATTGCAAACTTTATTGTTTATCATCTCTTACAGTAAATGAAGCACTTGGCAATCATTTTCTCTCAATATCTCTTTTCATGTTGTATTGTCATCACATCTTTTATTCTGATGGTATACTCAATATCACTTAGGTTTTTGAATATGCCTGAACATGAAATCTTTTCTTAATTTAGATTCCATAGGTGACTATTAAAATTTGTAATTTTGTCACCATGTTATCCATACAATTCCACAATTTCAAAGTATGGATATATGTATATATCATTTTTCCATTTACATTACTGGCAGTAAAATGTAAATAATTTATTTACTCTATTGAGTATCATTAAATTTCACAGGTCATATTTGGCTTGATCTTACATCTAGCCGTAATTATGTGATAACCAAAAGAAATCATTTTTAGTCTTAAATTCGGGAACTGCTTCATATTCGTGTTCCCTCATCATCATGTACTTATCTTTTTATTACATTTTCATCTTTTCATTCTCATCATTTCGGTCGGCTTTCTCAAGTGGTATGGTACTTAATTGTTAAAATCATTTAGTATTTTGCATACCATCCTTTCTTCACATTTATCCATTTACCGACTTTAATTTCTTTAATTATATCCCATTAGTGGAGCAGCTTGTCCCATAACTCTTTTATAGACTAGCAGTTGTATCTAGCTAGACTAATTAATTTCGTATCTCAATCATTATCTCTCTATCATAAACAAAGTCACTTTTATTCTGTCAGTTCAAGATCATATATCTTTTAGAGATACTATCTAGCCAGATCTTTTATTGCCTCCGTCTGTGAGAATCTGTAGGGTCATATAACTATGCTACTCACATTTTATCTGTGTCTTTAACTACTTCGATACCTCACTACTTTATTCTTATATGGATGCCTCATTCATTAGGCTTATATATATATATATATATATATATATATATATATATATCACAAGGTATTTCATTAACCTTGTGAACCTCAATATGAACTCATAAAAAATTTATCGAGTTGTAATCATTATCTTATAGACATCAGTCTAGAACTTTTATTTGATGACACTTATACGGAGACTAGCCTTATGAACTCCTCATATATCTTTGATTAAATCATTGAAGCATCCATTTTCATATAGATGAATATTTGTTCTTCATAAGAACTTTATTAAATAGTAAGAATTTAATACACCATTTTAATTCATCTACATATCTAGGTCATCTGTGTTTCTCTCATTTACACTTATATAGACAACTTCATTATCCTATATTTACATTATCTGTATTTTCATCAATCACACCTTTACAAGTGAATTTTATTATTGACACATTTTTTCCAGAGTTGTTTCTTAAACTTTCGGCCTCTTTTTAGGTTTTTTGATATAAGCTCATGAATAGAATCCATATTGAAAATCGAGTTAATGTTAACCCAACCTCTCAAATCCATATTACTCTGAAGAATTTGTCGAGAATCACCTCCGATACTTTTTTTGATCACACATTTCTTATCATTTTGGATATTTCATCCTTCCGTCCGGTCAACTTCACTGTACATCTTCAAGGCAGAGACATTTAATATTTGAATCATTTTGGATTATTCTCCACCTCAATTTCATTATCTACTCATATTTCACAGCATTACGAATCTCAATCTAGTAAGCTGTATCAAATACAATAGTCATTAACACATTTTACAGCTAACCGATTTATTACAGTTATTCACTTTGAAATCATTTCCATTTAATGAACTCAGGTTTAGCTGTCATCTTCTTCTTTTTATCACTTTAGTGTTCTTATGCTTATTCTCCACTTTATAGTACTCCATACAGTACATCAATTTGCAAAGCATAACTCAAAATGCTCCGGTTCTATAACTAAATGTTCGTTTAATACTTCAGAAACAGTATAAATGTATAGAACCATAATTACCGTACTGCTATGGATTTCATTATTTGTACTATTCACCTTCTCAGTCATTTTCTGTAGTCATTTCACTTTTCATAATATACAACGATCCTGTAATAAACACTCAATTCAATACACTCTTAATTCAGGCCTTTACAATCAATAATCGGGCCAATCATTTGGTGACATTCCACTACACACTTATGGGATCGTATCATGTAAGGCCTCGGCCCATTCGTCGTCCCCCTTTACATATCTGTACTATCCTCTTTGATGAGCACATTGGCCCCTCAAGGATCTGTCGAGAGGCCCAGCCCGTTCACTAGGTCACTCACAATTTGCATCCGTAATTTAAGTGCAAGTAGAATCAATAATAGGGATCGCTATATTCATATTACATCCTCTATGCCATTATTAACTCCATTTCAATCAATGGATTCAAGATCAACTTGGTTTTATTACTGTTCAGGATATAATCCAACATAGGGGCATTTTCGTCATTTCAACATTTATTTCTTTCTCCTCAGTATACATTTAAACCAAGGATCTTATTATCTATGTGTTGATAGTATCCTTTCTCTTACTAATATCAGCAGTTTAAGATCTTGTTCGATTTCGACAAAGAAGTCCGCTGGGATCCAGAATTGGATTATTTTGCATGTAATGCAGCTTTACATCATCAATTTCTCTACCAAATCAGTCAATTCCAACTTCTGTTATTATGACTTCAGGTAAAATTTTAAAGGTAGGGGTATTCTGATCATTTTTAGCCAAAAATTTTCTCTCTCCTTAAAATACCTTCAATCGGTGATCTTAAGGTCTATTTAATGATGATATTTCATTCACCTCCTTTATATCATCACTTTCAGGTCTAAGTTTGATTCGAATAAAAAAGTATTGGTAGGGCCCTTATCGAGTCCGTTTCTATTCCTTACCGAACCGACCTTCATTTAGATTATAAGATCACCATTTTCCGGCAATTTCTAAGCCTATTATTTCTCTTTACCATCATTAATTCATAAATTCTCACTCCCTTCAAAACATTTAACTCAATTTACAATCATTTTTTTCTCTATGTATTCAGACTACACAGTACTATCGGGGATGTTTAACATTTTTCAACTCATTTCGTCTCCAAAAGTATCAACAGACATCAAGCCAACATTGCTCTTATACCATTAAATTTTAACAGTCCAGTTACACAGTAATACACATCATTTTACACAATTTTGACAGTTGGGCTGTCTGTGATACTTTACTTTTCAGTTACATTTAAACAATTTCATATGAGATTATAATATGAATTACATCCCCTATCTTAATTCACAAGAAAGTAGTACTGTAGATAAGTCTAAATACGAAAAATAAATGATCGTACCTCATGTAATAAATCAAGCTGTTGCATCGTCCCCAAATGCACAGCTGAAATCCTTAGATACCAGACTCTCTGTCCTTGAAAATCTGAAATGTTAAAATTAAGGGGTGCGCAAACCACGGCTCAGCAAGAGAGTTATATGCAACACTTGAAATTCAGCTACCTATATGCTGAAAAACTTTTTCATTTTCTTTAAATTTTCCTAGAAGGGCTCTAGGCTCACATGTAGGAAGTATACTACAGTCGGCTAGGGATCCGAATGGAGTAAGGCAGGTATTTTGAAATACTGTCTTGTCCCAGAACCTAAAAACAACTGTAAAGAGTACTTTATAAATTTTTCTCAAAACGATTTAATATTCGTTTTCCATAGAGTAAACTATTTATTTCTCTTCACTTCAGTATGGTTTAGAACACGTGATAGTTCAGTAGTAAAACAGTGGTTTACTTCTCTTCTCTTCAGTACATTAAAAACACGTGACAGTACAATGGTTTGTAAATATCCAAATCATTGGATAAACAATTCTGTAATAATTTCTATCTTAGAAATAATTTTCATGTTATTCTTTTTGAATAAATATTAATTTCTCTTTAGTTCAGTAACTGTATCTTACAGTTCAGTAAAACAGTAATATTCAGTAAAACAGTATCTTGATACAGTTCAATCAGGAAACAGTAAACAGTAAACAGTAGCTACCAATTCAGTAAACAGTATATGGTAGCTTTTAGTTCGATAAACAGTAAATGGTAGCTTTCAGTTCAGTAAAACAATAATCAGTGGCTACCATTTCAGTAAATAGTAAACAGTAACAGTACAGTTCAGTAAAATAGTGTTTTAGTACGGTTTTGCTCAGTAAACAGTAAACAGTATTGTAGTTCAGTAAACAGTCAACAGTACAGTAAACAAGATTCAGTAAATCCTTTCAGTAAACAGTAATCAGTAAGTGAGACTAGGCATCACCCTACAATTAAATCATGCTATCATCGTCCACTAGGGACAGTATCAATAATTGAAATCTATTGCCATGATCTATAATATGTCATCGGTGTACACTTGCTAGGTGACAATCCGGGACACTGATGACTAGCTTGTCAATCAGCCACGTGACAGTAACAGTAATAGTATGATGCATGAAACTCGGGGCCTGAGTCTCAAAACAGTATAAAATCGTACCATAGCCTTTATGGATTTTAAACACAGTAATTTGAAACATTTTGCAATTATTCATAAGGCTCACATGTATAAATCCTTACCTTTATGAAATAAATAAAATAAATAACATTTTTCAAAATATTTCATAAAGGCCTAAATCATATTTTCCATACGGTGAAAACAGTTTATAAAATCATCACTGTAAAATATAAAAGGTCATAACTGTCCTTTTTCACCGTAAAACATATACGCACGTTTTTCCGTGCTTTCTATCGAAAACATGGTTTTCAAAGTTATCGGGATTCAAATCAATTATTGTTATGATTTATGGAAAATTAAAATATTTATTTTCCAAATCAACACTCCTGTCACTATATTTTCTCTATAACACATGCAGAGATCTTCTAGTCTCAAAATACCGTTTTCCACCTTTAATTAACCTTTGTGGAATTTTCTATAAATACTTATTTTCACAATTGAAACTATAAAGGTTTTACATGAAATCAAGTGAATATTTAAGAAATATTTATAAAATATTCACTTCGGTCCTTTTTATTTTCCATCCCGTTTCATGTGAAATATCACATATTGGGAGAATTTTCGGTGAATTCATTTTCATAATTCTCAAAACATGAATATTTTAAAATTAAACATCAATATATTCATGTTTTATGAAAATTAATCGATTTCTTGATTTTCATGGTTGAAAACCGTTTCTCGTGAAATCCAATCATTTATTATGATTTTCGGTGTTTTTTCGGTAATTTTTGATAATTTTTTGGCAGTATAACGGTAGCCGATTGGCTAGCCTCCTGCACGAAAAATACAGTTTATAATATCAATTGGTAAATCACCACAATTTTCCAACAAATCAATATCGACAGCATTTATAAAATTAAATGTCTAATTTAAAACATGTGTGTCGAATATCCTTACAGGCTGCACATGTCTCCCTTACCTGTCCCGGGTCGACGACTGCCTCATTACGTCGTGCCCGTGTTCACCTTGCCCGATTCCATCGTCTCGGTCATCGAGAGAATTTTCTAGAAATAAAATTCTAAAATTTAGAATTTTTCCAAATAATTTATTTAATTTTACTCGAATTTAATTTTCAGAATTTCTTACCAAATTTTCATAATTTCCGAGTTTCCAAATTCCCTGAAATTTCTTTCTCTCTTTTCTTTTCTTTTTCTTTTTCTTTTTTCCTTTTTATTTTCTTTTTTCTTTTTTTTCCTTTTCCTGGTCTGAATCGGTCCAGACCTGTTTAGCCTCACTTCGCCGGTTTAGTCGGTTCGGTCACCGTCGGCCTCCTTTCTGGACGGTTCGGCCACTCCACAGCTGGCCGAGGTGGCGGCGAAGCTGGATCTGGCCTCCGTTTCTCCCCTTCGTCTGCGACGGCACTTGATTTGGAGGCTTGGGTTTCAGCATCTTCTCCTCCTCTTTTCTCCCTCTTTTTCCATTGTCTTCCACCGTCGGCGGCTCCCTTTCCTTCCCCTTACCTCTGCCTGCATCGTGGTTGGTGTGGCGGTGATCGGATCGATCGGCACTGCCGTTTTCTTTTTTCCTTTCTTTCCTATTTTCGCTTTGATTTCCGCCTTCCTATTTCTTCTTTTTTCACCTTGTGCCGTCATCGGTTGCATCTCCTCTTGCCGACGACGCCACTCTCTCGTCCCCTTCCTCCTTTGACTCGACCGGCCGGCGGGTCGATTGCCTCCTGAAATTTCGACAGAAACGGGGTCCCGATCTCATTTCTGTTTTCCTCTTTTTTTATTTTATTTTCTTTTATATTTTATATATATATATAATTATATCATATATATATATATATACTATATTAATTTATTTATCTAGATATATATATTTTGTATTTGTAATTTATAAATATATATCTATACACTTTTATTTAATATAATATATATATATTTCATATGTGTGTATATATATACACACACATATAAATGTATATAATTATACACATGTCTTTATTGATGATATAAAATAATATATATATATATATATATATATATCAATATATCATATGTGTATTATATTTCGTATATATATATATATATATATATATATATATATATATGTATTTATATATAAAAACATATAAAAATATATTTATATAATCTAATTATATAAATATATAATATACTCATTTTTATTTTCTTAGATTTGGATCTTTAAATATCCAATTTAATTATACGCCTTTTTCATTTCTTATTTTATTTGGATCTCATTATATCCAAATTAATTTCCTCTATGCAATTTTTCAAATCCATCATTTCCTCATCTATCAAGAATCCAATCTTATAAATCATTTCATTTATTTACTTTAACTTATTTATTTCCATTCAAAAATTACATTTCTGGAAAAATTAATATGAAATTTTAGAAATTCGCGGTTATCAGATTCTCCCCACCTTAAGAAATTCGGTCCTTCGAATTTAACTTAAATAAGAGGTGGTACTGTTCCATATACTTATGATTCCTGTCTTTTATATCATCTTTCAAATAATACTGCCAGCGTATTTTTAACATCCGAATCACTTTTAGATCATTGCATATCCTTTTCATCATATATTTATACTCCCTAAAATTTCTCATCAATTTGGGAGTTATCAATTTTCACTCCTTTTTGTATCATACATGATTCATACTATTCATCATTCGTTGTCTCAATTAGTGCCAAGTCGATATAGTTTGGTAACTATCGTTTACACATTTTAATCCATAGTATGTAATTGTCCCATAGCTTTCACATCTCATGCATCCACTCACTCAACATATCTTTGAGCGTTTCCATACTATGCTCAGATATTTACATTAGTACGGAGCGATGTTGTCAATAAATTTGGAATCTCAAGGCCTTTTGCTATTTCCCATAAACATATAGCAAATCTGAGATTCCCATCACATGCATGCTCACTGAAACTTTACATATATACTCACCATTTAACAATCATGTTTCAACTATGGCATTAGAGAAATTTAGGAGCCTGATAATGGAAAATGATTCCGTTCAGCCAATCAGTCTTTAATCACTTCCATATCATCGCATTTCTTTTGAACTCCTTATTATCCACAATACTTATTTTTCACATCTATTTCATCGAGGCTGCAGATTATTGCAAACTTTACTGTTTATCATCTCTTACAGTAAATGAAGCACTTGGCAATCATTTTCTCTGAATATCTCTTTTCATGTTGTATTGTCATCACATCTCTTATTCCTATGGTATACTCAATATCGCTTAGGTTTTTGAAGATACCTAAACATGAAATCTTTTCTTAATTTAGATTCCATAGGTGACTATTAAAATCAGTAATTTTGTCACCATGTTATCCATACAATTCCACAATTTCAAAGTATGGATATATGTATATATCATTTTTTCATTTACATTACAGGCAGTAAAATGTAAATCATTTATTTACACTTTTGAGTATCATTAAATTTCACCTGTCATATTTGGCTCGATCTTACATCTAGCTGTAATTATGTGATAACTAAAAGAAATCATTTTTAGTCTTAAATTCAGGAACTGCTTCAGATTCGTGTTCCCTCATCATCATGTACTTATCTTCTTATTACATTTTCATCTTTTCATTCTCATCATTTTGGTCGGCTTTCTCAAGTGGTATGGTACTTAACTGTTAAAATCATTTAGTATTTTGCATACCATCTTTTCTTCACATTTATTCATTTACCGACTTTAATTTCCTTAACTATATCACATTAGTAGAGCAGCTAGTCCCATAACTCTTTTATAGACTAGCAGTAGTATCTAGCTAGACTCATTAATTTCGTATCTCAATCATTATCTCTCTATCATAGAAAGATTCACTTTTATTCTGTCAGTTCAAGATCATATATCTTTTATATATACTATCTAGCCAGATCTTTTATTGCCTCGGTCTATGAGAATCTGTAGGGTCATATAACTATGCTACTCACATTTTATCTGTGTCTTTAACTACTTCGATACCTCACTACTTTATTCTTATATGGATGCCTCATTCATTAGGCTTATATATATATATATATATATAAAAATATATCACAAGGTATTTCATTAACCTTGTGAACCTCAATATGAACTCATAAAAATTTTATCGAGTTCTAATCACTATCTTATAGACATCAGTCTCCAACTTTTTTTGATGACGCTTATACAGAGACTAGCCTTATGAACTCCTCATATATCTTTGATTAAATCATTAAAGCGTCCATTTTCATATAGATGAATATTTGTTCTTCACAAGAACTTTATTAAATAGTAAGAATTTAATACACCATTTTAATTCATCTACATATCAAGGTCATCTGTGTTTCTCTCATTTACACTTATATAGACAACTTCATTATGCTCTATTTACATTATCTGTACTTTCATCAATCACACATTTACAAGTGAATTTCATTATTCACACATTTTTTCCAGAGTTGTTTCTTAAACTTTCAGACTCTTTTTAGGTTTTTCGATAAAAGCTCAGGAAAAGAATCCGTATTGAAAATCGAGTTAATGTTAACCCGACCTCTCAAATCCATATTACTCTGAAAAATTTGTCGAGAATCACCTTCGATACTTTTTTTGATCACACATCTCATATCATTTTGGATATTTCGTCCTTCCGTCCAGTCAACTTCACTGTACATCCTCAAGGCGGAGACATTAATATTTGAATCATTTTGGATTATTCTCCACCTAAATTTCATTATCTACTCATACTTCAAGCATTATGAATCTCAATCTAGTAAGCTGTATCGAATACAACAGTCATTAACACATTTTACAGCTAACGATTTAGTACAGTTATTCACTTTGAAATCATTTCCATTTAATGAACTCAGGTTTAGCTATCATCTTCTTCTTTTTATCACTTTACTGTTCTTATGCTTATTCTCCACTTTACAGTACTCCATACAGTACATCAATTTGCAAAGCATAACTCAAAATGCTCCGGTTCTATAACTAAATATTCGTTTAATACTTCAGAAACAGTATAAATGTATAGAACCATAATTAACCGTACTGCTATGGATTTCATTATTTGTACTATTCACCTTCTTAGTCATTTTCTGTAATCATTTCACTTTTCATAATATACAACGATCCCATAATAAACATCCAATTCAATACACTCTTAATTCAGGCCCGCACAATCAATAACCGGGCCAATCATTTGGTGACATTCCACTATACACTTATGGGATCGCATCATGTAAGGCCTCGGCCCATCCGTCATCCCCCTTTACACATCTGTACGATCCTCTTCGATGAGCACACTGGCCCCTCAAGGATCCTAATTTAAGTGCGAATAGAATCAATAATGGAGATCGCTATATTCATATTACATCCTCTATGCCATTAATAACTCCTTTCTATCAATAGATTCAAGATCAACTTGGTTTTATCACTGTTTAGAATATAATCCAACATAGGGGCATTTTTGTCATTTCAACATTTATTTCTTTCTCCTCAGTATACATTTAAACCAAGGATCTTATTATCTATGTGTTGATAATATCCTTTCTCATACTAATATCAGCAGTTTAAGATCTTGTTCGATTTCGACAGAGAAGTCCACTGGGATCCATAATTGGATTATTTTGCATGTAATGCAGCTTTACATCATCAATTAATTTGTCAAATCAGTCAATTCCAACTTCTGTTGGTCTATTATGACTTCAGGTAAAATTTTGGAGGTAGGGGTATTCTTGTCATTTTTGGTCAAAAATTTTCTCTCTTCAAAATACCTTCAATCGGTGATCTTAAGGTCTATTTAATGATGATATTTCATTCACCTCCTTTATATCATCACTTTCAGTTCTCAGTTCGATCCGGATAAAAAAGTACTGGTAGGGCCCTTACTAAGTCCGTTTCTATTCCTTACCGAACCGACCTTCATTTACATTATAAGATCACCATTTTCTAGCAGTTTCTGAGCCTATTATTTCTCTTTACCATCATTAATTCATAAATTCTCATTCCCTTCAAAACATTTAACTCAATTTACAATCATTTATTTTCTTTATGTATTCAGACTACACAGTACTACCGAGGATGTTTAACATTTTTCAACTCATTTCTTCTCCAAAAGTATCAACAAACATCAAGCCAACATTGCTCTTACACCATTAAATTTTAATAGTCCAGTTACACAATAATACACATCGTTTTACACAATTTTGACGGTTGGGCTGTTTGTGATACTTTACTTTTCAATTACATTTAAACAATTTCATATGAGATTATAATATGAATTACATCCCCTATCTTAATTCACAAGAAAGTAGTACCGTAGATAAGTCTAAATACGAAAAATAAATGATCGTACTTCATGTATTAAATCAAGCTGTAGCATCGTTCCCAAATGCACAGTCGAAATCCTTAGATACCAGACTCTCAGTCCTCGAAAATCTGAAATGTTAAAATTAAGGGGTGCGCAAACTACGGCTCAGTAAGAGAGTTATATGCAACACTTGAAATTCAGCTACCTATATGCTGAAAAACTTTTTCATTTTCTTTAAATTTTCCTAGAAGGGCTCTAGGCTCACATGTAGGAAGGATACTACAGTCGGCTAAGGATGCGAATGAAGTAAGGCAGGTATTTTAAAATACCTGTCTTGTCCCGGAACCTAAAAGCAACTGTAAAGAGTACTTTATAAATTTTTCTCAAAACGATTTAATATTCGTTTTCCATAGAGTAAAGCATTTATTTCTCTTCACTTCAGTATGGTTTAGAACAGGTGACAGTTCAGTAGTAAAACAGTGGTTTACTTCTCTTCTCTTCAGTACATTAAAAACACGTGACAATACAGTGGTTTGTAAATATCCAAATCATTGGATAAACAATTCTATAATAATTTCTATCTTAGAAATAATTTTCATGTTATTCTTTTTTAATAAACATTAAGTTCTCTTTATTTCAGTAATCGTATCTTACAGTTCAGTAAAACAGTAATATTCAATAAAACAGTATCTTGATACGGTTCAGTCAGTAAATAGTAAACAGTAGCTACCAATTCAGTCAATAGTATACGGTAGCTTTTAGTTCGATAAACAGTAAATGGTAGCTTTCAGTTCAGTAAAACAATAATCAGTGGCTACCATTTCAGTAAATAGTAAACAATAACAGTACAGTTTAGTAAAACAGTGTTTTAGTACCGTTTTGCTCAGTAAACAGTAAACAGTAAACAGTAGAGTAGTTCAGTAAACAGTCAACAGTACAATAAACAGGATTCAGTAAATTCTTTCAGTAAACAGTAATCAGTAAGTGAGACTAGGCATCACCCTAGAATTAAATCATGCTATCATTGTCCACTAGAGACAGTATCAGTAGCTTAAATCTATGGCCATGATCTATAATATGTCCTCGGTGTACACTTGCTAAGTGACAATCCGAGACACTGATGACTAGCTGGTCAATCAACCACGTGACAGCAACAGTAATAGTACGACGCATGAAACTCGGGGCCTAAGTCTCAAAACAGTCTAAAACCGTACCATAGCCTTTATGGATTTTAAACACAGTAATTTGAAACATTTCACAATTATCGATAAGGCTCACATGTATAAATCCTCACCTTTATGAAATAAATAAAATAAATAATATTTTTGAAAATATTTCATAAAGGCATAAATCATATTTTCCATACGGTGAAAACAGTTTATAAAATCATAACTGTAAAATAGAAAAGGTCATAACTGTTCTTTTTCACCGTAAAACATATACGCACGTTTTTCCGTGCTTTCTATTGAAAACATTGTTTTCAAAGTTATCGGGATTCAAATCAATTATTTTTATGATTTATGGAAAATTAAAATATTTATTGTCCAAATCAACACTCCCGTCACTATGTTTTCTCTATAACACATGCGAAGACCTTCTAGTCTCAAAATACCGTTTTCCACCTTTAATTAACCTTTATGGAATTTTATATAAATACTTATTTTCACAATTGAAACCATAAAGGTTTTATATGAAACCAAGTGAATATTTAAGAAATATTTATAAAATATTCACTTCGATCCTTTTTATTTTCCATCTCGTTCCACGTGAAATATCACATTTCGGGAGAATTTTCAGTGAATTCATTTTCATAATTCTCAAAACATGAATATTTTAAAATTAAACATCAATATATTCATTTTTTATGAAAATTAATCGATTTCTCGATTTTCATGGTTGAAAATCGTTTCTCGTGAAATCCAATCATTTATTATGATTTTCGGTGATTTTTCGGTAATTTTCGGTAATTTTTTTGCAGTATAACTGCAGCCGATTGGCTAGCCTCCTGCACGGAAAATACAATTTATAATATCAACTGGTAAATCACTACAATTTTCCAACAAATCAATATTGACAGCAGTTATAAAATTAAATGCATAATTTAAAACATGTGTGCCGAATATCCTTACAGGCTGCACATGTCTCCCTTACCTGTCTCAGGTAAGCAACTGCCTCATTACGTCGTGCCCATGTTCACCTCGCCCGATTCCATCGTCTCGGTCATCGAGGGAATTTTCTAGAAATAAAATTCTAAAATTTAGAATTTTTCCAAATAATTTATTTAAGTTTACTCGAATTTAATTTTCAGAATTTCTTACCGAATTTTCATAATTTTCGAGTTTCTGAATTCCCGGAAATTTCCTTCTCTCTTTTCTTTTCTTTTTCTTTTTTCTTTTCTTTTTTCTTTTCTTTTCCCTTTTTCCTGGTCTGAACCGATCCAAACCGGTTTAGCCTCCCTTCGTCGGTTCAGCCAGTTCGATCACCGTCGGCCTCCTTTCCCGACGGTTCGACCACTCCACAGCTGGCAGAGGTGTCGGTGAAGCTGCATCTAGCCTCCGTTTCTCCCCCTCGTCGGCGACGGCGCTGGATCTGGAGGCTTGGGTTTCGGCCTCTTCTCCTCCTCATTTCTCCCTCCGTTTCCTTTCTCTTCCACCGACGGCGACTCCCTTTCCTTCCCCTTACCTCCGCCGATGTCGTGGTGGGTGTGGCGTTGACCGGATCGGCCAGCACCGTCGTTTTCTTCTTTCTTTTCTTTCATTTTTCTACTTCGGTTTTCGCCTTCCTATTTCTTCTCTTTCCGCCTCGGGCCGTCGCCGGTTGCTTCTCCTCTCGCAGGTGACGCCACTCTCTCCTCCCCTTCCTCCTCTTGCTCGGTAGGCCGACGGTCGGCTGCGTCCTGAAATTTCGACAGAAACGAGGTCCCGATCGCGTTTCTGTTTTCCCCTTTTTTATATTATTTTCTTTTATATTTTGTATATATATATATAATTATACCATATATATATATATATACTATATTAATTTATTTATCTAGATATATATTTTGTATTTGTAATTTATAAATATATATATCTATACACTTTTATTTAATATAATATATATATTTCATATGTGTATATATATACATAAATGTATATTATTATACACATGTATTTATTGATGATATAAAATAATATATATATATATATTTATATATATCAATATATCATATGTGTATTATATTTCATATATATATATATATATACATATGTATTTTTATATAAAAACATATAAAAATATATTTATATAATCCAATTATATAAATATATAATATACTCATTTTTATTTTTTTAGATTTGGATTTCTAAATATCCAAATTAATTATACCCCTTTTTCATTTCTTATTTAATTTGGATCTCGTTATATCCAAATTAATTTCCTCTATGCAATTTTTCAAATACATCATTTCCTCATCTATCAAGAATCCAATCTTATAAATCATTTCATTTATTTACTTTAACTTATTTATTTCCATCCAAAAATTATATTTCTGGAAAAATTAATATCAAATTTTAGAAATTCGCGGTTACCACAACAAGTAAATAAAAAATAAAGAAAAATAAAATTTTTATTAAAAATCCTAAAGAAAATCCTATAAGACTAAAAGAGGGAAAAGGGATGAGAGGGATGTGAGGGATTTTGTTTATGAGAGCCTTGTGCTCTTTATATAGGCCTAAGAAAGAGTTTAAACGACTTTCCTAAGTAATGTGGGATTCAGATAAGAGTTTACTTGAGAAACAAGTAATTTGACTAGTCAAACTCTTACATTTATCTCATCATCTTTTACAATTATTTTCTAAGTAAAATTTCTAAGGCCTATTTTTATTAATTAATTACATATCTAAGACATAATAAAATTAAGAAATTATCTTGTCTCAACAAAATCTTGTCTGGAACTTGCTTTGTTGGAGTTTCTTCTTAATCTCGTTTTTCTACCTAGAATTTCATACTGATTTTGTCCAGACGTTTGACCCTTCAAACGAACTCCGATTTTTGCGATCTTATACATTTCGAAAATCTTGAGAAGTCCTCTACAACTTTGATGAAGGTCACTTCTTAAGATCAGGTCGATAAGTTAGTCAAATTCATCAATCTTTGAACTAGACAGAAAAATATGCACTTTGCTCTTTTTAGCTCCTTTTAATTTCAACTTTGATATTTAATACCTAAAACATATTATAAACATGAGTAAGCTATTTTAGGTATAAAACATCAATATAAAGAATATAGTAGCACATATAAAATTTACAAAATATCATCCTATCAAATTCCCCCACACTTAGCTGATGCTTGTCCTCAAGCAAAACCTAAACTAACTTCCTATATCCTAAAGTCCAAATCTTAAATCCTTTTCCTAAAACCTAACTCACTTTTGTAGGAATCATGATTGCATTTAGCTTATGCAATAAGCCTTTAAACCCCTAGGTCACCCCTAGTGGACGAGTTATGTCTCGTGAGGCTTTCAGAAGATATACCCACAAAATCTTACTTAAGACTCAATCCGAAAAATAAAAAATTCAAATTAAGACTCAAAAATTAAAAAAAAAATTAAGACTTAAAAACAAGATTAAGATCATGGACATATTTTCAAATCTTTCAATTCTTAACTCATAACTTCAATAAGAGTCAAATAATCAAGTCAATCATATTCTAATAATTACTTCTCATATTCATGCATACTTCTAAATAAATTCATGCAAATTTCACAATCAACACAACTGAAACGTATAATATCAACTTTGCAATTATCTACTTTACATTACTACAAACAAAGTCAATAGATCAAGAACTTTTTTTTCTTTATTTTTTCTTTTCTATTTTCCTTCTTTTCTTTTTCTTTTTCTTTTTCTTTTGAGGTTTCAACAATGGTTTCCCTAAGTACTTACTTGCCTTTTTACACGAATGTTAATATTAGTGATACCAACACCCGGTTACTCAACAAGTAAGCTACCAGCGTATTGGAATATCTAGTTGATTTTATCTCGTTATCGAAAATAATAATAATAATAATAATAATAATAATAATAATAATAATAATAATAATAATAATAATAATAATAATAATAATAATAATCATAATAATAAGTTTTAAAAAAGTAGAAATAAGTTTAAAAAAAGGGGTAAAAATAAATAAATATAAATATAGGATTTAAATTTTTGAATATTCATAATTAATAAATAATAAATTTTCGATGGTGGGATTTCTATAAATTGCAAGTAGCGATTCTTTGATAATCCTTAGGATCGAGATAAAATCCTTAAATGTCATCAGCGTGTTGGGATATCTAAATGATTTTATTTCGATAATAAAATTCTTAATTTCATAAAATAAATCAATTTAAAAAACACATAATAAAATAAATAAAAAAACAAATGGAAAGGTAAATAAATGAATAAATATGTAAGTTTTATTTCTGATGATAATATTTCGAAGAAATCACAAGTAGCGTTTCTTCGATAATCTTTAGGATTGAGGAAAAATCTTTTAATGTTACCAGCATATTGGGACATTTAACTGATTTTATCTCGATATCAAAAATTACCCTATATAAATAAAAAAATAAAACAAGTAAAAATGGTAAAAAAAATATAAGTAAATAAATTTAAATATTGAAATAAATACATAAAAATATAAAGATAAATTTTAAGATAAATAAACATCAATATAAACTAATTTCTGATGGTGTGATGTTATGGAATTCACAAGTAGTGATTCCTAACTGATCTCTAGGTAAGAGAAATCTGCTAAGTGTTACCAGTGTATTGGAATATTTAGCATGATTTTTCAATAATAATAAAATTTTACAAAAATAAATAAGTTTTAAAAATAAATATAAAAATATAATAAAATAAAATAAAGATTTCTCATATGCATCATTTATTTTTTGTTTGCACCATTTGCATTCATGAAATTTGAAAATAAGTGTTAATCTCTTGAGGATGGGATTTTATAGAAATCGCAAGTAGCGATTCTTAAGAAATCCTTAGGTGAGGAAATAATCTGAAATGCTACCAAAAGTATTAGGGTACTTTGGAATAATTTTTAATACAAAAGATTTTCAATTTAGGGACTCCTAGAGCTACCGGGATCAAGATAAGTGATGAAAGATCCTGATATTCGGCAGGTGGTACCGCTAGCTCACCGAAGAGTACAATGCAAAGATGTGAGCAATGCGGGAAGTTTCATAGATCACCGCCATGTCGGTTAGCGAGTAGCGCATGTTTTAGGTGTGGTGAGCAGGGACATATGATTAGAGATTGTCCTAAGAGGAATTAAAGGGTGTTTGAGGAATCAGAGAAGACCCTTCAACCACAGCCTAAGGCTACTGCGGCAGAGAAAGGAAAGAAAGCGGTGACCCAAGGATGAGTGTTTGCCATTGATGAAGAGTCTGCCGATGCCTCATCCAAGGTGATTAAAGGTAAGATTCACCTTTTTGATATGAGTGTTACTGCACTATTTGATCCAGGCTCTACACATTCTTTTATTTCTCCTATGATTGCTATGGAAGTACCTGTTGAGCCTGAGCCTTTAGAACAATTGTTGCACATAAGTACTCCATCTAGGGAATTTCAAATTACGGATATAGTGTATCAAAATTGTAAGCTACGGGTAGGAGAAAGAGAATCGATAGCTGACCTAATCCTACTGAATATGTATGGATTTGATGTTATCATGGGTATGGATTGGTTAGCTAAGAATCATGTCATATTAGTCTGTTATGCTAAAAGTGTAATCTTCTCTTATCCCGTTAGCTATGTTGTAAATTTTAGAGAAGTTTAATGCTAAAGTGTGTTTATTACTTGATTTGATTTCAAATGAAAGTAATGAGAAGTATGTATTGTCATGTGAAGGATTTATAGCTTATGTGGAGGACGTAGAAAAGAAACATCCCGGACTCCATGAGATTCCTGTAGTCGGGGATTTTCTTGAGGTATTTTCGGATGATCTTCCAGGACTTCCTTCGGATAGGGAAGTAGAGTTTATGATCGATTTGGTGCCAGAGACTGAGCCCATTTCGAGATCACCCTATCGGATGGCTTTAGTGGAATTGGAAGAATTAAAGAAGCAGCTTCAGGAGTTACTCGATAAAGGATTCATACGACCCAGCGTATCCCCTTGGGGTGCTCTTGTGCTATTTGTCTGGAAGAAGGATGGCAGCATGAGGCTGTGCATCGATTACAAATGGTTGAATAAGGTGACAATCAAGAATAAGTACCCTCTTCCCAGGATTGATGACCTCTTTGATCAGCTTAAGGGTGCACAAGTCTTTTCCAAGATAGACTTGAGGTCGAGATATCATCAATTGAAGATCCGAAGTGAAGATATCCCTAAGACTGCATTCATGACACGATATAGTCACTATGAATTTCTAGTGATGTCGTTTGGATTAACTAATGCACCCGCAGCTTTTATGAACTTGATGAATGATATGTATAAACAGTATTTGGACCAGTTTGTCATTGTTTTTATCGATGACATATTGGTATATTCAAGATCCCGGGAAGAGCATGAGCAGCATTTGAAGATAGTCTTGCAAACCCTCAAAGATCGAGGATTATATGCCAAGCTAAGTAAGTGTGATTTCTGGTTGAATCAAATCTCCTTTTTAGGACATATAATCAGTAAAGATGGAGTTTTGGTCGATCCATCGAAGATTGAAGTGGTGGTTCAATGGGAGAGACCGAACATAGTGACGGAGATTAGGAGTTTCTTAGGTCTAGCTGGCTACTATCGACGATTTGTAGAGGGTTTCTCGAAATTAGCTGCTCCCTTGACGCGTTCAACGCGCAAAGAGGTGAAGTTTGAATGGAATGATGCTTGTGAACGAAGTTTTCAAGAGTTGAATCGCAGGTTGACGATGGCACCTATCCTCACCATTCCTAGTGGTTCTGGAGGATTTGCGGTGTATAGTGATGCCTCAGGATAAGGTTTGGGATGTATATTAATGCAACATGGTAAGGTAGTTGCATATGGTTCTCGTCAATTAAAGGACCATGAGAAGAACTACCCAACTCATGATTTGGAGTTAGTTGCAATAGTATTTGCTTTGAAGATATGGAGGCATTACTTGTATCGTGAGAGATTTTAGATTTTTACGGATTATAAAAGTCTGAAATATTTGTTCTCTCAGAAGGAGTTGAATATGAGACAGGGAAGGTGGCTAGAGCTTCTGAAGGATTTTGATTGTGAGATCCTATACCACTCGGGAAAGGCTAATGTGGTGGCGGATGCTTTGAGTAGGAAACATGTGGGAATGGTATCTTACATGATGGTAAGAGAATCTAAGTTGCTTGAGTAGTTTGCAAGCCTAAGCTTAAATGTGACACCTCTTGAGCATTTTGGAATGATAGCCAATTTGATGATTGAGTCAGAGTTAATGGATAGAATCTGGGTTGCTCAGAGGGAGGATGTTCGATGTATTGAGGCTATGGATCAGATTCATGCAGGTATGCCATCGAAAATTACCATTAGTAGTGATGGAATTTTGAGGTTTAGGAATCACATATGTGTTCCTAATGATAAAGAGTTGAGGAAGTCGATTTTGACAGAAGCACATGCCACTAAATACACATTACATCCGGGAAACACGAAGATGTATTATAATCTTTGCAAGATGTATTGGTGGACTGGCATGAAAAGAGACATAGCTGAGTTTGTAGCAAAATGTCTAACGTGCCAGCAAGTTAAGGTAGAGCACTAAAGATCAGTAGGAATATTACATCCTCTACCTATACCTATGTGGAAGTGGGAACACATTACAATGGATTTTGTTATGGGATTACCCAGAACCAAGAGGAATCATGATGGTATTTGGGTGATAGTAGACAGACAACTAAGTCAGCTCACTTCCTACTTATGAAGTCTACGGATACACTTAGTGCTTTGGCAGATTTGTATGTGAGAGAAGTTGTCAGACTACATGAAATTCCAGTGAGCATTACATCTGATAGAGATTCCAGGTTTACTTCTCATTTTTGGGAACACTTTCAAGAAGCCATGGGATCTCAGTTGAATTTTAGCACAGTCTTTCATCCGCAGTCTGATGGTCAGTCCGAGCGCACTATTCAGACGCTCGAGGATATGTTGAGAGCTTGTGCTTTAGACTTTAAAGGCTCCTAGGATGACCATCTGCCATTGGCTGAGTTTGCTTATAATAATAGCTATCATGTAAGTATCGAGATGGCACCATATGAAGTTTTATATGGTAGAAGGTGTCGATCTTCGATTGGGTGGGAAGAAGTGGGCGAGTGCAAGTTATTGGCTCCAGATCTAGTCAAGCAAGCCTCTGAGGATGTTAAACTGATTTGTTAAAGACTTAAGATAGCTCAGAGTTGACAAAAGAGTTATGCAGATTCTCGACGGAGACCACTTGAGTTTTTGGTTGGAGACTATGGGTTTTTGAAAGTTTCTCCATCCAAAGGAATTATGAGATTTGGCTGAAGAGGTAAGCTTAGTCCTTGTTACATTGGACCATTTAAGATCTTAGACCGAGTGGGTGATGTTGCCTACAGATTGGCACTACCTCCGGAGCTATCGAGAGTACACAATGTTTTTCATGTGTCGATGCTTCGAAAATATAATCTGAATCCGTCTCATGTCATAGAATATGAACCCTTGGAGATTCGGGAAGACATGAGCTATGTGGAAAAGCCGGTTTGGATTCTGGATAGAAAAGATAAGGTGCTAAGGTCTAAGACGATCCCACTAGTTAAAGTTCTTTGGCAGTATCACACTATGGAAAAAGCGACATGGGAGCTACAAGCTTAATGAAGGAAAGACATCCTGAATTGTTTGAGACATAACCTCAATTGAATTTGGAAGACCAAACTCTCTAAGGTGGGGAGAATGTGAAATCCCTAATTTTCTATAATTTTCCTATATTTGTAAAGTAATGTAACTTGGAATAATCAAATAAATATGAAATTTTGATATATAAATGACATATGGGATATGGATGGAATTAAAGCTATTGATGGTCAAATGGTCAAGAGGTCAAAGAAATGCATGGTCAATGGCTGAGATGAGATGATTAAGGGATGAATATGCATTAAATGCATTAAATGAAGCTTATGAGTCATCATCTTTTTCATCCCAAGCTGCCAGCCATTGCTCTCCCTCTCGTTTCCTCCATGATTTTCCTAAGTTTTCTCCTCTATTCACCTTGTAGAGCAACCATTCCAGCCATCGAATCACTAAGCGTTAGTAACGAAAATCGATCCTTGTCACTAGCTTAAGCTACATCTGAAGTTTGGTGGATCAAATCCAAGTAATTGGAGAGATCAGAATTTTTGTTAAATTGGCTATTGACAAAGGTAAGGATGTAAGTTGATTCTTTCAATTATGTCCATGGTTTGGAGTTATATGATGATAGTATATTATGTTTATGGTGATTATTTAAAGGTTTGAATTATGTTGATTATTTCAGCTTTGAAGACTCGAAAGAAGAAGTGGAATCAAAATCAAGTGATTGTATTCTCAAAGTAATTGAGGTAAGGAATTTATGTAATGGACGTAGGGTGACTATGTCCGCATGTTTTAAGATGTTTTAAATGTCTTTGGGATGAATCAAAAGTTGATTTGAAGTGCAGGAAATGAAATTCTCAAGTTTTACTCCTAGTACCAATTAGGCTAGGAACAGCCGACTGCCTTAAGTAGTTGCTGACTGCTTAGAGACAACCAAAGCGTAAATTTTCGAAAATCGAGACAAACCAGCCGACTACTATACAAGCCAATCAACTGCTATTTTCCAGTATGCATTCTGTTTCAAACCAATCGACTGCCATATGGACTAGTCGATTGCTTTTACTTAAAAAACATTCTGTTTCAAAACCAGCCGATTGCCTATAAGACTAGTTGACTACCCTGTTTTCAGAAGCATTCTGTTTCAGAAATAGTCGACTGCTATATGACCAATCGACTGCCATGTCTCGAAAAGCATTCTGTTTCAAAACTAGTCGACTGCTATGTTGGACCAGTCGATTGCCCCATGTGTTTTCAGAAAATAGAAAATATCGAAATTTTAAAAGAAAATAATTTCGATAAATGAAAAGATGATGTAGCAGCCGATTGCCCTATGAGGCCAGTTGATTGCCATGTTTGAAAAGAAGTTTGAAAACCTTTTTCAAGAAAGATGAATGCCATAGCAAATAGTTATAGGACAAATGTTTTGAGACTTGAAGTACTTGATGACCATGCACTATCTGTATTTGTTTAAGGACTCTGATCAAGTCCCCGGTATGACATGAAATTGGCTAAGGAGCCTAAGTCCGGTCCTCAGTTGCCACAGATGTCACCTGACTAGTGTTCACTGTGACAAATCGACATTTAGCCAATTGTCTCTATTATGTATTTGGCTAAGGGAGGATTCCTGGGCCCTATGAGGGTACGCCACCTATCTAGTGCATGATTTCGTTAAAATGCAAATAGTCTCCATGTTAGCTGAAAGATATATGTATATGTGATTTCAAAAGAATAAAAAAATCAAAAGTATTTGATTTACTTGTATAAGATGTTTTGAAAGAAGTATGTATGTTTTCAAATGATATTTGAAAGAAGTATATGAACATGCAAGAAGTATGTAAAGTAGGTTTGTCTAAATGTTATTTGAAAGAAGTACATGCTTTATAATGATTTTACATTAACATTATAGAACCAAGAAGGAAAACTGCATATAGAGGCATAGTACGCTCTTTTACATATATTTCTTACTGAGCCTAAACTCACCCTTTTACGAATATTTTTCATACATATTACTTGAAGTGATTCCTTGCTCTAAATAGAAGAGCTTATTGGATCTGTATTCCTTCGAGGCACACTTTCTAGACTTCTGGAAGGTATACTTATGTAATTATGTAAATCAGACAGTACTAAAGTACATTGATATATATATATATATATATATAAAAGATTTTGGGGATTTAGGTTATGTAAGATGTGTAAGATCCTGTGGTAAGGAATGATATGTATATATATCATTATCATGTTTTAATTGATGCCAAATTATTTAGGATGAACTATTAAATACTAAGTTCAAGAAGAAGAATGAATGACATTGACGGACGAGTCTAATCAAGTCGCATAAGATAAGGAAAAAGTTAGATGGTAAAATGTAGTGACTGAGATGTCACGAATTCCTTACGGATTAATACCAGAAAAATTCTGAAATTGAACAATGTGCAGTGAAACCTGTCAGTCTACACCTCTGTAAATAATCAAGCATATCTCTTAGTAGGAAACTCCAATTAAGGCAATTCAAATTTTGTTGAAAAGCTAACTCGATAAGCTTTCTGACCATATAAGGTTTGCTATCTAATTCAATGTGGATCAATGGCAATGAATTTTTAGATTCACGTCATAGTCAAGAAATTCTGACTGTGAGCAATCGATAATGAAGTTGGCATAACTTTTTGTAGAGAACTCCGATTTAAGTGATTCAAATTTCGTTGAAAACCTAATTTGGAGACCTTTCCGGTCATGTATATCATGCCCTTAGAATCATTGTAGATCAATACAGTTAATTGTTGGAAGTTAGGCTTGAAACCAAGTAATTTGAAGGTTGATCGAATGAGTTGATTAAATCAAAAAAGTTAATTTCATTTGGGGGCTTAGCATGATTAAAAGTGTTTTGGAAAGGACCTAAATGGAATGGAAATAATGTTTATAGGGGTCCAAAATTTAATTAGATTAAAATACCTATATGGAAATTAAGAAATCTTAAGTAAGGCTTGAAACATAAAATAGAGTTAATGAGCAGCAAAAATAAAAATAAAATCCATCAGCCCTTTGCCCAAAACGTGAAACCCTTTCTCCCTTTCCCAAATCGATAGCTTTCTTCCCCAATTCTTTCATTATCCAATTTGGCAAACCCTTGTGGAGTAGAATTTATTTAGCCTCTTTCTAACTGATTCAAGCATTCTTTCTTTTCAAGTGAGTTCTCAGATCATGTGTGGCACCCTTTCCCTTCCCTTCATTTTCTGTCCATTTCAGTTTAGAAGTGAATCATGGTGACAGCCATGGCGTGAGAGGATTCTCACCATTTTTAGATTACCCAAGGTGGAATTTGTGAAGACATGCAGGAGAGTAAACATAAATTAAGCATTGCATGTATGTTTGGTGGAGTGTTTCCGTGAAATCCAAGAGGGGAAGGAGTTGAATTTCTGCCATTCTGAGCTTGAGGAAGCAAGAGTGAAACTGAGAGAAAGTGATGGTTAAGGGGGCTTTGGATTGCTGTAAAGAGGTAAGGAAACATGAGGGCTTGAGTTGTCTAACGGGTTTTCCTTAAAATTATGGCTGATTATGCTTGCATGTTGAAATAGATGCTACGAAAGGAGAAATCGTGAACCAACAAACACAAAGAAGTTTTCGGTTCAATGAGAATAAAGTAAATTCTTAAATTTTTGGTGTGAGTTGATTTTGAAAGATAAGTAAACTGATCTTAATGTTGAGTTGCATGGAAAAACTTGGCTGAAATAGGGTAGGAACTGAAATTTGAGTGAATGAGGGAACACTTATTCCAAATGTGTGAAGTGATGGATTAGAACTGAGATTGGGAACAAGCATTGGAGGATTTGACCAGACTAAATTAAGGTAAGGAAGTCCAAACTCTTGTTGGAAAAGTTAAAATTTATGAATACCTTGATAATAGAAGTGGCATGGATGAATGATTAAATGAATTTAGACTTAATGTTCAATTTTGGAATTAATGTTCTGTTCTGAGTTAAAAGTTAACTGCTACAATTTGGTAAGTGGGTAAGATTCTAACTTTATAATCCCTGATTGTTGAATATGAAACTATAATGATTTGAGTTGAATTGCTATGAAATTTGCATGGAATGATTGGATTTCGGTTTGCTGTTGAAATCTGGGTAATGGTTCTGTTCTGGACTGATGTTAAAATGTTCAGTTTAAATGTTATACAGTGAGAAAAATTCTGGAAAAATAGTGGTAGATAGCTTTCTGAGTTAGGAATAATTCAGTTTTGGAATCACTTGATTTGCAATTCTGTAGCTTGATATATGTACAAATGAGTATAGGGTACTCTACCAGAAAAACGTGAATTCTAGTCTTAAATTTGAAAAGCTTGTAGAAAATAGCCTAAATTGAGTTATGTTGCAAGCCTTACATTTCCAGAAAGGTAATAGAGTTAGGATTATTATGGTTTTGAGTTTGCACCAATTAGATATGCCTATAATTAGATATGAAGTATTTTGTGCAAGTAGGTCAGTGTAATACTGTGCTTGAAAACTGCTAGAACATGGTGCAATTTTGCTGATGTTGATATAGGAAGAATTAAATTATGAGCCTTACACTTCTGAATAGGGAATTGAGTTAGAAGTAATATAAAAATTATGGCTTACCAATTAGATTTTGAAATTTACACTTAAGACCAGCACAATGACATAAGGTCAGATATAGAAAATGCAAAATTGAACTAAGTAAATTATGAGAAGTTTAAGTGAACAGAAAGGGGATGAAAATGCTAGTTTGTATTAGAATAGTCCAAAAAACACTGCTTGGTATCACTTTTTATTGGATTATACAACTCTTGATGTTAGTATGTAATTGGAAGAAATGAATTGATTTGATTTACCAAGTATTGTGTAGAGGACCATTCTAAAGACTAGAGTTTGGTCGAAGGTTCGCTTGTACGAATTTGCTTGAGTGAAACTTGATAGGCCAGGGAGGATTGGACTCAATAGCTAAGCAACTACCTTGCATCCAAAGCATCATATGATGTTTTAAATTCTGATTTGGAATTGAAACGAAATGAAATGCTGCATATGAAATCGACTTTGACGCATATTGAAAATGCTGCATATTGGGTCTATCCCTGACTGATTGGTTTAGCTTTCTAAAAATGCTTTATACGCATGCTATAGGCTCGCCAAATTTTTGTTTGGTTTCATGTATTTTGAGTTTTCAAACTGAACTAAGTTTTGGTTTAATATGATTTTTCGATTTTGTTTCATAACTTAAAGTGCTTTAAAAGCTTAGTGAGCCCTTGATTGTTACCTATATATTTATGCACTACGACTGTGATACAAAGTTTTGGAAGGCTGATTTGAGAAGATTGATATTGGATACTATTTTAGACCCGAGGTATTAAGATCTTAGGGCATCGTACCTTGAGAATTATGTAGGCATTCTTAATTGACTTAGAGCACTGTGTTTCGATGACTAGCTCTCGAGAACGATTGGCTTGTCCTGTATATTACGTTTGGATAGATCCCGGTGTTATCTGATCAATGAACTGGGGTTGATTGGTCTATGCATAGGCAGCGTCCCTGTTTGGGAGATTGCTACAGTTAGCTAACGTAGATCATTTTTGTGTTAGCTCTAAGTATCTTGATGATGCTATGCCTTATTTGTTGGTACTATGATTTGTTTTATCGATTGGATAATATGATTTATGATGATGTTTTGACAATTGATGATTGGCTTTTGCCTTATGATTTGAGAGCATGTTTTACAATGCAGCATATCAAATCTGATTTATCAGTGTTTGAAAATGAGATTTAAATCTGTTTATAAGACCGTTATTCTTTATGTTTTAAAATGCAGTCATGTTTTATATTGCAACATACAAGATTTTGATTTATCGGATGTTTATGATGTAGGAGTTTGAAAGTTGATAGATGCAGGTTATGATTTTTAAGTTGCTTCTGTAGTTACTTACTGAATTTATAACTCACTCCCCTCTTCTTTCCCTCCCTTTCAAAATGAGGATTATTGTCACACTATCTTCCTTGAGGAGCTCCTCCAAAGTGCATCCTCACGTACATTGTAAGGTATATGGTTCCCAGTAAACTATATAGACACAGTTGGTTAATGGCACAGTGTGTTTTTGTTTCAATTGGTTGTATATACATATTTATACATCGAGTCTGGGATATAGGCTAGGTTTTACTGCTGTTGAATTGATACTGAATTTATTCTTGTTTGAGATAAAAATGATATGCTGATATACATTTACAAATATATGTGTTCAAGTAAGACTGAAGTGCATGACATAAATGAATTTAATTTGATGCACTGAGGGTAATGACAGGAATCAATTTACCTATGATTTTAAAGTTCGAGAATGGGTAAAGATGATAACCTGATAATCTGAATTTGGATGGATAATAATTATGCTAGATGTTTATGCTTCAACTATTAAAGAATAGAAAAAGGGACCTTAGTGATCAAAGGATCACTTAGATCAAATGGTAGCCTACACAGTCACCTACAAACAATGAATAAAAAGAAATTTAGCCCTCAAATTTAGGCTTCTATAAGGATTGATTGGAAATCGGGATGTGTAACAAATGGTAAGTCTGTTTCAACATTCCCAAGCGGTTAAGGGATTGAAGCAAGCGGAACGCGCTCAAGGTGTTAAATGTCTTGGGAGGTACTCCAAGCACCTTGGGATAAAGTCGTGAGGGTAGCGAGTGCCCAAACCGGACAATACGTTGATTGAGTAGGCAACCGCCTACCTCACAGGTCAAGGCAAACCTGGGGCAAGGGCGCCTAGGGGATTTTTGCAGATGGCAGATAAACGAGCTGGGCCTTGACATAAAAATGCGTGGTTAGCTTGTTTCAACATTCCCAGGTGGTTAAAGGATCAAAACACGCGAAACCCCCTTAAAGTACCTCCCATACTCCATCCAGTTTCCTAGCTGACTATAGTATCCTTCCTAATTTATACCTTAGTGTACTATTAGGAATTAAACGTTTTTATGCATATAGATTTCATAATATCAGTTCTTGCATACAAATCTCTTATTAAGCACATTACCTCACCCCTTATTTTTCCACCTCACAAATTATTTGCAGTAGTATACCGTTCCACGAATTTGGCTACATTTTAGTACCCTGAGGCAGTTGTGATTGGATCTTGGAGGTATATTTTATTTCTTTTATATGCTCAGACTTCTTATGTACAGTACTACACTTGTATAATTATGTACAGAGGATGTAGAACATGTGAAAGATACTGGAAATAATATTTTGTTATAAATATTGATATTAGTTATAAATAAAATTTTATCTTAAAAAGTGATTTACTGTAAAAAGTGAGTGTGATAAAGGCACACATACAGCCTAACCAACTCATTGTATGTGTGATTATGAGTAATTACTGTATATTACGGTACGTTACAGTTTAATTGGTATTAAAGTAAGGTTGGTATGATGTCTGTCGGTGTCTTTAAGTCTAAATAGGAGTACATCCCTCGTAATATTGTATAGTTTGAATGTATAAATGATTCAAGTGACTGAAAATCGATTTGAATGTTTGTGCTTTGCAGAAATGATTGGGTGAAGGGTTACTCGACGTGGCAAAGGACGCAGTAGTACGGAGCCAATTCCGGAGCCAGTATCGAAACCCTACCTAGAACTTGCACTCCCTTTGCAGCCTGAAAGTCCTAACTCGAGAATTACGAATGTGGAATGAATGTTGGCTAATTTCATAGCCATGTATAATGCGGATAAAGCTGCTGACAGAGTTAGAGCAGCAGCACCACTAGAAGTAGCACCACTCCCACCTCAACTTGCACAGGCATTAGCACAACCAGTTCTAGAGCCAGAACTTGAGCCCTAGCCACAGGCAGCACCGCAGCCACCAGCATAGCAGTAGCCTGCTGATATCGAGTCTTACTATGATGTTAATCTTGTGCAGTAATTTAAGAAGTTGGATCCTTCGAAGTTTAAGGGGGATAAGGATTCGATGGTGGCAAAGCATTGGGTTAATGCTATTGAGAAATATTTAAATATATGCAGTGTTTCGAGACAAAGAAAGTGGGCTTGGTTATATTCCAGTTGACTGATAATGCGGAGCACTGGTGGAAATCTACTCAGAATATATTGTTAGACCAGCATCTAGTGGTGACCTAAACGATATTTCTGGATGCATTTCATAGATAGCATATTCCCCTACAGCATAAAAGAAGTTACAACAAGAGTTTTTGGAGTTGACTTAGGAAAGTATGCGTATAAATCAGTATGAGTCCAAATTCACCGCTCTGAGTCGATTTGATCCTTAGACCCAGATGAGCGAGGAGGATAAGATTGATCGGTTTGTGGCAGGTTTTTGAGACCTTTGATCAGGACCCTATTAGTTCGTTCGATATTAGGATTTATGATGAGGCAGTATGTAGAGCATAGCTTTGCGAGTGGGACTATGAGAAGTTCTATGTTGATGTTGGATCTCGAGCTAAAAGTAAGGGAAAGGAAAAGGTTAAAAGGAGTTTTAAGAATAGATCTGGGAGATGGCAGCCTAAGAAGGCTAAGACATCGGGCATTCGAATTCAAAAGATAGGCCAACTAAATCTGTTTCTACTTCCCCTACTATTAGCCCTAGCATTACTCAGAGGGGTACAACGACCAGGTTTACTCATTGTGGGAGGTTGCATGGTACTCGGCCCTGTTATATGCTTACTAAGGCCTATTTCCATTTTGGACAGACGGGGCATTTGGTCAGGGATTGGCCGATGTTGAGGGAGGCAACTGCATTTACTGTTCTTGCTATGGTTCTACCTACAGCAACCCCATTACTGAGTGAGTTAGAGAAGGCGACACCCTCATAGCCTAGATGAGCAATAGCAGTAGAGAACGATAAGAAGGCTGTGACATAGCGTCGGGTGTACGCATTGGATCAGGAGGTTGCTAACACATCTACAGATGTTATTAAGGGTAAGATCCATATTTTTAGTATTTTAGCACTTGCATTGTTTGATCCTGGTTCTACGCATTCTTTTGTGTCACCTACTTGTGCTAGTAAAATACTTGTAAAACCTGAACCAGTAGGGTACACCTTACAGATAAATTCACCTTTTAAATAGTCTCCGGTGACTGATATTGTGCATAAAAATTGTAAAGTGACAGTAGAAGAGAAGGAAACAATAGCTAACCTAATTTTGTTAAATATGTATGATTTCGATGTAATCCTAGGAATGGACTGGTTAACTACGAACTATGTTAGCTTAGATTGTTACACTAAGTTTGTTACCTTCTCTCACCCTAATCGTTATACTGTAAAATTATTAGATAAGTAATGGAAGTTGAATAATTGTTACTAAATTATTTGAGTATTATGTGTGATGTGATTGAAGGTTATATCGCAGATGTGGAAGACATGGAAAAGAAACGTCCAGAGCTGCACAAGATTCCAATGGTTAGGGATTTCCCTGACGTGTTTCCAGATGATTTACCAAGGTTACCACCAGATCAGGAGATTGAGTTTACTATTGATTTGGTACCCGATATGGAGCCCATTTCTAAGCCCTCATATTGGATGGCATTGGTGGAGTTGGAGGAGCTTAAGAAGCAGCTCCAGGAGTTATTGGATAAGGGCTTTATTTGCCACAATGTGTCTTTGTGGGGTGCACAAATTTTGTTCGTCCGGAAGAAGGATGGTAGCTTGCAGTTGTGTATAGCTTACCAGTTGCTTAACAGGTTTACCTTTAAGAATAAGTATCCCTTATCCAAGATTGATGATCTGTTCGATTAGCTAAGGGACACACAGGTGTTTTCCAAGATTGATATTCGATTAGGGTATCATTAGTTGAAGATCCGGGAAGCTGATGTCCCTAAGACATTATTTAGGACTCGATACGGGCATTATGAGTTCTTGGTAATGCCATTCGGATTGACTAATGCCCTTGCAGTTTCATAAGCTTGATGAATGAGATATTTAAGCCATGCCTAGATAAGTTCGTCATTGTGTTTATTGACGATATCTTGGTATATTCCAAGTCATCAGAGAAGCATGAGCAGCATCTCTATACAGTCCTACAGACCCTTAGAGATTAAAGGCTTTATGCCAAGTTCAGTAAGTGTGAGTTTTCGCTAAATCATATCACATTTCTGGGGTATGTTGTATCTAAAGACGGGGTGTCTGTCGATCCATCTAAGATTAAAGTGATTGAACAGTGGTGGAGGCCTGGGTCGGTGACAGAGATACTGGGTTTATTGGGTCTAGCCAGATACTACCGCCGAATTTTCGAGGGATTTTTGAGACTAGCTGCTCCACTGATGCATCTCACACATAAGGATATTAAGTTCGAGTGGACATATGCGTGTGAGCACAGTTTTTAGGAGTTGAAGAGGAGATTGACTACTACTCTTATTCTAGCCCTTCCCAACAGATCAGAACGTTTCTCAGTCTACAGTGATGCTTTTGCATTGGGTTTGGGTTGTGTTCTCATGCAGAATGGTAGGGTTATTGCTTATGGTTCCCGACAGTTGAAAGAGCATGAGAAGAATTATCCGACACATGACCTGGAATTTAGCTGCTGTGGTGTTTGCACTGAAGATATGGCAGCACTACCTCTACGGGGAGAAATTCCAGGTATATACAGACCATAAGAGTCTTAAATATGTATTCTTGCAACGAGAGTTGAATATGAGACAACACAGATGGATGGAGCTATTAAAGGATTATAACTGCCAGATTTTGTAACGTCTGATTTTCTATAAAAATACTACTAACTTTTTCGCTTTCTTTTAAAGGTTAGGCTGTTTGTTGCTGTCATTTTCTCTTTTCATTTCATGTCATATGAGTCATTTTAGTAATATCATTTCCTCAGTAATTAAATATTTAATGTGAACAGTAATAATACTTTAAGCCATGTAACACAAAAATATTTACAGCTATGTCAGTTCCAAGGTTCTCGTTATTATCACAGTACTAGTCCTATTAATTTACATCCCCAAAGTTATTTATCAATGGTGAGTATTGTGCAAAATGTCTGAAATATATAATAAAATACAATATTCCTTTAGTGGACTTTGAGCGTGCCTCGAAGGAATACTGTATCTCCCAAAGATTTGTGCTCCTCTACAATGAGCGGATTTCACTGCAAATAATTTGGGTGGAAAAATAGGGGAGTGAGTTTACGTTCAATAAGGAAACCTATACAAAAAGCTGAATTATGCTACTATATGCCATTAAAAATCATTTAATAAACTCCTTTTAAAATAGTGATAAAATATTTATCAATAAATGCCTTTAAAATGTAATTGTACAATAGAAACAATTATTTTAGAAATATCATCAATGATAATTAATTAAAACATATTATCCATTAAACATAAAAGTATTACTGTAAAATAAATTCGTATCATTTAAAATTCACATTTGCTGTCATTCACCGTACACATTTCTTTCTCTTTAAATTCAATCAAATTAATAATCAAATCAGTAGAGACAGTCCACTTCCAGTATAATCATGCACAACACAATATCCATGAAGGGACGAACAGTATTCCTATAGGGACAGAACAGTATCCCCAAAAGGGACAAAACAGTAACAAATGGCCATCATCAAACAGTCACAGTTTGCACTAGTCAGGTGCTCAATGTGGAACCCATGGACTTGACTAGGGCCTCATGGTCATATCATGTACATATAACAGTATGCATGATTATCAAGGAGCAACAGTCCCAAAAATCATTTCCATAAAAGATATAGTCATAATAAGAAATCATTTCAAATAGTCACCTTCAGTTAATCCATAACAGTAAAATCAATAAACACTATTTTTAAGAGTAATATAAATCATTCAAAATTCTCAATGTGCATTTTCAAATACTTCAGTAACATATTTGCAGTCAAAACAGTAAATCTTTACAATGAAAATAATTTAAAATTAAATTAAATGCAAGTCAATTTTCTATAGTGGTATTGGAAGCCAAAACATGAAAGGTACTTCAAAGTACCTCCCATGCTCTACCTGGCTATCCAACCCACTATAGTATCTTTCCTTGTAAATTGTGCCTAAGTTATCTTATTTCGTTATCTGAACTGCATATAGGATGCATTGAATTTGTATTTGTGTGTGTTTGTCAGAATTGCTAAGAAATTTTCTTGCTATGATACACGTGAAATGCTCAAATGATTGATATAGTATACTGTAATTGAAGTCTACTAGTAGAAAGAAGAAAGTTGATAAATGATACTCATAGGTTAAAACTGTTAAAGCAGTAGTTGGACTTAAATTTGGAGGAACAAATTTCTAAAAGGAGGGAGGATGTGAGATCCCAAAATTCTTTATTTTCCCATAATTATTGAAGGTGTTGAATTAGAAAATTAAGTGAAATTTCGAAAATTTATTTTCACATGTGTTGTAGTTACTAAGAAAATTATTAAGTAGGCCCCACGGGGTAATTCGTAACTCGGATGGCCTTCGAAGGGGTAAATTGTGGAAATTGGGCTTGAAATATGTAAAGGTCAAGAAATTAGTCAATGTTGACCAAAATAAATTTAATTTAATAAAAAACAAAATAATAATAATAATAATAATAATAATAATAATAATAATAATAATAATAATAATAATAATAATAAAAATAAATGTGAAATTGACCAAGGCCTAATACATTAGTTTCTCATGAAAAATTTTATAAGGTTATATAGTTAAGGAATAATATCTATATGTAGGATGAATAAAGATTAACTGTGAAATTAAATTGAAATATACATAATGATGTATAAAGGGGAAAAGCATTTAGTTGAGGATAATATGTATGTGATTGAAGTAATTTTTATGATTATAGAAGGTATATAATAAATATACCAAGTGAATAAAGATTACTAATGAAATTAAAACTAGAAAAGAATGAGTTTGAGTAATAGTATGTATTAGGATAAGAGGAACTTGGTAGGGATTTAAAGGTTAAAGAAGTGTAAATTAAGTTTAAAAGGATTATTAGAGAAATTAGGTGGAGGAAAAGAAAATGATTTAATTGTAATTATAGTGTTATTTAATAGGAAATAAAGTAAATTGATTTTGAAAATTAATAAAATGGAAGTAGTTGTGATATTAGCAAATGGTGAATTAATATTAATAATGAGTAAAGATTGTTGGTAAAATTTGAATTAGAAAATAATAATACAATGTAATAAAATATTGGTTAAAGTAAATAAATAAATAAGTAAATAAATAAAATTTAAATCTTAAAAAAATATAAATAAAATAGTATTAATGGCTTAAGTGTGAAAAAAATTGATTTTTAAAAGGGTTAAGTAGTCTCTTAACTGTAGCAGATTTTTATATAATTAAATAGTATAAAACCAAGAAAAAAATAGGCCATCTTCATCAGCAAACTGACTCTATTTGCTGAAAATTTCTGCTCTGTTTTCTTTTCACGTTTTCCTCACGTTGCGTCATAAAATCCCATTGTTTCTTCATCGATTCATCCACCCATCCTTATAAAATCCATCCATCACTTCAAGATCATCAGAAATCTGAAATTAGAAGTGCAAAATTGAAGGAATTGGGGCATTTTTCTGGGCTGTACAGTTCGGCAATCCAAGGTAACTTGGTTTGTTGATGTTTTGCTTACTCCTAGTCATTATATCTATTTGTTTAAGGCTACGATTATATGATTAGGGCCATGAAATGAATTGAATGGAAATGTAGGAGAAGATGACAGGTACGGTTATGGCAGAAAAACGAGGAAAATATTGGTAATTTTCGTGTATGTTAGATAGGAATTTATAGAATATTTATCATAATTTTTATATGGAATTTGGAATAAAATATGGAATTATTGTGCAATGTTGAATTTGGAAAATAAGGAGACGTGGAGGTTTTATCGAAATTTCATACTGCGTGGAATAGAGGCAAGGAATCTTATACAAAAGTCGCATAGGAAGGTTATGCTTGCATGGTTTAAAAAGAAAAGTTCTTTAAATTTTTTTTGAATAGTGAATTTTCTGATCCAATTACCTTGATTTGCTTCAAAATGAAAATCGGAAATTTATATTAAATTTCACATGAAAACTTAATATGATTTAAATTGCATGAGAATAATTTTAAACTATTTTCATTGTAAAGATTTACTGTTTTGAGTGAAATATGTTACTGAAGTATCTGAAAATGCACATTGAGAATTTTAAATGATTTATATTACTGTTAAAAATAGTGTTTATTGATTTTACTGTTATGGATTAATTGAAGGTGACTATTTGAAATGATTTCTTATTATGATTATCTTTTATGGAAATGATTTTTGGGACTGTTGCTCCCTAATAATCATGCATATTATTATATGTACATGATATGACTGTGAGACCCTAGTCAAGTCCACGGTTTCCACAGTGAGCGCCTGACTAGTGCGAACTGTGATTGTTCGATGATGGCAAATCGATATTGTTTTGTCCCTACAGGAATACTGTTTTGTAACTACGGGGATACTGTTCGTCCCTTCGGGGAGACTATTTTGTGCATTATTATACTAGAAGTAGACTGTCTCTACTAATTTGATTATTGATTTGACTGAACTTAGAGAGAAAGAAATGTGTATGGTGAATGACAGCAAATGTGGATTTTAAATGATACGAATTTATTTTACAGTAATACTTTTATGTTCTATGGATAATATGATTTTTAATGGCATAGAGTAGCATAGTTTAGCCTTTTGTATAGCTTTCCTTATTGAGCGTAAACCTACTCCCCTATTTGTCCACCCAGATTATTTGCATTGAAATCTGCTCATTGTAAAGGAGCACAAATTTTTGGGAGATAAAGTATTCCTTCGGGGTGTGCTTAGAGTCCACTAAAGGTATATTGTATTTTATTATATATTTCAAACATTTTGTACAATACTCAATGTTGGTAAACAACTTTGGGGATGTAAATTAATAGGATTGGTACTATGACAGTAACGAGAACCTAGGAATTGACATAGGTGTAAATATTTTTGTATTACGTGGTTTAAAGTATTATTACTATTCATATTAAATTTTTAATTATTGAGGAAATGATATTACTAAAATGACTCATATGACATGAAATGAAAAGAGAAAATGATACTGACAAACAACCTAACCCTTAAAAGAGTGCAAAATTAGTGGTATTTTTATAGAAAATCGAACGTTACAGATCTTATCCCATTCGGGGAAAGCAAACGTGGTGGCAGACGCTTTGAGTCGGAAGCATGTTGGGATTGTAATGCCGAGAGTATGATTTGTTAGAGCAGTTTTTGAGCCTCAATTTGAATGTGATTTCCTCTGAGAGATATGGATTCATAACTAGTTTTCGGTTTGAGCCAGATTTGATGGACAGAATCAGGGATGCTCAAAGGAGGGATGCGTATTGTATGGAGGTTGCCAGTCAGGTACAGATGGGGGTTCAATCGGATTATGAGATTGGCACCGATGGTATACTGAGGTTCAGAGGCAGGATTTGTATTCCAAAAGACCAGTAGTTTAGGCATCTGATATTGACAAAGGCTCATACATCCAGGTACACTATGCATCTAGGTAGTAATAAGATGTACCATAATCTTGTCGGGTGTACTAGTGGCATATGATTAAACGAGACATCACAGAGTTTATTGCTAAATGTCTCATATGTCAACAGTTGAAGATTGAGCACTAGAAGCTTGTAGGGTTACTACAGCCTCTACCAATTTCGATATGGAAATAGGAGCATATCACTATAGACTTCATTATAGGTTTACCGATGACCGAAGGAATCATGATGGTATATAGGTGATTGTTGATCGATTGGCAAAGTCCGCTCACTTTCTTGCCATCAGATCTACTGATTCCCTCAATGCCTTGGCCGATTTGTATGTTTGAGAGATCGTAAGATTACATGGTGTTCTGATGAGCATCACTTTGATAGGGATTTCTAGTTCACTTCACATTTTTGGGAGAGATTTTGGGAGACTAGAGGATCCTGATTGAATTTTAGCACTGCTTTCCATCCGCAAATTGATGGACAGTTCGAGCGCACCATCCAGACGTTCAAGGATATGTTGAGAGCATGTGCACTAGATTTTAAAGGCTCTTGGGACTATAACTTACCACTAGCGGAGTTTTCATATAATAATAGTTATCACTCCAGTATTAGCATGGCACTATATGAGGATTTGTATGGTAGACGATGTAGATCTCCAGTTGCATGGGAAGAGATAGGAGATTGTAAGATATTAGCTCCCGATTTGGTAAAGTAGGCTTCCCGGGAAATACAAGTTATATGTGAGAGGTTAAAGACAACACAAAGTCGGTAAAAATTTATGTTGATACCAGACGCCGACCATTGGAATTCTTGATTGGAGATTCTGTCTTTCTAAAGGTCTCACCATCGAAGGGCATCATGAGATTTGATAAGAAAGGGAAATTGAGTCCTCGATATATCAAGCTGTTTGAGATCTTAGACTGTGTGGGAGATATTGCTTACTGATTAGCACTATCTCCAGAACTATTCGAAGTGCATAATGTCTCACATGTATCGATGTTGAAAAAGTAGCATCCAGATTTGTCGCACATAATTCAGTACGAGCCACTGGAGATTAGGGAGGATATGAGTTACGTGGAGAGATCGATTTGAATCTTGGATCGAAAAGACAAGGTACTACGGTTTAAGACTATTCCGTTGGTGAAAATGCTCTGACAGTACCATTCAGAGAAGGAGGCAACATGGGAATTAGAAAACTTAATGTGAGAAAAGTACCCAGAGCTATTTCAGTGACTAGTCCGATTAAATTTGGAGGACCAAATTTCCTAAAATGGGGAGGATGTGAGAACCACGTATTCTGGTACTATTACACATGTAGGACTACTCACCACTATTCAATTCCTATGTATTTTGAAAGTGCGACCGGATACAGTAAGGTGAGTCCTACAGGCCCTACACTGCCCGGATGGATGTGAGACTGGACGGATATTGTAAGGAGAGCCAAATAAGCCTATGGTAAAAATTTAGAACCCAAATTCTTTTATTTAAGCATTTTTGGGAAGGGTGTAAACAAATTAGAAAATAACGAATAAGGACATAGCTTGGTTGAACTTTCCTAAATAACGGTCAAACTAAATTGACTTTTGACCAATTGACTGAAGTATGATAATATACGTATAAATAAGTTCTAAACTATGTCAATAGATAGATTAAATCAGTGGTGAAATTAGAAATTTATACGATTGGCCCGGTAGGGATATTTTCGTAATTTCACCCTTACGGTTAGTCAAACCTTAATAAAACCCCAATCTTTCATTAAATTATGTTTAATAATAATATTTAGTGATGAATTAAAATATTTTGTAGTTAAATTTGATAGTTTGAAAATTTATGAAAGTTTAAGGGCAAAATTATCCTAAATTCTCATAGACAATGGCATTTTGGTCATTTTGCCATTAAGTGAATATTCTAAAAGCTTCTACACACCAAGATGGCTGGCCACACCTCATCATCTTCAACTTTGCTACTTTCCTCCATTGACACATCTAAAGAGAAAAGGAAAAGCTTACTAAACACTAACTAAAACACCTTGAATCATCAAACTTTCTTCTACAACCTTGTCCATAATTCAATCCTTTACAAGCCCATACCCATATTGTAGTGTAAAGAGCACAAAATCAAGGTGTCTGGCTTCCCACCATTTTCGGCTAAAGTAAGGTACACTTTTGCTTTCGTTTCCTTTAACTTTTAATTATAGAAAATGATGTATTTAAGGTTGTTAAGCATGATTCTAGCTTTAGATTGAATCAAAACCACTTCAATTCTTCCCTTACGATGATAACATTACAAGGTGCTTTGATGTATGAAAATGGAGTAAGAGAAGTAAAAAGTGATGAGAAAACATGAATTAATGGTTAGATTGTTGAAAAACCATGGAAAAGCCACCATGTTGAATTCGGCCAAGCTAAGGGGATCATGTAATTGTGTTCAATTTGATGAATTCTAGGTGCCATAATACTGTATAAATTAAGAGAAGACTGCTTGTTAAATCAAAATTTAATTCAAAGTTGATTTAGGCAAAGTATGTTTTAGCACAGGTGTAAATTATTCTGGGTTTAATGGTTACTGTAGAGAATATGGTGAAATTTAATGTAGGAAAATTTATTATAATTTAAGGATGGTGAAATGATGGTGTTGATATAAATGATTTTGCAGCATGGGAGTGATATTTATCGAGTAGTGTTGTTGATGACTTCAGTGAAATTAGACAGGTAAGGAATAAGTATGGAAGCCGTAGGGATACTGTGAATGCATGTTTTGAGTTAAAAGAATTTTATGGAATTGTTTTAAAGTCAATTGCGTTGGAATTGGTGAAATTGTGGAATTGGCTGATTTATAAACTATGTTTTTAATGCAGGAAGGCTAGGTAGAAACAACCGTTCTATTGCTAAAAATTCTAGAAATTTTATAAAATTATCTTTAATATTATTCAATATTAGCAATAGAGAAATTTCTAGGTGATTTTCATCTCATTTATTAAAAAGGCATATTTTTATTAAATACTGAAAAACAATATTTAAAAATTCATGTTAATGAATTTTGCGTACATGAAGGTACTAGCATATGCTTATAACTGTTCTACAGATAAATAGAACATTTTTAGAAAAGAATACCAAAATGTGAATATTTTATGAATTTTTATTTCTGAACTACTTATATCTTTCAATATATTTATTTATGGACTGATTGAAGATATTATCATAGAGAATTGATTTCTAAATAGTGTTTCTATTGTTTATAAACTGTTTTGAGACTATTAGGCCCCGTATCATACGCACATGTTGCTTTGTGTTGCTGTTACTGTTGCTGATAGACCTGCCAAGTCTTCATCTTCCATAGTTGTCACTTGGTAAGTGTACACTGTGAACCACTGTGACTATGGCCATATGTCGTACTGTTACTAGCTTTCCCTTCTTGGGATGCTACTTTAGCATGATATTTATTAGGTGTTGCTTGGTCTCCACTGTACTGTATTGTTTTACTAAATTGAAACTCTTACTAGTACCGAAGTGATTGACTTAAATATCGACTATACTGTAGAATTTTATAGTGTTATCGTACTATTTACTGGATTTCTTTATTAAACTATTTACTGAAGTGTTTTTAGTTAAAGTGTTTAAATATTGTTTATATACTGTTCGTAGATTGAAAAGTGCATGAACTGATTTCAAGTGATTTAAACTGTTTATACATATCTCCTTCAACTATTTACTCCATGTAGTTTCTACTAGGGACTGGGACACGACAGGTACTTCAAAGTGCCTCCCATACTCCATCCAGTTTCTTAGCTAACTATAGTATCCTTCCTAATTTATACCTTAGTGTACTGTTAGGAATTAAACGTTTTTATGCATATAGATTTCATAGTATCAGTTCTTGCATATAAATCTCTTACTAAGCACATTAGCTTATCCCTTATTTTTCCACCTCACAGAGTATCTGCAGTAGTATATCATTCCAAAGATTTGGCTGCATTTTAGTACCTTCAGGTAGTTGTAATTGGATCCTGGAGGTATACTTTATTTCTTTTATATGTTCAGACTTTTTATGTACAATACTACATTTGTATAATTATGTACAGAGGATGTAAAACTTGTGAAAGATACTGAAAATAATATTTTGTTGTAAATATTGATATTAGTTATAAATAAAAATTTGTTTAAAAGGTGATTTACTATAAAAAGTGAGTGTGATAAAGACATCACAAACAGCCCAACCAACTTACTGTATGTGTAATTATGAGTAATTACTGTATATTACGGTGCGTTACAAAGGGCCAGTGTGCTAACTATTGTTTCCCAATCAACAGGGGCCAATATGCTAACTATTGTATCCTTATAAGAACGGGCCACTATACTTTCAATATTAATATTCAATCTTAAAATAAGGTTCGATAATAGTAAACTCCATATTCTTAATTCACACATACAATGTAAGATGCTTCATTGCATCTTGTGCAAGACAACTTACAAGATGAAGTCAACATGCACCTTCGCTTTAAATGTAAACCACTCAGTCGATCTTGTACACTGAGGTCTCTGCAGTTCAACTAGGTGTCAAAGCACTACAATAACATAATAGATACCATGTTACACTTCACATTAATTCTTAGTTCAATCATTAGTTCACATAGGATACCTTTAGGTATCCGAGACTTTAAGTCTCCAATTAGGAACAATCAATAAGTTTCACTCTATACAATTTATACTGATTAATGGAGTACTTCAATAACACCAACATATTGTAACATTCGGTTTCTATAAAATTACCAATTAACTTTTTCCTTTTTTCTTATTGTGGTTAGGCTAGTTGTCGGTATCATTTTCTCTATCTCATATTGTATAAATATAATTCCAATAATTTCATTATGTCCTAATATCATTTTAAAATCCACAGTAATAAAATTTCATATCTACGAATAAACATATTCTTATATTCATAGCATTTCACATATACAATTTCCCAGGTTCTATTCATTTATACATTACTAATCTTATTAATTTACATCCCCGTAATTATTTATAAATAGTGAGTACTGTACAAAATGCCTGAAATATATAATATAATACAATATACCCTCAGTGGACGATATACGCCCCTCAAAGGAATAGTGTAGACTCCAAACATAAGCTCCTCTACTGTGAGCGAAAGTTACTGCGATTAGTATGGTAAAAAAATAGAGGGTGAGCTTATGATCATTAAGGAAAAGCATATAAAAGAGTGGTACCATGCCACTATATGCAGTTTAAAAAAATCAATAATTAAAATCATTTTCATAAAATCAAACTCATGAAATCATATAAACATTAGCGTATAAAAACTCTTTAATCATCTTTCGTTACTTTCAACCAAATCATATACTCTTTTGTAAATCACATCAGTCAAGTCAATCAATAGGTAAATCTCATATCAGTAAAGACGACGACTCTCCAAGAGATTCATGCACAAATCTCGTATCCCATTAGAAACCTCGTATAGGAATTAGGTGACCCACAAGGGGCCGGGATCCATCCCTAAGCCATTCCTACCTCGTAACAATGGCCATTGTCAATAAGCTATTGGGGACTTGATCAAGATCTCCCAGCCCTAATCATATAAGTCTCATATGCATGATCATCAATGAGTTATCAATCTCGTAGAAATCATTTTTCATATATCAATAAACTCATAGCAAAATCAACTTCATAAAAACTATTTTAAATCGAGCCGTAGTCATGTAAACAAATCGACATTTTATTTACTGTAATTAAACCTCATAAAATATCTCATCGCTATTTCAATTATTCAAGCATTTGAATTATATAAAAATACTATTTATTTCATGCAATAATATTCGTTGTAAAATAATTAATTTAAAACAACACATATGCAATTTATATAGCTCAAAATATATTTTAATTCATAAATAAACACTTTAATAATTATTTATAAAACTAGGCATGGATGCGATTAAGGGTGGATTTTTCTAAAATTCTCGATAACACTTCGATTTGATTTCTATCCTAACCCTTTCAAAGAAAATCACAGGTTCAGTAATTCAAATCACCCAATTCTTCCACATGCAAGCATAGTATTTCCTACACTACTTCTATATTGTGAGAACCGAAATTTTTTCTAGCTAAATATGTATTCTTATGTAATTTAGTGACATAAAGAGATAATGTACTTATGAGATTTCAAGTATAAGATTATGGTACGTATTCATAGAAGTCAAGTATCCGAGATTAATGTGAAATATATGATAAAACGATATATGAAGTGCACACTAGATGAGTACAAAAGAAGTTATAATTCTATGATTGAAAAGGGTTACGTGTGCACGTAAGTCAAACTAAAAGCACGTAATGTGTATGCATGCAAACGTACATGCATGTATGTATACATATAAACATACACAAATAATAATAAGAAAATAAATTAATGTACATATATGCACATAAGTATAGATATATGTACATCCAAATAAATGTAAATGCATAAGTGTATAAAGGAAAATATACAAGTATATATTATTTAGGCTACAATTATAAAAATGGAAGAAATATATATATGTGGGTTAGATAGATATATATATATATATATATATATATATATATATGAAAATGGATAAATAAATATATATTATAAGTATGTTGAGATTATATATATTATATATAATACATAAAATAGGAGATATGTATATAGTATAACCTTTAATAAAAGCTATATATATATATATATATATATATATATATATATATATCAAAAGTTTTGAAATATAAATTGTTTATATTAAAAATATATGTATTATATATTATATTATAAAAAATAGGTGTACCGGGATTGGGTGGGAAAAATCCCACCCAAAAATCCAAAGTCGGCAGAGCACTCAAATCAATAGCAGCCTGCATCTACAACTAAATAAAATAAGCTAAAAGAAAATGAAAGAAAAACCTAAAGAAAACTCAACCCTTTTTCTGTTGATTTCCTTCTCGTTCCTTTGACATTTTTTTTAAGCTTTCCTTGCCTTTCCATTTTGTCCCCTCTTCATCTCCATCGTGTTGCCACTGTTGGGCAAAGCCGAATAGAGCTAAGGAGAGCTACTGGAGGACACAAAGTCTTCGAAAAATAGTGATAGCAACGCAGCAAAAAGAATGGGTTCAAGGCATCTGTTGGGATCGAACCAGACTTGAAGGAAAAGGGGGCTTCGTTCGGTGCTGTTTAGGCAAGGAAAATTAAGGGTGTTCGGGTGCCTTCAAGTAGTGATACAAGGTTGAATAAAGAAGGCATTGGTGGTGGCTACAGCCGGCGTACCAGGAGTTGTCCAGTGGCTGAACGTGGACAATTTATGGGAGTTGTGTTGAAGCTGGAAAATGTGGCTTTGAAGGGGGGTTATAGGCTGCCACGAGATGGGAGAACAAGGCTGAGGGAGAAGCTTGAAATCTTGCCTGATCATTGAATGTTTTAAGGATTGGAAGTAAGGTTTCGATGGCTGTTTGAGTGCTGAGCCAGAACACAAAGAGGGGGCTGTTTCACATGGTGAACAAGGGCTGCCGTGGGTGGTGTTCTACACCAAGCTACCGAAAATACAAAGGTAAAAAGAAAAGAAAGAAAAATAATTAAAAAGGAAAGAAAAGAAATTTCAAGAAAGAAAATTATATATATGAATATATAATTTTTATATATGGAGATGAGAAGAATAGAGTTAAGAGCTATATTATATTAATGTTAAATATATAAATATATATATATATATGTGTGAGTGTACATATATATATATATATTATTTTCTTGGAGACAAGGTAGGAAACAAGGAAAGAGGTACCGTCGCGATTTTCGGTCGTGACATATATACTATTTCTTCCCTCACTTCGCAATCTGGAATAAAATCCAATGCCACCACCGATCCACTTAATTTTCCAAATTATTAGCTGCAAAATTAACACTAGACTCATTAATATTCAATGCTCATATTTATAATATTTCCTTTACTTTTTCCTAACTTCCATTTTGAACTGTTTTGTTTAAATAAAATGATATGAAAACCCCATGAATTTCATTTGGCCAATTTGCCATATTTTCTTATTTTCACTTCCTTAATAATTCCATTTGCTTCTTACTTTAATCTTACACCCTCATTATATGGAAATTTGGTCATTTTCATTTCCCTTTAATTTGACCAAATTCTTCTACACTAATTATCTTCTAACTTCACCAACAATCTCTATTTATTCTTTCATTTTTAATTATTAAAATTATACTCCCATCACCATTCATTCCTCTTGACCAAATAATAACCCGAAACCTTAAATTTAATTTCTTTCATGATTTTATGACCATGATTATATTTATTATCTTCCCATGTTATTTTTTTCTGTTAACCCTATTTTAAAATCACTTAATTTCCATTATCATAACTATGGCTGAATGTCCTTGAAATTCTATGCTCACCATTTTTTCCAATTTTGATTACATGATTGATCCTTAATATTCTGCTTACATTAATTTCATCACCACCAATTACTAAAATCATTCTATCATCTTCACACTTTATCATGGCCAAATGACCCCTAAACAATTAACTACATTTATCATTTCACTTATTTATAAATTCGTCTTACTTTTACTACACTAGCAGCCCTTGTTTTTCATCATTTTAAGCATTAAAAATCAGCACTATCATTCCTCAATTTCCCCTACAGCTGGCTGTACCGTGTGGTTCTAATTTGGGTTTTATGTTAATTTTATTTTATGGTTATATTTTAATATCATGATCAGCCTCTATTCATTGCTTTTCCACGCCACAAATCACCATAGGCTGGCTGCACCATGCTATTCCAATTCACGCCATCTTCATCTTTCTTCCACTATGGCCGAATGGCCTCCATAGCAATAAATTCATTATTTCATTTTAGTCAATAAACCTAAGTACATGTGTTACCTTCTTACTCATATTTTTCCACCATTTAGGCATCAAAAGTTAGCATCGTTATCTCCATTTTCTTCTACAACCGGCTGCCCTATGTTGACTAAATTCATGTTTGTATTAATTAAGTTTAATAGCTATTTTACTTTATTTTTTTTTTCACTACCAGCCACCATTGTTGACCCCACTTTCACGCCACATACACACACAGCCCTTAGTTTCTGTTATTCACGTCACAACATCAGAAATTCAGCCCCCATTCATCACCTTTCACGCCACTTTTCCCATTTCCTTATCATAGCCGGCTGCACCAAATTAAACAACTCATATTTGTGTTAAATGAATCCTATAACTATATTTATTTCATGGCCTAATTTCCTTCTCCATTGTCACGCCATTTAGCACCAAAATGCACAAAGATCATAATTTTTTTTTCAAATTTAAACTTGTGACTACAATTAATTCATGGCCAGCCTCACGTGCTTATCATCAAGTCAGCCCCTATTTTTTTTCTGCATTCTCGCCAACAACAGCCACGTTTAACCCTTCAAATCCACCATAACAGAACACTAATTCTGGTTTATACATGTTTATACTTTAAATCATGATCATATGCATTATCCATTCATCAAACACAAGCGTAATTATAAGACACAAGTGTAGAAACCATGGCTGTTTTGTTACCTGTACAGGGACGTCACTGGCAGCAATAGAGTAGGTGATTTTTGGCTGATTTAAGTTGAGCTTTTTAGGTGATTTAGAAGCTCATATGGTAAGGAATATTTTTCATGAAGGAACCTAGGTGATTTGGTAAGAGGAAGGGGGTGTTTCACCAAGGCAAAAGCGTGGAAACCTTAGGAATTGGGAGAGAAAAACGTGAGCAGAAAAATGCAGCAGAAATGAGGTGGCAAGAAGGCTGGAGAAGATGGTGATTTGGCTGCATTTTATTGGTGAATTATTGTATTTTTAATTTTAAAATTTGCCATGGTTTCAAAAAGTCTAAAATGCCCTCTTAAAGTTTACTTATTTACCAATAAATGCCACTGTACAGTAAAATGATGCTCCAGGCCAGAATTAATTTAAATTTTTATTTATTTTATTTATCTCGGTCAATTTGTATTAAAGATTGACTATTTTGACTAGTCCTTGAGGAAAGACTAATTTATCCTTACACTTTCCTATTATTTTCATTTTTATCCTATTAATATTTTATTATTTTTATTTTTAGATTTAATATTTTAATTTTATTATTTTCCCTATATTTAAGTCAAATATGGTCAAAGGTAGACTTTCAAGGTGGTTTGACCAAGTTTGGGTAGTGAAGTTACTAAACTATCCCTAAACAAATGATTTTTCTTTTGTTCGCATTGTTTTTAGCATTTTCGTGTAATTCGATTCACGGGCTGGATCCACGTCAAATTTCTTTACGCAAAGCTTCTCCTATAATAGTTTGTGGGTTCAAATTCAATTCGATTTAACTGTTATTTAGAAAATTTCTTCTGAGGTATGGACACGATCGTCATTTTTGAATTGTTGCACGTAAACTAAGATATGCTAAGGAAAAAGAATTTCAAAAAGTGACCTTCTTAGCTTTTGGGTATTTCAGCCCCAATTTACACAATTTGCCACTTCGGAGACCATCTGAGTCGTAGATTGCCCTATGGGGCCCACTTGGTAGTTTTTCCTGATAACTTCATAACATATGGGACTTTATTTTCGTAACTTCACTTAATATTCCACTTCAACACCTTCAATAGATATAGGGAGAATAAAAAATTTTGGCCTCTCACATTCTCCCCCCTTTTGAAATTTGATCCTCCAAATTTCGATCAAACTATTGCTTAAATAGTTTTAGGCCAACAATATCCACTACCGATTTTTCTTCCTTCTACTAGTAGCCTATAATTACTATATGTTATATCCATTTGTTATGCTTCCTCTAAATGGCATATTTATCACAACCAGAGAATTCTTTAACAATCATAACAATCACACAAAAAGACGAATGTCCTATAACGTATATGCAATTCACATGATAGGAACAAAATTATTCATGCACGATTTATTAGGAAGGATACTATAGTGGGTTAGATAATCAGATTTTGTATGGGAGGTACTTTGAAGTACCTTTTATGTTCCAGCAATCCAAATCCACTATAGGGATTTTATTTGCATTTTATTGATTTCAGATCAAACAATTGCAGAAATTGCATATCTAAAAATTATAAATCTTACCTTTAATCATACCCGAGGAGGTGGTATCATCAGACTCCTTGTCTATAGCGAAAACCTAACCCTGAGTCATAGCTTTCTTTCCCTTCTCAGCTACCGTGGCCTTACGTTGTGATGGGGTAGATTGGTGGGTCTGTTGTGTTGTCTTATCTGATTCTACTAGTGCCTTCTGATCCTAACTTGGGCACTCCTTAATCTGATGCCCCATCTGACCGCATTTAAAGCAAGCCCCTGTCACTAGTCGACATGGCTAAGAACCATGAAATCTCCTACAATGCTCACACTGTTTTTGTGTGTCCTTTTTGTGAGCTAATAGTACTACCCACTGAGGATCGGGATTTATCATTTGCTATCTTTATGCCTGTAGCTTTCACCTTTTTAAAATGACCTGTCACCTAAAACTTCATCATCTAATCTTTTTCACCTAATCTTTTCCTTTGCCCTTAGACTGGGAATCGGTATGGTGAAATTCATAGTCCTTCTCACACAACTGAGGCTTATGGACTACTTCATCATAGGTGACAATATCCAGCAGATAAAGCTTTGATCTAATAGATGGCTTTAATCCCTCTATAAATCTATATACTTTGTGTTCCTCAGTACATGACACCTCCAGGTCAAACTTGCTCAAAGTAGTAAATTTAGACTCATATTGATCAACGGTCATATTCCCCTAAGTCAAATTAAGAAACTCGATCTTCAGCTTCTTCTGAGTAGTACGTGGGATATACTGCTTAGTAAATGCATCTAGGAATATATCCCATGTGACCTCTGGGTGTCGAGCCTCTAAAATGGTCTAAGTGGATTGCCACCAAAATTTTGCATCGTCGACTAACAAGTATGCAACCAAACCCACTTTTTCTCTCTCTGTACAAGTCATATATCAAATAATTTTGTGACCGCCTTCACCCAATTCTCTACGGCCAATGGATCTCTATCCGCCTTAAATTTAGGTGATCTAACTTCTTAAACTCTTTTATCAACCCAACACTACAATAACCAGTAGGATCTCGTCCCTCTAAGGTCGAACCGATGGGGAAAGTTCTGGCTATATCGGTGGGGGAACTTCTGACTGTACCGGTGGGGGCTGCACTAGAGGAACATGAGGTGTAGATGGAGTAGGTGCGAGAGGAGTGGGAGGCACTGTAAGTGTGGTAAGTGGTGCACTCATGGCCACGTTTGGAAAATTCGCCATAAATTGCGTGAACAAGGTAGTCATAGTCCCAATACACTACTCTAATCTTGACAACCGGGTGTTCGGGCCACCCGGTGGAGATGGAGGAGGAGACTGCACTGGGGGCGGCTCTACTCTGCCTCGTCCTTGTCCTTTATTAGTATCCCTTCTACGGTTACTCATCCTGCCAACCCCACAACAATTTACACCATTTTGTATAACCTTATCAGTTACACTACACACACACATATATATATATTCAGACAAGTATAGTACTCGGAGATGTAAACTATTTCTAACCTAATGACATCGACAAACATCAGACTAACCTCGCTCTGATACTAATTCTATAACAACTGGTTTCTACATAAATATCAATTAACTTTTTCCTTTTTTCTTATAGTGATTAGGCTGTTTGTCGGTATCATTTTCTCTATCTCATATTGTATAACTACAACTCCAATAATTTCATTATGTCCCAATATCATTTTAAAATCCACAGTAATAAAATTTCATATCTACGAATAAACATATTCTTATATTCATAACATTTCACATATACAATTTCCCAGGTTCTATTCATTTATACATTACTAATCTTATTAATGTACATCCCCGTAATCATTTATAAAAAATGAGTACTGTATAAAATGTCTGGAATATATAATATAATACAATATACATTTAGTGGACGATATACGTGCCCCGAAGGAATACTGTAGACTCCAAACGTAGGCTCCTTTACTATCAGTGGAAGTTACTGCAAATAGTCTGGGTAGAAAAATAGAGGGTGAGTTTATGCTCAGTAAGGAAAAGAATATAAAAGATTGGTGCCATGCCACTATATGCAGTTTAAAAAAATCAATAATTAAAATCATTTTCATTAAATCAAACTCATGAAATCATATAAACATTAGCATATAAAACGCTTTCATCTTCTTTCGTTACTTTCAATCAAATCATATACTCTTTTGTAAATCACATCAGTCAAGTCAATCAATAGGTAAATCTCATATCAGTAAAGATGACAACTCTCTAAGAGATTCATGCATAAATCTAGTATCCCATTAGGGACCTCGTATAGGAATTAGGTGTACCCACAAGGGGTCAGGATCCATCCTTCAGCCGTTCCTACCTCGTAACAATGGCCATTGTCAATAAGCTATTGGGGACTTGATCAAGATCTCCTAGCCCTAATCATATAAGTCTCATATGCATGATCATCAAGGAGTGATCAATCTCGTAGAAATCATTTTTCATATATCAATAAACTCATAGTAAAATCAACTTCATAAAAACTATTTTAAATCGAGCTGTAGTCATGTAAACAAATCGACATTTTATTTACTGTAATTAAACCTCATAAAATATCTCATCGCTATTTCAATTATTCAAGCATTTGAATTATATAAAAATACTATTTATTTCATGCAATAATATTCGTTGTAAAATAATTAATTTAAAACAACACATATGTAATTTATATAGCTCAAAATATATTTTAATTCATAAATAGATACTTTAATATTTATTTATAAAACTAGGCATGGATGTGATTAAGGGTGGATTTTTCTAAAATTCTTGATAACACTTTGATTTGATTTCTATCCTAACGCCTTTCAAAGAAAATCACAGGTTCAGTAATTCAAATCACCCAATTCTCCTACATGCAAGCATAGCATTTCCTACACTACTTTTATATACTATTCCTTACCTCAATTCTCAGTCTGAATTGAAATCCAATGACACCACCGATCCACTTAATTTTCCAAATTATCAACTGCAAAATTAACATTAGACTAATTAATATTCAATGCTTATATTATTAATATTTCCTTTACTTTTGTAAGATCTGATTCTACATTACTGTAGAGTCTAATTTCATAAAAGTGATAATGGAAATTAAATAAATAGAGAGTATTGATTTCCATTTAGTTGAAAAGCTCCTTAACTTGAGATGAGAACGGAGCAAATTAAGTGAAATCCTCTACGGACGAGTAAGAGGGCAGCTCGCCAATGGGCGAGCAGGATGACAATCGTCAATGTTGATGGCGAGTTGAATAGTAGCAAGGGCGAATAGGTGAGTTCGCCATGCCTATTGAGTGAGTTTTATGATAGTAAGTGGGGCGAGCTGAGGTTTCAGATTGAATGGGCGAACTGGAACTGGAATCAGCACGTGAATATTGCAGCCAAAATTGACTTTGTAAGTTATACGGTTGAGACAATAAATGAAGCAAAGTTAAAGTCAATAAGGGAATTAACCTTATTGGTTGAGGAATTAAGCAAAGGCTGCAGCAGAAGAAAAAAGGTGTGTGGAAGGAAGACTTTCTCGCCCTTTGTAAGTGCAGATTTTCTTCATGCATTAAATGCATGATAGACGTGAGGAATGATGAAATAAACAGGATAAGAGGCAGGCGGCAGCTATTGATTGGCTGAGCATGGCTATATAAGCAGAGACAATTGAGGAAAAACGAGTTAGTCAATTTCAGCTTCTTCACGAAAACCATTTCTCTGCTTCTTCCATTCCTCTGCTATGGGTGATCTAATAGGCTTCACCCTTAAGCTGGCTAAACAAGCAAAACAGCTTGCAAACCTTTCCTTCTTAGTTGGTTAAGCTAAAAGAATAAGCAAAGGAGGCCAACGTGAGACAGAAAGCAGTCTGTTCTGGAAGTGCAGTTGATTGAGGTGAGTTTCATATTTCTTAGGTGTTCTTGATATTCAAGGGTAGACTTATATGTTTACAACATAGAACACAACCTTGTTTTAGTTAGATCCTTAGAGAACATGAAAACAAGGAAAATAATGAAATAAGTAACGACAATGGCGACTACAGTGATCGCCCATGTTGAAATCTAGTAATCGCCAATGAGGCGAGTAGATAATGAGGAACTCGCCAAGGTAAAGCATGTGTTCAAGGGGTGAGAACGCCCAATTCTAGTGAAATGAATTCATGGGCGAGCTCAAACGCAGAAGCGTTGGGCGAATAGGATTGTGGGCGAACTCCCACAATTAGGCCAATGAAGGTCTCGTGAGTTGCCTGGCGGGCGAGATGACACGTGGTAGCCATATGGTGAATGGCGAGCTCGTTTGGGTGAACTAGTGAAGCTCTATTTGGGCGAGTAGTGATTTGATTTATTTTCGCCCAAGTAATGGAAAATTATATATATTATATAAAGAAAATATTAACGGAATTTATATAATTTGCAGCCGATTGGGAATGGCTATGGGCGAACAGAGAGCGGGGCGAAGCAAGGCTTCGTTTCTAACAGGTAAGGGAAGTGTGGTGAAGTGATGCATGTTCTGTGGAGTAAATTTTATGAAAATATTAAGCTAAATGCTTTGTTTTCTGACATGCATTGTTTTTAATAAATTTCTTTGATTTTGGGCGGGCTACAAAGCTGTCCCTATGATATTTGGGCAAAATTGCATTGGCGGGCGAGCCAAACTTGCTATATTGTTTTAGATGGGCGAGTCCTTCTATGAAACTGGACGAGTGCCCTTGTTTTAAGGAGAAATATGGGTAAGCCAAAGTTGGGCGAACCCTTTTTCATTTTATTTGGGGCGGACGACCCCTAAGTTTAGGAAGTTGTTGGCAAGCCATTAAAGGCGAGCCGGTTTTACTTAATGTTTTATAAGAAAGAATTGGCGGACGACTATATGTTAACCTGTTTTGGAGTGACCATGGCAAAGAGATTTTCGGTGGTATTTTTCTTGAGGAAAATTAGCCATTTTAACATTTTAAAAATGTAAAATATAAATTCTTGGTATTGGCGGGCGAGCCAAATCGCTTATAAAAATGGGGTGGGCGACCCCTTTTGTTATGAAAGCTATGGGCGAGCTGACCCTGGCGAATAGGTTTATAGTACATTTTCTCAAAAGAAAAATGAGACGTTTTAAATATTTTCAAAATAGAAATTTGAGACCATTTGGTGAGTTGATTACTGGGCAAGCCACTGAGGGCGAGCCAGTGTGCTTTCGGATTTTAAAAGCAAGAGGGCGGGCGAACACAGGTTCTCCGCGTTGGGCGAACTGTCATGGGCGAGCCATATCGGGCGAGTCGACCATGGCGAACAGGTTTCGCTTTTCCAAATTTTCTTAACGAAAAATGAATTGTTTTCATTATGTTTTTGGGCGAGTTGACCAATGGGTGAGTTGACCATGGGCAAACTAGCCATGGCGAGTCAGTTTAACCCGTGTCTTTCTCACAAGGAATTCAGTGAGATTGCGGGCTGTGTTAAAACCTTTTTGGAAAGAAAACGATGACATTATGAAATGATTCCTTAAAGGTTTTTCATGTGATATAAATTGATTTTGAGACGTTAGGCCTTTAGTTCATGCATTACTGTTGCGTGACCCGCCTGGGGCGGTGGCTCGGTCGATGGACCAATGAGTGCACCTCAGGGCGTCACAGGGCTGATGGACCCGCCAAGTCATCAGCGGTCTCGAGGTCACTTGGCATGTGGACCCGAGGACCAACTATAGATTATGGCCATAGATCTGAGATAGCCGTGAGGGGCGATGGCCTACGGGTGCACCTCAATAGCGGCAGATTCCGTTCTCGCAAGGGGGAGGGGGAACGATGATAGCATGATTTACTTGTTGCCTAGTCTCAACTTATCTATTTCTATTTACTGTAAGGATTTGTTGAAATCCTATATATAATGTTTACTATGTATCCACTGTCTTTTCTACTGGGTTATTGTTAAGAAAAGAATAAATGAGTTGTGATATATAGTTTTGCTTATTTTAAAGCAGCATTTCCTTTACTGAGCGTATGAATCGCTCACCTCTTTGTTTTTAACTCCACAGATAAGAAGTACACGGAATTGAGAGAATTAGTTCTAAGATGGGTATAGCTATGCTTAAAGCATTGAGGCATGGCACGTTAAATGTGACAGGTACAGTCTCTTCTCTTTTACATTTCAGACATATGTATACAGTACTACCTTAATGAAATAAAGGTTAATTGGGGATGTCAGATGAAAGGAATAATGAAAAGAAATTTCATATTCCATAATTAATAGATAAATGTTTATCATTTATCACTGTTACTGTTAAATGTTAATCGCATCGCAAACAGCCCAACCAGTAAAGTTGTATGGGAATACGTGAAAAATGTGGTAACGGGATGTTACAGATTTAATGGTATCAGAGCTTCGGTTGGTCTGATGTCTGTTGATGTCTTTAGCATGGAAAGTGTTGAGAAAGGTTAACATCTCCTGTAGTACTGTATAGTCTGAATGTATAGAAGAGTCGAATGACTGTGAAATGAGTTAAGTGTTGGAATATGGTGAAAGTTGATTAATTATGGGTTACAAATAGAGATAGTAATCCGGAAATTTTGCATGAGATAGGCAATCTTATCATCATAATGCCGGGTTTATTTGATAAGGTACAATGAGGAACTCTGTGAGGGCCCCACCAGGACTTCTCTGTCCATATCGAACTAAGATCCTGAAATGATGATATTGAGATAAAAAGGGGTAATATTAGTATATAAGCTCTAAGATTGCCTGTTGGAATTATACTGATGAGAGAGAATTAAAGGGGAATTTATGAATATACCCCTATATTGACATGTTTTCTTTCGAAGTCATAAATGATTGAATGGATTTAAAATATAAATTGATGGTGAAATAATATGTGGTGGTATAAAGGATGATCTTTACTGCGGACCCCACTGATATATTGATAAGTAAGGCGACCCAAAGTATAAGCTATGAGAGGTCGCGAGATAGTCATCCATGTTGTGGATTTTGGGGTCTGAATTTAATGTGAATTGTGAGAGAAATGATGTAAACTGGTTATATATACTCCTTATGTTTTAGGAGAATGGATGTAACTTGACATTTGAGGAAGTCAAGTGTTTGAGTCTGTGGATGAGAAAGAAAACTTTGAAATGGGCGAACTCGAGCACGGTTGGAAGGACCGGGCATCGATGTGATCACCAAAAAGGACAGTATGGATGAGTAGAGATGTCACAGCAATCGTTGTCGATGGGCCCAAAAAGGGGATTGCCATGGCCGGTTGGGCTGGTCCGTTACGATATCCTTAGAACCGGGATTTTATGAGAATTATGAGAAATACACGATGGGTGAGAACTACATTGGGATAGCTCGCCAATGGACATGCAAATGTATGATCGCCAATAATGTGGGTGAGTTAGATGATGGCAAGGACTTAAATGAGTCCGCTAATATAACATGAATTACTAAAGTAGGCGAGAATCCTGATCGCCCAAAGAGTATGGTGAGTAATCTAATCAACAATATGATATGAGTCAAAGCAATGTGGCGAATAGAACAAAAGCTGTAATCGCCAAGAAGATGAAAGGTCTCGTAGTTGTCAAATTATAAAGTTGGCATCGAGATTTAGTTAACAAGCTTAGAGGTTGGTGAATTGAAATAGAAATTGTTTGTAAGCTCTTACCAGTGAATCAATAGAGCTTGAGAAATTACTCGAGAGATTTATAAGTAAGGAATTAAACTAGTTTGTTATAACTGGTGAAAACGAAAATTTTATCGTTTTGAAAACAATGGGATTAGTACTCTCTATAGTTGCTTCTAGGTTCTGGAACAAGTATGGTATTCTAAAATACCTATCATATTCTATCTGGTTCCCTAGCCGACTGTAGTATCCTTCCTATTTGTGTGCCTAGAGCCAACTAGGATGATTTTAAAAAAAGAATAAACATGTATATTGATATCAACAATATTATTGAATAAGGTATGGAGAGAACCTTATTGCTAAGTCAGTGACCATTGGTTTTTTAATTGATATATATATATATATATATATATATATATATATATTAGAGACGTGAGGTCTCAACTGATTAAGTGGACATTAAAATTGTCTGAATAAAAGATTTTACTACTTAAGTGAGGTTAAGGGTGCTTATTGGAGTATAAAATTATAAAATTGACCCAAATGTCATAGATGGGTTGTTGAGTAGTGTGTGGAATTCACTACCTTACTGATGTGATATATATACTTATGAGAAAGTGGAAGAGAATGGGTATGTATGAATATAGTATTTGAAATGGTTACGAGATAGTAACAGTAAAGTACTATATTAAGTGAGAAATTAATTGTATAAGTAAAGTGGTGATGAAATCTGAATGATAATAAATTTAAATTTCAGAAATTGATGTGAGGAAAAGTATATTCTCCAAGTAGTGACATTACATGTACTAGGAGAATAAGAGATAAAATGATAACTCGATATGAAAAGAAGTTATCGAGGAAAATGAGTACCTGAGACGTAATCGGTGGCTAATATTAAGGTCTGCAAAAGAAAAGCAGTCCTAGATTGATCATGAAACAATCACTGTGAGGTGGTGAAGAATCCGAAAGAACCATGATGTTATAGAAGTGATTATGGATTGAGTAATCAAATTATTTCACTTCTTCAACATCAGGTTTCAGGATGTAATAAGTGCCTTAGTCGATATACATTGGTGAAATAGAGAGGACGTATGTGAAATCCCAATGAGTGAGTATATGTGATAGAGATCCCTGAATTGACACATGCTTTAAGAAAATAGCAAGAGGCTTTGGGATTCCAAATTTTTACTGTTAGCACCGCCTCAGATTGATATAGATATCCGAGCGCATTGTGTGACGCTCTGGGATATATTGAGAGCGAGTGCGTGGTATTTCAGAGACTACTGGGACAATTACGTACGATTGATTAAAACTATCTAAAGGATAGACATCAGATTATTATCGACTAAGCACCGAGTGAGATGATAAGTGATAAATAGTATAGATGAGTTACTAACTCTCAAGGATGATAAAAGACTTGAGGGAGTGTAAATTGGTTTTGAGAGAAGACACCCGAGATTCTTCAGGACCTTGAGAAAATTCGGGATAGGCGACCCACGAGTGGGGTGAACGCTCAACACCGGATAACATGTTGTGAGATGTGGGCGAACTAGGTGACCGCCGGCTCACTTGAGCGAGTAATCCTAGAGTGCGAGAGAGCGCCAAAGGGAGGATTATTGATGGCCTGAAGAGACGGGCAGTACTCTTAGAGACAATGAGGAGTATAAAGAAATATTCGTGGTCTCATATTAAAGACGAGAATAAATAAGAGTTGAAAAAGTGATAAGGAAGAAAAATACCTATATTAGAGGTACTTCCTATACTCAGTGAAAAATTGAAAAGAGTAAAATGTTATCTGGATAGTTGTGGATATATTGAGTAAGTCTGCTCATTCCTTAACTATGGAATTTGTTGAGCTAATTAATGCCTTGGCCGGATTATTTGTCAGGGAAATGGTGAGGTTTACAGTATTCCAGCGAGCATTATTAGTGATAGGGAGTCCTGCTTCATATCTCAGTGTTGAGAGAGATTACGGGAAGCTATGGGATCCCGATTGAGTTTCGCACCGCAGTTTATCCGCAGACTGAGAGACAGTTCGAGCGTATGAGATGGACGGTCGAGGATATGGTGTGAGCGTGTGCGATTGATTTTATAGGCTCCTGGGATAATCCTCTACCCTGGCAGAATTTGTTGATAATAAGGGCCACAAGAGAGTATAGGCATAACATTTGAAAGAAATTATTTAGCAGACAATATAAACCACGATAGCATGTGAAATGGGAGACCGAAAATTATTTTTGACTTGGTCGAACAGACTTCTTGAGATATACAAGAGGTTATGTATATTAAGGTCTCACCATTGGGATGCATAGTGAGAGGGAAATTGAGTTCCCGATGCATTGGATCGTTGGAAATCTTAGATCATGTGAAAGATGTGCACTACCTCCCGTGTTGTTAGGAGTGCACAATGTGTTCTATAATGAGAAAGTACTATCCATATTCTTCTTACGTGATTCGAGATAAGTCCTAGAGATTAGACAGGACATGAATTACGTTGAGAAATTGGTACAAATTTTGGATAGGAAAGATAAATTGCAGTGATAAAGTGCTGTGATCTAAGATCATGTTATGGCTAAAGTGCTTTGATGGTATAATATTAAAAAATAAGGCTACTTGAAAATTTAAAAGCCTTATGCATAAGAAGTATCCAGAGTTTCTTCACTGACAGGTCTGGTTGAAATTTGGAGGACCAAATTTCTTAAGGTGGGGAGAAAATGTAAGATCTGATTCTACATTACTGTAGAGTCTAATTTCATAAAAGAGATAATGGAAATTAAATAAATAGAGAGTATTGATTTCCATTTAGTTGAAAAGCTCCTTAACTTGAGATGAGAATGGAGCAAATTAAGTGAAATCCTCTACGGACGAGTAAGAGGGCAGCTCGCCAATGGGCGAGCAGGATGACAATCGTCAATGTTGATGGCGAGTTGAATAGTAGCAAGGGCGAATAGGTGAGTTCACCATGCCTATTGAGTGAGTTTTATGATAGTAAGTGGGGCGAGCTGAGGTTTCAGATTGAATGGGCGAACTGGAACTGGAATCAGCACGTGAATATTGCAGCCAAAATTGACTTTGTAAGTTATACGGTTGAGGACAATAAATGAAGCAAAGTTAAAGTCAATAAGGGAATTAACCTTATTGGTTGAGGAATTAAGCAAAGGCTACAGCAGAAGAAAAAAGGTGTGTGGAAGGAAGACTTTCTCGCCCTTTGTAAGTGCAGATTTTCTTCATGCATTAAATGCATGATAGACGTGAGGAATGATGAAAGAAACAGGATAAGAGACAGGCGGCGGCTATTGATTGGCTGAGCATGGCTATATAAGCAGAGACAATTGAGGAAAAACGAGTTAGTCAATTTCAGCTTTTTCACGAAAACCATTTCTCTGCTTCTTCCATTCCTCTGCTATGGGTGATCTAATAGGCTTCACCCTTAAGCTGGCTAAACAAGCAAAACAGCTTGCAAACCTTTCCTTCTTAGTTGGTTGAGCTAAAAGAATAAGCAAAGGAGGCCAACGTGAGACAGAAAGCAGTCTGTTCTGGAAGTGCAGTTGATTGAGGTGAGTTTCATATTTCTTAGGTGTTCTTGATATTCAAGGGTAGACTTATATGTTTACAACATAGAACACAACCTTGTTTTAGTTAGATCCTTAGAGAACATGAAAACAAGGAAAATAATGAAATAAGTAACGACAATGGCGACTACAGTGATCGCCCATGTTGAAGTCTAGTAATCGCCAATGAGGCGAGTAGATAATGAGGAACTCGCCAAGGTAAAGCATGTGTTCAAGGGGTAAGAACGCCCAATTCTAGTGAAATGAATTCATGGGCAAGCTCAAACGCAGAAGCGTTGGGCGAATAGGATTGTGGGCGAACTCCCACAATTAGGCCAATGAAGGTCTCGTGAGTTGCCTGGCGGGCGAGATGACACGTGGTAGCCATATGGTGAATGGCGAGCTCGTTTGGGCGAACTAGTGAAGCTCTATTTGGGCGAGTAGTGATTTGATTTATTTTCGCCCAAGTAATGGAAAATTATATATATTATATAAAGAAAATATTAACGGAATTTATATAATTTACGGCCGATTGGGAATGGCTATGGGCGAACAGAGAGCGGGGCGAAGCAAGGCTTCGTTTCTAGCAGGTAAGGGAAGTGTGTGTGAAGTGATGCATGTCCTGTGGAGTAAATTTTATGAAAATATTAAGCTAAATGCTTTGTTTTCTGACATGCATTGTTTTTAATAAATTTCTTTGATTTTGGGCGGGCTACAAAGCCGTCCCTATGATATTTGGGCAAAATTGCATTGGCGGGCGAGCCAAACTTGCTATATTGTTTTAGACGGGCGAGTCCTTCTATGAAACTGGACGAGTGCCCTTGTTTTAAGGAGAAATATGGGTAAGCCAAAGTTGGGCGAACCCTTTTTCATTTTATTTGGGGCGGACGACCCCTAAGTTTAGGAAGTTGTTGGCAAGCCATTAAAGGCGAGTCGGTTTTACTTAATGTTTTATAAGAAAGAATTGGCGGACGATTATATGTTAACCTGTTTTGGAGTGACCATGGCGAAGAGATTTTCGGTGGTATTTTTCTTGAGGAAAATTAGCCATTTTAACATTTTAAAAATGGAAAATATAAATTCTTAGTATTGGCGGGCGAGCCAAATCGCTTATAAAAATGGGGCGGGCGACCCCTTTTGTTATGAAAGCTATGGGCGAGCTGACCTTGGCGAACAGGTTTAGAGTACATTTTCTCAAACGAAAAATGAGACGTTTTAAATATTTTCAAAATAGAAATTTGAGACCATTTGGTGAGTTGATTACTGGGCAAGCCACTGAGGGCGAGCCAGTGTGCTTTCGAATTTTAAAAGCAAGAGGGCGGGTGAACACAGGTTCTCCGCGTTGGGCGAACTGTGATGGGCGAGCCATATCGGGCGAGTCGACCATGGCGAACAGGTTTCGCTTTTCCAAATTTTCTTAACGAAAAATGAATTGTTTTCATTATGTTTTTGGGCGAGTTGACCAATGGGTGAGTTGACCATGGGCGAGTTGACCATGGGCAAACTAGCCATGGCGAGTCAGTTTAACCCGTGTCTTTCTCACAAGGAATTCAGTGAGATTGCGGGCTGTGTTAAAACCTTTTTGGAAAGAAAACGATGACATTATGAAATGATTCCTTAAAGGTTTTTCATGTGATATAAATTGATTTTGAGACGTTAGGCCTTTAGTTCATGCATTACTGTTGCGTGACCCGCCTGGGGCGGTGGCTCGATCGATGGACCAATGAGTGCACCTCAAGGCGTCACAGGGCTGATGGACCCGCCAAGTCATTAGCGGTCTCGAGGTCACTTGGCAAGTGGACCCGTGGACCAACTATAGATTATGGCCATAGATCTGAGATAGCCGTGAGGGGCGATGGCCTACGGGTGCACCTCAATAGCGGCAGATTCCGTTCTCGCAAGGGGGAGGGGGAACGATGATAGCATGATTTACTTGTTGCCTAGTCTCAACTTATCTATTTCTATTTACTGTAAGGATTTGTTGAAATCCTATATATAATGTTTACTATGTATCCACTGTCTTTTCTACTGGGTTATTGTTAAGAAAAGAATAAATGAGTTGTGATATATAGTTTTGCTTATTTTAAAGCAGCATTTCCTTTACTGAGCGTATGAATCGCTTACCTCTTTGTTTTTAACTCCACAGATAAGAAGTACACGGAATTGAGAGAATATAAGAGGTTATGTATATTAAGATCTCACCATTGGGATGCATAGTGAGAGGGAAATTGAGTTTCCGATGCATTGGATCGTTGGAAATCTTAGATCATGTGAAAGATATGCACTACCTCCCGTGTTGTTAGGAGTGCACAATGTGTTCTATAATGAGAAAGTACTATCCATATTCTTCTTACGTGATTCGAGATAAGTCCTAGAGATTAGACAGGACATGAATTACGTTGAGAAATTGGTACGAATTTTGGATAGGAAAGATAAATTGCAGTGATAAAGTGCTGTGATCTAAGATCATGTTATGGCTAAAGTGCTTTGATGGTATAATATTAAGAATAAGGCTACTTGAAAATTTAAAAGCCTTATGCATAAGAAGTATCCAGAGTTTCTTCACTGACAGGTCTGGTTGAAATTTGGAGGACCAAATTTCTTAAGGTGGGGAGAAAATGTAAGATCTGATTCTACATTACTGTAGAGTCTAATTTCATAAAAGAGATAATGGAAATTAAATAAATAGAGAGTATTGATTTCCATTTAGTTGAAAAGCTCCTTAACTTGAGATGAGAACGGAGCAAATTACGTGAAATCCTCTACGGACGAGTAAGAGGGCAGCTCGCCAATGGGCGAGCAGGATGACAATCGTCAATGTTGATGGCGAGTTGAATAGTAGCAAGGGCGAATAGGTGAGTTCGCCATGCCTATTGAGTGAGTTTTATGATAGTAAGTGGGGCGAAGTGAGGTTTCAGATTGAATGGGCGAACTGGAACTGGAATCAGCACGTGAATATTGCAGCCAAAATTGACTTTGTAAGTTATACGGTTGAGGACAATAAATGAAGCAAAGTTAAAGTCAATAAGGGAATTAACCTTATTGGTTGAGGAATTAAGCAAAGGCTGCAGCAGAAGAAAAAAGGTGTGTGGAAGGAAGACTTTCTCGCCGTTTGTAAGTGCAGATTTTCTTCATGCATTAAATGCATGATAGACGTGAGGAGTGATGAAAGAAACAGGATAAGAGACAGGCGGCGGCTATTGATTGGCTGAGCATGGCTATATAAGCAGAGACAATTGAGGAAAAACGAGTTAGTCAATTTCAGCTTTTTCACGAAAACCATTTCTCTGCTTCTTCCATTCCTCTGCTATGGGTGATCTAATAGGCTTCACCCTTAAGCTGGCTAAACAAGCAAAACAGCTTGCAAACCTTTCCTTCTTAGTTGGTTGAGCTAAAAGAATAAGCAAAGGAGGCCAACGTGAGACAGAAAGCAGTCTGTTCTGGAAGTGCAGTTGATTGAGGTGAGTTTCATATTTATTAGGTGTTCTTGATATTCAAGGGTAGACTTATATGTTTACAACATAGAACACAACCTTGTTTTAGTTAGATCCTTAGAGAACATGAAAACAAGGAAAATAATGAAATAAGTAATGACAATGGCGACTACAGTGATCGCCCATGTTGAAATCTAGTAATCGCCAATGAGGCGAGTAGACAATGAGGAACTCGCCAAGGTAAAGCATGTGTTCAAGGGGTAAGAACGCCCAATTCTAGTGAAATGAATTCATGGGCAAGCTCAAACGCAGAAGCGTTGGGCGAATAGGATTGTGGGCGAACTCCCACAATTAGGCCAATGAAGGTCTCGTGAGTTGCCTGGCGGGCGAGATGACACGTGGTAGCCATATGGTGAATGGCGAGCTCGTTTGGGCGAACTAGTGAAGCTCTATTTGGGCGAGTAGTGATTTGATTTATTTTCGCCCAAGTAATGGAAAATTATATATATTACATAAAGAAAATATTAACAGAATTTATATAATTTGCAGCCGATTGGGAATGGCTATGGGCGAACAGAGAGCGGGGCGAAGCAAGGCTTCGTTTCTAACAGGTAAGGGAAGTGTGTGTGAAGTGATGCATGTCCTGTGGAGTAAATTTTATGAAAATATTAAGCTAAATGCTTTGTTTTCTGACATGCATTGTTTTTAATAAATTTCTTTGATTTTGGGCGGGCTACAAAGCCGTCCCTATGATATTTGGGCAAAATTGCATTGGCGGGCGAGCCAAACTTGCTATATTGTTTTAGGCGGGCGAGTCCTTCTATGAAACTGGACGAGTGCCCTTGTTTTAAGGAGAAATATGGGTAAGCCAAAGTTGGGCGAACCCTTTTTCATTTTATTTGGGGCGGACAACCCCTAAGTTTAGGAAGTTGTTGGCAAGCCATTAAAGGCGAGCCGGTTTTACTTAATGTTTTATAAGAAAGAATTGGCGGACGACTATATGTTAACCTGTTTTGGAGTGACCATGGCGAAGAGATTTTCGGTGGTATTTTTCTTGAGGAAAATTAGCCATTTTAACATTTTAAAAATGGAAAATATAAATTCTTGGTATTGGCGGGCGAGCCAAATCGCTTATAAAAATGGGGCGGGTGACCCCTTTTGTTATGAAAGCTATGGGCGAGCTGACCTTGGCGAACAGGTTTAGAGTACATTTTCTCAAACGAAAAATGAGACGTTTTAAATATTTTCAAAATAGAAATTTGAGACCTTTTGGTAGTTGATTACTGGGCAAGCCACTGAGGGCGAGCCAGTGTGCTTTCAAATTTTAAAAGCAAGAGGGCGGGCGAACACAGGTTCTCCGCATTGGGCGAACTGTCATGGGCGAGCCATATCGGGCGAGTCGACCATGGCGAACAGGTTTCGCTTTTCCAAATTTTCTTAACGAAAAATGAATTGTTTTCATTATGTTTTTGGGCGAGTTGACCAATGGGTGAGTTGACCATGGGCAAACTAGCCATGGCGAGTCAGTTTAACCCGTGTCTTTCTCACAAGGAATTCAGTGAGATTGCGGGCTGTGTTAAAACCTTTTTGGAAAGAAAACGATGACATTATGAAATGATTCCTTAAAGGTTTTTCATGTGATATAAATTGATTTTGAGACGTTAGGCCTTTAGTTCATGCATTACTGTTGCGTGACCCGCCTGGGGCGATGGCTCGGTCGATGGACCAATGAGTGCACCTCAAGGCGTCACAGGGCTGATGGACCCGCCAAGTCATCAGCGGTCTCAAGGTCACTTGGCAAGTGGACCCGAGGACCAACTATAGATTATGGCCATAGATCTGAGATAGCCGTGAGGGGCGATGGCCTACGGGTGCACCTCAATAGCGGCAGATTCCGTTCTCGCAAGGGGGAGGGGGAACGATGATAGCATGATTTACTTGTTGCCTAGTCTCAACTTATCTATTTCTATTTACTGTAAGGATTTGTTGAAATCCTATATATAATGTTTACTATGTATCCACTGTCTTTTCTACTGGGTTATTGTTAAGAAAAGAATAAATGAGTTGTGATATATAGTTTTGCTTATTTTAAAGCAGCATTTCCTTTACTGAGCGTATGAATCGCTCACCTCTTTGTTTTCAACTCCACAGATAAGAAGTACACGGAATTGAGAGAATTAGCTCTCAGATGGGTATAGCTATGCTTAAAGCACTGAGGCATGGCACGTTAAATGTGACAGGTGCAGTCTCTTCTCTTTTACATTTCAGACATATGTATACAGTACTACCTTAATGAAATAAAGGTTAATTGGGGATGTCAGATGAAAGGAATAATGAAAAGAAATTTCATATTCCATAATTAATAGATAAATGTTTATCATTTATCACTGTTACTGGTAAATGTTAATGGCATCGCAGACAGCCCAACCGGTAAAGTTGTATGGGAATACGTGAAAAATGTGGTAACGGGATGTTACAACTTTTTCCTAACTCCCATTTTGAACTGTTTTGTTTAAATAAAATGATATGAAAACCCCATGAATTTCATTTGGCCAATTTGCCATATTTTCTTATTTTCACTTCCTTAATAATTCCATTTGCTTCATACTTTAATCTTACACCCTCATTATATGGAAATTTGGTCATTTTCATTTACCTTTAATTTGACCAAATTCTTCTACACTAATTATCTTCTTACTCCACCAATAATCTCTATTTATTCTTAATATTTATTCTTTCATTTTTAATCATTAAAATTATACTCCTATCACCATTCATTCCTCTTGACCAAATAATAACCCCAAACCTTAAATTTAATTTCTTTCATGAATTTTATGACCATGATTATATTTATTATCTTCCCATGTTATCATTTTCTATTAACCCTATTTTAAAATCACTAAATTTCCATTATCATAACTATGGCTAAATGTCCTCGAAATTTTATGATTATCACCATTCATTCCTCTTGACCAAATAATAACCCCAAACCTTAAATTTAATTTCTTTCATGAATTTTATGACCATGATTATATTTATTATCTTCCCATGTTATCATTTTCTATTAACCCTATTTTAAAATCACTAAATTTCCATTATCATAACTATGGCTAAATGTCCTCGAAATTTTATGATTACCATTTTTTCCAATTTTGATTGCATGATTGATCCTTAAGAATCTTCTTACATTAATTTCATCACCATCAATTACTAAAATCATTCTATCATCTTCACACTTTATCATGGCCAAATGACCCCTAAATAATTAACTACATTTATCATTTCACTTATTTATAAATTCATCTTACATTTACTACACTAGCAGCCCTTGTTTTTGATCATTTTAAGCATTAAAAATCAGCACTATCCCTCAATTTTCCGTACAGTTGGCTGTACTATATGGTTTTAATTTGGGTTTTATGTTAATTTTATTTATTGGTTATATTTTAATATCATGATCAGCCTCTATTCATTGCTTTTCCACTCCACAAATCACCATAGGCTGGCTGTAACATGTTATTCCAATTCACGCCATCTTCATCTTTCTTCCACTATGGCCGAATGGCGTCTGTAGCAATAAATTCATTATTTCATTTTAGTCAGTAAACCTAAGTACATGTGTTGCCTTCTTACTCATATTTTTCCACCATTTAGGCATCAAAAGTCAGCATCATTATCTCCATTTTCCTCTACAACCGACTGTCCTATGTTGACTAAATTCATGTTTGTATTAATTAAGTTTAATAGGTATTTTACTTTATTTTTTTTCACTACCAGCCACCATTGTTGACAAACCCCCCCCCCCCCCCCCTCCCCTCTTCCCCCTTTCATGCCACATGCACACAGAACCCTTAGTTTCTGTTCTTCACGTCACAACATCAGAAATTCAGCCCCCATTCATCACCTTTCACGCCACTTTTCCCATTTCCTTACCATAGCCGGTTGCACCAAATTACACAACTCATGTTTGTGTTAAATGAATCCTATAAATATACTTATTTCATGGCCTGTTTTCCTTCTCTATAGTCACGCCATTTAGCACCAAAATGCAGAAAGATCATAATTTTTTTTTAAATTTAAACTTGTGACTACAATTAATTCATGGCCAGCCTCACATCCTTATCATCAAGTCAAACCCTATTTTTTTCTGCATTCTCGCCAACAACAGCCACGTTTAACTCCTCAAATCCACCATAACAGACCACTAATTTTGGTTTATACATGTTTATTCTTTAAATCATGATCATATGCATCATCCATTCATCAAACACAAGCATAATTATAAGACACAAGTGTAGAAACCATGGCTGTTTTGTTACCTGTACAGGTACGTCAGTGGCAGCAACAGAGTAGATGATTTTGGCTGATTTAAGTTGGGCTTTTTAGGTGATTTAGAAGCTCATATGGTAAGGAATATTTTTCATGAAGGAGCCTAGGTGATTTGGTAAGAGGAAGGTGGTGTTTCACTAGGCCAAAAGCATGGAAACCTTTGGAATTGGGAGAGAAAAATGTGAGCAGAAAAATGCAGCAGAAATGAGGCGGCAAGAAGGCTGGAAATGATGGTGATTTGGTTGCATTTTATTGGTGAATTATTGTATTTTTAATTCTAAAAATTAGCCGTGGTTTCAAAAAGTTTAAAATGCCCTCTTAAAGTTTACTTATTTACCAACAAATGCCACTGCACAGTAAAATGATGCTCCATGTTGGAATTAATTTAAATTTTCATTTATTTTATTTATTTTTCCAAGTCAATTTGGGTCAAAGGTTGACTATTTTTACTAGCCCTTGAGGAAAGACTAATTTACCCTTACACTTTTCTATTATTTCCATTTTTATCCTATTAATATTTTATTATTTTTATTTTCAAATTTAATATTTTAATTTTGTTATTTTTCCTATACTTAAGTCAAATATGGTCAAACGTTGACTTTCAAGGTGTCACAATCTGTTATATACAGTAATCATCACCTTTATCAAATATCACACATATTCAGTGGCTGGTTGGGCTGTTTGTGTTGCCTTAACACTATTCATTTAAATAGTGACATTTTACATATTATTTGATTCACATAAATAATTATTGTTTACAACAGTATAAATCAATTCACTTCCCGTGAAATTAAGCTTACAACAAGTAGTATTGTATAAAACTGTCTGAACATACAAATGTAAATACAGTGCCTCCAGAATCCACTATAAAGTACTTCGGGATAACCAAAACACAGCTGAAACCCTCAAATGGTAAATTACGCAGTCATTGAAAATAATCTGTGGATGGTGAGAATAAAGGAGTGAGCAAACCACAGCTCAGTAAAGGAATTGTGTGTAGAAGTTGACATTATGAAATCAATAGGTGTACTAGGGACCGTAAAGGAAGGATACTATAGTCGGCTAAGGATCTGGATGGAGTATGGAAGGTATTTTAGAATACCTATCTTGTCCCGGAACCTAGAAGCGACTATAGAGAGTAGAAATTAAATTTGATATAAAACTCATTTAATAGTTCTCCATATATAAATAATTTTCATAAAAATGGTATAATAAACCATTAAATAAATCATTAAGGGAATAATTTAATTTCCATATTAAGATATCACTTTCGCAATAAAATAAACCATAGTGATAAGTACTGTAAATAGTTTAGCATGATAAACAGTTTAGTGATATCAACATTTTAGTAAATAGTACGAAAACCTGTTAGGTAAACCGTACTAATTAATTAAATAAATAATCACATAATGGTTTATAAAACCAATTAAACAAAATACTTTAATTAGTATCTTACCAATCACTTTATACATGTTTCACACCTTGTTGATAAACCCTGTAAATAATAACAATTCAGTATGGTAAACACTTCTCTTTAGTAACTGTATTCCATAACAGTTCAGTGAAAACCATAGTATTAAATCAGTAACATGTGAATGGAGATCAGGCAACACTCTTAATATATTATGCTATAATCCTCGTAGGGAACAATATCAATATCATCATAAGACCTATGGCCATAGTCTATATTTGTCCTCAGTCGTACACTGATCAGGTGTCAACAGGAATGCTGAAGATAGGATCAGTATCAACAGCTTCACACAGCATGTACATATCACATATCACATATTAGCATGATACGGGGCCTATCAATCTCAAAGCAGTTTATACGAAATCTCATCACCTTTATAGAATTTAATCAAATAAATAATGTCTTTCAGAAAATCCATAAAGGTATTAAATCACACTGTGTACACTATTATGAAAACAATGTTATAAAATATTCACACTATAGTAGTAATTTCCATAAATATTTGACTTCACCGTAAAACACTTATACACATTTCATTACTTTCATTTTAGTGAAATTCGATTTTCAATATTACTGAAATATCATTTTCAATAATTTTACACTTTATGGAAAATAGTAATATTTATTTTTCAAAGCTAATAATAGTTCCATAAACACACTGTTTCACTATGGAATTCATTTAGAAACATTTCAGTCTCAAAACAATATTCACATAGTAATATCACCTTTATGGAAAGCAATAAAATTGGTAAAATCTTCAATCAGTCCATAAAAGTTAAATTTATAATACAGTAAATATTATAATGAAAATAATTTATAAAATATTCACTTTTTAACACTTCACCTTATAAACCACTCATTACACTGTAAAACACTTAGGAGAAATTTTCAGTGGTTTTACTTTCATTAAATTTGATGACACGAATATTTAAATAATTATTTTCAATAAATTCAAATTTTATGAAAAATATTAAATATCTCAATTCCAAGGCTAGAGAATCATCCAAATATGCACTAAAATATTTCATGACATTTTTAGAAAATTTTCTAAGAAATTTCAGCAGCATAATGGCTGCGAATACCTTAGCCTTCCTACAATTCAAACATAGTATAATTCCAGCCATAAGCCACATATTTTACATTTACCAAGGCAATTCATTTTCAAAAATTCTCATAAAATTATTTGCATTGGAATCATGCATTTGAAATATCCTTACAATCCACATACGCATCCCTTACCTGTCTCATGATATCGGACATCTCGAAAACACCACTCGTAATTTGATACTCCTAGGCTGCAGATAAATTCACCAAAAATATTAACTCACTTAATACTTATTTTTAATATACTTTTCATGTCTAATTGCAGCCACATTATACACTGCAATTATTTTTGTAGTATATTTTCTACCGATAATAAGGCTTAACTTCTTCGTTTTAAGTCGAAATTTAAATTCGATTTCACCGGTGAACTCTATGTAATTTCTACAGTTTAATGGCACCCTAAATGTGAAATCCCCAATTTTCTGTAATTTTCCCATACTTGTACAGTTTTCCAACATGGATTAATGGAATAAATGGGAATTTCTGAAATTATAAATGATGTGTGGGATATAAGAGGAATTAAGGCAATTGATGGTCAAACAATCAAAGGTCAAAGAGTCAAAGGAGGTGGTCAATGGCTGAGATGATGAGCATGCATTAATGGGCATTAAATGAACTAACATGACTCATCATCATCATCTCTTGCACCCCACGACACCAGCCCATCTTCTTCTCCCTCTCGTTGCTTCCATATTTTTCCTCTAAGTGTTCAAATTCTCACCTTGACAAACCACCATTTCAGGCCATCGATTCGTTAAGCTTCTCTAAAGAAAAACGATCCTTATCGATAGCTTAACCTATGCCTATAATATGAGAGAGTGAATCCAAGTGAATAAGGAGATCTAGAAATCCAAAGAATTGGTGAATTGCAAAGGTAAGGGAGTTAGATGGTTTTATGTTGATATTTTGATGGTTTGGGATTGTATAAAGTTGATATAGTAGGTTTATTGAGGTTTAAATTGTCATGATGTTTACAGCTTGAAGAAGTGAAAAAGGACAAGTGTAGATTGGCTACCAAGCTTGTGGATTTATCTCAATTGAGGTAAGGAATTTATGTAACGGACGTAGGGTGACTATGTCTGCATGTTTTAGTATGTTTTGATGTGATTTGGAGAGAAGTACCAGCTGTTTCTTTGCAGGAAAATGACATTTTCGGACTTGTTTCCTAGTACCAATTAGGTTAGGAGCAGCCGACTGCCTTAAGTAGCAGCCGACTGCCTTGAGACATCAAAAACGCCGTTTTTCGAAAACCGACTCAAACCAGTCGACTGCCAAGGGAGCCAGTCGACTGCTATTTTCCAGAAACCATTCTGTTTCAGACCAGTCGACTGCCAGGGGGAGCCAGTCGACTGCTATTTGTCCAGAAGCATCCTGTTTCAAAACCAGCCGATTGCCAAGGGGGCCAGTCGACTGCTAATTCTCAGGAAACATTCTGTTTCAAAACCAGTCGACTGCCATTCGGGGCCAGTCGACTGCCCTATTTGTATTTTGAAAAATATAATAATTGAATTTCAAAAAGGGAAAGAAATTCAATAAGGCAAAACATGGGGTAGCAGTCGACTGCCATATATGACCAGTCGACTGCCTATTTGAAAGAAAGGTTTTGAGAACCTGTTTTAAGAAAGGATATTCATACTTGTTTAAAACCTATATGAACAAGGTTTTGGAGACTATAAATCTCTTAAAAGAGCATGCATATTATTTGTTACTTGTATTTGACTGAGGAGCTCTAGTCCAGCCCTCAGACCCACAGTACGGCACCTGACTAGTGAAACTGTGGGCTATAGACAATGGCCATGAGTCTTTTATTTGATTCGGCTTTGGGGAGGATCCCTGGCCCATACGTGGGTACGCCATTTATTTGATATCTCTCAAGATTATCCCTTATGGGATATATTTGCAGTATCCTCATGAGATCCTCATATTGGATTATCCCTTATGGGATATATTTGCTGTATCCATTATCTCTATGGATTATCCCTTACGGGATATATTTACAGTATCCATGATGAGAAATTACTTGGTGTATGAATCTATTGGATATAAATTGTCTCCCATCTATTTGAAAATATTTGTATTTACCTACTTGATTTCACGTGATTTGAGATCCGTGGAAATATTTGAAAGCATGATTTACTTGTATTTGATATTTGCGAAAGAAATATAAGAACTATGCTTTATAATGATTTTACATGACATTATAGAGCCAAGCAGGAAAACTGCATATAGTGATATAGTACGCTCTTTTACATAAGTTTCTTACTGAGCGTAAACTCACTCTTTTACAATTATTTTTCATACAGATTACTTGAAGTAATTCCGCTCCGGATAGAGGAGCATCTTTTGGGATTTTTGAGATACCTTCGAGGCACGCTTCCTATTTATCCTTTGAAGGTATATTTAGTCGGCCGTTACTTCGGTTAATGTACAGTACAATACAAATACTACAGTTTTGTATATGTTGGGGATTAGGGTGTATGAATATTTGAGATCCTGATGTATATGGCACATGTTTATAAATGAAAATTTTTATGCATGTGAAAATGAATATTATACTCTGATAGAAATGCCTAAAGCATAAGAGTAAGGGAGATTGACATCGGATAAACTAGTCGATTTATTTGTTATTTGAGATAAAAGTTAGTTGTTATTTGGTTAGTGACGAGGATGTCACAGATTGGTATCAGAGCAGATTCGACTGAAGTTTATCGATGTCAATAAGCTAGAATTAGAGTAATTCCCCAATGTACTGTACTAGCTTACTTGATTTTAAGTAGTATAACGGTTTAAAGTTATACTAAATTATGTTATCTGATTATGATCTTAACAGAATGAGTACTCGAAGGAGGGGTACTAGACGAGGACGAGGACGAGGACGGGGTCGTGATGAACCGCCCCAAACACAGTCTTCTCCTCCATCTCCACCGCATAGCCCGAATACGAGGCTAGCTAAAATGGAGAAACATATGAAAAACATGTCCGCAATGTTCACCCAGTTTATGGCTAAATTTTCGGACGTGGCCGCTAGTGCACCGGCAGTTACCCCTACAGTACCTCTTACTTCTGTGGTACAACCCCCACCAGTTCCAGCTAATGAGAGGCGAGATCCTACAGCTTACTGCAGTGTGGCATTAATAAAAGAGTTTAAGAAGCTGGATCCACCAAAGTTCAAAAGGGATAGTGATCCAGTAGCCGCGGAGAACTGGATGAAAGCAGTCACTAAGTCATTCAGATACATGGCTTGTACTGAGAAAGAGAAGGTGGGATTAGCTGCCTATTTGCTAGTGGATGAGGCTGAGCCATGGTGGCAGGCTACTCAGACAGTATTAGAAGCTAAGCATCCAGAGGTAACGTGGGATAGATTCGTGGAAGCTTTTAATGAACAATATGTCCCACGTACTGCTCAGAGGAGATTACAAGTAGAGTTTTTGAACTTAACTCAGGGAAGTATGACGGTTAGCCAATATGAGTCGAAGTTCATTACACTGAGCAGATTTGATCATGAAGTACTGAGAAGAGAGGATCATAAGACCTAAAAATTCATGGAGGGATTGAGACCTTCCATTAGGTCTAAGCTATATCCATTGGATATCACTACCTATGGAGAGGCAGTCCGTAAGGCTCAACTATGTGAGCAGGACTATGAGTTTCATCAGGCAGACTTTCGAGCAAGGAATAAGGGTAAAGAACCTATGAAGCGGAAGTCAGATGAGAAGGCCTCGAGAGATAGATATCCATCTAGGAGGAATAGGCCTTATGATAAAGCCTCGACAGGTAATCAAGTCCATTATACGAAAATAAAGTGTCTTAATTGAATAATTATATGGAATTATGTTAAATAGGAGTTATGATGATTATGATACAAGAATTCCTAGATCCACCGGGATCAAAATAGGTGATGAAAGATCACAACATCCAGTTGGTAGTACCGCTAGCTCACCGAGGAGTACGATGCCGAGGTGTGTGCAATGCGAGAAATTTCATGGAGCACAACCTTGCCGGTTGGCGAGTGGGGCGTGCTATTGGTGTGGTGAACAGGGACATAGAATTAAAGATTGTCCCAAGATAAATCAGAGGGCACCTGAAGAGTCAGAAAAGACCCCTCAACCACAATCTAAGACCACACAACCCCAGCGTAAGGCCACAGCGGCAGAGAAAGGAAAGGCACCAGTGACTCAGGGAAGGGTATTTGCCATCGATAAAGAGCCCGCTGATGCTTCATCAAAGATGATTCAGGGTAAGATTTACCTTAATGATACATATGTCCTTGCTTTATTTGATCCAGGCTCTACGCACTCTTTTATTTCCCCTATGGCTACTAGGAAATTAAATGTTGAGCCTGAGCAGTTAGGAGGATTGCTACAGATAATTACTCCATTTAGGGAATCCCAAATGACGGACATAGTGTATCGTAATTGTAAGCTACAGGTAGGAGAAAGAGAGCTGACCTAATCCTATTAAATATGTCTGGATTTGATGTTATATTAGGAATGGATTGGTTAGCTGAAAATCATGTGATGATAGATTGTCATGCTAAGAGTGTGATTTTCTCCTCTCCCGTTAGCTATGTTGTAAATTTTGCAAATATGTAATGCAAAAGCATAATTACTTGTTTGGTTTAATTGAGATTTAATTGATAGAACATATTTGTGATGTGAAGGGTTTGTAGCACACGTGGTAGACGTAGATCAGAAACGTCCCACACTTCACGAAATTCCAGTAGTTAAGGAATTTTTCGAGGTATTTCCGGATAATCTTCCAGGACTTCCTCCGGATAGGGAAGTAGAGTTCACTATCGAATTGGTGCCGGGGACTGAGCCTATATCAAAAGCTCCCTACCGGATGGCTTTGGTAGAATTGGAAGAACTTAAGAAGCGGCTTCAAGAGTTGCTAGACAAAGGATTCATATGACCCAGTGTATCCCCTTAGGGTGCTCCTGTGCTTTTTGTCAAGAAGAAGGACGGTAGTATGAGGTTGTGCATCGACTACCGGTGGTTGAATAAAGTGACAATCAAGAATAAGTATCCTCTTCCCAGGATAGATGACCTCTTTGATCAGCTAAAGGGTGCACAAGTCTTCTCCAAGATAGACTTGAGATCGGGATATCATCAGTTGAAGATCCGAGATGAAGATATCCCTAAGACTGCATTCAGGACACGGTATGGCCATTATGAATTCTTGGTGATGCCGTTTGGGTTAACCAATGCACCCGCAGCATTCATGAACTTGATGAATGATGTGTTTAAGCAATACTTGGACCAGTTTGTCATTGTCTTTATCGATGACATCTTGGTGTACTCGAGGTCATGGGAAGAACATGAGCAGCATTTGAGGATTGTTTTGGAAACCCTCAGAGATAGAGGATTGTATGCCAAGCTAAATAAGTGTGAATTCTGGTTAAACCAAATCTCCTTTTTAGGTCATGTGATCAGTAAAGATGGAGTTTCAGTTGATCCATCAAAGATTGAAGCGGTGGTCCAATGGGAAAGACCGAAGACGGTAACGGAGATTAGGAGTTTCTTGGGTTTAGCTGGCTACTATAAAAGATTTGTAGAGGGTTTCTCGAAGCTAGCTGCTCCATTAACGAGACTGACGCGCAAAGAGGTGAAGTATGAATGGAATGAAGCTTATGAGCAAAGTTTCCAGGAGTTGAAGCGCAGGTTAACGACTCCACCTATCCTCACCATTCCTAGTGGTTCAGGAGGATTTGCAATATATAGTGATGCCTCAGGGCAAGGTTTGGGATGTGTGTTAATGCAACACGGTAAGGTAGTGGCATATGGTTCTAGACAGTTAAAAGACCATGAGAAGAACTACCCGACTCATGACTTGGAGTTAGCTGCAGTAGTATTTGCCCTGAAAATATGGAGACATTACTTGTATGGTGAGAAATTTCAGATTTTTACGGATCATAAAAGTCTGAAATACTTATTCTCCCAGAAAGAATTGAACATGAGGCAAAGAAGGTGGCTAGAGCTTTTGAAGGATTATGATTGTGAGATCATGTACCACCCGGGGAAGGCCAATGTGGTGGCGGATGCTCTGAGCTGGAAGCATGTAAGTATGATAGCATATATGATGATAAAAGAACACGAACTGATTGAGCAGTTTGCAAGCCTCAGTTTAGGTGTTACACCTCTTGAGCAATTTGGTATGATGGCTAGTTTGAGAATTGAGCCAGAATTGATGGACAGAATTCGGGCTGTTCAGAGAGAGGATGTCCAGTGTATGGAGGCTATAGAGAAAATTCAATCGGGTATGACCTCAGAATTCCATATGGGTAAGGATGAAATTTTAAGGTTTAATAACCGTATTTGTGTTCCCGAGGATAATGAATTGAGGAAGCTAATTTTTACGGAAGCACATTCCACCAAGTACACGTTACATCCAGGAACTACGAGATGTATCACAATCTTCGCAAGGTATATTGGTGGAAGGGCATGAAGAGAGATATAGCAGATTTTGTAGCAAAATGTCTCACATGTCAACAAGTTAAGGTAAAGCACCAAAAGCCAGCGGGATTACTGGACCCTCTGCCTATACCTATGTGGAAATGGGAACACATTACGATGGACTTTATTATGGGATTGCCCAGAACCAAGAGGAATCATGATGGTATTTGGGTGATAGTGGATAGATTGACAAAGTCAGCTCACTTCCTACCTATGAAGTCTACAGATACACTTAGCGCTTTGGCAGACTTATACGTGAGAGAAGTCGTTAGATTACACGGTGTTTCAGTGAGCATCACATTGGATAGAGATTCCAGGTTTACTTCTCACTTTTGGGAACATTTTCAGGAAGCCATGGGATCTCAGCTGAATTTTAGCACAGCTTTTCATCCGCAGACTGATGGGCAGTCCGAGCGCACTATTCAGACGCTCGAGGATATGTTGAGAGCTTGTGCTTTGGATTTTAAAGGCTCATGGGACGACCATCTGCCATTGGCTGAGTTTGCTTATAATAATAGCTATCATGCAAGCATCGGGATGGCACCATACGAGGCTTTGTATGGAAGACGGTGTCGATCACCGATTGGGTGGGAAGAAGTGGGCGAGCGCAAGTTATTGACTCCAGAATTAGTCGAGCAAGCATCTGAGAATGTTAAACTGATTTGTCGAAGACTTAAGACAGCTCAGAATCGACAAACGAGCTATGCAGATGTTCGACGGAGGCCACTTGAATTTTTGGTTGGAGACTATGTGTTTTTGAAAGTCTCTCCATCCAAAGGGATTATGAGATTTGGCCGACGAGGTAAATTAAGTCCTCGTTATATCGGACCATTTAAGATCCTAGATCGTGTTGGAGATGTGGCCTATACGTTGGCACTACCTCCGGAGTTATCGGGAGTGCATAATGTCTTTCATGTATCAATGCTTCGGAAGTATAATCCAGATCCATCTCATGTCATTGAATATGAAACCTTGGAGATTCAAGAAGACATGAGTTATGTGAAGAAACCGATTCGGATTTTGGATAGGAAAGATAAGGTGTTGAGATCAAAGACGATCCCTTTAGTGAAAGTTCTTTGGCAACACCATACTACAGAAAAAGCTACTTGGGAACTAGAGAACTTGATGAGAAAGAAATATCCGGAATTATTTAAGACATAACCTTACTTGAATTTGGAAGACCAAATTCTCTAAGGTAGGGAGAATGTGAAATCCCCAATTTTCTGTAATTTTCCCATACTTGTACAGTTTTCCAACATGGATTAATGGAATAAATGGGAATTTCTGAAATTATAAATGATGTGTGGGATATAAGAGGAATTAAGGCAATTGATGGTCAAATAATCAAAGGTCAAAGAGTCAAAGGAGGTGGTCAATGGCTGAGATGATGAGCATGCATTAATGGGCATTAAATGAACTAACATGACTCATCATCATCATCTCTTGCACCCCACGACACCAGCTCATCTTCTTCTCCCTCTCGTTGCTTCCATATTTTTCCTCTAAGTGTTCAAATTCTCACCTTGACAAACCACCATTTCAGGCCATCGATTCGTTAAGCTTCTCTAAAGAAAAACGATCCTTATCGATAGCTTAACCTATGCCTGTAATATGAGAGAGTGAATCCAAGTGAATAAGGAGATCTAGAAATCCAAAGAATTGGTGAATTGCAAAGGTAAGGGAGTTAGATGGTTTTATGTCAATTTTGATGGTTTGGGATTGTATAAAGTTGATATAGTAGGTTTATTGAGGCTTAAATTGTCATGATGTTTACAGCTTGAAGAAGTGAAAAAGGACAAGTGTAGATTGGCTACCAAGCTTGTAGATTTATCTCAATTGAGGTAAGGAATTTATGTAATGAACGTAGGGTAACTATGTCCGCATGTTTTAGTATGTTTTGATGTGATTTGGAGAGAAGTACTAGCTGTTTCTTTGTAGGAAAATGACATTTTCGAACTTGTTTCCTAGTACCAATTAGGTTAGGAGCAGCCGACTGCCTTAAGTAGCAGCCGACTACCTTGAGACATCAAAAACGTCGTTTTTCGAAAACTGACTCAAACCAGTCGACTACCAAGGGAGCCAGTCGACTGCTATTTTCTAGAAACCATTCTGTTTCAGACCAGTCGACTGCCAGGGGGAGCCAGTCGACTGCTATTTGTCCAGAAGCATCCTGTTTCAAAACCAGCCGACTGCCAAAGGGGCCAATCGACTGCTAATTCTTGGGAAACATTCTGTTTCAAAACCAGTCGACTGCCCTATTTGTATTTTGAAAAATATAATAATTGAATTTCAAAAAGGGAAAGAAATTCAATAAGGCAAAACATGGGGTAGCAGTCGACTGCCTATTTGAAAGAAAGGTTTTGAGAACCTGTTTTAAGAAAGGATATTCATACTTGTTTAAAACCTATATGAACAAGGTTTTGGAGACTATAAATCTCTCAAAAGAGCATGCACATTATTTGTTACTTGTATTTGACTGAGGAGCTCTAGTCCAGCCCTCAGACCCGCAGTACGGCACCTGACTAGTGAAACTGTGGGCTATAGACAATGGCCATGAGTCTTTTATTTGATTCAGCTTTAGGGAGGATCCTTGGCCCATACGTGGGTACACCATTTATTTGATATCTCTCAGGATTATCCCTTATGGGATATATTTGCTGTATCCTAATGAGATCCTCATATTGGATTATCCCTTATGGGATATATTTGCTGTATCCATTATCTCTATGGATTATCCCTTATGGGATATATTTGTAGTATCCATGATGAGAAATTACTTGGTGCATGAATCTATTGGATATAAATTGTCTCTCATCTATTTGAAAATATTTGTATTTGCCTACTTGATTTCACGTGATTTGAGATCCGTGGAAATATTTGAAAGCATGATTTACTTGTATTTGATATTTGCGAAAGAAATATAAGCACTATGCTTTATAATGATTTTACATGACATTATAGAGCCAAGCAAGAAAACTGCATATAGTGATATAGTACGCTCTTTTACATAAGTTTCTTACTGAGCGTAAACTCACTCTTTTACAATTATTTTTCATACAGATTACTTGAAGTAATTCCGCTCCGGATAGAGGAGCATCTTTTGGGATTTTTGAGATACCTTCGAGGCACGCTTCCTATTTATCCTTTGAAGGTATATTTAGTCGGCCTTTACTTCGGTTAATGTACAATACAATACAAATACTACAGTTTTGTATATGTTGGGGATTAGGGTGTATGAATATTTGAGATCCTGATGTATATGACACATGTTTATAAATGAAAATTTTTATGCATGTGAAAATGAATATTATACTCTGATAGAAATGCCTAAAGCATAAGAGTAAGGGAGATTGACATCGGATAAACTAGTCGATTTATTTGTTATTTGAGATAAAAGTTAGTTGTTATTTGGTTAGTGACAAAGATGTCACACTAAAATCGTCAAATTCAGCCATGAACATAGGTCCCCTTGAGTTGACCGAATGCTTTATCTAGCCAATTCCATGGAAATTCAACAATCTAAGCTTACATGCTTGTTTATCCATGCTCACTAAGCAATTTGGCACCATTTCCATGCATGAAACACTAAGTTTTCCTTAGGTTCTCATCATGAATGAAACCCCCATTCATGGCACATTTTCATTTTGTTCAATCAAAACTAATGCTACCAACATGTTTAGCAAGCTTAATTGAATCTTCCTACACCATTGAAATTAAATGAAACACCATGGATGAAAAGAAGCTTACCTTGACTGAAACTTCAAGCTCTCTTTTCTCCTTATTTTCTCACTTATTCAATAAGCTATGGGTATGGGTAGATAGATCTTGAAGAGAGGAAGAGGTTTGTAGAAGAGATTTTTGTGAGATAAGGTGTGTAAGTAAAGTTGCTTTCTTTTCTTTTCTTTTCTTTTTTCTTTCTCCCATGGAGGATGTGAGAGGTGAGGAAGATGATTGAATAGTACCAGCAGCTGATGGGGGGAAATATAAAGAGAATTCTAGAAGGAGGCAAAATTATGAAAACGCCCTTGGTTATGAAAATTTCAACAATTTTGCCCTTAAGCTTCCATAATCGTAAAAACTAGGTAATTGCACTCCAAAATTTTGGATTTCATCACCAAATAATCTTATTAGATGTATTTTGACAAATAATGGTGGTTTCGTTAACGCGCGGTACACCAAATGCGTGAAATTATGAAATTACCCCTAACAGACAACTAGTGAAATTTTTCGATTTAACCATCGATTCCATAAATCCATTGACACTATCTTAGACTCTTGTTCACATAAAATATTATAGTATTTTTACTTCATCTTATTTCATTTTAGTTTAGGCACAATTTACGAAAATATCCTCGAGACATAACCGTCATTTTCTAATTTGTTCGTCATACTTCCCAAAATAATGAAAATAAGGTATTTTGGTCTCACAATTTCCACAATATCATTATTACACCTTCGGTACACTGTTTCCTCAATCATAATTACATTTAGGCATTGTAAACAAAGTGGGGCCCACATCACTATTTATTTATAATTTACAAAATTTACCCAAGAATAAATTAATAAATAAATATTTATACATGTAAAGTACAATATAATCAGTTCTCACACAAGGTGGTTTGACCAAGTTTGGGTAATGAAATTACTAAACTACCCCTAAACGAATGATTTTCGTTTTGTTCGCGTTGTTTTTAACATTTTCGCGTAATTCGATTCACAGGCTGGATCCATGTGAAACTTCTTTACGCAAAGCTTCTCCTATAACAGTCAGTGGGTTCAAATTCAATTTGGTTTATGTAACAGTCTGAATATACAGAAAAACACTTATTTTTACATAAAATTGACGATTCGGCCGTCCACAGTGCCTTAATTACTTACACAGTAACCGTGGTAAACAGTAAATTTCATTTACTTTATAAATGCAGAATATGAATGTTACATTTTTCCATTTTATATTTACATCCCCTGTAATCTACTTGTAAATTAAGTAGTACTATATAAAATTTTTGAATATATAAAAGAAAATAATCTACCTCCAAGATTGGAATTCTACTGACTCGGGTAACCGAAATCGCAGCCGACAACTTGGGATGGTATGTCTCTTATCCCAATACAATAACCTATGGAGTGGAAATAAAGGGGTGAGCAACAATGTGCTCAGTAAAGGAGTTGTATGCAAGCTTGATATAATGAAACCTATATGCTGGAAATATTTTATTTTCCTAACAGTACACTAAGCATAGTAAAAAGGAAGGATACTATAGTCGGTCGGGAAATCCTGATGGAGCATGAAAGGTATTTTGAAATATCTATCTTGTCTTGAAAACCTAAAGCAACTATAGGGAGTAATTTATAAATTGTTAAAACAAACAATTTAATAATTATTTCCAATAAATATAACTAGTATAAACCATTTCATTCCTTCATTTCAGTAGCACTTTAAAACACGTGACAGTACAGTAGTGAAACAGTACAGTAAACGGTTAAGTTTTTAATCCGTAGAAATAGTATACAGTCAGTTCAGTACAGTGAATTGAATCTCTTCAGAAAACAGTAACTAAACAGTTTAGTTATTATTTCTAATTTAGAAATAACATTATAAATATTTTCTTTTCAATAGACAGTGTTTTTAGTATAGTTCAGTAAACAATAATCAGTAAATAACAGTTCAGTAATCATTTTACAGTAGATTGAGACTAGGCAACACCCTAAATCAATAATGCTATAATTATCCCCTAAGGGAAACAAAAATCAATATACAGTTAGATCTATGGCCATAGTCTATAGGGCGTCCATAGAGTACACTTGCCAGTGACCTCGGGACTGCTGATGACTTGGCGGGTCAATTAGCCATGTGACAGTATAGTAGCAGTAAGCATGAAATTGGGGCTTAAACTCTCAAAAATCCTTTTATTTCCATATAAATACCTTTAAGGAATTAAATTTAAAATAATCATTTAATTTGATTAAATTTCCAAAAAGGTAGAAAATTTCTTATTTACTAGTATAGTGAAAACAGTAGATAGAATATTCATGTTTTGGTGAAAAATTTCATAAATATTCTTTTTAAATATAAAATATCTTAAAGAATATATTTCTATTCTCACTTTAATAAAAATTCATAACATAAATATTTTATTTAACATTTTTCAACAAATTTCAAAATTATGGAAAATTTATGGAAATAAATTCCAAAATTCATAATTCACTCAAATTATGCATCTAAAATATTTCTTGTTATTTTAGAATAATTTCGATAATTTTTCGGCAGGATAACAATTGCATTTTACTAACTTCTTGCACTTAAAATACAATATATAAAACTAGTCGTATACCACAATTTGCATGATTTTCAAAGCATTTCATCATTCCAATAGTTTCATAAAATCATACTTAACAAAGAATGCAATTCACCATATCCTTACAACTCACACACTTCTCCCTTACCTGTCTAGCATTATCGACTCGTTCGGTAGCACCAACCGTAAACTATAAATCCCGGCTGCAAAATAATTTTACCAAAAATTATCATTAATTTTTCCTTTAATTTTAGGCTATTGACTTTCATAAAATGGAGCCATTAATTATATTGCCTATGACTAAGCAGTATGAATTATACCGATAGTAAACCTTAACTTTCCCGTTTTAGCTCTGTTTTCGAATCTAATTTCACCAGCCTTCTTCTCTTAATTTCTATAGTCATTTTTCTTGTTCAAACCATAAAATGTAGCATGGTAACAGTCCCAAAAGCCCTTAGCCGAAACCCCTCTTAAACAAACTTTCATGGATTTTCAACTATTTCATCAATCTAAACATTCTAAGCTTTAAATCCATGTTCACTCATTCATTTCCTACCATTTTCTTGGAAGAAAATGCATGGTTTCCTTAGGTTCACAAGCACACCAAAACCCATATTAATAGCAAATTTTTATTGAGCCAAAATTAATCAAATCCAATGGTAGGAATGAATTCTACACCTTTGATTTAACTAGAATACAATTTTGGAATTAAACAAAACATCAAAAATTTGGGGTTTCGATACCTTGACTGAATCCTTCTTAGCCTCTTTTCTCCTTGTGCTCTTCCTCTTTTGATGAGATTTTGGTGTCTATGGAAAGAGGAGATGATATAGAATAATTTTTCTAGAAATGATTATGGTGAAAAAATGAAAATTTCATATAGTTTTTCTTGGTTCTCATTTCTTTTCTTTTTCTTTTTCTTTCTTTCTCTTCTATGGTGTCGTGGGGGGTCTTGTTGGGGATGGTGAATAGTGGCCGGCTGTCCCATTTGCTGAGTCAAAAGAAAATTTCTAGAAAGGCTAATTTACCATTTTGCCTTTGGTTATGAAAAATCTTGACAATTTCGGCCTTAACTTCCGTAATCGTAAAAACCATGTAATTGGACTCCGAATTTTTTGATTCTAGTACCAATCAATCACATTTAATGTATCTTGATGAATGGAAGTGGTTTCATTAACGCACAGTGCACCGATAATGAGAAATTACGATTTTACCCCTAACAGACCGGTAGTGAACATTAGTTTCATTTTTCTAATTGCTTTACTGCACTTATAACCAACTTTAAAAATTCACTGAGATCAATCAAAAATGTGTAAAAATATGAGCCATACATGACCAGAAAGGTCTTCGGGTTAACTTTCCAACACAAATTAAACCACCTCAATTGGAGTTCCCTATTAAAAATTATGTCCGACTCTTTACTAATTGCTCAATTCTAAATTCCTTACATGTGACGTGAATGTAGGAATATCTTGTTATTAATCTATAATGAATTAAAATATGTGCCTTATATGGATAAAAAGATATTTAAGTTAGTTTTTTAATGGATTTTGAATCACCTTAATTGGAGTTTCCTACCAACCGCTATGGGTGAATCTTTACAGATAGGTCGGTTGGGTCGGTTGGTAGAATCTACTGCTATTGGGTAATTTTACAAAATTTTTGGTATTGATCCATAAGGAACTAGCATAAGAGGCTTATATGTTTGGAAAGATAATTAAGTTAACTTTCCAAAGAATTTTACGGTTTATCATTTGGATACTCCGATCAAAATTTATAATCGAAACACTATCGATTGGTCATTCAAGCCTCATGATATTTTTATCCTTAAAATTTTCAATCCTTAATTAAATTTACTAATTACTTTCAATAAATTAATTCATTCATTTTCATTGACTTTTCATCTTGAAAAGTAAATTTCCCATTATCCTTTAGGAAAATGTGGTCCTCATAATTAAAACTCAAAAATTAATTATATTTTACATGTACAATACAGTAGAATCGAGTCTTACATCTACACCCCTACCCTTGCCACTGTTGTCACTAGTTTCCTGCGCTGAGCCCCATCAGCCTGCTGCTATTCTTTCAACCTTATCTCGCTTACATCGCTGTTGCCATGGACTTGTTTTGCCTATTGCTGCTTGTGGTGTTAAGCCCCTTTACCTGCTGGTGTGTGGCACAAAAGGAGTGTTGCTTTTGGTTGTAAGGAAATAAAGAAAGGAAGCACATGAATAAAGGAAGTGTCTTACATGACACTACCTCTTTAAAGAATGAATTCTAAGTATACTACACTTTCTACTATTTACATTGTACCACAAAAAAAAAACTACCCATTAAATTACAATTTTAATCCTTACTATTAAATCTTTAAATTCAACCCTTCATCCCACCACTCTTTCCATACCAGAAACCCTTCCTTCTTCCTTCTTCCTTCTTTCTCATTCAATTAATCAATATTATAACATAATATTTATTATGTTGTTTATAGCTATTCAATACAAATTTACATCCCACTAATTTATTTCATAAACATGTCATTATTTACATCCCATTATAAATACAGCTACTGTGCATTAGCTAGTCTGAATATAAATATAAAATTTTAAAGTACCTGGTTTGGATACTTCATACTCCTAGAAGTTTTCCTTAACTAACTTGATGCAGCGGTTGTCACGCATTTTCTAATGAGCTATCTGGAATGGTGAGTAAGGGGGATGAACTTTGGGAAAGCTCAGTAAGAAACATATATAAAAGTTACACTATATACAGTTAAACATAATAAACTTATTTAACGAAACAGTATTATCTTTTAATAAAACACTGTGGAACTTTTTCAAAATCATGAAAATTTCTTATTTGATGTAGTATAATAATTTTTTTAAAATCATTAAAATGCGCTAAATGAATGTCATTTTTCAGTTAATGCAGTAAACAATTCAATATTGATATATCATTCGGTATCAATAAATAGTTAAGTGTCAATTAACAATTCAGTATCAATAAACAGTTTAATATCAGTAGAGACAGTCACATCCAATAGAATCATGCACGATACAAATAACTCATAATGAATGGCCATCGTCAATCACTCACAGTTTGCACTAGTTATGTGAAGACCATGAATTTTCGAAAATAAATAGTAAATATCCGGAAAAAATTTAATTTGGATAAGTTGCAATCCAAATTAAATAAGAAAAGAAATAGAGAAAATAATTTTTGATATTTAGAAATCCAAAACTTAATAAGAAATAAAAATATTTTTGATATATTTATATAATGATATTATATAAATATACTTTTGATAAATATAAATATTATTTTGTGTTAAAAGTGTAAAAAGTATATATATATATACATATACATATATATATTGATACAAAAATGTATTTAAATACATATTATAAATAGTGTATTTATATAATTATGGTTATATGTATAATAATTATATATATTATAGTTATTATTATTAATTATATTATAAATAATTATTTGAAAAAAATAAGAAAGAAAGAAGCGGGAATCGAGATAGCCCGATTCCCAGCCTCCTTATCCTCTGTTACAAAACAGAGGAGAAATGTGAAGGAGCCCCCCGGTTAGTGAGAAGAAAAGAGGTGGGAGGAGGTGTCGTCGCCAGTCGAAGAGGGAGAGAAGGAAGTTGCCGGCGACGGAAAAGAAAAAGGGAAAGGCAGAAAAAGAAGAAAGAAATCGAAGCAGAGAAGAGGGAAAAAACCGAAAAGAAAGAAGAGAAAAGAGTGGGGGCAGTGCCGGCCGATCTGGGCACCGCCACCGCTGCCATTGACACCGATGAGATCGACTCAAGCGAGAGGGACGACCGACGGTGAGAGAAAGGAGAGAAACAGGAGAGAAAAGAGGAAAAAAAGAAAACTGAGAGCCACCTCTAGATCCGCCACCGTCGGCACCGCCGCTCGCGAAATGGAGACCAGATCCGACTTCGTGGCAACCTCGGGATGCTGTGGAGTGGTCGAACCACCGGAGATGGTGGCCGCCGGTGGCTGAACTGGCCAAGCCAAGCTAAACCGGCCCGAACTCGACCCGACCCGACCCAACCCGGTTCAGAAAAGAAAAAGAAAAAGAAAAGAAAAAGAAAGAAAGAAAAAAAAGAAGAAAAGAAAAGAAAAAGAAAAAGAAGGAGAAAGAAAAAGAAAAGAAAAAGAAGAAAAGAAAAGAAAAAGAAAAGGAAAAGGAAAAGGAAAAAGAAGAAGAAGAAGAAGAAGAAGAAATGGGTAAGGAAAATTAAAAGATTTCGCTATATTTCTATGAAATTTATTAGAAATTGTTGGATTATTTTCTAAATGAAAATATGTGTTAATTATTGAAATTGTAGCAAAACGGAAATGAGATGAATGGTGGAGTTCGGCAAGGCACGAAAATCGGAAAGTGCGCTAAGTTTTGGCGAATTGGTAAGATACTTTTATAAAGCATTAGTAGCATTATATTGCATGTGGGATTATGATCTTATATGATGTATTGATGGAATGATTCTTAATGGAATTGTGATTTTTTTTATATATGATGCATTGATTGAATTGATATTAAAAATGCTAAGAGGACCCACAACTGATAGTGGGGGTCATATTAGAGACATAGAAATTGTGAAAAATCAACAGCTGTGGTATAAATTGTGTTTTCCTTGCAGGAGGTTTAGTAAAAATTAAGTCGTTATGCTGCCGAAATTTCCATGAAAATGTTTGAGGAAAAAGATTAAGTTTCTCATATGAATGGAATTTAGAAAGAATTATCGAAGATAAACTTGAAAGGACTTTATCGTGTCTTAGGAAAATTGATTTTTGAAATGGTTGAGAAGGTAAATGGATGAACACGATAACATGAGAAGTTATATTGTGAGTCTTATAGAATCGACAATTCAAGTTATATCAACATTTCAAGTTGATTATTGAGTTGAAAATGAGATGGAATATCAATTCGTTGAAATAGTGATGAAAGTAATGATAATTATACGATATAGCTTGGAAGAGGAGACTGCAGATGGAATTTTGATAGTTGAGCAATTGAATTGTGGAACTATAAATGGAGTAATGATTTGAAAATTTTTTGAATTCTATCTCTTGATTTTAAATGGTTCCGAATGTGATAATATGGACAATTCAAGAGGTCGATGCTGAGACGATTTCACCGAATTACATCGTATTACTGATTACACGTGAGATGATAAACGGACCTACACTAGTGATATGGGTCTTACTATCAATATTGTGGTATACAATGGATGGCTATGATGTTGAGTACACATAACTTTATTGATATTGAGGTTGAATTACGACACAATCCAATCATTTATAGATTCAAATAAATGAGTGATGAAAATATATGAATATATGGTTTTGCTTATAACCATAGAATATGCCTTGAATAATAAGATTAATAATCGCATAAGTACGATATTAAATTATACAGGCCATATGAAAACTTGATTGAGGATTAGGATCTAGCTCTGCGGTAGTGAATGAAATTGAACCTCAAGTCGGAAATCATGAACATGTCAATAGGTCAAATCATAATTGGATTTGATAAATGATTATTGATCTGGTGGTTTTGTTATCTTTAATATTGACTCTAGAGTAGACATTGGAGGACGACATTAGTAATTACATAATTTCTGTACCTTGAGAGTTATATTGAAAACATGATATCTAAATGTTCACAGAAACTAAGAAGATTCATACTAATGATGTGACCTTAATATTGATGATGAGATGTAAAAATGATTATTATGGTCGATGACGATTGGAAAGGATATTGAATACCGAATGGTCTGAATACCAAGTGATTTGATTTCTGAATGAATTGAATACTGAACAATTTGAATACCAAATGAATCGAATATTGAATGAGTTGGATACGGATCTACTGATTTGATAAAAAGAAAGTTTTGAAATCGAAAGATTGATGGTGATAATTTAGATGAATTAATTCACTGTATTAGATGAAAATATTACTGAGGTTGCATACTGAAATAGTTTTATAGCATCGCTTTTAAGCATAACTTGCTACAACTTCAAATGTTATAATAGCAGTTATATGAATGCTAAAAAGTATAGAATAGTTTTAAAAAGAAAGTATATGGTATATATATTTTTATATATGAATCATCTTAAAGAATTTTACCATATATTTTACATGATTTTAACAAGAAAAGATAGAGATTTAAATGTCTTACGAGACTGTAGGCACCCTAAAAGAATTAAATTCAATAAAGCATAGTGGAAACTGCCTAATTGGAGCTTTGCTCATTAGGCAAATATGCTTGTCCGACAATAGTCGTGGACAGGTCTCAATCACGCCTGATCAGTGGGGCTGAGAGAGATGAGGTCTATGGCCATAGATAGCGCCCTAGTTGGTTTCCAGGGGACGATGACATGATTTTCACGGCTAGCTACAGTGATTTAAGTCTTTATTGATAGAGATGATAGGGATCTAGCCTAGTTTCTAACCGATATGATATGAAGTCTAGAGTATGATTTTATTGATATGAACTCTAGACTTGACATGATTTATATAGTACATTAAACATGTTTGAAAAGAGAGATATTTTGAAACTGTACATGTTTTAAACATGTTTTAAAAGTACATGATATATGATTTCGACACTTATATGATTTATATATGATTTTGTGTTGAACATGACATGATACGCGGTCTAGAGTATAGTTTGATTTGACATGAACTCTAGACCTGATATGACTTACAGTATATGTTTTAAAAGTACATGATATATGATTTCGACACCTATATGATTTGTATATGATTTTGTGTCGAACATTACATGATATGCGGTCTAGAGTATAGTTGGATTTGATATGAACTCTAGATCTGATATGACTTAAAGTATATGAAAAATGTTTTGAAAACACATGATTCAGACATGCTTTAAAAATGAATACATGATTTGCAATTTTACATGCATCGATCATGTTTTGAAAGTAATTATGAAATGAATTGAAAGTTATATGTGAAGCATATTCTGAAGTATATATGATATGATTTGAAATGATAGCAGTTTATACAGTGAAGTTACATAAGCTGCTTACTAAATCATTAGTGTATTGTACAAAAACATGAAGAGTATATGAGAAGTATCATGACTTGGTGGTAACGATATTTCGTCTACATGATGTCATGATATGATACATGAATATAGAATTTATATGAAGAGGATTATGACTTCGTATCACTGTGATCATGATTTCTCTATATGGAAAGTGATATGAGATGATAAAATACAGGAGTACGATTATGAAACATAAAGTGACTTGATATGATATCTCAATTGGACATGATGTACTCTGAGATTGAGGAAAGTACGGACTAATAGTATATGACATTCAAATTGGACACGACATATTGTTGTGCGATGCACTATAGTATAAGGATGAGAAAACTGAAAAGTGAAAATGATGATTTATTTAAAAGTATAAGTGATAGACAGGTGACAAGAATTGAGATAATGAGATGTTATCAATGAAAAAGGATTAACTGTAATTGCAAACTTGCAGGTTTTAAGCATTGCAGTTTAAGACAGTATAATCCCACTCTTGTATTTATATTAGTATCTTACTGAGCCGTGGTTTTGCTCACCCCACTAAATTTCATCTCTTTCAGACTATTGAAGTTAACAATCTGCCATGTGAATCGCTAAGTGGGCATCAGAGACGGTGTATGGACTTGGTACTAGTCTTCTGAGGTATTTGTTTCTTATAAAATACTTGTTTACATGTAAGACTTTACTTGATGCACAGTACATATTCTGTTTGACAAGTCAGGATGTAACTAAGAACCATTTCCTTGCTAGTTTAATATTTAAATGAAATGACTATAGGTCACCTAGATAGTATAGTAACTACACTGACACCAAATACAAACCTTAAAATGAAAAAGAAAAATTTAGTCCATAAATTTGTAGACTAATAAAAGTATAAGTATTAAGGGAAAGTCGTGGCTTTCGGGTCGTGACAAGTTAGGTGCTCACTACGTAAACCTGTGGGTTTGACCAATAATCCCACAGTCATAAACTTGCGACTTGATCAGAGTCATAATCATATCAATAAACCTGTGGACCGGAGTCTCACAGTCATAGTTAATAAACCTGCGAACTGTAGTCTCGCAATCATAATCTATAAACTTACGGACCTGACCAGGGACTCGCAGTCATATAATTGTATGCATGATCACTAAGGTACGACTATCTCAAAACATTTCATATAAATCAAATCATGTAAGTAGTTTCATGTAATTTAGTTCATGTAAATCATGTCATATAATTCATCTCGTGTAAATCAAGTTCATATGAATAATTTCATGTATTTATGGATTCATGTAAATCATTCAATGCAATTCAATTCAGGTAAATCATTTCATATAAGTCAATTCATGTAATTCGTTTAATGAAATTCAATTCATGTAAAACATTTCATATATTTCAAATCATGTAAAGCATTTCATGTAAAACAATTTGTATAACTCATTTCTTGTAAATCAATATATGTAAATCCTTTTGTGTAATGCTCATGTAAATTATTTCATGTAATGCGATTCATGTGAATCATTTCATATAATCCAATTCATGTAAACTATTTCTTGTAAAATCAATCCATTTAAATCATTCATGTAATGAAATTGCTATGCAACTTTCATATATGTCTCTTACCTCTATCTCCTTACGATATAAAATTTGATATTGCCACTTACGTCTCCTTATTTCTCGTACTTCACACTACATAATAATTTTAAATTATATTCAAGATTCTATACATTTCTATTGTCTATGTATTATTTCCAAAAATTAATTTATTTTATTTCCTACTAAATACTAAAGTATAATTCCAACTAGATCAAATTCTTTCTTTAAATTTCCATGTCATTAATAGTTTCAATTTCTATTTAAAATTACATGTATACTATAATAGATATTCTATATGTTCCCATTTTCCATTTTTAATAATTTCAATAATTTTATTTATTTATTTCCTTTCTCATTAAATACTTTAATTTAACTATAATTAAATTGAAGTCTTTTCCCAAACCTAATTTCATCCAAGAATAATAATTCATATTTCAATTCTAATAGTTATTCTATTAATCCTTATTTTCTATTTTATCACTTTCATGGTAAATTTATTTTATTTCCTCTCTAAATACCAAAATTTAACTATATTCATGTTGACTTATTATCCTAATTTTGATTTCATTTAAATTCTATTATCTTTAATTATTTACTATAGTCAAATATTTCATTCTTACACTATGTTTATTATTTTTCCCAACTCAACTTTTACAATTAATTTGTATTCATTAGTAATATTATTTTCCACCATTTACTTTTATCAACTTTGCTTTTATTTTATTTATTGCCATAATTCAATTTATTTTGTTTTCTACCAATTATCACCACCAAATTTTAATCAAATTCCATTCTTTTCTTTAAATCCATTCTTCATCCATATCATTTACCTTCCATTTTAGCTATAATGAATTTTCCTATATATTAAATTCATTTTGTTAATTTCATTAATTAAGTTTTTTTTTTATTTTTTTTATTAAATGCTGTAACATAATTACAATTAACTTATTTTATTTTCCTACTAATTACCCTAATATGTTTTCTTTTACTAGTCATTCTTTTCCAAATTCAATTTCACCAATAATTTTCCAATTTATATTTTAAAATTGCATATAGTAAATATAATAAATATTTTACTAATTTTTATTTCTTCGTTATTAATTCCCACAATTACTTCATTTTATTTTCTATTAATTATTACACATGACTCCAATTACACTATTATTCTTTTCTAAATTTTATTTCCTAATATGACTTTTAATAAATTTTTCTCTTAATTTCTTATCTTTTTACTTTATTAATTCCAACAATTAATTTAACCAATTTTTTTATTTAATTTATCTCTTACTAATTGCCAAATCCTAATTACAATTAAATCACATTCTTTTTTTCTAAATCTAATTTCACTACTAATCGCATTATCGTTATAAACATTCTTTTAATCATTTACTATGAAATTCATCTAGCAATCACCTTAACCAATTCTTTTCATATTTGTCTAATTTTATTCTTTTTCAAATTTCAATCTTACTAGTACTCTAATTAATCCTTATGTATTATGTATTAACTATCAAATTACATGATTTACATGAAAACCACAAGCATTAAATCTTAGTGTCATATTCGTTATTGAAATTTACTTGTAAATTTTCAATTTTAATTTCTCAATTGATCATTATTTACTATTTATATTTATTCTATAATTTTTCATTTATTAAATTACATAAATTTCTTCCATTTTTCTTCAAGGGTCGATAGCCTTATTTTTCTTTTCTTTCATTCTTTTCTTTCTTTTTTGTTTTTCCTTTCTATTTTCTTTGCTTCTGCCGATAGCTTCCATTTTTTATCCTAGCCGTGAGTTTCCTTCACTATTTTCTCACAATTTCATTCTTTAATCAATTCCCATTTCATAGTCGTCTTCTATTCATTTAGGATTTACATCAAACACTTCAGATTCATCAAATTAAATCATCATCATTCAGCCAATTCTCAAGACTGAATGGCCCCCTGTTCACATCATTCACCATGTTTTATACCACTTTGCTATTTTGCCAAAAATCATCAATTCAATTCAAGCCTCCAACATTTTTTATTCATTTTTTCTACTAATTCTCTATCAAACATACATCAATCCACCAAAATTTCTTTATTTTTTTTATGCTTAACCAAATCTGTCCTGTGTTTCAACACTCATATTTAATCCAATCCTAAGCTCTAATCACATCATCCAAGCCTAAACAAATGAATACCATAGCTAGGATCAAGCCAAAACACCATCAATCCATCTTACCTTGATCAGCCGATTGTACATTGTCATGTCCCGAAAAATGAGACATTTTCAATAACAAAATAGCGGAAGAACGAATTTTCGGGTTAACTTTTTCCTTTTACTTTAACTACGGTTTGTGTAGCAAGTAGTCTTACTTTTTCAATTTTAGTTTACTATTCACTCGATCATGACTCAAGGTTGATTTCCTTAGGTCCCAGTTCATTTCATAACTTAAAATCACTTAAAACTAAATTTCGGCAGCATTTCCGCTTAACTACAGAAAACCCACTACAATACAATCCAAACAACAAAGCAAAATACTATCCATTTCCCAATATGTTTGGCCCAAAATGGCCTATCGCACTCTCATACAATCCAATGGAATGTTCGAGAAAGTTTTAGAATTTTAGGATAACTCAAAGGTCGTTAAAAAATTTCTCAACCAAAAGTTGTTATATACTTGACACTATTCACATCAACAATCAACAATCAACCAACACTCGTTTACATCCTGTTTTAACCCGTTTTTTTTCTAAGTAATTACATATTCATACTTATCACATCTTACACTACATTACTATACAAAATCATCAAATTCCAAGTACATATGAATAATAAACTTATATACAGAGCTATGAACTGAGGTTTGACATCTAGCTTAAAACGTCAAAATAAGGTACGTCTCTTATTAAACGTTGCTATCTCTATTTAACCTGTGGAGGAGAATGAAGGGGTGAGCTTTGGGGAAAGCTCAGTAAGCCACTACATAAGTGCAGAGATAGTAACAAACAGGATATAGCACCATAATGCATGCAACACGTGTTTCTTATAAAATCACATATCAATAACTCATTTAAACTTCATATCTCATGTAACTCAATATCATAATGCCTTTATGATAAAATCGATGTAATGCATATAAAACGATGCAAAGTCGATTTTGTCAAACCATGTAATTATCATAAAAACAATGCTTTGTAAAGTTCAATCACATATCATGTAATCTCATATGCCATGTTCATAAAACATTTCTTGTTAGGCAAACCCAATAATTCAACTAATAGCGTCTTAGCCTACTGTAGCAATCAGCAAGCAGTCCTTGTTACCCCGGAACTAGGGTGTTACCTATGGCCATAGATCCTCGTCATCTCCAATCCTAGTGATCAGCCAGAATTGGAACCTGTCAACAACAATGTCGGACATGCCTTGTATTGCCCATATAAGAGTATCAACTACTCAGGCATGTTCCATATGCTCTATTAGTCTCATAGTATAATGGGATGCCATAAAAGTATGTAACCTAGAAATCATTTCTTGTTTTGAAGTTTCATATCAATAGGATGTACAAGTAATGCATGCTCAATCTGAGAACTCGTATGAATATGCTATAAAGTCATATTATTCACATACTTCAAAACATGATGCAAACGGGATGTAAAAGCTTTTATATGTTTCGTATAAACTTCGTGTAAGCTTAAATCTCGTAAAACCAATTATGCATAAAGATACAATAGCATGATGTAGACATAGAGATCTAGATCCAACTTTTAACAATTTTTCAAATTTTCTGCAATAAGACGGGGTTAGGATATGTCATTACCCAGCCTGTAAAGGAAAACAATTTATATTCCCAATAGCAACTGTAACGACCCGTTACCACCTTTTTCACCCTATTTTACACAACTTATCCAGTTGGGTTGTCTGTAATACTTCACTTGTACTAACTGTTAAACAATTTTACATAACATTGTTTATATTATACACATCCCCTATCTTAATTAATTAGATAAGTAGTACTGTAGACATGTCTAAATACATAAAATAAATGATCGTACCTCATATAATCAGTCGGTCTGTCACATTGTCCTTTGTGTACAACCGTGATCCACAATCAATCGATCTGACAATCATCAAAACCTGAAATGTTAAAATTGGGGAGTGAGCAAAACCACGGCTCAGTAAGAAAGTTATATGTCATACTTGATATTCGATTAACTATATGCTGCTTCCTTTTAAATCTTCTTAAGTGGCTCTAGGCTCACATGTAGGAAGGATACTACAATCGGCTAGGGATCCAGATAGAGTAAGGCAGGTATTTTAAAATACCTTACTTGTTCCGAAACCTAGAAGCAACTGTAGATAGTACTAATTCTGTTGTTTTCAAAACGATATAATTTTCGTTTTTCCACGGAGTAAACCACTTATTTCTTTTTACTTCAGTATACTTTAAAACACGTGGCAGTTCAGTGATAAAAACAGTGGTTTACTTCTCTTTCCTTTAGTACAATAAAAACATGTGACAGTACAGTGATTTGTAAATATCCAATCATTGGATAATTACTTCTTCGATTATTTCTTTCTTAGAAATAATTCTTATGTTATTCTTTTAGAATAAACATTTATTTCTCTTTTCAAATCAGTAACCGTATCGTACAATTCAATAAAACAGTATATTTAGTATTCAGTAAAACAGTATCTCGATACGGTTCAGTCAGTAACAATAAACAGTAGCTACCAATTCAGTAAATGGTATACGATAGCTTTCAGTTTAGTAAGCAGTACATGGTGGCTTTCAGTTTAGTAAAACAGTAATCAGTGGCTACCATTTCAGTGTACAGTACAATATATTTCTGTAAACAGTATTTTGGTACGATTTTTCATCAGTAAACAGTACAGTAGTTCAATACAGTAAACAGTACAGTACAATAAACAGGATTCCGTAAATCCTTTCAGTAAATAGTAAACAGTGAGACCAGGCATCACCCTACAATCAAATCATGTTATCTCATCCACTAGGGACACAATAACAGTAAGGAGATATATGGCCATGATCTATAATATGTCCTCGGTGTACACTTGCTAGGCAACAATCTGGGACGTTGATGACTAGTTGGTCAATCAGCCACGTAACAGTAACAGTATGGCATGATGCATAAAGCTCGGGGCCTAAGTCTCAAAACAGTATAAAAACCGTACCATAGTCTTTATGGATTTAAAACACAGTAAATCAAATTATTTCACAATTATCTATAAGGCTCACATGTATAAATCATCACCTTTATGAAATTTATAATTTAAATATCATTTCTCAAAATATTTCATAAAAATATAAATCATGTTTTCCATACGGTGAAAATAGTTATAAAATCGTCACACTGAAAACACATCTCGTGATTGTGTCTTTTTCACCATAAAAACATATTCGCATGCTTTTCCATGCTTTCTTTCCAAAACATGGTTTTCAACGTTATCGAGATTCAAATCAATTATTTTTATGATTTATTGAAAATTAAAAGATTTATTTTCCAAATCAACACTCCCGTCACCATGTTTTCTTCTAAAAACATGTGTAGAGACCTGTAGTCTCGAAATCATAGTTTTCCCATCATTTCTTAACCTTTATGGAATTTACGTAATTAATTATTTTCATCATGAAAACCATAAAGGTTTTATATAAAATCAAGTGAATATTTAAGAAATATTTATAAAATATTCACTTCGGTCTCTTTTTCATTTTCATCTCGTTTCACGTGAAATATCACCTATCGGGTGAATTTTCGGTGATTTCCTTTTCACCATTCTCAAAAACATGAATATTTTAAAATCAAATATCACTATACCCATGTTTTATGAAATTTACTTGATTTCTCGATTTTCGTACCTGAAAATCGTTTCACGTGAAATCAAATCATGTATTATGGTTTTTTTGTGATTTTCAATAAATTTCAGTAATTTTTTCCATAATTTTTCGGCAGTATAACAGCTGCTGATTTGGCTAGCCTCCTGCGCGAAAAATACCGTTTATATTTATCAACTGATATTTCACCACAATTTAACCAATAAATCACCGCACTATAAAACCGATAATTATCAATAGAATTTATAAAATTAAATGCAATTTAAAAACATGGCCGAATATCCTTACAGGTGGCACATGTCTCCCTTACCTGTCTCGGATCGGTGATTGCCTTTCGAAGGTCGAGCCCGTGTTCACCTTGCCCGATTCCATCGGCTCGGTTATCGAGGGAATTTTCTGGAAATTAAATTCTAAAATTTAGAATTTTTTCATAACTATTTAAATAAATAAATTATTTAAATAATTTAACATTTTTCGAGATTTCTTACTGATTCTTGTAATTCCCTGTAATTTCAGAATTCTCGGGAATTTTCCAAAATTTCGGAATCCCTTTTCTCTTTCTCTTTCTTCTTTTTCTCCCTTCTTTCTTTTTCTCTTTTCTTTTCTTTTTCTTTTTCCTTTTTCTTTTATTTTTCTTTTTCTTTTTCCTTTTTCCTTTTTCCTTTTTCTCAGCCAAACTGGTCTGCCTCCTTCCTCGCTGGTTCCTCGCCGACAGCCGATTCTACGACGGTTCGGTGGTTCCTTAGCTAGCCGGCACCACTGCAAAGCCAGATCTAGCCTCCGTTCATCCCGAATCGACGGCACGGCAGCGGATCGACTCGATTTAGGTCGGCCTCCTTCTGCCTCTTCACCGACCCTCCTCTGCTGTTCTCCGCCTGACCAGTGGCCTCCCACGTCTTCCTCTTCCTCCGGTGGTGGTTCGGTGGCAGTGGCGGTGGCCATTTTGGCCGGCACCGCCATATCCCTTTCTCTTTTTTCTTCCCGGCTTTCGCCGGCTTTCGCCTTCGATTTCCTTCCGTTTCTTCCTTCCGTTCGTTTCTTTCCCTCTTCCGGTCACCGGCGTCTTCTCCTCTCCTCGCCGGTGCCGTCTCTTCCTCTCTCTCCCTTGCCGACGGTGGTTGGCCTCACCGGCTGGGAAGATTGGGTTTCTCCCGATTCTTCCCCTATTTTCCTTTCCCTTTTTGTTTCTTTTTTTTTCTATTTTTAGTATATAATATACTATATACTATATACTATATGCTATAACATATATTTTATACATATAATATATACTATATGTTATACACATATTATTTCATATATAATATAGTTCAATATATATTATATATAAAAAATATATTGTATATTACAAAATATATACCTAGTATATATATGTATATTAATATATTTTAAATTAAATAACGTTTATATATTTTTAAATTTTAATGTAAATTAATATTTACATTTCTTATATATGTATATTTATTTATATATACTTAAAATATTGTATCTATACATACGTATTATTTATATTTGTAAAATAGTATACACGTATATATATACCACTGTTTATTACTATATACTATATACTATACAGTATTTAAATACGTATGTATTTATATAAAAATACATTTATATAATATAAAATTATATAAATATATTTCATTTTATTTGGATTTCCATTTATCCAAATTAAATCTCCTCTTTCCATTATTTTTCATAATTCCAATTTTATTTTTCCTTCACTCGTATTTCTCGATTTATCACTTCCTCAATTTTCGAAATTTTCACCAATATCCCGTTCTCACAATTTTATTTATTTATTTCATTATATTTCCAATATCAATAATCTCCAATAACTAGAAAATTTATGGTTATTACAGCAACACATCTCAAAATTCACATCCAAATCAATTCATTTACTTCATGAACCTTTCATTTATTCTATAAACCATTACTTATAGCTTATGTAGGGCACTTACCCTGTAAGCTACTACTCGTAGCTTGTATAGTAAACTTACCGAAAGCAAAGATTAAGCTCGTTCGTTCAAGCTTGGCAATCTGCGTACTGTACATCACTAAACTACGTCGTTAACACCTGTGCAGTAGAAACTTCCAGAACAGATTTCCCCTATCAAGCGTGGTCCATTTGACCTGATTTTTGGATATGTGGTAGAGAAGACGTAGGGCATCAATCGATCCTTCTTGGCCCTTTCGAAAGGAGGTATTTTTCCTTACCGTTTCTGCCTCACAAGAAGAATCTCTCAATCTCGCTGAAAGCAGGGCAGCTTGACAGATATAGCTTCCAGCAAACTTTTCACCAGTCAAATGAACTCTGTTTGAGATGAAATTCAGATAGGTTTTAGAGGAGAGAATTTGGAACAACTTTCATGAAGGTAGCAAAGGCTAAAACTGACTGGAAGTAGGATGAACATTGGCAACAAAATCAGGTTGCTGTTTGGGTAGCTCACGGTTTCCACCTTCTTTCCAAGCTCTCACGTTTTTTTCTTCTCTTTTCTTTCTGTTTTGGCTTTCAAATGGCTGAAAAATGTGGCTGAAATAATGAGTTGGCCGGTCACTTAGTGAGGGAAGGAAATAAGTCAAGAAATTAAAAAAGGTTGAAGCTTATTCCATAAGCTTTGCAATCAACATATCTTAGCTTACCACATTTCTTTCTTACATATCTTTCTTTCTTTGACTTTGCTTCTTTTTCTTGGTCTACAAAGTGGTTGGCCGGCCACTTGATGAGGTGAAAATGACTAATTTAAATTTTCCCATGCTTATCTCTTATGGCTAAAGACTAAATGTCCAATTAGTTGACTTTTTCACTTAACTTCTCATATTTCCTTTATTTCTCTATTTTCTCATTGGTTGCTTTTGCATGGTAGGTGAGAATTAAATAAATTTCACACATGTCCTATTCATATATGACAAAATAAATATTTTGGTTAGCCATGCTAAAGTTTACAGGATTTATGGCTCAATTTAGCCTTTTTCGCTAAATTATGAATTAGGCTTAAATCGTTGTAAAAACATTAAATTGACTTACCTGAGACCATAGATCATCAACATATGATGATTCAGACATCTCTAGTTAGGTGCACACTCCCATGGGGCCCACTAGCTTGCTCGTACGAAAATTCAAATTGTAGTCATCTGAAACCGAAATTTTTCGATTAAGCGTCTTTTCATTGTTTGCTTAATCCATGTCATTCGTATACTTATAAAATTGTGATTCTTACATTTAAGTTTTTATTGTAAGAGCCTCGCCCATCTCACCAGGCCGTCGGCAAGCATCCCCTAGGCATCCCACATGCCCCAGGTTTACTCTTACAACGTCAAGGCCTCGCCCGTTCCAGTGGGCCGTCGGCGAGCATCCCTTAGGCTTCCTCGCCCCAGGTTTGCCTTGATAGCATGAGATATGTGATCATCCATCACATATCATACAACGTATTGTCCGCTTTGGCGGTCGCCCACCTCATGACTTTGTCCCAAGGCTCTTGAAGAACTTAGGATTAATGCCTTGAGCGCATTTGCTGAGGCTCAAACCCTGGCACCCTTAAGTACCCGAGCCTTACACTCTTGTTACCATCGAGACAACTCGTCTCGATGGTAACATGAGTGTAAGGCTCGGGTACTTTGGGTGCCAGGGTTTGAGCCTCAACAAATGCTCTCAAGGCATTAATCCTGAGTTCTTCAGAAGCCTTGGGAGAAAGCCGTGAGATGGGTGACCGCTAAAGCGGACAATACGTTGTATGGTGTGTGATGGGCGAGTTGTCTCGATGGTAACATAAGTGTAAGGCTTGGGTATTTAAGGGTGCCAGGGTTCGAGCCTCAACAAATGCGCTCAAGGCATTAATCCTGAGTTCTTCAGGAGCCTTGGGACAAAGCCGTGAGGTAGGCAACCACAAAGTGGAGAATACGTTGTATGGTGTGTGATGGGCAATCGCCTATATCATGCTGTTAAGGCAAACCTGGGGCGAGGAAGCCTAGGGGATGCTTGCCAACGACCCATTGGAACGGGCAAGGCCTTGACGTTGTAAGAGTAAACCTAGGGTGTATGGGACGCCTAGGGGATGCTCGCCAACGGCCTAGTGAGACGGGCGAGGCTCTTACATACATCCTCCAAAAACCAGTCACGGTTCTGCTGTTCAGCCCCTCATACGTTGGATTTCTTTCATCAGATTCTGAGTTTTTATCTATTATTAAGGTGTGGGATAGGTTCTATGATGATGACTTAGTATTTTGTTGATGGAACATGATGAACTTGTGGTTAAAATAAGAGGAAAACATGAGGAATTGTCAAGAAATAAAGCAGAAACGTAGGGAGCAAAATAACAGAGAAAGTCGGTGCTGAATGGGGCTGATAATGGCTAGATTTTAATCTTGTTTTATTTATGTTTTGCCTGTCATAACGTATTAAGTTTTAGATAAAAACTTAATAGCTAGACATAAAACTATGGAGTCGCCACCAACCATTCTACCTAGGTGTGATTGGTCACCTATTCAAATTAAGGATAAAGCTTCGGCTACGTTCAAAGATACTATTTTATTATTTCATCAAATGTTATTACTATTTATTATTGTTATTTTATTATTATAGTTAACATTAGAGGTGGCAAATGGGCGGGTCGGATCGGGTTTGGGTTGGATCATTTTGGATCGGATCATTTCGGGTTAAGAAAAAATCGGATCATTTTGGATTCGGATCATTTCGGGTTCGGATAAGGTCGGGTTTGGGTCAAGGAAAAATCGGTCTATTTCGGGTTTGTATCATTTCGGGTTCGGATCATTTCGGGTTCGGATAAGGTCGGGTTTGGGTCAAGAAAAAATCGGTCTATTTCGGATTTAGATCATTTCGGGTTCGGATAAGGTCGGGTTTGGGTCGTTGACTTTTTTAGTCAATTCGGGTTGGTCGGATTTGGATTCGGGTCGATTTGACAGATTTATTGGATTAAGCTTTGGTCATCTTGATGTAATTTATCTGATATAAAAATCAACTGAAACCATATTTCTAAGAATTACAAAACTCATGAATATAAAATTGTCTTCTTACATGACCTATAGTACAATTGGGATTGAAATAATTAAAATATTTAATAATCTGTATAATAGTTTTCTTTATAATATATTTACCAATATTCATAAATTAATTACGTTTTTTTCATTTTATTTTTATTATCTACAATAATTAATAACTTTTGAATCAAAGTAATTGAATAATCCATATTAAATATTATAAAACAATACTATATATCTCTTTAATTTAGTTTGATTTTTTATAGAATAATTAGAGACATTAGTATAGATGATATAGTTTCTGTACTCTATTATAGATTAACCATTAAATAATTATACATTATGTTCAAATGAATACAATATAAAAGCGAATATTTAAATTAAACTATATTAAAAAAATATATAACACTCATATTATTGAAAAAAATTATATTTTTACTATATTAAAATACTTTGATATTTAATTTTAACATTTAAATATTTATTAATAATATTAAATTTAAGTTTGAATATTTTCAGGTTTGGGTAAATTTGGATTCGAATCAATTTGGATTCGGGTCAATTTGGGTTCGGATCAATTCGAGTCGGATCAATTCGGGTTCGGGTTAATCTAAATTCAGATGAATTTGGGTTCGGATAAATTCGAGTTCGGATCCGGTCGGGTTTGGATCAATGTAAATTCGGATAAATTTGGTTTCGGATCAATTCGGATTCGGATCGGGTTGGATTTGGATTGTTGACTTTTTTAGTCAAATCGGATCGGTCGGGTTTGGATTCGGGTTAATCGGTCGGATTTTTCGGGTCGGGCCAACTTTTGCCACCTCTAGTTAACATGAATTATTGAAATTTTTTATCTTCTTAATTAATTACTTTAAATTTAATTTAATAATATTTTTTAGATAAAAATCACTTATTATTGAAAACTATCTCTAGGCCATCCATTAAGCTTGTGAGGCCTTGAAAATAATCTTCTCACCTAGAAAGTTTCAAGAAAAATCACTTATGCATAATTCTCTCGATATTTCGTCATTGGAGTAATTCGTATTCACCTTCATTATAATTTCATATCTAATTTTATTTATCCCATTTCTTATTATTATTTCTATTGTATTATCATGGATCATTAATATCGTTTCTAATTTTTATAACTAATTATTCTTGCTCTAATATACTAATTATTCATACTTGAATTTTTTTTTATAAAAAAATGAATATAAATTACATTTTATTGAAGACCCTATTTAGACTTTTCATTAAGCTGGTGAGGCCTTGAATAGAACTTTCTCATCTAGAAATCTTTAGGAAAATTACTTAAGCGTAATCGTCTTAATATTTCATCATCGAAGCAAATTATATTCATCTCCATTATCATTTTAATATCTAGCTCTAGTTATTTTATTCATTTCCTTCCTTGTTTTATTCTTTACTACTATTGTTTTTATCATATCATTAATAATCATTAATATCTTTCCTAATTTCATAACTAATTGTTTTTATTGTAATTTTATAATAAATTTATTTTTTTATTTTTTATTTTTTAAAAATGATATATGAATTATTTGTTATCAAAAATCCTATTTAGACCCTCCATTAAGCTGGTGAGGCCTTGGATAGAATTTTTTACCTCAAGATCTCCAAAAGTACTACTTGAGCGCAGTCCCTTTAAGAGTTCCATCGTCGGAATAACTCATCTTCTATTTTCTTAAATTTTTTATGCTTTTATTTATTTAATTTTTATTTATATAATTTTATTTTATCTTATAAGTTTTAAATTAATTATTGTTCTAAATTTATTTCATAAACACTAATTCTAGTATACTATAGTAATTCTATAAGTCATGCAAGTCATCAAATCGTATCAACTATCCATGCAAAACACACCATACAGCTTGATCATACAAATTAAATTATTCAAATTAGATATTACCATGCAAATTATCAAGTTAAATATTATCATGCAATTGTTTCATATAAAATCAAATTAAATTTATCTAATTAAATTATTTCATACAACTTAAATTATTATATCATGCAATTCATAGTTAATCAAATTAAATTATCATGCAATTTACAAAACTAACTCATTAAATTCTATTTCTGCAAATTAATTTATTATATTTTATGTCATGCAAATTAATTTATTATCAAACCATTAAAACAAGTCATATTACATGTTAATTAATCCAATGAAACATATTGAGCATATAAGACAAATTACCATTATTATATCATGCCATATAAGCTTACCTTGTTCCCCAGCAACTCACGTTTTGAACTGCTTTCTTAACTTTCAACAGCCTTGTACATGAGTCTCATCCTTGATCTTCATGCGGCAGGAAGACAATGCAGCAGAGAAGTGATGCGTGAGCAATGGTGGCCACGGCAACAATAGTGATGAAGGTAACAGGGTTTGGTTTCTTTTGGAGTGCTACAGAACCTCCTTCCTTTCTTTTTTCTTGTCTGTTTTCTCGTTCTTCTTCTTCTTCTCTCAATCCTCAGTTTCGGTTATTTCTTCAACAAGCCTTACCCGAAAGCTTTCCACACCAAGCCAAGAAGCTACGACGACAAGAGGGAAGAAGGCAGTAACGAAATAGAAGGCCACACAGCAGTAAAGGTTAACAATGGTGGAAGCTCGCAGTGGTGGTGATGGTGCGTGGCAGGGAGTTGTGACAGTGCAGCAGTGCTGTAATGAAGATGTATATGAACCGCGGTGAAGAGATGATGATGGTAGAGGCGGTGAGAGGACGGTGGTGGTGAGGCAAGGTGTGGTGTAGTGCAGGTAGGGGCTGATACGACTTGGAGAAGGGTGAGGATGCTGAGGAGGGTCACGATGCAATCTGGTAGACGTGGGTTTCTTTAGGGTTTTTCTTTTTCCTCCGTCTATTGTGCCTCCCCCTAGCGGCTCTCCCTTTTCAATTCCCTCCGTCTGCTTTATAATCTTTTCCTCTAAGATTTCTAGGGTTTTCTTTTCTTTTGCTTGTGTGTTGGCCCCCTTTTTTATTTAATTTTCTTTCCTTTTTTTGATACGGGTATTAAATTAACTTTATTTCCTTTCCATCCATGCACCAATTTGAGTTTGACTTGTATCTTCATTGATTCTCACTTGATTCACTCATTAATTTTGATTTTCTTTCTAAAATTTTCAAATTTTTGACTTTGCCTTTGTTTTAAGATTCCGATTTTTTTTCAAGTTTCCCTTCTTTGATCACTTTATTTTTATTATTTTTTTCTATTTTTTTATTTTTTTCGTTTTTTTTATTTTTTTAATAATAAACAAGATAGTAATACAAAAATTAGATTCATCTTCTAATTATCAAACCCAATAGGCCCAATAACATTAAAAGACCCCGGACAAAATGGGGTGTCTACAGTTGCCCCTCTTTGTACATTTGCTATGAAATAGTAATTGTGCAAAGACATAGACATTCATTTTGTCCGCATTCATTTTATTATTTTTTCCTTTCTTTTCAAAATTTTTATTTTTTTTGTTTTGTTCCCCCTTTTTTTTTAAATCTTTCACCTAAAGTGCTCCTTCAACTAGGAAGGCCCTGAGACTTTTTTAGAATTTGTCATCTCTAGAATGCTCCTTCAACTAGGAAGGCCCTGAAACTTTAAAATTTCTTATCTAAAATGCTCCTTCAACCAGGAAGGCCTTGAAACTTTAAATTTCTCATCTCTTAAATGCTCATTCGACCAGGAAGGCCTTGAAACTTTAAATTTTCTCATCTCTTAAATGCTCCTTCGACTAGGAAGGCCCTGAAACTTTAAATTTTCTCACCTCTTAAATGCTCCTTCGACTAGGAAGGCCCTGAAACTTTAAATTTTCTCACCTCCAAAATGCTCCTTCGACTAGGAAGGCCCTGAAACTTTAAATTTCTCATCTCCAAAATGCTCCTTCGACTAGGAAGGCCCTGAAACTTTAAATTTTTCTCATCTCTTAAATGCTCCTTCGACTAGGAAGGCCCTGAAACTTTAAATTTTCTCACCTCTTAAATGCTCCTTCGATTAGGAAGGCCCTGAAACTTTAAATTTTCTCACCTCTTAAATGCTCCTTCGACTAGGAAGGCCCTGAAACTTTAAATCTTCTTACCTCTTAAATGCTCCTTCGACTAGGAAGGCCCTGAAACTTTAAAATTTCTCTTCCAAATGTGTTCAATTATGCCCGGAGGTTTTACGGATTGTACCCAGAGGTTTTAATGAATCATGCCCGGAGGTCTTACAGATTGTACCCAGAGGTTCTAATGAATCATGCTCGGAGGTCTTACAGATTGTACCCGGAAGTTTTAGTGAATCATGCCTAGAGGTTTTATAGATTGTACCCAGAGGTTCTAATGAATCATGCCTAGAGGTCTTATAGATTGTACTCGGAGGTTTTAGTGAATCATGCCCGGAGTTCTTACAGGTTGTACCGGAGGCTTTGATCTTATCTCATCATTTCAATTCTATCTTCTAGATCATCTTATCATTCCAGTTTCTTCTTTTTGTTATTTTCTATCACATTTTTTTATCTCATCACATCTTTTGATCCCTTTTCCATTATCCCATCATATTCATAACTTTTAATTTCCTCTTTCTTTCCAAATTTTAACATTTTTGTTTCAAAACTTCATACCTTTTTTGTCACATCTTATTCCTAATCCTTCTCACATTTTCTGATTTTTTTTCTCTTCTTTTTTTTTAATTTTCCAAATTTTTAGTCATCTAGTCTTTCAGAACCTTTTTTTTTATCTTATTGTCTTAACAAACAAACTCTTTTTTTTTGTGTCAAAATGCATGTAATGGAATGCAATGCCATGCATGTCATGAATGCAATGCAAATGATAAACAATGCCTTACCAAGTCACATCATCAGCCTACCTTATTTCTTTCTTCAAAAATTTGTCATTCTTCAATCTTCTCTTTGCCTTATCATTCAATCTTTCAATGCCTCATCATTCTTCTTTCTTCAAATTTAGCAATCCTAAAATCATTTGCCCCATCACCATCGTTCATTCAATCTTCTTCTTGCCCCACAATTCTTCTTTCTTTAAATTTAGCAATCATCACTCGTTCAGTCTTCCCATTGCCCCATCATCATCATTCATTTAGTGTTCTTCTTGCCCCACAATTCTTATCAAATTAAAACTCATCTATCCAAATCATAACAACAAAATCATCCCAAACTATTCACAAGAACACTTCACCAGTTTTCATATCTTCACGAAAATTCATGCTCTCGTAACAACCAAAGATTGCCCCAAGAATAGTCTTAAAAACACCATTACCACACTTGGTTTCTTTAAAACAAGAACTTGCCCCCATAAAAATCACAAAACTCCCATTTTCCACTTCTTCAAGTTCCTTTTTGAAAATAGGAAATTGCCTCACATAATAATTTTCCAAGATAAAAACATTTGACTTTTAAATCTCTTAAAAATTGGTGATTACTATTGAGAACAAATAGAACGAGTTACGACTTGGTCTATCTGAATAAATGTGCTGATTTGGTGTATCAAGGATGTTTGGTTATCAAGAAAGATTCTATTGATCAATGTCTCTTCATCTTGGCTCACAAATGAAACAAATTCCTTGAAAATCAAAATTCCTTTTGTAAAAATAACTTTCACAGAACACAATCCATTTCAGCACTCTTTTAATTTCTTGATATGTGGATTTTAACAAATGTCAAGACAAGCTATGATGGCTCAAATTTTGGGGTAAGGAAACCAAAGATACAAATCTCAACTCAAATTTTCAAAGTGATAATTTTTTTGGATTTCTCAAAGGGTCTTGTCTGAAAGCATCACTCCTCTAGTTTTTCTTCTTTCTTGTTCTTGCTTTAGCATAGTCACAAACAATGGCCTTGAGTTGTTTCAAATTTGCTCTAGACTGCCCTTTTCATGGGTTTTCACCCTAGAGCTTCATTCTATTTTTTTTCTTCTTTTTTTATTGATTATTCTACCATGCATTTGAGAATTCAAATTTCATTCCAAACTAAATAATGATGATAGTTTCTCAAAGAAAAGCTTTTCAATACAAGCATCTTTATTTGATCAAAATGGACTTTTAAGCACGTACCGTAGGCCAAGGTTTAGGGTTTTCAAAGAATGGATAAATAGGCCCAAAATAAGTGTTTTCAAGGTTTATCGAACCAAGGATCATTTCTTCGATTGTGAACATCTATCCTTCCCACTCTTCGAAGCATTTTTCTTTTCTTTTCTAACATTTTATTCTCATTCATTTCTTTTTTCTTCTTTTTTTTTCGCATCTACCTTTTTCATTTTTTTCCATTTCTTGTTTTTTTTCATATTGATTTCCATCTTCACATATCCTTCTTCTCACATTTGCCCCTTAACAAGGGCATCATTTTCTTGCATTTGACATAAGACCAATCACTAATGCTTCTAAAACTCTTTTGATGTATTTGCCTCTCCAATGTGGAGGGTGATCCTTGGTCAAGGTTCATTTAGAAAGAAATCAATAAGCTCAAAAGGGGTAACAAAAGGATGATTTCATTTCAGTAATAGGAATATGAAAGATGGCCATTTGTCATATCAAATATTGACACTTCTATTGAAAACCAATCCTCAAGATGAAAATTTGGCTTTTGAAATCATTTGAATATCCCTCATGCATGGTTTCACAATCAATTTTTTCTTTTTTTCTTTTCTTTCTTTTGTTGTTTTTTTCACTTCCTTTTTCTTCACTTTTTTTCACAACTCATGCCTAGAATGTATCAACTCAACTTTATGAAGGCCTTATGCAATGATTTTAATTATCATGGTTTAAAATAGGAAAAGGATATCAATCAAATTAAGAATGGCCATTAAAAGATGTTGAGGTTATCAAAAGCTTAGCTTTTTCAATCATTTTGCCTTAAGGTGTAGCGAAGGATGATTTCAGTTAGAAAGTTCAAGTTATAAGAAAGAATTTTGGGTTGATGTGTTTGGGACTCTTAGCTTGGCCTTAACATCTATCAAATTTCCAAATACAAAGTCCTTAAAAGAATGCTTCATGAATTGGTCCTTCAAAACAATTCAAAAAGTTTTACAAATTCATCAATCATTTCATTGCTCATCGCCTTAACGAAGATCATTGACTTCAAAAGTTCATCATGGTAAGCAAAAATGAATGAATTTCGAGCTTGTTTGTCTCTATGGATTCCAAGTTTTCACTGAATCGGAAAGCATACTGGAATTGTAATGTAATGACTAGGTCTATTCATTCTCAATAAAAATCACCAATGTTTTCAAAATTATTTTTATTTCATCTACTTGGAAAGAAAATTATGGAAAGCTTTCAAAACAACTTGATGAAATTTTCAAGAATCCTGAGAACATCTCACATCCACAAATTACAATAGGAAACTTGGCCTATGGAGAAACATACTTCCATTGTTCAATAAGCTCTTGATTCAAGGCACCACTACTGATGAGTTCTTCAACCTTTTCCTTTAATTGCCTACACTTTTCTGTTGAATGCCCAATTGCCCCCATGTGATATTCACATTTGCTATTTGGTTCATAACTTTTTGCTGCTGGGTTTGGAGTTGTTTTCAAAGGCATAGGCACCAGATACTGGTTCTTTATTAGCAAAGGCAATAATTTAGAAATTGGAATTGGTAATCTCTCTACACTGTTTCTTAGCCTTATTGGATTGTTTGGTAGGGCAGAGAGTGATTGAGGACAAAAGTTAGGCTGAAAACCATTTTGAGGAATTGACTGATAAGGATATGGACAAAGGTGGTGGGATTGTTGTATGGGGTATGGGTAATATGGGGTATAACTTTCATACTGCTTTTCATTAGCCACAGCCTGAACATCTTGACTCTCGTTATTGAATGTTGCACCTCTCCTTGTATTTACCCATTCAATCTTCCCACTTTTTATAGCATATTTGATTATCTCACCAGAGAGTACCATATCTGCAAAGTTTTTGGTGACATTACCAATCATTCCCTCATAGTATGGAGCCCTAAGTGTATTGACAAACAGAATTGTCGTCTCTTTCTCCGTAAGGGGAGGTTGAACCTGAGCGACAATGTCTCGCCATCTCTGAGCATATTCTCTAAAGCTCTCGGTAGCCCTCTTTTCCATATTTTGTAACAATGATCGATTTGGTTCCATATCCTTTACATGTTGATATTGAGCTATGAAAGCCCTCGCAAGATCCTTCCATGAATGGATGCGTCTTCTATCTAATTGGACATACCACCTTGCTGCGGACCCAATAAGGCTATCTTGAAAACTGTGGATTAGCAACTTTTCGTTGTGAGTATGCCCTGCCATTTTTTGACAAAACATTGTAATATGGGCTAATGGGCATTTAGTTCCATCATATTTGTCAAAGTTGGGGACTTTGAATTTTGCGGGTAGCACCAAATCAGGAACCAAACTCAATTTCTCGACATCAATGTTTCCATGAATAGTGCTCCTTTCGATAGCCCTTAGTCTCTCCTCTAACATATCACACATACGATGCATCCCCTCAAGAGAGCCTAGTTCAACCGCTTCCCTCCTAAGCTTCTCTTGCTTGATGGGGTCCTCCATTTGGGGTTCCATTCTAACGTTAGTGTCTTCATCAACTCCCTTCCCTTTTGCCAAGCTCATCATCATCTCCGTCATCTTGGCCATTTGTTCCTTAAACTCTTCTTGGGCCCTGACAATCTCTTGTTGCACCTTTTCAATTCCATCAATTCGTGCCAATTGCTCATTCTCCATTGTTCTTGTTTGCAAACAAGTATCATATGGGTGGTTGACAATTTTGACGACCAAGCTATCTTCTCACCTTTATTACCATAGTCTAAATCAAGATGCCATGATATGCACATACAAACCTATGTGATGGAGATCCAAGCTCACAAAGCTCAAGTCATGTTCGTGATGATCGTGATCCTTTGAGTATCCATGGAGGTCCAATTACAAGAGCTAAATCAAAGAGAATGCAACAAGCCTTGGCTGGTTTCATTAATATTGCTAGAGAGAAAGCCCAACAAAGCTTGAGCATGGAGGATGATAAAGTCTTCTACAACATGATCCAAGCCCAAGTTCAACCTTCTTGAAGACACACAAGTATTGGGCCGAAATGCAAATTAGGCTAGATGCATATTTTATTTAGTTAAGTATTATTGGGCTGAACATTGTCTTAATTTAATTTAGCCCAATTCCTTTTTAAATAATAGATTTTGTAGGACTTCTATTACTTGTTCTGCAAGTTAGGAGAGTAGGATTCCTATTACTTGTTCTGCAAGTTTGCTATTTCCTATTCTGCAAGTTAGGAAAGTAGGATTCCTATTACTTGTGCTGCAAGTTATCTATTTGCCTATAAATAGTTATGTAACCCTTTGGGGAGAACACAACTGATTTTAGTAATAAAATTGAGAGACTTCTTCTCTTTGGTTCTCTTGAGAACTCTTGAACTTATCAAGGTCTTCCTTGTGGCGTTCTTCTACCTTCCACCAATATATACCATAGGTTCTTGCTTTTCTAAGCAACGGGTCTTGGTCCAATACCATAGGTTCTTGTGTATCTACACAACAGGTCTTGGTTTTATCTCTAATTTTTGTTTTCTTTTGCTGCGTTTTTAACTTGTTCTTGTTTTTCTTCAAGTGTTCTTTGTGTTCTTCATTGAACTTCATCTTCTTTCGCTGAGGTTCATATCATTTGGCATCAGAGCTTAGGTTCAATTTGTGGGAGTCTCGTTTCTGTTTTTTGTTTGTTTTTTTTCTTTGTCTTCTTGTCTTGGATAAACCTTGATCTTGAATCCTTTTCACAAGCCACCGTTCTCTCTTGTTCCTTGCCATACAAGCTACTACCAAAACTAGCTTGTTTTTGTTAAAAGTTGACTTGTTCCCCAAGTAAACCTCTTCTTATTATTTAGACTTTTTGTTTTTTTCTTCATTGTTAGTTTACTTTAGTAAAATATAAAAAAAGAAAAAAAAAGAAAAGAAAAAAAAGAAAAAAAGGAGAAAAGAAAAATCAATTCAAGAGGGGATTTATTATATCGTGTGTAGCAAGTGCAACATCAAAGGCAATTTGTGGAGGTGTGCTTCATCAAAATCTTGAGGTAGTCATTCTTTCTTGAGCTTTGAGATTTCTTATTTGCCTAATTTGAAAATTCATTGTTACCATTCTACCCTACTACCTAAAATTACCTTTTTGACCCTACCACATAAAAGGACAAAACTACCCCACCATTGGCTAAACCCTACCCTAATTAAACACCAAAAAACACGCATATTTCCTTCAAGGTTTAGTTTCATTAGAGTCTTCTTAAGCCTTATTGAGTCTTGCAAAGTCTTGTTGAGTCTTCATTGTTTTGTTTTCCCTTGATTAAAATCTTGTGCTCAGCTTGTTTATTGTTGGTTGATAGTTGAATTCCATAAGTTGATTTTTTATTGAGTCTTGAGTTCAATATAGAACTTATAGAGAAAAGTTGTGTGAGGAAAAAAAGGCAAGAGTGTGTGAGTAACATTAGTAGAGAAAAACCATATTAAAATTGTGTGAAACACGAGTGTGAGTGTTACATTCTTCTGTGTATTGAATGTAAACACGTGAGGTCATACTTGTGAGGTCTGTTTCTTTTACTAACGTTTCTTGCAGGTTACAATTATGTTTTCTAATAGTGAAAAGCTTGCTTTGAGTAACATTGAGATCATGTTCCTAGACATGCAACAACAACTTTCGAGGATAGAGTCGAAGTTGATTAAATATGATAAGTTGGAGCAACATGACATTGCCCTAGCTAAGGTAAACCAAGATAATGCTTCTTATGCATGTGATAATGTAGCTAATAATAAGTTGGATAGCAATTACGGAGAAGATTTTGATGATGATTCTATGCTGTAATTAAAGGATGATGAGGATAGTATGGAATCACCCGTGGATGGAAAAGAATCTATAGCATGTCAAACTTTAAGTGTGCTAATGAAAGATGAGGATCAATTGAGATTAAAAGAGAGTGAGAAAAAAATAGTGAGTGAAGATGAGGTTAAGCAAAAAGAGAAAACAATCAAGATTGAGTGTGATGCTTCAAGCATAGGTATCGAAGTTGTTTTAATGTAGGAGAAGCGCCCCATTGCTTTTTTTAGTGAGAAGTTAAGTGGAGCCGATCTTAACTATCCCACGTATGATAAAGAGATGTATGCATTAGTGAGGGCCTTGGAAACATGGCAACACTATTTATGGCCCAAGGAATTTGTCATCCACACAGATCATGAGTCCTTGAAGCACTTGAAAGGACAAAGCAAGTTGAATAAGCATCATGCCAAGTGGATGGAGTTCATTGAAACATTTCCATATGTGATCAAATATAAACAAGGTAAAGAAAATGTCGTGGCTGATGCATTATCTCGAAGGTATACTCTAATCACTACTCTTAATGCAAAACTACTTGGATTTGAGTATATTAAAGACTTGTATGCTACTGATGAGGATTTTGAAAATGTGTTCATTGCATGTGAGAAAACTGGTTTTGGAAAGTTTTATAGGCATGATGGATTCTTATTTAGGTAAAATAGATTATGTGTGCCTAGGAGTTCTTTAAGAGAATTACTTGTTAGAGAAGCCCATAGTGGTGGATTAATGGGACATTTTGGAGTAAAGAAAACTTTAGATATATTGCATGATCACTTCTTTTGGCCTAACATGAAAAGAGGTGTTGAAAAATTGTGTGAAAGATGTGTCACTTGTAAACAAGCTAAGTCTAGAGTTATGAATCATGGTCTTTATACCCCATTGCCTATTCCTATTGCTCCTTGGATTGACATTTCTATGGACTTTGTTTTTGGGTTACCAAGAACAAAGAGAGGTAGAGATTGTATTTTTGTTGTTGTTGACAGGTTCTCTAAGATGGCTCACTTCATTGCTTGTCACAAGACAGATTATGCAAGCAACATTGTCGATTTATTCTTCAAGGAAATTGTTCATCTACATGGTGTTCCGAAGACCATTATTTCTGACCGTGATGTGAAGTTCCTTAGCTACTTTTGGAAAACATTATGGGGAAAGTTAGGAACAAAGCTATTGTTTTCCACTACTTGTCATCCACAAACCGATGGTCAAACTGAAGTAGTCAATCATACTTTGTCTACTTTGTTGAGGTCCATTATTGAAAAGAATTTGAAGAATTGGAAAGATTGTTTGCCTCATGTGGAGTTTGCTTACAATAGAAGTGTGCATTCTACTACTAGTTATTCTCTATTTGAAGTTGTCTATGGTTTTAATCCACTCACTCCAATGGATCTTTTACCACTACCTATTGAGGAGAGAGCTAGTTTGGATGGGGAAAAGAAAGCTGATTTTGTTAAGCAACTACATGAGAAGGTACGTCAAAACATTAAGAAGAGGACTGAGCAATATGCTACTCAAGCCAACAAGCATCGCAGGAAAGTTGTCTTTGAACCTGGTGATTGGGTTTGGGTACATATGCGTAAAGAGAGATTTCCTGCTCAACGTCACTCCAAGTTGTAACCTCGAGGAGATGGACCATTCCAAGTGATTAAGAAGATCAATGACAATGCTTATAAGTTAGATCTTCCAAGTGAGTATAATGTTAGTGCTACATTTAATGTTTCTGATCTTTCTCCCTTTGATATTGATATAGGTGATTCTGATTTGAGGACAAATCATTTCGAGGAGAGGGGGAATGATGGAGATCCAAGCTCATAAAGCTCAAGTCATGTTCGTGATGATCGTGATCCTTTGAGTATCCATGGAGGTCCAATTACAAGAGCTAAATCAAAGATAATGCAACAAGCCTTGGCTGGTTTCATTAATATTGCTAGAGAGAAAGCCCAACAAAGCTTGAGCATGGAGGATGAAAAAGTCTTCTACAACATGATCCAAGCCCAAGTTCAACCTTCTTGAAGACACACAAGTATTGGGCCGAAATGCAAATTAGGCTAGATGCATATTTTATTTAGTTAAGTATTATTGGGCTGAACATTGTCTTAATTTAATTTAGCCCAATTCCTTTTTAAATAATAGATTTTGTAGGACTTCTATTACTTGTTCTGCAAGTTAGGAGAGTAGGATTCCTATTACTTGTTCTGCAAGTTTGCTATTTCCTATTCTGCAAGTTAGGAAAGTAGGATTCCTATTACTTGTGCTGCAAGTTATCTATTTGCCTATAAATAGTTATGTAACCCTTTGGGGAGAACACAATTGATTTTAGTAATAAAATTGAGAGACTTCTTCTCTTTGGTTCTCTTGAGAACTCTTGAACTTATCAAGGTCTTCCTTGTGGCGTTCTTCTACCTTCCACCAATATATACCATAGGTTCTTGCTTTTCTAAGCAACGGGTCTTGGTCCAATACCATAGGTTCTTGTGTATCTACACAACGGGTCTTGGTTTTATCTCTAATTTTTGTTTTCTTTTGCTGCGTTTTTAACTTGTTCTTGTTTTTCTTCAAGTGTTCTTTGTGTTCTTCATTGAACTTCATCTTCTTTCGCTGAGGTTCATATCACTATGCATGAGATGCATGCTCAATTTATGTATGACCAAAAATGTCTAGATGTATAGGTGCAATGTTCAAATTGACATGTTATGCATTGCAAAATCAAAGGAAAGCCTCATGTGATGAATAGACACGTTTCATCTCTTTATTTTTTTTATTATTATATTTCTTGAAAAGAACAGATTTTCCTTCATGTGTCCTGATCCTCGGTTATCTCTACATGATGAGCTGGCATGGCTCTATCTAAAGTTAGGCCTCTTAAGTTTTATTGGATAAGTCAGAATTCTAAAGGTTCTCAAATTGTTCCTCACTATCGTCAACATAGGACTAGTAAGGCACCCAATCCTCACCCATCACAGGTTACAAACGGAAAGGTTCAATTTGAGTAGGAGTATTTCGCTAGCCAATGCGGAGGTATTACCTCACGAGAGCGTAGATACTTTACTCCCTCCTAAAAGGACTGAGCCCGGGTCGAGGGCTTATATATGTTAATGCAAAGTGATGTGTGTGTATGAAGGAATAATTTTTTATTTAATGTTCGTTTTCTATTAAGATCTCTTAAGCAAATTCTAAGATAACTTAAAACTAAGTACTGGCCTGACTCTCTTAAGTCCCCAGTGGAGTCGCCAAACTGTCATAACGTATTAAGTTTTAGATAAAAACCTAATAGCTAGACATAAAATTATGGAGTCGCCACCAACCATTCTACCTAGGTGTGATTGGTCACCTATTCAAATTAAGAATAAAGCTTGGTCTACGTTCAAAGATACTGGGGTTCGGGAGTACAGTTACGTGTAGGGAAGGATTAGCACCCTACAACACCCATCCTAAAATGGTACCACTTAGTTTTAGGTCATTTGCTATATTTGCTTATGTTGATCTTTAATCTCGATATAATTAATATTGAAAAATATTTCTAAGTATCCTCCATTAAGCTGGTGGGACAACTTAAAAAGATCTTTCTCACCTCAGGAGTATTCAAGTAGTACTATGCGACTTGCTTGAAGAGGCTTCGTCGTCGGATTCATTTTAATATATTATGAGAAATTCCTAACTTTGTCTCCTTCTAACCAATTTATTCTTAGCATTCTATTATTTATTAATTCTTAATTTTATTTATTTATTTTTATGCAAAAATGAATATGAATTATTTTTATCAAAAATCCCTTTTAGATCTTCCATTAAGCTGGTGAGACCCAAAAGAAATTTTCTTACCTAAAGATTTCCAAATCATTACTTAAGCGTAAATCTACTTGGAATCTCATCATAGGAAACAATCAATATTCATTCTCAATAACTCCTATTTATTATTATCATTTTATTATTTCATCAAATTTTATTACTATTTATTATTGTTATTTTATTATTATAGTTAACATGAATTATTGAAATTTTTTATCTTCTTAATTAATTACTTTAAATTTAATTTAATAATATTTTTTAGATAAAAATCACTTATTATTGAAAACTATCTCTAGGTCATCCATTAAGCTGGTGAGGCCTTGAAAATAATCTTCTCACCTAGAAAGTTTCAAGAAAAATCACTTATGCGTAATTCTCTCGATATTTCCTCATTGGAGTAATTCGTATTCACCTTCATTATAATTTCATATCTAATTTTATTTATCCCATTTCTTATTATTGTTTCTATTGTATTATCATGGATCATTAATATCGTTTCTAATTTTTATAACTAATTATTCTTGCTCTAATATACTAATTATTCATACTTGAATTTTTTTTAAAAAAAATGAATATAAATTACTTTTTATTGAAAACCCTATTTAGACCTTTCATTAAGCTGGTGAGGCCTTGAATAGAACTTTCTCATCTAGAAATCTTTAAGAAAATTACTTAAGCGTAATCCTCTTAATATTTTATCATCGAAGCAAATTATATTCATCTCCATTATCATTTTAATATTTAGCTCTAGTTATTTTATTCATTTCCTTCCTTGTTTTATTCTTTACTACTATTGTTTTTATCATATCATTAATAATCATTAATATCTTTCCTAATTTCATAACTAATTGTTTTTATTGTAATTTTATAATAAATTTATTTTTTTTATTTTTTTTAAAAATGATATATGAATTATTTGTTATCAAAAATCCTATTTAGACCCTCCATTAAGCTGGTGAGGCCTTGGATAAAATTTTTTACCTCAAGATCTCTAAAAGTACTATTTGAGCGCAGTCCCTTTAAGAGTTCCATCATCGGAATAACTCATCTTCTATTTTCTTAAATTTTTTATGCTTTTATTTATTTAATTTTTTATTTATATAATTTTATTTTATCTTATAAGTTTTAAATTAATTATTGTTCTAAATTTATTTCATAAACACTAATTCTAGTATACTATAGTAATTCTATAAGTCATGCAAGTCATCAAATCGTATCAACTATCCATGCAAAACACACCATACAGCTTGATCATACAAATTAAATTATTCAAATTAGATATTACCATGCAAATTATCAAGTTAAATATTATCATGCAATTGTTTCATATAAAATCAAATTAAATTTATCTAATTAAATTATTTCATACAACTTAAATTATTATATCATGCAATTCATAGTTAATCAAATTAAATTATCATGCAATTTACAAAACTAACTCATTAAATTCTATTTCTGCAAATTAATTTATTATATTTTATATCATGCAAATTAATTCATTATCAAACCATTAAAACAAGTCATATTACATGTTAATTAATCCAATGAAACATATTGAGCATATAAGACAAATTACCATTATTATATCATGCCAAATAAGCTTATCTTGTTCCCCAGCAACTCACGTTTTGAACTGCTTTCTTAACTTTAAACAGCCTTGTACATGAGTATCATCCTTGATCTTCATGCGGCAGGAAGACAATGCAGCAGAGAAGTGATGCGTGAGCAATGGTGGCCACGGCAACAATAGTGATGAAGGTAACAGGGTTTGGTTTCTTTTGGAGTGCTACAGAACCTCCTTCCTTTCTTTTTTCTTGTCTGTTTTCTCGTTTTTCTTCTTCTCTCAATCCTCAGTTTCGGTTATTTCTTCAACAAGCCTTACCTGAAAGCTTTCCACACCAAGCCAAGAAGCTACGATGACTAGAGGGAAGAAGGCAGTAACGAAATAGAAGGCCACGCAGCAGTAAAGGTTAACAATGGTGGAAGCTCGCAGTGGTGGTGATGGTGTGTGGCAGGGAGTTGTGACAGTGCAGCAGTGCTGTAATGAAGATGTATATGAACCACGGTGAAGAGATGATGATGGTAGAGGCGGTGAGAGGACGGTGGTGGTGAGGCAAGGTGTGGTGTAGTGCAGGTAGGGGCTGATACGACTTGGAGAAGGGTGAGGATGCTGAGGAGGGTCACGGTGCAATCTGGTAGGTGTGGGTTTCTTTAGGGTTTTTCTTTTTCCTCCGTCTATTGTGCCTCCCCCTAGCGGCTATCCCTTTTCAATTCCCTCCGTCTGCTTTATAATCTTTTCCTCCAAGATTTCTAGGGTGTTCTTTTCTTTTGCTTGTGTGTTGGCCCCCTTTTTTATTTAATTTTCTTTCCTTTTTTTGATACGGGTATTAAATTAACTTTATATCCTTTCCATCCATGCACCAATTTGAGTTTGACTTGTATCTTCTTTGATTCTCACTTGATTCACTCATTAATTTTGATTTTCTTTCTAAAATTTTCAAATTTTTGACTTTGCTTTTGTTTTAAGATTCCGATTTTTTTTTCAAGTTTCCCTTCTTTGATCACTTTATTTTTATTATTTTTTTCTATTTTTTTATTTTTTTGTTTTTTTTATTTTTTTTAATAATAAACAAGATAGTAATACAAAAATTAGATTCATCTTCTAATTATCAAACCCAATAGGCCCAATAACATTAAAAGACCCCGGACAAAATGAGGTGTCTACAGTTGCCCCTCTTTGTACATTTGCTATGAAATAGTAATTGTGCAAAGACATAGACATTCATTTTGTCCGCATTCATTTTATTATTTTTTCCTTTTTTTTCAAAATTTTTATTTTTTTTGTTTTCTTCCCCTTTTTTTTAAATCTTTCACCTAAAGTGCTCCTTCAACTAGGAAGGCCCTGAGACTTTTTTAGAATTTGTCATCTCTAGAATGCTCCTTCGACTAGGAAGGCCCTGAAACTTTAAAATTTCTCATCTAAAATGCTCCTTCGACTAGGAAGGCCCTGAAACTTTAAATTTCTCATCTCTTAAATGCTCATTCGACCAGGAAAGCCCTGAAACTTTAAATTTTCTCATCTCTTAAATGCTCCTTCGACTAGGAAGGCCCTGAAACTTTAAATTTTCTCACCTCTTAAATGCTCTTTCGACTAGGAAGACCCTGAAACTTTAAATTTTCTCACCTCCAAAATGCTCCTTCGACTAGGAAGGCCTTGAAACTTTAAATTTTTCATCTCCAAAATGCTCCTTCGACTTGGAAGGCCCTGAAACTTTAAATTTTCTCATCTCCAAATTGCTCCTTCGACTAGGAAGGCCCTGAAACTTTAAATTTCTCATCTCCAAAATGCTCCTTCGACTAGGAAGGCCCTGAAACTTTAAATTTTTCTCATCTCTTAAATGCTACTTCGACTAGAAAGGTCCTGAAACTTTAAATTTTCTCACCTCTTAAATGCTCCTTCGACTTGGAAGGCCCTGAAACTTTAAATTTTCTCACCTCTTAAATGCTCCTTCGACTAGGAAGGTCAAGAAATTCCAACAAAGTTAGTTCAAGACCAGATTTTGTTGAGACAAGATAATTTCTTAATTTTATTATATCTTAGATCTGTAATTAATTAATAAAAATAGGCCTTAGGAATTTTACTTAGAAAATAATTGTAAAAGGATGATGAGATAAAGGTAAGAGTTTGATTAGTCAAATTACTTGTTTTCCAAGTAAACTCTTATCTACATCCTACATTGCTTAGGAAAGTCTTTTAAACTCTTCCTTAGGCCTATATAAAGAGCACAAGGCTCTCATAAACAGCATCCCTCACATCCCTCTCCTCCCTCTTCCCTCTTAGTCTTTTGTAAGGTTTTCTTTAAGGTTTTAATAAAAATTTTATTTTCTTTCTTTTAATTTTGATATTGCTGATTTCTTTTTCTTTAAAAATTTTATTGTTCTTCTTTTCTTTATCATTGGTCTTGTTGATTTCTTTCTTTTAAGTTATAAAATTATTTTCTTTTTAGTCTTCCCAATAGAAACAGATTTAATTTTGTATTTAATGTTTTTCAAAGTAAACAATTTCTTTATAGCTTTTAGGATTAAATTGTTTTCTTTTCTTATCTTATTTAAACTGATTCTTCCCTTAGGTTTATTAGGTTTTATCTATTTTATAATTTTATATGGTTGTTGATTTCTTTAGTGATAATTATTTTGATTCTTGTTTTGTTTTTCATTTTATTTGTTTAGTTCTAACTAGTTTATAATCTTGATTCTAGATTTCTTGTTTTAGATTATTAAAGATTGATATGTTGATTTTCTTTTGCATGATTATTGATATCTTTATAATATTAAACTTGAAATTTATGATCTTGAATATGATTAGTGAGTAGGTTTCTTTTTCAATTACAAGGTAAATTGATTGTTCTTGGGAAAAAGAATGTAGTGAGATGTTGAGCTTATAATATAATTGTTGATTAAGTATCCAAGATTCTTTGAGCACATTTGCATGATTATTTCATTAATTAGATAGTAGGGACCACTATTTAATTTAATTAAATAATCTACTGTCAGATTAAAAACATAAGTCCGTAATTGCTTATAGAGTTAATCACTAGGGATGGAGGAGAATTGAGGTTTAGATTAAATGAACCAAGCTTATGTGTTTGTTATCTAATGTCAACCCATATCTTTCTAGTTGTTAATGTTGCTACAACTTATATCTAGAGAGCTTGTTCTAGGTAGGTTAAGTAGTTAGACATTAGTTAAAGAGCTTGTTTTAACTAACGATTCAGTAAGGGAAGATTGTGTAACAGAGCTTGTTGTTATGCTACGGTTGACTATTTAATTGACAATAATATTTTGTAATCAATGATCAACATCTAAATCCAAGAATAATTAATTACCTTGTAACTGAAGCTTTTTCATATTTGTCTTTGATATTTAATAATCCTTGCTTTCCCTATTTTAGACGTAGCTTTCAAAACCCCCAAAATTTTCCAAAGCCCCAAATTTTCTTCTTCGTTCCCTAAACCCTAAAATTAGATTTTTAATTTAATAATTAACTTAAATAATTCAGTCTTTGTAGGTTCGACCCTTGCTCCGTTATCTACATAGTAAAGTTAGGAAGTTTTATTTTTGGTGACTAACGACACTCATCAATCGATTATTAGTGGATATGCGCGAGGTGTAGGTGCTCTTGCTCATATGTATAGACAGTTAAGTCTTGCGAGTAGGTCAAAAGTACACGGGATTGGTAGCTATATGACCCTTTTCTATATATTATGATTTACTTTATATAAATAACTTGTTAATTATAATTTGTTTATATATAGTTTATTAATGATTAATGTTTTATTTGATGTAGGCTTGGATTTATGAGCACTTTCCATCGTTGAATCTAGAGGCGAACTTCAATTACAAGGATAGTTTGTTGCAGGCTCGACGAAGGAAGCCACATGATTACGACCAAGATGTCTTGCGAGAGCAGCTAGATGATCTCCAATGTAATCAGGTGTGCTGGGATACATATACAGATAGTCGGAGGCATCATTCATTGCCTCTGATCATATTTTTCACAGTTTGCTTAAAAGTTGGAGATGTCATGGAGCCGTATCATCCAAAAAGAGTGTTACGGCAATAAGGCTATGTATAGACCAAACCTCCGACATCTTTAAGGCATTTAGAGCATGAAAAAATAGTATAAGTGCCACTTATGATATTGTTTATCAGTTCATGGATCAGTTGTGGGAGAGATGGACCATGTATGTGCTCATCAAAGAGAATAGAAGACAAAAGTGTGTGATCTCGGGTGAGACAGCTCTAGACTTTGTGGCCTGGTACGACTCCATTTCTCATCGAATCATACAAAACCCCACACGTAGATTGGGGTTTCAAGCTATATCGATCGATTTTGATTGTTCTTATATAAGTTATTAACATTAAATCGTATGTTGCACCAAATATTTTTCATACTAATTGATTTGATAAAATCTCTTTTATGTCTTGTCTTGCAGCGCATGTCACGGGCCATGTCTCGTATTTAAATCTCATTAGTGGCAACAAAGATGTTGAGACATTGACAAAAGGACTTAACGACCTATGTGACATATTATTTGAGTTGTTAGATGCAGCTCCGGCCTCAGCTCCATCGAAGGCAGCTCCTATTCTAGTTCCATCAGAGATGGCTTTTCCTATAGTTCAATCAGTGATAGCTCCTCCTCCAACTCCATTGCAGATAGCTCCTACACTAGTTACATTAGAGACAGCTCCTCCTCCAGCTCCATTGGAGATAGCTCCTCCACCAATTACATCAAAGATAGCTCCTCTACTAGCTCCATCGAAGATAGCTCTTACCCTAGTTCTATCTAAGATCGCTCTTCCCTTAGTTCCATTTGGGTTTGCTCCAAGCCTAGTTACATCAAAGGCAGCTCCTCCACTTATACTTTTTTTACTAAGTCTAAGAAGAGAGGGGTAAGGCAATTATATATGCGTTAGAAGATTAGTGTTTTGTATTTAGTGATTTTTGTTTTTTAAACATACAGTTTATCTTTATGATATTGGATAATGTTATTAAATTATATAATGCATAAATGGATAATACATTCATAAAAAGGCATTAATGTCAAAATATAATAATATTTAATAAAATATCATGGTTTATCTAAGTCAATGGTTTCTCTAATGGCAATATCCGATCTCAACAACAAATTTTTGAATTCCTTAATGCAAAATACATATGGAAGCTCCCACTTACGAGCACAATCACATCGATATCGATGCCAATTGCATGCAATCGGAGGCATTGGTGCAAACAGATCCATAAATATGTAAAAAATAGTATTGTTAAATGTATGAAAAAAATGTAAAACAAAATACCTCAAGTTTGGCTTAAATATTATCAATACCTCAAGAAAATGAGAATCGTTAACAAGTCCAATTGCAATGAATCCGTGTTGTAGTGATGGAGGTGGTGCACTGTGAAATCCCCTAATTTCATGTAATTTTCTTATACTTGTGAAGAATTCCAACTGAAATAATTAAATAAATGTAAAGTTCTGACGTATAAATGATGTATGAGACATATGAAGGAATAATGAAATTGATAGTCAATTAGTCAAAGAATTTATTTTGATATCAGGAAAATATTTAGAGTATGAGAAAAGAATTAATGTCAGATTTTTATGGTAATTAAAAGACATGTGGCTGATATGATAAAAGGGAAGAAGAGTAATTAAAGGTCAAATGTCAAAGGCTCAAGGGAAGTTAATGGCTGAGATGATCAAGGATAGAGAGGCGTTTAATGAAGCATGAGTCATCATCATCTCCATCATCCAAGTCGGCAGCAACCCCATTTCAGCTCTCCCTTTCGTTCCCTCCATTTCTCCAAGTTCCAACAATATTCACCTTGACAAACTACCAATTCCTGTCATCGATTCGTTAAGCTCACTTAACAAAAAATGATCCTTGTCACTAGGTTAAGCTAAGCCTGTAATATGGAAGGCTGATTCAAAGGAATAGAGGAGATCTAATTTCTATCCATTTTGGTTATTGGCAAAGGTAAGAGAAGAAATTAATTTAGTCAAATTCAGTTATGGTTTGGAGTTGTATTATGTTGGTATAATATATTTATGATATAAAAATGAAAGAAAGTTAAGGTTTGAATAATGATGTTTATAGCTTTGAAGAAGTAAAGGAAAGGAATTGGAGCCACCAAACGATTACGTGTTTCAGAATAATCAAGGTAAGGAATATGTGTAACGGATGTAGGGAGACTATGTTCGTTTTGGTTGCATATGTGGTTTGAAATAAAAGCTGTTTTACGTGCAGGAAGGTTAAAATCTCGGTTTTTCGCCTAATACGATTTGGCTCGGGGCAGCCGATTGCTCTAAATAGCAGCCGACTGCTTAGAGACAGTCGTGACGTAACTTTTTGTGAAACCGACTTAAAGCAGCCGACTGCCCTATATAGCAATCAATTGCCATTTTTCTAGAAGTATTCTGTTTGTGAACCAGTCGACCGTTAAAGAGCCAGTCGACTACATTTTCTCGAAAAACTTTCTGTTTGCGGACCGTCGACTACCCTAAGTATATCTGAAATTTTAAATATTTTAAATGTAAAAAGAAAATAAATTTATAAAATTTATTTATGCTATAGCAGTCGACTGCCCTAAAAGAGCAGTCAACTGGCCCCTTTGAAAAATAATTTATATAAATGTATTTGGATTATCATTAAAGTACATAAGAAGGTTTATGAATATCAATGGTTTTCTAAGAAGTAGTTTTACTACTAATGTTTTGAGACTATGAACCACTTAATGATCATGCACTATCGATATTTGTTGGAGGGCCTCTGATCAAGTCCCCAATATTATGTGCTATGTGTATTTGAGCTAAGGAACCATAAGTCAGGCCTCAGTTGCCACATATGTCACCTGACTAGTATTCACTGTGGTCTATAGACAATGGCCATATGTCTCTTATGTGTTTTGGCTTAGGGGAGGATCCCTGGCCCATGCGTGGGTACGCCACTTATCTAATATCCCTTATGGGAATTACTTGGTGCATAATTCTATTAGGTGTCAACCGTCTCTACAAGTATTTGAAGATTATTTGTATATTTGATTTCAAGTGAATTGATACATATGAAAGTAAGTATATGAATATATTTGAGTTATTTGAATATTTGCAAGTGACTTCATATGAAAGTATGTAAAAGTATTTGAAGTTATTTGAAATTGAAGTTAATTGTATTTGTACATGTGATTTCAAGTGAATTAAAGGAAATTGAAAGTATTTGACTTATTTGATATTATGTGTATATGATATTTGAAGAAATTGTATGATATATGCTTTGTAATGGTTTTACATGATATTATAGAGCCAAGCAGGAAAACTACATATAGTGGCATAGTAAGCTCTTTTACATTTATTTCTTACTGAGCATAAACTCACCCTTTTATGAACATTTTTCATACAGATTACCTGAAGTGAATTCCACTCCAAATAGAGGAGCTTGCTTTTGAGACGTTATAGTGTACCTTCAAGATACACTTCCCAATAATTATTGAAGGTATACTTATGTATTATGTGCTCCAGATTATTGTACAGTACAACATTACATTAATGTATATTAGGGAGTTTAGGGATATGGGATATGTAAGTTATGTGAGATCGTGATGTATGCGATGCATGTGTATATACATATAAGATATTTTTATTCATGCAAATTTGATATCATGCTATAAGTAATAAAGCATGAAGTCTAAGAAGAAAGAAAGGATGACATTGACGAACGAGTCTAGCTAAACGGCATGTGAAAGGAAGAAGTTAGTTGATATTTGGGTAGTGACGAGGATGTCACATGCACTTGTCAGTAGGAGATATATCAAGCACTATCTAGAAGATAAATGGACTAGCACAACTTTATACCATGTTGCTATCAAATAACCCATGTCGGGTAAGGTCGTCTTTTTACCATAAGGAGTCCTTATGTTGAAATAAGATAATGTCTCTATCAATTCATCAACATGCTCCGTGGATCCATAGAGACTAACATAATAAGCTTGGAAATTACATCTCTTATGAATCAAATATTGTCGTACCTTAGCCCACGCATCAACACCCATGCCTTGAAAGCCGGCTATAGCTTGAAAACCACAATTTCCATCTGATTCAACATCCACAATAGAGCGTATGTGTTGGCGTATCTCTAAAGGGAAAGAATTAATAAATTTCACTTTCTTTTTTCTAATGAACTGGTAGTTTCATCCTCTTCGTCACTAAATTGACTGAGATGATTGTTGAGGCGCTATCATGTTGAGATTCAACAATCTCAAAGTATGAAAGGGCACATCAAATGACCTTTAGTCGTAGCCTTTTTTAGTTGAGGAACAAAGAATGTAGTTGTGGATCACCTAGTTCTCTTAGCTTTTTCTTTAAGGCTAATTTTCTTGAGAGATCACTTGCATTGAAACATTTTACTATAAGCTCCCACTCAACATCAAGATTTAGCTCAGACATGTAATCAACATCTATCTTCTTCAAGTCCAACTTCGACCAATGAGGATCCACATCGAATAAGGGAATTGGTTTTTTGTCTCTTATGAATTCAACAATTTCATGAGCACAAGGCAACCTTTATGCGCTTCTAATGATGCAATAATAAGCAAGATGGTAAATGCCAATATCATTTGCTCATTATCCCTTCTTCAAAATAATATTCAATGCTATCCTAGACACCAATCCCCGCAGCTTCCTAAACAAAGTTGGTCTAAAATTATTTTCAACAACAACAACACTTTTCTTGAATGAAGCCTTTATCTCTATATGTTACAACTCAATCGAGGAGTTGATAACATTCTATGATGTATCAAAATCTCCTTGGGACGATCCAAGATGTCTCTTTAACTTCGTATGTGCACTCTCCGTCCTACATGACATTAAAAAATTGTTTATTATAATGAATAAATAGTATAAATTGTGAAAATAATAAAGTTTAAACCTTATAAATCTACATACCTATTTGTTTTAACATTTTCAAAGTGTTTTACTTTATTTGTCCATGCCGCAACAAATATCTCTTTATGCTAATTTAACCATATATCTCTCAAGTACTCAAGCGCTTTAGGATAAGAATGGTAATGACTTACCATTGAACTTAAATTTGTTTTGTACTCATACTCATTCGAAGAGAATACAAGAACTCCCCAAGCTGACATGAATGCCTCCCACTTCTCCTTGCACTCAAACAACTTTTTACAATTAGCAAGTACATTCTTTGATATATGCCATCTACATAAAAGATTAGTTACGCTAGATAACAGTGTCTATACTGCTTTCATAAATGCTAAATTGTAACGACCTGTTACCACATTTTTCACCTTAATTTACACAATTTATCTGGTTGGGCTATCTGTGATACTTCACTTGATTTCTTATGTTAAACAATTTCATAAAATATTGTTTATATTACATACATCCCTTATCTTACTTAATAAACAAGTAGTACTGCATACATGTCTAAATACAGAAAATAAATGATCGTACATACCTTATAAATCTCAGTCGGTCTGTCACATTGTCCATTATGTGCATCCGTAATCCACAAATATTGGATCTCACCATCATCAAAACCTGAAATGTTAAAATTGAGGAGTGAGCAAACCACGGCTCAGTAAGAGAGTTATATGTCACATTTAACATAATTTGCCTCAGCGCTTTATACGTAGCTATATCTATCTGGGAGCTAATTCTCTAACTCCTTGTCTTTTATCTGTGGAGTTAAAACAAAGGGGTGAGCGAACTATGCGCTCAGTAAAGGAAACATGTATTGCTTTATAAAACCAAAACTATATACCACAAACTATTTGTTTTTCCTAAAATCATATCGATAGGAAAACAGTGGTTATAGTAAACAATACTCTCAATGCACCATTCAAATCATTTGCTCAATAGTTTATAATATCATGTAATTTAAAATAGAAATCAGGATTTAACAAATCCTCTTATTAAACAGAAACCAACAAGTTGAGACTAGGCATCACCCTACGAATAAATCATGCTATCATCGTTCTCCCTCCCTCTTGCAAGAACGGAATCTGCCGCTATTGGGGTGCACCCGTAGGCCATCACCCCTTACGGCTATCTCTGCTAGATCTATGGCCATAATCTATAGGTGGTCCTCGGGTACACTTGCCAAGTGACCTCAAGACCGCTGATAACTTGGCGGGTCCATCAACCCTATGACACCCTGAGGTGCACCCGTTGGTCCATCGACCCGAGCCACCGCCCCAGGTGGGTCACGTAATAACATAAATAATAATGCATGAAACTAGGGGCTTAAAGTCTCAAAATCACTTTATATCTCATGAAACCCTTTTAAGGGATTATCTCACCCACATTATCAATGATTTAATTTTCAAAAGGTTTAGGCTTTCTGTTTACAAATCACCTTGAAAACATTCCAAAATCTCAACGTTTAAAACCTACTCACCCATGGTCAACTCGCCCAATATGGCTCGCCCATGGCAGCTCACCCAGCGGGGAGAACTTGTGTTCGCCCGCCAGCCTTTGCTTTTAAAAACAACAAGCAAAACTGGCTCGTCCTCAGTGGCTCACCCATTAATCAATTCAACTAAAAAGGATTTATATTTTCTATTTTCAAAGATATTAAAATGGCTCATTTTCGTTAAGAAAATTCCATCAAAATCTGTTCGCCATGGTCAGCTCGCCATTACGGCATGCCCATGGTCAACTCGTCAGTGTGGTGAACAAGTGTTCACCCGCCAACCTTTGTTTTGGAAAACAACAAGTAAAACTGGCTCGCCCTCAGTGGCTTGCCCATGACCAATTCGCCCAAAGATGGCCCTTCGATGGTCAACTCGCCCATTTTATCAAAAATGTGGGTATTTTCTTTAGCTCGCCCAAAAATATGCTAAAACAGGGGTTCGCCCGCCCAAACAACATAAAAGGGTTTGCCCATCTTGGCTCACCCGGATTCTATTTAAAATAGGGTTACTCACCCAAAACATCAAAAATGGTGCCAATAATTGGCTCGCCCATCAATACCAGTTCGCACAACAAACAATAAAAGGGTTGGCTATCTCTATAGCTCTCCCAAGTCAAAATAATATATTTAATAAATGCATGTAATAAACCAAAAATAGTCTCTCGATATTTTCATAATTTTTTTACTCCACAGGACATGTATTTTACTTCACACACATCTCCCTTACCTGGTTCAACGAAACTTTGCTTCGCCTTGCTTCCTGCTCGCCAATAGCCATTCCCAATTCCCAGCTGCAAAATAATTTATTATAACTATTAATATTTTCATTTTCAATATTTCCAACGCTTTTCGAGACTTAATAATCAAATAGTTCTCCCACAAGAGTTCTTACTAGCTCGCCCTATCGAGCTCGCCATTCATCAAATGGCTTACAAGTGTGAGCTCGCCAGCCATTATTCGCCATCAATATATTTGGGGAGCTCGCCCATCATTCAACTCTCTAGGTTTACATTGGCTTAAATGTGGGAGTTCGCCCATAATTCAACTTGCCCTGTTTGAGTTCGCCATATGTTGCTTTTTACTCAGAAATAGGCTTGCCAACGCATTAAACTAATGTTGGGCGACCTCGTCCATTTGAACAAGACTATCTTGGCGAGTTCTTTATTTCCTACTCGCCTCATTGGCAATTACTAACACTCAATCATGGGCGATCACCATAGTCGCCATTCTCACCATTTTTACACCATTTCCACTACTTCCCTTATTTATTCTCGATTGTTTTCCCATCATTCTACTACAATTTCATTCCCGTTTCATTTTATTCTTCATCTACTTCAAGATATGAATTTATTCTATTTCTTTGATCTAACACGAATAAATCAAAAGCAACACTATAATCATGTTTCTCATATTTGAAATCATAGAAATATATCATTCAATCTCAAGAAATCATTAAATCTCACCTTAATCAACTGCACTTCCACCACAGAACACTTTCTGTCTCATGTTGGCCTTACTTCCTTTATCCCTTTAGTTCATCAACGATGGAGGAAGGTTTTGCAAGTTGGTTTACTTATTTAGCCAACTTAAGGGTGAAGTTTAGTAAATCAAGTATGGTAGAAATGGAAGAAATCAGAACATAAAATTGCAGTTGCATAGCTCTCGTGAAGAAGGTGAAATTTTGCTAAATCGGCTTCCCTTAAGTGTTTCTTCTTATATAAACATGCCACTCCAATCAAAACCCATTACTTAGCCTTTATTTCATGGGTCAAACATTCATTTAATGCATGAAGACAATTGCAACTCAAGGTGGTGTGAAAGTCTCCCTTCCACAACTAACTTTCCAGTCATGTCAACCTTTAATTAATTTTCTTGTCTCTTTTACACTTAGCAAGCAGATTTGGTCAGCCTTCAATATCGTGTGGCAATAGCAAAGTGTCATCAAGGTCCTCTTTTGCTGCACCTTTGCTGACTTTTATTCTCCTTCTCTTCTAAGCATCATTTTTTGCATTAATTCATGAGGACCATTGCACCAAAAGAAGTCAACTAGAACTCTTTTCTTCCTACACGTTAGTGACTTTGTTTGCCAACCTTTGATGGCTACTTCAGCCAATAAAATTCATCCTTTGTTAGATTTTTCTTCCGCCTTGTCTCCCATAGCAACATAAGTCAAATTTGGCTGCACGGTTCTAACTTAGTGTTTCTAGCTCGCCAACACTGAGCAATGTCTCAGCCTGCCAACTCTAATCCAGATCGCTTGCCTCACAGTTCGCCAATAGTCCTTGCCCATTCGAGCATCAACCTTGGCCTTTACTTGATTATTGGCATCGTCACGTTATCTTGATGCCATCTTAAGATTTGGCGATCACTGCTATAATTACATTGTTAGCGATCACATTGTATTCCTCTACTCGCTCACTTAGCCATAATTTATGCCACAAATTGGCAATCTTATTTAGCATTTAATTTACTCAACCCACATGGGCGATCACAAGTCCTCGCCCCATTCGGGCGACCATCTAAATCAACATTCAGGGCGAACTCACCTATTCGCCCTTGCCATCATCCAACTCGCCATCACCATAGGCGATCGTCCTACCTTGCTTGCCCATTGGTGAACTGTTCCATATACTCTCCCATACGTTATTTCACCGAAATTGCTTCATTCACATCTCAAGTTAAGGAGGTTCTCACCCAAGTGGAAATCAATGTTCATTATTTATTTAATTTCCATTATTTATTTTACGAAATTAAAGTCTACAGTAGGGTAGAATCAGGTCTTACAGCTCACATGTAAGAAGGATACTATAGTCGGCTAGGGATTCGGATAGAGTAAGGCAGGTATTTTGAAATACCTGACTTGTTTCGGAACCTAGAAGCAACTGTAGAGAGTACTATATCAATTGTTCTCGAAACAATAGAATATTCGTTTTCGTAAAGTAAACCATTTATTTCTCTTCACTTTAACATATTTTAAAACACGTGACAGTTCAGTGGAAAAATAATGGTTTACTTCTGCTCTCGTTAGTACAGTTAAAACACGTGACAGTACAGTGGTTTATAAATATCCAAAACCGTTGGATCAGTAAACAGTAGATTTCGGTACTATTTATTAATTCAATACCTTACAATTCAGTAAAACCGTATCTTACAGTTCAATAAAACAGTAATATTTAGTATAGCAGTATCTTGATACGGTTCAGTCATAAAACAGTAAACAATAGCTACCAATTCAGAAAACAGTATGCGGTAGCTTTCACTTTAGTAGGTAGTAAATGGTAGCTTTCAGTCCAGTAAAACAATAATCAGTGGCTACTATTCAATATGCAGTACAGTTCCATAAAGAGTGTTTTGGTACAGTTTTTCATCAGTAAATAGTAAACAGTACAGTAGTTCAGTACAGTAAACAGTACTGTACAGTAAATAGGATTCCGTAGATCCTTTCAGTAAACAGTAAATAGTAAGTGACACTAGGCATCACCCTACAATTAAATCATGCTATCTCATCCACTAGGGGCACAGTAACAGTAATGAGATCTATGGCCATGATCTATAATATGTCCTCGTGTACACTTGCTAGGTGACAATCTGGGACGCTGATGACTAGCTGGTCAATCAGCCATGTGACAGTAACAGTATGGTATGATGCATGAAGCTTGGGGCCTAAGTCTCAAAACAGTGTCAAAATTGTACCTTTGCCTTTATGGATTTTAAACACCGTAAATCAAATCATTTCACAAATATCCATAAGGATCACATGTAAATATCATCACCTTTATGAAATTTATAAAATAATTAACATTTTTCAAAATATTTCAAAAAGGTATAAATCATGTTTTTCATACGGTGAAACAGTTCGCAAAATCATCACCATGAAATATAAAGGGCAAAACTATCCTTTTTTCACCGCAAAACACATATGCACTCTTTTTCGTGCTTTTTTTCCAAAACATGGTTTTCAAAATTATCAGGATTTAATTCAAATATTTTCTTAATTTATGGAAAAATAAATTATTTATTTTCCAATTTTCAATAATTCGGTCACCATGTTTTCTTCTAAAAACACGTGTAGAGACCTTTAGTCTCGAAATCATAGTTTCTTTTTCATCATTTCTTAACCTTTATGGAATTTATATGATTAATTATTTCATAATTAAAACCATAAAGGTTTTAAATTAAATCAAGTGAATATTTAAGAATATTTGTAAAAATATTCACTTCAGTCTCTTTTTCATTTTCATCTTGTTTCACGTGAAATATCATCTACCTGGTGAATTTTATGATTTCATTTTCACCATTCTCGAAAACATGAATATTTTTAAATCAAATCTCCATATATTCATGTTTTATGAAAATTACTTGATTTCTCAATTTTCGTGCCTAAAAATCGTTTATTATGATATCAAATCATTTATTATGATTTTCGGTGATTTTCGGTAAATTTCAGTAATGTTTCGATAATTTTTCGACAGTATATCAACTGTCGATTGGCTAGCCTCATGCATAGAAAATACAGTTTTATAATTTTCAACCGGTAATTCACCACAATTTCCAAACCGATAAATCACCACAGTTTTCAACCAATCATTGTAAATTGCATTTATAAAATTTAAATGCATAATTTAAAACATGTGGTCGAATATCCTTACAAGCGGCACATGTCTTCCTTATCTGTTTCGAGTCAGCGACTGCCTCTCGAAGGTCGCGCCCGTATTCACCTCGCCCGATTCCATCGGCTTGATCATTGAAGGAATTTTCTGGAAATTAAATTCTAAAATTTAGAATTTTTTTCATAATTATTTAAATAAATAAATTATTTGAATAATTTAACACTTTTTGAGATTTCTTATCGATTCCCGTAATTCCCGAGATTTCCCGTAATTTTTTAAATTTCCAAATTTCAAAAATTTCTCTTTTTCTCTTTTCTTTTCTTTCGTTCTTTTCTTTCTTTTTCTTTTCTTTTCTTTTTTTTCTTTTTCCTTTTTCTTTTCTTTTTCTTTTTCTTTTCTTTCTTCCCAGCTGGACCGGTCACCTCCCATCACCGCCGGTTCTTCTCTGGTGGCCTGTTCTCCAGCAGTTCGGTGGCTCCTCAGTTGGCCGGTACCACGGCGAAGCCAGATCTGGCCTCTGTTTAGTCTGGATCGACGGCACGACGGCGGATTAACTCCGTTTAAGTCGGCCTCTTTCTGCCTCTCCGTCGGCCCTCCTTCGCCGTTCTCTGCCTCCCCTCCTCTGCTGTTCTCCGTCTCACTGATGGCCTCCTATCGTTTCCTCTTCCTCCGGCAGTGCTTCGGTGGTAGTGGCGGTGGCTGATTTGGTCGGCACCACCAGATCCATTTTCCTCTTTTTCTCGATTTTCCGTCTGCTTCTCCTTCTGTTTTCTTTCCGATTTTCTTCCTTTCGACACCGGCAACCACTTCCCTCTTTTTGTCGGTGGCGTTCTCTACCTCTCTCTGGCCTCTTCTCACCAGCAGCGGTAGTGGTTGCTGCCGTTGGTCCTCTGTTTCAGGAAGGGTCAGGATCCTTCCTCGATTCTTCCTTTCCCTTTTTTGTTTTCTTTGCCATTTTTAGTATATAATTATATTATATACTATATAATATATTTTATACATATAATTTGTATTATATATTATGCATATATTATTTCATATATAATATAGTACAATATATATTATATATAAAATATATATTGTATATTACAAAATATATATATCTAGTAGTATATATATGTATATTTATATATTTTAATTTAATTAAACTTTATATAAATATTTTCAAACTTTAATGTAAATTAATATTTACATTTGTTATATATGTATATATATATATATATATACTTATATATATATATATATATATATATACATATATAAAATGCTATACTTGAATACATATGTATTATTTAAATTTATACCATAGTATATATATATATATATATATATATATATATCTATATATACCTCAGTATATTAATATATACTATATAACATTTCAATACATATGTATTTATATAAAAATACATTTATATAATTTATAATTATATAAATATATTTCTCTTTTATTTCTTATTTTCTTATTTAATTTGGATTTCCATTATCCAAATTAAATTTCCTCCTTTCATTATTTTCCATAATTTCTCATTTTATTTTTCCGATTTAATTTTCCTTCACTCGGATTTTCACCATCCGTTCCTTTCTCAATTCTCAGGATTTTCACTAATATCCCGTTCTCACAATTTTATTTATTTCCACTGATTTATTTTCTCCAATATTTATTTCCAATAAATGGAAAATTTACGGTTATCTCATTCTTCCCACCTTAAGAAATTCGATCCTCCGAATTTAACTTAATTTAAAAAGGTGGTACAATCCGTATGCTTATATTTCTTACTCTTTAGATCCTCTTTTAAATAATACTGCCAGCATATTATCGACCTCCAAATCATTTTGACCACTACATGCTGTGTCTCATCATATATCTATATTCGTAAATTTATTCCTTACTAATTAGGAGTTATCAATTTCCACTCTTTCACGTAAAGGTCCATTCACACTCTCTTTTATATCACAATGGATCTATGCTATTCATTATCCCTTTTTCTCAATTGGTGCCAAGTCATTATAGTTTGCAAACTATTAATTTCACATGTTAATAAGTTGTATGCAATTTGGTGCATCTGCTCTCTCAATGTATCTTCAAGCGTTTCAATATTACGCTAAGATATTTACATCAGTACAGAGCAATGCTATCAGTACACTTGGGATCTCAAAGCCTTTTGCTATTTTTCATTAAGCAAATGGCAACTCAGAGACTCCCATCACATGTTAGGCTCACTGGAACTATTCATATACATTCTCATCGTTTCATGCTCATACTTTGACTAAGGTACTAGAGAATCTAGGAGTCCGATAATGGAAAGTGATTCTGTTTAGATCATCAATCTTTAATCACTTCCATATCATCATTTCTCTTTTGGACTCTTTATTATCCACAGTATTCATATTATTAAGGCTGCATCTCACTTGCAGACTTTACTATTTATCATCTCTTATAGTCATAATTCATAAGGCAATCTTGTTTCTTCATGTAGTATGGTCTTTACCTCTCTTTTCATAATTTAGACTCTACAATTGAATTCTTAATTTATTCATTTACTCACCACATTATCTATACAATTCCACCGTTTTTATCATTTCGAGGTGGTTATATGTATAATCATTTTCCATTTATATACTGGCAGTAAACATGTTATTCATATTACTCCTTTAAGCATCATTACTTTCACTTTTCAAGTTTGGCTTGATTTTTACATCTAGCCACTGTCATGTGATAACCAACCCGAATCATTTTTAATCTTACTTTCGAGAACTAGTTCCTATTGGTGTTCTCTTCTCATCATACAACTTACCCTCATTTACCGATTTTACTTTCTTTAATTATGTCTCATTAGTAGAGCAGCTAGTCCCATAACTCTTTTATATATTAGCATTAGCATCTAGCTAGACTCATTATTTCTATATCTCAATCATTATCTCACTATCATTAACAGATTCACTGTCATTCTGTCAATTCGAGATTATATATCTCATAAAGAGATATTGTCTAGCCAAGTCTCTTATTTGCCAATCTTAACACAAATCCATAGTCTTTAAGAGTTTAAGGGATCATACCACAATGCTGCTCATTTTCCCTTTGTATCTTTAACTATTTAGATACCTCATCACTTTATTCTTGTACGGGTGCCTTATTCATTAGGCTTATATACCTCCATAGGAACTCGTATTGATTTATCGAGTTCTAATCATAATTCCATGGACCTCAGTCTCTAACTTTTATTTAATGATGCTTTATATTGAGGCTAGTCTTATTAATTCCTCATGTATCTCTGATCAAATCAATAAAGCGTCTAGTTTCATGTAGATGAATACTTGTTCTTCACAAGAACTTTATTAATGATAGGAAATTAATACATCCTTTTTAATTCATCTACATCTCGATATCATATGTGTTTCTCACATTTACCCTTATACAGACAACTTCATTATAATCAATTTATGGTATCTGTATTTTCATCAATTACACATTTACACGTGAATTTCATTATTCACATAGTTTCCAGAGTTAATTCTTAAGCTTTTCGGATTCTTTCCATGTTTTCGATATACGCTTATAACCAATCGAGTCAAGGTTAGCTCGATTTTCTCCAATCTGTACAACTCTGAAAATTTTATCGGGAATTACATCCGATACTTTCTTTAATCACACATCTTTTATTATCTTGGACATTTCCTCCTCATGTCCTGTCATTTTTTTCACTTTGTATTCTCAAGGCAGAGACATTTACTATTTAAATCATTTTGATACAAACTCTACCTTGATTTTATTGTCTACTCATACTTTACAGCATTACGAATTTCATTCTAGTAAGCTGTATCAAGAACAACAGTTATCAACACATGTTACAACTAACCAATTCATTACAATTATTTACTTTAAAATCACTTTCATTTAATGAACTCAGGTTTAATTTCCTTGAGCATGTTATTCACGAGGTTCGAACCCTAGCACCCTTACGTACCTAGTTCCTTTCACTCGTGTTACCATTAAAATAATTGTAAGAGTCCCGCCCGTTTCGTATCGACCATCAGCGAGCATCCCCTAGGCGATTCTTTCGCCCCAAGTTTACCCTCATAAGTGAATCGACGATCACATAGTTCGCCCGCATCTCACAACACATGATCTACTACGGGTCGCCCATCATTGAGTCGCCCATCACAGTTCTGTCTTAAGGGTCCTGAAGATTTTAGGTTAGCTGTCATCTTTTTCTATTTATCACTTTACTATTCTTATGCATATTCTCCAATTTACAATACTTCATACAGTACATCAATTTGCAATGCATGTCTCCAAATGCTCCGGTTCTATAAATAAATATTCATTTAATACCTCAAAAATAGTATAGGTGTATAGAACCTCGATCAATTGTACTGTTATGGATTTCATTATCTGTACTATCTACTTTCTCAATCAATTTCTGTATTCATTTCACTTTCATAATATCCACGATCCTGTAATCTAAGTGTCAGTGGAATCAGTAATAGGGATCGTTATATTCATATCATCTCCTTTATGCCATTAATAGCTTCATTACCATCAATGGATTCTAAATCATTTGGTTTCATCACTATTCAAAACATCGCCCAACATAGGGGCATTTTTGTCATTTTGACATTTATTTCTTTCTCTTCAGTATACATTGGAATCAATGGTCTCATTATCCATGTTCTGACATTATCCTTTCTCATACTTATATCAGCAATTTCAAATCTTGTTCGGTTTCGACAGAGAAGTCCACTAAAATCTATAATTGGATTATTCTGCTTGTAATTTAGCTTTACATCATCAATTTCTCTGTCAAATCAGTCAATTCCAACTTCTGCTGGTTTATTTTAACTCCCTGAAAAATTTTGGAGGCAATGGTATTTTGGTCATTTTTGGTCAAAAAATTTCTCTCTCTTCAAATTACCCTCAATCGGTGATCTTAAAGTCTATTTAATGATGATATTTCATTCCCCTCTGTTTATATCATCATTCACAGGTCTGAGTTTGATCCGAACCGAAAAGTACTGGTGGGGCCCTCACTGAGTCCTTTACTGATCCTTACCGAGCCAGCCTTCATTTAGATCATAAGATCACCACTTTCCGGTAACTCTGAGCCTATTTTCTTCTGTAACATTCTGATTTTACACTTTCTCACTCCCTTTAAATCATTTTCACTCAATTCTCAATCATTTATTTTCTCTATGTATTTAGACTATACAGTACTACAGGGGGATGTTAACCTTTTTCGACACATTTTCTTTCCCAAAGTATCGACAGATATCAAGCCAACCTTGCTCTGATACCATTAAATCTGTAATGACCTGTTACCATATTTTTCACCTTAATTTACACAATTTATCCGGTTGGGCTATCTGTGATACTTCACTTGATTTCTTATGTTAAACAATTTCATAAAATATTGTTTCTATTACATACATCCCCTATCTTACTTAATAAGCAAGTAGTACTGCATACATGTCTAAATACAGAAAATAAATGATCGTATCTCATAAATCTCAGTCGGTCTGTCACATTGTCTATTATGTTGCATCCGTAATCCACAACTATTGGATCTCACCATCATCAAAACCTGAAATGTTAAAATTGGGGAATGAGCAAACCATGGCTCAGTAAGAAAGTTATATGTCACACTTGATACTTGGTTAACTATATGTTGAAAAACTTTTTCACTTTCTTTTAAATCTTCCTAGCTGGCTCTAGGCTCACATGTAGGAAGGATACTACAGTCGGCTAGGGATCCGGATAGAGTAACGCAGGTATTTTAAAATACCTGACTTGTTTCGAAACCTAGAAGTAACTGTAGAGAGTACTATATCAATTGTTCTCGAAACGATAGAATATTCATTTCCGTAAAGTAAACCATTTATTTCTCTTCACTTCAATATATTTTAAAACACGTGACAGTTCAGTAGTAAAATAATGGTTTACTTTTGTTCTCACAAGTACAGTTAAAACACGTAACAGTACAGTAGTTTATAAAATATCCAAAATCGTTGGATCAGTAAACAGTAATTTTTGGTACTATTTATTAATTCAGTACCTTACAATTCAATAAAACCGTATCTTACAGTTCAGTAAAATAGTAATATTCAGTAAAACAGTATCTTGATACGGTTCAGTCATAAAACAGTAAAAGTAGCTATCAATTCAAAAAACAATATGCAGTAGCTTTCAATTCAATAAGCAGCAAATGGTAGCTTTTAGTCCAGTAAAACAATAATCAGTGGCTACCATTCAATATATAGTACAGTACCGTAAACAGTGTATTGGTATAATTTTTCATCAGTAAACAGTAAACAGTACAGTAATTCAATACAGTAAGCAGTACAATGCAGTAAATAGGATTCTGTAAATACTTTCAGTAAACAGTAAGTGAGATTAGGCATCACCCTACAATTAAATCATGCTATCTCATCCACTAGGGACACAGTAACAGTAATGAGATCTATGGCCATGATCTATAATATGTTCGCGGTGTACACTTGCTAGGTGACAATCCGGGACGCTAATGACTAGCTGTTCAATCAGCCACGTGACAATAACAGTATGGTATGATGCATGAAGCTCGGGGCCTAAGTCTCAAAACAGTGTAAAAATCGTACCTTTGCCTTTATGGATTTTAAACACCCTAAATCAAATCATTTCACAAATATCCATAAGGATCACGTGTAAATATCATCACCTTTATGAAATTTATAAAATAATTAACATTTTTCAAAATATTTCATAAAGGTATAAATCATGTTTTTCATACGGTGAAACAATTCGCAAAATCATCACTATGAAATATAAAGGGCAAAACTGTCATTTTTCCACCGTAAAACACATATGCATGCTTTTCCGTGCTTTTTTTCCAAAACATGCTTTTCAAAGTTATCGAGATTTAATTCAAATATTTTCTTAATTTATGGAAAAATAAATTATATATTTTCCAATTTTCAATAAATTCCGTCACCATATTTTTTTCTAAAAACACGTGTAGAGACCTCTAGTCTCGAAATCATAGTTTTTTTTTCATCATTTCTTAACCTTTATGGAATTTATGTAATTAATTATTTCATAATTAAAACCATAAAGGTTTTATATTAAATTAAGTGAATATTTAAGAATATTTATAAAAATATTCACTTCAGTTTTTTTTTCGTTTTCATCTCGTTTCACGTGAAATATCACCTACCGGGTGAATTTTCGGTGATTCCATTTTCACCATTCTCGAAAACATGAATATTTTTAAATCAAATCTCCATATATTTATGTTTTATGAAAATTACTTGATTTTTCGATTTTCGTGCTTGAAAATCGTTTCTCGTGAAATCAAATCATTTATTATGATTTTCGGTGATTTTTGCTAAATTTCAGTAATGTTTCGATAATTTTTCGACAGTATATCGACTGTTGATTGGCTAGCCTCCTGTACAGAAAATACAGTTTTATAATTTTCAACCGATAATTCACCACAATTTCCAAACCGATAAATCACCACAATTTTCAACCAATCATTGTAAATTGCATTTATAAAATTTAAATGCATAATTTAAAACATGTGGCCGAATATCCTTACAAGCAGCACATGTCTCCCTTACCTGTTTCGAGTCGGTGACTGCCTCTCGAAGGTCGCGCCCATATTCACCTCGCCTGATTCCATCGGCTCGGTCATCGAGGGAATTTTCTGAAAATTAAATTCTAAAATTTAGAATTTTTTCATAATTATTTAAATAAATAAATTATTTAAATAATTTAACACTTTTCGAGATTTCTTACAGATTCCGGTAATTCTCGAGATTTCTCATAATTTTCGAAATTTCTAAATTCCGAAAATTTCTCTTTTTCTCTTTTCTTTTCTTTTTTCTTTTTCTTTTCTTTTTTCCCAGCCGGATCGGTCACCTTCCGTCACCGTTGGTTCTTCTCTGGTGGTCGATTCTCCGACGGTTCGGTGGCCCCTCAGCTGGCCGGCACCACGGTGAAGTCGGATCTGGCCTCTGTTCAGTCTGGATCGGTTGCACGGCAGCGAATCGACTCGGTTAAGTCAACCTCTTTCTGCCTCTTCGTGACCCTCCTCCACCATTCTCCAGCTCACCGATGGCCTCCTACCGTTTCCTCTTCCTCCGGCAGTGCTTCAGTGGCAGTGGCGGTGGCCGATTTTGGCCGGTAACGCCAGATCCATTTTCCTATTTTTCCTGGTTTTCCACCGGTTTCTCCCTCTGTTTTCTTTCCGATTTTCTTCCTTTCGACGTTGGCAACCACTTCCTTATTTTGGTCGATCTCTAGCCTCCTCTCACCAGCGGTGGTAGTGGTTGCTGCCGTCGGTCCTCTGTTTCGAGAAGGGTCGGGATCCTTCCCCGATTCTTCCTTTCCCTTTTTTGTTTTCTTTGCTATTTTTAGTATATAATTATACTATATACTAATAATATATTTTATACATATAATTTATACTATATATTATGCATATATTATTTCATATATAATATAGTACAATATTTATTATATATAAAATATATATTGTATATTACAAAATATATATCTAGTAGTATATATATGTATATTTATATATTTTAATTTAATTAAACTTTATATAAATATTTTCAAACTTTAATGTAAATTAATATTTACATTTGTTATATATGTATATATATACTTATATATATATAAAATGCTATACTTGAATACATATTTATTATTTAAATTTATACCATAGTGTATATATATATATATATATATATATATATATATATAAATATATCTATATATACCTCAGTATATTAATATATACTATATAGCATTTCAATACATATGTATTTATATAAAAATACATTTATATAACTTATAATTATATAAATATATTTCTCTTTTATTTTTTATTTTCTTATTTAATTTGGATTTCCATTATCCAAATTAAATTTTCTCCTTTTATTATTTTCCATAATTTCTCATCTTATTTTTCCGATTTAATTTTCCTTCACTCGGATTTCCACTATCCATTCCTTTCTCAATTCTCGGGATTTTCACCAATATCCCGTTCTCACAATTTTATTTATTTCCACTGATTTATTTTCTCCAATATTTATTTCCAATAAATGGAAAATTTATGGTTATCACATAAATCCCTATCAGTAACATGACAGAAGGTGTTGAATCAAAAAACATCAAGCTTTTTAGCTTCTCTATTGCCCAAGTGTAGTTGCTAGTGCGCTTAGCCTCATGTAAACAAATGCAACTGAATTTGTCAAATTTGTACATGTCACACCAACAATTTGAAGAAGTGGGAGTTGATGTCTATTAGTTTTATATGTACAATCCATAAATAACACATTAAGAAATGCATTTAACAAATATAGTTGTCGAATGTGCCCAAAATAAGTCTCTAGCACAATCCCTTGACTCATCACTCCATGCCACTCAACATATTTACAATTATTCAAGTGTTTCATGAATTGTTGCATTTGTGATCTACCAGCTTTGTCAACCATTCTATATTTTTGTCGTGCATTGTAGATGGTCTTTAAGGTACTCACATTCTTCTCATCATGTTGTTTCAACATCATTAATATATTTATTGGTTTTACTATAGCATTTGTCATATCAGCTACTATACTTTGCTCCTTCACCATCAATTGACCAGCAAAGGAATGTCCTTCTAGCTGTTTTGCAGCTAAATGATTATGCATCCCATATATTATTTTCACTACCTAATCATCATCCCTTTCCAATTTCACCCCCTATAACTCGAATAGACAATTACACGCCTTTGTTCCTGTTCCCAAACGACGAAATTAATCTCTAATTGAATTATATGTTCCATACCTTTCACATACAAGTCGAACTCTAGGTTTTCTTCGAGGAGCACTAACTTTTGATGATCTAATCACAACAACAAAACCTAAGTCTCTTCCAAGCTCTCTAATTCATGTTATTAAGGCATTTTGACTATTGAAAACCTGAAACAAAATAAATATAATAATTAGTTTTTTTCTACTATATTTGTATTAAAAAATTATATTAATTTTAAATATACCTATTTGGTTAGTAGTTTTCAATTCTCCACTACACACTATCTTTTTATCGCTATGCAAATATTAAACAATGTAATTAATTATAATTATTATAATAAATTATATAATAAAAATAATTAATTATAATTATTAAATTATAGCTGTCAGCGCAAGTCAATTTGTGTAAAAACACTCTCTTCATGCAAGAGATTTTCCACAAAAATAAGCTTTCTACGCAAGCTATCTTGCGCAAGAAGCTTATTTTAGTGTAAGTTGCCTTGTGCAGAGACGACCTATTAGCATAAGCTAGCTTGCGCGGAAAGCACATCTCAATGCATGTAACCTTGTGCTAAAACAACATGCCCTTGCAAGATGACTTGCGCATAAGTATCTTCCTAGTGCAAGCCAACTTGTTCTTGGCCTTGCTTCTCACGCAAGCCAACTTTACCTCTTCTCCTTCTTCTTCTCCTTCACCTTTAGCTCATTCACTTTCAATGCTTTCATATTCTTCATAACTATCATAATAGCTACTTTTACTTAATTTTCCATTTTTTTGTGAAAGAAAATAGACTTTAGGGTATGAAGGAAGAAGAGTGATGAGGAAGAAATGTAATAGGAGAAGTAGAAGAGACAAAAAAAAGAGAGGGAAAAATGGGAAAAGCAAAGAGAAGTGTATAATATATAAAATAAAAAATGTTCATTTTTGTTTAAAAAACTATTTATTGCTTTTAAACAATATCAAATATTTTTTTGGTCAAAAAAATTAAATACTATCTTGCGCATGAAGGTTTGCGCGAGACCCATGGTGTCACGCAAAGAGCTTTTCGCAACACCCACCGTGATGCGCAAAAGCCTTGCGCCATGCCTATGGTATCATGCAAAGAGCCTTGTGAGAGGCCAATGGTTTTGCACAAGGATGTCTCATAAGGAGCCTTGCGCGAGACCCATGGTGTCACACAAAGAGCCTTGCATGACACCTATCGTGATGTGCAAGGAGCCTTGCACAAGACCCATGGTCTCGCTTGATAGGATGATATTTTGTGAATTTTATATCTACTAATATATTTTCTTTATTGATGTTTTATGCCTAAAAGAGCTTAATAATGTTTATTTTATGTTTTAGGTATTAAATATCAAAGTTGGAATTAAAAGGAGCTAAAAAGAGCAAAGTGCAGATTTTTTTGTCCAGCTTGAAAGATTGATGTTTTTGACCAATTTAACAACCTGATCTCAAGAAGTGGCCTTCATGGAAGTTGTAGAGGACTTCTCAAGGTTTCCAGAATGTCCAAGATCGCAAAATTTGGAGCTCATTTGATGGGTCAAATGTCTGGACAAAATCAGTACGAAATTCTGGGTAGAAAAACAAGATTGAGAAGAAATTCCAACAAAGCAAGTTCAAGACCAGATTTTGTTAAGAGAAGATAATTTCTTAATTTTATTTTGTTTTAGATCTGTAATTAATTAATAAAAATAGGCCTTAATGATAGGATGATATTTTGTGAATTTTATATGTGCTAATTATATTTTCTTTATTTATGTTTTATGCCTAAAAGAGCTTACTAATGTTTATTTTATGTTTTAGGTATTAAATATCAAAGTTGGAATAAAAATAAGATAAAAAGAGCAAAGTGCAGTATTTTCTGTCCAGCTTGAAAGATTAACATTTTTGACCAATTTAACGACCTGATTTCAAGAAGTGGCCTTCATGGAAGTTGTAGAGGACTTCTCAAGGTTTCCAGAATGTCCAAGATCGCAAAAATCTAAGTTCATTTGATGGGTCAAAAGTCTTGACAAAATCAGTACGAAATTCTGGGCAGAAAAACGAGATTGAGAAGAAATTCCAACAAAGCAAGTTCAAGACCAGATTTTGTTGAGAGAAGATAATTTCTTAATTTTATTTTGTCTTAGATCTGTAATTAATTAATAAAAATAGGCCTTAGGAATTTTACTTAGAAAATAATTGTAAAAAGATGATGAGATAAAGGTAAGAGTTTGACTAGTCAAATTACTTGTTTTCCAAGTAAACTCTTATCTGAATCCCACATTGCTTAGGAAAGTCTTTTAAACTCTTCCTTAGGCCTATATAAAGAGCACAAGGCTCTCATAAACATCATCCCTCACATCCCTCTTCCCTATTCCCTATTAGTCTTTTGTAAGGTTTTCTTTAAGGTTTTAATAAAAGTTTTATTTTCTTTCTTTTAATTTTGATATTGCTGATTTCTTTTTCTTTAAAAATTTTATTTTTCTTCTTTTCTTTATCATTGGTCTTGCTGATTTCTTTCTTTTAAGTTATAAAATTATTTTCTTTTTACTCTTCCTAATAGAAACAGATTTAATTTTGTATTTAATATTTTTCAAAGTAAACAATTTCTTTATAGTTTTTAGGATTAAATTGTTTTCTTTTCTTTTCTTTATTTAAACTGATTCTTCCCTTAGGTTTATTAGGTTTTATCTATTTTATAATGTTATATGGTTGCTGATTTCTTTAGTGATAATTATTTTGATTCTTGTTTTGTTTTTCATATTATTTGTTTAGTTCTTGCTAGTTTATAATCTTGATTCCAGATTTCTTGTTTTAGATTATTAAAGATTGATATATTGATTGTCTTTTGCATGATTCTTGATATCTTTATAATATTAAACTTGAAATTTATGATCTTGAATATGACTAGTGAGTAGGTTTCTTATTCAGTTACAAGGTAAATTGATTGTTCTTGGAAAAAGAATGTTGTGAGATTTTGAGCTTATAATATAATTGTTGATTAAGTATCCAAGATTCTCTGAGCACATTTGCATGATTATTTACTTGATTAGATGGTAGGGCCCACTATTTAATTTAATTGAATAATCTACTGCCAGATTAAAAACATAAGTCCGTAATTGCTTATGGAGTTAGTCACTAGGGATGAAGGAGAATTGAGGTTTAGATTAAATGAACCGAGCTTATGTGTTTGTTATCTAATGTCAACCCATATCTTTCTAGTTGTTAATGCTGCTACAACTTATATCTAGAGAGCTTGTTTTAGGTAGGTTAAGTAGTTAGAGATTAGTTAAAGAGCTTGTTTTAACTAACGACTCAGTAAGGGAAGATGGTGTAACAGAGCTTGTTGTTATGCTACGGTTGACTATTTAATTGACAATAATATTTTGTAATCAATGATCAACATCTAAATCTAAGAATAATTAATTACCTTGTAACTGAAGCTTTTTCATATTTGTTTTTGATATTTAATAATCCTTGCTTTCTCTCTTTTAGGCATAGCTTACAAAACTCCAAAACCCCAAAATTTCTTCTTTCCCTAAACCTTAAGATTAGATTTTTAATTTAATAATTAACTTAAATAATTCAGTCTCTGTGGGTTCGACCCTTACTCCGCTATCTACATAGTAGAGTTAGGAAGTTTTATTTTTGGTGACTGACGACACTCATCAAATTTTGGCGTCGTTGCCGGGGATCTTTATTTATTTAAGTTGTTTATTATAATTTAAAGATCTAATTATTTTCTTTTCTTTCTTCCTTGCAGGGTTTGCATGTCTGACGAGGACTCTAGTTATAGACTTCGAAAGATTAGAGATTACATTCAAGCAACCCAAAGTGCGGTGCTACAAACGCCCCAACCACCACCATCGACTTCCAACAATCCACCTTCCACCGAGCCCACGTTCAATCGCACTTTTGAATTCTCTAGTGATTCAGAAAAGGACACCATGGCTCAAAACGCTAATAGAACCTTGAAGGAGTTGGCAGCACCCACTATGAACCAACAACCCCTTTGCATAACCTATCCTACTTTAGATGTTGCTTTTGAATTAAAATCTGGTTTGATACATCTTTTACCAGCTTTTCATGGTCTTGCAGGTGAAGATCCACACAAACATCTAAAGGAGTTCCATGTTGTTTGCTCCACCATGAAGCCTGCTGGGGTTAGTGAAGAGCAAATCAAGCTAAGGGCCTTTCCATTCTCTCTGGCAGATGCAGCTAAGGATTGGCTTTACTACTTACCTTCTGGGACCATCAACACTTGGGATGATATGAAGAAACTCTTCTTGGAAAGATATTTTCCTGCTTCTAGGGCAGCCAACATCCACAAAGAAATTTGTGGAATTAGGCAATTTAATGGTGAGTCACTCTATGAATATTGGGAAAGATTTAAACGATTATGTGCTAGTTGCCCACATCACTAAATTCATGAGCAACTATTGATCCAATATTTCTATGAGGGACTATTACCCCATGATAGAAGTATGATAGATGCAGCTAGTGGAGGAGCTTTAGTGGATAAGACTCCTCAAGAAGCCCAAAACTTGATAGCAAACATGGCTGCCAATTCTCAACAATTTAATACAAGGCGTGATCCACCACCACTGTCTAAGCAAGCACACGAGGTAAGTACTTCTTCTTTGAAAAAACAAATTGCTAATCTAACATCTCTTGTGCAACAATTGGCTTTAGGTAAAATGCAACAAGCCAAGGCTTGTGGAGTTTGCTCCAACATAGGACACCCTACTGATATGTGTCCAACCTTACAAGAAGATTCCATGGAGCAAGCTAATGTTGTAGGAGGATTCCCAGGGCCTTCCCAAGGTAAGTATGACCCTTACTCCAATACTTACAACCCTGGTTGGAGGGAGCACCCAAATTTGCAATATGGAAATAGGTCTACACCATATGTCCCACCACACAGTAGGCCAAGTAATTTTCAATCCCCAAACCTGCATACCAAGAGAGGCCACCACCCCAAACACAACACCAAAGTGGAACCATGTCTCTTGAAGAAATTGTAAAGAATCTTGCTGCCTCTACTTTACAAAATCAACAAGAGAACAATCAAAGAATTGTACACCTTGAGCGTCAAATGAGCCAAATGGCTACTTCCCTAAGCAGACTTGAAGCCAAGGAATCCAACAAGTTGCCATCTCAACCAGAGGTCAATCCAAGAGAGAATGCACATGCCATAACTTTGAGAAGTGTTAAGGAAATTGGCCCTAAGGAACCCTTAATTATAGATGTTGACAATGGCTCTAAAAACTATCAAGAAATTGAAAATTCAAGTGAAATAAAGGAGGATGTCAACTCTAATAACAAAGGAGACCAAGGGACTGATTTTGATAATGCAAATGGGGGTGTCGACAAGCATAATACAGGCAAGGAAGGATATGTCAGCAACCTTCCACCACTTTATAGAGAGGTAAGTAATAAAAAAGTTCCATTTAACACAGGCACTTACCCTCCTCCTTTTCCTAGCAGGTTAGCCAAAAACAAAAAAGATGAGCAAGAAAAGGAGATTTTGGAAACCTTTAGGAAGGTTGAAGTCAATATTCCTCTTCTTGATGCCATTAAGCAAGTGCCAAGGTACGCAAAGTTTCTAAAAGAATTGTGCACTAACAAGAGGAAATTGCAAGGTAATGAGAAGGTAAGTGTGGGGGAGAATGTTTCTGCGGTTATCCAAAGGAAACTCCCTCCCAAGTGCAAGGACCCGGGTACATTCACTATCCCTTGTAAGATAGGTGATATTAGATTTGAAAGATGCATGATAGATCTAGGTGCTTCAATTAATGTTATGCCATTGTCAATCTTTAAAAGTTTGAATCTTGGAACTTTAAAAGAGACTGGTGTAATAATTCAATTAGCTGATAGATCTAATACATATCCTGAAGGAGTAATTGAGGATGTACTAGTCCAAGTTAATGAACTTGTCTTCCCTGCAGATTTTTACATACTGAATATGGAAGATGATGACTCTCCTACTGATGCACCTATATTGTTAGGTAGACCATTCTTAAAAACATCTAGGACTAAAATTGATGTGCACAATGGAACATTAACTATGGAATTTGATGGTGAAAGTGTTAAATTTAATATTTTTGAAGCCTTGAGATATCCTAGTGATGTGCATGCTGTTTTTGGAATTGATGTTATTGATGATCTAACCCAACAATTCTTTAAGCTAGGAAGAGAAGACAAGTTAGAGGTGGCTATAAGCCACAATTTAAAACTGGAAAATTTTGAAAAAGACCCCTTTGCTGATTTTAATAGTTTCCTAAAGGAGGAAGTTTTTGCTCTTCAGTCCTTACCCGAAGCAAGGTATGAAAACTTAAAGAGAGACTTGCCTATTACTCATACAAAGCTTCTTCCTTCTGTTGTGCAGGCCCCTGAGATCGAATTGAAGCCATTGCCAGAACATCTTAAATATGTGTTTTTGGGAGACAATGAAACCTTGCCTGTAATCATTGCAAAGGACCTCACACCAATGCAAGAAGAAAAGCTCATTCAAGTGCTTAAAGATCATAAGACAGCCATAGGATGGACTATTGCAGACATCAAGGGAATAAGCCCAGCTGTGTGTATGCATCGCATCTTACTTGAGGAAGGTTCAAAACCAACACGAGAGGCTCAAAGAAGATTGAACCCTCCAATGATGGAAGTTGTGAAAAAGGAGATCTTAAAACTCCTTGATGTTGGGATTATCTATCCAATCTCTGACAGTAAGTGGGTGAGCCCAATACAAGTGGTTCCAAAGAAGTCAGGCATCACGGTGGTGAAGAATGAAGATAACGAGTTGATACCAACAAGAATTCAAAATGGGTGGCGAGTTTGCATAGATTATAGAAAATTGAATGCTACTACTCGCAAGGATCACTTTCCTTTACCTTTTATTGATCAAATGCTTGAAAGACTTGCTGGTAGAACTCACTATTGTTTTCTTGATGGTTACTCAGGTTATAATCAAATTGTGATAGCTCCCGAGGATCAAGAAAAGACCACCTTCACATGCCCCTTTGGCACTTTTGCTTATAGACGCATGCCATTTGGTCTTTGTAATACCCCTGCCACTTTCCAAAGGTGTATGGTAAGCATATTTTCTGATTATGTAGAAAATATCATAGAAGTTTTTATGGATGATTTCACAGTCTATGGAAACTCCTTTGATGAATGCTTAGACAACCTTACACTTATCCTTCGAAGATGCATGGAAACTAACCTTGTTTTAAATTCTGAAAAATGTCACTTTATGGTAGAACAAGGAATAGTTTTAGGGCATGTAATTTCTGCAAATGGCATAGAAGTTGATAAATCTAAGATTAGCATTGTTCAATCTTTACCTTACCCCACAAATGTGCGGGAAGTGCGTTCTTTTCTTGGACATGCAGGTTTTTATCGTAGGTTTATCAAAGACTTCTCCAAGATTGCGTTACCTTTGTGTAAACTCTTACAAAAAGATGTTGATTTTGTGTTTGATGAGAGATGCAAGGAAGCATTCGACAAGTTGAAAGAATGTTTAATCTCTGCTCCAATCATTCAACCACCTAATTGGGATCTACCATTTGAATTGATGTGTGATGCAGGTGATTACGCAATTGGGGCTGTTTTGGGACAAAAAGTTGGAAGAGCTTCACACGTTATCTATTATGCTTCAAGGACCCTAAATGAAGCTCAACGAAACTACTCCACCACAGAAAAAGAGCTTCTTGCTATTGTCTTTGCTTTAGATAAGTTTCGATCTTACTTGCTTGGTACTAAAATAATTGTTTATTCTGATCATGCAGCCTTGAGATATTTACTATCCAAAAAGGAGGCAAAGCCAAGACTCATAAGATGGATCCTTTTGCTTCAAGAATTTAACTTAGAGATCAAAGACAAGAAAGGTGCAGAGAACTTTGTGGCAGATCATTTAAGTAGATTGGAAAGAGAAGAAGATGCGTTGCCACTTCAAGAGTTCTTTCCTGATGAAGAATTGATGGCAGTCAAAGTAACTACACCATGGTATGCTGATATTGTGAATTATTTAGTTACTAACACTTTGCCTCATGATTTGACTAGAGCTCAGAAGGATAAACTTAAGAGTGATGCCAAATATTATATTTGGGATGACCCTTACTTGTGGAAGAATTGCTCTGACCAAATAATAAGAAGGTGTGTCACACAAGATGAGATTCCATCAATCTTGACCTTTTGCTATGAGTGTGGAGGCCACTTTGGACCTAATAGGACGGCAAGAAAGGTATTAGAATGTGGATTCTTTTGGCCCACAATATTTAAAGATGCATACTTATTTTGCAAGACATGTGAGCATTGCCAAAAGTCAGGTAACATCTCTCAAAGAAACCAAATGCCACAAACCCCTATTCTAGTTTGTGAAATTTTTGATGTTTGGGGCATTGATTTCATGGGACCTTTTCCTTCCTCCTATAGTAATCTTTACATAATTCTTGCTGTTGATTATGTCTCGAAATGGGTGGAAGCTAAAGCCACTAGGACTGATGATTCCAAAGTTGTTGCAGAATTTGTTAAATCTAATATTTTTGCTAGGTATGGAACACCAAGAGCTTTGATAAGTGATAGAGGTACCCACTTCTGCAATCGTATGATTGAAGCTTTATTGAAGAGGTACCACGTCACTCACAAGGTGTCAACAGCCTACCATCCTCAAACAAGTGGCCAAGCAGAAGTCTCTAATAGAGAGATAAAAAGTATTCTAGAGAAAACTGTGAACCCTCAAAGGAAAGACTGGAGTATGAGGCTTAATGATGCATTATGGGCATATAGAACAGCCTATAAAACACCTATTGGGATGTCCCCTTATAGGTTGGTTTATGGTAAGCCATGCCATCTTCCTGTTGAGTTGGAACATAGAGCTTATTGGGCTATAAAACAATGCAACATGAATTATGATGAAGTGGGAAACCATAGAAAGCTTCAGTTGCAAGAGCTAGAGGAGATTTGTAATGAAGCCTATGTAAACTCAAGGATTTACAAGGAGAAAACTAAAGCCTTCCATGACAAGAATATTGCAAGAAAGACTTTTGAAATTGGACAAAAAGTTCTTCTCTATCACTCAAGGCTTAAGTTATTTCCAGGTAAGTTATGTTCTAGATGGGTAGGACCTTTTATTGTTACTAATGTTTTTCCTCATGGTGCAGTTGAAATTCAAAGTTCAAAAACTTCAAAAGCTTTCAAGGTGAATGGACATAGATTGAAACCATACTATGAAGGATTTAAAGTCTACAATGTGGAAGAGTTGAAGTTGGAAGATCCCATCTATGAGGATTGAAAGAGGTGGCAATGTCGAGCAAACGACAATAAACAAAAGCGCTACTTGGGAGGCAACCCAAGGATGTAAAAACAAGGGAGTATTTCTTTCCTTACTTGTATTACCATTTAATTTTTGAGTTTTTATTGTTCTTCTTTGCATGCTAGACTTACTTTGAGGGCAAAGTAAGATTTAAGTGTGGGGGGGGAATATTGGTTTATGAGTCTATGGAGTTTTTTTTTGTTTTTTTTAGGAAGTGGAAATTAAAAAAAAAAGGTCAAATTTTTAAGAGTTTTGAAGATCATGATATGTTTTCTTTCTTTTAAGGATTGATTCTAAACTAAAACAAAGTTTTATAAGAAAGTTGAGACTATTTTGATTGTTATTATTGTTGAAGTGAGTACTTTCTAAAGAATTTATGTGAGTTCATGATTAAATATGATTGATCATATGATATTAATAATGTGATTAGTTCATTGAAGTTGGTATAAGCAAAGGATAAATAGACAAGAAAAAAAAATAAACATAAAAAAAAAAGAAGAAAAAAAATAGAGGTTGAAAGCTTTAAATTCTACTCCAATGTTTTGAGTTGCTTGATCTTGTTGATTAAATTCTTGAAGTGACTTGAAATATGAGTATGCAAAGCACTCTAAAAGAGGGCTAACTTGTTGAGTAACTGGGTGTTGGTATCACCAATATTAACATTCGCGTAAAAAGGCAAGTAAGTACTTAGGGAAACCATTATTGAAACCTCAAAAGAAAAAAAAAGAAAAAGAAGGAAGAGAAAATAGAAAAAAAAATTCTTTGATCTATTGACGTTGTTTGTGGTAATGTAAAATGGATAATTGCAAAGTTGATGTTATATGTTTCAATTGTGTTGATTGTGAATTTTGCATGAATTTATTTAGAAGTATGCATGAATATGAGAAGTAATGATTAGAATATGATTGACTTGATTATTTGACTCTTGTTGAAGTTATGAGTTAAGAATTGAAAGATTTGAAAATATGTTCATGATCTTAATCTTGTTTTGAGTCTTAATTTTTAATTTTTGAGTCTTATTTTGAATTTTTAGGATTGAGTTTTAAGTAAAAGATTTTGTGGGTATATCTTCTGAAAGCCCTCACGAGACACAACTCGTCCACTAGGGGTGACCTAGGGGTTTAAAGGCTTATTGCATATGCTAAATGCAATCGTGATTCCTACGAAAGTGAGTTAGGATTTTAGGATACAGTTCTTTAGGAATTAGTTAGCTAAGGTTTGCTAGAGGACTAGCAAAAGCTAAGTGTGGGGGAATTTGATAGGATGATATTTTGTGAATTTTATATGTGCTAATTATATTTTCTTTATTGATGTTTTATGCCTAAAAGAGCTTACTAATGTTTATTTTATGTTTTAGGTATTAAATATCAAAGTTGGAATAAAAATAAGATAAAAAGAGCAAAGTGCAGTATTTTCTGTCTAGCTTGAAAGATTGACATTTTTGACCAATTTAACGACCTGATTTCAAGAAGTGGCCTTCATGGAAGTTGTAGAGGACTTCTCAAGGTTTCCAGAATGTCCAAGATCGTAAAAATCTAAGTTCATTTGATGGGTCAAAAGTCTGGACAAAATCAGTACGAAATTCTGGGCAGAAAAACGAGATTGAGAAGAAATTCCAACAAAGCAAGTTCAAGACCAGATTTTGTTGAGAGAAGATAATTTCTTAATTTTATTTTGTCTTAGATCTGTAATTAATTAATAAAAATAGGCCTTAGGAATTTTACTTAGAAAATAATTGTAAAAAGATGATGAGATAAAGGTAAGAGTTTGACTAGTCAAATTACTTGTTTTCCAAGTAAACTCTTATCTGAATCCCACATTGCTTAGGAAAGTCTTTTAAACTCTTCCTTAGGCCTATATAAAGAGCACAAGGCTCTCATAAACATCATCCCTCACATCCCTCTTCCCTATTCCCTCTTAGTCTTTTGTAAGGTTTTCTTTAAGGTTTTAATAAAAGTTTTATTTTCTTTCTTTTAATTTTGATATTGCTGATTTCTTTTTCTTTAAAAATTTTATTTTTCTTCTTTTCTTTATCATTGGTCTTGCTGATTTCTTTCTTTTAAGTTATAAAATTATTTTCTTTTTACTCTTCCTAATAGAAACAGATTTAATTTTGTATTTAATATTTTTCAAAGTAAACAATTTCTTTATAGTTTTTAGGATTAAATTGTTTTCTTTTCTTTTCTTTATTTAAACTGATTCTTCCCTTAGGTTTATTAGGTTTTATCTATTTTATAATGTTATATGGTTGCTGATTTCTTTAGTGATAATTATTTTGATTCTTGTTTTGTTTTTCATATTATTTGTTTAGTTCTTGCTAGTTTATAATCTTGATTCCAGATTTCTTGTTTTAGATTATTAAAGATTGATATATTGATTGTCTTTTGCATGATTCTTGATATCTTTATAATATTAAACTTGAAATTTATGATCTTGAATATGACTAGTGAGTAGGTTTCTTATTCAGTTACAAGGTAAATTGATTGTTCTTGGAAAAAGAATGTTGTGAGATTTTGAGCTTATAATATAATTGTTGATTAAGTATCCAAGATTCTCTGAGCACATTTGCATGATTATTTACTTGATTAGATGGTAGGGCCCACTATTTAATTTAATTGAATAATCTACTGCCAGATTAAAAACATAAGTCCGTAATTGCTTATGGAGTTAGTCACTAGGGATGGAGGAGAATTGAGGTTTAGATTAAATGAACCGAGCTTATGTGTTTGTTATCTAATGTCAACCCATATCTTTCTAGTTGTTAATGCTGCTACAACTTATATCTAGAGAGCTTGTTCTAGGTAGGTTAAGTAGTTAGAGATTAGTTAAAGAGCTTGTTTTAACTAACGACTCAGTAAGGGAAGATGGTGTAACAGAGCTTGTTGTTATGCTACGGTTGACTATTTAATTGACAATAATATTTTGTAATCAATGATCAACATCTAAATCCAAGAATAATTAATTACCTTGTAACTGAAGCTTTTTCATATTTGTTTTTGATATTTAATAATCCTTGCTTTCTCTCTTTTAGGCATAGCTTACAAAACTCCGAAACCCCAAAATTTCTTCTTTCCCTAAACCTTAAGATTAGATTTTTAATTTAATAATTAACTTAAATAATTCAGTCTCTGTGGGTTCGACCCTTACTCTGCTATCTACATAGTAGAGTTAGGAAGTTTTATTTTTGGTGACTGACGACACTCATCACTTAAGAATTTTACTTAAAAAATAATTCTAAAAAGATGATGAGATAAAGGTAAGAGTTTGACTAGTCAAATTACTTGTTTTCCAAGTAAACTCTTATCTGAATCCCACATTGCTTAGAAAAGTCTTTTAAACTCTTCCTTAGGCCTATATAAAGAGCACAAGGCTCTCATAAACAACATCCCTCTCCTCGCTGTTCTCTTTTAGTCTTGTAGGATTTTCTTTAGGGTTTTTAATAAAATTTTATTTTTTCTTTATTTTTAATTAGTTGCTGATTTCTTTATTATTTTTAATTCTGATTTTGTTTTCTTTATTTAAACTAATATTGTTTTTGTGTTCTGGCTTGCTAGTTTATAATTTTGATTAGTAATTCTGATTTTATATTATTAAAGATTGCTTCTTTGATTGTTTCTTGCATGATATTTGTAATCTTTATAATATATAACTTGAATTTTATGATCTTGAATATGTCCAGTGAGTAGTTTTCTTATTCAGTTATGAGGTAAATTGATTATTCTTGGGAAAAGCATGTTGTGAGATTCTTGAACCTATTATATAATTGTTGATTAAGTATCCAAGATTCTCTGAGCACATTATAATGATTGTTTGTTATATTAGATAGGGTGCACACTATTTAGTTAAATTAAATAATCTACCGCCAGATTAAAAACATAAGTCTGTAATTGCTTGTGGAGTTAATCACTAGGGATCTAGGAGAATTAAGGTTTAAGTTAAATAAACCGCGCTGAGTGAGTTTGTTACTTAATGTTTACTCAAATCTTTCTAGATATTAATGCTGCTATTAAAACTTAATCTATAGCGTTGGGCATAGGTAAATTTTTATAGTTAGAGATTAATTAAGACGCCGAGCCTTTAATTAACAACACAGTAAGGAAAGATAGGTGTAATTGGACGCTGGGGAATTACACTACGATTGACTACTTAATTGACAATGATCTTAAATAATCAATGATCAACATCTAAATCCAAGAATAATTAAATGCCTCGTAACTGAAGCTTTTTGCTATTTGTTTTTTATATTTAATAATTCTTGTTTTCTTTATTTTAGAATAGTCTCCAAAACCCCCAAATTTCTTCTTTCCCTAAACCCTAAGATTAGATTTTTAATTTAATAATTAACTTAAATAATTCAGTTTCTGTGGGTTCGACCCTTGCTCCGCTATCTACATAGTAGAGTTAGGAAATTTTATTTTGGTGACTCACGACACTCATAAGATTTTGGCGCCGTTGCCAGGGACTGAAATTTGTTTAAGTTAATTATTTTAATTTAAAGTCTAATTGTTTTTCTTCTTTTCTTTTTCAGGTATTGCTTGTCTGAGAAGGATTCTAGTCACAAACTTCAAAAGATTAGGGACTATATACAGGCAACCCAAAGCGCAGTGCCACAAGCACCATAATATCCACCATCACTACCACCCAAGATGAGAAGTAAGAGGACTCCATAGAGCAAGCTTATGAACCACACTATAATTATGACCCATACTATAATTATGAACCACATTACGATACCTACAATCAAGGATGGTGGGATCATTCTAATTTTAGTTATGGGAATCAATATGAGGTTTACAATGCACCATTCCGCGATACATATCAAGCTCAATCTCAAAACTCAGGTATGCCTCCACTTCAAGAATCAGGTATGTCTCTTAAAGATATTGTTAAGACTCTTGAGATTAAAACTTTACAATTTTCACAAGAGGCTGATGTTTACATTAAGAATATTGATCACCATGTGAGTCAAATAATGAATTCTTAAAGTAACATTGAAGCTATGACCTCTCAATCTGTGGAGAATCGAAGAGATAATGTTACTAACATTACCTTGAAAAGTGAAAGGGAAATTAAATCCAGGAAAGTGCACATGAATATGTCGACAACTTTATAGAAAAGGAGGATGAATCCAATTTCTATATTAAAGGTGGAGTTGTTGACATGCACAATGCAAAAGGGAGAGAGAATTTTGACAATTTTATAAAGCACTATGAGGATGTTGAAATCAAGGAATTCAGAGCTGAGGTAAGTGATAAACAAATTCCTTTTAATTCTTCTACTTACCCTCTTCCTTTTCCTGGTAGGTTTGCAAGAGCTACAAACGAAGAGCAAGACAAGGAGACATTGAAGACATTTAGGAAAATGGAAGTTAAGATTCCTCTCCTTGAGAAATTAATGATCAAGTGCCTTGTGATGCCAAGTTTTTAAGGGAACTATGCACTTCCAAGAGGAAATTAAAAGGTGATGAAAAGCAGGTTCTTAAAGATGTGCTAGAAATAGCCACAAGTAAAAATCTTGAGAATGAGGAACTCGAGAGACCAATAAAAAAGTTGGGGTTTGGGATTGGATGATGGAAGGTGGAGCAGTTGAGCTAACGACATTAAACAAAAGTGCTACTTGGGAGGCAACCCAAGGATGTAAAAAAAAGAAAAGGGAGTATTTCTTTCCTTACTTGTATTACCATTTAATTTTTGAGTTTTTATTGTTCCTCTTTGCATGCTAGACTTACTTTGAGGACAAAGTAAGATTTAAGTGTGGGGGGGAATATTGGTTTATGAGTTTATAGAGTTTTTTTTTAGGAAGTGGAAATTAAAAAAACGTCAAATTTTTTAGAGTTTTAAAGATCATGATATTTTTTCTTTCTTTTAAGGATTGATTCTAAACTAAAACAAAGTTTTATAAGAAAGTTGAAAGTATTTTAATTGTTATTATTGTTGAAGTGAGTACTTTCTAAAGAATTTATGTGAGTTCATGATTTAATATGATTGTTCATATGATATTGATAATGTGATTAGTTCATTGAAGTTGGTATAAGCAAAGGATAAATAGACAATAACAAAAAAAAACATAAAAAGAAAAAAGAAAAATAGAGGTTGAAAGCTTTAAATTCTACTCCAATGTTTTGAGTTGCTTGCTCTTTTTGATTAAATTCTTAAAGTGACTTGAAATATGAGTATGCAAAGCACTCTAAAAGATGGCTTACTTGTTGAGTAACCGGGTGTTGGTATCACCAATATTAACATTCACGTAAAAAGGCAAGTAAGTGCTTAGGGAAACCATTATTGAAACCTGAAAAGAAAAAAAAAAGAAGGAAGAGAAAATAAAATAAAAAAGTTCTTGATCTATTGATTTTGTTTGTAGTAATGTACAGTGGATAATTGCAAAGTTGATATTATATGTTTCGGTTATGTTGATTGTGAATTTTACATGAATTTATTTAGAAGTATGCATGAATATGAGAAGTAATGATTAGAATATACTTGACTTGATTATTTGACTCTTGTTGAAGTTATGAGTTAAGAATTGAAAGATCTGAAAATATGTTCATGATCTTAATCTTGTTTTGAGTTTTAATTTTTAAATTTTTCAGTCTTATTTTGAATTTTTAGGATTGAGTCTTAAGTAAAAGATTTTGTGGGTATATCTTCTGAAAGCCCTCACGAGACACAACTCGTCCACTAGGGGTGACCTAGGGGTCTAAAGGCTTATTATATATGCTAAATGCAATCGTGATTCCTACGAAAGTGAGTTAGGATTTAGGATTTAGGATTTAGTTCTTTAGGAAGTTAGTTTAGGTTTTGCTTGAGGACTAGCAAAAGCTAAGTGTGGGGGAATTTGATAGGATGATATTTTGTGAATTTATATCTGCTAATATATTTGCTTTATTGATGTTTTATGCCTAAAAGAGCTTAATAGTTTTTATTTTATGTTTTAGGTATTAAATATCAAAGTTGGAATTAAAAGGAGCTAAAAAGAGTAAAGTGCAGATTTTTCTGTCCAACTTGAAAGATTGACATTTTTGACCAATTTTACGACCTGATCTCAAGAAGTGTCCTTCATGGAAGTTGTAGAGGACTTCTCAAGGTTTCAAGAATGTCTAAGATCGCAAAATTTGGAGTTCATTTGATGGGTCAAACGTCTGAACAAAATCAGTACGAAATTCTACGCAGAAAAACGAGATTGAGAAGAAATTCCAACAAAGCAAGTTCAAGTTACATCAAAAAAAAAAAAACAAAGCAAGTTCAAGACCAAATTTTGTTGAGAGAAGATAATTTCTTAATTTTATTTTGTCATAGATCTGTAATTAATTAATAAAAATAGGCCTTAGGAATTTTACTTAGAAAATAATGGTAAAAAGATGATGAGATAAAGGTAAGACTTTGACTAGTCAAATTACTTGTTTTCCAAGTAAACTCTTATCTGAATCTCACATTGCTTAGGAAAGTCTTTTAAACTCTTCCTTAGGCTTATATAAAGAGCACAAGGCTCTCATAAACAACATCCCTCTCCTCCCTCTTCTCTTTTAGTCTTGTAGGATTTTTTTTAGGGTTTTTAATAAAATTTTATTTTTTTCTTTATTTTTAATTAGTTGCTGATTTCTTTATTATTTTTAATTCTAATTTTGTTTTCTTTATTTAAATTAATATTGTTTGTGTGTTCTTGCTTGCTAGTTTATAATCTTGATTAGTAATTCTGATTTTATATTATTAAAGATTGTTTCTTTGATTGTTTCTTGCATGATATTTCTTGCAAGATTCTCTGAGCACATTATAATGATTGTTTGTTTAATTAGATAGGGTGCACACTATTTAGTTAAATTAAATAATCTACCGCTAGATTAAAAACATAAGTCTGTAATTGCTTGTGGAGTTAATCACTAGGGATCTAGGAGAATTAAGTTTAAGTTAAATAAACCGCGCTGACTGAGTTTGTTACTTAATGTTGACTCAAATCTTTCTAGATATTAATACTGCTATTAAAACTTAATCTATAGCGCTGAGCATAGGTAAATTTTGATAGTTAGAGATTAATTAAGACGCTGAGCCTTTAATTAACAACACAGTAACGAAAGATAGGTGTAATTGGACACTGGGGAATTACACTACGGTTGACTACTTAGTTGACAATGATCTTAAATAATCAATGATCAACATCTAAATCCACGAATAATTAAATGCCTCGTAACTGAAGCTTTTTGCTATTTGTTTTTTGTATTTAATAATTCATGTTTTCTTTATTTTAGAATAGTCTCCAAAACCCCTAAATTTCTTCTTTCCCTAAACCCTAAGATTAGATTTTTAATTTAATAATTAAATTAAATAATTTAGTTTCTGTGGGTTCGACCCTTGCTCCGCTATCTACATAATAGAGTTAGGAAATTTTATTTTGGTACTCATCATCGCTCAAGGAGATGTGTGCGATACTGTGGGTTTCACGCAAAGAACCTTGGCCGAGACCATGCGCAAGTGGGCAAGAAGAGAATGTCGGTATGAAAGTTTATGGGGTTAAAATAGTTAATTTAAGGGGTAGATTTAGTTGTTTTTTTTATCTTGGATGTGGTAGAAAGAGTAGAAAATGGGGTATATTTAGAAGCTTTCTTAAATAATTAGGAAAGTTTCTTGAATTTTGAAGGTGTATTCTTTTCTTTCAGTTATTTTAATTTATTTATTTAAATCTTAAGGATAGTTATTTCATATATCGCCGATAGAGTTTTTTTTACACCATAAGCGGGATTAAGATCATGACACATGTATTATTTTATTTATTTTTTATTTTTGTAATATTTTTGGAGAATATGTATCATGATCCTAATATCGTTTGTGGAATAAAAAACTTTCAATTATGGTGTATAAAATAATTATCCAAATCTTAATTGTTTATTTGTTATATCTAATATTTTATATAACAATGTTTTTATATCACTTGTTAATATGTTATAGTTGTTTTAGTCTTTGAAATATAAAAACATATTTTTTAAAAGTCATGTAAAAAAAGGGAAAGAACTGACTTTATAAAGTTCATGATATAATAGTAATAAAATATTTAATAAGGAATTTATCAATGATAAGATTTTAAAGAAATCACAAATCGTAATTCTTTGGTAATCTTTAGGATCAAGAAAAATTTTTGAATGTTACTAGCGTATTGTAACATCTAATTGATTTTATCTTGATATCAAAATTTCTTATAAAATAATAATAATTTTGAAAAGGTAAAAATAAATAAATAAATATAAATATAAATATAAATATAGATTTTAAAATAAATATATATTCTTAAACAAATAAATAAACAAGAAATATAAATTTTACAAGAATTGTTGATGATGAGATGTTACGAAATTTGCAAGTAGTGATTCTTAATCAATCTCTAAGTAAGAAAAATTCACTAAATATTACTAGTGTATTAGAATATTTAGTGTGATTTTTCAACAGAATGAAATCTTATAAAATAAATAAATTTTTAAAAAATAATATAAATATAAAAGAAATAAATAAATAAAATAAAATAATAGTTTTTTCATATGCATCATTCATAATTTATTTGCCTCATGTGCATTCATGAAATTTTCAAATTAAGTATGAATCTCTCAAAGATGAGATTCTATAGAAATCGCAAGTAGTGATATTTAAAAAATTCCTAGGTGAGGAAATTATCTAAAATGTTATCGGAAGTATTAGAGTACCTCGGAATAATTTTCAATACAAAGATTGATAAGGACCTCACCGAAAGAAGATGAGTTTTAATGAAGAAGACGAAGAACACTTGAAGAAAAACAATAACGAGTTAAAAACGCAGCAAAGGAAAACAAAATTAGAAGTAAAACCAAGACCTGTTGTGTAGAAACACAAGAACCTATGGTATTAGATCAAGACCCGTTGCTTAGAAAATCATGAACCTATGGTATATATTGGTGGAAGGTAGAAGAACGCCACAAGGAAGACCTTGATAAGTTCAAGAGTTCTCAAGAGAACCAAAGAGAAGAAGTCTCTCAATTTTATTACTAAAATCAATTGTGTTCTCCCCAAAGGGTTACACAACTATTTATAGGCAAATAGCAAACTTGCAGCACAAGTAATAAGAATCCTACTTTCTTAACTTGCTGAATAGGAAATAGCAAACTTGTTGAACAAGTAATAGGAATCCTACTCTCCTAACTTGCAGAATAAGAAACAGAAATCCTACAAAATCTATTATTTAAAAAGGAATTGGGCTTATATTAAATTAAGATAGTGTTCAACCCAATAATACTTAACTAAATAAAATATGCATTCAGCCTAATTGCATTTCGGCCCAATACTTGTGTGTCTTTAAGAAGGTTGAACTTGGGCTCGGATCATGTTGTAGAAGACTTTATCATCGTCAATGCTCAAGCTTTGTTAGGCTTCCTATCTAACAATATTAATGGAACCAGTCAAGGCTTGTTGCATTATCTTTGATTTAGCTCTTGTAATTGGACCTCCATGGATGCTCAAGGGATCACAATCATCACAAACTTGACTTAAGCTTTGTGAGCTTGGGTCTCCATCATTCCTCCTCTCCTCGAAAGGATTTGTCCTCAAATCAGAATCACCTACATCAATATCAAAGGGAGAAAGATCAGAGACATTGAATGTAGCACTAACATTATACTCACCTAGAAGATCTAACTTATAAGCATTGTCATTGATCTTCTTAATCACTTGGAATGGTCCATCTTCTCAAGGTTGCAACTTGGAGCGACGTTGAGCAGGAAATCTCTCTTTACGCATATGTACCCAAACCCAATCACCAGGTTCAAAGACAACTTTCTTGCGATGCTTGTTGGCTTGAGTAGCATATTGCTCAGTCCTCTTCTTAATGTTTTGATGTACCTTCTCATGTAGTTGCTTAACAAAATCAGCTTTCTTTTCCCTATCCAAACTAGCTCTCTCCTCAATAGGTAGTGGTAAAAGATCCAATGGAGTGAGTGGATTAAAACCATAGACAACTTCAAATGGAGAATAACTAGTAGTAGAATGCACACTTCTATTGTAAGCAAACTCCACATGAGGCAAACAATCTTCCCAAATTTTTAAAATTCTTTTTAATAATGGACCTCAACAAAGTAGACAAAGTACAATTGACTATTTCAGTTTGACCATCGGTTTGTGGATGACAAGTAGTGGAAAACAATAGCTTTGTTCCTAACTTTTCCCCATAATGTTTTCCAAAAGTAGCTAAGGAACTTCACATCATGGTCAGAAACAATGGTCCTCGAAACACCATGTAAACGAACAATTTCCTTGAAGAATAAATCGACAATGTTCTTGCATCATCTATCTTGTGACAAGCAATGAAGTGAACCATCTTAGAGAACCTCTCAACAACAACAAAAACAAAATCTCTACCTCTCTTTGTTCTTGGTAACCCCAAAACAAAGTCCATAAAAATATCAGTCCAAGGAGCAGTAGGAATAGGCAATGGAGTACAAAGACCATGATTCATAACTCTAGACTTAGCTTGTTTACAAGTGACACATCTTTCACACAATTTTTCAACATTTCTTTTCATGGTAGGCCAAAAGAAGTGATCATGCAATATATCTAAAGTTTTCTTTACTCCAAAATGTCCCATTAACCCACCACTATGGGCTTCTCTAACAAGTAATTCTCTTAAAGAACTCTTAGGCACACAATCTATTTTCCCTAAATAAGAATCCATCATGCCTATAAAACTTTCCAAAACCAGTTTTCTGACATGCAATGAACACATTTTCAAAATCCTCATCAGTAGCATACAAGTCTTTAATATACTCAAATCCAAGTAGTTTTGCATTAAGAGTAGTGATTAGAGTATACCTTCGAGACAATGCATTAGCCACGACATTTTCTTTACCTTGTTTATATTTGATCACATATGGAAATGTCTCAATGAACTCCATCCACTTGGCATGACGCTTGTTCAACTTGCTTTGTCCTTTCAAGTGCTTCAAGGACTCATGATCAGTGTGGATGACAAATTCCTTAGGCCATAAATAGTGTTGCCATGTTTCCAAGGCCCTCACTAATGCATACATCTCTTTATCATATATGGGATAGTTAAGGGTAGCTCCACTTAACTTCTCACTGAAAAAAGCAATGGGGCGCTTCTCCTGCATTAAAACAGCTCCAATACCTATACTTGAAGCATCACACTCAATCTCAAAAGTTTTAGAAAAGTCAGGTAAGGATAATAAAGGTGCGGAACAAAGCTTCTCTTTAAGCAAGTTAAAAGCACGATCTTGCTCAAGACCCCCATTTAAATCCAACGTTCTTTTTAACAACATTAGTTAAAGGTGCAACTGAAGTCTCTAACAAACCTACGGTAGAAACTAGCTAATCCATGAAAACAACGCACCTCAGAGATATTCTTAGGTATAGGCCAATCTTTAATTGCCTTAACCTTTTAATCTTCTACTGCTATACCCTTAGAAGAAATAACATATCCAAGAAATATAATCTTATTAGTGCAAAAGGAACATTTCTTAAGGTTAGCATATAACTTTTCCTTTCTTAAGACATTAAGCACATTCTTTAAATGTATGTTCATGCAAACTTCTACTATAGATCAAGATATCATCAAAATGGACAACTACAAATTTTCCAATGAAAGCACGTAAGACATGGTTCATTAATCTCATGAAAGTGCTAGGTACATTAGTTAATCCAAAAGGCATAACTAACCATTCATGCAAACCATGCTTAGTCTTAAATGTAGTTTTCCACTCATCACCTTCGCTCATGCAAATTTGATGATAACTACTTTTCAAATTAATTTTAGAAAAGATGCAAGAAACATGTAACTCATCAAGCATATCATCTAATCTAGGAATGGGATAGCGATACTTTATAGTGATTTTGTTAATGGCACGACAATCCACACACATCCTCCACGTCCCATCCTTCTTAGGAACAAGTAACACAAGAACAGCACATGGACTCATGCTCTCTCTAATGTAGCCTTTCTTCATGAGCTCGTCAACTTGCCTTTGAAGCTCCTTTGTCTTCTCGGGATTACTTCTATAGGCAGATCAGTTGGGAATGGCAGCTCCAGGAACAAGGTCTATTTGATGCTCAATTCCCCTAATAGGTGGCAAACCATTTGGAATCTCCTCGGGGAATATATCTCCAAATTCCTTCAAAAGAGACACAACATTAGTAGGCAAAGAAGATTTAAGATCATTAGAACTAAAACAAGATTCTTTATATAAAAACAAAAGGATTGGGCACTTAGGTAGAAAAGCAGCCTTTACATCACTTTGCTTTGCATAGAAGCTCACATCCTTTCTTTCTTTCTTTGCAATATCTTTGCCTTTCTAGATTCTTTATGTGGCGTCCCCGTCACTTCATCTTATCACTTATCTTTTTCCTTCTTTATTTAGATTTAGTTTATCCAGTGTCGTTCTTCCCTTAATCTTAAGCTAATCATTTAATAGCTTATGAAATTTTATTCAATTTCCATAAACCTAAAAATGATATATATAAATATCATTCCATTTCCACAGGATCTCATACATCATCTTAACTTACATCCCCGACATCTTATATATATATATATTCTCTACTTGTACTGTACTGTAGCTGAATTATAATTTAACTTTACATATGAACATATAAGTATACCTTCTATGTTAACTGGGAAGCGTATCGAGAAGGTACACTTTGATTCTTCAAGCACGAGCTCCTCTAGTCGGAGCGTGGTTCACTTCAAGTAGTCTGTAGGAAAATAGTCGTAAAAGGGTGAGTTTACGCTTAGTAAGAAAAGTATGTAAAAGAGCGTACTATGCCTCTATATGCATTTTTCCTACTTGGCTCTATAATGACATGTAAAGCATTATAAAGCATGCATCATAAACCTCTTTCATGCATCGTTTGTAACCATGCATATCCATTCAAAATGATATGGCACATACTTTCTTTAAAACATCATGCATCATATCATACTTTAAAACATACATCATATACTTCTTCATACATACATCTTGTACTTTAAAATAGATGGAGACTATGTACAATGTTTAAGCGATTGAGTCGTCATATGAACCGTTCATTCCCATTCATATGACTCATATGACTCTAATCATGCATTAGTACATTGGTATACCATGTAGAGGTCAGGGATTCTCTCCTGCCTTAATAATACCATAGTGAGCACTAGTCAGGTGTCACTGATGGTCTTGAGGACCGGACTAGGGTTCCTCACTTAACATACATATTACTGAGGACTTGATCAGAGTCTCTCAGCCATCAGAAATGCATAATCATTACGCAGTCCATAGCCTTAAAACATTTATAATATACTTTTCAGAAAACACCTTTGTGTTTAAATCAATTAAGCTTTGAAAACATCTTTTCATACTGTTTCATAGCTTCATTTCTCGAAATTATTTTTATTTCGGAAAATACATGGGGCCAGTCGACTGGTCCATATAGCAGTCGACTGGTTTTCAAACAGAATGCTTCTTAAGAAATAGCATTCGACTGGTCATATAGGGCAGTCGACTGTTTTTCAAACAGAATGCAATTTGGCAAATAGCAGTCGACTGTCCCATATAGCAGTCGACTGGTTTGAAACAGAATGCTTCTGGGTAAATAGCAGTCGATTGGCTTACATAGCAGTCGATTGGCTTACATAGCAGTCGACTGGTTTGCATCGGTTTTCGAAAACGGCGTTTTGTTTGTCTCTAGGCAGTCGACTTCCCTTTATGGCAGTCGGCTGCCCCTAGCCTAATTGGTACTAGGAAACAAGTCCGAAAATGCATCTTTTCCTGCACAAAATCAACTAATACTTCTCTCCAAAACATGTAAAAACATCATAAAACATGCGGACATAGCCGCCTTACGTCCGTTACATAAATTCCTTACCTTAATTCCTTCGGAAACCCGGAATCACTTGGCGCGTAACCCTAGCTTTTCACTCCTTCAAAGCTGTAATCATAAATCAATTGAAATCTTAAATTAAACACCATACATACATCATACCAACTCAGAACAATTTCAAATCATCAACAAAGTTGGCTAAATCATCTTCTTCTCTTACCTTCACTAGAGATCAAAATCTCAAACTTTGAGATCTCCTCCGATAATTGGAATCAATCTACCAAACTTCGGCTATCTCCTAGTCTAGTGATAAGGATCATTTTTCGTCTAATAAACTTGTTGAATCGATGGAAGAGTAAGGTGGTTTGTCAAGGTAGCTATGGATGGTAACTTGGAAGAATGGAGATGGCACGAGAGGGAGAGGGCTGGAGGTAGGGGCTGACGTTGGTGATGGTAGTGAGGGTGACTCATGCACTTGCATTAAATGTTTCCTTATCTCCTTAATCATCTCAGCCATGCTTCCTTCCCTTGACCCTTGACCATTTAATTCCTCTTCCATTCAAACATAAGCCACATGTATTTAATTAACCAATCAAAATTCTGATTTTGTTCTTTATTATTTCTTCCATACATCATGCATACATTATTTATGCTTAAATTACACACCAACTTCATATTTATTTTATCAGTTTTTCTTAGAATACTTTACATACATGGAGGAATACATAGAAATTGAGGATCTCACATCCTCCCCACCTTAGAAAATTTGGTCCTCCAAATTTGGCTTAGCTTATTATGTAAACAACTCTGGATACCTTTCTTTCATTAAGCTCTCTAGCTCCCATGTGGCTTCTTCCATCGTATGGTATTGCCAGAGAACTTTCACTAACGAGATCGTCTTAGACCTCAAAACTTTCTCTTTTCTGTCCAAAATCCGAATCGGTTTCTCTACATAGCTCATATCTTCCCTTATCTCCAAGGGTTCATACTCAATGACATGAGTGGATCCGGATTATACTTCCGAAGCATCGATACATGAAACACATTATGTACTCCCGATAGCTCCGGAGGCAATGCCAATCTATAGGCAACGTCACCTATACGATCTAAGACCTCAAATGGACCGATGTAACGAGGACTCAGCTTACCTCGTCGGCCAAATCTCATGATTCCTTTGGATGGAGAAACTTTTAAGAACACAAAATCTCCAACCATGAACTCAAGTGGCCTCCGTCGAGCATCTGTATAGCTCTTTTGTCTACTTTGAGCTATCTTAAGTCTCTGACAAATCAACTTAACATCTTCTGAAGCTTGCTCGACTAGATCTGGGGCCAATAACTTACGTTTGCCCACTTCTTCCCACCCAATCGGAGATCGACACCTTCTTCCATACAAAGCTTCATATGGTGCCATCCCGATGCTTGCATGATAACTATTATTGTATGCAAACTCAGCCAATGGCAGATGGTCATCCCAGGAGCCTTTAAAGTCCATAGCACAAGCTCTCAACATATCCTCGAGCGTCTGAATCGTGCGCTCGGACTGTCCATCAGTCTGCGGATGAAAAGCTGTGCTAAAACTTAACTTAGATCCCATGGCTTCTTGAAAATGCTCCCAGAAATGGGAGGTAAACCTGGAATCTCTATCAGAAGTGATGCTCACTGGAACACCGTGTAGTCTTACGACATCTTTTACATACATGTCTGCCAAAGTATTGAGTGTGTCCGTTGACTTCATAGGTAGGAAGTGAGCTGACTTGGTCAATCTATCAACAATCACCCAAATACCATCATGATTTCTCTTGGTTTTGGGCAATCCCATAATGAAATCCATCGTAATGTGTTCCCACTTCCATGTAGGTATAGGCAGAGGGTGCAGTAATCTTGCTGGCTTTTGGTGCTCTACCTTGACCTGTTGACATGTAAGACATTTCGCTACAAAATCAACTATGTCTCTTTTCATGCCATTCCACCAATACACCTTGCGAAGATTATGATACATCTTCGTACTTCCTGGATGCAATGTGTACTTAGTGGCATGTGCTTCTGTCAATATCAATTTCTTCAATTCATCATTATTAGGAACACACATACGATTCCTAAACCTCAAAATCTCATCACTACTAAGACTGAACTCTGAGGTCATACTTGACTGCATCTGATTCATAGCCTCTATGACTCTATCATCTTCCTTTTGAGCACTTCAGATTCTGTCCATTAACTCAGGCTCAATCCTTAAACTAGCCATCATTCCAATTTGCTCATAAGTCATAACATTAAGGTTGAGGCTTGCGAATTGCTCAATTAATTCATACTCTTTGATCATCATATAGGCTACCATACTTACATGCTTCCGGCTCAAAGCATCCGCCACCACATTGGCTTTCCCCGGGTGGTACAAGATTTCACAATCGTAGTCCTTTAGAAGCTCGAGCCATCTTCTTTGCCTCATGTTTAATTCCTTCTGGGAGAATAAGTATTTCAGACTTTTGTGATCCGTAAAAATCTGAAATTTCTCACCATACAAGTAATGTCTCCATATTTTCAGAGCAAACACTACTGCAGCTAACTCCAAATCATGAGTCGGGTAGTTCTTCTCATGGTCCTTCAATTGTCTGGAGCCATAGGCTACTACCTTACCATGCTGCATTAACACGCATCCCAAACCTTGCCCTGAGGCATCATTATACACCACAAATCCACCTGAACCACTAGGAATGGTGAGAATCGGTGCAGTCGTCAGCCTGTGCTTCAACTCTTGAAAACTACATTCACAGGCTTCATTCCACTCATACTTCATTTCCTTGCGCGTCAAGCGAGTCAGTGGAGTAGCTAACTTCGAGAAACCCTCTACAAACCTCCTATAGTAGCCAGCTAAACCCAAGAAACACTTAATCTCCGTCACAGTCTTCAGTCTTTCCCATTGAACCACCGCTTCAATCTTTGATGGATCAACTGAGACTCCATCTTTACTGATCACATGACCTAAGAAGGAGATTTGATTCAACCAGAAATCACATTTACTTAGCTTGGCATATAGTCCTCTATCTCTGAGGGTCTCTAAAACAATCCTCAAATGCTGCTCATGCTCTTCCCATGACCTCGAGTACACCAAGATGTCATCGATGAAAACAATGACAAACTGGTCCAAGTACTGCTTAAACACATCATTCATCAGATTCATGAAGGCTGCAGGTGCATTGGTTAATCCAAACGGCATCACTAAGAACTCATAGTGACCATACCGTGTCCTGAATGCAGTTTTAGGGATATCTTCGTCTCGGATCTTCAACTGATGATATCCCGACCTCAAGTCTATCTTGGAAAAGACTTGTGCACCCTTGAGCTGATCAAAGAGATCATCTATCCTGGGAAGAGGATACTTGTTCTTGATTGTCACTTTATTCAACCACCGGTAGTCAATGCATAACCTCACACTACCGTCCTTCTTCTTGACAAAAAGCACAGGAGCACCCCAAGGGGATACGCTGGGTCGTATAAATCCCTTGTCTAGCAACTCCTGAAGCTGCTTCTTAAGTTCTTCCAATTCTATCAAGGCCATCCGGTAGGGAGCTCTTGATATAGGCTCAGACCCCGGCACCAAATCGATAGTGAACTCCACTTCCCTATCCGGAGGAAGTCCTGGAAGATCATCCGAGAACACCTCAGGAAAATCTCGAACTACAGGAATATCCTTGAGTCCGGGACGTTTCTGATCTACGTCCTCCACATAAGCAATGAATCCTTCATACAACCATACATACTTCTCATTATTTTCATATGAATTCAAATCAGGAATTAAACAGGTTTCATATTAATTTCTTGCAAAATTTACAACATAGCTAACGGGTGAAGAGAATGTTACACTCTTAGCATAACAGTCCACTATAACATGATTGTTAGCTAACCAATCCATACCTAAAATAACATCAAACCCATACATATTTAATAGGATTAGGTCAGTCTTAGATTCTCTTTCTCCTACCCGTAGCTTACAGTTTCTATACACCAACTCTGTCACTTGTGATTCTCTAAGTGGTGTGCTTACCTTTAATGAGTATTTTAAAGTTTCAGGCTCAACAGGTATTTTCATAGCAAACTTAGGAGACACGAAAGAATGCGTAGAGCCTGGATCAAACAATGCTATAACACTTATGTCGAACAAGTAAATTGTACCTTTAATCACTTTGGACGAGGCATCGGCAGATTCTTCGTCGATGGCAAACACTCGTCCTTGGGTCACAGCTTTCTTTCCCTTCTCAGCAGCAGTGGCCTTAGGTTGCGGTTTAGGGGTCTTATCTGATTCGTTAGGCATCCTAGGATCTCTCTGAGGGCAATCCCTAATAATGTGTCCTTTTTGCCCACATCTAAAGCAAGCGCCACTCGGCAAGCGACATGGCTGTGATCCATGAAACTTCCCGCACTGCTCACATCTTTGCATCGTACTCTTTGGTGAGCTAGCGGTACTTCCAACTTGATTTCGGGATCACTCATCACTTATCTTGATCCCTGTAGCTTTAGGAGTACCTATATCATTACCATCATCATCATAACTTCAACTTCAATATAATTCCATATAACCATTAAATTAATTTAAAGATCATCTTTCTATACTTTACTTACCTATAGAATTTCCTTCAGATCGTCTACTCCTCCGAAATGGATACCTATCGCTCGAAGCTTTCTCATCCGACTTCCGCTTCATTTGTTCCTTGCCTTTACCCTTGGCTCGAAAGTCAGCATGATGTAGATCATAGTCCTGCTCACACAGCTGAGCCTTACGAACAACTTCCCCATAGGTGGTGATATCCATTGGATACAACTTAGATCTAATCGAGGACTTCAATCCCTCGATGAATCTGTAGATCTTATGCCCTTCATCTCTTTGGACCTCTGGATCGAATCTACTCAAGGTGGTGAACTTAGATTCATACTGATTCACCGTCATCGTACCTTGAGTTAAACTTAGGAACTCGATCTTCAATCTATTTTGATCCGTGCGTGGGATATATTGCTCATTAAAAGCTTCCACAAATCTGTCCCACGTAACTTCATCGTATCGGGCCTCTAATACGGTCCGAGTGGCTTGCCACCAATACTCAGCATCATCAATCAACAGATAGGCGTCCAAGCCTACTTTCTCCCTTTCGGAGCAGGGCATGTACTCGAAAGATTTTAGAACTGCTTTCATCCAGTTCTCAGCTGTCAACAAATCTCTTTCCCCCTTGAACTTGGGCGGATCTAACTTCTTGAATTCCTTAATCAATGCCACACTGCAATAAACTCTAGGATCCCGCCTTCCAATAACTGGGACTGGTGGGGTTACTTCCGTAGGAGGAACAACAGTTGCAGTTGCTTGGGTACCTGTGGCCACATTCGGAAAATTAGACATGAACTGCGTAAACATCGTGGCCATGTTCTCCATATGCTTTTCCATCTTCGCTAGCCTTGTATTCGGGCTATGTGGTGGAGATGGTTGAGGAGACGGAACTAGGGGCTCTTCAATGCGACCCCGTCCTCTTCCTCTTCTTGTACCTCTTCTTTGTGAGCTCATACTGTAAATATAATCGTCATTGAGCTCTTTAGTAACTAGAAACAGCTATACTATACATATGTATTCAGACAAGTACAGTACAATTGGGGGATATACTCTATTTCTAGCTTCTTGACACTGATAAACCTCAATCTAAACTGCTCTGATACCACTCTGTGACGTCCCCGTCACTTCATCTTATCACTTATCTTTTTCCTTCTTTATTTAGATTTAGTTTATCTAGTGTCGTTCTTCCCTTAATCTTAAGCTAATCATTTAATAGCTTATGAAATTTTATTCAATTTCCATAAACCTAAAAATGATATATATATAAATATCATTCCATTTCCACAGGATCTCATACATCATCTTAACTTACATCCCCGACATCTTATATATATATATATATTCTCTACTTGTACTGTACTGTAGCTGAATTACAATTTAACTTTATATATGAACATATAAGTATACCTTCTATGTTAACTGGGAAGCGTATCGAGAAGGTACACTTTGATTCTTCAAGCACGAGCTTCTCTAGTCAGAGCGTGGTTCACTTCAAGTAGTCTGTAGGAAAATAGTCGTAAAAGGGCGAGTTTACACTCAGTAAGAAAAGTATGTAAAAGAGCGTCCTATGCCTCTATATGCATTTTTCCTACTTGGCTCTATAATGACATGTAAAGCATTATAAAGCATGCATCATAAACCTCTTTCATGCATCGTTTGTAACCATGCATATCCATTTAAAATGACATGGCACATACTTTCTTTAAAACATCATGCATCATATCATACTTTAAAACATACATCATATACTTCTTCATACATACATCTTGTACTTTAAAATAGATGGAGACTATGTACAATGTTTAAGCGATTGAGTCGTCATATGAACCGTTCACTCCCATTCATATGACTCATATGACTCTAATCATGCATTAGTACATTGGTATACCATGTAGAGGTCAGGGATTCTCTCCTGCCTTAATAATACCATAGTGAGCACTAGTCAGGTGTCACTGATGGTCTTGAGGATCAGACTAGGGTTCCTCACTTAACATACATATTACTGAGGACTTGATCAGAGTCTCTCAGCCATCAGAAATGCATAATCATTACGCAGTCCATAGCCTTAAAACATTTATAATATACTTTTCAGAAAACACCTTTGTGTTTAAATCAATTAAGCTTTGAAAACATCTTTTCATACATGGCAGTCGACTGGTCTTATAGGGCAGTCGACTGCTGCTTCATAGCTTCATTTCTCGAAATTATTTTTATTTCGGAAAATACATGGGGGCAGTCGACTGGTCCATATAGCAGTCGACTGGTTTTCAAACAGAATGCTTCTTAAGAAATAGCAGTCAACTGGTCATATAGGGCAGTCGACTGTTTTTCAAACAGAATGCAATTTGGCAAATGGCAGTCGACTGTCCCATATAGCAGTTGACTGGTTTGAAACAGAATGCTTTTGGGTAAATAGCAGTCGACTGGTTTACATAGTAGTCGACTGGTTTGCATCGGTTTTTGAAAACGGCGTTTTGTTTGTCTCTAGGCAATCGACTTCCCTTTATGGCTGTCGGCTGCCCCTAGCCTAATTGGTACTAGGAAACAAGTCCGAAAATGCATCTTTTCCTGCACAAAATCAACTAATACTTCTCTCCAAAACATGTAAAAACATCATAAAACATGCGGACATAGCCGCCTTACGTCCGTTACATAAATTCCTTACCTTAATTCCTTCGGAAACGCGGAATCACTTGGCGTGTAACCCTAGCTTTTCACTCCTTCAAAGCTGTAATCATAAATCAATTGAAATCTTAAATTAAACACCATACATACATCATACCAACTCAGAACAATTTCAAATCATCAACAAAGTTGGCTAAATCATCTTCTTCTCTTACCTTCACTAGAGATCAAAATCTCAAACTTTGAGATCTCCTCCGATAATTGGAATCAATCTACCAAACTTCGGCTATCTCCTAGTCTAGTGATAAGGATCATTTTTCGTCTAATAAACTTGTTGAATCGATGGAAGAGTAAGGTGGTTTGTCAAGGTAGCTATGGATGGTAACTTGGAAGAATGGAGATGGCACTAGAGGGAGAGGGCTGGAGGTAGGGGCTAACGTTGGTGATGATAGTGAGGGTGACTCATGCACTTGCATTAAATGTTTCCTTATCTCCTTAATCATCTCATCCATGCTTCCTTCCCTTGACCCTTGACCATTTAATTCCTCTTCCATTCAAACATAAGCCACATGTATTTAATTAACCAATCAAAATTCTGATTTTGTTCTTTATTATTTCTTCCATACATCATGCATACATTATTTATGCTTAAATTACACACCAACTTCATATTTATTTTATCATTTTTTCTTAGAATACTTTACATACATGGAGGAATACATAGAAATTGAGGATCTCACACTTTAACCTTTGTTGTGATTCATTTTGCTCTTTCAACCTCAACTAATCCTCATAAATCTCCTTAAGACTCAAGGGTGCAAGTGTGAATTTCTTACCATCCATGGTAAATAAATAACGGTTTGTGAATCCATCATGTATCACAAGTCTATCAAATTGCCATGGTCTTCCTAAAAGCAAATGGCCAGCGTGCATAGGCACAACATCACACAACACTTTATCATTGTACCTTCCAATTGAAAATGGCACCAATACTTGATTGGTCACATTTACTTCTCCACAATTATTGAGCCATTGAAGTTTGTATGGTTTCGGATGTTTTGTAGTGGGCAAACTCAATTTGTCAACCAAATAAGTGCTAGCAACATTAGTGCAACTACCACCATCAATAATCAAAGAGCATACCTTATTGTTGACGTGGCATCTAGTATGGAAAATATTTTCTCGTTGCACATCATCTTCATCCTTAACTTGGGCACTTAATGCACGACGAGCTACAAGTGCTTCACCATGTGCAGCAAACTCAACATAGTCATCATCCTCATCAATGTCCTCCAATGGTGGCATCTCATCATCAACATCAGAATCTTCACTTACAACATCACCATCATCACGCATAATCATGACTCGTTTGTTTGGGCATTGTGATGCAATGTGTCCTCTTCCCAAACATCTAAAACACTTAATGTCTCTACTCTTACCTTGGGATGCTCGGACAGCCTCGGGTTTAGGCTTTTGGACACTCTCACCCTTAGGCTTGAATGAGGATTCAGTCTTAAGTTTGAATGTAGTCCTATCATCCCTTCGAAAGGTGTTCGGTTTCCAAGAAGAAGACGAACTAGAACCTTGCATAAAACGAGATGAATAACCTTTTTTCTTGAGTTGCCTTTCAACCTTTATAGCCATATGCAACATATCATCAAACTCCACATAGTGATGTAACTCCACTACATTAGCAATCTCATGATTCAATCCTAGTAAGAATCGAGCCATAGTAGCTTCACTATCCTCCTCAACATTAGCTCTGATCATGATAATTTCCATTTCTTTATGATAATCCTCAACACTCTTAGAACCTTCAGTGAGACCTTGTAACCTTTGATAAAACTCTTTATAGTAATGATTAGGAACAAACCTTTTTCTCATAACACATTTCATTTCATCCCATGTAACTATAGGTGGCTCTATATTCCTACATCTACCAAGCATGAGTTGGTCCCACCAAATGATTACATAATCCGTGAACTCTACAGCAACAAGTTTCACCTTTTTTTCTTCAGAATAGTTATGGCAACCAAATACCATCTCCACTTTCTTTTCCCATTCCAAGTAAGCCTCAGGATCATTCTTATCTTGAAAGGAAGGAATCTTCAATTTAATACTCCCTAAATTTCCATCTATCCTATCATAATACCTATCTCCTTTATACCTATCTCCATGACCTCCTTTATTACCATGGTTACCTTTAACACTTCTACTAAACTCATCATCATCAAACTCATCATCAACTTTATCATCAAAGTCATTATTCACAACATTGCCATTATCATGAGAAGTATCACCTTGCTTTATCTTAGCTAGGATAGCTTCATGTTCCACTAACTTATCATGAATATTATTAAACCTCAACTCTATCCTTGAAAATTGTTGTTGCATAGCTTGGAACATGAACTCGATCTTACTCAAATCAGGCTTTTCACTATTAGAAGACATGATTTTATCCTGCAAGAAATGTTAGTAAAAGAAAAGGACCTCACAGGTATGACCTCACGTGTTTACACTCAATACACACAAGAATGTAACACTCACACTCGTGTTTCACACAATTTTAATATGGCTTTTCTCTACTAATGTTACTTACACAGTTGCCTTTTTTCCTCACACAACTTTTCTCTATAGGTTCTATATTGAGCTCAAGACTCAATCAAAAAATCAGCTAATGGAATTCAACTATCAACCAATAATAAACAAGCTGAGCACAAGATTTTAATCAAGGGAAAACAAAACAATGAAGACTCAACAAGAATTTTCAAGACTCAATAAGGCTTAAGAAGACTCTAATGAAACTAAACCTTGAAGGAAATATGCGTGTTTTGGGGTGTTTAATTAGGGTAGGGTTTAGCCAAAGGTGGGGTAGTTTTGTCCTTTTATGTGGTAGGGTCAAAAAGGTAATTTTAGGTAGTAGGGTAGAATGGTAACAATGAATTTTCAAATTAGGCAAATAAGAAATCTCAAAGCTTAAGAAAGAATGACTACCTGAAGATTTTGATGAAGCACACCTCTACGAATTGCCTTTGATGTTGCACTTGCTACACACGATGTAATAAATCCCCTCTTGAATTGATTTTTCTTTTTTCTTTTTTTTTATATTTTACTAAAGTAAACGAACAATGAAGAAAAAAAACAAAAAGTCTAAATAATAAGAAGAGGTTTACTTGGGGAACAAGGCAACTTTTGACAAAAATAAGCTAGTTTTGGTAGTAGCTTGTGTGGCAAGGAACGAGAGGGAACAATGGCTTGTGAAACAAGTAGTCTTTATGTGATGTAGAGCTTTTGAAGGATTCTTGGTGAGCAAGAAAACCTTTGGGATTTGGTTGCTTGGAGAACAAGATAGGGTTTACTTGGTGGCTAAGTAAAGGTAGGTTATTTTAATGAAGACAATAGGTTTGAGGGACAAACAATATTAGTGGTGGCTTGGAAAAGGATTCAAGATCAAAGTTTGTCCAAGACAAGAAGACAAAGAAAAAAAACAAAAACAAAAATGAGACTCTAACGAATTGAACCTAAGCTTCGATGCCAAATGATATGGACCTCACTGAAAGAAGATGAGGTTCAATGAAGAAGACGAAGAACACTTGAAGAAAAACAATAACAAGTTAAAAACGCAGCAAAGGAAAACAAAATTAAAAGTAAAACCAAGACCCGTTGTGTAGAAACACAAGAACCTATAGTATTGGACCAAGACCCGTTGCTTAGAAAAGCAAGAATCTATGGTATATATTGGTGGAAGGTAGAAGAACGCCACAAGGAAGACCTTGATAAGTTCAAGAGTTCTCAAGAGAAACAAAGAGAAGAAGTCTCTCAATTTTATTACTAAAATCAATTGTGTTCTCCCCAAAGGGTTACATAACTATTTATAGGCAAATAGCAAACTTGCAGCACAAGTAATAGGAATCCTACTTTCCTAACTTGCAGAATAGGAAATAGCAAACTTGCAGAACAAGTAATAGGAATCCTACTCTCCTAACGTGCAGAACAAGAAATAGAAATCCTACAAAATCTATTATTTAAAAAGGAATTGGGCTTAAATTAAATTAAGACAATATTCAACCCAATAATACTTAACTAAATAAAATATGCATCCAGCCTAATTACATTTCGGCCCAATACTTGTGTGTTTTCAAGAAGGTTGAACTTGGGCTTGGATCATGTTGTAGAAGACTTTATCATCCTTAATGCTCAAGCTTTGTTGGGCTTTCTCTTTAACAATATTAACGAAACCAGCCAAGGCTTGTTGTATTATCTTTGATTTAGCTCTTGTAATTGGACCTCCATGGATGCTCAAAGAATCACAATCATCACAAACTTGACTTAAGCTTTGTGAGCTTAGGTCTCCATCAAAGATTCTCATTTATTTTAAATAAAAAATTTAATATTTTAAATAAAAAATATAAAAATATAAGAAATAAACAAAAAAATGATTTCAAAATAAAAGGAATTCTTTTTAAAAGTTTAATTAAGACCATTTCATTAAGATTAAAGGGTAATACACAATTAAGTAGTTCCATTTTTGAATGGGCGCTGTAGGGGTGTTAATTTTTCCCCACATATAACTGAACTCCTGAACCCAAACTTTGTTTTCACATACCAAAAATTGTATTTTTAATAAAATTTAATTAAATTTAAGGTTTTATTGAAAAGATAAATGTTTTTAGGTGACCAATCACACATAATTAAAAAAGATTGGTGGCAACTCCCTTTTTTTTAAATCGTCTAGCGATCGAGTTCACGGACAAAATTATTACGACAACTCTCCCTTTTGATTTATGAGAGAGCCAACAAAAAAAAATATAACTATTGATTTCCAGAAGTTGTAATCATGTTAAATAATTGTGTTTGTTAAATCAAACAACACAAATAAATAGTTATAGCACTTTAGTAAAAGATCACATCACTTAGAAGAATTTTTAAATATAGAGATGTCGAATTATGGACTAGAAACACTTTTAAAAAAAAACATATTTGAAATATATCAAAAGTTCTGATATTCTTTGTTTCCTTTCATTCTCAAAATAGAGATAAATCTTTTAGATATTATATGATGTAGAAAGTAGTAGTTAAGACAATATACTTATGTACTTATCAATAGTGTTTACTGGTTTAATTTTACAAGATGATTTCAAACAGTTGACATCATTATAACCTAACATTATTTCAACAAAATCATCGTTGCATATCATATTTAGTAGAAGTAAAATAAGTATCAAGTAAAATGGCATTTGTAGCACATCTTAAAGTTAATTCTGCATTTGTTCGTTGGTTTGATCATACCTAAAATTCAAGTTTCATAAAAGAGTCCAAGTCCAAAAATTGCAAGTTGAAGTTCAAATTGGTTTATTTCCATCAAACCCCAACAAATAACTTATTTGCTCTAAAGAATATACGTGTCCAATGTAAAGAACAAGAACTATGTATAGAACACGGCTACAAATTCTAGATTTCGAAAACTGATTAAAGAGCCTATTTCAAATCCCCTTCTTGGCTTCCCTCTATATATATAAAAAGAAAATAAAAACTTTAGACCAGTGCGTTAAGAATTTCATTCCAGGTGTCTGGGACCCCAGGCAAGCACCAATGCAAGCAGTCATTTGCTTTTTTACCATAATGTGAAATGTGAGCCTCATCTCTTAGATCAGACAGAGCAGCTATATCCAAAATCTTTACCCTGGTACCCTGAACAGCAGCTGCAATGACCTTATCGCTCGATTCCTCGTGAAGGACTTCACTTCCTCTGGTCATTGGAATGGTGTTATCACAGCGACCCCCAGTGCTCCAATCCCCTCTAAAATAGTGCTTTGGCGTTTTGGTTCTAAAAAAAACTTGTAAATTAGGACGCGAGGCCAGCTCAGAATCAAGCCATTTTACAATGTTGTTCACTTTAAAGATTCTGGCATTCTCAGTTCTCTTGAGATTTCGGTCCTGGACGGGCGCCCCATTCATGTACATCACCTCTCTGTCCAGATTAATCGCCGGATTGCTCCAATGGTGAGCTGTGTTAATCACTAATACATTGATTTTGTCGATGTTTTGTCGAATGAAAGTTGGCTGACGATCCAAATGCATGGCTCTTAGGGTGTTTGGATCGGTGGCATTAATCGGGTCTCGGTGAGACAGTCTTGCTGACCAAGAATGCAGGATGGTTGTATTGGTGCTTCGGAAGCGGTAAGCCCAGCCATGGCGATGGATAGCTCCGTTATGGAATTGACGTAAACCATATTCTTCTGCAACGTTTACAACATCCGGGCTGTGTTGTCCCCCAGTGAGCATGCACATCATGGACTGAAATTGTTGCCTGCTTATTGAATCTCCTACAAAGGCTACTGCTTTGTCCTGCATCCTGTTCATGCATATATTTTTAAATATTTTTTAGACAACTCAATTGTTCACTCTGTCTGATATGTTTTTTGGTTGAAATCCGGTATTCGAAGGCCACTTTGGACCTAACTAATCCGGAGTCAAACTACAAGATGAGCTTTCCCAAGATTGGTTTTTTCATTCACAAAGCTTGAATTCGAGACCTTGCTTAAAAAGTACCTAGCTTCTTCCATTCGATTCAACAGACGTTGGTATTTTGTTTGATATTTTACTTGTTTGTATCAAACATTTTCTAGTTTCCACCTAGCAATGAGGAACGATCATTTCAAACATTGGATTGAAACAAGGAAACGGAACAAAAATTGTTTACCTTTTCAAGAAATCAGAGGACTCAAACTCTGGCAATTTACAATCTATTGGCTGCCATCGATAACCCTCATAAGAGAAATCGGTTCGATTGGTGAGTCTGCATGCCCACTTTCTTTGCATATACTTGCATCCAGCAGTATATAATGGTGGCCTGCTATCAGCAACCCATCTGCCCTTTGCATAATTGCAGACTGCGAAGATGGATATAATGACTTAATGCTCTTTTAGTATCAAAATCTCTAGCAATTAAAATAATTGATACGCATATTAACCTCTCTCATCTTTGGTCATTGGCTATATAAGAAAGTTGTACCTTTTGTTTCCGCTGAGGCTGCTCCATTATTATAATCACCATCTTTCATCTCAGGAGGAGGCAAGATTTCAAAACTATCATCATTTTCTTCTTCCGTTGATTGAGACTTTTCTTCATTGATTTTCATCTCAAGCTCCGTTAACACTGTGGAGTTATTGGGGTCATGGGAAATGCACTCTGAGGGCAACACTGAAAACCATTAAAACAAAGTAAAAAACAGACATGTACATCTTGATTACTTCATTAAATCCAGCATGAGTCAAGATAAATTTGGATTAGAAATGATATATAATGAATCAAGATAGTTAGGGCAGAAGCAAACTAGCTCTTTCTATGCAGTCTAAGCAATAAAGCCTAGCTAATATTATCTGACCAATCTCAGGCCTAATTGCCAGCCATTAATCAAACCTGGAGGCGGAGGGGGCGGGGTAGACTGATCTTGGCGTGATAGATGTGTAGAAATAAAAGGATTCCTTTCCCAATCCCATAGTAATAGAGTCATAAAAACGAGAGCAAGCAGAGCAAGAGAGACGTGTTTTTCAGTTAATCTAAAATAACCTCGTCTTTTCTTCTCCATTCGTGCACTGCAAATAACAATAAACATTCTTCGTCATATCTCCGACTTATATTATATTGTATTGATGTACGGAGAAGAAATCTTGGTAGATATCTATATGGTTAATTAAATGCAAACAAAAAGTGAAAATTCATTTAATAACATGCATGGCAAGTGCATAAATCAGTATAGTAATTAATAGAAAGTTGAATCAATAAAAGGAAAAAGATAAACTTACAAGAAGGATGAATAAACTTTCTCCCAACGACAGTGTTTTATTTTATTTTTTTTATAAATGAAGAAATGTTAGAGAAAAAGAGAGTGAAGCTATTATTTTGGTTTTGTAGCACTCCAACATTGTTTGTCAATTATATATACATATATATATATATATATATATATATATATATATATATATATATATGTTTTCGACTTGATAGCAACTTTATTTGGTGACAACGCCTGGGTTTTTGTATTTATGATGTTTTTAATAGTGTTGCACGTATAAAAATCTCAATAATTTAATAAAACTTGAGCTAGATTTGGTTAGCAGCAGCGGAGCTTTTATAGAAATTATTGTTTAAGTAAAACTATTATAAAAGTATGATTAAAAGAAGTTAAATTAGTATTTTGCAAAATTAATATAAAAATGTTGCGGAGTTTTAAAAATTATTAATAAAATTTTTATATATTTTTAATATATGAAAAAATTATAAATTTTATAAATTAAAATCCAAATTTTTAAGTGAAACAAATGTAAAAAATACTTTTTGCTATTTAAAAAAAGTCAAATTAATATAAAAAAAATAAAATAAACAAATAAATAAATATTAAATAATATAATTCTCTTTATAATTTTATGAATTAGTAAAGAGTTTAATGAAAATATAAAAAAATAAAATAAAATAAGTGTTATTAAAATTAGTATTTTTTTGAATAAATTATGATTTGCAGCTTAATAAAAAGCTTAAATTTGTGCATAAGTTAAAAATTTTAAAGTTTTGACTTATACCATATATAAATTATATTGTAAGTTGCGCTAATGAGATAAATAACTAAAAATTTTTCACAAAAAAAAATAAAATAAAAGTTGACGTCATGAATGGACGTTTCAAAAACATGGAAATAACTTTTGAAACAACCTCTTTCAGTAATTAAAGATGAAAAGTAAGCAAGAAAAAGTATTTAGATTCATGAATTTGCTTCATAATGAATAAGAAAGATCATTTCAATAATTTTTTTTTTCCTGGAAACACATGTCGGAAAAGGATTAATGTTGACACATACAACTTTCACCAACGGAATAAAACGGGAGATAAAAGCATTCGCATTTTATTTAAGGTGGCAAGAGTATCTTCACATCTTGGAATCTCCTGGTTGAGGCACATTGGTGGACCGTTAGCCATGCCCACACCTACACCAGCGCCCCCCACACACACACCACCCACACCACCCCCCCCCCCCCCCCCCCCCCCCCCCCCCCCCCCCCCAAAAAAAAGAAAAAATTTTATATATAATATATATTTGTATATTAATAAATAAATTTATTTATAATTAATAATTTTGGCCCCTCCAAATTTTTCAAAACTTCTTTATGCTAAAGTTTGTGTGTCACCTTATCTTTCTAATATATGTTTACATAAAAAAATTTAAATAATTAAAATTTTTTAATTTGTTTATAGTATAATATTATATTTTCTTGTCTTAACTACTCACGAAGAATTATTCTTTAAAAAATCTTACCATTTTTTTAACACTAAAATTAGATTGGGATCACTTTATAAAAGCTAAAAAAAACACATTCAATTTTATTATTTTAAAGATATATAACATACCTTTTTATAAATTAAAAATATAATTTAAGTTATTTATATATTTTTTTATTTTAAATTTTCAAATGAAATAATAGAAAAGTTCATCCATATATAATTCACTCATTAAGGGCTAATTTGGATGGGTGATGCAATTAGTTCCAGTGAGATTGAACAAAAGGAAATGACTATTAAATATATAAATTTTTTAATAAAAATAATAAAAAGAATTTATTACTAAGGGTAAAAATGTAATTTACACATGAGAAATTTTTTGTCTTATTCATAATTTCCAATCATGCTAGGGCTCACCAATGCCAACTGGTGAGCTAAAGTAGCCATATATAGTTCATATTCAATTTTTGAATATTTTTATTTTTTATTTTTTAAAATCGCTCACAACATTACATGAAATTAAAGTTTATTTGTTGTATTTTGTTTTCTTATACTTTTATTTATAAAACAATAAAATTTATAATTTTATAGACTTGTTAGTTTTCACAATTAGCATACTATTTGCATATATGTTTTATATTAGTAAATATATTAACATAACTCAAATAAAAATATTGATATAATTTTAAATTGTTAGCTAGCCCCCTAAAATTTAAATGTCAAGATCTGCCATTGGTGAGGCGAATCAAATAAATTCACTTATCAATAGAAGAAACAAGAGTGTAGAAAAAGTCAGAAAATTTTAATTTTTTTAATTATGTAAGAACCCTAATTTTTCAATAATCAGTATAAGTTATTTATTTTGGAAATCGAAAAGAGAAAGCTAATCGCTAAAATTTTTAAAATAGTGGGAATGTTGGAAGAAATTGGATGTGGGCCTCACTAGGATTTCTACAGTCTGGATAGGGGTGAAACTCTAAAATACTGATATTTGGAGTGAAATAATGAGATGGTCAGAATCTGTATCTCAAAATTCCTCCGCTCATGCATGTTTTGAGGAATGCGCAACAAATTCGATAATGATGGTTGTGTCCATGGCCGAAAAACATTTTTGAATATCAGTCAACATAATATGACTTTTGACCTATAGACTATCATAGATGAATCCTCATGTGAAGAAGTCTTACATGATTCCAACCCGTAGGCTGAATCATACGAAAACGGTGAAATTAACGCGAACGAACAATTAGAGTTATTTGGTGATTTCACCTTTATGACTGATCAAACCTCGATAAAAGTTAGTGTTTTGACTAAGTTATGTTGAATAGATATAAATGGCATAGAAATAAAAATAAGTTTGAAGTTAGAATGAATGTTTAATCGATATTGAAATAGTTGGGAATAAAGGAAATTTTTAAAATTATGTAATGGCAAAACGTTAATTTGCCATTAAAGATATTTTTATGAGTTATTTTGGTCAAAAACTCATCTTCTCCAAAGGGTGTCCAACCACGATTGAGGTAGAGAGGAAAACTCCCATGGTTTCACATTTTAGAGAGAGAAAGCTTGTAAAACACCTACTTACAAGCCCCAAATCGAAAAACACCCCAAATGAAAGTTGTTCAACTCAATGAGCTCTACAACATATTGTGGAATGGGCTGTTGGGGAAGCCATTTGGAGGGTGAAAAAGCAAGCTCAAAGTTTTGGTCCCAATGAAGGAAAGAGAGAAAATTTGATTTTTGATTTTATCTAATATATGTGATTGATCTGAGTCTGTAGAGTGTGAATATGAAATCTGATCTGAAAAACTGTGTAAATTGATCTCTACAGCTCGAAAATGAAGTGGACATCTAAGCTTGCTTATGAAAAATGTGCTAAGGAGATTGTTATTGCATAATCACGATTGTTAGGTAAGGGATTTATATAAAGGAACGTAGGGATATCATGTTTGCATTGATTTGTGATTGATTTTGTGGTATATTGGATTGTGATTGATTGTGTGTAAAGTCTTGGAAAACGGGTTTTTAACTCCTAGATAGCATCTGTCTAGGAGTTGCTAACTGCCCAAAGGGAGTAGTTGATTGACCAAATACAGAATTTGAATATTTTTATCATAATCGACTTAAACTAGTCGACTGCCCCAAATAGCAATCGGCTGCCCCTAACTAGAACCGACTTAAACCAGCTGACTGCCTTAAATGCTGGTTGACTGCATTTTACCCAAAAACTTTTTGTTTGAAAACCAGTCGACTGGCTCTTTTTCATTCAAATTTTAAATACTTAAAATATTAATTTAGAAAAGAAAATTAATGAAACGATATAGCAGCTGACTGCCCCGAAAGAGCAATCAACTGCCTTAAGTCAGAATCGTTCTGACTCAAGAAATTGTTAGGTAAAGCAAGAGTTTAAATAAGTTAAATTGATTGGTTGAAATAGTTGAATTTTAATCATAAAATATGATGGTTAGAACGAATTGTTAGAATGAATTGTTAAATCGTAAATGATTAGTATTAATTCAAAAGTATATGTCTGAAAGTATTGCTTGGTGTTAAATAATTGAAAGTTTATGAAACATGTCAAAAAATTGTAAAGTGAGGTGTTTTGAAAATGGATTTGATTGAAATGATTGACTAGATTGTAGAGTTTGAAGAACTGAAACAATTAACTGTTATTGAGCGAAAAGAAATGTTTTGAGATTAGTTAATGATTGAAAAGAGTCATTAATTTGATATTATTGATCGTAGTGAAAGTATAGAATTGAAAATGAAAGGGATAATTTATAAGCATGCGTAAGTCATGCATCATTGCATTACTCATATATATAATCATTGTTTGATAGTTTTTCTATCATTATGCACGATGGCTTTAAAGTGCAGTGTTTTGATGTTTGATTGTTTTGAAAGAATGCATACTTTGAATGTTTTAAAGATTAAACAAATATGAAGTGTTTGAGTTTTATCGTATTGTAAATGATTTCTATTTCATACCGAATGAAACATTTGATGAAGATGATTTACCGTAAATGTTTTGACATGGTATGCTACGGTTTGAGGGTTATATTGTGGGAGCCACCTCTATGGTCCTGAAGGACTTATGTGCTACACGACTTCCTTTGAAACTGTGAAAGCACCTCTAGGATCCTAAGGGAGCTAAGTGCTACACAGTGTATCTCATCCTTGGATTCCATGGAATTGTAAAATGAAACTTGGTTCCTAAAAGTTTATGTTTCGACCATAATATTGTATAAAGTTCGAAAACATAAAGTATTGTTTTATTATTTTAAGGGAATTAAGTATATGTTTTGAGATTGTTAGCTTCCATAGTTGCCTTTGGCAATCATGCATATCCGTCCGTCCGATTGTCCGTTTGTTTGCTATTAGACCTTGAGCAGGTCTATAGCTATCTTTGTATCACTTGTTTAGTGGTACTATGAGGTGTACCGTTTACTAAATGACACTGATCACGTCTTCAACAGTCCCAAATGTCACTTGATTAGTGTACACAGTGGACACTCTTTTAACTATGGCCATACATCTTATTATATAAGTAAGACTGGTTACTAGAGGTGGATCCCTAGCCCACACGATAGATACGCTAGTCCTTCCAATATATCCCTCAAAAGAATTTTATTCACATGATTCTATTAGGATATTGACTGCCTACATCGATTGATTTTATCGAATATTTCTACCAAATGATTTTATCGAATGATTGTATTAAATGTGTTTATCGAAAGATTGCACCCACTGATTTTACCAAATGTTTATACGGAACAATTTTATTGAATGATTGTATTGAATGTTTTTATTGAAAGATTGCATCGACTAATTTTACAGAATGTTTGCACTAAATGATTTTATTGAATGATTGTATAAAATGATTTTATTTATTGATCGCATTGAATGATTTCATCGAATGATAGTATCGAAAAATTTTATTAAAAGATTGCATTGAATTTTAGTTATCGAAAGTGAAATGTTTATCAAATTCATTGATAGGATTTTCGAAAGTATCATATTGAAATTGTGAAATCCCCAATTCCATGAAAATTCCCATAACTATATAATATGTTCAACCTAAATGATATAAATAAATATGAGGATTTGATATATGAATGTTATATAGGATATTGAAGGAATAATGAAATTGGAAGTCAAATAGTCAAGGAATTAAATTGATATTGCAAGAATATTTGGAGTATGAGAAAAAAATTAAATATCAGATTTTTGGTAATCAAGTGACATGTGGCATATGAATGGAAGAAGAGAAATTAAGATGGTCAAAGGGTTAATGGCTGAGACAAGATGAAATGGGATAGAAAAGCATTAAATGAACGTATGCTTTGTCATCATCTTCTCCATTCAAAGTCGGCAGCCATATTGCTCTTCCTCTCGTTTTTCCTCCAAGTTTCTGCCATAGTTACCTTGACAAACAACCATATCCTGTCATCCAATCGTTAAGCTCCCTTAACGAAAAACGTTCCTCATCACTAGCTAAAGCTATACCTTTAATATGAAAGGCTGAATCAAAGGGATTGAGGAGATCTAAATTTCTGTCATTTTGGTGATTAACAAAGGTAAGGATAGAAGTTGATTTCTTGAATTCTATCGATGATTTGGAATTATGTTATGTTGGTATAGTATACTTATGCTATTAAAATGAAAGAAAGTTAAAGTTTGGAATTATGATGATGTTTACAGCTTTGAAGAAGTAAAAGGCTAGGGTTGATGCAACCAAGCTAGCGGATTATTGGCTATTGAGGTAAGGAATATATGTAACGGACGTAGGGTGACTATGTCCGCACGTTTTGGATGTTTGGGATGAAACAAAGGCTGATTTTAATGCAGGAAGTTTAAATCTCGGGTTTTACTCTTAGTTACCAAATTGCTAGGAGAAGCCGACTGCCTAGAGACAACCAAAGCGTAGATTTTTGAAAACCGATACAAACCAATCGACTATTGTGTAAGCCAGTTGACTGCTATTTTTCAGAAAGCATTCTATTTCAAAACAGTCGACTGCTATATGACCAATCGACTGCTATATGACCAGTCAACTGCCCTATTTTCAGAAGCATTCTGTTTGCGAAAACAGTCTACTGCTATATGACCAGTCAATTGCATTTTCTCGGAAAGCATTCTGTTTCAAAACCAATCGATTGCCTTATATAACCAGTTGACTGCCTCTTTTTTTTTCAGAATTTTAATATCGAAATTTTAAAAAAAAAATAATTTTGATAAATCAAGATATGCCTTAGCAGCCAACTGACCCTGAAGACCAGTGGACTACCCTATTTGTAAATGAGGTTTTAAGGCCGATTTTAAATAAGTACAATTGTATTAACGAAGTAGTATATGGCAAATGTTTTGAGACTATGGACTACTTGATGATCATGCATTTTTTAATCTATCTGAGAAACTCTGATCAAGTCCTCAGTATATGTATCTGTACTTGACTGAGGAACCCTAGTCCGATCCTCAAAGCCATAGATGTCACTTGAGTAGTGTTCACTGTGGTCTATCAACGTTGGCCAATTGTCTCTGTTATATGTTTGGCTAAGGGAGGATTCCTGGCCCTTACATGGGTACGCCACCTACCCTCATAGGACATTATCTAATGCATGATTCTGTTGAAATGTTAATAGTCTCCACTTGATTTGAAAGCTATATGTATATATATGATCTCAAGTGATTTAAGGCATATGCAAGTATGTGAATTTCTTGAATTTATGTAAGAGAATTATATGAGGATGCATATGCCCTTATCTGCTTTATCTGAATATCTGTTTTTTAAATTACTTGACTATATGAAAATGATTTACGAGATTTGATTAATTATCTACTTGATATTTGATTTCAAAGGTTTCAACATAACATTATAGAGCCAAGTAGGAAACCAGCATATAGTGACATACTATGCTCTTTTATATATATTTCTTACTTAGTGTAAACTCACTCCTTTACAATCTTTTTTTATATAGATTACTTGAAGTGAATTCCACTCCAGATAGAGGAGCTTACTTTTGCGATATTATAGTGTACCTTCGAGATATGCTTCCCTATAATTCCTGAAGGTATACTCAATTGTTAGTATTTTAGCTATTGTACAGTACAGTACTATAGTAATGTATATTAGTTGTTTGGTGTGATAACCGTAAATTTTCCATTTATTGGAAATTATAAATATTGAAAATAAATATTGGAGAAATTAAATAAGAGGAAATAAATAAAAATTGCGAGAACGAGATATTGGTGAAAATCCCGAGAATTAAGGAAGTGAAAGAATTGGGAAATTGGTGTAAAGGAAAAAGAATTAAATTGGATAAATTAAAATCCAAATTAAATAAGGAAAATGAGAAATGAAAATAAATTATGTTTATATAATTACAAATTTTATAAATGTATTTTATACAAATACGTATGTATTTAAAATATTATACAGTATATTTTAATATACATTGGTATATATATATGGAAATATATACTATTTTATGAATTTAAATAATACACATGTATATAAACATAATATTTTGTGTGTATATATAATTATATAAATACATATAGAAGAAAGGTAAATGTGGTTTTATATTAAAGTTTACATGTATAAATATTGTGTTATAACATCTATATAATTTGTATATGTAAATGTTATTTATTTTAAAGTATATAAATATACATATATATACTAGATATATATTTTGTATTATACAATATATATAATTTATATTGTATTACATTATATATGAGATAATATATGTATGATATATAATATATATTATAAGTATAAAATATAAATTATAGTGTATAATATACAGTATATTATATACTAAAAAGGGAAAGAAAATAAACTAAAAATAGAAATGAAACAAAAAAAAAAAGAAAAGAAGACCAGAATCGGGATTCCCGATTTTATCTCCGGAAGAAGCCGCCCCTGTCAGCGGTCGTCGGAGAAGGAAAGGAGAAGAGGGAAGAGAAGCGTCGTCGCCAGCAAAGGAAGAGGAAGCCGACGCCAATGCCGGCGAAGCGAAACGAAGAAAGAATCGAAGTGAAACGGAAGCAAAAGCCGGAAGGAAAAAAGGAAAATGGTCGACGGCAGTGCCGGCCAAATCGGTGGCTGCCACTGCAACCGAAGCTTCACCGGATGAAGAGGAAGACGTGAGAAGCCACTGGAGGTGCAATGAACGGCGGAGGAAGGCCGGCGAAGAGGAAGGAGAAACCGAACCTATTCCTCCTCGATCCGCCGTCGTGCCACCGATCCAGGCCAAGCTGAGGCCACCGGCAAGTTCGTCTCGACGCCGGCCAGTTGAAGGACACCCGAATCGCAGGAGAACCGATCGCCGGCGAGGAACCGGCGAGGAATGGTCTGTACCGGTCTGACCGGGAAAGGAAGAGGAAAAAAGAAAAGAAAAAGAAAAGAAAAAGGAAAAAGAAATAGAAAAAGAAAAAGAAAAGAAAGAGAAAGAAAAAAAAGAAAGAAAGAAAAAGAAAAGAGGAAAAAGGAAAAAGGAGAATTTTGAGAATTCGGAGATTCCTGAAAATTCGACACCCCGGAAATTTACGAAAATTCGGTAAGAAATTTCTCGAAAATTTAATTTCAAAAAAATTAAATAAATTATGAAAAAATTCTAAAAATTAGAATTTTTATTTCCAGAAATTTATTTTCAGCAATCGGGATAAGGAATAGGGAGAAATGGAGTGCGGGCGTGATCGATAAGAGGAAGTCGCCGACCCAAAAAAAGTAAGGGATGCATGTGTAGCACTGTAAGGATATTCAGTCTGCATATTTTAATTTGAAATATTTTATGCAAATATTTTATGAAAATTATTATGATGCATGATTGGCTGAAAATTTTGGGTTGAAGTACTGGCTAGAAATTTAAAACTGTATTTTCTGTGCAGGAGGTTAGTAAATCGGCACCCGTTATGCTGCCGAAAATTTTAGAACAACTTTATAAAATCATATTAAATGATTTTATTTCCGAAAATCGATATTAAATCACGAAACATGAGGAAATTACAAAATTTCATAAAACATGAATATAATGAGATGGAATTTTAAAATATTCATGTATTCGAGAATGGTGATAATGAAACCACCGAAAATTCTCGGAATAGATAAATTACACGTAATGCGAGGTGAAAGATGAAGTGAAATACAGTGAATATTTTATGAATATTTTTATAAATATTCACTAAAGGATTTTAACCCGTATGGTTTTAAATTATGGAATTATATATTTATATAAATTCCATAAATGTTTATTTTATGATGAAAACTACGGTTTTGAGATTGGTTGGCATTCCTAGCATGCTGATGCATGATATGTGATATGTTTAGTCCCGGTCGACACCTGATCCGTGATCCACCGAGGACAATATAGATTATGGTCATAGATTTGACCGGTTTATTTCCTTACCTTCCGGGGTTTATAGTATGATAAGTTGATGTCTATCTTAGACTCTATAAATGATAGGTGATATATTAAAAAGGAAAGTGTTTACATGATATGGAATATGTCAAACGGAAAATGTGATATATGATTGCGTGACATGTGAAAAGAACATGTTTTACATGATATGAGAAGAAAACCAATTGATTTATAGCATTTTTACAAAATGCTCATTTTGGTACTGATTATAGTACTGTGAGATGATCTTCATAAGACATGTGATACGAACATGTAATATGTTTTCAAAAAGGAAGAAATGATAAATCTAATATTCTTACTATGGTCTTAAATGGAATATTAGATTATAAGTACTACATGAGTTCTGATAAGATAGTGGGAAGTATATATGGCATAAAGGCCAAACCGAGTAAAGACTCAATCTTTGTACCGTGTGAGCCACCTCTAGAAAACTCAAGGGACCTAAGTGCTACATAGATTCTTTGTGAACTATGGGGAGCCACCTCTAGAACCCTTTGAGCACTAAGTGCTACACGAGTTCCGATGTGTTAGTAAGAAGTCTCTGTACTATGTGAGCCACCTCTAGAAGACTCAAGGGACCTAAGTGCTACATAGATTCTTTGTGAACTATGGGTAGCCACCTCTAGAATCCTTTGAGCACTAAGTGCTACACGAGTTCCGATGTGTTAGTAAGAAGTTTCTGTACCATGTGAGCCACCTCTAGAGAACTCAATGGACCTAAGTGCTACATAGATTCTTTGTGAACTATGGGGAGCCACCTCTAGAATCCTTTGAGAACTAAGTGCTACACGAGTTCCGATGTGTTAGTAAGAAGTCTGTGTCCTAAAGGCCAAACCGAGTGAAGACTCGATTTCTGTACCGTGGGAGCCACCTCTAGAATCCCAAGGGACCTACGTGCTAAACGGATACCAGTTGGACCGTGGGAGCCACCTTTAGAATCCCGAAGGACCTACGTGCTACACGAGTTCCTCGATATGACACTTAACTCCATTGCTAGTTAGGATGGATGTCGTAACTGAATCAGTGAATTGGGCCTTATGCCTAAATTGATTAAGTAATCGGTTATATTGGAACTGTTTTCAATGAGTTAAGCTATACGTTTAAAGTTTATGGATTTTCGTTTTGTGAATGGATTGATTTATTAACTTACATAGTAACCGTTTTATCAAAGTATATAGTGACCAATCTATCGAAGTGCTTACTGCTTCGCTAATTTGATAAATGGAATAGATTTTAATAGCTTATTTTGCTATTTAAAGTACTGTACTAATTAAGAGAGTACGGTAAAACATGAAATGAGTTTTAAAGAAATAAGATGATGATTTAACTAATATTCTTTTCAAGGAATATACGAATATTAATTATTTTATTTAAATCCTTTATTTCATAAAAGCATTATTTTGAAAAGAATATGAAAAGGTTATGGAATGAAAAAGAAAAGGATTTATTAATTCAAAACGAAGTGAAAATTTCTCTCTACAGTTGCTTCTAGGTTCCGTAACAAGTATGCTATTCTAAAATACCTACCTTACTCCATTCGAATCCCTGGCCGACTGTAGTATCCTTCCTACATGCAAGCCTAGAGCCCATAGGAAAAATGAAAAAGATTTTCAGCATATAGGAAGCTGAGTATCAAGTGAGGCATATAATTCCCTTATTGAGCCGTGGTTTTGCTCACCCCTTAATTTTAAACATTTCAGGTTTTGATGATTGTGAGTTCAGTTGTTTGTGGATCACGACTGTACACAAAGGACAATGTGACAGATCGACTGAATTATTTGAGGTACGATCATTTATTTTCTGTATTTAGACATGTCAACAGTACTACTTATCTGATTAATTTCGATAGGGGATGTGTATAATATAAACAATATTATGTAAAATTGTTTAACGATTAGTACAAGTGAAGTATCACAGACAGCCCAACCGGTTAAGTTGTGTACAATAAGGTAAAAAATGTGGTCACGGGTCGTGACATTTGGGGATATAGATTTTGTAAGATATGTGAGATCCTGATGTATTAGATGCATGTGTATATAAAAAAAATACAATTCATGTGAAATTTGATATCATGCCATAAGTAATAAAGTAGAAAGTATAAGAAGAAGAAAAGAATGATTCCAACAAATAACCTAACCACCCTATGTGAAGTAAAGAATTATATGTTAATTGGTAGTGGCAAGGATGTCATAGAAATCCCATTGGTTTAAAACGCATGAACTCCTTCTTTGTGAAGTTCGTTTAGGACACCTATAATCGAACCTAGGACCGGGACAAGTGAGGTGCTCTAAAGCATCCCTCCGTACTTAGCCTGGTACCCTTTTTCGCACTATGTCACTATTAGAGTATGTCAATGGAAATGTCTTAGTATTGTTAGGATATATGCATGTAGTTACATAGTATCTATTCCTACTGAAATCAGATTTAATGTTATTAATGGTAAACTGTCACTGTAAGAACCTGTATAGGATACATGCATATAGTTAGCGTGATATCAACTCTTTATGAGTATTTCTTACTGAACAAAAGCTCATCTGTCTCTTCCACCTCACAAATAGTTGGCAGTAGTAGCTGATTTATTAGAGGGAGGATTTCGATCGTATTCCTTTGAAGCATTTGTATTGTATTTGAAGGTACAATTGTACTGTTATGTTATGTATTTAGACTTTACTGTACAATACTTTAGTGTGTCAATGGGATGTAAACTATAGAAGTTTGAATGTCAACTATAGTCGTTTGATATAAAAAAGAATATATACTAAAGTTTAAAAGTTTGATACTTGATTTTTATATAATTTGAGGTTTTTTAGTTAAGTACAGGTATGAAATAATTGTACTTCACTTGATGTAAATAAAATTGGAATGTAATGTAAGTGAAGGTGAACTGTAAATGAATGTACTGGGACTACTCTGATTTATTGTATATTGATTTAGCAAAGTAAGTTTGATTGTATGACACTACTCACAGTCCAACCAAATGATTGAATCAAAGAAAAATTTAGTCTGAAATTTGAGTATTCGAGACGTTACAAATTATGTCTAGATACAAAAATTTTAAATTTTTAATTATTACTATTATCATTATTGTTGTTATCTTTATTTTTATATAATTTAATATATTTGAGTGGAGCTCGGTAAATAAAATTTTTCGCTCCACCGCTGACCTAGAGTAGATGCTTAAAGTCAAAAAATGCCTTTAGGAGGCCCGAGTACCCTAGCAATCATAAAGAAGCATCTCAAATGTAAAAAAGAATATCTTCTCACTAGTATTAAAAGAAAACTCAAATCTACTCGAAGCAAAGCACAAGTGAAAATTAGATCACATGGACATATAAATACATCAACCTATTATCGAACTATCCAACCTTATTCCAGTGAACAACAAAAAATTCTTGTACGAATGCAAAGGATAAAGTTAGGGTAAAAAAACAACTGATGGTTTTACCACCGTGCGAGGGAGAGCATCGGAAGGAATTCAGTTTGGTATTGTATTTAGAAACTTATCCACAATGGCGGATCTTGACCTTTGATTTTGAGGGGGCCAATTATTATTATTATTATTATTATTATTATTTTGTTCATATGTGGTATGAGGGGAATGAAAATTCAAATCTTGAATTTAATCCTTTTAAGTAGAGATAAGAACTGTTAGGTTAAGTTTTTGTTATTAGGGCTAATTAAAAATTTAAAACTATATTTCTTTTTCATTTGAGTTAGATCATTATGTTTTAATAAAATAAGACATATATACAAGTAATATACTAATAAAAAAAACTTATAAAATTATAAATTTTAATAATTCATAAAGAAAAAGTATAAAGAAATAAATTATATCAAATACATAATCTCATCTAAAATTGTGAGTGGTATTCTTTTGAAAAAACAAAATCTTCAAAAATTAAATCTAAACTAAATGTCTCAGAAATTTTTCGTTCAATGTTGACATGACAATCAAGTTATCTCAAAATTATGTAATAGAAATTAAAAAGGAATTATCCCAAAATTTTGACTAAATATAAATTTTTTAACATTACTCATGTACATGATAACAAGATATATAAACATATATCTAAAAATAGAGTAACATAGAAACATTAGTAATTTTGCTATTCTTGTTTTTGGGGATAGCTGACAGGTCTCAAGACAATCCAAATAGCAAATAAAAGTGTAAAGTACATTAAAAAGAATACATAAAATAAAAATGATATTGGGTGGCTATTAGGTAAGAAAAATATTATAGATTTGTTTTCTATTTAGTTGATTGAGAGTTTAGATGAGGAAAATGAGGAAAGTTAAATTGGATTTTTTAAGTTTATATAATTGCAACTTAATATTTGTGACAATCAAATTGATTTTTTGTATTTGTGAATAGTGATGGATGAGTAAAGTAAATAAATTAATTTAAATGTAATTTTAATTTTTTTTTAATTTGAGGGAGCTAATTTAAATTTATGCAATATAAATACATTATAAATAACATATATAAAAAAAATATTAGTAAAAATGTTGAGGGGGCCAAGGCCCCTCCAACCATGGGTTACACACCGCCGTTGGATGCCAAGAATGTCGGTAGAAGTGAAGTACTAATAGTATCATGCTGGACAAATTAAAGTAATTAGAATAAAAGGTAATTTGACAACAATTTTATCACCTGTCTGTGAACTTAACATGAACTCCCTCTATCTGAATGACAAAAACAATTATGTGGCTAGTCCCGTCCACCACCCCCAAATACCCCACCACCCCCCCCCCCCCCCCCCCCCCCCCCGGCCCCGCGGTCCAATAAACTGTTCCCCTCAATAGTAGCATCTTATCCAATGATGTTAGCTACAAGGCATTAGCTTCAGATGCTAAATTGCTTTTGATTGTCATGCACACAAGCTAGTTCAAGTACAAGAGATCATTAGAATTTAAGTATGAAAGAAATAACGGCACTTGAGAAAACAATATGCATTCAACTTCTTTTTTTTTTTTTTTGTTCAGATATGCATTCAACTTCTCAAAGATTGATAATTGACAAATTTTATATGGAACCTGAAGATTTCTAAAACCTACCACATGATCCATCCACTTCATTCGTTTAGAAGAATACAACAACTGGATCAAAAACAGAACCAAAAAAAAAAAACAGATTAAAATATTCAGATAAGCCACCTGCACGTTGGAGCAATAAAGCAGGTAAGCCCTTGAAATGAAGGGTTGAAGAGATAGTCATCCTTACTAAGTTAAAGTGTTTGAGCAAGTTAATTCACTTCAACATGGGGATGGTTAATAACCCTACAAAGAAAAACTCAACATAGGGAACTCTCTTAATTCACTTCAACATGGAGATGGTTAATAACCCTACAAAGAAAAACTCGACATAGGGAACTCTCTCATACACTCATTTTGTCGTTTTATGAAATTAAATTTAGAGAAATTTTAAATAAACTATATTTTTTATCTTTACACCCACACTTATTTTACACCACCAAAACCATTAAATATACTTAACAAATTTACAATTTTATCCATACTCCATTTCACTCAGTCTTTCCATCCTTTCTTCATGTCCATCATTCTTATCGCCATCGGCTTCCATTGTTTCTTCATCTCCACCTATTGCTCCAAACCCCATATCTGAACCCTAGAGATTTAAATATAGAAAGGAATCAAGAGGTTGTCGAAAAGGGGTGTGGAGAGCGGCTGCTGACAGCAGCTAAAATTCTCCCTCATCGTGTGCTGCATTCTTCCATAGTTTAGTTTATTTTAATTCTTTTCTCTTTTAGTTTTCTATATCTGAGAAGGTTTTTAGTTTAGCCTTAGAGAATTGCATTCATAATTTAAATTAAACTCAAAGTTTTCTTTTCAATTTAGATGAAATAAAGTTCTGTTTTTATATGCTCTGCTTTGCGTTGAGTTTTCTGCGTTAGAGTATTTTGTTTGTTTTTATTCTTGTTGTCTTTGTGTTTTTGGTTAAAAATTATATTTCTGGGTTATTATTCTTATGCTACATCTTTTCTTTCTCTACCACTTCACGGTTTCAATTTTCTGCCTCATAATTTGCTACTTTATTTTGCTATTTCTTGTTCTACATTTTTTCTAGTTTTTGTTTTAGGGTGTTCCTGCATTGCTGCTGCATGGAGGCTTGATTGAAGTTGTCGTTCTGCTGTTATCCCATGCGAAGTTGCTTGGGTCTCAAGGTTTCCTGCAGGATTGCTAGTTCAGTTGCTGCTGCTTCGCTGAACTAAGGTTGCTGGTCGTTGCACAAAGGTTGCTGGTTGCTGAACGTGTTAGTATATCTCCATAATTATGGAAATAATTGTTTGGTTGACCAATTCCGGATATGGTCCATAATTTCACACTGAATCTCAACTCAATATTTGGGTATTAAAAGCACGATTTTATGATGGTTAAAACGTGATTTTATTGCCATAATTAGCACGCTCTCATTACTATTTAAGGAGGGCTCCTTCCGGTCCCCAAGTACGTGAATCTCAAACACACAAACACCATCTAGTGAGGTTTTGAGTGCTTGGAAGATTTGGAAGGTCTGTGATCGACACAGAGTAGACTGTCAGATTCGGTAATTGCTTCAACAGCAGAGCTACAGAGTGCAATGGCAGGAGGTTAGATCCTATCGCTTCCGCATTTAATTGTTTAACATGTTTCATATTGTGTAGAAGCATGTTAGGCTTGTTTGATGAACTTACATTTGGTGTCAGAGCCGTAGTTTAACCTCTGTCTTGTGAGAAATCTGTAGAAAGAAGCCATAAAAACCCATTTTTGAAACTTTAAGTCTCGGATTTCTTGAAACTCATTCTGTTTTCATGTGATTTTGGCTCAAATAATTTAGATCTATTGTTGTAAAGCTCTAGGGATGAAAAATACATGAAAAACGGGACTGTTTGAAGGGTTTTTGTGCGGGGTCGGGTCAAAAAGACCCAAAAATTCTGGAAAATGCCCGTCGGGCAAAGAAGAAGCCTCGGGCGCGTGAGATTCACGCGCCCGATGGTGTAAACGGGCGCGTGGATCTCACGCGCCCGATAGTGGAAAAGCGGGCGCGTGGTTGTCACGCGCTCGAGGGTTGAAAGCGGGCGCGTGACCACCACGCGCCCGCCAAGGTTACACAGTACAACCGTACTGTTAAAAAAAAAAAGGAAATTAATCCTTATTGGGCTATCCGGTTTTGGGCCATTATTTGAGCTATTTTTGGTTAGTTTTGGTCCATTTATTTTGGGCCATTTGGTTAATTATTTGGACATATAAATTAAATAAAAGGCCATTTCGTTTATTTATTTTAGGCCTTAGGATTTATTTAATTTAATTGAAATTATTTAATTTAGGCCAAATAATTATATTTTTTTATAGTTTTATATCAAATTTTCAGTTTTGTAATTTTCATAATTTTATGAATAATTGGATTATTTTCACAAAATTAATATAATTATGAAAACTTCTCATTATTTTGGATTTTATGAGGATTTTTCATAAATTTGGAATTTTTATAAATACTATAATTTTAAATTGAATAATTTTGTGAAAATTATCATAAAATTATGATTAAATTATGAAAATTTGATATGAATGTATATATGTGCTCATTGTGAATATGTATAATTTTGTTATTTTTGTATTAGAAGCACATGTAGCTAAGTTATTCATATTATTTGGAATTAAAATTGCCTTGTGTTAATTGCAATTTTAAAACATGAATAAACTTAGAATTTTGCCAATATGTCGAAGTGATTATAATTTATTTAATTAGGGCTTAGCCACAGCAACCTTAATTAAGTAAAATTAATTTTTGTAAAATCACATAATGATATTAGACATAAATTGTAATTAGTTATAAGGTTATGGTAAATTTTATCCCACAGGAATTTTTATTATAATTTTATAACTAATTAGGATAAAATATCAAATTAGTTTCTAATTTACCCACAGGAATTAGGAAATGATATAATTTGATAGTTTTATCATTATGATATGAATCTATTAGAATTAGAACTTTAGCCCACAGGCAAGTTTTATGTCTAGGATTCATTAATAAAATATGTTTACATTGGTAAACATAATTAAGTTTGCCTCAAAAATTCTAGATACATAAGCATGTTTATTTTCTATATGCAGTGTTTCCTCAGGCTAGTATTAACCTAGAAGTTCCCGAGCTGGATGGAGAGAACTACAAGGTTTGGAAGGAGAGAGTTCTCCTCCAATTAGGGTGCATGGATATAGACTATGCTATAAGGAAAGACGAGCCCGTATTGACTGAGACCAGCACTCCTACTGAAGTAGCTTTACATGAACGCTGGGAGCGATCCAATCGCCTTAGTGTCATGTATATAAAGACAAAGATATCTGCTGGGATACGTGGTTCAGTCGAACAGCATACCAACGTTAGGACCTTACTGAAGGCCATAGATGATCAATTTGTCACTTCAGACAAAGCGTTGGCCAGCACCCTGATAATGAAGTTCTCATCGATGAGGCTCACCAATGTCAAAGGAGTGCGCGAGCACATAATGGCCATGAGAGATATAGCGGCCCAACTCAAGAAGTTAGAGGTGGAGATGTCTGAGTCTTTTCTTGTGCACTACATATTGAACACTCTACCAAAGCAGTACGGACCATTCAAGATATCCTATAACACACATAAGGATAAGTGGACAATCAATGAATTGATGACCATGTGTGTTCAAGAGGAGGGAAGACTGCTTATGGAATCGGGTGAAAGTGCATTTTTTGCAAGCCAAGAAAAGATCAAGGATCGAGCCAAGAACAAGGGAAAAAGGAAAATCCCTGCCCAAGCTGACATTAAGAAAGAGTCCAAGTGTTTCTTCTGTAAAAAGAAGGGACACATGAAGAAGGACTGTGCCAAGCTTCAGCTGTGGCTCGTTAAGAAAGGTAATCCACTTTCATATGTTTGTTTTGAATCAAATATGGTTGAGGTTAATCATAACACATGGTGGATTGATTTTGGATCTACAATTCACATTTCGACTTCCTTACAGGGTATGACAAACCTAAGGAAGCCAGTGGGAAATGAGGAGAGCATCTATTCAGGAAACAAGATGCGCTCGCGTGTTGAAGGCGTTGGAACATGCACTTTAGTTCTTAGGAGTGGTTTTGTTTTGCAATTAGAAAAGACCTTTTATATTCCTAGTTTCTCGAGAAATTTAATCTCTGTTTCTAGGTTGGTACCTTATGGATATTCCTTTCAATTTTCAAATAAATCAATATTGATATATTTTAAGTCTGATATTGTTGGGAATGGTACCTTATGTGATGGTCTTTTCTCTATTGATTTGCAAAATGACACTGCTCATAACGCCTTGCATGTTCAAACTGGCACTAAAAGATGTGTTATGAATGAGGACTCCTCTACGTTATGGCACCGGAGATTAGGTCATATCTCCATAAATAGAATTAAGAGATTGGTAAATGACGGAATACTTAGTACTCTCGATTTTATTGATTTCGACACTTGTGTGGATTGCATTAAGGGTAAGCAAACCAACAAGTCTAAGAAAGGTGCCAATAGGAGTTCAACCATATTAGAGATCATACATTCTGACATATGTTGTCCAGACATTGATGCATATGGTCAGAAATACTTCATCACCTTTATTGATGATTACTCGAGGTTTATGTATCTATACATGCTTCATAACAAGAGCGAAGCATTAGATGCCTTTAAAGTCTTTAAGGCTGAAGTAGAGAAACAATGTGAAAAACCCATAAAGATAGTAAGAACTGATAGAGGTGGGGAGTATTACGGTAGATACACTGAAGATGGACAAGCACCTGGACCATTTGCGAAGTTCCTTCAAGAAAATGGGATTGTTGCCCAATATACCATGCCTGGTTCACTAGATCAGAATGGTGTTGTAGAAAGAAGGAACCGAACTTTGATGGAAATGGTGCGTAGTATGCTTAGCAACTCGAAGTTGCCTAAGTCTTTGTGGATTGAAGCTCTCAAAACGGCAGCGTATATATTGAACCGGGTTTCAACCAAGGCTGTTCCAAAGACGCCTTTTGAATTATTCAAAGGTTGGAAACCGAGTTTGCGTCATATGCGCGTTTGGGGATGCCCTTCTGAGATAAGAGTTTACAACCCACAGGAAAAGAAACTGGATCCTAGGACCATAAGTGGGTATTTCATCGGATATGCCGAACGGTCCAAAGGCTACAGATTCTATTGTCCATCTCATAGCACTAGATTTGTGGAATCAAGGAACGCCAAGTTTCTTGAAAATGACTTAGTTAGTGGGAGCGATCAATCTCAAGACCTAGTTTCTGTGAGAGATCAACCCTCTACCTCGAGTCAAGGATTGGTTATCATGAACAATGTCCCTTCAGTACAACTGGACATTGAACAACCAATCGTTGAAGATCCACAAGTAGCTGATAACTTACCAGTAGACGAGGCTCCTCTGGATACACCAAAATTGAGTGAGCAACCAGTTGAACAACATGATCCTTCGGAAAATGTTGAACCAACATTAAGAAGGTCTACTAGGGAAAAGAAATCAGCTATTCCTAGTGATTATATTGTGTATCTACAAGAGTATGATTTCAATATTGGGCCCGTTAATGATCCAGAGACGTTTTCACAAGCCATGAACAGCAAAGAATCAAAACTTTGTTTCGATGCTATGAAGGATGAGATGGATTCGATGGCATCTAATGGAGTATGGGATCTTGTCGAGTTGCCTATTGGGGCCAGGGCTATAGGCTGTAAATGGGTCTTTAAGACCAAGACTGACTCATTAGGCAACATTGAGCGTTATAAGGCAAGACTCGTAGCCAAAGGATTCACTCAAAAGGAGGGAATCAATTACAAGGAGACCTTTTCTCCTGTATCTAAGAAAGATTCTCTCCGCATCATAATGGCACTTGTTGCACATTTTGACTTAGAGTTGCAACAAATGGATGTGAAAACGGCATTTCTCAATAGTGATCTAGAGGAAGAGGTTTACATGAAACAACCTGAAGGTTTTTCCTCTAGCAATGGTGAGCATTTGGTCTGTAAGCTCAAGAAGTCCATATATGGGTTGAAACAAGCTTCTCGCCAATGGTATTTAAAATTTCATGAAGTCATCTCATCATTTGGTTTCGTTGAGAACATCATGGATCAATGTATATACCAGAAGGTCAGTGGGAGCAAGATTTGTTTCCTTGTGCTATATGTGGATGATATTCTGCTTGCAACCAATGATAAGGGGATGCTACGTGAGGTGAAACAATTTCTTTCTGAGAACTTTGATATGAAGGATATGGGTGATGCATCTTATGTCATTGGCATTAAGATCCATAGAGACAGACATAGAGGTATATTAGGTCTGTCACAAGAAGCCTATATTAATAAAGTCTTGGAAAGATTCAGAATGAAAGATTGTTCACCAAGCCCAGCTCCCATTGTGAAGGGTGACAGGTTCAATTTGAACCAGTGCCCGAAAAATGATCTTGAGCGGGAACAGATGAAAAACATTCCATATGCCTCAGCTGTTGGAAGCATTATGTATGCACAGGTCTGTACCAGGCCTGATATTGCTTTTGCTGTGGGAGTGTTGGGTAGATACCAAAGTGACCCGGGGATGGACCACTGGAGAGCTGCGAAGAAGGTGCTTAGATATTTTCAAGGCACTAAGGATTACATGCTTATGTATAGACGGACCGATGAGTTGGAAGTGATTGGCTACTCAGACTCAGACTTTGCTGGCTGTGTTGATACCCGGAAATCAACATCCGGTTACATCTTCATGCTTGCTGGTGGAGCTGTTTCATGGAAGAGTGCTAAGCAGACACTGACTGCCACTTCTACTATGGAAGCCGAGTTCGTTTCCTGTTTTGAGGCTACCTCACATGGTGTATGGCTTAAGAGTTTCATTGGTGGGCTTAGAGTTGTTGACTCCATATCTAAGCCATTGAGGATATATTGTGACAATTCAGCTGCGGTATTCATGGCTAAGAACAATAAGAGTGGAAGTCGAAGTAAGCATATCGACATTAAGTACTTAGCCATTAGAGAACGTGTTAGAGATAAAAGAGTGGTCATTGAACACGTTAACACTGAATTGATGTTAACTGATCCTTTGACTAAAGGCATGCCACCGTTTAAATTTAAGGATCATGTAGAGAGAATGGGACTTGGTCATACATTATGATTGTATTGAAACTCTTATTAATAATATGATGTTTCTCATTTTTGATTTGTATACACTAAAGTTTATTTGAGAAATATCCTTGTTGTTTGGACCGAGAATAAACATAAGGTTTATTCATTAAGTATAAATGAGTTGATTTAGAAACATTTTACATAGTAATACATGGAAGATAATACTCACCATTAGAGGAACTGTCGCCATGATTCATGTGATTTGTTTCTTTATAAGTGAAATATATGGACCAAGTGGGAGAATGTTAGTATATCTCCATAATTATGGAAATAATTGTTTGGTTGACCAATTCCGGATATGGTCCATAATTTCACACTGAATCTCAACTCAATATTTGGGTATTAAAAGCACGATTTTATGATGGTTAAAACGTGATTTTATTGCCATAATTAGCACGCTCTCATTACTATTTAAGGAGGGCTCCTTCCGGTCCCCAAGTACGTGAATCTCAAACACACAAACACCATCTAGTGAGGTTTTGAGTGCTTGGAAGATTTGGAAGGTCTGTGATCGACACAGAGTAGACTGTCAGATTCGGTAATTGCTTCAACAGCAGAGCTACAGAGTGCAATGGCAGGAGGTTAGATCCTATCGCTTCCGCATTTAATTGTTTAACATGTTTCATATTGTGTAGAAGCATGTTAGGCTTGTTTGATGAACTTACAGAACGTGGTAGTGGCTGGTTTCTACCTGATTGCTTCTGTGTTGTGCTATGTGGGACAGCTGTGCAGAGTTCGTACGTGTGCATGCTGGCTGTAGGGCTGATCAGAGCTGAAGAAGAAGATGGATGTGCAGTGACTCACTACTGGTGCATCCTCTGTACTTGCGTCCTAGGTGCATGGTGTGTGGGAGGCAAAAGTTGGTGCTGAGTGGTTGGTCTGTGTTCCCGGCAAGAGCTGGCAAGGCTAGGACGTGCGGTGATGCACTTGATACCCAGTGCAAGGCACCTTGGAAGTGCTTTCCGCAAGCGAATTTGCGCACCATCTTGCTCTCCACTCAAATTCACTGACATGGGCAGCGAGATGTCTGCAAATAAAATTCATTTTTTTTCTTCTGAAACTTACCTCTTTTTCAGTTTCCATTCTTTCATATTCTTCAATACTATCATGATAACTACTTTCACTCAAATTTTTCATTTTTTTTTAAGTTTTAGAGAAGATAACATTGAAAGAAAATTAGGATTTAGAGGAAAGATGGGTTTAGAGGAGAAGAAAACGTGAAGGGAGAAAAGAAGAAGATGGTTTGATATGTGAAGATGAAAGCTGATAAATACACCCCAATAATTAATCTTTATACTTCAAATATTTTAAGGACAAAAAAAATCCTTAGACCAAAAAAGAATTTTCTCCTCCATAAAAATTTTAAATTAATAAAAGAAAAAACGTTCTTTCTTCTTCATCTTTTTGTTCCCTAAACCCTAATATTTTTCTATTTCTTATTCTCTATAAACTCTACAAATCAGAAAAAAAATGAAATTTTTTGACAATTTGAATGAAAATAGCTATTATGATAGCATGACTAATTTTTAATAATTTTAGTTTGTAGAATTTCCCCGCAGCCATTCAATGGGGAAATTTTCACCGCGCAATTCTCCCTGCGCAGGGAACGTATCTTGCAAAAATGTATTTGGGATTCAGAACAGTCGTGACTTTCATATTGAGGTTTCAAAATTTTAGCCAACTGCATGCCATTTTACGAGCTTCTACTTAACCTTTGTATTCACAATAACTAATGCAATATGTATTAATTGTTCCTATAACCTTTAAATAATTTGGGTCAAACTAAGAATTTTGGAGATACATCTCCAGTTTGAGAACACTGCAATGATGTCTGTTTTAAATTCTTTGCTCGGAGTATCTATTAAATGCTAAACAAGCTTTTGCATCTTAAAACAAATTGCGTTCCTCGTCGCTTATATGACTCTTCATCTAGTCTGGTTGATGTAAATTTAGCGAAGATAAGGCTTCATCGGACAGGATAGTTAGGTTTTTTCACGTTTTTTTAGGGGATGAAGAAGACAATAAGAAATGAGTGACAAAAATGGTGGTGATTATAGTATAGGTTAGATTGGTAATTTTAAAGGGTAAGAATAATATTTTGTTGTAGTATATTTAATGGAATGTAAAGATAAAATTTCTTAGTCTATTTAAAAATTCTCCTGAAAAATTTCATTTAGGCAAAATTTTCTTTTCATATAAGGAGTTTTTTGTTCTAATGTATGTTGAAGTGTAGAAAAGAAAATTTGAAGTGCAAATAGAAACACTCTTAAATTTATTGAGCTGATTTTTAATTGGAAGTCCAAAATTGGATTAAATCTGGTATAATTTGAAAGTTCTACCTTTTGATAAATGAAACATTAAACTTGTTTGAAAATTTGTTTGATTTTGAGATTGATTAATTGCATTTGTGCTGTGATGTGATTTTGAGCCTAGAGTTTTGATTTTGAGTTTAGTCCATCGGGTTCAGAAAATGATTTAGGCTTTAGGTCTGAAAACCAAGTGCCCGTTACATTTTAGTTGTCTTTGTGTTTTAGCTAGTTTAATTATTTTATTTTTAAAATTATCTTGTATTTTTTAAGAAAATTTAATATATAAATATGGATATAATAATAACTGAGTGCTCTTTAGTATCAAAATCTCTAGCAATTAAAATAAGTGATGCATATTAACCTCTCGTATTTGGTCATTGGTTATATAAGAAAGTTGTACCTTTTGTTTCCGCTAAAGGCTGCTCCATTCTTATAATCACCATCTTTCATCTCAGCAGGAGGCGAGATTTCAAAACTATCAACGTTTTCTGCTGCCTGTTCGCTTTCTTCTTCCGCTGATTGAGACTTTTCTTCCTCCGTTTTCATCTCAAGCTCTGTTAACACTGTGGAGTTATTGGGGTCGTTGAAAATGCACTCTGAAGGCAACACTGAAAACCCTAAAAGCAAAGTAAAAATAGAGATAGGCAAAGGGCAATCAAACCTGGAGGCGAAGGGGGCGTGGTAGACTGATCTTGGCGTGATAGATGTGTAGAACTAAAAGGATTCATATCGCAATCCCATAGTAATAGAGTCAAAAAAACGAGAGCAAGCAGAGCAAGAGAGACATGTTTTCCAGTTAATCTAAAGTAACCTCGTCTTTTCTTCTCCATTCATGCTCTGCAAATAACAACAAACATTCTTCGTCATATCTCCGACTTATATTATATTATATTGATGTGCAGAGAAGAAATCTTGGTAGAAATCTATGTAGTTAATTAAATGCAAACAAAAAAAATGAAAATTCATTCATAAATTGATAACATGCATCGCAAGTGCATAAATAAATATAGTAATTAATAGAAAGTTGAATCAATTAAAGGAAAAAGATATACTTACAAGAAGAATGAATAAACTTTCTCCCAACGATATAGCGTTTTTTTTTCTTGTAAATGAAGAAATGTTAGAGAAAAAGAGAATAAAGCTATCTAGGCTTTTGTGTTGGAGTGAGCTTTTACTTTGGTTTTGTAGCACTCCTACAATGTTTGTCAATTATATATATATATATATGAGGGATCTACTTACACAGATATAAAACTAAAGAGTTTTACACACTTTTTTGACCTTTAGATTAAAATTAAGAGACGGCTCAGATTAAAACTCACTCTCTTAGGACTCTTCCGTTTATTCTACCATTCCTACATCTATTTCTCTACCGTTTCTTAATTTTTTTCTTCTTGTCGTCTCTCTTCGCGCATCTCATGCTTCCTTCTCTGTTTCTCTTCTTATCTCACGCAAGACAGCAGTGCCTCTTCATCTCTCTTTCTCTTCTCATACCCAAATCTCTCTTTCTCTTCACATACCCAAATATCTCATGGCAGACGACATTTCTTTAACGTTTTCTTCTGGCCATCCCAGTGGGATTTGGCGACTACGGTGGTAGCTCTCACCTTGAGGAATCAAGCTCCATCGAAAATTCCAATCTTTTTTTGGTATTCAATTCCTCTTTCCCACTAGAAATTTTGTACCTTTATAAATAAAATTAATGACTTACTCATCTCTCTTTCTCTTCACTGGCAGCTATTCACAACATTTTGTAATTCACAACCCGCCTAAAATATCTGGTGTAATCTTAAGCATAGCAGCACTTTTTCTCGTTCTCTTTAGTAAGTGAGAGAAATCGGTTACAATTGAAGATGAGATATTTGTGTTAATTAGTGTTGGGTTCTCTTCAGCAAATTATGGTGGACAGATTATTGCTAATGTGGTGATTTTTTTTGCCAATAAGGAATAAACGAAAGAGCAGCCATTGTGATGTAAGTGGATCTAATTCTTAAAGTAGGGCTAAGTCATACTTATGCTTATGAGATGTTCTTTGAAATGCATCAAAGGACGCACTACTCACTATAATGTTATACTATATATCAGATGCTTTTGTTCATGGCAATGAAACATGAATCATGAAGTTTTCCTTTATGCTATTGATGAATGCAAATTTAGTGTTCAAGAGTTCCTGCTTTCAGGATAGGAAAACTGCCTTGGATTTAGGCTTGTCTTATTGGAAGGACTTCAAGTCTTATGACCTTGCCAAGTTACTAAAGATACTGCCAGTTGATAGGTATCTTTGATGGGCAACATTATAGTCGGAAAGGATTGTTATACTACAAGGTTCTTTGAGCAGTCCTACATTTTTAGACTTAGCATATACCCGAAGGAAAACATATGGCTAGCTAATTCATCCTAACTATCCTCTCATCATTGAAAATCCTGGAATGTTTAGTTCATGATCTTGGACATCATATATAACTCTGTCTAGAATATTAGAATACATGCAGTGTTTTCAAAATCGTGGTGATGAGATGTAATGGTCTACATAGAGGAGTAGGAACCATTAAGCAATCAACATTCATCACAAAGGCATAAGCTTGTTGTAATGTTGCTCTAAATAATGGCTAATGTCCAAGGAAGACACTGCCTCAATAGTTGGAAATAGAATGTCTAATTGTCATTTCAATTTAGCTGTAACTATTGTAGTAGAGTAGGCATAAGTGATAGCAAATGACTTAGTTGCTTAATTTAATAAATGCTCCTTTTCAATTGTTCGATTCCTTAATTTTGAATGTTGAATGAATGTAAGTTTTCTTGGATGTAAATGGAAGCATTATTCTTGTTGACAAATTCCACTCTTCTTTTCATCATTGTAGTTAAGAAAATAATACTAAAGCTTTCAAAGGTAAAAACATCAAGAATTAAAAGAAGAGCTAGAACGAAATTTATCTGTATCATTGGAATATAGATAATACTTAAAGCATTTCAAAAGTGTCTTATTATTACTAATTAAAAATTAAAGATAAGTTATGTACCTAAAAATGATAATAATTGTTCACCAAATTGTACCACAATATCTTATCTATGGAAAAATCTAAAGTAAAAACTTGTAAACTTCAGTAAATTCCTTTGAAAAGAATTTTTCTTCATTTACATCTCCACACCACATACCGTGCTTTTGCAAGCGAAACTCCATGCTCGAAAATAATTCAACAAAATTAATTAAATATGTATATTATAATTTAATTTTCAAGCCGAACTTTGTAAGCATTAAAGGCAAAACATCTCAACAAATGTCCAATGTAACATAAACTTGTGTTTATGATACAGAAAACAATGTTTGCTCACACTAAATGACTCAAATTAAATGTTCTCCTATTATCTAGAGTTGTAACGTTGACAAATCTTATTTCATGCTCTCAAATATACTCATTAAACTAAATATATATATATATTTATATAAGAAGACTAGCTTAAAAGAAACTCAATGATTGTGCATAAGCTCCAAAGGAGTGATTCCAAATAAACTCAAAGTTAAAAGAAACATTGTTAAATGCAAAATAAGAAGACTAGCTTCTGTAGGTCCTATGGCCTTCAAAGCCATGACCAAGTTGACGGGTTAAAATCATGGGAAAGAGAACCATAAACATCAGTAGTTCAACTTTAAATGTACAAATAATATCAGCAGTTCAACATCAGCACGTTAATCTACTAGCGAACAATATCAGTGTGACAACTGAGAATTTTCTACAAATGATAATCAATTTATATGATATTAGAAGTATATGATTAGTAAAATTTACCAAGGAAATATGATTTAGCAAACTACATGGATGAATTAAGCAAATGGTATGGTTTGGTGATTTTAAGAATCACTATTGAATTAAGGGCTAGGAAATTCATGCAATGATTTATCAAGGAATTTAATATAATAAATTATATGATTGATTAAGAGGAATCTAGCATGTGAAGTAATGTTATGGACTAATTGCAAAATTAGTTATAAGACCATTTTGGAGATTTAAATTATGGAATCTAATTATATATATCTTTTAAAATATATATAAGGGATTAAATTAATAATAAGAATAATAATAGTAATAAATAAATAATATTATATGGTAAAAATAATAATAATAATCAACAAGCTTCCTTTAGAAGCTTGTTAAGCCACCAAATCCCGTCTGCTTTGAAGCAGACTAAAGACTAAAGGCAACCAAAATATATATATATATATATATAGTAATAAAATAATGATATTAAAACAAAGTGGCTTCTCGGAGAAGCCACTTTATTGCCACTAACTCCCACTATCCCATCTTCTTTCCAGCCATCTTTCACTATCACCGTCCATCATCATCATCACCCAAGCAAGAGCCATTTCAACTCTTTCTTTCACTTTTCTGTTGAAACCAAGAACACCATTCTTTCACCATCGCAGCAGCATTTGGTCACCCCTTTTGTGTCGACAGCCAAGGTTTATAGAAGGGAAATGTAAAACAAAGGAAGGTTTAAGTTTCAAAAGCCAAGAATAGAAGAGAAAATGGTGTTTTGGGGGCTGAGTTGGGGTGTTTTCTGGTCATGGAAAAGGGGTACATTGGCTGCATTTGATGGCTGCCTATGTTGGCTTTCGGTAAAGGAAGAAAAGAGTGAAGCTAAGAAAGCACTTAGGGCTGATCTTGAGAGAGACCTGGGAGAAGTGAGGAACGACACAAACAGAGGAAGAAGATTTAGATCAGATCTAAAACATAGCAGTCACGCGAGGAAGGAGGGCTGAAACTCTGTTGAAAACGTGAACTGTGCAAGGTTTTTCTGTGGTCTAAAAAGCAGCTAGAACGTGGATGATTTTCTACTTGGAATTCTTCTATTCACGTAGAAATCAACTAAAGAAATAAAGGTTTGAACAAGAGACTCACATTGTGTTTGGTTTGTTCCAATTACACGAAATGGTTTCTTATTTTGGCTGTTAGATCCACGTTGGAATGATGTCTAAAGGAAGGCCATTTTAAGACTGAAAACAGGGGTCAGAACCAATGACTAAACACATGGTGGTAGTGGACCCTTTGTGAGGCATGAAACAGAGGCTAAGGGTTGAATTTCAGTGGCTGCATTTAGAGTGTCTTGAAGGTTAAGGACAGGAGAATATTGCTGCCATGAAATCAAATAATGAGCTGAACGATCAAGCTAATGATAAGGATACTTGCTGTAGCAGCCAATTAAAGCAGTAAAGGCACGCTTAAAATTTTAAAGGTTCCGGTCATATAGAGAGTTGTGGTAAGAAATGCTAATTAGCTTAAGATTCATTTGTAAAGATAGTAGATTAATTATAAGGCATTACATGAATGTAGGATTTGCTGCATTTGGAAGAAAACAAAAGCTCCAAAACAATGGGGAGCCAAATAGTGGAGAAGGTCCAATTGGAAGCTTTTAAGGGTAAGAGAATTGTTGCAACCATTTTTCTTAAGTAAATTGTTTTGTGATAATGGGAGTTTTAAAGATAAATAAATAGTGATAATGATATTTATTTGAAATAAGTCTAAGAGGAAAAAAAATATAAATAGATACAAGGAAGTGCTAAAATGCATTGTACAAGTATTATGTGATATGGTTGAATAACATTTAGATGAGTATGAGTGCATAAGTATAGATAAGGTGGAGTATGTATATATTGTATATAGGTATAAGTATATGTATACCATGAACATGATGAAGAAGAACAAAGTAGGATTTTAATTAAATAGTTGCACATTAAAGCAATGCGAATGTATTGAGTACTATCAATAATTAAGTTTTGATGAATACGATATGGAATGTATGTAATCTTGGTATAGGAAATATTTGGAAAAATATTTAAGGAAAATTTCGGAATGAAAAGCTAATTTTAGGAATTAAAGTGTTTTGATGATTTTTCTGCAGTCGGGAAGTGAGTTGGCATTTGGGTGGTATTAAACTCGCAACTGTACATTGATTTCTTGGACTGATCTGGATAAGCTGTGGTCACGACTATTAGGTAAGGGATATGTATACGGAACATAGGAGATACTGGAATGATTTTAAGATCAATTGCATTGTGTTTTATGAACTGCGTAAGCTTTGCTAGAGACTTTAGAAATTTGATACCTTCATGCTATTAATTTTCATAAGAATATTGATTTCTGCGATTTTAGCTAAAAAGCTAAGAAACCTTTTTAAGAATAGAACTTTTTAAGGAATTCAGTCTTGAAAATATTAAATTGCATGATCTTAGTATATTCATGAATTTTCGAAGTAAATTTTATTTTATTTTATGAAAATTACCTAAAGTTAGTGTTTTAGAAGTATTTATGAAAAGTTATGAAGTTTTTTCGGATTTTTGGAATTCCTTGCATTTTAATTGATTTTCGGAACCTTTATGAGTTTTGAAAATACTCCTCCGAATTTGGATTTATAAAACTCTGCATTAGCATGAATTATCTAAAGAATTCAATTTTTATTGAAAGCTTATTTAATTGCATGATTTTAAAGACTTATGACTTTTCTAGCTTAAATTTGTTTTATGGATTTATTATAAATTACGGTACTAAAACCTATTTCTTTATATATTTTGGAACTTATTAAGTTTTTAAATATTTGGAAAATAATTCTGATTTTATGCAATGATTTCTTTTATGAACTTTTATAAATATTTGTATGTTTTGACTTACGGATTTGAACTCTGAACTATGAAACTTATGTTTTGAGACACTGGCTAACCGTCGTCTTGCAGTATCTGGACTGCTGTATATTTTGGATCCAGCAGTATCTGGCTGCAGTGTGACCTTCGGGGCCTGCAGTATCTGGCTATAGCGTGACCTTCGGGGCCTATAGTATCTGGCTGTAGTGTGACCTTCGGGGCCTACAGTATTTGTATCTGATATGAATTTTGCACACTATGTTGCTGTGTGATTTGATCCAGTCCGCAGCGATCACAGATGACACCTGATCAGTGTTCATTGTAGACCACTTGGACTATGGTCATACGTCTATCTGTTATTATTCTTATGGGATATCTTTGCTGCTTGATGTATATCGAGTTACTGCCATGTCTCCACTTTCTGTTATTTTTTTATTTCTGAATATTTGATTTTCGAACTTCGAAATTTGAAAATGATATGATATTGATTGATATGACTGGATTTTGAAATCTGAAAATGATTTGGTACAGTAAGTTATTTTATGATTTTTGTATGATTTATGAACTTCTGATATTTAAACTCTGAACTCCGAAATGGCTTTTTGAATTTAGTATGATTTCTGAACTTTTGATATCTGGATTCCGAATTTGAAATGTTTTGATATGGATATATATGATCTGATTTGAAATATGACATAATCTCTGAAGTTGACTATTTTACATACCTGCATAGCATGACTTTATTAATTGAAATTCTGTTATACTGATTTGATTTACATTTGATTTTCAGAATACATGAATTCCTTTTATGAGGAAGTTCTCTATTTTGCAAAATATCCCTTACGTTCTAGAACATATTAATCGTTTTTCGATACATGCATATAGCTTACGGTATCTGTCTCTTTATATATATTTCTTATTGGGCTTTCCAAAAAGCTCACCCCCCTCTCCACCTTCCAAATAGCATGCAGTAAGAGCTTGTACAAGGGGTTCTACACGTCCTTCGAGGTTTTTATCTTCCTTTGAAGGTATGTGATGTACAGTATTCCTTTTTATATTCAGAGTTATAATTTCAGTACTTTTATAGTATGGGGATGTAATTAAAGGAAGTATAAGATATATTTATGGTTTATAATAATGCATGCAACTTGGGTAGAGATATATTTAGTCAAGTAGAATTATTCGAAATTATAAATGCATACTTAGTGAGAGAATTTAACTGGGACCTAAGGTAACTAAAGGAAATTAACTAAGCTAATATAATATTAGCTTAAGAATTAATTAGTGACACTACGTACAGCCCAACCAACTGTAAGAAAAAGAAAAAAGTTTGTCTAGATTTTGGTAAAAAGGGTCGTTACAAAAGTTGGTATCAGAGCAAGGTTGGTCTGATGTACGATAGTGTCGGTAGGTCAAGAACTATTTACATCCCCTAAGTACTGTACATGTCTGAATATATAATGTACATTTTTGTTTGAAATTGCACTAATGTGTTCATTCTATATGGACAAATTACAACTTTTCTCTACCAAATATGTATATGATATGATTTAATAAGTAATGAAGTAGTAAATGTTAATTGTTTGGTTTTGAACGTATTGAAGTAGTGTCAGTAGAGGCACAATGGCCTATACGATTTAAGATTAATGCAGTGTACTTATCAATATTCATAAATAAGGAATGAAGTTGTGTTTAGTGGAGATGAGAATGTTAGAACCTAGCATAGTTGGCCTAAGATAGGTTATGCAATGATCTAAAACGATCGATTTGAATACGTTTTGCTTTGAAAGAGATACAATTATTATATTTTATATGATTGATGCAGAAGTAGGTAATGACTGAACGGTGCAGGAGGACTTAGTTAATATGAAATTGTAAAAGCATATGTTAGGTACTATGAGGCTTTTGATGGAACAATGATAAAAAAAAATTATGCTAAGATAAGGATAAGATATTGAGGTCTAAGGTGTTTTCCTTGATAAAAATACTTTGGCAACATTACTCTTCACAAGAAGATATATGGGAATTGGAAGGTTAATGAAAGCGAAGTAACCTCACTTATTCTGAGATAACCATGATCAAATTCAAAAAGGGCAAAAAAACGAATATGGGGTTATATCGAGTACTACGAATTTACTTTCCTATAATTTTTATATTCGAATCTTGTGTAGTGTGAGACTATGGATAAATTCTACTGTAATGGCTTGATGTTTATTAAAGATTTACGATGATTTAGTAAAGGAGAAAATTTTGATAGTCAATGTGAAGGAAATTGAAATTAATATGCGATACCTTTGTGGCAACTAATTTATTGTCAATTAATGAATTAGAACCTTTATTTTAAGTGCTACTATGGACAAGTGATTTTGTTAGTGCAAAAGATACTTGATATACATTTGGTGTTTTAGGGTTATATTGAGATGAGATATCAAGTTTGCAATGAAAGTTTGAGTTATGTTTCGAATTTAGAGATTGAAAAGTTAAAAAGATATTTTCTTGGACCATACAGAATTTGAAATAAAAATTTTGTCGATTTCATTATCAGATAAAAGACAGTTAAATGTTTTGATTGAAGCTTATTAGATAAGGTTTCATGGATCCGTAAGAGAAGAACTACATATTAGGTTTGTTTAAAAGATGGACAAGATTTGGAGTTCATGAAATTTTAATTCGATGTTGCCTTTCGAAATTTGCCCTAAGGATTTAAGTGTAGATTTGGTTATTTGCATCGAAATTCATATTAACTTGATTAACTATATGGACTTTTAAAATTGTATGAGATAAGACATTCGAGATCGTCTTATAATAATATTGACTTTACCTCAGTTGAAGGTTTCTGATTTATAAGAGAATGTATATTGCAAAGTGGGAGATAAGAGATGTGAGATCTTCTTGTTATAACATTTATCTTAGGTCAATTGGTGGTCTTTGAATTACAACATATATAATTTTAATGTGTGAACCAATGAGATACATCCAATTATTAGACTTTTTGAACATCAAACTATAAGGTTAATATGAAATAGGTTGATCTTTTGATAGGTGACAACATATTACTTGATTAAGAAGCTCATCAGACTTGGATCATATGGATATAGAAGATATGATAAAAGCAGGCATCTTCACATGTTTGAGACAACATTGAAAAAAAATTTGGAGTACCAAATTTTCTAAGGTGAGGAGGATGTGACAACTGAGAATTTTCTACAAATGATAATCAATTTATATGATATTAGAAGTATATGATTAGTAAAATTTATCAAGGAAATATGATTTAGCAAACTACATGGATGAATTAAGCAAATGATATGGTTTGGTGATTTTAAGAATCACTATTGAATTAAGGATTAGGAAATTCAAGCAATGATTTATCAAGGAATTTAATATAATAAATTATATGGTTGATTAAGAGGAACCTAGCATGTGAGGTAATGTTATGGACTAATTGCAAAATTAGTTATAAGACCAATTTGGAGATTTAAATTATGGAATCTAATTATATATATCTTTTAATATATATAAGGGATTAAATTAATAATAAGAATAATAATAGTAATAAATAAATAATAGTATATGGTAAAAAAAATAATAATAATCAACAAGCTTCCTTTAGAAGCTTGTTAAGCCACCAAATCCCGTCTGCTTTGAAGCAGACTAAAGACTAAAGGCAACCAAAAAAATTATATATAGTAATAAAATAATGATATTAAAACAAAGTGGCTTCTCAGAGAAGCCACTTTATTGCCACTAACTCTCACTATCCCATCTTCTTTCCAGCCATCTTTCACTATCACCGTCCATCATCATCATCATCACCCAAGCAAGAGCTATTTCAACTCTTTCTTTCACTTTTCTGTTGAAACCAAGAACACCATTCTTTCACCATCGCAGCAGCATTTGGTCACCCCTTTTGTGTCGACAGCCAAGTTTATAGAAGGGAAATGTAAAACAAAGGAAGGTTCAAGTTTTGAAAGCCAAGAATAGATGAGAAAATGGTGTTTTGGGGGCTGAGTTGGGGTGTTTTCTGGTCATGGAAAAGGGGTACATTGGCTGCATTTGATGGCTGCCTATGTTGGCTTTCGGTAAAGGAAGAAAAGAGTGAAGATAAGAAAGCACTTAGGGCTGATCTTGAGAGAGACCGGGGAGAAGTGAGGAATGATGCAAACAGAGGAAGAAGATTTAGATCAGATCTAAAACACAGCAGTCACGTGAGGAAGGAGGGCTGAAACTCTGTTGAAAACGTGAACTGTGCAAGGTTTTTCTGTGGTCTAAAAGGTAGTTGGAACGTGGATGATTTTCTACTTGGAATTCTTCTATTCACGTGGAAATCAACTAAAGAAATAAAGGTTTGAACAAGAGACTCACATTGTGTTTAGTCTGTTTCAATTACACGAAATGGTTTCTTATTTTGGCTGTTAGATCCACGTTGGAATGATGTCTAAAGGAAGGCCATTTTAAGACTGAAAACAGGGGTCAGAACAAAAACATGGTGGTAGTGGACCCTTTGTGAGGCATGAAACAGAGGCTAAGGGTTGAATTTCGGTGGCTGCATTTAGAGTGTCTTGAAGGTTGAGGACGGGAGAATATTGCTGCCATGAAATCAAATAATGAGCTGAACGATCAAGCTAATGATAAGGATACTTGCTGTAGTAGCCAATTAAAGCAGTAAAGGCACGCTTAAAATTTTAAAGGTTCCGGTCATATAGAGAGTTGTGGTAAGAAATGCTTATTAGCTTAAGATTCATTTGTAAAGATAGTAGATTAATTATAAGGCATTACATGAATGTAGGATTTGCTGCATTTGGAAGAAAACAAAAGCTCCAAAACAATGGGGAGCCAAACAGTGGAGAAGGTCCAATTGGAAGCTTTTAAGGGTAAGAGAATTGTTGCAACCATTTTTCTTAAGTAAATTGTATTGTGATAATGGGAGTTTTAAAGATAAATAAATAGTGATAATGATATTTATTTGAAATAAGTCTAAGAGGAAAAAAAATATAAATAGATACAAGGAAGTGCTAAAATGCATTGTACAATTATTATGTGATATGGTTGAATAACATTTAGATGAGTACGAGTGCATAAGTATGGATAAGGTGGAGTATGTATATATTGTATATAGGTATAAGTATATGTATACCATGAACATGATGAAGAAGAACAAAGTAGGATTTTAATTAAATAGTTGCACATTAAAGCAATGCGAATGTATTGAGTACTATCAATAATTAAGTGTTGATGAATACGATATGGAATGTATGTAATCTTGGTATAGGAAATATTTGGAAAAATATTTAAGGAAAATTTCGGAATGAAAAGCTAATTTTAGGAATTAAAGTGTTTTGATGATTTTTCTGCAGTCGGGAAGTGAGTTGGCATTTGGGTGGTATTAAACTCGCAACTGTACATTGATTTCTTAGACTGATCTGGATAAGCTGTGGTCACGACTATTAGGTAAGGGATATGTATACGGAACATAGGAGATACTGGAATGATTTTAAGATCAATTGCATTGTGTTTTATGAACTGCGTAAGCTTTGCTAAAGACTTTAGAAATTTGATACCTTCATGTTATGAATTTTCATAAGAATATTGATTTCTGCAGTTTTAGCTAAAAGGCTAAGAAACCTTTTTAAGAATAGAACTTTTTAAGGAATTCAGTCTTGAAAATATTAAATTGCATGATCTTAGTATATTCATGAATTTTCGAAGTAAATTTTATTTTATTTTATGAAAATTACCTAAAGTTAGTGTTTTAGAAGTATTTATGAAAAGTTATGAAGTTTTTTCGGATTTTTGGAATTCCTTGCATTTTAATTGATTTTCGGAACCTTTATGAGTTTTGAAAATACTCCTCCGAATTTGGATTTATAAAACTCTGCATTAGCATGAATTATCTAAAGAATTCAATTTTTATTGAAAGCTTATTTAATTGCATGATTTTAAAGACTTATGACTTTTCTAGCTTAAATTTGTTTTATGGATTTATTATAAATTATGGTACTAAAACCTATTTCTTTATATATTTTGGAAATTATTAAGTTTTTAAATATTTGGAAAATAATTCTGATTTTATGCAATGATTTCTTTTATGAACTTTTATAAATATTTGTATGTTTTGACTTACGGATTTGAACTCTGAACTATGAAACTTATGTTTTGAGACACTGGCTAACCGTCGTCTTTCATGTGACGTCCTCGTCACTCCCAAATACCAACTAACTTTTTCTTTCCCATAAGATTTGGTTAGGCTGTTCAACGGTGCATCCTTCTTCTTTAATATAGTTAACACTATATTTTTTACATGATGATATATTTCTCATACACATACAGGATCGTCTTACACGTAAGTCTAAAACTCTAATATAAATTACATACTAATCTCTTTAACAATTTACATCCCCAATGTGTCTAATATACATCACCGTACTATAGTCTGAATTACATAATCAAAATGTATCTACCTTAAAGGGATTGGAAGCTAGCCTCGAAGGAATATCGTATAGTCCAAATATATGCTCCTCTACCAAGAGCAGACTTCACTGCAAATAATCTGGATGAAAAATATTGTAAAGGAATGAGTTTACGCTCAGTAAGAAATATACATAAAAGAGCGTACTATGCCACTATATGCAGTTTTCCTGCTTGGCTCTATAATGTCATGTAATATTCTTGTAAAAACATATAACATATAAGTTCATCAAATACCATATAACACATGATAAAATCATATGAAGTTACTTGCACGTATTCAAATAACTCAAATACTTTCACATATATATGTCAAATAACTTGAAATTACATATACAAATAGTCTTCAAATAGGGGGAGACCGTCAACATCCCATAGAATCATGCACCAAATAAAGTGGCGTACCCACGTATGGGCCAGGGATCCTCCCTTAAGCCAAACACATATAAAGGACTAATGGCCATTGTCAATATTCCACAGTGTGCACTAGTCAGGTGACACCCGTGGTACTGAGGGCTTAACTAGAGTCCCCCAACCAAATACAAATAAGCAAGTAATATGCATGATCACCAATGGAGTCGTTAATCTCAAAATATTGAGTAGTAAAACTCATTCTTGTAAAACCATGGATATTCATAACCCTTGTTATATACTTTAATGATAATCCAAATACATTTATATAAATAAATTAAAAATTATTATTTTTCAAAGGGGGCAGTTGACTCTTTTTTAGGGCAGTCGACTGCTCTAGTATAAAAATATTCAATAAATTTTATTTTCTTTTTGCATTTGAAATATTTAATTTCCGGATGCAAGTAGGGCAGTTGACTGCTAAAATGGGGCAGTCGACTGGCCCGCAAACAGAATGTTTCTCGAAAAATGCGGTCGACTGGCTCCTTAGCGGTCGACTGGTTTGCAAACAGAAAGTTTCTGAAAAAATGGCAGTCGACTGCTATATAGGGCAGTCGGCTGCACTAAGTCGGTTTCGGAAAAAGTTACGTCACGACTGTCTCTGAGCAGTCGGCTGCTATTTAGGGCAGTTGGTTGCCCCGAGCCAAATCGTAACTGGGCGAAAACCGTGAATTTTACATTTCCTGCACTTACACCAGCTTTTGTTTCATCCCAAAACATTTAAAACATGCGGACATAGTCACCCTACGTCCGTTACATATATTCCTTACCTCAAATAGCCAAATAATACGAAATCCCTTGGTTGCACCGATTCTTTCCTTCACTTCTTCAAAACTGCATAATTCATATAAATTGAAACCTTTAACTTTCTTTCATTTCAACACCATAAGTATGCTATACCAACATCACATGACTCCAATTTATGGATGAAATCAAATGAATCAATTTCTTTTCTTACCTTTGTCAATAGCCAAAATAAAAGAAATTCTGATCTCCTCAAAGACTTTGTTTCAGCCTTCCATATTACAGACATAGAGAGACCTAGTGATGAGGATCGTTTTTCGTTAAGGAAACTTAGCGATTTGATGACAGGAAATGGTGGTTTGTCGAGGTCAGAAAATGAACACTTAAAGGAATTTGGAGAGGAAACGAGAGGAAGAAGGGCTGGAAGGAAGCTGGCGTATGGATGATGAGATGAAGATGATGACTTTGTAAAATTACATTAAATGCATGTTCATCTTATCATTTATCTCAGCTACCAATATCCCTTTGACTCATTTGACTCATTTGACTACCAATTAATTCTTCTTCTTCTTTCCTTCCTCATGTCAGCCACACATATCATTTAATTATGAAAATCTGATATTTATTCTTCTTTTATCATTCTCTAATATTTTCCTGATGGCAACATTAAATTCATTGACCATTGACTATCCATTTCATTCCTTCTTCTAGGTTCCTTACACCATTTGTACATTAATTCTCATATTCATTTAAATCATTTCTGCCTATAGTACTTTACAAATAAGAGGACTTTACATGAAATTGAGGATTTCACATTCTCCCCACCTTTAGAAATTTGGTCCTCCAAATTTAAATCGGGTTACTACTCAAATAGCTCCGGATACCTTTCCTTCATTAAGCTCTCTAGCTCCCATGTAGCTTCTTCCATGGCATGGTATTGCCAGAGAATTTTGACTAGGGGAATCGTCTTAGACCTTAACACTCTCTCCTTTCTATCCAAAATCCGAACTGGCTTCTCCACATAACTCATGTCCTCCCGAATCTCTAAGGGCTCATATTCAATGACATGAGATGGATCCGGATTATACTTCCGAAGCATCGACACATGGAAAACATTATGTACTCCCGATAGCTCCGGAGGTAGTGCCAACCTATATGCAACATCTCCGACTCGATCTAGGACTTCAAATGGCCCTATGTAAGGAGGACTAAGTTTACCTTTTCGGCCAAATCTCATGATACCTTTGGATGGAGAAACTTTCAAAAATACCGAATCCCCGACCAAAAACTCAAGTGGTCTCCGTCGAGTATCTACGTAACTCTTTTGTCGGCTCTGAGCTGTCTTAAGTCTTTGGCAAATTAACTTAACATCCTCAGAGGCTTGCTCGACTAAGTCTGGGGCTAATAACTTATGCTCGCCCACTTCTTCCCACCCAATCGGAGATCGACACCTTCTACCATATAGAGCTTCATATGGTGCCATCCCGATACTTGCATGGTAACTATTGTTGTATGCAAACTCAGCCAATGGCAGATGATCATCCCAAGAGCCTTTAAAGTCCAACGCACAAGCTCTCAACATATATTCGAGCGTCTGAATGGTGCGCTCAGATTGACCATCAGTTTGTGGATGAAAAGCCGTGCTAAAATTTAATTGAGATCCCATGGCCTCTTGGAAATGTTCCCAGAAATGAGAAGTGAACCTGGAATCCCTATCAGATGTAATGCTCACTGGAACTCCATGTAGTCTGACAACTTCTTTCACATACAAATCTGCCAAAGCACTAAGTGTATCTGTAGACTTCATAGGCAGGAAGTGAGCTGACTTAGTTAACCGATCCACAATGACCCAAATACCATCATGATTCCTCCTCGTTCGAGGTAGTCCCATGACAAAATCCATTGTAATGTGCTCCCACTTCCACATAGGTATAGGTAGAGGATGTAATAAACTTGCTGGTCTTTGGTGCTCTACCTTAACCTGCTTGCATGTGAGACACTTTGCCACAAACTCTGCTATGTCTCTTTTCATGCCAGTCCACCAATACACCTTGCGAAGATTATGATACATCTTCGTATTTCCCGGATGCAAAGTATACTTAGTAGAGTGTGCTTCAGTCAAAATTAACTTCTTCAACTCCTTATCCTTAGGAACACATATACGATTCTTAAATCTCAAGAGTCCATTACTATCAATGCTAAATTCCGATGGCATACCTGATTGGATCTGATTCATGGCCTCCATACATTGATCATCTTCCCTTTGAGCAATCCGAATTCTACCCATCAACTCCGGCTCAATCATCAAACTAACTATCATTCCAAAGTGCTCATAAGGCACAACATTGAGACTAAGGCTTGCAAACTGCTCAAGTAGCTCATATTCTCTTACCATCATGTACGATACTATCCCCATATGTCTCCTACTCAGAGCATCTGCCACCACATTGGCTTTTCCTGAGTGGTATAGGATCTCACAATCATAATCCTTCAGAAGCTCGAGCCATCTCCTTTGTCTCATATTCAATTCCCTCTGAGAGAACAAGTACTTCAAACTTTTATGATCCGTAAAAATCTGAAATTTCTCACCATACAAGTAATGCCTCCAAATCTTTAAAGCAAACACCACTGCCGCTAACTCCAAATCATTAGTTGGGTAGTTCTTCTCATGGTCCTTTAATTGACTCGAAACCATATGCAACTACCTTGCCATGTTGCATTAGCACACAACCTAGACCTTGTGCAGAGTCATCACTATATACGGAAAATCCTCCAGAACCACTAGGAATGGTGAGAATAGGTGCAGTAGTCAACCTGCGCTTCAACTCGTGGAAACTGTGCTCGCAAGCATCATTCCATTCAAACTTCACCTCTTTGCGCGTTAAGCGTGTCAAGGGAGCAGCTAACCTCGAAAAACCCTCTACAAATCGTCGATAATAGCCGGCTAGACCCAAGAAACTCCTAATCTCTGTCACTGTTTTCGGTCTCTCCCATTGCACCACAGCTTCAATCTTCGATGGATCGACCGAAACTCCATCTTTATTGATTATGTGACCCAAAAAGGATATTTGATCTAGCCAAAACTCACACTTACTTAGCTTGGCATATAATCCCCAATCCTTGAGGGTTTGTAGAACTATCCTCAAATGCTGCTCATGCTCTTCCCATGATCTTGAATACACCAATATGTCATCGATAAAAACAATGACAAACTGGTCTAAATACTGTTTGAACACATCATTCATCAAGTTCATAAAAGTCGCGGGTGCATTGGTTAAACCAAACGGCATCACTAGAAATTCATAGTGACCATACCGTGTCCTGAACGCAGTCTTAGGGATATCTTCACTTCGGATCTTCAATTGATGATATCCCGATCTCAAGTTTATCTTGGAGAAAACTCGTGCACCCCGAAGCTTATCAAAGAGATCATCAATCCTAGGAAGAGGGTACTTGTTCTTGATTGTCACCTTATTCAACCATCGATAATCAATACAAAGCCTCAAGCTGTTGTTCTTCTTCCGGACAAATAGCACAGGAGCACCCCATGGGGATACACTTGGCTGTATAAACCCCTTATCTAGTAACTCCTGCAGCTGTTTCTTAAGTTCTTCCAATTCCACTAAGGCCATCCGATAGGGTGGTCTCGAAATGGGCTCAGTCCCTGGCACCAAATCGATAGTAAACTTGATTTCCCTATCCGGAGGAAGTCCTGGAAGATCGTCCGGAAACACACATGGAAACTCATTGGCTATCGGAATTTCATGAAGTTCGGGACGTTTCCTTTCTACGTCTACCACATACGCTATAAATCCTTCACATAACAAATAAATTCTCTATTAATTTCATTTACGAATAAATAAATTTATAAACATACTTTTGTATTAAACATTTGCAAAATTTACAACATAGCTAACGGGAGAAGAGAAGATAACACTTTTAGCATAACAATCCAATATCACATGATTCTTAGCTAACCAATCCATTCCTAATATGACATCAAATCCATACATATTCAGTAGGATTAGATCAGCTATCGATTCTCTCTCTCCTACCCGTAGCTTACAACTACGATACACTATATCTGTTATCTGAGATTCTCTAAACGGTGTACTTATTTGTAACAAATGTCCTAAAGGCTCAAGTTCAACAGGTAATCTTGTAGCAATTATGGGAGAAACAAAGGAGTGTGTAGAGCCTGGATCAAATAAAGCAGTAACACTTATATCAAAGAGGTGAATCTTACCCTTAATCATCTTGGACGAAGCATCGGCAGACTCCTCGTTATAGCAAATACTCGTCCTTGAGTCACAGCTTTCTTTCCCTTCTCAGCAGCTGTGGCCTTAGGCTGTGGTTGGGTGGTCCTTTCCGATTCTTCAGACACTCTTTTAGAAATCTTGGGACAATCTTTAATCATGTGTCCCCTCTCGCCACACCAAAAACAAGCCCCGCTCGCCATACGACATGGCTGTGACCCATGGAATCTCCCGCAATGCTCGCATTTCTGCGTCACACTCTTCGGCGAGCTCGCTGCACTGCCAGCTGAATATCGGGATCTTTCATCATTTATCTTAATCCCGGTAGATCTAGGAGTCCCTGTACCATAATTATCATAAAACTTCAAAATTTAGTATATTTCCATATAACCATTAAATTAAGATACAAGTCATTCTCTTATAATTTATCTTCTTACCTACCGAAGCTCTTTCATATGGTCTACTTTTCCTAAATGGATATCTGTCACTAGAGGCTCTCTCATCTGACTTCTGCTTCATCGGTTCTTTGCCTTTACCCTTGGCTCGAAAATCAACATGGTGAAGATTATAGTCCTGCTCACACAATTGAGCCTTACAGACTGCCTCATTATAAGTAGTGATATCCATAGGATATAACTTCGATCTAATAGGAGACCTTAATCCCTCTATGAATCGATAGATCTTATGTCCTTCACTCCTTAGGACTTCAGGGTCAAATCTGCTTAAAGAAATGAACTTCGAGTCATATTGATTTACCGTCATAGTCCCCTGAGTTAAGCTCAAAAACTCAATCTTCAACCTGGTCTGTTCAGTGCGTGGGATGTACTGTTCATTAAAGGCCTCTAAAAATCTATCCCACGTAATCTCAGTGTGTTGAGTCTCCAAAATGGCTCGAGTAGACTGCCACCAATGCTCGGCATCGTCTACTAACAAATAAGCTGCCAAACCCACTTTTTCTTTCTCAGAACAGGTCATGTACCCAAACGATTTGGTGACTGCCTTCACCCAATTCTCGACGGTCAACGGATCTCTATCCCCCTTAAACTTCGGCGGATCCAACTTCTTAAATTCTTTAATTAAGACCACACTGCAGTAGGCCTTAGGATCTCGCCTCTCATTAACTTGAGCTGGTGGGCGTAACTCAGGCTGTGCCGGTGGGGGCTGTACTGGAGGAGTAGGAGGAGCATTCCCAGACAGAATAGGAGGTACTATAGGTGGTGCTGTTGATGCATTAGTGGCCACGCTAAGAAAATTAGACATGAACTGATTAAATAGAGTGGCCATAGTCTCAATACTTCACTCCACTCTCGATAGTTGATGAGTGTCGTCAGTCACCAAAAATAAAATTTCCTAACTCTACTATGTAGATAGCGGAGTAAGGGTCGAACCCACAGAGACTGAATTTTTTAAGTTAATTATTAAATTAAAAATCTAATCTTAGGGTTTAGGGAAAGAAGAAGTTTGGGGGTTTTGTAAACTATTCCAAAATAAAGAAAACAAGAATTATTAAATATAAAAAAAACAAATAGCAAAAAGCTTCAGTTACGAGGCAATCAATCATTCTTGGATTTTGATGTTGATCATTGATTACAAAATATCACTGTCAATTAAATAGTCAACCGTAGCATAACAACAAGCTCTGTTACACCATCTTTCCTTACTGAGTCGTTAGTTAAAACAAGCTCTTTAACTAATCTCTAACTACTTAACCTACCTAGAACAAGCTCTCTAGATATAAGTTGTAGCAGCATTAACAACAAGAAAGATATGGGTTGACATTAGATAACAAACACATAAGCTCGGTTCATTTAATCTAAACCTTAATTCTCCTCCATCCCTAGTGATTAACTCCACAAGCAATTACGGACTTATGTTTTTAATCTGGCGGTAGATTATTTAATTTAACTAAATAGTGTGCACCCTATCTAATCAAACAAACAATCATTATAATGTGCTCAGAGAATCTTGGATACTTAATCAACAATTATATAATAGGTTCAAGAATCTCATAACATGCTTTTCCCAAGAATAATCAATTTACCTCATAACTGAATAAGAAAACTACTCACTAGTCATATTCAAGATCATAAAATTCAAGTTTAATATTATAAAGATTACAAATATCATGCAAGAAATAATCAAAGAAGCAATCTTTAATAATATAAAATCAGAATTAATAATCAAGATTATAAACTAGCAAGCAAGAACAGACAAATAATTTTAATTTAAATAAAGAAAACAAAATCAGAATTAAAAATAATAAAGAAATCAGCAACTAATTAAAAATAAAGAAAAAAAATAAAATTTTATTAAAAACCCTAAAGAAAATCCTACAAGACTAAAAGAGAAGAGGGATAAGAGGGATTTGAAGGATTTGAGGGCTAAGAGGGATGTTGTTTATGAGAGCCTTGTGCTCTTTATATAGGCCTAAGGAAGAGTTTAAAAGACTTTCCTAAGCAATGTGGGATTCAGATAAGAGTTTACTTGAGAAACAAGTAATTTGACTAGTCAAACTCTTACCTTTATCTCATCATCTTTTTACAATTATTTTCTAAGTAAAATTCCTAAGGCCTATTTTTATTAATTAATTACAGATCTAAGACAAAATAAAATTAAGAAATTATCTTCTCTCAACAAAATCTGGTCTTGAACTTGCTTTGTTGGAATTTCTTCTCAATCTCGTTTTTCTGCCCAGAATTTCGTACTGATTTTGTCCAGACGTTTGACCCACCAAATGAACTCCGATTTTTGCGATCTTGTGCATTCTGGAAAGCTTGAGAAGTCATCTACAACTTTCATGAAGGCCACTTCTTGAGATCAGGTCGTTAAATTGGTCAAAAACGTTAATCGTCCAAGCTGGACAGAAAATACTGCACTTTGCTCCTTTTAGCTCCTTTTTATTCCAACTTTGATATTTAATACCTAAAACATAAAATAAACATTAGTAAGCTCTTTTAGGCATAAAACATCGATAAAGCAAATATATTAGCACATATAAATTCACAAAATATCATCCTATCAAATTCCCCCACACTTAGCTTTTGCTAGTCCTCTAGCAAACCTAAACTAACTTCCTAAAGAACTAAATCCTAAAGTCCTAATCTTAAAATCCTTTTCCTAAAACCTAACTCACTTTCGTAGGAATCACGATTGCATTTAGCTTATGCAATAAGCCTTTAAACCCCTAGGTCACCCCTAGTGGACGAGTTGTGTCTCGTGAGGGCTTTCAGAAGATATACCCACAAAATCTTTTACTTAAGACTCAATCCTAAAAATTCAAAATAAGACTGAAAATTTTAAAAATTAAGACTCAAAACAAGATTAAGATCATGAACATATTTTCAAATCTTTCAATTCTTAACTCATAACTTCAACAAGAGTCAAATAATCAAGTTAATCATATTCTAATCATTACTTCTCATATTCTTGCATACTTCTAAATAAATTCATGCAAAATTCACAATCAATACAATTGAAACATATAATATCAACTTTGCAATTATCCAATTTACATTACTACAAACAAAGTCAATAGATCAAGAACTTTTTTTTTTCTATTTTCTCTTCCTTCTTTTTCTTTTTTTTTATCTTTTGAGGTTTCAATAATGGTTTCCCTAAGTACTTACTTGCCTTTTTACACGAATGTTAATATTGGTGATACCAACACCCGGTTACTCAACAAATAAGCCCTCTTTTAGAGTGCTTTGCATACTCATACTTTAAGTCACTTCAAGAATTTAATCAACAAGATCGAGTAACTCAAAACATTGGAGTAGAATTTAAAGCTTTCAACCTCTATTTTTCTTCTCTTTTTATGTTTTTTTTTTGTTCTTGTCTATTTATCCTTGGCTTATACCAACTTCAATGAACTAATCACATTATCAATATCATATGAGCAATTATATTTAATCATGAACTCACATAAATTCTTTAGAAAGTATTCACTTCAACAATAATAACAATCAAAATACTCTTAACTTTCTTATAAAACTTTGTTTTAGTTTAGAATCAATCCTTAAAAGAAAGAAAACATATCATGATCTTTAAAACTCTAAAAAAATTTGACCCTTTTTTTCAAAAAAAAAAATTCAAGTTCTGAAAAAAAAAAAACTCTATAGACTCATAAACCAATATTCCCCCCCACACTTAAATCTTACTTTGTCCTCAAAGTAAGTCTAGCATGCAAAGAAGAACAATAAAAAACTCAAAAATTAAATGGTAATACAAGTAAGGAAAGAAATACTCCCTCGTTTTACATCCTTGGGTTGCCTCCCAAGTAGCGCTTTTGTTTAATGTCGTTAGCTCGACTGCTCCACCTTCCATCATCCAATCCCATACCTCAACTTTTTTATCGGTCTCTCGAGTTCCTCATTCTCAAGATTTTTATTTGTGGCTATTTCTAGCTCATCTTTAAGAACCTGCTTTTCATCACCTTTTAATTTCTTCTTGGAAGTGCATAGTTCCCTTAAAAACTTGGCATCACAAGGCACTTGATCATTAATTTCATCAAGGAGAGGAATACTGACTTCCATTTTCCTAAATGTCTTCAAGGTCTCCTTGTCTTGCTCTTCGTTTGTAGCTCTTGCAAACCTACTAGGAAAAGGAGAAGGGTAAGTAGAAGAATTAAAAGGAATTTGTTTATCACTTACCTCAGCTTTGAATTCCTTGATCTCAACATCCTCATAGTGCTTTATAAAGTCGTCGAAATTCTCTCTTCCTTTTACATTGTGCATGTCAACAACTCCACCTTTAATATTGAAATCGGTTTCATCCTCCCTTTCTATAAAGTCATCGACATCTTCATGTGCACTTTCCTTGGAATCAATTTCCCTTTCACTTTTCAAGGTGATGTTAGTAACATTATCTCTTGGATTCTCCACAGGTTGAGAGGTCATAGCTTCAATGTTACTCAAAGAATGCAATATTTGACTCACATGGTGATCAATATTCTTAATATAAACATCAGCCTCTTGTGACAATTGTAAAGTTTTAATCTCAAGAGTCTTAACAATATCTTCAAGAGACATACTTGATTCTTGAGGTGGAGGCATACCTGAGTCTTGAGGTGGAGCTTGGTATGTATCTTGGAATGGCATATTGTAAACCTCATATTGATTCCCATAACTAAAATTAGAATGATCCCACCATCCTTGATAGTAGGTATCGTAGTGTGGTTCATAATTATAGTATGGGTCATGATCATAGTATGGTTCATAAGCTTGCTCCATGGAGTCCTTTCACTTCTCGTCTTGGGAGGTAGTGGTGGTGGATGTTGTAGTGCTTGTGCCACTGCACTTTGGGTTGCTTGTATATAGTCCCTAATCTTTGGAAGTTTGTGACTAGAATCCTTGTCAGACAAGCAATCCCTGAAAAACAAAAGAAAAAGAAAAGAAAAAAAATTAGACTTTAAATTAAAATAATTAACCTAAACAAATTTCAGTCCCCGGCAACGGCGCCAAAATTTGATGAGTGTCGTCAGTCACCAAAAATAAAATTTCCTAACTCTACTATGTAGATAGCGGAGTAAGGGTCGAACCCACAGAGACTGAATTTTTTAAGTTAATTATTAAATTAAAAATCTAATCTTAGGGTTTAGGGAAAGAAGAAGTTTGGGGGTTTTGTAAACTATTCCAAAATAAAGAAAACAAGAATTATTAAATATAAAAAAAACAAATAGCAAAAAGCTTCAGTTACGAGGCAATCAATCATTCTTGGATTTTGATGTTGATCATTGATTACAAAATATCACTGTCAATTAAATAGTCAACCGTAGCATAACAACAAGCTCTGTTACACCATCTTTCCTTACTGAGTCGTTAGTTAAAACAAGCTCTTTAACTAATCTCTAACTACTTAACCTACCTAGAACAAGCTCTCTAGATATAAGTTGTAGCAGCATTAACAACAAGAAAGATATGGGTTGACATTAGATAACAAACACATAAGCTCGGTTCATTTAATCTAAACCTTAATTCTCCTCCATCCCTAGTGATTAACTCCACAAGCAATTACGGACTTATGTTTTTAATCTGGCGGTAGATTATTTAATTTAACTAAATAGTGTGCACCCTATCTAATCAAACAAACAATCATTATAATGTGCTCAGAGAATCTTGGATACTTAATCAACAATTATATAATAAGTTCAAGAATCTCATAACATGCTTTTCCCAAGAATAATCAATTTACCTCATAACTGAATAAGAAAACTACTCACTAGTCATATTCAAGATCATAAAATTCAAGTTTAATATTATAAAGATTACAAATATCATGCAAGAAATAATCAAAGAAGCAATCTTTAATAATATAAAATCAGAATTAATAATCAAGATTATAAACTAGCAAGCAAGAACAGACAAATAATTTTAATTTAAATAAAGAAAACAAAATCAGAATTAAAAATAATAAAGAAATCAGCAACTAATTAAAAATAAAGAAAAAAAATAAAATTTTATTAAAAACCCTAAAGAAAATCCTACAAGACTAAAAGAGAAGAGGGATAAGAGGGATTTGAAGGATTTGAGGGCTAAGAGGGATGTTGTTTATGAGAGCCTTGTGCTCTTTATATAGGCCTAAGGAAGAGTTTAAAAGACTTTCCTAAGCAATGTGGGATTCAGATAAGAGTTTACTTGAGAAACAAGTAATTTGACTAGTCAAACTCTTACCTTTATCTCATCATCTTTTTACAATTATTTTCTAAGTAAAATTCCTAAGGCCTATTTTTATTAATTAATTATAGATCTAAGACAAAATAAAATTAAGAAATTATCTTCTCTCAACAAAATCTGGTCTTGAACTTGCTTTGTTGGAATTTCTTCTCAATCTCGTTTTTCTGCCCAGAATTTCGTACTGATTTTGTCCAGACGTTTGACCCACCAAATGAACTCCGATTTTTGCGATCTTGTGCATTCTGGAAAGCTTGAGAAGTCATCTACAACTTTCATGAAGGCCACTTCTTGAGATCAGGTCGTTAAATTGGTCAAAAACGTCAATCTTCCAAGCTGGACAGAAAATACTGCACTTTGCTCCTTTTAGCTCCTTTTTATTCCAACTTTGATATTTAATACCTAAAACATAAAATAAACATTAGTAAGCTCTTTTAGGCATAAAACATCGATAAAGCAAATATATTAGCACATATAAATTCACAAAATATCATCCTATCAATAGTCGAGCATTTGGGCTACCCGATGGAGATGGAGGAGGAGACTGTGATGGGGACAGTTCTACTCTACCCCGTCCTCGTCCTCGTCCTCTACCAGTACCCCTTCTACGAGTGCTCATTCTGCCAATATCACCACAAGGTCAAGCGTTTAGTACACTTTCAGCAATTCAACCACATATATGTATTCAGACAAGTACAGTACATGGGGATGTACACTATTTCTAGCCTAATGACATCGTCAAACGTTAGACTAACCTTGCTCTGATACCAATCTGTGACATTCTCGTCACTCCCAAATACCAACTAACTTTTTCTTTCCCATAAGATTTGGTTAGGCTGTTCAACAGTGCATCCTTCTTCTTTAATATAGCTAACACTATATTCTTTACATGATGATATATTTCTCATACACATACAGGATCGTCTTACACATAAGTCTAAAACTCTAATATAAATTACATACTAATCTCTTTAACAATTTATATCCCCAATGTGTCTAATATACATCACCGTACTATAGTCTGAATTACATAATCAAAATGTATCTACCTTAAAGGGATTGGAAGCTAGCCTCGAAGGAATATCATATAGTCCAAATATATGCTCCTCTACCAAGAGCAGACTTCACTGCAAATAATCTGGATGAAAAATATTGTAAAAGAATGAGTTTACGCTCAGTAAGAAATATACATAAAAGAGCGTACTATGCCACTATATGCAGTTTTCCTGCTTGGCTCTATAATGTCATGTAATATTCTTGTAAAAACATATAACATATAAGTTCATCAAATACCATATAACACATGATAAAATCATATGAAGTCACTTGCACGTATTCAAATAACTCAAATACTTTCACATATATATGTCAAATAACTTGAAATTACATATACAAATAGTCTTCAAATAGGGGGAGACCGTCAACATCCCATAGAATCATGCACCAAATAAAGTGGCGTACCCACGTATGGGCCAGGGATCCTCCCTTAAGCCAAACACATATAAAGGACTAATGGTCATTGTCAATATTCCACAGTGTGCACTAGTCAGGTGACACCCGTGGTACTGAGGGCTTGACTAGAGTCCCCCAGCCAAATACAAATAAGCAAGTAATATGCATGATCACCAATGGAGTCGTTAATCTCAAAATATTGAGTAGTAAAACTCATTCTTGTAAAACCATGGATATTCATAACCCTTGTTATATACTTTAATGATAATCCAAATACATTTATATAAATAAATTAAAAATTATTATTTTTCAAAGGGGGCAGTTGACTCTTTTTTAAGGCAGTCGACTGCTCTAGTATAAAAATATTCAATAAATTTTCTTTTCTTTTTGCATTTGAAATATTTAATTTCCGGATGCAAGTAGGGTAGTTGACTGCTAAAATGGGGCAGTCGACTGGCCCGCAAACAGAATGTTTCTCGAAAAATGCGGTCGACTGGCTCCTTAGCGGTCGATCGGTTTGCAAACAGAAAGTTTCTGAAAAAATGGCAGTCGACTGCTATATAGGGCAGTTGGCTGCTCTAAGTCGGTTTCGGAAAAAGTTACGTCACGACTGTCTTTGAGCAGTCGGCTGCTATTTAGGGCAGTCGGCTGCCCCGAGCCAAATCGTAACTGGGCGAAAACAGTGAATTTTACATTTACTGCACTTACACCAGCTTTCGTTTCATCCCAAAACATTTAAAACATGCGGACATAGTCACCCTACGTCCGTTACATATATTCCTTACCTCAAATAGCCAAATAATACGAAATCCCTTGGTTGCACCGATTCTTTCCTTCACTTCTTCAAAACTGCATAATTCATATAAATTGAAACCTTTAACTTTCTTTCATTTCAACACCATAAGTATGCTATACCAACATCACATGACTTCAATTTATGGATAAAATCAAATGAATCAATTTCTTTTCTTACCTTTGTCAATAGCCCAAATAAAAGAAATTCTGATCTCCTCAAAGACTTTGTTTCAGCCTTCCATATTACAGACATAGAGAGACCTAGTGATGAGGATCGTTTTTCGTTAAGGAAACTTAGCGAATTGATGACAGGAAATGGTAGTTTGTCAAGGTCAGAAAATGAACACTTAAAGGAATTTGGAGAGGAAACGAGAGGAAGAAGGGCTGGAAGGAAGCTGGCGTATGGATGATAAGATGAAGATGATGACTTTGTAAAATTGCATTAAATGCATGTTCATCTTATCATTTATCTCAGCCACCAATATCCCTTTAACTCATTTGACTCATTTGACTACCAATTAATTCTTCTTCTTCTTTCCTTCCTCATGTCAGCCACACATATCATTTAATTATGAAAATCTGATATTTATTCTTCTTTTATCAATCTCTAATATTTTCCTGATGTCAACATTAAATTCATTGACCATTGACTATCCATTTCATTCCTTCTTCTAGGTTCCTTACACCATTTGTACATTAATTCTCATATTCATTTAACTCATTTCTGCCTATAGTACTTTACAAATAAGAGGACTTTACATGAAATTGGGGATTTCACATTGCAGTATCTGGACTGCTGTATATTTTGGATCCAACAGTATCTGGCTGCAGTGTGACCTTCGGGGCCTGCAGTATCTGGCTATAGCGTGACCTACGGGGCCTATAGTATCTGGCTGTAGTGTGACCTTCGGGGCCTACAGTATTTGTATCTGATATGAATTTTACGCACTATGTTGCTGTGTGATTTGATCCAGTCCGCAGCGGTCACAGATGACACCTGATCAGTGTTCACTGTAGACCACTTGGACTATTGCCATACGTCTATCTGTTATTATCCTTATGGGATATCTTTGCTGCTTGATGTATATCGAGTTACTGCCATGTCTCCACTTTCTGTTATTTTTTTATTTCTGAATAATTTTTGAATATTTGATTTTCGAACTTCGAAATTTGAAAATGATATGATATTGATAGATATGACTGGATTCTGAAATCTGAAAATGATTTGGTACAGTAAGTTATTTTATGATTTTTGTATGATTTATGAACTTCTGATATTTAAACTCTGAACTTCGAAATGGCTTTTTGAATTTAATATGATTGCTGAACTTTTGATATCTGGATTTCGAATTTGAAATGTTTTGATATGGATATATATGATCTGATTTGAAATATGACATAATCTCTGAAGTTGACTATTTTACATACCTGCATAGCATGACTTTATTAATTGAAATTCTGTTATACTGATTTGATTTACATCTGATTTTCAGAATACATGAATTCCTTTTATGAGGAAGTTCTCTGTTTTGAGAAATATCCCTTACGTTCTAGAACATATTAATCGTTTTTCGATATATGCATATAGCTTACGGTATATGTCTCTTTATATATATTTCTTATTAGGCTTTCCAAAAAGCTCACCCCCCCTCTCCACCTTCCAGATAGCATGCAGTAAGAGCTTGTATAAGGGGTTCTACACGTCCTTCGAGGTTTTTGTCTTCCTTTGAAGGTATGTGATGTACAGTATTCCTTTTTATTTTCAGACTTATAATTTCAGTACTTTTATAGTATGGGGATGTAATTAAAGGAAGTATAAGATATATTTATGGTTTATAATAATGCATGCAACTTGGGTAGAGATATATTTAGTCAAGTAGAATTATTCAAAATTATAAATGCATGCTTAGTGAGAGAATTTAACTGGGACTTAAGGTAACTAAAGGAAATTAACTAAGCTAATATAATATTAGCTTAAGAATTAATTAGTGACACTACGTACAGCCCAACCAACTGTAAGAAAAAGAAAAAAGTTTGTCTAGATTTTGGTAAAAAGGGTTGTTACAATCAGATAGACAAGCAAGCTAAGCTTGTAATGACCCTGACCCAAATATCCATTTATCAAAAACCAAATGTGTGGCTAGCAATTGGAAAGGCAAAATTTAAAAAAATAAAAAAGAAAAGAAGGAATGAACTTAGAGCGCAATGAGAATAGATGACAATTTTTTGTAAAGTGAAAAAAGAACTTGTAAAAAAAATAGAGGGAAATGACATTAGACGAGAGCAAACCAAAGAGATTAGTACTCTGGTTTTGCAGATTTTGTAAACTAGTTGCATATTTTATCACCCATACCGGGACACTGATGTTTCTGATCAGATACAAAGAGAGACGATCAGATATAGAGAAGGCAGTGTGAGCGAGGGAGAGACAGACGATTAAAACTGCGATGGCCAGAAGAAAATGTGAAAGAAACACCGTTTGCTGTGAGATATTTGGGTATGCAAAGAGAAAGAGAGATTTGGGTATGAGAAGAGAAAGAGAGATGAAGAGGCACTGCTATCTTGCATGAGATAAGAAGAGAAACAGAGAAGGAAGCGTGAGATGCGCGAAGAGAGATGACAAGAAGAAAAAAATTAAGAAATGCTAGAGAAATAGAGGTGGGAACGGTAGAATAAACGGAAGAGTCCTAAGAGAGTGAGTTTTAATCTGAGTCGTCCTTTAATTTTGATTTAAGGGTTAAAAAGGTGTATAAAACTCTTTAGTTTTACACCTGTGTGTAAGTAGATCCCTCCCCATATATATATATATATATGTGTGTGTGTGTGTGTGTGTGTGTGTGTGTTTTCGACTTGATAGCAAACTTTATTTGGTGATAATGCAATTTTGTTTGGCAGCATTGGAGCTTTTATAAAAATTGTTGTTTAAGTAAAATTATAAAAGTATGATTAAAAGAAATTAAATTAATGTTTCTCCAAATTAGTATAAAAATATTACACAATGATAAAAATCATTAATAAAATTTTTATATATTTTTAATAATGAAAAAATAATAAACTTCATTGAGTTAAAACCCAAAATTTTTAAGTTAAACAAATGTAAAAAATATTTTTTGCTAATTAAAAAAGTGAAATTAATATAAAAATAAAATAAACAAATAAATAAATATTAAATAATATAAATCTCTTTATAATTTTAGAATTAGTGAAGAGTTTAATAAAAATGTAAAAAAAAATAAAATAAAATAAGTGTTTTTTAAATTAGCACTTTTTAAATAAATTTTGTTTTACAACTTAATAAAAAAGCTTAAATTTGTGCATAAGTTAAAAATTTTAAAGTTTTGACTTATATAAATTATTTTTTAAGTTGTGCTAATGATATAAATAGCTAAAAGTTGACGTCACGAATGGACGTTTCAAAAACATGGAAATAATTATGAAATAAGCTCATTCAGTAATTAAAGATGAAAAGTAAGTGAGAAAGAGTATTTAGATTCATGAATTTGCTTCCTAATGAATAAGAGAAAGATAATTTCAATAATATTTTTTTCAGCAAACATATCACGGAAAAGGACTAATGTTGACACATACAACTTTCATCAACCGAAAAAACGGCAGATAAAAGCATTCGCACTTTATTTAATAATCTAGTTTTCACGCATCCTTTTTAGCCCTCAATCTCATCCTCATGTTTTTAATATACAGCATGATTTTACAGACTCTGATTGCGGCCGGCAATGTTGATGACAGGTGCTAGAAGCCTGCGCTGCTGTTTGAGGCCGGTGGAAGGGACGATCTAAAGACAAGAAGTTTTAAAGTATAAAATTCATCACTAAGGACATATTAACTGAGTGGTTATGGATGAGTTATGACATTTTGTAAGATTTGAATTCGGATTCAACTAATCCCACATTTATCCTCAGTTATTTAATATTTTTTTTGTAACAAAAAAATTATAAATTCACCTGTAGGCTAAGATAAATTTGTGAAAATATATTAAATGAAACACTAAAGTAAATTAAAAAAAAAAGAAACTCTGTTAAATAGTAACAAGAATAATCAAAATCATAAAATATCAAATAAATAATAATTCGACCAATGATAAAATATTAAGAGAATTGTGACTGTGCAACTATCTTGAAAAATTTTAAGATGAAAGTTTTTTATGTTCGATCAAAGTGTTGAAGAATGTAAAAAATTTTATCAAGAGTCTTTATATATTTAACGTAAAATAAAATATAAAACTTATTGGTGGTAATAAAATGGTGATAGGCTAGAAACTAATCTTTGAAATTTCGATTAAACTTTTGATGAAAAATAAATATCAAATATTTCAGTCACTGTACATGTAAATTTAACACAACTTTAAGTAAATGAGCATTAACCGAAGATGGAATTCTTGTATTTTGCGGGTGTGCAATTTTTGAGAAATTTTTAGGTAAAAAAACGTAGCACCTTTTGAAGTTAGAATTTTCGAACTAATATTTTTCTTTATTTACTATATTTGTCACTCGCTCAGTGTAACTAATCCCTAACAAATAGATTTCTACTTGATTAATTATTTAAGACTAATCGCCTAAGGTTCCATTTTAAATTGTCTCGTGATACATGCCAAAATCAAAACTAAAAATTTCCACCCCTAGTTATGCCTATTACCCATCCTCATCCAATAACACAATATCATCTCAACTTGTGGCATAATAAGCATCACAATATACTAATTGAAACATTTCATATTCATTAAGTTTTAGCATCGAGAATACCCATTCATCACAAGGTATAGTTTGTTTACAATCTTAACACAGTTCCTTGTACTTACATCCCAAATCCTTTACACTATGTATACAAAAAGAATCTTGGTGTCTAGGGTAAAAAAAACATAATAAGAGGTTATACCTCAACTCAAAAGGACTTTGCAGCACGTGTAAAGAGCTCGCGAAGCACCACACTCACTCCCAAGCCTAGCTGAAATAATCTATGATGAGAATTAAAGGGTGAGCTAAGGCTCAGTAAGAAAACATATATAAAGCAAGTTAAGCTTTCATGGTACTATGTGTAAGAGTATGCATGTTCAACATACAAGTCATTATCAAATGTAGCAATTACCATAGACAAGTGTAGATACAAAATTTTGTCTGCGTCTGATTAGTCCAAAAAGGCCCACTCGTATTGTATTCTTGAAATTGAGGATGAATTAGGTCTATATTAGAATAAATGATAAGTTTAATTTTTATTTTTCTTACTTATTTTTATTTTTCTTTTATTTTATTTGATCTTTATTTTTGTTTTATTTATTTATTTATTTTTAGTTTGTTTTCTTTTATTGTTTATTAGAATAAATTTTATAGGATAATAAATGTCACAGCCCGTGATCCTATTTTTTACCTTATTCTATATATCTTATATGGTTGGGCTGTCTGCGATACTTTACTTTTCTTTTACATATTAACAATTTAATATTAAATTATAATATGAAATACATCCCCTATCTTACTTCATAAGAAAATAGTATTGTGAAAATGTCTAAATACGAAAAATAAATGATCATACCTCATGTCATAAGTCGAGCTATCGCATCGTCCCCAAATGCGTAGCCGAAATCCTTTAAGTGTTAGAATCTCAATCTTCGAAAACCTGAAATGTTAAAATTAAGGAGTGAACAAATTACGGCTCAGTAAGAGAATTATATGCATACTTGATATTCAGCTTCCTATATGCTAAAAATCTTTTTCATTTTTCCTATGGGGCTCTAAGCTCGCATGTAGAAAGGATACTACAGTTGGCTAGGGATTCAGATGGAGTAAGGTAGGTATTTTGAAATACCTATCTTGTCCCGGAACCTAGAAGCAACTGTAGAGAATAATTTCCTTTTCGTTTGGAATTTTAATCGTTTTTACCTTTTTATTCCATAACATTCTCATATTCTTTTCAAAATAATGCTTTTATAAAATAAAGCATTTAAATAAAGTAACTAATATTCATATATTCTTTGAAAAGAATATTAGTTAAATTCTCATCATTCTCATTTAAAACTCATTTCATGTTTTACTGTACAACCATAATTAGTACAGTACTTTAAATAGCAAAATCAGCTATTAAATCCATTTGTATAACATATATATCATTTAAATCTAATATTCAGTTTAAATTTCAAAATAAAAATATTAGATTTATTTTTCCTTCTCTTTCCTTTTTGGAAAACATATCACATATTCATGTCACATATAGTCTAATATTCAATTAAAAATCATAGTAAGAATATTAGACTTATAAACTCCTTTTTCCTTTTAAAAAAATATTACATATTCATATCACATGTCATAAGAAGATCATCTCGTAGTACTAAAATCAGTACTGAAATAAGCATTATGTAAAATGCTGTAAATCACTTTCATTTTACGTATCACATATCATATGAAACATTTTCATTTCACGTATCACATATCATGTAAAACATTTTCATTTCACATATCACATATCATATAAAACATTTTCATATATGGAGACTTAGGCATGCACACCCAGCCCGTCCACTGGGTCGTTACTCATATCATGCTATAGACACCGAAGGGTATAAAATCATCATGTCAGATTTATGGTCATAGTCTATTATGGTCCTCGACGGATCACTGATCAGGTGTCGGTCGTGACTACATATCACATATCACATATTACATGTTACATATCACATATCACATATCAGCATGATAGGATGCCATCTAGTCTCAAAACCGTATTTTTCATCATCTGAAAACCTTTATGGAATTTATAAAAATAATCACTTCATAATTAAAACCATAAAGTTTATATAATAAATCAAGTGAATATTTAAGAAAATATTTATAAAATATTCATTTTCCCCTTTTTCATCTTTCATTTCATATTACGTATAATTCATATATCGAGAGAATATTTAGAAAACTTTTATAAAATATTCTCTTTATCCCTTTTTCATTTTCCATTTCATATCACATATAATTCATATATCGAGAGAATTTTCGGTGATCTCATTATCACCAATTCCAAAAACATGAATATTTAAAAATCACGTTCATTTTATTCATGTTTTTATGAAAAATATTCATTTTCTCGATTTTCGTGATTGGAAATCATTTCTCGTGAAATAAAATCATTTATTATGATTTTATGAAAATTTTTAAAAATTTTCAGTAATTTTCGATAATTTTTCGGCAGTATAACGGCTGTCGATTAGCTAGCCTCCTGCACGGAAAATACAGTTTATAATTTCCGGCCAGTACTCCATTCCAAATTCCAACCAATCATTCATCATAATCATTTCATAAAATATTTTCATAAAATATTTCGTAATTAAAACATGCAGACTGAATATCCTTACAGTACTGCACATGCATCCCTTACCTATTTCGGATCGACGACTGACTCTCGAAGGTCGTGCCAGTGTTCACCTCGCCCGATTCCATCGGCTTGGTCATCGAGGAAATTTTCTGGAAATTAAAATTCTAAAATTTAGAATTTTTTCATAATTATTTAAATAAATAAATTATTTAAATAATTTATCACTTTCCGGGATTTCTTACCAATTCCCGTAATTCTCGGGTTTTCTAATTCTCGGGATTTCTCGTAATTTTTGAAATTCCCGAATTCCTGAAAATTTCTCTTTTTCTCGTTTCTTTTCTTTCTTTCTTTTCTTTCTTTTTCTCTTCTTTTCTTTTTCTTTTTCCTTTTTCTTTTCTTTTTTCTTTTTCCTGGTCTAACCGGTTCAAACCAGTCAAACCAGTTTGGCATCCCCTTATGGCCGGTCTTCCACCGATGACCGGTTCCCCGTCGATTCTGGCCTCCCACAGCTGGCCGAGGTGGTGAGGAAGCTGAATCCGACCTCCGTTCTTCCCCATCGTCGCGACGGTGCCAAACCTAGGATGGTGGGTTTTGGCTCCTTTCTTCCCTATTTCTTCCCTCCTCCGTCGTTTCCTTCACCACCGGTGGCTCCTCTCGCCTTCATCTCGCTTCGACAGTGGTGCTGGTGGCGGTGGCAATGCCTGAACGGGCTGGCACCGTCGTTTCACTTTTCTCTTTTTTTCTTCTCGGGTTTCCTCTGTTTCCTTCGCTTCTGTTTTCCATTTCTTCACGTTGCCGGCGCCTTCTCTTCCTCTCCTCGGCTCGTCGGCAGTCGTCGCCCTTCTCTCTCTCCTCCTTTCTCTGCTCCGACCGACAGTTCCCTCCTCATTTTTCTACAGAAACGGGATCCAATTTCTCGTTTCTATTTTAGTTTAGTTTTTTTTTGTATTATATTATATATATATAAATAATTCTTTTATATAATTATAAACATATATAACTACAATATTCATATAATTATAATTGTAAAATTATATCTATAATTATTATATTAGATATATATATCTCTACACTTTAACTTTAAAATAATAATATATATTTCATATATATATATATGTATATACATATGGAATTATATAAAACATATATATATATATTTAAAAATATATTTATATAATAAAATTATATAAATATATAATTACTCACATTTGTATTTCTTATAATTTGGATTTCTTCATATCCAAATTATATTTCTCCTTTTCATTTCTTATTTAATTTGGATTTCCATTTATCCAATTTAAATTCCTCAATTTATCCAAATTACTTTTCTCCACTCTTCAGTTTTCCATAATTCAAAATTTGAATTTCCTTTCTTCATTATTTTCCATAATTTCTCATCTTATACTTATTTCCGATTTAATTTTCCTTCACACCATTTTCTTAATTCGTTCCTTTCTCAATTCTCGAGATTTTCACCAATATCTCGTTCTCATAATTTTATTTATTTATTTGCTTTAATATTAATTTCCAATAATTGAAAAATTTACGATTATCACAGTCTCCCCACCTTAAGAAATTCGGTCCTCCGAATTTAACTTAAGTCCAAAGGTGGTACATGCCGTATACTTACGACTTTTGACCTCTAATTCATCCTCCAATTAATACTGCCAGTACACTTTCAACATCAAGATTACTTTAGACCACTACATGCTGTCTTTCATCACATATATCTATACTCTCATAAGTTCCTTTATCAAATTGGGAGTCATTCATTTCATTCCTCTTTTCATATAAGAGTCTATTCACATTGTTTTCATATTACAGCTAATTTATGTTGTTCATCATTCATTTTTCTCACTTAGTGCCAAGTCGATATAGTTTAAAACTGTCAATTACACATGTCAATCAGTTATATGTAATTGTCCCAGTAACTTATACATCTCATGCACGCGCTCTCCCAACATCATGGAGCGTTTACATCTCACGCTCATATATGTATACATCAGTATGGAGAGGTGCTATCAGTACACTTGGGATCACGTGTAATGCTCACTGGAACTGTACATATGTATTTATACTATTTCATGCTCATACTTAGACTATGGCACTAGGGAATCTAGGAGTCTGAAAATGGAAAGTGATTCTATTTAGATCTTCAATCTTTAATCATTTCCATATCATCATTTCTCTTTTGGACTCTTTATTGTCCACAATATTCATTTTATCAAGGCTGATCCCCTTGCAGACTTTACTGTGAATCATCTCTTACAATCATAAATCATGAGACTATCATGTTCTCTTCATGTAGTATGGTCTTTACATCTCTTTTCATAATTTAGATTCCACAATTGAATCCTCAATTTCTATATTAAATCACCACATCATCTATATAGTTCCATCATTTCTATCATTTCAAGGTGGTTATGTGTATGTATAACACTTTTCTACTTAGATACTGGTAGTAAACATATCGTTCCTCTTACTCCTTTGAGTACCATTACTTTCACTTGTCCAATTTGGCTTGATTTTACATCTAGCCACTATCATGTGATAACCAACCTGAAATCACTTTCAATCTTAAATTCGGGAATTGCTTCATATTCATGTTCCCTCATCATCCCGTACTTATCCTCTTCTTACCTTTACATCTTTTCCTTCATCATCATTTCCATCACTTTTCCTCAGTGGTAAAATATTCCACTATTAAACTCTCTTAATCTTTTGTATACCATTTTTATACTTATTCATTCATCGACGTAAACTTATTTACTTATCAATCACATCTGTAGAGCAGCTAACCCAATAACTCTTCTATAGACTAGCAATAGTATCTAGCTAGACTCAGTACATTTCGTATCTCAATCATTATCTCTATATCATAGACAGGTTCATTGTCATCTTGTCGTCTCGAGATCATATATCTCAGGAGGAGATACTATCTAGCCAAATCTCTTAGTTACCAATCTTAACATAATTCCATAGTCTTTAAGAGTTTAAGGGTTATACCACAATGTTGCTCATTTTCCATTTATATTTTAGACTTTATCAGTATTTCATCAATTTACTCATGTATGGATGCCTCATTCTTTAGGCTTATATACCTCACCAGGCAAATCATTAACTTCTTAACCTCAATAGGAACTCGTAAAATTTACTCCGAGTTCTAATCATCATCTTACGGACATTAGTCTCCAATCTTTTATCTAATGACGTTTTATACTGAGGTTAGTCTTATTAACTCCTCATATATCTATGATCAGATCAATAAAGCGTCTATTTTTTTTGTAGATGAATACTTGTTCTTCATGAGAACTTTATTAGATAGTAAACATTTACTATATCACTTTATTTCATCTACATCTCAATATCATCAGTGCTTCTCTCACTTAGACTTATACAAATAACTTTCTTATCCTTAATTTACGTTATCTGTATTTCCTTCAATCACCCTTATACACGTGCATTTCATTATTCTCACATTTTCCAGAGTGGATTTCTTAAGCTTTCAGATTGTCTTAAGTTTTCCGATATAAGCTTAGAATCATATTTCATATTCAAAATCGAGTCAATGTTATCTCGATTCCTCCAATTTATATAACTCTGTAGGTTCTATTGGAAATCAAATCTGATACTTTCTTTAATTACACATTTCTTATTAATTCGAACATTTCATCTTCATGTCCTATCATTTACACTGTGTATTCTCAAGGCAGAGACATTTACTACTCGATTCATTTCGACTCATACTCTACCTTGATTTCATTGTTTACTCATACTTTACAGCCTTACAAATCTCATTCCAGTAAGCTGTAGTAAGTAAAACAGTTATCAACACATGTTACAGTTAACCAATTTATTACCACTGTAATTTACTTTGGAATCAAGTTCATTTAATAAATTCAGGTTTAACTCCCTTGAGCTTATTATCCACGTGGTTTGAACCTTGACACCCTTACGTACCTAGTTCCTTACACTCGTGTTATCATTAAGCTCCTTATAAGAGTCTCACCCGTTCAAATCGACCGTCTGCGAGCATCCCCTAAGCAATCTTTTCGCCCCAGGTTTACCCTTACAAGTGAGTCGGCGACCACATAATTCGGCCACATCTCACATCATATTGTCCACCACGGGTCACCCATCATTGGGTCGCCCATCCTAGTTTTGTCTCAAGGGTCTTGAAGAACTCAAGTTAGTTGTTATCTTCTTTTTATCACTTTATTGTTCTTATAAATATTCTCCAATTTACAATACTCCATACAATACATCAATTTGCAATGCATGTCTCCAAATGCTCTGGTTCTATAAATAAATATTCATTTAATACCTCAAAATAGTATTAATGTATAGAACCTCAATCAATCGTACTGCTATGGATTTCATCAATTTTGTTTTCTGATCACTTTCTTAGTCATTTTCTGTAATTATTTCACTTTTCATAATAATCGACGATCTCGTAATAGACATCCAATTCAATACACTCTTAATTCAGGCTCTTACCGTCAATAACCGGGCCAATTATCTTATGACCTTCCACTATACACTCTTGTTGGATCGCATCATATAAGGCCCCGACCCTTTTGCCGTCCGCCTATACACATGTGTACGAACCTCTTTGAGAATGCCTAGCCTTTTCACTAGGTCACCCCTCGAGGTTTCGTCATGAGGCCTAGCCCGTTCACTAGGTCACTTGCAATTCACGTCCATAATCGAAGTGTAAGTGGAATCAGTACTAGGGATCGATATATCCATATGACATCCTCTATGCCATTAATAATTCCATTATCATTAAGGAATTTGAAATCACTTGGTTTCATCACTATTCAGCACATCGCCCAATCATAGGGTTATTTTCGTCATTTTGACATTTATTTCTTTTTTCTCAATATACATTTAAATAAGTGATCTTATTATCAATTTGCTAATAGTACCCCTTTCTCATACCAATATCAGCATTTTAAGAGCTTCTTCGATTTTGACAGAGAAATCCAATAAAATCCATAATTGGATTATTTTGCATGAAATACAGCTTTACATCATCAATTACTCTATCAAATTAGTCAATTCAAACTTTCGTTGATCTATTTTGACTCCCGGTAAAATTTCAGAGGTAAGGGTATTTTGGTTATTTTTGGTCAAAAATATTCTCTCTCCTTAAAATACCTTCAATTGGTGATCTTAAGGTTTATTTAATGATGATATTTCATTCCCCTCCTTTATATAATCACTTTCAAGTCTCAGTTCGATCCGGACAGAAAAGTACTGGTAGGGCCCTCACCGAGTCCATTTCTGTTCCTTACGAACCGACCTTCATTTAGATTATAAGATCACCATTTCAGTTAACATTCTTGAGCCGTTTTCCCTTTTTGATATCTTTAGTCATAATTCATATCTTTAGTTAACCTTTTTAACACATTTTCTTTCCAAAAGTATCGACAGACATCAGGCCAACCCTGCCCTGATTCCATTAAATCTGTCAAAGCACGTGACCCTATTTTTTACCTTATTCTATACATCTTATATGGTTGGGCTGTCTGCGATAATTTACTTTTCTTTTACATATTAAAAATTTCATATTAAATTATAATATGAAATGCATCCCCTATCTTACTTCATAAGAAAATAGTACTGTGAAAATGTCTAAATACAAAAAATAAATGATCATACCTCATGTCATAAGTCGAGCTATCGCATTGTCCCCAAATGTGCAGCCGAAATCCTTTAAGTGTTAGAATCTCAATCTTCGAAAGCCTGAAATGTTAAAATTAAGGGGTGAGCAAACCACAGCTCAATAAGAGAATTATATGCATACTTGATATTCAGCTTCCTATATGCTGAAAATCTTTTTCATTTTTCCTATGGGGCTCTAAGCTCGCATGTAGGAAGGATACTACAGTCGGCTAGGGATCCGGATGGAGTAAGGTAGGTATTTTGAAATACCTATCTTGTCCCGGAACCTAGAAGCAACTTTAGAGAATAATTTCCTTTTCGTTAGGAATTTGAATCCTTTTTACCTTTTTATTTGATAGGATGATATTTTGTGAATTTATATGTGCTAATATATTTGCTTTATCGATGTTTTATGCCTAAAAGAGCTTACTAATGTTTATTTTATGTTTTAGGTATTAAATATCAAAGTTGGAATAAAAATGAGCTAAAAGGAGCAAAGTGCAGTATTTTCTGTCCAGCTTGAAAGATTGACGTTTTTGACCAATGTAACGACCTGATCTCAAGATGTGTCCTTCATGAAAGTTGTAGATGACTTCTCAATCTTTCCAGAATGCACAAGATCGCAAAAATCGGAGTTCATTTGTTGGGTCAAACGTCTGGACAAAATCAGTACAAAATTCTGGGCAGAAAAACGAGATTGAGAAGAAATTCCAACAAAGCAAGTTCAAAGACCAGATTTTGTTGAGAGAAGATAATTTCTTAATTTTATTTTGTCTTAGATCTGTAATTAATTAATAAAAATAGGCCTTAGGAATTTTACTTAGAAAATAATTGTAAAAAGATGATGAGATAAAGGTAAGAGTTTGACTAGTCAAATTTCTTGTTTCTCAAGTAAACTCTTATCTGAATCCCACATTGCTAAGGAAAGTCTTTTAAACTCTTCCTTAGGCCTATATAAAGAGCACAAGGCTCTCATAAACAGCATCCCTCTTAGCCCTCAAATCCTTCAAATCCCTCTTAGCCCTCAAATCCCTCTTATCCCTCTTCTCTTTTAGTCTTGTAGGATTTTCTTTAGGGTTTTTAATAAAATTTTATTTTTTTCTTTATTTTTATTTAGTTGCTGATTTCTTTATTATTTTTAATTCTGATTTTGTTTTCTTTATTTAAATTAAAATTATTTGTGTGTTCTTGCTTGCTAGTTTATAATCTTGATTAGTAATTCTGATTTTATATTATTAAAGATTGCTTCTTTGATTGTTTCTTGCATGATATTTGTAATCTTTATAATATTAAACTTGAATTTTATGATCTTGAATATGACTAGTGAGTAGTTTTCTTATTCAGTTATGAGGTAAATTGATTATTCTTGGGAAAAGCATGTTGTGAGATTCTTGAACCTATTATATAATTGTTGATTAAGTATCCAAGATTCTCTGAGCGCATTATAATGATTGTTTGTTTGGTTAGATAGGGTGCACACTATTTAGTTAAATTAAATAATCTACCGCCAGATTAAAAACATAAGTCCGTAATTGCTTGTGGAGTTAATCACTAGGGATGGAGGAGAATTAAGGTTTAGATTAAATGAACCGAGCTTATGTGTTTGTTATCTAATGTCAACCCATATCTTTCTTGTTGTTAATGCTGCTACAACTTATATCTAGAGAGCTTGTTCTAGGTAGGTTAAGTAGTTAGAGATTAGTTAAAGAGCTTGTTTTAACTAACGACTCAGAAAGGAAAGATGGTGTAACAGAGCTTGTTGTTATGCTACGGTTGACTATTTAATTGACAGTGATATATTGTAATCAATGATCAACATCAAAATCCAAGAATGATTGATTGCCTCGTAACTGAAGCTTTTTGCTATTTGTTTTTTTATATTTAATAATTCTTGTTTTCTTTATTTTGGAATAGTTTACAAAACCTCCAAACTTCTTCTTTCCCTAAACCCTAAGATTAGATTTTTAATTTAATAATTAACTTAAAAAATTCAGTCTCTGTGGGTTCGACCCTTACTCCGCTATCTACATAGTAGAGTTAGGAAATTTTATTTTTGGTGACTGACGACACTTATCATTATTCCATAACATTCTCATATTCTTTTCAAAATAATGCTTTTATAAAATAAAGCATTTAAATAAAGTAACTAATATTCATATATTCTTTGAAAAGAATATTAGTTAAATTCTCATCATTCTCATTTAAAACTCATTTCATGTTTTACTGTACAACCATAATTAGTACAGTACTTTAAATAGCAAAATCAGCTATTAAATCCATTTGTATAACATATATATCATTTAAATCTAATATTCAGTTTAAATTTCAAAATAAGAATATTAGATTTATTTTTCCTTCTCTTTCCTTTTTGGAAAACATATCACATATTCATGTCACATATAGTCTAATATTCAATTAAAAATCATAGTAAGAATATTAGACTTATAAACTCCTTTTTTCCTTTTAAAAACATATTACATATTCATATCACATGTCATAAGAAGATCATCTCGTAGTACTAAAATCAGTACTGAAATAAGCATTATGTAAAATGCTGTAAATCAATTTCATTTTACGTATCACATATCATATGAAACATTTTCATTTCACGTATCACATATCATGTAAAACATTTTCATTTCACATATCACATATCATATAAAACATTTTCATATACGGAGACTTAGGCACGCACGCCCAGCCCGTCCACTGGGTCGTTACTCATATCATGCTATAGACCCCGAAGGGTATAAAATCATCATGTCAGATCTATGGCCATAGTCTATTATGGTCGTCGGTGGAGCACTGATCAAGTATCGGTCGGGACTACATATCACATATCACATGTCACATATTACATGTTACATATCACATATCACATATCAGCATGATAGGATGCCATCTAGTCTCAAAACTATATTTTTCATCATCTGAAAACTTTTATGGAATTTATAAAAATAATCATTTCATAATTAAAACCATAAAGGTTATATAATAAATCAAGTGAATATTTAAGATAATATTTATAAAATATTCATTTTTTTCCCTTTTTCATCTTTCATTTCATATTATGTATAATTCATATATCGAGAAAATATTTAGAAAGTTTTTATAAAATATTCTCTTTATCCCTTTTTCATTTTCCATTTCATATCACATATAATTCATATATCGAGAGAATTTTCGGTGATCTCATTATCACCAATTCCGAAAACATGAATATTTAAAAATCACTTTCATTTTATTCATGTTTTTATGAAAAATATTCATTTTCTCGATTTTCATGATTGGAAATCATTTCTCGTGAAATAAAATCGTTTATTATGATTTTATGAAATTTTCTAGAAATTTTCAGTAATTGTCGATAATTTTTCGACAGTATAATGGCTGCCGATTGGCTAGCCTCCTGCACGGAAAATACAGTTTATAATTTTCAGCCAGTACTTCATTCCAAATTCCAACCAATCATTCATCATAATCATTTCATAAAATATTTCGTAATTAAAACATGCAGACTGAATATCCTTACAGTGCTGCACATGCATCCCTTACCTATTTCGGATCGACAACTGACTCTCGAAAGTCGCGCCCGTGTTTACCTTGCCCGATTCCATCGGCTCGGTCATCGAAGGAATTTTATGGAAATTAAAATTCTAAAATTTAGAATTTTTCCATAATTATTTAAATAAATAAATTGTTTAAATAATTTATCACTTTTTGAGATTTCTTACCGATTCCCATAATTCTTGGGTTTTCGAATTCTCGGGATTTCCCGTAATTTCCGAAATTCTCGAATTCCCAAAAATTTCTCTTTTTCTCGTTTCTTTTCTTTCTTTGTTTTCTTTCTTTTTCTCTTCCTTTCTTTTTCTTTTTCCTTTTTCTTTTCTTTTTTCTTTTTCCTGGTCTGACCGGTTCAGACCAGTCAAACCGGTTTGGCCTCCCCTTATGGCCGGTCTTCCACCGATGACCGGTTCCCCGTCAGTTCTGGCCTGAAGCATTGTTGCCAACTTCTCCTTTTGCTTCTGTAATATTGTCAACATGCTCTTCTTTCTTTGGTCTTGCCAACCTACTAGGAAAAGGAAGAAGGTAAGTAACAACATTAAAAGGGATACGTTTTTCACTTACCTTGTCAAAATCTCTATAAAGAGGGGGGAGATTGACAACATTTTTATGTGGTGGAGCCTTAATGTTGACCTCTTCATATGCATTCTCCTTGGATCCAATTTCCTTCCCACTCCTCAAAAAGATGGCACTCACATTCTCCCTTCGATTCGCCATAGGTTGAGAAGGCAACTTGTTTGACCATTAGGCTTCAAGTTTGCTTATGGTAGTAACCATTTGACTCATTTGGTGCTTAAGATGTGCAATTTTTTGATTCTTCTCTTGTTGATTTTGTAAAGTAGAGGCAGCAAGGTTCTTTACATATTTTTCAAGAGACATTATTCCACTTTGGTGTTGTGTTTGGGGTGGTGGCCTCTCTTGGTATGTAGGTTTGGGAACTTGGAAATTATTTTGCCTATTGTGTGATGGGATATATGGTACAGGCCTATTTCCATATTGCAAATTTGGGTGGTCGCTCCAACCAGGGTTGTAAGTATTGGAGTAAGGGTCATACTTACCTTGGGAAGGCCCTAGGAATCCTCCTACAGCTTTAGCTTGCTCCATGGAATCTTCTTATAAGGTTGGACACATATCAGTAGGGTGTCCGATGTTGGAGCAAACTCCACAAGCCTTGGCTTGTTGCATGTTACCTACAGATATTAGCAATTTTTTTTCCAAAGAAGAAGTACTTACCTTGTGTGCTTGCTTAGATGGTGGTGTGGATCACACCTTGTATTAAATTGTTGAGAATTGGCAGCCATGTTTGCTATCATGTTTTGGGCTTCTTAAGGAGTTTTATCCACTAAAGCTCCTCCAATAGCTACATCTATCATACTTATATCATGGGGTAATAGTCCCTCATAGAAATATTGGATCAATAGTTTCTCATGAATTTGGTGATGAGGGCAACTAGCACATAATTATTTAACTCTTTCCCAATATTCATAGAGTGACTAACCATTAAATTGCCTAATTACACGAATTTCTTTGTGAATGTTGGCTGCCCTAGAAGCAGAAAAATACCTTTCTAGGAAGAGTTTTCTCATCTCATCCCAAGTGTTGATGGTCCCAAAAGGTAAGTACTAGAGCCAATCCCTGGATGCATCTGCCAAAGAGAAAAGAAATGCCCTCAGCTTGATTTGCTCTTCACTAACCCCAACAGATTTCATGGTTGAGCAAACCACATGGAATTCCTTTATTTGTTTGTGTGGATCTTTACCTGCAAGACTATGAAATGTTGGTAAGAGATGTATCAAACCAGATTTTAATTCAAAAGAAACATCTAAAGTAAGGTAGGTAATGGAAAGGGGCTGTTGGCCGATAGTGGGAGCCTCCAACTCCTTTAGAGTCCTGTTCGCTTTTTGAGCTATAGCTTCCACTTCTAAATCACTAGAGAACTCAAAAGTAGGGTTGAATGTGGGCTCAATGAAAGGTGGATCGTTAGTGGTGGTTGGTGGTTGATAGAGGCCCATCCAGCTCACAAATCCCAAGTCATGTTCGTGATGATTGTGATCCTTTGAGTATCCATGGAGGTCCAATGACAAGAGCTAAAACAAAGATAATGCAACAAGTCTTGGCTGGTTTCTTTAATATTGCTAGAGAGAAAACCCATCAAAGTTTAAGCATGGAGGATAACAAAGTCTTCGACAACATGATCCAAGCTCAAGTTCAACCTTCTTGAAGACTCAAAGTATTGGGCCGAAATGCAATTGGGTTGGTGCATAAGTTGTGCATAGTGCAATTGGGCAAATTGTTAGACTTATTTTATTTAGTTAGGTATTATTGGGCTGAACATTTTATCTTAATTTAACTTAAGCCCAATTTGATGAGTGTCGTCAGTTACCAAAAATAAAATTTCCTAACTCTACTATATAGATAGCGGAGCAAGAGTCGAACCCATAGAGACTGAATTATTTAAATTAATTAATAAATTAAAAATCTAATTTTAAGGTTTAGGGAAAGAAGAAGAAATTTTGGGATTTTGTAACTATGTCTAAAATAGAGAAAACAAGAATTATTAAATATAAAAAATATTTAGCAAAAAGCTTTAGTTATGAGGCAATCAGTCATTCTTGGATTTTTATGTTGATCATTGATTACAAAATATTATGTCAATTAAACAGTCAACCGTAGCATAACAGCAAGCTCTGTTACACCATCTTTCCTTACTGAGTCGTTAGTTAAAACAAGCTCTTTAACTAATCTCTAACTACTTAACCTACCTAGAACAAGCTCTCTAGATATAAGTTGTAGCAGCATTAACAACAAGAAAGATATGGGTTGACATTAGATAACAAACACATAAGCTCGATTCATTTAATCTAAACCTTAATTCTCCTATATCCCTAGTGATTAACTCCATAAGCAATTACAGACTTATGTTTTTAATCTCTTAGTAGATTATTTAATTTAACCAAATAGTGTGCACCCTATCTAATCAAACAAACAATCATTATAATGTGCTTAGAGAATCTTGGATATTTAATCAACAATTATATAATAGGTTCAAGAATCTCACAGCATGCTTTTCCCAAGGATAATTAATTTACCTCATAACTGAACAAAAACTCTACTCACTATTCATATTCAAGAATATTAACTCCAAATTATATATTATAAAGATTACAAATATCACGCAAAAAACAATCAAAGAAGCAATCTTTAATAATATAAAATCAGAATTAATAATCAAGATTATAAACTAGCAAGCAAGAACACACAAGCAATATTAGTTTAAATAAAGAAAACAAAATCATAATTAAAAATAATAAAGAAATAAGCAAAATAATAAAAATAAAATTTCTATTAAATCTACTCTAAAACTAAACAAGAGAAGAGGGGAAGAGGGATCTTATTTTTATGAGAGCCAATGTGCTCTTTATATAGGCCTAAGAATCTGAATTAGAGTAGGAGTCTAAGAAGAGTTTTTAAAATAACTCAAACTCTTTTTAGAACTTCTCTCTCTTTACAATTCTTTTTCTACTCAAACTCCAATTTCCTATTTTATTACATTGTCTTAAAAATAATTAAAACTTTAAGACATAACAAAATTTTCAAACATGTCAACCAAATCTTGTCTTCAAAAAATCTTGTCTTAACCTTGCTTTGTTGGAATTCTTTCTAAATCACGTTATTCTACCTAGAATTTCATACTGATTTTGTCCAGACTTTTGACCTAACAAACGAACTCTGATTTTGGCTATCTTGTACTTTTCAGAAACCTTGAGAAGTCCTCTACAACTTTCATGAAGGCCATTTCTTGAGATCAAGTTGTTAAGTTGGTCAAATTCATCAATCTTTTAAACTAGATAGAAAAATCTGCACTTTGCTCTTTTTAGCTTCTTTTCATTCCAACTTTGATATTTAATGCCTAAAACATCAAATAAACATTAGTAAGCTCTTTTAATCATAAAACATCAATAATGCAAATATTTTAGCACATATAAAATTCACAAAATATCATCCTGTCAAATTCCCCCACACTTAGCTTTTGCTTGTCCTCAAGCAAAACTTAGCTAAACTAATTCCTAAAGAACTAAATCCTAAATCCTAACTCACTTTCGTGGGAATCACGATTGCATTTAGCATATGCAATAAGCCTCTAAACCCCTAGGTCACCCCTAGTGGACGAGTTGTGTCTCGTGAGGGCTTTCAGAAGATATACCTACAAAGTCTTTTACTTAAGACTCAATCCTAAAAATTCAAAATAAGACTCAAAAATTTAAAAATTAAGACTCAAAACAAGATTAAGATCATGGACATATTTTCAAATCTTTCAATTCTTAACTCATAACTTCAACAAGAGTCAAATAATCAAGTCAATCATATCCTAATCATTCTTCTCATATTCATGCATATTTCTAAATAAATTCATGAAAAATTCACAATCAACACAATTGAAACATATAATATTAACTTTGTAATTATCCATCTTTTTATCAATACAAGCCTAGGCAGTAGATCTTAGAACCTTTTATTTTTCTATCTCTTTCTTTGCTTCTCTCTCTTTTTTTTGAGGTATCAACAATGGTTTCCCTAAGTACTTGTCTTTTTACGTGAATGTTAATATTGGTGATAATAACACCTGGTTACTCAACAAGTAAGTTCTCTTTTAGAGTGCTTTGCATACTCATATTTCAAGTTACTTACAAAAAACTGCAGTAGAGAATAAGCAACTTAAAACATTGGAGTAGAAATTTAAACTTTCTACCTTTGTTTTTATATTTCTTCTTTCTTCTCTCTTTTTTTTTCAAGGTTCTCATTTATTTAACCTATGCTAGTACTAATTTCCATGAATAGATCACATTATTAATATTATATGAAAAGAAATCATATTTAATCATGAATTCAAATAAATTCTTTAGAAAGCATTCACTTCAACAATAATAATGATCAAAATACTCTCAACTCTTTTATAAAACTATGTTTTAGTTTAGAATCAATCCTTAAAAGACCAAACTACCCCACCTTTCGCTGAACCTAACCCTAACCCAACACCCTAAAACACCCATATTTCCTTCAAGGTGGAGATTCATTTGGGTCTTCTTGAGTCTTGGTTAATCTTGTTGAGTCATCATTATTTTGTTTTCCCTTGATTAAAGTCTTCTACTCATCTAGGTTAATTGTTGGTTGATAGTTGGATTCCATAAGTTGATTTTTGATTGAGTCTTGAGTTCAATATAGAACCTATATAGAAAAATTGTGTGAGGGAAAAAGGCAAGAGTGTGTGAGTAACATTAGTAGAGAAAATTGGTTTTGGAAAGTTTTATAGGCATGATAGATTCTTATTTAGGGAAAATAGATTATGTGTGCCTAGAAGTTCTTTAAGAGAATTACTTGTTGGAGAAGCCCATAGTAATAGGACATTTTGGAGTAGAGAAAACTTTAGACATATTGCATGATCACTTCTTTTGGCCTAACATGAAAAGAAATGTTGAAAAGTTGTGTGAAAGATGTGTCACTTGTAAAAGAGCTAAGTCTAGAGTTATGAATCATGGTCTTTATACTCCATTGCCTATTCCTACTACTCCTTAGATTGACATTTCTATGGACTTTGTTTTGGGTTTAGTAAGAACCAAGAGAGGTAGAGATTCTGTTTTCGTTGTTGTTGATAGGTTCTCTAAGATGGCTCATGTCATTGTTGTCATAGGACTGATGATGCAAGCAACATTGTTAATTTATTCTTCAAGGAAATTGTTCATCTACATGGCGTTTCGAGGACCATTGTTTCTGACCGTGATGTGAAGTTCCTTAGATGCTTTTGGAAAACAATATTGGGAAAGTTAGGAACAAAGCTATTGTTTTCAACTACTTGTCATCCACAAACTGATGGTCAAATTTAAGTAGTCAATCGTACTTTGTCTACTTTGTTGAGGTCCATTATTCAAAAGAACTTGAAGAATTGGGAAGATTGTTTGCCTCATGTGGAGTTTGCTTACAATAGAAGTGTGCATTCTACTACTAGTCATTCTCCATTTGAAGTTGTCTATGGTTTAAATCCACTCACTCTATTGGATCTTTTACCACTACCTATTGAGGAGAGAGCTAGTTTGGATAGGGAAAAGAAAGCTGATTTTGTCAAGCAACTGCATGAGAAGGTACATCAAAACATTGAGAAGAGGACTAAGCAATATGCTACTCAAGCCAACAAACATCACAAGAAAGTTGTCTTTGAACCTGGTGATTGGGTTTGGGTACATATGCGTAAAGAGAGATTTCCTGCTCAAAGTCGCTCCAAGTTGCAACCTCGAGGAGATGGACCATTCCAAGTGATTGAGAACAGCAATGACAATGCTTATAAGTTGGATCTTCTAGGTAAGTATAATGTTAGTGCTACATTTAATGTTTCTGATCTTTCTCCCTTTGATATTGATATAGGTGATTCTGATTTGAGGACAAATCCTTTCAAGGAGAGGGGGAATGATAGAGGCTCATCCAGCTCACAAACCCCAAGTCATGTTCGTGATGATCGTGATCCTTTGAGCATCCATGGAGGTCTAATGACAAGAGCTAAAACAAAGATAATGCAGTAAGTCTTGGCTGGTTTTATTTATATTGCTAGAGAGAAAGCCCAACAAAATTTAAACATGGAGGATGACAAAGTCTTCGACAACATGATCCAAGCTCCAGTTCAACCTTCTTGAAGACTTAAAGTATTGGGCTGAAATGCAATTGGGCTGGTGCATAAATTGTGCCTAACACAATTGGGCAAATCGTTATACTTATTTTATTTAGTTATGTATTATTGGGCTGAACATTTTATCTTAATTTAACTTAAGCTCAATTCTTTTTATTTAATAAGTATTGTAGGATTTCTATTTCTTGTTCTGCAAGTTAGGAAAGTAGTATTCCTGTTACTTGTTCTGCAAGTTTGCTATTCCTGTTCTGCAAATTAGGAAAGTAGGATTCTTATTATTTGTGCTGGAAGTTTCCTATTTGCCTATAAATAGCTATGTAACCTTTTGGGCAGAACACAATTGATTTGAGTTATAAAATTTAGAGACTTCTTCTCTTTGATTCTCTTGAAAACTCTTTGTGATAACCAAAAATTTTCGACCCTACTAAATTAATTCTTTAATTAAAATTATTATAATATATGATCAGATAATAACTACTTGGATATTGTTGTAGGGACTCAAATGTATAGGCAGGCGAGTCAGCAAACTAGCCAACACGAAGTAACTCTACCGAGTCAAGTTCTAAGCTACAAGTAACTCTACCTTGTTAAAAAGGAATTTATTCACTTGATGCAAGGTGATAAAATATTTACTAGTTAAATAAATTAAGTTAATTTAATTAAATAAATTCTTTCGTGGTAATTTTGGTGATATATCAATGAGTGGGTAAACGAGCGTGTCTAAATTAATATTAGCAAGCTAGTATTGTGAACTCAAACTTACATGAGATTCTATGTAGATAGCGAAAATATGAACTTGCAATACTAGTAAGAATTTAATTGTTATTTCCTAAAATAATAAGAAAAATGAAATAACGCATATAGGAAATAATAATCATGTATACTAGTAAACATACAATTAAATATGTACATACATACACATAAAATTAACATAACAAAATAAATGAAACGAATATATAAAAAGCTACAAAAAAATAAATATTTAGAGCTTATGTATTATGCATTACGTATATATTAATATACACCTTACACATATATTAGTATAATATAGATATAAAAATAATGATAAGACTGAAATAAATAAATAAATATCCTGTTGGCTTCTTGAGGAAGCCAACAGTATTCAAACTACTCCCACTAACGTGGGAGTCTTTCACACACAAAAAGAGAGGGCTGATTTAACGGGTAAGGGGAGGATTCAAGGCTGAGGGCTGCACTGAGAAAGAAGAAAAGAAAGGAAATTTGTGAAGAGAAAAAAAAGGGGGGGCTGCCATTGACGGCTCTAAGCGAAGAAAAAGGAATCGGGAAGGGCTAGAAGCAGTGGCATTTGGGGTGGTCAAAAGCTACTATTGGGCACTAAGTTAGGGGGCAGATATTAGCGTCATTCAGGGTTGATAGTTGGGGTTTAAAAGAGGGGTGAAATAGGAGTTGCAGCTGAAGGAAAAGAACTAAGAAAGAAAGAGTGCAAACTGTCGCTGTGAATCAGTGCAAAAGCGAGGGCTAAAATGGCTTGATTAGCTGCTGAAAATAAAGAAGCAAAGCAGCTGAAACGAGCAATGCAGAGGAGATTTGGAGGAAGAGTAAGTTGCTAGATTTTCTCTTTTAAAAATTACGAAGAAGAGAGGGTTGTTTGGAGAAGAAACAAAGCAGCAACTTTGTGAAGGCAGCAAAGCCAGAAGCAACGAGAAACAAAAAAAAAGAAAGAAAGAAAGAAAGAGAAGTAGGAAGGGAGACAAGAAGTGCACTGACTTCTCTTCCTTGGTCAGAAGTAGAGCAGTAACAAAGGGGTATTTTTAGCTGAAGCAGAGGCGTGAGGCAGAGTAGTAACTAACATGCAAACAAGGGAAATGATGGGGACAACAGCTGGAACTGAGAGGCTGATGGTAGGGAAACTTACGGTGGCTACTAATTGAATCGGTGAAGCACACTTAGGTTTTAAAGGTCTTGGTCACTTGGGAATTTAGGGTAAGAATGCTCTTTAGCTTAAGAGTTGTTTTGGTGTATAGTAGATTAATTACTAAGGTTTTGTATGAACATAGGATCACTACATTTTGAACAAACAAAAGCTCCAAAACAGTGAGGAACAAGCAGTAGGGAAGGGTTCGATTGAAAGCTTTCAAAGGGCCTAAGAGAGAAATAAAATACAAGGAAGTGCTAAAGTGCAAGGTGAAAGGGTTGGATACTAAATCCTAGTGAGGTATTTTATAGGTAAGAAAAATATTCCAAGGTTGTTATGCTACCTATTAGTGCTATGTCATGTTTATGCATTTTAATATATTTAAATATATATATATATATATATACCTCTAGTTAAAAATAAATATACTCATAAATATTAAGTTAAAATGTATATAAATATATTAACCCTAGTCAATACATATATATATATATATATCAATACATAACTATAATATATTTAGTTGAATTTAAATATAATTACTTCGTGTTGAATATATATATGTATTGAAATTTATATAGAAATATATATATATATATATGTATATCCCTAGTTTATGAGATAAGTGTATTGTGGCTGTTGTAGATATTTATTCTTGCATAAGCTACAGATTGAAGTTATGCTATGGTTGAATGAGATTGGACTTATATACATGTTGCATATTATGTATTGAGGTCTTTGGAAGATAATGCAGGTTGAATATGTTTGTGCGAATAGGATATTGGGGGTAGTTAGTATTACGCCGTTATAATGCCGAATTTTCGGTTGGAAGTTACATAGGTGTACTTCATACGAGTTAGCCTCTGTTGGTAGTATATGCCATTATCATCATGAAATTCATATATTAAACTCTGCATTGAGATCCACATGCTTTACGAAAATATTATTTTGCTAAAGTATTGAGTTTGATCTATATGAGTTGAAATGGTTTACTCGGACAGCTCTACTAAAGTGATTTCACATGTAAGGATTAAGTGTTAAATATTCCAAGCATGTTTAATCATTCTGAAGTTTCAAAAGACATTGTTTTAAATGACACACATACTTTGGTAATACAATGGTGTTTTGAAAAGTTGTCTTTCTACGGATTTTGATATGTAAGATTCCTTTACGGTATCATGAGATGTCTTTGTGACATCGTGGAGATGCCTTCGTGGTATCGTGGAGATGCCTTCGTGGTATCGTGGAGATGCCTTCGTGGTATCGTGAGATGTCTTTGTGACATCGTGGAGATGCCTTCGTGGTATTGTGGAGATGCTTTCGTGGTATCGTGAGATGTCTTTGTGACATCGTGGAGATGCCTTCGTGGTATCGTGGAGATGCTTTCGTGGTATCATGGAGATGTCTTCGTGACATCGTGGAGATGCCTCCGTGGTATCGTGGAAATGTCTTCGTGGTATCCTGAGATGTCTTTGTGACATCGTGAGATACCTTCATGGTATCGTTTATGCCGGCATGGCCAATGGGTGCCTATAAGAGAGAACCACTGATGGCCACAGTGAACGTTCTCGTGTAAAATTTTCATGGTTATATTACCAATTCCCGGTTACATTACCGAATTATATGAAAGGACATACCACGTTTCCTGGATTTTGTATTTAAACTGGGGAATGGTTATGTTTTCAATAAGTAAAATATGATTTTGAATCGAGCCTACAGGATCTTGGCTTTATATCTATTTCAAGTTTTGCTTTTGGTCTAACCGATCTTGCACCATTGTGTATATTTTACACTGTACGTATGTTTTGGACCTCGGTGTATCGATTTTTGTTAAATACATTAATTACCAATATTACTTGGTTTTAACATGCATCTTCATGCACATAGTACAATAGGTGTTTAATATCACTTGGCATATATTTTCTTACTGGGCATTAGCTCACCCCCCCTCCTTCCACCTCACAGATTACTTCAGGTAGACTCGGCGTGAGAGTGGTGCACCGAGAGTTATTTTGTACGAGCTGTAGAAAATTATAATTTGGATGAAGGTATAATCCTTTTGTTCTTTTGTTTATATCCCAGACTAAATTATTTTGTGTACACGGTGTATAGGATTTGGGATGTAAGTATTAGGGAATATCGAGTCTGTAAACAACTGTGCTATGTGATTAAGTTGTAATCTTGATATATATATATTGAATCAATAGACATCAAGTATGTCAGATGTTATTTTGAGATTGGAAATTTCTACAGGTTGATATGATGATGTACTTAGTATGGGGATGGACAATAGCCCAAAATAGGGGCGAAATTTTTAGTGTCGTTTTTGGCACGCCTTACGAGGAGACTTTAATGGGACCTTAGACAACTAGTCTTAAACAACTATAAGAGTAGGATTCTACTCGTTAGGTTTTAGCTACACTGAGCGAGTGACAAACACAATAAGTAAAGTAAAAAGTTAGCCCAAAATCCCGGCTTCCGAGGGCGTTACACTCTTGAACTTATCAAGGTCTTACTTGTGGTGTTATTCTACCTTCCACCAATTCATACAATAGGTTCTTGCTTTTCTAAGCAACGGGTCTTGGTCCAATACCATAGGTTCTTGTGTTTCTACTGATGAGTGTCGTGAGTCACCAAAATAACATTTCCTAACTCTACTATGTAGATAGCGGAGCAAGGGTCGAACCCACAGAAACTGAATTATTTAAGTTAATTATTAAATTAAAAATCTAATCTTAGGGTTTAGGAAAAGAAGAAATTTGGGGGTTTTGGAGACTATTCTAAAATAAAGAAAACAAGAATTATTAAATATAAAAAACAAATAGTAAAAAGCTTCAGTTACGAGGTATTTAATTATTCTTGGATTTACATGTTGATCATTGATTATTTAAGATCATTGTCAATTAAGTAGTCAACCGTAGTGTAATTCCCCAGCATCCAATTACACATTATCTTTCCTTACTGTGTTGTTAATTAAAGGCTCAGCGTCTTAATTAATCTCTAACTATCAAAATTTACCTATGCTCAGCACTATAGATTAAGTTTTAATAGCAGCACTAATATCTAAAAAGATTTGAGTCAACATTAAGTAATAAACTCACTCAGTGCAGTTTATTTAACTTAAACCTTAATTCTTCGAGATCCCTAGTGATTAACTCCATAAGCAATTACAGACTTATGTTTTTAATCTAGCGATAGATTATTTAATTTAACTAAATAGTGTGCACCCTATCTAATTAAACAAACAATCATTATAATGTGCTCAGAGAATCTTGGATACTTAATCAACAATTATATAATAGGTTCAAGAATCCCACAACATGCTTTTCCCAAGAATAATCAATTTACCTCATAACTGAATAAGAAAACTACTCACTAGACATATTCAAGATCATAAAATTCAAGTTTAATATTACAAAGATTACAAATATCATGCAAGAAACAATCAAAGAAGCAATCTTTAATAATATAAAATCAGAATTAATAATCAAGATTATAAACTAGCAAGCAAGAACACACAAACAATATAAATTTAAATAAGGAAAACAAATTCAGAAATAATAATAATAATAATAAAGAAATCAGCAACTAATTAAAAATAAAGAAAAAAATAAAATTTTATTAAAAACCCTAAAAAAAGTCCTACAAGACTAAAAAGAGGGAAGAGGGATGTGAGGGATGTTGTTTATGAGAGCCTTGTGCTCTTTATATAGGCCTAAGGAAGAGTTTAAAAGACTTTCCAAAGCAATGTGGGATTCAGATAAGAGTTTACTTGGAAAACAAGTAATTTGACTAGTCAAACTCTTACCTTTATCTCATCATCTTTTTACAATTATTTTCTAAGTAAAATTCCTAAAGCCTATTTTTATTAATTAATTACAGATCTAAGACAAAATAAAATTAAGAAATTATCTTCTCTCAACAAAATCTGGTCTTGAACTTGCTTTGTTAGAATTTCTTCTTAATCTCGTTTTTCTGCCTAGAATTTCGTACTGATTTTGTCCAGACGTTTGACCCATCAAATGAACTCCGTTGTTTGCAATCTTGAATATTCTGGAAACCTTGAGAAGTCCTCTACAACTTCCATGAAGGCCACTTCTTGAGATCAGGTCGTTAAATTGGTCAAAAACGTCAATCTTTCAAGCTGGACAGAAAATACTACACTTTGCTCTTTTTAGTTTCTTTTTATTCCAACTTTGATATTTAATGCCTAAAACATAAAATAAATATTAGTAAGCTCTTTTAGGCATAAAACATCAATAAAGCAAATATATTAGCACATATAAAATTCGCAAAATATCATCCTATCATCTACACAACGGGTCTTGATTTTTTCTCTAATTTTTGTTTTCCTTTGCTGCATTTTAACTTGTTCTTGTTTTTTCTTCAAGTGTTCTTTATATTATTCATTAAACCTTATCTTATTTTGTTGAGGTTCATATTAGTGGTGATTGTTGATGTGGTGTTTGTAGCACTGTGCTTCGGGTTGCTTGTATGTAGTCCCTAATCTTTTGTAATTTGTGACTAGAGTCCTTATCAGACATGCAATCCCTGAAAAGGAAAAGAAAAAAAAATCAAACTTTAAATTAAAATAATTAACTTAAACAAAAATTCAATCCCCGGCAACAGTGCTAAAATTTGGTGAGTGTTGTTGGTCGCCAAAAATAAAATTTCTTAACTCTACCATGTAGATAGCGGAGCAAGGGTCGAACTCACAGAGACTGAATTATTTGGGTTAATTATTAAATTAAAAATCTAATCTTAGGGTTTAGGGAAATAAAATTATTTTTGGGGTTTTGGAGTTTTGTAAGCTATGTCTAAAACAGAGAAAGCAAAGATTATAAAATATCAAAAACAAATATAAAACAGCTTCAGTTACAAGGCAATTAATTACTCTTGGATTTAGATGTTGATCATTGATTACAAAATATTATTGTCAATTAAATAGTCAATCGTAGCATAACAACAAGCTCTGTTACACCATCTTCCCTTACTGAGTCGTTAGTTAAAACAAGCTGTTTAACTAATCTCTAGCTACTTAACCTACCTAGAACAAGCTCTTTAACCTTCCTATAAGTTGTAGCAGCATTAACAACTAAAAAGATATGTGTTGACATTAGATAACAAACACATAAGCTCGGTTTATTTAATCTAAACCTCAATTCTCCTCCTGTCCTCCATCCCTAGTGATTAACTCCATAAGCAATTACGAACTTATGTTTTTAATCTGGCAGTAGATTATTTAATTAAATTAAATAGTGGGCCCTACTATCTAATTAAGCAAATAATCATGCAAATGTTGATATGCGCGGACATGAGAAAACATGGATTGGAATTTGAAGGGGGCTAAAACACAACAGGACAGAAGCAAAGATCATGAACGTCACCTTCTGGAACCTAGACCCAAAGCCTAAAGAGACTCGAACCCAAAGGTATTGGACCTTGACCCTACAAATATGAATTCGAGAATCTAAGGTATAGCAATGGTGGATGGTGAAAAAAGGAGGCTTCACAAGGAAGAAGACCTTGATAAGCCTAGTTGAGAGGGAACCCAAGAGGAATGCACACTCAAATTCTGAAATTCCAAAACTGATCTGTCTCCTCATCAATAGTGTTTACAAGGTATTTATAATAATCCCTAACACGTAAGCCCATAAACAAGTTGGCTGGAATTAACACCAAACAGAAAATAAGACTAAACCTAAATTCATGCCTAAACCCAATTACATAAAATAAATAGTCTAAGACACAATAAGACTCAAATGTGGGCTATTCAAACACTTAACCCATCTTATTGTTAAGCTAAAATAAGACAGTAAACAATGCTCATGTCGTTTGGGCTTCCAAGCAAGTATAGATTTCTTGGGACTCTTCATGGAAGCTTCCTTGAGGCTTCAATGAGGCCAGAGCTTGTTGCATTAATGAGGCCAGGGCTTGTTGCATCTTCTTGGCTCGAGCTTGGGTAATTGGACCTCCTTGGATGACCCATGGATCCTTAGCATCACGAACATCAAGAGCAAGTGGATCTCTATCATTCCCCCTCTCCTCAAAAGGATTTGTCCTCAAATCGCATATACCTTCATCAAAAGAAAAGGGAGAAAGATCAAAAACATTAAAAGCAGTAGATACACCATACTCACCAGGAAGATCCAATCGGTAGGCATTATCGTTGATCTTCTCAATGACTTGGAATGGTCCATCTCCTTGGGGATGCAACTTAGTTCGTCGCTGAACAGGGAACCTCTCCTTTCTCATATGTACCCAAACCCAATCACCAAGCTTAAAGACAACTTTCTTATGATGCTTATTTGCTTGGGTGGTATACTGCTCAGTCTTCTTTTCAATAGCTTGACGCACCCTCATGGAGTTGCTTCACAAACTTAGCCTTCTATTCTCCATCCAAGTTACTCTGCCCAGCACTAGGTAATGGCAACAAATCCAAAGGAGTAAGAGGATTGAAGCCATAAACATCTTCAAATGGAGAGCAACTCGTAGTGGAGTGGACACTGCGGTTATATGCAAACTCCACATGTGGCAAGCAATCTTCCCAACTCTTCAAATTCTTCTATATAATGGACCTCAATAATGTAGATAGGGTTCGGTTGACTACCTCAGTCTGTCCATCAGTCTGGGGGTGACAAGTGGCGGAGAATAACAATTTTGTTCCCAACTTTCCCCATAACATCTTAAAAAAGTAACTAAGGAACTTGACATCACGATCAGAAACAATGGTCCTCGGTACACCATGTAGACGTACTATCTCTTTGAAGAAAAGGTTAGCAATGTTGCTCGCGTCATCCGTCTTGTGGCAAGCGATGAAATGAGCCATCTTAGAGAACCTGTCAACTACAACAAAAATAGAATCTCTACCACGTTTTGTTCTAGGCAAGCCTAAAACAAAATCCATAGAGATATCAGTCCACGGAGTAGTAGGAATGGCTAAAGGAGTATATAAACCATGATTATGAACTCTAGATTTAGCTTGCCTACATGAAATGCATCTATCATATAACCTCTCTACATCTCTCCTCATGTTAGGCCAAAAGAAATGTTCTTGCAAAACATCTAGAGTTTTTCTAACTCTAAAGTGGCCCATTAATCCTCCACTATGGGCTTCTCTAACTAACAGCTCGTGCAACGAACTCCTAGGCAAACATAATTTATTTCCACTAAATAAGAACCCATCGTGCCTAAAGAACTTGCCAAAGCCAGATGTAACACATGCCTCATAAACATTACCAAAATCAACATCATCAGCATACTATTCTTTGATATACTCAAATCCTAAAAGTTTAACATCAAGAGTAGTGATAAGAGTATACCTACGTGATAACGCATCAGCTACGACGTTCTCTTTACCTTGTTTGTACTTGATCACATACGGGAACGTCTCAATGAACTCTATCCACATGGTACGACGCTTATTCAGTTTACTCTATCCTTTCAGATGCATCAAGGACTCGTGATCAGTGTGGATGACAAATTCTTTAGGCCACAATTAATGTTGCCATGTCTCCAAGGCCCTCACTAATGCGTACATCTCCTTGTCATTTGTGGGATAATTAAGTGCTGCTCCACTTAACTTCTCACTAAAGAAAGCAATTGGGCATATTTCCTGCATAAGCACAACTCCAATACCTACACCTGAGGCATCGCACTCAATCTCAACAGTTTTAGTGAAGTCAGGCAGAGATAACAAAGGAGCAAAACAAAGTTTATCCTTTAGCAAATTAAAAGCATGCTCTTGTGCAGGACCCCAATGAAATGCAACATTATTTTTGATAACTTTGATCAAAGGTGCTGCTATAGTGCTAAAATCTCTAACGAATTGACAATAGAAACTAGCTAAACCATGGAAACTACGCACTTCAGAAATAGACTTAGGTACGCGCCAACTTTAATTGCCTTTACCTTCTCATTATCAATAGAAATGCCATGTGAAGAAACTATATACCCAAGGAAAACAATCTTATCAGTGCAGAATGTACATTTCTTAAAATTGGCATACAAACTACATGCCTAAGATGCTCAACATGCTCATGCAGACTCTTACTGTAGATCAAAATGTCATCAAAATAGGCAACCACATACTTACCAATGAAATCATGTAAAACATGGTTCATTAAGCGCATGAATGTACTGAGTGCATTAGTCAAGCGAAAAGGAATAACTAACCACTCGTAGAGACCATGGTTAGTCTTGAATGAGGTTTTCTATTCATCACCTTCTTTCATATGAATTTGGTGATATCCACTCTTTAAATCAATTTTAGAAAACATGCATGCACCATGCAACTCATCAAGCACGTCATCTAGCTTAAAATAGGATAGCGGTACTTTTCAGTGATTTTGTTGCTGGCACTACAGTCAACGCACATCCTCCATGTCCCATCTTTTTTAGGCACAAGAAGTACGGGCAAGTGATGAGTGTCGTAAGTCACCAAAATTAAAATTTCCTAAACTCTACTATGTAGATAACGGAGCAAGGGTTGAACCCACAGAGACTGAATTTCTTTTAAGTTAATTATTAAATTAAAAATCTAATATTAGGGTTTAGGGAAAGAAGAAGTTTGGGGGTTTTGGAGACTATTCTAAAATAAAGAAAACAAGAATTATTAAGTATCAAAGACAAATAGCAAAAAGCTTCAGTTACGAGGCAATCAATCATTCTTGGATTTTGATGTTGATCATTGATTACAAAATATTATTGTTAATTAAATAGTCAACCTGATGCGCACGGACAGAAGAACTCGTAGGTTGGAGTTTGAAGGAACTGAAACGCAACTGGATAGAAGCAAAAGACGATGAAGGATACCTTATGAAACCTAGACCCAAAGCCTAAAGAGACTCGAACCCAAGGTATTGGACCTTGACCCTACGAATAAGAATTCGAGAACCTAAGGTATAGCAATGGTGGATGGTGAAGAAGGAGGCGCCACAAGGAAGAAGACCTTGATAAGCCTAGTAGAGAGGGAACCCAAGAGAAAGGCACACTCAATATCTGAAAATTCACTTAACTGCTCTCCATCAATAGCGTTTACAAGGTATTTATAATAATACCTAGCACTTAAGCCCATAAACAAGTGGGCTGGAATTAACACCAATAGAAAAATAAAACTAAACCCAAATTCATGCCTAAACCTAGTTACATAAAATAAATAGTCCAAGACACAACAAGACTCAAACGTGGGCTATCCAAACACTTAGCCCATCTTATTGTTAAGCTAAAATAAGATAGTAAACCATGCTCATGTCGTTTGGGCTTCCAAGCAAGTATAGATGTCTTGGGACTCTTCATGGAAGCTTCCTTGACACTTCAATGATGCCAGAGCTTGTTGCATGAATGAGGCCAGGGCTTGTTGCATTTTCTTAGCTCGAGCTCGGGTAATTGGACCTCCTTGGATGACAAATGGATCCTTAGCATCACGAACATCACGAGCAAGTGGATCTCCATCTGGATCTCCATCATTCAGATCTCCATCATTCCCCCTCTCCTCAAAAGGATTTGTCCTCAAATCGCATATACCTTCATCAAAAGAAAAGGGAGAAAGATCAGAAACATTAAAAGTAGCAGATACACCATACTCACCAGGAAGATCCAATTTGTAGGCATTATCGTTGATCTTCGCTATGACTTGGAATGGTCCATCTCCTCGGGGATGCAGCTTGGTTCGTCGCTGAACAGGAAACCTCTCTTTTCTCATATGCACCCAAACCCAATCACCGGGCTCAAAGACTACTTTCTTTCGATGCTTATTTGCTTGGGTGGTATACTGCTCAGTCTTCTTTTCAATAGCTTGACGAACTCTCTCATGGAGTTGCTTCACAAACTTAGCCTTCTGTTCTCCATCCAAGTTACTCTGCTCCGCACTAGGTAATGGCAACAAATCCAAAGGAGTAAGAGGATTGAAGCCATAAACAACTTCGAATGGAGAGCAACTAGTAGTGGAGTGGACACTGCGGTTATATGCAAACTCCACATGGGGCAAGCAATCTTCCCAATTCTTCAAATTTTTCTGAATAATGGACCTCAATAACGTAGACAGGGTTCGGTTGACGACCTCAGTCTGTCCATCAGTCTGGGGGTGACAAGTGGTGGAGAATAACAATTTAGTTCCCAACTTTCCCCATAACGTCTTCCAAAAGTAACTAAGGAACTTTGCATCTCGATCAGAAACAATGGTCCTTGGTACACCATGTAGACGTACTATCTCTTTGAAGAAAAGGTCAGCAACGTTGCTCGCATCATCCGTCTTGTGGCAAGCAATGAAATGAGCCATCTTAGAGAACCTGTCAACCACAACAAAAACAGAATCTCTACCGCGTTTTGTTCGAGGCAAACCCAAAACAAAATCCATAGAGATATCAGTCCACGGAGTAGTAGGAATGGGTAAAGGAGTATATAAACCATGATTATGAACTCTAGATTTAGCTTGCCTACATGAAATGCATCTAGCACATAACCTCTCTACATCCCTCCTCATGTTAGGCCAAAAGAAATGTGCTTGCAAAACATCTAGAGTTTTCCTAACTCCAAAGTGACCCATTAATCCTCCACTATGGGCTTCTCTAACTAACAGCTCGCGCAATGAACTCCTAGGCACACATAATTTATTTTCTCTAAATAAGAACCCATCATGCCTAAAGAACTTGCCAAAACCAGATGTAGCACATGCATCATAAACATTACCAAAATCAACATCATCAGCATATTGTTCTTTGATATACTCAAATCCTAAAAGTTTAGCATCAAGAGTAGTGATAAGAGTATACCTACGAGATAACGCATCAGCTACGACGTTCTCTTTACCTTGTTTGTACTTGATCACGTACGGGAACATCTCAATGAACTCTATCCACTTGGCATGACGCTTATGCAGCTTACTCTGTCCTTTCAAATGCTTCAAGGACTCATGATCAGTGTGGAGGACAAATTCTTTGGGCCACAAGTAATGTTGCCATGTCTCCAAGGCCCTCACTAACGCGTACATCTCCTTGTCATATGTGGGATAGTTAAGTGCTGCTCCACTTAACTTCTCACTAAAGAAAGCAATTGGGCGTTTTTCCTGCATAAGCACAGCTCCAATACCTACACCTGAGGCATCGCACTCAATCTCAAAAGTTTTTGTAAAGTCAGGCAGAGATAACAAAGGAGCAGAACAAAGTTTATCTTTAAGCAAATTAAAAGCATGCTCTTGTGCAGGACCCCAATGAAATGCAACATTCTTTTTGACCACTTCGATCAAAGGTGCAGCTATAGTGCTAAAATCTCTAACGAATCGACGATAGAAACTAGCTAAACCATGGAAACTACGCACCTCAGAAACAGACTTAGGTACAGGCCAATCTTTAATTGCCTTTACCTTCTCATTATCAACAGAAATGCCATGTGAAGAAACGACATACCCAAGAAAAACAATCTTATCAGTGCAGAATGTACATTTCCTAAAATTGGCATACAAACTTGCATTCCTCAAAATAGTAAGAACATTCCTAAGATGCTCAACATGCTCATGCTGGCTCTTACTGTATATCAAAATATCATCAAAATAGACAACCACATACTTACCAATGAAATCACGTAAAACATGGTTCATTAAACGCATGAATGTACTAGGTGCATTAGTCAAGCCAAAAGGCATAACTAACCACTCGTAGAGACCATGTTTAGTCTTGAATGCGGTTTTCCATTCATCACCTTCTCTCATACGAATTTGGTGATATCCGCTCTTTAAATCAATTTTAGAAAACATGCATGCACCATGCAACTCATCAAGCATGTCATCTAGCCTAGGAATAGGATAGCGGTACTTTACAGTGATTTTGTTGACGGCTCGGCAGTCAACGCACATCCTCCACGTCCCATCTTTTTTTGGCACAAGCAGTACGGGCACGGCGCAAGGACTCATGCTCTCTCTCACATAACCTTTCCTCATGAGCTCCTCAACTTGCCTTTGAAGCTCCTTCGTCTCCTCGGGATTACTTCTGTAGGCTGGACGGTTAGGAATGGTAGCTCCGGGGACAAGGTCAATCATGTGCTCGATCCCACGAATCGGTGGTAATCCACTTGGGATCTCCTCAGGGAATACATCCTCGAACTCCTGCAACAATGAGACAACATCAGTAGGCAAAGTATCATGGAGTTCAGCATCAAGAAAATAAGAATCTTTAAATAAGAGTAAAAGGATAGGAGACTTAGCAAGAAATGCAGTCTTCACATCTCGGGGTTTGGCATAGCAGCTCACTGTTTTGCTGTCCTTGTTTTCCTTCTTTTCTTTAGCTTGCTTCCTTTGCTCGTCATGTTGCTCCTTTAGCCTTAATTGGTCCTCATAAATCTCCTTGGGGCTAAGGGGAGCAAGAGCGATCTTCTTGCCATCCATAGTAAAGGAATAACGGTTAGTGTAACCGTCGTGGATGACTCTCCGATCATACTGCCATGGTCTACCCAGCAATAGGTGGCTAGCTTGCATGGGCACTACGTCACACAACACCTCATCGTGATACCTTCCAATACGAAAAGGAACCAAGACTTGCTTCACCACGTTGACTTCACCACAGTCATTAATCCACTGCAACTTATATGGGTGGTGATGCTTGGTAGTGGGCAACTTTAATTTATCAACAAGGTATGTGCTAGCAACATTAGTACAACTCCCACCATCAATGATTACAGTACATACCTTGTCACTAATATGGCATCTCGTATGGAAGATGTTCTCGCGCTGTGCCTCATCCTCAAACTTCACATGAGTAGTAAGAGCACGCCTAGCAACAAGTGCCTCACCATGAGCAGCATACTCAACAACTTCTTCTTCGTCGACATCTTCTAATGCAGGCATCTCATCTTCTACACCGAGTTCGGAACCTTCACTCTCAACATCTCCATTCCCATGCATGATCATCACTCTACGGTTGGGACACTGTGAGGCAACATGTCCACGACCTAAGCACTTGAAACACTTAATGTCACGTGTCCTGCTCTGGGATGCTTGGGCAGGTTCAGTCTTGGGCTTTGGAGGGCCCTCAGGCTTGGGCTTAGCAAAGCTCTCTGACTTATGCGTAGGCACAGGCTTATCATCCCTATGAAAGGTGTTAGATTTCCAAACAGGAACTGAACTAGAAGTAAAACGGGATGTACCTTTCCTTTTGAGTTGCCTTTCCACTTTGATGGCCACATGCAACATCTCCTCTAAATCCATGTAATGCTGCAACTCGACTACATTGGCAATCTCACGGTTTAAGCCTTGAAGAAAACGAGCCATAGTAGCTTCTGCATCCTCCTGGATATTGGCTCGGATCATGGTTATTTCCATCTCTTTGTAGTAATCCTCAACACTCTTTGAGCCCTGGGTAAGACCTTGGAGCTTCTGGTATAACTCCCTGTAGTAATGAGTAGGAACAAATCTCTTCCTCATGATGCGCTTCATCTCATCCCATGTAGACACTGGAGGATCACCATATCTTCTTCGACTACTGACTAACTGATCCCACCAAACCATAGCATACTCTGTGAACTCAATTGCTGCAAGTTTGACCTTCTTTTCTTCAGAGTAGTGGTGGCAGTCAAACACCATTTCAAGCTTCCTTTCCCACTCCAAATATGCCTCAGGATCATTCTTGCCTTGGAAAGGAGGAATCTTTAATTTTATACTGCTAAGGTTTCCATCCAGCTTCTCCTTACCTCTATCACGGGCTCTATCAACTCGATCTTTATACCCATGGTACCTTCTATGATGTCTATCTATCCCAGACTCTTCATTCGAATCATACCCAACATTATCATCATACTCATCATTGGCAACAACCTTACTTTTTTTACGAGAAGTATCACCTTGTTGGATCTTTGCAAACCGAGCTTCATGTTGGTTCAACTTATCATGAATGTCATTGAATTTCACATCCATCCGTTGGAACTGTTGTTGCATTGCCTGAAGCAGGAATTCAATCTTTTTAAAGTCTGACTTATCACCTTCAGAAGACATTGTCAACAAGTAATATCCTCACGTGTTTACACTCCTGTTTCACTCAAGTAATTTGGCTTTTCTCTACTAATGTCTCTCACACACTCGTGCCTTTTTCCCTTACTCTACCTTAACTCTATAGGTTCACAATCACACTAGAGACCCAGTCAAAGATTCAACCTCGTAAAGTCAACTAATTCACCAAGTAATGTCACCAAGAATTTTTTTTTTTTTTTTTTTTCACAGAAAGGTGTGGCTAGGGCTAGGGTGACTCAAAGAAAGAGAGAAAGAAGAAAAAAAAAAAATAAGAAAGAAAAAAATAAAAAATAAAAAAAAAGCACTAGAATGACCAAAAAAAATGAAAAATGGCCTAAAACTATAGGAAAACGTTGGAATTTGGCCAAGATAGGGTGGGGCTAGTGGAGCAAAGCTCAACTAGGTCGTTTTCTTTCGTCGTTTTCTTTAAAACGAGTACTCACACACCTCCTAACTCAACCAAAACTTCTGTTTGAACAGTACCGCAAAAGAAATTTTTTTTTTCTTTTTTTTTTTTCGAATTCTTTTCTTCTTCTTTTTTTTTTTCGAATTCTTTTCTTCTTCTTTTTTTTTTTTGAATTCTTTTCTTCTTCTTCTTTTTTTTTTTTTTAACTCTGAGTGTTGCGGTTTCCTTGAAAGAGGAGGGGTGCGGCTAGGTTTTTTATTGAGGGGTGAGGCTAGGGTTTTTTTTTGAGGGGTGGGGCTAGGGTTTTTTTTTTTTTGAGGGGTGCGGCTAGGGTTTTTTTTTTTGAGGGGTGCAGCTAGGGTTTTTTTTTTTTTTGAGGGGTGCGGCTAGGGTTTTATTTTTAAGGGGTGCGGCTAGGGTTTTATTTTGAGGGGTGCGGCTAGGGTTTTATTTTTAAGGGGTGCGGCTAGGGTTTTTTGTGTAATGAAATAAGTGGTGGCTAGGGTTTTAGGGTTAAGAAATAAGTGGCGGCTAGGAACACACAAACAAACCAGAAAGTGGAACGAACAAAAGAAAAAAAATTGAAACCACAAAAAAATCGAAAAGTGAGTGACGCACAAACAAACCAGAAAATCGGAACTGGAGCTCTGATACCAACTGATGCGCACGGACAGAAGAACTCGTAGGTTGGAGTTTGAAGGAACTGAAACGCAACTGGATAGAAGCAAAAGACGATGAAGGATACCTTATGAAACCTAGACCCAAAGCCTAAAGAGACTCGAACCCAAGGTATTGGACCTTGACCCTACGAATAAGAATTCGAGAACCTAAGGTATAGCAATGGTGGATGGTGAAGAAGGAGGCGCCACAAGGAAGAAGACCTTGATAAGCCTAGTAGAGAGGGAACCCAAGAGAAAGGCACACTCAATATCTGAAAATTCACTTAACTGCTCTCCATCAATAGCGTTTACAAGGTATTTATAATAATACCTAGCACTTAAGCCCATAAACAAGTGGGCTGGAATTAACACCAATAGAAAAATAAAACTAAACCCAAATTCATGCCTAAACCTAGTTACATAAAATAAATAGTCCAAGACACAACAAGACTCAAACGTGGGCTATCCAAACACTTAGCCCATCTTATTGTTAAGCTAAAATAAGATAGTAAACCATGCTCATGTCGTTTGGGCTTCCAAGCAAGTATAGATGTCTTGGGACTCTTCATGGAAGCTTCCTTGACACTTCAATGATGCCAGAGCTTGTTGCATGAATGAGGCCAGGGCTTGTTGCATTTTCTTAGCTCGAGCTCGGGTAATTGGACCTCCTTGGATGACAAATGGATCCTTAGCATCACGAACATCACGAGCAAGTGGATCTCCATCTGGATCTCCATCATTCAGATCTCCATCACAACCGTAGCATAGCAACAAGCTCTGTTACACCATCTTTCCTTACTGAGTCGTTAGTTAAAACAAGCTCTTTAACTAATCTCTAATAACTTAACCTACCTAGAACAAGCTCTCTAGATATAAGTTGTATTAACAACAAGAAAGATATGGGTTGACATCAGATAACAAACACATAAGCTCGGTTTATTTAATCTAAACCTTAATTCTCCTCCATCCCTAGTGATTAACTCCACAAGCAATTACAGACTTATGTTTTTAATCTGGCGGTAGATTATTTAATTTAACTAAATAATGTGCACCCTATCTAATCAAACAAACAATCATTATAATGTGCTCAGTTAATCTTGGATATTTAATCAACAATTACATAATAGGTTCAAGAATCTTAGAACTTGCTTTTCCCAAGAATAATCAAGTTACCTCATAACTGAATAAGAAAACTACTCACTAGATATATTCAAGATCATAAAATTCAAGTTTAATATCATAAAGAAGACAATTATCATGCAATAAACAATTAAACTATCAATCTTTAATAATATCAAACAAGAAATCTATAATCAAGATTATGATCTAATAAGATTTTAACAAAAAAAATCACAAAATCTAAAAAAATAAAAAGAAAATAATTTTATAAAACAATAATAAGAAATCAGCAACTAATTAAAAATAAAGAAGAATAAAATTTTTATTAAAAACCCTAAAGAAAATCCTACAAGACTAAAAGAGAAAAGGGAGGAGAGGATGTGTGGGATGTAAAGGGATGTAATGGGATGTTGTTTATGAGAGCCTTGTGCTCTTTATATAGGCCTAAGGAAGAGTTTAAAAGACTTTCCTAAGCAATGTGGGATTCAGATAAGAGTTTACTTGGAAAACAAGTAATTTGACTAGTCAAACTCTTACCTTTATCTCATCATCTTTTTACAATTATTTTCTAAGTAAAATTCCTAAGGCCTATTTTTATTAATTAATTACAGATCTAAGACAAAATAAAATTAAGAAATTTTCTTCTCTCAACAAAATCTGGTCTTGAACTTGCTTTGTTGGAATTTCTTCTCAATCTCGTTTTTCTGCCCAGAATTTCTTACTGATTTTGTCCAGACATTTGACCCATCAAATGAACTCTGATTTTTGCAATCTTGGACATTATGGAAATCTTGAGAAGTCTTCTACAACTTCCATGAAGGCCACTTCTTGAGATCAAGTCGTTAAATTGGTCAAAAACGTCAATCTTTCAAGCTGGATAGAAAATACTGCACTTTGCTCTTTTTAGCTTCTTTTTATTCCAACTTTGATATTTAATACCTAAAACATAAAATAAACATTAGTAAGCTCTTTTAGGCGTAAAACATCAATAAAGAAAATATATTAGCACATATAAAATTCACAAAATATCATCCTATCAGCAAGGCGAATGGACTCATGCTCTCTCTCACATAACCTTTCCTTATGAGCTTCTTAACTTGCCTTTGAAGCTCCTTCGTCTGCTCGGGATTACTTCTGTAGGCTGGACGGTTAGGAATGGCAGCTCCAAGGACAAGGTCAATCTTGTGCTCGATCCCACGAATCGGTGGTAATCCACTTGGGATCTCCTCAAGGAATACATCCTCGAACTCCTGCAACAATGAGACAACATCAGTAGGCAAAGTATCATGGAGTTCAACATCAATGAAACAAGAATCTTTAAATAATAGTAAAAGGATAGGAGACTTAGCAAGAAATGCAGTCTTCACATCTCGGGGTTTGGCATAGTAGCTCACTGTTTTGCTTTCCTTCTTTTCTTTAGCTTGCTTCCTTTGCTCGTCATGTTGCTCCTTTAGCCTTAATTGGTCCTCATAAATCTCCTTGGGGCTAAGGGGTACAAAAGTGATCTTCTTGCCATCCATAGTAAAGGAGTAACGATTAGTGTAACCGTCGTGGATGACTCTTCGATCATATTGCCACGGTCTACCCAGCAATAGGTGGCTAGCTTGCATGGGCACCACATAACACAACACCTTATCCTGATAACTTCCAATACGAAAAGGAACCCAGACTTGCTTCACCACGTTCACTTCACCACAGTCATTAATCTACTGCAACTTTATATGGGTGGTGATGCTTGCTAGTGGGCAACTTTAACTTATCAACAAGGTATGTGCTAGCAACATTAGTACAGTTCCCACCATCAATGATTACAATGCATACCTTATCACTAATATGGCATCTCGTATGGAAGATGTTCTCGTGCTGTGCCTCATCTTCAAACTTCACATGGGTATTAAGAGCACGCCTGGCAACCAGTGCTTCACCATGAGCAGCATACTCAACAACTTCTTCTCCTTCAGTATCTTCTAACGTAGGCATCTCATCGTCAGCACCGACTTCAGAACCATCACTCTCAACATCTCCATTCCCAAGCATGATCATCACTCTACGGTTGGGACACTGTGAGGCAACATGTCCATGACCTAAACACTTAAAACACTTAATGTCATGTGTCCTGCTCTGGGATGCTTAGGCAGGTTTAGTCTTAGGCTTTGGAGGGCGCTCAGGCTTGGGCTTAGCAAAGCTCCCGACTTAGGAGTAGATACAAGTTTATTATCCCTGGAAAGGTGTTAGATTTCCAAACAGGAATTGAACTAGGAGTGAAATGGGATGTACCTTTCCTTTTGAGTTGTCTTTCCACTTTGATGGCTACATGCAGCATCTACTCTAAATCCATGTAATGCTGCAACTTTACTACATTGGCAATCTCATGGTTTAAGCCTTAGAGAAAACGAGCCATAGTAGCTTCTGCATCCTCCTAGATATTGGCTCGAATCATGGTTATTTTCATCTCTTTGTAGTAATCCTCAACACTCTTTAAGCCTTGGGTAAGACCTTGGAGTTTCTGGTATAGCTCTCTATAGTAATGAGTAGGAACAAATCTCTTCCACATGATGCGCTTCATCTCATCCCATGTATACACTGGAGGATCTCTATATCTTCTTCTAATACTAACTAACTGATCCCACCACACCATTGCATACTCTGTGAACTCAACTGCTGCAAGTTTGACCTTCTTTTCCTCAGAGTAGTGGTGGCAGTCAAATACCATTTCAATCTTCCTTTCCCACTCCAAATATGCCTTAGGATCATTCTTGCCTTGGAAGGGAGGAATCTTCAATTTTATACTGCCAAGGTTTCCATCCATCTTCTCCTTGCCTATATCACGGGCTCTATCATCTCGATCTCTATCTTGATACCCATGGTACCTCCTATGATGTTTATTTGCCTCAGACTCTTCTTTCGAGTCATGCCTAACATTATCATCATACTCTTCATTGGCAACAACCTTTACTTTTTAGACGGGAAGTATTACTTTGTTCGATCCTCGCAAACCGAGCTTCATGTTGGTCCAACTTATCATGAATGTCATTGAATTTCACGTCCATCCGTTGGAACTGTTGTTGCATTGCCTGAAGTATGAATTCAATCTTTTTAAAGTCTGACTTATCACCTTCAGAAGACATCTTTAACAAGTGATATCCTTACGTGTTTACACTTAATCACTCAAGATGGAACACTCACACTCGTGTTTCACTCAAGTAATTTGGCTTCTCTCTACTAATGTTTTCATACACACTCTGATGGATGATATTTTGTGAATTTTATATGTGCTAATTTATTTGCTTTATTGATGTTTTATGAATAAAAGATCTTACTAATGTTTATTTTATGTTTTAGGTATTAAATATTAAAGTTGGAATAAAAAGAAGCTAAAAAGAGCAAAGTGCAGTATTTTCTGTCCAGCTTGAAAGATTGACGTTTTTGACCAATTTAACGACCTGATCTCAAGAAGTGGCCTTCATGGAAGTTGTAGAGGATGTCCCAAGGTTTCCAGACTGTCTAAGATCGCAAAAGTCGGAGTTCATTTGATGGGTCAAACGTCTAGACAAAATCAGTACGAAATTCTGGGCAGAAAAACGAGATTGAGAAGAAATTCCAACAAAGCAAGTTCAAGACCAAATTTTGTTGAGAGAAGATAATTTCTTAATTTTATTTTGTCTTAGATCTGTAATTGATTAATAAAAATAGGCCTTAGGAATTTTACTTGGAAAATAATTGTAAAAAGATGATGAGATAAATGTAAAAGTTTGACTAGTCAAATTACTTGTTTTCCAAGTAAACTCTTATCTGAATCCCACATTGCTTAGGAAAGTCTTTTAAACCCTTCCTTAGGCCTATATAAAGAGCACAAGGCTCTCATAAACAGCATCCCTCATATCCCTCTCATCCCTCTTCTCTCTTTTAGTCTTGTAGGATTTTCATTAGGGTTTTTAATAAAAATTTTATTTTTCTTTATTTTTAATTAGTTGCTGATTTCTTTATTAATTTTAATTTTGATTTTGTTTTATTTATTTAAAGTAATATTGTTTGTGTGTTCTTGCTTGCTAGTTTATAATCTTGATTATTAATTCTAATTTTATATTATTAAAGATTGCTTCTTTGATTGTTTCTTGCATGATATTTGTAATCTTTATAATATATAATTTAGAGTTTATATTCTTGAATATGAATAGTGAGTAGATTTCTTGTTCAGTTATGAGGTAAATTAATTGTTCTTGGAAAAAGTATGTTGTGATATTTTAAACTTATAATATAATTGTTGATTAAGTATCCAAGATTCTCTGAGCACATTTGCATGATTGTTTGTTTGATTAGATAGGAGGCCTACTATTTAGTTAAATTAAATAATCTACTGCCAGGTTAAAAACATAAGTCCGTAATTGCTTATGGAGTTAATCACTAGGGATTTAGGAGAATTAAGGTTTAAGTTAAATAAACCGCGTTGAGTGAGTTTGTTACTTAATGTTGACTAAAATCTTTTTAGATATTAATGCTGCTATTAAAACTTAATCTATAGTGCTGAGCATAGGTAAATTTTGATAGTTAGAGATTAATTAAGACGCTGAGCCTTTAATTAACAACACAGTAAGGAAAGATAGGTGTAATTGGATGCTGGGGAATTACACTACGGTTGACTACTTAATTGACAATGATCTTAAATAATCAATGATCAGCATCATATCCCAAGAATAATTAATTACCTTGTAACTGAAGTTTTGTAGTATTTGATATTTTCTAATTTATTTACTTGTTTATTTTTCTGATTATTTTCTTAGTTATTGTAGTTTAATTAAAACCCTCCCCCAAATCTCTTTTCTCTCTCTAAATAATAGTTAGGTATTTAATTTAAATAATTAACTTAAATAAAACAATCTCTGTGGGATCGACCTTTGCTTGCCCTATCTATAGGTTTAAGTAAAGTAATTTATTATTGGTACCTGCGACACTACCACACTCATGCCTTTTTCCCTTACTCTACCACAACTCTATAGGTTCATAATCGTACTAGAGACTCAGTCAAAGATTCAACCTCGAAGAATCAACTAATTCATCGAGTACTTTCACCGAGTATTTTTTTTTCACAGAAAGGTGCTGCTAGGGTGACACAAAAAACCACAAGAATAACAAAAAAATGGCCTAAAATTATAGGAAGACGATGGAATTTGGCCAAGATGGGGTGGGGCCTGTGGATATCCATGGATTCATTTTATTTCGTTGTTTTCTTTAAAACAAATACTCAAACACCTCCTAAATCAACTGAATTTTTCTGTTTGAACAGTGTTTGAACAATACACTGAATTTATTTTGTTTTGTTTTTTTTAGACTAATCTGATTTTGAGGTTTCCTTGAAAAGAGTAGGGGTGCGACTAAGGTTGAAATAAGTGGCTGAAGAAATAAGTGGCTGAAGTTTTGTGATTGGAGGAGTTTCGGTGTGACTAAGAGATTGACTTGGAATAAAACTCTGAGTTTAACTCAAACACAACAACTAAGAGACTGAATTTGCACCAGGTTTTAGAATCCAACTTAAACACAATAACTAAGGTGGCAGAATTTTTCAAAGGTTCTACCAAAAGTGAGTGATGAACAAACAAACCAAAAATTAAAATCTGAGCTCTGATACCAACTGATATGCGCAGACATGAGAAAGAGTGGATTGGAATTTGAAGGGGGCTGAAACAGAATAGGACAGAAGCAAAGATGATGAATGTCACCTTCTAGAATCTAGGCCCAAAGCCTAAAAAGACTCGAACCCAAAGGTATTGGACCTTGACCCTAATATGCATGGACATAAGAAAGCGTTTGGAATTTGAAGGGGGTTGAAACACAACAGGACAGAAGCAAAGATGATGAACGTCACCTTTTGAAACCTAGACCCGAAGCCTAAAGAGACTTGAACCCAAAGGTATTGGACCTTGACCCTACGAATGTGAATTTGAGAACCTAAGGTATAGCAATGGTGGATGGTGAAAAAAGGAGGCGCCACAAGGAAGATGATAGGATGATATTTTGTTAATTTTATATATGCTAATATATTTGCTTTATTAATGTTTTACGCCTTAAAGAGCTTACTAATGTTTATTTTATGTTTTAGGTATTAAATATCAAAATTGGAATAAAAAGAAGCTAAAAAGAGCAAAGTGAAGTATTTTCTGTCCAACTTGAAAGATTACCGTTTTTGACAAACTTAACGACCTAATCTCAATAAGTGGCCTTCATGAGAGTTGTAGAGGACTTCTTAAGGTTTCCAGAAGGTCCAAGATCATGAAAATCAGAGTTCATTTGTTGGGTCAAACGTCTAGACAAAATCAGTACGAAATTCTCGGCAGAAAAACGAGATTGAGAAGAAATTCCAACAAAGCAAGTTCAAGACAAGATTTTATTAAGACAAGATAATCTCTTAATTTTATTATGTCTTAGATCTGTAATTAATTGATAAAAATAGGCCTTAGGAGTTTTACATAGAAAATAATTGTAAAAGATGATGAGATAAAGATAAGAGTTTGACTAGTCAAATTACTTGTTTCCCAAGTATACTCTTATCGGAATCCCACATTGCTTAGGAAAGTCTTTTAAACTCTTCCTTAGGCCTATATAAATAGCGCAAGGCTCTCATAAACAGCATGCCTCACATCCCTCTCCTCCCTCTTCCCTCTTTTAGTCTTGTAGGATTTTCTTTAGGGTTTTTAATAAAATTTTATTTTTTATTTTTAATTAGTTGCTGATTTCTTTATTATTATTATTATTTCTGAAGTTGTTTTCTTTATTTAAATCTATATTGTTTCTGTGTTCTTGCTTGCTAGTTTATAATCTTGATTATTAATTCTGATTTTATATTATTAAGGATTACTTCTTTGATTGTTTCTTGCATGATAATTGACTTCTTTATAATATTAAACTTGAATTTTATGATCTTGAATGTGACCAGTGAGTAGTTTTCTTATTCAGTTATGAGGTAAATTGATTATTCTTGGGAAAAGCATGTGGTGAGATTCTTGAACCTATTATATAATTGTTGATTAAATATCCAAGATTCTCTGAGCACATTATAATGATTGTTTGTTTGATTAGATAGGGTGCACACTATTTAGTTAAATTAAATAATCTGTCGCCATATTAAAAACATAAGTCCGTAATTGCTTGTGGAGTTAATCACTAGGGATGGAGGAGAATTAAGGTTTAGATTAAATGAACCGAGCTTATGTGTTTGTTATCTAATATCAACTCATATCTTTCTTGTTGTTAATGCTGCTACAACTTATATCTAGAGAGCTTGTTCTAGGTAGCTTAAGTAGTTAGAGATTAGTTAAAGAGCTTGTTTTAACTAACGACTCAGTAAGGAAAGATGGTGTAATAGAGCTTGTTGTTATGCTACGGTTGACTGTTTAATTGACAGTAATATTTTAAAATCAATGATCAACATCAAAATCCAAGAATGATTAAATGCCTCGTAACTGAAGCTTTTTGCTATTTGTTTTTGATAATTTAATAATTCTTGTTTTCTTTATTTTAGAATAGTCTCCAAAACCCCCAAATTTCTTCTTTCCCTAAACCATAAGATTAGATTGTTAATTTAATAATTAACTTAAATAATTCGGTCTCTGTGGGTTCGACCTTTGCTCCGCTATCTACATAATAGAGTTAGGAAATTTTATTTTTGTTGACTAACGACACTCATCAGAAGAAGACCTTGAGAAGCCTAGTTGAGAGGGAACCCAAGAGGAAGGCACATTCAAATTTTGAAATTCCAAAACTGATCTGTCTCCTCCTCAATAGTGTTTACAAGGTATTTATAATAATACCTAGCACTTAAGCCCCTAAACAACTGGGCTGGAATTAACACCAAACGGAAAATAAGACTAAACCCAAATTCATGCCCAAACCTAGTTACATAAAATAAATAGTCCAAGACACAATAAGACTCAAATGTGTGCTATTCAAACACCTAACCCATCTTATTGTTAAGCTAAAATAAGACCGTAAACCATGCTCATGTCGTTTGGGCTTCCAAGCAAGTATACATGTCTTGGGACTCTTCATGGAACTTCCTTGACGCTTCAATTAGGTCAGAGCTTGTTGTATTAATGAGGCTAGCGCTTGTTGCATCTTCTTGGCTCTAGCTCAGGTAATTGGACCTCTTTGGATGACCAATGGATCCTTAGCATCACGAACATTACGAGCAAGTGGATCTCCATCAAAGCAACTCAAAACATTGGTGATGTAGATCCAAGCTCACAAAGCTCAAGTCATGTTCGTGATGATCGTGATCCTTTGAGTATCCATGGAGGTCCAATTACAAAAGCTAAATTAAAGATAATGCAACAAGCCTTGGTTGGTTTCATTAATATTGCTAGAGAGAAAGCCCAACAAATCATGAGCATGGAGGATGATAAAGTCTTCTACAACATGATCCAAGCCCAAGTTCAACCTTCTTGAAGACACACACAAGTATTGGGCCAAAATGCAAATTAGGCTAGATGCATATTATATTTAGTTAAGTATTATTGGGCTGAACATTGTCTTAATTTAATTTAAGCCCAATTCCTTTTTAAATAATAGATTTTGTAAGACTTCTATTACTTGTTCTGCAAGTTAGGAGAGTAGGATTCCTATTACTTGTTCTGCAAGTTTGCTATTTCCTGTTCTGCAAGTTTGCTATTTCCTATTCTGCAAGTTAGGAAAGTAGGATTCCTATTACTTGTGCTGCAAGTTAGCTAGTTGCCTATAAATAGTTATGTAACCTTTTGGGGAGAACACAATTGATTTTAGTAATAAAATTGAGAGACTTCTTCTCTTTGGTTCTCTTGAGAACTCTTGAACTTATCAAGGTCTTCCTTGTGGCATTTTTCTAGCTTCCACCAATATATACCATAGGTTCTTGCTTTTTCTAAGCAACGGGTCTTAGTCCAATACCATCGGTTCTTGTGTATCTACACAACGGGTCTTGGTTTTATCTCTAATTTTTGTTTTCTTTTACTGCGTTTTTAACTTGTTCTTGTTTTTCTTCAAGTGTTCTTTGTGTTCTTCATTGAACTTCATCTTCTTTCGGTGAGGTTCATATCATTTGGTATCAGAGCTTAGGTTCAATTCATGGGAGTCTCGTTTTTGTTTTTGTTTTTTTTCTTTGTCCTCTTGTCTTGGACAAACCTTGATCTTGAATCGTTTTCCAAGCTACCACTAATGTATTTTGTCCTTCAAACCTATTCTTTTCATTAAAATAACCTACCTTTACTTAGCTACCAAGTAAGCACTATCTTGTTCTCCAAGCAACCAAATCCCGAAGTTTTTCTTCCTCACCAAGAAACCTTCAAAAGCTTTACATCACATAAAGACTACTTGTTTCACAAGCCACTGTTCCCTCTCGTTCCTTGCCACACAAGCTACTACCAAAACTAGCTTGTTTTAGTCAAAAAGTTGCCTTGTTCCCTAAGCAAACCTCTTCTTATTATTTAGACTTTTTTTTTTTCATTATTCGTTACTTTAGTAAAATATAAAAAAGAAAAAAGAAAAAAAGAGAAAAAAAAGAAAAAAAAAGAGAAAAGAAAAAAATCAATTCAAGAGGGGATTTATTATATCGTGTGTAGCAAGTGCAACATCAAAGGCAATTTGTGGAGGTGTGCTTCATCAAAATCTTGAGGTAGTCATTCTTTCTTGAGCTTTGAGATTTCTTATTTGCCAAATTTGAAAATTCATTATTACCATTCTACCCTGTTACCTAAAATTACCTTTTTGACCCTACCATATAAAAGGACAAATGATGGAGATCCACTTGCTCGTGATGTTCGTGATGCTAAGGATCCATTGGTCATCCAAGGAGGTCCAATTACCCGAGCTCGAGCTAAGAAGATGCAACAAGCCTTGGCCTCATTAATGCAACAAGCTCTGGCATCATTGAAGTGTCAAGGAAGCTTCCATGAAGAGTCCCAAGACATCTATACTTACTTGGAAGCCCAAACGATATGAGCATGGTTTACTGTCTTATTTTAGCTTAACAATAAGATGGGCTAAGTGTTTGGATAGCCCACGATTGAGTCTTGTTGTGTTTTGGACTATTTATTTTATGTAACTAGGTTTAGGCATGAATTTGGGTTTAGTCTTATTTTCTATTGGTGTTAATTCCAGCCCACTTGTTTATGGGCTTAAGTGCTAGGTATTATTATAAATACCTTGTAAACGCTATTGATGACCAGATCAGTTAATTGAATTTTCAAAAATTGAGTGTGCCTTTCTCTTGGGTTCCCTCTCAACTAGGCTTATCAAGGTCTTCTTCCTTGTGGCGCCTCCTTCTTCACCATCCACCATTGTTATACCTTAGGTTCTCGAATTCTTATTCGTAGGGTCAAGGTCCAATACCTTTGGGTTCGAGTCTCTTTAGGCTTCGGGTCTAGGTTTTCAGAAGTTGTCCTATTGCGTTTCAGCTCCTTCAAATTCCAAGCTGCGTTTTGTCTTGTCCGTGCGCATCAGTTGGTATTCAGAGCTCAAGTTTCGATTCTGGTTTGTCTGTGCGTTACTTGCTTTTCAATTTTTGGTTTGCTGGTTTCGATTTTTTTTTCCTCCTCTCTTGTTGGTTTGATTTCTAGCCGCACCCCTCACAAAAAAAAAACCCTAGCCGTACCCCTCAAAAAAAAAACCCTAGCCGCCCCCTCACAAAAAAACCCTAGCTGCACCCTTCAAAAAAAAAAAACTCTAGCCGCACCCCTCAAAAAGAAAAAACCCTAGCCGCACCCCTCACAAAAAAACCCTAGCTGCACCCTTCAAAAAAAACAAAACCCTAGCCGCACCCCTCCCAAAAAAAAACCCTAGCCGCACCCTCCTCTCTTCAAGGAAACCGCAACACTCAGAGTAAAAAAAAAAAGAAAGAAAAGAATTCAAAAAAAAAAGAAGAATTCGAAAAAAAAAATTGTTGTGGTACTGTTCAAACTGAAAATTTTGGTTGAGTTAGGAGGTGTGCGAGTACCCGTTTTAAAGAAAACGACGAAAGTTTCACTGGCCATACCCTATCTTGGCCAAATTCCATTGTTTTCCTATAGTTTTAGGCTATTTTTCATTTTTTTTGGTCCTTTTAGTGATTTTTTTTATTTTTCTGATTATTTTTTTTATTCTGTCTTTCTTTCTTTGAGTCACCCTAGCCCTAGCCGTACCTTTCTGTGAAAAAAAAAAGGGAATTCAAAAAAAAAAGAGAATTCAAAAAAAAAATCAAAAAAAAGTACTTGGTGAAAATACCTGGTCAATTAGTTGATTTTGTGAGGTTGATTCTTTGACTGAGTCTCTAGTGCGATTGTGAACCTGTAGAGTTAAGGTAGAGTAAGGGAAAAAGGCAGGAGTGTGTGAGAAACATTATTAGAGAAAAGCCAAATTACTTGAGTGAAACACGAGTGTAAACACGTGAGGATATCTTTGTTGAAAATGTCTTCTGAAGGTGATAAGTCCGACTTTAAAAAAATTGAATTCATGCTTCAGGCAATGCAACAACAGTTCCAACGGATGGACGTGAAATTCAATGACATTCATGATAAGTTGAACCAACATGACGCTCGGTTTGCAAAGATCCAGCAAGGTGATACTTCTCGTCTAAAGAGTAAGGTTGTTGCCAATGACGAGTATGATGGTAATGTTGGGTATGATTCGAACGAAGAGTCTGGGATTGATAGACATCATAGAAGGTACCATGGGTATAGAGATCGAGTTGATAGAGCCTGTGATAGAGGCAAGGAGAAGATGGATGGAAACCTTGGCAGTATAAAATTGAAGATTCCTCCTTTCCAAGGCAAGAATGATCCTGAGGCATATTTGGAGTGGGAAAGGAAGATTGAAATGGTGTTTGACTGCCACCACTACTCTGAGGAAAAGAAGGTCAAACTTGCAGCAATTGAGTTCACAGAGTATGCTATGGTTTGGTGGGATCAGTTAGTCACTAGTAGAAGAAGATATGGTGATCCTCCAGTGTCTACATGGGATGAGATGAAGCGCATCATGCGGAAGAGATTTGTTCCTACTCATTACTACAGAGAGTTATACCAGAAGCTCCAAGGTCTTACCCAGGGTTCAAAGAGTGTTGAGGATTATTACAAAGAGATGGAAATAACCATGATCCGAGCCAATATCCAGGAGGATGCAGAAGCTACTATGGCTCGTTTTCTCCAAGGCTTAAATCGTGATATTGCCAATGTAGTAGAGTTGCAGCATTACATGGACTTAGAGGAGATGATGCATGTGGCCATCAAAGTCGAAAGGCAACTCCAACGGAAAGGTACATCCCGTTTCACTCCTAGTTCAGTTCCTGTTTGGAAATCTAACACCTTTCGTAGGGATGATACGCCTGTGTCTACGCCTAAGTCAGAGAACCATGCTAAGCCCAAGCTTGAGGGCCCTCCAAAGCCCAAGACTGAACCTGCCCAAGCATCCCAAAGCAAGACACGTGACATTAAGTGTTTCAAGTGTTTAGGTCGTGGACATATTGCCTCATAGTGTCCCAACCGTAGAGTGATGATCATGCATGGGAATGGAGATGTTGAGAGTGAAGGTTCTGAAATCGGTGTAGAAGATGAGATGCCTGCGTTAGAAAATGTTGATGAAGAAGAAGTTGTTGAGTATGCTGCTCATGGTGAAGCACTTGTTGCTAGGCGTGCTCTTACTACTCATGTGAAGTTTGAGGATGAGGCACAGCGCGAGAACATCTTCCATACGAGATGCCATATTCGTGACAAGGTATGTACTGTAATCATTGATGGTGGGAGTTGTACTAATGTTGCTAGCACATACCTTGTTGATAAGTTAAAGTTGCCCACTACCAAGCATCACCACCCATATAAGTTGCAGTGGATTAATGACTGTGGTGAAGTCAACGTGGTGAAGCAAGTCTTGGTTCCTTTTCGTATTGGAAGGTATCACGATGAGGTGTTGTGTGACGTGGTGCCCATGCAAGCTAGCCACATGTTGTTGGGCAGACCGTGGCAGTATGATCGGAGAGTCATCCACGATGGTTACACTAACCGTTACTCCTTTACTATGGATGGCAAGAAGATCGCTCTTGCTCCCCTTAGCCCCAAGGAGATTTATGAGGACCAATTAAGGCTAAAGGAGCAACATGATGAGCAAAGGAAGCAAGCAAAAGAACAGAAAGAAAAGAAGGAAAACAAGGAAAGCAAAACAGTGAGCTGCTATGCCAAACCCCGAGATGTGAAGACTGCATTTCTTGCTAAGTCTCCTATCCTTTTACTCTTATTTAAAGATTCTTATTTTATTGATGCTGAACTCCATGATACTTTGCCTACTGATGTTGTCTCATTGTTGCATGAGTTCGAAGATGTATTCCCTGAGGAGATCCCAAGTGGATTGCCACCGATTCGTGGGATCGAGCACATGATTGACCTTATCCCCGGAGCTACCATTCCTAACCGTCCAGCCTACAGAAGTAATCCCGAGGAGACGAAGGAGCTTCAACGGCAAGTTGAGGAGCTCATGAGGAAAGGTTATGTGAGAGAGAGCATGAGTCCATGCGCCGTGCCCGTACTGCTTGTGCCAAAAAAAGATGGGACGTGGAGGATGTGCATTGACTGCCGAGCCGTCAACAAAATCACTGTAAAGTACCGCTATCCTATTCCTAGGCTAGATGATATGCTTGATGAATTGCATGGTGCATGCATGTTTTCTAAAATCGATTTAAAGAGCGGATATCACCAAATTCGTATGAAAGAAGGTGATGAATGGAAAACCGCATTTAAGACTAAACATGGTCTCTACGAGTGGTTAGTTATGCCTTTTGGCTTGACTAATGGACCCAGTACATTCATGAGATTAATGAACCATGTTTTACGTGATTTCATTGGTAAGTATGTGGTTGTCTATTTTGATGACATTTTGATCTACAGTAAGAGTCTGCATGAGCATGTTGAGCATCTTAGGAACGTTCTTACTGTTTTGAGGAATGCAAGTTTGTATGCCAATTTTAAGAAATGTACATTCTGCACTGATAAGATTGTTTTTCTTGGGTATGTCGTTTCTTCACATGGCATTTCTGTTGATATTGAGAAGGTAAAGGCAATTAAAGATTGGCCTGTACCTAAGTCTGTTTCTGAGGTGCGTAGTTTCCATGGTTTAGCTAGTTTCTATCGTCGATTCGTTAGAGATTTTAGCACTATAGCTGCACCTTTGATTGAAGTTGTCAAAAAGAATGTTGCATTTCATTGGGGTCCTGCACAAGAGCATGCTTTTAATTTGCTTAAGGATAAACTTTGTTCTGCTCCTTTGTTATCTCTGCCTGACTTTACTAAAACTTTTGAGATTGAGTGCGATGCCTCAGGTGTAGGTATTGGAGCTGTGCTTATGCAGTAAAAACGCCCAATTGCTTTCTTTAGTGAGAAGTTAAGTGGAGCAGCACTTAACTATCCCACATATGACAAGGAGATGTACGCGTTAGTGAGGGCGTTGGAGACATGGCAACATTACTTGTGGCCCAAAGAATTTGTCATCCACACTGATCATGAGTCCTTGAAGCATTTGAAAGGACAGAGTAAGCTGCATAAGCGTCATGCCAAGTGGATAGAGTTCATTGAGATGTTCCCGTACGTGATCAAGTACAAACAAGGTAAAAAGAACGTCGTAGCTGATGCGTTATCTCGTAGGTATACTCTTATCACTACTCTTGATGCTAAACTTTTAGGATTTGAGTATATCAAAGAACAGTATGCTGATGATGTTGATTTTGGTAATGTTTATGATGCATGTGCTACATCTGGTTTTGGCAAGTTCTTTAGGCATGATGGGTTCTTATTTAGAGAAAATAAATTATGTGTGCCTAGGAGTTCATTGCGCGAGCTGTTAGTTAGAGAGGCCCATAGTGGCGGATTAATGGGTCACTTTGGAGTTAGGAAAACTCTAGATGTTTTGCAAGAACATTTCTTTTGGCCTAACATGAGGAGAGATGTAGAGAGGTTATGTGCTCGATGCATTTCATGTAGGCAAGCTAAATCTAGAGTTCATAATCATGGTTTATATACTCCTTTACCCATTCCTACTACTCCGTGGACTGATATCTCTATGGATTTTGTTTTGGGCTTGCCTCGAACAAAACGCGGTAGAGATTCTGTTTTTGTTGTGGTTGACAGGTTCTCTAAGATGGCTCATTTCATCGCCTGCCACAAGACGGATGACGCGAGCAATGTTGCTGACCTTTTCTTCAAAGAGATAGTACGTCTACATGGTGTACCGAGGACTATTGTTTCCGATCGTGATGTCAAGTTCCTTAGTTACTTTTGGAAGACGTTATGGGGAAAGTTGGGAACGAAATTGTTATTCTCCACCACTTGTCACCCCCAGACTGATGGACAGACTGAGGTTGTCAATCGAACCCTATCTACCTTATTGAGGTCCATTATCCAAAAGAATTTGAAGAATTGGGAAGATTGCTTGCCCCATGTGGAGTTTGCATATAACCGCAGTGTTCACTCCACTACTAGTTGCTCTCCATTCGAAGTTGTTTATGGCTTCAATCCTCTTACTCCTTTGGATTTGTTGCCATTACCGAGTGCGGAGCAAAGTAACTTGGATGGAGAACAGAAGGCTAAGTTTGTGAAGCAACTCCATGCGAGAGTTCGTCAAGCTATTGAAAAGAAGACTGAGCAGTATACCACCCAAGCAAATAAGCATCGAAAGAAAGTAGTCTTTGAGCCTGGTGATTGGGTTTGGGTGCATATGAGAAAGGAGAGGTTTCCTGTTCAGCGACAAACCAAGCTGCATCCCCGAGGAGATGGACCATTCCAAGTCATAGAGAAGATCAACGATAATGCCTACAAATTGGATCTTCCTGGTGAGTATGGTGTATCTGCTACTTTTAATGTTTCTGATCTTTCTCCCTTTTCTTTTGATGAAGGTATATGCGATTTGAGGACAAATCCTTTTGAGGAGAGGGGGAATGATGGAGATCCACTTGCTCGTGATGTTCGTGATGCTAAGGATCCATTGGTCATCCAAGGAGGTCCAATTACCCGAGCTCGAGCTAAGAAGATGCAACAAGCCTTGGCCTCATTAATGCAACAAGCTCTGGCATCATTGAAGTGTCAAGGAAGCTTCCATGAAGAGTCCCAAGACATCTATACTTACTTGGAAGCCCAAACGACATGAGCATGGTTTACTGTCTTATTTTAGCTTAACAATAAGATGGGCTAAGTGTTTGGATAGCCCACGATTGAGTCTTGTTGTGTTTTGGACTATTTATTTTATGTAACTAGGTTTAGGCATGAATTTGGGTTTAGTCTTATTTTCTATTGGTGTTAATTCCAGCCCACTTGTTTATGGGCTTAAGTGCTAGGTATTATTATAAATACCTTGTAAACGCTATTGATGACCAGATCAGTTAATTGAATTTTCAAAAATTGAGTGTGCCTTTCTCTTGGGTTCCCTCTCAACTAGGCTTATCAAGGTCTTCTTCCTTGTGGCGCCTCCTTCTTCACCATCCACCATTGTTATACCTTAGGTTCTCGAATTCTTATTCGTAGGGTCAAGGTCCAATACCTTTGGGTTCGAGTCTCTTTAGGCTTCGGGTCTAGGTTTTCAGAAGTTGTCCTGTTGCGTTTCAGCTCCTTCAAATTCCAAGCTGCGTTTTGTCTTGTCCGTGCGCATCAACAAAACTACCTCACCTTTGGCTAAACCCTACCCTAATTAAACACCCCAAAACACGTATATTTCCTTCAAGGTTTAGTTTCATTAGAGTCTTCTTAAGCCTTATTGAGTCTTGCAAAGTCTTGTTGAGTCCTTCATTGTTTTGTTTTCCCTTGATTAAAATCTTGTGCTCAGCTTGTTTATTGTTGGTTGATAGTTGAATTCTATAAGCTGATTTTTGATTTAGTCTTGAGTTCAATATAGAACCTATAGAGAAAAGTTGTGTGAGGAAAAAAAAGGCAAGAGTGTGTGAGTAACATTAGTAGAGAAAAGCCATATTAAAATTATGTGAAACACGAGTGTGAGTGTTACATTCTTGTGTGTATTGAGTGTAAACACGTGAGGTCATACTTGTGAGGTCTGTTTCTTTTACTAACGTTTCTTGCAGGTTACAATTATGTCTTCTAATAGTGAAAAGCTTGCTTTGAGTAACACTGAGATCATGTTCCTAGACATGCAACAACAACTTTCGAGGATAGAGTCGAAGTTGATTAAATATGATAAGTTGGAGCAACATGACGTTGCCCTAGCTAAGGTAAACCAAGATAATGCTTCTTATGCATGTGATAATATAGCTAATAATAAGTTGGATAGCAATTACGGGGAAGATTTTGATGATGATACTATGCTGCAATTAAAGGATGATGAGGATAGTATGGAATCACCCATGTATGGAAAGGAATCTATAGCATGTCAAACTTTAAGTGTGCTACTGAAAGATGAGGATCAATTAAGATTAAAAGAGAGGAGGAAAAAGTAGTGAGTGAAGTCGAGGTTAAGCAAAAGGAGTAAACAATCGAGATTGAGTGTGATGCTTTAAGCATAGTTATTCGAGCTGTTTTAATGCAGGAGAAGCACCCCATTGCTTTTTTTAGTGAGAAGTTAAGTGGAGCTGCCCTTAACTATCCCACTTATGATAAAGAGATGTATGCATTAGTGAGGGCCTTGAAAACATGGCAATACTATTTATGGCCCAAGGAATTTGTCATCCACACTGATCATGAGTCCTTGAAGCACTTGAAAGGACAAAGCAAGTTGAACAAGCGTCATGCCAAGTGGTTGGAGTTCATTGAAACATTTCCATATGTGATCAAATATAAACAAGGTAAAGAAAATGTCGTGGCTGATGCATTGTCTCGAAGGTATACTCTAATCACTACTCTTAATGCAAAACTACTTGGATTTGAGTATATTAAAGACTTGTATGCTATTGATGAGTATTTTGAAAATGTGTTGAATGCATGTGAGAAAACTGGTTTTGGAAAGTTTTATAGGCATGATGGATTCTTATTTAGGGAAAATAGATTATGTGTGCCTAGGAGTTCTTTAAGAGAATTACTTATTAGAGAAACCCATAGTAGTGGGTTAATGGGACATTCTGGAGTAAAGAAAAGTTTAGATATATTGCATGATCACTTCTTTTGGCCTAACATGAAAAGAGATGTTGAAAAATTGTGTGAAAGATGTGTCACTTGTAAACAAGCTAAGTCTAGAGTTATGAATCATGGTCTTTATACTCCATTGCCCATTCCTACTACTCCTTGGACTGACATTTCTATGGACTTTGTTTTGGGGTTACCAAGAACAAAGAGAGGTAGAGATTCTGTTTTTGTTGTTGTTGACAGGTTCTCTAAGATGGCTCACTTCATTGCTTGTCACAAGACAGATGATGCAAGTAACATTGCCGATTTATTCTTCAAGGAAATTGTTCGTCTACATGGGGTTTCGAGGATTATTGTTTCTGACCGTGATGTGAAGTTCCTTAGCTACTTTTGGAAAACATTATGGGGAAAGTTAGGAACAAAGCTATTGTTTTCAACTACTTGTCATCCACAAACCGATGGTCAAACTGAAGTAGTCAATCGTACTTTGTCTACTTTGTTGAGGTCCATTATTCAAAAGAATTTGAAGAATTGGGAAGATTGTTTGCCTCATGTGGAGTTTGCTTACAATAGAAGTGTGCATTCTACTACTAGTTATTCTCCATTTGAAGTTGTCTATGGGTTGAATCCACTCACTCCAATGGATCTTTTGCCAGTACCTATTGAGGAGAGAGCTAGTTTGGATGGGGAAAAGAAAGCTGATTTTGTTAAGCAACTACATGAGAAGGTACGTCAAAACATTAAGAAGAGGACTGAGCAATATGCTACTCAAGCCAACAAGCATCGCAAGAAAGTTGTCTGTGAACCTGATGATTGGGTTTGGGTACATATGCGTAAAGAGAGATTTCCTGATCAGCGTCACTCCAAGTTGCAACCTCGGGGAGATGGACCATTCCAAGTGATTAAGAAGATCAATGACAATGCTTATAAGTTAGATCTTCCAGATGAGTATAATGTTAGTGCTACATTTAATGTTTCTGATCTTTCTCCCTTTGATATTGATGTAGGTGATTCTGATTTGAGGACAAATCCTTTCGAGGAGAGGGGGAATGATGTAGATCCAAGCTCACAAAGCTCAAGTCATGTTCGTGATGATCGTGATCCTTTGAGTATCCATGGAGGTCCAATTACCAGAGCTAAATCAAAGATAATGCAACAAGCCTTGGTTGGTTTCATTAATATTGCTAGAGAGAAAGTGATGGAGATCCACTTGCTCGTGATGTTCGTGATGCTAAGGATCCATTAGTCATCCAAGGAGGTCCAATTACCCGAGCTCGAGCTAAGAAGACGCAACAAGCTCTGGTATCATTGAAGTGTCAAGGAAGCTTTCATGAAGAGTCCCAAGACATCTATACTTGCTTGGAAGCCCAAACGACATGAGCGTGGTTTACTATCTTATTTTAGCTTAACAATAAGATGGGCTAAGTGTTTGGATAGCCCACGTTTGAATCTTGTTGTGTCTTGGACTATTTATTTTATGTAACTAGGTTTAGGCATAAATTTGGGTTTAGTCTTATTTTCGATTGGTGTTAATTCCAGCCCACTTGTTTATGGGCTTAAGTGCTAGGTATTATTATAAATACCTTGTAAACGCTATTGATAATCAGATCAGTAATTTGAATTTTTAGAATTTGAGTGTGCCTTTCTCTTGGGTTCCCTCTCTACTAGGCTTATCAAGGTTTTCTTCCTTGTGGCGCCTCCTTCTTCACCATCCACCATTGCTATACCTTAGGTTCTCGAATTCTTATTCGTAGGGTCAAGCTCCAATACCTTTGGGTTCGAGTCTCTTTAGGCTTTGGGTCTAGGTTTTCAAAAGTTGTCATTCATCAAATTTGTTTCTGCCCTGTTGCGTTTCAGTTCCTTCAAATTCCAAGCTGCGTTTTCTCTTGCCCGTGCGCATCAGTTGGTAATCAGAGCTTAAGTTTCGATTTTCTGGTTTGTTTCTGCGTCACTCACTTTTCGATTTTTGGTTTGTTGGTTTCGATTTTTTTTCTTTTGTTGGTTTCAATTTCTGGTTTTTTTTGTGCGTCTCTCACTTTCGGCAGAACCCTAACCGCCACTTATTTCATAACCCTAAACCCTAGCCGCCACTTTTTTTTTCATAACCCTAGCTGCCACTTATTTCAAAACCCTAGCCGCACCCCTTCAATCAAAAAAAAACCCTAGCCGCAATTCCTCAAAACGCTAGCCGCACTTCCTCACAACCCTAGCCGCATCTCTCCAAAACCCTAGCCGCATCCCTCCAAAAAAAAAACCCTAGCCGCAATTCCTCAAAAAAACCCTAATCGCACCACTTCAAAAAAAAACACCTAGCTGCACCCCTACTCTTTTCAAGGAAACCGCAAAACTCAGATTAAAAAAAAAAAGAGGAAAAAAAAAAGAAAGAAAAGAATTCAGAAAAAAAAAGAAGAATTCGAAAAAAAAAATTATTGCGGTACTGTTCAAACTGAAAATTTTGGTTGAGTTAGGAGGTGGGCGAGTACCTGTTTTAAAGAAAACGACGAAAGAAACCGAACCAGTGAAGCTTTGCTTCACTGGCCATACACTATCTTGGCCAAATTCCATTGTTTTCCTATAGTTTTAGGCTATTTTTCATTTTTTTGGTCCTTCTAGTGATTTTTTTTATTTTTCTGATTATTTTTTTTATTCTGTCTTTCTTTCTTTGAGTCACCCTAGCCCTAGCAGTACCTTTCTGTGAAAAAAAAGGGAATTTGAAAAAAAAAAGAGAATTCGAAAAAAAAAAATAAAAAAAAATACTTGGTGAAAATACCTGGTGAATTAGTTGCTTTTGTGAGGTTGATTCTTTGACTGAGTCTCTAGTGCGATTATGAACCTGTGGAGTTAAGGTAGAGTAAGGGAAAAAGGCAGGAGTGTGTGAGAAACATTAGTAGAGAAAAGCCAAATTACTTGAGTGAAACACGAGTGTAAACACGTGAGGATATCTTTGTTGAAAATGTCTTCTGAAGGTGATAAGTCCGACTTCAAAAAGATTGAATTCATGCTTCAAGCAATGCAACAACAGTTCCAACGGATGGATGTGAAATTCAATGACATTCATGATAAGTTGAACCAACATGAAGTTCGGTTTGCAAAGATCCAGCAAGGTTATACTTCTCATCCAAAAAGTAAGGTTGTTGCCAATGACGAGTATGATGATAATGTTGGGTATGATTCGAATGAAGAGTCTGGGATAGATAGATATCATAGAAGGTACCATGGGTATAGAGATCGAGTTGATAGAGCCTGTGATAGAGGTGACATTAAGTGTTTCAAGTGTTTAGGTCATGGACATATTGCCTCTCAGTGTCCCAACCGTAGAGTTATGATCATGCTTGGGAATGGAGATGTTGAGAGTGAAGGTTCTGAAATCGGTATAGAAGATGAGATGCCTGCATTAGAAGATGTCGACGAAGAAGAAGTTGTTGAGTATGCTGCTCATGGTGAAGCACTTGTTGCTAGGCGTGCTCTTATTACTCATGTGAAGTTTGAGGATGAGGCACAGCGCGAGAACATCTTCCATACGAGATGCCATATTAGTGACAAGGTATGTACTGTAATCATTGATGGTGGGAGTTGTACTAATGTTGCTAGCACATACCTTGTTGATAAATTAAAGTTGCCTACTACCAAGCATCACCACCCATATAAGTTGCAATGGATTAATGACTGTGGTGAAGTCAACGTGGTGAAGCAAGTCTTGGTTCCTTTTCGTATTGGAAGGTATCACGATGAGGTGTTGTGTGACGTGGTGCCCATGCAAGCTAGCCACCTATTGCTGGGTAGACCGTGGCAGTATGATCGGAGAGTCCTCCATGACGGTTACACTAACTGTTACTCCTTTACTATGGATGGCAAGAATATCGCTCTCGCTCCCCTTAGCCCCAAGGAGATTTATGAGGACCAATTACGGCTAAAGGAGCAACATGATGAGCTAAGGAAGCAAGCTAAAGAAAAGAAGGAAAACAAGGAAAGCAAAACAGTGAGCTGCTATGCCAAACCCCGATATGTGAAGACTGCATTTCTTGCTAAGTCTCCTATCCTTTTACTCTTATTTAAAGATTCTTATTTTATTGATGCTAAACTCCATGATACTTTGCCTACTGATGTTGTCTCATTCTAGCAGGAGTTCGAGGATGTATTCCCTGAGGAGATCCCAAGTGAATTACCACCGATTCGTGGGATCGAGCACATGATTGACCTTGTCCTCGGAGCTACCATTCCTAACCATCCAGCCTACAGAAGTAATCCTAAGGAGACGAAGGAGCTACAAAGGCAAGTTGAGGAGCTTATGAGGAAAGGTTATGTGAGAGTAGTCTATGAGCCTGGTGATTGGGTTTGGGTGCATATGAGAAAGGAGAGGTTTCCTGTTCAATGACGAACCAAGTTGCATCCTCGAGGAGATGGACCATTCCAAGTCATAGAGAAGATCAACGATAATGCCTACAAATTGGATCTTCCTGGTGAGTATGGTGTATCTGCTACTTTTAATGTTTCTGATCTTTCTCCCTTTTCTTTTGATGAAGGTATTTGCGATTTGACGACAAATCCTTTTGAGGAGAGGGGGAATGATGGAGATCCACTTGCTCGTGATGTTCGTGATGCTAAGGATCCATTAGTCATCCAAGGAGGTCCAATTACTCGAGCTCGAGCTAAGAAGACGCAACAAGCTCTGGCATCATTGAAGTGTCAAGGAAGCTTCCATGAAGAGTCCCAAGACATCTATACTTGCTTGGAAGCCCAAACGACATGAGCATGGTTTACTATCTTATTTTAGCTTAACAATAAGATGGGCTAAGTGTTTGGATAGCCCACGTTTAAATCTTGTTGTGTCTTGGACTATTTATTTTATGTAACTAGGTTTAGGCATAAATTTGGGTTTAGTCTTATTTTCTATTGGTGTTAATTTTAGCCCACTTGTTTATGGGCTTAAGTGCTAGGTATTATTATAAATACCTTGTAAACACTATTGATAATCAGATCTGTAATTTGAATTTTTAGAATTTGAGTGTGCCTTTCTCTTGGGTTCCCTCTCTACTAGGCTTATCAAGGTTTTCTTCCTTGTGGCGCCTCCTTCTTCACCATCCACCATTGTTATACCATAGGTTCTCGAATTCTTATTCGTAGGGTCAAGGTCCAATACCTTTGGGTTCGAGTCTCTTTAGGCTTCGGGTCTAGGTTTTCAAAAGTTGTCATTCATCAAATTTGCTTCTACCCTGTTACGTTTCAGTTCCTTCAAATTCCAAGCTGCGTTAGAAAGCCCAACAAATCATGAGCATGGAGGATGATAAAGTCTTCTACAACATGATCCAAGCCCAAGTTCAACCTTCTTGAAGACACACACACAAGTATTGGGCCAAAATGCAAATTAGGCTAGATGCATATTATATTTAGTTAAGTATTATTGGGCTGAACATTGTCTTAATTTAATTTAAGCCCAATTCCTTTTTAAATAATAGATTGTGTAAGACTTCTATTACTTGTTCTGCAAGTTAGGAGAGTAGGATTCCTATTACTTGTTCTGCAAGTTTGCTATTTCCTATTCTGCAAGTTAGGAAAGTAGGATTCCTATTACTTGTGCTGCAAGTTAGCTAGTTGCCTTTAAATAGTTATGCAACCTTTTGGGGAGAACACAATTGATTTTAGTAATAAAATTGAGAGACTTCTTCTCTTTGGTTCTCTTGAGAACTCTTGAACTTATCAAGGTCTTCCTTGTGGCGTTCTTCTACCTTCAACCAATATATATCATAGGTTCTTGCTTTTTCTAAGCAACGGGTCTTGGTCCAATACCATAGGTTCTTGTGTATCTACACAACGGGTCTTGGTTTTATCTCTAATTTTTGTTTTCTTTTGCTGCGTTTTTAACTTGTTCTTGTTTTTCTTCAAGCATTCTTTGTGTTCTTCATTGAACTTCATCTTCTTTCGGTGAGGTTCATATCAATTGGAGAAGAATTTAAAGCTTTCAACCTCTTATTTTTCTTTTTTTTTTATGTTTATTTTTTTCTTTTGTTCTTGTCTATTTATCCTTTGCTTATACCAACTTCAATGAACTAATCACATTATCAATATCATATGAACAATCATATTTAATCATGAACTCACATAAATTTTTTAGAAAGTATTCACTTCAACAATAATAACAATCAAAATACTTTTAGCTTATAAAACTTTGTTTTAGAGTAGAATCAATCCTTAAAAGAAAGAAAACATATCATGATCTTTTAAAACTCCTATAAATTTGACCTTTTTTTTTAATTTCTACTTCCTAAAAAAAAACTCTATAGACTCATAAATCAATATCCCCCCCCCCTCCCCCACACTTAAATCTTACTTTGTCCTCAAAGTAAAGTCTAGCATGCAAAGAAGAACAATATAAACTCAAAAATTAAATGGTAATACAAGTAAAGGAAAGAAAAACTCCCTCATTTTTACATCCTTGGGTTGCCTCCCAAGTAGCACTTTTGTTTAATGTCGTTTGCTCGACTGCTCCACCTTCCATCATCCGATCCCAAATGCAAACCATTTCTTTGATTTCTTTCGGTTCTGACTTATGATCACTTCTCCAAAGATGTTGAACTCCACTATGTTATCATCAAACTCCATGGTGAGTGTTTCCTTATCCACATCTATTTTGGGTTTGGATGTCTTCAAGAATGGTCTCCCTAGTAGCATTGGTGTTGGAAAAGGAGAATTATCATCCTCTATATCAAGAACATAGAAGTCTGCTGGGAAGACTAATTTATCAACCTGCACAAGAACATCCTCTAATATCCCTTCATGATAGGCATTAGTTCTATCGGCCAATTGCATAATAACACCAGTCTCTTTCGAAGGTCCAAGATTTAAAGATTTATAAATTGAAGAAGGCATGACATTTATAGAAGCTCCTAAATCTATCATGGACTTATCAATTATGGTGTTACCCATCTTACATGGAATACTAAACATGCCAGGATCTCCACACTTTGGAGGAAGTTTCTTTTGAATGATTGTAGATACATTCTCCCCCACAACTACTTTTTCATCACCTTTTAATTTCTTCTTGTTAGTTCACAATTCTTTTAAAAATTTTACGTACCTGGGCACTTGCTTGATAGCATCAAGAAGAGGAATGTTTACCTCTACTTTCCTAAAGGTCTCCAAGATCTCTTTGTCTTCTTCTTCTTTCTTTTTTTTTTCTCTGCAAGCTTAGTAGGAAAAGGAGGAGGAGGGTAAGTGCTAGTATTAAATGAAACTCTTTTATCATTTACCTTAGACTTTGAAGCATTGTTGCCAACTTCTCCTTTTGCTTCTGTAAAATTGTCAACATGCTCTTCTTTCTTTGGTCTTGCCAACCTACTAGGAAAAGAAGGTAAGTACCAATATTAAAAGGGACACATTTTTCACTTACCTTGTCAAAATCTCTATAAAGAGGGGGGAGATTGACAACAGTTTTATGTGGTGAAGCCTTAATGTTGACCTCTTCATATACATTCTCCTTGGATCCAATTTCCTTCCCACTCCTCAAAAAGATGGCACTCACATTCTCCCTTGGATTCACTATAGGTTAAGAAGAAAACTTGTTTGACCATTGGGCTTCAAGTTTGCTTATGGCAGTAGCCAATTGACTCATTTGGGGCTCAAGATGTGCAATTCTTTGATTATTCTCTTGTTGATTTTGTAAAGTAGAGGCAGCAAGGTTCTTTACATTTTCTTCAAGAGACATTATTCCACTTTGGTGTTGTGTTTGGGGTTGTGGCCTCTCTTGGTATGTAGGTTTGGAAACTTGGAAATTATTTTGCCTATTGTGTGATGGGACATATGGTACAGACCTTTTTTCATATTGCAAATTTGGGTGGTCCTTCCAACCGGGGTTGTAAGTATTGGAGTAAGGGTCATACTTACCTTGGGAAGGCCTTAGGAAATCCTCCTACAGCATTAGCTTGCTGCATAGAATCTTCTTATAAGGTTGGACACATATCAGTAGGGTGTCCGATATTGGAGCAAACTCCACAAGCCTTAGCTTGTTGCATGTTTCCTACAGCTAATTGTTGCATAAGAGATGTTATATTAGCAATTTGTTTTTCCAAAGAAGTACTTACCTTGTGTGCTTGCTTAGATGGTGGTGGTGGATCACGCCTTGTATTAAATTGTTGAGAATTGGCAGCCATGTTTACTATCAAGTTTTCGGATTCTTCAGGAGTTTTATCCACTAAAGCTCCTCCACTAGCTGCATCTATCACACGTATATCATGGGGTAATAGTCCCTCATAGAAATATTGGATCAATAGTTGCTCATGAATTTGGTGATGTGGGCAACTAGCACATAATTGTTTAAATCTTTACCAATATTCATAGAGTGACTAACCATTAAATTTGCTAATTCCACAAAGTTCTTTGCGAATGTCGGCTGCCCTACAAACAAAAAAAATACCTTTCTAGGAAGAGTTTTCTCATCTCATCCCAGGTGTTGATGGTCCTAGAAGGTAAGTAGTAAAGCCAATCCTTGGCTGCATCTGCTAAAGAGAATAGAAATGCCCTCAGCTTGATTTGCTCTTCACTAACCCCAGCAGGCTTCATGGTTTAGTAAACCACATGGAATTCCTTTATATGTTTGTGTGGATCTTTACCTACAAGACCATGTGATGCACACGGACAAGAGAAACGTAGCTTGGAATTTGAAGGAGCTAAAACGCAACAGGACAAACTTCTGAAAACCTAGACTCGAAGGCCAAAGAGACTCAAACCCAAAGGTATTGGACCTTGACCCTACGAATAAGAATTCGAGAACCTAAGGTATAGCAATTATGGATGGTGAAGAAGGAGACGCCACAAGGAAGAAGACCTTGATAAGCCTAGTAGAGAGGGAACCCAAGAGAAAGGCACACTCAAATTCTGAAAATTCAATTTTTACTAATCTGATTATCAATAGCGTTTACAAGGTATTTATAATAATACCTAGCACTTAAGCCCATAAACAAGTGGGCTGGAATTAACACCAATAGAAAATAAGACTAAACCCAAATTTATGCCTAAACCTAGTTACATAAAATAAATAGTCCAAGACACAACAAGACTCAAACGTGGGCTATCCAAACACTTAGCCCATCTTATTGTTAAGCTAAAATAAGATAGTAGACCATGCTCATGTTGTTTGGGCTTCCAAGCAAGTATAGATGTCTTGGGACTCTTCATGGAAGCTTCCTCGACACTTTAATGATGCCAGAGCTTGTTGCATGAATGAGGCCAGGGCTTGTTGCGTCTTCTTAGCTCGAGCTCGGGTAATTGGACCTCTTTGGATGACTAATGGATCCTTAGCATCATGTACATCACGAGCAAGTGTATCTCCATCATTCCCCCTCTCCTCAAAAGGATTTGTCCTCAAAAGGATTTATCCTCAAATCGCATATACCTTCATCAAAAGAAAAGGGAGAAAGATCAGAAACATTAAAAGTAGCAGAGACACCATACTCACCAGGAAAATCCAATTTGTAGGCATTATCGTTGATCTTCTCTATGACTTGGAATGGTCCATCTCCTCGGGGATGCAGCTTGGTTCGTCGCTGAACAAGAAACCTCTCCTTTCTCATATGCACCCAAACCCAATCACCAGGCTCAAAGACTACTTTCTTTCGATGCTTATTTGTTTGGGTGGTATACTGTTCAGTCTTCTTTTCAATAGCTTGACAAACTTTCTCATGGAGTTGCTTCACAAACTTAGCCTTCTGTTCTCCATCCAAGTTACTCTGCTCCGCACTAGGTAATGGCAACAAATCCAAAGGAGTAAGAGGATTGAAGCCATAAACAACTTCGAATGGAGAGCAACTAGTAGTGGAGTGAACACTGCGGTTATATGCAAACTCCACATGGGGCAAGTAATCTTCCCAATTCTTCAAATTCTTTTGGATAATGGACCTCAATAAGGTAGATAGGGTTCCATTGACAACCTCAGTCTGTCCATCAGTCTGGGGGTGACAAGTGGTGGGAAAAACAATTTTGTTCCCAACTTTCCCCATAACGTCTTCCAAAAGTAACTAAGGAACTTGACATCACGATCGGAAACAATAGTCCTCGGTACACCATGTAGACATACTATCTCTTTGAAGAAAAGGTCAGCAACATTGCTCGCGTCATCCGTCTTGTGGCAAGCGATGAAATGAGCCATCTTAGAGAACCTGTCAACCACAACAAAAACAAAATCTCTACCGCGTTTTGTTCGAGGCAAGCCTAAAACAAAATCCATAGAGATATCAGTCCACGGAGTAGTAGGAATGGGTAAAGGAGTATATAAACCATGATTATGAACTCTCGATTTAGCTTGCCTACATGAAATGCATCTAGCACATAACCTCTCTACATCCCTCCTCATGTTAGGCCAAAACAAATGTTCGTGCAAAACATCTAGAGTTTTCCTAACTCCAAAGTGACCCATTAATCCTCCACTATGGGCTTCTCTAACTAATAGCTCGCGCAATGAACTCCTAGGCACACATAATTTATTTTCTCTAAATAAGAACCCATCGTGCCAAAAGAACTTGCCAAAGCCAGATGTAGCACATGCATCATAAACATTACCAAAATCAACATCATCAGCATACTGTTCTTTGATATACTCAAATCCTAAAAGTTTAGCATCAAGAGTAGTGATAAGAGAATACCTACGAGATAACGCATCTGCTACGACGTTCTCTTTACCTAGTTTGTACATGATCACATACGGGAACATCTCAATGAACTCTATCCACTTAGCATGACGCTTATGCAGCTTACTCTGTCCTTTCAAATGCTTCAAGAACTCATGATCAGTGTGGATGACAAATTCTTTGGGCCACAAGTAATGTTGCCTTGTCTCCAAGGCCCTCACTAACGCGTACATCTCCTTGTCATATGTGGGATAGTTAAGTGCTGCTCCACTTAACTTCTCACTAAAGAAAGCAATTGGGCGTTTTTCCTGCATAAGCACAGGTCCAATACCTACACCTGAGGCATCGCACTCAATCTCAAAAGTTTTAGTAAAGTCAGCCAGAGATAACAAAGGAGCAGAACAAAGTTTATCCTTAAGCAAATTAAAAGCATGCTCTTGTGCAGGACCCCAATGAAATCCAACATTCTTTTTGACCACTTTGATCAAAGGTGCAGCTATAGTGCTAAAATCTCGAACAAATCGACGATAGAAACTAGCTAAACCATGGAAACTACGCACCTCAGAAACAGACTTAGGTACAGGCCAATCTTTAATTGCCTTTACCTTCTCAATATCAACAGAATTGCCATGTGAAGAAACGACATACCCAAGAAAAACAATCTTATCAGTGCAGAATGTACATTTCTTAAAATTGGCATACAAACTTGCATTCCTCAAGACAGTAAGAACATTCCTAAGATGCTCAACATGCTTATGCAGGCTCTTACTATAGATCAAAATGTCATCAAAATAGACAACCACATACTTACCAATGAAATCACATAAAACATGGTTCATTAATCTCATGAATGTACTGGGTGCATTAGTCAAGCCAAAAGGCATAACTAACCACTCGTAGAGACCATGTTTAGTCTTAAATGCGGTTTTCCATTCATCACCTTCTTTCATACGAATTTGTGATATCCGCTCTTTAAATCGATTTTAGAAAACATGCATGCACCATGCAATTCATCAAGCATATCATCTAGCCTAGGAATAGGATAGCGGTACTTTACAGTAATTTTGTTGACGGCTCGGCAGTCAACGCACATCCTCCACGTCCCATCTTTTTTTGGCACAAGTACTACGGGCACGGCGCATGGACTCATGCTCTCACTCACATAACCTTTCCTCATGAGCTCCTCAACTTGCCTTTGAAGCTCCTTCGTCTCCACGGGATTACTTCTATAGGCTGGACGGTTAGGAATGGTAGCTCCGGGGACAAGGTCAATCATGTGCTCGATCCCACGAATCGGTGGTAATCTACTTGGGATCTCCTCAGGGAATACATCCTCGAACTCCTGCAACAATGAGACAACATCAGTAGGTAAAGTATCATGGAGTTCAGCATCAATAAAATAAGAATCTTTGAATAAGAGTAAAAGGATAGGAGACTTAGCAAGAAATGCAGTCTTCACATCTCGGGGTTTGGCATAGCAGCTCACTGTTTTGCTTTCCTTGTTTTCCTTCTTTTCTTTAGCTTGCTTCCTTAGCTCATCATGTTGCTCCTTTAGCCGTAATTGGTCCTCATAAATCTGCTTGGGGCTAAGGGGAGCTAGAGCGATCTTCTTGCCAGCCATAGTAAAGGAGTAACAGTTAGTGTAATCGTCATGGAGGACTCTCCGATCATACTGCCACGGTCTACCCAGCAATAGGTGGCTAGCTTGCATGGGCACCACGTCACACAACACCTCATCGTGATACCTTCCAATACGAAAAGGAACCAAGACTTGCTTCACCATGTTGACTTCACCACAGTCATTAATCCATTGCAACTTATATGGGTGGTGATGCTTGGTAGTGGGCAACTTTAATTTATCAACAAGGTATGTGCTAGCAACATTAGTACAACTCCCACCATCAATGATTACAGTACATACCTTGTCACTAATATGGCATCTCGTATGGAAGATGTTCTCGCGCTGTGCCTCATCCTCAAACTTCACATGAGTAGTAAGAGCACGCCTAGCAACAAGTGCTTCACCATGAGCAGCATACTCAACAATTTCTTCTTCGTCGACATCTTCTAACGCAGGCATCTCATCTTCTATACCGATTTCAGAACCTTCACTCTCAACATCTCCATTCCCAAGCATGATCATAACTCTATGGTTGGGACACTGAGAGGCAATATGTCCATGACCTAAACACTTGAAACACTTAATGTCACGTGTCCTGCTTTGGGATGCTTGGGCAGGTTCAGTCTTGGGCTTTGGAGGGCCCTCAGTCTTGGGCTTAGCAAAGCTCTCTGACTTAGGCGTAGACACAGGCTTATCATCCCTATGAAAGGTGTTAGATTTCCAAATAGGAACTGAACTAGAAGTAAAACGAGATGTACCTTTCCTTTTGAGTTGCCTTTCGACTTTGATGGCCACATGCAGCATCTCCTCTAAGTCCATGTAATGCTGCAACTCTACTACATTGGCAATCTCACGATTTAAGCCTTGGAGAAAACGAGCCATAGTAGCTTCTGCATCCTCCTGGATATTGGCTTGGATCATGGTTATTTCCATCTCTTTGTAGTAATCCTCAACACTCTTTACACCCTGGGTAAGACATTGAAGCTTCTGGTATAACTCTCTGTAGTAATGAGTAGGACCAAATCTCTTCCTCATGATGCGCTTCATCTCATCCCATGTAGACACTGGATGATATGGACCTCACCGAAAGAAGATGAGGTTCATATGAAGAAGACGAAGAACACTTGAAAAAAAAAACAATAACAAGTTAAAAACGCAGCAAAAGAAAATAAAAATTAGAAGTAAAACCAAGACCCGTTGTGTAGAAACACAAGAACCTATGGTATTGGACCAAGACCCGTTGCCTAGAAAAGCAAGAACCTATGGTATATATTGGTGGAAGGTAGAAGAACGCCACAAGGAAGACCTTGATAAGTTCAAGAGTTCTCAAGAGAACCAAAGAGAAGAAGTCTCTCAATTTTATTGCTAAAATCAATTGTGTTCTCCCCAAAGGGTTACATAACTATTTATAGGCAAATAGATAACTTGCAGCACAAGTAATAGGAATCCTACTTTCCTAACTTGCAGAATAGGAAATAGCAAACTTGCAGAACAAGCAATAGGAATCCTACTCCCTAACTTGCAGAACAAGTAATAGAAGTCTTACAAAATCTATTATTTAAAAAGGAATTGGGCTTAAATTAAATTAAGACAATGTTCAGCCCAATAATACTTAACTAAATAAAATATGCATCTAGCCTAATTTGCATTTCGGCCCAATACTTGTGTGTCTTCAAGAAGGTTGAACTTGGGCTTGGATCATGTTGTAGAAGACTTTATCATCCTCCATGCTCAAGCTTTGTTGGGCTTTCTCTCTAGCAATATCAATGAAACCAGCCAAGGCTTGTTGCATCATCTTTGATTTAGCTCTTGTAATTGGACCTCCATGGATACTCAAAGGATCACGATCATCACGAACATGACTTGAGCTTTGTGAGCTTGGATCTCCATCATTCCCCCTCTCCTCGAAAGGATTTGTCCTCAAATCAGAATCACCTACATCAATATCAAAGGGAGAAAGATCAGAAACATTAAATGTAGCACTAACATTATACTCACCTGGAAGATCTAACTTATAAGCATTGTCATTGATCTTCTTAATCACTTGGAATGGTCCATCTCCTCGAGGTTGCAACTTGGAGCGACGCTGAGCAGGAAATCTCTCTTTACGCATATGTACCCAAACCCAATCACCAGGTTCAAAGACAACTTTCTTGCGATGCTTGTTGGCTTGAGTAGCATATTGCTCAGTCCTCTTTTTAATGTTTTGACGTACCTTCTCATGTAGTTGCTTAACAAAATCAGCTTTCTTTTCCCCATCCAAACTAGCTCTCTCCTCAATAGGTAGTGGTAAAAGATCCAATGGAGTGAGTGGATTAAAACCATAGACAACTTCAAATGGAGAATAACTAGTAGTGGAATGCACACTTCTATTGTAAGCAAACTCCACATGAGGCAAACAATCTTCCCAATTCTTCAAATTCTTTTGAATAATGGACCTCAACAAAGTAGACAAAGTACGATTGACTACTTCAGTTTGACCATCGGTTTGTGGATGACAAGTAGTTGAAAACAATAGCTTTGTTCCTAACTTTCCCCATAATGTTTTCCAAAAATAGCTAAGGAACTTCACATCACGGTCAGAAACAATGGTCCTCGGAACCCCATGTAGACGAACAATTTCCTTGAAGAATAAATCGGCAATGTTACTTGCATCATCTGTCTTGTGACAAGCAATGAAGTGAGCCATCTTAGAGAACCTTCGAGATAATGCATCAGCCACGACATTTTCTTTACCTTGTTTATATTTGATCACATATGGAAATGTTTCAATGAACTCCATCCACTTGGCATGACGCTTGTTCAACTTGCTTTGTCCTTTCAAGTGCTTCAAGGACTCATGATCAGTGTGGATGACAAATTCCTTGGGCCATAAATAGTGTTGCCATGTTTCCAAGGCCCTCACTAATGCATACATCTCTTTATCATATGTGGGATAGTTAAGGGCAGCTCCACTTAACTTCTTACTAAAAAAAGCAATGGGGCGCTTCTCCTGCATTAAAACAGCTCCAATACCTATACTTGAAGCATCACACTCAATCTCAAAAGTTTTAGAAAAGTCAGGTAAGGATAATAAAGCTGCAGAACAAAGCTTCTCTTTAAGCAAGTTAAAAGCATGATCTTGCTCAAGACCCCATTTAAATCCAACATTCTTTTTAACAACATCAGTTAGAGGTGCAGCTATTGTACTGAAGTCTCTAACAAACCTACGATAGAAACTAGCTAATCCATGAAAACTACGCACCTCAGAGATATTCTTAGGTATAGGCCAATCTTTAATTGCCTTGACCTTTTCATCTTCTACTGCTATACCCTTAGAAGAAATAACATATCCAAGAAATGTAATCTTATCAGTGCAAAAGGAACATTTCTTAAGGTTAGCATACAACTTTTCCTTTCTCAAGACATTAAGCACATTCTTTAAATGTTCAATATGTTCATACAAATTTCTACTATAGATCAAGATATCATCAAAATAGACAACTACAAATTTTCCAATGAAAGCACGCAAGACATGGTTCATTAATCTCATGAAAGTGCTAGGTGCATTAGTTAATCCAAAAGGCATAACTAACCATTCATACAAACCATGCTTAGTCTTAAATGCAGTTTTCCATTCATCACCTTCTCTCATGCAAATTTGATGATAACCACTTTTCAAATCAATTTTAGAAAAGATGCAAGAACCATGTAACTCATCAAGCATATCATCTAATCTAGGAATGGGATAGCGATACTTTACAGTGATTTTGTTGATGGCACGACAATCAACACACATCCCCCACGTCCCATCCTTCTTAGGAACAAGTAACATAGGAACAGCACATGGACTCATGTTCTCTCTAACGTAGCCTTTCTTCATGAGCTCGTCAACTTGCCTTTGAAGCTCCTTTGTCTCCTCGGGATTACTTTTATAGGCAGGTCTGTTGGGAATGGCAGCTCCAGGAATAAGGTCTATTTGATGCTCAATTCCCCTAATAGGTGGCAAACCATTTGGAATCTCCTCGGGGAATATATCTCCAAATTCCTTCAAAAGAGACACAACATTAGTAGGCAAAGAAGATTTATGATCATTAGAACCTAAACAAGATTCTTTATATAAAAACAAAAGGATTGGGCACTTAGCTAAAAAAGCAGCCTTTACATCACTTTGCTTTGCATAGAAGCTCACGTCCTTTCTTTCTTTCTTTGCAATATCTTTGCCTTTATCTAGATTCTTCGACCTTTGTTGTGATTCATTCTGCTCTTTCAACCTCAATTGATCCTCATAAATCTCCGTAGGACTCAAGGGTGCAAGTGTGAATTTCTTACCAGCCATGGTAAATGAATAACGGTTTGTAAATCCATCATGTATGACATGTCTATCAAATTGCCATGGTCTTCCTAAAAGCAAATGACCAGCATGCATAGGCACAACATCACACAACACTTTATCATTGTACCTTCCAATTGAAAATAGCACCAATACTTGCTTGGTCACATTTACTTCTCCACAATTATTGAGCCATTGAAGTTTGTATGGTTTTAGATGTTTTGTAGTGGGCAAACTCAATTTGTCAACCAAATAAGTGCTAGCAACATTAGTGCAACTACCACCATCAATAATCAAAGAGCATACCTTATTGTTGACGTGGCATCTAGTATGGAAAATATTTTCTCGTTGCACTTCATCTTCATCCTTAACTTGGGTACTTAACGCACGACGAGCTACAAGTGCTTCACCATGTGCAGCAAACTCAACATAGTCATCATCCTCATCAATGTCCTCCAATGATGGCATCTCATCATCAACATTAGAATCTTCACTTACAACATCACCATCATCATATTTCACTAGCACACTTAAAGCTTGATATGCTACAATTACATTTCCATCCATAGGTAATTCCATACTATCCTTATCATCTTTTAATGGCAGCATAGAATGATCATTGGATTCTTCTCCATAGTAGCTATCCAACTTATTATTACCAACATTACCACATGCATGAAAAGTATTACCTTGGTTTACCTTAGCTAGGGCAACGTCATGTTGCTCCACCTTATCATATTTAACCAAGTTCGACTCTATCCTTGAAAGTTGTTGTTGCATGGCTTGGAACATGACCTCAATCTTACTCAAATCAGGCTTTTCACTATTAGCAGACATGGTTTTATCCTGCAAGAAACGTTAGTAAAAGAAAATGACCTCACAAGTATGACCTCACGTGTTTACACTCAATACACACAAGAATGTAACACTCACACTCGTGTTTCACACAATTTTAATATGGCTTTTCTCTACTAATGTTACTCACACACTCTTGCCTTTTTTTTGTCCTCGCATAACTTTTTTCTATAGGTTCTATATTGAACTCAAGACTAAATCAAAAATCAGCTTATGAAATTCAACTATCAACCAACAATAAACAAGCTGAGCACAAGATTTTAATAAAGGGAAAACAAAACAATTAAGACTCAACAAGACTTTGCAAGACTCAATAAGGCATAAGAAGACTCTAATGAAACTAAACCTTGAAGGAAATATGAGTGTTTTGGGGTGTTTAATTAGGGTAGGGTTTAGCCAAAGGTGGGGTAGTTTTGTCCTTTTATGTGGTAGGGTCAAAAGATAATTTTAGGCAGTAGGGTAGAATGGTAACAATGAATTTTCAAATTAGGCAAATAAGAAATCTCAAAGCTCAAGAAAGATTGACTACCTCAAGATTTTGATGAAGCACACCTCCACAAATTACCTTTGATGTTGCACTTGCTACACGCGATGTAATAAATCTCCTCTTGAATTGATTTTTTTTCTCTTTTTTTTTCTTTTCCTTTTTTTCTCTTTTTTTTCTTTTTTTTATATTTTACTAAAGTAAACGAACAATGAAGCAAAAAAACAAAAAGTCTAAATAATAAGAAGAGGTTTACTTGGGGAACAAGGCAACTTTTTGACAAAAACAAGCTAGTTTTGGTAGCAGCTTGTGTGGCAAGGAACGAGAGGGAATGGTAGCTTGTGAAACAAGTAGTCTTTATGTGATGTAGAGCTTTTGAAGGTTTCTTGGTGAGCAAGAAAACTTTTGGGATTTGGTTGCTTGGAGAACAAGATAGGGTTTACTTGGTGGCTAAGTAAAGACAATAGGTTTGAGGGATAAACAATATTAGTGGTGGCTTGGAAAAGGATTCAAGATCAAGGTTTGTCCAAGACAAGAAGACAAAGAAAGAAAAAAAACAAAAACGAGACTCCCACGAATTGAATCTAAGCTCTGATACCAAATGATATGGACCTCACCGAAAGAAGATGAGGTTCATATGAAAAAGACGAAGAACACTTGAAAAAAAAAACAATAACAAGTTAAAAACGCAGCAAAAGAAAATAAAAATTAGAAGTAAAACCAAGACCCGTTGTGTAGAAACACAAGAACCTATGGTATTGGACCAAGACCCGTTGCCTAGAAAAGCAAGAACCTATGGTATATATTGGTGGAAGGTAGAAGAACGCCACAAGGAAGACCTTGATAAGTTCAAGAGTTCTCAAGAGAACCAAAGAGAAGAAGTCTCTCAATTTTATTGCTAAAATCAATTGTGTTCTCCCCAAAGGGTTACATAACTATTTATAGGCAAATAGATAACTTGCAGCACAAGTAATAGGAATCCTACTTTCCTAACTTGCAGAATAGGAAATAGCAAACTTGCAGAACAAGCAATAGGAATCCTACTCCCTAACTTGCAGAACAAGTAATAGAAGTCTTACAAAATCTATTATTTAAAAAGGAATTGGGCTTAAATTAAATTAAGACAATGTTCAGCCCAATAATACTTAACTAAATAAAATATGCATCTAGCCTAATTTGCATTTCGGCCCAATACTTGTGTGTCTTCAAGAAGGTTGAACTTGGGCTTGGATCATGTTGTAGAAGACTTTATCATCCTCCATGCTCAAGCTTTGTTGGGCTTTCTCTCTAGCAATATCAATGAAACCAGCCAAGGCTTGTTGCATCATCTTTGATTTAGCTCTTGTAATTGGACCTCCATGGATACTCAAAGGATCACGATCATCACGAACATAACTTGAGCTTTGTGAGCTTGGATCTCCATCACTGGAGGATCACCATATCTTCTTCTACTAGTGACAAATTGATCCCACCAAACCATAACATACTCTGTGAACTCAATTGCTGCAAGTTTGACCTTCTTTTCCTCAGAGTAGTGGTGGAAGTCAAACACCATTTCAATCTTCCGTTCCCACTCCAAATATGCCTCAGGATCATTCTTGCCTTGGAAAGGAGGAATCTTCAATTTTATACTGCCAAGGTTTCCATCCATCTTCTCCTTGCCTCTATCACAGACTCTATCAACTCGATCTCTATACCCATGGTACCTTCTATGATGTCTATCGATCCCAGACTCTTCGTTCGAATCATACCCAACATTATCATCATACTCGTCATTGGCAACAACCTTAATTTTTAGACGAGAAGTATCACCTTGCTGGATCTTTGCAAACCAAGCTTCATGTTGGTTCAACTTATCATGAATGTCATTGAATTTCACGTCCATCTGTTGGAACTGTTGTTGCATTGCCTGAAGCATGAATTCAATCTTTTTAAAGTCGGACTTATCACCTTCAGAAGACATTTGCAACAAAGATATCCTCACATGTTTACACTCGTGTTTCACTCAAGTAATTTGGCTTTTCTCTGCTAATGTTTCTCACACACTCCTACCTTTTTCCCTTACTCTACCTTAACTCTACAAGTTCACAATCGCACTAGAGACTCAGTCAAAGAATCAACCTCACAGAATCAACTAATTCACCAAGTATTGTCACTAAGATTTTTTTTTTGAATTCTTCTTTTTTTTTCTGATTTTTTTTCGAATTCTTTTTTTTTGCACAGAAAGGTGTGGCTAGGGCTAGGGTGACTCAATGAAAGAAAAACAGAATAAAAAAATAATAAAAAAATAAAAAAAATCACTAAAATGACAAAAAAAATAAAAAATGGCCTAAAACTATAAGAAGACGATGGAATTTGGCCAAGATAGGTTAGGGCCCATGGAATGATTTCCATGGGGTCATTTTCTTTCGTCGTTTCCTTTAAAACAGGTACTCGCACGCCTCTTAACTCAACCAAAATTTTTGGTTTGAACAGTACCGCAACAATTTTTTTTGAATTCTTTTTTTTTCGAATTTTTTTCTTATTCTTTTTTTTTGAATTCTTTTCTTCTTTTTTTTTTGTTTAACTCTGAGTGTTGCGGTTCCTTGAAAAGAGTAGGGGTGCGACTAGCGTTGAATTAAGTGGCGCTAGGGTTATGAAATAAGTGGCTGCTAGGTTTTTTGTGTAATGAAATAAGTTGCGGCTAGGGTTTTAGGGTTAAGAAATAAGTGGCGGCTAGGTTTTAGGGTTATGAAACAAGTGGCGGCTAGGGTTTTTTTTAGGGTTATGAAATAAGTGGCGGCTAGGGTTTAGGGTTTTTGAAATAAGTGGTGGTTAGGGTTTAGGGTTATGAAAGAAGTGGCGGCTAGGAACACACAAACAATCCAGAAAGTGGAACGAACAAAAGAAAAAAAAATTGAAACCAAAAAACCAAAAAATCGAAAAGTGAGTGACGCACAAACAAACCAGAAAAATCAAAACTTGAGCTCTGAATACCAACTAATGCGCACGGACAAGAGAAACGTAGCTTGGAATTTGAAGGAGCTAAAACGCAACAGGACAAACTTCTGAAAACCTAGACCCGAAGCCTAAAGAGACTCGAACCCAAAGGTATTGGACCTTGACCCTACGAATAAGAATTCGAGAACCTAAGGTATAGCAATGGTGGATGGTGAAGAAGGAGGCGCCACAAGGAAGAAGACCTTGATAAGCCTAGTAGAGAGGGAACCCAAGAGAAAGGCACACTCAAATTCTGAAAATTCAATTTTTACTAATCTGATTATCAATAACGTTTACAAGGTATTTATAATAATACCTAGCACTTAAGCCCATAAACAAGTGGGCTGGAATTAACACCAATAGAAAATAAGACTAAACCCAAATTTATGCCTAAACCTAGTTACATAAAATAAATAGTCTAAGACACAACAAGACTCAAACGTGGGCTATCCAAACACTTAGCCCATCTTATTGTTAAGCTAAAATAAGATAGTAAACCATGCTCATGTCGTTTGAGCTTCCAAGCAAGTATAGATGTCTTGGGACTCTTCATGGAAGCTTCCTTGACACTTCAATGATGCCAGAGCTTGTTGCATGAATGAGGCCAGGGCTTGTTGTGTCTTCTTAGCTCGAGCTCGGGTAATTGGACCTCCTTTGATGACTAATGGATCATTAGCATCACGAACATCACGAGCAAGTGGATCTCCATCACCATGAAATGTTGGTAAGAAATGTACCAAACTAGATTTTAATTCAAAAGCAACATCTAAAGTAGGGTAGGTAATGGAAAGGGGCTGTTGGCCTATAGTGGGAGCCACCAACTCCTTTAGAGTCCTATTTGCTTTTTGAGCTATAGCTTCCTCTTCTAAATCACTAGAGAACTCAAAAGTAGGGTTGAACGTGGAATCAGTGAGAGGTGGATCGTTAGTGGTGGTTGGTGGTTGATGGAGGCCCATCCAGCTCACAAATCCCAAGTCATGTTTGTGATGATTGTGATCCTTTGAGTATCTATGGATGTCCAATGACAAGAGCTGAAACAAAGATAATGTAGCAAGTCTTGGCTGGTTTCATTAATATTGCTAGAGAGAAAGTGATGCGTACGGACAAGAGGAAACGCAGCTTGGAAATTGAAGCGGCTGAAAACGCAAAGGACAGAAACAAAGTTGATGAATGACAACTTCTGAAACCTAGACCCGAAGCCTAAAGAGACTCGAACGCAAAGGTATTGGACCTTGACCCTACGAATAAGAATTCGAGAACCCAAGGTATAGCAATGGTGGATGGTGAAAAAGGAGGCGCCACAAGGAAGAAGACCTTGATAAGCCTAGTAGAGAGGGAACCCAAGAGAAAGGCACACTCAAATTCTGAAATTCAAAACTGATCTATCCATCAATAGCGTTTACAAGGTATTTATAATAATACATAGCACTTAAGCCCATAAACAAGTGGGCTGGAATTAACACCAATAGAAAATAAGACTAAACCCAAATTCATGCTTAAACCTAATTAGATAAAATAAATAGTCCAAAACACAGCAAGACTCAAACGTGGGCTATCCAAACACTTAGCCCATCTTATTGTTAAGCTAAAATAAGACAGTAAACCATGCTCATGTCGTTTGGGCTTCCAAGTAAGTATAGATGTCTTGGGACTCTTCATGGAAGCTTCCTTTACACTTCAATGATGCCAGAGCTTGTTGCATTAATGAGGTTAAGGCTTGTTGCATCTTCTTAGCTCTAGCTCGGGTAATTGGACCTCCTTGGATGACCAATGGATCCTTAGCATCACGAACATCACGAGCAAGTAGATCTCCATGATTCCCCCTCTCCTCAAAAGGATTTGTCCTCAAATCGCATATACCTTCATCAAAAGAAAAGGGAGAAAGATCAGAAACATTAAAAGTAGCAGATACACCATACTCACCAGGAAGATCCAATTTGTAGGCATTATCGTTGATCTTCTCTATCACTTGGAATGGTCCATTTCCTCGGGGATGCAGCTTGGTTCGTCGCTGAAAAGGAAACCTCTCCTTTCTCATATGCACCCAAACCCAATCACCAGGCTCAAAGACTACTTTCTTTCGATGCTTATTTGCTTGGGTGGTATATTGTTCAGTCTTCTTTTCAATAGCTTGACGAACTCTCTCATGGAGTTGCTTCACAAACTTAGCTTTCTGTTCTCCATCCAAGTTAATCTGCTCCGCACTAGGTAATGGCAACAAATCCAAAGGAGTAAGACGATTGAAGCCATAGGCAACTTCGAATGGAGAGCAACTAGTAGTGGAGTGAACATTGCGGTTATATGCAAACTCCACATGGGGCAAGCAATCTTCCCAATTCTTCAAATTCTTTTGGATAATGGACCTCAATAAGGTAGATAGGGTTCCATTGACAACCTCAGTCTGTCCATCAGTCTGGGGGTGACAAGTGGTGGAGAATAAAAATTTTTGTCCCAACTTTCCCCATAACGTCTTCCAAAAGTAACTAAGGAACTTGACATCACAATCGGAAACAATAGTCCTCGGTACAGCATGTAGACGAACTATCTCTTTGAAGAAAAGGTCAGCAACATTGCTAGCGTCATCCGTCTTGTGGCAAGCGATGAAATGAGCCATCTTAGAGAACCTGTCAACCACAACAAATACAGAATCTCTACCGTGTTTTGTTCGAGGCAAGCCCAAAACAAAATCCATAGAGATATCAGTCCACGGAGTAGTAGGAATTGGTAAAGGAGTATATAAACCATGATTATGAAACTCTAGATTTAGCTTGCCTACATGAAATGCATCTAGCACATAACCTCTCTACATCCCTCCTCATGTTAGGCCAAAAGAAATGTTCGTGCAAAACATCTAGAGTTTTCCTAACTCCAAAGTGACCCATTAATCCTCCACTATGGGCTTCTCTAACTAATAGCTCGCGCAATGAACTCCTAGGCACACATAATTTATTTTCTCTAAATAAGAACCCATCGTGCCTAAAGAACTTGCCAAAGCCAGATGTAGCACATGCATCATAAACATTACCAAAATCAACATCATCAGCATACTGTTCTTTGATATACTCAAATCCTAAAAGTTTAGCATCAAGAGTAGTGATAAGAGAATACCTACGAGATAACGCATCAGCTACAACGTTCTCTTTACCTTGTTTGTACGTGATCACGTACGGGAACATCTCAATGAACTCTATCCACTTGGCATGACGCTTATGCAGCTTACTCTGTCCTTTCAAATACTTCAAGGACTCATGATCAGTGTGGATGACAAATTCTTTAGGCCACAAGTAATGTTGCCATGTCTCCAAGGCCCTCACTAACGCGTACATCTCCTTGTCATATGTGGGATAGTTAAGTGCTGCTCCACTTAACTTCTCACTAAAGAAAGCAATTGGGCGTTTTTCCTGCATAAGCACAACTCCAATACTTACACCTGAGCCATCGCACTCAATCTCAAAAGTTTTAGTAAAGTCAGGCAGAGATAACAAGGGAGCAGAACAAAGTTTATCCTTAAGCAAATTAAAAGCATGCTCTTGTGCAGGACCCCAATGAAATCCAATATTCTTTTTGACCACTTCGATCAAAGGTGCAGCTATAGTGCTAAAATCTCTAACGAATCGACGATAGAAACTAGCTAAACCATGGAAACTACGCACCTCAGAAACAGACTTAGGTACAGCCAATCTTTAATTGCCTTTACCTTCTCAATTTCAACAGAAATGCCATGTGAAGAAACGACATACCCAACAAAAACAATCTTATCAGTGCAAAATGTACATTTCTTAAAATTGGCATACAAACTTGCATTCCTCAAGACAGTTAGAACATTCCTAAGATGCTCAACATGCTCATGCAGACTCTTACTGTAGATCAAAATGTCATCAAAATAGACAACCACATACTTACCAATGAAATCACGTGAAACATGGTTCATTAATCTCATGAATGTACTGGGTGCATTAGTCAAGCCAAAAGGCATAACTAACCACTCGTAGAGACCATGTTTAGTCTTGAATGCGGTTTTCCATTCATCACCTTCTTTCATACGAATTTGGTGATATCCGCTCTTTAAATCGATTTTAGAAAACATGCACGCACCATGAAATTCATCAAGCATATCATCTAGCCTAGGAATAGGATAGCGGTACTTTACAGTGATTTTGTTGACGGCTCGGTAGTCAACGCACATCCTCCACGTCCCATCTTTTTTTGGCACAAGCAGTACGAGCACGGCGCATGGACTCATGCTCTCTCTCACATAACCTTTCCTCATGAGCTCCTCAACTTGCCTTTGAAGCTCTTTCGTCTCCTCGAGATTACTTCTGTAGGTTGGGCGGTTGGGAATGGTAGCTCCGGGGACAAAGTCAATCATGTGCTCGATCCCACGAATCGGTGGTAATCCACTTGGGATCTCCTCAGGGAATACATCCTCGAACTCCTGCAACAATGAGACAACATCAGTAGGCAAAGTATCATGGAGTTCAGCATCAATAAAAGAAGAATCTTTAAATAAGAGTAAAAGGATAGGAGACTTAGCAAGAAATGCAGTATTCATATCTCGGGGTTTGGCATAGCAGCTCACTGTTTTGCTTTCCTTGTTTTCCTTCTTTTCTTTCTGTTCTTTAGCTTGCTTCCTTTGCTCATCATGTTGCTCCTTTAGCCTTAATTGGTCCTCATAAATCTCCTTGGGGCTAAGGGGAGCAAGAGCGATCTTCTTGCCATCCATAGTAAAGGAGTAACGGTTAGTGTAACCGTCGTGGATGACTCTCCGATCATACTACCACGGTCTGCCCAGCAACATGTGGCTAGCTTGCATGGGCACCACGTCACACATCACCTCATCGTGATACCTTCCAATACGAAAAGGAACCAAGACTTGCTTCACCACGTTGACTTCACCACAGTCATTAATCCACTGCAACTTATATGGGTGGTGATGCTTGGTAGTGGGCAACTTTAACTTATCAACAAGGTATGTGCTAGCAACATTAGTACAACTCCCACCATCAATGATTACAGTACATACCTTGTCACGAATATGGCATCTCGTATGGAAGATGTTCTCGCGCTGTTCCTCATCTTCAAACTTCACATGAGTAGTAAGAGCACGCCTAGCAACAAGTGCTTCACCATGAGCAGCATACTCAACAACTTCTTCTTCGTCAACATTTTCTAACGCAGGCATCTCATCTTCTACACCGATTTCAGAACCTTCACTCTCAACATCTCCATTCCCATGCATGATCATCACTCTACGGTTGGGACACTGTGAGGCAATATGTCCGCGACCTAAACACTTGAAACACTTAATGTCACGTGTCCTGCTCTGGGGAGCTTGGGCAGGTTCAGTCTTGGGCTTTGGAGGGCCCTCAGGCTTGGGCTTAGCATGGCTCTCTGACTTAGGCGTAGACACAGGCTTATCATCCCTACGAAAGGTGTTAGATTTCCAAACAGGAACTGAACTAGGTGTGAAACGGGATGTACCTTTCCGTTGATGTTGCCTTTTGACTTTGATGGCCACATGCAGCATCTCCTCTAAGTCCATGTAATGCTGCAACTCTACTACATTGGCAATCTCACGATTTAAGCCTTGGAGAAAACGAGCCATAGTAGCTTCTGCATCCTCCTGGATATTGGCTAGAATCATGGTTATTTCCATCTCTTTGTAGTAATCCTCAACACTCTTTAAACCCTGGGTAAGACATTGGAGCTTCAGGTATAACTCTCTGTAGTAATGAGTAGGAACAAATCTCTTCCTCATGATGCGCTTCATCTCATCCCATGTAGACACTGGAGGATCACCATATCTTCTTCTACTAGTGACTAATTGATCCCACCAAACCATAGCATAGTCTGTGAACTCAATTGCTGCAAGTTTGACCTTCTTTTCCTCAGAGTAGTGGTGCCAGTCAAACACCATTTCAATCTTCCATTCCCACTCCAAATATGCCTCAGGATCATTCTTGCCTTGGAAAGGAGGAATCTTCAATTTTATACTGCCAAGGTTTCCATCCATCTTCTCCTTGCCTCTATCACAGGCTCTATCAACTCGATCTCTGTACCCATGGTACCTTATATGATGTCTATCGATCCCAGACTCTTCGTTCGAATCATACCCAACATTATCATCATACTCGTCATTGGCAACAACCTTACTTTTTAGACGAAAAGTATCACCTTGCTGGATCTTTGCAAACCGAGCTTCATGTTGGTTCAACTTATCATGAATGTCATTGAATTTCACGTCCATCCGTTGGAACTGTTGTTGCATTGCCTGAAGCATGAATTCAATCTTTTTAAAGTCGGACTTATCACCTTCAGAAGACATTTTCAACAAAGATATCCTCACGTGTTTACACTCGTGTTTCACTCAAGTAATTTGGCTTTTCTCTACTAATGTTTCTCACACACTCCTGCCTTTTTTCCTTACTCTACCTTAACTCTACAGGTTCACAATCGCACTAGAGACTCAGTCAAAGAATCAACCTCACAAAATCAACTAATTCACCAAGTATTGTCACCAAGAGATTTTTTTTTTAATTCTTTTTTTTTCCTGATTTTTTTTCGAATTCTTTTTTTTTTGCACAGAAAGGTGTGGCTAGGGCTAGGGTGACTCAAAGAAAGAAAGACAGAATAAAAAAATAAAAAAAATCACTGGAATGACAAAAAAAACAAAAAATGGCCTCAAACTATATAAAGACGATGGAATTTGGCCAAGATAGGGTGGGGCTCGTGGAAAAATTTCCACGAGGTCGTTTTCTTTCGTCGTTTCCTTTAAAACGGGTACTCGCACACCGCCTAACTCAACCAAATTTTCCTGTTTGAAAAGTACCGCAACAAATTTTTTTTTTTCGATTTCTGCTTTTTTTTTAATTCTTCTTCTTTTCTTTTTTTTCTTTCTCTTTTATTTTACTCTGAGTGTTGCGGTTTCCTTGAAGAGAGGAGGTGATGGAGATCCACTTGCTCGTGATGTTCGTGATGCTAAGGATCCATTGGTCATCCAAGGAGGTCCAATTACCCGAGCTTGAGCTAAGAAGACGCAACAAGCCCTGGCCTCATTAATGCAACAAGCACTAGCATCACTGAAGTGTCAAGGAAGCTTCCATGAAGAGTCCCAAGACATCTATACTTGCTTGGAAGCCCAAACGACATGAGCATGGTTTACTGTCTTATTTTAGCATAACAATAAGATGGGCTAAGTGTTTGGATAGCCCACGTTTGAGTCTTGTTGTGTCTTGGACTATTTATTTGATGTAACTAGGTTTAGGCATGAATTTGGGTTTAGTCTTATTTTCTGTTGGTGTTAATTCCAGCCCACTTGTTTATGGGCTTAAGTGCTAGGTATTATTATAAATACCTTGTAAACGCTATTGATGGACAGATCAGTTAATTGAATTTTCAGAAATTGAGTGTGCCTTTCTCTTGGGTTCCCTCTCAACTAGGCTTATCAAGGTCTTCTTCCTTGTGGCGCCTCCTTCTTCACCATCCACCATTGCTATACCTTAGGTTCTCGAATTCTTATTCGTAGGGTCAAGGTTCAATACTTTTGGGTTTGAGTCTCTTTAGGCTTTGGGTCTAGATTTCAGAAGTTATCATTCATCAACTTTGCTTCTATCTTCTTGCGTGTCAGCTTCTTCAAATTCCAAGCTACGTTTTGTCTTGTCCGTGCGCATCAGGAGGGTGCGGCTAGGGTTTTTTTTTTTGAGGGGTGCGGCTAGGGTTTTTTTTTGAAGGGTGTAGCTAGGGTTTTTTGTGAGGGGTGCGGCTAGGGTTTTTTTTTGAGGGGTACGGCTAGGGTTTTTTTTGTGAGGGGTGCGGCTAGAAATCAAAAGCAACAAGAGAGGAGGAAAAAAAATCGAAACCAGCAAACCAAAAATTGAAAAGTGAGTGACACACAGACAAACCAGAATCGAAACTTAAGCTCTGAATACCAACTGATGCGTACGTACAAGAGGAAACGTAGCTTGGAAATTGAAGGGGCTGAAAACGCAAAGGACAGAAACAAAGTTGATGAATGACAACTTTTGAAACCTAGACCCGAAGCCTAAAGAGACTCGAACCCAAAGGTATTGGACCTTGACTTTACGAATAAGAATTCGGGAACCTAAGGTATAGCAATGGTGGATGGTGAAGAAGGAGGCGCCACAAGGAAGAAGACCTTGATAAGCCTAATACAGAGGGAACCCAAGAGAAAGGCACACTCAAATTCTGAAATTCAAAACTGATCTATCCATCAATAGCGTTTACAAGGTATTTATAATAATACCTAGCACTTAAGCCCATAAACAAGTGGGCTGGAATTAACACCAATAGAAAATAAGACTAAACCCAAATTCATGCCTAAACCTAATTACATAAAATAAATAGTCCAAAATACAACAAGACTCAAACGTGAGCTATCCAAACACTTAGCCCATCTTATTGTTAAGCTAAAATAAGACAGTAAACCATGCTCATGTCGTTTGGGCTTTCAAGTAAGTATAGATGTCGTGGGACTCTTCATGGAAGCTTCCTTGACACTTCAATGATGCCAGAGCTTGTTGCATTAATGAGGCTAAGGCTTGTTGCATCTTCTTAGCTCGAGCTCGGGTAATTGGACCTCCTTGGATGACAAATGGATCCTTAGCATCACGAACATCACGAGCAAGTGGATCTCCATCAGAAAGCCCAACAAAGTTTAAGCATTGAGGATGACAAAGTCTTCGACAACATCATCCAAGCTCAAGTTCAACCTTCTTGAAGACTCAAAGTATTGGGCTGAAATGCAATTGGGCTGGTGCATAAATTGTGCCTAGTGCAATTAGGCAAATTGTTATACTTATTTTATTTAGTTAGGTATTATTGGGCTGAACATTTTATCTTAATTTAACTTAAGCGCAATTCCTTTTTATTTAATAAGTATTGTAGGATTTCTATTTCTTGTTCTGCAAGTTAGGAAAGTAGGATTCCTATTACTTGTTCTGCAAGTTTGCTATTTCCTGTTCTGCAAGTTAGGAAAGTAGGATTCTTATTACTTGTGCTGCAAGTTTGCTATTTGCCTATAAATATCTATGTAACCCTTTGGGCAAAACACAATTGATTTGATTTATAAAATTAAGAGATTTCTTCTCTTTAGTTCTCTTGAGAACTCATGAACTTATCAAGGTGATGAGTGTCGTCAGTCACCAAAAATAAAACTTCCTAACTCTACTATGTAGATAGCGGAGCAAGGGTCGAACCGACAGAGACTAAATTATTTAAGTTAATTATTAAATTAAAAATCTAATTTTAGGGTTTAGGGAAGAAGAAGAAAATTTTGGGGTTTTATAAGCTATGCATAAAATAGAGAAAACAACAATTATTAAATATTAAAAACAATTAGCAAAAAGCTTCAGTTACGTGGTAATCAATCATTCTTGGCTTTTGATGTTAATCATTGATTACAAAATATTACTGTCAATTAAACAGTCAACCGTAGCATAACAACAAGCTCTGTTACACCATATTTCCTTACTAAGTCGTTAGTTAAAACAAGCTCTTTAACTAATCTCTAACTACTTAACCTACCTCGAACAGGCTCTCTAGATATAAGTTGTAGCAGCATTAACAACAAGAAAGATATGGGTTGACATTAGATAACAAATACATAATTCTCCTCCATCCCTAGTGATTAACTCCACAAGCAATTACGGACTTATGTTTTCAATCTGGTGGTGGATTATTTAATTTAACCAAATAGTGTGCACCCTATCTAATCAAACAAACAATCATTATAATGTGCTCAAAGAATCTTGGATATTTAATTAACAATTATATAATAGGTTCAAGAATCTCACAACATGCTTTTCCCAAGAATAATCAATTTACCTCATAACTGAATAAGAAAACTACTCACTAGTCATATTCAAGATCATAAAATTAAAGATTAATATTATAAAGGAGACAATTATCATGCAATAAACAATTAAACTATCAATCTTTAATAAATCAAACAAGAAATCTGAAACGCACGGACAAGAGAAAACATAGATTGGAATTTGAAGGAACTGAAACACAATAGGATAGAAGCAAAGATGATAAATGATACCTTCTGAAACCTAGACTCGAAGCCTAAAGAGACTCGAACTTAAAGGTATTGGACCTTGACCCTACGAATAAGAATTCGAGAACCTAAGGTATAAGAATGGTGGATGGTGAAAAAGGAGGTGCCACAAGGAAGAAGACCTTGATAAGCCTAGTTGAGAGGGAACCCAAGAGAAAGGCACACTCAAATTCTGAAATTCAAAACTGATCTGTCCATCAATAGCGTTTACAAGGTATTTATAATAATACCTAGCACTTAAGCCCATAAACAAGTGGGCTGGAATTAACACCAATAGAAAATCAGACAAAACCCAAATTCATGCCTAAACCTAGTTACATAAAATAAATAGTCCAAGACATAATAAGACTCAAATGTGGGCTATTCAAACACTTAACCCATCTTATTATTAAGCTAAAATAAGACAATAAACCATGCTCATGTCGTTTGGGCTTCCAAGCAAGTATAGATGTCTTGGGACTCTTCATGGAAGCTTCCTTGACGCTTTAATGATGCCAGAGCTTGTTGCATCTTCTTGGCTCGAGCTCGAGTAATTGGACCTCCTTGGATGACTAATGGATCCTTAGCATCACAAACAGCACGAGCAAGTGGATCTCCATCATTCCCCCTCTCCTCAAAAGGATTTGTCCTCAAATCGCATATACCTTCATCAAAAGAAAAGGGAGAAAGATCAGAAACATTAAAAGTAGCAAATACACCATACTCACCGGGAAGATCCAATCGGTAGGCATTATCATTGATCTTCTCATTGACTTGGAATGGTCCATCTCCTCGGGGATGCAACTTGGCTCGTCGTTGAGCAGGAAACCTCTCCTTTCTCATATGCACCCAAACCCAATCACCAGGCTCAAAGACTACTTTCTTACGATGCTTATTTGCTTGGGTGGTATACTGCTCAGTCTTCTTTTCAATAGCTTGACGTACTCTCTCATGGAGTTGCTTCACAAACTTAGCTTTCTATTCTCCATCCAAGTTACTCTGCTCAGCACTACGTAATGGCAACAAATCCAAAGGAGTAAGAGGATTGAAACCATAAACAACTTCGAATGGGGAGCAACTCGCAGTGGAGTGGACACTGTGGTTTTATGCAAACTCCACATGTGGCAAGCAATCTTCCCAATTCTTCAAATTTTTCGGTATAATGGACCTCAATAATGTGGATAGGGTTCGGTTGACTACCTCAGTCTGTCCATCAGTCTGGGGGTGACAAGTGGTGGAGAATAACAATTTAGTTCCTAACTTTCCTCATAACGTCTTCTAAAAGTAACTAAGGAACTTGACATCTCAATCGAAAACAATGGTCCTCGTACACCATGTAGACATACTATCTCTTTGAAGAAAAGGTCAGCAACGTTGCTTGCATCATCCATCTTGTGGCAGGCGATGAAATGAGCCATCTTAGAGAACCTGTCAACCACAAAAAAAATAGAATCTCTACCGCTTTTTGTTCTAGGCAAGCCTAAAAAAAATCCATAGAGATATCAGTCCACGGAGTAGTAGGAATGGGTAAAGGAGCATATAAACCATGATTATGAACTTTAGATTTAGCTTGCCTACATGAAATGCATCTATCACATAATCTCTCTACATCTCTCCTCATGTTAGGCTAAAAGAAATGTTCCTGGAAAACATCTAGAGTTTTCCTAACTCCAATGTGGCCCATTAATCCTCCACTATGGGCTTCTCTAACTAACAGCTCGCACAAGGAACTCCTAGGCACACATAATTTATTTCCTCTAAATAAGAACCCATCGTACCTAAAGAACTTGCCAAAGCCAAATGTAGCACATGCCTAATAAACATTACCAAACTCTACATCATCAGCATACTGTTCTTTGATGTACTCAAATCCTAAAAGTTTAGCATCAAGAGTAGTGATAGAAGTATACTTACGAGATAACGCATCAGCTACGACGTTCTCTTTACCTTGTTTGTACTTGATCACGTACGGGAACATCTTAATGAACACTATCCACTTGGCATGATGCTTACGCAGCTTACTCTATCCTTTCAGATGCTTAAAGGACTCGTGATCAGTGTGGATGACAAATTCTTTGGGCCACAAGTAATGTTGCCATGTCTCCAAGGCCCTCATTAACACGTACATCTCCTTGTCATATGTGTGATAGTTAAGTGCTGCTCCACTTAATTTCTCACTAAAGAAAGCAATTGGGCGTTTTTCCAGCATAAGCACAGCTCCAATACCTACACCTAAGGCATCACACTCAATCTTAAAAGTTTTAGTAAAGTCAGGCAGAGATAACAAAGGAGCAAAACAAAGTTTATCCTTAAGCAAATTAAAAGCATGCTTTTGTGTGGGACCCCAATGAAATGCAACATTCTTTTTGACCACTTCGATCAAAAGTGCTGCTATAGTGCTAAAATCTCTAATGAATCGACAATAGAAACTAGCTAAACCGTGAAAACTACGAACCTCAGAAACAGACTTAGGTACAGGCCAATCTTTAATTGCTTTTACCTTCTCATTATCAACGGAAATGCCACGTGAAGAAACTACATACCCAAGGAAAACAATCTTATCAGTGCAGAATGTACATTTCTTAAAATTAGCATACAAACTTGCATTCCTCAAAACAGTAAGAACATTCCTAAGATGCTCAACATGCTCATCTGGCTCTTACTGTATATCAAAATATCATCAAAATAGACAACCACATACTTACCAATGAAATCACGTAAAACATGGTTCATTAAGGGCATGAATGTACTGGGTGCATTAGTCAAGCCAAAAGGCATAACTAACCACTCGTAGAGACCATGTTTAGTCTTGAATGCGGTTTTCCATTCATCACCTTCTTTCATATGAATTTGGTGATATCTACTCTTTAAATCAATTTTAGAAAACATGCATGCACCATGCAACTCATCAAGCATGTCATCTATCCTAGGAATAGGATAGCGGTACTTTACAGTGATTTTGTTGACGGCTCGGTAGTCAACCTCACATCCTCCACGTCCCATCTTTTTTTGGCAGAAGCAGTACGGGCACGGCGCATGGACTCATGCTCTCTCTCCCATAACCTTTCCTCATGAGCTCCTCAACTTACCTTTGAAGCTCCTTCGTCTTCTCGGGATTACTTCTGTATGTTGGACGGTTAGGAATGGCTAGAGGTGGTTACGGGCCGGACCGGGCCAGTTTCGGGCCGGTTTTCACCTGTTCCGGCCCTAACCATAAGAGAACCGGTCCGGTTCGGACCGGTTCTATATATTATGAGAGGCGAACCGGCCCGGTTCGTTGGACCGGTTCGCCTCAAAACCGGACCGAACCGGTTTAAACCGGTTCGGTCAATTTTTTTTTTCTTTTTAAAATTTTTATTTTTAAAAAAATTATATTAATTTATTTTAATATATATTAATATATTTTAATAATTTAATGTAGTAAATTTATTTTTATAATAAATAATGTTAATAGTTTAATTTAACAATAATTTATTATAAGTTATATTATAATTTATTTAATTAATGTAACAATAATGTAAAAACAAACTATTATAAAATTATCTAATAAAATTATTGTTATAATAAATTAAAGTTATATTGTGAATATAATATTATAATAAAATGATATTTGATTCAAAATACAAATAATGATATTATGAATATTATTATTATATTCATTTTGCATATCTTTATTTATATTCATTTTGCATTTAAAATAACTTATTATATTTGAAATATCATTTACTTAATATTTATTCATTTATTTAATATGTTTTTAAAATATTAATTCATTTTGTATTTTAAATATTTATTTATTTTAAACATATATAAGTATAACATTAATTAATTTGGTATGTAATAATAATAATAATAATAACAACAACAACAAAAGGAGAAAAAGGAGAGAGTAGGAGACCAAAGATTTTTTACGTGGAAAACCCCTTCAAAAGTTAGAAGGGTAAAAACCACGGGACCGTAGTCCATAAAAATATTCACTATGACTAAACTTATTTACAATTTTACATACAATTTACAAAAAAAAAGTTATTCTCTACTCTTCATAATTTATACGGATTGCCTTGGAAATTTCTTCCTCCTCTTCTGAATTATTATCAGCAAATTCATTGGCCATTCCAAGTTCGACATTGCGCGATTCCGCATCAAACCAATCTTTAAGGCATGTTAACATGCACAATGAATCCGGATTAAGAGTGGTTCGATGGTCTCCAATAATTCTTCCACACGTCGAGAATGCGGATTCTGAAGCAACAGAAGAAACTTGCACCGCAAAAACATCTCGGGCCATGGAAGCTAAAACTGGAAATTGTTTTTGATTTTCTTTCCACCATTGGAGAAGATCAAAGTTATCATCTACAGAAAAATCTTGACTTAAGAAAAATCCTAGCTCATTGAAGCTAGAACTCCGTCGAGTTGTTGATCCCGATCCCGATCCGCTCGCTTTTCCTTTTAGCTTCATTCTCTTCTTTGCTGCTTCCTTAATTGCGTTTAAAATTCCTTTTCCTTTTTTGCTACTTTCGGTTTCTTCGTATGAATCTTCTTCTTCTCGATTAAAGTTGAATTGCTCCCTTTCTGTTTCATAAACATTAAACAATTCTCGAAAAAGATTGTTAATTGAGGACTTTTGATCCTCAATAGAATCAATACCAAGAAATTCTTTATAACAATCAAAAAAAATTTCTATATTTACCTCACCTTGACTAGGATCTAGTAAAGTTGCAATACAATAAATAGGAGGAATTATTTCCAAATATTTTTTAAATTTTTCCTCCATATCATATACAAAAGAACTTAAAGTTTCATGATTCCTAAATTTTACAAATTTGTCAAACATTGTGTAGATAATAGGAACAAAATACGGTGTAGTTGGATAAAATTGAGTTGAAAATCTTTCGGTTGCATCTTTAAAAGTAGATAATAAATCAACACAATATTCAATAAAAGTCCAATCTTCTTCAAAAAGTACTAAATGTGTGCTACTTGTATAATTGTTATAAAAAGGAGTAACAAGTTCTTTATAAGGTAAAATAGAAGAAAGTAAACGATGAAGTGAATTCCATCTTGTTTCCACGGGAAGTGGAAATGCTTTAACAGGTATATTATTTGTTATACAAATTTGCTTCCATTCACGTTTATTAATTGGTGTGCGAATCCATTTTGCTAAAATTTTAATTTTATCAATTGGACCTATGCTAGTACCAGTACCACTAGAACTAAAACCACTTTGAACACATAAATTTATAATATGACATGCACATCTTGCATGAAAAAATATGCCTTGCATAACAGGGTTTAAACTTTTAATTAAATGAGGAATAGCTGCAGTATTACTTGAAGCATTATCAAAAGTAATAGCAAAAACTTTATTATTTTCTAGTCCATATAATTTACAAACTTTAGTAATATATTTATGAATAGTATATGAATTATGTGCTTCTTCTATTACATCTAAAGATAAAATTCGTTTTTGCATAGACCAATCTTCATCTATCCAATGACAAGTTATAACAAGATAACTTATACCATTAGTACTAGTCCATATATCACTAGTTAAACTAACCCTAGATGAAATATTACTAAGTTTATCAATTAAAGCTTGTCTATATTCTTTAAACATATCCATGCAATCTCTTTTTAATGTATGTCTAGAAACAGATTTATATGCGGGTTGTAAATATTTACAAACAAATTCTAAATATCCTGTTTTTTCACAAATTGTGAATGGTTGTTCAGTTCTAACTACAAATCTAACTAAACCACGTCTAGCTTGAACATTATCAAAATTAAAATTTTTTCCACCATCATGCGTATTAATTTGAGATTGTTTACCTTCTAAAATTTCATTTTCTTCGGCATCAGGATTAATTTTATGTGCAGTAATTAAATGCCTTTTATACGTACCTGTACCGCCACCACCTCCACCGGAGTTATAAGAGTAAACGCCTTTGCACAATTTACAGATGGCACAATATTTATTCGTCTCACCTTCTTTTGCTACAATGTCGAAATACTCCCATACCCTGCTTGTTTTTTTTCGACTAAACTTCGGTCTTGATGATGTAGCAGCAGTGGTGGCAGCTGATGATTGTGTTTGAGCATGACTTCCTCCACAACCACGACCACGACCACGACCAAACGATGGTGCCAAAGGAAGCTCCTCCTCCGGATGAATATCAGGTTCGATTTCATTAAATGATTCGTCACCCAAATTAGGAATTTCAGTGGAACCAAAAGGTCGAGAAACAGAGCATGAACGACGAAAGAAATTTGACATTTTTATATTTTTTTTTGAAAATAAATATATGTTAAAAATTAAAAAAATAGATGTATGATAATATATTGGAATTTGAAAATTGAAACTTGAAAATTAAAAGTAAAATTTGCAAAATTATAAAATAAAAAGAAAAATGAAATTTAGAAAGGAAATGATGATATTATAAATTTGGAATAAGGGAATTTAAGTGAATTTGAGAGAGTTTGAGTGAATATTGAGAGAGTATGTGAGTGAAGAGAATAAGAGTAGATGAATATAGATAGTAGATTTGAGAGAAAATATAGAAGAAATGTAAATGAAAATAGAAGATTATAGAGGTATTTATAGGAAAAAAATTAGAATAAAAAAAAAGATTGATGGGCAACGGCCAAAATGGCCGTTGCCCATCAAAGTGTTAATCAAACACAGAGCAGAGGCAAGCCTCTGCTCTGCGTACTGCACTGCAGTTGCACTTGCACTGCTACTGCAGTGCAAGTGCAACTGCAAGAGGCTACAAGCCTCTTTTTCTTTTTTTTTTAATTTAATTAAAAAAAAAGAAAGATTGATGGGCAACGGCCAAATGGCCGTTGCCCATCAAAATGCAGACTCGCAGAGGGCAAGCCTCTGCGAGTCTGCATGCAGCAGTTGCACTGCAGTCAGTGCAACTGCTGCAGTTTTATTTTTTTTTTAACCGGACCGGTTCGAACCGGTCCGGTTATGAACCGGGCCCCTAACGGGCCCGGTTATTAACGGACCGGGCCCGAATAATCTGAAACCGACCCAGCCCGATAACAAACTGGGCCGGGCCGGTTCCGAACTGGTACTGTACCGGTTCAGATTTTGGGCCGAATTGACCCGATCCGGTTGTTAACCGGGTCGGGCCAACCCGACCCAATAAGCATCTCTAGGAATGGCAGCTCCGAGGAAAACGTAGATTGGAATTTAAAGGAACTAAAACGCAACAGGACAGAAGCAAAGATGATGAATGATACCTTCTGAAACCTAGACCCGAAGCCTAAAGAGACTCGAACCCAAAGGTATTGGACCTTGACCTTACGAATAAGATTTAAAGAACCTAAGGTATAGCAATGGTGGATGGTGAAAATGGAGCTGCCAAAAGGAAGAAGACCTTGATAAGCCTAGTTGAGAGGGAACCCTAGAGAAAGGCACACTCAAATTCTTAAATTCAAATCTGATCTGTCCATCAATAACGTTTACAAGGTATTTATAATAATACATAGCACTTAAGCCCATAAACAAGTGGGCTGGAATTAAGACCAACTGAAAATAAGACTAAACTCAAATTCATGCCTAAACCTAGTTATATAAAATAAATAGTCCAAGACATAATAAGACTCAAATGTGGGCTATTCAAACACTTAACCTATCTTATTGTTAAGCTAAAATAAGACAGTAAACCATGCTCATGTCGTTTGGGCTTCCAAGCAAGTATAGATGTCTTGGGGACTCTTCATGGAAGCTTCCTTGACGTTTCAATGATGTCGGAGCTTGTTGCATTAATGAGGCCAGGGCTTGTTGCATCTTCTTGGATTGAGCTCGGGTAATTGAACCTCCTTAGATGACCTATGGATCCTTAGCATCACGAACATCACAAGCAAGTGGATCTCCATCAAAATCTATAATCAAGATTATGATCTAATAAGATTCTAACAAAACAAGAAATCAAAAAATCTAAAAAATATCAAGAAAGAAATTGTTAAAAAATAATAATAATAAGAAATCAGCAACTAATTAAAAATAAAGAAAAATAAAATTTTTATTAAAAACCCTAAAGAAAATACTACAAGACTAAAAGAAGGAAGAGGGATGCTGTTTATAAGAGCCTTGTGCTCTTTAAATAGGCCTAAAGAAGAGTTTAAAAGACTTTCCTAAGCAATGTGAGATTCAGATAAGAGTTTACTTGGGAAATAAGTAATTTGACTAGTCAAACTCTTACCTTTATCTCATCATCTTTACACAATTATTTTCTTAGTAAAATTCCTAAGCCTATTTTTATTAATTAATTACAGATCTAAGACATAATAAAATAAAGTAATTATCTCGTCTCAACAAAATCTGGTCTTGAACTTGTTTTGTTGGAGTTTCTTCTCGATCTCGTTTTTCTACCCAAAATTTCGTACTGATTTTGTCCAGTTGTTTGACCCATCAAATGAACTCCTATATTTGCAATATTGTTCAATCCAAAAACCTTGAGAAGTCGTCTACAACTTCCATGAAGGCCACTTCTTGAGATCAGATCGTTAACTTGGTCAAATTCATCAATCTTTTGAACTGGACAGAAAAATCTGCACTTTACTCTTTTTAGCTCATTTTAATTCCAACTTTGATATTCAATACCTAAAACATAAAATAAACATTAGTAATCTCTTTTAGGCATAAAACATCAATATAGAGAATATATTAGTACATATAAAATTCACAAAATATCATCCTATCACAAGGTCTTCCTTGTGGTGTTCTTCTACCTTCTACCAATTCATACCATAGGTTCTTGCTTTTCTAAGCAATGGGTCTCGGTCCAATACCATAGGTTCTTGTGTTTTTACACAACTGGTCTTGGTTTTTTCTCTAATTTTTGTTTTCCTTTGCTGTGTTTTAACTTGTTCTTATTTTTTCTTCGAGTGTTCTTCGTGTTTTTCATTAAACCTCATCTTCTTTCGATGAGGTTCATACCATTCGGCATTAGAGCTTAGGTTCAATTCGTGGGAGTCTTATTTTGTTGCGTTCTTGAGTTTTTTCCTCTTTCTCTTCTTGTCTTGGACAAACCTTCATCTTAAATCCTCTTCCAAGTACTACCAACATTGTTTGTCCCTCAAACCTATTGTCTTCACTAAGATAACCTACCTTTACTTAGCGACCAAGTAAACCATATCTTGTTCTCCAAGCAACCAAACCCCAAAGGTTTTCTTGCTCTCCAAAAAACCTTCAAAAGCTCTACTTTCACAGAAAGACTACCATGTTTTCACAAGCCACTGTTTTCTCTCATTTCTTGTGACAGAAGCTATTACCAAAACTAGCATATTTTCTCAAAAGTTGCCTTGCTCTCCAATTAAACCTCTTATTGTCACTTAGACTTTAATTTTTCGTCATTGTTTGTTTACTTTAGTAAAAAAAAAAGGAAGTAAAAAAAAGTAAGAAAAAAAGAAAATCAATTCAAGAGGTTATTCGTTATATTATGTGTAGCAAGTGCAACATCAAAGACAATCCGTAGAGGTGTGCTTCATTAAAATCTTGAGGTAGTTATTCTTTCTTAAGCTTTGAGATTTTTTTGCCTAATTCTGAAAATTTTTATTTACCATTTTACTTATAGTTCCCAAAATTACCTTTTGACCCTACTATATAAAAAGACCAAACTACCCTACCTTTCGCTGAACCTAACCGTAACCAAACACCCCAAAACACCCATATTTCATTCAAGGTTGAGATTCATTTGGGTCTTCTTGAGTCTTGGTTAATCTTGTTGAGTCATCATTATTTTGTTTTCCCTTGATTAAAGTCTTCTACTCATCTAGGTTGATTGTTGGTTGATAGTTGGATTCCATAAGTTGATTTTTGATTGAGTCTTGAGTTCAATATAGAACCTATAGAGAAAAATTGTGTGAGGGAAAAAGGCAAGAGTGTGTGAGTAACATTAGTAGAGAAAACTGGTTTTGGAAAGTTTTATAGGCATGATGGATTCTTATTTAGGGAAAATAGATTATGTGTGCCTAGAAGTTCTTTAAGAGAATTACTTGTTAGAGAAGCTCATAGTAATAGGACATTTTGGAGTAAAGAAAACTTTAGACACATTGCATGATCACTTCTTTTGGCCTAACATGAAAAGAAATGTTGAAAAGTTGTGTGAAAGATGTGTCACTTGTAAACGAGCTAAGTCTAGAGTTATGAATTATGGTCTTTATACTCATTGCCTATTCCTACTACTCCTTGGATTGACATTTCTATGGATTTTGTTTTGGGTTTACCAAGAACAAAGAGAGGTAGAGATTCTGTTTTCGTTGTTGTTGATAGGTTCTCTAAGATGACTCACTTCATTATTGTCATAAGACTGATGATGCAAGCAACATTGTTGATTTATTCTTCAAGGAAATTGTTCGTCTACATGGTGTTTCGAGGACCTTTGTTTCTGACCGTGATGTGAAGTTCCTTAGCTACTTTTGGAAAACAATATGGGGAAAGTAAGGCAACTACTTGTCATCCACAAACTAATAGTCAAATTTAAGTAGTCAATCGTACTTTGTCTACTTTGTTGAGGTCCATTATTCAAAAGAACATGAAGAATTGGGAAGATTGTTTGCTTCATGTGGAGTTTGCTTACAATAGAAGTTTGCCTTTGAAGTTGTTTATGGTTTTAATCCACTCACTCCATTGGATCTTTTACCAGTACCTATTGAGGAGAGAGATAGTTTGGATAGGATAAAGAAAGTTGATTTTGTCAAGCAATTGCAAGAGAAGGTACATCAAAACATTGATAAGAGGACTGAGCAATATGCTACTCAAGCCAACAAACATCGCAAGAAAGTTGTCTTTGAACCTGGTGCTTGGGTTTGGGTACATATGTGTAAAGAGAGATTTCCTGCTCAACATCGCTCCAAGTTGCAACCTCGAAGAGATGGACCATTGATAGGACGATATTTTGTGAATTTTATATGTGCTAATATATTTGCTTTATTGACGTTTTATGCCTAAAAGAGCTTACTAATGTTTATTATATGTTTTAGGTATTAAATATCAAAGTTGGAATAAAAAGAAGCTAATAAAAGCAAAGTGCAGTATTTTCTGTCCAGTTTGAAAGATTGACGTTTTTGACTAATTTAACGACCTGATCTCAAAACGTGATCTTCATGGAAGTTGTAGAGCACTTCTCAAGGTTTCCAGAATATTCAAGATCATAAAAATCGGAGTTCATTTGTAGGGTCAAACGTCTAGACAAAATCAGTACGAAATTCTAGGCAGAAAAACGAGATTGAGAAGAAATTCCAACAAAGCAAGTTCAAGACTAGATTTTTTGAGAGAAGATAATTTCTTAATTTTATTTTGTCTTAGATCTGTAATTAATTAATAAAAATAGGCCTTAGGAATTTTACTTAGAAAATAATTGTAAAAAGATGATGGGATAAAGGTAAGAGTTTGACTAGTCAAATTACTTGTTTTCCAAGTAAACTCTTATCTGAATCCCACATTGCTTAGGAAAGTCTTTCAAACTCTTCCTTAGGCCTATATAAAGAGCACAAGGCTCTCATAAACAACATCCCTCTCCTTCCTCTTCTCTTTTAGTCTTGTAGGATTTTCTTTAGGGTTTTTAATAAAATTTTATTTTTTTCTTTATTTTTAATTAGTTGCTGATTTCTTTATTATTTTTAATTCTGATTTTGTTTTCTTTATTTAAATTAATATTGTTTGTGTGTTCTTGCTTGCTAGTTTATAATCTTGGTTATTAATTCTGATTTTATATTATTAAAGATTGCTTCTTTAATTGTTTCTTGCATGATATTTGTAATCTTTATAATATTAAACTTGAATTTTATGATCTTGAATATGTCTAGTGAGTAGTTTTCTTATTCAGTTATGAGGTAAATTGATTATTCTTGGGAAAAGCATGTTGTGAGATTCTTGAACCTATTATATAATTGTTGATTAAATATCCAAGATTCTCTGAGCACATTACAATGATTATTTGTTTGATTAGATAGAGTGCACACTATTTAGTTAAATTAAATAATCTACCGCCAGATTAAAAACATAAGTCCGTAATTGCTTTTGGAGTTAATCACTAGGGATGGAGGAGAATTAAGGTTTAGATTAAATGAACCAAGCTTATGTGTTTGTTATCTAATGTCAACCCATATTGATGGAGATCCACTTGCTCGTGATATTCGTGATGCTAAGGATCCATTGGTCATCCAAGGAGATCTAATTACACGAGCTTGAGCCAAGAAGACGCAACAAGCCCTGGCCTCATTAATGCAACAAGCTCTGGCATCATTGAAGCGTCAAGGAAGCTTCCATGAAGAGTCTCAAGACATCTATACTTGCTTGGAAGCCCAAACGACATGAGCATGGTTTACTGTCTTATTTTAGCTTAACAATAAGATGGGCTAAGTGTTTGAATAACCCACGTTTGAGTCTTGTTGTCTCTTGGACTATTTATTTTTATGTAACTAGGTTTAGGCATGAATTTGGGTTTAGTCTTATTTTCTGTTGGTGTTAATTCCAGCCCACTTGTTTATGGGCTTAAGTGCTAGGTATTATTATAAATACCTTGTAAACGCTATTGATGAACAGATCAGTAAAAATTGAATTTTCAGAAATTGAGTGTGCCTTTCTCTTGGGTTCCCTCTCAACTAGGCTTATCAAGGTCTTCTTCCTTGTGGCGCCTCCTTCTTCACCATCCACCATTGCTATACCTTAGGTTCTCGAATTCTTATTCGTAGGGTCAAGGTCCAATACCTTTGGGTTCGAGTCTCTTTAGGCTTCGGGTCTAGGTTTCAGAAGTATGTCTTGTTGCATTTTAGCTCCTTCAAATTCCAAGCTACGTTTTGTCTTGACCGTGCGCATCAGTTGGTATTCAGAGCTCAAGTTTCGATTTTCTGGTTTGTTTGTGCATCACTCACTTTTCGATTTTTTGGTTTTTTGGTTTCAATTTTTTTTTCTTTTGTTCGTTCGACTTTTTGGTTTGTTTGTGTGTTCCCAGCCGCCACTTATTTCATAACCCTAAAAAAACAATAATCGCCACTTATTTCGTAACCCTAAACCCTAGCTGTCACTTATTTCATAACCCTAAACCCTAGCCGCCACTTATTTGAAAACCTTAAACCCCAGCCGCCACTTATTTCATAACTCTAAAAAACCCTAATCGCCACTTGTTTCATAACCCTAAACCCTAGCCACCACTTATTTCTTAACCCTAAAACCTTAGCCGCCACTTATTTCATTACACAAAAACCCTAGCCGCCACTTATTTCATTAAACAAAATCCCTAGCCGCCACTTATTTCATTAAACAAAAACCCTAGCCGCCACTTAATTCAGCGCTAGTCGCACCCTTACTCTTTTCAAGGAAGCCGCAAACCTCAGATTAAAAAAAATGGAGAAAAAAAAAGAATTCGCAAGAAAAAAAAAGAAGAATTCGAAAAAAAATGTTGCGGTACTGTTCAAACCTAAAAATTTGGTTGAGTTAGGAAGCGTGCGAGTACCCGTTTTAAAGAAAATGACGAAATAAAACAATCCCGTGGAATTTATTCCACGGGCCCCACCTCTCTCGACCAAATTTCATCGTTTTCCTATAGTTTTAGGCCATTTTTTATTTTTTTGTCATTCTAGTGATTTTTCTTATTTTTTTTATTCTGTCTTTCTTTATTTGAGTCACCCTAGCCCTAGCCACACCTTTTCTGTGAAAAAAAAAAGAATTCAAAAAAAACAAAATTCAAAAAAAAAATTTATTGGTGACAATAGTTGGTGAATTAGTTGATTTTACGAGGTTGAATCTTTCACTGAGTCTCTGGTGCGATTGTGAACCTATAGAGTTAAGGTAGAGTAAGGGAAAAAGGCACGAGTGTGTAGTAGAGAAAAGCCAAATTACTTGAGTGAAACACGAGTGTAAACACGTGAGGATATCTTTGTTGAAAATGTCTTCTGAAGGTGATAAGTCCGACTTCAAAAGGATTGAATTCATGCTTCAAGCAATGCAACAACAGTTCCAACATATGGACGTGAAATTCAATGACATTCATGATAGGTTGAACCAACATGAAGTTCGGTTTGCAAAGATCCAGCAAGATGATACTTCTCGTCCAAAAAGTAAGGTTGTTGTCAATGACGAGTATGATGATAATGTTGGGTATGATTCGAACGAAGAGACTCGGATAGATAGACATCATAGAAGGTACCATGGGTATAGAGATCGAGTTGATAGAGCCCGTGATAGAGGCAAGGAGAAGATGAATGGAAACCTTGGTAGTATAAAATTTAAGATTCCTGCTTTCCAAGGCAAGAATGATCCTGAGGCATATTTGGAGTAGGAAAGGAAGATTGAAATGGTGTTTGACTGCCACCACTACTCTGAGGAAAAGAAGGTCAAACTTGCAGCAATTGCGTTCACAGAGTATGCTATGGTTTGGTGGGATCAGTTAGTCACTAGTAGAAGAAGATATGGTGATCCTCCAGTGTCTACATGGGATGAGATGAAGCGCATCATGAGGAAGAGATTTGTTCCTACTCATTACTACAGAGAGTTATACCAAAAGCTCCAAGGTCTTACCCAGGGCTCAAAGAGTGTTGAGGATTACTACAAAGAGATGGAAATGACCATGATTCGAGCCAATATCCAAGAGGATGCAGAAGCTACTATGGCTCGTTTCCTCCAAGGCTTAAACCGTGAGATTGTTAATGTAGTAGAGTTGCAGCATTACGTGGATTTAGAGGATGATGGATGATATGAACCTCACCGAAAGAAGATGAAGTTCAATGAAGAACACAATGAACACTTGAAGAAAAACAAGAACAAGTTAAAACGCAGCAAAAGAAAACAAAAATTAAAGATAAAACCAAGACCCGTTGTGTAGATACACAAGAACCTATGGTATTGGACCAAGACCCGTTGCTTAGAAAAGCAAGAACCTATGGTATATATTGGTGGAAGGTAGAAGAACGCCACAAGGAAGACCTTGATAAGTTCAAGAGTTCTCAAGAGAACCAAAGAGAAGAAGTCTCTCAATTTTACTACTAAAATCAATTGTGTTCTCCCCAAAGGGTTACATAACTATTTATAGGCAAATAGATAACTTGCAGCACAAGTAATAGGAATCCTACTTTCCTAACTTGCAGAATAGGAAATAGCAAACTTGCAGAACAAGCAATAGGAATCCTACTCTCCTAACTTGCAGAACAAGTAATAGAAGTCTTACAAAATCTATTATTTAAAAAGGAATTGGGCTTAAATTAAATTAAGACAATGTTCAGCCCAATAATACTTAACTAAATAAAATATGCATCTAGCCTAATTTGCATTTCGGCCCAATACTTGTGTGTCTTCAAGAAGGTTGAACTTGGGCTTGGATCATGTTGTAGAAGACTTTATCATCCTCCATGCTCAAGCTTTGTTGGGCTTTCTCTCTAGCAATATCAATGAAACCAGCCAAGGCTTGTTGCATCATCTTTGATTTAGCTCTTGTAATTGGACCTCCATGGATACTCAAAGGATCACGATCATCACGAACATGACTTGAGCTTTGTGAGCTTGGATCTCCATCATTCCCCCTCTCCTCGAAAGGATTTGTCCTCAAATCAGAATCACCTACATCAATATCAAAGGGAGAAAGATCAGAAACATTAAATGTAGCACTAACATTATACTCACCTGGAAGATCTAACTTATAAGCATTGTCATTGATCTTCTTAATCACTTGGAATGGTCCATCTCCTCGAGGTTGCAACTTGGAGCGACGCTGAGCAGGAAATCTCTCTTTACGCATATGTACCCAAACCCAATCACCAGGTTCAAAGACAACTTTCTTGCGATGCTTGTTGGCTTGAGTAGCATATTGCTCAGTCCTCTTTTTAATGTTTTGACGTACCTTCTCATGTAGTTGCTTAACAAAATCAGCTTTCTTTTCCCCATCCAAACTAGCTCTCTCCTCAATAGGTAGTGGTAAAAGATCCAATGGAGTGAGTGGATTAAAACCATAGACAACTTCAAATGGAGAATAACTAGTAGTGGAATGCACACTTCTATTGTAAGCAAACTCCACATGAGGCAAACAATCTTCCCAATTCTTCAAATTCTTTTGAATAATGGACCTCAACAAAGTAGACAAAGTACGATTGACTACTTCAGTTTGACCATCGGTTTGTGGATGACAAGTAGTTGAAAACAATAGCTTTGTTCCTAACTTTCCCCATAATGTTTTCCAAAAATAGCTAAGGAACTTCACATCACGGTCAGAAACAATGGTCCTCGGAACCCCATGTAGACGAACAATTTCCTTGAAGAATAAATCGGCAATGTTACTTGCATCATCTGTCTTGTGACAAGCAATGAAGTGAGCCATCTTAGAGAACCTATCAACAACAACAAAAACAGAATCTCTACCTCTCTTTGTTCTTGGTAACCCCAAAACAAAGTCCATAGAAATGTCAGTCCAAGGAGCAGTAGGAATAGGCAATGGAGTATAAAGACCATGATTCATAACTCTAGACTTAGCTTGTTTACAAGTGACACATCTCTCACACAATTTTTCAACATCTCTTTTCATGTTAGGCCAAAAGAAGTGATCATGCAATATATCTAAAGTTTTCTTTACTCCAAAATGTCCCATTAACCCACCACTATGGGCTTCTCTAACAAGTAATTCTCTTAAAGAACTCCTAGGCACACATAATCTATTTTCCCTAAATAAGAATCCATCATGCCTATAAAACTTTCCAAAACCAGTTTTCTCACATGCAATGAACACATTTTCAAAATCCTCATCAGTAGCATACAAGTCTTTAATATACTCAAATCCAAGTAGTTTTGCATTAAGAGTAGTGATTAGAGTATACCTTCGAGATAATGCATCAGCCACGACATTTTCTTTACCTTGTTTATATTTGATCACATATGGAAATGTTTCAATGAACTCCATCCACTTGGCATGACGCTTGTTCAACTTGCTTTGTCCTTTCAAGTGCTTCAAGGACTCATGATCAGTGTGGATGACAAATTCCTTGGGCCATAAATAGTGTTGCCATGTTTCCAAGGCTCTCACTAATGCATACATCTCTTTATCATATGTGGGATAGTTAAGGGCAGCTCCACTTAACTTCTCACTGAAAAAAGCAATGGGGCGCTTCTCCTGCATTAAAACAGCTCCAATACCTATACTTGAAGCATCACACTCAATCTCAAAAGTTTTAGAAAAGTCAGGTAAGGATAATAAAGCTGCAGAACAAAGCTTCTCTTTAAGCAAATTAAAAGCATGATCTTGCTCAAGACCCCATTTAAATCCAACATTCTTTTTAACAACATCAGTTAGAGGTGCAGCTATTGTACTGAAGTCTCTAACAAACCTACGATAGAAACTAGCTAATCCATGAAAACTACGCACCTCAGAGATATTCTTAGGTATAGGCCAATCTTTAATTGCCTTGACCTTTTCATCTTCTACTGCTATACCCTTAGAAGAAATAACATATCCAAGAAATGTAATCTTATCAGTGCAAAAGGAACATTTCTTAAGGTTAGCATACAACTTTTCCTTTCTCAAGACATTAAGCACATTCTTTAAATGTTCAATATGTTCATGCAAACTTCTACTATAGATCAAGATATCATCAAAATAGACAACTACAAATTTTCCAATGAAAGCACGCAAGACATGGTTCATTAATCTCATGAAAGTGCTAGGTGCATTAGTTAATCCAAAAGGCATAACTAACCATTCATACAAACCATGCTTAGTCTTAAATGCAGTTTTCCATTCATCACCTTCTCTCATGCGAATTTGATGATAACCACTTTTCAAATCAATTTTAGAAAAGATGCAAGAACCATGTAACTCATCAAGCATATCATCTAATCTAGGAATGGGATAGCGATACTTTACAGTGATTTTGTTGATGGCACGACAATCAACACACATCCTCCACGTCCCATCCTTCTTAGGAACAAGTAACACAGGAACAGCACATGGACTCATGCTCTCTCTAACGTAGCCTTTCTTCATGAGCTCGTCAACTTGCCTTTGAAGCTCCTTTGTCTCCTCGGGATTACTTCTATAGGCAGGTCTGTTGGGAATGGCAGCTCCAGGAACAAGGTCTATTTGATGCTCAATTCCCCTAATAGGTGGCAAACCATTTGGAATCTCCTCGGGGAATATATCTCCAAATTCCTTCAAAAGAGACACAACATTAGTAGGCAAAGAAGATTTAAGATCATTAGAACTAAAACAAGATTCTTTATATAAAAACAAAAGGATTGGGCACTTAGCTAAAAAAGCAGCCTTTACATCACTTTGCTTTGCATAGAAGCTCACGTCCTTTCTTTCTTTCTTTGCAATATCTTTGCCTTTATCTAGATTCTTCGACCTTTGTTGTGATTCATTCTGCTCTTTCAACCTCAATTGATCCTCATAAATCTCCGTAGGACTCAAGGGTGCAAGTGTGAATTTCTTACCAGCCATGGTAAATGAATAACGGTTTGTAAATCCATCATGTATGACATGTCTATCAAATTGCCATGGTCTTCCTAAAAGCAAATGACCAGCATGCATAGGCACAACATCACACAACACTTTATCATTGTACCTTCCAATTGAAAATAGCACCAATACTTGCTTGGTCACATTTACTTCTCCACAATTATTGAGCCATTGAAGTTTGTATGGTTTGGGATGTTTTGTAGTGGGCAAACTCAATTTGTCAACCAAATAAGTGCTAGCAACATTAGTGCAACTACCACCATCAATAATCAAAGAGCATACCTTATTGTTGACGTGGCATCTAGTATGAAAAATATTTTCTCGTTGCACTTCATCTTCATCCTTAACTTGGGCACTTAATGCACGACGAGCTACAAGTGCTTCACCATGTGCAGCAAACTCAACATAGTCATCATCCTCATTAATGTCCTCCAATGGTGGCATCTCATCATCAACATCAGAATCTTCACTTACAACATCACCATCATCACGCATAATCATGACTCGTTTGTTTGGGCATTGTGATGCAATGTGTCCTCTTCCCAAACATCTAAAACACTTAATGTCTCTACTCTTACCTTGGGATGCTTGGATAGCCTCGGGTTTGGGCTTTTGGACACTCTCACCCTTAGGCTTGAATGAGGATTCAGTCTTAAGTTTGAATGTAGTCTTATCATCCCTTCGAAAGGTGTTCGGTTTCCAAGAAGAAGATGAACTAGAACCTTGCATAAAACGAGATGAATAACCTTTTCTCTTGAGTTGCCTTTCAACCTTGATAGCCATATGCAACATATCATCAAACTCCACATAGTGATGTAACTCCACTACATTAGCAATCTCACGATTCAATCCTTGTAAGAATCGAGCCATAGTAGCTTCACTATCCTCTTCAACATTAGCTCTGATCATGATAATTTCCATTTCTTTATGATAATCCTCAACACTCTTAGAACCTTGAGTGAGACCTTGTAACCTTTGATAAAGCTCTCTATAGTAATGATTAGGAACAAACCTTTTTCTCATAACACGTTTCATTTCATTCCATGTAACTATAGGTGGCTCTCTATTCCTACGTCTACCAAGCATGAGTTGGTCCCACCAAATGATTGCATAATCCGTGAACTCTACAGCAGCAAGTTTCACCTTTTTTTCTTCGGAATAGTTATGGCAATCAAAGACCATCTCCACTTTCTTTTCCCATTCTAAGTAAGCCTCAGGATCATTCTTACCTTGAAAGGAAGGAATCTTCAATTTGATACTTCCTAAATTTCCATCTATCCTATCATAATACCTATCTCTTTTATACCTATCTCCACGACCTCCTTTATTACCATGGTTACCTTTAACACTTCTACTAAACTCATCATCATCAAACTCATCATCAACTTTATCATCAAAGTCATTATTCACAATATTGCCATTCTCATGAGAAGTATCACTTGGCTTTACCTTGGCTAGGACAGCTTCATGTTCCTCCAACTTATCATGAATATTATTAAACCTTAACTCTATCCTTGAAAATTGTTGTTGCATAGCTTGGAACATGAACTCGATCTTACTCAAATCAGGCTTTTCACTATTAGAAGACATGATTTTATCCTGCAAGAAACGTTAGTAAAAGAAAAGGACCTCACAAGTATGACCTCACGTGTTTACACTCAATACACACAAGACTGTAACACACACTCGTGTTTCACACAATTTTAATATGGCTTTTCTCTACTAATGTTACTCACACACTCTTGCCTTTTTCCCTCACACAACTTTTCTCTATAGGTTCTATATTGAACTCAAGACTTAATCAAAAATCAGCTTATGGAATTCAACTATAAACCAACAATAAACAAGATGAGCACAAGATTTTAATCAAGGGAAAACAAAACAATGAATACTCAACAAGACTTAGCAAGACTCAGCAAGACTCAATAAGACTTAAGAAGACTCCAATGAAACTAAACCTTGGAGGAAATTTGTGTATTTTGGGGTGTTTAATTAAGGTAGGGTTTAGCCAAAGGTGGGGTAGTTTTGTCCTTTTATGTGGTAGGGTCAAAAAGGTAATTTTAGACAGTAGGGTAAAATGGCAGTAATGAATTTTCAAATTAGGCAAATAAGAAATCGCAAAGCTCAAGAAAGAATGACTACCTCAAGATTTTCATGAAGCACACCTCCACGAATTACCTTTGATATTGCACTTGCTACACACGATGTAATAAAATCCCCTCTTGAATTGATTTTTCTTTTCTCTTTTTTTTTCTTTTCTTTTTTTTCTTTTTTTTCTCTTTTTTTTTATATTTTACTAAACTAAACGAACAATGAAGAAAAAAAAATCTAAATAATAAGAAGAGGTTTACTTGGGGAACAAGGCAACTTTTTGACAAAAACAAGCTAGTTTTGGTAGCAGCTTGTGTACCAAGGAATGAGAGGGAACGGTGGCTTGTGAAACAAGTAGTCTTTATGTGATGTAGAGCTTTTGAAGGTTTCTTGGTGAGCAAGAAAACCTTTGGGATTTGGTTGCTTGGAGAACAAGATAGGGTTTACTTGGTGGCTAAGTAAAGACAATTGGTTTGAGGGACAAACAATATTAGTGATGGCTTGGAAAAGGATTCAAGATCAAGGTTTGTCCATGACAAGAAGACAAAGAAAAAAAAACAAAAACGAAACTCCCACGAATTAAACCTAAGCTCTGATACCAAATGATATGAACCTCACCGAAAGAAGATGAAGTTCAATGAAGAACACAACGAACACTTGAAGAAAAACAAGAACAAGTTAAAACGCAGCAAAAGAAAACAAAAATTAAAGATAAAACCAAGACCCGTTGTGTAGATACACAAGAACCTATGGTATTGGACCAAGACCCGTTGCTTAGAAAAGCAAGAACCTATGGTATATATTGGTGGAAGGTAGAAGAACGCCACAAGGAAGACCTTGATAAGTTCAAGAGTTCTCAAGAGAACCAAAGAGAAGAAGTCTCTCAATTTTACTACTAAAATCAATTGTGTTCTCCCCAAAGGGTTACATAACTATTTATAGGCAAATAGATAACTTGCAGCACAAGTAATAAGAATCCTACTTTCCTAACTTGCAGAATAGGAAATAGCAAACTTGCAGAACAAGCAATAGGAATCCTACTCTCCTAACTTGCAGAACAAGTAATAGAAGTCTTACAAAATCTATTATTTAAAAAGGAATTGGGCTTAAATTAAATTAAGACAATGTTCAGCCCAATAATACTTAACTAAATAAAATATGCATCTAGCCTAATTTGCATTTCGGCCCAATACTTGTGTGTCTTCAAGAAGGTTGAACTTGGGCTTGGATCATGTTGTAGAAGACTTTATCATCCTCCATGCTCAAGCTTTGTTGGGCTTTCTCTCTAGCAATATCAATGAAACCAGCCAAGGCTTGTTGCATCATCTTTGATTTAGCTCTTGTAATTGGACCTCCATGGATACTCAAAGGATCACGATCATCATGAACATGACTTGAGCTTTGTGAGCTTGGATCTCCATCAATGGAGATCCATTTGCTCGTGATGTTCGTGATGCTAAGGATCCATTAGTCATCCAAGGAGGTCCAATTACCCGAGCTCGAGCTAAGAAGACGCAACAAGCGCTGGCCTCATTCATGCAACAAGCTCTGGCATCATTGAAGTGTCTAGGAAGCTTCCATGAAGAGTCCCAAGACATCTATACTTGCTTGGAAGCCCAAACGACATGAACATGGTTTACTATTTTATTTTAGCTTAACAATAAGATGGGCTAAGTGTTTGGATAGCCCACGTTTGAGTGTTGTTGTGTCTTGGACTATTTATTTTATGTGACTAGGTTTAGGCATAAATTTGGGTTTAGTCTTATTTTCTATTGGTGTTAATTCCAGCCCACTTGTTTATGGGCTTAAGTGCTAGGTATTATTATAAATACCATGTAAACGCTATTGATAATAACATCAGTAATTTGAATTTTCAGAATTTGAGTGTGCCTTTCTCTTAGGTTTCCTCTCTACTAGGCTTATCAAGGTTTTCTTCCTTGTGGCGCCTCCTTCTTCACCATCCACCATTGCTATACCTTAGGTTCTCGAATTCTTATTCGTAGGGTCAAGGTCCAACACTTTTGGGTTCGAGTCTCTTTAGGCTTCGGGTCTAGGTTTTCAGAAGTTGTCATTCATCAACTTTGTTTCTGCCCTGTTGCGTTTCAACCCCTTCAATTTCCAAGCTACGTTTCCTCTTCTCCGTGCGCTAGAGTTGGTATCAGAGCTCAAGTTTTGATTTCTAGTTTGTTTGTGAGTCACTCACTTTTAGATTTTTGGTTTATTGGTTTTGATTTTTTTTCCTTTCTTTTTTCTCTCTTGTTGGTTTCGATTTCTGGTTTGTTGTTGTGTTTGAGTTGAATTAATAACCCTAGCCGCACCGCTCAAAAAAAAAACCCTAGCCGCACCCCTTCCTTCAAAAAAAAAACCCTAGCCGCAATTTTTCAAAACCCTGTCGCACCCCTTCAAAAAAAACCCTAGCCGCACCCCTCAAAAATAAAACCCTAGCCCCACCCCTCAAAAAAAAAAACCCTAGTTGCACCCTTAAAAAAAAAACCTTAGCTGCACCCAAAAAAAAAACCCTAGCCGCACCCCTAAAAAAAAAAACCCTAGCCGCACCCCTCAAAAAAAAAATCTAGCCGCACCCCTCCTCTTTCAAGGAAACCGCAACACTCAGAGTTAAAAAAAAAAAGAAGAAGAAAAGAATTCAAAAAAAAAAGAAGAAGAAAAGAATTCGAAAGAAAAAGAAAGAATTCGAAAAAAAAAGAATTCAAAAAAAAATTTTGCGGTACTATTCAGACAGAAAATTTTGGTTGAGTTAGGAGGCGTGCGAGTACCCGTTTTATAGAAAACGATGAAAGAAAACGACCTAGTCAAGCTATGCTTCACAAGCCCTATCTTATTTTGGCCAAATACCATCGTTTTCCCATAGTTTTAGGTCATTTTTCATTTTTTTTGGTCGTTCTAATGATTTTTTTTATTTTTTTTATTCTGTCTTTCTTTCTTTGAGTCATCCTAGCCCTAGCCATACCTTTCTGTGAAAAAAAAGCAAGAATTCAGAAGAAAAAAAATCAAAAAAAAATACCTGGTGAATTAGTTGATTCTGTGAGGTTGAGTGTTTGATTGAGTCTCTAGTGCGATTGTGAACCTATAGAGTTAAGGTAGAGTAAGGGAAAAAGGCATGAGTGTGTGAGAGACATTAGTAGAGAAAAGCCAAATTCCTTGAGTGAAACACGAGTGTAAACACGTGAGTATATCTTTGTTGAAAATGTCTTCTGAAAGTGATAAGTCCGACTTTAAAAAGATTGAATTCATGCTTCAGGCAATGCAACAACAGTCCGAACGGATGGACGTGAAATTCAATGACATTCATGATAAGTTGAACCAACATGAAGCTCGGTATGCAAAGATCCAGCAAGGTGATACTTCTCGTCCAAAAAGTAAGGTTGTTGTCAATGACGAGTATGATGATAATGTTGGGTATGATTCGAACGAAGAGTCTGGGATAGATAGACATCATAGAAGGTCCCATGGGTATAGAGATCGAGTTGATAGAGCCCGTGATAGAGGCAAGGAGAAGATGGATGGAAACCTTGGTAGTATAAAATTTAAGATTCCTGCGTTCCAAGGCAAGAATGATCCTGAGGCATATTTGGAGTAGGAAAGGAAGATTGAAATGGTGTTTGACTGCCACCACTACTCTGAGGAAAAGAAGGTCAAACTTGCAACAATTGCGTTCACAGAGTATGCTATGGTTTGGTGGGATCAGTTAGTCACTAGTAGAAGAAGATATGGTGATCCTCCAGTGTCTACATGGGATGAGATGAAGCGCATCATGAGGAAGAGATTTGTTCCTACTCATTACTACAGAGAGTTATACCAAAAGCTCCAAGGTCTTACCCAGGGCTCAAAGAGTGTTGAGGATTACTACAAAGAGATGGAAATGACCATGATTCGAGCCAATATCCAAGAGGATGTAGAAGCTACTATGGCTCGTTTCCTCCAAGGCTTAAACCGTGAGATTGATAATGTAGTAGAGTTGCAGCATTACGTGGATTTAGAGGATGATGGAGATCCACTTCCTCGTGATGTTCGTGATGCTAAGGATCCATTAGTCATCCAAGGAGGTCCAATTACCCGAGCTCGAGCTAAGAAGATGCAACAAGCGCTGGCCTCATTCATGCAACAAGCTCTGGCATCATTGAAGTGTCAAGGAAGCTTCCATGAAGAGACCCAAGACATCTATACTTGCTTGGAAGCCCAAACGACATGAACATGGTTTATTATCTTATTTTAGCTAAACAATAAGATGGGCTAAGTGTTTGGATAGCCCACGTTTGAGTGTTGTTGTGTCTTGTACTATTTATTTTATGTGACTAGGTTTAGGCATAAATTTGGGTTTAGTCTTATTTTCTATTGGTGTTAATTCCAGCCAACTTGTTTATGGGCTTAAGTGCTAGGTATTATTATAAATACCTTGTAAATGCTATTGATAATAAGATCAGTAATTTGAATTTTCAGAATTTGAGTGTGCCTTTCTCTTGGGTTTCCTCTCTACTAGGCTTATCAAGGTTTTCTTCCTTGTGGCGCCTCCTTCTTCACCATCCACCATTACTATACCTTAGGTTCTCGAATTTTTATTCATAGGGTCAAGGTCCAATACCTTTGGGTTCGAGTCTCTTTAGGCTTCGGGTCTAGGTTTTAGAAGTTGTCATTAATCAACTTTGTTTCTGCCCTGTTACGTTTCAGCCCCTTCAATTTCCAAGCTACGTTTCCTCTTGTCCGTGCGCTAGAGTTGGTATCAGAGCTCAAGTTTTGATTTCTAGTTTGTTTGTGAGTCACTCACTTTTAGATTTTTCGTTTATTGGTTTTGATTTTTTTTCCTTTCTTTTTTCTCTCTTGCTGGTTTCGATTTCTGGTTTATTGTTGTGTTTGAGTTGAATTAATAACCCTAGCCGCACCCCTCAAAAAAAAAACCCCAGCCGCACCCCTTCCTTCAAAAAAAAAACCCTAGCCACAATTCCTCAAAACCCTGTCGCACCCCTTCAAAAAAACCCTAGCCGCACCACTCAAAAATAAAACCCTAGCCCCACCCCTAAAAAAAAAAACCCTAGTTGCACCCCTAAAAAAAAACCTTAGCTGCACCCCAAAAAAAAAAAACCCTAGCCGCACCCCTCAAAAAAAAAATCTAGCTGCACCCCTCAAAAAAAAAATCTAGCCGCACCCCTCCTCTTTCAAGGAAACCGCAACACTCAGAGTTAAAAAAAAGAAGAAGAAAAGAATTCAAAAAAAAAGAAGAAGAAAAGAATTCGAAAAAAAAAGAAAGAATTCGAAAAAAAAAAGAATTCAAAAAAAAAAATTTTGCGGTACTATTCAGACAGAAAATTTTGGTTGAGTTAGGAGGCGTGCGAGTGCCCGTTTTATAGAAAACGATGAAAGAAAACGACGAAAGAAAACGACTTAGTCAAGCTATGCTTCACTAGCCCTATCTTATTTTGGCCAAATTCCATCGTTTTCCCATAGTTTTAGATCATTTTTCATTTTTTTTGGTCGTTCAAATGATTTTTTTTATTCTGTCTTTCTTACTTTGAGTCATCCTAGCCCTAGCCATACCTTTCTGTGAAAAAAAAAGCAAGAATTCAGAAGAAAAAAAAATCAAAAAAAAATACCTGGTGAATTAGTTGATTCTGTGAGGTTGAGTCTTTGATTGAGTCTCTAGTGCGATTGTGAGTCTATCGAGTTAAGGTAGAGTAAGGGAAAAAGGCATGAGTGTGTGAGAGACATTAGTAGAAAAAAACCATATTTTTTGAGTGAAACACGAGTGTAAACACGTGAGTATATCTTTGTTGAAAATGTCTTCTGAAAGTGATAAGTCCGACTTTAAAAAGATTGAATTCATGCTTCAGGCAATGCAACAACAGTCCCAACGGATGGACGTGAAATTCAATGACATTCATGATAAGTTGAACCAACATGAAGCTCGGTTTGCAAAGATCCAGCAAGGTGATACTTCACGTCCAAAAAGTAAGGTTGTTGTCAATGACAAGTATGATGATAATGTTGGGTATGATTCGAACGAAGTGATATGGACCTCACCGAAAGAAGATGAGGTTCATATGAAGAAGACGAAGAACACTTGAAAAAAAAAAATAACAAGTTAAAAACGCAGCAAAAGAAAATAAAAATTAGAAGTAAAACCAAGACCCGTTGTGTAGAAACACAAGAACCTATGGTATTGGACCAAGACCCGTCGCCTAGAAAAGCAAGAACCTATGGTATATATTGGTGGAAGGTAGAAGAACGCCACAAGGAAGACCTTGATAAGTTCAAGAGTTCTCAAGAGAACCAAAGAGAAGAAGTCTCTCAATTTTATTACTAAAATCAATTGTTTTCTCCCCAAAGGGTTACATAACTATTTATAGGCAAATAGATAACTTGCAGCACAAGTAATAGGAATCCTACTTTCCTAACTTGCAGAATAGGAAATAGCAAACTTGCAGAACAAGCAATAGGAATCCTACTCTCCTAACTTGCAGAACAAGTAATAGAAGTCTTACAAAATCTATTATTTAAAAAGGAATTGGGCTTAAATTAAATTAAGACAATGTTCAGCCCAATAATACTTAATTAAATAAAATATGCATCTAGCCTAATTTGCATTTCGGCCCAATACTTGTGTGTCTTCAAGAAGGTTGAACTTGGGCTTGGATCATGTTGTAGAAGACTTTATCATCCTCCATGCTCAAGCTTTGTTGGGCTTTCTCTCTAGCAATATCAATGAAACCAGCCAAGGCTTGTTGCATCATCTTTGATTTAGCTCTTGTAATTGGACCTCCATGGATACTCAAAGGATCACGATCATCACGAACATGACTTGAGCTTTGTGAGCTTGGATCTCCATCATTCCCCCTCTCCTCGAAAGGATTTGTCCTCAAATCAGAATCACCTACATCAATATCAAAGGGAGAAAGATCAGAAACATTAAATGTAGCACTAACATTATACTCACCTGGAAGATCTAACTTATAAGCATTGTCATTGATCTTCTTAATCACTTGGAATGGTTCATCTCCTCGAGGTTGCAACTTTGAGCGACGCTGAGCAGGAAATCTCTCTTTACGCATATGTACCCAAACCCAATCACCAGGTTCAAAGACAACTTTCTTGCGATGCTTGTTGGCTTGAGTAGCATATTGCTCAGTCCTCTTTTTAATGTTTTGACGTACCTTCTCATGTAGTTGCTTAACAAAATCAGCTTTCTTTTCCCCATCCAAACTAGCTCTCTCCTCAATAGGTAGTGGTAAAAGATCCAATGGAGTGAGTGGATTAAAACCATAGACAACTTCAAATGGAGAATAACTAGTAGTGGAATGCACACTTCTATTGTAAGCAAACTCCACATGAGGCAAACAATCTTCCCAATTCTTCAAATTCTTTTGAATAATGGACCTCAACAAAGTAGACAAAGTACGATTGACTACTTCAGTTTGACCATCGGTTTGTGGATGACAAGTAGTTGAAAACAATAGCTTTGTTCCTAACTTTCCCCATAATGTTTTCCAAAAATAGCTAAGGAACTTCACATCACGGTCAAAAACAATGGTCCTCGGAACCCCATGTAGATGAACAATTTCCTTGAAGAATAAATCGGCAATGTTACTTGCATCATCTGTCTTGTGACAAGCAATGAAGTGAGCCATCTTAGAGAACCTATCAACAACAACAAAAACAGAATCTCTACCTCTCTTTGTTCTTGGTAACCCCAAAACAAAGTCCATAGAAATGTCAGTCCAAGGAGCAGTAGGAATAGGCAATGGAGTATAAAGACCATGATTCATAACTCTAGACTTAGCTTGTTTACAAGTGACACATCTCTCACACAATTTTTCAACATCTCTTTTCATGTTAGGCCAAAAGAAGTGATCATGCAATATATCTAAAGTTTTCTTTACTCCAAAATGTCCCATTAACCCACCACTATGGGCTTCTCTAACAAGTAATTCTCTTAAAGAACTCCTAGGCACACATAATCTATTTTCCCTAAATAAGAATCCATCATGCCTATAAACTTTCCAAAACCAGTTTTCTCACATGCAATGAACACATTTTCAAAATCCTCATCAGTAGCATACAAGTCTTTAATATACTCAAATCCAAGTAGTTTTGCATTAAGAGTAGTGATTAGAGTATACCTTCGAGATAATGCATCAGCCACGACATTTTCTTTACCTTGTTTATATTTGATCACATATGGAAATGTTTCAATGAACTCCATCCACTTGGCATGACGCTTGTTCAACTTGCTTTGTCCTTTCAAGTGCTTCAAGGACTCATGATCAGTGTGGATGACAAATTCCTTGGGCCATAAATAGTGTTGCCATGTTTCCAAGGCCCTCACTAATGCATACATCTCTTTATCATATGTGGGATAGTTAAGGGCAGCTCCACTTAACTTCTCACTGAAAAAAGCAATGGGGCGCTTCTCCTGCATTAAAACAGCTCCAATACCTATACTTGAAGCATCACACTCAATCTCAAAAGTTTTAGAAAAGTCAGGTAAGGATAATAAAGCTGCAGAACAAAGCTTCTCTTTAAGCAAGTTAAAAGCATGATCTTGCTCAAGACCCCATTTAAATCCAACATTCTTTTTAACAACATCAGTTAGAGGTGCAGCTATTGTACTGAAGTCTCTAACAAACCTACGATAGAAACTAGCTAATCCATGAAAACTACGCACCTCAGAGATATTCTTAGGTATAGGCCAATCTTTAATTGCCTTGACCCTTTCATCTTCTACTGCTATACCCTTAGAAGAAATAACATATCCAAGAAATGTAATCTTATCAGTGCAAAAGGAACATTTCTTAAGGTTAGCATACAACTTTTCCTTTCTCAAGACATTAAGCACATTCTTTAAATGTTCAATATGTTCATGCAAACTTCTACTATAGATCAAGATATCATCAAAATAGACAACTACAAATTTTCCAATGAAAGCACGCAAGACATGGTTCATTAATCTCATGAAAGTGCTAGGTGCATTAGTTAATCCAAAAGGCATAACTAACCATTCATACAAACCATGCTTAGTCTTAAATGCAGTTTTCCATTCATCACCTTCTCTCATGCGAATTTGATGATAACCACTTTTCAAATCAATTTTAGAAAAGATGCAAGAACCATGTAACTCATCAAGCATATCATCTAATCTAGGAATGGGATAGCGATACTTTACAGTGATTTTGTTGATGGCACGACAATCAACACATATCCTCCACGTCCCATCCTTCTTAGGAACAAGTAACACAGGAACAGCACATGGACTCATGCTCTCTCTAACGTAGCCTTTCTTCATGAGCTCGTCAACTTGCCTTTGAAGCTCCTTTGTCTCCTCAGGATTACTTCTATAGGCAGGTCTGTTGGGAATGGCAGCTCCAGGAACAAGGTCTATTTGATGCTCAATTCCCCTAATAGGTGGCAAACCATTTGGAATCTCCTCGGGGAATATATCTCCAAATTCCTTCAAAAGAGACACAACATTAGTAGGCAAAGAAGATTTAAGATCATTAGAACTAAAACAAGATTCTTTATATAAAAACAAAAGGATTGGGCACTTAGCTAAAAAAGCAGCTTTTACATCACTTTGCTTTGCATAGAAGCTCACGTCCTTTCTTTCTTTCTTTGCAATATCTTTGCCTTTATCTAGATTCTTCGACCTTTGTTGTGATTCATTCTGCTCTTTCAACCTCAATTGATCCTCATAAATCTCCGTAGGACTCAAGGGTGCAAGTGTGAATTTCTTACCAGCCATGGTAAATGAATAACGGTTTGTGAATCCATCATGTATGACATGTCTATCAAATTGCCATGGTCTTCCTAAAAGCAAATGACCAGCATGCATAGGCACAACATCACACAACACTTTATCATTGTACCTTCCAATTGAAAATAGCACCAATACTTGCTTGGTCACATTTACTTCTCCACAATTATTGAGCCATTGAAGTTTGTATGGTTTGGGATGTTTTGTAGTGGGCAAACTCAATTTGTCAACCAAATAAGTGCTAGCAACATTAGTGCAACTACCACCATCAATAATCAAAGAGCATACCTTATTGTTGACGTGGCATCTAGTATGAAAAATATTTTCTCGTTGCACTTCATCTTCATCCTTAACTTGGGCACTTAATGCACGACGAGCTACAAGTGCTTCACCATGTGCAGCAAACTCAACATAGTCATCATCCTCATTAATGTCCTCCAATGGTGGCATCTCATCATCAACATCAGAATCTTCACTTACAACATCACCATCATCACGCATAATCATGACTCGTTTGTTTGGGCATTGTGATGCAATGTGTCCTCTTCCCAAACATCTAAAACACTTAATGTCTCTACTCTTACCTTGGGATGCTTGGATAGCCTCGGGTTTGGGCTTTTGGACACTCTCACCCTTAGGCTTGAATGAGGATTCAGTCTTAAGTTTGAATGTAGTCTTATCATCCCTTCGAAAGGTGTTCGGTTTCCAAGAAGAAGATGAACTAGAACCTTGCATAAAACGAGATGAATAACCTTTTCTCTTGAGTTGCCTTTCAACCTTGATAGCCATATGCAACATATCATCAAACTCCACATAGTGATGTAACTCCACTACATTAGCAATCTCACGATTCAATCCTTGTAAGAATCGAGCCATAGTAGCTTCACTATCCTCTTCAACATTAGCTCTGATCATGATAATTTCCATTTCTTTATGATAATCCTCAACACTCTTAGAACCTTGAGTGAGACCTTGTAACCTTTGATAAAGCTCTCTATAGTAATGATTAGGAACAAACCTTTTTCTCATAACACGTTTCATTTCATTCCATGTAACTATAGGTGGCTCTCTATTCCTACGTCTACCAAGCATGAGTTGGTCCCACCAAATGATTGCATAATCCGTGAACTCTACAGCAGCAAGTTTCACCTTTTTTTCTTCGGAATAGTTATGGCAATCAAAGACCATCTCCACTTTCTTTTCCCATTCTAAGTAAGCCTCAGGATCATTCTTACCTTGAAAGGAAGGAATCTTCAATTTGATACTTCCTAAATTTCCATCTATCCTATCATAATACCTATCTCTTTTATACCTATCTCCACGACCTCCTTTATTACCATGGTTACCTTTAACACTTCTACTAAACTCATCATCATCAAACTCATCATCAACTTTATCATCAAAGTCATTATTCACAATATTGCCATTCTCATGAGAAGTATCACTTGGCTTTACCTTGGCTAGGACAGCTTCATGTTCCTCCAACTTATCATGAATATTATTAAACCTTAACTCTATCCTTGAAAATTGTTGTTGCATAGCTTGGAACATGAACTCGATCTTACTCAAATCAGGCTTTTCACTATTAGAAGACATGATTTTATCCTGCAAGAAACGTTAGTAAAAGAAAAGGACCTCACAAGTATGACCTCACGTGTTTACACTCAATACACACAAGACTGTAACACACACTCGTGTTTCACACAATTTTAATATGGCTTTTCTCTACTAATGTTACTCACACACTCTTGCCTTTTTCCCTCACACAACTTTTCTCTATAGGTTCTATATTGAACTCAAGACTTAATCAAAAATCAGCTTATGGAATTCAACTATCAACCAACAATAAACAAGATGAGCACAAGATTTTAATCAAGGGAAAACAAAACAATGAATACTCAACAAGACTTAGCAAGACTCAGCAAGACTCAATAAGACTTAAGAAGACTCCAATGAAACTAAACCTTGAAGGAAATTTGTGTATTTTGGGGTGTTTAATTAAGGTAGGGTTTAGCCAAAGGTGGGGTAGTTTTGTCCTTTTATGTGGTAGGGTCAAAAAGGTAATTTTAGACAGTAGGGTAAAATGGCAGTAATGAATTTTCAAATTAGGCAAATAAGAAATCGCAAAGCTCAAGAAAGAATGACTACCTCAAGATTTTCATGAAGCACACCTCCACGAATTACCTTTGATATTGCACTTGCTACACACGATGTAATAAAATCCCCTCTTGAATTGATTTTTCTTTTCTCTTTTTTTTTTCTTTTCTTTTTTTTTCTCTTTTTTTCTCTTTTTTTTTTATATTTTACTAAACTAAACGAACAATGAAGAAAAAAAAATCTAAATAATAAGAAGAGGTTTACTTGGGGAACAAGGCAACTTTTTGACAAAAACAAGCAAGTTTTGGTAGCAGCTTGTGTACCAAGGAATGAGAGGGAACGGTGGCTTGTGAAACAAGTAGTCTTTATGTGATGTAGAGCTTTTGAAGGTTTCTTGGTGAGCAAGAAAACCTTTGGGATTTGGTTGCTTGGAGAACAAGATAGGGTTTACTTGGTGGCTAAGTAAAGACAATAGGTTTGAGGGACAAACAATATTAGTGATGGCTTGGAAAAGGATTCAAGATCAAGGTTTGTCCATGACAAGAAGACAAAGAAACAAAAACGAAACTCCCACGAATTAAACCTAAGCTCTGATGCCAAATGATATGGACCTCACCGAAAGAAGATGAGGTTCATATGAAGAAGACGAAGAACACTTGAAAAAAAAAATAACAAGTTAAAAACGCAGCAAAAGAAAATAAAAATTAGAAGTAAAACCAAGACCCGTTGTGTAGAAACACAAGAACCTATGGTATTGGACCAAGACCCGTTGCCTAGAAAAGCAAGAACCTATGGTATATATTGGTGGAAGGTAGAAGAACGCCACAAGGAAGACCTTGATAAGTTCAAGAGTTCTCAAGAGAACCAAAGAGAAGAAGTCTCTCAATTTTATTACTAAAATCAATTGTTTTCTCCCCAAAGGGTTACATAACTATTTATAGGAAAATAGATAACTTGCAGCACAAGTAATAGGAATCCTACTTTCCTAACTTGCAGAATAGGAAATAGCAAACTTGCAGAACAAGCAATAGGAATCCTACTCTCCTAACTTGCAGAACAAGTAATAGAAGTCTTACAAAATCTATTATTTAAAAAGGAATTGGGCTTAAATTAAATTAAGACAATGTTCAGCCCAATAATACTTAACTAAATAAAATATGCATCTAGCCTAATTTGCATTTCGGCCCAATACTTGTGTGTCTTCAAGAAGGTTGAACTTGGGCTTGGATCATGTTGTAGAAGACTTTATCATCCTCCATGCTCAAGCTTTGTTGGGCTTTCTCTCTAGCAATATCAATGAAACCAGCCAAGGCTTGTTGCATCATCTTTGATTTAGCTCTTGTAATTGGACCTCCATGGATACTCAAAGGATCACGATCATCACGAACATGACTTGAGCTTTGTGAGCTTGGATCTCCATCACGAAGAGTCTGGGATAGATAAACATCATAGAAGGTCCCATGGGTATAGAGATCGAGTTGATAGAGCCCGTGATAGAGGCAAGGAGAAGATGGATGGAAACCTTGGTAGTATAAAATTTAAGATTCCTGCTTTCCAAGGCAAGAATGATCCTGAGGCATATTTGGAGTAGGAAAGGAAGATTGAAATGGTGTTTGACTGCCACCACTACTCTGAGGAAAAGAAGGTCAAACTTGCAGCAATTGCGTTCACAGAGTATGCTATGGTTTGGTGGGATCAGTTAGTCACTAGTAGAAGAAGATATGGTGATCCTCCATTGTCTACATGGGATGAGATGAAGCGCATCATGAGGAAGAGATCTGTTCCTACTCATTACTAAAGAGAGTTATACCAAAAGCTCCAAGGTCTTACCCAGGGCTCAAAGAGTGTTGAGGATTACTACAAAGAGATGGAAATGACCATGATTCGAGCCAATATCCAAGAGGATGCAAAAGCTACTATGGCTCGTTTCCTCCAAGCCTTAAACCGTGAGATTGATAATGTAGTAGAGTTGCAGCATTACGTGGATTTAGAGGATGATGGAGATCCACTTGCTCGTGATGTTCGTGATGCTAAGGATCCATTAGTCATCCAAGGAGGTCCAATTACCCGAGCTCGGGCTAAGAAGACGCAACAAGCGCTGGCATCATTGAAGTGTCAAGGAAGCTTCCATGAAGAGACCCAAGACATCTATACTTGCTTGGAAGCCCAAACAACATGAACATGGTTTATTATCTTATTTTAGCTTAACAATAAGATGGGCTAAGTGTTTGGATAGCCCACGTTTGAGTGTTGTGTCTTGGACTATTTATTTTATGTGACTAGGTTTAGGCATAAATTTGGGTTTAGTCTTATTTTCTATTGGTGTTAATTCCAGCTAACTTGTTTATGGGCTTATGTGCTAGGTATTATTATAAATACCTTGTAAACGCTATTGATAATAAGATCAGTAATTTGAATTTTCAGAATTTGAGTGTGCCTTTCTCTTGGGTTTCCTCTCTACTAGGCTTATCAAGGTTTTCTTCCTTGTGGCGCCTCCTTCTTCACCATCCACCATTGCTATACCTTAGGTTCTCGAATTATTATTCATAGGGTCAAGGTCCAGTACCTTTGGTTTCGAGTCTCTTTAGGCTTCGGGTCTAGGTTTTTAGAAGTTGTGATTAATCAACTTTGTTTCTGCCCTGTTGCGTTTCAGCCCCTTCAATTTCCAAGCTACGTTTCCTCTTGTCCGTGCGCTAGAGTTGGTATCAGAGCTCAAGTTTTGATTTCTAGTTTGTTTGTGAGTCACTCACTTTTAGATTTTTCGTTTATTGGTTTTGATTTTTTTTCCTTTCTTTTTTCTCTCTTGTTGGTTTCGATTTCTGGTTTGTTGTTGTGTTTGAGTTGAATTAATAACCCTAGCCGCACCCCTCAAAAAAAAAACCCCAGCCGCACCCCTTCCTTCAAAAAAAAAACCCTAGCCGCAATTCCTCAAAACCCTGTCGCACCTCTTCAAAAAAACCCTAGCCGGACCCCTCAAAAATAAAACCCTAGCCCCACCCCTCAAAAAAAAAAACCCTAGTTGCACCCCTAAAAAAAAACCTTAGCTACACCCCAAAAAAAAAAACCCTAGCCGCACCCCTCAAAAAAAAATCTAGCTGCACCCCTCAAAAAAAAAATCTAGCCGCACCCCTCCTCTTTCAATGAAACCGCAACACTCAGAGTTAAAAAAAAGAAGAAGAAAAGAATTCAAATAAAAAGAAGAAGAAAAGAATTCGAAAAAAAAGAAAGAATTCGAAAAAAAAAGAATTCGAAAAAAAAATTTTGCGGTACTATTCAGACAGAAAATTTTGGTTGAGTTAGGAGGCGTGCGAGTGCCCGTTTTATAGAAAACGATGAAAGAGAACGACGAAAGAAAACAACCTAGTCAAGCTATGCTTCACTAGCCCTATCTTATTTTGGCCAAATTCCATCGTTTTCCCATAGTTTTAGGCCATTTTTCATTTTTTTTGGTCGTTCTAATGATTTTTTTTATTCTGTCTTTCTTACTTTGAGTCATCCTAGCCCTAGCCATACCTTTCTGTGAAAAAAAAAAGCAAGAATTCAGAAGAAAAAAAAATCAAAAAAAATACCTGGTGAATTAGTTGATTCTGTGAGGTTGAGTCTTTGATTGAGTCTCTAGTGCGATTGTGAGTCTATCGAGTTAAGGTAGAGTAAGGGAAAAAGGCATGAGTGTGTGAGAGACATTAGTAGAGAAAAGCCATATTTTTTGAGTGAAACACGAGTGTAAACACGTGAGTATATCTTTGTTGAAAATGTCTTCTGAAAGTGATAAGTCCGACTTTAAAAAGATTGAATTCATGCTTCAGGCAATGCAACAACAGTCCCAACGGATGGACGTGAAATTCAATGACATTCATGATAAGTTGAACCAACATGAAGCTCGGTTTGCAAAGATCCAGCAAGGTGATACTTCACGTCCAAAAAGTAAGGTTGTTGTCAATGACGAGTATGATGATAATGTTGGGTATGATTCGAACGAAGAGTCTGGGATAGATAGACATCATAGAAGGTCCCATGGGTATAGAGATCGAGTTGATAGAGCCCGTGATAGAGGCAAGGAGAAGATGGATGGAAACCTTGGTAGTATAAAATTTAAGATTCCTGCGTTCCAAGGCAAGAATGATCCTGAGGCATATTTGGAGTAGGAAAGGAAGATTGAAATGGTGTTTGACTGCCACCACTACTCTGAGGAAAAGAAGGTCAAACTTGCAACAATTGCGTTCACAGAGTATGCTATGGTTTGGTGGGATCAGTTAGTCACTAGTAGAAGAAGATATGGTGATCCTCCAGTGTCTACATGGGATGAGATGAAGCGCATCATGAGGAAGAGATTTGTTCCTACTTATTACTACAGAGAGTTATACCAAAAGCTCCAAGGTCTTACCCAGGGCTCAAAGAGTGTTGAGGATTACTACAAAGAGATGGAAATGACCATGATTCGAGCCAATATCCAAGAGGATGCAGAAGCTACTATGGCTCGTTTCCTCCAAGGCTTAAACCGTGAGATTGATAATGTAGTAGAGTTGCAGCATTACATGGATTTAGAGGATGATGGAGATCCACTTGCTCGTGATGTTCGTGATGCTAAGGATCCATTAGTCATCCAAGGAGGTCCAATTACCCGAGCTCTAGCTAAGAAGATGCAACAAGCGCTGGCCTCATTCATGCAACAAGCTCTGGCATCATTGAAGTGTCAAGGAAGCTTCCATGAAGAGTCCCAAGACATCTATACTTGCTTGGAAGCCCAACGACATGAACATGGTTTACTATCTTATTTTAGCTTAACAATAAGATGGGCTAAGTGTTTGGATAGCCCACGTTTGAGTGTTGTTGTGTCTTGGACTATTTATTTTATGTGACTAGGTTTAGGCATAAATTTGGGTTTGGTCTTATTTTCTATTGGTGTTAATTCCAGCCCACTTGTTTATGGGCTTAAGTGCTAGGAATTATTATAAATACCTTGTAAACGCTATTGATAATAAGATCAGTAATTTGAATTTTTAGAATTTGAGTGTGCCTTTCTCTTGGGTTTCCTCTCTACTAGGCTTATCAAGGTTTTCTTCCTTGTGGCGCCTCCTTCTTCACCATCCACCATTGCTATACCTTAGGTTCTCAAATTCTTATTCGTAGGGTCAAGGTCCAATACCTTTGGGTTCGAGTCTCTTTAGGCTTCGGGTCTAGGTTTTCAGAAGTTGTCATTCATCAACTTTGTTTCTGCCCTGTTGCGTTTCAGCCCCTTCAATTTTTCAAGCTAAGTTTCCTCTTGTCCTGCGCTAGAGTTGATGGAGATCCAAGCTCACAAAGCTCAAGTCATGTTCATGATGATCGTGATCCTTTGAGTATCCATGGAGGTCCAATTACAAGAGCTAAATCAAAGATGATGCAACAAGCCTTGGCTGGTTTCATTGATATTGCTAGAGAGAAAGCCCAACAAAGCTTGAGCATGGAGGATGATAAAGTCTTCTACAACATGATCCAAGCCCAAGTTCAACCTTCTTGAAGACACACAAGTATTGGGCCGAAATGCAAATTAGGCTAGATGCATATTTTATTTAGTTAAGTATTATTGGGCTGAACATTGTCTTAATTTAATTTAAGCCCAATTCCTTTTTAAATAATAGATTTTGTAAGACTTCTATTACTTGTTCTGCAAGTTAGGAGAGTAGGATTCCTATTGCTTGTTCTGCAAGTTTGCTATTTCCTATTCTGCAAGTTAGGAAAGTAGGATTCCTATTACTTGTGCTGCAAGTTATCTATTTGCCTATAAATAGTTATGTAACCCTTTGGGGAGAACACAATTGATTTTAGCAATAAAATTGAGAGACTTCTTCTCTTTGGTTCTCTTGAGAACTCTTGAACTTATCAAGGTCTTCCTTGTGGCGTTCTTCTACCTTCCACCAATATATACCATAGGTTCTTGCTTTTCTAGGCAACGGGTCTTGGTCCAATACCATAGGTTCTTGTGTTTCTACACAACGGGTCTTGGTTTTACTTCTAATTTTTATTTTCTTTTGCTGCGTTTTTAACTTGTTATTGTTTTTTTTTTCAAGTGTTCTTCGTCTTCTTCATATGAACCTCATCTTCTTTCGGTGAGGTCCATATCATTTGGCATCAGAGCTTAGGTTCAATTTGTGGGAGTCTCGTTTTTGTTTTTTTTCTTTGTCTTCTTGTCTTGGATAAACCTTGATCTTGAATCCTTTTCCAAGCCACCACTAATATTGTTTATCCCTCAAACCTATTGTCTTTACTTAGCCACCAAGTAAACCCTATCTTGTTCTCCAAGCAACCAAATCCCAAAGGTTTTCTTGCTCACCAAGAAACCTTCAAAAGCTCTACATCACATAAAGACTACTTGTTTCACAAGCCACCGTTCCCTCTCATTCCTTGCCACACAAGCTGCTACCAAAACTAGCTTGTTTTTGTCAAAAAGTTGCCTTGTTCCCCAAGTAAACCTCTTCTTATTATTTAGACTTTTTTTTTCTTCATTGTTCGGTTACTTTAGTAAAATATAAAAAAAAGAGAAAAAAAGAGAAAAAAAGAAAAGAAAAAAAAAGAGAAAAGAAAAATCAATTCAAGGGGGGATTTATTACATCGTGTGTAGCAAGTGCAACATCAAAGGTAATTTGTGGAGGTGTGCTTCGTCAAAATCTTGAGGTAGTCATTCTTTCTTGAGCTTTGAGATTTCTTATTTGCCTAATTTGAAAATTCATTACTGCCATTTTACCCTACTGTCTAAAATTACCTTTTTGACCCTACCACATAAAAGGACAAAACTACCCCACCTTTGGCTAAACCCTACCTTAATTAAACACCCCAAAATACACAAATTTCCTTCAAGGTTTAGTTTCATTGGAGTCTTCTTAAGTCTTATTGAGTCTTGCTGAGTCTTGCTAAGTCTTGTTGAGTATTCATTGTTTTGTTTTCCCTTGATTAAAATCTTGTGCTCATCTTGTTTATTGTTGGTTGATAGTTGAATTCCATAAGCTGATTTTTGATTAAGTCTTGAGTTCAATATAGAACCTATAGAGAAAAGTTGTGTGAGGGAAAAAGGCAAGAGTGTGTGAGTAACATTAGTAGAGAAAAGCCATATTAAAATTGTGTGAAACACGAGTGTGTGTTACAGTCTTGTGTGTATTGAGTGTAAACACGTGAGGTCATACTTGTGAGGTCCTTTTCTTTTACTAACGTTTCTTGCAGGATAAAATCATGTCTTCTAATAGTGAAAAGCCTGATTTGAGTAAGATCGAGTTCATGTTCCAAGCTATGCAACAACAATTTTCAAGGATAGAGTTGAGGTTTAATAATATTCATGATAAGTTGGAGGAACATGAAGCTGTCCTAGCCAAGGTAAAGCCAAGTGATACTTCTCATGAGAATGGCAATGTTGTGAATAATGACTTTGATGATGAGTTTGATGATGATGAGTTTAGTAGAAGTGTTAAAGGTAACCATGGTAATAAAGGAGGTCGTGGAGATAGGTATAAAGGAGATAGGTATTATGATAGGATAGATGGAAATTTAGGAAGTATCAAATTGAAGATTCCTTCCTTTCAAGGTAAGAATGATCCTGAGGCTTACTTAGAATGGGAAAAGAAAGTGGAGATGGTCTTTGATTGCCATAACTATTCCGAAGAAAAAAAGGTGAAACTTGCTGCTGTAGAGTTCACGGATTATGCAATCATTTGGTGGGACCAACTCATGCTTGGTAGACGTAGGAATAGAGAGCCACCTATAGTTACATGGAATGAAATGAAACGTGTTATGAGAAAAAGGTTTGTTCCTAATCATTACTATAGAGAGCTTTATCAAAGGTTACAAGGTCTCACTCAAGGTTCTAAGAGTGTTGAGGATTATCATAAAGAAATGGAAATTATCATGATCAGAGCTAATGTTGAAGAGGATAGTGAAGCTACTATGGCTCGATTCTTACAAGGATTGAATCGTGAGATTGCTAATGTAGTGGAGTTACATCACTATGTGGAGTTTGATGATATGTTGCATATGGCTATCAAGGTTGAAAGGCAACTCAAGAGAAAAGGTTATTCATCTCGTTTTATGCAAGGTTCTAGTTCATCTTCTTCTTGGAAACCGAACACCTTTCGAAGGGATGATAAGACTACATTCAAACTTAAGACTGAATCCTCATTCAAGCCTAAGGGTGAGAGTGTCCAAAAGCCCAAACCCGAGGCTATCCAAGCATCCCAAGGTAAGAGTAGAGACATTAAGTGTTTTAGATGTTTGGGAAGAGGACACATTGCATCACAATGCCCAAACAAACGAGTCATGATTATGCGTGATGATGGTGATGTTGTAAGTGAAGATTCTGATGTTGATGATGAGATGCCACCATTGGAGGACATTAATGAGGATGATGACTATGTTGAGTTTGCTGCACATGGTGAAGCACTTGTAGCTCGTCGTGCATTAAGTGCCCAAGTTAAGGATGAAGATGAAGTGCAACGAGAAAATATTTTTCATACTAGATGCCACGTCAACAATAAGGTATGCTCTTTGATTATTGATGGTGGTAGTTGCACTAATGTTGCTAGCACTTATTTGGTTGACAAATTGAGTTTGCCCACTACAAAACATCCCAAACCATACAAACTTCAATGGCTCAATAATTGTGGAGAAGTAAATGTGACCAAGCAAGTATTGGTGCTATTTTCAATTGGAAGGTACAATGATAAAGTGTTGTGTGATGTTGTGCCTATGCATGCTGGTCATTTGCTTTTAGGAAGACCATGGCAATTTGATAGACATGTCATACATGATGGATTTACAAACCGTTATTCATTTACCATGGCTGGTAAGAAATTCACACTTGCACCCTTGAGTCCTACGGAGATTTATGAGGATCAATTGAGGTTGAAAGAGCAGAATGAATCACAACAAAGGTCGAAGAATCTAGATAAAGGCAAAGATATTGCAAAGAAAGAAAGAAAGGACGTGAGCTTCTATGCAAAGCAAAGTGATGTAAAGGCTGCTTTTTTAGCTAAGTGCCCAATCCTTTTGTTTTTATATAAAGAATCTTGTTTTAGTTCTAATGATCTTAAATCTTCTTTGCCTACTAATGTTGTGTCTCTTTTGAAGGAATTTGGAGATATATTCCCCGAGGAGATTCCAAATGGTTTGCCACCTATTAGGGGAATTGAGCATCAAATAGACCTTGTTCCTGGAGCTGCCATTCCCAACAGACCTGCCTATAGAAGTAATCCCGAGGAGACAAAGGAGCTTCAAAGGCAAGTTGACGAGCTTATGAAGAAAGGCTACGTTAGAGAGAGCATGAGTCCATGTGCTGTTCCTGTGTTACTTGTTCCTAAGAAGGATGGGACGTGGAGGATGTGTGTTGATTGTCGTGCCATCAACAAAATCACTGTAAAGTATCGCTATCCCATTCCTAGATTAGATGATATGCTTGATGAGTTACATGGTTCTTGCATCTTTTCTAAAATTGATTTGAAAAGTGGTTATCATCAAATTCGCATGAGAGAAGGTGATGAATGGAAAACTGCATTTAAGACTAAGCATGGTTTGTATGAATGGTTAGTTATGCCTTTTGGATTAACTAATGCACCTAGCACTTTCATGAGATTAATGAACCATGTCTTGCGTGCTTTCATTGGAAAATTTGTAGTTGTCTATTTTGATGATATCTTGATCTATAGTAGAAGTTTGCATGAACATATTGAACATTTAAAGAATGTGCTTAATGTCTTGAGAAAGGAAAAGTTGTATGCTAACCTTAAGAAATGTTCCTTTTGCACTGATAAGATTACATTTCTTGGATATGTTATTTCTTCTAAGGGTATAGCAGTAGAAGATGAAAAGGTCAAGGCAATTAAAGATTGGCCTATACCTAAGAATATCTCTGAGGTGCGTAGTTTTCATGGATTAGCTAGTTTCTATCGTAGGTTTGTTAGAGACTTCAGTACAATAGCTGCACCTCTAACTGATGTTGTTAAAAAGAATGTTGGATTTAAATGGGATCTTGAGCAAGATCATGCTTTTAACTTGCTTAAAGAGAAGCTTTGTTCTGCAGCTTTATTATCCTTACCTGACTTTTCTAAAACTTTTGAGATTGAGTGTGATGCTTCAAGTATAGGTATTGGAGCTGTTTTAATGCAGGAGAAGCGCCCCATTGCTTTTTTCAGTGAGAAGTTAAGTGGAGCTGCCCTTAACTATCCCACATATGATAAAGAGATGTATGCATTAGTGAGGGCCTTGGAAACATGGCAACACTATTTATGGCCCAAGGAATTTGTCATCCACACTGATCATGAGTCCTTGAAGCACTTGAAAGGACAAAGCAAGTTGAACAAGCGTCATGCCAAGTGGATGGAGTTCATTGAAACATTTCCATATGTGATCAAATATAAACAAGGTAAAGAAAATGTCGTGGCTGATGCATTATCTCGAAGGTATACTCTAATCACTACTCTTAATGCAAAACTACTTGGATTTGAGTATATTAAAGACTTGTATGCTACTGATGAGGATTTTGAAAATGTGTTCATTGCATGTGAGAAAACTGGTTTTGGAAAGTTTTATAGGCATGATGGATTCTTATTTAGGGAAAATAGATTATGTGTGCCTAGGAGTTCTTTAAGAGAATTACTTGTTAGAGAAGCCCATAGTGGTGGGTTAATGGGACATTTTGGAGTAAAGAAAACTTTAGATATATTGCATGATTACTTCTTTTGGCCTAACATGAAAAGAGATGTTGAAAAATTGTGTGAGAGATGTGTCACTTGTAAACAAGCTAAGTCTAGAGTTATGAATCATGGTCTTTATACTCCATTGCCTAATCCTACTGCTCCTTGGACTTACATTTCTATGGACTTTGTTTTGGGGTTACCAAGAACAAAGAGAGGTAGAGATTCTGTTTTTGTTGTTGTTGACAGGTTCTCTAAGATGGCTCACTTCATTGCTTGTCACAAGACAGATGATGCAAGTAACATTGCCGATTTATTCTTCAAGGAAATTCTAAGCTCTGATGCCAAATGATATGAACCTCACCGAAAGAAGATGAAGTTCAATGAAGAACACAACGAACACTTGAAGAAAAACAAGAACAAGTTAAAACGCAGCAAAAGAAAACAAAAATTAAAGATAAAACCAAGACCCGTTGTGTAGATACACAAGAACCTATGGTATTGGACCAAGACCCGTTGCTTAGAAAAGCAAGAACCTATGGTATATATTGGTGGAAGGTAGAAGAACGCCACAAGGAAGACCTTGATAAGTTCAAGAGTTCTCAAGAGAACCAAAGAGAAGAAGTCTCTCAATTTTACTACTAAAATCAATTGTGTTCTCCCCAAAGGGTTACATAACTATTTATAGGCAAATAGATAACTTGCAGCACAAGTAATAGGAATCCTACTTTCCTAACTTGCAGAATAGGAAATAGCAAACTTGCAGAACAAGCAATAGGAATCCTACTCTCCTAACTTGCAGAACAAGTAATAGAAGTCTTACAAAATCTATTATTTAAAAAGGAATTGGGCTTAAATTAAATTAAGACAATGTTCAGCCCAATAATACTTAACTAAATAAAATATGCATCTAGCCTAATTTGCATTTCGGCCCAATACTTGTGTGTCTTCAAGAAGGTTGAACTTGGGCTTGGATCATGTTGTAGAAGACTTTATCATCCTCCATGCTCAAGCTTTGTTGGGCTTTCTCTCTAGCAATATCAATGAAACCAGCCAAGGCTTGTTGCATCATCTTTGATTTAGCTCTTGTAATTGGACCTCCATGGATACTCAAAGGATCACGATCATCACGAACATGACTTGAGCTTTGTGAGCTTGGATCTCCATCAGGTAGGGTTTAGCCAAAGGTGGGGTGGTTTTGTCCTTTTATGTGGTAGGGTCAAAAAGGTAATTTTAGACAATAGGGTAAAATGGCAGTAATGAATTTTCAAATTAGGCAAATAAGAAATCGCAAAGCTCAAGAAAGAATGACTAACTCAAGATTTTCATGAAGCACACCTCCACGAATTACCTTTGATATTGCACTTGCTACACACGATGTAATAAAATCCCCTCTTGAATTGATTTTTCTTTTCTCTTTTTTTTTCTTTTCTTTTTTTTTCTCTTTTTTTTCTCTTTTTTTTTATATTTTACTAAACTAAACGAACAATGAAGAAAAAAAAATCTAAATAATAAGAAGAGGTTTACTTGGGGAACAAGGCAACTTTTTGACAAAAACAAGCTAGTTTTGGTAGCAGCTTGTGTACCAAGGAATGAGAGGGAACGGTGGCTTGTGAAACAAGTAGTCTTTATGTGATGTAGAGCTTTTGAAGGTTTCTTGGTGAGCAAGAAAACCTTTGGGATTTGGTTGCTTGGAGAACAAGATAGGGTTTACTTGGTGGCTAAGTAAAGACAATAGGTTTGAGGGACAAACAATATTAGTGATGGCTTGGAAAAGGATTCAAGATCAAGGTTTGTCCATGACAAGAAGACAAATAAACAAAAACGAAACTCCCACGAATTAAACCTAAGCTCTGATGCCAAATGATATGGACCTCACCGAAAGAAGATGAGGTTCATATGAAGAAGACGAAGAACACTTGAAAAAAAACAATAACAAGTTAAAAACGCAGCAAAAGAAAATAAAAATTAGAAGTAAAACCAAGACCCGTTGTGTAGAAACACAAGAACCTATGGTATTGGACCAAGACCCGTTGCCTAGAAAAGCAAGAACCTATGGTATATATTGGTGGAAGGTAGAAGAACGCCACAAGGAAGACCTTGATAAGTTCAAGAGTTCTCAAGAGAACCAAAGAGAAGAAGTCTCTCAATTTTATTGCTAAAATCAATTGTGTTCTCCCCAAAGGGTTACATAACTATTTATAGGCAAATAGATAACTTGCAGCACAAGTAATAGGAATCCTACTTTCCTAACTTGCAGAATAGGAAATAGCAAACTTGCAGAACAAGCAATAGGAATCCTACTCTCCTAACTTGCAGAACAAGTAATAGAAGTCTTACAAAATCTATTATTTAAAAAGGAATTGGGCTTAAATTAAATTAAGACAATGTTCAGCCCAATAATACTTAACTAAATAAAATATGCATCTAGCCTAATTTGCATTTCGGCCCAATACTTGTGTGTCTTCAAGAAGGTTGAACTTGGGCTTGGATCATGTTGTAGAAGACTTTATCATCCTCCATGCTCAAGCTTTGTTGGGCTTTCTCTCTAGCAATATCAATGAAACCAGCCAAGGCTTGTTGCATCATCTTTGATTTAGCTCTTGTAATTGGACCTCCATGGATACTCAAAGGATCACGATCATCACGAACATGACTTGAGCTTTGTGAGCTTGGATCTCCATCAAGAAGGAAACAAGGAAAGCAAAACAGTGAGCTGCTATGCCAAACCCCGAGATGTAAAGACTGCATTTCTTGCTAAGTCTCCTATCCTTTTACTCTTATTTAAAGATTCTTATTTTATTGATGCTGAACTCCATGATACTTTGCCTACTGATGTTGTCTCATTGTTGCAAGAGTTTGAGGACGTATTCCCTGAGGAGATCCCAAGTGGATTACCACCGATTCGTGGGATCGAGCACATGATTGACCTTGTCCCCGGAGCTACCATTCCTAACCGTCCAGCCTATAGAAGTAATCCCGAGGAGACGAAGGAGCTTCAAAGGCAAGTTGAGGAGCTCATGAGGAAAGGTTATGTGAGAGAGAGCATGAGTCCTTGCGCCGTGCCCGTACTGCTTGTGCCAAAAAAAGATGGGACATGGAGAATGTACGTTGACTGCCGAGCCGTTAACAAAATCACTGTAAAGTATCGCTATCCTATTCCTAGGCTAGATGACATGCTTGATGAATTGCATGGTGCATGCATGTTTTCTAAAATTGATTTAAAGAGCGGATATCACCAAATTCGTATGAGAGAAGGTGTGATGGAGATCCAAGCTCACAAAGCTCAAGTCATGTTCGTGATGATCGTGATCCTTTGAGTATCCATGGAGGTCCAATTACAAGAGCTAAATCAAAGATGATGCAACAAGCCTTGGCTGGTTTCATTGATATTGCTAGAGAGAAAGCCCAACAAAGCTTGAGCATGGAGGATGATAAAGTCTTCTACAACATGATCCAAGCCCAAGTTCAACCTTCTTGAAGACACACAAGTATTGGGCCGAAATGCAAATTAGGCTAGATGCATATTTTATTTAGTTAAGTATTATTGGGCTGAACATTGTCTTAATTTAATTTAAGCCCAATTCCTTTTTAAATAATAGATTTTGTAAGACTTCTATTACTTGTTCTGCAAGTTAGGAGAGTAGGATTCCTATTGCTTGTTCTGCAAGTTTGCTATTTCCTATTCTGCAAGTTAGGAAAGTAGGATTCCTATTACTTGTGCTGCAAGTTATCTATTTGCCTATAAATAGTTATGTAACCCTTTGGGGAGAACACAATTGATTTTAGCAATAAAATTGAGAGACTTCTTCTCTTTGGTTCTCTTGAGAACTCTTGAACTTATCAAGGTCTTCCTTGTGGCGTTCTTCTACCTTCCACCAATATATACCATAGGTTCTTGCTTTTCTAGGCAACGGGTCTTGGTCCAATACCATAGGTTCTTGTGTTTCTACACAACGGGTCTTGGTTTTACTTCTAATTTTTATTTTCTTTTGCTGCGTTTTTAACTTGTTATTGTTTTTTTCAAGTGTTCTTCGTCTTCTTCATATGAACCTCATCTTCTTTCGGTGAGGTCCATATCATTTGGCATCAGAGATTAGGTTTAATTCATGGGAGTTTCGTTTTTGTTTCTTTGCCTTCTTGTCATGGACAAACCTTGATCTTGAATCCTTTTCCAAGCCATCACTAATATTGTTTGTCCCTCAAACCTATTGTCTTTACTTAGCCACCAAGTAAACCCTATCTTGTTCTCCAAGCAACCAAATCCCAAAGGTTTTCTTGCTCACCAAGAAACCTTCAAAAGCTCTACATCACATAAAGACTACTTGTTTCACAAGCCACCGTTCCCTCTCATTCCTTGGTACACAAGCTGCTACCAAAACTAGCTTGTTTTTGTCAAAAAGTTGCCTTGTTCCCCAAGTAAACCTCTTCTTATTATTTAGATTTTTTTTTTCTTCATTGTTCGTTTAGTTTAGTAAAATATAAAAAAAAAGAGAAAAAAAAGAGAAAAAAAAAAGAAAAGAAAAAAAAAGAGAAAAGAAAAATCAATTCAAGAGGGGATTTTATTACATCGTGTGTAGCAAGTGCAATATCAAAGGTAATTCGTGGAGGTGTGCTTCATGAAAATCTTGAGGTAGTCATTCTTTCTTGAGCTTTGCGATTTCTTATTTGCCTAATTTGAAAATTCATTACTGCCATTTTACCATACTGTCTAAAATTACCTTTTTGACCCTACCACATAAAAGGACAAAACTACCCCACCTTTGGCTAAACCCTACCTTAATTAAACACCCCAAAATACACAAATTTCCTTCAAGGTTTAGTTTCATTGGAGTCTTCTTAAGTCTTATTGAGTCTTGCTGAGTCTTGCTAAGTCTTGTTGAGTATTCATTGTTTTGTTTTCCCTTGATTAAAATCTTGTGCTCATCTTGTTTATTGTTGGTTGATAGTTGAATTCCATAAGCTGATTTTTGATTAAGTCTTGAGTTCAATATAGAACCTATAGAGAAAAGTTGTGTGAGGGAAAAAAGGCAAGAGTGTGTGAGTAACATTAGTAGAGAAAAGCCATATTAAAATTGTGTGAAACACGAGTGTGTGTTACAGTCTTGTGTGTATTGAGTGTAAACACGTGAGGTCATACTTGTGAGGTCCTTTTCTTTTACTAACGTTTCTTGCAGGATAAAATCATGTCTTCTAATAGTGAAAAGCCTGATTTGAGTAAGATCGAGTTCATGTTCCAAGCTATGCAACAACAATTTTCAAGGATAGAGTTGAGGTTTAATAATATTCATGATAAGTTGGAGGAACATGAAGCTGTCCTAGCCAAGGTAAAGCCAAGTGATACTTCTCATGAGAATGGCAATGTTGTGAATAATGACTTTGATGATAAAGTTGATGATGAGTTTGATGATGATGAGTTTAGTAGAAGTGTTAAAGGTAACCATGGTAATAAAGGAGGTCGTGGAGATAGGTATAAAGGAGATAGGTATTATGATAGGATAGATGGAAATTTAGGAAGTATCAAATTGAAGATTCCTTCCTTTCAAGGTAAGAATGATCCTGAGGCTTACTTAGAATGGGAAAAGAAAGTGGAGATGGTCTTTGATTGCCATAACTATTCCGAAGAAAAAAAGGTGAAACTTGCTGCTGTAGTAGAGTTCACGGATTATGCAATCATTTGGTGGGACCAACTCATGCTTGGTAGACGTAGGAATAGAGAGCCACCTATAGTTACATGGAATGAAATGAAACGTGTTATGAGAAAAAGGTTTGTTCCTAATCATTACTATAGAGAGCTTTATCAAAGGTTACAAGGTCTCACTCAAGGTTCTAAGAGTGTTGAGGATTATCATAAAGAAATGGAAATTATCATGATCAGAGCTAATGTTGAAGAGGATAGTGAAGCTACTATGGCTCGATTCTTACAAGGATTGAATCGTGAGATTGCTAATGTAGTGGAGTTACATCACTATGTGGAGTTTGATGATATGTTGCATATGGCTATCAAGGTTGAAAGGCAACTCAAGAGAAAAGGTTATTCATCTCGTTTTATGCAAGGTTCTAGTTCATCTTCTTCTTGGAAACCGAACACCTTTCGAAGGGATGATAAGACTACATTCAAACTTAAGACTGAATCCTCATTCAAGCCTAAGGGTGAGAGTGTCCAAAAGCCCAAACCCGAGGCTATCCAAGCATCCCAAGGTAAGAGTAGAGACATTAAGTGTTTTAGATGTTTGGGAAGAGGACACATTGCATCACAATGCCCAAACAAACGAGTCATGATTATGCGTGATGATGGTGATGTTGTAAGTGAAGATTCTGATGTTGATGATGAGATGCCACCATTGGAGGACATTAATGAGGATGATGACTATGTTGAGTTTGCTGCACATGGTGAAGCACTTGTAGCTCGTCGTGCATTAAGTGCCCAAGTTAAGGATGAAGATGAAGTGCAACGAGAAAATATTTTTCATACTAGATGCCACGTCAACAATAAGGTATGCTCTTTGATTATTGATGGTGGTAGTTGCACTAATGTTGCTAGCACTTATTTGGTTGACAAATTGAGTTTGCCCACTACAAAACATCCCAAACCATACAAACTTCAATGGCTCAATAATTGTGGAGAAGTAAATGTGACCAAGCAAGTATTGGTGCTATTTTCAATTGGAAGGTACAATGATAAAGTGTTGTGTGATGTTGTGCCTATGCATGCTGGTCATTTGCTTTTAGGAAGACCATGGCAATTTGATAGACATGTCATACATGATGGATTTACAAACCGTTATTCATTTACCATGGCTGGTAAGAAATTCACACTTGCACCCTTGAGTCCTACGGAGATTTATGAGGATCAATTGAGGTTGAAAGAGCAGAATGAATCACAACAAAGGTCGAAGAATCTAGATAAAGGCAAAGATATTGCAAAGAAAGAAAGAAAGGACGTGAGCTTCTATGCAAAGCAAAGTGATGTAAAGGCTGCTTTTTTAGCTAAGTGCCCAATCCTTTTGTTTTTATATAAAGAATCTTGTTTTAGTTCTAATGATCTTAAATCTTCTTTGCCTACTAATGTTGTGTCTCTTTTGAAGGAATTTGGAGATATATTCCCCGAGGAGATTCCAAATGGTTTGCCACCTATTAGGGGAATTGAGCATCAAATAGACCTTGTTCCTGGAGCTGCCATTCCCAACAGACCTGCCTATAGAAGTAATCCCGAGGAGACAAAGGAGCTTCAAAGGCAAGTTGACGAGCTCATGAAGAAAGGCTACGTTAGAGAGAGCATGAGTCCATGTGCTGTTCCTGTGTTACTTGTTCCTAAGAAGGATGGGACGTGGAGGATGTGTGTTGATTGTCGTGCCATCAACAAAATCACTGTAAAGTATCGCTATCCCATTCCTAGATTAGATGATATGCTTGATGAGTTATATGGTTCTTGCATCTTTTCTAAAATTGATTTGAAAAGTGGTTATCATCAAATTCGCATGAGAGAAGGTGATGAATGGAAAACTGCATTTAAGACTAAGCATGGTTTGTATGAATGGTTAGTTATGCCTTTTGGATTAACTAATGCACCTAGCACTTTCATGAGATTAATGAACCATGTCTTGCGTGCTTTCATTGGAAAATTTGTAGTTGTCTATTTTGATGATATCTTGATCTATAGTAGAAGTTTGCATGAACATATTGAACATTTAAAGAATGTGCTTAATGTCTTGAGAAAGGAAAAGTTGTATGCTAACCTTAAGAAATGTTCCTTTTGCACTGATAAGATTACATTTCTTGGATATGTTATTTCTTCTAAGGGTATAGCAGTAGAAGATGAAAAGGTCAAGGCAATTAAAGATTGGCCTATACCTAAGAATATCTCTGAGGTGCGTAGTTTTCATGGATTAGCTAGTTTCTATCGTAGGTTTGTTAGAGACTTCAGTACAATAGCTGCACCTCTAACTGATGTTGTTCAAAAGAATGTTGGATTTAAATGGGGTCTTGAGCAAGATCATGCTTTTAACTTGCTTAAAGAGAAGCTTTGTTCTGCAGCTTTATTATCCTTACCTGACTTTTCTAAAACTTTTGAGATTGAGTGTGATGCTTCAAGTATAGGTATTGGAGCTGTTTTAATGCAGGAGAAGCGCCCCATTGCTTTTTTCAGTGAGAAGTTAAGTGGAGCTGCCCTTAACTATCCCACATATGATAAAGAGATGTATGCATTAGTGAGGGCCTTGGAAACATGGCAACACTATTTATGGCCCAAGGAATTTGTCATCCACACTGATCATGAGTCCTTGAAGCACTTGAAAGGACAAAGCAAGTTGAACAAGCGTCATGCCAAGTGGATGGAGTTCATTGAAACATTTCCATATGTGATCAAATATAAACAAGGTAAAGAAAATGTCGTGGCTGATGCATTATCTCGAAGGTATACTCTAATCACTACTCTTAATGCAAAACTACTTGGATTTGAGTATATTAAAGACTTGTATGCTACTGATGAGGATTTTGAAAATGTGTTCATTGCATGTGAGAAAACTGGTTTTGGAAAGTTTTATAGGCATGATGGATTCTTATTTAGGGAAAATAGATTATGTGTGCCTAGGAGTTCTTTAAGAGAATTACTTGTTAGAGAAGCCCATAGTGGTGGGTTAATGGGACATTTTGGAGTAAAGAAAACTTTAGATATATTGCATGATCACTTCTTTTGGCCTAACATGAAAAGAGATGTTGAAAAATTGTGTGAGAGATGTGTCACTTGTAAACAAGCTAAGTCTAGAGTTATGAATCATGGTCTTTATACTCCATTGCCTATTCCTACTGCTCCTTGGACTGACATTTCTATGGACTTTGTTTTGGGGTTACCAAGAACAAAGAGAGGTAGAGATTCTGTTTTTGTTGTTGTTGATAGGTTCTCTAAGATGGCTCACTTCATTGCTTGTCACAAGACAGATGATGCAAGTAACATTGCCGATTTATTCTTCAAGGAAATTGTTCGTCTACATGGGGTTCCGAGGACCATTGTTTCTGACCGTGATGTGAAGTTCCTTAGCTATTTTTGGAAAACATTATGGGGAAAGTTAGGAACAAAGCTATTGTTTTCAACTACTTGTCATCCACAAACCGATGGTCAAACTGAAGTAGTCAATCGTACTTTGTCTACTTTGTTGAGGTCCATTATTCAAAAGAATTTGAAGAATTGGGAAGATTGTTTGCCTCATGTGGAGTTTGCTTACAATAGAAGTGTGCATTCCACTACTAGTTATTCTCCATTTGAAGTTGTCTATGGTTTTAATCCACTCACTCCATTGGATCTTTTACCACTACCTATTGAGGAGAGAGCTAGTTTGGATGGGGAAAAGAAAGCTGATTTTGTTAAGCAACTACATGAGAAGGTACGTCAAAACATTAAAAAGAGGACTGAGCAATATGCTACTCAAGCCAACAAGCATCGCAAGAAAGTTGTCTTTGAACCTGGTGATTGGGTTTGGGTACATATGCGTAAAGAGAGATTTCCTGCTCAGCGTCGCTCCAAGTTGCAACCTCGAGGAGATGGACCATTCCAAGTGATTAAGAAGATCAATGACAATGCTTATAAGTTAGATCTTCCAGGTGAGTATAATGTTAGTGCTACATTTAATGTTTCTGATCTTTCTCCCTTTGATATTGATGTAGGTGATTCTGATTTGAGGACAAATCCTTTCGAGGAGAGGGGGAATGATGGAGATCCAAGCTCACAAAGCTCAAGTCATGTTCGTGATGATCGTGATCCTTTGAGTATCCATGGAGGTCCAATTACAAGAGCTAAATCAAAGATGATGCAACAAGCCTTGGCTGGTTTCATTGATATTGCTAGAGAGAAAGCCCAACAAAGCTTGAGCATGGAGGATGATAAAGTCTTCTACAACATGATCCAAGCCCAAGTTCAACCTTCTTGAAGACACACAAGTATTGGGCCGAAATGCAAATTAGGCTAGATGCATATTTTATTTAGTTAAGTATTATTGGGCTGAACATTGTCTTAATTTAATTTAAGCCCAATTCCTTTTTAAATAATAGATTTTGTAAGACTTCTATTACTTGTTCTGCAAGTTAGGAGAGTAGGATTCCTATTGCTTGTTCTGCAAGTTTGCTATTTCCTATTCTGCAAGTTAGGAAAGTAGGATTCCTATTACTTGTGCTGCAAGTTATCTATTTGCCTATAAATAGTTATGTAACCCTTTGGGGAGAAGACAATTGATTTTAGCAATAAAATTGAGAGACTTCTTCTCTTTGGTTCTCTTGAGAACTCTTGAACTTATCAAGGTCTTCCTTGTGGCGTTCTTCTACCTTCCACCAATATATACCATAGGTTCTTGCTTTTCTAGGCAACGGGTCTTGGTCCAATACCATAGGTTCTTGTGTTTCTACACAACGGGTCTTGGTTTTACTTCTAATTTTTATTTTCTTTTGCTGCGTTTTTAACTTGTTATTGTTTTTTTCAAGTGTTCTTCGTCTTCTTCATATGAACCTCATCTTCTTTCGGTGAGGTCCATATCAAGGTGATGAATGGAAAACCGCATTCAAGACTAAACATGGTCTCTACGAGTGGTTAGTTATGCCTTTTGGCTTGACTAATGCACCTAGTACATTCATTCGTTTAATGAACCGTGTTTTACGTGATTTCATTGGTAAGTATGTGGTTGTCTATTTTGATGATATTTTGATATACAGTAAGAGCCAGCATGAGCATGTTGAGCATCTTAGGAATGTTCTTACTGTTTTGAGGAATGCAAGTTTGTATGCCAATTTTAAGAAATGTACATTCTGCACTGATAAGATTGTTTTTCTTGGGTATGTCATTTCTTCACATGGCATTTCTGTTGATAATGAGAAGGTAAAGGCAATTAAAGATTGGCCGGTACCTAAGTCTGTTTCTGAAGTGCGTAGTTTCCATGGTTTAGCTAGTTTCTATCGTCGATTCGTTAGAGATTTTAGCACTATAGCTGCACCTTTGATCGAAGTGGTCAAAAAGAATGTTGCATTTCATTGGGGTCCTGCACAAGAGCATGCTTTTAATTTGCTTAAAGATAAACTTTGTTCTGCTCCTTTGTTATCTCTGCTTGACTTTACTAAAACTTTTGAGATTGAGTGCGATGCCTCAGGTGTAGGTATTGGAGCTGTGCTTATGCAGGAAAAACGCCCAATTGCTTTCTTTAGTGAGAAGTTAAGTGGAGCAGCACTTAACTATCCCACATATGACAAGGAGATGTACCCGTTAGTGAGGGCCTTGGAGACATTGCAACATTACTTGTGGCCCAAAGAATTTGTCATCCACACTGATGGAGATCCAAGCTCACAAAGCTCAAGTCATGTTCGTGATGATCGTGATCCTTTGAGTATCCATGGAGGTCCAATTACAAGAGCTAAATCAAAGATGATGCAACAAGCCTTGGCTGGTTTCATTGATATTTCTAGAGAGAAAGCCCAACAAAGCTTGAGCATGGAGGATGATAAAGTCTTCTACAACATGATCCAAGCCCAAGTTCAACCTTCTTGAAGACACACAAGTATTGGGCCGAAATGCAAATTAGGCTAGATGCATATTTTATTTAGTTAAGTATTATTGGGCTGAACATTGTCTTAATTTAATTTAAGCCCAATTCCTTTTTAAATAATAGATTTTGTAAGACTTCTATTACTTGTTCTGCAAGTTAGGAGAGTAGGATTCCTATTGCTTGTTCTGCAAGTTTGCTATTTCCTATTCTGCAAGTTAGGAAAGTAGGATTCCTATTACTTGTGCTGCAAGTTATCTATTTGCCTATAAATAGTTATGTAACCCTTTGGGGAGAAGACAATTGATTTTAGCAATAAAATTGAGAGACTTCTTCTCTTTGGTTTTCTTGAGAACTCTTGAACTTATCAAGGTCTTCCTTGTGGCATTCTTCTACCTTCCACCAATATATACCATAGGTTCTTGCTTTTCTAGGCAACGGGTCTTGGTCCAATACCATAGGTTCTTGTGTTTCTACACAACGGGTCTTGGTTTTACTTCTAATTTTTATTTTCTTTTGCTGCGTTTTTAACTTGTTATTTTTTTTTTTCAAGTGTTCTTCGTCTTCTTCATATGAACCTCATCTTCTTTCGGTGAGGTCCATATCATTTGGCATCAGAGCTTAGGTTTAATTCGTGGGAGTTTCGTTTTTGTTTTTTTTTCTTTGTCTTCTTGTCATGGACAAACCTTGATCTTGAATCCTTTTCCAAGCCATCACTAATATTGTTTGTCCCTCAAACCTATTGTCTTTACTTAGCCACCAAGTAAACCCTATCTTGTTCTCCAAGCAACCAAATCCCAAAGGTTTTCTTGCTCACCAAGAAACCTTCAAAAGCTCTACATCACATAAAGACTACTTGTTTCACAAGCCACCGTTCCCTCTCATTCCTTGGTACACAAGCTGCTACCAAAACTAGCTTGTTTTTGTCAAAAAGTTGCCTTGTTCCCCAAGTAAACCTCTTCTTATTATTTAGATTTTTTTTTCTTCATTGTTCGTTTAGTTTAGTAAAATATAAAAAAAAAGAGAAAAAAGAGAAAAAAAAGAAAAGAAAAAAAAAGAGAAAAGAAAAATCAATTCAAGAGGGGATTTTATTACATCGTGTGTAGCAAGTGCAATATCAAAGGTAATTCGTGGAGGTGTGCTTCATGAAAATCTTGAGGCAGTCATTCTTTCTTGAGCTTTGCGATTTCTTATTTGCCTAATTTGAAAATTCATTACTGCCATTTTACCCTACTGTCTAAAATTACCTTTTTGACCCTACCACATAAAAGGACAAAACTACCCCACCTTTGGCTAAACCCTACCTTAATTAAACACCCCAAAATACACAAATTTCCTTCAAGGTTTAGTTTCATTGGAGTCTTCTTAAGTCTTATTGAGTCTTGCTGAGTCTTGCTAAGTCTTGTTGAGTATTCATTGTTTTGTTTTCCCTTGATTAAAATCTTGTGCTCATCTTGTTTATTGTTGGTTGATAGTTGAATTCCATAAGCTGATTTTTGATTAAGTCTTGAGTTCAATATAGAACCTATAGAGAAAAGTTGTGTGAGGGAAAAAGGCAAGAGTGTGTGAGTAACATTAGTAGAGAAAAGCCATATTAAAATTGTGTGAAACACGAGTGTGTGTTACAGTCTTGTGTGTATTGAGTGTAAACACGTGAGGTCATACTTGTGAGGTCCTTTTCTTTTACTAACGTTTCTTGCAAGATAAAATCATGTCTTCTAATAGTGAAAAGCCTGATTTGAGTAAGATCGAGTTCATGTTCCAAGCTATGCAACAACAATTTTCAAGGATAGAGTTGAGGTTTAATAATATTCATGATAAGTTGGAGGAACATGAAGCTGTCCTAGCCAAGGTAAAGCCAAGTGATACTTCTCATGAGAATGGCAATGTTGTGAATAATGACTTTGATGATAAAGTTGATGATGAGTTTGATGATGATGAGTTTAGTAGAAGTGTTAAAGGTAACCATGGTAATAAAGGAGGTCGTGGAGATAGGTATAAAGGAGATAGGTATTATGATAGGATAGATGGAAATTTAGGAAGTATCAAATTGAAGATTCCTTCCTTTCAAGGTAAGAATGATCCTGAGGCTTACTTAGAATGGGAAAAGAAAGTGGAGATGGTCTTTGATTGCCATAACTATTCCGAAGAAAAAAAGGTGAAACTTGCTGCTGTAGTAGAGTTCACGGATTATGCAATCATTTGGTGGGACCAACTCATGCTTGGTAGACGTAGGAATAGAGAGCCACCTATAGTTACATGGAATGAAATGAAACGTGTTATGAGAAAAAGGTTTGTTCCTAATCATTACTATAGAGAGCTTTATCAAAGGTTACAAGGTCTCACTCAAGGTTCTAAGAGTGTTGAGGATTATCATAAAGAAATGGAAATTATCATGATCAGAGCTAATGTTGAAGAGGATAGTGAAGCTACTATGGCTCGATTCTTACAAGGATTGAATCGTGAGATTGCTAATGTAGTGGAGTTACATCACTATGTGGAGTTTGATGATATGTTGCATATGGCTATCAAGGTTGAAAGGCAACTCAAGAGAAAAGGTTATTCATCTCGTTTTATGCAAGGTTCTAGTTCATCTTCTTCTTGGAAACCGAACACCTTTCGAAGGGATGATAAGACTACATTCAAACTTAAGACTGAATCCTCATTCAAGCCTAAGGGTGAGAGTGTCCAAAAGCCCAAACCCGAGGCTATCCAAGCATCCCAAGGTAAGAGTAGAGACATTAAGTGTTTTAGATGTTTGGGAAGAGGACACATTGCATCACAATGCCCAAACAAACGAGTCATGATTATGCGTGATGATGGTGATGTTGTAAGTGAAGATTCTGATGTTGATGATGAGATGCCACCATTGGAGGACATTAATGAGGATGATGACTATGTTGAGTTTGCTGCACATGGTGAAGCACTTGTAGCTCGTCGTGCATTAAGTGCCCAAGTTAAGGATGAAGATGAAGTGCAACGAGAAAATATTTTTCATACTAGATGCCACGTCAACAATAAGGTATGCTCTTTGATTATTGATGGTGGTAGTTGCACTAATGTTGCTAGCACTTATTTGGTTGACAAATTGAGTTTGCCCACTACAAAACATCCCAAACCATACAAACTTCAATGGCTCAATAATTGTGGAGAAGTAAATGTGACCAAGCAAGTATTGGTGCTATTTTCAATTGGAAGGTACAATGATAAAGTGTTGTGTGATGTTGTGCCTATGCATGCTGGTCATTTGCTTTTAGGAAGACCATGGCAATTTGATAGACATGTCATACATGATGGATTTACAAACCGTTATTCATTTACCATGGCTGGTAAGAAATTCACACTTGCACCCTTGAGTCCTACGGAGATTTATGAGGATCAATTGAGGTTGAAAGAGCAGAATGAATCACAACAAAGGTCGAAGAATCTAGATAAAGGCAAAGATATTGCAAAGAAAGAAAGAAAAGACGTGAGCTTCTATGCAAAGCAAAGTGATGTAAAGGCTGCTTTTTTAGCTAAGTGCCCAATCCTTTTGTTTTTATATAAAGAATCTTGTTTTAGTTCTAATGATCTTAAATCTTCTTTGCCTACTAATGTTGTGTCTCTTTTGAAGGAATTTGGAGATATATTCCCCGAGGAGATTCCAAATGGTTTGCCACCTATTAGGGGAATTGAGCATCAAATAGACCTTGTTCCTGGAGCTGCCATTCCCAACAGACCTGCCTATAGAAGTAATCCCGAGGAGACAAAGGAGCTTCAAAGGCAAGTTGACGAGCTCATGAAGAAAGGCTACGTTAGAGAGAGCATGAGTCCATGTGCTGTTCCTGTGTTACTTGTTCCTAAGAAGGATGGGACGTGGAGGATGTGTGTTGATTGTCGTGCCATCAACAAAATCACTGTAAAGTATCGCTATCCCATTCCTAGATTAGATGATATGCTTGATGAGTTACATGGTTCTTGCATCTTTTCTAAAATTGATTTGAAAAGTGGTTATCATCAAATTCGCATGAGAGAAGGTGATGAATGGAAAACTGCATTTAAGACTAAGCATGGTTTGTATGAATGGTTAGTTATGCCTTTTGGATTAACTAATGCACCTAGCACTTTCATGAGATTAATGAACCATGTCTTGCGTGCTTTCATTGGAAAATTTGTAGTTGTCTATTTTGATGATATCTTGATCTATAGTAGAAGTTTGCATGAACATATTGAACATTTAAAGAATGTGCTTAATGTCTTGAGAAAGGAAAAGTTGTATGCTAACCTTAAGAAATGTTCCTTTTGCACTGATAAGATTACATTTCTTGGATATGTTATTTCTTCTAAGGGTATAGCAGTAGAAGATGAAAAGGTCAAGGCAATTAAAGATTGGCCTATACCTAAGAATATCTCTGAGGTGCGTAGTTTTCATGGATTAGCTAGTTTCTATCGTAGGTTTGTTAGAGACTTCAGTACAATAGCTGCACCTCTAACTGATGTTGTTAAAAAGAATGTTGGATTTAAATGGGATCTTGAGCAAGATCATGCTTTTAACTTGCTTAAAGAGAAGCTTTGTTCTGCAGCTTTATTATCCTTACCTGACTTTTCTAAAACTTTTGAGATTGAGTGTGATGCTTCAAGTATAGGTATTGGAGCTGTTTTAATGCAGGAGAAGCGCCCCATTGCTTTTTTCAGTGAGAAGTTAAGTGGAGCTGCCCTTAACTATCCCACATATGATAAAGAGATGTATGCATTAGTGAGGGCCTTGGAAACATGGCAACACTATTTATGGCCCAAGGAATTTGTCATCCACACTGATCATGAGTCCTTGAAGCACTTGAAAGGACAAAGCAAGTTGAACAAGCGTCATGCCAAGTGGATGGAGTTCATTGAAACATTTCCATATGTGATCAAATATAAACAAGGTAAAGAAAATGTCGTGGCTGATGCATTATCTCGAAGGTATACTCTAATCACTACTCTTAATGCAAAACTACTTGGATTTGAGTATATTAAAGACTTGTATGCTACTGATGAGGATTTTGAAAATGTGTTCATTGCATGTGAGAAAACTGGTTTTGGAAAGTTTTATAGGCATGATGGATTCTTATTTAGGGAAAATAGATTATGTGTGCCTAGGAGTTCTTTAAGAGAATTACTTGTTAGAGAAGCCCATAGTGGTGGGTTAATGGGACATTTTGGAGTAAAGAAAACTTTAGATATATTGCATGATCACTTCTTTTGGCCTAACATGAAAAGAGATGTTGAAAAATTGTGTGAGAGATGTGTCACTTGTAAACAAGCTAAGTCTAGAGTTATGAATCATGGTCTTTATACTCCATTGCCTATTCCTACTGCTCCTTGGACTGACATTTCTATGGACTTTGTTTTGGGGTTACCAAGAACAAAGAGAGGTAGAGATTCTGTTTTTGTTGTTGTTGATAGGTTCTCTAAGATGGCTCACTTCATTGCTTGTCACAAGACAGATGATGCAAGTAACATTGCCGATTTATTCTTCAAGGAAATTGTTCGTCTACATGGGGTTCCGAGGACCATTGTTTCTGACCGTGATGTGAAGTTCCTTAGCTATTTTTGGAAAACATTATGGGGAAAGTTAGGAACAAAGCTATTGTTTTCAACTACTTGTCATCCACAAACCGATGGTCAAACTGAAGTAGTCAATCGTACTTTGTCTACTTTGTTGAGGTCCATTATTCAAAAGAATTTGAAGAATTGGGAAGATTGTTTGCCTCATGTGGAGTTTGCTTACAATAGAAGTGTGCATTCCACTACTAGTTATTCTCCATTTGAAGTTGTCTATGGTTTTAATCCACTCACTCCATTGGATCTTTTACCACTACCTATTGAGGAGAGAGCTAGTTTGGATGGGGAAAAGAAAGCTGATTTTGTTAAGCAACTACATGAGAAGGTACGTCAAAACATTAAAAAGAGGACTGAGCAATATGCTACTCAAGCCAACAAGCATCGCAAGAAAGTTGTCTTTGAACCTGGTGATTGGGTTTGGGTACATATGCGTAAAGAGAGATTTCCTGCTCAGCGTCGCTCCAAGTTGCAACCTCGAGGAGATGGACCATTCCAAGTGATTAAGAAGATCAATGACAATGCTTATAAGTTAGATCTTCCAGGTGAGTATAATGTTAGTGCTACATTTAATGTTTCTGATCTTTCTCCCTTTGATATTGATGTAGGTGATTCTGATTTGAGGACAAATCCTTTCGAGGAGAGGGGGAATGATGGAGATCCAAGCTCACAAAGCTCAAGTCATGTTCGTGATGATCGTGATCCTTTGAGTATCCATGGAGGTCCAATTACAAGAGCTAAATCAAAGATGATGCAACAAGCCTTGGCTGGTTTCATTGATATTGCTAGAGAGAAAGCCCAACAAAGCTTGAGCATGGAGGATGATAAAGTCTTCTACAACATGATCCAAGCCCAAGTTCAACCTTCTTGAAGACACACAAGTATTGGGCCGAAATGCAAATTAGGCTAGATGCATATTTTATTTAGTTAAGTATTATTGGGCTGAACATTGTCTTAATTTAATTTAAGCCCAATTCCTTTTTAAATAATAGATTTTGTAAGACTTCTATTACTTGTTCTGTAAGTTAGGAGAGTAGGATTCCTATTGCTTGTTCTGCAAGTTTGCTATTTCCTATTCTGCAAGTTAGGAAAGTAGGATTCCTATTACTTGTGCTGCAAGTTATCTATTTGCCTATAAATAGTTATGTAACCCTTTGGGGAGAACACAATTGATTTTAGCAATAAAATTGAGAGACTTCTTCTCTTTGGTTCTCTTGAGAACTCTTGAACTTATCAAGGTCTTCCTTGTGGCGTTCTTCTACCTTCCACCAATATATACCATAGGTTCTTGCTTTTCTAGGCAACGGGTCTTGGTCCAATACCATAGGTTCTTGTGTTTCTACACAACGGGCCTTGGTTTTACTTCTAATTTTTATTTTCTTTTGCTGCGTTTTTAACTTGTTATTGTTTTTTTTTCAAGTGTTCTTCGTCTTCTTCATATGAACCTCATCTTCTTTCGGTGAGGTCCATATCACACACTGATCATGAGTCCTTGAAGCATTTGAAAGGACAGAGTAAGCTGCATAAGCGTCATGCCAAGTGGATAGAGTTCATTGAGATGTTCCCGTACGTGATCAAGTACAAACAAGGTAAAGAGAACGTCGTAGCTGATGCGTTATCTCGTAGGTATACTCTTATCACTACTCTTGATGCTAAACTTTTAGGGTTTGAGTATATCAAAGAACAGTATGCTGATGATGTTGATTTTGGTAATGTTTATGATGCATGTGCTACATCTGGTTTTGGCAGGTTCTTTAGGCATGATGGGTTCTTATTTAGAGAAAATAAATTATGTGTGCCTAGGAGTTCATTGCACGAGCTGTTAGTTAGAGAAGCCCATAGTGGAGGATTAATGGGTCACTTTGGAGTTAGGAAAACTCTAGATGTTTTGCAAGAACATTTCTTTTCGCCTAACATGAGGAGAGATGTAGAGAGGTTATGTGCTCGATGCATTTCATGTAGGCAAGCTAAATCTAGAGTTCATAATCATGGTTTATATACTCCTTTACCCATTCCTACTATTCCGTGGACTGATATCTCTATGGATTTTGTTTTGGGCTTGCCTTCAACAAAACGCGGTAGAGATTCTGTTTTTGTTGTGGTTGACAGGTTCTCTAAGATGGCTCATTTCATTACTTGCCACAAGACGGATGACGCGAGCAACGTTGCTGACCTTTTCTTCAAAGAGATAGTGCGTCTACATGGTGTACCAAGGAACATTGTTTCTGATCGAGATGCAAAGTTCCTTAGTTACTTTTGGAAGACGTTATGGGGAAAGTTGGGAACTAAATCGTTATTCTCCACCACTTGTCACCCCCAGACTGATGGACAGACTGCGGTCATCAACCGAACCTTATCTTCATTATTGAGGTCCATTATTCAGAAGAATTTGAAGAATTGGGAAGATTGCTTGCCCCATGTGGAGTTTGCATATAACCGCAGTGTCCACTCCACTACTAGTTGCTCTCCATTCAAAGTTGTTTATGGCTTCAATCCTCTTACTCCTTTAGATTTGTTGCCATTACCTAGTGCGGAGCAGAGTAACTTGGATGGAGAACAGAAGGCTAAGTTTGTGAAGCAACTCCATGAGAGAGTTCGTCAAGCTATTGAAAAGAAGACTGAGCAGTATACCACCCAAGCAAATAAGCATCGAAAGAAAGTAGTCTTTGAGCCTGGTGATTGGGTTTGGGTGCATATGAGAAAGGAGAGGTTTCCTGTTCAGCGACGAACCAAGCTGCATCCCCGAGGAGATGGACCATTCCAAGTCATAGAGAAGATCAACGATAATGCCTACAAATTGGATCTTCCCGGTGAGTGTGGTGTATCTGCTACTTTTAATGTTTCTGATCTTTCTCCCTTTTCTTTTGATGAAGGTATATGCGATTTGAGGACAAATCTTTTTGAGGAGAGGGGGAATGATGGAGATCCATTTGCTCGTGATGTTCGTGATGCTAAGGATCCATTAGTCATCCAAGGAGGTTCAATTACCCGAGCTCGAGCTAAGAAGACGCAACAAGCCCTGGCCTCATTCATGCAACAAGCTCTGGCATCATTGAACTATCAAGGAAGCTTCCATGAAGTGTCCCAAGACATCTATACTTGCTTGGAAGCCCAAACGACATGAGCATGGTTTACTATCTTATTTTAGCTTAACAATAAGATGGGCTAAGTGTTTGGATAGCCCACGTTTGAGTCTTGTTGTGTCTTGGACTATTTATTTTATGTAACTAGGTTTAGGCATAAATTTGGGTTTAGTTTTATTTTCTATTGGTGTTAATTCCAGCCCACTTGTTTATGGGCTTAAGTGCTAGGTATTATTATAAATACCTTGTAAACGCTATTGATAATCAGATCAGTAATTTGAATTTTCAGAATTTGAGTGCGCTTTTTTTTCTATTTTCTCTTCCTTCTTTTTCTTTTTTTTTTCTTTTGAGGTTTCAATAATGGTTTCCTGATAGGATGATATTTTGGGAATTTTATATGTGCTAATATATTTGCTTTATTGATGTTTTATGCCTAAAAGAGCTTACTAATGTTTATTTTATGTTTTAGGTATTAAATATCAAAGTTGGAATAAAAAGGAGCTAAAAGGAGCAAAGTGCAGTATTTTCTGTCCAGCTTGGAAGATTGACGTTTTTGACCAATTTAACGACCTGATCTCAAGATGTGTCCTTCATGAAAGTTGTAGAGGACTTCTCAAGGTTTCCAGAATGCACAAGATCGAAAAAATCGGAGTTCATTTGGTGGGTCAAACGTCTGGACAAAATCAGTACAAAATTTTGGGCAGAAAAACGAGATTGAGAAGAAATTCCAACAAAGCAAGTTCAAGACCAGATTTTGTTGAGAGAAGATAATTTCTTAATTTTATTATGTCTTAGATCTGTAATTAATTAATAAGAATAGGCCTTAGGAATTTTACTTAGAAAATAATTGTAAAAAGATGATGAGATAAAGGTAAGAGTTTGACTAGTCAAATTACTTGTTTCCCAAGTAAACTCTTATCTGAATCCCACATTGCTTAGGAAAGTCTTTTAAACTCTTCCTTAGGCCTATATAAAGAGCACAAGGCTCTCATAAACAGCATCCCTCTTAGCCCTCAAATCCTTCAAATCCCTCTTCTCCCTCTTCTCTTTTAGTCTTGTAGGATTTTCTTTAGGGTTTTTAATAAAATTTTACTTTATTTTTCTTTATTTTTAATTAGTTGCTGATTTCTTTATTATTTTTAATTCTGATTTTGTTTTCTTTATTTAAATTAAAATTATTTGTGTGTTCTTGCTTGCTAGTTTATAATCTTGATTATTAATTCTGATTTTATATTATTAAAGATTGCTTCTTTGATTGTTTCTTGCATGATATTTGTAATCTTTATAATATTAAACTTGAATTTTATGATCTTGAATATGACTAGTGAGTAGTTTTCTTATTCAGTTATGAGGTAAATTGATTATTCTTGGGAAAAGCATGTTGTGAGATTCTTGAACCTATTATATAATTGTTGATTAAGTATCCAAGATTCTCTGAGCATATTATAATGATTGTTTGTTTGGTTAGATAGGGTGCACACTATTTAGTTAAATTAAATAATCTACCGCCAGATTAAAAACATAAGTCCGTAATTGCTTGTGGAGTTAATCACTAGGGATGGAGGAGAATTAAGGTTTAGATTAAATGAACCGAGCTTATGTGTTTGTTATCTAATGTCAACCCATATCTTTCTTGTTGTTAATGCTGCTACAACTTATATCTAGAGAGCTTGTTCTAGGTAGGTTAAGTAGTTAGATATTAGTTAAATAGCTTGTTTTAACTAACGACTCAGTAAGGAAAGATGGTGTAACAGAGCTTGTTGTTATGCTACGGTTGACTATTTAATTGACAGTAATATTTTGTAATCAATGATCAACATCAAAATCCAAGAATGATTAATTGCCTCGTAACTGAAGCTTTTTGCTATTTGTTTTTTTATATTTAATAATTCTTGTTTTCTTTATTTTGGAATAGTTTACAAAACCCCCAAACTTCTTCTTTCCCTAAACCCTAAGATTAGATTTTTAATTTAATAATTAACTTAAAAAATTCAATCTCTGTGGGTTCGACCCTTACTCCGCTATCTACATAGTAGAGTTAGGAAATTTTATTTTTGGTGACTGACGACACTCATCAAATTTTGGCGCCGTTGCCGGGGACTGAAATTTGTTTAGGTTAATTATTTTAATTTAAAGTCTAATTTTTTTTCTTTTCTTTTTCTTTTGTTTTTCAGGGATTGCTTGTCTGACAAGGATTCTAGTCACAAACTTCCAAAGATTAGGGACTATATACAAGCAACCCAAAGCGCAGTGGCACAAGCACTACAACATCCACCACCACTACCTCCCAAGACGAGAAGTGAGAGGACTCCATGGAGCAAGCTTATGAACCATACTATGATAATGACCCATACTATAATTATGAACCACACTATGATACCTACTATCAAGGATGGTGGGATCATTCTAATTTTAGTTATGGGAATCAATATGAGGTTTACAATATGCCATTCCAAGATACATACCAAGCTCCACCTCAAGACTTAGGTATGCCTCCACCTCAAGAATCAGGTATGTCTCTTGAAGATATTGTTAAGACTCTTGAGATTAAAACTTTACAATTGTCACAAGAGGCCGATGTTTATATTAAGAATATTGATCACCATGTGAGTCAAATATTGAATTCTTTAAGTAACATTGAAGCTATGACCTCTCAACCTGTGGAGAATCCAAGAGATAATGTTACTAACATCACCTTGAAAAGTGAAAGGGAAATTGATTCCAAGGAAAGTGCACATGAGATAATGTTACTAGCACATACCTTGTTGATAAGTTAAAGTTGCCCACTACCAAGCATCACCACCCATATAAGTAGCAGTGGATTAATGACTGTGGTGAAGTCAACGTGGTGAAGCAAGTCTTGGTTCCTTTTCGTATTGGAAGGTATCACGATGAGGTGTTGTGTGACGTGGTGCCCATGCAAGCTAGCCACATATTGCTGGGCAGACCGTGGTAGTATGATCGGAGAGTCATCCACGATGGTTACACTAACCGTTACTTCTTTACTATGGATGGCAAGAAGATCGCTCTTGCTCACCTTAGCCCCAAGGAGATTTATGAGGACCAATTAAGGCTAAAGGAGCAACATGATGAGCAAAGGAAGCAAGCTAAAGAAAAGAAACAAAAGAAGGAAAACAAGGAAAGCAAAACAGTGAGCTGCTATGCCAAACCCCGAGATGTGAAGACTGCATTTCTTGCTAAGTCTCCTATCCTTTTACTCTTATTTAAAGATTCTTATTTTATTGATGCTGAACTCCATGATACTTTGCCTACTAATGTTGTCTCATTGTTGTAGGAGTTCGAGGATGTCCTCCCTGAAGAGATCCCAAGTGGATTACCACCGATTCGTGGGATCGAGCACACGATTGACCTTGTCCCTGGAGCTGCCATTCCTAACCATCCGGCCTACAAAAGTAATCCCACGGAGACGAAAGAACTACAAAGGCAAGTTGAGGAGCTTATGAGGAAAGGTTATGTGAGAGTAGTCTTTGAGCCTGGTGATTGGGTTTGGGTACATATGAGAAAGGAGAGGTTTCTTGTTTAGCGACGAACCAAGTTGCATCCCCAAGGAGATGGACCATTCCAAGTCATTGAGAAGGTCAACGATAATGCCTACCGATTGGATCTTCCTGGTGAGTATAGTGTATCTGCTACTTTTAATGTTTCTGATCTTTCTCCCTTTTCTTTTGATGAAGGTATATGCGATTTGAGGACAAATCCTTTTGAGGAGAGGGGGAATGATGGAGATCCACTTGCTCGTGATATTCGTGATGCTATGAATCCATTGGTCATCCAAGGAGGTCTAATTACACGAGCTTGAGCCAAAAAGATGCAACAAGCCCTGGCCTCTTTAATGTAACAAGCTCTGGCATCATTGAAGTGTCAAGGAAGCTTCCATGAAGAGTCCCAAGACATCTATACTTGCTTGGAAGCCCAAACGACATGAGCATGGTTTACTGTCTTATTTTAGCTTAACAATAAGATGGGCTAAGTGTTTGAATAGCACACGTTTGAGTCTTGTTGTGTCTTGGACTATTTATTTTTATGTAACTAGGTTTAGGCATGAATTTGGGTTTAGTCTTATTTTCTGTTGGTATTAATTCCAGCCCACTTGTTTATGGGCTTAAGTGCTAGGTATTATTATAAATACCTTGTAAACGCTATTGATGAACAGATCAGTAAAAATTTAATTTTCAAAAATTGAGTGTGCCTTTCTCTTGGGTTCCCTCTCAACTAGGCTTATCAAGGTCTTCTTCCTTGTGGCGCCTCTTTCTTCACCATCCACCATTGCTATACCTTAGGTTCTCGAATTCTTATTCATAGGGTCAAGGTCCAATACCTTTGGGTTTGAGTCTCTTTAGGCTTCGGGTCTAGGTTTCAGAAGTTTGTCTTGTTGCGTTTTAGCTCCTTCAAATTCTAGGCTACATTTCTTGATGGAGATCCAAGCTCACAAAGCTCAAGTCATGTTCGTGATGATCGTGATCCTTTGAGTAGCCATGGAGGTCCAATTACAAGAGCTAAATCAAAGATGATGCAACAAGCCTTGGCTGGTTTCATTGATATTGCTAGAGAGAAAGCCCAACAAAGCTTGAGCATGGAGGATGATAAAGTCTTCTACAACATGATCCAAGCCCAAGTTCAACCTTCTTGAAGACACACAAGTATTGGGCCGAAATGCAAATTAGGCTAGATGCATATTTTATTTAGTTAAGTATTATTGGGCTGAACATTGTCTTAATTTAATTTAAGCCCAATTCCTTTTTAAATAATAGATTTTGTAAGACTTCTATTACTTGTTCTGCAAGTTAGGAGAGTAGGATTCCTATTGCTTGTTCTGCAAGTTTGCTATTTCCTATTCTGCAAGTTAGGAAAGTAGGATTCCTATTACTTGTGCTGCAAGTTATCTATTTGCCTATAAATAGTTATGTAACCCTTTGGGGAGAACACAATTGATTTTAGCAATAAAATTGAGAGACTTCTTCTCTTTGGTTCTCTTGAGAACTCTTGAACTTATCAAGGTCTTCCTTGTGGCGTTCTTCTACCTTCCACCAATATATACCATAGGTTCTTGCTTTTCTAGGCAACGGGTCTTGGTCCAATACCATAGGTTCTTGTGTTTCTACACAACGGGTCTTGGTTTTACTTCTAATTTTTATTTTCTTTTGCTGCGTTTTTAACTTGTTATTGTTTTTTTTTCAAGTGTTCTTCGTCTTCTTCATATGAACCTCATCTTCTTTCGGTGAGGTCCATATCATTTGGCATCAGAGCTTAGGTTTAATTTGTGGGAGTCTCGTTTTTGTTTTTTTTCTTTGTCTTCTTGTCTTGGATAAACCTTGATCTTGAATCCTTTTCCAAGCCACCACTAATATTGTTTATCTCTCAAACCTATTGTCTTTACTTAGCCACCAAGTAAACCCTATCTTGTTCTCCAAGCAACCAAATCCCAAAGGTTTTCTTGCTCACCAAGAAACCTTCAAAAGCTCTACATCACATAAAGACTACTTGTTTCACAAGCCACCGTTCCCTCTCATTCCTTGCCACACAAGCTGCTACCAAAACTAGCTTGTTTTTGTCAAAAAGTTGCCTTGTTCCCCAAGTAAACCTCTTCTTATTATTTAGACTTTTTTTTTCTTCATTGTTCGGTTACTTTAGTAAAATATAAAAAAAAGAGAAAAAAAGAGAAAAAAAGAAAAGAAAAAAAAAGAGAAAAGAAAAATCAATTCAAGAGGGGATTTATTACATCGTGTGTAGCAAGTGCAACATCAAAGGTAATTTGTGGAGGTGTGCTTCGTCAAAATCTTGAGGTAGTCATTCTTTCTTGAGCTTTGAGATTTCTTATTTGCCTAATTTGAAAATTCATTACTGCCATTTTACCCTACTGTCTAAAATTACCTTTTTGACCCTACCACATAAAAGGACAAAACTACCCCACCTTTGGCTAAACCCTACCTTAATTAAACACCCCAAAATACACAAATTTCCTTCAAGGTTTAGTTTCATTGGAGTCTTCTTAAGTCTTATTGAGTCTTGCTGAGTCTTGCTAAGTCTTGTTGAGTATTCATTGTTTTGTTTTCCCTTGATGAAAATCTTGTGCTCATCTTGTTTATTGTTGGTTGATAGTTGAATTCCATAAGCTGATTTTTGATTAAGTCTTGAGTTCAATATAGAACCTATAGAGAAAAGTTGTGTGAGGGAAAAAGGCAAGAGTGTGTGAGTAACATTAGTAGAGAAAAGCCATATTAAAATTGTGTGAAACACGAGTGTGTGTTACAGTCTTGTGTGTATTGAGTGTAAACACGTGAGGTCATACTTGTGAGGTCCTTTTCTTTTACTAACGTTTCTTGCAGGATAAAATCATGTCTTCTAATAGTGAAAAGCCTGATTTGAGTAAGATCGAGTTCATGTTCCAAGCTATGCAACAACAATTTTCAAGGATAGAGTTGAGGTTTAATAATATTCATGATAAGTTGGAGGAACATGAAGCTGTCCTAGCCAAGGTAAAGCCAAGTGATACTTCTCATGAGAATGGCAATGTTGTGAATAATGACTTTGATGATAAAGTTGATGATGAGTTTGATGATGATGAGTTTAGTAGAAGTGTTAAAGGTAACCATGGTAATAAAGGAGGTCGTGGAGATAGGTATAAAGGAGATAGGTATTATGATAGGATAGATGGAAATTTAGGAAGTATCAAATTGAAGATTCCTTCCTTTCAAGGTAAGAATGATCCTGAGGCTTACTTAGAATGGGAAAAGAAAGTGGAGATGGTCTTTGATTGCCATAACTATTCCGAAGAAAAAAAGGTGAAACTTGCTGCTGTAGAGTTCACGGATTATGCAATCATTTGGTGGGACCAACTCATGCTTGGTAGACGTAGGAATAGAGAGCCACCTATAGTTACATGGAATGAAATGAAACGTGTTATGAGAAAAAGGTTTGTTCCTAATCATTACTATAGAGAGCTTTATCAAAGGTTACAAGGTCTCACTCAAGGTTCTAAGAGTGTTGAGGATTATCATAAAGAAATGGAAATTATCATGATCAGAGCTAATGTTGAAGAGGATAGTGAAGCTACTATGGCTCGATTCTTACAAGGATTGAATCGTGAGATTGCTAATGTAGTGGAGTTACATCACTATGTGGAGTTTGATGATATGTTGCATATGGCTATCAAGGTTGAAAGGCAACTCAAGAGAAAAGGTTATTCATCTCGTTTTATGCAAGGTTCTAGTTCATCTTCTTCTTGGAAACCGAACACCTTTCGAAGGGATGATAAGACTACATTCAAACTTAAGACTGAATCCTCATTCAAGCCTAAGGGTGAGAGTATCCAAAAGCCCAAACCCGAGGCTATCCAAGCATCCCAAGGTAAGAGTAGAGACATTAAGTGTTTTAGATGTTTGGGAAGAGGACACATTGCATCACAATGCCCAAACAAACGAGTCATGATTATGCGTGATGATGGTGATGTTGTAAGTGAAGATTCTGATGTTGATGATGAGATGCCACCATTGGAGGACATTAATGAGGATGATGACTATGTTGAGTTTGCTGCACATGGTGAAGCACTTGTAGCTCGTCGTGCATTAAGTGCCCAAGTTAAGGATGAAGATGAAGTGCAACGAGAAAATATTTTTCATACTAGATGCCACGTCAACAATAAGGTATGCTCTTTGATTATTGATGGTGGTAGTTGCACTAATGTTGCTAGCACTTATTTGGTTGACAAATTGAGTTTGCCCACTACAAAACATCCCAAACCATACAAACTTCAATGGCTCAATAATTGTGGAGAAGTAAATGTGACCAAGCAAGTATTGGTGCTATTTTCAATTGGAAGGTACAATGATAAAGTGTTGTGTGATGTTGTGCCTATGCATGCTGGTCATTTGCTTTTAGGAAGACCATGGCAATTTGATAGACATGTCATACATGATGGATTTACAAACCGTTATTCATTTACCATGGCTGGTAAGAAATTCACACTTGCACCCTTGAGTCCTACGGAGATTTATGAGGATCAATTGAGGTTGAAAGAGCAGAATGAATCACAACAAAGGTCGAAGAATCTAGATAAAGGCAAAGATATTGCAAAGAAAGAAAGAAAGGACGTGAGCTTCTATGCAAAGCAAAGTGATGTAAAGGCTGCTTTTTTAGCTAAGTGCCCAATCCTTTTGTTTTTATATAAAGAATCTTGTTTTAGTTCTAATGATCTTAAATCTTCTTTGCCTACTAATGTTGTGTCTCTTTTGAAGGAATTTGGAGATATATTCCCCGAGGAGATTCCAAATGGTTTGCCACCTATTAGGGGAATTGAGCATCAAATAGACCTTGTTCCTGGAGCTGCCATTCCCAACAGACCTGCCTATAGAAGTAATCCCGAGGAGACAAAGGAGCTTCAAAGGCAAGTTGACGAGCTCATGAAGAAAGGCTACGTTAGAGAGAGCATGAGTCCATGTGCTGTTCCTGTGTTACTTGTTCCTAAGAAGGATGGGACGTGGAGGATGTGTGTTGATTGTCGTGCCATCAACAAAATCACTGTAAAGTATCGCTATCCCATTCCTAGATTAGATGATATGCTTGATGAGTTACATGGTTCTTGCATCTTTTCTAAAATTGATTTGAAAAGTGGTTATCATCAAATTCGCATGAGAGAAGGTGATGAATGGAAAACTGCATTTAAGACTAAGCATGGTTTGTATGAATGGTTAGTTATGCCTTTTGGATTAACTAATGCACCTAGCACTTTCATGAGATTAATGAACCATGTCTTGCGTGCTTTCATTGGAAAATTTGTAGTTGTCTATTTTGATGATATCTTGATCTATAGTAGAAGTTTGCATGAACATATTGAACATTTAAAGAATGTGCTTAATGTCTTGAGAAAGGAAAAGTTGTATGCTAACCTTAAGAAATGTTCCTTTTGCACTGATAAGATTACATTTCTTGGATATGTTATTTCTTCTAAGGGTATAGCAGTAGAAGATGAAAAGGTCAAGGCAATTAAAGATTGGCCTATACCTAAGAATATCTCTGAGGTGCGTAGTTTTCATGGATTAGCTAGTTTCTATCGTAGGTTTGTTAGAGACTTTAGTACAATAGCTGCACCTCTAACTGATGTTGTTAAAAAGAATGTTGGATTTAAATGGGGTCTTGAGCAAGATCATGCTTTTAACTTGCTTAAAGAGAAGCTTTGTTCTGCAGCTTTATTATCCTTACCTGACTTTTCTAAAACTTTTGAGATTGAGTGTGATGCTTCAAGTATAGGTATTGGAGCTGTTTTAATGCAGGAGAAGCGCCCCATTGCTTTTTTCAGTGAGAAGTTAAGTGGAGCTGCCCTTAACTATCCCACATATGATAAAGAGATGTATGCATTAGTGAGGGCCTTGGAAACATGGCAACACTATTTATGGCCCAAGGAATTTGTCATCCACACTGATCATGAGTCCTTGAAGCACTTGAAAGGACAAAGCAAGTTGAACAAGCGTCATGCCAAGTGGATGGAGTTCATTGAAACATTTCCATATGTGATCAAATATAAACAAGGTAAAGAAAATGTCGTGGCTGATGCATTATCTCGAAGGTATACTCTAATCACTACTCTTAATGCAAAACTACTTGGATTTGAGTATATTAAAGACTTGTATGCTACTGATGAGGATTTTGAAAATGTGTTCATTGCATGTGAGAAAACTGGTTTTGGAAAGTTTTATAGGCATGATGGATTCTTATTTAGGGAAAATAGATTATGTGTGCCTAGGAGTTCTTTAAGAGAATTACTTGTTAGAGAAGCCCATAGTGGTGGGATAATGGGACATTTTGGAGTAAAGAAAACTTTAGATATATTGCATGATCACTTCTTTTGGCCTAACATGAAAAGAGATGTTGAAAAATTGTGTGAGAGATGTGTCACTTGTAAACAAGCTAAGTCTAGAGTTATGAATCATGGTCTTTATACTCCATTGCCTATTCCTACTGCTCCTTGGACTGACATTTCTATGGACTTTGTTTTGGGGTTACCAAGAATAAAGAGAGGTAGAGATTCTGTTTTTGTTGTTGTTGATAGGTTCTCTAAGATGGCTCACTTCATTGCTTGTCACAAGACAGATGATGCAAGTAACATTGCCGATTTATTCTTCAAGGAAATTGTTCGTCTACATGGGGTTCCGAGGACCATTGTTTCTGACCGTGATGTGAAGTTCCTTAGCTATTTTTGGAAAACATTATGGGGAAAGTTAGGAACAAAGCTATTGTTTTCAACTACTTGTCATCCACAAACCGATGGTCAAACTGAAGTAGTCAATCGTACTTTGTCTACTTTGTTGAGGTCCATTATTCAAAAGAATTTGAAGAATTGGGAAGATTGTTTGCCTCATGTGGAGTTTGCTTACAATAGAAGTGTGCATTCCACTACTAGTTATTCTCCATTTGAAGTTGTCTATGGTTTTAATCCACTCACTCCATTGGATCTTTTACCACTACCTATTGAGGAGAGAGCTAGTTTGGATGGGGAAAAGAAAGCTGATTTTGTTAAGCAACTACATGAGAAGGTACGTCAAAACATTAAAAAGAGGACTGAGCAATATGCTACTCAAGCCAACAAGCATCGCAAGAAAGTTGTCTTTGAACCTGGTGATTGGGTTTGGGTACATATGCGTAAAGAGAGATTTCCTGCTCAGCGTCGCTCCAAGTTGCAACCTCGAGGAGATGGACCATTCCAAGTGATTAAGAAGATCAATGACAATGCTTATAAGTTAGATCTTCCAGGTGAGTATAATGTTAGTGCTACATTTAATGTTTCTGATCTTTCTCCCTTTGATATTGATGTAGGTGATTCTGATTTGAGGACAAATCCTTTCGAGGAGAGGGGGAATGATGGAGATCCAAGCTCACAAAGCTCAAGTCATGTTCGTGATGATCGTGATCCTTTGAGTATCCATGGAGGTCCAATTACAAGAGCTAAATCAAAGATGATGCAACAAGCCTTGGCTGGTTTCATTGATATTGCTAGAGAGAAAGCCCAACAAAGCTTGAGCATGGAGGATGATAAAGTCTTCTACAACATGATCCAAGCCCAAGTTCAACCTTCTTGAAGACACACAAGTATTGGGCCGAAATGCAAATTAGGCTAGATGCATATTTTATTTAGTTAAGTATTATTGAGCTGAACATTGTCTTAATTTAATTTAAGCCCAATTCCTTTTTAAATAATAGATTTTGTAAGACTTCTATTACTTGTTCTGCAAGTTAGGAGAGTAGGATTCCTATTGCTTGTTCTGCAAGTTTGCTATTTCCTATTCTGCAAGTTAGGAAAGTAGGATTCCTATTACTTGTGCTGCAAGTTATCTATTTGCCTATAAATAGTTATGTAACCCTTTGGGGAGAACACAATTGATTTTAGCAATAAAATTGAGAGACTTCTTCTCTTTGGTTCTCTTGAGAACTCTTGAACTTATCAAGGTCTTCCTTGTGGCGTTCTTCTACCTTCCACCAATATATACCATAGGTTCTTGCTTTTCTAGGCAACGGGTCTCGGTCCAATACCATAGGTTCTTGTGTTTCTACACAACGGGTCTCGGTCCAATACCATAGGTTCTTGTGTTTCTACACAACGGGTCTTGGTTTTACTTCTAATTTTTATTTTCTTTTGCTGCGTTTTTAACTTGTTATTGTTTTTTTTTCAAGTGTTCTTCGTCTTCTTCATATGAACCTCATCTTCTTTCGGTGAGGTCCATATCATTTCTCTTGTTCGTCCGCATCACATATCTTTCTTGTTGTTAATGCTGCCACAACTTATATTTAGAGAACTTGTTCTAGGTAGGTTCAGTAGTTAGAGATTAGTTAAAGAGCTTGTTTTAACTAACGACTCAGTAAGGAAAGATGGTGTAACAGAGCTTGTTGTTATGCTATGGTTGACAATTTAATTGACAGTGATATTTTGTAATCAATGATCAACATCAAAATCCAAGAATGATTGATTGCCTCATAACTGAAGCTTTTTGCTATTTGTCTTTGATGCTTAATAATTCTTGATTTCTTTATTTTAGAATAGTCTCCAAAACCCCAAACTTTTTCTTTTCCTAAACCCTAAGATTATATTTTTAATTAAATAATTAACTTAAATTCAGTCTCTGTGGGTTCGACCCTTGCTCCGCTATCTACATAGTAGAGTTAGGAAATTTTATTTTTGGTGACTGACGACACTCATCAAATTTTGGCACCGTTGTCGGGGATTGAATTTTTGTTTAAGTTAATTATTTTAAATTAAAGTCTGATTTTTTTCTTTTCCTTTTTAGGGATTGCAAGATTGACAAGGATTCTAGTCACAAATTTCAAAAGATTAGGGACTACATACAAGCAACCCAAAGCGTGGTGCCACAAACACCACAACATCCACCATCACTACCACCTAAGACAAGAAGAGGACTCCATGGAGCAAGCTTATGAACCATACTATGATCATGACCCATACTATAATTATGAACCACACTATGATATCTACAATCAAGGATGGCGGGATTATTCTAATTTTAGTTATGGGAATCAATATGAGGTTTACAATGCGCCACTCCAAGATACATATCAAGCTCCATCTCAAGACTCAGGTATACCTCCAGGATATGAACCTCACCGAAAGAAGATGAAGTTCAATGAAGAATACAAAGAACACTTGAAGAAAAACAAGAACAAGTTAAAAACGCAGCAAAAGAAAACAAAAATTAGAGATAAAACCAAGACCCGTTGTGTAGATACACAAGAACCTATGGTATTGGACCAAGACCCGTTGCTTAGAAAAGCAAGAACCTATGGTATATATTGGTGGAAGGTAGAAGAACGCCACAAGGAAGACCTTGATAAGTTCAAGAGTTCTCAAGAGAACCAAAGAGAAGAAGTCTCTCAATTTTATTACTAAAATCAATTGTGTTCTCCCCAAAGGGTTACATTGATGGAAATCCACTTGCTCGTGATGTTCGTGATGCTAAGGATCCATTGGTCATCCAAGGAGGTCCAATTACTCGAGCTCGAGCTAAGAAGATGCAACAAGCCTTGGCCTCATTAATGCAACAAGCTCTGGCATCATTGAAGTGTCAAGGAAGCTTCCATGAAGAGTCCCAAGACATCTATACTTACTTGGAAGCCCGAACGATATGAGCATGGTTTACTGTCTTATTTTAGCTTAACAGTAAGATGGGCTAAGTGTTTAGATAGCCCACGATTGAGTCTTGTTGTGTTTTGGACTATTTATTTTATGTAACTAGGTTTAGGCATGAATTTGGGTTTAGTCTTATTTTCTATTGGTGTTAATTCCAGCCCACTTGTTTATGGGCTTAAGTGCTAGGTATTATTATAAATACCTTGTAAACGCTATTGATGAATAGATCAGTTAAGTGAATTTTCAGATATTGAGTGTGCCTTTCTCTTGGGTTCCCTCTCTACTAGGCTTATCAAGGTCTTTTTCCTTGTGGCGCCTCCTTCTTCACCATCCACCATTGCTATACCTTAGGTTCTCGAATTCTTATTCGTAGGGTCAAGGTCCAATACCTTTGGGTTCGAGTCTCTTTAGGCTTCGGGTCTAGGTTTCAGAAGTTGTTATTCATCAACTTTGTTTCTGTCCTTACGTTTTCAGCCCCTTCAATTTTCAAGCTACGTTTCCTCTTGTCCGTGCGCATCAGTTGGTAATCAGAGCTTAAGTTTCGATTTTCTGGTTTGTTTCTGCGTCACTCACTTTTCGATTTTTGGTTTGTTGGTTTCGATTTTTTTTTCTTTTGTTGGTTTCAATTTCTGGTTTTTTTTGTGCGTCTCTCACTTTCGGTAGAACCCTAGCCGCCACTTATTTCATAACCTCCTAGCCGCCACTTATTTCATAACCATAAACCCTAGCCGCCACTTTTTTTTTCATAACCCTAGCTGCCACTTATTTCAAAACCCTAGCCGCACCCCTTCAATAAAAAAAAAACCCTAGCCGCAATTCCTCAAAACCCTAGCCGCACTTCCTCACAACCCTAGCCGCAATTCCTCAAAACCCTAGCCGCACTTCCTCACAACCCTAGCCGCATGTCTCCAAAACCCTAGCCGCATCTCTCAAAAAAAAAACCCTAGCTGCAATTCCTCAAAAAAACCCGAATCACACCACTTCAAAAAAAAACACCTAGCTGCACCCCTACTCTTTTCAAGGAAACCGCAAAACTCAGATTAAAAAAAAAAGAAGAAGAAAAAAAAAGAAAGAAAAGAATTCAGAAAAAAACAAGAAGAATTCGAAAAAAAAATTGTTGCGACACTGTTCAAACCAAAAATTTTGGTTAAGTTAGGAGGTGTTCGAGTACCCGTTTTAAAGAAAACGACGAAAGAAACCGAACCAGTGAAGCTTTGCTTCACTGGCCATACCCTATCTTGGCCAAATTCCATTGTTTTCCTATAGTTTTAGGCTATTTTTCATTTTTTTTGGTCCTCCTAGTGATTTTTTTTATTTTTCTGATTATTTTTTTTATTCTGTCTTTCTTTCATTGAGTCACCCTAGCCCTAGCCGTACCTTTCTGTGAAAAAAAAAGGGAATTCGAAAAAAAAGAGAATTCGAAAAAAAAAATCAAAAAAAAAATACTTGGTGAAAATACCTGGTGAATTAGTTGCTTTTGTGAGGTTGATTCTTTGACTGAATCTCTAGTGCGATTGTGAACCTGTGGAGTTAAGGTAGAGTAAGGGAAAAAGGCAGGAGTGTCTAAGAAACATTAGTAGAGAAAAGCCAAATTACTTGAGTGAAACACGAGTGTAAACACGTGAGGATATCTTTGTTGAAAATGTCTTCTGAAGGTGATAAGTCCGACTTTAAAAAAATTGAATTCATGCTTCAGGCAATGCAACAACAGTTCCAACGGATGGACATGAAATTCAATGACATTCATGATAAGTTGAACCAACATGACGCTCGGTTTGCAAAGATCCAGCAAGGTGATACTTCTCGTCTAAAGAGTAAGGTTGTTGCCAATGACGAGTATGATGGTAATGTTTGGTATGATTCGAACGAAGAGTCTGGGATCGATAGACATCATAGAAGGTACCATGGGTATAGAGATCGAGTTGATAGAGCCTGTGATAGAGGCAAGGAGAAGATGGATGGAAACCTTGGCAGTATAAAATTGAAGATTCCTCCTTTCCAAGGCAAGAATGATCCTGAGGCATATTTGGAGTGGGAAAGGAAGATTGAAATGGTGTTTGACTGCCACCACTACTATGAGGAAAAGAAGGTCAAACTTGCACCAATTGAGTTCACAGAGTATGCTATGGTTTGGTGGGATCAGTTAGTCACTAGTAGAAGTAGATATGGTGATCCTCCAGTGTCTACATGGGATGAGATGAAGCGCATCATGCAGAAGAGATTTGTTCCTACTCATTACTACAGAGAGTTATACCAGAAGCTCCAAGGTCTTACCCAGGGTTCAAAGAGTGTTGAAGATTACTACAAAGAGATGGAAATAACCATGATCCGAGCCAATATCCAGGAGGATGCAGAAGCTACTATGGCTCGTTTTCTCCAAGGCTTAAATCGTGATATTGCCAATGTAGTAGAGTTGCAGCATTACATGGACTTAGAGGAGATGCTGCATGTGGCCATCAAAGTCAAAAGGCAAGTCCAACGGAAAGGTACATCCCGTTTCACTCCTAGTTCAGTTCCTGTTTGGAAATCTAACACCTTTCGTAGGGATGATAAGCCTGTGTCTACGCCTAAGTCAGAGAGCCATGCTAAGCCCAAGCCTGAGGGCCCTCCAAAGCCCAAGACTGAACCTGCCCAAGCATCCCAAAGCAGGACACGTGACATTAAGTGTTTCAAGTGTTTAGGTCGTGGACATATTGCCTCACAGTGTCCCAACCGTAGAGTGATGATCATGCATGGGAATGGAGATGTTGAGAGTGAAGGTTCTGACATCGGTGTAGAAGATGAGATGCCTGCGTTAGAAAATGTTGATGAAGAAGAAGTTGTTGAGTATGCTGCTCATGGTGAAGCACTTGTTGCTAGGCGTGCTCTTACTACTCATGTGAAGTTTGAGGATGAGGCACAGCGCGAGAACATCTTCCATACGAGATGCCATATTCGTGACAAGGTATGTACTTTGATGGTGGGAGTTGTACTAATGTTGCTAGCACATACCTTGTTGATAAGTTAAAGTTGCCCACTACCAAGCATCACCACCCATATAAGTTGCAGTGGATTAATGACTGTGGTGAAGTCAACGTGGTGAAGCAAGTCTTGGTTCCTTTTCGTATTGGAAGGTATCACGATGAGGTGTTGTGTGACGTGGTGCCCATGCAAGCTAGCAACATGCTGCTGGGCAGACCGTGGCAGTATGATCGGAGAGTCATCCACGACGGTTACACTAACCGTTACTCCTTTACTATGGATGGCAAGAAGATCGCTCTTGCTCCCCTTAGCCCCAAGGAGATTTATGAGGACCAATTAAGGCTAAAGGAGCAACATGATGAGCAAAGGAAGCAAGCTAAAGAACAGAAAGAAAAGAAGGAAAACAAGGAAAGCAAAACAGTGAGCTGCTATGCCAAACCCCAAGATGTGAAGACCGCATTTCTTGCTAAGTCTCCTATCCTTTTACTCTTATTTAAAGATTCTTATTTTATTGATGCTGAACTCCATGATACTTTGCCTACTGATGTTGTCTCATTGTTGCAGGAGTTCGAAGATGTCTTCCCTGAGGAGATCCCAAGTGGATTACCACCGATTCGTGGGATCGAGCACATGATTGAACTTGTCCCCGGAGCTACCATTCCTAACCGTCCAGCCTACAGAAGTAATCCCGAGGAGACGAAGGAGCTTCAAAGGCAAGTTGAGGAGCTCATGAGGAAAGGTTATGTGAGAGAGAGCATGAGTCCATGCGCCGTGCCCGTACTGCTTGTGCCAAAAAAAGATGGGACATGGAGGATGTGCATTGACTACCGAGCCGTCAACAAAATCACTGTAAAGTACCGCTATCCTATTCCTAGGCTAGATGATATGCTTGATGAATTGCATGGTGCATGCATGTTTTCTAAAATCGATTTAAAGAGCGAATATCACCAAATTCGTATGAAAGAAGGTGATGAATGGAAAACCGCATTTAACTTCTCACTAAAGAAAGCAATTGGGCGTTTTTCTTGCATAAGCACAGCTCCAATACCTACACCTGAGGCATCGCACTCAATCTCAAAAGTTTTAGTAAAGTCAGGCAGAAATAACAAAGGAGCAGAACAAAGTTTAACCTTAAGCAAATTAAAAGCATGCTCTTGTGCAGGACCCCAATGAAATGCAACATTCTTTTTGACCACTTCAATCAAAGGTGCAGCTATCCCACATATGACAAGGAGATGTACGCGTTAGTGAGGGCCTTGGAGACATGGCAACATTACTTGTGGCCCAAAGAATTTGTCATGCACACTGATCATGAGTCCTTGAAGCATTTGAAAGGACAGAGTAAGCTGCATAAGCATCATGCCAAGTGGATAGAGTTCATTGAGATGTTCCCGTACGTGATCAAGTACAAACAAGATAAAGAGAACGTTGTAGCTGATGCGTTATCTCGTAGGTATACTCTTATCACTACTCTTGATGCTAAACTTTTAGGATTTGAGTATATCAAAGAACAGTATGCTGATGATGTTGATTTTGGTAATGTTTATGATGCATGTGCTACAACTGGTTTTGGCAAGATCTTTAGGCACGATGGGTTCTTATTTAGAGAAAATAAATTATGTGTGCCTAGGAGTTCATTGCGCGAGCTGTTAGTTAGAGAAGCCCATAGTTGATATGGAGCTTCTCCTGCATTAAAACAGCTCGAATACCTATGCTTAAAGCATCACACTCAATCTCGATTATGTTCTCCTTTTGCTTAACCTCGGCTTCACTCACTACTTTTTCCTCACTCTCTTTTAATCTTAATTGATCCTCATCTTTCAGTAGCAAACTTAAAGTTTGACATGCTATAGATTCCTTTCCATCCATGGGTAATTCCATACTATCCTCATCATCCTCTAATGGCAGCATAGAATCATCATCAAAATCTTCTTCATAATTGCTATCCAACTTATTATGAGCAACATTATTCCATGCATAAGAAGTATTATCTTGGTTTACCTTAGCTAGGGCAACGTCATGTTGCTTCAACTTATCATATTTAATCAACTTCGACTCTATCCTCGAAAGTTGTTGTTGCATGTCTAGGAACATGATCTCAATGTTACTCAAAGCAAGCTTTTCACTATTAGAACACATAATTGTAACCTACAAGAAACGTTAGTAAAAGAAATAGACCTCACAAGTATGACCTCACGTGTTTACACTCAATACACACAAGAATGTAACACTCACACTCGTGTTTTCACACAATTTTAATATGGCTTTTCTCTACTAATGTTACTCACACACTCTTGCCTTTTTCCCTCCCACAACTTTTCTCTATAGGTTCTATATTGAACTCAAGACTCAATCAAAAATTAGCTTATGGAATTCAACTATCAACCAACAATAAACAAGCTGAGCACAAGATTTTAATCAAGGGAAAACAAAACAATGAAGACTCAACAAGACTTTGCAAGACTCAATAAGGCTTAAGAAGACTCTAATAAAACTAAACCTTGAAGGAAATATGCGTGTTTTGGGGTGTTTAATTAGGGTAGGGTTTAGCCAAAGGTGAGGCAGTTTTGTCTTTTTATGTGGTAGGGTCAAAAAGGTAATTTTATGAAGCAGGGTAGAATGGTAACAATGAATTTTCAAATTAGGCAAATAAGAAATCTCAAAGCTCAAGAAAGAATGACTACCTCAAGATTTGATGAAGCACACCTCCACAAATTGCCTTTGATGTTGCACTTGCTACACACGATATAATAAATCCCCTCTTGAATTGATTTTTATCTTTTCTCTTTTTTTTCTTTTTTTTATATTTTACTAAAGTAATCGAACAATGAAAAAAAAACAAAAAGTCCAAATAATAAGAAGATGTTTTGATGAAGATCCAAGCTCACAAAGCTCAAGTCATGTTCGTGATGATCGTGATCCTTTGAGTATCCATGGAGGTCCAATTACAAGAGCTAAATCAAAGATGATGCAACAAGCCTTGGCTGGTTTCATTGATATTGCTAGAGAGAAAGCCCAACAAAGCTTGAGCATGGAGGATGATAAAGTCTTCTACAACATGATCCAAGCCCAAGTTCAACCTTCTTGAAGACACACAAGTATTGGGCCGAAATGCAAATTAGGCTAGATGCATATTTTATTTAGTTAAGTATTATTGGGCTGAACATTGTCTTAATTTAATTTAAGCCCAATTCCTTTTTAAATAATAGATTTTGTAAGACTTCTATTACTTGTTCTGCAAGTTAGGAGAGTAGGATTCCTATTGCTTGTTCTGCAAGTTTGCTATTTCCTATTCTGCAAGTTAGGAAAGTAGGATTCCTATTACTTGTGCTGCAAGTTATCTATTTGCCTATAAATAGTTATGTAACCCTTTGGGGAGAACACAATTGATTTTAGCAATAAAATTGAGAGACTTCTTCTCTTTGGTTCTCTTGAGAACTCTTGAACTTATCAAGGTCTTCCTTGTGGCGTTCTTCTACCTTCCACCAATATATACCATAGGTTCTTGCTTTTCTAGGCAACGGGTCTTGGTCCAATACCATAGGTTCTTGTGTTTCTACACAACGGGTCTTGGTTTTACTTCTAATTTTTATTTTCTTTTGCTGTGTTTTTAACTTGTTATTGTTTTTTTTCAAGTGTTCTTCGTCTTCTTCATATGAACCTCATCTTCTTTCGGTGAGGTCCATATCATTTGGTATCAGAGCTTAGGTTTAATTCGTGGGAGTTTCGTTTTTGTTTTTTTTTCTTTGTCTTCTTGTCATGGACAAACCTTGATCTTGAATCCTTTTCCAAGCCATCACTAATATTGTTTGTCCCTCAAACCTATTGTCTTTACTTAGCCACCAAGTAAACCCTATCTTGTTCTCCAAGCAACCAAATCCCAAAGGTTTTCTTGCTCACCAAGAAACCTTCAAAAGCTCTACATCACATAAAGACTACTTGTTTCACAAGCCACCGTTCCCTCTCATTCCTTGGTACACAAGCTGCTACCAAAACTAGCTTGTTTTTGTCAAAAAGTTGCCTTGTTCCCCAAGTAAACCTCTTCTTATTATTTAGATTTTTTTTTCTTCATTGTTCGTTTAGTTTAGTAAAATATAAAAGAAAAGAGAAAAAAGAGAAAAAAAAGAAAAAAAAAAGAGAAAAGAAAAATCAATTCAAGAGGGGATTTTATTACATCGTGTGTAGCAAGTGCAATATCAAAGGTAATTCGTGGAGGTGTGCTTCATGAAAATCTTGAGGTAGTCATTCTTTCTTGAGCTTTGCGATTTCTTATTTGCCTAATTTGAAAATTCATTACTGCCATTTTACCCTACTGTCTAAAATTACCTTTTTGACCCTACCACATAAAAGGACAAAACTACCCCACCTTTGGCTAAACCCTACCTTAATTAAACACCCCAAAATACACAAATTTCCTTCAAGGTTTAGTTTCATTGGAGTCTTCTTAAGTCTTATTGAGTCTTGCTGAGTCTTGCTAAGTCTTGTTGAGTATTCATTGTTTTGTTTTTCCTTGATTAAAATCTTGTGCTCATCTTGTTTATTGTTGGTTGATAGTTGAATTTCATAAGCTGATTTTTGATTAAGTCTTGAGTTCAATATAGAACCTATAGAGAAAAGTTGTGTGAGGGAAAAAGGCAAGAGTGTGTGAGTAACATTAGTAGAGAAAAGCCATATTAAAATTGTGTGAAACACGAGTGTGTGTTACAGTCTTGTGTGTATTGAGTGTAAACACGTGAGGTCATACTTGTGAGGTCCTTTTCTTTTACTAACGTTTCTTGCAGGATAAAATCATGTCTTCTAATAGTGAAAAGCCTGATTTGAGTAAGATCGAGTTCATGTTCCAAGCTATGCAACAACAATTTTCAAGGATAGAGTTGAGGTTTAATAATATTCATGATAAGTTGGAGGAACATGAAGCTGTCCTAGCCAAGGTAAAGCCAAGTGATACTTCTCATGAGAATGGCAATGTTGTGAATAATGACTTTGATGATAAAGTTGATGATGAGTTTGATGATGATGAGTTTAGTAGAAGTGTTAAAGGTAACCATGGTAATAAAGGAGGTCGTGGAGATAGGTATAAAGGAGATAGGTATTATGATAGGATAGATGGAAATTTAGGAAGTATCAAATTGAAGATTCCTTCCTTTCAAGGTAAGAATGATCCTGAGGCTTACTTAGAATGGGAAAAGAAAGTGGAGATGGTCTTTGATTGCCATAACTATTCCGAAGAAAAAAAGGTGAAACTTGCTGCTGTAGAGTTCACGGATTATGCAATCATTTGGTGGGACCAACTCATGCTTGGTAGACGTAGGAATAGAGAGCCACCTATAGTTACATGGAATGAAATGAAACGTGTTATGAGAAAAAGGTTTGTTCCTAATCATTACTATAGAGAGCTTTATCAAAGGTTACAAGGTCTCACTCAAGGTTCTAAGAGTGTTGAGGATTATCATAAAGAAATGGAAATTATCATGATCAGAGCTAATGTTGAAGAGGATAGTGAAGCTACTATGGCTCGATTCTTACAAGGATTGAATCGTGAGATTGCTAATGTAGTGGAGTTACATCACTATGTGGAGTTTGATGATATGTTGCATATGGCTATCAAGGTTGAAAGGCAACTCAAGAGAAAAGGTTATTCATCTCGTTTTATGCAAGATTCTAGTTCATCTTCTTCTTGGAAACCGAACACCTTTCGAAGGGATGATAAGACTACATTCAAACTTAAGACTGAATCCTCATTCAAGCCTAAGGGTGAGAGTGTCCAAAAGCCCAAACCCGAGGCTATCCAAGCATCCCAAGGTAAGAGTAGAGACATTAAGTGTTTTAGATGTTTGGGAAGAGGACACATTGCATCACAATGCCCAAACAAACGAGTCATGATTATGCGTGATGATGGTGATGTTGTAAGTGAAGATTCTGATATTGATGATGAGATGCCACCATTGGAGGACATTAATGAGGATGATGACTATGTTGAGTTTGCTGCACATGGTGAAGCACTTGTAGCTCGTCGTGCATTAAGTGCCCAAGTTAAGGATGAAGATGAAGTGCAACGAGAAAATATTTTTCATACTAGATGCCACGTCAACAATAAGGTATGCTCTTTGATTATTGATGGTGGTAGTTGCACTAATGTTGCTAGCACTTATTTGGTTGACAAATTGAGTTTGCCCACTACAAAACATCCCAAACCATACAAACTTCAATGGCTCAATAATTGTGGAGAAGTAAATGTGACCAAGCAAGTATTGGTGCTATTTTCAATTGGAAGGTACAATGATAAAGTGTTGTGTGATGTTGTGCCTATGCATGCTGGTCATTTGCTTTTAGGAAGACCATGGCAATTTGATAGACATGTCATACATGATGGATTTACAAACCGTTATTCATTTACCATGGCTGGTAAGAAATTCACACTTGCACCCTTGAGTCCTACGGAGATTTATGAGGATCAATTGAGGTTGAAAGAGCAGAATGAATCACAACAAAGGTCGAAGAATCTAGATAAAGGCAAAGATATTGCAAAGAAAGAAAGAAAGGACGTGAGCTTCTATGCAAAGCAAAGTGATGTAAAGGCTGCTTTTTTAGCTAAGTGCCCAATCCTTTTGTTTTTATATAAAGAATCTTGTTTTAGTTCTAATGATCTTAAATCTTCTTTGCCTACTAATGTTGTGTCTCTTTTGAAGGAATTTGGAGATATATTCCCCGAGGAGATTCCAAATTGATGGAGATCCAAGCTCACAAGCTCAAGTCATGTTCGTGATGATTGTGATCCTTTTAGTATCCATGGAGGTCCAATTACAAGAGCTAAATCAAAGATAATGCAACAAGCCTTGGCTGGTTTCATTAATATTGCTAGAGAGAAAGCCCAACAAAGCTTGAGCATGGAGGATGATAAAGTCTTCTACAACATGATCCAAGCCCAAGTTCAACCTTCTTGAAGACACACAAGTATTGGGCTGAAATGCAAATTAGGCTAGATGCATATTTTATTTAGTTAAGTATTATTGGGCTGAACATTGTCTTAATTTAATTTAAGCCCAATTCCTTTTTAAATAATAGATTTTGTAAGACTTCTATTACTTGCTCTGCAAGTTAGGAGAGTAGGATTCCTATTGCTTGTTCTGCAAGTTTGCTATTTCCTATTCTGCAAGTTAGGAAAGTAGGATTCCTATTACTTGTGCTGCAAGTTATCTATTTGCCTATAAATAGTTATGTAACCCTTTGGGGAGAACACAATTGATTTTAGCAATAAAATTGAGAGACTTCTTCTCTTTGGTTCTCTTGAGAACTCTTGAACTTATCAAGGTCTTCCTTGTGGCGTTCTTCTACCTTCCACCAATATATACCATAGGTTCTTGCTTTTCTAGGCAACGGGTCTTGGTCCAATACCATAGGTTCTTGTGTTTCTACACAACGGGTCTTGGTTTTACTTCTAATTTTTATTTTCTTTTGCTGCGTTTTTAACTTGTTATTGTTTTTTTTTCAAGTGTTCTTCGTCTTCTTCATATGAACCTCATCTTCTTTCGGTGAGATCCATATCATTTGGCATCAGAGCTTAGGTTTAATTCGTGGGAGTTTCGTTTTTGTTTTTTTTTCTTTGTATTCTTGTCATGGACAAACCTTGATCTTGAATCCTTTTCCAAGCCATCACTAATATTGTTTGTCCCTCAAAACTATTGTCTTTACTTAGCCACCAAGTAAACCCTATCTTGTTCTCCAAGCAACCAAATCCCAAAGGTTTTCTTGCTCACCAAGAAACCTTCAAAAGCTCTACATCACATAAAGACTACTTGTTTCACAAGCCACCGTTCCCTCTCATTCCTTGGTACACAAGCTGCTACCAAAACTAGCTTGTTTTTGTCAAAAAGTTGCCTTGTTCCCCAAGTAAACCTCTTCTTATTATTTAGATTTTTTTTTCTTCATTGTTCGTTTAGTTTAGTAAAATATAAAAAAAAAGAGAAAAAAGAGAAAAAAAAGAGAAAAGAAAAATCAATTCAAGAGGGGATTTTATTACATCGTGTGTAGCAAGTGCAATATCAAAGGTAATTCGTGGAGGTGTGCTTCATGAAAATCTTGAGGTAGTCATTCTTTCTTGAGCTTTGCGATTTCTTATTTGCCTAATTTGAAAATTCATTACTGCCATTTTACCCTACTGTCTAAAATTACCTTTTTGACCCTACCACATAAAAGGACAAAACTACCCCACCTTTGGCTAAACCCTACCCTAATTAAACACCCCAAAACACTCATATTTCCTTCAAGGTTTAGTTTCAATAAAGTCTTCTTAAGCCTTATTGAGTCTTGCAAAGTCTTGTTGAGTCTTCATTGTTTTGTTTTCCCTTGATTAAAATCTTGTGCTCAGCTTGTTTATTGTTGGTTGATAGTTGAATTCCATAAGCTGATTTTTGATTGAGTCTTGAGTTCAATATAGAACCTATAGAGAAAAGTTGTGTGAGGAAAAAAAGGCAAAAGTGTGTGAGTAACATTAGTAGAGAAAAGCCATATTAAAATTGTGTGAAACACGAGTGTGAGTGTTACATTCTTGTGTGTATTGAGTGTAAACACGTGAGGTCATACTTGTGAGGTCTGTTTCTCTTACTAACGTTTCTTGCAGGTTACAATTATGTCTTCTAATAGTGAAAAGCTTGCTTTGAGTAACATTGAGATCATGTTCCTAGACATGCAACAACAACTTTCGAGGATAGAGTCAAACTTGATTAAATATGATAAGTTGGAGCAACATGATGTTGCCTTAGCTAAGGTAAACCAAGATAATACTTCTTATGCATGCTATAATGTTGCTAATAATAAGTTGGATAGCAATTATGAAGAAGATTTTGATGATGATTCTATGCTGCAATTAGAGGATGATGAGGATAGTATGGAATTACCCATGGATGGAAAGGAATATGTAGCATGTCAAACTTTAAGTGTGCTAATGAAAGATGAGGATCAATTGAGATTAAAAGAGAGTGAGAAAAAAATAGTGAGTGAAGATGAGGTTAAGCAAAAAGAGAAAACAATCAAGATTGAGTGTGATGCTTCAAGCATAGGCATCGAAGTTGTTTTAATGCAAGAGAAGCCCCCCATTGCTTTCTTCAGTGAGAAGTTAAGTGGAGCTGGCCTTAACTATCCCATGTACAATAAAGAGATTTATGCATTAGTGAGGACCCTGGAAACATGGCAACATTATTTATGGCCCAAGGAATTCGTCATCCACACTGATCATGAGTCTTTGAAGCACTTGAAAGGACAAATCAAGTTGAACAAGCGTCATGCCAAGTGGATGGAGTTCATAAAGACATTTCCATATGTGATCAAATATAAACAAGGTAAACAAAATGTCGTGGCTAATGCATTGTCTCGAAGGTATACTCTAATCACTACTCTTAATGCAAAACTTCTTGGATTTGAGTATATTAAAGACTTGTATGCTATTGATGAGGATTTTGAAAATGTGTTGAATGCATGTGAGAAAACTTGTTTTGGAAAGTTTTATAGGCATGATGGATTCTTATTTAGGGAAAATAGATTATGTGTGCCTAGGAGTTCTTTAAGAGAATTACTAATTAGAGAAGCTCATAGTGGTGGGTTAATGGGACATTTTGGAGTAAAGAAAACTTTAGATATATTGCATGATCACTTCTTTTGGCCTAACATGAAAAGAGATGTTGAAAAATTGTGTGAAAGATGTGTCACTTGTAAACAAGCTAAGTCTAGAGTTATGAATCATGGTCTTTATACTCCATTGCCTATTTCTACTGCTCTTTGGATTGACATTTCTATAGACTTTCTTTTGGGGTTACCAAGAACAAAGAGAGGTAGAGATTCTCTTTTTGTTGGTGTTGACAGGTTCTCTAAAATGGCTCACTTCATTGCTTGTCACAAGACAGATGATGCAAGCAACATTGCCGATTTATTCTTCAAGGAAATTGTTCGACTACATGGTGTTCCGAGGACCATTGTTTCTGACCGTGATGTGAAGTTCCTTAGCTACTTTTGGAAAACATTATGGGGAAAGTTAGGAACAAAGCTATTGTTTTCCACTACTTGTCATCCACAAACCGACGGTCAAACTGAAGTAGTAAATCGTACTTTGTCTACTTTGTTGAGGTCCATTATTCAAATGACTTTGAAGAATTGGGAAGATTGTTTGCCTCATGTGGAGTTTGCTTGCAATAGAAGTGTGCATTCTACTACTAGTTATTCTCCATTTGACGTTGTCTATGGTTTTAATTCACTCACTCCATTGGATCTTTTACCACTACCTATTGAGGAGAGAGCTAGTTTGGATGGGGAAAAGAAAGCTGATTTTGTTAAGCAACTACATGAGAAGGTACGTCAAAACATTAAGAAGAGGACTGAGCAATATGCTACTCAAGGCAACAAGCATCGCAAGAAAGTTGTCTTTGAACCTGGTGATTGGGTTTGGGTACATATGCGTAAAGAGAGATTTCCTGCTCAGCGTCGCTCTAAGTTGCAACCTCGAGGAGATGGACCATTCCAAGTGATTAAGAAGATCAATGACAATGCTTATAAGTTAGATCTTCCAGGTGAGTATAATGTTAGTGCTACATTTAATGTTTCTGATCTTTCTCCCTTTGATATTGATGCAGGTGATTCTGATTTGAGGACAAATCATTTCGAGGAGAGGGGGAATGATGGAGATCCAAGCTCACAAAGCTCAAGTCATGTTCGTGATGATTGTGATCCTTTTAGTATCCATGGAGGTCCAATTACAAGAGCTAAATCAAAGATAATGCAACAAGCCTTGGCTGGTTTCATTAATATTGCTAGAGAGAAAGCCCAACAAAGCTTGAGCATGGAGGATGATAAAGTCTTCTACAACATGATCCAAGCCCAAGTTCAACCTTCTTGAAGACACACAAGTATTGGGCTGAAATGCAAATTAGGCTAGATGCATATTTTATTTAGTTAAGTATTATTGGGCTGAACATTGTCTTAATTTAATTTAAGCCCAATTCCTTTTTAAATAATAGATTTTGTAAGACTTCTATTACTTGTTCTGCAAGTTAGGAGAGTAGGATTCCTATTGCTTGTTCTGCAAGTTTGCTATTTCCTATTCTGCAAGTTAGGAAAGTAGGATTCCTATTACTTGTGCTGCAAGTTATCTATTTGCCTATAAATAGTTATGTAACCCTTTGGGGAGAACACAATTGATTTTAGCAATAAAATTGAGAGACTTCTTCTCTTTGGTTCTCTTGAGAACTCTTGAACTTATCAAGGTCTTCCTTGTGGCGTTCTTCTACCTTCCACCAATATATACCATAGGTTCTTGCTTTTCTAGGCAACGGGTCTTGGTCCAATACCATAGGTTCTTGTGTTTCTACACAACGGGTCTTGGTTTTACTTCTAATTTTTATTTTCTTTTGCTGCGTTTTTAACTTGTTATTGTTTTTTTTTCAAGTGTTCTTCGTCTTCTTCATATGAACCTCATCTTCTTTCGGTGAGATCCATATCACAAATGGTTTGCCACCTATTAGGGGAATTGAGCATCAAATAGACCTTGTTCCTGGAGCTGCCATTCCCAACAGACCTGCCTATAGAAGTAATCCCGAGGAGACAAAGGAGCTTCAAAGGCAAGTTGACGAGCTCATGAAGAAAGGCTACGTTAGAGAGAGCATGAGTCCATGTGCTGTTCCTGTGTTACTTGTTCCTAAGAAGGATGGGACGTGGAGGATGTGTGTTGATTGTCGTGCCATCAACAAAATCACTGTAAAGTATCGCTATCCCATTCCTAGATTAGATGATATGCTTGATGAGTTACATGGTTCTTCCATCTTTTCTAAAATTGATTTGAAAAGTGGTTATCATCAAATTCGCATGAGAGAAGGTGATGAATGGAAAACTGCATTTAAGACTAAGCATGGTTTGTATGAATGGTTAGTTATGCCTTTTGGATTAACTAATGCACCTAGCACTTTCATGAGATTAATGAACCATGTCTTGCGTGCTTTCATTGGAAAATTTGTAGTTGTCTATTTTGATGATATCTTGATCTATAGTAGAAGTTTGCATGAACATATTGAACATTTAAAGAATGTGCTTAATGTCTTGAGAAAGGAAAAGTTGTATGCTAACCTTAAGAAATGTTCCTTTTGCACTGATAAGATTACATTTCTTGGATATGTTATTTCTTCTAAGGGTATAGCAGTAGAAGATGAAAAGGTCAAGGCAATTAAAGATTGGCCTATACCTAAGAATATCTCTGAGGTGCGTAGTTTTCATGGATTAGCTAGTTTCTATCGTAGGTTTGTTAGAGACTTCAGTACAATAGCTGCACCTCTAACTGATGTTGTTAAAAAGAATGTTGGATTTAAATGGGGTCTTGAGCAAGATCATGCTTTTAACTTGCTTAAAGAGAAGCTTTGTTCTGCAGCTTTATTATCCTTACCTGACTTTTCTAAAACTTTTGAGATTGAGTGTGATGCTTCAAGTATAGGTATTGGAGCTGTTTTAATGCAGGAGAAGCGCCCCATTGTTTTTTTCAGTGAGAAGTTAAGTGGAGCTGCCCTTAACTATCCCACATATGATAAAGAGATGTATGCATTAGTGAGGGCCTTGGAAACATGGCAACACTATTTATGGCCCAAGGAATTTGTCATCCACACTGATCATGAGTCCTTGAAGCACTTGAAAGGACAAAGCAAGTTGAACAAGCGTCATGCCAAGTGGATGGAGTTCATTGAAACATTTCCATATGTGATCAAATATAAACAAGGTAAAGAAAATGTCGTGGCTGATGCATTATCTCGAAGGTATACTCTAATCACTACTCTTAATGCAAAACTACTTGGATTTGAGTATATTAAAGACTTGTATGCTACTGATGAGGATTTTGAAAATGTGTTCATTGCATGTGAGAAAACTGGTTTTGGAAAGTTTTATAGGCATGATGGATTCTTATTTAGGGAAAATAGATTATGTGTGCCTAGGAGTTCTTTAAGAGAATTACTTGTTAGAGAAGCCCATAGTGGTGGGTTAATGGGACATTTTGGAGTAAAGAAAACTTTAGATATATTGTATGATCACTTCTTTTGGCCTAACATGAAAAGAGATGTTGAAAAATTGTGTGAGAGATGTGTCACTTATAAACAAGCTAAGTCTAGAGTTATGAATCATGGTCTTTATACTCCATTGCCTATTCCTACTGCTCCTTGGACTGACATTTCTATGGACTTTGTTTTGGGGTTACCAAGAACAAAGAGAGGTAGAGATTCTGTTTTTGTTGTTGTTGATAGGTTCTCTAAGATGGCTCACTTCATTGCTTGTCACAAGACAGATGATGCAAGTAACATTGCCGATTTATTCTTCAAGGAAATTGTTCGTCTACATGGGGTTCCGAGGACCATTGTTTTTGACCGTGATGTGAAGTTCCTTAGCTATTTTTGGAAAACATTATGGGGAAAGTTAGGAACAAAGCTATTGTTTTCAACTACTTGTCATCCACAAACCGATGGTCAAACTGAAGTAGTCAATCGTACTTTGTCTACTTTGTTGAGGTCCATTATTCAAAAGAATTTGAAGAATTGGGAAGATTGTTTGCCTCATGTGGAGTTTGCTTACAATAGAAGTGTGCATTCCACTACTAGTTATTCTCCATTTGAAGTTGTCTATGGTTTTAATCCACTCACTCCATTGGATCTTTTACCACTACCTATTGAGGAGAGAGCTAGTTTGGATGGAGAAAAGAAAGCTGATTTTGTTAAGCAACTACATGAGAAGGTACGTCAAAACATTAAAAAGAGGACTGAGCAATATGCTACTCAAGCCAACAAGCATCGCAAGAAAGTTGTCTTTGAACCTGGTGATTGGGTTTGGGTACATATGCGTAAAGAGAGATTTCCTGCTCAGCGTCGCTCCAAGTTGCAACCTCGAGGAGATGGACCATTCCAAGTGATTAAGAAGATCAATGACAATGCTTATAAGTTAGATCTTCCAGGTGAGTATAATGTTAGTGCTACATTTAATGTTTCTGATCTTTCTCCCTTTGATATTGATGTAGGTGATTCTGATTTGAGGACAAATCCTTTCGAGGAGAGGGGGAATGATGGAGATCCAAGCTCACAAAGCTCAAGTCATGTTCGTGATGATCGTGATCCTTTGAGTATCCATGGAGGTCCAATTACAAGAGCTAAATCAAAGATGATGCAACAAGCCTTGGCTGGTTTCATTGATATTGCTAGAGAGAAAGCCCAACAAAGCTTGAGCATGGAGGATGATAAAGTCTTCTACAACATGATCCAAGCCCAAGTTCAACCTTCTTGAAGACACACAAGTATTGGGCCGAAATGCAAATTAGGCTAGATGCATATTTTATTTAGTTAAGTATTATTGGGCTGAACATTGTCTTAATTTAATTTAAGCCCAATTCCTTTTTAAATAATAGATTTTGTAAGACTTCTATTACTTGTTCTGCAAGTTAGGAGAGTAGGATTCCTATTGCTTGTTCTGCAAGTTTGCTATTTCCTATTCTGCAAGTTAGGAAAGTAGGATTCCTATTACTTGTGCTGCAAGTTATCTATTTGCCTATAAATAGTTATGTAACCCTTTGGGGAGAACACAATTGATTTTAGAATAAAATTGAGAGACTTCTTCTCTTTGGTTCTCTTGAGAACTCTTGAACTTATCAAGGTCTTCCTTGTGGCGTTCTTCTACCTTCCACCAATATATACCATAGGTTCTTGCTTTTCTAGGCAACGGGTCTTGGTCCAATACCATAGGTTCTTGTGTTTCTACACAACGGGTCTTGGTTTTACTTCTAATTTTTATTTTCTTTTGCTGCGTTTTTAACTTGTTATTGTTTTTTTTCAAGTGTTCTTCGTCTTCTTCATATGAACCTCATCTTCTTTCGGTGAGGTCCATATCATGTTTACTTGGGGAACAAGGCAACTTTTTGACAAAAACAAGCTAGTTTTGGTAGCAGCTTGTGTGGCAAGGAATGACAGGGAACGGTGGCTTGTGAAACAAGTAGTCTTTATGTGATATAGAGCTTTTGAAGGTTTCTTGGTGAGCAAGAAAACCTTTGGGATTTGGTTGCTTGGAGAACTAGATAGGGTTGTAGAGCTTTTGAAGGTTTCTTGGTGAGCAAGAAAACCTTTGGGATTCAGTTGCTTGGAGAACAAGATAGGGTTTACTTGGTGGCTAATTAAAGGTAGGTTATTTTAATGGAGACAATAGGTTTGAGGGACAAACAATAGTAGTGGTTGCTTGGAAAAGGATTCAAGATCAAGGTTTATCCAAGACAAGAAGACAACGAAAAAAAAACAAAAACTAGACTCCCACGAATTGAACTTAAGCTCTGATGCCAAATGATATGAACCTCACCGAAAGAAGATGAAGGTCAATGAAGAATACAAAGAACACTTGAAGAAAAACAAGAACAAGTTAAAAACGCAGCAAAAGAAAACAAAAATTAGAGATAAAACCAAGACCCGTTGTGTAGATACACAAGAACCTATGGTATTGGACCAAGACCTGTTGCTTAAAAAAGCAAGAACCTATGGTATATATTGGTGGAAGGTAGAAGAACGCCACAAGGAAGACCTTGATAAGTTCAAGAGTTCTCAAGAGAACCAAAGAGAAGAAGTCTCTCAATTTTATTACTAAAATCAACTGTGTTCTCCCCAAAGGGTTACATAACTATTTATAGGCAAATAGATAACTTGCAGCACAAGTAATAGGAATCCTACTTTCCTAACTTGCAGAATAGGAAATAGCAAACTTACAGAACAAGTAATAGAAGTCCTACAAAATCTATTATTTAAAAAGGAATTGGGCTAAATTAAATTAAGACAGTGTTCAGCCCAATAATACTTAACTAAATAAAATATGCATCTAGCCTAATTTGCATTTCGGCCCAATACTTGTGTGTGTCTTCAAGAAGGTTGAATTTGGGCTTGGATCATGTTGTAGAAGACTTTATCATCCTCCATGCTCAAGCTTTGTTGGGCTTTCTCTCTAGCAATATTAATGAAACCAGCTAAGGCTTGTTGCAATATCTTTGATTTAGCTATAGTAATTGGGCCTCCATGGATGCTCAAAGGATCACGATCATCACGAACATGACTTAAGCTTTGTGAGCTTGGACCTCCATCACTCCACCTAAAGAATCAGGTATGTCTGTTGAAGATATTGTTAAGATTCTTGAGATTAAAACTTTACAATTTTCACAAGAGGCTGATGTTTATATTAAGAATATTGATCATCATGTGAGTTAAATAATGAATTCCATAAGTAACATTGAAGCTAAGACCTCTCAACCTGTGGAGAATCCAAGAGATAATGTTACTAACATCACCTTTAAAAGTGAAAGGGCAATTGAATCCAAGGAAAGTGCACATGAAGATGTCGACAACTTTATAGAAAGGGAGGATGGATCCAATTTCTATATTAAAGGTGGAGTAGTTGACATGCACAATGTAAAAGAGAGAGAGAATTTCGACAACTTTATAAAGCCCTATGAGGATGTTGAAATCAAGGAATTCAAAGCTGAGGTAAGTGATAAACAAATTCCTTTTAATGCTTCTACTTACCCTCCTCCTTTTCCTGGTAGGTTTGCAAGAGCTACAAACGAAGAGCAAGACAAGGAGACCTTGAAGACATTTAGGAAAATGGAAGTTAATATTCCTCTCCTTGATGAAATTAATGATCAAGTGCTTTGCGATGCCAAGTTTTTAAGGGAACTATGCACTTTCAAGAGGAAATTAAAAGGTGATGAAAAGCAAGTTCTTAAAGATGAGCTAGAAATAGCCGCAAGTAAAAATCTTGAGAATGAGGAACTCGAGAGACTGATAAAAAAGTTGAGATCTGGGATTGGATGATGGAAGGTGAAAATGTCGAGCTAATGACATTAAACAAAAGCGCTACTTGGGAGGCAACCCAAGGATGTAAAACGAGGGAGTATTTCTTTCCTTTACTTGGATTACCATTTAATTTTTGAGTTTTTTATTGTTCTTCTTTGCATGCTAGACTTACTTTGAGGACAAAGTAAGATTTATGTGTAGGGGGAATATTGGTTTATGAGTCTATAGAGTTTTTTTTTAGGAAGTGGAAATTTAAAAAAAAGACGTCAAATTTTTTTAGAGTTTTAAAGATCATGATATGTTTTCTTTCTTTTAAGGATTGATTCTAAACTAAAACAAAGTTTTATAGGAACGTTAAGAGTATTTTGATTGTTATTATTGTTGAAGTGAATACTTTCTAAAGAATTTATGTGAGTTCATGATTAAATATGATTGCTCATATGATATTGATAATGTGATTAGTTCATTGAAGTTGGTATAAGCAAAGGATAAATAGACAAGAACAAAAAAAAAACATAAAAAGAGAAGAAAAATAGAGGTTGAAAGCTTTAAATTCTACTCCAATGTTTTGAGGTACTCGATCTTGTTGATTAAATTCTTGAAGTGACTTAAAATATGAGTATGCAAAGCACTCTAAAAGAGGGCTTACTTGTTGAGTAACCGGGTGTTGGTATCACCAATATTAACATTCGAATTAAAAGGCAAGTACTTAGGGAAACCAATATTGAAACCTCAAAAGAAAAAAAAAAGAGAAAACAAAAAAAAGGTCTTGATCTATTGACTTTGTTTGTAGTAATGTAAATTGGATAATTGCAAAGTTGATATTATATGTTTCAATTGTGTTTATTGTGAATTTTGCATGAATTTATTTAGAAGTATGCATGAATATGAGAAGTAATGATTAGAATATGCTTAACTTGATTATTTGACTCTTGTTGAAGTTATGAGTTAAGAATTGAAAGATTTGAAAATATGTTCATGATCTTAATCTTGTTTTGAGTCTTAATTTTTAATTTTTGAGTGTTATTTTGAATTTTTAGGATTAAGTCTTAAGTAAAAGATTTTGAGGTAATACCTTCTGAAAGCCCTCACGAGACACAACTCGTCCACTAGGGGTGACCTAGGGGTCTAAAGGCTTATTACATAAGCCAAATGCAATCGTGATTCCTACAAAAGTGAGTTAGGATTTAAGATTTGGAATTTAAGATTTAGTTCTTTAGGAATTTAGTTTAGGTTTTGCAAGAGGACTAGCAAAAGCTAAGTGTGGGAGAATTTGATAGGATGATATTTTGTGAATTTTATATGTGCTAATATATTTGCTTTATTGATGTTTCATGCCTAAAAGAGCTTACTAATGTTTATTTTATATTTTAGGTATTAAATATCAAAGTTGGAATAAAAAGAAGCTAAAAAGAGCAAAGTGCAGTATTTTCTATCCAGCTTGAAAGATTGACGTTTTTGACGAATTTAATGACCTGCAAGAAGTGGCCTTCATAGAAGTTGTAGAGCACTTCTCAAGGTTTCCAGAATATCCAAGATCGTAAAAATCGGAGTTCATTTGATGGATCAAACGTCTAGACAAAATCAGTACGAAATTCTGGGCTGAAAAACGAGATTGAGAAGAAATTCCAACAAAGCAAGTTCAAGACTAGATTTTGTTGAGAGAAGATAATTTCTTAATTTTATTTTGTCTTAGATCTGTAATTAATTAATAAAAATAGGCCTTAGGAATTTTACTTAGAAAATAATTGTAAAAAGATGATGGGATAAAGGTAAGAGTTTGACGAGTCAAATTACTTGTTTTCCAAGTAAACTCTTATCTAAATCTCACATTGCTTAGGAAAGTCTTTTAAACTCTTCCTTAGGCCTATATAAAGAGCACAAGGCTCTCATAAACAACATCCCTCTCCTCCCTCTTCTCTTTTAGTCTTGTAGGATTTTCTTTAGAAATTTTATTTTTTTATCTATTTTTAATTAGTTGCTGATTTCTTTATTATTTTTAATTCTGATTTTGTTTTCTTTATCTAAATTAATATTGTTTGTGTGTTCTTGCTTGCTAGTTTATGATCTTGATTATTAATTCTGATTTTATATTATTAAAGATTGCTTCTTTAATTGTGTCTTGCATGATATTTGTAATCTTTATAATATTAAACTTGAATTTTATGATCTTGAATATGTCTAGTGAGCAGTTTTCTTATTCGGTTATAAGGTAAATTGATTATTCTTGGGAAAAGCATGTTGTGAGATTCTTGAACCTATTATATAATTGTTGATTAAATATCCAAGATTCTTTGAGCACATTATAATAATTGTTTGTTTGATTAGATAGGGTGCACACTATTTAGTTAAATTAAATAATCTACCACCAGATTAAAAACATAAGTCTGTAATTGCTTGTGGAGTTAATCACTAGGGATGGAGGAGAATTAAGGTTTAGATTAAATGAACCGAGCTTATGTGTTTGTTATCTAATGTCAACCCATATCTTTCTTGTTGTTAATGCTGCCACAACTTAATCTAGAGAACTTGTTCTAGGTAGGTTAAGTAGTTAGAGATTAGTTAAAGAGCTTGTTTTAACTAACGACTCAGTAAGGAAAGATGGTGTCACAGATCTTGTTGTTATGCTACATTTGACTATTTAATTGACAGTGATATTTTGTAATCAATGATCAACATCAAAATCCAAGAATGATTGATTGCCACATAACTGAAGCTTTTTGCTATTTGTCTTTGATACTTAATAATTCTTGTTTTCTTTATTTTAGAATATTCTCCAAAACCCCCAAACTTCTTCTTTTCCTAAACCCTAAGATTATATTTTTAATTTAATAATTAACTTAAATTCAATCTCTGTGGGTTCGACCCTTGCTCCGCTATCTACATAGTAGAGTTAGGAAATTTTATTTTTGATGACTGACGACACTCATCAATTTCTTTATTATTATTATTATTTTTGAATTTGTTTTTTTCTTGCTTGCTAGTTTATAATCTTGATTATTAATTTTGATTTTATATTATTAAAGATTGCTTCTTTGATTGTTTCTTGCATGATATTTGTAATCTTTATAATATATAACTTGAATTTTATGATCTTGAATATGTCTAGTGAGAAGTTTTCTTATTCAGTTATGAGGTAATTGATTATTCTTGGGAAAAGCATGTTGTGAGATTCTTGAACCTATTATATAATTTTTGATTAAGTATCCAAGATTCTCTAAGCACATTATAATGATTGTTTGTTTAATTAGATAGGATGCACACTACTTAGTTAAATTAAATAATCTACTGCCAGATTAAAAACATAAGTCCGTAATTGCTTGTGGAGTTAATCACTAGGGATCTAGGAGAATTAAGGTTTAAGTTAAATAAACCGCACTGAGTGAGTTTGTTACTTAATGTTGACTCAAATCTTTCTAGATATTAATGCTGCTATTAAAACTTAATCTATAACGCTGAGCATAGGTAAATTTTGATAGTTAGAGATTAATTAAGACGTTGAGCCTTTAATTAACAACATAGTAAGGAAAAATAGGTGTAATTGGATGTTGGGGAATTACACTACAGTTGACTAGTTAATTGACAATGATCTTAAATAATCAATGATCAACATCTAAATCCAAGAATAATTAAATGCCTCGTAACTAAAGCTTTTTGCTATTTGTTTTTTATATTTAATAATTCTTGTTTTCTTTATTTTAGAATAGTCTCCAAAACCCCCAAATTTCTTCTTTCCCTAAACCCTAAGATTAGATTTTTAATTTAATAATTAACTTAAATAATTCATTCTTTGTGGGTTCGACCCTTGCTTCGTTATCTACATAGTAGAGTTAGGAGGTGGTAGTGTCGCAGGTACCAATAATAAATTACTTTACTTAAACCTATAGATAGGGCAAGCAAAGGTCGATCCCACAGAGATTGTTTTATTTAAGTTAATTATTTAAATTAAATACCTAACTATTATTTAGAGAGAGAAAAGAGATTTGGGGGAGGGTTTCAATTAAACTACAATAACTAAGAAAATAATCAGAAAAATAAACAAGTAAATAAATTAGAAAATATCAAATACTACAAAACTTCAGTTACAAGGTAATTAATTATTCTTGGGATATGATGCTGATCATTGATTATTTAAGATCATTGTCAATTAAGTAGTCAACCGTAGTATAATTCCCCAGCGTCCAATTACACCTATCTTTCCTTATTGTGTTGTTAATTAAAGGCTCAGCGTCTTAATTAATCTCTAACTATCAAAATTTACCTATGCTCAGCGCTATAGATTAAGTTTTAATAGCAGCATTAATATCTAGAAAGATTTGAGTCAACATTAAGTAACAAACTCACTCAGCGCGGTTTATTTAACTTAAACCTTAATTCTCCTAGATCCCTAGTGATTAACTCCATAAGCAATTACGGACTTATGTTTTTAACCTGGCAGTAGATTATTTAATTTAACTAAATAGTAGGCTTCCTATCTAATCAAACAAACAATCATGCAAATGTGCTCAGAGAATCTTGGATACTTAATTAGCAATTATATTATAAGTTTAAAATCTCACAACATACATTTTCCAAGAACAATTAATTTACCTCATAACTGAACAAGAAATCTACTCACTATTCATATTCAAGAATATAAACTCCAAATTATATATTATAAAGATTACAAATATCATGCAAGAAACAATCAAAGAAGCAATCTTTAATAATATAAAATCAGAATTAATAATCAAGATTATAAACTAGCAAGCAAGAACACACAAACAATATTACTTTAAATAAATAAAACAAAATCAGAATTAAAATTAATAAAGAAATCAGCAACTAATTAAAAATAAAGAAAAATAAAATTTCTATTAAAAACCCTAAAAAAATCCTACAAGACTAAAAGAGAGAAGAGGGATGAGAGGGATGTGAGGGATGCCGTTTATGAGAGCCTTGTGCTCTTTATATAGGCCTAAGGAAGAGTTTAGAAGACTTTCCTAAGCAATGTGGGATTCAGATAAGAGTTTACTTGGGAAACAAGTAATTTGACTAGTCAAACTCTTACCTTTATCTCATCATCTTTTTACAATTATTTTCTAAGTAAAATTCCTAAGGCCTATTTTTATTAATCAATTACAGATCTAAGACAAAATAAAATTAAGAAATTACCTTCTCTCAACAAAATCTGGTCTTGAACTTGCTTTGTTGGAATTTCTTCTCAATCTCGTTTTTCTGCCCAGAATTTTGTACTGATTTTGTCTAGACGTTTGACCCATCAAATGAACTCCGATTTTTGCGATCTTGGACATTCTGGAAACCTTGGGACGTCCTCTACAACTTCCATGAAGGCCACTTCTTGAGATCAGGTCGTTAGATTGGTCAAAAACGTCAATCTTTCAAGCTGGACAGAAAATACTGTACTTTGCTCTTTTTAGCTTCTTTTTATTCCAACTTTGATATTTAATACCTAAAACATAAAATAAGCATTAGTAAGCTCTTTTAGGCATAAAACATCAATAAAGCAAATAAATTAGCACATATAAAATTCACAAAATATCATCCTATCAAATTCCCCCACACTTAGCTTTTGCTAGTCCTCTAGCAAACCTTAGCTAACTAATTCCTAAAGAACTAAATCCTAAAGTCCTAGTCTTAAAATCTTTTTCCTAAAACCTAACTCACTTTCGTAGGAATCACGATTGCATTTAGCATATGCAATAAGCCTTTAAACCCCTAGGCCACCCCTAGTAGACGAGTTATGTCTCGTGAGGGCTTTCAGAAGATATACCCACAAAATCTTTTACTTAAGACTCAATCCAAAAAATTCAAAATAAGACTCAAATTTAAAAATTATGACTCCAAAACAAGATTAAGATCATGAACATATTTTCAAATCTTTCAATTCTTAATTCATAACTTCAACAAGAGTCAAATAATCAAGTCAATCATATTCTAATCATTACTTCTCATATTCATGCATACTTCTAAATAAATTCATGCAAAATTCACAATCAACATAACTGAAACATATAATATCAACTATGCAATTGTCCAATTTACATTACTACAAACAAAGTCAATAGATCAAGAACATTTTTTTGTTTTTTTTTCTTTTGAGGTTTCAATAATGGTTTCCCTAAGTGATATGGACCTCACCGAAAGAAGATGAGGTTCATATGAAGAAGACGAAGAACACTTGAAAAAAAAACAATAACAAGTTAAAAACGCAGCAAAAGAAAATAAAAATTAGAAGTAAAACCAAGACCCGTTGTGTAGAAACACAAGAACCTATGGTATTGGACCAAGACCCGTTGCCTAGAAAAGCAAGAACCTATGGTATATATTGGTGGAAGGTAGAAGAACGCCACAAGGAAGACCTTGATAAGTTCAAGAGTTCTCAAGAGAACCAAAGAGAAGAAGTCTCTCAATTTTATTGCTAAAATCAATTGTGTTCTCCCCAAAGGGTTACATAACTATTTATAGGCAAATAGATAACTTGCAGCACAAGTAATAGGAATCCTACTTTCCTAACTTGCAGAATAGGAAATAGCAAACTTGCAGAACAAGCAATAGGAATCCTACTCTCCTAACTTGCAGAACAAGTAATAGAAGTCTTACAAAATCTATTATTTAAAAAGGAATTGGGCTTAAATTAAATTAAGACAATGTTCAGCCCAATAATACTTAACTAAATAAAATATGCATCTAGCCTAATTTGCATTTCGGCCCAATACTTGTGTGTCTTCAAGAAGGTTGAACTTGGGCTTGGATCATGTTGTAGAAGACTTTATCATCCTCCATGCTCAAGCTTTGTTGGGCTTTCTCTCTAGCAATATCAATGAAACCAGCCAAGGCTTGTTGCATCATCTTTGATTTAGCTCTTGTAATTGGACCTCCATGGATACTCAAAGGATCACGATCATCACGAACATGACTTGAGCTTTGTGAGCTTGGATCTCCATCATTCCCCCTCTCCTCGAAAGGATTTGTCCTCAAATCAGAATCACCTACATCAATATCAAAGGGAGAAAGATCAGAAACATTAAATGTAGCACTAACATTATACTCACCTGGAAGATCTAACTTATAAGCATTGTCATTGATCTTCTTAATCACTTGGAATGGTCCATCTCCTCGAGGTTGCAACTTGGAGCGACGCTGAGCAGGAAATCTCTCTTTACGCATATGTACCCAAACCCAATCACCAGGTTCAAAGACAACTTTCTTGCGATGCTTGTTGGCTTGAGTAGCATATTGCTCAGTCCTCTTTTCAATGTTTTGACGTACCTTCTCATGTAGTTGCTTAACAAAATCAGCTTTCTTTTCCCCATCCAAACTAGCTCTCTCCTCAATAGGTAGTGGTAAAAGATCCAATGGAGTGAGTGGATTAAAACCATAGACAACTTCAAATGGAGAATAACTAGTAGTGGAATGCACACTTCTATTGTAAGCAAGCTCCACATGAGGCAAACAATCTTCCCAATTCTTCAAATTCTTTTGAATAATGGACCTCAACAAAGTAGACAAAGTACGATTGACTACTTCAGTTTGACCATCGGTTTGTGGATGACAAGTAGTTGAAAACAATAGCTTTGTTCCTAACTTTCCCCATAATGTTTTCCAAAAATAGCTAAGGAACTTCACATCACGGTCAGAAACAATGGTCCTCGGAACCCCATGTAGACAAACAATTTCCTTGAAGAATAAATCGGCAATGTTACTTGCATCATCTGTCTTGTGACAAGCAATGAAGTGAGCCATCTTAGAGAACCTATCAACAACAACAAAAACAGAATCTCTACCTCTCTTTGTTCTTGGTAACCCCAAAACAAAGTCCATAGAAATGTCAGTCCAAGGAGCAGTAGGAATAGGCAATGGAGTATAAAGACCATGATTCATAACTCTAGACTTAGCTTGTTTACAAGTGACACATCTCTCACACAATTTTTCAACATCTCTTTTCATGTTAGGCCAAAAGAAGTGATCATGCAATATATCTAAAGTTTTCTTTACTCCAAAATGTCCCATTAACCCACCACTATGGGCTTCTCTAACAAGTAATTCTCTTAAAGAACTCCTAGGCACACATAATCTATTTTCCCTAAATAAGAATCCATCATGCCTATAAAACTTTCCAAAACCAGTTTTCTCACATGCAATGAACACATTTTCAAAATCCTCATCAGTAGCATACAAGTCTTTAATATACTCAAATCCAAGTAGTTTTGCATTAAGAGTAGTGATTAGAGTATACCTTCGAGATAATGCATCAGCCACGACATTTTCTTTACCTTGTTTATATTTGATCACATATGGAAATGTTTCAATGAACTCCATCCACTTGGCATGACGCTTGTTCAACTTGCTTTGTCCTTTCAAGTGCTTCAAGGACTCATGATCAGTGTGGATGACAAATTCCTTGGGCCATAAATAGTGTTGCCATGTTTCCAGGGTCCTCACTAATGCATAAATCTCTTTATTGTACATGGGATAGTTAAGGCTAGCTCCACTTAACTTCTCACTGAAGAAAGCAATGGGGGGCTTCTCTTGCATTAAAACAACTTCGATGCCTATGCTTGAAGCTTCACACTCAATCTTGATTGTTTTCTCTTTTTGCTTAACCTCATCTTCACTCACTATTTTTTTCTCACTCTCTTTTAATCTCAATTGATCCTCATCTTTCATTAGCACACTTAAAGTTTGACATGCTACATATTCCTTTCCATCCATGGGTAATTCCATACTATCCTCATCATCCTCTAATTGCAGCATAGAATCATCATCAAAATCTTCTTCATAATTGCTATCCAACTTATTATTAGCAACATTATAGCATGCATAAGAAGTATTATCTTGGTTTACCTTAGCTAAGGCAACATCATGTTGCTCCAACTTATCATATTTAATCAAGTTTGACTCTATCCTCGAAAGTTGTTGTTGTATGTCTAGGAACATGATCTCAATGTTACTGAAAGCAAGCTTTTCACTATTAGAAGACATAATTGTAACCTGCAAGAAACGTTAGTAAGAGAAACAGACCTCACAAGTATGACCTCACGTGTTTACACTCAATACACACAAGAATGTAACACTCACACTCGTGTTTCACACAATTTTAATATGGCTTTTCTCTACTAATGTTACTCACACACTTGCCTTTTTCCCTCACAGAACTTTTCTCTATAGGTTCTATATTGAGCTCAAGATTCAATCAAAAATCAGCTTATGGAATTCAACTATCAACCAACAATAAACAAGCTGAGCACAAGATTTTAATCAAGGGAAAACAAAACAATAAAGACTCAACGAGACTTTGCAAGACTCAATATGGCTTAAGAAGACTCTAATGAAACTAAACCTTGAAGGAAATATGTGTGTTTTGGGGTGTCTAATTAGGGTAGGGTTTAGCCAAAGGTGGGGTAGTTTTGTCCTTTTATGTGGTAGGGTCAAAAGATAATTTTAGGCAGTAGGGTAGAATGGTAACAATGAATTTTCAAATTAGGCAAATAAGAAATCTCAAAGCTCAAAAAAGATTGACTACCTCAAGATTTTGATGAAGCACACCTCCACAAATTGCCTTTGATGTTGCACTTGCTACACACGACGTAATAATCCCCTCTTGAATTGATTTTTCTTTTCTCTTCTTTTTTTTTCTTTTCTTTTTTTTCCTTTTTTTCTTTTCTTTTTTTTTCCTTTTTTTCTTTTTTTTACTAAAGTAAACAAACAATGAAGAAAAAGAAAAAGTTTAAAAAAATAAGAAGAGGTTTACTTGAGGAACAAGGCAACTTTTGAGAAAAACAAGCTAGTTTTGGTAGTAGCTTATGTGGCAAGGAACGAGAGAGAACGGTGGCTTATGAAAAGGATTCAAGATCAAGGTTTATCCAAGATAAGAAGACAAAGAAAAAAAACAAAAAAAAACAAAAACGAGACTCCCACAAATTGAACCTAAGCTCTGATACCAAATGATATGGACCTCACCGAAAGAAGATGAGGTTCATATGAAGAAGACGAAGAACACTTGAAAAAAAAACAATAACAAGTTAAAAACGCAGCAAAAGAAAATAAAAATTAGAAGTAAAACCAAGACCCGTTGTGTAGAAACACAAGAACCTATGGTATTGGACCAAGACCCGTTGCCTAGAAAAGCAAGAACCTATGGTATATATTGGTGGAAGGTAGAAGAACGCCACAAGGAAGACCTTGATAAGTTCAAGAGTTCTCAAGAGAACCAAAGAGAAGAAGTCTTTCAATTTTATTGCTAAAATCAATTGTGTTCTCCCCAAAGGGTTACATAACTATTTATAGGCAAATAGATAACTTGCAGCACAAGTAATAGGAATCCTACTTTCCTAACTTGCAGAATAGGAAATAGCAAACTTGCAGAACAAGCAATAGGAATCCTACTCTCCTAACTTGCAGAACAAGTAATAGAAGTCTTACAAAATCTATTATTTAAAAAGGAATTGGGCTTAAATTAAATTAAGACAATGTTCAGCCCAATAATACTTAACTAAATAAAATATGCATCTAGCCTAATTTGCATTTCGGCCGAATACTTGTGTGTCTTCAAGAAGGTTGAACTTGGGCTTGGATCATGTTGTAGAAGACTTTATCATCCTCCATGCTCAAGCTTTGTTGGGCTTTCTCTCTAGCAATATCAATGAAACCAGCCAAGGCTTGTTGCATCATCTTTGATTTAGCTCTTGTAATTGGACCTCCATGGATACTCAAAGGATCACGATCATCACGAACATGACTTGAGCTTTGTGAGCTTGGATCTCCATCACTAAGTACTTACTTGCCTTTTTACGCGAATGTTAATATTGGTGATACCAACACCCGGTTACTCAACAAGTAAGCCCTCTTTTAGAGTGCTTTGCATACTCATATTTTAAGTCACTTCAAGAATTTAATCAACAAGATCGAGTAACTCAAAACATTGGAGTAGAATTTAAAGCTTTCAACCTCTATTTTTCTTCTCTTTTTATGTTTTTTTTTTCCTTTGCTTATACCAAATTCAATGAACTAATCACATTATCAATTATCATATGAGCAATCATATTTAATCATGAACTCACATAAATTCTTTAGAAAGTATTCACTTCAACAATAATAACAATCAAAATACTCTCAACTCTTTTATAAAACTATGTTTTAGTTCAGAATCAATCCTTAAAAGAAAGAAAACATATCATGATCTTTAAAACTCCAAAAAATTTGACCCTTTTTTTTCTAAAAAAAATTCTATAAACTCATAAACCAATATTCCCCCCCACACTTAAATCTTACTTTGTCCTCAAAGTAAGTCTAGCATGCAAAGAAGAACAATAAAAACTCAAAAATGGTAATACAAGAAAAGGAAAGAAATACTCCCTTGTTTTTACATCCTTGGGTTGCCTCCCAAGTAGCGCCTTTGTTTAATGTCGTTAGCTCGACTGCTTCACCTTCCATCATCCAATCCCAAATGCAAACCTTTTCTTTGATTTCTTTTGGTTCTGACTTATGATTACTTCCCCAAAGATGTTGAACTCCTCTATGTTATCATCAAACTCCATGGTGAGTGTTTCCTTGTCCACATCTATTTTGGCTTTGGATGTCTTCAAGAATGGTCTCCCTAGCAGCATTGGTGTTGGAAAAGGAGAATTATCATCCTCCATATCAAGAACATAGAAGTCTGCTGGGAAGACTAATTTATCAACCTGCACAAGAACATCCTCTAATATCCCTTCAAGATAGGCATTAGTTTTGTCAGCCAATTGTATAATAACACCAGTCTCTTTCAAAGGTCCAAGATTTAAAGATTTATAAATTGATAAAGGCATGACATTTATAGAAGCTCCTAAATTTATCATGGACTTATTAATTATGGTGTTACCTATCTTACATGGAATACTAAACATGCCAGGATTTCCACACTTTGGGGGAAGTTTTCTTTGAATGATGGCAGACACATTCTCCCCCACAACTACTTTTTCATCACCTTTTAATTTCTTCTTGTTAGTGCATAATTCTTTTAAAAATTTTGCGTACTTGGGCACTGGCTTGATAGCATCAAGAAGAGGAATGTTTACCTCCACTTTCCCAAAGGTCTCCAATATCTCTTTGTCTTCTTCTTCTTTCTTGTTGTTGGCTAACCCGCTAGGAAAAGGAGGAGGGTAAGTACGAACCTTAAAAGGGACACGTTTTTCACTTACCTTGTCAAAATCTCTAAAAAGAGGGGGGGGGGGGGGGGGGAGATTCACAACATTTTTATGTGGTGGAGCCTTTATGTTGACCTCTTCATATGCATTCTCCTTGGGTCCAATTTCCTTCCCACTCCTCAAAAAGATGGCACTCACATTCTCCCTTGGATTCACCACAGGTTGAGAAGGCAACTTGTTGGATTCCCTAGCTTCAAGTCTGCTTAGGGTAGTAGCCATTTGGCTCATTTGGTGCTCAAGGTGTGAAATTCTTTGATTGTTCTCTTGTTGATTTTGTAAAGTAGAGGTAGCAAGGTTCTTTACAATTTCTTCAAGAGACATGGTTCCACTTTGGTGTTGTGTTTGGGGTGGTGGCCTCTCTTGGTACGTAGGTTTGGGGACTTGGAAATTATTTGGCCTATTGTGTGGTGGGACATATGGTGCAGACCTATTTCCATATTGCAAATTTGGGTGGTCCCTCCAACCAGGGTTGTAAGTGCTTGAATAAGGATCATACTTACCTTGGGAAGGCCCTAGGAATCCTCCTACAGCATTAGATTGCTCTATGGAATCTTCTTATAAGTTTGGACACATATCAGTGGGGTGTCCGATGTTGGAGCAAACTCCACAAGCCTTGGCTTGTTGCATGTTACCTACAGCCAATTGTTGCACAAGGGATGTTAGATTAGCAATTTGTTTTTCCAAAGAAGAAGAACTTACCTCATGTGCTTGCTTAAGTGGTGGTGGTGGATCTCTCCTTGTGTTAAATTGTTGAGAATTGGCAGCCATGTTCGCTATCAAGTTTTGGGCTTCTTGAGGAGTCTTATCCACCAAAGCTCCTCCACTGGCAGCATCTATCATGCTACTATCATGGGGTAATAGTCCCTCGTAGAAATATTAGATCAATAGTTGCTCATGAATTTGATGATGTGGGCAACTAGCACATAATCGTTTAAATCTTTCCCAATATTCATAGAGTGACTCACCATTAAATTGCCTAATTCCACAAATTTCTTTGCGGATGTTGGCTGCCCTAGAAGCAGAAAAATATCTTTCCAAGAAGAGTTTCTTCATATCATCCCAAGTGTTGATGGTCCCAGAAGGTAAGTAGTAAAGCCAATCCTTGGTTGCATCTGCCAAAGAGAATGGAAAGGCCTTCAGCTTGATTTGCTCTTCACTAACCCCAGCTGGCTTCATGGTTGAGCAAACCACATGGAATTCCTTTAGATGTTTGTGTGGATTTTCACCTGCAAGACCATGAAAAGTCGGTAAAAGATGTATCAAACCAGATTTTAATTCAAAAGCAACATCTAAAGTAGGATAGGCTATGCAAAGGGGTTGTTGGTTCATAGTGTGATATGGACCTCACCGAAAGAAGATGAGGTTCATATGAAGAAGACGAAGAACACTTGAAAAAAAAACAATAACAAGTTAAAAACGCAGCAAAAGAAAATAAAAATTAGAAGTAAAACCAAGACCCGTTGTGTAGAAACACAAGAACCTATGGTATTGGACCAAGACCCGTTGCCTAGAAAAGCAAGAACCTATGGTATATATTGGTGGAAGGTAGAAGAACGCCACAAGGAAGACCTTGATAAGTTCAAGAGTTCTCAAGAGAACCAAAGAGAAGAAGTCTCTCAATTTTATTGCTAAAATCAATTGTGTTCTCCCCAAAGGGTTACATAACTATTTATAGGCAAATAGATAACTTGCAGCACAAGTAATAGGAATCCTACTTTCCTAACTTGCAGAATAGGAAATAGCAAACTTGCAGAACAAGCAATAGGAATCCTACTCTCCTAACTTGCAGAACAAGTAATAGAAGTCTTACAAAATCTATTATTTAAAAAGGAATTGGGCTTAAATTAAATTAAGACAATGTTCAGCCCAATAATACTTAACTAAATAAAATATGCATCTAGCCTAATTTGCATTTCGGCCCAATACTTGTGTGTCTTCAAGAAGGTTGAACTTGGGCTTGGATCATGTTGTAGAAGACTTTATCATCCTCCATGCTCAAGCTTTGTTGGGCTTTCTCTCTAGCAATATCAATGAAACCAGCCAAGGCTTGTTGCATCATCTTTGATTTAGCTCTTGTAATTGGACCTCCATGGATACTCAAAGGATCACGATCATCACGAACATGACTTGAGCTTTGTGAGCTTGGATCTCCATCATTCCCCCTCTCCTCGAAAGGATTTGTCCTCAAATCAGAATCACCTTCTCATGTAGTTGCTTAACAAAATCAGCTTTCTTTTCCCCATCCAAACTAGCTCTCTCCTCAATAGGTAGTGGTAAAAGATCCAATGGAGTGAGTGGATTAAAACCATAGACAACTTCAAATGGAGAATAACTAGTAGTGGAATGCACACTTCTATTGTAATCAAACTCCACATGAGGCAAACAATCTTCCCAATTCTTCAAATTCTTTTGAATAATGGACCTCAACAAAGTAGACAAAGTACGATTGACTACTTCAGTTTGACCATCGGTTTGTGGATGACAAGTAGTTGAAAACAATAGCTTTGTTCCTAACTTTCCCCATAATGTTTTCCAAAAATAGCTAAGGAACTTCACATCACGGTCAGAAACAATAGTCCTCGGAACCCCATGTAGACGAACAATTTCCTTGAAGAATAAATCGGCAATGTTACTTGCATCATCTGTCTTGTGACAAGCAATGAAGTGAGCCATCTTAGAGAACCTATCAACAACAACAAAAACAGAATCTCTACCTCTCTTTGTTCTTGGTAACCCCAAAACAAAGTCCATAGAAATGTCAGTCCAAGGAGCAGTAGGAATAGGCAATAGAGTATAAAGACCATGATTCATAACTCTAGACTTAGCTTGTTTACAAGTGACACATCTCTCACACAATTTTTCAACATCTCTTTTCATGTTAGGCCAAAAGAAGTGATCATGCAATATATCTAAAGTTTTCTTTACTCCAAAATGTCCCATTAACCCACCACTATGGGCTTCTCTAACAAGTAATTCTCTTAAAGAACTCCTAGGCACACATAATCTATTTTCCCTAAATAAAAATCCATCATGCCTATAAAACTTTCCAAAACCAGTTTTCTCACATGCAATGAACACATTTTCAAAATCCTCATCAGTAGCATACAAGTCTTTAATATACTCAAATCCAAGTAGTTTTGCATTAAGAGTAGTGATTAGAGTATACCTTCGAGATAATGCATCAGCCACGACATTTTCTTTACCTTGTTTATATTTGATCACATATGGAAATGTTTCAATGAACTCCATCCACTTGGCATGACGCTTGTTCAACTTGCTTTGTCCTTTCAAGTGCTTCAAGGACTCATGATCAGTGTGGATGACAAATTCCTTGGGCCATAAATAGTGTTGCCATGTTTCCAAGGCCCTCACTAATGCATACATCTCTTTATCATATGTGGGATAGTTAAGGGCAGCTCCACTTAACTTCTCACTGAAAAAAGCAATGGGGCGCTTCTCCTGCATTAAAACAGCTCCAATACCTATACTTGAAGCATCACACTCAATCTCAAAAGTTTTAGAAAAGTCAGGTAAGGATAATAAAGCTGCAGAACAAAGCTTCTCTTTAAGCAAGTTAAAAGCATGATCTTGCTCAAGACCCCATTTAAATCCAACATTCTTTTTAACAACATCAGTTAGAGGTGCAGCTATTGTACTGAAGTCTCTAACAAACCTACGATAGAAACTAGCTAATCCATGAAAACTACGCACCTCAGAGATATTCTTAGGTATAGGCCAATCTTTAATTGCCTTGACCTTTTCATCTTCTACTGCTATACCCTTAGAAGAAATAACATATCCAAGAAATGTAATCTTATCAGTGCAAAAGGAACATTTCTTAAGGTTAGCATACAACTTTTCCTTTCTCAAGACATTAAGCACATTCTTTAAATGTTCAATATGTTCATGCAAACTTCTACTATAGATCAAGATATCATCAAAATAGACAACTACAAATTTTCCAATGAAAGCACGCAAGACATGGTTCATTAATCTCATGAAAGTGCTAGGTGCATTAGTTAATCCAAAAGGCATAACTAACCATTCATACAAACCATGCTTAGTCTTAAATGCAGTTTTCCATTCATCACCTTCTCTCATGCGAATTTGATGATAACCACTTTTCAAATCAATTTTAGAAAAGATGCAAGAACCATGTAACTCATCAAGCATATCATCTAATCTAGGAATGGGATAGCGATACTTTACAGTGATTTTGTTGATGGCACGACAATCAACACACATCCTCCACGTCCCATCCTTCTTAGGAACAAGTAACACAGGAACAGCACATGGACTCATGCTCTCTCTAACGTAGCCTTTCTTCATGAGCTCGTCAACTTGCCTTTGAAGCTCCTTTGTCTCCTCGGGATTACTTCTATAGGCAGGTCTGTTGGGAATGGCAGCTCCAGGAACAAGGTCTATTTGATGCTCAATTCCCCTAATAGGTGGCAAACCATTTGGAATCTCCTCGGGGAATATATCTCCAAATTCCTTCAAAAGAGACACAACATTAGTAGGCAAAGAAGATTTAAGATCATTAGAACTAAAACAAGATTCTTTATATAAAAACAAAAGGATTGGGCACTTAGCTAAAAAAGCAGCCTTTACATCACTTTGCTTTGCATAGAAGCTCACGTCCTTTCTTTCTTTCTTTGCAATATCTTTGCCTTTATCTAGATTCTTCGACCTTTGTTGTGATTCATTCTGCTCTTTCAACCTCAATTGATCCTCATAAATCTCCGTAGGACTCAAGGGTGCAAGTGTGAATTTCTTACCAGCCATGGTAAATGAATAACGGTTTGTAAATCCATCATGTATGACATGTCTATCAAATTGCCATGGTCTTCCTAAAAGCAAATGACCAGCATGCATAGGCACAACATCACACAACACTTTATCATTGTACCTTCCAATTGAAAATAGCACCAATACTTGCTTGGTCACATTTACTTCTCCACAATTATTGAGCCATTGAAGTTTGTATGGTTTGGGATGTTTTGTAGTGGGCAAACTCAATTTGTCAACCAAATAAGTGCTAGCAACATTAGTGCAACTACCACCATCAATAATCAAAGAGCATACCTTATTGTTGACGTGGCATCTAGTATGAAAAATATTTTCTCATTGCACTTCATCTTCATCCTTAACTTGGGCACTTAATGCACGACGAGCTACAAGTGCTTCACCATGTGCAGCAAACTCAACATAGTCATCATCCTCATTAATGTCCTCCAATGGTGGCATCTCATCATCAACATCAGAATCTTCACTTACAACATCACCATCATCACGCATAATCATGACTCGTTTGTTTGGGCATTGTGATGCAATGTGTCCTCTTCCCAAACATCTAAAACACTTAATGTCTCTACTCTTACCTTGGGATGCTTGGATAGCCTCGGGTTTGGGCTTTTGGACACTCTCACCCTTAGGCTTGAATGAGGATTCAGTCTTAAGTTTGAATGTAGTCTTATCATCCCTTCGAAAGGTGTTCGGTTTCCAAGAAGAAGATGAACTAGAACCTTGCATAAAACGAGATGAATAACCTTTTCTCTTGAGTTGCCTTTCAACCTTGATAGCCATATGCAACATATCATCAAACTCCACATAGTGATGTAACTCCACTACATTAGCAATCTCACGATTCAATCCTTGTAAGAATCGAGCCATAGTAGCTTCACTATCCTCTTCAACATTAGCTCTGATCATGATAATTTCCATTTCTTTATGATAATCCTCAACACTCTTAGAACCTTGAGTGAGACCTTGTAACCTTTGATAAAGCTCTCTATAGTAATGATTAGGAACAAACCTTTTTCTCATAACACGTTTCATTTCATTCCATGTAACTATAGGTGGCTCTCTATTCCTACGTCTACCAAGCATGAGTTGGTCCCACCAAATGATTGCATAATCCGTGAACTCTACAGCAGCAAGTTTCACCTTTTTTTCTTCGGAATAGTTATGGCAATCAAAGACCATCTCCACTTTCTTTTCCCATTCTAAGTAAGCCTCAGGATCATTCTTACCTTGAAAGGAAGGAATCTTCAATTTGATACTTCCTAAATTTCCATCTATCCTATCATAATACCTATCTCCTTTATACCTATCTCCACGACCTCCTTTATTACCATGGTTACCTTTAACACTTCTACTAAACTCATCATCATCAAACTCATCATCAACTTTATCATCAAAGTCATTATTCACAACATTGCCATTCTCATGAGAAGTATCACTTGGCTTTACCTTGGCTAGGACAGCTTCATGTTCCTCCAACTTATCATGAATATTATTAAACCTCAACTCTATCCTTGAAAATTGTTGTTGCATAGCTTGGAACATGAACTCGATCTTACTCAAATCAGGCTTTTCACTATTAGAAGACATGATTTTATCCTGCAAGAAAGGTTAGTAAAAGAAAAGGACCTCACAAGTATGACCTCACGTGTTTACACTCAATACACACAAGACTGTAACACACACTCGTGTTTCACACAATTTTAATATGGCTTTTCTCTACTAATGTTACTCACACACTCTTGCCTTTTTCCCTCACACAACTTTTCTCTATAGGTTCTATATTGAACTCAAGACTTAATCAAAAATCAGCTTATGGAATTCAACTATCAACCAACAATAAACAAGATGAGCACAAGATTTTAATCAAGGGAAAACAAAACAATGAATACTCAACAAGACTTAGCAAGACTCAGCAAGACTCAATAAGACTTAAGAAGACTCCAATGAAACTAAACCTTGAAGGAAATTTGTGTATTTTGGGGTGTTTAATTTTTAGCCAAAGGTGGGGTAGTTTTGTCCTTTTATGTGGTAGGGTCAAAAAGGTAATTTTAGACAGTAGGGTAAAATGGCAGTAATGAATTTTCAAATTAGGCAAATAAGAAATCGCAAAGCTCAAGAAAGAATGACTACCTCAAGATTTTCATGAAGCACACCTCCACGAATTACCTTTGATATTGCACTTGCTACACACGATGTAATAAAATCCCCTCTTGAATTGATTTTTCTTTTCTCTTTTTTTTTTCTTTTCTTTTTTTTTTCTCTTTTTTCTCTTTTTTTTTTTATATTTTACTAAACTAAACGAACAATGAAGAAAAAAAAAATCTAAATAATAAGAAGAGGTTTACTTGGGGAACAAGGCAACTTTTTGACAAAAACAAGCTAGTTTTGGTAGCAGCTTCTTTACCAAGGAATGAGAGGGAACGGTGGCTTGTGAAACAAGTAGTCTTTATGTGATGTAGAGCTTTTGAAGGTTTCTTGGTGAGCAAGAAAACCTTTGGGATTTGGTTGCTTGGAGAACAAGATAGGGTTTACTTGGTGGCTAAGTAAAGACAATAGGTTTGAGGGACAAACAATATTAGTGATGGCTTGGAAAAGGATTCAAGATCAAGGTTTGTCCATGACAAGAAGACAAAGAAAAAAAAAACAAAAACGAAACTCCCACGAATTAAACCTAAGCTCTGATGCCAAATGATATGGACCTCACCGAAAGAAGATGAGGTTCATATGAAGAAGACGAAGAACACTTGAAAAAAAAACAATAACAAGTTAAAAACGCAGCAAAAGAAAATAAAAATTAGAAGTAAAACCAAGACCCGTTGTGTAGAAACACAAGAACCTATGGTATTGGACCAAGACCCGTTGCCTAGAAAAGCAAGAACCTATGGTACATATTGGTGGAAGGTAGAAGAACGCCACAAGGAAGACCTTGATAAGTTCAAGAGTTCTCAAGAGAACCAAAGAGAAGAAGTCTCTCAATTTTATTGCTAAAATCAATTGTGTTCTCCCCAAAGGGTTACATAACTATTTATAGGCAAATAGATAACTTGCAGCACAAGTAATAGGAATCCTACTTTCCTAACTTGCAGAATAGGAAATAGCAAACTTGCAGAACAAGCAATAGGAATCCTACTCTCCTAACTTGCAGAACAAGTAATAGAAGTCTTACAAAATCTATTATTTAAAAAGGAATTGGGCTTAAATTAAATTAAGACAATGTTCAGCCCAATAATACTTAACTAAATAAAATATGCATCTAGCCTAATTTGCATTTCGGCCCAATACTTGTGTGTCTTCAAGAAGGTTGAACTTGGGCTTGGATCATGTTGTAGAAGACTTTATCATCCTCCATGCTCAAGCTTTGTTGGGCTTTCTCTCTAGCAATATCAATGAAACCAGCCAAGGCTTGTTGCATCATCTTTGATTTAGCTCTTGTAATTGGACCTCCATGGATACTCAAAGGATCACGATCATCACGAACATGACTTGAGCTTTGTGAGCTTGGATCTCCATCATAGTGGGTGCTGCCAACTCCTTCAAGGTTCTATTAGCGTTTTGAGCCATGGTGTCCTTGTCTGAATCACTAGAGAATTCGAAAGTAGGATTGAACGTGGGCTCGGTGGAAGATAGATCGTTGGAAGTGGATGGTGGTGGTTAGGGCGTTTGTAGCACCGCGCTTTGGGTTGCTTCAATGTAGTCTCTAATCTTTCGAAGTCTATAACTAGAGTCCTCGTCAGACATGCAAACCCTGCAAGGAAGAAAGAAAATAAAATAATTAGATCTTTAAGTTATAATAGGCAACTTAAATAAATAACAATCCCCGGCAACGGCGCCAAAAATTGGTAGTGTCGCAGGTACCAATAATAAATTACTTTACTTAAACCTATAGATAGGGTAAGCAAAGGTCGATCCCCAGAGATTGTTTTATTTAAGTTAATTATTTAAATTAAATACCTAACTATTATTTAGAGAGAGAAAAGAGATTTGGGGGAGGGTTTCAATTAAACTACAATAACTAAGAAAATAATCAGAAAAATAAACAAGTAAATAAATTATAAAATATCAAATACTACAAAACTTCAGTTACAAGGTAATTAATTATTCTTGGGATATGATGCTGATCATTGATTATTTAAGATCATTGTCAATTAAGTAGTCAACCGTAGTGTAATTCCCCAGTGTCCAATTACACCTATCTTTCCTTACTGTGTTGTTAATTAAAGGCTCAGCGTCTTAATTAATCTCTAACTATCAAAATTTACCTATGCTCAGCGCTATAGATTGAGTTTTAATAGCAGCATTAATATCTAGAAAGATTTAAGTCAACATTAAGTAACAAACTCACTCAGCGCGGTTTATTTAACTTAAACCTTAGTTCTCCTAGATCCCTAGTGATTAACTCCATAAGCAATTACGGACTTATGTTTTTAACCTGGCAGTAGATTATTTAATTTAACTAAATAGCCTCCTATCTAATCAAACAAACAATTATGCAAATGTGCTCAGAGAATCTTGGATACTTAATCAACAATTATATTATAAGTTTAAAATCTCACAACATACTTTTTCCAAGAACAATTAATTTGCCTCATAACTGAACAAGAAATCTACTCACTATTCATATTCAAGAATATAAACTCCAAATTATATATTATAAAGATTACAAATATCATGCAAGAAACAATCAAAGAAGCAATTTTTAATAATATAAAATCAGAATTAATAATCAAGATTATAAACTAGCAAGCAAGAACACACAAACAATATTACTTTAAATAAATAAAACAAAATCAGAATTAAAATTAATAAAGAAATCAGCAACTAATTAAAAATAAAGAAAAATAAAATTTTTATTAAAAACCCTAAAGAAAATCCTACAAGACTAAAAGAGAGAAGAGGGATGAGAGGGATGTGAGGGATGCCGTTTATGAGAGCCTTGTGCTCTTTATATAGGTATAAGGAAGAGTTTAAAAGACTTTCCTAAGCAATGTGGGATTCAGATAAGAGTTTACTTGGGAAACAAGTAATTTGACTTGTCAAACTCTTACCTTTATCTCATCATCTTTTTACAATTATTTTCTAAGTAAAATTCCTAAGGCCTATTTTTATTAATCAATTACAGATCTAAGACAAAATAAAAGTAAGAAATTATCTTCTCTCAACAAAATCTGGTCTTGAACTTGCTTTGTTGGAATTTCTTCTCAATCTCGTTTTTCTGCCCAGAATTTCGTACTGATTTTGTCTAGACGTTTGACCCATGAACTCCGATTTTTGCGATCTTGGACATTCTGGAAACCTGGGGACGTTCTCTACAACTTCCATGAAGGCCACTTCTTGAGATCAGGTCGTTAAATTGGTCAAAAACGTCAATCTTTCAAGCTGGACAGAAAATACTGCACTTTACTCTTTTTAGCTTCTTTTTATTCCAACTTTAATATTTAATACCTAAAACATAAAATAAACATTAGTAAGCTCTTTTAGGCATAAAACATCAATAAATCAAATAAATTAGCACATATAAAATTCACAAAATATCATCCTATCAGGAGGTTTTATTTTTGGTGATTGACGACACTCATCAAATTTTGGTGCTGTTGCCGGGGACTGAAATTTGTTTAAGTTAATTATTTTAATTTTAAGTCTAATTATTTTTCTTCTTTTCTTTTTCAGGGATTGCTTGTCTGACAGGGATTCTAGTCACAAACTTCAAAAGATTAGGGACTACATACAAGCAACTCAAAGCGTGGTGCCACAAACACCACAACATCCACCACCACTACCTCCCAAGACAAGAAGTGAGAGAACTCCATGGAGCAAGCTTATGAACCATACTATAAATATGACCCATACTATGATTATGAACCACACTAGGATACCTACTATCAAGAATGGTGGGATCATTCTAATTTTAGTTATGGGAATCAATATGAGGTTTACAATGTGCCATTCCAAGATACATATCAAGCACCACCTCAAGACTCAGGTATGCCTCCACCTTAAGAATGAGGTATGTCTCTTGAAGATATTGTTAAGACTCTTGAGATTAAAACTTTATAATTTTCACAAGAGGCTGATATTTATATTAAGAATATTGATCACCATGTGAGTCAAATAATGAATTCTTTAAGTAACATTGAAGCTATGACCTCTCAACTTGTGGAGAATTCAAGAGATAATGTTACTAACATCACCTTGAAAAGTGAAAGGGAAATTGAATCCAAGGAAAGTGCACATGAAGATGTCGATGACTTTATAGAAAGGGAGGATGAAACCGATTTCAGTATTAAAGGTGGAGTTGTTGACATGCACAATGTAAAAGGGAGAGAGAATTTTGACAACTTTATAAAGCACTATGAGGATGTTGAAATCAAAGAACTCAAAACTGAGGTAAGTGATAAACAAATTCCTTTTAATTCTTCTACTTACCCTCCTTCTTTTCCTGGGAGGTTTGCAAGAGCTACAAAGGAAGAGCAAGACAAGGAGACATTGAAGACATTTAGGAAAATGGAAGTTAATATTCCTCTCCTTGACGAAATTAATGATCAAGTGCCTTGCGATGCCAAGTTTTTAAGGGAACTATGCACTTCCAAGAGGAAATTAAAAGGTGATGAAAAGCAGGTTCTTAAAGATGAGCTAGAAATAGCCACAAATAAAAATCTTGAGAATGAGGAACTCGAGAAACCGATAAAAAAGTTGAGGTCTGGGATTGGATGATGGAAGGTGGAGTAGTTGAGCTAACGACATTAAACAAAAGTGCTACTTGGGAGGCAACCCAAGGATGGAAAACGAGGGAGTATTTCTTTCCTCTTCTTGTATTACCATTTAATTTTTGAGTTTTTATTGTTCTTCTTTGCATGCTAGACTTACTTTGAGGATAAAGTAAGATTTAAGTGTGGGGGGGGGGGGGGGGGGGGGGGTATTGGTTTTAGAGTCTATAGAGTGTTTTTTTTTAGGAACGAGAAATTTTTTTTGAAAAAAAAGGGGGTCAAAATTTTAAGAGTTTTAAAAGATCATGATACGTTTTCTTTCTTTTAAGGATTGATTCTAAACTAAAACAAAGTTTTATAAGAAAGTTGAGAGTATTTTGATTGTTATTATTGTTAAAGTGAGTACTTTCTAAAGAATTTATGTGAGTTCATGATTAACTATAATTGTTCGTATGATATTGATAATGTGATAAGTTCATTGAAGTTGGTATAAGCAAAGGATAAATAGAGAAGAACCAAAAAAAATAAAAATAAAACAATGAACATAAAAAGAGAAGAAAAATAGAGGTTGAAAGCTTTAAATTCTACTCCAATATTTTGAGTTGCTTGATCTTGTTGATTAAATTCTTGAAGTGACTTGAAATATGAGTATGCAAAGCACTCAAAAAGAGGGTTTACTTGTTAAGTAATCGGGTGTTGGTATCACCAATATTAACGTTCGCGCAAAAAGCCAAGTAAGTACTTAGGGGAACCATTATTGAAACCTCGAAAGAAAAAAAAGGTTCTTGATCTATTGAATTTTTTGTAGTAATGTAAAGTGGATAATTGCAAAGTTGATATTATATGTTTCAATTATGTTGATTGTGAAATTTGCATGAATTTATTTAGAAGTATGCATGAATATGAGAAGTAATGATTAGAATATGATTAACTTGATTATTTGACTCTTGTTGAAGTTATGAGTTAAGAATTGAAAGATTTGAAAATATGTTCATGATCTTAATCTTGTTTTGAGTCTTAATTTTTATTTTTTGAGTCTTATTTTGAATTTTTAGGATTTGAGTCTTAAGTAAAAGATTTTGTGGGTATATCTTCTGAAAGCCCTCACGAGACACAACTCGTCCACTAGGTGTGACCTAGGGGTTTAAAGGCTTATTGCATATGCTAAATGCAATCGTGATTCCTACGAAAGTGAGTTAGGATTTTAGGAATTAGTTCTTTAGGAATTAGTTAGCTAAGGTTTGCTAGAGGACTAGCAAAAGCTAAGTGTGGGGGAATTTGTGAAATCCCCAATTTACATGTATTCCTCCATGTCTGTAAAGTATTATAACCTAATATGATTAAATGCATATGAAGTTGATATGAAATTGATGTATGAATAATGTATGATTGATGAATGGGATATAGGAGAAATAATGAAGTTGAATGTCAATAAGTCAAATGAATTATGTTGATATCAGAAAATGAATAAAGCGTGAGAAAAGAATTAAAATCAGAATTTTGATTGGAGATTTAATGGATGAGCCATATGGAAGAGGAATTAAATGGTCAATTGAGTCAAAGAGGTAAAGGAGATGGCTGAGATTTAGGGGATAATCTTGCATTAAATGAAGCTTGGTGACTCATCACCCCCACCATCATCTCCTAACAACCTCTACCTCCAGCTCTCTCCCTCTCGTTCTCTCCATTTCTCCCAGCTTCCAAGTCTTCTTCCATAGCTACCTTGACAAGCTACCTTATTCTTCCATCGATCTCTTTAGCTAGTTGAACAAAAAACGATCCTTGTCACTAGACTAAGTGATATCCGAAGTTTGGTAGATTCATTCCAAGTATTGGAGGAGATCTCAAAGTTTGAGATTTTGGTCACTAGCGAAAGGTAAGAGAAGAAGCTGATTTGTTCAATTATGTTCATGATATGGAGTTGTATGGAGTTGATATGATATGTGTATGTTGTTTAATTTAAGGTTTGATTTAGTATGATGATTTCAGATTTGAAGGAGTAAAAGCTAGGGTTACGCTCCAAGTGATTTCGCATTTCCGAAGGAATTAAGGTAAGAAATTTATGTAACGGACGTAAGGCAGTTATGTCCGCATGTTTTATGTTGTTTTTATGTGGTTTAGAGAGAAGCATCAGTTGATTTTGTGCAGGAAAAGATGCATTTTCGGACTTGTCTCCTAGTACCAAGTAGGCTAGGGGCAGCCGACTGCCATAAAGGGAAGTCGACTGCCTAGAGACAACCAAAACGTCGTTTTCCAAAAACCGATGCAAACCAGTCAACTGCTATGTAAGCCAGTCGACTGCTATTTACCCAGTAAGCATTCTGTTTCAAACCAGTCGACTACTATATGGGACAGTCGACTGTTATTTTCCAAAATGCATTCTCTTTCAAACCAGTCGACTGCTATATGGACCAGTCGACTGCTATTTGCTAAGAAGCATTCTGTTTGAAAACCAGTCGACTGCTATATGGACCAATCGACTGCCCCCATGTATTTTCAAAGATGAAAATATCGAAATTTTAAAATGAAAATAATTTCAATAAATGAAATTATGAAGCAGCAGCCGACTGCCCCATGAGGCCAGTCGACTGCCCTGTTTTGAAAAGAGATTTTTCCACCTATTTTCAGAAAGTATGAAATGTCATGGCAAGAAGATATATGGCATATGTTTTAAGATTATGCACTTTCATGTTTATAGTAGGGGCTCTGATCAAGTCCTGAAATGATGTAATGTATGTTATGGGCTGAGGAACCATAAGTCAAGCCTCAGTCGCTATAGAAGGACACCTGACTAGTGTTAACTGTAGCCACCCGCAGTTGACCAATCTGTTTATATTTCATGATATGGACCTCACCGAAAGAAGATGAGGTTCATATGAAGAAGACGAAGAACACTTGAAAAAAAAACAATAACAAGTTAAAAACGCAGCAAAAGAAAATAAAAATTAGAAGTAAAACCAAGACCCGTTGTGTAGAAACACAAGAACCTATGGTATTGGACCAAGACCCGTTGCCTAGAAAAGCAAGAACCTATGGTATATATTGGTGGAAGGTAGAAGAACGCCACAAGGAAGACCTTGATAAGTTCAAGAGTTCTCAAGAGAACCAAAGAGAAGAAGTCTCTCAATTTTATTGCTAAAATCAATTGTGTTCTCCCCAAAGGGTTACATAACTATTTATAGGCAAATAGATAACTTGCAGCACAAGTAATAGGAATCCTACTTTCCTAACTTGCAGAATAGGAAATAGCAAACTTGCAGAACAAGCAATAGGAATCCTACTCTCCTAACTTGCAGAACAAGTATAGAAGTCTTACAAAATCTATTATTTAAAAAGGAATTGGGCTTAAATTAAATTAAGACAATGTTCAGCCCAATAATACTTAACTAAATAAAATATGCATCTAGCCTAATTTGCATTTCGGCCCAATACTTGTGTGTCTTCAAGAAGGTTGAACTTGGGCTTGGATCATGTTGTAGAAGACTTTATCATCCTCCATGCTCAAGCTTTGTTGGGCTTTCTCTCTAGCAATATCAATGAAACCAGCCAAGGCTTGTTGCATCATCTTTGATTTAGCTCTTGTAATTGGACCTCCATGGATACTCAAAGGATCACGATCATCACGAACATGACTTGAGCTTTGTGAGCTTGGATCTCCATCATTCCCCCTCTCCTCGAAAGGATTTGTCCTCAAATCAGAATCACCTACATCAATATCAAAGGGAGAAAGATCAGAAACATTAAATGTAGCACTAACATTATACTCACCTGGAAGATCTAACTTATAAGCATTGTCATTGATCTTCTTAATCACTTGGAATGGTCCATCTCCTCGAGGTTACAACTTGGAGCGACGCTGAGCAGGAAATCTCTCTTTACGCATATGTACCCAAACCCAATCACCAGGTTCAAAGACAACTTTCTTGCGATGCTTGTTGGCTTGAGTAGCATATTGCTCAGTCCTCTTTTTAATGTTTTGACGTACCTTCTCATGTAGTTGCTTAACAAAATCAGCTTTCTTTTCCCCATCCAAACTAGCTCTCTCCTCAATAGGTAGTGGTAAAAGATCCAATGGAGTGAGTGGATTAAAACCATAGACAACTTCAAATGGAGAATAACTAGTAGTGGAATGCACACTTCTATTGTAAGCAAACTCCACATGAGGCAAACAATCTTCCCAATTCTTCAAATTCTTTTGAATAATGGACCTCAACAAAGTAGACAAAGTACGATTGACTACTTCAGTTTGACCATCGGTTTGTGGATGACAAGTAGTTGAAAACAATAGCTTTGTTCCTAACTTTCCCCATAATGTTTTCCAAAAATAGCTAAGGAACTTCACATCACGGTCAGAAACAATGGTCCTCGGAACCCCATGTAGACGAACAATTTCCTTGAAGAATAAATCGGCAATGTTACTTGCATCATCTGTCTTGTGACAAGCAATGAAGTGAGCCATCTTAGAGAACCTATCAACAACAACAAAAACAGAATCTCTACCTCTCTTTGTTCTTGGTAACCCCAAAACAAAGTCCATAGAAATGTCAGTCCAAGGAGCAGTAGGAATAGGCAATGGAGTATAAAGACCATGATTCATAACTCTAGACTTAGCTTGTTTACAAGTGACACATCTCTCACACAATTTTTCAACATCTCTTTTCATGTTAGGCCAAAAGAAGTGATCATGCAATATATCTAAAGTTTTCTTTACTCCAAAATGTCCCATTAACCCACCACTATGGGCTTCTCTAACAAGTAATTCTCTTAAAGAACTCCTAGGCACACATAATCTATTTTCCCTAAATAAAAATCCATCATGCCTATAAAACTTTCCAAAACCAGTTTTCTCACATGCAATGAACACATTTTCAAAATCCTCATCAGTAGCATACAAGTCTTTAATATACTCAAATCCAAGTAGTTTTGCATTAAGAGTAGTGATTAGAGTATACCTTCGAGATAATGCATCAGCCACGACATTTTCTTTACCTTGTTTATATTTGATCACATATGGAAATGTTTCAATGAACTCCATCCACTTGGCATGACGCTTGTTCAACTTGCTTTGTCCTTTCAAGTGCTTCAAGGACTCATGATCAGTGTGGATGACAAATTCCTTGGGCCATAAATAGTGTTGCCATGTTTCCAAGGCCCTCACTAATGCATACATCTCTTTATCATATGTGGGATAGTTAAGGGCAGCTCCACTTAACTTCTCACTGAAAAAAACAATGGGGCGCTTCTCCTGCATTAAAACAGCTCCAATACCTATACTTGAAGCATCACACTCAATCTCAAAAGTTTTAGAAAAGTCAGGTAAGGATAATAAAGCTGCAGAACAAAGCTTCTCTTTAAGCAAGTTAAAAGCATGATCTTGCTCAAGACCCCATTTAAATCCAACATTCTTTTTAACAACATCAGTTAGAGGTGCAGCTATTGTACTGAAGTCTCTAACAAACCTACGATAGAAACTAGCTAATCCATGAAAACTACGCACCTCAGAGATATTCTTAGGTATAGGCCAATCTTTAATTGCCTTGACCTTTTCATCTTCTACTGCTATACCCTTAGAAGAAATAACATATCCAAGAAATGTAATCTTATCAGTGCAAAAGGAACATTTCTTAAGGTTAGCATACAACTTTTCCTTTCTCAAGACATTAAGCACATTCTTTAAATGTTCAATATGTTCATGCAAACTTCTACTATAGATCAAGATATCATCAAAATAGACAACTACAAATTTTCCAATGAAAGCACGCAAGACATGGTTCATTAATCTCATGAAAGTGCTAGGTGCATTAGTTAATCCAAAAGGCATAACTAACCATTCATACAAACCATGCTTAGTCTTAAATGCTGTTTTCCATTCATCACCTTCTCTCATGCGAATTTGATGATAACCACTTTTCAAATCAATTTTAGAAAAGATGCAAGAACCATGTAACTCATCAAGCATATCATCTAATCTAGGAATGGGATAGCGATACTTTACAGTGATTTTGTTGATGGCACGACAATCAACACACATCCTCCACGTCCCATCCTTCTTAGGAACAAGTAACACAGGAACAGCACATGGACTCATGCTCTCTCTAACGTAGCCTTTCTTCATGAGCTCGTCAACTTGCCTTTGAAGCTCCTTTGTCTCCTCGGGATTACTTCTATAGGCAGGTCTGTTGGGAATGACAGCTCCAGGAACAAGGTCTATTTGATGCTCAATTCCCCTAATAGGTGGCAAACCATTTGGAATCTCCTCGGGGAATATATCTCCAAATTCCTTCAAAAGAGACACAACATTAGTAGGCAAAGAAGATTTAAGATCATTAGAACTAAAACAAGATTCTTTATATAAAAACAAAAGGATTGGGCACTTAGCTAAAAAAGCAGCCTTTACATCACTTTGCTTTGCATAGAAGCTCACGTCCTTTCTTTCTTTCTGATGGAGATCCAAGCTCACAAAGCTCAAGTCATGTTCGTGATGATCGTGATCCTTTGAGTATCCATGGAGGTCCAATTACAAGAGCTAAATCAAAGATGATGCAACAAGCCTTGGCTGGTTTCATTGATATTGCTAGAGAGAAAGCCCAACAAAGCTTGAGCATGGAGGATGATAAAGTCTTCTACAACATGATCCAAGCCCAAGTTCAACCTTCTTGAAGACACACAAGTATTGGGCCGAAATGCAAATTAGGCTAGATGCATATTTTATTTAGTTAAGTATTATTGGGCTGAACATTGTCTTAATTTAATTTAAGCCCAATTCCTTTTTAAATAATAGATTTTGTAAGACTTCTATTACTTGTTCTGCAAGTTAGGAGAGTAGGATTCCTATTGCTTGTTCTGCAAGTTTGCTATTTCCTATTCTGCAAGTTAGGAAAGTAGGATTCCTATTACTTGTGCTGCAAGTTATCTATTTGCCTATAAATAGTTATGTAACCCTTTGGGGAGAACACAATTGATTTTAGCAATAAAATTGAGAGACTTCTTCTCTTTGGTTCTCTTGAGAACTCTTGAACTTATCAAGGTCTTCCTTGTGGCGTTCTTCTACCTTCCACCAATATATACCATAGGTTCTTGCTTTTCTAGGCAACGGGTCTTGGTCCAATACCATAGGTTCTTGTGTTTCTACACAACGGGTCTTGGTTTTACTTCTAATTTTTATTTTCTTTTGCTGCGTTTTTAACTTGTTATTGTTTTTTTTTTCAAGTGTTCTTCGTCTTCTTCATATGAACCTCATCTTCTTTCGGTGAGGTCCATATCATTTGGCATCAGAGCTTAGGTTTAATTCGTGGGAGTTTCGTTTTTGTTTTTTTTTTCTTTGTCTTCTTGTCATGGACAAACCTTGATCTTGAATCCTTTTCCAAGCCATCACTAATATTGTTTGTCCCTCAAACCTATTGTCTTTACTTAGCCACCAAGTAAACCCTATCTTGTTCTCCAAGCAACCAAATCCCAAAGGTTTTCTTGCTCACCAAGAAACCTTCAAAAGCTCTACATCACATAAAGACTACTTGTTTCACAAGCCACCGTTCCCTCTCATTCCTTGGTACACAAGCTGCTACCAAAACTAGCTTGTTTTTGTCAAAAAGTTGCCTTGTTCCCCAAGTAAACCTCTTCTTATTATTTAGATTTTTTTTTCTCTTCATTGTTCGTTTAGTTTAGTAAAATATAAAAAAAAAAGAGAAAAAAAGAGAAAAAAAAAAGAAAAAAAAAGAGAAAAGAAAAATCAATTCAAGAGGGGATTTTATTACATCGTGTGTAGCAAGTGCAATATCAAAGGTAATTCGTGGAGGTGTGCTTCATGAAAATCTTGAGGTAGTCATTCTTTCTTGAGCTTTGCGATTTCTTATTTGCCTAATTTGAAAATTCATTACTGCCATTTTACCCTACTGTCTAAAATTACCTTTTTGACCCTACCACATAAAAGGACAAAACTACCCCACCTTTGGCTAAACCCTACCTTAATTAAACACCCCAAAATACACAAATTTCCTTCAAGGTTTAGTTTCATTGGAGTCTTCTTAAGTCTTATTGAGTCTTGCTGAGTCTTGCTAAGTCTTGTTGAGTATTCATTGTTTTGTTTTCCCTTGATTAAAATCTTGTGCTCATCTTGTTTATTGTTGGTTGATAGTTGAATTCCATAAGCTGATTTTTGATTAAGTCTTGAGTTCAATATAGAACCTATAGAGAAAAGTTGTGTGAGGGAAAAAGGCAAGAGTGTGTGAGTAACATTAGTAGAGAAAAGCCATATTAAAATTGTGTGAAACACGAGTGTGTGTTACAGTCTTGTGTGTATTGAGTGTAAACACGTGAGGTCATACTTGTGAGGTCCTTTTCTTTTACTAACGTTTCTTGCAGGATAAAATCATGTCTTCTAATAGTGAAAAGCCTGATTTGAGTAAGATCGAGTTCATGTTCCAAGCTATGCAACAACAATTTTCAAGGATAGAGTTGAGGTTTAATAATATTCATGATAAGTTGGAGGAACATGAAGCTGTCCTAGCCAAGGTAAAGCCAAGTGATACTTCTCATGAGAATGGCAATGTTGTGAATAATGACTTTGATGATAAAGTTGATGATGAGTTTGATGATGATGAGTTTAGTAGAAGTGTTAAAGGTAACCATGGTAATAAAGGAGGTCGTGGAGATAGGTATAAAGGAGATAGGTATTATGATAGGATAGATGGAAATTTAGGAAGTATCAAATTGAAGATTCCTTCCTTTCAAGGTAAGAATGATCCTGAGGCTTACTTAGAATGGGAAAAGAAAGTGGAGATGGTCTTTGATTGCCATAACTATTCCGAAGAAAAAAAGGTGAAACTTGCTGCTGTAGAGTTCACGGATTATGCAATCATTTGGTGGGACCAACTCATGCTTGGTAGACGTAGGAATAGAGAGCCACCTATAGTTACATGGAATGAAATGAAACGTGTTATGAGAAAAAGGTTTGTTCCTAATCATTACTATAGAGAGCTTTATCAAAGGTTACAAGGTCTCACTCAAGGTTCTAAGAGTGTTGAGGATTATCATAAAGAAATGGAAATTATCATGATCAGAGCTAATGTTGAAGAGGATAGTGAAGCTACTATGGCGCGATTCTTACAAGGATTGAATCGTGAGATTGCTAATGTAGTGGAGTTACATCACTATGTGGAGTTTGATGATATGTTGCATATGGCTATCAAGGTTGAAAGGCAACTCAAGAGAAAAGGTTATTCATCTCGTTTTATGCAAGGTTCTAGTTCATCTTCTTCTTGGAAACCGAACACCTTTCGAAGGGATGATAAGACTACATTCAAACTTAAGACTGAATCCTCATTCAAGCCTAAGGGTGAGAGTGTCCAAAAGCCCAAACCCGAGGCTATCCAAGCATCCCAAGGTAAGAGTAGAGACATTAAGTGTTTTAGATGTTTGGGAAGAGGACACATTGCATCACAATGCCCAAACAAACGAGTCATGATTATGAGTGATGATGGTGATGTTGTAAGTGAAGATTCTGATGTTGATGATGAGATGCCACCATTGGAGGACATTAATGAGGATGATGACTATGTTGAGTTTGCTGCACATGGTGAAGCACTTGTAGCTCGTCGTGCATTAAGTGCCCAAGTTAAGGATGAAGATGAAGTGCAACGAGAAAATATTTTTCATACTAGATGCCACGTCAACAATAAGGTATGCTCTTTGATTATTGATGGTGGTAGTTGCACTAATGTTGCTAGCACTTATTTGGTTGACAAATTGAGTTTGCCCACTACAAAACATCCCAAACCATACAAACTTCAATGGCTCAATAATTGTGGAGAAGTAAATGTGACCAAGCAAGTATTGGTGCTATTTTCAATTGGAAGGTACAATGATAAAGTGTTGTGTGATGTTGTGCCTATGCATGCTGGTCATTTGCTTTTAGGAAGACCATGGCAATTTGATAGACATGTCATACATGATGGATTTACAAACCGTTATTCATTTACCATGGCTGGTAAGAAATTCACACTTGCACCCTTGAGTCCTACGGAGATTTATGAGGATCAATTGAGGTTGAAAGAGCAGAATGAATCACAACAAAGGTCGAAGAATCTAGATAAAGGCAAAGATATTGCAAAGAAAGAAAGAAAGGACGTGAGCTTCTATGCAAAGCAAAGTGATGTAAAGGCTGCTTTTTTAGCTAAGTGCCCAATCCTTTTGTTTTTATATAAAGAATCTTGTTTTAGTTCTAATGATCTTAAATCTTCTTTGCCTACTAATGTTGTGTCTCTTTTGAAGGAATTTGGAGATATATTCCCCGAGGAGATTCCAAATGGTTTGCCACCTATTAGGGGAATTGAGCATCAAATAGACCTTGTTCCTGGAGCTGCCATTCCCAACAGACCTGCCTATAGAAGTAATCCCGAGGAGACAAAGGAGCTTCAAAGGCAAGTTGACGAGCTCATGAAGAAAGGCTACGTTAGAGAGAGCATGAGTCCATGTGCTGTTCCTGTGTTACTTGTTCCTAAGAAGGATGGGACGTGGAGGATGTGTGTTGATTGTCGTGCCATCAACAAAATCACTGTAAAGTATCGCTATCCCATTCCTAGATTAGATGATATGCTTGATGAGTTACATGGTTCTTGCATCTTTTCTAAAATTGATTTGAAAAGTGGTTATCATCAAATTCGCATGAGAGAAGGTGATGAATGGAAAACTGCATTTAAGACTAAGCATGGTTTGTATGAATGGTTAGTTATGCCTTTTGGATTAACTAATGCACCTAGCACTTTCATGAGATTAATGAACCATGTCTTGCGTGCTTTCATTGGAAAATTTGTAGTTGTCTATTTTGATGATATCTTGATCTATAGTAGAAGTTTGCATGAACATATTGAACATTTAAAGAATGTGCTTAATGTCTTGAGAAAGGAAAAGTTGTATGCTAACCTTAAGAAATGTTCCTTTTGCACTGATAAGATTACATTTCTTGGATATGTTATTTCTTCTAAGGGTATAGCAGTAGAAGATGAAAAGGTCAAGGCAATTAAAGATTGGCCTATACCTAAGAATATCTCTGAGGTGCGTAGTTTTCATGGATTAGCTAGTTTCTATCGTAGGTTTGTTAGAGACTTCAGTACAATAGCTGCACCTCTAACTGATGTTGTTAAAAAGAATGTTGGATTTAAATGGGGTCTTGAGCAAGATCATGCTTTTAACTTGCTTAAAGAGAAGCTTTGTTCTGCAGCTTTATTATCCTTACCTGACTTTTCTAAAACTTTTGAGATTGAGTGTGATGCTTCAAGTATAGGTATTGGAGCTGTTTTAATGCAGGAGAAGCGCCCCATTGCTTTTTTCAGTGAGAAGTTAAGTGGAGCTGCCCTTAACTATCCCACATATGATAAAGAGATGTATGCATTAGTGAGGGCCTTGGAAACATGGCAACACTATTTATGGCCCAAGGAATTTGTCATCCACACTGATCATGAGTCCTTGAAGCACTTGAAAGGACAAAGCAAGTTGAACAAGCGTCATGCCAAGTGGATGGAGTTCATTGAAACATTTCCATATGTGATCAAATATAAACAAGGTAAAGAAAATGTCGTGGCTGATGCATTATCTCGAAGGTATACTCTAATCACTACTCTTAATGCAAAACTACTTGGATTTGAGTATATTAAAGACTTGTATGCTACTGATGAGGATTTTGAAAATGTGTTCATTGCATGTGAGAAAACTGGTTTTGGAAAGTTTTATAGGCATGATGGATTCTTATTTAGGGAAAATAGATTATGTGTGCCTAGGAGTTCTTTAAGAGAATTACTTGTTAGAGAAGCCCATAGTGGTGGGTTAATGGGACATTTTGGAGTAAAGAAAACTTTAGATATATTGCATGATCACTTCTTTTGGCCTAACATGAAAAGAGATGTTGAAAAATTGTGTGAGAGATGTGTCACTTGTAAACAAGCTAAGTCTAGAGTTATGAATCATGGTCTTTATACTCCATTGCCTATTCCTACTGCTCATTGGACTGACATTTCTATGGACTTTGTTTTGGGGTTACCAAGAACAAAGAGAGGTAGAGATTCTGTTTTTGTTGTTGTTGACAGGTTCTCTAAGATGGCTCACTTCATTGCTTGTCACAAGACAGATGATGCAAGTAACATTGCCGATTTATTCTTCAAGGAAATTGTTCGTCTACATGGGGTTCCGAGGACCATTGTTTCTGACCGTGATGTGAAGTTCCTTAGCTATTTTTGGAAAACATTATGGGGAAAGTTAGGAACAAAGCTATTGTTTTCAACTACTTGTCATCCACAAACCGATGGTCAAACTGAAGTAGTCAATCGTACTTTGTCTACTTTGTTGAGGTCCATTATTCAAAAGAATTTGAAGAATTGGGAAGATTGTTTGCCTCATGTGGAGTTTGCTTACAATAGAAGTGTGCATTCCACTACTAGTTATTCTCCATTTGAAGTTGTCTATGGTTTTAATCCACTCACTCCATTGGATCTTTTACCACTACCTATTGAGGAGAGAGCTAGTTTGGATGGGGAAAAGAAAGCTGATTTTGTCAAGCAACTACTTGAGAAGGTACGTCAAAACATTAAAAAGAGGACTGAGCAATATGCTACTCAAGCCAACAAGCATCGCAAGAAAGTTGTCTTTGAACCTGGTGATTGGGTTTGGGTACATATGCGTAAAGAGAGATTTCCTGCTCAGCGTCGCTCCAAGTTGCAACCTCGAGGAGATGGACCATTCCAAGTGATTAAGAAGATCAATGACAATGCTTATAAGTTAGATCTTCCAGGTGAGTATAATGTTAGTGCTACATTTAATGTTTCTGATCTTTCTCCCTTTGATATTAATGTAGGTGATTCTGATTTGAGGACAAATCCTTTCGAGGAGAGGGGGAATGATGGAGATCCAAGCTCACAAAGCTCAAGTCATGTTCGTGATGATCGTGATCCTTTGAGTATCCATGGAGGTCCAATTACAAGAGCTAAATCAAAGATGATGCAACAAGCCTTGGCTGGTCTCATTGATATTGCTAGAGAGAAAGCCCAACAAAGCTTGAGCATGGAGGATGATAAAGTCTTCTACAACATGATCCAAGCCCAAGTTCAACCTTCTTGAAGACACACAAGTATTGGGCCGAAATGCAAATTAGGCTAGATGCATATTTTATTTAGTTAAGTATTATTGGGCTGAACATTGTCTTAATTTAATTTAAGCCCAATTCCTTTTTAAATAATAGATTTTGTAAGACTTCTATTACTTGTTCTGCAAGTTAGGAGAGTAGGATTCCTATTGCTTGTTCTGCAAGTTTGCTATTTCCTATTCTGCAAGTTAGGAAAGTAGGATTCCTATTACTTGTGCTGCAAGTTATCTATTTGCCTATAAATAGTTATGTAACCCTTTGGGGAGAAGTGATATGGACCTCACCGAAAGAAGATGAGGTTCATATGAAGAAGACGAAGAACACTTGAAAAAAAAACAAGAACAAGTTAAAAACGCAGCAAAAGAAAATAAAAATTAGAAGTAAAACCAAGACCCGTTGTGTAGAAACACAAGAACCTATGGTATTGGACCAAGACCCGTTGCCTAGAAAAGCAAGAACCTATGGTATATATTGGTGGAAGGTAGAAGAACGCCACAAGGAAGACCTTGATAAGTTCAAGAGTTCTCAAGAGAACCAAAGAGAAGAAGTCTCTCAATTTTATTGCTAAAATCAATTGTGTTCTCCCCAAAGGGTTACATAACTATTTATAGGCAAATAGATAACTTGCAGCACAAGTAATAGGAATCCTACTTTCCTAACTTGCAGAATAGGAAATAGCAAACTTGCAGAACAAGCAATAGGAATCCTACTCTCCTAACTTGCAGAACAAGTAATAGAAGTCTTACAAAATCTATTATTTAAAAAGGAATTGGGCTTAAATTAAATTAAGACAATGTTCAGCCCAATAATACTTAACTAAATAAAATATGCATCTAGCCTAATTTGCATTTCGGCCCTAATACTTGTGTGTCTTCAAGAAGGTTGAACTTGGGCTTGGATCATGTTGTAGAAGACTTTATCATCCTCCATGCTCAAGCTTTGTTGGGCTTTCTCTCTAGCAATATCAATGAAACCAGCCAAGGCTTGTTGCATCATCTTTGATTTAGCTCTTGTAATTGGACCTCCATGGATACTCAAAGGATCACGATCATCACGAACATGACTTGAGCTTTGTGAGCTTGGATCTCCATCATTCCCCCTCTCCTCGAAAGGATTTGTCCTCAAATCAGAATCACCTACATCAATATCAAAGGGAGAAAGATCAGAAACATTAAATGTAGCACTAACATTATACTCACCTGGAAGATCTAACTTATAAGCATTGTCATTGATCTTCTTAATCACTTGGAATGGTCCATCTCCTTGAGGTTGCAACTTGGAGCGACGCTGAGCAGGAAATCTCTCTTTACGCATATGTACCCAAACCCAATCACCAGGTTCAAAGACAACTTTCTTGCGATGCTTGTTGGCTTGAGTAGCATATTGCTCAGTCCTCTTTTTAATGTTTTGACGTACCTTCTCATGTAGTTGCTTAACAAAATCAGCTTTCTTTTCCCCATCCAAACTAGCTCTCTCCTCAATAGGTAGTGGTAAAAGATCCAATGGAGTGAGTGGATTAAAACCATAGACAACTTCAAATGGAGAATAACTAGTAGTGGAATGCACACTTCTATTGTAAGCAAACTCCACATGAGGCAAACAATCTTCCCAATTCTTCAAATTCTTTTGAATAATGGACCTCAACAAAGTAGACAAAGTACGATTGACTACTTCAGTTTGACCATCGGTTTGTGGATGACAAGTAGTTGAAAACAATAGCTTTGTTCCTAACTTTCCCCATAATGTTTTCCAAAAATAGCTAAGGAACTTCACATCACGGTCAGAAACAATGGTCCTCGGAACCCCATGTAGACGAACAATTTCCTTGAAAAATAAATCGGCAATGTTACTTGCATCATCTGTCTTGTGACAAGCAATGAAGTGAGCCATCTTAGAGAACCTATCAACAACAACAAAAACAGAATCTCTACCTCTCTTTGTTCTTGGTAACCCCAAAACAAAGTCCATAGAAATGTCAGTCCAAGGAGCAGTAGGAATAGGCAATGGAGTATAAAGACCATGATTCATAACTCTAGACTTAGCTTGTTTACAAGTGACACATCTCTCACACAATTTTTCAACATCTCTTTTCATGTTAGGCCAAAAGAAGTGATCATGCAATATATCTAAAGTTTTCTTTACTCCAAAATGTCCCATTAACCCACCACTATGGGCTTCTCTAACAAGTAATTCTCTTAAAGAACTCCTAGGCACACATAATCTATTTTCCCTAAATAAGAATCCATCATGCCTATAAAACTTTCCAAAACCAGTTTTCTCACATGCAATGAACACATTTTCAAAATCCTCATCAGTAGCATACAAGTCTTTAATATACTCAAATCCAAGTAGTTTTGCATTAAGAGTAGTGATTAGAGTATACCTTCGAGATAATGCATCAGCCACGACATTTTCTTTACCTTGTTTATATTTGATCACATATGGAAATGTTTCAATGAACTCCATCCACTTGGCATGACGCTTGTTCAACTTGCTTTGTCCTTTCAAGTGCTTCAAGGACTCATGATCAGTGTGGATGACAAATTCCTTGGGCCATAAATAGTGTTGCCATGTTTCCAAGGCCCTCACTAATGCATACATCTCTTTATCATATATGGGATAGTTAAGGGCAGCTCCACTTAACTTCTCACTGAAAAAAGCAATGGGGCGCTTCTCCTGCATTAAAACAGCTCCAATACCTATACTTGAAGCATCACACTCAATCTCAAAAGTTTTAGAAAAGTCAGGTAAGGATAATAAAGCTGCAGAACAAAGCTTCTCTTTAAGCAAGTTAAAAGCATGATCTTGCTCAAGACCCCATTTAAATCCAACATTCTTTTTAATAACATCAGTTAGAGGTGCAGCTATTGTACTGAAGTCTCTAACAAACCTACGATAGAAACTAGCTAATCCATGAAAACTACGCACCTCAGAGATATTCTTAGGTATAGGCCAATCTTTAATTGCCTTGACCTTTTCATCTTCTACTGCTATACCCTTAGAAGAAATAACATATCCAAGAAATGTAATCTTATCAGTGCAAAAGGAACATTTCTTAAGGTTAGCATACAACTTTTCCTTTCTCAAGACATTAAGCACATTCTTTAAATGTTCAATATGTTCATGCAAACTTCTACTATAGATCAAGATATCATCAAAATAGACAACTACAAATTTTCCAATGAAAGCATGCAAGACATGGTTCATTAATCTCATGAAAGTGCTAGGTGCATTAGTTAATCCAAAAGGCATAACTAACCATTCATACAAACCATGCTTAGTCTTAAATGCAGTTTTCCATTCATCACCTTCTCTCATGCGAATTTGATGATAACCACTTTTCAAATCAATTTTAGAAAAGATGCAAGAACCATGTAACTCATCAAGCATATCATCTAATCTAGGAATGGGATAGCGATACTTTACAGTGATTTTGTTGATGGCACGACAATCAACACACATCCTCCACGTCCCATCCTTCTTAGGAACAAGTAACACAGGAACAGCACATGGACTCATGCTCTCTCTAACGTAGCCTTTCTTCATGAGCTCGTCAACTTGCCTTTGAAGCTCCTTTGTCTCCTCGGGATTACTTCTATAGGCAGGTCTGTTGGGAATGGCAGCTCCAGGAACAAGGTCTATTTGATGCTCAATTCCCCTAATAGGTGGCAAACCATTTGGAATCTCCTCGGGGAATATATCTCCAAATTCCTTCAAAAGAGACACAACATTAGTAGGCAAAGAAGATTTAAGATCATTAGAACTAAAACAAGATTCTTTATATAAAAACAAAAGGATTGGGCACTTAGCTAAAAAAACAGCCTTTACATCACTTTGCTTTGCATAGAAGCTCACGTCCTTTCTTTCTTTCTTTGCAATATCTTTGCATTTATCTAGATTCTTCGACCTTTGTTGTGATTCATTCTGCTCTTTCAACCTCAATTGATCCTCATAAATCTCCGTAGGACTCAAGGGTGCAAGTGTGAATTTCTTACCAGCCATGGTAAATGAATAACGGTTTGTAAATCCATCATGTATGACATGTCTATCAAATTGCCATGGTCTTCCTAAAAGCAAATGACCAGCATGCATAGGCACAACATCACACAACACTTTATCATTGTACCTTCCAATTGAAAATAGCACCAATACTTGCTTGGTCACATTTACTTCTCCACAATTATTGAGCCATTGAAGTTTGTATGGTTTGGGATGTTTTGTAGTGGGCAAACTCAATTTGTCAACCAAATAAGTGCTAGCAACATTAGTGCAACTACCACCATCAATAATCAAAGAGCATACCTTATTGTTGACGTGGCATCTAGTATGAAAAATATTTTCTCGTTGCACTTCATCTTCATCCTTAACTTGGGCACTTAATGCACGACGAGCTACAAGTGCTTCACCATGTGCAGCAAACTCAACATAGTCATCATCCTCATTAATGTCCTCCAATGGTGGCATCTCATCATCAACATCAGAATCTTCACTTACAACATCACCATCATCACGCATAATCATGACTCGTTTGTTTGGGCATTGTGATGCAATGTGTCCTCTTCCCAAACATCTAAAACACTTAATGTCTCTACTCTTACCTTGGGATGCTTGGATAGCCTCGGGTTTGGGCTTTTGGACAGTCTCACCCTTAGGCTTGAATGAGGATTCAGTCTTAAGTTTGAATGTAGTCTTATCATCCCTTCGAAAGGTGTTCGGTTTCCAAGAAGAAGATGAACTAGAACCTTGCATAAAACGAGATGAATAACCTTTTCTCTTGAGTTGCCTTTCAACCTTGATAGCCATATGCAACATATCATCAAACTCCACATAGTGATGTAACTCCACTACATTAGCAATCTCACGATTCAATCCTTGTAAGAATCGAGCCATAGTAGCTTCACTATCCTCTTCAACATTAGCTCTGATCATGATAATTTCCATTTCTTTATGATAATCCTCAACACTCTTAGAACCTTGAGTGAGACCTTGTAACCTTTGATAAAGCTCTCTATAGTAATGATTAGGAACAAACCTTTTTCTCATAACACGTTTCATTTCATTCCATGTAACTATAGGTGGCTCTCTATTCCTACGTCTACCAAGCATGAGTTGGTCCCACCAAATGATTGCATAATCCGTGAACTCTACAGCAGCAAGTTTCACCTTTTTTTCTTCGGAATAGTTATGGCAATCAAAGACCATCTCCACTTTCTTTTCCCATTCTAAGTAAGCCTCAGGATCATTCTTACCTTGAAAGGAAGGAATCTTCAATTTGATACTTCCTAAATTTCCATCTATCCTATCATAATACCTATCTCCTTTATACCTATCTCCACGACCTCCTTTATTACCATGGTTACCTTTAACACTTCTACTAAACTCATCATCATCAAACTCATCATCAACTTTATCATCAAAGTCATTATTCACAACATTGCCATTCTCATGAGAAGTATCACTTGGCTTTACCTTGGCTAGGACAGCTTCATGTTCCTCCAACTTATCATGAATATTATTAAACCTCAACTCTATCCTTGAAAATTGTTGTTGCATAGCTTGGAACATGAACTCGATCTTACTCAAATCAGGCTTTTCACTATTAGAAGACATGATTTTATCCTGCAAGAAACGTTAGTAAAAGAAAAGGACCTCACAAGTATGACCTCACGTGTTTACACTCAATACACACAAGACTGTAACACACACTCGTGTTTCACACAATTTTAATATGGCTTTTCTCTACTAATGTTACTCACACACTCTTGCCTTTTTCCCTCACACAACTTTTCTCTATAGGTTCTATATTGAACTCAAGACTTAATCAAAAATCAGCTTATGGAATTCAACTATCAACCAACAATAAACAAGATGAGCACAAGATTTTAATCAAGGGAAAACAAAACAATGAATACTCAACAAGACTTAGCAAGACTCAGCAAGACTCAATAAGACTTAAGAAGACTCCAATGAAACTAAACCTTGAAGGAAATTTGTGTATTTTGGGGTGTTTAATTAAGGTAGGGTTTAGCCAAAGGTGGGGTAGTTTTGTCCTTTTATGTGGTAGGGTCAAAAGGTAATTTTAGACAGTAGGGTAAAATGGCAGTAATGAATTTTCAAATTAGGCAAATAAGAAATCTCAAAGCTCAAGAAAGAATGACTACCTCAAGATTTTGACGAAGCACACCTCCACAAATTACCTTTGATGTTGCACTTGCTACACACGATGTAATAAATCCCCTCTTGAATTGATTTTTCTTTTCTCTTTTTTTTTCTTTTCTTTTTTTTTCTCTTTTTTTCTCTTTTTTTTTATATTTTACTAAACTAAACGAACAATGAAGAAAAAAAAAATCTAAATAATAAGAAGAGGTTTACTTGGGGAACAAGGCAACTTTTTGACAAAAACAAGCTAGTTTTGGTAGCAGCTTGTGTACCAAGGAATGAGAGGGAACGGTGGCTTGTGAAACAAGTAGTCTTTATGTGATGTAGAGCTTTTGAAGGTTTCTTGGTGAGCAAGAAAACCTTTGGGATTTGGTTGCTTGGAGAACAAGATAGGGTTTACTTGGTGGCTAAGTAAAGACAATAGGTTTGAGGGACAAACAATATTAGTGATGGCTTGGAAAAGGATTCAAGATCAAGGTTTGTCCATGACAAGAAGACAAAGAAAAAAAAACAAAAACGAAACTCCCACGAATTAAACCTAAGCTCTGATACCAAATGATATGGACCTCACCGAAAGAAGATGAGGTTCATATGAAGAAGACGAAGAACACTTGAAAAAAAAACAAGAACAAGTTAAAAACGCAGCAAAAGAAAATAAAAATTAGAAGTAAAACCAAGACCCGTTGTGTAGAAACACAAGAACCTATGGTATTGGACCAAGACCCGTTGCCTAGAAAAGCAAGAACCTATGGTATATATTGGTGGAAGGTAGAAGAACGCCACAAGGAAGACCTTGATAAGTTCAAGAGTTCTCAAGAGAACCAAAGAGAAGAAGTCTCTCAATTTTATTGCTAAAATCAATTGTGTTCTCCCCAAAGGGTTACATAACTATTTATAGGCAAATAGATAACTTGCAGCACAAGTAATAGGAATCCTACTTTCCTAACTTGCAGAATAGGAAATAGCAAACTTGCAGAACAAGCAATAGGAATCCTACTCTCCTAACTTGCAGAACAAGTAATAGAAGTCTTACAAAATCTATTATTTAAAAAGGAATTGGGCTTAAATTAAATTAAGACAATGTTCAGCCCAATAATACTTAACTAAATAAAATATGCATCTAGCCTAATTTGCATTTCGGCCCTAATACTTGTGTGTCTTCAAGAAGGTTGAACTTGGGCTTGGATCATGTTGTAGAAGACTTTATCATCCTCCATGCTCAAGCTTTGTTGGGCTTTCTCTCTAGCAATATCAATGAAACCAGCCAAGGCTTGTTGCATCATCTTTGATTTAGCTCTTGTAATTGGACCTCCATGGATACTCAAAGGATCACGATCATCACGAACATGACTTGAGCTTTGTGAGCTTGGATCTCCATCAAGAAGACAATTGATTTTAGCAATAAAATTGAGAGACTTCTTCTCTTTGGTTCTCTTGAGAACTCTTGAACTTATCAAGGTCTTCCTTATGGCGTTCTTCTACCTTCCACCAATATATACCATAGGTTCTTGCTTTTCTAGGCAATGGGTCTTGGTCCAATACCATAGGTTCTTGTGTTTCTACACAACGGGTCTTGGTTTTACTTCTAATTTTTATTTTCTTTTGCTGCGTTTTTAACTTGTTATTGTTTTTTTTTCAAGTGTTCTTCGTCTTCTTCATATGAACCTCATCTTCTTTCGGTGAGGTCCATATCACTTTCTTTGCAATATCTTTGCCTTTATCTAGATTCTTCGACCTTTGTTGTGATTCATTCTGCTCTTTCAACCTCAATTGATCCTCATAAATCTCCGTAGGACTCAAGGGTGCAAGTGTGAATTTCTTACCAGCCATGGTAAATGAATAACGGTTTGTAAATCCATCATGTATGACATGTCTATCAAATTGCCATGGTCTTCCTAAAAGCAAATGACCAGCATGCATAGGCACAACATCACACAACACTTTATCATTGTACCTTCCAATTGAAAATAGCACCAATACTTGCTTGGTCACATTTACTTCTCCACAATTATTGAGCCATTGAAGTTTGTATGGTTTGGGATGTTTTGTAGTGGGCAAACTCAATTTGTCAACCAAATAAGTGCTAGCAACATTAGTGCAACTACCACCATCAATAATCAAAGAGCATACCTTATTGTTGACGTGGCATCTAGTATGAAAAATATTTTCTCGTTGCACTTCATCTTCATCCTTAACTTGGGCACTTAATGCACGACGAGCTACAAGTGCTTCACCATGTGCAGCAAACTCAACATAGTCATCATCCTCATTAATGTCCTCCAATGGTGGCATCTCATCATCAACATCAGAATCTTCACTTACAACATCACCATCATCACGCATAATCATGACTCGTTTGTTTGGGCATTGTGATGCAATGTGTCCTCTTCCCAAACATCTAAAACACTTAATGTCTCTACTCTTACCTTGGGATGCTTGGATAGCCTCGGGTTTGGGCTTTTGGACACTCTCACCCTTAGGCTTGAATGAGGATTCAGTCTTAAGTTTGAATGTAGTCTTATCATCCCTTCGAAAGGTGTTCGGTTTCCAAGAAGAAGATGAACAAGAACCTTGCATAAAACGAGATGAATAACCTTTTCTCTTGAGTTGCCTTTCAACCTTGATAGCCATATGCAACATATCATCAAACTCCACATAGTGATGTAACTCCACTACATTAGCAATCTCACGATTCAATCCTTGTAAGAATCGAGCCATAGTAGCTTCACTATCCTCTTCAACATTAGCTCTGATCATGATAATTTCCATTTCTTTATGATAATCCTCAACACTCTTAGAACCTTGAGTGAGACCTTGTAACCTTTGATAAAGCTCTCTATAGTAATGATTAGGAACAAACCTTTTTCTCATAACACGTTTCATTTCATTCCATGTAACTATAGGTGGCTCTCTATTCCTACGTCTACCAAGCATGAGTTGGTCCCACCAAATGATTGCATAATCCGTGAACTCTACAGCAGCAAGTTTCACCTTTTTTTCTTCGGAATAGTTATGGCAATCAAAGACCATCTCCACTTTCTTTTCCCATTCTAAGTAAGCCTCAGGATCATTCTTACCTTGAAAGGAAGGAATCTTCAATTTGATACTTCCTAAATTTCCATCTATCCTATCATAATACCTATCTCCTTTATACCTATCTCCACGACCTCCTTTATTACCATGGTTACCTTTAACACTTCTACTAAACTCATCATCATCAAACTCATCATCAACTTTATCATCAAAGTCATTATTCACAACATTGCCATTCTCATGAGAAGTATCACTTGGCTTTACCTTGGCTAGGACAGCTTCATGTTCCTCCAACTTATCATGAATATTATTAAACCTCAACTCTATCCTTGAAAATTGTTGTTGCATAGCTTGGAACATGAACTCGATCTTACTCAAATCAGGCTTTTCACTATTAGAAGACATGATTTTATCCTGCAAGAAACGTTAGTAAAAGAAAAGGACCTCACAAGTATGACCTCACGTGTTTACACTCAATACACACAAGACTGTAACACACACTCGTGTTTCACACAATTTTAATATGGCTTTTCTCTACTAATGTTACTCACACACTCTTGCCTTTTTCCCTCACACAACTTTTCTCTATAGGTTCTATATTGAACTCAAGACTTAATCAAAAATCAGCTTATGGAATTCAACTATCAACCAACAATAAACAAGATGAGCACAAGATTTTAATCAAGGGAAAACAAAACAATGAATACTCAACAAGACTTAGCAAGACTCAGCAAGACTCAATAAGACTTAAGAAGACTCCAATGAAACTAAACCTTGAAGGAAATTTGTGTATTTTGGGGTGTTTAATTAAGGTAGGGTTTAGCCAAAGGTGGGGTAGTTTTGTCCTTTTATGTGGTAGGATCAAAAAGGTAATTTTAGACAGTAGGGTAAAATGGCAGTAATGAATTTTCAAATTAGGCAAATAAGAAATCGCAAAGCTCAAGAAAGAATGACTACCTCAAGATTTTCATGAAGCACACCTCCACGAATTACCTTTGATATTGCACTTGCTACACACGATGTAATAAAATCCCCTCTTGAATTGATTTTTCTTTTCTCTTTTTTTTTCTTTTCTTTTTTTTCTCTTTTTTCTCTTTTTTTTTATATTTTACTAAACTAAACGAACAAAGAAGAAAAAAAAAATCTAAATAATAAGAAGAGGTTTACTTGGGGAACAAGGCAACTTTTTGACAAAAACAAGCTAGTTTTGGTAGCAGCTTGTGTACCAAGGAATGAGAGGGAACGGTGGCTTGTGAAACAAGTAGTCTTTATGTGATGTAGAGCTTTTGAAGGTTTCTTGGTGAGCAAGAAAACCTTTGGGATTTGGTTGCTTGGAGAACAAGATAGGGTTTACTTGGTGGCTAAGTAAAGACAATAGGTTTGAGGGACAAACAATATTAGTGATGGCTTGGAAAAGGATTCAAGATCAAGGTTTGTCCATGACAAGAAGACAAAGAAAAAAAAACAAAAACGAAACTCCCACGAATTAAACCTAAGCTCTGATGCCAAATGATATGGACCTCACCGAAAGAAGATGAGGTTCATATGAAGAAGACGAAGAACACTTGAAAAAAAAACAATAACAAGTTAAAAACGCAGCAAAAGAAAATAAAAATTAGAAGTAAAACCAAGACCCGTTATGTAGAAACACAAGAACCTATGGTATTGGACCAAGACCCGTTGCCTAGAAAAGCAAGAACCTATGGTATATATTGGTGGAAGGTAGAAGAACGCCACAAGGAAGACCTTGATAAGTTCAAGAGTTCTCAAGAGAACCAAAGAGAAGAAGTCTCTCAATTTTATTGCTAAAATCAATTGTGTTCTCCCCAAAGGGTTACATAACTATTTATAGGCAAATAGATAACTTGCAGCACAAGTAATAGGAATCCTACTTTCCTAACTTGCAGAATAGGAAATAGCAAACTTGCAGAACAAGCAATAGGAATCCTACTCTCCTAACTTGCAGAACAAGTAATAGAAGTCTTACAAAATCTATTATTTAAAAAGGAATTGGGCTTAAATTAAATTAAGACAATGTTCAGCCCAATAATACTTAACTAAATAAAATATGCATCTAGCCTAATTTGCATTTCGGCCCAATACTTGTGTGTCTTCAAGAAGGTTGAACTTGGGCTTGGATCATGTTGTAGAAGACTTTATCATCCTCCATGCTCAAGCTTTGTTGGGCTTTCTCTCTAGCAATATCAATGAAACCAGCCAAGGCTTGTTGCATCATCTTTGATTTAGCTCTTGTAATTGGACCTCCATGGATACTCAAAGGATCACGATCATCACGAACATGACTTGAGCTTTGTGAGCTTGGATCTCCATCATTTCATGTTCGGCTAAGGGAGGATTCCTGGCCCTACGGGGTACGCCACATGATGATGATGATGATGATGATGATGCAGTGCATAACTACATAAAAGTACAAATAGTTTTTATGTTATCAAAAACTATATGTATATACGATTTCAAAGAATAAAGAAATCGAAAGTACTTGGTGTACTTGTATAAGAAGTTTTAAAAAGAAGTATATGATTTATGATTTCAAGAAGTATAAGATGTTTTAAAGGAAGTATGTATGTATGTAAATGATATTTGAAAGAAGTACATGAAGTATGTTTTGAAGAAATATACGAAACATGCTATGTTATAAAAGCATGTAAAGTATGTTTTAAAGATAGAAGATGATGCATGTTTTATATGTATGCTATATTTTAAAAGAAGCATACGAAGTATGATTTCCACGTCATTTGAAATAAATATGCATGGTTGCAAACAATGCATGAAAGATGTTTATGATGCATGTTTATAATGTTTTACATGACATTATAGAGCCAAGTAGGAAAAAAATGTATATAGAGGCATAGCACGCTCTTTTACATATTTTTCTTACTGAGCGTAAACTCACCCTTTTACGAACATTTTTCATACAGACTATCTGAAGTAATCCTTCGCTCTTGATAGAAGAGCCTACGAGTGGATCTTGAAAGTTTACCTTCGAGAGACGCTTCCCAAGTAGTATAGAAGGTATACTTATGTAATTATACAAAGTAAATTGTAATTCAGCTATGGTACAGTACAACTAACATTAATGTATATAAGATGTCGGGGATTTAAGTTAAGATGATGTATGAGATCCTGTGGAAACGGATGATACATATATACATGTATCATTAGTCTGTTTTATTGAAATTGAATAAAGCTTTATGAGCTATCAGATAATTAGCTTAAGAATAAAGGAAGAATGACACTGGATGAACTAAATCTAAATAAAGAAGGAAAAAGATAAGTGATAAGATGAAGTGACGGGGACGTCACAGAATTTGATAGGATAATATTTTGTGAATTTTATATGTGCTAATATATTTGCTTTATTGATGTTTTATGCCTAAAAGAGCTAACTAATGTTTATTATATGTTTTAGGTATTAAATATCAAAGTTGGAATAAAAAGAAGCTAAAAAAAGCAAAGTGCAGTATTTTCTGTCCAGTTTGAAAGATTGACATTTTTGACCAATTTAACGACCTGATCTCAAAAAGTTTCCCTCATGGACGTTTTAGAGCACTTATCAAGCTTTTCGAAATGTCCAAGATCGCAAAAAGCAGAGTTAATTTGGTGGGTCAAACGTCTGGACAAAATCAGTACGAAATTTTGGGCAGAAAAACGAGATTTAGAAGAAATTCCAACAAAGCAAGTTCAAGACCAGATTTTGTCGAGAGAAGATAATTTCTTAATTTTATTTTGTCTTAGATATGTAATTAATTAATAAAAATAGGCCTTATGAATTTTACTTAGAAAATAATTGTAAAAGATGATGTGATAAAGATAAGAGTTTGACTAGGAAAGTTTTTTAAACTCCCAAGTAATCTCACATTGCTTAGGAAAGTTTTTTAAACTCTTCCTTAGGCCTATATATAGAGCACAAGGCTCTCATGAAGAGCATCCCTCTTATCCCTCTCATCCCTCTTCCCTGTTTTAGTCCTCTAGGATTTTCTTTAGGGTTTTTAATAAAATTTTATTTTTTCTTTATTTTTAATTAGTTGCTGATTTCTTTATTATTATTATTATTTTTGAATTTGTTTTATTTATTTAAATTTATATTGTTTGTGTTTTCTTGCTTGCAAGTTTATAATCTTGATTATTAATTCTAATTTTATATTATTCAAGATTGCTTCTTTGATTGTTTCTTGCATGGTATTTGTAATCTTTATAATATATAACTTGAATTTTATGATCTTCAATATGTCTAGTGAGTAGTTTTCTTATTCAGTTATGAGGTAAATTGATTATTCTTGGGAAAAGCATGCTGTGAGATTCTTGAACCTATTATATAATTGTTGATTAAATATCCAAGATTCTTTGAGCACATTATAATGATTGTTTGTTTGATTAGATAGGGTGCACACTATTTAGTTAAATTAAATAATCTACCGCCAGATTAAAAACATAAGTCCGTAATTGCTTGTAGAGTTAATTACTAGGGATGGAGGAGAATTAAGGTTTAGATTAAATGAACCGAGCTTATGTGTTTGTTATCTAATGTCAACCCATATCTTTCTTGTTGTTAATGCTGCCACAACTTATATCTAGAGAACTTGTTCTAGGTAGGTTAAGTAGTTAGAGATTAGTTAAAGAGCTTGCGATATGGACCTCACCAAAAGAAGATGAGGTTCAATGAAGAAGACGAAGAACATTTGAAGAAAAACAATAACAAGTTAAAAACGCAGCAAAGGAAAACAAAAAATTAGAAGTAAAACCAAGACCCGTTGTGTAGAAACACAAGAACCTATGGTATTGGATCAAGACCCGTTGCTTAGAAAAGCAAGAACCTATGGTATATATTGGTGGAAGGTAGAAGAACGCCACAAGGAAGACCTTGATAAGTTCAAGAGTTCTCAAGAGAACCAAAGAGAAGAAGTCTCTCAATTTTATTACTAAAATCAATTATGTTCTCCCCAAAGGGTTACATAACTATTTATAGGTAACTAGCTAACTTGCAGCACAAGTAATAGGAATCCTACTTTCCTAACTTGCAGAATAGGAAATAGCAAACTTGCAGAATAGGAAATAGCAAACTTGCAGAACAAGTAATAGAAGTCCTACAAAATATATTATTTAAAAAAAGAATTGGGCTTAAATTAAATTAAGACAACGTTCAGCCCAATAATACTTAACTAAATAAAATATGCATCCAGCCTAATTGCATTTCAGCCCAATACTTGTGTGTCTTCAAGAAGGTTGAATTTGGGCTTGGATCATGTTGTAGAAGACTTTATCATCCTCCATGCTCAAGCTTTGTTGGGCTTTCTCTCTAGAAATATTAATGAAACCAGCCAATGCGTGTTGTATTATCTTTGATTTAGCTCTTGTAATTAGACCTCCATGGATACTCAAAGGATCACGATCATCACGAACATGACTTGAGCTTTGTGAGCTTGGATCTCCATCATTCCCCCTCTCCTCGAAAGGATTTGTCCTCAAATCAGAATCACCTACATCAATATCAAAGGGAGAAAGATCAAAAACATTAAATGTAGCACTAACATTATACTTACCTGGAAGATCTAACTTATAAGCATTGTCATTGATCTTCTGAATCACTTGGAATGGTCCATCTCCTCGAGGTTGCAACTTGGAGCAACGCTGAGTAGGAAATCTCTCTTTACGCATATGCTTATTGGCTTGAGTAGCATATTGCTCAGTCCTCTTCTTAATGTTTTGACGTACCTTCTCATGTAGTTGCTTAACAAAATCAGCTTTCTTTTCCCCATCCAAACTAGCTCTCTCCTCAATAGGTAGTGGTAGAAGATCTAATGGAGTGAGTGGATTAAAACCATAAACGACTTCAAATGGAGAATAACTAGTAGTACAATACACACTTCTATTGTAAGCAAACTCCACACGAGGCAAACAATCTTCCCAATTCTTCAAATTCTTTTGAATAATGGACCTCAACAAAGTAGACAAAGTACGATTGACTACTTCAGTTTGACCATCGGTTTGTGGATGACAAGTAGTGGAAAACAATAGCTTTGTTCCTAACCTTCCCCATAATGTTTTCCAAAAGTAGCTAAGGAACTTCACATCATGGTCAGAAACAATGGTCCTCAGAACACCATGTAGACGAACAATTTCCTTGAAGAATAAATCGGCAATGTTGCTTGCATCATTTGTCTTGTGACAAGTAATGAAGTGAGCCATCTTAGAGAACCTGTCAACAACAACAAAAACAGAATTTCTACCTCTCTTTGTTCTTGGTAACCCCATAACAAAGTCCATAGAAATGTCAGTCCAAGGAGTAGTAGGAATAGGCAATGGAGTATAAAGACCATGATTCATAACTCTAGACTTAGCTTGTTTACAAGTGACACATCTTTCACACAATTTTTCAACATCTCTTTTCATGTTGGGCCAAAAGAAGTGATCATGCAATATATCTAAACTTTTCTTTACTCCAAAATGTCCCATTAACCCACTACTATGGGTTTCTCTAATAAGTAATTCTCTTAAAGAACTCCTAGGCACACATAATCTATTTTCCCTAAATAAGAATCCATCATGCCTATAAAACTTTCCAAAACCAATTTTCTCACATGCATTCAACACATTTTCAAAATCCTCATCAATAGCATACAAGTCTTTAATATACTCAAATCCAAGTAGTTTTGCATTAAGAGTAGTGATTGGAGTATACCTTCGAGACAATGCATTGTTTATATTTGATCACATAAGGAAATGTTTCAATGAACTCCATCCACTTGGCATGACGCTTGTTCAACTTGCTTTGTCCTTTCAAGTGCTTCAAGGACTCATGATCAGTGTGGATGACAAATTCCTTGGGCCATAAATAGTGTAGCCATGTTTCCAAGGCCCTCACTAATGCATACATCTCTTTATCATATGTGGAATAGTTAAGGGCAGCTCCACTTAACTTCTCACTGAAAAAAGCAATAGGGCGCTTCTCCTGCATTAAAACAACTTCGATACCTATGCTTAAAGCATCACACTCAATCTCAATTGTTTTCTCTTTTTGCTTTGCCTCGGCTTCACTCACTATTCTTTTCTCACTCTCTTTTAATCTCAATTGATACTCATCTTTCAGTAGCACACTTAAAGTTTGACATGTTATAGATTCCTTTCCATCCATGGGTAATTCCATACTATCCTCATCATCCTTTAATTGCAGCATAGAATCATCATCAAAATATTCTCCGTAATTGCTATCCAACTTATTATTAGCTACATTATCACATGCATAAGAAGCATTATCTTGGTTTACCTTAGCTAGGGCAACGTCATGTTGCTCCAACTTATCATATTTAATCAACTTTGACTCTATCCTCGAAAGTTGTTGTTGCATGTCTAGGAACATGATCTCAATGTTACTCAAAGCAAGCTTTTCACTATTAGAAGACATAATTGTAACCTGCAAGAAACGTTAGTAAAAGAAACAGACCTCACAAGTATGACCTCACGAGTTTTCACTCAATACACACTAGAATGTAACACTCACACTCGTGTTTCACACAATTTTAATATGGCTTTTCTCTACTAATGTTACTCACACACTCTTGCCTTTTTTTCCTCACACAACTTTTCTCTATAGGTTCTATATTGAACTCAAGACTCAATCAAAAATTAGCTTATGGAATTCAACTATCAACCAACAATAAACAAGCTGAGCACAAGATTTTAATCAAGGGAAAACAAAACAATGAAGACTCAACAAGACTTTGCAAGACTCAATAAGGCTTAAGAAGACTTTATTGAAACTAAACCTTGAAGGAAATATGAGTGTTTTGGGGTGTTTAATTAGGGTAGGGTTTAGCCAAAGGTGGGGTAGTTTTGTCCTTTTATGTGGTAGGGTCAAAAAGGTAATTTTAGGCAGTAGGGTAGAATGGCAGCAATGAATTTTCAAATTAGGCAAATAAGAAATCTCAAAGCTCAAGAAAGAATGACTACCTCAAGATTTTGATGAAGCACACCTCCACGAATTACCTTTGATGTTGCACTTGCTAGACACGATGTAATAAATCCCCTCTTGAATTGATTTTTCTTTTCTCTTTTTTTTCTTTTCTTTTTTTCTCTTTTTTTCTCTTTTTTTTTTATATTTTACTAAAGTAACCGAACAATGAAGAAAAAAAGTCTAAATAATAAGAAGAGGTTTACTTGGGGAACAAGGCAACTTTTTGACAAAAACAAGCTAATTTTGGTAGCAACTTGTGTGGCAAGGAATGAGAGGGAACGGTGGCTTGTGAAACAAGTAGTCTTTATGTGATGTAGAGCTTTTGAAGGTTTCTTGGTGAGCAAGAAAACCTTTGGGATTTGGTTGCTTGGAGAACAAGATAGGGTTTACTTGGTGGCTAAGTAAAGACAATAGGTTTGAGGGACAGACAATATTAGTGGTGGCTTGGAAAAGGATTCAAGATCAAGGTTTGTCCACGACAAGAAGACAAAGAAAAAAAAACAAAAACGAAACTCCCTCGAATTAAACCTAAGCTCTGATGCCAAATGATATGAACCTCACCGAAAGAAGATGAAGTTCAATGAAGAACACAAAGAACACTTGAAGAAAAACAAGAACAAGTTAAAAATGCAGCAAAAGAAAACAAAAATTAGAGATAAAATCAAGACCCGTTGTGTAGATACACAAGAACCTATGGTATTGGACCAAGACCCGTTGCTTAGAAAAGCAAGAACCTATGGTATATATTGGTGGAAGGTAGAAGAACGCCACAAGAAAGACCTTGATAAGTTCAAGAGTTCTCAAGAGAACCAAAGAGAAGAAGTCTCTCAGTTTTATTACTAAAATCAATTGTGTTCTCCCCAAAGGGTTACATAACTATTTATAGGCAAATAGATAACTTGCAGCACAAGTAATAGGAATCCTATTTTCCTAACTTGCAGAATAGGAAATAGCAAACTTGCAGAACAAGCAATAGGAATCCTACTCTCCTAACTTGCAGAACAAGTAATAGAAGTCTTACAAAATCTATTATTTAAAAAGGAATTGGGCTTAAATTAAATTAAGACAATGTTCAGCCCAATAATACTTAACTAAATAAAATATGCACCTAGCCTAATTTGCATTTCGACTCAATACTTGTGTGTCTTCAAGAAGGTTGAACTTGGGCTTGGATCATGTTGTAGAAGACTTTATCATCCTCCATGCTCAAGCTTTGTTGGGCTTTCTCTCTAACAATATCAATGAAACCAGCCAAGGCTTGTTGCATTATCTTTGATTTAGCTCTTGTAATTGGACCTCCATGGATACTCAAAGGATCACGATCATCACGAACATGACTTGAGCTTTGTGAGCTTGGATCTCCATCATAACCTTTTCTTCAAAGAGATAATACGTCTACATGGTGTACTGAGGACCATTGTTTCCGATCTTGATGTCAAGTTCCTTAGTTACTTTTGGAACACGTTATGGGGAAAGTTGAGAACTATATTGTTATTCTCCACCACTTGTCACCCCCAAACTGATGGATAGACTGAGGTAGTCAACCGAACCCTATCTACATTATTGAGGTCCATTATACAGAAGAATTTGAAGAATTGGGAAGATTGCTTACCACATGTAGAGTTTGCATATAACCGTAGTGTCCACTCCACTACGAGTTGCTCTCCATTCGAAGCTGTTTATGGCTTCAATCCTCTTACTCCTTTGGATTTGTTGCCATTACCTAGTGCTGGGTAGAGTAACTTGGATGGAGAACAGAAGGCTAAGTTTGTGAAGCAACTCCATGAGAGAGTGCGTCAAGCTATTGAAAAGAAGACTGAACAGTATACCACCCAAGCAAATAAGCATTGTAAGAAAGTAGTCTTTGAGCCTGGTGATTGGGTTTGGGTACATATGAGAAAGGAGATGTTCCCTATTCAGCGACAAACTAAGTTGCATCCCCGAGGAGATGGACCATTCCAAGTCATTGAGAAGATCAACGATAATGCCTACCAATTAGATCTTCCTGGTAAGTATGGTGTATCTGATACTTTTAATGTTTCTGATCTTTCTCTCTTTTCTTTTGATGAAGGTATATGCGATTTGAGGACAAATCCTTTTGAGGAGAGGGGGAATGATGGAGATCCACTTGCTCGTGGTGTTCGTGATGCTAAGGATCCATTGGTCATCCAAGGAGGTTCAATTACCCAAGCTCAAGCCAAGATGATGCAACAAGCCCTGGCCTCATTAATGCAACAAGCTGTGGCCGCATTGAAGCGTCAAGGAAGATTCCATGAAGAGGACATCTATACTTGCTTGGAAGCCCAAACGACATGAGCATGGTTTACCGTCTTATTTTAGCTTAACAATAAGATGGGTTAAGTGTTTGAATAGCCTACATTTGAGTCTTATTGTGTCTTGGACTATTTATTTTATGCAACTAGGTTTAGGCATGAATTTGGGTTTAGTCTTATTTTCTGTTTGGTGTTAATTCCAGCCCACTTGTTTTATGGGCTTAGGTGCTAGGTATTATTAAAAATACCTTGTAAATGCTATTGATGAGGAGACAGATCAATTTTGGAATTTCAGAATTTAAGTGTGCCTTCCTCTTTGGTTCCCTCTCAACTAGGTTTATCAAGGTCTTCTTCATTGTGGCACCTCTTTTTTCACCATCCACCATTGCTATACCTTAGGTTCTTGAATTCATATTCGTAGGGTCAAGGTTCAATACCTTTGGGTTCGAGTCTCTTTAGGCTTCAAGTTTAGGTTACAGAAGGTGACGTTCATCATCTTTGCATCTGTCCTGTTGTGTTTTAGCCCCCTTCAAATTCCAATCCACGTTTTCTCATGTCTGCGCATATCAACATTTGCATGATTATTTGCTTAATTAGATAGTAGGGCCCACTATTTAATTTAATTAAATAATCTACTGCTAGATTAAAAATATAAGTCCATAATTGCTTATGGAGTTAATCACTAGGGATGGAGGACAGGAAGAGAATTGAGGTTTAGATTAAATGAACTAAGCTTATGTGTTTGTTATATAATGTCAACCCATATCTTTTTAGTTGTTAATGCTGCTACAACTTATAGGTAGGTTAGAGAGCTTGTTCTAGGTAGGTTAAGTAGCTAGAAATTAGTTAAAAAGCTTGTTTTAACTAACGACTAGTAAGGGAAGATGGTGTAACAAAGCTTGTTGTTATGCTACGATTGACTATTTAATTGACAATAATATTGTGTAGTCAATTATCAACATCTAAATCCAAGTGTAATTTTTGCCTTGTAACTGAAGCTTTTTGATATTTGTTTTTGATATTTTATAATCTTTGCTTTCTCTGTCTTAGACATAGCTTAAAAAACTCCAAAACCCCAAAAAAAATTTTGTTTCCCTAAACCCTAAGATTAGAATTTTAATTTAATAATTAACTCAAATAATTTAGTCTCTGTGAGTTCGACCCTTGCTCCGTTATCTACATAGTAGTGTTAAGAAATTTTATTTTTGGCGTCCAACGACACTCATCAAATTTTAGGACTGTTGCCGGGGATTGAATTTTTGTTTAAGTTAATTATTTTAATTTAAAGTTTGATTTTTTTCTTTACCTTTTCAAGGTTGCATGTCTGATAAGGACTCTAATCACAAATTGCAAAAGATTAGGGACTACATACAAGCAACCCGAAGCACAGTTGATATGGACCTCACCGAAAGAAGATGAGGTTCAATGAAGAAGACGAAGAACACTTTAAGAAAAACAATAACTAGTTAAAAATGCAGCAAAGGAAAAACAAAAATTAGAAGTAAAACCAAGACCCGTTGTGTAAAAACACAAGAACCTGTGGTATTGGACTAAGACCCGTTGCTTAGAAAAGCAAGAACCTATGGTATATATTGGTGGAAGGTAGAAGAACGCCACAAGGAAGACCATGATAAGTTCAAGAGTTCTCAAGAGAACCAAAGACAAGAAGTCTCTCAATTTTATTACTAAAATCAATTGTGTTCTCTCCAAAGGGTTACATAACTATTTATAGGCAAATAGCAAACTTGCAGCACAGGTAATAGGAATCCTACTTTCCTAACTTGCAGAATAGGAAATAGCAAACTTGCAGAACAAGCAATAGGAATCCTACTCTCTTAACTTGCAGAACAAGAAATAGAAATCCTACAAAATCTATTATTTAAAAAGAAATTGGGCTTAAATTAAATTAAGACAATGTTCAACCCAATTATACTTAACTAAATAAAATATGCATCCAGCTTAATTGCATTTCGATCCAATACTTGTGTGTCTTCAAGAAGGTTGAACTTGGGCTTGGATCATGTTGTAGAAGACTTTATCATCCTCCATGCTCAAGCTTTGTTGGGCTTTCTCTTTAGCAATATTAATGAAACCTACCAAGGCTTGTTGCATTATCTTTAATTTAGCTCTTGTAATTGGACTTCTATGGATGTTCAAAGTATCACGAACATCACGAACATGACTTGAGCTATGTGAGCTTGATGGGTCTCCATCATTCCCCTCTCCTCGAAAGGATTTGTCCTGGAAGATCCAATTTATAAGCATTGTCATTGATCTTCTCAATCACTTGGAATGGTCCATCTCCTCGAGGTTGCAACTTGGAGCGATGTTGAGCAGGAAATCTCTCTTTACGCATATGTACCCAAACCCAATCACCAGGTTCAAAGACAACTTTCTTGCTATGCTTGTTGGCTTGAGTAGCATATTGCTCAGTCCTCTTCTTAATGTTTTGGCGTACCTTCTCATGTAGTTGCTTAACAAAATCAGCTTTCTTTTCCCCATCCAAACTAGCTCTCTCCTCAATAGGTAGTGGTAAAAGATCCAATGGAGTGAGTGGATTAAAACCATAGACAACTTCAAATGGAGAATGACTAGTAGTAGAATGCACACTTTTATTGTAAGCAAACTCCACATGAGGCAAACAATCTTCCCAATTCTTCAAATTCTTTTGAATAATGGACCTCAACAAAGTAGACAAAGTACGATTGACTACTTCAGTTTGACCATCCGTTTTTGGATGACAAGTAGTGGAAAACAATAGCTTTGTTCCTAACTTTCCCCATAATGTTTTCCAAAAGTTGCTAAAGAACTTCACATCATGATCAGAAACAATGGTCCTCGGAACACCATGTAGACGAATAATTTGCTTAAAGAATAAATCGACAATGTTGCTTGCATCATTTGTCTTGTGAAAAGCAATGAAGTGAGCCATCTTAGAGAACCTGTCAACACGAACAAAAACAGAATCTCTACCTCTCTTTGTTCTGGTAACCCCAAAACAAAGTCCATAGAAATGTCAGTCTAAGGAGCAGTATGAATAGGCAATGGAGTATAAAGACCATGATTCATAACTCTAGATTTAGCTTGTTTACAAGTGACACATCTTTTACACAATTTTTCCACATCTCTTTTCATGTTAGGCCAAAAGAAGTGATCATGCACAATATCTAAAGTTTTCTTTACTCCAAAATGTCCCATTAACCCCCCACAATGGGCTTCACTGATAAGTAATTCTCTTAAAGAACTCCTAGGCACACATAATCTATTTTCCCTAAATAAGAATCCATCATGCCTATAAAACTTTCCAAAACCAGTTTTCTCACATGCAATGAACACATTTTCAAAATCCTCATCAGTAGCATACAAGTATTTAGTATACTCAAATCCAAGTAGTTTTGCATTAAGAGTAGTGATTAGAGTATACCTTCGAGACAATGCATCAGCCACGACATTTTCTTTATGTTGTTTATATTTGGTCACATATGGAAATGTCTCAATGAACTCCATGCACTTGGCATGACGCTTGTTCAACTTGCTTTGTCCTTTCAAGTGCTTCAAGGGCTCATGATCAGTGTGGATGACAAATTCCTTCGGCCATAAATAGTGTTGCCATGTTTCCAAGGCCCTCACTAATGCATACATCTCTTTATCATATGTGGGATAGTTAAGGGTAGCTCCACTTAAATTCTCACTAAAAAAAACAATGGGGTGCTTCTCCTGCATTAAAACAGCTCGAATACCTATGCTTAAAGCATCACACTCAATCTCGATTGTTTTCTCCTTTTGCTTAACCTCGGCTTCACTCACTACTTTTTTCCTCACTCTTTTTTAATCTTAATTGATCCTCATCTTTCACTAGCACACTTAAAGCTTGATATGCTACAGTTACCTTTCCATCCATAGGTAATTCCATACTACCCTCATCATCTTTTAATGGCAGCATAGAATCATCATTGGATTCTTCTCCATAGTAGCTGTCCAACTTATTATTACCAACATTACCACATGCAAGAAAAGTATTACCTTGGTTTACCTTAGCTAGGGAAACATCATGTTGCTCCACCTTATCATAATTAACCAACTTCGACTCTATCCTTGAAAGTTGTTGTTGCATGGCTTGGAACATGACCTCAATCTTACTCAAATCATGCTTTTCACTATTAGAAGACATAATTGTAACCTGCAAGAAATGTTAGTAAAAGAAAAAGGACCTCACAAGTATGACCTCATTGTTTACACTCCTAAGGGTCTCTAAGTCGAATCCGCTTAAAGAAATGAACTTCGACTCATATTGATTAATTGACATTGTCTCCTGAGTCAAGTTCAGAAACTCAGTCTTCAACCTAGTCTGATCGGCGTGTGGGATGTACTGCTCAGTGAAGGCCTCTAACAATCTATCCCACATGACCTCAACATGTTGAGCCTCCAAAATGGCTCGAATGGACTGCCACCAATACTCTGCATCATCCACTAACAAGTAAGCAGCCAAACCCACCTTTTCCTTTTTAGAGCATGACATATACTCGAAGGATCTAATGATCGCCTTCACCCAGTTCCCTGCGGCCAACGTGTCCTTATTCCCCTTAAACTTAGGCGGATCTAACTTCTTGAATTCCTTAATTAAGGTTATGCTATAATAAGTCGTGAGATCCCGCCTTTCAATAGTTGGGACTTGTGGGGGTAACTCTGTCTGTACTGGTGGGGGCTATACTATTAGGGTATCCACTGGTGCACTAGTGGCCATGTTCGGGAAGTTCGCCATAAATTGCGTGAACATAATGACCATATTCTCCATATGCTTCTCCATTTTTGCTAGCCTAGTGTTCGAGCTATGTGGTGAAGATGGAGAAGAAGACTGTGTTGGGGGCAGTTCTACATGACCCCTTTCTCTTCCTTTACCAATACCCCTTCTACCTCAGCACATTCTGTCGATAAAATCACAAAATTGAGCTATTTAGCATAACTTCAACTAGTTATACTATGCATATGAGCTCAGACAAGTACAGTACATTGGGGATATCTACTATTTCTGGCCTAATGACATCGACAAACATCAGTCTGAACTGCTCTGATACCAATCTGTGACATCCTCGTCACTACCCAAATATCAACTAACTTCTTACTTCACATGCCATTTAACTAGACTCGTTTATCAATGTCATCCTTTCTTTCTTCTTATACTTCATGCTTTATTACTTATAGCATGATATCAAATTTGCATGAACAAAATTTTCTTATATTACATACACGCGTCACATACATCAGGATCTCACATAACTTACATATCCTATATCCCCAAACTTCCTAATATACATTAATGTAATGTTGTACTGTACAATAGTCTGAAGCACATAATACATAAGTATACCTTCAATAGTTATTGGGAAGCGTATCTCGAAGGTACACTATAAGGTCTCAAAAGCAAGCTCCTCTATTTGGAGCGGAATTCACTTCAGGTAATCTGTATGAAAAATATTGTAAAGGGGTGAGTTTACGCTCAGTAAGAAATAAATGTAAAAGAACGTACTATGCCACTATATGCAGTTTTCCTGCTTGGCTCTATAATGTCATGTAAAATCATTATAAAACATGTATCATGTAATTTCTTCAAATATCGTATACACATAATATCAAATAAGTCAAATACTTTCAATTTCCTCTAATTCACTTGAAATCACATTTACAAATACAATTAACTTCAATTTCAAATAACTTCAAATATATTCATATACTTCAAATACTTTCATATGTATCAATTCACTTGAAATTGAATACACAAATAATCTTCAAATACTTATGGAGACATTTGACACCCAATAAAATCATGCACCAAATAAATCCCGTAAGGGATGCACATATAAAGTGGCGTACCCACGCATGGGCCAGGGATCCTCCCCTAAGCCAAAACACATAAAAGACACATGGCCATTGTCTATAGACCACAGTGAACACTAGTCAGGTGATATTTGTTGCGACCGAGGCTTGACTTATGGTTCCTCAGCCCAAATACATATAACACATAATCTTAGGAACTTGATCAGAGTCCCTTCAATCCATATCAATAGTGCATGATCATTAAGTGGTTCATAGTCTCAAAACATTAGATAGCAAAACTACTTCTTAGAAAACCATTGCCTTTCAATAAACCTTCTTATATACTTTAATGATAATTCAAATACATTTATATAAATAAATATAAAATTATTATTTTCAAAGGGGGTAGTTAACTGCTATTTTAGGGTAGTCGACTGCTATAGCATAAATAAATTTTATACATTTATTTTCTTTTTCCATTTAAAATATTTAAAAATTCCACATATACTTAGGGCAGTCGACTGGTCCGCAAACAGAAACTTTTTCGAAAAAATGAAGTCAACTGGCTCTTTGGCGGTCGACTGGTTTGCAAACAGAAAGCTTCTGGAAAAATGACAGTCGACTGCTATTAGGGCAATTGGCTGCTTTAAGTCAATTTCGGAAAAAGTTACGTCACGACTGTCTCTGAGCAGTCAGCTGCTTTTTTAGGCAGTCGGCTACCCCGAGCCAAATCGTAACTGGGTGAAAACCGTGAATTTTACATTTCCTGCATTTACACCAGCTTTTGTTTCATCCCAAAACATTTAAAACATGCAGACATAGTCACCCTACGTCCGTTACATATATTCCTTACCTCGATTCACTTCGAATATGCAAATCCCTTGGTTGCACCAATTCTTGCCTTTTACTTCCTCAAAGCTGCATAATTCATAATAAATCAAACCTTTAAGAAGCCTTTATAACTATACTCTACCAACTCAACTTAACTCCAAACCATAGATAGAATTGAGAAAATCAACTTCTATCCTTACCTATGTTATTCATCAAAATTTCAGAATTTCAGATCTCTTCACTTCCTAGGATTCAATCTACCAAACTTCAGATATAGCTTCAATCTACCAAACTTCAGATATAGCTTAAGCTAGTGATGAGGAGCATTTTTAGTTAAATAAGCTTAGCGATTTGATGAAAGGAGATGACGGTTTGTCAAGGCAACTATGAAGGAAACTTAAGAAATTCTGGAATGAAGGAGAGGCAACGAGAGAGAGAGGGTGATAGGATGATATTTTGTGAATTTATATGTGCTAATATATTTGCTTTATTGATGTTTTATGCCTAAAAGAGCTCACTAATGTTTATTTTATGTTTTAGGTATTAAATATCAAAGTTGGAATAAAAAGGAGCTAAAAGGAGCAAAGTGCAGTATTTTCTGTCCAGCTTGAAAGATTGACGTTTTTGACCAATTTAACGACCTGATCTCAAGATGTGTCCTTCATGAAAGTTGTAGATGCCTTCTCAAGCTTTCCAGAATGCACAAGATCTTAAAAATCGGAGTTCATTTGGTGGGTCAAACGTCTGGACAAAATCAGTACAAAATTCTGGGCAGAAAAACGAGATTGAGAAGAAATTCCAACAAAGCAAGTTCAAAGACCAGATTTTGTTGAGAGAAGATAATTTCTTAATTTTATTATGTCTTATATCTGTAATTAATTAATAAGAATAGGCCTTAGGAATTTACTTAGAAAATAATTGTAAAAAGATGATGAGATAAAGGTAAGAGTTTGACTAGTCAAATTACTTGTTTCCCAGGTAAACTCTTATCTGAATCCTACATTGCTTAGGAAAGTATTTTAAACTCTTCCTTAGGCCTATATAAAGAGCACAAGGCTCTCATAAACAGCATCCCTCTTAGCCCTCAAATCCTTCAAATCCCTCTTATCCCTCTTCTCTTTTAGTCTTGTAGGATTTTCTTTAGGGTTTTTAATAAAATTTTATTTTTTTTCTTTATTTTTAATTAGTTGTTGATTTCTTTATTATTTTTAATTCTGATTTTGTTTTCTTTATTTAAATTAATATTGTTTGTGTGTTCTTGCTTGCTAGTTTGTAATCTTGATTAGTAATTCTGATTTTATATTATTAAAGATTGCTTCTTTGATTGTTTCTTGCATGATATTTGTAATCTTTATAATATTAAACTTGAATTTTATGATCTTGAATATGACTAGTGAGTAGTTTTCTTATTCAGTTATGAGGTAAATTGATTATTCTTGGGAAAAGCATGTTGTGAGATTCTTGAACCTATTATATAATTGTTGATTAAGTATCCAAGATTCTCTGAGCACATTATAATGATTGTTTGTTTGGTTAGATAGGGTGCACACTATTTAGTTAAATTAAATAATCTACCGCCAGATTAAAAACATAAATCCGTAATTGCTTGTGGAGTTAATCACTAGGGATGGAAGAGAATTAAGGTTTAGATTAAATGAACCGAGCTTATGTGTTTGTTATCTAATGTCAACCCATATCTTTCTTGTTGTTAATGCTGCTACAACTTATATCTAGAGAGCTTGTTCTAGGTAGGTTAAGTAGTTAGAGATTAGTTAAAGAGCTTGTTTTAACTAACGACTCAGTAAGGAAAGATGGTGTAACAGAGCTTGTTGTTATGCTACGGTTGACTATTTAATTGACAGTGATATTTTGTAATCAATGATCAACATCAAAATCCAAGAATGATTGATTGCCTCGTAACTGAAGCTTTTTGCTATTTGTTTTTTTATATTTAATAATTCTTGTTTTCTTTATTTTGGAATAGTTTACAAAACCCCCAAACTTCTTCTTTCCCTAAACCCTAAGATTAGATTTTTAATTTAATAATTAACTTAAAAAATTCAGTCTCTGTGGGTTCGACCCTTACTCCGCTATCAACATTGTAGAGTTAGGAAATTTTATTTTTCGTGACTGACGACACTCATCAAATTTTGGCGCCGTTGCCGGGGACTGAAATTTGTTTAGGTTAATTATTTTAATTTAAAGTCTAATTTTTTTTCTTTTTCTTTTCTTTTCTTTTTTAGGGATTGCTTGTCTGACAAGGATTCTAGTCACAAACTTCCAAAGATTAGGAACTATATACAAGCTGATGCGCACGGACAGAAGAACTCGTAGGTTGGAGTTTGAAGGAACTGAAACGCAACTGGATAGAAGCAAAAGACGATGAAGGATACCTTATGAAACCTAGACCCAAAGCCTAAAGAGACTCGAACCCAAGGTATTGGACCTTGACCCTACGAATAAGAATTCGAGAACCTAAGGTATAGCAATGGTGGATGGTGAAGAAGGAGGCGCCACAAGGAAGAAGACCTTGATAAGCCTAGTAGAGAGGGAACCCAAGAGAAAGGCACACTCAATATCTGAAAATTCACTTAACTGATCTCCTCAATAGCGTTTACAAGGTATTTATAATAATACCTAGCACTTAAGCCCATAAACAAGTGGGCTGGAATTAACACCAATAGAAAAATAAAACTAAACCCAAATTCATGCCTAAACCTAGTTACATAAAATAAATAGTCCAAGACACAACAAGACTCAAACGTGGGCTATCCAAACACTTAGCCCATCTTATTGTTAAGCTAAAATAAGATAGTAAACCATGCTCATGTCGTTTGGGCTTCCAAGCAAGTATAGATGTCTTGGGACTCTTCATGGAAGCTTCCTTGACACTTCAATGATGCCAGAGCTTGTTGCATGAATGAGGCCAGGGCTTGTTGCATTTTCTTAGCTCGAGCTCGGGTAATTGGACCTCCTTGGATGACCAATGGATCCTTAGCATCACGAACATCACGAGCAAGTGGATCTCCATCTGGATCTCCATCATTCCCCCTCTCCTCAAAAGGATTTGTCCTCAAATCGCATATACCTTCATCAAAAGAAAAGGGAGAAAGATCAGAAACATTAAAAGTAGCAGATACACCATACTCACCAGGAAGATCCAAGTTGTAGGCATTATCGTTGATCTTCGCGATGACTTGGAATGGTCCATCTCCTCGGGGATGCAGCTTGGTTCGTCGCTGAACAGGAAACCTCTCTTTTCTCATATGCACCCAAACCCAATCACCGGGCTCAAAGACTACTTTCTTTCGATGCTTATTTGCTTGGGTGGTATACTGCTCAGTCTTCTTTTCAATAGCTTGACGAACTCTCTCATGGAGTTGCTTCACAAACTTAGCCTTCTGTTCTCCATCCAAGTTACTCTGCTCCGCACTAGGTAATGGCAACAAATCCAAAGGAGTAAGAGGATTGAAGCCATAAACAACTTCGAATGGAGAGCAACTAGCAGTGGAGTGGACACTGCGGTTATATGCAAACTCCACATGGGGCAAGCAATCTTCCCAATTCTTCAAATTTTTCTGAATAATGGACCTCAATAACGTAGACAGGGTTCGGTTGACGACCTCAGTCTGTCCATCAGTCTGGGGGTGACAAGTGGTGGAGAATAACAATTTAGTTCCCAACTTTCCCCATAACGTCTTCCAAAAGTAACTAAGGAACTTTGCATCTCGATCAGAAACAATGGTCCTTGGTACACCATGTAGACGTACTATCTCTTTGAAGAAAAGGTCAGCAACGTTGCTCGCATCATCCGTCTTGTGGCAAGCAATGAAATGAGCCATCTTAGAGAACCTGTCAACCACAACAAAAACAGAATCTCTACCGCGTTTTGTTCGAGGCAAGCCCAAAACAAAATCCATAGAGATATCAGTCCACGGAGTAGTAGGAATGGGTAAAGGAGTATATAAACCATGATTATGAACTCTAGATTTAGCTTGCCTACATGAAATGCATCTAGCACATAACCTCTCTACATCCCTCCTCATGTTAGGCCAAAAGAAATGTGCTTGCAAAACATCTAGAGTTTTCCTAACTCCAAAGTGACCCATTAATCCTCCACTATGGGCTTCTCTAACTAACAGCTCGCGCAATGAACTCCTAGGCACACATAATTTATTTTCTCTAAATAAGAACCCATCATGCCTAAAGAACTTGCCAAAACCAGATGTAGCACATGCATCATAAACATTACCAAAATCAACATCATCAGCATATTGTTCTTTGATATACTCAAATCCTAAAAGTTTAGCATCAAGAGTAGTGATAAGAGTATACCTACGAGATAACGCATCAGCTACGACGTTCTCTTTACCTTGTTTGTACTTGATCACATACGGGAACATCTCAATGAACTCTATCCACTTGGCATGACGCTTATGCAGCTTACTCTGTCCTTTCAAATGCTTCAAGGACTCATGATCAGTGTGGATGACAAATTCTTTGGGCCACAAGTAATGTTGCCATGTCTCCAAGGCCCTCACTAACGCGTACATCTCCTTGTCATATGTGGGATAGTTAAGTGCTGCTCCACTTAACTTCTCACTAAAGAAAGCAATTGGGCGTTTTTCCTGCATAAGCACAGCTCCAATACCTACACCTGAGGCATCGCACTCAATCTCAAAAGTTTTTGTAAAGTCAGGCAGAGATAACAAAGGAGCAGAACAAAGTTTATCTTTAAGCAAATTAAAAGCATGCTCTTGTGCAGGACCCCAATGAAATGCAACATTCTTTTTGACCACTTCGATCAAAGGTGCAGCTATAGTGCTAAAATCTCTAACGAATCGACGATAGAAACTAGCTAAACCATGGAAACTACGCACCTCAGAAACAGACTTAGGTACAGGCCAATCTTTAATTGCCTTTACCTTCTCATTATCAACAGAAATGCCATGTGAAGAAACGACATACCCAAGAAAAACAATCTTATCAGTGCAGAATGTACATTTCCTAAAATTGGCATACAAACTTGCATTCCTCAAAATAGTAAGAACATTCCTAAGATGCTCAACATGCTCATGCTGGCTCTTACTGTATATCAAAATATCATCAAAATAGACAACCACATACTTACCAATGAAATCACGTAAAACATGGTTCATTAAACGCATGAATGTACTAGGTGCATTAGTCAAGCCAAAAGGCATAACTAACCACTCGTAGAGACCATGTTTAGTCTTGAATGCGGTTTTCCATTCATCACCTTCTCTCATACGAATTTGGTGATATCCGCTCTTTAAATCAATTTTAGAAAACATGCATGCACCATGCAACTCATCAAGCATGTCATCTAGCCTAGGAATAGGATAGCGGTACTTTACAGTGATTTTGTTGACGGCTCGGCAGTCAACGCACATCCTCCACGTCCCATCTTTTTTTGGCACAAGCAGTACGGGCACGGCGCAAGGACTCATGCTCTCTCTCACATAACCTTTCCTCAGGAGCTCCTCAACTTGCCTTTGAAGTTCCTTCGTCTCCTCGGGATTACTTCTGTAGGCTGGACGGTTAGGAATGGTAGCTCCGGGGACAAGGTCAATCATGTGCTCGATCCCACGAATCGGTGGTAATCCACTTGGGATCTCCTCAGGGAATACATCCTCGAACTCCTGCAACAATGAGACAACATCAGTAGGCAAAGTATCACGGAGTTCTGCATCAATAAAATAAGAATCTTTAAATAAGAGTAAAAGGATAGGAGACTTAGCAAGAAATGCAGTCTTCACATCTCGGGATTTGGCATAGCAGCTCACTGTTTTGCTTTCCTTGTTTTCCTTCTTTTCTTTCTTTTCGTTACCTTGCTTCCGTTGCTCTTCATGTTGCTCCTTTAGCCTTAATTGGTCCTCATAAATCTCCTTAGGGCTAAGGGGAGCAAGAGCGATCTTCTTGCCATCCATAGTAAAGGAGTAACGGTTAGTGTAACCGTCGTGGATGACTCTCCGATCATACTGCCACGGTCTACCCAGCAATAGGTGGCTAGCTTGCATGGGCACCACGTCACACAACACCTCATCGTGATACCTTCCAATACGAAACGGAACCAAGACTTGCTTCACCACGTTGACTTCACCACAGTCATTAATCCACTGCAACTTATATGGGTGGTGATGCTTTGTAGTGGGCAACTTTAACTTATCAACAAGGTATGTGCTAGCAACATTAGTACAACTCCCACCATCAATGATTACAGTACATACCTTGTCACTAATATGGCATCTCGTATGGAAGATGTTCTCGCGCTGTGCCTCATCCTCAAACTTCACATGAGTAGTAAGAGCACGCCTAGCAACAAGTGCTTCACCATGAGCAGCATACTCAACAACTTCTTCTTCGTCGACATCTTCTAACGCAGGCATCTCATCTTCTACACCGAGTTCAGAACCTTCACTCTCAACATCTCCATTCCCATGCATGATCATCACTCTACGGTTGGGACACTGTGAGGCAATATGTCCACGTCCTAAGCACTTGAAACACTTAATGTCACGTGTCCTGCTCTGGGATGCTTGGGCAGGTTCAGTCTTGGGCTTTGGAGGGCCCTCAGGCTTGGGCTTAGCAAAGCTCTCTGACTTATGCGTAGGCACAGGCTTATCATCCCTATGAAAGGTGTTAGATTTCCAAACAGGAACTGAACTAGAAGTAAAACGGGATGTACCTTTCCTTTTGAGTTGCCTTTCCACTTTGATGGCCACATGCAACATCTCCTCTAAATCCATGTAATGCTGCAACTCGACTACATTGGCAATCTCACGGTTTAAGCCTTGAAGAAAACGAGCCATAGTAGCTTCTGCATCCTCCTGGATATTGGCTCGGATCATGGTTATTTCCATCTCTTTGTAGTAATCCTCAACACTCTTTGAGCCCTGGGTAAGACCTTGGAGCTTCTGGTATAACTCCCTGTAGTAATGTGTAGGAACAAATCTCTTCCTCATGATGCGCTTCATCTCATCCCATGTAGACACTGGAGGATCACCATATCTTCTTCGACTACTGACTAACTGATCCCACCAAACCATAGCATACTCTGTGAACTCAATTGCTGCAAGTTTGACCTTCTTTTCTTCAGAGTAGTGGTGGCAGTCAAACACCATTTCAAGCTTCCTTTCCCACTCCAAATATGCCTCAGGATCATTCTTGCCTTGGAAAGGAGGAATCTTTAATTTTATACTGCTAAGGTTTCCATCCAGCTTCTCCTTACCTCTATCACGGGCTCTATCAACTCGATCTTTATACCCATGGTACCTTCTATGATGTCTATCTATCCCAGACTCTTCATTCGAATCATACCCAACATTATCATCATACTCATCATTGGCAACAACCTTACTTTTTTTACGAGAAGTATCACCTTGTTGGATCGTTGCAAACCGAGCTTCATGTTGGTTCAACTTATCATGAATGTCATTGAATTTCACATCCATCCGTTGGAACTGTTGTTGCATTGCCTGAAGCAGGAATTCAATCTTTTTAAAGTCTGACTTATCACCTTCAGAAGACATTGTCAACAAGTAATATCCTCACGTGTTTACACTCCTGTTTCACTCAAGTAATTTGGCTTTTCTCTACTAATGTCTCTCACACACTCGTGCCTTTTTCCCTTACTCTACCTTAACTCTATAGGTTCACAATCACACTAGAGACCCAGTCAAAGATTCAACCTCGTAAAGTCAACTAATTCACCAAGTATTGTCACCAAGAATTTTTTTTTTTTTTTTGTTTTCACAGAAAGGTGTGGCAAGGGCTAGGGTGACTCAAAGAAAGAGAGAAAGAAGAAAAAAAAAAAAATAAGAAAGAAAAAAATAAAAAATAAAAAAAAAAGCACTAGAATGACCAAAAAAAAAATGAAAAATGGCCTAAAACTATAGGAAAACGTTGGAATTTGGCCAAGATAGGGTGGGGCTAGTGGAGCAAAGCTCAACTAGGTCGTTTTCTTTCGCCGTTTTCTTTAAAACGAGTACTCACACACCTCCTAACTCAACCAAAACTTCTGTTTGAACAGTACCGCAAAAGAAATTTTTTTTTTCTTTTTTTTTTTTTTTTTTTTTTTTTCGAATTCTTTTCTTCTTCTTTTTTTTTTTTCGAATTCTTTTCTTCTTCTTTTTTTTTTTTTGAATTCTTTTCTTCTTCTTCTTTTTTTTTTTTTTTTAACTCTGAGTGTTGCGGTTTCCTTGAAAGAGGAGGGGTGCGGCTAGGTTTTTTTTTTTGAGGGGTGAGGCTAGGGTTTTTTTTTTTTTTTGAGGGGTGGGGCTAGGGTTTTTTTTTTTTTTGAGGGGTGCGGCTAGGGTTTTTTTTTTTTTTTTTGAGGGGTGCAGCTAGGGTTTTTTTTTTTTGAGGGGTGCAGCTAGGGTTTTTTTTTTTTTTTTGAGGGGTGCGGCTAGGGTTTTATTTTTAAGGGGTGCGGCTAGGGTTTTATTTTGAGGGGTGCGGCTAGGGTTTTATTTTTAAGGGGTGCGGCTAGGGTTTTTTGTGTAATGAAATAAGTGGTGGCTAGGGTTTTTTGTGTAATGAAATAAGTGGTGGCTAGGGTTTTAGGGTTAAGAAATAAGTGGCGGCTAGGAACACACAAACAAACCAGAAAGTGGAACGAACAAAAGAAAAAAAAAATTTTAAAAAAGTGAGTGACGCACGAACAAACCAGAAAATCGGAACTGGAGCTCTGAATACCAACTGATGCGCACGGACAGAAGAACTCGTAGGTTGGAGTTTGAAGGAACTGAAACGCAACTGGATAGAAGCAAAAGACGATGAAGGATACCTTATGAAACCTAGACCCAAAGCCTAAAGAGACTCGAACCCAAGGTATTGGACCTTGACCCTACGAATAAGAATTCGAGAACCTAAGGTATAGCAATGGTGGATGGTGAAGAAGGAGGCGCCACAAGGAAGAAGACCTTGATAAGCCTAGTAGAGAGGGAACCCAAGAGAAAGGCACACTCAATATCTGAAAATTCACTTAACTGATCTCCTCAATAGCGTTTACAAGGTATTTATAATAATACCTAGCACTTAAGCCCATAAACAAGTGGGCTGGAATTAACACCAATAGAAAAATAAAACTAAACCCAAATTCATGCCTAAACCTAGTTACATAAAATAAATAGTCCAAGACACAACAAGACTCAAACGTGGGCTATCCAAACACTTAGCCCATCTTATTGTTAAGCTAAAATAAGATAGTAAACCATGCTCATGTCGTTTGGGCTTCCAAGCAAGTATAGATGTCTTGGGACTCTTCATGGAAGCTTCCTTGACACTTCAATGATGCCAGAGCTTGTTGCATGAATGAGGCCAGGGCTTGTTGCATTTTCTTAGCTCGAGCTCGGGTAATTGGACCTCCTTGGATGACCAATGGATCCTTAGCATCACGAACATCACGAGCAAGTGGATCTCCATCTGGATCTCCATCACAAGCAACCCAAAGCGCAGTGGCACAAGCACTACAACATCCACGACCGCCACCTCCCAAGACGAGAAGTGAGAGGACTCCATGGAGCAAGCTTATGAACCATACTATGATAATGACCCATACTATAATTATGAACCACACTATGATACCTACTATCAAGGATGGTGGGATCATTCTAATTTTAGTTATGGGAATGAATATGAGGTTTACAATGCGCCATTCCAAGATACATATCAAGCTCCATCTCAAAACTCAGGTAAGCCTCCACCTCAAGAATCAGGTATGTCTCTTGAAGATATTGTTAAGACTCTTGAGATTAAAACTTTACAATTGTCACAAGAGGCTGATGTTTATATTAAGAATATTGATCACCATGTGAGTCAAATATTGAATTCTTTAAGTAACATTGAAGCTATGACCTCTCAACCTGTGGAGAATCCAAGAGATAATGTTACTAACATCACCTTGAAAAGTGAAAGGGAAATTGATTCCAAGGAAAGCGCACATGAATATGTCGATGACTTTATAGAAAGGGAGGATGAAACCGATTTCAATATTAAAGGTGGAGTTGTTGACATGCACAATGTAAAAGGGAGAGAGAATTTCGACAACTTTATAAAGCACTATGAGGATGTTGAGATCAAGGAATTCAAAGCTGAGGTAAGTTGATGGAGATCCAAGCTCACAAAGCTCAAGACATGTTTGTGATGATCGTGATCCTTTGAGTATCCATGGAGGTCCAATTACAAGAGCTAAATCAAAGATAATGCAACAAGCCTTGGCTGGTTTCATTGATATTGCTAGAGAGAAAGCCCAACAAAGCTTGAGCATGGAGGATGATAAAGTCTTCTACAACATGATCCAAGCCCAAGTTCAACCTTCTTGAAGACACACAAGTATTGGGCCGAAATGCAAATTAGGCTAGATGCATATTTTATTTAGTTAAGTATTATTGGGCTGAACATTGTCTTAATTTAATTTAAGCCCAATTCCTTTTTAAATAATAGATTTTGTAAGACTTCTATTACTTGTTCTGCAAGTTAGGAGAGTAGGATTCCTATTGCTTGTTCTGCAAGTTTGCTATTTCCTATTCTGCAAGTTAGGAAAGTAGGATTCCTATTACTTGTGCTGCAAGTTATCTATTTGCCTATAAATAGTTATGTAACCCTTTGGGGAGAACACAATTGATTTTAGCAATAAAATTGAGAGACTTCTTCTCTTTGGTTCTCTTGAGAACTCTTGAACTTATCAAGGTCTTCCTTGTGGCGTTCTTCTACCTTCCACCAATATATACCATAGGTTCTTGCTTTTCTAGGCAACGGGTCTTGGTCCAATACCATAGGTTCTTGTGTTTCTACACAACGGGTCTTGGTTTTACTTCTAATTTTTATTTTCTTTTGCTGCGTTTTTAACTTGTTATTGTTTTTTTTTTCAAGTGTTCTTCGTCTTCTTCATATGAACCTCATCTTCTTTCGGTGAGGTCCATATCATTTGGCATCAGAGCTTAGGTTTAATTCGTGGGAGTTTCGTTTTTGTTTTTTTTTCTTTGTCTTCTTGTCATGGACAAACCTTGATCTTGAATCCTTTTCCAAGCCATCACTAATATTGTTTGTCCCTCAAACCTATTGTCTTTACTTAGCCACCAAGTAAACCCTATCTTGTTCTCCAAGCAACCAAATCCCAAAGGTTTTCTTGCTCACCAAGAAACCTTCAAAAGCTCTACATCACATAAAGACTACTTGTTTCACAAGCCACCGTTCCCTCTCATTCCTTGGTACACAAGCTGCTACCAAAACTAGCTTGTTTTTGTCAAAAAGTTGCCTTGTTCCCCAAGTAAACCTCTTCTTATTATTTAGATTTTTTTTTCTTCATTGTTCGTTTAGTTTAGTAAAATATAAAAAAAAAAGAGAAAAAAGAGAAAAAAAAGAAAAGAAAAAAAAAAGAGAAAAGAAAAATCAATTCAAGAGGGGATTTTATTACATCGTGTGTAGCAAGTGCAATATCAAAGGTAATTCGTGGAGGTGTGCTTCATAAAAATCTTGAGGTAGTCATTCTTTCTTGAGCTTTGCGATTTCTTATTTGCCTAATTTGAAAATTCATTACTGCCATTTTACCCTACTGTCTAAAATTACCTTTTTGACCCTACCACATAAAAGGACAAAACTACCCCACCTTTGGCTAAACCCTACCTTAATTAAACACCCCAAAATACACAAATTTCCTTCAAGGTTTAGTTTCATTGGAGTCTTCTTAAGTCTTATTGAGTCTTGCTGAGTCTTGCTAAGTCTTGTTGAGTATTCATTGTTTTGTTTTCCCTTGATTAAAATCTTGTGCTCATCTTGTTTATTGTTGGTTGATAGTTGAATTCCATAAGCTGATTTTTGATTAAGTCTTGAGTTCAATATAGAACCTATAGAGAAAAGTTGTGTGAGGGAAAAAGGCAAGAGTGTGTGAGTAACATTAGTAGAGAAAAGCCATATTAAAATTGTGTGAAACACGAGTGTGTGTTACAGTCTTGTGTGTATTGAGTGTAAACACGTGAGGTCATACTTGTGAGGTCCTTTTCTTTTACTAACGTTTCTTGCAGGATAAAATCATGTCTTCTAATAGTGAAAAGCCTGATTTGAGTAAGATCGAGTTCATGTTCCAAGCTATGCAACAACAATTTTCAAGGATAGAGTTGAGGTTTAATAATATTCATGATAAGTTGGAGGAACATGAAGCTGTCCTAGCCAAGGTAAAGCCAAGTGATACTTCTCATGAGAATGGCAATGTTGTGAATAATGACTTTGATGATGAGTTTGATGATGATGAGTTTAGTAGAAGTGTTAAAGGTAACCATGGTAATAAAGGAGGTCGTGGAGATAGGTATAAAGGAGATAGGTATTATGATAGGATAGATGGAAATTTAGGAAGTATCAAATTGAAGATTCCTTCCTTTCAAGGTAAGAATGATCCTGAGGCTTACTTAGAATGGGAAAAGAAAGTGGAGATGGTCTTTGATTGCCATAACTATTCCGAAGAAAAAAAGGTGAAACTTGCTGCTGTAGAGTTCACGGATTATGCAATCATTTGGTGGGACCAACTCATGCTTGGTAGACGTAGGAATAGAGAGCCACCTATAGTTACATGGAATGAAATGAAACGTGTTATGAGAAAAAGGTTTGTTCCTAATCATTACTATAGAGAGCTTTATCAAAGGTTACAAGGTCTCACTCAAGGTTCTAAGAGTGTTGAGGATTATCATAAAGAAATGGAAATTATCATGATCAGAGCTAATGTTGAAGAGGATAGTGAAGCTACTATGGCTCGATTCTTACAAGGATTGAATCGTGAGATTGCTAATGTAGTGGAGTTACATCACTATGTGGAGTTTGATGATATGTTGCATATGGCTATCAAGGTTGAAAGGCAACTCAAGAGAAAAGGTTATTCATCTCGTTTTATGCAAGGTTCTAGTTCATCTTCTTCTTGGAAACCGAACACCTTTCGAAGGGATGATAAGACTACATTCAAACTTAAGACTGAATCCTCATTCAAGCCTAAGGGTGAGAGTGTCCAAAAGCCCAAACCCGAGGCTATCCAAGCATCCCAAGGTAAGAGTAGAGACATTAAGTGTTTTAGATGTTTGGGAAGAGGACACATTGCATCACAATGCCCAAACAAACGAGTCATGATTATGCGTGATGATGGTGATGTTGTAAGTGAAGATTCTGATGTTGATGATGAGATGCCACCATTGGAGGACATTAATGAGGATGATGACTATGTTGAGTTTGCTGCACATGGTGAAGCACTTGTAGCTCGTCGTGCATTAAGTGCCCAAGTTAAGGATGAAGATGAAGTGCAACGAGAAAATATTTTTCATACTAGATGCCACGTCAACAATAAGGTATGCTCTTTGATTATTGATGGTGGTAGTTGCACTAATGTTGCTAGCACTTATTTGGTTGACAAATTGAGTTTGCCCACTACAAAACATCCCAAACCATACAAACTTCAATGGCTCAATAATTGTGGAGAAGTAAATGTGACCAAGCAAGTATTGGTGCTATTTTCAATTGGAAGGTACAATGATAAAGTGTTGTGTGATGTTGTGCCTATGCATGCTAGTCATTTGCTTTTAGGAAGACCATGGCAATTTGATAGACATGTCATACATGATGGATTTACAAACCGTTATTCATTTACCATGGCTGGTAAGAAATTCACACTTGCACCCTTGAGTCCTACGGAGATTTATGAGGATCAATTGAGGTTGAAAGAGCAGAATGAATCACAACAAAGGTCGAAGAATCTAGATAAAGGCAAAGATATTGCAAAGAAAGAAAGAAAGGACGTGAGCTTCTATGCAAAGCAAAGTGATGTAAAGGCTGCTTTTTTAGCTAAGTGCCCAATCCTTTTGTTTTTATATAAAGAATCTTGTTTTAGTTCTAATGATCTTAAATCTTCTTTGCCTACTAATGTTGTGTCTCTTTTGAAGGAATTTGGAGATATATTCCCCGAGGAGATTCCAAATGGTTTGCCACCTATTAGGGGAATTGAGCATCAAATAGACCTTGTTCCTGGAGCTGCCATTCCCAACAGACCTGCCTATAGAAGTAATCCCGAGGAGACAAAGGAGCTTCAAAGGCAAGTTGACGAGCTCATGAAGAAAGGCTACGTTAGAGAGAGCATGAGTCCATGTGCTGTTCCTGTGTTACTTGTTCCTAAGAAGGATGGGACGTGGAGGATGTGTGTTGATTGTCGTGCCATCAACAAAATCACTGTAAAGTATCGCTATCCCATTCCTAGATTAGATGATATGCTTGATGAGTTACATGGTTCTTGCATCTTTTCTAAAATTGATTTGAAAAGTGGTTATCATCAAATTCGAATGAGAGAAGGTGATGAATGGAAAACTGCATTTAAGACTAAGCATGGTTTGTATGAATGGTTAGTTATGCCTTTTGGATTAACTAATGCACCTAGCACTTTCATGAGATTAATGAACCATGTCTTGCGTGCTTTCATTGGAAAATTTGTAGTTGTCTATTTTGATGATATCTTGATCTATAGTAGAAGTTTGCATGAACATATTGAACATTTAAAGAATGTGCTTAATGTCTTGAGAAAGGAAAAGTTGTATGCTAACCTTAAGAAATGTTCCTTTTGCACTGATAAGATTACATTTCTTGGATATGTTATTTCTTCTAAGGGTATAGCAGTAGAAGATGAAAAGGTCAAGGCAATTAAAGATTGGCCTATACCTAAGAATATCTCTGAGGTGCGTAGTTTTCATGGATTAGCTAGTTTCTATCGTAGGTTTGTTAGAGACTTCAGTACAATAGCTGCACCTCTAACTGATGTTGTTAAAAAGAATGTTGGATTTAAATGGGGTCTTGAGCAAGATCATGCTTTTAACTTGCTTAAAGAGAAGCTTTGTTCTGCAGCTTTATTATCCTTACCTGACTTTTCTAAAACTTTTGAGATTGAGTGTGATGCTTCAAGTATAGGTATTGGAGCTGTTTTAATGCAGGAGAAGCGCCCCATTGCTTTTTTCAGTGAGAAGTTAAGTGGAGCTGCCCTTAACTATCCCACATATGATAAAGAGATGTATGCATTAGTGAGGGCCTTGGAAACATGGCAACACTATTTATGGCCCAAGGAATTTGTCATCCACACTGATCATGAGTCCTTGAAGCACTTGAAAGGACAAAGCAAGTTGAACAAGCATCATGCCAAGTGGATGGAGTTCATTGAGACATTTCCATATGTGATCAAATATAAACAAGGTAAAGAAAATGTCGTGGCTGATGCATTGTCTCGAAGGTATACTCTAATCACTACTCTTAATGCAAAACTACTTGTATTTGAGTATATTAAAGACTTGTATGCTACTAATGAGGATTTTCGGAATGTGTTCATTGCATGTGAGAAAACTGATTTTGGAAAGTTTTATAGGCATGATGGATTTTTATTTAGGGAAAATAGATTATGTGTGTCTAGGAGTTCTTTAAAAGAATTACTTATTAGAGAAGCCCATAGTGGTGGGTTAATGAGACATTTTAGAGTAAAGAAAACTTTAGATATATTGCATGATCACTTCTTTTGGCCTAACATGAAAAGAGATGTTGAAAAATTGTGTGAAAGATATGTCACATGTAAACAAGCTAAGTCTAGAGTTATAAATCATGGTCTTTATACTCTATTGCCTATTCCTACTACTTCTTGGACTGATATTTCTATGGACTTTGTTTTGAGGTTACCAAGAACAAAGAGAGGTAGAGATTCTGTTTTTGTTGTTGTTGACAGGTTCTCTAAGATGGCTCACTTCATTGCTTGTCACAAGACAGATGATGCAAGTAACATTGCCGATTTATTCTTCAAGGAAATTGTTCGTCTACATGGGGTTCCGAGGACCATTGTTTCTGACCGTGATGTGAAGTTCCTTAGCTATTTTTGGAAAACATTATTGGGAAAGTTAGGAACAAAGCTATTATTTTCAACTACTTGTCATCTACAAACCGATGGTCAAACTGAAGTAGTCAATCGTACTTTGTCTACTTTGTTGAGGTCCATTATTTAAAAGAATTTGAAGAATTGGGAAGATTGTTTGCCTCATGTGGAGTTTGCTTACAATAGAAGTGTGCATTCCACTACTAGTTATTCTCCATTTGAAGTTGTCTATGGTTTTAATCCACTCACTCCATTGGATCTTTTACCACAACCTATTGAGGAGAGAGCTAGTTTGGATGGGGAAAAGAAAGCTGATTTTGTTAAGCAACTACATGAGAAGGTACGTCAAAACATTAAGAAGAGGACTGAGCAATATGCTACTCAAGCCAACAACCATCGCAAGAAAGTTGTCTTTGAACCTGGTGATTGGCTTTGGGTACATATGCGTAAAGAGAGATTTCCTGCTCAGCGTCGCTCCAAGTTGCAACCTCGAGGAGATGGACCATTCCAAGTGATTAAGAAGATCAATGACAATGCTTATAAGTTAGATATTCCAGGTGAGTATAATGTTAGTGCTACATTTAATGTTTCTGATCTTTCTTCCTTTGATATTGATGTAGGTGATTCTGATTTGAGGACAAATCCTTTCGAGGAGAGGGGGAATGATGGAGATCCAAGCTCACAAAGCTCAAGACATGTTTGTGATGATCGTGATCCTTTGAGTATCCATGGAGGTCCAATTACAAGAGCTAAATCAAAGATAATGCAACAAGCCTTGGCTGGTTTCATTGATATTGCTAGAGAGAAAGCCCAACAAAGCTTGAGCATGGAGGATGATAAAGTCTTCTACAACATGATCCAAGCCCAAGTTCAACCTTCTTGAAGACACACAAGTATTGGGCCGAAATGCAAATTAGGCTAGATGCATATTTTATTTAGTTAAGTATTATTGGGCTGAACATTGTCTTAATTTAATTTAAGCCCAATTCCTTTTTAAATAATAGATTTTGTAAGACTTCTATTACTTGTTCTGCAAGTTAGGAGAGTAGGATTCCTATTGCTTGTTCTGCAAGTTTGCTATTTCCTATTCTGCAAGTTAGGAAAGTATGATTCCTATTACTTGTGCTGCAAGTTATCTATTTGCCTATAAATAGTTATGTAACCCTTTGGGGAGAACACAATTGATTTTAGCAATAAAATTGAGAGACTTCTTCTCTTTGGTTCTCTTGAGAACTCTTGAACTTATCAAGGTCTTCCTTGTGGCGTTCTTCTACCTTCCACCAATATATACCATAGGTTCTTGCTTTTCTAGGCAACGGGTCTTGGTCCAATACCATAGGTTCTTGTGTTTCTACACAACGGGTCTTGGTTTTACTTCTAATTTTTATTTTCTTTTGCTGCGTTTTTAACTTGTTATTGTTTTTTTTCAAGTGTTCTTCGTCTTCTTCATATGAACCTCATCTTCTTTCGGTGAGGTCCATATCATAAGTGATAAACAAATTCCTTTTAATTCTTCTACTTACCCTTTTCCTTTTCCTAGAAGGTTTGCAAGAGCTACAAACGAAGAGCAAGACAAGGAGACCTTGAAGACATTTAGGAAAATGGAAGTCAGTATTCCTCTCCTTGATGAAATTAATGATCAAGTGCCTTGTGATGCCAAGTTTTTAAGGGAACTATGCACTTCCAAGAAGAAATTAAAAGGTGATGAAAAGCAGGTTCTTAAAGATGAGCTAGAAATAGCCACAAGTAAAAATCTTGAGAATGAGGAACTCGAGAGACCGATAAAAAAGTTGAGGTATGGGATTGGATGATGGAAGGTGGAGCAGTCGAGCTAACGACATTAAACAAAAGCGCTACTTGGGAGGCAACCCAAGGATGTAATACGAGGGAGTATTTCTTTCCTTACTTGTATTACCATTTAATTTTTGAGTTTTTTATTGTTCTTCTTTGCATGCTAGACTTACTTTGAGGACAAAGTAAGATTTAAGTGTGGGGGGGAATATTGGTTTATGAGTCTATAGATTTTTTTTTAGGAACTGGAAATTTAAAAAAAAAAGGTCAAGTTTTTAAGTTTTTTGAAGATCATGATATGTTTTCTTTCTTTTAAAGATTGATTCTAAACTAAAACAAAGTTTTATAAGAAAGTTGAGAGTATTTTGATTGTTATTATTTTTGAAGTGAATACTTTCTAAAGAATTTATGTGAGTTCATGATTAAATATGATTGATCATATGATATTGATAATGTGATTAGTTCATTGAAGTTGGTATAAGCCAAGGATAAATAGACAAGAGCAAAAAAAAAACATAAGAAAAAAAAAGAAAAATAGAGTTTGAAAGCTTTAAATTCTACTCCAATGTTTTGAGTTGCTTGCTCTTATTGATTGAATTCTTGAAGTGACTTAAAATATGAGTATGCAAAGCACTCTAAAAGAGGGCTTACTTGTTGAGTAACCGGGTGTTGGTATCACCAATATTAACATTCGCGTAAAAAGGCAAGTAAGTACTTAGGGAAACCATTATTGAAACCTCAAAAGAAAAAAAAAAGAAAAAGAAGGAAGAGAAAATAGAAAAAAAAAGTTCTTGATCTATTGACTTTGTTTGTAGTAATGTAAATTGGATAATTGCAAAGTTGATATTATATGTTTCAATTGTATTGATTGTGAATTTTGCATGAATTTATTTAGAAGTATGCAAGAATATGAGAAGTAATGACTAGAATATGATTGACTTGATTATTTGACTCTTGTTGAAGTTATGAGTTAAAGAATTGAAAGATTTGAAAATATGTTCATGATCTTAATCTTGTTTTGAGTCAGTCAGTCACCAAAAATAAAATTTCCTAACTCTACTATGTAGATAGCGGAGTAAGGGTCGAACCCACAGAGACTGAATTTTTTAAGTTAATTATTAAATTAAAAATCTAATCTTAGGGTTTAGGGAAAGAAGAAGTTTGGGGGTTTTGTAAACTATTCCAAAATAAAGAAAACAAGAATTATTAAATATAAAAAAACAAATAGCAAAAAGCTTCAGTTACGAGGCAATCAATCATTCTTGGATTTTGATGTTGATCATTGATTACAAAATATCACTGTCAATTAAATAGTCAACCGTAGCATAACAACAAGCTCTGTTACACCATCTTTCCTTACTGAGTCGTTAGTTAAAACAAGCTCTTTAACTAATCTCTAACTACTTAACCTACCTAGAACAAGCTCTCTAGATATAAGTTGTAGCAGCATTAACAACAAGAAAGATATGGGTTGACATTAGATAACAAACACATAAGCTCGGTTCATTTAATCTAAACCTTAATTCTCTTCCATCCCTAGTGATTAACTCCACAAGCAATTACGGACTTATGTTTTTAATCTGGCGGTAGATTATTTAATTTAACTAAATAGTGTGCACCCTATCTAACCAAACAAACAATCATTATAATGTGCTCAGAGAATCTTGGATACTTAATCAACAATTATATAATAGGTTCAAGAATCTCACAACATGCTTTTCCCAAGAATAATCAATTTACCTCATAACTGAATAAGAAAACTACTCACTAGTCATATTCAAGATCATAAAATTCAAGTTTAATATTATAAAGATTACAAATATCATGCAAGAAACAATCAAAGAAGCAATCTTTAATAATATAAAATCAGAATTACTAATCAAGATTACAAACTAGCAAGCAAGAACACACAAACAATATTAATTTAAATAAAGAAAACAAAATCAGAATTAAAAATAATAAAGAAATCAACAACTAATTAAAAATAAAGAAAAAAAATAAAATTTTATTAAAAACCCTAAAGAAAATCCTACAAGACTAAAAGAGAAGAGGGATAAGAGGGATTTGAAGGATTTGAGGGCTAAGAGGGATGCTGTTTATGAGAGCCTTGTGCTCTTTATATAGGCCTAAGGAAGAGTTTAAAATACTTTCCTAAGCAATGTGGGATTCAGATAAGAGTTTACTTGGGAAACAAGTAATTTGACTAGTCAAACTCTTACCTTTATCTCATCATCTTTTTACAATTATTTTCTAAGTAAATTCCTAAGGCCTATTCTTATTAATTAATTACAGATATAAGACATAATAAAATTAAGAAATTATCTTCTCTCAACAAAATCTGGTCTTTGAACTTGCTTTGTTGGAATTTCTTCTCAATCTCGTTTTTCTGCCCAGAATTTTGTACTGATTTTGTCCAGACGTTTGACCCACCAAATAAACTCCGATTTTTGCGATCTTGTGCATTCTGGAAAGATTGAGAAGTCATCTACAACTTTCATGAAGGACACATCTTGAGATCAGGTCGTTAAATTGGTCAAAAACGTCAATCTTTCAAGCTGGACAGAAAATACTGCACTTTGCTCCTTTTAGCTCCTTTTTATTCCAACTTTGATATTTAATACCTAAAACATAAAATAAACATTAGTAAGCTCTTTTAGGCATAAAACATCAATAAAGCAAATATATTAGCACATATAAATTCACAAAATATCATCCTATCAAATTCCCCCACACTTAGCTTTTGCTAGTCCTCTAGCAAACCTAAACTAACTTCCTAAAGAACTAAATCCTAAAGTCCTAATCTTAACATCCTTTTCCTAAAACCTAACTCACTTTCGTAGGAATCACGATTGCATTTAGCTTATGCAATAAGCCTTTAAACCCCTAGGTCACCCCTAGTGGACGAGTTGTGTCTCGTGAGGGCTTTCAGAAGATATACCCACAAAATCTTTTACTCAAGACTCAATCCTAAAAATTCAAAATAAGACTCAAAAATTAAAAATTAAGACTCAAAACAAGATTAAGATCATGAACATATTTTCAAATCTTTCAATTCTTTAACTCATAACTTCAACAAGAGTCAAATAATCAAGTCAATCATATTCTAATCATTACTTCCCATATTCTTGCATACTTCTAAATAAATTCATGCAAAATTTACAATCAATACAATTGAAACATATAATATCAACTTTGCAATTATCCAATTTACATTACTACAAACAAAGTCAATAGATCAAGAACTTTTTTTTTCTATTTTCTCTTCCTTCTTTTTCTTTTTTTTTTCTTTTGAGGTTTCAATAATGGTTTCCCTAAGTACTTACTTGCCTTTTTACGCGAATGTTAATATTGGTGATACCAACACCCGGTTACTCAACAAGTAAGCCCTCTTTTAGAGTGCTTTGCATACTCATATTTTAAGTCACTTCAAGAATTCAATCAATAAGAGCAAGCAACTCAAAACATTGGAGTAGAATTTAAAGCTTTCAACCTCTATTTTTCTTTTTTTTCTTATGTTCTTGTCTATTTATCCTTGGCTTATACCAACTTCAATGAACTAATCACATTATCAATATCATATGATCAATCATATTTAATCATGAACTCACATAAATTCTTTAGAAAGTATTCACTTCAAAAATAATAACAATCAAAATACTCTCAACTTTCTTATAAAACTTTGTTTTAGTTTAGAATCAATCTTTAAAAGAAAGAAAACATATCATGATCTTCAAAAAACTTAAAAATTTGACCTTTTTTTTTTTAAATTTCCAGTTCCTAAAAAAAAAAATCTATAGACTCATAAACCAGAGGGCTGGGAGTGTTACTGGTGATTGGTGATGGCTAAAGATGGTGACTCATGCCATCTCATTTAATGCCATCCTTATCCCATAATCATCTCATCTCAGCCATGCTTCCTTTTTGACTATGCTTTTGACCCTTCTTTGACCATTTAATTCCTTTTTCTTCCATTCATATCAGCCACATCTCATTTAACTACCTAAAAATTCTGATATCTATTTTATCATCCAATTAAATCATTTCCTCTTAGCCCTTAATCTTTTGGCTCTTTAACTCTTTGACCATCATTATTTGACCATTCATTTAATTGGTCTCTTTTCTTCCATATAACACTTGGATTTAATTACACTTAATTTTCTGATATTAATTCTTTTCTCATACTCTAATTATTTTCCTGATATCAAAATAAATTCTTTGACTAATTTGACTATCAATTTCATTATTCCTTTATATGTCTCATACATCATTTATACATCAGAACTTTACATTTATTTAATTATTTCAGCTGGAATTCTTCACGAGTATTAGAAAATTACATGAAATTAGGGGATTTCACACAACAAGACTTTGCAAGACTCAATAAGGCTTAAGAAGACTCTAATGAAACTAAACCTTGAAGGAAATATGCGTGTTTTGGGGTGTTTAATTAGGGTAGGGTTTAGCCAAAGGTGGGGTAGTTTTGTCCTTTTATGTGGTAGGGTCAAAAAGGTAATTTTAGGCAGTAGGGTAGAATGGTAACAATGAATTTTCAAATTAGGCAAATAAAAAATCTCAAAGCTCAAGAAAGAATGACTACCTCAAGATTTTGATGAAGCACACCTCCATGAATTACTTTTGATGTTGCACTTGCTACACACGGTGTAATAAATCCCCTCTTGAATTGATTTTTCTTTTCTCTTTTTTTTTTCTCTTTTTTTTATATTTTATTAAAGTAAACGAAAAATGAAGAAAAAAAACAAAAAGTCTAAATAATAAGAAGAGGTTTACTTGGGGAACAAGGCAACTTTTGACAAAAACAAGCTAGTTTTGGTAGTAGCTTGTGTGGCAAGGAATGAGAGGGAACGGTGGCTTGTGAAACAAGTAGTCTTTATGTGATGTAGAGCTTTTGAAGGTTTCTTGGTGAGCAAGAAAACCTTTGGGATTTGGTTGCTTGGAGAACAAGATAGGGTTTACTTGGTGGCTAAGTAAAGGTAGGTTATTTTAATGAAGACAATAGTTTGAGGGACAAACAATTTTAATGGTGGCTTGGAAAAGGATTCAAGATCAAGGTTTGTCCAAGACAAGAAGAAAACGAAAAAAACAAAAACGAGACTCCCACGAATTGAACCTAAGCTCTGATGCCAAATGATATGGACCTCACCGAAAGAAGATGAGGTTCAATGAAGAAGACGAAGAACACTTGAAGAAAAACAATAACTAGTTAAAAACGCAGCAAAAGAAAAACAAAAATTAGAAGTAAAACCAAGATTCGTTGTGTAAAAACACAAGAACCTATGGTATTGGACCAAGACCCGTTGCTTAGAAAAGCAAGAACCTATGGTATATATTGGTGGAAGGTAGAAGAACGCCACAAGGAAGACCTTGATAAGTTCAAGAGTTCTCAAGAGAACCAAAGAGAAGAAGTCTCTCAATTTTATTACTAAAATCAATTGTGTTCTCTCCAAAGGGTTACATAACTATTTATAAGCAAATAGCAAACTTGCAGCACAAGTAATAGGAATCCTACTTTTACTAACTTGCAGAATAGGAAATAGCAAACTTGCAGAACAAGCAATAGGAATCCTACTCTCTTAACTTATAGAACAAGAAATAGAAATCCTACAAAATATATTATTTAAAAAGGAATTAGGCTTAAATTAAATTAAGACAATGTTCAACCCAATAATACTTAACTAAATAAAATATGCATCCAGCCTAATGATAGGATGAAATTTTTGTGAATTTTATATGTGCTAATTTATTTGCTTTATTGATGTTTTATGCCTAAAAGAGCTTACTAATGTTTATTTTATGTTTTAGGTATTAAATATCAAAGTTGGAATAAAAGAAGCTAAAAAGAGCAAAGTGCAGTATTTTCTGTCCAGCTTGAAAGATTGACGTTTTTGACAAATTTAACGACCTGATCTCAAGAAGTGGCCTTCATGGAAGTTGTAGAGGACGTCCCAAGGTTTCCAGAATGTCCAAGAGCGCAAAAATCGGAGTTCATTTGATGGGTCAAACGTCTAGACAAAATCAGTACGAAATTCTGGGCAGAAAAATGAGATTGAGAAGAAATTCCAACAAAGCAAGTTCAAGACCAGATTTTGTTGAGAGAAGATAATTTCTTAATTTTATTTTGTCTTAGATCTGTAATTGATTAATAAAAATAGGCCTTAGGAATTTTACTTAGAAAATAATTGTAAAAAGATGATGAGATAAAGGTAAGAGTTTGACTAGTCAAATTACTTGTTTTCCAAGTAAACTCTTATCTGAATCCCACATTGCTTAGGAAAGTCTTTTAAACTCTTCCTTAGGCCTATATAAAGAGCACAAGGCTCTCATAAACAGCATCCCTTGCATCCCTCACATCCCTCTCATCCCTCTTCTCTCTTTTAGTCTTGTAGGATTTTCTTTAGGGTTTTTAATAAAAATTATATTTTTCTTTATTTTTAATTAGTTGTTGATTTCTTTATTAATTTTAATTCTGATTTTGTTTTATTTATTTAAAGTAATATTGTTTGTGTGTTCTTGCTTGCTAGTTTATAATCTTGATTATTAATTCTGATTTTATATTATTAAAGATTGCTTCTTTGATTGTTTCTTGCATGATATTTGTAATCTTTATAATATATAATTTGGAGTTTATATTCTTGAATATGAATAGTGAGTAGATTTCTTGTTCAGTTACGAGGTAAATTAATTGTTCTTGGAAAAAGTATGTTGTGAGATTTTAAACTTATAATATAATTGTTGATTAAGTATCCAAGATTCTCTGAGCACATTTGCATGATTGTTTGTTTGATTAGATAGGAGGCCTACTATTTAGTTAAATTAAATAATCTACTGCCAGGTTAAAAACATAAGTCCGTAATTGCATATGGAGTTAATCACTAGGGATCTAGGAGAATTAAGGTTTAAGTTAAATAAACCGTGCTGAGTGAGTTTGCTACTTAATGTTGACTCAAATCTTTCTAGATATTAATGGTGCTATTAAAACTTAATCTATAGCGCTGAGCATAGGTAAATTTTGATAGTTAGAGATTAATTAAGACGCTGAGCCTTTAATTAACAGCACAGTAAGGAGAGATAGGTGTAATTGGACGCTGGGGAATTACACTACGGTTGACTACTTAATTGACAATGATCTTAAATAATCAATGATCAGCATCATATCCCAAGAATAACTAATTACCTTGTAACTGAAGTTTTGTAGTATTTGATATTTTCTAATTTCTTTACTTGTTTATTTTTCTGATTATTTTCTTAGTTATTGTAGTTTAATTGAAACCCTCCCCCAAATCTCTTTTCTCTCTCTAAATAATAGTTAGGTATTTAATTTAAATAATTAACTTAAATAAAACAATCTCTGTGGGATCGACCTTTGCTTACCCTATCTATAGGTTTAAGTAAAGTAATTTATTATTGGTACATGCGACACTACCAATTTTTGGCGCCGTTGTCGGGGATTGTTATTTATTTAAGTTGCTTATTATAACTTAAAGATCTAATTATTTTCTTTTCTTTCTCGCTTATTATAACTTAAAGATCTAATTATTTTCTTTTCTTTCTTCCTTGCAGGGTTTGCATGTCTGACGAGGACTCTAGTTATAGACTTCGAAAGATTAGAGACTACATTGAAGCAACCCAAAGCGCGGTGCTACAAACGCCCCAACCACCACCATCCACTTCCAACGATCCATCTTCCATCGAGCCCACGTTCAATCCTACTTTCGAATTCTCTAGTGATTCAGACGAGGACACCATGGCTCAAAACGCTAATAGAACCTTGAAGGAGTTGGCAGCACCTACTATGAGCCAACAACCCCTTTGCATAGCCTATCCTACTTTAGATGTTGCTTTTGAATTAAAATCTGGTTTGATACATCTTTTACCGACTTTTCATGGTCTTGCAGGTGAAGATCCACACAAACATCTAAAGGAATTCCATGTGGTTTGCTCAACCATGAAGCCAGCTGGGGTTAGTGAAGAGCAAATCAAGTTGAGGGCCTTTCCATTCTCTTTGTGATATGAACCTCACCGAAAGAAGATTAAGTTCAATGAAGAACACAAAGAACACTTGAAGAAAAACAAGAACAAGTTAAAAACGCAACAAAAGAAAACAAAAATTAGAGATAAAACCAAGACCCGTTGTGTAGAAACACAAGAACCTATGGTATCGGACCAAGACCCGTTGCTTAGAAAAGCAAGAACCTATGATATATATTGGTGGAAGGTAGAAGAATGCCACAAGGAAGACCTTGATAAGTTCAAGAGTTCTCAAGAGAACCAAAGAGAAGAAGTCTCTCAATTTTATTACTAAAATCAATTGTGTTCTTCCCAAAGGGTTACATAACTATTTATAGGCAAATAGATAACTTGCAGCACAAGTAATAGGAATCCTACTTTCCTAACTTGCAGAATAGGAAATAGCAAACTTGCAGAACAAGCAATAGGAATCCTACTCTCCTAACTTGCAGAACAAATAATAGAAGTCTTACAAAATCTATTATTTAAAAAGGAATTGGGCTTAAATTAAATTAAAACAATGTTCAGCCCAATAATACTTAACTAAATAAAATATGCATCTAGCCTAATTTGCATTTCGGCCCAATACTTGTGTGTCTTCAAGAAGGTTGAACTTGGGCTTGGATCATGTTGTAGAAGACTTTATCATCCTCCATGCTCAAGCTTTGTTGGGCTTTCTCTCTAGCAATATCAATGAAACCAGCCAAAGCTTGTTGCATTATCTTTGGTTTAGCTCTTGTAATTGGACCTCCATGGATACTAAAAGGATCACGATTATCACGAACATAACTTGAGCTTTGTGAGCTTGGATCTCCATCATTCCCCCTCTCCTCGAAATGATTTGTCCTCAAATCAGAATCACCTACATCAATATCAAAGGGAGAAAGATCAGGAACATTAAATGTAGCACTAACATTATACTCACCTGGAAGATCTAACTTATAAGCATTGTCATTGATCTTCTTAATCACTTAGAATGGTCCATCTCCTCGAGGTTGCAACTTGGAGCGACGCTGAGCGGGAAATCTCTCTTTACGGATATGTACCCAAACCCAATCATCAGGTTCAAAGACAACTTTCTTGCTATGCTTGTTGGCTTGAGTAGCATATTGCCCAGTCCTCTTCTTAATGTTTTGACGTACCTTCTCATGTAGTTGCTTAACAAAATCAGCTTTCTTTTCCCCATCCAAACTAGCTCTCTCCTCAATAGGTAGCGGTAAAATATCCAATGGAGTCAGTGGATTAAAACCATAGACAACTTCAAATGGAGAATAACTAGTAGTAGAATGCACACTTCTATTGTAAGCAAAATCCACATGAGGCAAACAATCTTCCCAATTCTTCAAATTCTTTTGAATAATGGACCTCAACAAAGTGGACAAAGTACGATTGACTACTTCAGTTTGTGGATGACAAGTAGTTGAAAACAATAGCTTTGTTCCTAACTTTCCCCATAATGTTTTCCAAAAGTAGCTAAGGAACTTCACATCACGGTCAGAAACAATGGTCCTCGGAACCCCATGTAGACGAACAATTTCTTTGAAGAATAAATCGGCAATGTTACTTGCATCATCTGTCTTGTGACAAGCAATGAAGTGAGCCATCTTAGAGAACTTGTCAACAACAACAAAAACAGAATCTCTACCTCTCTTTGTTCTTGGTAACCCCAAAACAAAGTCCATAAAAATGTCAGTCCAAGGAGCAGTAGGAATATGTAATGGAGTATAAAGACCATGATTCATAACCCTAGACTTAACTTGTTTACAAGTGACACATCTTTCACACAATTTTTGAACATCTCTTTTCATGTTAGGCCAAAAGAAGTGATCATGCAATATATCTAAAGTTTTCTTTACTCCAAAATGTCCCATTAATCCACCACTATGGGCTTCTCTAACAAGTAATTCTCTTAAAGAACTCCTAGGCACACATAATCTATTTTCCCTAAATAAGAATCCATCATGCCTATAAAACTTTCCAAACCAGTTTTCTCACATGCAATGAACACATTTTCAAAATCCTCATCAGTATCATACAACTCTTTAATATACTCAAATCCAAGTAGTTTTGCTTTAAGTGTAGTGATTAGAGTATACCTTCGAGATAATGCATCAGCCACGACATTTTCTTTACCTTGTTTATATTTGATCACATATGGAAATGTTTCAATGAACTCCATCCACTTGGCATGACGCTTGTTCAACTTGCTTTGTCCTTTCAAGTGCTTTAAGGACTCATGATCAGTGTGGATGACAAATTCCTTGGCCCATAAATAGTGTTGCCATGTTTCCAAGGCCCTCACTAATGCATACATCTCTTTATCATATGTGGGATAGTTAAGGGCAGCTCCACTTAACTTCTCACTGAAAAAAGCAATGGGGCGCTTCTCCTGCATTAAAACAGCTCCAATACCTATACTTGAAGCATCACACTCAATCTCAAAAGTTTTAGAAAAGTCAGGTAAGGATAATAAAGCTGCGGAACAAAGCTTCTCTTTAAGCAAGTTAAAAGCATGATCTTGCTCAAGACCCCATTTAAATCCAACATTCTTTTTAACAACATCAGTTAGAGGTGCAGCTATAGTACTGAAGTCTCTAACAAACCTACGATAGAAACTAGCTAATCCATGAAAACTACGCACCTCAGAGATATTCTTAGGTATAGGCCAATCTTTAATTGCCTTAACCTTTTCATCTTCTACTGCTATACCCTTAGAAGAAATAACATATCCAAGAAATATAATCTTATCAGTGCAAAAGGAACATTTCTTAAGGTTAGCATACAGTTTTTCCTTTCTCAAGACATTAAGCACATTCTTTAAATGTTCAATATGTTCATGCAAACTTTTACTATAGATCAAGATATCATCAAAATAGACAACTACAGATTTTCCAATGAAAGCACGCAAGACATGGTTCATTAATCTCATGAAAGTGCTAGGTGCATTAGTTAATCCAAAAGGCATAACTAACCATTCATACAAACCATGCTTAGTCTTAAATGCAGTTTTCCATTCATCACCTTCTCTCATGCGAATTTGATGATAACCACTTTTCAAATCAATTTTAGAAAAGATACAAGAACCATGTAACTCATCAAGCATATCATCTAATCTAGGAATGGGATAGCGATACTTTACAGTGATTTTGTTGATGGCACGACAGTCAACACACATCCTTCACGTCCCATCCTTCTTAGGAACAAGTAACACAGGAACAGCACATGGACTCATGCTCTCTCTAACGTAGCCTTTTTTCATGAGCTCGTCAACTTTCCTTTGAAGCTCCTTTGTCAACTCGGGATTACTTCTATTGGCAGGTTGGTTGGGAATGGCAGCTCCAGGAACAAGGTCTATTTGATGCTCAATTCCCCAAATAGGTGGCAAAGCATTTGGAACTCCTCAGGGAATATATCTTCAAATTCGTTCAAAAGAGACACAACATTAGTAGGCAAAGAAGATTTAAGATCATTAGAACTAAAACAAGATTCTTTATATAAAAACAAAAGGATTGGGCACTTAGCTAGAAAAGCAGCCTTTATATCACTTTGCTTTGCATAGAAGCTCACATCCTTTCTTTCTTTCTTTGCAATATCTTTGCCTTTATCTAGATTCTTTGACCTTTGTTGTGATTCATTTTGCTCTTTCAGCTTCAATTGATCCTCATAAATCTCCTTAGGACTCAAGGGTGCAAGTGTGAGTTTCTTACCATCCTTGGTAAATGAATAACGGTTTGTGAATCCATCATGTATGACACGTCTATCAAATTCCCATGGTCTTCCTAAAAGCAAATGGCCAGCTTGCATAGGCACAACATCACACAACACTTTATCATTATATCTTCCAATTGAAAATGGCCAGATGTTTTGTAGTGGGCAAACTCAATTTGTCAACCAAATAAGTGCTAGCAACATTAGTGTAACTACCACCATCAATAATCAAAGAGCATACCTTATTGTTGACGTGGCATCTAGTATGGAAAATATTTTCTCGTTGCACTTCATCTTCATCCTTAACTTGGGCACTTAATGCACGATGAGCTACAAGTGCTTCACCATGTGTAGCAAACTCAACATAGTCTTCATCCTCATCAATGTCCTCCAATGGTGGCATCTCATCATCAACATCAGAATCTTCACTTACAACATCACCATCATCACGCATAATCATGACTCGTTTGTTTGGGCATTGTGATGCAATGTGTCCTCTTCCCAAACATCTAAAAACAAAAATGTCTCTACTCTTACCTTGAGATGCTTGGACAGCCTCGGGTTTGGGCTTTTGGACACTCTCACCATTAGGCTTGAATAAGGATTCCGTCTTAAGTTTGAATGTAGTCCTATCATCCCCTCGAAAGGTGTTCGGTTTCCAAGAAGAAGACGAACTAGAACCTTGCATTAAACGAGATGAATAACCTTTTCTCTTGAGTTGCCTTTCAACCTTTATAGCCATATGCAACATATCATCAAACTCCACATAGTGATGTAACTCCACTACATTAGCAATCTCATGATTCAATCCTTGTAAGAATCGAGCCATTGTAGCTTCACTATCCTCTTCGACATTAGCTCTGATCATGATAATTTCCATTTCTTTATGATAATCCTCAACACTCTTAGAACCTTGAGTGAGACCTTGTAACCTTTGATAAAGCTCTCTATAGTAATGATTAGGAACAAACCTTTTTCTCGTAACACGTTTCATTTCATCCCATGTAACTATAGGTGGTTCTCTATTGCAACATCTACCAAGCATGAGTTGGTCCCACCAAATGATTGCATAATCCGTGAAATCTACAGCAGCAAGTTTCACCTTTTTTTCTTCGGAATAGTTGTGGCAATCAAAGACCATCTCCACTTTCTTTTCCCATTCTAAGTAAGCCTCAGGATCATTTTTACCTTGAAAGGAAGGAATCTTCAATTTGATACTCCCTAAATTTCCATCTATCTTATCATAATACCTCTCTCTTTTATACCTATCTCCACGACCTCCTTTATTACTACGGTTACCTTTAACACTTCTATTCATACTAAGCTCATCATCATCAAACTCATCATCAACTTTATCATCAAAGTCATTATTCACAACATTGCCTTTCACATGAGAAGTATTTTCTTGCTTTACCTTAGCTAGGACAGCTTCATGTTCCTCCAACTTATCATGAATATTATCAAACCTCAACTCTATCCTTGAAAATTGTTGTTGCATAGCTTGGAACATGAACTCGATCTTACTAAAATCAGGCTTTTCACTCTTAGAAGACATGATTTTATCTTGCAAGAAACGTTAGTAAATGAAAAGGACCTCACAAGTATGACCTCACGTGTTTACACTCAATACACACAAGAATGTAACACTTACACTTGTGTTTTCACACAATTTTAGTATGGCTTTTCTCTACTAATGTTACTCACAAACTCTTGCCTTTTTCCCTCACACAACTTTTCTCTATAGGTTCTATATTGAACTCAAGACTCAATCAAAAATCAGCTTATGGAATTCAACTATCAACCAACAATAAACAAGCTGAGCACAAGTGACACATCTTTCACACAATTTTTCAACATCTCTTTTCATGTTAGGCCAAAAGAAGTGATCATGCAATATATCTAAAGTTTTCTTTACTCCAAAATGTCCCATTAATCCACCACTATGGGTTTCTCTAACAAGTAATTCTGTTAAAGAACTCCTAGGCACACATAATCTATTTTCCCTAAATAAGAATCCATCATGCGTATATGATGAGTGTCGTCAGTCACCAAAAATAAAATTTCCTAACTCTACTATGTAGATAGCGGAGTAAGGTTCGAACCCACAGAGACTGAATTTTTTTAAGTTAATTATTATATTAAAAATCTAATCTTAGGGTTTAGGAAAAGAAGAAGTTTGGGGGTTTTGGAGACTATTCTAAAATAAAGAAAACAAGAATTATTAAGTATCAAAGACAAATAGCAAAAAGCTTTAGTTACGAGGCAATTAATCATTCTTGGATTTTGATGTTGATCATTGATTACAAAATATCACTGTCAATTAAATAGTCAAACGTAGCATAACAACAAGCTCTGTTACACCATCTTTCCTTACTGAGTCGTTAGTTAAAACAAGCTCTTTAACTAATCTCTAACTACTTAACCTACCTAGAACAAGCTCTCTAGATATAAGTTGTAGCAGCATTAACAACAAGAAAGATATGTGTTGACATTAGATAACAAACACATAAGCTCGGTTCATTTAATCTAAACCTTAATTCTCCTCCATCCCTAGTGATTAACTCCACAAGCAATTATGGACTTATGTTTTTAATCTAGCGATAGATTATTTAATTTAACTAAATAGTGTGCACCCTATCTAACCAAACAAACAATCATTATAATGTGCTCAGAGAATCTTGGATACTTAATCAACAATTATATAATAGGTTCAAGAATCTCACAACATGCTTTTCCCAAGAATAATCAATTTACCTCATAACTGAATAAGAAAACTACTCACTAGTCATATTCAAGATCATAAAATTCAAGTTTAATATTATAAAGATTACAAATATCATGCAAGAAACAATCAAAGAAGCAATCTTTAATAATATAAAATCAGAATTACTAATCAAGATTATAAACTAGCAAGCAAGAACACACAAATAATTTTAATTTAAATAAAGAAAACAAAATCAGAATTAAAAATAATAAAGAAATCAGCAACTAATTAAAAATAAAGAAAAAAATAAAATTTTATTAAAAACCCTAAAGAAAATCCTACAAGACTAAAAGAGAAGAGGGAGGAGAGGGGTTTGAAGGATTTGAGGGCTAAGAGGGATAAGAGGGATAAGAGGGATGCTGTTTATGAGAGCCTTGTGCTCTTTATATAGGCCTAAGGAAGAGTTTAAAATACTTTCCTAAGCAATGTGGGATTCAGATAAGAGTTTACTTGGGAAACAAGTAATTTGACTAGTCAAACTCTTACCTTTATCTCATCATCTTTTTACAATTATTTTCTAAGTAAATTCCTAAGGCCTATTCTTATTAATTAATTACAGATCTAAGACATAATAAAATTAAGAAATTATCTTCTCTCAACAAAATCTGGTCTTGAACTTGCTTTGTTGGAATTTCTTCTCAATCTCGTTTTTTTGCCCAGAATTTCGTACTGATTTTTTCCAGACGTTTGACCCATCAAATAAACTCCGATTTTTGCGATCTTGTGTATTCTGGAAACCTTGAGAAGTCCTCTACAACTTTCATGAAGGCCACTTCTTGAGATCAGGTCGTTAAATTGGTCAAAAATGTCAATCTTTCCAGCTGGACAGAAAATACTGCACTTTGCTCCTTTTAGCTCCTTTTTATTCCAACTTTGATATTTAATACCTAAAACATAAAATAAACATTAGTAAGCCCTTTTAGGCATAAAACATCGATAAAGCAAATATATTAGCACATATAAATTCACAAAATATCATCCTATCAAATTCCCCCACACTTAGCTTTTGCTAGTCCTCTAGCAAACCTAAACTAACTTCCTAAAGAACTAAATCCTAAAGTCCTAATCTTAAAATCCTTTTCCTAAAACCTAACTCACTTTCGTAGGAATCACGATTGCATTTAGCTTATGCAATAAGCCTTTAAACCCCTAGGTCACCCCTAGTGGACGAGTTGTGTCTCGTGAGGGCTTTCAGAAGATATACCCACAAAATCTTTTATTCAAGACTCAATCCTAAAAATTCAAAAAAAGACTCAAAAATTAAAAATTAAAACTCAAAACAAGATTAAGATCATGAACATATTTTCAAATCTTTCAATTCTTTAACTCATAACTTCAACAAGAGTCAAATAATCAAGTCAATCATATTCTAATCATTACTTCTCATATTCTTGCATACTTCAAAATAAATTCATGCAAAATTCACAATCAATACAATTGAAACATATAATATGAACTTTGCAATTATCCAATTTACATTACTACAAACAAAGTCAATAGATCAAGAACTTTTTTTTTCTATTTTCTCTCCCTTCTTTTTCTTATTTTTTTCTTTTGAGGTTTCAATAATGGTTTCCCTAAGTACTTATTTGCCTTTTTACGCGAATGTTAATATTGGTGATACCAACACCCGGTTACTCAACAAGTAAGCCCTCTTTTAGAGTGCTTTGCATACTCATATTTTAAGTCACTTCAAGAATTCAATCAATAAGAGCAAGCAACTCAAAACATTGGAGTAGAATTTAAAGCTTTCAACCTCTATTTTTCTTTTTTTTTCTTATGTTCTTGTCTATTTATCCTTGGCTTATACCAACTTCAATGAACTAATCACATTATCAATATCATATGATCAATCATATTTAATCATGAACTCACATAAATTCTTTAGAAAGTATTCACTTCAAAAATAATAACAATCAAAATACTCTCAACTTTCTTATAAAACTTTGTTTTAGTTTAGAATCAATCTTTAAAAGAAAGAAAACATATCATGATCTTCAAAAAACTTAAAAATTTGACCTTTTTTTTTAAAAAATTTCCAGTTCCTAAAAAAAAATTCTAGACTCATAAACCAATATTCCCCCCCACACTTAAATCTTACTTTGTCCTCAAAGTAAGTCTAGCATGCAAAGAAGAACAATAAAAAACTCAAAAATTAAATGGTAATACAAGTAAGGAAAGAAATACTCCCTCGTATTACATCCTTGGGTTGCCTCCCAAGTAGCGCTTTTGTTTAATGTCGTTAGCTCGACTGCTCCACCTTCCATCATCCAATCCCATACCTCAACTTTTTTATCGGTCTCTCGAGTTCCTCATTCTCAAGATTTTTACTTGTGGCTATTTCTAGCTCATCTTTAAGAACCTGCTTTTCATCACCTTTTAATTTCTTCTTGGAAGTGCATAGTTCCCTTAAAAACTTGGCATCAATAGGCACTTGATCATTAATTTCATCAAGGAGAGGAATACTGACTTCCATTTTCCTAAATGTCTTCAAGGTCTCCTTGTCTTGCTCTTCGTTTGTAGCTCTTGCAAACCTACTAGGAAAAGGAGAAGGGTAAGTAGAAGAATTAAAAGGAATTTGTTTATCACTTACCTCAGCTTTGAATTCCTTGATCTCAACATCCTCATAGTGCTTTATAAAATTGTCGAAATTCTCTCTCCCTTTTACATTGTGCATGTCAACAACTCCACCTTTAATATTGAAATCGGTTTCATCCTCCCTTTTTATAAAGTCATCAACATCTTCATGTGCACTTTCCTTGGAATCAATTTCCCTTTCACTTTTCAAGGTGATGTTAGTAACATTATCTCTTGGATTCTCCACAGGTTGAGAGGTCATAGCTTCAATGTTACTTAAAGAATTCAATATTTGACTCACATGGTGATCAATATTCTTAATATAAACATCAGCCTCTTGTGACAATTGTAAAGTTTTAATCTCAAGAGTCTTAACAATATCTTCAAGAGACATACCTGATTCTTGAGGTGGAGGCATACCTAAGTCTTGAGGTGGAGCTTGGTATGTATCTTGGAATGGCATATTGTAAACCTCATATTGATTCCCATAACAAAAATTAGAATGATCCCACCATCCTTGATAGTAGGTATCGTAGTGTGGTTCATAATTATAGTATGGGTCATGATCATAGTATGGTTCATAAGCTTGCTCCATGGAGTCCTCTCACTTCTCGTCCTGGGAGGTAGTGGTGGTGGATGTTGTAGTGCTCGTGCCACTGCGCTTTGGGTTGCTTGTATATAGTCCCTAATCTTTGGAAGTTTGTGACTAGAATCCTTGTCAGACAAGCAATCCCTGAAAAACAAAAGAAAAAGAAAAGAAAAAAAAATAGACTTTAAATTAAAATAATTAACTTAAACAAATTTCAGTCCCCGGCAACGGCGCCAAAATTTGATGAGTGTCGTCAGTCACCAAAAATAAAATTTCCTAACTCTACTATGTAGATAGCGGAGTAAGGGTCGAACCCACAGAGACTGAATTTTTTTAAGTTAATTATTATATTAAAAATCTAATCTTAGGGTTTAGGAAAAGAAGAAGTTTGGGGGTTTTGGAGACTATTCTAAAATAAAGAAAACAAGAATTATTAAGTATCAAAGACAAATAGCAAAAAGCTTCAGTTACGAGGCAATTAATCATTCTTGGATTTTGATGTTGATCATTGATTACAAAATATCACTGTCAATTAAATAGTCAACCGTAGCATAACAACAAGCTCTGTTACACCATCTTTCCTTACTGAGTCGTTAGTTAAAACAAGCTCTTTAACTAATCTCTAACTACTTAATCTACCTAGAACAAGCTCTCTAGATATAAGTTGTAGCAGCATTAACAACAAGAAAGATATGGGTTGACATTAGATAACAAACACATAAGCTCAGTTCATTTAATCTAAACCTTAATTCTCCTCCATCCCTAGTGATTAACTCCACAAGCAATTACGGACTTATGTTTTTAATCTAGCGGTAGATTATTTAATTTAACTAAATAGTGTGCACCCTATCTAACCAAACAAACAATCATTATAATGTGCTCAGAGAATCTTGGATACTTAATCAACAATTATATAATAGGTTCAAGAATCTCACAACATGCTTTTCCCAAGAATAATCAATTTACCTCATAACTGAATAAGAAAACTACTCACTAGTCATATTCAAGATCATAAAATTCAAGTTTAATATTATAAAGATTACAAATATCATGCAAGAAACAATCAAAGATGCAATCTTTAATAATATAAAATCAGAATTACTAATCAAGATTATAAACTAGCAAGCAAGAACACACAAATAATTTTAATTTAAATAAAGAAAACAAAATCAGAATTAAAAATAATAAAGAAATCAGCAACTAATTAAAAATAAAGAAAAAAATAAAATTTTATTAAAAACCCTAAAGAAAATCCTACAAGACTAAAAGAGAAGAGGGAGGAGAGGGGTTTGAAGGATTTGAGGGCTAAGAGGGATAAGAGGGATAAGAGGGATGCTGTTTATGAGAGCCTTGTGCTCTTTATATAGGCCTAAGGAAGAGTTTAAAATGCTTTCCTAAGCAATGTGGGATTCAGATAAGAGTTTACTTGGGAAACAAGTAATTTGACTAGTCAAACTCTTACCTTTATCTCATCATCTTTTTACAATTATTTTCTAAGTAAATTCCTAAGGCCTATTCTTATTCATTAATTACAGATCTAAGACATAATAAAATTAAGAAATTATCTTCTCTCAACAAAATCTGGTCTTGAACTTGCTTTGTTGGAATTTCTTCTCAATCTCGTTTTTTTGCCCAGAATTTCGTACTGATTTTGTCCAGACGTTTGACCCACAAAATAAACTCCGATTTTTGCGATCTTGTGCATTCTGGAAACCTTGAGAAGTCCTCTACAACTTTCATGAAGGCCACTTCTTGAGATCAGGTCGTTAAATTGGTCAAAAATGTCAATCTTTCCAGCTGGACAGAAAATACTGCACTTTGCTCCTTTTAGCTCCTTTTTATTCCAACTTTGATATTTAATACCTAAAACATAAAATAAACATTAGTAAGCCCTTTTAGGCATAAAACATCGATAAAGCAAATATATTAGCACATATAAATTCACAAAATATCATCCTATCAGTATAAAACTTTCCAAAACCAGTTTTCTCACATGCAATGAACACATTTTCAAAATCCTCATCAGTAGCATACAAGCCTTTAATATACTCAAATGCAAGTAGTTTTGCATTAAGAGTAGTGATTAGAGTATACCTTCAAGATAATGCATCAGCCACGACATTTTCTTTACCCTGTTTATATTTGATCACATATGGAATGTTTCAATGAACTCCATCCACTTGGCATGACGCTTGTTCAACTTGCTTTGTCCTTTCAAGTGCTTCAAGGACTCATGATCAGTGTGGATGACAAATTCCTCGGGCCATAAATAGTGTTGCCATGTTTCCAAGGCCCTCACTAATGCATACATCTCTTTATCATATGTGGGATAGTTGATGGAGATCCAAGCTCACAAAGCTCAAGTCATGTTCGTGATGATCGTGATCCTTTGAGTATCCATGGAGGTCCAATTACAAGAGCTAAATCAAAGATGATGCAACAAGCCTTGGCTGGTTTCATTGATATTGCTAGAGAGAAAGCCCAACAAAGCTTGAGCATGGAGGATGATAAAGTCTTCTACAACATGATCCAAGCCCAAGTTCAACCTTCTTGAAGACACACAAGTATTGGGCCGAAATGCAAATTAGGCTAGATGCATATTTTATTTAGTTAAGTATTATTGGGCTGAACATTGTCTTAATTTAATTTAAGCCCAATTCCTTTTTAAATAATAGATTTTGTAAGACTTCTATTACTTGTTCTGCAAGTTAGGAGAGTAGGATTCCTATTGCTTGTTCTGCAAGTTTGCTATTTCCTATTCTGCAAGTTAGGAAAGTAGGATTCCTATTACTTGTGCTGCAAGTTATCTATTTGCCTATAAATAGTTATGTAACCCTTTGGGGAGAACACAATTGATTTTAGCAATAAAATTGAGAGACTTCTTCTCTTTGGTTCTCTTGAGAACTCTTGAACTTATCAAGGTCTTCCTTGTGGCGTTCTTCTACCTTCCACCAATATATACCATAGGTTCTTGCTTTTCTAGGCAACGGGTCTTGGTCCAATACCATAGGTTCTTGTGTTTCTACACAACGGGTCTTGGTTTTACTTCTAATTTTTATTTTCTTTTGCTGCGTTTTTAACTTGTTATTGTTTTTTTTTTCAAGTGTTCTTCGTCTTCTTCATATGAACCTCATCTTCTTTCGGTGAGGTCCATATCATTTGGTATCAGAGCTTAGGTTTAATTCGTGTGAGTTTCGTTTTTGTTTTTTTTTCTTTGTCTTCTTGTCATGGACAAACCTTGATCTTGAATCCTTTTCCAAGCCATCACTAATATTGTTTGTCCCTCAAACCTATTGTCTTTACTTAGCCACCAAGTAAACCCTATCTTGTTCTCCAAGCAACCAAATCCCAAAGGTTTTCTTGCTCACCAAGAAACCTTCAAAAGCTCTACATCACATAAAGACTACTTGTTTCACAAGCCACCGTTCCCTCTCATTCCTTGGTACACAAGCTGCTACCAAAACTAGCTTGTTTTTGTCAAAAAGTTGCCTTGTTCCCCAAGTAAACCTCTTCTTATTATTTAGATTTTTTTTCTTCATTGTTCGTTTAGTTTAGTAAAATATAAAAAAAAAAGAGAAAAAAAGAGAAAAAAAAAGAAAAGAAAAAATAGAGAAAAGAAAAATCAATTCAAGAGGGGATTTTATTACATCGTGTGTAGCAAGTGCAATATCAAAGGTAATTCGTGGAGGTGTGCTTCATGAAAATCTTGAGGTAGTCATTCTTTCTTGAGCTTTGCGATTTCTTATTTGCCTAATTTGAAAATTCATTACTGCCATTTTACGCTACTGTCTAAAATTACCTTTTTGACCCTACCACATAAAAGGACAAAACTACCCCACCTTTGGCTAAACCCTACCTTAATTAAACACCCCAAAATACACAAATTTCCTTCAAGGTTTAGTTTCATTGGAGTCTTCTTAAGTCTTATTGTGTCTTGCTGAGTCTTGCTAAGTCTTGTTGAGTATTCATTGTTTTGTTTTCCCTTGATTAAAATCTTGTGCTCATCTTGTTTATTGTTGGTTGATAGTTGAATTCCATAAGCTGATTTTTGATTAAGTCTTGAGTTCAATATAGAACCTATAGAGAAAAGTTGTGTGAGGGAAAAAGGCAAGAGTGTGTGAGTAACATTAGTAGAGAAAAGCCATATTAAAATTGTGTGAAACACGAGTGTGTGTTACAGTCTTGTGTGTATTGAGTGTAAACACGTGAGGTCATACTTGTGAGGTCCTTTTCTTTTACTAACGTTTCTTGCAGGATAAAATCATGTCTTCTAATAGTGAAAAGCCTGATTTGAGTAAGATCGAGTTCATGTTCCAAGCTATGCAACAACAATTTTCAAGGATAGAGTTGAGGTTTAATAATATTCATGATAAGTTGGAGGAACATGAAGCTGTCCTAGCCAAGGTAAAGCCAAGTGATACTTCTCATGAGAATGGCAATGTTGTGAATAATGACTTTGATGATAAAGTTGATGATGAGTTTGATGATGATGAGTTTAGTAGAAGTGTTAAAGGTAACCATGGTAATAAAGGAGGTCGTGGAGATAGGTATAAAGGAGATAGGTATTATGATAGGATAGATGGAAATTTAGGAAGTATCAAATTGAAGATTCCTTCCTTTCAAGGTAAGAATGATCCTGAGGCTTACTTAGAATGGGAAAAGAAAGTGGAGATGGTCTTTGATTGCCATAACTATTCCGAAGAAAAAAAGGTGAAACTTGCTGCTGTAGAGTTCACGGATTATGCAATCATTTGGTGGGACCAACTCATGCTTGGTAGACGTAGGAATAGAGAGCCACCTATAGTTACATGGAATGAAATGAAACGTGTTATGAGAAAAAGGTTTGTTCCTAATCATTACTATAGAGAGCTTTATCAAAGGTTACAAGGTCTCACTCAAGGTTCTAAGAGTGTTGAGGATTATCATAAAGAAATGGAAATTATCATGATCAGAGCTAATGTTGAAGAGGATAGTGAAGCTACTATGGCTCGATTCTTACAAGGATTGAATCGTGAGATTGCTAATGTAGTGGAGTTACATCACTATGTGGAGTTTGATGATATGTTGCATATGGCTATCAAGGTTGAAAGGCAACTCAAGAGAAAAGGTTATTCATCTCGTTTTATGCAAGGTTCTAGTTCATCTTCTTCTTGGAAACCGAACACCTTTCGAAGGGATGATAAGACTACATTCAAACTTAAGACTGAATCCTCATTCAAGCCTAAGGGTGAGAGTGTCCAAAAGCCCAAACCCGAGGCTATCCAAGCATCCCAAGGTAAGAGTAGAGACATTAAGTGTTTTAGATGTTTGGGAAGAGGACACATTGCATCACAATGCCCAAACAAACGAGTCATGATTATGCGTGATGATGGTGATGTTGTAAGTGAAGATTCTGATGTTGATGATGAGATGCCACCATTGGAGGACATTAATGAGGATGATGACTATGTTGAGTTTGCTGCACATGGTGAAGCACTTGTAGCTCGTCGTGCATTAAGTGCCCAAGTTAAGGATGAAGATGAAGTGCAACGAGAAAATATTTTTCATACTAGATGCCACGTCAACAATAAGGTATGCTCTTTGATTATTGATGGTGGTAGTTGCACTAATGTTGCTAGCACTTATTTGGTTGACAAATTGAGTTTGCCTACTACAAAACATCCCAAACCATACAAACTTCAATGGCTCAATAATTGTGGAGAAGTAAATGTGACCAAGCAAGTATTGGTGCTATTTTCAATTGGAAGGTACAATGATAAAGTGTTGTGTGATGTTGTGCCTATGCATGCTGGTCATTTGCTTTTAGGAAGACCATGGCAATTTGATAGACATGTCATACATGATGGATTTACAAACCGTTATTCATTTACCATGGCTGGTAAGAAATTCACACTTGCACCCTTGAGTCCTACGGAGATTTATGAGGATCAATTGAGGTTGAAAGAGCAGAATGAATCACAACAAAGGTCGAAGAATCTAGATAAAGGCAAAGATATTGCAAAGAAAGAAAGAAAGGACGTGAGCTTCTATGCAAAGCAAAGTGATGTAAAGGCTGCTTTTTTAGCTAAGTGCCCAATCCTTTTGTTTTTATATAAAGAATCTTGTTTTAGTTCTAATGATCTTAAATCTTCTTTGCCTACTAATGTTGTGTCTCTTTTGAAGGAATTTGGAGATATATTCCCCGAGGAGATTCCAAATGGTTTGCCACCTATTAGGGGAATTGAGCATCAAATAGACCTTGTTCCTGGAGCTTCCATTCCCAACAGACCTGCCTATAGAAGTAATCCCGAGGAGACAAAGGAGCTTCAAAGGCAAGTTGACGAGCTCATGAAGAAAGGCTACGTTAGAGAGAGCATGAGTCCATGTGCTGTTCCTGTGTTACTTGTTCCTAAGAAGGATGGGACGTGGAGGATGTGTGTTGATTGTCGTGCCATCAACAAAATCACTGTAAAGTATCGCTATCCCATTCCTAGATTAGATGATATGCTTGATGAGTTACATGGTTCTTGCATCTTTTCTAAAATTGATTTGAAAAGTGGTTATCATCAAATTCGCATGAGAGAAGGTGATGAATGGAAAACTGCATTTAAGACTAAGCATGGTTTGTATGAATGGTTAGTTATGCCTTTTGGATTAACTAATGCACCTAGCACTTTCATGAGATTAATGAACCATGTCTTGCGTGCTTTCATTGGAAAATTTGTAGTTGTCTATTTTGATGATATCTTGATCTATAGTAGAAGTTTGCATGAACATATTGAACATTTAAAGAATGTGCTTAATGTCTTGAGAAAGGAAAAGTTGTATGCTAACCTTAAGAAATGTTCCTTTTGCACTGATAAGATTACATTTCTTGGATATGTTATTTCTTCTAAGGGTATAGCAGTAGAAGATGAAAAGGTCAAGGCAATTAAAGATTGGCCTAAACCTAAGAATATCTCTGAGGTGCGTAGTTTTCATGGATTAGCTAGTTTCTATCGTAGGTTTGTTAGAGACTTCAGTACAATAGCTGCACCTCTAACTGATGTTGTTAAAAAGAATGTTGGATTTAAATGGGGTCTTGAGCAAGATCATGCTTTTAACTTGCTTAAAGAGAAGCTTTGTTCTGCAGCTTTATTATCCTTACCTGACTTTTCTAAAACTTTTGAGATTGAGTGTGATGCTTCAAGTATAGGTATTGGAGCTGTTTTAATGCAGGAGAAGCGCCCCATTGCTTTTTTCAGTGAGAAGTTAAGTGGAGCTGCCCTTAACTATCCCACATATGATAAAGAGATGTATGCATTAGTGAGGGCCTTGGAAACATGGCAACACTATTTATGGCCCAAGGAATTTGTCATCCACACTGATCATGAGTCCTTGAAGCACTTGAAAGGACAAAGCAAGTTGAACAAGCGTCATGCCAAGTGGATGGAGTTCATTGAAACATTTCCATATGTGATCAAATATAAACAAGGTAAAGAAAATGTCGTGGCTGATGCATTATCTCGAAGGTATACTCTAATCACTACTCTTAATGCAAAACTACTTGGATTTGAGTATATTAAAGACTTGTATGCTACTGATGAGGATTTTGAAAATGTGTTCATTGCATGTGAGAAAACTGGTTTTGGAAAGTTTTATAGGCATGATGGATTCTTATTTAGGGAAAATAGATTATGTGTGCCTAGGAGTTCTTTAAGAGAATTACTTGTTAGAGAAGCCCATAGTGGTGGGTTAATGGGACATTTTGGAGTAAAGAAAACTTTAGATATATTGCATGATCACTTCTTTTGGCCTAACATGAAAAGAGATGTTGAAAAATTGTGTGAGAGATGTGTCACTTGTAAACAAGCTAAGTCTAGAGTTATGAATCATGGTCTTTATACTCCATTGCCTATTCCTACTGCTCCTTAGACTGACATTTCTATGGACTTTGTTTTGGGGTTACCAAGAACAAAGAGAGGTAGAGATTCTGTTTTTGTTGTTGTTGACAGGTTCTCTAAGATGGCTCACTTCATTGCTTGTCACAAGACAGATGATGCAAGTAACATTGCCGATTTATTCTTCAAGGAAATTGTTCGTCTACATGGGGTTCCGAGGACCATTGTTTCTGACCGTGATGTGAAGTTCCTTAGCTATTTTTGGAAAACATTATGGGGAAAGTTAGGAACAAAGCTATTGTTTTCAACTACTTGTCATCCACAAACCGATGGTCAAACTGAAGTAGTCAATCGTACTCTGTCTACTTTGTTGAGGTCCATTATTCAAAAGAATTTGAAGAATTGGGAAGATTGTTTGCCTCATGTGGAGTTTGCTTACAATAGAAGTGTGCATTCCACTACTAGTTATTCTCCATTTGAAGTTGTCTATGGTTTTAATCCACTCACTCCATTGGATCTTTTACCACTACCTATTGAGGAGAGAGCTAGTTTGGATGGGGAAAAGAAAGCTGATTTTGTTAAGCAACTACATGAGAAGGTACGTCAAAACATTAAAAAGAGGACTGAGCAATATGCTACTCAAGCCAACAAGCATCGCAAGAAAGTTGTCTTTGAACCTGGTGATTGGGTTTGGGTACATATGCGTAAAGAGAGATTTCCTGCTCAGCGTCGCTCCAAGTTGCAACCTCGAGGAGATGGACCATTCCAAGTGATTAAGAAGATCAATGACAATGCTTATAAGTTAGATCTTCCAGGTGAGTATAATGTTAGTGCTACATTTAATGTTTCTGATCTTTCTCCCTTTGATATGGATGTAGGTGATTCTGATTTGAGGACAAATCCTTTCGAGGAGAGGGGGAATGATGGAGATCCAAGCTCACAAAGCTCAAGTCATGTTCGTGATGATCGTGATCTTTTGAGTATCCATGGAGGTCCAATTACAAGAGCTAAATCAAAGATGATGCAACAAGCCTTGGCTGGTTTCATTGATATTGCTAGAGAGAAAGCCCAACAAAGCTTGAGCATGGAGGATGATAAAGTCTTCTACAACATGATCCAAGCCCAAGTTCAACCTTCTTGAAGACACACAAGTATTGGGCCGAAATGCAAATTAGGCTAGATGCATATTTTATTTAGTTAAGTATTATTGGGCTGAACATTGTCTTAATTTAATTTAAGCCCAATTCCTTTTTAAATAATAGATTTTGTAAGACTTCTATTACTTGTTCTGCAAGTTAGGAGAGTAGGATTCCTATTGCTTGTTCTGCAAGTTTGCTATTTCCTATTCTGCAAGTTAGGAAAGTAGGATTCCTATTACTTGTGCTGCAAGTTATCTATTTGCCTATAAATAGTTATGTAACCCTTTGGGGAGAACACAATTGATTTTAGCAATAAAATTGAGAGACTTCTTCTCTTTGGTTCTCTTGAGAACTCTTGAACTTATCAAGGTCTTCCTTGTGGCGTTCTTCTACCTTCCACCAATATATACCATAGGTTCTTGCTTTTCTAGGCAACGGGTCTTGGTCCAATACCATAGGTTCTTGTGTTTCTACACAACGGGTCTTGGTTTTACTTCTAATTTTTATTTTCTTTTGCTGCGTTTTTAACTTGTTATTGTTTTTTTTTCAAGTGTTCTTCGTCTTCTTCATATGAACCTCATCTTCTTTCGGTGAGATCCATATCATACTATCTCTTTGAAGAAAAGGTCAGCAACATTGCTCGCGTCATCCGTCTTGTGGCAGGCGATGAAATGAGCCATCTTAGAGAACCTGTCAACCACAACAAAAACAAAATCTCTACCGCGTTTTGTTCGAGGCAAGCCCAAAACAAAATCCATGGAGATATCAGTCCACGGAGTAGTAGGAATGGGTAAAGGAGTATATAAACCATGATTATGAACTCTAGATTTAGCTTGCCTACATGAAATGCATCGAGCACATAACCTCTCTACATCTCTCCTCATGTTAGGCCAAAAGAAATGTTCTTGCAAAACACGACCCATTAATCCGCCACTATGGGCCTCTCTAACTAACAGCTCGCGCAATGAACTCCTAGGCACACATAATTTATTTTCTCTAAATAAGAACCCATCATGCCTAAAGAACTTGCCAAAACCAGATGTAGCACATGCATCATAAACATTACCAAAATCAACATCATCAGCATACTGTTCTTTGATATACTCAAATCCTAAAAGTTTAGCATCAAGAGTAGTGATAAGAGTATACCTACGAGATAACGCATCAGCTACGACGTTCTCTTTACCTTGTTTGTACTTGATCACGTACGGGAACATCTCAATGAACTCTATCCACTTGGCATGACGCTTATGCAGCTTACTCTGTCCTTTCAAATGCTTCAAGGACTCATGATCAGTGTGGATGACGAATTCTTTGGGCCACAAGTAATGTTGCCATGTCTCCAACGCCCTCACTAACGCGTACCTCTCCTTATCATATGTGGGATAGGTAAGTGCTGCTCCACTTAACTTCTCACTAAAGAAAGCAATTGGGCGTTTTTCCGGCATAAGCACAGCTCCAATACCTACACCTGAGGCATCGCACTCAATCTCAAAAGTTTTAGTAAAGTCAGGCAGAGATAACAAAGGAGCAGAACAAAGTTTATCCTTAAGCAAATTAAAAGCATGCTCTTGTGCAGGACCCCAATGAAATGCAACATTCTTTTTGACAACTTCAATCAAAGGTGCAGCTATAGTGCTAAAATCTCTAACGAATCAACGATAGAAACTGGCTAAACCATGGAAACTACGCACCTCAGAAACAGACTTAGGTACAGGCCAATCTTTAATTGCCTTTACCTTCTCAATATCAACAGAAATGCCATGTGAAGAAACGACATACCCAAGAAAAACAATCTTATCAGTGCAGAATGTACATTTCTTAAAATTGGCATACAAACTTGCATTCCTCAAAACAGTAAGAACGTTCCTAAGATGCTCAACATGCTCATGCAGACTCTTACTGTAGATCAAAATGTCATCAAAATAGACAACCACATACTTACCAATGAAATCACGTAAAACATGGTTCATTAATCTCATGAATGTACTGGGTGCATTAGTCAAGCCAAAAGGCATAACTAACCACTCGTAGAGACCATGTTTAGTCTTAAATGCGGTTTTCCATTCATCACCTTCTTTCATACGAATTTGGTGATATCCGCTCTTTAAATCGATTTTAGAAAACATGCATGCACCATGCAATTCATCAAGCATATCATCTAGCCTAGGAATAGGATAGCGGTACTTTACAGTGATTTTGTTGACGGCTCGGCAGTCAATGCACATCCTCCACGTCCCATCTTTTTTTGGCACAAGCAGTACGGGCACGGCGCATGGACTCATGCTCTCTCTCACATAACCTTTCCTCATGAGCTCCTCAACTTGCCGTTGAAGCTCCTTCGTCTCCTCGGGATTACTTCTGTAGGCTGGACGGTTAGGAATGGTAGCTCCGGGGACAAGGTCAATCATGTGCTCCATCCCACGAATCGGTGGTAATCCACTTGGGATCTCCTCAGGGAATACATCCTCGAACTCCTGCAATAATGAGACAATATCAGTAGGCAAAGTATCATGGAGTTCAGCATCAATAAAATAAGAATCTTTAAATAAGAGTAAAAGGATAGGAGACTTAGCAAGAAATGCAGTCTTCACATCTCGGGGTTTGGCATAGCAGCTCACTGTTTTGCTTTCCTTGTTTTCCTTCTTTTCTTTCTGTTCTTTTGCTTGCTTCCTTTGCTCATCATGTTGCTCCTTTAGCCTTAATTGGTCCTCATAAATCTCCTTGGGGCTAAGGGGAGCAAGAGCGATCTTCTTGCCATCCATAGTAAAGGAGTAACGGTTAGTGTAACCGTCGTGGATGACTCTCCGATCATACTGCCACGGTCTGCCCAACAACATGTGGCTAGCTTGCATGGGCACCACGTCACACAACACCTCATCGTGATACCTTCCAATACGAAAAGGAACCAAGACTTGCTTCACCACGTTGACTTCACCACAGTCATTAATCCACTGCAACTTATATGGGTGGTGATGCTTGGTAGTGGGCAACTTTAACTTATCAACAAGGTATGTGCTAGCAACATTAGTACAACTCCCACCATCAATGATTACAGTACATACCTTGTCACGAATATGGCATCTCGTATGGAAGATGTTCTCGTGCTGTGCCTCATCCTCAAACTTCACATGAGTAGTAAGAGCACGCCTAGCAACAAGTGCTTCACCATGAGCTGCATACTCAACAACTTCTTCTTCATCAACATTTTCTAACGCAGGCATCTCATCTTCTACACCGATTTCAGAACCTTCACTCTCAACATCTCCATTCCCATGCATGATCATCACTCTACGGTTGGGACACTGTGAGGCAATATGTCCACGACCTAAACACTTGAAACACTTAATGTTACGTGTCCTGCTTTGGGATGCTTGGGCAGGTGCAGTCTTGGGCTTTGGAGGGCCCTAAAGCTTGGGCTTAGCATGGCTCTCTGACTTAGGCATAGACACAGGCGTATCATCCCTACGAAAGGTGTTAGATTTCCAAACAGGAACTGAACTAGGAGTGAAACGGGATGTACCTTTCCGTTGGAGTTGCCTTTCGACTTTGATGGCCACATGCATCATCTCCTCTAAGTCCATGTAATGCTGCAACTCTACTACATTGGCAATATCACGATTTAAGCCTTGGAGAAAACGAGCCATAGTAGCTTCTGCATCCTCCTGGATATTGGCTCGGATCATGGTTATTTCCACCTCTTTGTAATAATCCTCAACACTCTTTGAACCCTGGGTAAGACCTTGGAGCTTCTGGTATAACTCTCTGTAATAATGAGTAGGCACAAATCTCTTCCGCATGATGTGCTTCATCTCATCCAATGTAGACACTGGAGGATCACCATATCTTCTTCTACTAGTGACTAACTGATCCCACCAAACCATAGCATACTCTGTGAACTCAATTGCTGCAAGTTTGACCTTCTTTTCCTCAGAGTAGTGGTGGCAGTCAAACACCATTTCGATCTTCCTTTCCCACTCCAAATATGCCTCAGGATCATTCTTGCCTTGGAAAGGAGGAATCTTCAATTTTATACTGCCAAGGTTTCCATCCATCTTCTCCTTGCCTCTATCACAGGCTCTATCAACTCGATCTCCATACCCATGGTACCTTCTATGATGTCTATCAATCCCAGACTCTTCGTTCAAATCATACCCAACATTACCATCATACTCGTCATTGGCAACAACCTTACTCTTTAGACGAGAAGTATCACCTTGCTGGATCTTTGCAAACCGAGCGTCATGTTGGTTCAACTTATCATGAATGTCATTGAATTTCACGTCCATCCGTTGGAACTGTTGTTGCATTGCCTGAAGCATGAATTCAATTTTTTTAAAGTCGGACTTATCACCTTTAGAAGACATTTTCAACAAAGATATCCTCACGTGTTTACACTCGTGTTTCACTCAAGTAATTTGGCTTTTCTCTACTAATGTTTCTCACACACTCCTGCCTTTTTCCCTTACTCTACCTTAACTCTACAGGTTCACAATCGCACTAGAGACTCAGTCAAAGAATCAACCTCACAAAATCAACTAATTCACCAGGTATTTTCACCAAGTATTTTTTTTTTTGATTTTTTTTTCGAATTATCTTTTTTTTTGAATTCCCTTTTCTTTTCACAGAAAGGTACAGCTAGGGCTAGGGTGACTCAAAGAAAGAAAGACAGAATAAAAAATAATCAGAAAAATAAAAAAAATCACTAGAAGGACCAAAAAAAATGAAAAATAGCCTAAAACTATAGCAAAACAATGGAATTTGGCCAAGATAGGGTATGGCCAGTGAAGCAATGCTTCACTGGTTCAGTTTCTTTCGTCGTTTTCTTTAAAACGGGTACTCGCACACCTCCTAACTCAACCAAAATTTTCAGTTTGAACAGTACCACAACAATTTTTTTTTTCGAATTCTTCTTTTTTTTTTGAATTTTTTTCTTTCTTTTTTTTTCCTCTTCTTTTTTTTTAATCTAAGTTTTGCGGTTTCCTTGAAAAGAGTAGGGGTGCAGCAAGGTGTTTTTTTTTTTGAAGTGGTGCGATTAGGGTTTTTTTTTGAGGAATTGCGGCTAGGGTTTTTTTTTTTCTGGAGGGATGCGGCTAGGGTTCTGGAGAGATGCGGCTAGGGTTGTGAGGAAGTGCGGCTAGGGTTTTGAGGAATTGCGGCTAGGGTTTTTTTTTTTATTGAAGGGGTGCGACTAGGGTTTTGAAATAAGTGGCGGCTACGGTTATGAAAAAAAAAAGTGGTGGCTAGGGTTTAGGTTTATGAAATAAGTGGCGGCTAGGGTTCTAACAAAAGTGAGAGACGCACAAAAAAAAACCAGAAATTGAAACCAACAAAAGACAAAAAAAAATCGAAACCAACAAACCAAAAATCGAAAAGTGAGTGACGCAGAAACAAACTAGAAAATCGAAACTTAAGCTCTGATTACCAACTGATGCGTACGGACAAGAGGAAACGTAGCTTGGAATTTGAAGGAGCTGACACACAAGAAGACAGAAGCAAAGTTGATAAATGACAACTTCTGAAACCTAGACCCGAAGACTAAAGAGACTCGAACCCAAAGTGATGCGTACGGACAAGAGGAAACGTAGCTTGGAATTTGAAGGAGCTGACACGCAAGAAGACAGAAGCAAAGTTGATGAATGTCAACTTCTGAAAACCTAGACCCGAAGCCTAAAGAGACTCGAACCCAAAGGTATTGGACCTTGACCCTACGAATAAGAATTCGAGAACCTAAGGTATAACAATGGTGGGTGGTGAAGAAGGAGGCGCCACAAGGAAGAAGACCTTGATAAGCCTAGTTGAGAGGGAACCTAAGAGAAAGGCACACTCAATATCTGAAAATTCACTTAACTGATCTGTTCATCAATAGCGTTTACAAGGTATTTATAATAATACCTAGCACTTAACCCATAAACAAGTGGGCTGGAATTAACACCAATAGAAAATAAGACTAAACCCAAATTCATGCCTAAACCTAGTTACATAAAATAAATAGTCCAAAACACAACAAGACTCAATCGTGGGCTATCCAAACACTTAGCCCATCTTATTGTTAAGCTAAAATAAGACAGTAAACCATGCTCATGTCGTTTGGGCTTCCAAGTAAGTATAGATGTCTTGGGACTCTTCATGGAAGCTTCCTTGACACTTCAATGATGCCAGAGCTTGTTGCATTAATGAGGCCAAGGCTTGTTGCATCTTCTTAGCTCGAGCTCGGGTAATTGGACCTCCTTGGATGACCAATGGATCCTTAGCATCACGAACATCACGAGCAAGTGGATCTCCATCATTCCCCCTCTCCTCAAAAGGATTTGTCCTCAAATCGCATATACCTTCATCAAAAGAAAAGGGAGAAAGATCAGAAACATTAAAAGTAGCAGATACACCATACTCACCAGGAAGATCCAATTTGTAGGCATTATCGTTTATCTTCTCTATGACTTGGAATGGTCCATCTCCTCGGGGATGCAGCTTGGTTCGTCGCTGAACAGGAAACCTCTCCTTTCTCATATGCACCCAAACCCAATCACCAGGCTCAAAGACTACTTTCTTTCGATGCTTATTTGCTTGGGTAGTATACTGCTCAGTCTTCTTTTCAATAGCTTGACGAACTCTCTCATGGAGTTGCTTCACAAACTTAGCCTTCTGTTCTCCATCCAAGTTACTTTGCTCCGCACTCGGTAATGGCAACAAATCCAAAGGAGTAAGAGGATTGAATCCATAAACAACTTCGAATGGAGAGCAACTAGTAGTGGAGTGAACACTGCGGTTATATGCAAACTCCACATGGGGCAAGCAATCTTCCCAATTCTTCAAATTCTTTTGGAGAATGGACCTCAATAAGGTAGATAGGGTTCGATTGACAACCTCAGTCTGTCCATCAGTCTGGGGGTGACAAGTGGTGGAGAATAACAATTTCGTTCCCAACTTTCCCCATAACGTCTTCCAAAAGTAACTAAGGAACTTGACATCACGATCGGAAACAATAGTCCTCGGTACACCATGTAGACGTACTATCTCTTTGAAGAAAAGGTCAGCAACATTGCTCGCGTCATCCGTCTTGTGGCAGGCGATGAAATGAGCCATCTTAGAGAACCTGTCAACCACAACAAAAACAGAATCTCTACCACGTTTTGTTCGAGGCAAGCCCAAAACAAAATCCATAGAGATATCAGTCCACGGAGTAGTAGGAATGGGTAAAGGAGTATATAAATCATGATTATGAACTCTAGATTTAGCTTGCCTACATGAAATGCATCGAGCACATAACCTCTCTACATCTCTCCTCATGTTAGGCCAAAAGAAATGTTCTTGCAAAACATCTAGAGTTTTCCTAACTCCAAAGTGACCCATTAATCCGCCACTATGGGCCTCTCTAACTAACAGCTCGCGCAATGAACTCCTAGGCACACATAATTTATTTTCTCTAAATAAGAACCCATCGTGCCTAAAGAACTTGCCAAAACCAGATGTAGCACATGCATCATAAACATTACCAAAATCAACATCATCAGCATACTGTTCTTTGATATACTCAAATCCTAAAAGTTTAGCATCAAGAGTAGTGATAAGAGTATACCTACGAGATAACGCATCAGCTACGACGTTCTCTTTCCCTTGTTTGTACTTGATCACGTACGGGAACATCTCAATGAACTCTATCCACTTGGCATGACGCTTATGCAGCTTACTCTGTCCTTTCAAATGTTTCAAGGACTCATGATCAGTGTGGATGACAAATTCTTTGGGCCACAAGTAATGTTGCCATGTCTCCAACGCCCTCACTAACGCGTACATCTCCTTGTCATATGTGGGATAGTTAAGTGCTGCTCCACTTAACTTCTCACTAAAGAAAGCAATTGGGCGTTTTTCCTGCATAAGCACAGCTCCAATACCTACACCTGAGGCATCGCATTCAATCTCAAAAGTTTTAGTAAAGTCAGGCAGAGATAACAAAGGAGCCGAACAAAGTTTATCCTTAAGCAAATTAAAAGCATGCTCTTGTGCAGGACCCCAATGAAATGCAGCATTCTTTTTGACAACTTCAATCAAAGGTGCAGCTATAGTGCTAAAATCTCTAACGAATCGACGATAGAAACTGGCTAAACCATGGAAACTACGCACCTCAGAAACAGACTTAGGTACAGGCCAATCTTTAATTGCCTTTACCTTCTCAATATCAACAGAAATGCCATGTGAAGAAACGACATACCCAAGAAAAACAATCTTATCAGTGCAGAATGTACATTTCTTAAAATTGGCATACAAACTTGCATTCCTCAAAACAGTAAGAATGTTCCTAAGATGCTCAACATGCTCATGCAGACTCTTACTGTAGATCAAAATGTCATCAAAATAGACAACCACATACTTACCAATGAAATCACGTAAAACATGGTTCATTAATCTCATGAATGTACTGGGTGCATTAGTCAAGCCAAAAGGCATAACTAACCACTCGTAGAGACCATGTTTAGTCTTAAATGCGGTTTTCCATTCATCACCTTCTTTCATACGAATTTGGTGATATCCGCTCTTTAAATCGATTTTAGAAAACATGCATGCACCATGCAATTCATCAAGCATATCATCTAGCCTAGGAATAGGATAGCGGTACTTTACAGTGATTTTGTTGACGGCTCGGCAGTCAATGCACATCCTCCACGTCCCATCTTTTTTTGGCACAAGCAGTACGGGCACGGCGCATGGACTCATGCTCTCTCTCACATAACCTTTCCTCATGAGCTCCTCAACTTGCCGTTGAAGCTCCTTCGTCTCCTCGGGATTACTTCTGTAGGCTGGACGGTTAGGAATGGTAGCTCCGGGGACAAGGTCAATCATGTGCTCCATCCCACGAATCGGTGGTAATCCACTTGGGATCTCCTCAGGGAATACATCCTCGAACTCCTGCAATAATGAGACAATATCAGTAGGCAAAGTATCATGGAGTTCAGCATCAATAAAATAAGAATCTTTAAATAAGAGTAAAAGGATAGGAGACTTAGCAAGAAATGCAGTCTTCACATCTCGGGGTTTGGCATAGCAGCTCACTGTTTTGCTTTCCTTGTTTTCCTTCTTTTCTTTCTGTTCTTTTGCTTGCTTCCTTTGCTCATCATGTTGCTCCTTTAGCCTTAATTGGTCCTCATAAATCTCCTTGGGGCTAAGGGGAGCAAGAGCGATCTTCTTGCCATCCATAGTAAAGGAGTAACGGTTAGTGTAACCGTCGTGGATGACTCTCCGATCATACTGCCACGGTCTGCCCAACAACATGTGGCTAGCTTGCATGGGCACACGTCACACAACACCTCATCGTGATACCTTCCAATACGAAAAGGAACCAAGACTTGCTTCACCACGTTGACTTCACCACAGTCATTAATCCACTGCAACTTATATGGGTGGTGATGCTTGGTAGTGGGCAACTTTAACTTATCAACAAGGTATGTGCTAGCAACATTAGTACAACTCCCACCATCAATGATTACAGTACATACCTTGTGATGGAGATCCAAGCTCACAAAGCTCAAGTCATGTTCGTGATGATTGTGATCCTTTGAGTATCTATGGAGGTCCAATTACAAGAGCTAAATCAAAGATGATGCAACAAGCCTTGGCTGGTTTCATTGATATTGCTAGAGAGAAAGCCCAACAAAGCTTGAGCATGGAGGATGATAAAGTCTTCTACAACATGATCCAAGCCCAAGTTCAACCTTCTTGAAGACACACAAGTATTGGGCCGAAATGCAAATTAGGCTAGATGCATATTTTATTTAGTTAAGTATTATTGGGCTGAACATTGTCTTAATTTAATTTAAGCCCAATTCCTTTTTAAATAATAGATTTTGTAAGACTTATATTACTTGTGCTGCAAGTTATCTATTTGCCTATAAATAGTTATGTAACCCTTTGGGGAGAACACAATTGATTTTAGTAATAAAATTGAGAGACTTCTTCTCTTTGGTTCTCTTGAGAACTCTTGAACTTATCAAGGTCTTCCTTGTGGCGTTCTTCTACCTTCCACCAATATATACCATAGGTTCTTGCTTTTCTAAGTAACGGGTCTTGGTCCAATACCATAGGTTCTTGTGTATCTACACAACGGGTCTTGGTTTTATCTCTAATTTTTGTTTTCTTTTGCTGCGTTTTTAACTTGTTCTTGTTTTTCTTGTAGTATTCTTTGTGTTCTTCATTGAACTTCATCTTCTTTCGGTGAGGTTCATATCATTTGGTATCAGAGCTTAGGTTTAATTCGTGGGAGTTTCGTTTTTGTTTTTTTTTCTTTGTCTTCTTGTCATGGACAAACCTTGATCTTGAATCCTTTTCCAAGCCATCACTAATATTGTTTGTCCCTCAAACCTATTGTCTTTACTTAGCCACCAAGTAAACCCTATCTTGTTCTCCAAGCAACCAAATCACAAAGGTTTTCTTGCTCACCAAGAAACCTTCAAAAGCTCTACATCACATAAAGACTACTTGTTTCACAAGCCACCGTTCCCTCTCATTCCTTGGTACACAAGCTGCTACCAAAACTAGCTTGTTTTTGTCAAAAAGTTGCCTTGTTCCCCAAGTAAACCTCTTCTTATTTTTTTAGACTTTTTCTTTTTCTTCATTGTTTGTTTACTTTAGTAAAAAAAGAAAAGAAAAAAAAGAGAAAAGAAAAATCAATTCAAGAGGGGATTTATTATATCATGTGTAACAAGTGCAACATCAAAGGCAATTCGTGGATGTGTGCTTCATCAAAATCTTGAGGTAGTCATTCTTTCTTGAGCTTTGAGATTTCTTATTTGCCTAATTTGAAAATTCATTGTTACCATTCTACCCTGCTACCTAAAATTACCTTTTTGACCCTACCACGTAAAAGGACAAAACTACCTCACCTTTGGCTAAACCCTACTCTAATTAAACACCCCAAAACACGAATATTTCCTTCAAGGTTTAGTTTCATTAGAGTCTTCTTAAGCCTTATCGAGTCTTGCAAAGTCTTGTTGAGTCTTCATTGTTTTGTTTTCCCTTGATTAAAATCTTGTGCTCAGCTTGTTTATTGTTGGTTGATAGTTTAATTCCATAAGCTGATTTTTGATTGAGTCTTGAGTTCAATATAGAACCTATAGAGAAAAGTTGTGTAAGGAAAAAAAAGCCAAGAGTGTGTGAGTAACTTAGTAGAGAAAAGCCATATTAAAATTGTGTGAAACACGAGTGTGAGTGTTACATTCTTGTGTGTATTGAGTGTAAACACGTGAGGTCATACTTGTGAGGTCTATTTCTTTTACTAACGTTTCTTGCAGGTTACAATTATGTCTTCTAATAGTGAAAAGCTTGCTTTGAGTAACATTGAGATCATGTTCCTAGACATGCAACAACAACTTTCGAGGATAGAGTCGAAGTTGATTAAATACGATAAGTTGGAGCAACATGACGTTGCCCTAGCTAAGGTAAACCAAGATAATACTTCTTATGCATGGAATAATGTTGCTCATAATAAGTTGGATAGCAATTATGAAGAAGATTTTGATGATGATTCTATGCTGCAATTAGAGGATGATGAGGATAGTATGGAATTACCCATGGATGGAAAGGAATATATAGCATGTCAAACTTCAAGTGTGCTAATGAAAGATGAGGATCAATTGGGATTAAAAGAGAGTGAGAAAAAAATAGTGAGTGAAGATGAGGTTAAGCAAAAAGAGAAAACAATCAAGATTGAGTGTCATGCTTTAAGCATAGGTATCGAAGTTGTTTTAATGCAGGAGAAGCGCCCTATTGCTTTTTTCAGTGAGAAGTTAAGTGGAGCTGCCCTTAACTATTCCACATATGATAAAGAGATGTATGCATTAGTGAGGGCCTTGGAAACATGGCAACACTATTTATGGCCCAAGGAATTTGTCATCCACACTGATCATGAGTCCTTGAAGCACTTGAAAGGACAAAGCAAGTTGAACAAGCGTCATGCCAAGTGGATGGAGTTCATTGAAACATTTCCATATGTGGTCAAATATAAACAAGGTAAAGAAAATGTCGTGGCTGATGCATTATCTCGAAGGTATACTCTAATCACTACTCTTAATGCAAAACTACTTGGATTTGAGTATATTAAAGACTTGTATGCTACTGATGAGGATTTTGAAAATGTGCTCATTGCATGTGAGAAAATTGGTTTTGGAAAGTTTTATAGGCATGATGGATTCTTATTTAGGGAAAATAGATTATGTGTGCCTAAGAGTTCTTTAAGAGAATTACTTGTTAGAGAAGCCCATAGTGGTGGATTAATGGGACATTTTGGAGTAAAGAAAACTTTAGATATATTGCATGATCACTTCTTTTGGCCTAACATGAAAAGAGATGTTGAAAAATTGTGTGAAAGATGTGTCACTTGTAAACAAGCTAAGTCTAGAGTTATGAATCATGGTCTTTATACTCCATTGTCTATTCCTACTGCTCCTTGGACTGACATTTCTATGGACTTTGTTTTGGGGTTACCAAGAACAAAGAGAGGTAGAGATTCTGTTTTTGTTGTTGTTGATAGGTTCTCTAAGATGGCTCACTTCATTGCTTGTCACAAGACAGATGATGCAAGTAACATTGCCGATTTATTCTTCAAGGAAATTGTTCGTCTACATGGGGTTCCGAGGACCATTGTTTCTGACCGTGATGTGAAGTTCCTTAGCTATTTTTGGAAAACATTATGAGGAAAGTTAGGAACAAAGCTATTGTTTTCAACTACTTGTCATCCACAAACCGATGGTCAAACTGAAGTAGTCAATCGTACTTTGTCTACTTTGTTGAGGTCCATTATTTAAAAGAATTTGAAGAATTGGGAAGATTGTTTGCCTCATGTGGAGTTTGCTTACAATAGAAGTGTGCATTCCACTACTAGTTATTCTCCATTTGAAGTTGTCTATGGTTTTAATCCACTCACTCCATTGGATCTTTTACCACTACCTATTGAGGAGAGAGCTAGTTTGGATGGGGAAAAGAAAGCTGATTTTGTTAAGCAACTACATGAGAAGGTACGTCAAAACATTAAAAAGAGGACTGAGCAATATGCTACTCAAGCCAACAAGCATCGCAAGAAAGTTGTCTTTGAACCTGGTGATTGGGTTTGGGTACATATGCGTAAAGAGAGATTTCCTGCTCAGCGTCGCTCCAAGTTGCAACCTCGAGGAGATGGACCATTCCAAGTGATTAAGAAGATCAATGACAATGCTTATAAGTTAGATCTTCCAGGTGAGTATAATGTTAGTGCTACATTTAATGTTTCTGATCTTTCTCCCTTTGATATTGATGTAGGTGATTCTGATTTGAGGACAAATCCTTTCGAGGAGAGGGGGAATGATGGAGATCCAAGCTCACAAAGCTCAAGTCATGTTCGTGATGATCGTGATCCTTTGAGTATCTATGGAGGTCCAATTACAAGAGCTAAATCAAAGATGATGCAACAAGCCTTGGCTGGTTTCATTGATATTGCTAGAGAGAAAGCCCAACAAAGCTTGAGCATGGAGGATGATAAAGTCTTCTACAACATGATCCAAGCCCAAGTTCAACCTTCTTGAAGACACACAAGTATTGGGCCGAAATGCAAATTAGGCTAGATGCATATTTTATTTAGTTAAGTATTATTGGGCTGAACATTGTCTTAATTTAATTTAAGCCCAATTCCTTTTTAAATAATAGATTTTGTAAGACTTATATTACTTGTGCTGCAAGTTATCTATTTGCCTATAAATAGTTATGTAACCCTTTGGGGAGAACACAATTGATTTTAGTAATAAAATTGAGAGACTTCTTCTCTTTGGTTCTCTTGAGAACTCTTGAACTTATCAAGGTCTTCCTTGTGGCGTTCTTCTACCTTCCACCAATATATACCATAGGTTCTTGCTTTTCTAAGTAACGGGTCTTGGTCCAATACCATAGGTTCTTGTGTATCTACACAACGGGTCTTGGTTTTATCTCTAATTTTTGTTTTCTTTTGCTGCGTTTTTAACTTGTTCTTGTTTTTCTTGTAGTATTCTTTGTGTTCTTCATTGAACTTCATCTTCTTTCGGTGAGGTTCATATCACCTTGTCACGAATATGGCATCTCGTATGGAAGATGTTCTCGCGCTGTGCCTCATCCTCAAACTTCACATGAGTAGTAAGAGCACGCCTAGCAACAAGTGCTTCACCATGAGCAGCATACTCAACAACTTCTTCTTCATCAACATTTTCTAACGCAGGCATCTCATCTTCTACACCGATTTCAGAACCTTCACTCTCAACATCTCCATTCCCATGCATGATCATCACTCTACGGTTGGAACACTGTGAGGCAATATGTCCACGGCCTAAACACTTGAAACACTTAATGTCACGTGTCCTGCTTTGGGATGCTTGGGCAGGTTCAGTCTTGGGCTTTGGAGGGCCCTCAAGCTTGGGCTTAGCATGGCTCTCTGACTTAGGCGTAGACACAGGCGTATCATCCCTACGAAAGGTGTTAGATTTCCAAACAGGAACTGAACTAGGAGTGAAACGGGATGTACCTTTCCGTTGGAGTTGCCTTTCGACTTTGATGGCCACATGCATCATCTCCTCTAAGTCCATGTAAAGCTGCAACTCTACTACATTGGCAATATCACGAGTTAAGCCTTGGAGAAAACGAGCCATAGTAGCTTCTGCATCCTCCTGGATATTGGCTCGGATCATGGTTATTTCCATCTCTTTGTAATAATCCTCAACACTCTTTGAACCCTGGGTAAGACCTTGGAGCTTCTGGTATAACTCTCTGTAGTAATGAGTAGGAACAAATCTCTTCCGCATGATGCGCTTCATCTCATCCCATGTAGACACTGGAGGATCACCATATCTTCTTCTACTAGTGACTAACTGATCCCACCAAACCATAGCATACTCTGTGAACTCAATTGCTGCAAGTTTGACCTTCTTTGCCTCAGAGTAGTGGTGGCAGTCAAACACCATTTCAATCTTCCTTTCCCACTCCAAATATGCCTCAGGATCATTCTTGTCTTGGAAAGGAGGAATCTTCAATTTTATACTGCCAAGGTTTCCATCCATCTTATCCTTGCCTCTATCACAGGCTCTATCAACTCGATCTCTATACCCATGGTACCTTCTATGATGTCTATCAATCCCAGACTCTTCGTTCGAATCATACCCAACATTACCATCATACTCGTCATTGGCAACAACCTTACTCTTTAGACGAGAAGTATCACCTTGCTGGATCTTTGCAAACCGAGCGTCATGTTGGTTCAACTTATAATGAATGTCGTTGAATTTCACGTCCATCCGTTGGAACTGTTGTTGCATTGCCTGAAGCATGAATTCAATTTTTTTAAAGTCGGACTTATAACCTTCAGAAGACATTTTCAACAAAGATATCCTCACGTGTTTACACTCGTGTTTCACTCAAGTAATTTGGCTTTTCTCTACTAATGTTTCTCACACACTCCTGCCTTTTTCCCTTACCCTACCTTAACTCTACAGGTTCACAATCGCACTAGAGACTCAGTCAAAGAATCAACCTCACAAAATCAACTAATTCACCAGGTATTTTCACCAAGTATTTTTTTTTGATTTTTTTTTCGAATTCTCTTTTTTTTTTGAATTCCCTTTTTTTTTTCACAAAAAGGTACGGCTAGGGCTAGGGTGACTCAAAGAAAGAAAGACAGAATAAAAAAAATAATCAGAAAAATAAAAAAAATCACTAGAAGGACAAAAAAATGAAAAATAGCCTAAAACTATAGGAAAACAATGGAATTTGGCCAAGATAGGGTATTGCCAGTAAAGCAATGCTTAACTGGTTCGGTTTCTTTCGTCGTTTTCTTTAAAACGGGTACTCGTACACCTCCTAACTCAACCAAAATTTTCAGTTTGAACAGTACCACAACAATTTATTTTTTTTTCGAATTCTTCTTTTTTTTTTGAATTCTTTTCTTTCTTTTTTTTTCCTCTTCTTTTTTTTTAATCTGAGTTTTGCGGTTTCCTTGAAAAGAGTAGGGGTGCAGCAAGGTGTTTGTTTTTTTTGAAGTGGTGCGATTAGGGTTTTTTTGAGGAATTGCAGCTAGGGTTTTTTTTTTTTTCTGGAGGGATGCGGCTAGGGTTGTGAGGAAGTGCGGCTAGGGTTTTGAGGAATTGCGACTAGGGTTTTTTTTTTGATTGAAGGGGTGCGGCTAGGGTTTTTTTTTGATTGAAGGGGTGCGGCTAGGGTTTTGAAATAAGTGGCGGCTAGGGTTATGAAAAAAAAAAAGTGGCGGCTAGGGTTTAAGGTTATGAAATAAGTGGCGGCTAGGGGGTTATGAAATAAGTGGCGGCTAGGGTTCTAACGAAAGTGAGAGACGCACAACAAAAAAAAAAACCAGAAATTGAAACCAACAAAAGACAAAAAAAAATCGAAAAGTGAGTGACGCAGAAACAAACCAGAAAATCGAAACTTAAGCTCTGATTACCAACTGATGCGTACGGACAAGAGGAAACTTAGCTTGGAATTTGAAGGAGCTGACACGCAAGAAGACAAAAGCTAAGTTGATGAATGTCAACTGCTGAAAACCTAGACCCGAAGCCTAAAGAGACTCGAACCCAAAGGTATTGGACCTTGACCCTACGAATAAGAATTCGAGAACCTAAGGTATAACAATGGTGGGTGGTGAAGAAGGAGGCGCCACAAGGAAGAAGACCTTGATAACCCTAGTTGAGAGGGAACCCAAGAGAAAGGCACACTCAATATCTGAAATTCACTTAACTGATCTGTTCATCAATAGCGTTTACAAGGTATTTATAATAATACCTAGCACTTAAGCCCATAAACAAGTGGGCTGGAATTAACACCAATAGAAAATAAGACTAAACCCAAATTCATGCCTAAACCTAGTTACATAAAATAAATAGTCCAAAACACAACAAGACTCAATCGTGGGCTATCCAAACACTTAGCCCATCTTATTGTTAAGCTAAAATAAGACAGTAAACCATGCTCATGTCGTTTGGGCTTCCAAGTAAATATGGATGTCTTGGGACTCTTCATGGAAGCTTCCTTGACACTTCAATGATGCCAGAGCATGTTGCATTAATGAGGCCAAGGCTTGTTGCATCTTCTTAGCTCAAGCTCGGGTAATTGGACCTCCTTGGATGACCAATGGATCCTTAGCATCACGAACATCACGATCAAGTGGATCTCCATCACTACCACATAAAAGGACAAAACTACCCCACCTTTGGCTAAACCCTACCCTAATTAAACACCCCAAAACACACATATTTCCTTCAAGGTTTAGTTTCATTAGAGTCTTCTTAAGCCTTATTAAGTCTTGCAAAGTCTTGTTAAGTCTTCATTGTTTTGTTTTCCCTTGATTAAAATCTTGTGCTCAGCTTGTTTATTGTTGGTTGATAGTTGAATTCCATAAGCTGATTTTTGATTAAGTCTTGAGTTCAATATAAAACCTATAGAGAAAAGTTGTGTGAGGGAAAAAGGCAAGAGTGTGTGACTAACATTAGTAGAGAAAAGCCTTATTAAAATTGTGAAACACGAGTGTGTGTTACATTCTTGTTTGTATTGAGTGTAAACACGTGAGGTCATACTTGTGAGGTCCTTTTCTTTTACTAACGTTTCTTGCAGGATAAAATCATGTCTTCTAATAGTGAAAAGCCTGATTTGAGTAAGATCGAGTTCATGTTCCAAGCTATGCAACAACAATTTTCAAGGATAGAGTTGAGGTTTAATAATATTCATGATAAGTTGGAGGAACATGAAGCTGTCCTAGCTAAGGTAAAGCCAGGTGATACTTCTCATGAGAATGGCAATGTTGTGAATAATGACTTTGATGATAAGGTTGATGATGAGTTTGATGATGATGAGTTTAGTAGAAGTGTTAAAGGTAACCATGGTAATAAAGGAGGTCGTGGAGATAGGTATAAAGGAGATAGGTATTATGATAGGATAGATGGAAATTTAGGAAGTATCAAATTGAAGATTCCTTCCTTTCAAGGTAAGAACGATCCTGAGGCTTACTTAGAATGGGAAAAGAAAGTGGAGATGGTCTTTGATTGCCATAACTATTCCGAAGAAAAAAAGGTGAAACTTGCTGCTGTAGAGTTCACGGATTATGCAATCATTTGGTGGGACCAACTCATGCTTGGTAGACGTAGGAATAGAGAGCCACCTATAGTTACATGGAATGAAATGAAACGAAACGTGTTATGAGAAAAAGGTTTGTTCCCAATCATTACTATAGAGAGCTTTATCAAAGGTTACAAGGTCTCACTCAAGGTTCTAAGAGTGTTGAGGATTATCATAAAGAAATAGAAATTATCATGATCAAAGCTAATGTTGAAGAGGATAGTGAAGCTACTATGGCTCGATTCTTACAAGGATTGAATTATGAGATTGCTAATGTAGTGGAATTACATCACTATGTGGAGTTTGATGATATGTTGCATATGGCTATCAAGATTGAAAGGCAACTCAAGAGAAAAGGTTATTCATCTCGTTTTATGCAAGGTTCTAGTTCATCTTCTTGGAAACCGAACACCTTTCGAAGGGATGATAAGACTACATTCAAACTTAAGACTGAATCCTCATTCAAGCCTAAGGGTGAGAGTGTCCAAAAGCCCAAACCTGAGGCTATCCAAGCATCCCAAGGTAAGAGTAGAGACATTAAGTGTTTTAGATGTTTGGGAAGAGGACACATTGCATCACAATGCCCAAACAAACGAGTCATGATTATGCGTGATGATGGTGATGTTGTAAGTGAAGATTCTGATGTTGATGATGAGATGCCACCATTGGAGGACATTAATGCGGACGATGACTATGTTGAGTTTGCTGCACATGGTGAAGCACTTGTAGCTCGTCGTGCATTAAGTGCCCAAGTAAAGGATGAAGATGAAGTGCAACGAGAAAATATTTTTCATACTAGATGCCACGTCAACAATAAGGTATGCTCTTTGATTATTGATGGTGGTAGTTGCACTAATGTTGCTAGCACTTATTTGGTTGACAAATTGAGTTTGCCCACTACAAAACATCCCAAACCATACAAACTTCAATGGCTCAATAATTGTGGAGAAGTAAATGTGACCAAGCAAGTATTGGTGCTATTTTCAATTGGAAGGTACAATGTTAAAGTGTTGTGTGATGTTGTGCCTATGCATGCTGGTCATTTGCTTTTAGGAAGACCGTGGCAATTTGATAGACATGTCATACATGATGGATTTACAAACCGTTATTCATTTACCATGGCTGGTAAGAAATTCACACTTGCACCCTTGAGTCCTACGGAGATTTATGAGGATCAATTGAGGTTGAAAGAGCAGAATGAATCACAACAAAGGTCAAAGAATCTAGATAAAGACAAAGATATTGCAAAGAAAGAAAGAAAGGACGTGAGCTTCTATGCAAAGCAAAGTGATGTAAAGGCTGCTTTTCTAGCTTAGTGCCCAATCCTTTTGTTTTTATATAAAGAATCTTGTTTTAGTTCTAATGATCTTAAATCTTCTTTGCCTACTAATCTTGTGTCTCTTTTGAAGGAATTTGGAGATATATTCCCCGAGGAGATTCCAATTGGTTTGCCACCTATTTGGGGAATTGAGCATCAAATAGACCTTGTTCCTGGAGCTGCCATTCCCAATAGGCCTGCCTATAGAAGCAATCCCGAGGAGACAAAGGAACTTCAAAGGCAAGTTGACGAGCTCATTAAGAAAGGCTACGTTAGAGAGAGCATGAGTCCATGTGCTGTTCCTGTGTTACTTGTTCCTAAGAAGGATGGGACGTGGAGGATGTGTGTTGATTGTCGTGCCATCAACAAAATCACTGTAAAGTATCGCTATCCCATTCCTAGATTAGATGATATGCTTGATGAGTTACATGGTTCTTGCATCTTTTCTAAAATTGATTTGAAAAGTGGTTATCATCAAATTCGCATGAGAGAAGGTGATGAATGGAAAACTGCATTTAAGACTAAGCATGGTTTGTATGAATGGTTAGTTATGCCTTTTGGATTAACTAATGCACCTAGCACTTTCATGAGATTAATGAACCATGTCTTGCGTGCTTTCATTGGAAAATTTGTAGTTGTTTATTTTGATGATATCTTGATCTATAGTAGAAGTTTGCATGAACATATTGAACATTTAAAGAATGTGCTTAATGTCTTGAGAAAGGAAAAGTTGTATGCTAACCTTAAGAAATGTTCCTTTTGCACTGATAAGATTATATTTCTTGGATATATTATTTCTTCTAAGGGTATAGCAGTAGAAGATGAAAAGGTCAAGGCAATTAAGGATTGGCCTATACCTAAGAATATCTCTGAGGTGCGTAGCTTTCATGGATTAGCTAGTTTCTATCGTAGGTTTGTTAGAGACTTCAGTACAATAGCTGCACCTCTAACTGATGTTGTTAAAAAGAATGTTGGATTTAAATGGGGTCTTGAGCAAGATCATGCTTTTAACTTGCTTAAAGAGAAGCTTTGTTCTGCAGCTTTATTATCCTTACCTGACTTTTCTAAAACTTTTGAGATTGAGTGTGATGCTTCAAGTATAGGTATTGGAGCTGTTTTAATGCAGGAGAAGCACCCCATTGCTTTTTTCAGTGAGAAGTTAAGTGGAGCTGCCCTTAACTATCCTACATATGATAAAGAGATGTATGCATTAGTGAGGGCCTTGGAAACATGGCAAAACTATTTGTGGCCCAAGGAATTTGTCATCCACACTGATCATGAGTCCTTGAAGCACTTGAAAGGACAAAGCAAGTTGAACAAGCGTCATGCCAAGTGGATGGAGTTTATTGAAACATTTCCATATGTGATCAAATATAAACAAGGTAAAGAAAATGTCGTGGCTGATGCATTATCTCGAACGTATACTCTAATCACTACTCTTATTGCAAAACTACTTGGATTTGAGTATATTAAAGACTTGTATGCTACTGATGAGGATTTTGAAAATGTGTTCATTGCATGTGACAAAATTTGTTTTGGAAAGTTTTATAGGCATGATGGATTCTTATTTAGGGAAAATAGATTATATGTGCCTAGGAGTTCTTTAAGAGAATTACTTGTTAGAGAAGCCCATAGTGGTGGATTAATGGGACATTTTGGAGTAAAGAAAACTTTAGATATATTGCATGATCACTTCTTTTGGCCTAACATGAAAAGAGATGTTGAAAAATTGTGTGAAAGATGTGTCACTTGTAGACAAGCTAAGTCTAGGGTTATGAATCATGGTCTTTATACTCCATTACCTATTCCTACTGCTCCTCGGACTGACATTTCTATGGACTTTGTTTTGGGGTTACCAAGAACAAAGAGAGGTAGAGATTCTGTTTTTGTTGTTGTTGATAGGTTCTCTAAGATGGCTCACTTCATTGCTTGTCACAAGACAGATGATGCAAGCAACATTGCTGATTTATTCTTCAAGGAAATTATTCGTCTACATGGTGTTCCGAGGACCATTGTTTCTGACTGTGATGTGAAGTTCCTTAGCTACTTTTGGAAAACATTATGGGGAAAGTTAGGAACAAAGCTATTGTTTTCAACTACTTGTCATCCACAAACTGAAGTTTTCAATCGTACTTTGTCTACTTTGTTGAGGTCCATTATTCAAAAGAATTTGAAGAATTGGGAAGATTGTTTGCCTCATGTGGTGTTTGGTTACAATAGAAGTGTGCATTCTACTACTAGTTATTCTCCATTTGAAGTTGTCTATGGTTTTAATCCACTCACTCCATTGCATCTTTTACCACTACCTATTGAGGAGAGAGCTAGTTTGGATGGGGAAAAGAAAGCTGATTTTGTTAAGCAACTACATGAGAAGGTACGTCAAAACATTAAGAAGAGGACTGAGCAATATGCTACTCAAGCCAACAAGGATCGCAAGAAAGTTGTCTTTGAACCTGGTGATTGGGTTTGGTTACATATCCGTAAAGAGAGATTTCCAGCTCAGCGTCGCTCCAAGTTGCAACCTCGAGGAGATGGACCATTCCAAGTGATTAAGAAGATCAATGACAATGCTTATAAGTTAAATCTTCCAGGTGAGTATAATGTTAGTGCTACATTTAATGTTTCTGATCTTTCTCCCTTTGATATTGATGTAGGTGATTTTAATTTGAGGACAAATCCTTTCAAGGAGAGGGGGAATGATGGAGATCCAAGCTCACAAAGCTCAAGTCATGTTCGTGATGATCATGATCCTTTGAGCATCCATGGAGGTCCAATTACAAGAGTTAAATCAAAGATATTGCAACAAGCCTTAGCTGGTTTCATTAATATTACTAGAGAGAAAGCCCCACAAAGCTTGAGCATGGAGGATGATAAAGTCTTCTACAACATGATCCAAGCCCAAGTTCAACCTTCTTGAAGACACACACAAGTATTGGGCCGAAATGCAAATTAGGCTAGATGCATATTTTATTTAGTTAAGTATTATTGGGTTGAACATTGTCTTAATTTAATTTAGCCTAATTCCTTTTTAAATAAAAGATTTTGTAGGATTCCTATTGCTTGTTCTGCAAGTTTGCTATTTCCTATTCTGCAAGTTAGGAAAGTAGGATTCCTATTACTTGTGCTGCAAGTTATCTATTTGCCTATAAATAGTTATGTAACCCTTTGGGGAGAACACAATTGATTTTAGTAATAAAATTGAGAGACTTCTTCTCTTTGGTTCTTTTGAGAACTCTTGAACTTATCAAGGTCTTCCTTGTGGCGTTCTTCTACCTTCCACCAATATATACCATAGGTTCTTGCTTTTCTAAGCAACGGGTCTTGGTCCAATACCATAGGTTCTTGTGTATCTACACAATGGGTCTTGGTTTTATCTCTAATTTTTGTTTTCTTTTGCTGCGTTTTTAACTTGTTCTTGTTTTTCTTCAAGTGTTCTTTGTGTTCTTCATTGAACTTCATCTTCTTTCGGTGAGGTTCATATCAACAAGACTCAAACGTGGGCTATCCAAACACTTAGCCCATCTTATTGTTAAGCTAAAATAAGATAGTAAACCACGCTCATGTCGTTTAGGCTTCCAAGCAAGTATAGATGTCTTGGGACTCTTCATGGAAGCTTCCTTGACACTTCAATGGTGCCAGAGCTTGTTGCATGAATGAGGCCAGGGCTTTTTGCGTCTTCTTAGCTCGAGCTCGGGTAATTGGACCTCCTTGGATGACTAATGGATCCTTAGCATCATGAATCACGAGCAAGTGGATCTCCATCAATTCTTGCCTTGGAAAGGAGGAATCTTAAATTTTATACTGTTAAGGTTTCCATCCATCTTCCCCTTGCCTCTATCACGGGCTCTATCAACTCAATCTCTATCTCTATACTCATGGTACCTTTTATGATGTCTATCTACCTCAGACTCTTCTTTCGAGTCATACCCAACATTATCATCTTACTCTTCATTGGCAATAACCTTACGTTTTAGACGGGAAGTATTAGCTTGTTGGATCCTCGCAAACCGAGCTTCATGTTGGTCTAACTTATCATGAATGTCTTTTGAATTTCATGTCCATCCATTGGAATTGTTGTTGCATTGCCTGAAGCATGAATTCAATCTTTTTAAAGTCTAACTTATCACCTTCAGAAGACATTTTTAACAAGTGATATCCTCACATGTTTACACTTAATCACTCAAGATGGAACACTCACACTTGTGTTTCACTCAAGTAATTTGGCTTTTCTCTACTAATGTTTTCTCACACACTCATGCCTTTTCCCTTACTCTACCTCAACTGTATAGGTTCACAATCCTACTAGAGACTCAGTCAAAGATTCAACCTCGTAGAATCAACTAATTCACCAAGTACTTTTTTTTTCACAGAAAGGTGCAGGTAGGGTGGCAAAAAGAAAAAAATCACTAGAATAACAAAAAAAGGGCCTAAAACTATAGGAAGATGATGGAATTTGGCCAAGATGGGGTGGGGGCCATGGATTTTTCCACAAGTTCGTTTTATTTCGTAGTTTTCTCTAAAACAGGTACTTGCACGCCTCCTAACTCAATCGAATTTTTCTATTTGAACAGTGTTTGAACAATACCGTAATTTTTTTTTGTTTTTTTAGAGACTAATCTAATTTTGCGATTTCCTTGAATACAGTAGGGGTGCGGCTACGGTTGTGAAGAAGTGTGGCTAGGGTTTTGATTGGAGGAGTTTTGTTGTGGCTAAGAGATTGACTTGGAATAAAACTCAGAGTTTAACTCAAACACAAAAATTAAGAGACTGAATTTGCACCAGGTTTTAGAATCCAACTCAAACACAATAACTAAGGTGGCAGAATTTTCTAAAGGACTCTACCAAAAGTGAGTGACGCACAAACAAACCAAAAATCGAAACTTGAGCTGTGATGCCAACTGATATGCGCGGACATGAGAAAACATGGATTGCAATTTGAAGGGGGCTGAAACACAACAGGACAGAAGCAAAGATGATGAACGTCACCTTTTGGAACCTAGACTCGAAGCCTAAAGAGACTCGAACACAAAGGTATTGGACCTTGACCCTACGAATATGAATTCAAGAACCTAAGGTATAGCAATGGTGGATGGTGAAAAAAGGAGGCACCACAAGGAAGAAGACCTTGATAAGCCTAGTTGAGAAGGAACCCAAGAGGAAGGCACACTCAAATTCTGAAATTCCAAAACTGATCTGTCTCCTCATCAATAGCGTTTACAAGGTATTTACAATAATACCTAGCACCTAAGCCTATAAACAAGTGGGCTGGAATTAACACCAAACAGAAAATAAGACTAAACACAAATTCATGCCTAAACCTAGTTACATAAAATAAATAGTCCAAGACACAATAAGACTCAAATGTGGGCTATTCAAACACTTAACCCATCTTATTGTTAAGCTAAAATAAGACAGTAAACCATGCTCATGTCGTTTGGGCGTCTAGGCAAGTATAGATATCTTCAGACTCTTCATGGAAGCTTCCTTGACGCTTCAATGAGGCCACAGCTTGTTGCATTAATGACTCCAGGGCTTGTTGCATCTTCTTGGCTCGAGCTCGGGTAATTGGACCTCCTTGGATGACCAATGGATCCTTAGCATCACGAACATCACGAGCAAGTGGATCTCCATCAAATGTGCTCAGAGAATCTTGGATACGTAATCAACAATTATATTATAAGCTTAAAAACTCATAACATTCTTTTTCACAAGAACAATCAATTTACCTCGTAACTGAATAAGAAACCTACTCACTAGTCATCTTCAAGATCATAAAATTCAAGTTTAATATTATAAAGAAGATAATTATCATGCAATAAAATATTAAACAATCAATCTTTAATAATATCAAACAAGAAATCTATAATCAAAATTATGATCTAATAAGATTCTAACAAAATATAATAAAAAACAGAATAATAAATCGCAAAGTCTAAAAAATATCCAAGAAAGAAATCGTTAAAAAAAATAAAAAGAAAATAATTTTATAAAATAATAATAAGAAATCTGCAAGTATAAGAAAGAAACAAAAAATAAAATATTTTTGCTAAACTTAATATAAAAATCAACAACTAAATAAAGAAAATTAAAATTTTTATTAAAAGCCCTAAAGAAATGATGGAGGCCCATCAAGCTCACAAAGCCCAAGTGATGCGCACGGACAAGAGAAACGTAGCTTGGAATTTGAAGAAGCTAAAAAGCAACAGGACAAACTACTGAAGCCTAGACCCGAAGCCTAAAGAGACTCGAACCCAAAGGTATTGGACCTTGACCCTACGAATAAGAATTCTAGAACCTAAGGTATAGCAATGGTGGAAGGTGAAGAAGGAGGCGCCACAAGGAAGAAAACCTTGATAAGCCTAGTAGAGAGGGAACCCAAGAGAAAGGCACACTCAAATTCTGAAAATTCAAATTACTGATCTCTCATCAATAGCGTTTACAAGGTATTTATAATAATACCTAGCACTTAAGCCCATAAACAAGTGGGCTGGAATTAACACCAACAGAAAATAAGACTAAACCCAAATTCATGCCTAAACCTACTTACATAAAATAAATAATCCAAGACACAACAAGACTCAAACGTGGGCTATCCAAACACTTAGCCCATCTTATTGTTAAGCTAAAATAAGACAGTAAACCATGCTCATGTCGTTTGGGCTTCCAAACAAGTATAAATGTCTTGGGACTCTTCATGGAAGCTTCCTTGACACTTCAATGATGCCAGAGCTTGTTGCATTAATGAGGCCAGGGCTTGTTGCGTCTTCTTAGCTCGAGCTCGGGTAATTGGACCTCTGTGGATGACCAATGGATCCTTAGCATCACGAACATCACGACCAAGTGGATCTCCATCATTCCCCTTCTCCTCAAAAGAATTTGTCCTCAAATCGCATATACCTTCATCAAAAGAAAAGGGAGAAAGATCAGAAACATTAAAAGTAGCAGATACACCATACTCACCAGGAAGATCCAATTTGTAGGCATTATCGTTGATCTTCTCTATGACTTGGAATAGTCCATCTCCTCGAGGATGCAACTTGGCTCGTCACTGAACAGGAAACCTCTCCTTTCTCATATGCACCCAAACCCAATCACCAGGCTCAAAGACTACTCTAACATAACCTTTCCTCATAAGCTCCTCAACTTGCCTTTGTAGCTCCTTCGTCTCCTTGGGATTACTTCTGTAGGCTGGATGGTTAGGAATGATAGCTTTGAGGACAAGGTCAATCATGCGCTCGATCCCACGAATCGGTGGTAATCCACTTCTCCTCAGGGAATACATCCTCGAACTCCTGCAACAATGAGACAACATCAGTAGGCAAAGTATCATGGAGTTCAGCATCAATAAAATAAGAATCTTTAAATAAGAGTAAAAGGATAGGAGACTTAGCAAGAAATGCAGTCTTCACATATCGGGGTTTGGCATAGCAGCTCACTGTTTTGCTTTCCTTGTTTTCCTTCTTTTCTTTAGCGTGCTTCCTTTGCTCGTCATGTTGCTCCTTTAGCCGTAATTGGTCCTCATAAATCTCTTTGGGGCTAAGGGGAGCAAGAGCAATCTTCTTGCCATCCATAGTAAAGGAGTAACGGTTAGTGTAACCGTCGTGGATGACTCTCCGATCATACTGCCACGATCTACCCAGCAATAGGTGGCTAGCTTGCATGGGCACCACGTCACACAACACCTCATCGTGATACCTTCCAATACGAAAAGGAACCAAGACTTGCTTCACCACGTTGACTTCACCACAGTCATTAATCCACTGCAACTTATATGGGTGGTGATGCTTGGTAGTGGGCAACTTTAATTTATCAACAAGGTATGTGATAGCAACATTAGTACAACTCCCACCATCAATGATTAAAGTACATACCTTGTCACGAATATGGCATCTCGTATGGAAGATGTTCTCGCGCTGTGCCTCATCCTCAAACTTCACATGAGTAGTAAGAGCACGCCTAGCAACAAGTGCTTCACCATGAGCAGCATACTCAACAACTTCTTCTTCATCAACATTTTCTAACGCAGGCATCTCATCTTCTACACCGATTTCAGAACCTTCACTCTCAACATCTCCATTCCCATGCATGATCATCACTCTACGGTTGGGACACTATGAGGCAATATGTCCACGACCTAAACACTTGAAACACTTAATGTCACGTGTCCTGCTTTGGGATGCTTGGGCAGGTGCAGTCTTGGGCTTTGGAGGGCCCTCAAGCTTGGGCTTAGCATGGCTCTCTGACTTAGGCGTAGACACAGGCGTATCATCCCTACGAAAGGTGTTAGATTTCCAAACAGGAACTGAACTAGGAGTGAAACGGGATGTACCTTTCCGTTGGAGTTGCCTTTCGACTTTGATGGCCACATGCATCATCTCCTCTAAGTCCATGTAATGCTGCAACTCTACTACATTGGCAATATCACGATTTAAGCCTTGGAGAAAACGAGCCACAGTAGCTTCTGCATCACCCTGGATATTGGCTCGGATCATGGTTATTTCCATCTCTTTGTAATAATCCTCAACACTCTTTGAACCCTGGGTAAGACCTTGGAGCTTCTGGTACAACTCTCTGTAGTAATGAGTAGGAACAAATCTCTTCCGCATGATGCGCTTCATCTCATCCCATGTAGACACTGGAGGATCACCATATCTTCTTCTACTAGTGACTAACTGATCCCACCAAACCATAGCATACTCTGTGAACTCAATTGATGCAAGTTTGACCTTCTTTTCCTCAGAGTAGTGGTGGCAGTCAAACACCATTTCAATCTTCCTTTCCCACTCCAAATATGCCTCAGGATCATTCTTGCCTTGGAAAGGAGGAATCTTCAATTTTATACTGCCAAGGTTTCCATCCATCTTCTCCTTGCCTCTATCACAGGCTCTATCAACTCGATCTCTATACCCATGGTACCTTCTATGATGTCTATCAATCCCAGACTCTTCGTTCGAATCATACCCAACATTACCATCATACTCGTCATTGGCAACAACCTTACTCTTTAGACGAGAAGTATCACCTTGCTGGATCTTTGCGAACCGAGCGTCATGTTGGTTCAACTTATCATGAATGTCATTGAATTTCACGTCCATCCGTTGGAACTGTTGTTGCATTGCCTGAAGCATGAATTCAATTTTTTTAAAGTCGGACTTATCACCTTCAGAAGACATTTTCAACAAAGATATCCTCACGTGTTTACACTCGTGTTTCACTCAAGTAATTTGGCTTTTCTCTACTAATGTTTCTCACACACTCCTGCCTTTTTCCCTTACTCTACCTTAACTCTACAGGTTCACAATCGCACTAGAGACTCAGTTAAAGAATCAACCTCACAAAATCAACTAATTCACCAGGTATTTTCACCAAGTATTTTTTTTTGATTTTTTTTTCGAATTCTCTTTTTTTTTTGAATTCCCTTTTTTTTTTCACAGAAAGGTACGGCTAGGGCTAGGGTGACTCAAAGAAAGAAAGACAGAATAAAAAAAATAATCAGAAAAATAAAAAAAATCACTAGAAGGACCAAAAAAAATGAAAAATAGCCTAAAACTATAGGAAAACAATGGAATTTGGCCAAGATAGGGTATGGCCAGTGAAGCCAAGCTTCACTGGTTCGGTTTCTTTCGTCGTTTTCTTTAAAACGGATACTCGCACACCTCCTAACTCAACCAAAATTTTCAGTTTGAACAGTACCACAACAATTTTTTTTTTTCGAATTCTTCTTTTTTTTTGAATTCTTTTCTTTCTTTTTTTTTTAATCTGAGTTTTGCGGTTTCCTTGAAAAGAGTAGGGGTGCAGCAAGGTGTTTTTTTTTTTTGAAGTGGTGCGATTAGGGTTTTTTTGAGGAATTGCGGCTAGGGTTTTTTTTTTTCTGGAGGGATGCGGCTAGGGTTCTGGAGAGATGCGGCTAGGGTTGTGAGGAAGTGCGGCTAGGGTTTTGAGGAATTGCGGCTAGGGTTTTTTTGATTGAAGGGGTGCGGCTAGGGTTTTGAAATAAGTGGCGGCTAGGGTTATGAAAAAAAAGTGGCGGCTAGGGTTTAGGGTTATGAAATAAGTGGCGGCTAGGGTTCTAACGAAAGTGAGAGACGCACAAAAAAAAACCAGAAATTGAAACCAACAAAAGAAAAAAAAATCGAAACCAACAAACCAAAAATCGAAAAGTGAGTGACGCAGAAACAAACCAGAAAATCGAAACTTAAGCTCTGATTACCAACCGATGCGTACGGACAAGAGGAAACGTAGCTTGGAATTTGAAGGAGCTGACTCACAAGAAGACAGAAGCAAAGTTGATGAATGACAACTTCTGAAACCTAGACCCGAAGCCTAAAGAGACTCGAACCCAAAGGTATTGGACCTTGACCTTACGAATAAGAATTCGAGAACCTAAGGTATAGCAATGGTGGATGGTGAAGAAGGAGGCGCCACAAGGAAGAAGACCTTGATGAGCCTAGTAGAGAAGGAACCCAAGAGAAAGGCACACTCAATATCTGAAAATTCACTTAACTGATCTCCTCATCAATAGCGTTTACAAGGTATTTATAATAAGACCTAGCACTTAAGCCCATAAAACAAGTGGGCTGGAATTAACACCAATAGAAAATAAGACTAAACCCAAATTCATACCTAAACCTAGTTACATAAAATAAATAGTCCAAAACACAACAAGACTCAATCGTGGGCTATCCAAACACTTAGCTCATCTTATTGTTAAGCTAAAATAAGACAGTAAACCATGCTCATGTCGTTTGGGCTTCCAAGTAAGTATAGATGTCTTGGGACTCTTCATGGAAGCTTCCTTGACACTTCAATGATGCCAGAGCTTGTTGCATTAATGAGGCCAATGCTTGTTGCATCTTCTTAGCTCGAGCTCGGGTAATTGGACCTCCTTGGATGACCAATGGATCCTTAGCATCACGAACATCACGAGCAAGTGGATCTCCATCATGTATGCTAGCCATTTGCTTTTGGGAAGACCATGGCAATTTGATAGACGTGTCATACATGATGAATTCACAAACCGTTATTCATTTACCATGGATGGTAAGAAATTCACACTTGCACTCTTGAGTCCTAAAGAGATTTATAAGGACCAATTAAGGTTGAAAAAGCAAAATGATTCACAACAAAGGTCCAAGAATCTGGATAAGGGCAAAGATAATGCGAAGAAAGTAAGAAAGGACATTAGCTTCAATGCAAAGGAAAGTGATGTCAAGGCTGCTTTTCTAGCTAAGTGCCCAATCTTTATGTTTTTATATAAAGAAACTTATTTTAGTTCTAATGATCTTAATGCTTTTTTGCCTACTGATGTTGTGTCTCGTTTGAAGGAATTTGAAGATATATTCCCTGAGGAGATTCCAAATGGCTTGGCAACTATTAGGGGAATTAAGCATCAAATAGACCTTGTTCCCGGAGCTGCCAATCCCAGTTGACCTACCTATAGAAGTAATCTAGAGGAGATGATATGGACCTCACCGAAAGAAGATGAGGTTCATATGAAGAAGACGAAGAACACTTGAAAAAAAAAACAATAACAAGTTAAAAACGCAGCAAAAGAAAATAAAAATTAGAAGTAAAACCAAGACCCGTTGTGTAGAAACACAAGAACCTATGGTATTGGACCAAGACCCGTTGCCTAGAAAAGCAAGAACCTATGGTATATATTGGTGGAAGGTAGAAGAACGCCACAAGGAAGACCTTGATAAGTTCAAGAGTTCTCAAGAGAACCAAAGAGAAGAAGTCTCTCAATTTTATTGCTAAAATCAATTGTGTTCTCCCCAAAGGGTTACATAACTATTTATAGGCAAATAGATAACTTGCAGCACAAGTAATAGGAATCCTACTTTCCTAACTTGCAGAATAGGAAATAGCAAACTTGCAGAACAAGCAATAGGAATCCTACTCTCCTAACTTGCAGAACAAGTAATAGAAATCTTACAAAATCTATTATTTAAAAAGGAATTGGGCTTAAATTAAATTAAGACAATGTTCAGCCCAATAATACTTAACTAAATAAAATATGCATCTAGCCTAATTTGCATTTCGGCCCAATACTTGTGTGTCTTCAAGAAGGTTGAACTTGGGCTTGGATCATGTTGTAGAAGACTTTATCATCCTCCATGCTCAAGCTTTGTTGGGCTTTCTCTCTAGCAATATCAATGAAACCAGCCAAGGCTTGTTGCATCATCTTTGATTTAGCTCTTGTAATTGGACCTCCATGGATACTCAAAGGATCACGATCATCACGAACATGACTTGAGCTTTGTGAGCTTGGATCTCCATCATTCCCCCTCTCCTCGAAAGGATTTCTCCTCAAATCAGAATCACCTACATCAATATCAAAGGGAGAAAGATCAGAAACATTAAATGTAGCACTAACATTATACTCACCTGGAAGATCTAACTTATAAGCATTGTCATTGATCTTCTTAATCACTTGGAATGGTCCATCTCCTCGAGGTTGCAACTTGGAGCGACGCTGAGCAGGAAATCTCTCTTTACGCATATGTACCCAAACCCAATCACTAGGTTCAAAGACAACTTTCTTGCGATGCTTGTTGGCTTGAGTAGCATATTGCTCAGTCCTCTTTTTAATGTTTTGACGTACCTTCTCATGTAGTTGCTTAACAAAATCAGCTTTCTTTTCCCCATCCAAACTAGCTCTCTCCTCAATAGGTAGTGGTAAAAGATCCAATGGAGTGAGTGGATTAAAATCATAGACAACTTCAAATGGAGAATAACTAGCAGTGGAATGCACACTTCTATTGTAAGCAAACTCCACATGAGGCAAACAATCTTCCCAATTCTTCAAATTCTTTTGAATAATGGACCTCAACAAAGTAGACAAAGTACGATTGACTACTTCAGTTTGACCATCGGTTTGTGGATGACAAGTAGTTGAAAACAATAGCTTTGTTCCTAACTTTCCCCATAATGTTTTCCAAAAATAGCTAAGGAACTTCACATCACGGTCAGAAACAATGGTCCTCGGAACCCCATGTAGACGAACAATTTCCTTGAAGAATAAATCGGCAATGTTACTTGCATCATCTGTCTTGTGACAAGCAATGAAGTGAGCCATCTTAGAGAACCTATCAACAACAACAAAAACAGAATCTCTACCTCTCTTTGTTCTTGGTAACCCCAAAACAAAGTCCATAGAAATGTCAGTCCAAGGAGCAGTAGAAATAGGCAATGGAGTATAAAGACCATGATTCATAACTCTAGACTTAGCTTGTTTACAAGTGACACATCTCTCACACAATTTTTCAACATCTCTTTTCATGTTAGGCCAAAAGAAGTGATCATGCAATATATCTAAAGTTTTCTTTACTCCAAAATGTCCCATTAACCCACCACTATGGGCTTCTCTAACAAGTAATTCTCTTAAAGAACTCCTAGGCACACATAATCTATTTTCCCTAAATAAGAATCCATCATGCCTATAAAACTTTCCAAAACCAGTTTTCTCACATGCAATGAACACATTTTCAAAATCCTCATCAGTAGCATACAAGTCTTTAATATACTCAAATCCAAGTAGTTTTGCATTAAGAGTAGTGATTAGAGTATACCTTCGAGATAATGCATCAGCCACGACATTTTCTTTACCTTGTTTATATTTGATCACATATGGAAATGTTTCAATGAACTCCATCCACTTGGCATGACGCTTGTTCAACTTGCTTTGTCCTTTCAAGTGCTTCAAGGACTCATGATCAGTGTGGATGACAAATTCCTTGGGCCATAAATAGTGTTGCCATGTTTCCAAGGCCCTCACTAATGCATACATCTCTTTATCATATGTGGGATAGTTAAGGGCAGCTCCACTTAACTTCTCACTGAACAAAGCAATGGGGCGCTTCTCCTGCATTAAAACAGCTCCAATACCTATACTTGAAGCATCACACTCAATCTCAAAAGTTTTAGAAAAGTCAGGTAAGGATAATAAAGCTGCAGAACAAAGCTTCTCTTTAAGCAAGTTAAAAGCATGATCTTGCTCAAGACCCCATTTAAATCCAACATTCTTTTTAACAACATCAGTTAGAGGTGCAGCTATTGTACTGAAGTCTCTAACAAACTTACGATAGAAACTAGCTAATCCATGAAAACTACGCACCTCAGAGATATTCTTAGGTATAGGCCAATCTTTAATTGCCTTGACCTTTTCATCTTCTACTGCTATACCCTTAGAAGAAATAACATATCCAAGAAATGTAATCTTATCAGTGCAAAAGGAACATTTCTTAAGGTTAGCATACAACTTTTCCTTTCTCAAGACATTAAGCACATTCTTTAAATGTTCAATATGTTCATGCAAACTTCTACTATAGATCAAGATATCATCAAAATAGACAACTACAAATTTTCCAATGAAAGCACGCAAGACATGGTTCATTAATCTCATGAAAGTGCTAGGTGCATTAGTTAATCCAAAAGGCATAACTAACCATTCATACAAACCATGCTTAGTCTTAAATGCAGTTTTCCATTCATCACCTTCTCTCATGCGAATTTGATGATAACCACTTTTCAAATCAATTTTAGAAAAGATGCAAGAACCATGTAACTCATCAAGCATATCATCTAATCTAGGAATGGGATAGCGATACTTTACAATGATTTTGTTGATGGCACGACAATCAACACACATCCTCCACGTCCCATCCTTCTTAGGAACAAGTAACACAGGAACAGCACATGGACTCATGCTCTCTCTAACGTAGCCTTTCTTCATGAGCTCGTCAACTTGCCTTTGAAGCTCCTTTGTCTCCTCGGGATTACTTCTATAGGCAGGTCTGTTGGGAATGGCAGCTCCAGGAACAAGGTCTATTTGATGCTCAATTCCCCTAATAGGTGGCAAACCATTTGGAATCTCCTCGGGGAATATATCTCCAAATTCCTTCAAAAGAGACACAACATTAGTAGGCAAAGAAGATTTAAGATCATTAGAACTAAAACAAGATTCTTTATATAAAAACAAAAGGATTGGGCACTTAGCTAAAAAAGCAGCCTTTACATCACTTTGCTTTGCATAGAAGCTCACGTCCTTTCTTTCTTTCTTTGCAATATCTTTGCCTTTATCTAGATTCTTCGACCTTTGTTGTGATTCATTCTGCTCTTTCAACCTCAATTGATCCTCATAAATCTCCGTAGGACTCAAGGGTGCAAGTGTGAATTTCTTACCAGCCATGGTAAATGAATAACGGTTTGTAAATCCATCATGTATGACATGTCTATCAAATTGCCATGGTCTTCCTAAAAGCAAATGACCAGCATGCATAGGCACAACATCACACAACACTTTATCATTGTACCTTCCAATTGAAAATAGCACCAATACTTGCTTGGTCACATTTACTTCTCCACAATTATTGAGCCATTGAAGTTTGTATGGTTTGGGATGTTTTGTAGTGGGCAAACTCAATTTGTCAACCAAATAAGTGCTAGCAACATTAGTGCAACTACCACCATCAATAATCAAAGAGCATACCTTATTGTTGACGTGGCATCTAGTATGAAAAATATTTTCTCGTTGCACTTCATCTTCATCCTTAACTTGGGCACTTAATGCACGACGAGCTACAAGTGCTTCACCATGTGCTGCAAACTCAACATAGTCATCATCCTCATTAATGTCCTCCAATGGTGGCATCTCATCATCAACATCAGAATCTTCACTTACAACATCACCATCATCACGCATAATCATGACTCGTTTGTTTGGGCATTGTGATGCAATGTGTCCTCTTCCCAAACATCTAAAACACTTAATGTCTCTACTCTTACCTTGGGATGCTTGGATAGCCTCGGGTTTGGGCTTTTGGACACTCTCACCCTTAGGCTTGAATGAGGATTCAGTCTTAAGTTTGAATGTAGTCTTATCATCCCTTCGAAAGGTGTTCGGTTTCCAAGAAGAAGATGAACTAGAACCTTGCATAAAACGAGATGAATAACCTTTTCTCTTGAGTTGCCTTTCAACCTTGATAGCCATATGCAACATATCATCAAACTCCACATAGTGATGTAACTCCACTACATTAGCAATCTCACGATTCAATCCTTGTAAGAATCGAGCCATAGTAGCTTCACTATCCTCTTCAACATTAGCTCTGATCATGATAATTTCCATTTCTTTATGATAATCCTCAACACTCTTAGAACCTTGAGTGAGACCTTGTAACCTTTGATAAAGCTCTCTATAGTAATGATTAGGAACAAACCTTTTTCTCATAACACATTTCATTTCATTCCATGTAACTATAGGTGGCTCTCTATTCCTACGTCTACCAAGCATGAGTTGGTCCCACCAAATGATTGCATAATCCGTGAACTCTACAGCAGCAAGTTTCACCTTTTTTTCTTCGGAATAGTTATGGCAATCAAAGACCATCTCCACTTTCTTTTCCCATTCTAAGTAAGCCTCAGGATCATTCTTACCTTGAAAGGAAGGAATCTTCAATTTGATACTTCCTAAATTTCCATCTATCCTATCATAATACCTATCTCCTTTATACCTATCTCCACGACCTCCTTTATTACCATGGTTACCTTTAACACTTCTACTAAACTCATCATCATCAAACTCATCATCAACTTTATCATCAAAGTCATTATTCACAACATTGCCATTTTCATGAGAAGTATCACTTGGCTTTACCTTGGCTAGGACAGCTTCATGTTCCTCCAACTTATCATGAATATTATTAAACCTCAACTCTATCCTTGAAAATTGTTGTTGCATAGCTTGGAACATGAACTCGATCTTACTCAAATCAGGCTTTTCACTATTAGAAGACATGATTTTATCCTGCAAGAAACGTTAGTAAAAGAAAAGGACCTCACAAGTATGACCTCACGTGTTTACACTCAATACACACAAGACTGTAACACACACTCGTGTTTCACACAATTTTAATATGGCTTTTCTCTACTAATGTTACTCACACACTCTTGCCTTTTTCCCTCACACAACTTTTCTCTATAGGTTCTATATTGAACTCAAGACTTAATCAAAAATCAGCTTATGGAATTCAACTATCAACCAACAATAAACAAGATGAGCACAAGATTTTAATCAAGGGAAAACAAAACAATGAATACTCAACAAGACTTAGCAAGACTCAGCAAGACTCAATAAGACTTAAGAAGACTCCAATGAAACTAAACCTTGAAGGAAATTTGTGTATTTTGGGGTGTTTAATTAAGGTAGGGTTTAGCCAAAGGTGGGGTAGTTTTGTCCTTTTATGTGGTAGGGTCAAAAAGGTAATTTTAGACAGTAGGGTAAAATGGCAGTAATGAATTTTCAAATTAGGCAAATAAGAAATCGCAAAGCTCAAGAAAGAATGACTACCTCAAGATTTTCATGAAGCACACCTCCACGAATTACCTTTGATATTGCACTTGCTACACACGATGTAATAAAATCCCATCTTGAATTGATTTTTCTTTTCTCTTTTTTTTTCTTTTCTTTTTTTTTCTCTTTTTTCTCTTTTTTTTATATTTTACTAAACTAAACGAACAATGAAGAGAAAAAAAAAATCTAAATAATAAGAAGAGGTTTACTTGGGGAACAAGGCAACTTTTTGACAAAAACAAGCTAGTTTTGGTAGCAGCTTGTGTACCAAGGAATGAGAGGGAACGGTGGCTTGTGAAACAAGTAGTCTTTATGTGATGTAGAGCTTTTGAAGGTTTCTTGGTGAGCAAGAAAACCTTTGGGATTTGGTTGCTTGGAGAACAAGATAGGGTTTACTTGGTGGCTAAGTAAAGACAATAGTTTTGAGGGACAAACAATATTAGTGATGGCTTGGAAAAGGATTCAAGATCAAGGTTTGTCCATGACAAGAAGACAAAGAAAAAAAAAACAAAAACGAAACTCCCACGAATTAAACCTAAGCTCTGATACCAAATGATATGAACCTCACCGAAAGAAGATGAGGTTCATATGAAGAAGACGAAGAACACTTGAAAAAAAAAACAATAACAAGTTAAAAACGCAGCAAAAGAAAATAAAAATTAGAAGTAAAACCAAGACCCGTTGTGTAGAAACACAAGAACCTATGGTATTGGACCAAGACCCGTTGCCTAGAAAAGCAAGAACCTATGGTATATATTGGTGGAAGGTAGAAGAACGCCACAAGGAAGACCTTGATAAGTTCAAGAGTTCTCAAGAGAACCAAAGAGAAGAAGTCTCTCAATTTTATTGCTAAAATCAATTGTGTTCTCCCCAAAGGGTTACATAACTATTTATAGGCAAATAGATAACTTGCAGCACAAGTAATAGGAATCCTACTTTCCTAACTTGCAGAATAGGAAATAGCAAACTTGCAGAACAAGCAATAGGAATCCTACTCTCCTAACTTGCAGAACAAGTAATAGAAGTCTTACAAAATCTATTATTTAAAAAGGAATTGGGCTTAAATTAAATTAAGACAATGTTCAGCCCAATAATACTTAACTAAATAAAATATGCATCTAGCCTAATTTGCATTTCGGCCCAATACTTGTGTGTCTTCAAGAAGGTTGAACTTGGGCTTGGATCATGTTGTAGAAGACTTTATCATCCTCCATGCTCAAGCTTTGTTGGGCTTTCTCTCTAGCAATATCAATGAAACCAGCCAAGGCTTGTTGCATCATCTTTGATTTAGCTCTTGTAATTGGACCTCCATGGATACTCAAAGGATCACGATCATCACGAACATGACTTGAGCTTTGTGAGCTTGGATCTCCATCAGGAGACAAAGGAGCTTCAAAGGCAAGTTGAAGAGCTCATGAAGAAAGGCTATGTCAAAGAGATTATGAGTCCATGTGTTGTTCCTGTGTTACTTGTTCCTAAGAAGGATGGGACGTGGAGGATGTGTGTTAATTGTCGTGCCATCAGCAAAATCACTGTAAAGTATCGCTATCTCATTCCTAGATTAGATGATATGCTTGATGAGTTACGTGGTTCTTGCATCTTTTCTAAAATTGATTTGAAAAGTGGTTATCATCAAATTCACATGAAAGAATGTGATGAGTGGAAAACTGCATGTAAGGCTAAGGATGGTTTGTATGAATGGTTAGTTGATATGGTCCTCAACGAAAGAAGATGAGGTTCAATGAAGAAGACAAAGAACACTTGAAGAAAAATATTAACAAGTTAAAAACGCAGCAAAGGAAAACAAAAATTAGAAGTAAAACCAAGACCCGTTGTGTAGAAACACAAGAACCTATGGTATTGGACCAAGACCCGTTGCTTAGAAAAGCAAGAACCTATGGTATATATTGGTGGAAGGTAGAAGAACGCCACAAAGAAGACCTTGATAAGTTCAAGAGTTCTCAAGAGATCCAAAGAGAAGAAGTCTCTCAATTTTATTACTAAAATCAATTGTGTTCTCCCCAAAGGGTTACATAACTATTTATAGGCAAATAGATAACTTGCAGAACAAGCAATAGGAATCCTACTCTCCTAACTTGCAGAACAAGTAATAGAAGTCCTACAAAATCTATTATTTAAAAAGGAATTGGGCTTAAATTAAATTAAGACAATGTTCAGCCCAATAATACTTAACTAAATAAAATATGCATCTAGCCTAATTTGCATTTCGGCCCATTCACATGGCAATTAAAGATTGGCCGGTACCTAAGTCTGTTTTTGAGATGCGTAGTTTCCATGGTTTAGCTAATTTCTATCGTCGATTCGTTAAAGATTTTAGCACTATAGCTACACCTTTGATCGAAGTGGTCAAAACGAATGTTGCATTTCATGGGGTCCTGCACAAGAGCATGCTTTTAATTTGCTTAAAGATAAACTTTGTTCTGCTCTTTTGTTATCTCTGCCTGACTTTACTAAAACTTTTGAGATTGAGTGCGATGCCTCAGGTGTAGGTATTGGAGCTGTGCTTATGCAGGAAAAACGCCCAATTGCTTTCTTTAGAGAGAAGTTAAGTGGAGCAGCACTTAACTATCTCACATATGACAAGGAGATGTACGCGTTAGTGAGGGCCTTGGAGACATGGCAACATTACTTGTGGCCCAAAGAATTTGTCATCCACACTGATCATGAGTCCTTGAAGCATTTGAAAGGACAGAGTAAGCTGCATAAGCATCATGCCAAGTGGATAGAGTTCATTGAAATGTTCCCGTACGTGATCAAGTACAAACAAGGTAAAGAGAACGTCGTAGCTGATGCGTTATCTCGTAGGTATACTCTTATCACTACTCTTGATGCTAAACTTTTAGGATTTGAATATATCAAAGAACAGTATGCTGATGATGTTGATTTTGGTAATGTTTATGATGCATGTGCTACATCTGGTTTTGGCAAGTTCTTTAGGCATGATGGGTTCTTATTTGGAGAAAATAAATTATGTGTGCCTAGGAGTTCATTGCGCGAGCTGTTAGTTAGAGAAGCCGATAGTGGAGGATTAATGGGTCACTTTGGAGTTAGGAAAACTCTAGATGTTTATCAAGAACATTTCTTTTGGCCTAACATGAGGAGAGAAGTAGAGAGGTTATGTGCTCGATGCATTTCATGTAGGCAAGCTAAATCTAGAGTTCATAATCATGGTTTATATACTCCTTTACCCATTCCTACTACTCCGTGGACTGATATCTCTATGGATTTTGTTTTGGGCTTGCCTCGAACAAAACGCGGAAGAGATTTTCTTTTTGTTGTGGTTGACAGGTTCTCTAAGATGGCTCATTTCATTGCTTGCCACAAGACGGATGACGCGAGCAACGTTGCTGACCTTTTCTTCAAAGAGATAGTGCGTCTACATGGTGTTCCAAGGACCATTGTTTCTGATCGAGATGCAAAGTTCCTTAGTTACTTTTGGAAGACGTTATGGGGAAAGTTGGGAACTAAATTGTTATTCTCCACCACTTGTCACCCCCAGACTGATGGACAGACTGAAGTCGTCAACCGAACCTTATCTACATTATTGAGGTCCATTATTCAGAAGAATTTGAAGAATTGGGAAGATTGCTTACCCCATGTGGAGTTTGCATATAACCGCAGTGTCCACTCCACAACTAGTTGCTCTCCATTCAAAGTTGTTTATGGCTTCAATCCTCTTACTCCTTTGGATTTGTTGCCATTACCTAGTGCGGAGCAGAGTAACTTGGATGGAGAACAGAAGGCTAAGTTTGTGAAGCAACTCCATGAGAGAGTTCGTCAAGCTATTGAAAAGAAGACTGAGCAGTATACCACCCAAGCAAATAAGCATCGAAAGAAAGTAGTCTTTGAGCCTGGTGATTGGTTTTGGGTGCATATGAGAAAGGAAAGGTTTCCTGTTCAGCGACGAACCAAGCTGCATCCCCGAGGAGATGGACCATTCCAAGTCATAGAGAAGATCAACGATAATGCCTACAAATTGGATCTTCCTAGTGAGTATGGTATATCTGCTACTTTTAATGTTTCTGATCTTTCTCCCTTTTCTTTTGATGAAGGTATATGTGATTTGAGGACAAATCCTTTTGAGGAGAGGGGGAATGATGGAGATCTACTTGCTCGTGATGTTCGTGATGCTAAGGATCCATTAGTCATCCAAGGAGGTCCAATTACCCGAGCTCGAGCTAAGAAGACGCAACAAGCCCTGGCCTCATTCATGTTATTTTGATCTTCTTCCATTATACGAGCTTGATACCTTGCGTGATATTTATGGAGGGTGGACCGTCTAGTGGATTCAATTTTGACACCTTGATTGCCACAATTAAGTTGAAATTATTTTCAAGAAAAAAATGTGCAAAGACTTAAAAGAACTCAAAGATGTATTTTATTAATAGATGGAATTTTACAACCTAAATGCATAAGATGGAAAAATAACTTGTCTCATAACAATTATTTAACAAAACCAAAATCCTAAGACATCCATGAAGAAATCTAATGGTGCCACATGAGTCCTCTAACAGCATTATAATGGCCTTCTATCTTTTTCAACAATTGTAGCATCCTCTCTCCATGCTCAGTTATTGGGTTAACTCCAGGCTTCACCTACCTTATTTCGTCTTCGATTTGTTGGGCCCTATAAGCCATCCAATTGATTTGATGAAACATTGTCCGTAAGAGTTGTGAGTCCTTCTTGAAGATTTTCCATTCTTCTACTAAGGTTTGCATATTTTGGGCCATTTTCTGTCGATCTTCTTGGGCTTGATTGAGAACTCCTTGTAGTCGAATCTTCCATCGTATTATCTCCCTTTGAGCTTCATCAAGCTCATTCTCCTTCTTTTGTGCTTTCTCCTTGAGTCGTGCAATTTCTTCCTGGTCTTTCTGAGCTTCTTCCTTTAGCCGTTTGTTGTCTTCCATTAGACGACTATTCTCAGACTTTGCGAGCTTTTTCTTCAAGTAACTAATCTCATCCAACAACTTGTTCTTCTCTTGATGGAACTTTTTGTATTCTTGTTCCAGATCCCTCTTTTCTTCTTCAAACTTCCTCTTAGCAATTTCTAAATCAATCATAGGATCTTGGGGTGAAGGATCCTCCTGAATTTTTTCATCTTCTTCAAGGGGGAGTTTGATATCCTTGGCTCGTCTAGCATGCCAAACAAAATATTCAGGAGAGATCTTGTCGACAAACCTTCCTTTTGTTATTACAAAAGCTGTCTTCCAAGCTTTGACATCTTCTTCTATCTTCCTCAATGCTCCTTTCTCAGTGCAAGAATACTCCCTTTGATTAAGCCCATAAGTCATAGGGATAAACTGGTCATACCCTAATTGCCTTCGTGCCATGATGGGAGAGTAAGAAATGGTTCCCCATATACCCAACAAAGGAACCCATGGTTGATCTCCACATTTATATAGCATTGACCTTCTTGGCATCCATGGAGCTAACCAAACTACTTCTTGATTTTTGGTTTTACGCAAGGTAGAAACCCATTCCTTTTTTGTTTTTGAGTTGGGCCATTTGCTCTTGCAGAATTCCTTAATGGGTACACTGCTTGCGAAGTAGACATTCTTAAATGCAAGTTCTTCACACTTGAAATGACTTTTCATCCACACATACAATAGTTGCATGCATCCAATGAAACGTCCCCCTCCGATCCTACGACAATAACTCAAAGATCTAAATGTTTCTGCTAAAATTGCTGGAGTGACATTCACTTCATGCTCAAGTTGTTCAACAATATCTACAAGAGTAATTTCCACATACTGTAGGGCTCGAGGGAATATCACCATCCCATAAATAGCTAATGCCATCAAACTCATAATTTGCTTGTCTGTTAATTGTTTGTTAAAACAAACTCGAAGAAAATCCCAAGCCAAATAAGTGCCTTTCCCTTTCTTTTTAAGATGTTGATCCACTTCTTGCACATTGACACCTATCATTTGGGCCAAACATTTTCGATGACTCATCTTATTCTTCTTGTAAATCTTTTTGTTCGACTCCTTGATACGAAGTAAGATCATATATTCCTCAATAGTAGGTACCATATCTACCTTATTAAACACAAAGCACCTGTAGGAGGGGTCCCAGAAATGTACCATGGCCCTGATCAGATTGGGATCCATTTTTATAGTTTGAAGCAATGCCAAGTCCCCATACTTCTCTTGGAAAGCTTTCTTCTTTGTCGTATCCCAATTTCTCCAAATGTCAATTAACTCAGAGAGGTCATTTTGCTGGAGATCTAGACGAACTTTTTCAGGAAGGCTACAAATGTAATCTCTAGGTAAGCAATCACCATTTCGCTTCTGGGCTTCTTCAGACTTTGCCTTCACATCATCTGCAATTTCTTCCAACATGGTTTTCTTCCTAAATGTAAAGGATCTTAATTTTATCAAATAATTGTTATGAGACAGTTTTTCCTAAAATAATGAGCAAGAAAATAAAACCCTTTTTTTATTGTTCCTTCATGTGTCCTATAAGGGAAGTCTCTATACTATGGTTTCATCCTAGGATAATTCACTTAGGTTTTTATATGCATGGGTTGGATGATTCAAAATTCTAAATGTTCCCAAATTGTTCCTCACTATCATCCACACAGGACTAGTAGGGCACCCAATCCTCACCCATGACAGGCTACAAACGGAAAGGTTCAATTTGAGTGGTAGTATTTCGCTAGCCATTGCAGAGGTATTACCTCACGAGAGCGTAGTTACTCTACTTCCTCCTAAAAAGGATAAAGCCCGGGTAGAGGGCCAATGCATGCACATGCACGTGAAGTGTGTGTTGAAGGAACAAACAATTATTTCATCAAAATTAACATTCCTAAGGCAAACATAGAATAACATAAAACCAATCATTTGCTCGACTCTCTAAAGTCCCTAGTGGAGTCGCCAAGCTGTCATAACGTGTCAGCTCTTAAAACCTAACCCGCTAGACTTAATATCAAGGAGTCGCCACCAACCATTCAAACCTAAGGTGTGATTAGTCACCTATTCTTGTCTAAAGATAAGGCATGGTCCATGTTCAAAGATTCCTAGACTCGGGAGTACGGTTACGTATGGGGAAGGATTAGCACCCCCACAACGCCCATCTTAAGATGGTACCAACTAGCTTTAGGTTATCTTTATAGTTTGCCTTAAGTTCATATTAATTTCGATATACTTATATATTGGAAAATTTCTAAGATTTTTTCATCAATTTGGCTCAAACCTTAGAAATCGCCCTCACCTCAAGATATTCAAGGAGTCTCAATTGACTTTCTTGAACTCCATCGTCGGATAGATTTTAACATTTTATGAGATTCCAATTTTCTCTTAATTTTCTCTATAGTTGTTGACTCCATATTCATTTTATAAATTTCTTAGATTTTCTAATTTATTTTTATATTTTTATATTATTATTTATTTTATTTGCAAGAAATAAACATGAATTATGTTTTTATTGAAAATTCACTTTTAAGCGTCCCATCAATTTGGCTCTGCCCAAAAGGAACCTCCTCACCTAGAAATTTCCAAGGAGTCTCAATTGACTTTCTTAAAATTTCATCATCGGCATAACTCATATTTACTCTTTTTTATTTATCTTATTTATTCTATTTATTATTTAGATATTTCGTCTTATCTTATTTATTTATTTATCTATCTTTATTTGTTTACTTGTCTTCATTTGCCCATTTTTATTTATCTATATCTAATCCATCTATCTTATCTTACTTTTATTTTTATTATAAATAAATATGAATTAATTAAAAAAATTCTTTCAAAAGTATTCCATCAATTTGGCTCAACTTAAGAAAGACTCTTTCACTTAGAAATTTTCAAGGAGTCTCAATTGACTTTCTTGAAATTTCATCATCGGTATAATTCACATTTATTTATTTGATTTTAATTATATATATTTATTATTCATATATTTTTTATAACCTTAGAATACTGATCTAAATCATACAACATTGTTAAATCAAAATTATACGTGTAAACTAAATCAATGTACTATACTATAGTCATACAACTAATCAAATAACACAAATATACAAATTAATATTTTACAAGTAGTTATCAACTCAAATTACTTATCATGCAAATTCATACTAAAATATCATACAATTGATCATTAAATTAAAACACAAATTAACATGCTTATCAAGATTATACTAATTAAATCCTTAAGTCAAATTATTATATTATCAGATTAATTAATCATGCAAGCAACTATTAACATACAAAACCATTCATAACATGTAAATTGCTAATCCAAATATTAATTATTCCTTTGATCCTATTGTCAGCTTTTTGTTAAATTAATAAGGATTAATAAATTAGAATATATACATATACACATACATAGTATTAATAATTAATTCCTTTGCCTTCTTTCCTTTTTCCAACGTCCTCTCCTTTCCTTTTTTCTATTGGTACGTAACAGCCTCTTTCTCTTTTACTCACGTGGCTGTCCCAGCTTCAACATGTAGCTATTTGGCAAGGGCAGTAGCAGCAGCGATGCTTAAGTGATGGAAGGCTCACGGCAAAACAGGGAGATGCGGCTCGATGGTTTTTTGACTTGGAACAGGGTGCTTCAAGTCTGTAATCAAAATAGGCAGTTGGTTCCAAGGTGATGGTGTCGATTTGGCAAGGATGCAATGATGTTTGCTAAGAATGATGTAGTCGGTTAAGGGAATATGATGGTTGTAGCAAGGTGAATCGGTGTTGGAGGAAAAATTTAGAGATGATATGCTTGATTGTGAATGAATCAAATCATGAGGTTTAATCTCTTTTTATAGCCACAAACTTGTTAGAGTCCTAATACAACTAAACCTATTCTAATAATTATCTCCTATTTTTAATATTTTATTTATCTAATTCTTATATTAATCCTAATCTAACTCTAATTCTAAAAAGTCTAATTTTAATCTAACATTAACTCTAAAACAAATTATCCTAATAAATCAATAAATCCTAATCTAATTATCCTAATATAAAAGGTTAATTTTATTTTATCTTCTTATCTTTTTTTTTAATTATTTCTAAATCCTATTTTATTTCTAATTTCCTAATTAATGTTAATTCTACATCTAAAAAATCTTAATTTAATTCTAGCATAATTCTTAGATACTATGTCATCTAACCCAATTAATTATTTATACAAATTAAGACCCCGGATAAAATAGGGTGTCTACACCTGTCATTTTCACTGTGTATTCTCAAGGTAGAGACATTTACTACTCAATTCATTTTGACTCATACTCTACCTTGATTTCATTATCTACTCATACTTCACAGCATATTATTCAAAGTAATTAGAAATGCTATATCGAGTATAACAATTATCAACACATTCTACAGCTAACCAATTCATTACAGTTATTCACTTTAAAATCATTTCCATTTAATGAGCTCAGGTTCAACTCCCTTGAGCATGTTATCCACGAGGTTCGAACCCTGGCACTCTTACGTACCTAGTTCCTTTCACTCGTGTTACCATTGAGATAATTGTAAGAGACCCGCCCGTTCGTATCGACCGTCGGCGAGCATCCCCTAGGCGATCCTTTTGCCCCAGGTTTACCCTTACAAGTGAGTCGGCGACCACATAGTTCGCCCACACCTCACATCATATTGTCCACTGTGGGTCACCCATCCTTGGGTCGCCTATCACGGTTTTTCTCAAGGTCCTTAAGAATTCAAGTTAGCTATCATCTTCTTCTTTTTATCACTTTATTGTTTTTATTCATATTCTCCAATTTACAATACTCCATACAGTACATCCATTTGCAAGGCATATCTCAAAATGCTCCGCTTCTATAATTAATTTGTTTTTTTAACACCCCAAAATTAGTATAAGTATATAGAACCATAATTAACTGTACTGTTATGGATTTCATTATCTGTACTATTCACTTCTCAGGCATTTTCTGTAATCATTTCACTTCTCATAATATTCAACGATCCCGTAATAATATCCAATTCAATACACTCGTAATTCAGGTCCTTACAATCAATAACCGGGCCAATTATCTTATGACATTCCGCTACACTTGTCGGATCGCATCATGTAAGGCCCCGGCCCGTCCGCTGTCCACCTGTACACATCTGTACTATCCTCTTTGGGAATGCCCAGCCCTTTCATTGAGTCATCCCTTAAGGTTTTTATCATGAGGTCTAGCCCGTTCACTAGGTCACTCATAGTTCGCGTCCGTAATCTAAGTGTAAGTGGAATTAGTACTAGGGATCGTGATATTCATATGACATTCTCTATGCCATTTATAATTCCATTACTATCAATGGACTGAAGATCCACTTGATTTTATCACTGTTTTGAACTTTGCCCAACATAGGGGCATTTTTGTCATTTTGACATTTATTTCTTTTTCCTCAGTATACTTTTAAACCAAGGATCTCATTATCTATGTGTTGATAGTATCCTTTCTCATACTAATATTAGCACTTTACGACCTTGTTCGATTTCGACAGAGAAATCTACTAGAATCCATAATTGGATTATTCTGCTTATAATTCAGCTTTCTATCATCAATTTCTCTATCAAATCAGTCAATTCCAACTTCTGTTAGTTTATTATGACTCCCAATAAATTTTTGGAGGCAGGAGTATTTTGGTCATTTTTTGGCCAAAATTTTCTCTCTCTTCAAAATACCTTTAATCGATGATCTTAAAGTCTGTTTAATGATGATACTTTATTCCCCTCCGTTTATATTATCATTTTCAGGTCTCAGTTCGATCTGGATTGGAAAGTACTGGTGATGCCCTCACCGAGTCCATTCGGTTCCTTACCGAATAGGCCTTCATTTAGATTATAAGATCACCATTATTCTGGTAATTTCTGAGCTTATTATTTCTCTTTAACATCTTCAATTCATAATTTCTCACTCCCTTCAATTTATTTTACTCATTTGCAATCATTTATTTTCTTTATGTATTCAGACTACACAGTACTACTCAGGATGTTTAACATTTCTCATCACATTTTCTCCCCAAAAGTATCATAGACATCATGCCAACCTTTCTCTAATACCATTAAATCTGTAACAGTCCAATAACCCAATAATACACATAGTATTACACAATTTTGACGGTTGAGCTATCTGTGATACTTCACTTTGCATTTACTGTTAAACAATTTCATAAAATATTGTTCATATTCATACATCCCCTATCTTAATTAATACGCAAGTAATACTATATACATGTCTAAATACATAAAATAAATGATCGTACCTCATATATCTCAGTCGGTCTATCACATTGTCCGTCATATGCAGCGGTGATCCACAATTATTGGATCTCACAATCATCAAAACCTAAAATGTTAAAATTGGGGTGTGAGCAAAACCATGGCTCAGTAAGAAAGTTATATGTCACGCTTGATATTCAGCTACCTATATGCTGAAAAACTTTTTCACTTTCTTTCAAATCTTCCTAGCTGGCTCTAGGCTCACATGTAAGAAGGATACTACAGTCGACTAGGGATCCAGATAGAGTAAGGCAGGTATTTTAAAATACCTGACTTGTTCCGGAACCTAGAAGCAACTGTAGAGAGTACTATATCAATTGCTCTCAAAACGATATAATATTCGTTTCCGTAAAGTAAACTATTTATTTCTCTTCACTTCATTATATTTTAAAACACGTGACAGTTCAATATTAAAATAATGGTTTACTTCTGTTCTCGTCAGTACAGTTAAAATCACATGATAGTACAGTGGTTCATAAATATCCAAAATCGTTGGATCAGTAAAATGTAGTTTTCGATACTATTTATTAATTCAGTACTTTACAACTCAGTAAAACCATATCTTATAGCTTAGTAAAATCGTAGTATTCAGTAAAGCAGTATTTAGATACGGTTCAGTCAGTAAACAGTAAATAATAGCTACAAATTCACTAAACAGTATACGGTAGTTTTCAGTTCAGTAAACAGTAAATGGTAGCTTTCAGTTCAGTGAAACAGTAATTCAGTAGCTACCATTTCAGTAAACAGTACAATTCAGTAAACAGTGTTTTGGTACGATTTTACTCAGTAAATAGTGAATAGTATAGTAATTCAGTATAGTAAATATTATAGTGCAGTAAATAGGATTATGTAAATCCTTTCAGTAAACAGTAATCGGTAAGTGAGACTAGGCATCACCCTACAATTAAATCATACGATCATCGTCCAATAATGGACCAGTAATCATCCCCGAAGGGACATAGTAATCATCCCCGAAGGGACACAGTAACAGTATAACAGTGAGATCTATGGCCATGATCTATAGGGTGTCCTCGGTGTACACTTGCTAGGTGACATTCGGGACACTGATGACTGGCGGGTCAATCAGCCACGTGACGTGACAGTAACAGTATAAGTGTGATGCATGAAACTCGGGGCCTAAGTCTCAAAACATTGTAAATCGTACCATAGCCTTTATGGACTTAAACACAGTAATGTAAAACATTTCACAATTATCGATAAGGCTCACATGTATAAATCATCACCTTTATGAAATTTATAATTTAAATAACATTTCTCAAAATATTTCATAAAGGTACAAATCATATTTTCCATATGGTGAAAATAGTTATAAAATAGTCACGCTGTAAAACAAATCTTAGGATAGTGTCTTTTTCACTGTAACAAATGTATGCACGCCTTTCTGTGCTTTCAATCGAAAACATGGTTTTTAAAATCATCGAAATTCAATTCAATTATTTTTGCAATTAATGGAAAAATAAAATATTTATTTTCCAATTTCAATAATTCTATCACCATGTTTTCTTCTAGAAACACGTGTAGAGACCTCTAGTCTCGAAATCATGGTTTTTCCTAATTTCTTAACCTTTATGGAATTTATATAATTAATTATTTTCATAATTAAACCATAAAGGTTTTATATAAAATCAAGTGAATATGTAATAAATATTTATAAAAATATTCACTTCGGTCCTTTTTATTTTTCATCTCGTTTCACGTGAAATATCACCTACCGAGTGAATTTTCGGTGATTTCATTTTCACCATTCTCAAAAACATGAATATTTTAAATTTAAACTTCCATATATTCATGTTTTATGAAAATTACTTGATTTCTCGATTTTCATGACTGAAAATCGATTCTCGTGAAATCAAATCATTTATTATGATTTTCGGTAAATTTCAAAAATTTTTCGATAATTTTTCGACAGTATAACGGCCACCAATTGGCTAGCCTCCTGCATGGAAAACACAGTATATATTTCCTCAACCAGTAATTCACCACAATATCAAACTGATAATTCATCACAATTTCAAAACCGATAAATCACCACAATTTTAATAGCATTTATAAAATTAAATGCAATTTAAAACATGTGGCCGAATATCCTTACAGGCGGCACATGTCTCCCTTACTTGTCTTGGGTTAACGACTGCCTCGTTCGTCGTGCTTGTCTCGTTCGTCGCGCCTGTGTTCACCTCGCCCGATTTCATCGGCTCTGTCATCAAGGGAATTTTTCTGGAAATTAAATTCTAGAATTTTGAATTTATACATAATTATTTAAATTAAATACTCATAATTAATTTTCGAAATTCTTACCGAATTTCTAGAATTTTTCTTGGTTTTCGAATTTTTCGGGATTTTTCGAATTCCCGAAAATTCCTTTTCTTTCTCTTTTCTTCTTTTCCTCTTTTCTTTCTCTTTCTTTTTCTTTTCTTTTTCTTTTTTCTTTTTTCTTTTTTCTTTTCTTTTCTTTTTCTTTTCTTCCTTTTTTTCCTTTCTTTTCCGCTCAGACCGATTCAGACCACTCAACTTCCCCTCGTCGTCGGTTCTCCTCTTGTGGTCGGTCCTCCGACGATTCGGCGGCTCCTCAGCTGGCCGATGCCACGACGAACTTGGATTTGGCCTCTGTTCATCCCAAATCGACGACGGATCTACTCGGTTTTGGTTCGGTTCCTTTCACCTCTTCGCCGTTCCTCTTCCGTCGTTCTCTGCCTCTTCGGTGGCCTCCTACCTCTTCCTCCGCTGAAGCTTCGGTTGCAGTGGTGGCCACCGAATCAACCGGCACCACCGATTCCTCTTTTCCTTTTCCTTCTCAGCTTCCGCCGATTTCTCTCCTTCTTCGTTTTTGTTTCTTTCCTTTTTCCTCCGGTCACCGACTTCTCCTCTCTTCATCGGTGCCGTCTTCCTCTCCTTTCTGCCTCACTTGGCCGACCGACGGTGGTCGGCTGGCTTCCCTACTTCTCGACAGAAACGGGGTCCCGATCCTGTTTCTGTTATACATTTTTTTATACAATATACATTATAATTTTATTTATATAATTATATCTATAATTATTATATTAGATATACATATATATATACATATACATATATATCTCTACACTTTAACTTTAAAATAATATATATTTCATATATATATTTATTTGTATACATAAATACATATGTATTTATTTTATGATATAAAATAGTATATACCCATATATAATATATATATATACTATATTTCATATATATACATATGTAATTATATAAAACATATATAATATATTTAAAAATATATTTATATAATAAAATTATATAAATATATAATTACTCACATTTGTATTTCTTATAATTTGGATTTCTCCATATCCAAATTATATTTCTCCATTTTCATTTCTTATTTAATTTGATTTCAATTTATCCAAATTAAATTTCCTCTATTCATTATTTTCCCCATTCTCGAAATTTCCACAATATTCCGATCTCTTATTATATTTATTTATTTACTTTAATTTTAATTTCCAATAATTGGAAAATTTACGGTTATCATAGGTTTCCAGGGGACGATGATATGATTTCATCGCTAGCTACAGTAACCTAAGTCTTTATTGATAAAGTATTAGGGATCTAGCCTAGTCTCAACCGATATGATATGCAGTTTAGAGTACGCTTTTATATTGATATGAACTCTAAACTGATATGATTTTACAATATATGAAATGTGTTTCGATATTGTATTCGATCACACATGATATGAAAAGAGAAATGTGCACGTTTTGATTTGAAAACGAAATGAAAAGACATGTTTTGATTTGATATGATATGAAAAGAGAAATGTGCACGTTTTAATTTGAAACGAAATGAAAATAAGAGAAATGTGCACGTTTTGATTTGAAACGAAATGAAAAGACATGTTTGGATTTGACATGATATGAAAAGAGAAATGTGCACGTTTTGATTTGAAACAATATGAAAAGTACATGTTTTGATTTCATGAAATGTGAAAAGAGAAATATGCATGCTTTGATCACACATGATATGAAAAGAGAAATGTGCATGCTTTCAATCATGTCTTAAAAAGAAACGAGAGATGATTTGAGATTTGACATGATTTGAACCTGTTCTAAAAGTACACATGATATGATTTCAATATCACATATGATTCACATAAGACTATATGTTAAACGTAATGAAATATGAGATGATAGTCGTTTTATACAGTAAAACTTGCATAAGTTATATATGGAATCATGATAGAATGATATACATTCTGCATGAAGTATGTCATGATCTTATAGTGTATATTGAACATGAGATGTATAGGAAGAGGTATCGTGACTTTTATACTATATGTGACTATATTTCTTTATGTTGAAAATATTACGACTTGATACAGTACAAAATGTACTTATTGATGAGAAGTGATATGATCTAATAGTGTCTGAACAAAACTTCACATGAAATATGATATGATATGATATGATATGATATGGTATGAGACCGATATGAGTGCAAATCAGTACCACATGATGTCGGAATTATGTATTCATTATCATATGGTATATTATGGAATAATGACAAAAAGATTGAAAATGGTTTATCGATTATGATTAAAGGTTAATGTATCAGATAGGTATCGGGATGAGTATAATGAGATACTACGAAGAGACTTTCCCCTATTGATACCTTAAGCCCTTACACATCAAGAAACCTTTATGACATGATCTGAGCCATTTGATAAATGATCATAGAGTGAATATGACGTGAGAATCCTTACTTAAAGGTTTCATGCATTTGCATTAGGACAGTATAAGTCTAATTCTGCACTTATATAAATGACTTACTGAGCCGTGGTTTTGCTCACTCCCTCAATTCTACTTGGGCTGAACTTCGCCAGAAGGGTTTTTTCATGGGACTCAGAAACGATATCTAGGCTCGATACTTGTCTCTGTCCTCCAAAACTACTTGGTTGCTTTTGAGGTATGCACTGTTGAGCATACGCTTTTATTTTCAGGCAAATTTCTATATGGTACTATAGGATGGGATGTAAACTAGGATAATTAGTAGTCGATATAATATTTTGATATTATATGATTAGTATGCGGTGATTAGTTATGGACTATAATTGATTTCTCATCATCTTAACGAACAATTTAAATCATAATTGAATTAAGGAATGAATGAAAATAGTTAGTGACTACACTGGCACTGAATACAAACTGTAAAATAAAAAGGAAAAATTTAGCCCATAAATTTGTAGACGGAGAAAAGTAAGAGTATCAAGTGAACATCAATGCTTTCGGGTCGTGACATTTACGAATTAAATCAATCACCTTTACTTTCAATATCAATACCAAAACCCCTGCCACCAATGTGGGTCCTCTTAGATTTCACGTATAACTAAATATTACTTTAGCAACTTTAACAATAATGCTACAATCATTCAAATATAATTGAATTCATTCACCATAAATTATTCAATCATTTCTTTAATTTGTCATCATACCATAGGCATATGATTCCTTATATATCACTAAGTCTCAATCCTTAATCATCATCCTTATCACACAATCTACTATATCTATACAATATAATTCTTAATCTGAATTGTATAAACGTCTTACTGACTCCTCGCTTAGCATGCGCGTACGCCGAGCTTAGCCCGATTAGTATTGTTGCCTATATGTCGTGCTACACATTCAAATATAATTAATTTGACTTAGTATTGATCAATTAAACTATAAATATTTTTATAGTAATTTAATACGATTTTTTTGTGGTCTTACCAACCTTCGATTTAGCTTGAGTTAGTCACAAGCTTATTCTTTCTTTTCTTTCCTTTTTTTTTCTTTCTTTTCTTTTCCTTTCTTTCTTCCTTCTTCTCTACCTCTCGGTTCCTCTCTTCTCCTTGGCACCCTTAAAGATCACCCTAAATCTACCTCTAACTTGGCTCCAAAAGTCAAGCCACGATCAATCTTGATCTATTACTCTTGGCTCTTTTCTTCACCATTCTCCTTCTTAGTTTCCTCCTCCTTTTTAGCTCTAAAACATAGTATCATTTAGCCACTGGATTAGCATATCTCCCACTCCCTTTTATCAACTTAAAACACTCGTAATAGCCTAGTCCGAGCCCCTTTCATCATGTCATTCCAGTAGTATCAATGCCACGCATGAAGCCTTTCAATTTCTTCCTTAGTTCCCCTGTTTTTATTTCACCGAGGGATAGGGACCCCAAATGCTTTCTGTTTCAATAAGTTTGGGCATAGAATCCAGCCCTTTCTTTCCCCTGTTTCGGCCACCAAAACTCCCCTAAATAGCACCTACATTCTCTTGCACCTTGCCTTTGTTTTCGACTTGCTTCAGCACTACTAAGGCACCCTTAAATGTGCTCTATCTAGCCCCTGATTAGTGTCAGGATCAACATCGAAAGCTTCTTTGAATGCCAACCCTATTCAGCCCCTTAAGCACTACAGTTCTGTCACAGCTCGTGACCTTATTTTTCATCTTATTCTATACATCTTATTTGGTTGGGCTGTCTACGATACTTTACTTTTCTTTTACATATAAACAATTACATATAAAATTATAATATGAATTACATCCCCTATTTTAATTCATAAGGAAGTAGTACTGTAGATAAGTCTAAATACAGAAAATAAATGACCATACCTTATTAAATAAATCAAGCTGTCACATTGTCCCCAAATGCACAGCCGAAGTCCTTTAGATGTCAGACTCTTAATCCTCGAAAACCAGAAATGTTAATAATAAGGGGTGAGCAAACCACGGCTCAGTAAGGGAATTATATGCCTCACTTGATACTCAGCTATCTATATGCTGAAAAACTTTTTTATTTTTTCCTATGGGCTCTAGGCTCGCATGTAGGAAGGATACTATAGTCGGCTAGGGATCCGGATGGAGTAAGGTAGGTATTTTGAAATACCTATCTTGTCCCGAAACCTAGAAGCAACTGTAGAGAATAATTTCCTTTTCGTTTGGAATTTTAATCCTTTTTTACCTTTTTATTCCATAACATTTTCATATTCTTTTCAAAATAATGCTTTTATAAAATAAAGCATTTAAATAAAGTAACTAATATTCATATATTCTTTGAAAAGAATCTTAGTTAAATTCTCATCATTCTCATTTAAAACTTATTTCATGTTTTACTGTACAACCATAATTAGTACAGTACTTTAAATAGCAAAATCAGCTATTAAATCCTTTTCGTATAACATGTATATCATTTAAATCTAATATTCAATTTAAAAATTAAAATAAGAATATTAGTTTTATTTTCCTCCTCTTTCTTTTTTTTTTTGGAAAACATATTACATATTCATGTCACATATAGTCTAATATTCAATTTAAAATCATAGTAAGAATATTAGACTTATAAACTCTTTTTCCTTTTGAAAACATATTACATGTCCATATCACATGTCACATGAAGATCATCTCGTAGTACTAAAATCAGTACTGAAATAAGCATTATGTAAAATGCTGTAAATCACTTTCATTTAACTTATCACATATCATGTAAAACGTTTACATTTAACATATAACATATCATATAAAACATTTTTCATATATGGAGACTTAGGCACGCACGCCTTGTCCGTCCACTGGATCGTTATTCATATCATGCTATAGACCTCGAAGGGTATAAATAATCATGTCAGATCTATGGCCATAGTCTATAATTGTCCTCGGCGGAACACTGATCAGGTGTCGGCCGGGACGACATATCGCATATCACATATTACATATCACATGTCACATATCAGCATGATAGGATGCCATCTAGTCTCAAAACTGTATTTTTCATCCTAAAATAACCTTTATGGAATTTATAAAAATATATAATTTCATAATTTAAAACCATAAAGGTTATAAAATCATTTAGTGAATATTTAAGAAATATATATAAAAATATTCACTTTATTCCTTTTCATTTTTCATCTCGTATTACGTGTAATTTACATATCAGGAGAATTTTCGGTGATTTCATTATCACCATTCTCGAAAACATGAATATTTTAAAATCACTTTCATTTTATTCATGTTTTTATAGAAAATATTCATTTGCTCGATTTTCGTGGTTGAAAATCATTTCTCGTGAAATAAATCATTTATTATGATTTTATGAAATTTTCTAGAAATTTTCGATAATTTTTTGGCAGTATAACGGCTGTTGATTGGCTAGCTTCCTGCACGAAAAATACAGTTTATAATTTCAACCGGTACTTCACCACAATTTTCCAACCAATCATTCATTACAATATTTTCATAAATATTTTCATAAAATATTTCATAATTAAAATCATGCAAACTGAATATCCTTACAGTGCTACACATGCATCCCTTACCTTTTCCGGGTCGGTGACTTCCTCTTATCGATCGCGCCCGTACTCCATCTCTTCTGATCCATCGTCTTGATCGCTGAGAATAATTTCTGAAAATTAAATTCTAAATTTTATAATTTTCTTAAATAATTTATTAAATTTTTTACTCGAAATCATTTTCCGGGATTCTTATCAAATTTTTGTAATTTTCGAGTTGCCAACTTCACGGGAATCTCCGAATTCTCGAAATTCTCCTTTTTCCTCTTTTTCTTCCTTTTTCTCTTTTCTTTTTCTTTCTCTCTTTTTCTTTTCTTTCTCTTTCTTTTCTTTTTCTTTTTCCTTTTTCTTTTCTGGTCAGACCGGTTCAGACCGGTCAGTGTTCCTCCTCGTCGGTTCCTCACCGGTGGCCGGTTCACCGGCGGTTCAAGCGCCTTTCAGCTGGCCGATGGCACGGTGAAGCTATCGATGCCCTCCGTTTGCCCTGGATCGGCGGTACAGCGGCAGAACGAGTAGATTTTCCTTCAGTTTCTTTCGCCTCTCCGTTGGCCTTCCTCCACCGTTCACCACGCCTTGGGTGGCATCCTTCCTCTTCCTCTTCCTCTGGCGGTGCTTCAGTGGCAGTGGTGGTGGCCAAATCGGCCGGCATCGCCTTTTCCTTCTCCTCTCCTCTCTTCTCTTCCGGTTTTCCGTTCTGTTCTTCTTCTTTTCGTTTCTGTTTTCTTTCTTTTTTTTTTGGCTATCGCCGACGACGTCTCCCTTCGTTGTCGACCGATGACCTCGCCCCCCATCATCTCCTCTCACCTCCGACGGGGTCGGCTCCCCTTTGATGGAGAAGAATGGGAAATCTGGAATACCCGATTCCCATTCTGTTTCTCCTCTTTTTTTTTGTTATATTAATTATATTTATAATCATATAAAAATATAATTATAGTACATATTTATCATATATAATATATATAATTATATTTATAATTATATATATTACTTTTATTATTAACAATATACATACATACATATATATGCTTTGTTTTAACAATATATATATACTTTAATTAAAGTTGATATATATATTTCATATATATATGTATATTTATTTATATACATAATTGTATATAAAAATATACACATGTATTTATTTAATATAAAATAGTATATATATCATTTTATGATATATACTATAGTTTATATATATGTATTTATATAAAACATATCAAAATATATTTATACTTATCATTCTTGACCTTTTGATCATCTTCCGTATTATACTGCCAATATACCTTTAAGATCATAATCGCCTTTTATACCTCTATATATCATTTCTCATCATATACTTATACTCCCTTAAATTTCTTATCAATTGGGAGTTATCCATTTCCACTCCTTTTCATATCACATATGATTCATATTATTCATCATCCATCTTCTTTATTTGGTGCCAAGTCGATACATTTCGATAATTATCATTTACCGATTTTAATCAATTGTATGAAATGGTCCAGTAGCTTTCACATCTCATGCATCTGCTCACTCAACATATCATCGAGCGTTTCCGTATTACGCTCAAACATTTTTACATCATGTACGGAGCGGTGCTGTCTATAAATTTGGAATCTCAGAGCCTTTTGCTATTTCCCATAACATATAGCTACTCAGAGATTCCCATCACATATAGAGCTCATTGGAACTTCACATACATTCTCATCATTTTATAATCATATTTCGATTATGGCACTAAAGAATCTAAGATTTTGATAATGGAGGAGTGATTTCATTAGACTATCAGTCTATAATCACTTCCATATTATCATATCTCTTTTAGATTCTTCATTATTATCCTCAATACTCTTTTCATATTTATTTCATCACCTACTACAGTTCATTTGCAGACCTTACTATTTACCACCTTTTACCATAATTGAATCAGGAGACAATCATTTTCTCCTCATATCTACTTCCATGTAATCTCATCATTACATCTCTTATTCTTATGGTATACTCTATATCACTTAGGTTTTAAAATATACCTGAGAATATACTCTTTTGATAATTTAGATTCCATTATGGCATAATCAAATTATAATTTAATCTTCTCATTATTTAACTTCATCATTGAATCTATAATTATCAATTTAATCATCTCATTATCCATATAAATCCATTATTTCCATCATTTCGAGGTGGTATATATATATCATTTTTGTTCCATTTACATAACTGGCAGTAAAATGTAAATCACTTCTTTACTTCTTTGAGTATAATTACTTTTTCTCTATCGAATTTGACTCGATCTTACATTTAACCATAATCATGTGATATGGACCTCACCGAAAGAAGATAAAGTTCAATGAAGAACACAAAGAACACTTGAAGAAAAACAAGAACAAGTTAAAAACGCAGCAAAAGAAAACAAAAATTAGAGATAAAACCAAGACCCGTTGCTTAGAAAAGCAAGAACCTATGGTATATATTGGTGGAAGGTAGAAGAACGCCACAAGGAAGACCTTGATAAGTTCAAGAGTTCTCAAGAGAACCAAAGAGTAGAAGTCTCTCAATTTTATTATTAAAATCAATTGTGTTCTCCCCAAAGGGTTACATAACTATTTATAGGCAAATAGATAACTTGCAGCACAAGTAATAGGAATCCTACTTTCCTAACTTGCAGAATAGGAAATAGCAAACTTGCAGAACAAGCAATAGGAATCCTACTCTCCTAACTTGCAGAACAAGTAATAGAAGTCTTACAAAATCTATTATTTAAAAAGGAATTGGGCTTAAATTAAATTAAGACAATGTTCAGCCCAATAATACTTAACTAAATAAAATATGCATCTAGCCTAATTTGCATTTCGGCCCAATACTTGTGTGTCTTCAAGAAGGTTGAACTTGGGCTTGGATCATGTTGTAGAAGACTTTATCATCCTCCATGCTCAAGCTTTGTTGGGCTTTCTCTCTAGCAATATCAATGAAACCAGCCAAGGCTTGTTGCATCATCTTTGATTTAGCTCTTGTAATTGGACCTCCATGGATACTCAAAGGATCACGATCATCACGAACATGACTTGAGCTTTGTGAGCTTGGATCTCCATCATTCCCCCTCTCCTCGAAAGGATTTGTCCTCAAATCAGAATCACCTACATCCATATCAAAGGGAGAAAGATCAGAAACATTAAATGTAGCACTAACATTATACTCACCTGGAAGATCTAACTTATAAGCATTGTCATTGATCTTCTTAATCACTTGGAATGGTCCATCTCCTCGAGGTTGCAACTTGGAGCGACGCTGAGCAGGAAATCTCTCTTTACGCATATGTACCCAAACCCAATCACCAGGTTCAAAGACAACTTTCTTGCGATGCTTGTTGGCTTGAGTAGCATATTGCTCAGTCCTCTTTTTAATGTTTTGACGTACCTTCTCATGTAGTTGCTTAACAAAATCAGCTTTCTTTTCCCCATCCAAACTAGCTCTCTCCTCAATAGGTAGTGGTAAAAGATCCAATGGAGTGAGTGGATTAAAACCATAGACAACTTCAAATGGAGAATAACTAGTAGTGGAATGCACACTTCTATTGTAAGCAAACTCCACATGAGGCAAACAATCTTCCCAATTCTTCAAATTCTTTTGAATAATGGACCTCAACAAAGTAGACAAAGTACGATTGACTACTTCAGTTTGATCATCGGTTTGTGGATGACAAGTAGTTGAAAACAATAGCTTTGTTCCTAACTTTCCCCATAATGTTTTCCAAAAATAGCTAAGGAACTTCACATCACGGTCAGAAACAATGGTCCTCGGAACCCCATGTAGACGAACAATTTCCTTGAAGAATAAATCGGCAATGTTACTTGCATCATCTGTCTTGTGACAAGCAATGAAGTGAGCCATCTTAGAGAACCTGTCAACAACAACAAAAACAGAATCTCTACCTCTCTTTGTTCTTGGTAACCCCAAAACAAAGTCCATAGAAATGTCAGTCCAAGGAGCAGTAGGAATAGGCAATGGAGTATAAAGACCATGATTCATAACTCTAGACTTAGCTTGTTTACAAGTGACACATCTCTCACACAATTTTTCAACATCTCTTTTCATGTTAGGCCAAAAGAAGTGATCATGCAATATATCTAAAGTTTTCTTTACTCCAAAATGTCCCATTAACCCACCACTATGGGCTTCTCTAACAAGTAATTCTCTTAAAGAACTCCTAGGCACACATAATCTATTTTCCCTAAATAAGAATCCATCATGCCTATAAAACTTTCCAAAACCAGTTTTCTCACATGCAATGAACACATTTTCAAAATCCTCATCAGTAGCATACAAGTCTTTAATATACTCAAATCCAAGTAGTTTTGCATTAAGAGTAGTGATTAGAGTATACCTTCGAGATAATGCATCAGCCACGACATTTTCTTTACCTTGTTTATATTTGATCACATATGGAAATGTTTCAATGAACTCCATCCACTTGGCATGACGCTTGTTCAACTTGCTTTGTCCTTTCAAGTGCTTCAAGGACTCATGATCAGTGTGGATGACAAATTCCTTGGGCCATAAATAGTGTTGCCATGTTTCCAAGGCCCTCACTAATGCATACATCTCTTTATCATATGTGGGATAGTTAAGGGCAGCTCCACTTAACTTCTCACTGAAAAAAGCAATGGGGCGCTTCTCCTGCATTAAAACAGCTCCAATACCTATACTTGAAGCATCACACTCAATCTCAAAAGTTTTAGAAAAGTCAGGTAAGGATAATAAAGCTGCAGAACAAAGCTTCTCTTTAAGCAAGTTAAAAGCATGATCTTGCTCAAGACCCCATTTAAATCCAACATTCTTTTTAACAACATCAGTTAGAGGTGCAGCTATTGTACTGAAGTCTCTAACAAACCTACGATAGAAACTAGCTAATCCATGAAAACTACGCACCTCAGAGATATTCTTAGGTATAGGCCAATCTTTAATTGCCTTGACCTTTTCATCTTCTACTGCTATACCCTTAGAAGAAATAACATATCCAAGAAATGTAATCTTATCAGTGCAAAAGGAACATTTCTTAAGGTTAGCATACAACTTTTCCTTTCTCAAGACATTAAGCACATTCTTTAAATGTTCAATATGTTCATGCAAACTTCTACTATAGATCAAGATATCATCAAAATAGACAACTACAAATTTTCCAATGAAAGCACGCAAGACATGGTTCATTAATCTCATGAAAGTGCTAGGTGCATTAGTTAATCCAAAAGGCATAACTAACCATTCATACAAACCATGCTTAGTCTTAAATGCAGTTTTCCATTCATCACTTTCTCTCATGCGAATTTGATGATAACCACTTTTCAAATCAATTTTAGAAAAGATGCAAGAACCATGTAACTCATCAAGCATATCATCTAATCTAGGAATGGGATAGCGATACTTTACAGTGATTTTGTTGATGGCACGACAATCAACACACATCCTCCACGTCCCATCCTTCTTAGGAACAAGTAACACAGGAACAGCACATGGACTCATGCTCTCTCTAACGTAGCCTTTCTTCATGAGCTCGTCAACTTGCCTTTGAAGCTCCTTTGTCTCCTCGGGATTACTTCTATAGGCAGGTCTGTTGGGAATGGCAGCTCCAGGAACAAGGTCTATTTGATGCTCAATTCCCCTAATAGGTGGCAAACCATTTGGAATCTCCTCGGGGAATATATCTCCAAATTCCTTCAAAAGAGACACAACATTAGTAGGCAAAGAAGATTTAAGATCATTAGAACTAAAACAAGATTCTTTATATAAAAACAAAAGGATTGGGCACTTAGCTAAAAAAACAGCCTTTACATCACTTTGCTTTGCATAGAAGCTCACGTCCTTTCTTTCTTTCTTTGCAATATCTTTGCCTTTATCTAGATTCTTCGACCTTTGTTGTGATTCATTCTGCTCTTTCAACCTCAATTGATCCTCATAAATCTCCGTAGGACTCAAGGGTGCAAGTGTGAATTTCTTACCAGCCATGGTAAATGAATAACGGTTTGTAAATCCATCATGTATGACATGTCTATCAAATTGCCATGGTCTTCCTAAAAGCAAATGACCAGCATGCATAGGCACAACATCACACAACACTTTATCATTGTACCTTCCAATTGAAAATAGCACCAATACTTGCTTGGTCACATTTACTTCTCCACAATTATTGAGCCATTGAAGTTTGTATGGTTTGGGATGTTTTGTAGTGGGCAAACTCAATTTGTCAACCAAATAAGTGCTAGCAACATTAGTGCAACTACCACCATCAATAATCAAAGAGCATACCTTATTGTTGACGTGGCATCTAGTATGAAAAATATTTTCTCGTTGCACTTCATCTTCATCCTTAACTTGGGCACTTAATGCACGACGAGCTACAAGTGCTTCACCATGTGCAGCAAACTCAACATAGTCATCATCCTCATTAATGTCCTCCAATGGTGGCATCTCATCATCAACATCAGAATCTTCACTTACAACATCACCATCATCACGCATAATCATGACTCGTTTGTTTGGGCATTGTGATGCAATGTGTCCTCTTCCCAAACATCTAAAACACTTAATGTCTCTACTCTTACCTTGGGATGCTTGGATAGCCTCGGGTTTGGGCTTTTGGACACTCTCACCCTTAGGCTTGAATGAGGATTCAGTCTTAAGTTTGAATGTAGTCTTATCATCCCTTCGAAAGGTGTTCGGTTTCCAAGAAGAAGATGAACTAGAACCTTGCATAAAACGAGATGAATAACCTTTTCTCTTGAGTTGCCTTTCAACCTTGATAGCCATATGCAACATATCATCAAACTCCACATAGTGATGTAACTCCACTACATTAGCAATCTCACGATTCAATCCTTGTAAGAATCGAGCCATAGTAGCTTCACTATCCTCTTCAACATTAGCTCTGATCATGATAATTTCCATTTCTTTATGATAATCCTCAACACTCTTAGAACCTTGAGTGAGACCTTGTAACCTTTGATAAAGCTCTCTATAGTAATGATTAGGAACAAACCTTTTTCTCATAACACGTTTCATTTCATTCCATGTAACTATAGGTGGCTCTCTATTCCTACGTCTACCAAGCATGAGTTGGTCCCACCAAATGATTGCATAATCCGTGAACTCTACAGCAGCAAGTTTCACCTTTTTTTCTTCGGAATAGTTATGGCAATCAAAGACCATCTCCACTTTCTTTTCCCATTCTAAGTAAGCCTCAGGATCATTCTTACCTTGAAAGGAAGGAATCTTCAATTTGATACTTCCTAAATTTCCATCTATCCTATCATAATACCTATCTCCTTTATACCTATCTCCACGACCTCCTTTATTACCATGGTTACCTTTAACACTTCTACTAAACTCATCATCATCAAACTCATCATCAACTTTATCATCAAAGTCATTATTCACAACATTGCCATTCTCATGAGAAGTATCACTTGGCTTTACCTTGGCTAGGACAGCTTCATGTTCCTCCAACTTATCATGAATATTATTAAACCTCAACTCTATCCTTGAAAATTGTTGTTGCATAGCTTGGAACATGAACTCGATCTTACTCAAATCAGGCTTTTCACTATTAGAAGACATGATTTTATCCTGCAAGAAACGTTAGTAAAAGAAAAGGACCTCACAAGTATGACCTCACGTGTTTACACTCAATACACACAAGACTGTAACACACACTCGTGTTTCACACAATTTTAATATGGCTTTTCTCTACTAATGTTACTCACACACTCTTGCCTTTTTCCCTCACACAACTTTTCTCTATAGGTTCTATATTGAACTCAAGACTTAATCAAAAATCAGCTTATGGAATTCAACTATCAACCAACAATAAACAAGATGAGCACAAGATTTTAATCAAGGGAAAACAAAACAATGAATACTCAACAAGACTTAGCAAGACTCAGCAAGACTCAATAAGACTTAAGAAGACTCCAATGAAACTAAACCTTGAAGGAAATTTGTGTATTTTGGGGTGTTTAATTAAGGTAGGGTTTAGCCAAAGGTGGGGTAGTTTTGTCCTTTTATGTGGTAGGGTCAAAAAGGTAATTTTAGACAGTAGCGTAAAATGGCAGTAATGAATTTTCAAATTAGGCAAATAAGAAATCGCAAAGCTCAAGAAAGAATGACTACCTCAAGATTTTCATGAAGCACACCTCCACGAATTACCTTTGATATTGCACTTGCTACACACGATGTAATAAAATCCCCTCTTGAATTGATTTTTCTTTTCTCTTTTTTTTTCTTTTCTTTTTTTTCTCTTTTTTCTCTTTTTTTTTTATATTTTACTAAACTAAACAAACAATGAAGAGAAAAAAAAAATCTAAATAATAAGAAGAGGTTTACTTGGGGAACAAGGCAACTTTTTGACAAAAACAAGCTAGTTTTGGTAGCAGCTTGTGTACCAAGGAATGAGAGGGAACGGTGGCTTGTGAAACAAGTAGTCTTTATGTGATGTAGAGCTTTTGAAGGTTTCTTGGTGAGCAAGAAAACCTTTGTGAGTTGGTTGCTTGGAGAACAAGATAGGGTTTACTTGGTGGCTAAGTAAAGACAATAGGTTTGAGGGACAAACAATATTAGTGATGGCTTGGAAAAGGATTCAAGATCAAGGTTTGTCCATGACAAGAAGACAAAGAAAAAAAAACAAAAACGAAACTCCCACGAATTAAACCTAAGCTCTGATACCAAATGATATGGACCTCACCGAAAGAAGATAAAGTTTAATGAAGAACACAAAGAACACTTGAAGAAAAACAAGAACAAGTTAAAAACGCAGCAAAAGAAAACAAAAATTAGAGATAAAACCAAGACCCGTTGCTTAGAAAAGCAAGAACCTATGGTATATATTGGTGGAAGATAGAAGAACGCCACAAGGAAGACCTTGATAAGTTCAAGAGTTCTCAAGAGAACCAAAGAGAAGAAGTCTCTCAATTTTAATACTAAAATCAATTGTGTTCTCCCCAAAGGGTTACATAACTATTTATAGGCAAATAGATAACTTGCAGCACAAGTAATAGGAATCCTACTTTCCTAACTTGCAGAATAGGAAATAGCAAACTTGCAGAACAAGCAATAGGAATCCTACTCTCCTAACTTGCAGAACAAGTAATAGAAGTCTTACAAAATCTATTATTTAAAAAAGGAATTGGGCTTAAATTAAATTAAGACAATGTTCAGCCCAATAATACTTAACTAAATAAAATATGCATCTAGCCTAATTTGCATTTCGGCCCAATACTTGTGTGTCTTCAAGAAGGTTGAACTTGGGCTTGGATCATGTTGTAGAAGACTTTATCATCCTCCATGCTCAAGCTTTGTTGGGCTTTCTCTCTAGCAATATCAATGAAACCAGCCAAGGCTTGTTGCATCATCTTTGATTTAGCTCTTGTAATTGGACCTCCATGGATACTCAAAGGATCACGATCATCACGAACATGACTTGAGCTTTGTGAGCTTGGATCTCCATCATCATGTGATAACCACAAAATCACTTTTAGTTTTAAATTCGGGAACTATTTCATATTCGTGTTCCCTTTTCATCATGTACTTTTGATGGAGATCCAAGCTCACAAAGCTCAAGTCATGTTCGTGATGATCGTGATCCTTTGAGTATCCATGGAGGTCCAATTACAAGAGCTAAATCAAAGATGATGCAACAAGCCTTGGCTGGTTTCATTGATATTGCTAGAGAGAAAGCCCAACAAAGCTTGAGCATGGAGGATGATAAAGTCTTCTACAACATGATCCAAGCCCAAGTTCAACCTTCTTGAAGACACACAAGTATTGGGCCGAAATGCAAATTAGGCTAGATGCATATTTTATTTAGTTAAGTATTATTGGGCTGAACATTGTCTTAATTTAATTTAAGCCCAATTCCTTTTTTACATAATAGATTTTGTAAGACTTCTATTACTTGTTCTGCAAGTTAGGAGAGTAGGATTCCTATTGCTTGTTCTGCAAGTTTGCTATTTCCTATTCTGCAAGTTAGGAAAGTAGGATTCCTATTACTTGTGCTGCAAGTTATCTATTTGCCTATAAATAGTTATGTAACCCTTTGGGGAGAACACAATTGATTTTAGTATTAAAATTGAGAGACTTCTTCTCTTTGGTTCTCTTGAGAACTCTTGAACTTATCAAGGTCTTCCTTGTGGCGTTCTTCTATCTTCCACCAATATATACCATAGGTTCTTGCTTTTCTAAGCAACGGGTCTTGGTCCAATACCATAGGTTCTTGTGTTTCTACACAACGGGTCTTGGTTTTATCTCTAATTTTTGTTTTCTTTTGCTGCGTTTTTAACTTGTTCTTGTTTTTCTTGAAGTGTTCTTTGTATTCTTCATTGAACTTCATCTTCTTTCGGTGAGGTCCATATCATTTGGTATCAGAGCTTAGGTTTAATTCGTGGGAGTTTCGTTTTTGTTTTTTTTTTTCTTTGTCTTCTTGTCATGGACAAACCTTGATCTTGAATCCTTTTCCAAGCCATCACTAATATTGTTTGTCCCTCAAACCTATTGTCTTTACTTAGCCACCAAGTAAACCATATCTTGTTCTCCAAGCAACCAAATCCCAAAGGTTTTCTTGCTCACCAAGAAACCTTCAAAAGCTCTACATCACATAAAGACTACTTGTTTCACAAGCCACCGTTCCCTCTCATTCCTTGGTACACAAGCTGCTACCAAAACTAGCTTGTTTTTGTAAAAAAGTTGCCTTGTACCCCAAGTAAACCTCTTCTTATTATTTAGATTTTTTTTTTCTTCATTGTTCGTTTAGTTTAGTAAAATATAAAAAAAAAAGAGAAAAAAGAGAAAAAAAGAAGAAAAGAAAAAAAAAGAGAAAAGAAAAATCAATTCAATAGGGGATTTTATTACATCGTGTGTAGCAAGTGCAATATCAAAGGTAATTCGTGGAGGTGTGCTTCATGAAAATCTTGAGGTAGTCATTCTTTCTTGAGCTTTGCGATTTCTTATTTGCCTAATTTGAAAATTCATTACTGCCATTTTACCCTACTGTCTAAAATTACCTTTTTGACCCTACCACATAAAAGGACAAAACTACCCCACCTTTGGCTAAACCCTACCTTAATTAAACACCCCAAAATACACAAATTTCCTTCAAGGTTTAGTTTCATTGGAGTCTTCTTAAGTCTTATTGAGTCTTGCTAAGTCTTGTTGAGTATTCATTGTTTTGTTTTCCCTTGATTAAAATCTTGTGCTCATCTTGTTTATTGTTGGTTGATAGTTTAATTCCATAAGCTGATTTTTGATTGAGTCTTGAGTTCAATATAGAACCTATAGAGAAAAGTTGTGTAAGGAAAAAAAAAGCCAAGAGTGTGTGAGTAACATTAGTAGAGAAAAGCCATATTAAAATTGTGTGAAACACGAGTGTGAGTGTTACATTCTTGTGTGTATTGAGTGTAAACACGTGAGGTCATACTTGTGAGGTCTATTTCTTTTACTAACGTTTCTTGCAGGTTACAATTATGTCTTCTAATAGTGAAAAGCTTGCTTTGAGTAACATTGAGATCATGTTCCTAGACATGCAACAACAACTTTCGAGGATAGAGTCGAAGTTGATTAAATACGATAAGTTGGAGCAACATGACGTTGCCCTAGCTAAGGTAAACCAAGATAATACTTCTTATGCATGGAATAATGTTGCTCATAATAAGTTGGATAGCAATTATGAAGAAGATTTTGATGATGATTCTATGCTGCAATTAGAGGATGATGAGGATAGTATGGAATTACCCATGGATGGAAAGGAATATATAGCATGTCAAACTTCAAGTGTGCTAATGAAAGATGAGGATCAATTGGGATTAAAAGAGAGTGAGAAAAAAATAGTGAGTGAAGATGAGGTTAAGCAAAAAGAGAAAACAATCAAGATTGAGTGTCATGCTTTAAGCATAGGTATCGAAGTTGTTTTAATGCAGGAGAAGCACCTTATTGCTTTTTTCAGTGAGAAGTTAAGTGGAGCTGCCCTTAACTATCCCACATATGATAAAGAGATGTATGCATTAGTGAGGGCCTTGGAAACATGGCAACACTATTTATGGCCCAAGGAATTTGTCATCCACACTGATCATGAGTCCTTGAAGCACTTGAAAGGACAAAGCAAGTTGAACAAGCGTCATGCCAAGTGGATGGAGTTCATTGAAACATTTCCATATGTGATCAAATATAAACAAGGTAAAGAAAATGTCGTGGCTGATGCATTATCTCGAAGGTATACTCTAATCACTACTCTTAATGCAAAACTACTTGGATTTGAGTATATTAAAGACTTGTATGCTACTGATGAGGATTTTGAAAATGTGTTCATTGCATGTGAGAAAACTGGTTTTGGAAAGTTTTATAGGCATGATGGATTCTTATTTAGGGAAAATAGATTATGTGTGCCTAGGAGTTCTTTAAGAGAATTACTTGTTAGAGAAGCCCATAGTGGTGGGTTAATGGGACATTTTGGAGTAAAGAAAACTTTAGATATATTGCATGATCACTTCTTTTGGCCTAACATGAAAAGAGATGTTGAAAAATTGTGTGAGAGATGTGTCACTTGTAAACAAGCTAAGTCTAGAGTTATGAATCATGGTCTTTATACTCCATTGCCTATTCCTACTGCTCCTTGGACTGACATTTCTATGGACTTTGTTTTGGGGTTACCAAGAACAAAGAGAGGTAGAGATTCTGTTTTTGTTGTTGTTGACAAGTTCTCTAAGATGGCTCACTTCATTGCTTGTCACAAGACAGATGATGCAAGTAACATTGCCGATTTATTCTTCAAGGAAATTGTTCGTCTACATGGGGTTCCGAGGACCATTGTTTCTGACCGTGATGTGAAGTTCCTTAGCTATTTTTGGAAAACATTATGGGGAAAGTTAGGAACAAAGCTATTGTTTTCAACTACTTGTCATCCACAAACCGATGGTCAAACTGAAGTAGTCAATCGTACTTTGTCTACTTTGTTGAGGTCCATTATTCAAAAGAATTTGAAGAATTGGGAAGATTGTTTGCCTCATGTGGAGTTTGCTTACAATAGAAGTATGCATTCCACTACTAGTTATTCTCCATTTGAAGTTGTCTATGGTTTTAATCCACTCACTCCATTGGATCTTTTACCACTACCTATTGAGGAGAGAGCTAGTTTGGATGGGGAAAAGAAAGCTGATTTTGTTAAGCAACTACATGAGAAGGTACGTCAAAACATTAAAAAGAGGACTGAGCAATATGCTACTCAAGCCAACAAGCATCGCAAGAAAGTTGTCTTTGAACCTGGTGATTGGGTTTGGGTACATATGCGTAAAGAGAGATTTCCTGCTCAGCGTCGCTCCAAGTTGCAACCTCGAGGAGATGGACCATTCCAAGTGATTAAGAAGATCAATGACAATGCTTATAAGTTAGATCTTCCAGGTGAGTATAATGTTAGTGCTACATTTAATGTTTCTGATCTTTCTCCCTTTGATATTGATGTAGGTGATTCTGATTTGAGGACAAATCCTTTCGAGGAGAGGGGGAATGATGGAGATCCAAGCTCACAAAGCTCAAGTCATGTTCGTGATGATCGTGATCCTTTGAGTATCCATGGAGGTCCAATTACAAGAGCTAAATCAAAGATGATGCAACAAGCCTTGGCTGGTTTCATTGATATTGCTAGAGAGAAAGCCCAACAAAGCTTGAGCATGGAGGATGATAAAGTCTTCTACAACATGATCCAAGCCCAAGTTCAACCTTCTTGAAGACACACAAGTATTGGGCCGAAATGCAAATTAGGCTAGATGCATATTTTATTTAGTTAAGTATTATTGGGCTGAACATTGTCTTAATTTAATTTAAGCCCAATTCCTTTTTTAAATAATAGATTTTGTAAGACTTCTATTACTTGTTCTGCAAGTTAGGAGAGTAGGATTCCTATTGCTTGTTCTGCAAGTTTGCTATTTCCTATTCTGCAAGTTAGGAAAGTAGGATTCCTATTACTTGTGCTGCAAGTTATCTATTTGCCTATAAATAGTTATGTAACCCTTTGGGGAGAACACAATTGATTTTAGTATTAAAATTGAGAGACTTCTTCTCTTTGGTTCTCTTGAGAACTCTTGAACTTATCAAGGTCTTCCTTGTGGCGTTCTTCTATCTTCCACCAATATATACCATAGGTTCTTGCTTTTCTAAGCAACGGGTCTTGGTCCAATACCATAGGTTCTTGTGTATCTACACAACGGGTCTTGGTTTTATCTCTAATTTTTGTTTTCTTTTGCTGCGTTTTTAACTTGTTCTTGTTTTTCTTCAAGTGTTCTTTGTATTCTTCATTGAACTTCATCTTCTTTCGGTGAGGTCCATATCAACTTTCCTCTTATGACATTCATCTTTTCCTTCATCATTATTTCAGTCACTTTTCATCAGTGGTAAAATATTCCACTATTCAATCATTTTAACCTTTTACATATCATATTTATGTTTATTCATCCATTGACTTTAACCTTTTACTTATTAGTCACGTCAGTAGAGTAGCTAACCCATAAACTCTCCTATAGACTGGCAATAGTATTTAGCTAGACCCAGTACCTTCCGTATCTCGATAACTATCCCTTCATCATAGATAGATTTGCATTGCTCTGTCATTCGAGATCATATATCTTAGAAAGAGATACTGTCTAGCCCATCTTCTATTTGCCAATCTTAACATATAGATTACAATCTTTGAGAGTCCGTAGGGTCATACCACTATGCTGCTCATTTTCCATTTGATGTCTTATACTGTATCAGTATATCATTACTTTATCCATATCTGGGTGCCTCATTCATTAGGCTTATATATCTCATAAGGAATTTCATTAACCTCGTAAACCTCAATAGGAACTCGTGATAATTTTATCGAGTTCAAATCATTATCATCTTATGATCACTAGTTTCTAACTTTTCATCTAGTGATGCCTTATACAGATATTGGTCTTATAAACTCTTTATACATATCTGATTAAATCAATTTAAGGCATCAATTCCGTATAGATGATTATTTGTTCTTAATAAGAACTTATAAATTAATAGGAATTTAATACACCATTTAATTCATCCTCAAATCATATCATCTGTATTTCTATCAATTATCCTTATATAAGTGAATTCAATTATTCACTAATTTTTTCAGAATTATTTCTTAAGCTTTTCTGATTCCTTTACATTCTCCGATATAAGCTTAGAAATAACTTTCATATTCACAATCGAGTCAAGGTTAGCTCGATTTTTCCAATCTATATAATTATGAAAATTTATCGAGAATCTCATCCGATACTTCCTTTAATCAGACATCTCTTATCATTTTGGACATTTCATCTTTGTGTCCTATCATTTCCACTGTATATCCTCAAGGCAGAGACATTTAATATTTAAATCATTTTAACATCTACTCCGCCTTGATTCACTTATTTCCTCATACTTCACAGCATATTGATCATCTTAATGAATATACTATATCAAGTGTCATCATTTGATTAACACCTTTCACAGCTAACCAATTTATTACTACTGTAATTTACTTTTACAATCATTTTCATTTAATAATTCAGGTTAGCTGTTATCTTCCTCATCGCTTATTTTCACTTACTGTTCTTATGCATATTTTCCAATTTCATATACTCCATATAGTACATTATTCTATAAAACATATTCCAAAATATTCCGATTCTAAAAATATCCATTAAATACTTCAGAAACTAGAATATCAGTATAGAACCGGAATTAACCGTACTGTTATGGATTACATCCTCTGTACTGATCTCTTTCTTATTCATCATCTGTAATCATATTACTTTTTATCATATCCCATGATCCCGTAATCATATCCCGTTAATACACTTTTTAATTCAGACCCTCAAAAATCAATAATAGAGTCGCTCATCCTACGACTTCCCTATAATCATTCGAGTCACATTCGCACTCCAAGTGTAGTGAAATTTATAATTGGGATCATTATACTCATATTATGTCCTTTATACCCTCAATAACTGCATTACTATCAATAAGTTCAAAATCGACTTGATTTATCACAATTCAAAACATAATCCCATATAGGGGCATTTTCATCATTTCAGTTTTTTTCTTTCTCCTCATTATACATTTAAATCAGTAATCTTATTATCAATTTGCTGATAGTACCCCTTTCTCGTACCAATATCAGCATTTTAAGATCTTATTCGATTTCGACAGAGAAGTCCACTAGTGATAGGATGATATTTTGTGAATTTATATGTGCTAATATATTTGCTTTATCGATGTTTTATGCCTAAAAGAGCTTACTAATGTTTATTTTATGTTTTAGGTATTAAATATCAAAGTTGGAATAAAAAGGAGCTAAAAGGAGCAAAGTGCAGTATTTTCTGTCCAGCTTGAAAGATTGACGTCTTTGACCAATTTAACGACCTGATCTCAAGATGTGTCCTTCATGAACGTTGTAGATGACTTCTCAAGCTTTCCAGAATGCACAAGATCGCAAAAATCGGAGTTCATTTGGTGGGTCAAACGTCTGGACAAAATCAGTACAAAATTCTGGGCAGAAAAACGAGATTGAGAAGAAATTCCAACAAAGCAAGTTCAAAGACCAGATTTTGTTGAGAGAAGATAATTTCTTAATTTTATTTTGTCTTAGATCTGTAATTAATTAATAAAAATAGTCCTTAGGAATTTTACTTAGAAAATAATTGTAAAAAGATGATGAGATAAAGGTAAGAGTTTGACTAGTCAAATTACTTGTTTCTCAAGTAAACTCTTATCTGAATCCCACATTGCTTAGGAAAGTCTTTTAAACTCTTCCTTAGGCCTATATAAAGAGCACAAGGCTCTCATAAACAACATCCCTTTACATCTCTCACATCCCTCTCCTCCCTCTTCTCTCTTTTAGTCTTGTAGGATTTTCTTTAGGGTTTTTAATAAAATTTTATTTTTTTCTTTATTTTTAATTAGTTGCTGATTTCTTTATTATTTTTAATTCTGATTTTGTTTTCTTTATTTAAATTAAAATTATTTGTGTGTTCTTGCTTGCTAGTTTATAATTTTGATTAGTAATTCTGATTTTATATTATTAAAGATTGCTTCTTTGATTGTTTCTTGCATGATATTTGTAATCTTTATAATATTAAACTTGAATTTTATGATCTTGAATATGACTAGTGAGTAGTTTTCTTATTCAGTTATGAGGTAAATTGATTATTCTTGGGAAAAGCATGTTGTGAGATTCTTGAACCTATTATATAATTGTTGATTAAGTATCCAAGATTCTCTGAGCACATTATAATGATTGTTTGTTTGATTAGATAGGGTGCACACTATTTAGCTAAATTAAATAATCTACCGCCAGATTAAAAACATAAGTCCGTAATTGCTTGTGGAGTTAATCACTAGGGATGGAGGAGAATTAAGGTTTAGATTAAATGAACCGAGCTTATGTGTTTGTTATCTAATGTCAACCCATATCTTTCTTGTTGTTAATGCTGCTACAACTTATATCTAGAGAGCTTGTTCTAGGTAGGTTAAGTAGTTAGAGATTAGTTAAAGAGCTTGTTTTAACTAACGACTCAGTAAGGAAAGATGGTGTAACAGAGCTTGTTGTTATGCTACGGTTGACTATTTAATTGACAGTGATATTTTGTAATCAATGATCAACATCAAAATCCATGAATGATTGATTGCCTCGTAACTGAAACTTTTTGCTATTTGTCTTTTATACTTAATAACTCTTGTTTTCTTTATTTTAGAATAGTCTCCAAAACCCCCAAACTTCTTCTTTCCATAAACCCTAAAATTAGATTTTTAATTTAATAATTAACTTAAAAAATTCAGTCTCTGTGGGTTCGACCCTTGCTCCGCTATCTACATAGTAGAGTTAGGAAATTTTATTTTTGGTGACTGACGACACTCATCAAATTTTGGCGCCGTTGCCGGGGATTGAATTTTTGTTTAAGTTAATTATTTTAAATTAAAGTCTGATTTTTTTCTTTTCCTTTTCAGGGATTGCAAGATTGACAAGGATTCTAGTCACAAATTTCAAAAGATTAAGGACTACATACAAGCAATCCAAAGCGCAGTGCCGCAAGCACCACAACATCCACCATCACTACCACCTAAGACAAGAAGAGGACTCCATGGAGCAAGCTTATGAACCATACTATGATAATGACCCATACTATAATTATGAACCACACTATGATACCTACTATCAAGGATGGTGGGATCATTCTAATTTTAGTTATGGGAATCAATATGAGGTTTACAATATGCCATTCCAAGATACATACCAAGCTCCACCTCAAGACTCAGGTATGCCTCCACCTCAAGAATCAAGTATGTCTCTTGAAGATATTGTTAAGACTCTTGAGATTAAAACTTTACAATTGTCACAAGAGGCTGATGTTTATATTAAGAATATTGATCACCATGTGAGTCAAATATTGAATTCTTTAAGTAACATTGAAGCTATGACCTCTCAACCTGTGGAGAATCCAAGAGATAATGTTACTAACATCACCTTGAAAAGTGAAAGGGAAATTGATTCCAAGGAAAGTGCACATGAAGATGTCGATGACTTTATAGAAAGGGAGGATGAAACCGATTTCAATATTAAAGGTGGAGTTGTTGACATGCACAATGTAAAAGGGAGAGAGAATTTTGACAATTTAATAAAGCACTATGAGGATGTTGAAATCAAGGAATTCAAAGCTGAGGTAAGTGATAAACAAATTCCTTTTAATGCTTCTACTTACCCTTCTCCTTTTCCTAGTAGGTTTGCAAGAGCTACAAACGAAGAGCAAGACAAGGAGACCTTGAAGACATTTAGGAAAATGGAAGTCAGTATTCCTCTCCTTGATGAAATTAATGATCAAGTGCCTTGTGATGCCAAGTTTTTAAGGGAACTATGCACTTCCAAGAAGAAATTAAAAGGTGATGAAAAGCAGGTTCTTAAAGATGAGCTAGAAATAGCCACAAGTAAAAATCTTGAGAATGAGGAACTCGAGAGACTGATAAAAAAGTTGAGGTATGGGATTGGATGATGGAAGGTGGAGCAGTCGAGCTAACGACATTAAACAAAAGCGCTACTTGGGAGGCAACCCAAGGATGTAAAACGAGGGAGTATTTCTTCCTTTACTTGTATTACCATTTAATTTTTGAGTTTTTTATTGTTCTTCTTTGCATGCTAGACTTACTTTGAGGACAAAGTAAGATTTAAGTGTGGGGGGAGGGGGGGGGGGGGGAATATTGGTTTATGAGTCTATAGAGTTTTTTTTTGGAACTGGAAATTTTTTTTAAAAAAAAAAGGTCAAATTTTTAAGTTTTTTGAAGATCATGATATGTTTTCTTTCTTTTAAAGATTGATTCTAAACTAAAACAAAGTTTTATAAGAAAGTTGAGAGTATTTTGATTGTTATTATTGTTGAAGTGAATACTTTCTAAAGAATTTATGTGAGTTCATGATTAAATATGATTGATCATATGATATTGATAATGTGATTAGTTTATTGAAGTTGGTATAAGCCAAGGATAAATAGACAAGAACAAAAAAAAACATAAAAAGAGAAGAAAAATAGAGGTTGAAAGCTTTAAATTCTACTCTAATGTTTTGAGTTACAAGATCTTGTTGATTAAATTCTTGAAGTGACTTAAAATATGAGTATGCAAAGCACTCTAAAAGAGGGCTTACTTGTTGAGTAACCGGGTATTGGTATCACCAATATTAACATTCGCGTAAAAAGGCGAGTAAGTACTTAGGGAAACCATTATTGAAACCTTAAAAGAAAAAAAAAGGAAAAAGAAGGAAGAGAAAATAGAAAAAAAATTCTTGATCTATTGACTTTGTTTGTGGTAATGTAAAATGGATAATTGCAAAGTTGATGTTATATGTTTCAATTGTGTTGATTGTGAATTTTGCATGAATTTATTTAGAAGTATGCATGAATATGAGAAGTAATGATTAGAATATGATTGACTTGATTATTTGACTCTTGTTGAAGTTATGAGTTAAGAATTGAAAGATTTGAAAATATGTTCATGATCTTAATCTTGTTTTGAGTCTTAATTTTTAATTTTTGAGTCTTATTTTGAATTTTTCGGATTGAGTCTTGAGTAAAAGATTTTGTGGGTATATCTTCTGAAAGCCCTCACGAGACACAACTCGTCCACTAGGGGTGACCTAGGGGTTTAAAGGCTTATTGCATAAGCTAAATGCAATCGTGATTCCTACGAAAGTGAGTTAGGTTTTAGGAAAAAGATTTTAAGATTAGGACTTTAGGATTTAGTTCTTTAGGAAGTTAGTTTAGGTTTGCTAGAGGACTAGCAAAAGCTAAGTGTGGGGGAATTTGATAGGATGATATTTTGTGAATTTATATGTGCTAATATATTTGCTTTATCGATGTTTTATGCCTAAAAGAGCTTACTAATGTTTATTTTATGTTTTAGGTATTAAATATCAAAGTTGGAATAAAAAGGAGCTAAAAGGAGCAAAGTGCAGTATTTTCTGTCCAGCTTGAAAGATTGACGTTTTTGACCAATTTAACGACCTGATCTCAAGATGTGTCCTTCATGAAAGTTGTAGATGACTTCTCAAGCTTTCCAGAATGCACAAGATCGCAAAAATCGGAGTTCATTTGGTGGGTCAAACGTCTGGACAAAATCAGTACAAAATTCTGGGCAGAAAAACGAGATTGAGAAGAAATTCCAACAAAGCAAGTTCAAAGACCAGATTTTGTTGAGAGAAGATAATTTCTTAATTTTATTTTGTCTTAGATCTGTAATTAATTAATAAAAATAGTCCTTAGGAATTTTACTTAGAAAATAATTGTAGAAAGATGATGAGATAAAGGTAAGAGTTTGACTAGTCAAATTACTTGTTTCTCAAGTAAACTCTTATCTGAATCCCACATTGCTTAGGAAAGTCTTTTAAACTCTTCCTTAGGCCTATATAAAGAGCACAAGGCTCTCATAAACAACATCCCTTTACATCTCTCACATCCCTCTCCTCCCTCTTCTCTCTTTTAGTCTTGTAGGATTTTCTTTAGGGTTTTTAATAAAATTTTATTTTTTTCTTTATTTTTAATTAGTTGCTGATTTCTTTATTATTTTTAATTCTGATTTTGTTTTCTTTATTTAAATTAAAATTATTTGTGTGTTCTTGCTTGCTAGTTTATAATTTTGATTAGTAATTCTGATTTTATATTATTAAAGATTGCTTCTTTGATTGTTTCTTGCATGATATTTGTAATCTTTATAATATTAAACTTGAATTTTATGATCTTGAATATGACTAGTGAGTAGTTTTCTTATTCAGTTATGAGGTAAATTGATTATTCTTGGGAAAAGCATGTTGTGAGATTCTTGAACCTATTATATAATTGTTGATTAAGTATCCAAGATTCTCTGAGCACATTATAATGATTGTTTGTTTGATTAGATAGGGTGCACACTATTTAGCTAAATTAAATAATCTACCGCCAGATTAAAAACATAAGTCCGTAATTGCTTGTGGAGTTAATCACTAGGGATGGAGGAGAATTAAGGTTTAGATTAAATGAACCGAGCTTATGTGTTTGTTATCTAATGTCAACCCATATCTTTCTTGTTGTTAATGCTGCTACAACTTATATCTAGAGAGCTTGTTCTAGGTAGGTTAAGTAGTTAGAGATTAGTTAAAGAGCTTGTTTTAACTAACGACTCAGTAAGAAAAGATGGTGTAACAGAGCTTGTTGTTATGCTACGGTTGACTATTTAATTGACAGTGATATTTTGTAATCAATGATCAACATCAAAATCCATGAATGATTGATTGCCTCGTAACTGAAGCTTTTTGCTATTTGTCTTTTATACTTAATAACTCTTGTTTTCTTTATTTTAGAATAGTCTCCAAAACCCCCAAACTTCTTCTTTCCATAAACCCTAAGATTAGATTTTTAATTTAATAATTAACTTAAAAAATTCAGTCTCTGTGGGTTCGACCCTTGCTCCGCTATCTACATAGTAGAGTTAGGAAATTTTATTTTTGGTGACTGACGACACTCATCAACTAGGATCCATAATTGAATTATTTTGCATGAAATGCAACTTTACATCATCAATTTCTCTGTCAAATCAATCAATTTCAACTTCTGTTGGTCTATTTTGACTCCCGGTAAAATTTCAAAGGTAGGGGTATTTTGGTCATTTTTTGTCAAAATATTCTCTCTCCTATACCTTCAATCGGTGATCTTAAGGTTTATTTAATGATGATATTTCATTCTCCACCTTTATATCATCATTTTCAGGTCTCAGTTCGATCCGGACAGAAAAGTACTAGTGGGGCCTTCACCGAGTCCATTTCTGTTTCTTACGAACCGACCTTCATTTAGATTATAAGGTCACCATTTCAGTTAACATTCCTGAGTCATTTTCCCTTTTTGACATATTTAGTTCATAATTCTCACCCCCTTCTAAACACTTAATTTACAATCATTTATTTTCTCTATGTATTTAGACTACATAGTACTACAGGGGATGTTAACCTCTTCAACATATTTTCTTTCGAAAAGTATCGATAGACATCAGGCCAACCTTGCTCTGATACCATTAAATCTGTCACAGCCCGTGACCCTATTTTTCACCTTATTCTATACATCTTATTTGGTTAGGCTGTCTGCAATACTTTACTTTTCTTTTACATATAAACAATTACATATTAAATTATAATATGAATTACATCTCCTATTTTAATTCATAAGGAAGTAGTATTGTAGATAAGTCTAAATACAGAAAATAAATGATCATACCTTATTAAATAAATCAAGCTGTCGCATCGTCCCCAAATGCACAGCCGAAGTCCTTTAGATTTCAGACTCTTAGTCCTCGAAAACCTGAAATATTAATATTAAGAGGTGAGCAAACCACGGCTCAGTAAGGGAATTATATGCCTCACTTGATACTCAGCTATCTATATGCTGAAAAAATTTTTCATTTTTTCCTATGGGCTCTAGGCTCGCATGTAGGAAGGATACTACAGTAGGCCAGGGATCCGGATGGAGTAAGGTAGGCATTTTGAAATGCCTATCTTGTCCCGAAACCTAGAAGCAACTGTAGAGAATAATTTCCTTTTCGTTTGGAATTTTAATCCTTTTTACCTTTATATTCCGTAACATTTTCATATTCTTTTCAAAATAATGCTTTTATAAAATAAAGCATTTAAATAAAGTAACTAATATTCATATATTCTTTGAAAAGAATATTAGTTAAATTCTCATCATTCTCATTTAAAACTTATTTCATGTTTTATTGTACAACCATAATTAATACAGTACTTTAAATAGCAAAATCAGCTATTAAATCCTTTTCGTATAACATATATATCATTTAAATCTAATATTAAATTTAAAAATTAAAACAAGAATATTAGATTTATTTTCCTCCTCTTTCTTTTTTTTTTGGAAAACATATCACATATTCATGTCACATATAGTCTAATATTCAATTTAAAATCATTGTAAGAATATTAGACTTATAAACTCTTTTTCCTTTTGAAAACATATTACATGTTCATATCACATGTCACATGAAGATCATCTCGTAGTACTAAAATCAGTACTGAAATAAGCATTATGTAAAATGCTGTAAATCACTTTCATTTATCTTATCACATATCATGTAAAACGTTTGCATTTAACATATAACATATCATATAAAACATTTCTCATATATGGAGACTTAGGCACGCACGCCCAGCCCGTCCACTGGGTCGTTATTCATATCATGCTATAGACCCCGAAGGGTATAAATAATCATGTCAGATCTATGGCCATGGTCTATAATTGTCCTTGGTGGATCACTGAAAAGGTGTCGGCCGGGACTACATATCACATATCACATTTTACATATCACATGTCACATATTAGCATGATAGGATGCCATCTACTCTCAAAACCATATTTTTCATCATGAAATAACCTTTATGGAATTTATAAAAATATATAATTTCATAATTTAAAACCATAAATGTTATAAAATCATTTAGTGAATATTTAAGAAATATATATAAAAATATTCACGTTATTTCTTTTCATTTTTCATCTCGTATTCGTGTAATTTACATATCAGTAGAATTTTCGGTGATTTCATTATCACCATTCTTGAAAACATGAATATTTTAAAATCACTTTCATTTTATTCATGTTTTTATGGAAAATATTCATTTTCTCGATTTTCGTGGTTGAAAATCATTTCTCGTGAAATAAAATCATTTATTATGATTTTAAGAAATTTTCTAGAAATTTTAGATAATTTTCGATAATTTTTCGGCAGTATAACGGCTGCCGATTGGCTAGCTTCCTGCACGGAAAATACAGTTTATAATTTCAGCTGGTACTTCACTACAATTTTCCAACCAATCTTTCATCGCAATATTTTCATAAATATTTTCATAAAATATTTCATAATTAAAATCATGCAGACTGAATATCCCTACAGTGCTGCACATGCATCCTTACCTTTTTCGGGTCGACGACTTCCTCTCGATCGCGCCTGTACTCCATCTCTCCCTATTCATCGTCTCGATCGCTGAGAATAATTTTTGAAAATTAAATTCTAAATTTTTGAATTTTCATAAATAATTTATTAAATTTTTTACTCAAAATCATTCTTTGGAATTCTTATCAAATTTCCGTAATTTTCGAGTTGCCAACTTCCCGGGAATCTCCGAATTCCCGAAATTCTTCTTTTTCCTCTTTTTCTTCCTTTTTCTCTTTTCTTTTTCTTTCTTTCTTTTTCTTTTCTTTCTCTTTCGTTTCTTTTTCTTTTCTTTCTCTTTCTTTTCTTTTTCTTTTTCTTTTCCTTTTCTGGTCAGACCGGTCAGTGTTCCTCCTTGCCGATTCCTCACTGGCGACTGGTTCACCGGCGGTTCAAGCGCCATTCAGCTGGCCGACGGCACAGTGAACCTATCGGTGCCCTCCGTTTGCCCTGGATCGGCGGCACGGCGGTGGATCGAGTCGATTTTCCTTTGGTTTCTTCCACCTCTTTGTCGACCCTCCTTCGTCGTTCACAGCGCCTCGGGTGGCATCCTTTCTCTTCCTTTTCTTTTGGCGGTGCTTCCGTGGCAGTGGTGGTGGCCAAATCGGCTAGCATCGCCGTTTCCTTCTCCTCTCTTCTCTTTCGGTTTTCCGTTCAGTTCCGCTTCTTTTCGTTTCTGTTTTCTTTCTTTTTTTTTTGGCTGTCATCGACGGTGTCTCCCTTCCTTGTCGACCAGCGACCTTGCCCCCCATCATCTCTTCTCACCTCCAACGGGGTCAGCTCCCCTTCGACGGAGAAGAATGGGAAATCGGAAATACCCGATTCCCATTCTGTTTCTCCTCTTTTTTTGTTATATTATAATTATATTTATAATCGTATATAAATATAATTATACTGCATATTTATCATATATAATATATATAATTATTTTTATAATTATATATATTACTTTTATTATTAACAATATACATACATACATACATATATATATACTTTGTTTTAACAATATATATATATACTTTAATTAAAGTTGATATATATATATATTTCATATATATGTATATTTATTTATATACATAATTGTATATAAAAATATACACATGTATTTATTTAATATAAAATAGTATATATATCATTTTATAATATATACTATAGTTTATATATATATATGTATTTATATAAAACATATCAAAATATATTTATATAATCTAATTATATAAATATATAATATACACATTTTTATTTCATTTAATTTTTTGGATTTCTTAATATCCAATTAATTTCTCCTTTTCATTTCTTATTTAATTTGAATTTCCATTTATTCAAATTAAATTCCTCAAATTTATCACTTTATCTATTTTCTTTAATATTAATTTTCAAAAATAGAAAATTTGCGGTTATCACAGGTTCAGGCTCCAAAATGCCACTCAAAAATCCACTGTAGCTTCACCTAACTCCCACTAGTTCAACCTCTACTGCAAGCTCTTCTCGCGTGTGGCCCACCTTGCCAGATCTGTTTTCTTCAGCCACGTGAAGTTGCATCAGCTCAGCCACTCTTTAACTCACCATTGTTCTGGTTATATGGTGGAGGTGATATGGTGGATATGAGAAAGGCGACTAAAATGGAGGTTGCTAGGGAGAGAAGGAGTGAGGAGGAAGAGACAAGAAAGAGAAAGATGAAATGAGAAGGTGAGGTTTGAAAATGAGAAAGACAATGGAGAGAGATGAGTGAGTTGAGAGCATTTTAATTAAAAAAAAATGAAAATCGATGCGGATGGTGACTGATTTTGATGGGGTTGGTGGGAAATTTCCCATCAACATGTAAAAACCTTATTTGTTTTATTTTTTATTTTATCATATGTATATTTCTCTATTTCTTTCTATTTATCTAATTATATATTATGCAAATATACATAAGTATATTTATTTTTATCCATGCACACATGTACAGTGATGTGAGGCCATGAAATTTAAAAAATAAATAGTAAATATCCGAGAAAATTTAATTTGGATAAATTGCAATCCAAATTAAATAAGAAATGAAATAAAGAAATTAATTTGGATATTAAGAGATCCAAATATTAAAGAGATGAAAATGAGTATATTTATTTTGGACGATAAGAAATCCAAAATTTAAGAAATAAAAATGTGTGTATATATATATTGTAAATACAATATATATTGTATTAATATAATTATACTATTAAAAAAAAGAAAAGAGGGGGAATCGAGATTGAAACCCGATTCCCACCCCTTTCCTTATGAAACAAAGAAGTGGGGCGGGATGTGAGACCAGGTGACGCCGACCGAGCCAGAGGAGGAAGGGAGAGAGTGGTATCGTTGGTGAGAGAAGAAGCAGATGACGGCAGCCCGAGGCGAAAAGAGAAGGAATCGGTGCGAAAACAGAAGAGAAAAATCGAAGGAAAAAGAGGAAAAGAGAAAAGAGGGAAGTGGCGGTGCCAGCCGGTCTAGGCACTGCCACCCCAACCCCGCGCTCGGTGGAGCTAAGGGGAAGAAAAGGAAGGCCACCGACGAGGCAAAGGACGGTGGAGGGAGGAAGAAACAGAGGAGAAAGGAGCTGAGAGCCACCGTTCCAGATCTGGTACAGTCGTCAGTGATGGGGCGAACCGAGGCCAGATCCGGCGTCCTCACAACAGTGGCCAGCTAAGGGAGGCCTGAACCGGCGGTGATGCCGGCGGGAAGAGGCTCAACTAGCCAAGCCAAACTGAACCGACTAAGCCAAGTTGAACTAGCCCGAACCCGACTCGACCCGACTCGACCCGGTTCAGAAAAGAAAAAGAAAAGAAAAAGGAAGAAAGGAAAAAGAAGAAAAGAAAAGAAAAGAAAAAGAGAAAGAAGGAGAAAGAAAAAGAAAAGAAAAAGAAGAAAAGAAAAGAAAAAGAAAAAGGAAAAGGAAAAGGAAGAAGAAGAAGAAATGGGTAAGGAAAATTTAAAAGATTTCTCTATATATCTATGAAATTTATTAGAAATTGTTGGATTATTTTCTAAATGAAAATATGTGTTAATTATTGAAATTGTAGCAAAAACGGAAATGAGACGAATGGTGGAGTTCGGCAAGGCTAAAAAATCAGAAAGTGCGCTAAGCTTTGGTGAATAGGTAAGATACTTTTATAAAGCATTAGTAGCATTATATTGTATGTGGGATTTATGATTTTTATATGATGCATTGATGGAATGATTTTTAATGGAATTGTGATTTTTTTTAACATGATGCATTGATTGAATTGATGTTAAAAATGCTAAGAGGACCCACAACTGATGGTGGGGGTCTAAGTAGAGACATAGGATTTGTGAGAATCAACGGTTGTGGTATAAATTGTGTTTCTCTTTCAGGAGGTTAGGGAAATTAAGCCGTAATACTGTAGAAATTTCTTTGAAAATGTTTGAGGAAAAAGATTAAGCTTCTCATGTAAATGGAATCTTGGGAAGAATTATCATAAATAAGTTTTGAAAGGATCTTATCGTGTCATGGAGAAATTGATTGTAGAAATTGATGAGAGGGGCCATGGATGAGCAAGATAACACGAGGAATTTTGTTGAGAATCTTATAGAACTGATAATTCAAGTCATCTTAACATTTCAAGTTGATTATTGAGTCGAAAATGAGGAAGAATATCGGTTGGTTGGAGTATTGATGAAAGTAACAAGGATTATATGATAGTAACAAGGATTATATGATGTAGCTTGGAAGAGAAGATCATAATTGAAATTTTGATGGTCAAGTAATTGAATTTACTGAATTCGATTCTTGATCTTGAAGCAATTCCGAAACATGATAACATGGACTATTCGAGAGATCGATGTTGAGATGATTTCACCGTACTACATCGTATTGCTAGATATATGTGAGATAATAAACGTACATACACTAGTGATATTGGTATTAGTAGCAATATTGTGGTACAAAATGGATAGTTATGATACTGAATCATAAACGAATATATGATTTGTACATACATAACTTTATTGAAAGTGAGGTTGAATCACGACACAATCTGATCAATTATAGATCCAAACAAATGAGTGATAAAATATGCAGATACATGGTTTTTGCGTATAACTGTGAAATAGGCCTTGAATAATGAGATTAATAATCGCATAAGTTCGATATTAAATTATGCAGGCCACATGGAAAATTGAATTGAGGATTGTGATCTAACTCTGTGATAGTGAATGAAATTGAAACTCAAGTTGAAAATTATAAACGTGCGTCAATAGGTCAAACCATAATTGGATTGATAAGTGATTATTGATGATATGGACCTCACCGAAAGAAGATGAGGTTCAATGAAGAAGACAAAGAACACTTGAAGAAAAATATTAACAAGTTAAAAAACGCAGCAAAGGAAAACAAAAATTAAAAGTAAAACAAAGACCCGTTGTGTAGAAACACAAGAACTTATGGTATTGGACCAAGACCCGTTGCTTAGAAAAGCAAGAACCTATGGTATATATTAGTGGAAGGTAGAAGAATGCCACAAGGAAGACCTTGATAAGTTCAAGAGTTCTCAAGAGAACCAAACAGAAGAAGTCTCTCAATTTTATTACTAAAATCAATTGTCTTCTCCCCAAAGGGTTACATAACTATTTATAGGCAAATAGCAAACTTGCAGAACAAGCAATAGGAATCCTACTCTCCTAACTTGCAGAACAAGTAATAGAAGTCCTACAAAATATATTATTTAAAAAGGAATTGGGCTTAAATTAAATTAAGACAATGTTCGGCCTAATAATACTTAACTAAATAAAATATGCATCCAGCCTAATTGCATTTTGGCCCAATACTTGTGTATGTGTCATCAAGAAGGTTGAACTTGAGCTTGGATCATGTTGTAGAAGACTTTATCATCCTCCATCCTCAAGCTTTGTTAGGCTTTCTCTCTAGTAATATTAATGAAACCAGCCAAGGCTTGTTGCATTATTATCTTTGATATAGCTCTTGTAATTGGACCTCCATGGATGCTCAAAGGATCACGAACATCACGAACATGACTTGAGCTATGTGAGCTTGATGGGTCTCCATCATTCCCCCTCGCCTTGAAAGGATTTGTCCTCAAATCAGAATCACCTATATCAATATCAAAGGGAGAAAGATCAGAAACATTAAATGTAGCACTAACATTATACTCACCTGGAAGATCCAATTTATAAGCATTGTCATTGATCTTCTCAATCACTTGGAATGGTCCATCTCCTCGAGGTTGCAACTTATAGCGACGTTGAGCAGGAAATCTCTCTTTTCGCATATGTGCCCAAACCCAATCACCAGGTTCAAAGACAACTTTCTTGCTATGCTTGTTGGCTTGAGTAGCATATTGCTCAGTCCTCTTCTTAATGTTTTGACGTACCTTCTCATGTAGTTGCTTAACAAAATCAGCTTTTTTTCCCCATCCAAACTAGCTCTCTCCTCAATAGGTAGTGGTAAAAGATCCAATGGAGTGAGTGGATTAAAACCATAGACAACTTCAAATGGAGAATAACTAGTCATAGAATGCACACTTCTATTGTAAGCAAACTCCACATGAGGCAAACAATCTTTCCAATTCTTCAAATTCTTTTGAATAATGGACCTCAACAAAGTAGACAAAGTACGATTGACTACTTCAGTTTGACCATCGGTTTGTGGATGACAAGTAGTGGAAAACAATAGCTTTGTTCCTAACTTTCCCCATAATGTTTTCCAAAAGTAGCTAAGGAACTTCACATCACGGTCAGAAACAATGGTCCTCGGAACACCATTTAGACGAACAATTTCCTTGAAGAATAAATTGACAATGTTGCTTGCATCATCTGTCTTGTGACAAGCAATGAAGTGAGCCATCTTAGAGAACCTGTCAACAACAACAAAAATAGAATCTCTACCTCTCTTTGTTCTTGGTAACCCCAAAACAAAGTCCATAGAAATGTCAGTCCAAGGAGCAGTAGGAATAGGTAATGGAGTATAAAGACCATGATGCATAACTCGAGACTTAGCTTGTTTACAAGTGACACATCTTTCACACAATTTTTCAACATCTCTTTTCATGTTAGGCCAAAAGAAGTGAACATGCAATATTATGTAAGCAACATTGCCGATTTATTCTTCAAGGAAATTGTTCGTCTACATGGTGCTCCGAGGACCATTGTTTTTGACCGTGATGTGAAGTTCCTTAGCTACTTTTGGAAAACATTATGGGGAAAGTTGGGAACAAAGCTATTGTTTTCCACTACTTGTCATCCACAAACCGATGGTCAAACTGAAGTAGTCAATCATACTTTGTCTACTTTGTTGAGGTCCATTATTCAAAAGAATTTGAAGAATTGGGAAGATTGTTTGCCTCGTGTGGAGTTTGCTTACAATAGAAGTGTGCATTCTACTACTAGTTATTCTCCATTTTAAGTTGTCTATGGTTTTAATCCACTTACTCCATTGGATCTTCTATCACTACCTATTGAGGAGAGAGCTAGTTTGGATGGGGAAAAGAAGGCTGATTTTGTTAAGCAACTACATGAGAAGGTACGTCAAAACATTAAGAAGAGGACTGAGCAATATGCTACTCAAGCCAACAAGCATATGCGTAAAGAGAGATTTCCTGCTCAGCGTCGCTCCAAGTTGCAACCTCGAGGAGATGGACCATTCCAAGTGATTAAGAAGATCAATGACAATGCTTATAAGTTAGATCTTCCAGGTGAGTATAATGTTAGTGCTACATTTAATGTTTCTGATCTTTCTCCCTTTGATATTGATGTAGGTGATTCTGATTTGAGGACAAATCCTTTCGAGGAGAGGGGGAATGATGGAGATCCAAGCTCACAAAGCTCAAGTCATGTTCGTGATGATCGTGATCCTTTGAGTATCCATGGAGGTCCAATTACAAGAGCTAAATCAAAGATAATGCAACAAGCCTTGGTTGGTTTCATTGATATTGCTAGAGAGAAAGCCCAACAAAGCTTGAGCATAAAGTCTTCTACAACATGATCCAAGCCCACGTTCAACCTACTTGTGCTGCAAGTTATCTATTTGCCTATAAATAGTTATGTAACCCTTTGGGGAGAACAAAATTGATTTTAGTAATAAAATTGAGAGACTTCTTCTCTTTGGTACTCTTGAGAACTCTTGAACTTATCAAGGTCTTCCTTGTGGCGTTCTTCTACCTTCCACCAATATATACCATAGGTTCTTGCTTTTCTAAGCAACGGGTCTTGGTCTAATACCGTAGGTTCTTGTGTTTCTACACAACGGGTCTTGGTTTTATTTCTAATTTTTTGTTTTCTTTTGCTGCGTTTTTAACTTGTTATTGTTTTTCTTCAAGTGTTCTTCGTCTTCTTCATTGAACCTCATCTTCTTTCGGTGAGGTCCATATCACTTTCTTTCTTTCTTTGCCATATCTTTGCCTTTATCTAGATTCTTTGACCTTTGTTGTGATTCATTCTACTCTTTCAACTTCAATTGATCCTCATATATCTCCGTAGGACTCAAGGGTGCAAGTGTGAGTTTCTTACCATCCATGGTAAATGAATAACGGTTTGCGAATCCATCATGTATGACACGTCTATCAGATTGCTATGGTCTTTCTAAAAGCAAATGGCCAGCATGCATAGGCACAACATCACACAACACTTTATCATTGTATCTTCCAATTGAAAATGGCACCAATACTTGCTTGGTCACATTTACTTCTCCACAATTATTGAGCCATTGAAGTTTGTATGGTTTTAGATGTTTTGTAGTGGGCAAACTCAATTTGTCAACCAAATAAGTGCTAGCAACATTAGTGCAACTACCACCATCAATAATCAAAGAGCATACCTTATTGTTGATGTGGCATCTAGTATGAAAAATATTTTCTCGTTGCACTTCATCTTCATCCTTTACTTGGGCACTTAATGCACGACGAGCTACAAGTGCTTCACCATGTGCAGCAAACTCAACCATAGTCATCATCCTCATTAATGTCCTCCAATGGTGGCATCTCATCATCAACATCAGAATCTTCACTTACAACATCACCATCATCACGCATAATCATGACTCATTTGTTTGGGCATTGTGATGCAATGTGTCCTCTTCCCAAACATCTAAAACACTTAATGTCTCTACTCTTACCTTGGGATGCTTGGATAGCCTCGGGTTTGGGCTTTTGGACACTCTCACCCTTAGGCTTGAATGAGGATTCAGTCTTAAGTTTGAATGTAGTCTTATCATCCCTTCGAAAGGTGTTCGGTTTCCAAGAAGAAGATGAACTAGAACCTTGCATAAAATGAGATGAATAACCTTTTCTCTTGAGTTGCCTTTCAACCTTGATAGCCATATGCAACATATCAGCAAACTCCACATAGTGATGTAACTCCACTACATTAGCAATCTCACGATTCAATCCTTGTAAGAATCGAGCCATAGTAGCTTCACTATCCTCTTCAACATTAGCTCTGATCATGATAATTTCCATTTCTTTATGATAATCCTCAACACTCTTAGAACCTTGAGTGAGACCTTGTAACCTTTGATAAAGCTCTCTATAGTGATGATTAGGAACAAACCTTTTTCTCATAACACGTTTCATTTCATCCCATGTAACTATAGGTGGCTCTCTATTCCTACGTCTACCAAGCATGAGTTGGTCCCACCAAATGATTGCATAATCCGTGAACTCTACAGCAGCAAGTTTTACCTTTTTTTCTTTGGAATAGTTATGGCAATCAAAGACCATCTCCACTTTATTTTCCCTTTCTAAGTAAGCCTCAGGATCATTCTTACCTTGAAAGGAAGGAATCTTCAATTTGATACTCCCTAAATTTCCATCTATCCTATCATAATACCTCTCTCCTTTATATCTATCTCCACGACCTCCTTTATTACCACGGTTACCTTTAACACTTCTATTCATACTAAACTCATCATCATCAAACTCATCATCAAGTTTATCATCAAAGTCATTATTCACAACATTGCCTTTCACATGAGAAGTATTTTCTTGCTTTACCTTAGCTAGGACAGCTTCATGTTCCTCCAACTTATCATGAATATTATCAAACCTCAACTCTATCCTTGAAAATTATTGTTGCATAGCTTGGAACATGAACTCGATCTTACTAAAATCAGGCTTTTCACTATTAGAAGACATGATTTTATCATGCAAGAAACGTTAGTAAAAGAAAAGGACCTCACAAGTATGACCTCACGTGTTTACACTCAATGCACACAAGAATGTAACACTCACACTCGTGTTTTCACACAATTTTAATATGGCTTTTCTCTACTAATGTTAGTCACACACTCTTGCCTTTTTCCCTCGCACAACTTTTCTCTATAGGTTCTATATTGAACTCAAGACTCAATCAAAAATCAGCTTATGGAATTCAACTATCAACCAACAATAAAATTCCTTAAATGATGATACCATATGCTTTACATGATTTTGACAAGAAAGGATAAAGATTTAAATGTTTTATGAGACTGTAGGCACCCTGAAAGAATTTAAATTCAATAAAGAATAGTGAAAATTGCCTAATTGGAGCTTTGCTCATCAGGCAGAGATGCTTGTCCGACAATAGTCGTGGACAGGTCTCAATCACGCCTGATCAGTGGGGCTGGGAGAGATAAGGTCTATGGCCATAGATAGCGCCCTAGTTGGTTTCCAGGGGATGATGACATGATTTTCATTGCTAGCTACAGTGATTTAAGTCTTTAATGATAGAGATGATACGGATCTAGCCTAGTCTCTAACCGTTATGATATGAAGTCTAGAGTATGATTTTATTGATATGAACTCTAGACTTGACATGATTTATATAGTACATGAAACATGTTTGAAAAGAGAAATATTTTGAAACAGTACATGTTTTAAACATGTTAAAAGTACATGATATATGATTTTGACACCTATATGATTTGTATATGATTTTGTGTCGAACATGACATGATATGTGGTCTAGAGTATAGTTTGATTTGACATGAACTTTAGACCTAATATGACTTACAGTATATGTTTTAAAAGTACATGATATATGATTTCGACACCTATATATTTGTATATGATTTTGTGTCGAACATGACATGATATGTGATCTAGAGTATAGTTTGATTTGATATGAACTCTAGACCTGATATGACTTACAATATATGAAAAATGTTTTGAAAACACATGTTTCAGACATGCTTTAAAAACGAATACATGGTTTGCAATTGTACATGCATCGATCATGTTTTGAAAGTAATTATGAAATGAATTGAAAGTTATATGTGGAGCATGTTCTAAAGTATATATGATATGATTTGAAATGATAGCAGTTTATACAGTGAAGTTACATAAGCTGCTTACTAAATCATTAGTGTACTGTACAAAAACATGAAGAGTATATGAGGAGTATCATGACTTGGTGGTAATGATATTTTGTCTACATGATGTCAGGATATGATATGATATGATATGATACGGTACATGAGTATAGAATTTATACGAAGAGGATTATGACTTCGTACCACTGTGATCATGATTTCTCTATATGGAAAGTGATATGAGATGATAGAATACAGGAGTACGATTATGAAACATAAAGTGACGAAGTACCTTACGGGTCATTCATCACCTCACTCATCCATAATAATAGAAGTAAATATTCTTTATAAAAGAAGATCAATAAAATCAAATATATGTTCTAAAATAATTTAAAATAATCTTTAGAACATATTCCACTTATCATAAACTTCAAATTTAAGCATTTAAACATTTAAACATATTTAAGTAGTAATTTAAGGAAGGGATTTTTCTATAATTATAATGGAATGACAATTAAGTCTATCCTAACCCCTTGCATAAAAATTCACAACATATAATTTTCCAATCCACCAATTTCCCATGCAAGCACAGTATCTTCCTAACAACCTCCATATATATTCCTTACCTTATTTACTGTGCCGTATGGAATTTAATTGCACCACTGCTGTAACTTCATTCCTTTGGATTGAAAGCTGCAAAATAATATTAATTCCTTTAAATTATACTTTATGTTTAACTATAAACCTTAAAAAATAGCATGAAGCATATCAATGGAAGCTTGGCTAAATGCTTCCCTTCATTCTCTAACATATATATAAATATAAATATATATATATATATATATATATATTTCCATTCTAATTTCCTTTATAGGCTTCATGCATTATTTTAAATATTCTTATAACCATTAATCATATAAAATCAAGGGGATTCCAAGTTCCCCTTCATCCCAACCGTGAGCATCCTCATGTTTTCCTTTCATACTTTACCATTAATTTATTTTAAACTTTATCTATAGGCTCCATGAAATATTTCCTTAATTCCTATAACCATTAATTACACCAAGCAACAAAATTCCTACTCCCCTGTACCACTGCCGTGACCTCCCTCATGCATTCACTAATTATTTCCCAACTTTCATTCCATGTCTTTAATTAATTTCTATCAAACATTAATTCCATAATTTCTTTACATCAAAATTCCACCATATTCCCTCCATTCCTAGCTTGACCGAACCTACCCAAATAGCCAAATTCATGGTTTTGCATTCAAGCTTCAATTCAAACTATGGCCAAGCATATCTACTCACAATATCCACTTCCTCATCATTCATGAACAACTTTCACGTTGGATTCCTCTAAACCCCCTTTTTTGGCAAAAACCCTTTTTACTTCACACTTAGTTTCATGTAAAAATTAAAGCCATAAATATATCATTCATGCTTAGAACAACACCAAAAGCAAGATAAAACTAAGATAAAACAACATCTCATTTTCTTACCCATGAAAACCGAAATTGCAGCAGTAAATTGCTCCTTCAATTTTCGGTTCCAGCCCTCAATAAAACCAGCTATCAACAGCCCTTGTTGAGTAGAACAACTCTTGTTAATGGTGCTTCTTGATTAGGTGAAGATGGAAAGTGGTTTCACAAGAAATAACAAAAGAAAACTTAGAAGAAAATGGGTAAAATCGAAATAGAGCAAGCTGCTGGAGAAGATGAGCATTTCGGTCAACCATGCCTTGTTTTTTTATATTATTTTACTCTTAAAAATCTGCCCATTCTAATAAGGTATCAATTCCCCCTTTAATTTCCACCAAATTTCAAATTTGCCACCAAGATATCTTACTAATTTCCAAATTTCAGATTTTATTTATTATTTTCAATAAATTATATTTATTTAAGTCAAATTAAGTCAATTATTGACTCAATATAAAGTTTGACCAAGGTCTCATATAAAATGACTTAAATACTCCTTTATAATTTCATAAATTTCAATTCTATTCCAAGACCATTTCAAGGAATAGTCTTCTTACCTTTTTAAGTATTTCAAGTCTGACTTTCATATTTTGGCGCTTCCGAACTCATTCAGATTATAACTTATGCTGTGGGGCCCACTTAGCCATCTCCCCGACACCTACGAAATTCATACGAATAAATTGTAACGATTAAACTTGATATTCTAACTTTATCGGTTAAGTAGGTGTATGAAAAATAGAAAATTAGGGATTTCACAGCGACGGAATTTTTCCGTCGCTAATTCCGTAGCTAATGGTCATTAGCGACGGAAATATTCCGTCGCTAAGTTCCATGAGCTTTTTTACCGAAAATGATGTTGGGAACTTAGCGACGGAATTTTTCCTTTAGCTACGGAATTAGAGACAGAAAAATTCCGTCGCTAAGTTCAATGAAAATCTCCACCGAAAAAAAAGTGCTCGGAACTTAGCGATGGAATTTTTCCGTCGCTAATTCCGTAGCTAATGACCTTTAGCTACGGAATTAGCGACGGAAAATTTCAATCGCAAATTTTTTCACCTTTTTTTCTCAGATATTTTGGAGGGAAATTAGCGACGGAATTTTTCCGTCTCTAATTCCGTAGCTAAAGGTCATTAGCTACGGAATTAGCGACAGAAAAATTCCGTCGCTAAGTTCCATGAACTTCTTACCGAAAAAAGTATGTTGGGAAGTTAGCGACGGAATTTTTCAATCGCTAATTCCGTAGCTAAAGGTCATTAGCTACGGAATTAGCGACGGAAAAATTCTAGCTACGGAATTAGCGACGGAAAAATTTCGTCGCTAATTTCCCTACAAAATATTTGAGAAAAAAGTAAAAAAAATTAGCGAAGGAATTTTTCCGTCGCTAATTCCGTATCTAATGACCTTTAGCTACGGAATTAGCGACGGAAAAATTTCGTCGTTAATTTCCCTCCAAAATATCTGAGAAAAAAAGGTGAAAAAATTTGCGACGGAAAATTTCCGTCGCTAATACCTTGTATAACATGTTAGATCTAGTTAGCGACGGAATTTTTCCGTCGCTAATTTGACAAAAATTCCGTTGCTAATACCTCGAAATTCGTGATTCACCTCTTTTTTCTTCTTCTTCCCGCTCGTGAGAGTCAATTTTTCTCCTTTTTTTTCTCTTCCTCTCCCCTGTGCGCCGCCGGTCCTTTACCCCACCAAAGCTGCGCCGCCGATCCGTAACACCTCTGCCTGCCACCGGTCACCTCTTTCCTCTCCTCACCGCCGGCGCCTCCTAATTTTTAAAGAAGAAAAGAAACACAGCCCACTCCCCCCCCCCCACTGCCACTGCGCCCATAGGCGCCGCCGCTGCTGCCGGTATTTATTGGAAAAAATTATTTTTGTTATATTTTAAATATATAAATTTATTTATGTAAATTTAATTTGTTTATAATATTATTAATTATGAAAATTTATTGTTGTTTTAGTGTATCTAATTATATGATAGTAATAGATTGATTGAACTACTATTATTAATTTTTATTTATTTATTTAATTTGTTTATTTAAAATATATGTGTTTATTGTTTTTTATTTTTGTTTGTCCGTATTTATAATAATATTAGTAGAAATTTTGAAATTAACTGTTTAAAGTTATTTTTGTTATATTTTAAATATATAAATTTATTTATGTAAATTTAATTTGGTCATAATATTATTAATTATAAAAATTTATTATTGTTTTAGTGTATCTAATTATATGATATTAATAGATTGATTGAATTAGTATTATTAATTTTGGGATTAATGTGAGATACACACATTGTTATATATATTATTTTTTTTCATTGCATAAATGTATATATTGTTGTATTAATAGTTTTAATATGTATTGTAACGAATTACATGTATGTATTGTAATCGTTATTTTTTTTATTTTAAAATAGAAAGAAAATAATATTTAATTTTTAATATGTAGTTTTTATGTTTTTGTAGGTTATTTAATATTAATAAGGAGTGCTTTGGTGGATTGTGATCGTGAGGTAATATTTTAACTATTTTATTATGCATTTTATAATAAATAATTGTTAATTTTGATTTAAAATTTTGATTTTGTTTTTTAATTGGTTGATGATATATTTGCTTTGATTGCTATATTTTATTTATTTTGTGTGGTTTTGTTTATTAAATTACAGATATTTTATTCAGATCGTATCATGAATAAGGATAGGTGTTGGATGTACAACCGGTTAGATAGTAATAGTTATATTACAAATGAGTTTTTAAATGGAGTTGAAGAGTTTATCGATTTTGCATGTTCAAATAGGCAGTTTGTCAGTGGAGATAGAATAAAATGTCCTTGCATCAAATGTCAAAATAGAATCTTTTTAGAATGTGATAAGGTACGGGAACATTTATTTTACAAAGGTTTTATGGGTGGTTATACTATTTGGGATAAACATGGTGAAGTTGTTGAAGGAGAATCCTCAAGAAATAGAGATGAGATTAGTGATATGATGTATGAAATGTATTCAGAACAAAACCTGTATAATAGAATGGTGAGGGATGCTTGTCATATTAATTTTGACAGGAATGCTAATCAGTCAAGATTTGATGAGCATGAACAAAATTCATCAAGACAAAACTTTGATTCTTTGTTAAATGATGCAAATGAACCATTGTGGACAGAATGTTCTAAGCACACGACATTATCTGCTATGTCACAACTGTGTAATTGGAAGTCGGAGCACAATGTTAGTGAAGCATGTTTTAATCGAATGTTGGAGATTGTGAGAGGTATGCTTCCGGAGAATAATCATTTACCGGAAAACTTTTATGAAATGAATAAAAAAATGGAGAAATTCGGTCTTGGTTATGTTAAGATAGATGCTTGCAAGAATAATTGTATTTTATTTTGGAAAGAATATGCCGAGTTAATGCATTGTGGGGTAAGAGGAAAGAAGACACCGTACAAGATTTTACGCTACTTGCCATTAATCCCTAGGCTTCAAAGGCTTTATATGTCAGCTGCAACTGCTGAGTTTATGACATGGCATGCGCAGAATCGAAGTTCTTCAGGAGTGCTTAGACATCCAGTTGATGGTGAAGCTTGGCAACATTTCAATTGTACTCATCCATCATTTGCTATGGAACCTCGTAATGTTAGAATTGGTTTATGTGCAGATGGGTTTTGTCCGTTTGGGCCAGCTACGAGGTCATATTCTTGTTGGCCAGTTATGCTTGCTGTTTACAATTTACCTCCCTGGATGTGTATGAAACAACCTGATGGAGATCCAAGCTCACAAAGCTCAAGTCATGTTCGTGATGATCGTGATCCTTTGAGTATCCATGGAGGTCCAATTACAAGAGCTAAATCAAAGATGATGCAACAAGCCTTGGCTGGTTTCATTGATATTGCTAGAGAGAAAGCCCAACAAAGCTTGAGCATGGAGGATGATAAAGTCTTCTACAACATGATCCAAGCCCAAGTTCAACCTTCTTGAAGACACACAAGTATTGGGCCGAAATGCAAATTAGGCTAGATGCATATTTTATTTAGTTAAGTATTATTGGGCTGAACATTGTCTTAATTTAATTTAAGCCCAATTCCTTTTTAAATAATAGATTTTGTAAGACTTCTATTACTTGTTCTGCAAGTTAGGAGAGTAGGATTCCTATTGCTTGTTCTGCAAGTTTGCTATTTCCTATTCTGCAAGTTAGGAAAGTAGGATTCCTATTACTTGTGCTGCAAGTTATCTATTTGCCTATAAATAGTTATGTAACCCTTTGGGGAGAAGACAATTGATTTTAGTAGTAAAATTGAGAGACTTCTTCTCTTTGGTTCTCTTGAGAACTCTTGAACTTATCAAGGTCTTCCTTGTGGCGTTCTTCTACCTTCCACCAATATATACCATAGGTTCTTGCTTTTCTAAGCAACGGGTCTTGGTCCAATACCATAGGTTCTTGTGTATCTCCACAACGGGTCTTGGTTTTATCTTTAATTTTTGTTTTCTTTTGCTGCGTTTTTAACTTGTTCTTGTTTTTTTTTCAAGTGTTCTTCGTCTTCTTCATATGAACCTCATCTTCTTTCGGTGAGGTCCATATCATTTGGTATCAGAGCTTAGGTTCAATTTGTGGGAGTCTCGTTTTTGTTTTTTTTTGTTTTTTTTCTTTGTCTTCTTATCTTGGATAAACCTTGATCTTGAATCCTTTTCATAAGCCACCGTTCTCTCTCGTTCCTTGCCATATAAGCTACTACCAAAACTAGCTTGTTTTTTCTCAAAAGTTGCCTTGTTCCTCAAGTAAACCTCTTCTTATTTTTTTAAACTTTTTCTTTTTCTTCATTGTTTGTTTACTTTAGTAAAAAAAAAGAAAAAAAGGAAAAAAAAAAGAAAAGAAAAAAAGGAAAAAAAAAAAGAAAAAAAAGAGAAAAGAAAAATCAATTCAAGAGGGGATTATTACGTCGTGTGTAGCAAGTGCAACATCAAAGGCAATTTGTGGAGGTGTGCTTCATCAAAATCTTGAGGTAGTCAATCTTTTTTGAGCTTTGAGATTTCTTATTTGCCTAATTTGAAAATTCATTGTTACCATTCTACCCTACTGCCTAAAATTATCTTTTGACCCTACCACATAAAAGGACAAAACTACCCCACCTTTGGCTAAACCCTACCCTAATTAGACACCCCAAAACACACATATTTCCTTCAAGGTTTAGTTTCATTAGAGTCTTCTTAAGCCATATTGAGTCTTGCAAAGTCTCGTTGAGTCTTTATTGTTTTGTTTTCCCTTGATTAAAATCTTGTGCTCAGCTTGTTTATTGTTGGTTGATAGTTGAATTCCATAAGCTGATTTTTGATTGAATCTTGAGCTCAATATAGAACCTATAGAGAAAAGTTGTGTGAGGGAAAAAGGCAAGTGTGTGAGTAACATTAGTAGAGAAAAGCCATATTAAAATTGTGTGAAACACGAGTGTGAGTGTTACATTCTTGTGTGTATTGAGTGTAAACACGTGAGGTCATACTTGTGAGGTCTGTTTCTCTTACTAACGTTTCTTGCAGGTTACAATTATGTCTTCTAATAGTGAAAAGCTTGCTTTGAGTAACATTGAGATCATGTTCCTAGACATGCAACAACAACTTTCGAGGATAGAGTCAAACTTGATTAAATATGATAAGTTGGAGCAACATGATGTTGCCTTAGCTAAGGTAAACCAAGATAATACTTCTTATGCATGGAATAATGTTGCTCATAATAAGTTGGATAGCAATTATGAAGAAGATTTTGATGATGATTCTATGCTGCCATTAGAGGATGATGAGGATAGTATGGAATTACCCATGGATGGAAAGGAATCTATAGCATGTCAAACTTTAAGTTTGCTACTGAAAGATGAGGATCAATTAAGATTAAAAGAGAGTGAGGAAAAAGTAGTGAGTGAAGCCGAGGTTAAGCAAAAGGAGAAAACAATCGAGATTGAGTGTGATGCTTTAAGCATAGGTATTCGAGCTGTTTTAATGCAGGAGAAGCGCCCCATTGCTTTTTTCAGTGAGAAGTTAAGTGGAGCTGCCCTTAACTATCCCACATATGATAAAGAGATGTATGCATTAGTGAGGGCCTTGGAAACATGGCAACACTATTTATGGCCCAAGGAATTTGTCATCCACACTGATCATGAGTCCTTGAAGCACTTGAAAGGACAAAGCAAGTTGAACAAGCGTCATGCCAAGTGGATGGAGTTCATTGAAACATTTCCATATGTGATCAAATATAAACAAGGTAAAGAAAATGTCGTGGCTGATGCATTATCTCGAAGGTATACTCTAATCACTACTCTTAATGCAAAACTACTTGGATTTGAGTATATTAAAGACTTGTATGCTACTGATGAGGATTTTGAAAATGTGTTCATTGCATGTGAGAAAACTGGTTTTGGAAAGTTTTATAGGCATGATGGATTCTTATTTAGGGAAAATAGATTATGTGTGCCTAGGAGTTCTTTAAGAGAATTACTTGTTAGAGAAGCCCATAGTGGTGGGTTAATGGGACATTTTGGAGTAAAGAAAACTTTAGATATATTGCATGATCACTTCTTTTGGCCTAACATGAAAAGAGATGTTGAAAAATTGTGTGAGAGATGTGTCACTTGTAAACAAGCTAAGTCTAGAGTTATGAATCATGGTCTTTATACTCCATTGCCTATTCCTACTACTCCTTGGACTGACATTTCTATGGACTTTGTTTTGGGGTTACCAAGAACAAAGAGAGGTAGAGATTCTGTTTTTGTTGTTGTTGATAGGTTCTCTAAGATGGCTCACTTCATTGCTTGTCACAAGACAGATGATGCAAGTAACATTGCCGATTTATTCTTCAAGGAAATTGTTCGTCTACATGGGGTTCCGAGGACCATTGTTTCTGACCGTGATGTGAAGTTCCTTAGCTATTTTTCGAAAACATTATGGGGAAAGTTAGGAACAAAGCTATTGTTTTCAACTACTTGTCATCCACAAACCGATGGTCAAACTGAAGTAGTCAATCGTACTTTGTCTACTTTGTTGAGGTCCATTATTCAAAAGAATTTGAAGAATTGGGAAGATTGTTTGCCTCATGTGGAGTTTGCTTACAATAGAAGTGTGCATTCCACTACTAGTTATTCTCCATTTGAAGTTGTCTATGGTTTTAATCCACTCACTCCATTGGATCTTTTACCACTACCTATTGAGGAGAGAGCTAGTTTGGATGGGGAAAAGAAAGCTGATTTTGTTAAGCAACTACATGAGAAGGTACGTCAAAACATTAAAAAGAGGACTGAGCAATATGCTACTCAAGCCAACAAGCATCGCAAGAAAGTTGTCTTTGAACCTGGTGATTGGGTTTGGGTACATATGCGTAAAGAGAGATTTCCTGCTCAGCGTCGCTCCAAGTTGCAACCTCGAGGAGATGGACCATTCCAAGTGATTAAGAAGATCAATGACAATGCTTATAAGTTAGATCTTCCAGGTGAGTATAATGTTAGTGCTACATTTAATGTTTCTGATCTTTCTCCCTTTGATATTGCTGTAGGTGATTCTGATTTGAGGACAAATCCTTTCGAGGAGAGGGGGAATGATGGAGATCCAAGCTCACAAAGCTCAAGTCATGTTCGTGATGATCGTGATCCTTTGAGTATCCATGGAGGTCCAATTACAAGAGCTAAATCAAAGATGATGCAACAAGCCTTGGCTGGTTTCATTGATATTGCTAGAGAGAAAGCCCAACAAAGCTTGAGCATGGAGGATGATAAAGTCTTCTACAACATGATCCAAGCCCAAGTTCAACCTTCTTGAAGACACACAAGTATTGGGCCGAAATGCAAATTAGGCTAGATGCATATTTTATTTAGTTAAGTATTATTGGGCTGAACATTGTCTTAATTTAATTTAAGCCCAATTCCTTTTTAAATAATAGATTTTGTAAGACTTCTATTACTTGTTCTGCAAGTTAGGAGAGTAGGATTCCTATTGCTTGTTCTGCAAGTTTGCTATTTCCTATTCTGCAAGTTAGGAAAGTAGGATTCCTATTACTTGTGCTGCAAGTTATCTATTTGCCTATAAATAGTTATGTAACCCTTTGGGGAGAAGACAATTGATTTTAGTAGTAAAATTGAGAGACTTCTTCTCTTTGGTTCTCTTGAGAACTCTTGAACTTATCAAGGTCTTCCTTGTGGCGTTCTTCTACCTTCCACCAATATATACCATAGGTTCTTGCTTTTCTAAGCAACGGGTCTTGGTCCAATACCATAGGTTCTTGTGTATCTCCACAACGGGTCTTGGTTTTATCTTTAATTTTTGTTTTCTTTTGCTGCGTTTTAACTTGTTCTTGTTTTTCTTCAAGTGTTCGTTGTGTTCTTCATTGAACTTCATCTTCTTTCGGTGAGGTTCATATCACAACCATATTTGTTATTGAATATGGTAATTTCGGGAAGGAGCAATCCATCACAAAACATAGATGTTTTTTTAAGGCCTTTGATAGATGAGTTGAAAATCTTATGGGATAAGGGTGTTCAAACTTATGATGCTTATAGAAATCAACTTTTTTTGTTAAGGGCTGCATTAATGTGGACAATTAATGACTTTCCTGCATATGGAATGTTGTCTGGGTGGAGTACACATGGAAGATTATCTTGTCCTTATTGTATGGAACATACAAAAGCTTTTACATTGCAACATGGACGAAAGCCTTGTTTTTTTGATTGTCATCGTCAATTTTTACCTCCTAATCATTCTTTTAGGAAGCAAAGGGATAAATTTAGTAAAAGGGTTGATTATGATCCTCCGGTTATGAGATTGTCAGGTGAAGAAGTGTTGTCTCAGATAGATAGTTTGGAAGACTTAACATTTGGGACAAAATGTCCTAAACAAAAACCTCAAGGTTTTGAGGTAACTCATAATTGGGTGAAGAAAAGCATTTTTTGGGAGCTGTCTTATTGGCATACCAACCTTATTCGTCACAACTTAGATGTCATGCATATTGAAAAAAATGTGTTTGACAATTTATTCAATACATTAATGGATGTTAAAAGCAAAACAAAGGACAACACAAATGCAAGGTTAGATTTGGCACTGATTTGTAAACGAAAGGAATTGGAATTGGTGACAAGTAATGGAAAAACTTTCGCACCTAAAGAATCGTTTACCTTAAGCAAAGATGATCAGAGAAGAGTGTGTAAATGGGTGAAAGAGCTAAGGCTTCCTGATGGGTTTGCATCAAACATATCTCGGTGCGTAAATATTGAGGAAGGCAAGTTTTATGGAATGAAAAGTCATGACTGTCATGTTCAACCTAATTCAATATGGGATGCTATTACTGAGCTATCTCATTTTTTTCGAGATATATGTTCAACTGAATTACATGTGAATTACATGGAACAGTTGCAGAGCAACATTGTAGAAACAATTTGCAAATTAGAGAAAATTTTTCCACCAAGTTTTTTTGACTGCATGGAACATCTCCCCATTCACTTACCTTACGAGGCCAAGGTTGGCGGACCCATTCAATACCGATGGATGTATTTATTTGAGAGGTAATAATTTGTTTGATATGAGCATTTTTCAATGTGCTATAAGAAAACAGAGCGCTTATTGTATGCCATTAAATGTGTATTGTATACTTTAATTAGGTTTTTGCATCGCCTAAAAAAGAAGGTGAAAAATCGTGCACATGTGGAGGGATCTATATGTGAGGCATATATGAGGGAGGAAATTGCAACATTTTGTGCATTATACTTTGATCCCAATATTCAAACAAGGCTAACTCGTCCACCACGGAATGATGATGGAGGAGACGTAGATCCCATGGGACGTTTGTCAATTTTCAAATATCCTGGACGACCACTTGGGTGGGCAAAGAACAATCGTCGATATCTGGAAGAAGATGAGTTTGATGCAGCGGTGATATATGTGCTAATGAATTGTGAAGAAGTTCTCCCGTACATTGAGTAAGTATATAGCATTACATATCATACAATAAATACAACGAAGGCTTTTTGATCCTAAGCATTTTCATATATACTTGCTATATATTGATTTTATAGGATATTTGATGAAATGGTCAAAAGAAATGAACCAGAGATGAACAATGGACAATTGGAGAAAACACGTCAAGCGCATTTTACGAAATGGTTTAGACAATATGTAAGTAATTTAAATATAATTCGTTTTGTTTTAATAGATGATACTGCATTTCACTCATCACAAGAATCACTATTATGTAGGTTCGTGAACAAGGAAATGCAATTGATAAACGTATCATTGACTTCTCTCATGGTCCAGCACGTTTGGCAAGTTGTTATCAAGGGTATTTTGTAAATGGATTTAAGTTTCATACCTTAGAATATGGAAAAAATCGAAAAACAATGAACATCGGTGTTTGTGTGAAAGGTGATTGTTACAATGATTTTGACCGTGACTTTTATGGTGTATTGATAGATATAGTGGAGTTGGAATATTTTGGGATTGGAAATAAAGTTATACTCTTTAAGTGTCATTGGTTTGACATTGAGAGAGGTTATCGTGTTCATCCTAGACATGCTCTTGTTGAAATCAAACATAGGTCTATACTTGCTAGCAATGAACCTTTTATATTAGCTCAACAGAGTCAACAAGTGTATTTTAGTCCTTATCCATCTAGAAAAAGAGATCGTCGTGATTGGTGGGTTGTTTTCAAGACAAAAGCAAGAGCTAGATTTAATATTCAAAATTGTGATGTGGACATAGTGGATTTAAATGATGGGGTTTATCAAGAAATTGAAAATCCACATCCTATAAATATCACATATTTAGAAGACCTTGACAATCCCACTATTCTCGTTCGCGGAGATTATGAAGAGGTAAATATTGCAGAAGAAGAAGAAGAAAAAGAAGAAGAAGAAGATGATGATGATGATGATGATGATGACGACGACGATGACGATGACGATGACAACGCCAACAACGACGACAATGATGATGATGATGAGGACGAGGTCTTTTTTAGCTAATTGCTCTTATTTCTTTTAAGAAAATGTTTATGTGAATTTAATAACTTAATTACTTTTTTGTTCGCTTTTATTTACGATATTTTGTAAGATGTTTTGTAAAAAGTTAATTTATTTTATATGTTAAGTTCATTATCTAATACATATATTATTTTTTTCATGTATTGTAGGTATAATGAAATCATCAAAAAAATCATCTGGTAAGAAGGCTCGCTCCGGTGGATCTTCTACATCGAGTTGGAAGTCTTTTTTCATGCCTACTCCACAATCTCAGACCCCAGCAATTAACCTTGAAGCACAATTATTTCCATCAACAAAAGTGGATGCTGATGAGATGGACCCACCCACTGACCAACCGATTGACCAGAGAGATAGTCCAATTGCCCAAGGCCCATCCACACATGGTCTATCTGGCCAAGCCTCATCATCTGCCGAGGGTATGTCCCCTGACGGAATACCGATTGAGCAGCTTAACATCGATCATACTTGGACAAATACAGGCAATGGTGCGAGTTCCGATGGTAGTGGCAGTGGATGTAGAAAACGAACAAGAGGGCCCAATCAAGGATATTCGACTCCAAGTAATCCGGATCAAAGGGCACGGCTTACTTGTCTGAATAACGGGTAATAAAAATAATAATACTATTTTGCTGTATGAAGTTACTTAACTAATATTATTTAAAAAATTTGAATTTATTTATGTCGCAGCGCTTTTTTGGAGCCTTAAGCTGTTCGGACAATTAAAACATTAATTAAAGAGTATTTTACTGATCCTTGGCCAACATGGAAAACTGTTCCAATTGTTGTGAAAACCCAAATATGGGAAAAATTTTCGGTATGTCAATCGCAAATAATTAATACATTACTTTATTTTATTATTTTATTTAACATGATTTTTTACTAATGATTTCAATTGATTTAGGAAATTTTTGCGTGGCCTCCTTAAGAAACAATTATTGTGAAAAATATTTGGGAGAACATTTGCAAAACACGATTCCGTGACTTGTTGCAAGCTGAAAGAAAAAAAGCAATGCAACATTTTGGCATAAATCGAATTGATGACTGTAAAGGGTATATGTCCAGCTGGATCAAAGTTGAAATATGGGACTCCTTGATTGATGACTTATGGGGCAAATCGGAATGGGAGGCGAAGTCACAGAAAGGAAAGCAAAATCGATTGACCATAAAAGAAGGAACTGTTACCAAGCTTACAGGTGGATCGATTTCTTTTCCTGTGCATGCACATAGACTGGTATGTAACTTTTTAAATCATATGTATGATATTATAGTTAAAATATATATTGTTTACAGCTAACTTCAATTTTTTTTGTTTTACTTGTGAAGAGGAATCAATATAATCGAACACCTACATATAAGGAGGTATTTGATCGAACTCACAAAAAAAATGCTAGCCAAGGTGAATATGTGGACAATAAGTCAAAAGTTGTCAGTGTACGTATATTTAAAATTATTTCTTTTTATGTATGTTAATTATTATTTAATTACTTTTTAAGTATAGATATATTTATAATAATAATTTTTTTTATTATAGGAAAAATATAATGCTTCATTGGTTGAGAAGTATGGTACGGATATTAGCAGTCAACCACACTTTGATCCTGTTGCTTGGTGTGACTGTATTGGAGGAATGGAAACAACCCGCACACATGTGTACGGCCTTGGAAGCAGTTCACAAAACAGAGATATACTTGAGTCATCCGCCTCTTCAGCAAGTCCAATATTCTCGGTTTCTCAATCAATAGTAAGCCAGGATGAGCGCATCGATGTTATAGAAGAGAAACTTGATGAAGTTCTCAAATATTTACCGCAAATGCACCAATGGATGGCTGAGATGAGTAATGCATGGAAGAGTAGCAAAGGAGGCCCTTCAAATCCCGATGATAGCTAGACACCGAACCTCGGAGATGGGCCTTCTTTATAGATCTCTGTTATAATGTAAGAAATTTAAGTACTTTGTTCTTTTTATGTTTTAAGAATTTGATGGTTGTTGAGAGATGTTATGAATTTGATGAATTTTAATCATGTTTTATGATTATGTATGAATTTTATTCGAAATTTATGTATTAAGGTCTTTTAAATGTTGCTATAGTCATTAATTTAGGGTTTTAACATGATTTAAGCTTAAGCTTAAATTTAAATATATTTCGAAAAACTTTTGAAAACAATTTTGGAATTTAACATTTTGGTAACGAAATGCATAAATAATAGATGATGATAAAAAAATATATTATTAGTGACGGAATTCAAAGAAATTAGTGACAGAAATAATAGCATTAGCGATGGAATATTCCGTTACTGATAACATTCAGCGACGAAAAATTTTTATTATTAGCGACGGAATATTCTGTTGCTGATAACATTCAGCGACGGAAAAAATTTATTATTAGCGACGGAAAATTCCGTAAGTAAAAGTCTTTAGTGATGGAAAATTTTATTATTAGCGACAGAATATTCTGTCGGTAAAATTTTTAGCGACGGAATATTTTTATAAAATTTAAAAATAAAAAAAAATTAGCGACGGAATTAGCGACGGAAAATTCTGTCGCTGATATTTTTAGCTACGGATAATAGGTGACCGATTTTCATTTTAGCGACAGAAAATTTTTGTCGCTGATAACAAAAAATCCGTCGCTAATAAGGACAAATTCTGTCGCTAATTAGCGACGGAATTAGCGACGGAATTTTCTTTCAGCGACGGAATGAGCATCAGCGACATTAATTTTTCCAACGGAATTATTCCGTTGCTAATCCGTCGCTAAAACCCTTTAGCGACGGAATCAGACTTTTAGCGACGGAAAATTCCGTCGCTAATTCCGTCGTTGAAAGTGATGCGCACGAACAAGAGGAAACGTAGCTTGAAAATTGAAGGGGCTGAAAACGCAAGGACAGAAACAAAGTTGATGAATGACAACTTCTGAAACCTAGACCCGAAGCATAAAGAGACTCGAACCCAAAGGTATTGGACCTTGACCCTACGAATAAGAATTCGAGAACCTAAGGTATAGCAATGGTGGATGGTGAAGAAGGAGGCGCCACAAGGAAGAAGACCTTGATAAGCCTAGTTGAGAGGGAACCCAAGAGAAAGGCACACTCAATATCTGAAAATTCACTTAACTGATCTGATCATCAATAGCGTTTACAAGGTATTTATAATAATACCTAGCACTTAAGCCCATAAACAAGTGGGCTGGAATTAACACCAACAGAAAATAAGACTAAACCCAAATTCATGCCTAAACCTAGTTACATAAAATAAATAGTCCAAGACACAACAAGACTCAAACGTGGGCTATCCAAACACTTAGCCCATCTTATTGTTAAGCTAAAATAAGACAGTAAACCATGCTCATGTTGTTTGGGCTTCGAAGCAAGTATAAATGTCTTGGGACTCTTCATGGAAGCTTCCTTGACACTTCAATGATGCCAGAGCTTGTTGCATTAATGAGGCCAGGGCTTGTTGCGTCTTCTTAGCTCGAGCTCGGGTAATTGGACCTTCGTGGATGACCAATGGATCCTTAGCATCATGAACATCACAACCAAGTGGATCTCCATCATTCCCCCTCTCCTCAAAAGGATTTGTCCTCAAATCGCATATACCTTCATCAAAAGAAAAGGGAAAAAGATCAGAAACATTAAAAGTAGTAGATACACCATACTCACCAGGAAGATCTAATTTGTAGGCAATATCGTTGATATTCTCTATGACTTGTAATGGTCCATCTCCTCGAGGATGCAACTTGGTTCGTCGCTGAACAGGAAACCTCTCCTTTCTCATATGCACCCAAACCCAATCACCAAGCTCAAAAACTACTCTCACATAACCTTTCCTCATAAGCTCCTCAACTTGCCTTTGTAGCTCCTTCGTCTCCTTGGGATTACTTCTATAGGCTGGATGGTTAGGAATGGTAGCTCCGAGGACAAGGTCAATCATGTGCTCGATCCCACGAATCGGTGGTAATCCACTTGGGATCTCCTCAGGGAATACATCCTCGAACTCCTGCAACAATGAGACAACATCAGTAGGCAAAGTATCATGGAGTTCAGCATCAATAAAATAAGAATCTTTAAATAAGAGTAAAAGGATAGGAGACTTAGCAAGAAATGCAGTCTTCACATATCGGGGTTTGGCATAGCAGCTCACTGTTTTGCTTTCCTTGTTTTCCTTCTTTTCTTTAGCTTGCTTCCTTAGCTCATCATGTTGCTCCTTTAGCCGTAATTGGTCCTCATAAATCTCCTTGGGGCTAAGGGGAGCGAGAGCGATCTTCTTGCCATCCATAGTAAAGGAGTAACGGTTAGTGTAACCGTCATGGAGGACTCTCCGATCATCTTGCCATGGTCTACCCAGCAATAGGTGGCTAGCTTGCATGGGCACCACGTCACACAACACCTCATCGTGATACCTTCCAATACGAAAAGGAACCAAGACTTGCTTCACCACGTTGACTTCACCACAGTCATTAATCCATTGCAACTTATATGGGTGGTGATGCTTGGTAGTGGGCAACTTTAATTTATCAACAAGGTATGTGCTAGCAACATTAGTACAACTCCCACCATCAATGATTACAGTACATACCTTGTCACTAATATGGGATCTCGTATGGAAGATGTTCTCACGCTGTGCCTCATCCTCAAACTTCACATGAGTAGTAAGAGCACGCCTAGCAACAAGTGCTTCACCATGAGCAGCATACTCAACAACTTCTTCTTCATCAACATTTTCTAACGCAGGCATCTCATCTTCTACACCGATTTCAGAACCTTCACTCTCAACATCTCCATTCCCATGCATGATCATCACTCTACGGTTGGGACACTGTGAGGCAATATGTCCACGACCTAAACACTTGAAACACTTAATGTCACGTGTCCTGCTTTGGGATGCTTGGGCAGGTTCAGTCTTGGGCTTTGGAGGGCCCTCAAGCTTGGGCTTAGCATGGCTCTCTGACTTAGGCGTAGACACAGGCGTATCATCCCTACGAAAGGTGTTAGATTTCCAAACAGGAACTGAACTAGGAGTGAAACGGGATGTACCTTTCCGTTGGAGTTGCCTTTCGACTTTGATGGCCACATGCATCATCTCCTCTAAGTCCATGTAATGCTGCAACTCTACTACATTGGCAATATCACGATTTAAGCCTTGGAGAAAACGAGCCATAGTAGCTTCTGCATCCTCCTGGATATTGGCTCGGATCATGGTTATTTCCATATCTTTGTAATAATCCTCAACACTCTTTGAACCCTGGGTAAGACCTTGGAGCTTCTGGTATAACTCTCTGTAGTAATGAGTAGGAACAAATCTCTTCCGCATGATGCGCTTCATCTCATCCCATGTAGACACTGGAGGATCACCATATCTTCTTCTACTAGTGACTAACTGATCCCACCAAACCATAGCATACTCTGTGAACTCAATTGCTGCAAGTTTGACCTTCTTTTCCTCAGAGTAGTGGTGGCAGTCAAACACCATTTCAATCTTCCTTTCCCACTCCAAATATGCCTCAGGATCATTCTTGCCTTGGAAAGGAGGAATCTTCAATTTTATACTGCCAAGGTTTCCATCCATCTTCTCCTTGCCTCTATCACAGGCTCTATCAACTCGATCTCTATCCCATAGTACCTTCTATGATGTCTATCAATCCCAGACTCTTCGTTCGAATCATACCCAACATTACCATCATACTCGTCATTGGCAACAACCTTACTCTTTAGACGAGAAGTATCACCTTGCTGGATCTTTGCAAACCAAACTTCATGTTGGTTCAACTTATCATGAATGTCATTGAATTTCACGTCCATCCGTTGGAACTGTTGTTGCATTGCCTGAAGCATGAATTCAATCTTTTTAAAGTCGGACTTATCACCTTCAGAAGACATTTTCAACAAAGATATCCTCACGTGTTTACACTCGTGTTTCACTCAAGGAATTTGGCTTTTCTCTACGAATGTTTCTCACACACTCATGCCTTTTTCCCTTACTCTACCTTAACTCTATAGGTTCACAATCGCACTAGAGACTCAGTCAAAGATTCAACCTCGTAGAATCAACTAATTCACCAAGTATTGTCATCAAGATTTTTTTTATTTTTTTTAATTCTTTTTTTTTTTGCACAGAAAGGTGTGGCTAGGGCTAGGGTGACTCAAAGAAAGAAAGACAGAATAAAAAAATAATAAAAATAATAAAAAAATACTAGAATGACAAAAAAATGAAAAATGGCCTAAAACTATAGGAAAACAATGGAATTTGGCCAAGATAGGTTGGGGCCCGTGGAATGAATTCCACGGGTTCGTTTTCTTTCGTCGTTTGCTTTAAAACGGGTAGTCACATACCTCCCAACTCAACCAAATTTTCCTGTTTGAACAGTACCGCAACAAAATTTTTTTTTTCGATTTCTGCTTTTTTTTTTGAATTCTTCTTCTTTTCTTTTTTTTTTCTCTCTTTTTTTCTACTCTGACTGTTGCGGTTTCCTTGAAGAGAGGAGGGGTGCAGCTAGGGTTTTTTTTTTAGGGGTGCGGCTAGGGTTTTTTTTTTGAGGGGTGCGGCTAGGTTTTTTTTTTGTGAGGGGTGCGGCTAGGGTTTTTTTTTGAAGCATGCAGCTAGGGTTTTTTGTGAGGGGTGCGGCTAGGGTTTTTTTTTTAGGGGTACGACTAGGGTTTTTTTTGTGAGGGGTGCGGCTAGGGTTTTTTTGTGAGGGGTGTAGCTAGGGTTTTTTTTGAAGGGTGCAGCTAGGGTTTTTTGTGAGGGGTGCGGCTAGGGTAATTTTTTAGGGGTACGGCTAGGGTTTTTTTTTGTGAGGGGTGCGGCTAGAAATCAAAACCAACAAGAGAGGAGGAAAAAAAATAGAAACTAACAAACCAAAAATTGAAAAGTGAGTGACGCACAGACAAACCAGAATCGAAACTTGAGCTCTGAATACCAACTGATGCGCACGAACAAGAGGAAACGTAGCTTGAAAATTGAAGGGGCTGAAAACGCAAGGACAGAAACAAAGTTGATGAATGACAACTTCTGAAACCTAGACCCGAAGCATAAAGAGACTCAAACCCAAAGGTATTGGACCTTGACCCTACGAATAAGAATTCGAGAACCTAAGGTATAGCAATGGTGGATGGTGAAGAAGGAGGCGCCACAAGGAAGAAGACCTTGATAAGCCTAGTTGAGAGGGAACCCAAGAGAAAGGCACACTCAATATCTGAAAATTCACTTAACTGATCTGATCATCAATAGCGTTTACAAGGTATTTATAATAATACCTAGCACTTAAGCCAATAAACAAGTGGGCTGGAATTAACACCAACAGAAAATAAGACTAAACCCAAATTCATGCCTAAACCTAGTTACATAAAATAAATAGTCCAAGACACAACAAGACTCAAACGTGGGCTATCCAAACACTTAGCCCATCTTATTGTTAAGCTAAAATAAGACAGTAAACCATGCTCATGTCGTTTGGGCTTCGAAGCAAGTATAAATGTCTTGGGACTCTTCATGGAAGCTTCCTTGACACTTCAATGATGCCAGAGCTTGTTGCATTAATGAGGCCAGGGCTTGTTGCGTCTTCTTAGCTCGAGCTCGGGTAATTGGACCTTCGTGGATGACCAATGGATCCTTAGCATCATGAACATCACGACCAAGTGGATCTCCATCAGAAAGTCTATTTTTTTGTAGTGACAGTGACCAGGTACATATAAAGCTTTATATTGTTATTTAGACTTATAAAATGTATAACAGATGTATTTGTGATGGGATGTAAATACTGTAATTGTGAAATTTATGAAAGTACTTGAAATAGTAAGATGTAAATTACTCTTAGATTATAAATATTATTTAATAGATTTTACTATGATTTCTTAATTATTATTTATAGTTTAATAAAGTTAATGGTATAAAGGTAAATTAAAACGGAAATGGCAAAAGGAACTGATATGGACCTCACCGAAAGAAGATGAGGTTCATATGAAGAAGACGAAGAACACTTGAAAAAAAAACAATAACAAGTTAAAAACGCAGCAAAAGAAAATAAAAATTAGAAGTAAAACCAAGACCCGTTGTGTAGAAACACAAGAACCTATGGTATTGGACCAAGACCCGTTGCCTAGAAAAGCAAGAACCTATGGTATATATTAGTGGAAGGTAGAAGAACGCCACAAGGAAAACCTTGATAAGTTCAAGAGTTCTCAAGAGAACCAAAGAGAAGAAGTCTCTCAATTTTATTGCTAAAATCAATTGTGTTCTCCCCAAAGGGTTACATAACTATTTATAGGCAAATAGATAACTTGCAGCACAAGTAATAGGAATCCTACTTTCCTAACTTGCAGAACAAGCAATAGGAATCATACTCTCCTAACTTGCAGAACAAGTAATAGAAGTCTTACAAAATCTATTATTTAAAAAGGAATTGGGCTTAAATTAAATTAAGACAATGTTCAGCCCAATAATACTTAACTAAATAAAATATGCATCTAGCCTCATTTGCATTTCGGCCCAATACTTGTGTGTCTTCAAGAAGGTTGAACTTGGGCTTGGATCATGTTGTAGAAGACTTTATCATCCTCCATGCTCAAGCTTTGTTGGGCTTTCTCTCTAGCAATATCAATGAAACCAGCCAAGGCTTGTTGCATCATCTTTGATTTAGCTCTTGTAATTGGACCTCCATGGATACTCAAAGGATCACGATCATCACGAACATGACTTGAGCTTTGTGAGCTTGGATCTCCATCATTCCCCCTCTCCTCGAAAGGTGATATGAACCTCACCGAAAGAAGATGAAGTTCAATGAAGAACACAACGAACACTTGAAGAAAAACAAGAACAAGTTAAAACGCAGCAAAAGAAAACAAAAATTAAAGATAAAACCAAGACCCGTTGTGTAGATACACAAGAACCTATGGTATTGGACCAAGACCCGTTGCTTAGAAAAGCAAGAACCTATGGTATATATTGGTGGAAGGTAGAAGAACGCCACAAGGAAGACCTTGATAAGTTCAAGAGTTCTCAAGAGAACCAAAGAGAAGAAGTCTCTCAATTTTACTACTAAAATCAATTGTGTTCTCCCCAAAGGGTTACATAACTATTTATAGGCAAATAGATAACTTGCAGCACAAGTAATAGGAATCCTACTTTCCTAACTTGCAGAATAGGAAATAGCAAACTTGCAGAACAAGCAATAGGAATCCTACTCTCCTAACTTGCAGAACTAGTAATAGAAGTCTTACAAAATCTATTATTTAAAAAGGAATTGGGCTTAAATTAAATTAAGACAATGTTCAGCCCAATAATACTTAACTAAATAAAATATGCATCTAGCCTAATTTGCATTTCGGCCCAATACTTGTGTGTCTTCAAGAAGGTTGAACTTGGGCTTGGATCATGTTGTAGAAGACTTTATCATCCTCCATGCTCAAGCTTTGTTGGGCTTTCTCTCTAGCAATATCAATGAAACCAGCCAAGGCTTATTGCATCATCTTTGATTTAGCTCTTGTAATTGGACCTCCATGGATACTCAAAGGATCACGATCATCACGAACATGACTTGAGCTTTGTGAGCTTGGATCTCCATCAAAAGGATTTGTCCTCAAATCAGAATCACCTACATCAATATCAAAGGGAGAAAGATCAGAAACATTAAATGTAGCACTAACATTATACTCACCTGGAAGATCTAACTTATAAGCATTGTCATTGATCTTCTTAATCACTTGGAATGGTCCATCTCCTCGAGGTTGCAACTTGGAGCGACGCTGAGCAGGAAATCTCTCTTTACGCATATGTACCCAAACCCAATCACCAGGTTCAAAGACAACTTTCTTGCGATGCTTGTTGGCTTGAGTAGCATATTGCTCAGTCCTCTTTTTAATGTTTTGACGTACCTTCTCATGTAGTTGCTTAACAAAATCAGCTTTCTTTTCCCCATCCAAACTAGCTCTCTCCTCAATAGGTAGTGGTAAAAGATCCAATGGAGTGAGTGGATTAAAACCATAGACAACTTCAAATGGAGAATAACTAGTAGTAGAATGCACACTTCTATTGTAAGCAAACTCCACATGAGGCAAACAATATTCCCAATTCTTCAAATTCTTTTGAATAATGGACCTCAACAAAGTAGACAAAGTACGATTGACTACTTCAGTTTGACCATCGGTTTGTGGATGACAAGTAGTTGAAAACAATAGCTTTGTTCCTAACTTTCCCCATAATGTTTTCCAAAAATAGCTAAGGAACTTCACATCACGGTCAGAAACAATGGTCCTCGGAACCCCATGTAGACGAACAATTTCCTTGAAGAATAAATCGGCAATGTTACTTGCATCATCTGTCTTGTGACAAGCAATGAAGTGAGCCATCTTAGAGAACCTATCAACAACAACAAAAACAGAATCTCTACCTCTCTTTGTTCTTGGTAACCCCAAAACAAAGTCCATAGAAATGTCAGTCCAAGGAGCAGTAGGAATAGGCAATGGAGTATAAAGACCATGATTCATAACTCTAGACTTAGCTTGTTTACAAGTGACACATCTCTCACACAATTTTTCAACATCTCTTTTCATGTTAGGCCAAAAGAAGTGATCATGCAATATATCTAAAGTTTTCTTTACTCCAAAATGTCCCATTAACCCACCACTATAGGCTTCTCTAACAAGTAATTCTCTTAAAGAACTCCTAGGCACACATAATCTATTTTCCCTAAATAAGAATCCATCATGCCTATAAAACTTTCCAAAACCAGTTTTCTCACATGCAATGAACACATTTTCAAAATCCTCATCAATAGCATACAAGTCTTTAATATACTCAAATCCAAGTAGTTTTGCATTAAGAGTAGTGATTAGAGTATACCTTCGAGACAATGCATCAGCAACGACATTTTGTTTACCTTGTTTATATTTGATCACATATGGAAATGTCTTTATGAACTCCATCCACTTGGCATGACGCTTGTTCAACTTGCTTTGTCCTTTCAAGTGCTTCAAAGACTCATGATCAGTGTGGATGACGAATTCCTTGGGCCATAAATAATGTTGCCATGTTTCCAAGGTCCTCACCAATGCATACATCTTTTTATTGTACATGGGATAGTTAGGGCCAGCTTCACTTAACTTTTCACTGAAGAAAGCAATGGGGGGCTTCTCTTGCATTAAAACAACTTCGATGCCTATGCTTGAAGTATCACACTCAATCTTGATTGTTTTCTCTTTTTGCTTAACCTCATCTTCACTCACTATTTTTTTCTCACTCTCTTTTAATCTCAATTGATCCTCATCTTTCATTAACACACTTAAAGTTTGACATGCTATATATTCCTTTCCATCCATGGGTAATTCCATACTATCCTCATCATCCTCTAATTGCAGCATAGAATCATTATCAAAATCTTCTTCATAATTGCTATCCAACTTATTATGAGCAACATTATTACATGCATAAGAAGTATTATCTTGGTTTACATTAGCTAGGGCAACGTCATGTTGCTCCAACTTATCATATTTAATCAACTTCGACTCTATCCTCGAAAGTTGTTGTTGCATGGCTAGGAACATGATCTCAATGTTACTCAAATCAAGCTTTTCACTATTAGAAGACATAATTGTAACCTGCAAGAAACGTTAGTAAAAGAAACAGACCTCACAAGTATGACCTCACGTGTTTACACTCAATACACACAAGAATGTAACACTCACACTCGTGTTTCACACAATTTTAATATGGCTTTTCTCTACTAATGTTACTCACACACTCTTGCCTTTTTTTTTCCTCACACAACTTTTCTCTATAGGTTCGATATTGAACTCAAGACTCAATCAAAAATCAGCTTATGGAATTCAACTATCAACCAACAATAAACAAGCTGAGCACAAGATTTTAATCAAGGGAAAACAAAACAATGAAGACTCAACAAGACTTTGCAAGACTCAATAAGGCTTAAGAAGACTCTAATGAAACTAAACCTTGAAGGAAATATGCGTGTTTTGGGGTGTTTAATTGGGGTAGGGTTTAGCCAAAGGTGGGGTAGTTTTGTCCTTTTATGTGGTAGGGTCAAAAAGGTAATTTTAGACAGTAGGGTAGAATGGCAGCAATGAATTTTCAAATTAGGCAAATAAGAAATCTCAAAGCTCAAGAAAGAATGACTACCTCAAGATTTTGACGAAGCACACCTCCACGAATTACCTTTAATGTTGCACTTGCTACACACGATGTAATAAATCCCCTCTTGAATTGATTTTTCTTTTCTCTTTTTTTTTTCTTTTCTTTTTTTCTCTTTTTTTCTCTTTTTTTTTATATTTTACTAAAGTAACCGAACAATGAAGAAAAAAAAAAAGTCTAAATAATAAGAAGAGGTTTACTTGGGGAACAAGGCAACTTTTTGACAAAAACAACCTAGTTTTGGTAGCAGCTTGTGTGGCAAGGAATGAGAGGGAACGGTGGCTTGTGAAACAAGTAGTCTTTATGTGATGTAGAGCTTTTGAATGTTTCTTGGTGAGCAAGAAAACCTTTGGGATTTGGTTGCTTGGAGAACAAGATAGGGTTTACTTGGTGGCTAAGTAAAGACAATAGGTTTGAGGGACAAACAATATTAGTGATGGCTTGGAAAAGGATTCAAGATCAAGGTTTGTCCATGACAAAAGACAAAGAAAAAAAAAACAAAAACGAAACTCCCACGAATTAAACCTAAGCTCTGATGCCAAATGATATGAACCTCACCGAAAGAAGATGAAGTTCAATGAAGAACACAACGAACACTTGAAGAAAAACAAGAACAAGTTAAAACGCAGCAAAAGAAAACAAAAATTAAAGATAAAACCAAGACCCGTTGTGTAGATACACAAGAACCTATGGTATTGGACCAAGACCCGTTGCTTAGAAAAGCAAGAACCTATGGTATATATTGGTGGAAGGTAGAAGAACGCCACAAGGAAGACCTTGATAAGTTCAAGAGTTCTCAAGAGAACCAAAGAGAAGAAGTCTCTCAATTTTACTACTAAAATCAATTGTGTTCTCCCCAAAGGGTTACATAACTATTTATAGGCAAATAGATAACTTGCAGCACAAGTAATAGGAATCCTACTTTCCTAACTTGCAGAATAGGAAATAGCAAACTTGCAGAACAAGCAATAGGAATCCTACTCTCCTAACTTGCAGAACAAGTAATAGAAGTCTTACAAAATCTATTATTTAAAAAGGAATTGGGCTTAAATTAAATTAAGACAATGTTCAGCCCAATAATACTTAACTAAATAAAATATGCATCTAGCCTAATTTGCATTTCGGCCCAATACTTGTGTGTCTTCAAGAAGGTTGAACTTGGGCTTGGATCATGTTGTAGAAGACTTTATCATCCTCCATGCTCAAGCTTTGTTGGGCTTTCTCTCTAGCAATATCAATGAAACCAGCCAAGGCTTATTGCATCATCTTTGATTTAGCTCTTGTAATTGGACCTCCATGGATACTCAAAGGATCACGATCATCACGAACATGACTTGAGCTTTGTGAGCTTGGATCTCCATCAAAAGGATTTGTCCTCAAATCAGAATCACCTACATCAATATCAAAGGGTGAAAGATCAGAAACATTAAATGTAGCACTAACATTATACTCACCTGGAAGATCTAACTTATAAGCATTGTCATTGATCTTCTTAATCACTTGGAATGGTCCATCTCCTCGAGGTTGCAACTTGGAGCGACGCTGAGCAGGAAATCTCTCTTTACGCATATGTACCCAAACCCAATCACCAGGTTCAAAGACAACTTTCTTGCGATGCTTGTTGGCTTGAGTAGCATATTGCTCAGTCCTCTTTTTAATGTTTTGACGTACCTTCTCATGTAGTTGCTTAACAAAATCAGCTTTCTTTTCCCCATCCAAACTAGCTCTCTCCTCAATAGGTAGTGGTAAAAGATCCAACGGAGTGAGTGGATTAAAACCATAGACAACTTCAAATGGAGAATAACTAGTAGTGGAATGCACACTTCTATTGTAAGCAAACTCCACATGAGGCAAACAATCTTCCCAATTCTTCAAATTCTTTTGAATAATGGACCTCAACAAAGTAGACAAAGTACGATTGACTACTTCAGTTTGACCATCGGTTTGTGGATGACAAGTAGTTGAAAACAATAGCTTTGTTCCTAACTTTCCCCATAATTGATGGAGATCCAAGCTCACAAAGCTCAAGTCATGTTCGTGATGATCGTGATCCTTTGAGTATCCATGGAGGTCCAATTACAAGAGCTAAATCAAAGATGATGCAACAAGCCTTGGCTGGTTTCATTGATATTGCTAGAGAGAAAGCCCAACAAAGCTTGAGCATGGAGGATGATTGATATGGACCTCACCGAAAGAAGATGAGGTTCATATGAAGAAGACGAAGAACACTTGAAAAAAAAACAATAACAAGTTAAAAACGCAGCAAAAGAAAATAAAAATTAGAAGTAAAACCAAGACCCGTTGTGTAGAAACACAAGAACCTATGGTATTGGACCAAGACCCGTTGCCTAGAAAAGCAAGAACCTATGGTATATATTGGTGGAAGGTAGAAGAACGCCACAAGGAAGACCTTGATAAGTTCAAGAGTTCTCAAGAGAACCAAAGAGAAGAAGTCTCTCAATTTTATTGCTAAAATCAATTGTGTTCTCCCCAAAGGGTTACATAACTATTTATAGGCAAATAGATAACTTGCAGCACAAGTAATAGGAATCCTACTTTCCTAACTTGCAGAATAGGAAATAGCAAACTTGCAGAACAAGCAATAGGAATCCTACTCTCCTAACTTGCAAAACAAGTAATAGAAGTCTTACAAAATCTATTATTTAAAAAGGAATTGGGCTTAAATTAAATTAAGACAATGTTCAACCCAATAATACTTAACTAAATAAAATATGCATCTAGCCTAATTTGCATTTCGGCCCAATACTTGTGTGTCTTCAAGAAGGTTGAACTTGGGCTTGGATCATGTTGTAGAAGACTTTATCATCCTCCATGCTCAAGCTTTGTTGGGCTTTCTCTCTAGCAATATCAATGAAACCAGCCAAGGCTTGTTGCATCATCTTTGATTTAGCTCTTGTAATTGGACCTCCATGGATACTCAAAGGATCACGATCATCACGAACATGACTTGAGCTTTGTGAGCTTGGATCTCCATCAAAAGGATTTGTCCTCAAATCAGAATCACCTACATCAATATCAAAGGGAGAAAGATCAGAAACATTAAATGTAGCACTAACATTATACTCACCTGGAAGATCTAACTTATAAGCATTGTCATTGATCTTCTTAATCACTTGGAATGGTCCATCTCCTCGAGGTTGCAACTTGGAGCGACGCTGAGCAGGAAATCTCTCTTTACGCATATGTACCCAAACCCAATCACCAGGTTCAAAGACAACTTTCTTGCGATGCTTGTTGGCTTGAGTAGCATATTGCTCAGTCCTCTTTTTAATGTTTTGACGTACCTTCTCATGTAGTTGCTTAACAAAATCAGCTTTCTTTTCCCCATCCAAACTAGCTCTCTCCTCAATAGGTAGTGGTAAAAGATCCAATGGAGTGAGTGGATTAAAACCATAGACAACTTCAAATGGAGAATAACTAGTAGTGGAATGCCCACTTCTATTGTAAGCAAACTCCACATGAGGCAAACAATCTTCCCAATTCTTCAAATTCTTTTGAATAATGGACCTCAACAAAGTAGACAAAGTACGATTGACTACTTCAGTTTGACCATCGGTTTGTGGATGACAAGTAGTTGAAAACAATAGCTTTGTTCCTAACTTTCCCCATAATGTTTTCCAAAAATAGCTAAGGAACTTTACATCACGGTCAGAAACAATGGTCCTCGGAACCCCATGTAGACGAACAATTTCCTTGAAGAATAAATCGGCAATGTTACTTGCATCATCTGTCTTGTGACAAGCAATGAAGTGAGCCATCTTAGAGAACCTATCAACAACAACAAAAACAGAATCTCTACCTCTCTTTGTTCTTGGTAACCCCAAAACAAAGTCCATAGAAATGTCAGTCCAAGGAGCAGTAGGAATAGGCAATGGAGTATAAAGACCATGATTCATAACTCTAGACTTAGCTTGTTTACAAGTGACACATCTCTCACACAATTTTTCAACGTCTCTTTTCATGTTAGGCCAAAAGAAGTGATCATGCAATATATCTAAAGTTTTCTTTACTCCAAAATGTCCCATTAACCCACCACTATGGGCTTCTCTAACAAGTAATTCTCTTAAAGAACTCCTAGGCACACATAATCTATTTTCCCTAAATAAGAATCCATCATGCCTATAAAACTTTCCAAAACCAGTTTTCTCACATGCAATGAACACATTTTCAAAATCCTCATCAGTAGCATACAAGTCTTTAATATACTCAAATCCAAGTAGTTTTGCATTAAGAGTAGTGATTAGAGTATACCCTCGAGATAATGCATCAGCCACGACATTTTCTTTACCTTGTTTATATTTGATCACATATGGAAATGTTTCAATGAACTCCATCCACTTGGCATGACGCTTGTTCAACTTGCTTTGTCCTTTCAAGTGCTTCAAGGACTCATGATCAGTGTGGATGACAAATTCCTTGGGCCATAAATAGTGTTGCCATGTTTCCAAGGCCCTCACTAATGCATACATCTCTTTATCATATGTGGGATAGTTAAGGGCAGCTCCACTTAACTTCTCACTGAAAAAAGCAATGGGGCGCTTCTCCTGCATTAAAACAGCTCCAATACCTATACTTGAAGCATCACACTCAATCTCAAAAGTTTTAGAAAAGTCAGGTAAGGATAATAAAGCTGCAGAACAAAGCTTCTCTTTAAGCAAGTTAAAAGCATGATCTTGCTCAAGACCCCATTTAAATCCAACATTCTTTTTAACAACATCAGTTAGAGGTGCAGCTATTGTACTGAAGTCTCTAACAAACCTACGATAGAAACTAGCTAATCCATGAAAACTACGCACCTCAGAGATATTCTTAGGTATAGGCCAATCTTTAATTGCCTTGACCTTTTCATCTTCTACTGCTATGCCCTTAGAAGAAATAACATATCCAAGAAATGTAATCTTATCAGTGCAAAAGGAACATTTCTTAAGGTTAGCATACAACTTTTCCTTTCTCAAGACATTAAGCACATTCTTTAAATGTTCAATATGTTCATGCAAACTTCTACTATAGATCAAGATATCATCAAAATAGACAACTACAAATTTTCCAATGAAAGCACGCAAGACATGGTTCATTAATCTCATGAAAGTGCTAGGTGCATTAGTTAATCCAAAAGGCATAACTAACCATTCATACAAACCATGCTTAGTCTTAAATGCAGTTTTCCATTCATCACCTTCTCTCATGCGAATTTGATGATAACCACTTTTCAAATCAATTTTAGAAAAGATGCAAGAACCATGTAACTCATCAAGCATATCATCTAATCTAGGAATGGGATAGCGATACTTTACAGTGATTTTGTTGATGGCACGACAATCAACACACATCCTCCACGTCCCATCCTTCTTAGGAACAAGTAACACAGGAACAGCACATGGACTCATGCTCTCTCTAACGTAGCCTTTCTTCATGAGCTCGTCAACTTGCCTTTGAAGCTCCTTTGTCTCCTCGGGATTACTTCTATAGGCAGGTCTGTTGGGAATGGCAGCTCCAGGAACAAGGTCTATTTGATGCTCAATTCCCCTAATAGGTGGCAAACCATTTGGAATCTCCTCGGGGAATATATCTCCAAATTCCTTCAAAAGAGACACAACATTAGTAGGCAAAGAAGATTTAAGATCATTAGAACTAAAACAAGATTCTTTATATAAAAACAAAAGGATTGGGCACTTAGCTAAAAAAGCAGCCTTTACATCACTTTGCTTTGCATAGAAGCTCACGTCCTTTCTTTCTTTCTTTGCAATATCTTTGCCTTTATCTAGATTCTTCGACCTTTGTTGTGATTCATTCTGCTCTTTCAACCTCAATTGATCCTCATAAATCTCCGTAGGACTCAAGGGTGCAAGTGTGAATTTCTTACCAGCCATGGTAAATGAATAACGGTTTGTAAATCCATCATGTATGACATGTCTATCAAATTGCCATGGTCTTCCTAAAAGCAAATGACCAGCATGCATAGGCACAACATCACACAACACTTTATCATTGTACCTTCCAATTGAAAATAGCACCAATACTTGCTTGGTCACATTTACTTCTCCACAATTATTGAGCCATTGAAGTTTGTATGGTTTGGGATGTTTTGTAGTGGGCAAACTCAATTTGTCAACCAAATAAGTGCTAGCAACATTAGTGCAACTACCACCATCAATAATCAAAGAGCATACCTTATTGTTGACGTGGCATCTAGTATGAAAAATATTTTCTCGTTGCACTTCATCTTCATCCTTAACTTGGGCACTTAATGCACGACGAGCTACAAGTGCTTCACCATGTGCAGCAAACTCAACATAGTCATCATCCTCATTAATGTCCTCCAATGGTGGCATCTCATCATCAACATCAGAATCTTCACTTACAACATCACCATCATCACGCATAATCATGACTCGTTTGTTTGGGCATTGTGATGCAATGTGTCCTCTTCCCAAACATCTAAAACACTTAATGTCTCTACTCTTACCTTGGGATGCTTGGATAGCCTCGGGTTTGGGCTTTTGGACACTCTCACCCTTAGGCTTGAATGAGGATTCAGTCTTAAGTTTGAATGTAGTCTTATCATCCCTTCGAAAGGTGTTCGGTTTCCAAGAAGAAGATGAACTAGAACCTTGCATAAAACGAGATGAATAACCTTTTCTCTTGAGTTGCCTTTCAACCTTGATAGCCATATGCAACATATCATCAAACTCCACATAGTGATGTAACTCCACTACATTAGCAATCTCACGATTCAATCCTTGTAAGAATCGAGCCATAGTAGCTTCACTATCCTCTTCAACATTAGCTCTGATCATGATAATTTCCATTTCTTTATGATAATCCTCAACACTCTTAGAACCTTGAGTGAGACCTTGTAACCTTTGATAAAGCTCTCTATAGTAATGATTAGGAACAAACCTTTTTCTCATAACACGTTTCATTTCATTCCATGTAACTATAGGTGGCTCTCTATTCCTACGTCTACCAAGCATGAGTTGGTCCCACCAAATGATTGCATAATCCGTGAACTCTACAGCAGCAAGTTTCACCTTTTTTTCTTCGGAATAGTTATGGCAATCAAAGACCATCTCCACTTTCTTTTCCCATTCTAAGTAAGCCTCAGGATCATTCTTACCTTGAAAGGAAGGAATCTTCAATTTGATACTTCCTAAATTTCCATCTATCCTATCATAATACCTATCTCCTTTATACCTATCTCCACGACCTCCTTTATTACCATGGTTACCTTTAACACTTCTACTAAACTCATCATCATCAAACTCATCATCAACTTTATCATCAAAGTCATTATTCACAACATTGTCATTCTCATGAGAAGTATCACTTGGCTTTACCTTGGCTAGGACAGCTTCATGTTCCTCCAACTTATCATGAATATTATTAAACCTCAACTCTATCCTTGAAAATTGTTGTTGCATAGCTTGGAACATGAACTCGATCTTACTCAAATCAGGCTTTTCACTATTAGAAGACATGATTTTCTCTTGCAAGAAACGTTAGTAAAAGAAAAGGACCTCACAAGTATGACCTCACGTGTTTACACTCAATACACACAAGACTGTAACACACACTCGTGTTTCACACAATTTTAATATGGCTTTTCTCTACTAATGTTACTCACACACTCTTGCCTTTTTCCCTCACACAACTTTTCTCTATAGGTTCTATATTGAACTCAAGACTTAATCAAAAATCAGCTTATGGAATTCAACTATCAACCAACAATAAACAAGATGAGCACAAGATTTTAATCAAGGGAAAACAAAACAATGAATACTCAACAAGACTTAGCAAGACTCAGCAAGACTCAATAAGACTTAAGAAGACTCCAATGAAACTAAACCTTGAAGGAAATTTGTGTATTTTGGGGTGTTTAATTAAGGTAGGGTTTAGCCAAAGGTGGGGTAGTTTTGTCCTTTTATGTGGTAGGGTCAAAAAGGTAATTTTAGACAGTAGGGTAAAATGGCAGTAATGAATTTTCAAATTAGGCAAATAAGAAATCGCAAAGCTCAAGAAAGAATGACTACCTCAAGATTTTCATGAAGCACACCTCCACGAATTACCTTTGATATTGCACTTGCTACACACGATGTAATAAAATCCCCTCTTGAATTGATTTTTCTTTTCTCTTTTTTTTTTCTTTTCTTTTTTTTCTCTTTTTTTTCTCTTTTTTTTTATATTTTACTAAACTAAACGAACAATGAAGAAAAAAAAATCTAAATAATAAGAAGAGGTTTACTTGGGGAACAAGGCAACTTTTTGACAAAAACAAGCTAGTTTTGGTAGCAGCTTGTGTACCAAGGAATGAGAGGGAACGGTGGCTTGTGAAACAAGTAGTCTTTATGTGATGTAGAGCTTTTGAAGGTTTCTTGGTGAGCAAGAAAACCTTTGGGATTTGGTTGCTTGGAGAACAAGATAGGGTTTACTTGGTGGCTAAGTAAAGACAATAGGTTTGAGGGACAAACAATATTAGTGATGGCTTGGAAAAGGATTCAAGATCAAGGTTTGTCCATGACAAGAAGACAAAGAAAAAAAAAACAAAAACGAAACTCCCACGAATTAAACCTAAGCTCTGATACCAAATGATATGGACCTCACCGAAAGAAGATGAGGTTCATATGAAGAAGACGAAGAACACTTGAAAAAAAAACAATAACAAGTTAAAAACGCAGCAAAAGAAAATAAAAATTAGAAGTAAAACCAAGACCCGTTGTGTAGAAACACAAGAACCTATGGTATTGGACCAAGACCCGTTGCCTAGAAAAGCAAGAACCTATGGTATATATTGGTGGAAGGTAGAAGAACGCCACAAGGAAGACCTTGATAAGTTCAAGAGTTCTCAAGAGAACCAAAGAGAAGAAGTCTCTCAATTTTATTGCTAAAATCAATTGTGTTCTCCCCAAAGGGTTACATAACTATTTATAGGCAAATAGATAACTTGCAGCACAAGTAATAGGAATCCTACTTTCCTAACTTGCAGAATAGGAAATAGCAAACTTGCAGAACAAGCAATAGGAATCCTACTCTCCTAACTTGCAAAACAAGTAATAGAAGTCTTACAAAATCTATTATTTAAAAAGGAATTGGGCTTAAATTAAATTAAGACAATGTTCAACCCAATAATACTTAACTAAATAAAATATGCATCTAGCCTAATTTGCATTTCGGCCCAATACTTGTGTGTCTTCAAGAAGGTTGAACTTGGGCTTAGATCATGTTGTAGAAGACTTTATCATCCTCCATGCTCAAGCTTTGTTGGGCTTTCTCTCTAGCAATATAAATGAAACCAGCCAAGGCTTGTTGCATCATCTTTGATTTAGCTCTTGTAATTGGACCTCCATGGATACTCAAAGGATCACGATCATCACGAACATGACTTGAGCTTTGTGAGCTTGGATCTCCATCAATGATAAAGTGATGGAGATCCAGATGGAGATCCACTTGCTCGTGATGTTCGTGATGCCAAGGATCCATTGGTCATCCAAGGAGGTCCAATTACCCGAGCTCGAGCTAAGAAAATGCAACAAGCCCTGGCCTCATTCATGAAACAAGCTCTGGCATCATTGAAGTGTCAAGGAAGCTTCCATGAAGAGTCCCAAGACATGAGCATGGTTTACTATCTTATTTTAGCTTAACAATAAGATGGGCTAAGTGTTTGGATAGCCCACGTTTGAGTCTTGTTGTGTCTTGGACTATTTATTTTATGTAACTAGGTTTAGGCATGAATTTGGGTTTAGTTTTATTTTTCTATTGGTGTTAATTCCAGCCCACTTGTTTATGGGCTTAAGTGCTAGGTATTATTATAAATACCTTGTAAACGCTATTGATGAGATCAGATCAGTTAATTGAATTTTCAGAAATTGAGTGTGCCTTTCTCTTGGGTTCCCTCTCAACTAGGCTTATCAAGGTCTTCTTCCTTGTGGCGCCTCCTTCTTCACCATCCACCATTGCTATACCTTAGGTTCTCGAATTCTTATTCGTAGGGTCAAGGTCCAATACCTTGGGTTCGAGTCTCTTTAGGCTTTGGGTCTAGGTTTCATAAGGTATCCTTCATCGTCTTTTGCTTCAATCCAGTTGCGTTTCAGTTCCTTCAAACTCCAACCTACGAGTTCTTCTGTCCGTGCGCATCAGTTGGTATTCAGAGCTCCAGTTCCGATTTTCTGGTTTGTTCGTGCGTCACTCACTTTTCGATTTTTTTTTTAAAATTTTTTTTTCTTTTGTTCGTTCCACTTTCTGGTTTGTTTGTGTGTTCCTAGCCGCCACTTATTTCTTAACCCTAAAACCCTAGCCACCACTTATTTCATTACACAAAAAACCCTAGCCACCACTTATTTCATTACACAAAAAACCCTAGCCACCACTTATTTCATTACACAAAAAACCCTAGCCACCACTTATTTCATTACACAAAAAACCCTAGCCGCACCCCTCAAAAATAAACTCCTTGCCGCACCCTAAAAAAAAAAAAAAAACCCTAGCCGCAATTACTCAAAACCCTGTCGCACCCCTTCAACAAACCCTAGCCGCAATTCCTCAAAACCCTGTCGCACTCCTTCAAAAAACCCTAGCCGCGCTCCTCCTCTTTTCAAGGAAACCGCAACACTCAGAGTTGAAAAAAAAAACAGAAAAAAAAAAGAATTCAAAAAAACAGAAAAAAAAAAAAGAATTCGGAAAAAAAAAATTTATTGCGGTACTGTTCAAACCGAAAATTTTGATTGAGTTAGGAGGCGTGCGAGTACCCGTTTTAAAGGAAACGACGAAAGAAAACGACCCCGTGGATCACAGGCCCCACCCTATCTTGGCCAAATTCCATCGTCTTCTTATAGTTTTAGGCCATTTTTTATTTTTTTTTGTCATTTTAGTGATTTTTTTTAATTTTTTTTTTATTCTGTCTTTCTTTCTTTGAGTCATCCTAGCCCTAGCCACACCTTTCTGTGCAAAAAAAAAAGGGAAAAGAATTCGAAAAAAAAAAAATTCAGAAAAAAAAAAAAGAGAAGAATTCAAAAAAAAAAAAAATCTTGGTGACAATACTTGGTGAATTAGTTGATTCTGTGAGGTTGATTCTTTGATTGAGTCTCTAGTGCGATTGTGAACCTATAGAGTTAAGGTAGAGTAAGGGAAAAAGGCAGGAGTGTGTGAGAAACATTAGTAGAGAAAAGCCAAATTACTTGAGTGACACACGAGTGTACACACGTGAGGATATCTTTGTTGAAAATGTCTTCTGAAGGTGATAAGTCCGACTTTAAAAAGATTGAATTCATGCTTCAGGCAATGCAACAACAGTTCCAACGGATGGACGTGAAATTCAATGACATTCATGATAAGTTGAACCAACATGACGCTCGGTTTGCAAAGATCCAGCAAGGTGATACTTCTCGTCTAAAGAGTAAGGTTGTTGCCACTGACGAGTATGATGATAATGCTGGGTATGATTCGAACGAAGAGTCTGGGATCGATAGACATCATAGAAGGTACCATGGATATAGAGATCGAGTTGATAGAGCCTGTGATAGAGGCAAGGAGAAGATGGATGGAAACCTTGGCAGTATAAAATTGAAGATTCCTCCTTTCCAAGGCAAGAATGATCCTGAGGCATATTTGGAATGGGAACGGAAGATTGAAATGGTGTTTGACTGCCACTACTACTCTGAGGAAAAGAAGGTCAAACTTGCAGCAATTGAGTTCACAGAGTATGCTATGGTTTGGTGGGATCAGTTAGTCAGTAGTAGAAGAAGATATGGTGATCGTCCAGTGTCTACATGGGATGAGATGAAGCGCATCATGCGGAAGAGATTTGCTCCTACTCATTACTATAGGGAGTTATACCAGAAGCTCCAAGGTCTTACCCAGGGCTCAAAGAGTGTTGAGGATTACTACAAAGAGATGGAAATAACCATGATCCGAGCCAATATCCAGGAGGATGCAGAAGCTACTATGGCTCGTTTTCTTCAAGGCTTAAACCGTGAGATTGCCAATGTAGTCGAGTTGCAGCATTACATGGATTTAGAGGAGATGTTGCATGTGGCCATCAAAGTGGAAAGGCAACTCAAAAGGAAAGGTACATCCCGTTTTACTTCTAGTTCAGTTCCTGTTTGGAAATCTAACACCTTTCATAGGGATGATAAGCCTGTGCCTACGCATAAGTCAGAGAGCTTTGCTAAGCCCAAGCCTGAGGGCCCTCCAAAGCCCAAGACTGAACCTGCCCAAGCATCCCGGAGCAGGACACGTGACATTAAGTGTTTCAAGTGCTTAGGACGTGGACATATTGCCTCACAGTGTCCCAACCGTAGAGTGATGATCATGCATGGGAATGGAGATGTTGAGAGTGAAGGTTCTGAACTCGGTGTAGAAGATGAGATGCCTGCGTTAGAAGATGTCGACGAAGAAGAAGTTGTTGAGTATGCTGCTCATGGTGAAGCACTTGTTGCTAGGCGTGCTCTTACTACTCATGTGAAGTTTGAGGATGAGGCACAGCGCGAGAACATCTTCCATACGAGATGCCATATTAGTGACAAGGTATGTACTGTAATCATTGATGGTGGGAGTTGTACTAATGTTGCTAGCACATACCTTGTTGATAAGTTAAAGTTGCCCACTACCAAGCATCACCACCCATATAAGTTGCAGTGGATTAATGACTGTGGTGAAGTCAACGTGGTGAAGCAAGTCTTGGTTCCGTTTCGTATTGGAAGGTATCACGATGAGGTGTTGTGTGACGTGGTGCCCATGCAAGCTAGCCACCTATTGCTGGGTAGACCGTGGCAGTATGATCGGGGAGTCATCCACGACGGTTACACTAACCGTTACTCCTTTACTATGGATGGCAAGAAGATCGCTCTTGCTCCCCTTAGCCCTAAGGAGATTTATGAGGACCAATTAAGGCTAAAGGAGCAACATGAAGAGCAACGGAAGCAAGGTAACGAAAAGAAAGAAAAGAAGGAAAACAAGGAAAGCAAAACAGTGGGCTGCTATGCCAAATCCCGAGATGTGAAGACTGCATTTCTTGCTAAGTCTCCTATCCTTTTACTCTTATTTAAAGATTCTTATTTTATTGATGCAGAACTCCGTGATATTTTGCCTACTGATGTTGTCTCATTGTTGCAGGAGTTCGAGGATGTATTCCCTGCGGAGATCCCAAGTGGATTACCACCGATTCGTGGGATCGAGCATATGATTGACCTTGTCCCCGGAGCTACCATTCCTAACCGTCCAGCCTACAGAAGTAATCCTGAGGAGACGAAGGAGCTTCAAAGGCAAGTTGAGGAGCTCATGAGGAAAGGTTATGTGAGAGAGAGCATGAGTCCATGCGCCGTGCCCGTGCTGCTTGTGCCAAAAAAAGATGGGACGTGGAGGATGTGCGTTGACTGTCGAGCCGTCAACAAAATCACTGTAAAGTATCGCTATCCTATTCCTAGGCTAGATGACATGCTTGATGAGTTGCATGGTGCATGCCTGTTTTCTAAAATTGATTTAAAGAGCGGATATCACCAAATTCGTATGCGAGAAGGTGATGAATGGAAAACCGCATTCAAGACTAAACATGGTCTCTACGAGTGGTTAGTTATGCCTTTTGGCTTGACTAATGCACCCAGTACTTTCATGCGTTTAATGAACCATGTTTTACGTGATTTCATTGGTAAGTATGTGGTTGTCTATTTTGATGATATTTTGATATACAGTAAGAGCCAGCATGAGCATGTTGAGCATCTTAGGAATGTTCTTACTGTTTTGAGGAATGCAAGTTTGTATGCCAATTTTAGGAAATGTACATTCTGCACTGATAAGATTGTTTTTCTTGGGTATGTCGTTTCTTCACATGGCATTTCTGTTGATACTGAGAAGGTAAAGGCAATTAAAGATTGGCCTGTACCTAAGTCTGTTTCTGAGGTGCGTAGTTTCCATGGTTTAGCTAGTTTCTATCGTCGATTCGTTAGAGATTTTAGCACTATAGCTGCACCTTTGATCGACGTGGTCAAAAAGAATGTTGCATTTCATTGGGGTCCTGCACAAGAGCATGCTTTTAATTTGCTTAAAGATAAACTTTGTTCTGCTCCTTTGTTATCTCTGCCTGACTTTACTAAAACTTTTGAGATTGAGTGCGATGCCTCAGGTGTAGGTATTGGCGCTGTGCTTATGCAGGAAAAACGCCCAATTGCTTTCTTTAGTGAGAAGTTAAGTGGAGCAACACTTAACTATCCCACATATGACAAAGAGATGTACGCGTTAGTGAGGGCCTTGGAGACATGGCAACATTACTTGTGGCCCAAAGAATTTATCATCCACACTGATCATGAGTCCTTGAAGCATTTGAAAGGACAGAGTAAGCTGCATAAGCGTCATGCCAAGTGGATAGAGTTCATTGAGATGTTCCCGTACGTGATCAAGTACAAACAAGGTAAAGAGAACGTCGTAGCTGATGCGTTATCTCGTAGGTATACTCTTATCACTACTCTTGATGCTAAACTTTTAGGATTTGAGTATATCAAAGAACAGTATGCTGATGATGTTGATTTTGGCAATGTTTATGATGCATGTGCTACATCTGGTTTTGGCAAGTTCTTTAGGCATGATGGGTTCTTATTTAGAGAAAATAAATTATGTGTGCCTAGGAGTTCATTGCGCGAGCTGTTCGTTAGAGAAGCCCATAGTGGAGGATTAATGGGTCACTTTGGGGTTAGGAAAACTCTAGATGTTTTGCAAGAACATTTCTTTTGGCCTAACATGACGAGAGATGTAGAGAGGTTATGTGCTAGATGCATTTCATGTAGGCAAGCTAAGTCTAGAGTTCATAATCATGGTTTATATACTCCTTTACCCATTCCTACTACTCCGTGGACTGATATCTCTATGGATTTTGTTTTGGGCTTGCCTCGAACAAAACGCGGTAGAGATTCTGTTTTTGTTGTGGTTGACAGGTTCTCTAAGATGGCTCATTTCATTGCTTGCCACAAGACGGATGACGCGAGCAACGTTGCTGACCTTTTCTTCAAAGAGATAGTACGTCTACATGGTGTACCAAGGACCATTGTTTCTGATCGAGATGCAAAGTTCCTTAGTTACTTTTGGAAGACGTTATGGGGAAAGTTGGGAACTAAATTGTTATTCTCCACCACTTGTCACCCCCAGACTGATGGACAGACTGAGGTCGTCAACCGAACCCTATCTACATTATTGAGGTCCATTATTCAGAAAAATTTGAAGAATTGGAACGATTGCTTGCCCCATGTGGAGTTTGCATATAACCGCAGTGTCCACTCCACTACTAGTTGCTCTCCATTCGAAGTTGTTTATGGCTTCAATCCTCTTACTCCTTTGGATTTGTTGCCATTACCTAGTGCGGAGCAGAGTAACTTGGATGGAGAACAGAAGGCTAAGTTTGTGAAGCAACTCCATGAGAGAGTTCGTCAAGCTATTGAAAAGAAGACTGAGCAATATACCACCCAAGCAAATAAGCATCGAAAGAAAGTAGTCTTTGAGCCTGGTGATTGGGTTTGGGTGCATATGAGAAAGGAGAGGTTTCCTGTTCAGCGACGAACCAAGCTGCATCCCCGAGGAGATGGACCATTCCAAGTCATAGCGAGGATCAACGATAATGCCTACAAATTGGATCTTCCTGGTGAGTATGGTGTATCTGCTACTTTTAATGTTTCTGATCTTTCTCCCTTTTCTTTTGATGAAGGTATATGCGATTTGAGGACAAATCCTTTTGAGGAGAGGGGGAATGATGGAGATCCAGATGGAGATCCACTTGCTCGTGATGTTCGTGATGCCAAGGATCCATTGGTCATCCAAGGAGGTCCAATTACCCGAGCTCGAGCTAAGAAAATGCAACAAGCCCTGGCCTCATTCATGCAACAAGCTCTGGCATCATTGAAGTGTCAAGGAAGCTTCCATGAAGAGTCCCAAGACATGAGCATGGTTTACTATCTTATTTTAGCTTAACAATAAGATGGGCTAAGTGTTTGGATAGCCCACGTTTGAGTCTTGTTGTGTCTTGGACTATTTATTTTATGTAACTAGGTTTAGGCATGAATTTGGGTTTAGTTTTATTTTTCTATTGGTGTTAATTCCAGCCCACTTGTTTATGGGCTTAAGTGCTAGGTATTATTATAAATACCTTGTAAACGCTATTGATGAGATCAGATCAGTTAATTGAATTTTCAGAAATTGAGTGTGCCTTTCTCTTGGGTTCCCTCTCAACTAGGCTTATCAAGGTCTTCTTCCTTGTGGCGCCTCCTTCTTCACCATCCACCATTGCTATACCTTAGGTTCTCGAATTCTTATTCGTAGGGTCAAGGTCCAATACCTTGGGTTCGAGTCTCTTTAGGCTTTGGGTCTAGGTTTCATAAGGTATCCTTCATCGTCTTTTGCTTCAATCCAGTTGCGTTTCAGTTCCTTCAAACTCCAACCTACGAGTTCTTCTGTCCGTGCGCATCATAAAGTCTTCTACAACATGATCCAAGCCCAAGTTCAACTTTCTTGAAGACACACAAGTATTGGGCCGAAATGCAAATTAGGCTAGATGCATATTTTATTTAGTTAAGTATTATTGGGCTGAACATTGTCTTAATTTAATTTAAGCCCAATTCCTTTTTAAATAATAGATTTTGTAAGACTTCTATTACTTGTTCTGCAAGTTAGGAGAGTAGGATTCCTATTGCTTGTTCTGCAAGTTTGCTATTTCCTATTCTGCAAGTTAGGAAAGTAGGATTCCTATTACTTGTGCTGCAAGTTATCTATTTGCCTATAAATAGTTATGTAACCCTTTGGGGAGAACACAATTGATTTTAGCAATAAAATTGAGAGACTTCTTCTCTTTGGTTCTCTTGAGAACTCTTGAACTTATCAAGGTCTTCCTTGTGGCGTTCTTCTACCTTCCACCAATATATACCATAGGTTCTTGCTTTTCTAGGCAACGGGTCTTGGTCCAATACCATAGGTTCTTGTGTTTCTACACAACGGGTCTTGGTTTTACTTCTAATTTTTATTTTCTTTTGCTGCGTTTTTAACTTGTTATTGTTTTTTTTTCAAGTGTTCTTCGTCTTCTTCATATGAACCTCATCTTCTTTCGGTGAGGTCCATATCATTTGGTATCAGAGCTTAGGTTTAATTCGTGGGAGTTTCGTTTTTGTTTTTTTTTCTTTGTCTTCTTGTCATGGACAAACCTTGATCTTGAATCCTTTTCCAAGCCATCACTAATATTGTTTGTCCCTCAAACCTATTGTCTTTACTTAGCCACCAAGTAAACCCTATCTTGTTCTCCAAGCAACCAAATCCCAAAGGTTTTCTTGCTCACCAAGAAACCTTCAAAAGCTCTACATCACATAAAGACTACTTGTTTCACAAGCCACCGTTCCCTCTCATTCCTTGGTACACAAGCTGCTACCAAAACTAGCTTGTTTTTGTCAAAAAGTTGCCTTGTTCCCCAAGTAAACCTCTTCTTATTATTTAGATTTTTTTTTCTTCATTGTTCGTTTAGTTTAGTAAAATATAAAAAAAAAAGAGAAAAAAGAGAAAAAAAAAGAAAAGAAAAAAAAGAGAAAAGAAAAATCAATTCAAGAGGGGATTTTATTACATCGTGTGTAGCAAGTGCAATATCAAAGGTAATTCGTGGAGGTGTGCTTCATGAAAATCTTGAGGTAGTCATTCTTTCTTGAGCTTTGCGATTTCTTATTTGCCTAATTTGAAAATTCATTACTGCCATTTTACCCTACTGTCTAAAATTACCTTTTTGACCCTACCACATAAAAGGACAAAACTACCCCACCTTTGGCTAAACCCTACCTTAATTAAACACCCCAAAATACACAAATTTCCTTCAAGGTTTAGTTTCATTGGAGTCTTCTTAAGTCTTATTGAGTCTTGCTGAGTCTTGCTAAGTCTTGTTGAGTATTCATTGTTTTGTTTTCCCTTGATTAAAATCTTGTGCTCATCTTGTTTATTGTTGGTTGATAGTTGAATTCCATAAGCTGATTTTTGATTAAGTCTTGAGTTCAATATAGAACCTATAGAGAAAAGTTGTGTGAGGGAAAAAGGCAAGAGTGTGTGAGTAACATTAGTAGAGAAAAGCCATATTAAAATTGTGTGAAACACGAGTGTGTGTTACAGTCTTGTGTGTATTGAGTGTAAACACGTGAGGTCATACTTGTGAGGTCCTTTTCTTTTACTAACGTTTCTTGCAGGATAAAATCATGTCTTCTAATAGTGAAAAGCCTGATTTGAGTAAGATCGAGTTCATGTTCCAAGCTATGCAACAACAATTTTCAAGGATAGAGTTGAGGTTTAATAATATTCATGATAAGTTGGAGGAACATGAAGCTGTCCTAGCCAAGGTAAAGCCAAGTGATACTTCTCATGAGAATGGCAATGTTGTGAATAATGACTTTGATGATAAAGTTGATGATGAGTTTGATGATGATGAGTTTAGTAGAAGTGTTAAAGGTAACCATGGTAATAAAGGAGGTCGTGGAGATAGGTATAAAGGAGATAGGTATTATGATAGGATAGATGGAAATTTAGGAAGTATCAAATTGAAGATTCCTTCCTTTCAAGGTAAGAATGATCCTGAGGCTTACTTAGAATGGGAAAAGAAAGTGGAGATGGTCTTTGATTGCCATAACTATTCCGAAGAAAAAAAGGTGAAACTTGCTGCTGTAGAGTTCACGGATTATGCAATCATTTGGTGGGACCAACTCATGCTTGGTAGACGTAGGAATAAAGAGCCACCTATAGTTACATGGAATGAAATGAAACGTGTTATGAGAAAAAGGTTTGTTCCTAATCATTACTATAGAGAGCTTTATCAAAGGTTACAAGGTCTCACTCAAGGTTCTAAGAGTGTTGAGGTTTAATAAAACATTGACAAGTTTCAAGGATAGAGTTGAGGTTTAATAAAACATTGACAAGTTTGACCAGCCACTATGTTAAATGACCATTATACCCTTGTATAATTCCATTAATCCCATTTATTTAATATTTCTAGATTCAAATTTAATATTTTATTTTCCTTATTTTCTATATATTTGGGTCAAACATGATAAATTATTGACTCTCCAAGTGGTTTGACCAAGTGTGGTTAGTTGATGAGTGTCATCAATCACCAAAAATAAAACTTCCTGACTCTACTATGTAGATAGCAAAGCAAGGGTCGAACCCATAGAGACTAAATTATTTAAATTAATTATTAAATTAAAAATCTAATTTTGAGGTTTAGGGAAAGGAGAAGAAATTTTGGGATTTTGTAACTATGTCTAAAATAGAGAAAACATGTGATAATCGTAAATTTTTCATTTATTGAAAATTATTAATATTGGAAATTAAATGAAATAAATAAATATACTTAAGAGATCGGAATATTATGGAAATTTCGAGAATTGAGGAAGTGACGAATTAGGAAATTCGAGTGAAGGAAATTTAAATTTGGAAATAGGAATAAGGTTGGAATTATGGAAAATAATGAATAGAGGAAATTTAATTTGGATAAATTGAAATCCAAATTAAATAAGAAAATGAGAAAGGAATATGAAATATATTTATATAATTATATATTATATAAATGTATATTTTATACAAATATATATGTATTGAAATACTATATAGTATATATTAATATACATTGGTATATATATGTATATATACTATTTTAGTATTACATTTATATAAATATATATAAATGTTATTTAAGTTAAAGTATATAAATACACATATATATATTAGATATATATTTTTTATACACAATATATATCTTTATATAATATATATAGTACAAAACTATATATAAGATAATAATATTATATGTATAATATATATTTATAAGTATATTATATGTATAATTATAAAAGAAAAAAAAGGAAATAGAAACAGAAATGGGAATCAGGACCCCGTTTTTGTCTAGAAGTAGGGAAGCAGCTGGCCTCTGTCACTAGAGAAAGAAAGAGAGACGAGGGAAGAAGACGGCGCCGGCGGAGAGAGAAGAGGAAGCCAGTGACCGAAAGAGGGAAAGAAACGAACGAAAGGAAAAACGGAAGGAGAATCGAGAAGGAAATTTGACGGAAGCTGAGAAGAAAAAGGACCGGCCAAATTAGCCACCGCTACTGCCACCGAAGCTGATAGGATGATATTTTGTGAATTTATATGTGCTAATATATTTGCTTTATCGATGTTTTATGCCTAAAAGAGCTTACTAATGTTTATTTTATGTTTTAGGTATTAAATATCAAAGTTGGAATAAAAAGGAGCTAAAAGGAGCAAAGTGCAGTATTTTCTGTCCAGCTTGAAAGATTGACGTTTTTGACTAATTTAACGACCTGATCTCAAGATGTGTCCTTCATGAAAGTTGTAGATGACTTCTCAAGCTTTCCAGAATGCACAAGATCGCAAAAATCGGAGTTCATTTGGTGGGTCAAACGTCTGGACAAAATCAGTACAAAATTCTGGGCAGAAAAACGAGATTGAGAAGAAATTCCAACAAAGCAAGTTCAAAGACCAGATTTTGTTGAGAGAAGATAATTTCTTAATTTTATTTTGTCTTAGATCTGTAATTAATTAATAAAAATAGGCCTTAGGAATTTTACTTAGAAAATAATTGTAAAAAGATGATGAGATAAAGGTAAGAGTTTGACTAGTCAAATTACTTGTTTCTCAAGTAAACTCTTATCTGAATCCCACATTGCTTAGGAAAGTATTTTAAACTCTTCCTTAGGCTTATATAAAGAGCACAAGGCTCTCATAAACAGCATCCCTCTTAGCCCTCAAATCCTTCAAATCCCTCTTATCCCTCTTCTCTTTTAGTCTTGTAGGATTTTCTTTAGGGTTTTTAATAAAATTTTATTTTTTTCTTTATTTTTAATTAGTTGCTGATTTCTTTATTATTTTTAATTCTGATTTTGTTTTCTTTATTTAAATTAAAATTATTTGTGTGTTCTTGCTTGCTAGTTTATAATCTTGATTAGTAATTCTGATTTTATATTATTAAAGATTGCTTCTTTGATTGTTTCTTGCATGATATTTGTAATCTTTATAATATTAAACTTGAATTTTATGATCTTGAATATGACTAGTGAGTAGTTTTCTTATTCAGTTATGAGGTAAATTGATTATTCTTAGGAAAAGCATATTGTGAGATTCTTGAACCTATTATATAATTGTTGATTAAGTATCCAAGATTCTCTGAGCACATTATAATGATTGTTTGTTTGGTTAGATAGGATGCACACTATTTAGTTAAATTAAATAATCTACCGCCAGATTAAAAACATAAGTCCGTAATTGCTTGTGGAGTTAATCACTAGGGATGGAGGAGAATTAAGGTTTAGATTAAATGAACCGAGCTTATGTGTTTGTTATCTAATGTCAACCCATATCTTTCTTGTTGTTAATGCTGCTACAACTTATATCTAGAGAGCTTGTTCTAGGTAGGTTAAGTAGTTAGAGATTAGTTAAAGAGCTTGTTTTAACTAACGACTCAGTAAGGAAAGATGGTGTAACAGAGCTTGTTGTTATGCTACGGTTGACTATTTAATTGACAGTGATATTTTGTAATCAATGATCAACATCAAAATCCAAGAATGATTGATTGCCTCGTAACTGAAGCTTTTTTGCTATTTGTTTTTTTATATTTAATAATTCTTGTTTTCTTTATTTTGGAATAGTTTACAAAACCCCCAAACTTCTTCTTTCCCTAAACCCTAAGATTAGATTTTTAATTTAATAATTAACTTAAAAAATTCAGTCTCTGTGGGTTCGACCCTTACTCCGCTATCTACATAGTAGAGTTAGGAAATTTTATTTTTGGTGACTGACGACACTCATCAAATTTTGGCGCCGTTGCCGGGGACTGAAATTTGTTTAGGTTAATTATTTTAATTTAAAGTCTAATTTTTTTTTCTTTTCTTTTTCTTTTGTTTTTCAGGGATTGCTTGTCTGACAAGGATTCTAGTCACAAACTTCCAAAGATTAGGGACTATATACAAGCAACCCAAAGCGCAGTGGCACAAGCACTACAACATCCACCACCACTACCTCCCAAGACGAGAAGTGAGGGGACTCCATAGAGCAAGCTTATGAACCATACTATGATCATGACCCATACTATAATTATGAACCACACTACGATACCTACTATCAAGGATGGTGGGATCATTCTAATTTTAGTTATGGGAATCAATATGAGGTTTACAATATGCCATTCCAAGATACATACCAAGCTCCACCTCAAGACTCAGGTATGCCTCCACCTCAAGAATCAAGTATGTCTCTTGAAGATATTGTTAAGACTCTTGAGATTAAAACTTTACAATTGTCACAAGAGGCTGATGTTTATATTAAGAATATTGATCACCATGTGAGTCAAATATTGCATTCTTTGAGTAACATTGAAGCTATGACCTCTCAACCTGTGGAGAATCCAAGAGATAATGTTACTAACATCACCTTGAAAAGTGAAAGGGAAATTGATTCCAAGGAAAGTGCACATGAAGATGTCGATGACTTTATAGAAAGGGAGGATGAAACCGATTTCAATATTAAAGGTGGAGTTGTTGACATGCACAATGTAAAAGGGAGAGAGAATTTCGACAACTTTATAAAGCACTATGAGGATGTTGAGATCAAGGAATTCAAAGCTGAGGTAAGTGATAAACAAATTCCTTTTAATTCTTCTACTTACCCTTCTCCTTTTCCTAGTAGGTTTGCAAGAGCTACAAACGAAGAGCAAGACAAGGAAACCTTGAAGACATCTAGGAAAATGGAAGTCAGTATTCCTCTCCTTGATGAAATTAATGATCAAGTGCCTTGTGATGCCAAGTTTTTAAGGGAACTATGCACTTCCAAGAAGAAATTAAAAGGTGATGAAAAGCAGGTTCTTAAAGATGAACTAGAAATAGCCACAAGTAAAAATCTTGAGAATGAGGAACTCGAGAGACCGATAAAAAAGTTGAGGTATGGGATTGGATGATGGAAGGTGGAGCAGTCGAGCTAACGACATTAAACAAAAGCGCTACTTGGGAGGCAACCCAAGGATGTAAAACGAGGGAGTATTTCTTTCCTTACTTGTATTACCATTTAATTTTTGAGTTTTTTATTGTTCTTCTTTGCATGCTAGACTTACTTTGAGGACAAAGTAAGATTTAAGTGCGGGGGGGAATATTGGTTTATGAGTCTATAGAATTTTTTTTTAGGAACTGGAAATTTTAAAAAAAAAAGGTCAAATTTTTAAGTTTTTTGAAGATCATGATATGTTTTCTTTCTTTTAAAGATTGATTCTAAACTAAAACAAAGTTTTATAAGAAAGTTGAGAGTATTTTGATTGTTGTTATTTTTGAAGTGAATACTTTCTAAAGAATTTATGTGAGTTCATGATTAAATATGATTGATCATATGATATTGATAATGTGATTAGTTCATTGAAGTTGGTATAAGCCAAGGATAAATAGACAAGAACATAAGAAAAAAAAAAGAAAAATAGAGGTTGAAAGCTTTAAATTCTACTCCAATGTTTTGAGTTGCTTGCTCTTATTGATTGAATTCTTGAAGTGACTTAAAATATGAGTATGCAAAGCACTCTAAAAGAGGGCTTACTTGTTGAGTAACCGGGTGTTGGTATCACCAATATTAACATTCGCGTAAAAAGGCAAGTAAGTACTTAGGGAAACCATTATTGAAACCTCAAAAGAAAAAAAAAAGAAAAAGAAGGAAGAGAAAATAGAAAAAAAAAGTTCTTGATCTATTGACTTTGTTTGTAGTAATGTAAATTGGATAATCGCAAAGTTGATATTATATGTTTCAATTGTATTGATTGTGAATTTTGCATGAATTTATTTAGAAGTATGCAAGAATATGAGAAGTAATGATTAGAATATGATTGACTTGATTATTTGACTCTTGTTGAAGTTATGAGTTAAAGAATTGAAAGATTTGAAAATATGTTCATGATCTTAATCTTGTTTTGAGTCTTAATTTTTAATTTTTGAGTCTTATTTTGAATTTTTAGGATTGAGTCTTGAGTAAAAGATTTTGTGGGTATATCTTCTGAAAGCCCTCACGAGACACAACTCGTCCACTAGGGGTGACCTAGGGGTTTAAAGGCTTATTGCATAAGCTAAATGCAATCGTGATTCCTACGAAAGTGAGTTAGGTTTTAGGAAAAAGATTTTAAGATTAGGACTTTAGGATTTAGTTCTTTAGGAAGTTAGTTTAGGTTTGCTAGAGGACTAGCAAAAGCTAAGTGTGGGGGAATTTGATAGGATGATATTTTGTGAATTTATATGTGCTAATATATTTGCTTTATCGATGTTTTATGCCTAAAAGAGCTTACTAATGTTTATTTTATGTTTTAGGTATTAAATATCAAAGTTGGAATAAAAAGGAGCTAAAAGGAGCAAAGTGCAGTATTTTCTGTCCAGCTTGAAAGATTGACGTTTTTGACCAATTTAACGACCTGATCTCAAGATGTGTCCTTCATGAAAGTTGTAGATGACTTCTCAAGCTTTCCAGAATGCACAAGATCGCAAAAATCGGAGTTCATTTGGTGGGTCAAACGTCTGGACAAAATCAGTACAAAATTCTGGGCAGAAAAACGAGATTGAGAAGAAATTCCAACAAAGCAAGTTCAAAGACCAGATTTTGTTGAGAGAAGATAATTTCTTAATTTTATTTTGTCTTAGATCTGTAATTAATTAATAAAAATAGGCCTTAGGAATTTTATTTAGAAAATAATTGTAAAAAGATGATGAGATAAAGGTAAGAGTTTGACTAGTCAAATTACTTGTTTCTCAAGTAAACTCTTATCTGAATCCCACATTGCTTAGGAAAGTATTTTAAACTCTTCCTTAGGCTTATATAAAGAGCACAAGGCTCTCATAAACAGCATCCCTCTTAGCCCTCAAATCCTTCAAATCCCTCTTATCCCTCTTCTCTTTTAGTCTTGTAGGATTTTCTTTAGGGTTTTTAATAAAATTTTATTTTTTTCTTTATTTTTAATTAGTTGCTGATTTCTTTATTATTTTTAATTCTGATTTTGTTTTCTTTATTTAAATTAAAATTATTTGTGTGTTCTTGCTTGCTAGTTTATAATCTTGATTAGTAATTCTGATTTTATATTATTAAAGATTGCTTCTTTGATTGTTTCTTGCATGATATTTGTAATCTTTATAATATTAAACTTGAATTTTATGATCTTGAATATGACTAGTGAGTAGTTTTCTTATTCAGTTATGAGGTAAATTGATTATTCTTGGGAAAAGCATGTTGTGAGATTCTTGAACCTATTATATAATTGTTGATTAAGTATCCAAGATTCTCTGAGCACATTATAATGATTGTTTGTTTGGTTAGATAGGGTGCACACTATTTAGTTAAATTAAACAATCTACCGCCAGATTAAAAACATAAGTCCGTAATTGCTTGTGGAGTTAATCACTAGGGATGGAGGAGAATTAAGGTTTAGATTAAATGAACCGAGCTTATGTGTTTGTTATCTAATGTCAACCCATATCTTTCTTGTTGTTAATGCTGCTACAACTTATATCTAGAGAGCTTTTTCTAGGTAGGTTAAGTAGTTAGAGATTAGTTAAAGAGCTTGTTTTAACTAACGACTCAGTAAGGAAAGATGGTGTAACAGAGCTTGTTGTTATGCTACGGTTGACTATTTAATTGACAGTGATATTTTGTAATCAATGATCAACATCAAAATCCAAGAATGATTGATTGCCTCGTAACTGAAGCTTTTTTGCTATTTGTTTTTTTATATTTAATAATTCTTGTTTTCTTTATTTTGGAATAGTTTACAAAACCCCCAAACTTCTTCTTTCCCTAAACCCTAAGATTAGATTTTTAATTTAATAATTAACTTAAAAAATTCAGTCTTTATGGGTTCGACCCTTACTCCGCTATCTACATAGTAGAGTTAGGAAATTTTATTTTTGGTGACTGACGACACTCATCAGAAGCTTCGTCGGAGGAAGAGGAAACGGTAGGAGGCCACCGGAGAGGCGGTGACTGGCGGTGACCGGCAGAGGAGGGAGAACGAAGAGGCAAAAGGAACCGAACCAAAACAGAGTCGATCTGCCGCCGTGCCGCCGATTCGGGATGAAATGAGGCCAGATTCAACTTCGCCGTGGTGTCGACCAGCTGAGGAGCCATCGAACCGCTGGAGAACCGGCAGTGAACCAGTCTGATCGATCTAACGGGTCCGGCCAAGAAAAGGAAAAGAGGAAAAAAGAAAAAAAGAAAGAAAGAAAAAGAAAAGAAAAGAGAAAAAGAAAGAAGGAAGAAAAAGAAGAAAGAGAAAGAGAAAAGGAATTCCGAGAATTTGGAATGTTCCTGAGAATTCGAAAATTACGGGAAAATTTCGAGAATTTTGGGAATCGGTAAGAAATCTTGGAAAGTGTTAAATTATTTAAATAATTTATTTATTTAAATAAATTGAGAAAATTTCTAAAATTTAGAAATTGGTTTCCAAAATCATTCTCGGTGAATGAAACGATGAAAACGGGAGAGGTGAACACGGGCGCGACCTTCGAGAGGCAGTCGCCGACCTGAAATAGGTAAGGGAGACATGTGCCGCCTGTAAGGATATTCGGCCACATGTTGTAAATTATGCATTTAATTTATAAATGCAATTTATAATGATTGGTTTGAAAATTGTGGTGATTTATCGGTTTAAAATTGTGGTGAAGTACCGATTGAGAAAATATAAACTGTATTTTCCGTGCAGGAGGCTAGCCAATCGACAGCCGATATACTGCCGAAAATTTACCGAAAATTACCAAAAAATATCGAAAATCATAATAAATGATTTGATTTTACGAGAATCGATTTTCAGTCACGAAAATCGAGAAATCAAGTATTTTTCATAAAACATGAATATATAGAAGTTTGAATTTAAAATATTCATGTTTTCGAGAATAGTGAAAATGAAATCACTGAAAATTCACCCGGTAGGTGATAATTCACGTGAAACGAGATAGAAAATAAAAAAGGATCGAAGTGAATATTTTATAAATATTTCTTAAATATTCACTTGATTTTATTTAAAACCTTTATGGTTTTCATTATGAAAATAATTAATTACATAAATTCCATAAAGGTTAAGAAATGATGGGAAAACTATGATTTCAAGACTAGAGGTCTCTACACGTGTTTTTAGAAGAAAACATGGTGATGGAAGTGTTGATTTCGAAAATAAATCTTTTAATTTTCCATAAATCATAAAAATAATTGATTTGAATCCCGATAACTTTGAAAACCATGTTTTGGAAAGAAAGCACGAAAAGCGTGCGTATATGTTTTTACGGTGAAAAAGACACAGTCACGAGATATGTTTACATTGTGACGATTTTATAACTATTTTCACTGTATGGAAAACATGATTTATACTTTTATGAAATATTTTGAGAAATGATATTTAAATTATAAATTTCATAAAGGTGATGATTTATACATGTGACCCTTATGGATAATTGTGAGATAATTCGACTTACAGTGTTTTAAATCCATAAAGGCTATGGTATGGTTTTTATACTGTTTTAAGACTTAGGCCCCGAGCTTCATGCATCATACCATACTGTTACTGTCACGTGGCTGATTGACCAGCTAGTCATCAGCGTCCCGGATTGTTACCTAGCAAGTGTACACTGAGGACATATTATAGATCATGGCCATAGATCTCATTATTGTTACTGTGTCCCTAGTGGACAGGATAGCATGATTTGATTGTAGGGTGATGCCTAGTCTCACTTATTGTTTACTGTTTATTGAAAGGATTTACGGAATCCTATTTCCTGTACTGTACCGAACTACTGTATTGTTTACTGTTTACTGATGAAAAACCATACCAAAACATCGTTTATTACTGAACTGTACTGTTTATTGAAATGGTAGCCACTGATTACTATTTTACTGAAAAGAAAGCTACCATTTATTGTTTACTGAACTGAAAGCTACCGTATACTGTTTACTGAATTGGCAGCTATTGTTTACTGTTTCAGACTAAACCGTATCGAGATATTATTTTACTAAATATTACTGTTTTACTGAGCTATAAGATACGGTTTTACTGAATTGTAAGGTACTGAATTAATAAATAGTACAAAAAACTACTGTTTACTGATCCAACGATTTTGGATATTTATAAACCATTGTACTGTCACGTGTTTTAACTGTACTGACGAGAATAGAAGTAAACCATTATTTTACTGCTGAATTGTCACGTGTTTTAAAATATACTAAAGTGAAGAGAAATAAATGGTTTACTTTACGGAAACGAATATTATATCATTTTGAGAACAATTGATATAGTACTCTCTACAGTTGCTTCTAGGTTCCGAAACAAGGCAGGTATTTTAAAATACCTGCCTTACTCTATCTGGATCCCTAGCCGACTGTAGTATCCTTCCTACATGTGAGCCTAGAGCTTCTAGGAAGATTTAAAGAAAGTGAAAAAAATTATTTTGAGCATATAGATAGCTGAATATCAAGTGTGACATATAACTCTCTTACTGAGCCGCGGTTTGCTCACCCCATAATTTTAACATTTCAGATTTTCAAGGATTGAGAGTCAGATATCTAAGGATTTCGGCTGTGCAGTTGGGGACGATGCGATAGCTTGATTTACTACATGAGGTACGATTATTTATTTTCCGTATTTAGACTTATCTACAGTACTACTTTCTTGGAAATTAAGATAGGGGATGTAATTCATATTATAATTTCATATGAAATTGTTTAAATGTAACTGAAAAGTAAAGTATTGCAGACAGCCTAACCGACAAAAATTGTGTAATAATATGTGTATTACTGTATTATTGGACTGTTACAAAACAAGAATTATTAAATATAAAAAACAATTAGCAAAAAGCTTCAGTTACGAGGAAATCAATTATTCTTGGATTTTGATGTTGATCATTGATTACAAAATATTACTGTCAATTAAACAGTCAACTGTAGCATAACAACAAGCTTTATTACACCATCTTTCCTTACTGAGTCGTTAGTTAAAACAAGCTGTTTAACTAATCTCTAACTACTTAACCTACCTAGAACAAGCTCTCTAGATATAAGTTGTAGCAGCATTAACAACAAGAAAGATATGGGTTGACATTAGATAACAAACACATAAGCTCGGTTCATTTAATCTAATCCTTAATTCTCCTTTATCCCTAGCGATTAACTCCACAAGCAATTACGGACTTATGTTTTTAATCTAGCAGTAGATTATTTAATTTAACTAAATAGTGTGCACCCTATCTAATCAAACAAACAATCATTATAATGTGCTTAGAGAATCTTGGATATTTAATCAACAATTATATTATAGGTTCAAGAATCTCACAACATGCTTTTCCCATGAATAATCAATTTACCTCATAACTGAATAAGAAAACTACTCACTAGACATATTCAAGATCATTAAATTCAAGTTTAATATTATAAAGAAGACAATTATCATGCAATAAACAATTAAACTATCAATCTTTAATAATATCAAACAAGAAATCTATAATCAAGATTATGATCTAATAAGATTCTAACAAAACAAGAAATCACAAAGTCTAAAAAAAATATCAAGAAAGAAATTGTTAAAAAAATAATAAATATAAGAAATCAGCAAGTATAAGAAAGAAAAGAAAAATAAAATATTTTTGCTAAACTTAATATAGAAATCAGCAACTAAACAAAAAATAAAGAAAAATAAAATTTTTATTAAAAATCCTACAAGACTAAAAGAGGGAAGAGGGAAGAGGAATGTGAGGGATGCTATTTATGAGAGCCTTGTGCTCTTTATATAGGCCTAAGGAAGAGTTTAAAAGACTTTCCTAAGCAATGTGAGATTCAGATAAGAGTTTACTTGGGAAACAAGTAATTTGACTAGTCAAACTCTTATCTTTATCTCATCATCTTTTACAATTATTTTCTAAGTAAAATTCCTAAGGCCTATTTTTATTAATTAATTACAGATCTAAGACATAATAAAATTAAGTAATTATCTTGTCTCAAGAAAATCTTGTCTTGAACTTGCTTTGTTAGAATTTCTTCTCAATCTCGTTGTTTTGCCTAGAATTTCATGCTGATTTTGTCTAGATGTTTGACCTACAAATGAACTTCGATTTTTGCGATCTTATACATTCCAGAAACCCTGAGAAGTTCTCTACAACTTCCATGGAGGCCACTTCTTGAGATCAGGTCGTTAAATTGGTCAAAAACGTCTTTCAAGCTAGACAGAAAAATCTACATTTTGCTCTTTTTAACTTCTTTTTATTCCAACTTTGATATTTAATACCTAAAACATATAATAAACATTAGTTAGCTCTTTTAGGCATAGAACATCAATAAAGCAAATATATTAGCACATATAAAATTCACAAAATATCATCCTATCAAATTCCCCCACACTTAGCTTTTACTTGTCCTCAAGCAAAACCTAAACTAACTTCCTAATTCTAAATCCTAAAATCCAAATCTTAAATCCTAACTCACTTTTGTAGGAATTAGATTGCATTTAGCATATGCAATAAGCCTTTAAAACCCTAGGTCACCCCTAGTGGACGAGTTGTGTCTCGTGAGGGCTTTCAGAAGATATACCCACAAAATCTCTTACTTAAGACTCAATCCTAAAAATTCAAAATAAGACTCAAAAATTTAAAAATTAAGACTCAAAACAAGATTAAGATCATAGACATATTTTCAAGTCTTTCAATTTTTAACTCGTAACTTCAACAAGAGTTAAATAATCAAGTGTCAATCATATTCTAATTATTACTTCTCATATTCATGCATACTTCTAAATAAATTCATGCAAGATTCATAATCAACACAATTGAAACATATTATATCAACTTTGCAATTATCCACTTTACATTACTACAAACAAAGTCAATATATCAAAAACTTTCTTTTTCTTTTTCTTTTGAGCTTTCAACAATGGTTTCCCTAAGTACTTACTTGCCTTTTTACGCGAATGTTAATATTGATGATACCAACACCCGGTTACTCAACAAGTAAGCCCTCTTTTAGAGTGCTTTGCATACTCATATTTCTGGTTACTTCAAAAATTTAATCAACAAGATCAAGCAACTCAAAACGTTGGAGTAGAATTTAAATCTTTGAACCTCTATTTTTTTTCTTTTTCTTTTTTTTTTATGTTTATTTTTTTTCTTTTGTTCTTGTCTATTTATCCTTTACTTATACCAACTTCAATGAAATAATCACATTATCAATATCATACGAACAATCATATTTAATCATGAAGTCACATAAATTCTTTAAAAAGTACTCACTTCAACAATAATAACAATCAAAATAGTCTCGACTTTCTTATAAAACTTTGTTTTAGTTTAGAATCAATCCTTAAAAGAAAGAAAACATATCATGATCTTTAAAACTCTTAAAAATTTGACCTATTTTTTTTAAATTTTCACTTCCTGAAAAGAAAAGTCTATAGACTCGTAAACCAATATCCCCCCACACTTAAATCTGACTTTGTCATCAAAGTAAGTCTAGCATGCAAAGAAGAACAATAAAAACTCAAAAATTAAATGATAATACAAGAAATGGAAAGAAATACTCCCTCGTTTTACATCCTTGGGTTGCCTCCTAAGTAGCGCTTATGCTTAATGTCGTTAGCTCGACATTGTCACCTTCCATCATCCAATCCCAAATGCAAACCGTTTCTTTGATTTCTTTTGGTTCTAACTTATGATTACTTCTCCCAAGATGTTGAACTCCACTATGTTATCATCAAACTCCATGGTGAGTTTTTCCTTGTCCACATCTATTTTGGCTTTGGATGTCTTCAAGAATTGATATGGACCTCACCGAAAGAAGATGAGGTTCATATGAAGAAGACGAAGAACACTTGAAAAAAAAACAATAACAAGTTAAAAACGCAGCAAAAGAAAATAAAAATTAGAAGTAAAACCAAGACCCGTTGTGTAGAAACACAAGAACCTATGGTATTGGACCAAGACCCGTTGCCTAGAAAAGCAAGAACCTATGGTATATATTGGTGGAAGGTAGAAGAACGCCACAAGGAAGACCTTGATAAGTTCAAGAGTTCTCAAGAGAACCAAAGAGAAGAAGTCTCTCAATTTTATTGCTAAAATCAATTGTGTTCTCCCCAAAGGGTTACATAACTATTTATAGGCAAATAGATAACTTGCAGCACAAGTAATAGGAATCCTACTTTCCTAACTTGCAGAATAGGAAATAGCAAACTTGCAGAACAAGCAATAGGAATCCTATTCTCCTAACTTGCAGAACAAGTAATAGAAGTCTTACAAAATCTATTATTTAAAAAGGAATTGGGCTTAAATTAAATTAAGACAATGTTCAGCCCAATAATACTTAACTAAATAAAATATGCATCTAGCCTAATTTGCATTTCGGCCCAATACTTGTGTGTCTTCAAGAAGGTTGAACTTGGGCTTGGATCATGTTGTAGAAGACTTTATCATCCTCCATGCTCAAGCTTTGTTGGGCTTTCTCTCTAGCAATATCAATGAAACCAGCCAAGGCTTGTTGCATCATCTTTGATTTAGCTCTTGTAATTGGACCTCCATGGATACTCAAAGGATCACGATCATCACGAACATGACTTGAGCTTTGTGAGCTTGGATCTCCATCAAGAATGGTCTCCCTAGCAGCATTGGTGTTGGAAATGGAGAATTATTGATGGAGATCCACTTGCTCGTGATGTTCGTGATGCTAAGGATCCATTGGTCATCCAAGGACGTCCAATTACCCGAGCTCGAGCTAAGAAGATGCAACAAGCCTTGGCCTCATTAATGCAACAAGCTCTGGCATCATTGAAGTGTCAAGGAAGCTTCCATGAAGAGTCCCAAGACATCTATACTTACTTGGAAGCCCAAACGACATGAGCTTGGTTTACTGTCTTATTTTAGCTTAACAATAAGATGGGCTAAGTGTTTGGATAGCCCACGATTGAGTCTTGTTGTGTTTTGGACTATTTATTTTATGTAACTAGGTTTAGGCATGAATTTGGGTTTAGTCTTATTTTCTATTGGTGTTAATTCCAGCCCACTTGTTTATGGGCTTAAGTGCTAGGTATTATTATAAATACCTTGTAAACGCTATTGATGAAGAGAAGTTAAGTGAATTTTCAGATATTGAGTGTGCCTTTCTCTTGGGTTCCCTCTCTACTAGGCTTATCAAGGTCTTCTTCCTTGTGGCGCCTCCTTCTTCACCATCCACCATTGCTATACCTTAGGTTCTCGAATTCTTATTCGTAGGGTCAAGGTCCAATACCTTTGGGTTCGAGTCTCTTTAGGCTTCGGGTCTAGGTTTAAGAAGTTGTCATTCATCAACTTTGTTTCTGTCCTTGCGTTTTCAGCCCCTTCAATTTTCAAGCTACGTTTCCTCTTGTCCGTGTGCATCAGTTGGTATTCAGAGCTCAAGTTTCGATTCTGGTTTGTCTGTGCGTCACTCACTTTTCAATTTTTAGTTTGCTGGTTTCGATTTTTTTTCCTCCTCTCTTGTTGGTTTTCATTTCTAGCCGCACCCCTTACAAAAAAACCCTAGCCGTACCCCTCAAAAAAAAAACCCTAGCCGCCCCCTCAAAAAAAAAAAACCCTAGCTGCACCCTTAAAAAAAAAAACCCTAGCCGCACCCCTCGCAAAAAAAAAAACCCTCGCCACACCCCTCAAAAAGAAAAAACCCTAGCCGCACCCCTCAAAAAGAAAAAACCCTAGCCGCACCCCTCACAAAAAAAAACCCTAGCTGCACCCTTCAAAAAAAAAACCCTAGCCGCACCCCTCACAAAAAAAAACCCTAGCTGCACCCTCCTCTCTTCAAGGAAACCGCAACACTCAGAAAAAAAAAAGAATTCGAAAAAAAAAATTTGTTGTGGTACTGTTCAAACTGAAAATTTTGGTTGAGTTAGGAGGTGTGCGAGTACCTGTTTTAAAGAATACGACGAAAGAAACTGAACCAGTTGAGCTTTGCTTCACTGGCCATACCCTATCCTGGCCAAATTCCATTGTTTTCCTATAGTTTTAGGCTATTTTTCATTTTTTTTGGTCCTTCTAGTGATTTTTTTTATTTATTTTTCTGATTATTTTTTTTATTCTGTCTTTCTTTCTTTGAGTCATCCTAGCCCTAGCCATACCTTTCTGTGAAAGAAAAAAGCAAGAATTCAGAAAAAAAATCAAAAAAAAAATACCTGGTGAATTAGTTGATTCTGTGAGGTTGAGTCTTTGATTGAGTCTCTAGTGCGATTGTGAACCTATAGAGTTAAGGTAGAGTAAGGGAAAAAGGCATGAGTGTGTGAGAGACATTAGTAGAGAAAAGCCAAATTACTTGAGTGAAACACGAGTGTAAACACGTGAGGATATCTTTGTTGAAAATGTCTTCTGAAGGTGATAAGTCCGACTTCAAAAAGATTGAATTCATGCTTTAGGCAATGCAACAACAGTTCCAACGGATGGATGTGAAATTCAATGACATTCATGATAAGTTGAACCAACATGAAGTTCGGTTTGCAAAGATCCAGCAAGGTGATACTTCTCGTCTAAAGAGTAAGGTTGTTGCCAATGACGAGTATGATGGTAATGTTGGGTATGATTCGAACGAAGAGTCTGGGATTGATAGACATCATGAAGGTACCATGGGTATAGAGATCGAGTTGATAGAGCCTGTGATAGAGGCAAGGAGAAGATGGATGGAAACCTTGGCAGTATAAAATTGAAGATTCCTCCTTTCCAAGGCAAGAATGATCCTGAGGCATATTTGGAGTGGGAAAGGAAGATTGAAATGGTGTTTGACTGCCACCACTACTCTGAGGAAAAGAAGGTCAAACTTGCAGCAATTGAGTTCACAGAGTATGCTATGGTTTGGTGGGATCAGTTAGTCACTAGTAGAAGAAGATATGGTGATCCTCCAGTGTCTACATGGGATGAGATGAAGCGCATCATGTGGAAGAGATTTGTTCCTACTCATTACTACAGAGAGTTATACCAGAAGCTCCAAGGTCTTACCCAGGGTTCAAAGAGTGTTGAGGATTATTACAAAGAGATGGAAATAACCATGATCCGAGCCAATATCCAGGAGGATGCAGAAGCTACTATGGCTCGTTTTCTCCAAGGCTTAAATCGTGATATTGCCAATGTAGTAGAGTTGCAGCATTACATGGACTTAGAGGAGATGATGCATGTGGCCATCAAAGTCAAAAGGCAACTCCAACGGAAAGGTACATCCCGTTTCACTCCTAGTTCAGTTCCTGTTTGGAAATCTAACACCTTTCGTAGGGATGATATGCCTGTGTCTACGCCTAAGTCAGAGAGCCATGCTAAGCCCAAGCTTGAGGGCCCTCCAAAGCCCAAGACTGAACCTGCCCAAGCATCCCAAAGCAGGACACGTGACATTAAGTGTTTCAAGTGTTTAGGTCGTGGACATATTGCCTCACAGTGTCCCAACCGTAGAGTGATGATCATGCATGGGAATGGAGATGTTGAGAGTGAAGGTTCTGAAATCGGTGTAGAAGATGAGATGCCTGCGTTAGAAAATGTTGATGAAGAAGAAGTTGTTGAGTATGCTGCTCATGGTGAAGCACTTGTTGCTAGGCGTGCTCTTACTACTCATGTGAAGTTTGAGGATGAGGCACAGCGCGAGAACATCTTCCATACGAGATGCCATATTCGTGACAAGGTATGTACTGTAATCATTGATGGTGGGAGTTGTACTAATGTTGCTAGCACATACCTTGTTGATAAGTTAAAGTTGCCCACTACCAAGCATCACCACCCATATAAGTTGCAGTGGATTAATGACTGTGGTGAAGTCAACGTGGTGAAGCAACTCTTGGTTCCTTTTCGTATTGGAAGGTATCACGATGAGGTGTTGTGTGACGTGGTGCCCATGCAAGCTAGCCACATGTTGTTGGGCAGACCGTGGCAGTATGATCGGAGAGTCATCCACGACGGTTACACTAACCGTTACTCCTTTACTATGGATGGCAAGAAGATCGCTCTTGCTCCCCTTAGCCCCAAGGAGATTTATGAGGACCAATTAAGGCTAAAGGAGCAACATGATGAGCAAAGGAAGCAAGCAAAAGAACAGAAAGAAAAGAAGGAAAACAAGGAAAGCAAAACAGTGAGCTGCTATGCCAAACCCCGAGATGTGAAGACTGCATTTCTTGCTAAGTCTCCTATCCTTTTACTCTTATTTAATGATTCTTATTTTATTGATGCTGAACTCCATGATACTTTGCCTACTGATGTTGTCTCATTGTTGCAGGAGTTCGAGGATGTATTCCCTGAGGAGATCCCAAGTGGATTACCACCGATTCGTGGGATCGAGCACATGATTGACCTTGTCCCCGGAGCTACCATTCCTAACCGTCCAGCCTACAGAAGTAATCCCGAGGAGACGAAGGAGCTTCAACGGCAAGTTGAGGAGCTCATGAGGAAAGGTTATGTGAGAGAGAGCATGAGTCCATGCGCCGTGCCCGTACTGCTTGTGCCAAAAAAAGATGGGACGTGGAGGATGTGCATTAACTGCCGAGCCGTCAACAAAATCACTGTAAAGTACCGCTATCCTATTCCTAGGCTAGATGATATGCTTGATGAATTGCATGGTGCATGCATGTTTTCTAAAATCGATTTAAAGAGCGGATATCACCAAATTCGTATGAAAGAAGGTGATGAATGGAAAACCGCATTTAAGACTAAATGATATGAACCTCACCGAAAGAAGATGAAGTTCAATGAAGAACACAAAGAATACTACAAGAAAAACAAGAACAAGTTAAAAACGCAGCAAAAGAAAATAAAAATTAGAAGTAAAACCAAGACCCGTTGTGTAGAAACACAAGAACCTATGGTATTGGACCAAGACTCGTTGCCTAGAAAAGCAAGAACCTATGGTATATATTGGTGGAAGGTAGAAGAACGCCACAAGGAAGACCTTGATAAGTTCAAGAGTTCTCAAGAGAACCAAAGAGAAGAAGTCTCTCAATTTTATTGCTAAAATCAATTGTGTTCTCCCCAAAGGGTTACATAACTATTTATAGGCAAATAGATAACTTGCAGCACAAGTAATAGGAATCCTACTTTCCTAACTTGCAGAATAGGAAATAGCAAACTTGCAGAACAAGCAATAGGAATCCTACTCTCCTAACTTGCAGAACAAGTAATAGAAGTCTTACAAAATCTATTATTTAAAAAGGAATTGGGCTTAAATTAAATTAAGACAATGTTCAGCCCAATAATACTTAACTAAATAAAATATGCATCTAGCCTAATTTGCATTTCGGCCCAATACTTGTGTGTCTTCAAGAAGGTTGAACTTGGGCTTGGATCATGTTGTAGAAGACTTTATCATCCTCCATGCTCAAGCTTTGTTGGGCTTTCTCTCTAGCAATATCAATGAAACCAGCCAAGGCTTGTTGCATCATCTTTGATTTAGCTCTTGTAATTGGACCTCCATGGATACTCAAAGGATCACGATCATCACGAACATGACTTGAGCTTTGTGAGCTTGGATCGCCATCATTCCCCCTCTCCTCGAAAGGATTTGTCCTCAAATCAGAATCACCTACATCCATATCAAAGGGAGAAAGATCAGAAACATTAAATGTAGCACTAACATTATACTCACCTGGAAGATCTAACTTATAAGCATTGTCATTGATCTTCTTAATCACTTGGAATGGTCCATCTCCTCGAGGTTGCAACTTGGAGCGACGCTGAGCAGGAAATCTCTCTTTACGCATATGTACCCAAACCCAATCACCAGGTTCAAAGACAACTTTCTTGCGATGCTTGTTGGCTTGAGTAGCATATTGCTCAGTCCTCTTTTTAATGTTTTGACGTACCTTCTCATGTAGTTGCTTAACAAAATCAGCTTTCTTTTCCCCATCCAAACTAGCTCTCTCCTCAATAGGTAGTGGTAAAAGATCCAATGGAGTGAGTGGATTAAAACCATAGACAACTTCAAATGGAGAATAACTAGTAGTGGAATGCACACTTCTATTGTAAGCAAACTCCACATGAGGCAAACAATCTTCCCAATTCTTCAAATTCTTTTGAATAATGGACCTCAACAAAGTAGACAAAGTACGATTGACTACTTCAGTTTGACCATCGGTTTGTGGATGACAAGTAGTTGAAAACAATAGCTTTGTTCCTAACTTTCCCCATAATGTTTTCCAAAAATAGCTAAGGAACTTCACATCACGGTCAGAAACAATGGTCCTCGGAACCCCATGTAGACGAACAATTTCCTTGAAGAATAAATCGGCAATGTTACTTGCATCATCTGTCTTGTGACAAGCAATGAAGTGAGCCATCTTAGAGAACCTGTCAACAACAACAAAAACAGAATCTCTACCTCTCTTTGTTCTTGATAACCCCAAAACAAAGTCCATAGAAATGTCAGTCCAAGGAGCAGTAGGAATAGGCAATGGAGTATAAAGACCATGATTCATAACTCTAGACTTAGCTTGTTTACAAGTGACACATCTCTCACACAATTTTTCAACATCTCTTTTCATGTTAGGCCAAAAGAAGTGATCATGCAATATATCTAAAGTTTTCTTTACTCCAAAATGTCCCATTAACCCACCACTATGGGCTTCTCTAACAAGTAATTCTCTTAAAGAACTCCTAGGCACACATAATCTATTTTCCCTAAATAAGAATCCATCATGCCTATAAAACTTTCCAAAACCAGTTTTCTCACATGCAATGAACACATTTTCAAAATCCTCATCAGTAGCATACAAGTCTTTAATATACTCAAATCCAAGTAGTTTTGCATTAAGAGTAGTGATTAGAGTATACCTTCGAGATAATGCATCAGCCACGACATTTTCTTTACCTTGTTTATATTTGATCACATATGGAAATGTTTCAATGAACTCCATCCACTTGGCATGACGCTTGTTCAACTTGCTTTGTCCTTTCAAGTGCTTCAAGGACTCATGATCAGTGTGGATGACAAATTCCTTGGGCCATAAATAGTGTTGCCATGTTTCCAAGGCCCTCACTAATGCATACATCTCTTTATCATATGTGGGATAGTTAAGGGCAGCTCCACTTAACTTCTCACTGAAAAAAGCAATGGGGCGCTTCTCCTGCATTAAAACAGCTCCAATTCCTATACTTGAAGCATCACACTCAATCTCAAAAGTTTTAGAAAAGTCAGGTAAGGATAATAAAGCTGCAGAACAAAGCTTCTCTTTAAGCAAGTTAAAAGCATGATCTTGCTCAAGACCCCATTTAAATCCAACATTCTTTTTAACAACATCAGTTAGAGGTGCAGCTATTGTACTGAAGTCTCTAACAAACCTACGATAGAAACTAGCTAATCCATGAAAACTACGCACCTCAGAGATATTCTTAGGTATAGGCCAATCTTTAATTGCCTTGACCTTTTCATCTTCTACTGCTATACCCTTAGAAGAAATAACATATCCAAGAAATGTAATCTTATCAGTGCAAAAGGAACATTTCTTAAGGTTAGCATACAACTTTTCCTTTCTCAAGACATTAAGCACATTCTTTAAATGTTCAATATGTTCATGCAAACTTCTACTATAGATCAAGATATCATCAAAATAGACAACTACAAATTTTCCAATGAAAGCACGCAAGACATGGTTCATTAATCTCATGAAAGTGCTAGGTGCATTAGTTAATCCAAAAGGCATAACTAACCATTCATACAAACCATGCTTAGTCTTAAATGCAGTTTTCCATTCATCACCTTCTCTCATGCGAATTTGATGATAACCACTTTTCAAATCAATTTTAGAAAAGATGCAAGAACCATGTAACTCATCAAGCATATCATCTAATCTAGGAATGGGATAGCGATACTTTACAGTGATTTTGTTGATGGCACGACAATCAACACACATCCTCCACGTCCCATCCTTCTTAGGAACAAGTAACACAGGAACAGCACATGGACTCATGCTCTCTCTAACGTAGCCTTTCTTCATGAGCTCGTCAACTTGCCTTTGAAGCTCCTTTGTCTCCTCGGGATTACTTCTATAGGCAGGTCTGTTGGGAATGGCAGCTCCAGGAACAAGGTCTATTTGATGCTCAATTCCCCTAATAGGTGGCAAACCATTTGGAATCTCCTCGGGGAATATATCTCCAAATTCCTTCAAAAGAGACACAACATTAGTAGGCAAAGAAGATTTAAGATCATTAGAACTAAAACAAGATTCTTTATATAAAAACAAAAGGATTGGGCACTTAGCTAAAAAAGCAGCCTTTACATCACTTTGCTTTGCATAGAAGCTCACGTCCTTTCTTTCTTTCTTTGCAATATCTTTGCCTTTATCTAGATTCTTCGACCTTTGTTGTGATTCATTCTGCTCTTTCAACCTCAATTGATCCTCATAAATCTCCGTAGGACTCAAGGGTGCAAGTGTGAATTTCTTACCAGCCATGGTAAATGAATAACGGTTTGTAAATCCATCATGTATGACATGTCTATCAAATTGCCATGGTCTTCCTAAAAGCAAATGACCAGCATGCATAGGCACAACATCACACAACACTTTATCATTGTACCTTCCAATTGAAAATAGCACCAATACTTGCTTGGTCACATTTACTTCTCCACAATTATTGAGCCATTGAAGTTTGTATGGTTTGGGATGTTTTGTAGTGGGCAAACTCAATTTGTCAACCAAATAAGTGCTAGCAACATTAGTGCAACTACCACCATCAATAATCAAAGAGCATACCTTATTGTTGACGTGGCATCTAGTATGAAAAATATTTTCTCGTTGCACTTCATCTTCATCCTTAACTTGGGCACTTAATGCACGACGAGCTACAAGTGCTTCACCATGTGCAGCAAACTCAACATAGTCATCATCCTCATTAATGTCCTCCAATGGTGGCATCTCATCATCAACATCAGAATCTTCACTTACAACATCACCATCATCACGCATAATCATGACTCGTTTGTTTGGGCATTGTGATGCAATGTGTCCTCTTCCCAAACATCTAAAACACTTAATGTCTCTACTCTTACCTTGGGATGCTTGGATAGCCTCGGGTTTGGGCTTTTGGACACTCTCACCCTTAGGCTTGAATGAGGATTCAGTCTTAAGTTTGAATGTAGTCTTATCATCCCTTCGAAAGGTGTTCGGTTTCCAAGAAGAAGATGAACTAGAACCTTGCATAAAACGAGATAAATAACCTTTTCTCTTGAGTTGCCTTTCAACCTTGATAGCCATATGCAACATATCATCAAACTCCACATAGTGATGTAACTCCACTACATTAGCAATCTCACGATTCAATCCTTGTAAGAATCGAGCCATAGTAGCTTCACTATCCTCTTCAACATTAGCTCTGATCATGATAATTTCCATTTCTTTATGATAATCCTCAACACTCTTAGAACCTTGAGTGAGACCTTGTAACCTTTGATAAAGCTCTCTATAGTAATGATTAGGAACAAACCTTTTTCTCATAACACGTTTCATTTCATTCCATGTAACTATAGGTGGCTCTCTATTCCTACGTCTACCAAGCATGAGTTGGTCCCACCAAATGATTGCATAATCCGTGAACTCTACAGCAGCAAGTTTCACCTTTTTTTCTTCGGAATAGTTATGGCAATCAAAGACCATCTCCACTTTCTTTTCCCATTCTAAGTAAGCCTCAGGATCATTCTTACCTTGAAAGGAAGGAATCTTCAATTTGATACTTCCTAAATTTCCATCTATCCTATCATAATACCTATCTCCTTTATACCTATCTCCACGACCTCCTTTATTACCATGGTTACCTTTAACACTTCTACTAAACTCATCATCATCAAACTCATCATCAACTTTATCATCAAAGTCATTATTCACAATATTGCCATTCTCATGAGAAGTATCACTTGGCTTTACCTTGTGATGGAGATCCAGATGGAGATCCACTTGCTCGTGATGTTCGTGATGCTAAGGATCCATTGGTCATCCAAGGAGGTCCAATTACCCGAGCTCGAGCTAAGAAAATGCAACAAGCCCTGGCCTCATTCATGCAACAAGCTCTGGCATCATTGAAGTGTCAAGGAAGCTTCCATGAAGAGTCCCAAGACATCTATACTTGCTTGGAAGCCCAAACGACATGAGCATGGTTTACTATCTTATTTTAGCTTAACAATAAGATGGGCTAAGTGTTTGGATAGCCCACGTTTGAGTCTTGTTGTGTCTTGGACTATTTATTTTATGTAACTAGGTTTAGGCATGAATTTGGGTTTAGTTTTATTTTTCTATTGGTGTTAATTCCAGCCCACTTGTTTATGGGCTTAAGTGCTAGGTATTATTATAAATACCTTGTAAACGCTATTGATGGAGATCAGTTAAGTGAATTTTCAGATATTGAGTGTGCCTTTCTCTTGGGTTCCCTCTCTACTAGGCTTATCAAGGTCTTCTTCCTTGTGGCGCCTCCTTCTTCACCATCCACCATTGCTATACCTTAGGTTCTCGAGTTCTTATTCGTAGGGTCAAGGTCCAATACCTTGGGTTCGAGTCTCTTTAGGCTTTGGGTCTAGGTTTCATAAGGTATCCTTCATCGTCTTTTGCTTCTATCCAGTTGCCTTTCAGTTCCTTCAAACTCCAACCTACGAGTTCTTCTGTCCGTGCGCATCAGTTGGTATCAGAGCTCCAGTTCCGATTTTCTGGTTTGTTTGTGCGTCACTCACTTTTCGATTTTTTTTTGGTTTCAATTTTTTTTCTTTTGTTCGTTCCACTTTCTGGTTTGTTTGTGTGTTCCTAGCCGCCACTTATTTCTTAACCCTAAAACCCTAGCCACCACTTATTTCATTACACAAAAAACCCTAGCCGCACCCCTTAAAAATAAAACCCTAGCCGCACCCCTCAAAATAAAACCCTAGCCGCACCCCTTAAAAATAAAACCCTAGCCGCACCCCTCAAAAAAAAAAAAAAAACCCTAGCTGCACCCCTCAAAAAAAAAAACCCTAGCTGCACCCCTCAAAAAAAAAAAAAAAACCCTAGCCGCACCCCTCAAAAAAAAAAACCCTAGCCCCACCCCTCAAAAAAAAACCCTAGCCTCACCCCTCAAAAAAAAACCTAGCCGCACCCCTCCTCTTTCAAGGAAACCGCAACACTCAGAGTTAAAAAAAAAAAAAGAAGAAGAAGAAAAGAATTCAAAAAAAAAAAAAAAAGAAGAAGAAAAGAATTCAAAAAAAAAAAGAAGAAGAAAAGAATTCGAAAAAAAAAAAAGAAAAAAAAAAAGAAAAAAAAAATTTCTTTTGCGGTACTGTTCAAACAGAAGTTTTGGTTGAGTTAGGAGGTGTGTGAGTACTCGTTTTAAAGAAAACGACGAAAGAAAACGACCTAGTTGAGCTTGGCTCCACTAGCCCCACCCTATCTTGGCCAAATTCCAACGTTTTCCTATAGTTTTAGGCCATTTTTCATTTTTTTTGGTCATTCTAGTGCTTTTTTTTTATTTTTTATTTTTTTCTTTCTTATTTTTTTTTCTTCTTTCTCTCTTTCTTTGAGTCACCCTAGCCCTAGCCACACCTTTCTGTGAAAAAAAAAAAAAAAAAAAAATTCTTGGTGACAATACTTGGTGAATTAGTTGACTTTACGAGGTTGAATCTTTGACTGGGTCTCTAGTGTGATTGTGAACCTATAGAGTTAAGGTAGAGTAAGGGAAAAAGGCACGAGTGTGTGAGAGACATTAGTAGAGAAAAGCCAAATTACTTGAGTGAAACAGGAGTGTAAACACGTGAGGATATTACTTGTTGACAATGTCTTCTGAAGGTGATAAGTCAGACTTTAAAAAGATTGAATTCCTGCTTCAGGCAATGCAACAACAGTTCCAACGGATGGATGTGAAATTCAATGACATTCATGATAAGTTGAACCAACATGAAGCTCGGTTTGCAAAGATCCAACAAGGTGATACTTCTCGTAAAAAAAGTAAGGTTGTTGCCAATGATGAGTATGATGATAATGTTGGGTATGATTCGAATGAAGAGTCTGGGATAGATAGACATCATAGAAGGTACCATGGGTATAACGATCGAGTTGATAGAGCCCGTGATAGAGGTAAGGAGAAGCTGGATGGAAACCTTAGCAGTATAAAATTAAAGATTCCTCCTTTCCAAGGCAAGAATGATCCTGAGGCATATTTGGAGTGGGAAAGGAAGCTTGAAATGGTGTTTGACTGCCACCACTACTCTGAAGAAAAGAAGGTCAAACTTGCAGCAATTGAGTTCACAGAGTATGCTATGGTTTGGTGGGATCAGTTAGTCAGTAGTCGAAGAAGATATGGTGATCCTCCAGTGTCTACATGGGATGAGATGAAGCGCATCATGAGGAAGAGATTTGTTCCTACTCATTACTACAGGGAGTTATACCAGAAGCTCCAAGGTCTTACCCAGGGCTCAAAGAGTGTTGAGGATTACTACAAAGAGATGGAAATAACCATGATCCGAGCCAATATCCAGGAGGATGCAGAAGCTACTATGGCTCGTTTTCTTCAAGGCTTAAACCGTGAGATTGCCAATGTAGTCGAGTTGCAGCATTACATGGATTTAAAGGAGATGTTGCATGTGGCCATCAAAGTGGAAAGGCAACTCAAAAGGAAAGGTACATCCCGTTTTACTTCTAGTTCAGTTCCTGTTTGGAAATCTAACACCTTTCATAGGGATGATAAGCCTGTGCCTACGCATAAGTCAGAGAGCTTTGCTAAGCCCAAGCCTGAGGGCCCTCCAAAGCCCAAGACTGAACCTGCCCAAGCATCCCAGAGCAGGACACGTGACATTAAGTGTTTCAAGTGCTTAGGTCGTGGACATGTTGCCTCACAGTGTCCCAACCGTAGAGTGATGATCATGCATGGGAATGGAGATGTTGAGAGTGAAGGTTCCGAACTCGGTGTAGAAGATGAGATGCCTGCATTAGAAGATGTCGACGAAGAAGAAGTTGTTGAGTATGCTGCTCATGGTGAGGCACTTGTTGCTAGGCGTGCTCTTACTACTCATGTGAAGTTTGAGGATGAGGCACAGCGCGAGAACATCTTCCATACGAGATGCCATATTAGTGACAAGGTATGTACTGTAATCATTGATGGTGGGAGTTGTACTAATGTTGCTAGCACATACCTTGTTGATAAATTAAAGTTGCCCACTACCAAGCATCACCACCCATATAAGTTGCAGTGGATTAATGACTGTGGTGAAGTCAACGTGGTGAAGCAAGTCTTGGTTCCTTTTCGTATTGGAAGGTATCACGATGAGGTGTTGTGTGACGTAGTGCCCATGCAAGCTAGCCACCTATTGCTGGGTAGACCATGGCAGTATGATCGGAGAGTCATCCACGACGGTTACACTAACCGTTATTCCTTTACTATGGATGGCAAGAAGATCGCTCTTGCTCCCCTTAGCCCCAAGGAGATTTATGAGGACCAATTAAGGCTAAAGGAGCAACATGACGAGCAAAGGAAGCAAGCTAAAGAAAAGAAGGAAAACAAGGACAGCAAAACAGTGAGCTGCTATGCCAAACCCCGAGATGTGAAGACTGCATTTCTTGCTAAGTCTCCTATCCTTTTACTCTTATTTAAAGATTCTTATTTTCTTGATGCTGAACTCCATGATACTTTGCCTACTGATGTTGTCTCATTGTTGCAGGAGTTCGAGGATGTATTCCCTGAGGAGATCCCAAGTGGATTACCACCGATTCGTGGGATCGAGCACATGATTGACCTTGTCCCCGGAGCTACCATTCCTAACCGTCCAGCCTACAGAAGTAATCCCGAGGAGACGAAGGAGCTTCAAAGGCAAGTTGAGGAGCTCATGAGGAAAGGTTATGTGAGAGAGAGCATGAGTCCTTGCGCCGTGCCCGTACTGCTTGTGCCAAAAAAAGATGGGACGTGGAGGATGTGCGTTGACTGCCGAGCCGTCAACAAAATCACTGTAAAGTACCGCTATCCTATTCCTAGGCTAGATGACATGCTTGATGAGTTGCATGGTGCATGCATGTTTTCTAAAATTGATTTAAAGAGCGGATATCACCAAATTCGTATGAGAGAAGGTGATGAATGGAAAACCGCATTCAAGACTAAACATGGTCTCTACGAGTGGTTAGTTATGCCTTTTGGCTTGACTAATGCACCTAGTACATTCATGCGTTTAATGAACCATGTTTTACGTGATTTCATTGGTAAGTATGTGGTTGTCTATTTTGATGATATTTTGATATACAGTAAGAGCCAGCATGAGCATGTTGAGCATCTTAGGAATGTTCTTACTATTTTGAGGAATGCAAGTTTGTATGCCAATTTTAGGAAATGTACATTCTGCACTGATAAGATTGTTTTTCTTGGGTATGTCGTTTCTTCACATGGCATTTCTGTTGATAATGAGAAGGTAAAGGCAATTAAAGATTGGCCTGTACCTAAGTCTGTTTCTGAGGTGCGTAGTTTCCATGGTTTAGCTAGTTTCTATCGTCGATTCGTTAGAGATTTTAGCACTATAGCTGCACCTTTGATCGAAGTGGTCAAAAAGAATGTTGCATTTCATTGGGGTCCTGCACAAGAGCATGCTTTTAATTTGCTTAAAGATAAACTTTGTTCTGCTCCTTTGTTATCTCTGCCTGACTTTACAAAAACTTTTGAGATTGAGTGCGATGCCTCAGGTGTAGGTATTGGAGCTGTGCTTATGCAGGAAAAACGCCCAATTGCTTTCTTTAGTGAGAAGTTAAGTGGAGCAGCACTTAACTATCCCACATATGACAAGGAGATGTACGCGTTAGTGAGGGCCTTGGAGACATGGCAACATTACTTGTGGCCCAAAGAATTTGTCATCCACACTGATCATGAGTCCTTGAAGCATTTGAAAGGACAGAGTAAGCTGCATAAGCGTCATGCCAAGTGGATAGAGTTCATTGAGATGTTCCCGTACGTGATCAAGTACAAACAAGGTAAAGAGAACGTCGTAGCTGATGCGTTATCTCGTAGGTATACTCTTATCACTACTCTTGATGCTAAACTTTTAGGATTTGAGTATATCAAAGAACAATATGCTGATGATGTTGATTTTGGTAATGTTTATGATGCATGTGCTACATCTGGTTTTGGCAAGTTCTTTAGGCATGATGGGTTCTTATTTAGAGAAAATAAATTATGTGTGCCTAGGAGTTCATTGCGCGAGCTGTTAGTTAGAGAAGCCCATAGTGGAGGATTAATGGGTCACTTTGGAGTTAGGAAAACTCTAGATGTTTTGCAAGCACATTTCTTTTGGCCTAACATGAGGAGGGATGTAGAGAGGTTATGTGCTAGATGCATTTCATGTAGGCAAGCTAAATCTAGAGTTCATAATCATGGTTTATATACTCCTTTACCCATTCCTACTACTCCGTGGACTGATATCTCTATGGATTTTGTTTTGGGCTTGCCTCGAACAAAACGCGGTAGAGATTCTGTTTTTGTTGTGGTTGACAGGTTCTCTAAGATGGCTCATTTCCTTGCTTGCCACAAGACGGATGATGCGAGCAACGTTGCTGACCTTTTCTTCAAAGAGATAGTACGTCTACATGGTGTACCAAGGACCATTGTTTCTGATCGAGATGCAAAGTTCCTTAGTTACTTTTGGAAGACGTTATGGGGAAAGTTGGGAACTAAATTGTTATTCTCCACCACTTGTCACCCCCAGACTGATGGACAGACTGAGGTCGTCAACCGAACCCTGTCTACGTTATTGAGGTCCATTATTCAGAAAAATTTGAAGAATTGGGAAGATTGCTTGCCCCATGTGGAGTTTGCATATAACCGCAGTGTCCACTCCACTACTAGTTGCTCTCCATTCGAAGTTGTTTATGGCTTCAATCCTCTTACTCCTTTGGATTTGTTGCCATTACCTAGTGCGGAGCAGAGTAACTTGGATGGAGAACAGAAGGCTAAGTTTGTGAAGCAACTCCATGAGAGAGTTCGTCAAGCTATTGAAAAGAAGACTGAGCAGTATACCACCCAAGCAAATAAGCATCGAAAGAAAGTAGTCTTTGAGCCCGGTGATTGGGTTTGGGTGCATATGAGAAAAGAGAGGTTTCCTGTTCAGCGACGAACCAAGCTGCATCCCCGAGGAGATGGACCATTCCAAGTCATAGCGAAGATCAACGATAATGCCTACAAATTGGATCTTCCTGGTGAGTATGGTGTATCTGCTACTTTTAATGTTTCTGATCTTTCTCCCTTTTCTTTTGATGAAGGTATATGCGATTTGAGGACAAATCCTTTTGAGGAGAGGGGGAATGATGGAGATCCAGATGGAGATCCACTTGCTCGTGATGTTCGTGATGCTAAGGATCCATTGGTCATCCAAGGAGGTCCAATTACCCGAGCTCGAGCTAAGAAAATGCAACAAGCCCTGGCCTCATTCATGCAACAAGCTCTGGCATCATTGAAGTGTCAAGGAAGCTTCCATGAAGAGTCCCAAGACATCTATACTTGCTTGGAAGCCCAAACGACATGAGCATGGTTTACTATCTTATTTTAGCTTAACAATAAGATGGGCTAAGTGTTTGGATAGCCCACGTTTGAGTCTTGTTGTGTCTTGGACTATTTATTTTATGTAACTAGGTTTAGGCATGAATTTGGGTTTAGTTTTATTTTTCTATTGGTGTTAATTCCAGCCCACTTGTTTATGGGCTTAAGTGCTAGGTATTATTATAAATACCTTGTAAACGCTATTGATGGAGATCAGTTAAGTGAATTTTCAGATATTGAGTGTGCCTTTCTCTTGGGTTCCCTCTCTACTAGGCTTATCAAGGTCTTCTTCCTTGTGGCGCCTCCTTCTTCACCATCCACCATTGCTATACCTTAGGTTCTCGAGTTCTTATTCGTAGGGTCAAGGTCCAATACCTTGGGTTCGAGTCTCTTTAGGCTTTGGGTCTAGGTTTCATAAGGTATCCTTCATCGTCTTTTGCTTCTATCCAGTTGCGTTTCAGTTCCTTCAAACTCCAACCTACGAGTTCTTCTGTCCGTGCGCATCACCTTGGCTAGGACAGCTTCATGTTCCTCCAACTTATCATGAATATTATTAAGCCTTAACTCTATCCTTGAAAATTGTTGTTGCATAGCTTGGAACATGAACTCGATCTTACTCAAATCAGGCTTTTCACTATTAGAAGACATGATTTTATCCTGCAAGAAACGTTAGTAAAAGAAAAGGACCTCACAAGTATGACCTCACGTGTTTACACTCAATACGATGGCTCATTTCATCACCTGCCACAAGACGGATGACGCGAGCAATGTTGCTGACCTTTTCTTCAAAGAGATAGTACGTCTACATGGTGTACCGAGGACTATTGTTTCCGATCGTGATGTCAAGTTCCTTAGTTACTTTTGGAAGACGTTATGGGGAAAGTTGGGAACGAAATTGTTATTCTCCACCACTTGTCACCCCCAGACTGATGGACAGACTGAGGTTGTCAATCGAACCCTATCTACCTTATTGAGGTCCATTATCCAAAAGAATTTGAAGAATTGGGAAGATTGCTTGCCCCATGTGGAGTTTGCATATAACCGCAGTGTTCACTCCACTACTAGTTGCTCTCCATTCGAAGTTGTTTATGGCTTCAATCCTCTTACTCCTTTGGATTTGTTGCCATTACCGAGTGCGGAGCAAAGTAACTTGGATGGAGAACAGAAGGCTAAGTTTGTGAAGCAACTCCATGAGACAGTTCGTCAAGCTATTGAAAAGAAGACTGAGCAGTATACCACCCAAGCAAATAAGCATCGAAAGAAAGTAGTCTTTGAGCCTGGTGATTGGGTTTGGGTGCATATGAGAAAGGAGAGGTTTCCTGTTCAGCGACGAACCAAGCTGCATCCCCGAGGAGATGGACCATTCCAAGTCATAGAGAAGATCAACGATAATGCCTACAAATTGGATCTTCCTGGTGAGTATGGTGTATCTGCTACTTTTAATGTCTCTGATCTTTCTCCCTTTTCTTTTGATGAAGGTATATGCGATTTGAGGACAAATCCTTTTGAGGAGAGGGGGAATGATGGAGATCCACTTGCTCGTGATGTTCGTGATGCTAAGGATCCATTGGTCATCCAAGGAGGTCCAATTACCCGAGCTCGAGCTAAGAAGATGCAACAAGCCTTGGCCTCATTAATGCAACAAGCTCTGGCATCATTGAAGTGTCAAGGAAGCTTCCATGAAGAGTCCCAAGACATCTATACTTACTTGGAAGCCCAAACGACATGAGCATGGTTTACTGTCTTATTTTAGCTTAACAATAAGATGGGCTAAGTGTTTGGATAGCCCACGATTGAGTCTTGTTGTGTTTTGGACTATTTATTTTATGTAACTAGGTTTAGGCATGAATTTGGGTTTAGTCTTATTTTCTATTGGTGTTAATTCCAGCCCACTTGTTTATGGGCTTAAGTGCTAGGTATTATTATAAATACCTTGTAAACGCTATTGATGCCAGAGCTTGTTGCATTAATGAGGCCAAGGCTTGTTGCATCTTCTTAGCTCGAGCTCGGGTAATTGGACCTCCTTGGATGACCAATGGATCCTTAGCATCACGAACATCACGAGCAAGTGGATTTCCATCATTCCCCCTCTCCTCAAAAGGATTTGTCCTCAAATCGCATATACCTTCATCAAAAGAAAAGGGAGAAAGATCAGAAACATTAAAAGTAGCAGATACACCATACTCACCAGGAAGATCCAATTTGTAGGCATTATAGTTGATCTTCTCTATGACTTGGAATGGTCCATCTCCTCGGGGATGCAGCTTGGTTCGTCGCTGAACAGGAAACCTCTCCTTTCTCATATGCACCCAAACCCAATCACCAGGCTCAAAGACTACTTTCTTTCGATACTTATTTGCTTGGGTGGTATACTGCTCAGTCTTCTTTTCAATAGCTTGACGAACTCTCTCATGGAGTTGCTTCACAAACTTAGCCTTCTGTTCACCATCCAAGTTACTTTGCTCCGCACTCGGTAATGGCAACAAATCCAAAGGAGTAAGAGGATTGAAGCCATAAACAACTTCGAATGGAGAGCAACTAGTAGTGGAGTGAACACTGCGGTTATATGCAAACTCCACATGGGGCAAGCAATCTTCCCAATTCTTCAAATTCTTTTGGATAATGGACCTCAATAAGGTAGATAGGGTTCGATTGACAACCTCAATCTGTCCATTAGTCTGGGGGTGACAAGTGGTGGAGAATAACAAGTTCGTTCCCAACTTTCCCCATAACGTCTTCCAAAAGTAACTAAGGAACTTGACATCACGATCGGAAACAATAGTCCTCGGTACACCATGTAGACGTACTATCTCTTTGAAGAAAAGGTCAGCAACATTGCTCGCGTCATCCGTCTTGTGGCAGGCGATGAAATGAGCCATCTTAGAGAACCTGTCAACCACAACAAAAACAGAATCTCTACCGCGTTTTGTTCGAGGCAAGCCCAAAACAAAATCCATAGAGATATCAGTCCACGGAGTAGTAGGAATGGGTAAAGGAGTATATAAACCATGATTATGAACTCTAGATTTAGCTTGCCTACATGAAATGCATCGAGCACATAACCTCTCTACATCTCTCCTCATGTTAGGCCAAAAGAAATGTTCTTGCAAAACATCTAGAGTTTTCCTAACTCCAAAGTGACCCATTAATCCGCCACTATGGGCCTCTCTAACTAACAGCTCGCGCAATGAACTCCTAGGCACACATAATTTATTTTCTCTAAATAAGAACCCATCATGCCTAAAGAACTTGCCAAAACCAGATGTAGCACATGCATCATAAACATTACCAAAATCAACATCATCAGCATACTGTTCTTTGATATACTCAAATCCTATAAGTTTAGCGTCAAGAGTAGTGATAAGAGTATACCTACGAGATAACGCATCAGCTACGACGTTCTCTTTACCTTGTTTGTACTTGATCACGTACGGGAACATCTCAATGAACTCTATCCACTTGGCATGACGCTTATGCAGCTTACTCTGTCCTTTCAAATGCTTCAAGGACTCATGATCAGTGTGGATGACAAATTCTTTGGGCCACAAGTAATGTTGCCATGTCTCAAATGCCCTCACTAACGCGTACATCTCCTTGTCATATGTGGGATAGTTAAGTGCTGCTCCACTTAACTTCTCACTAAAGAAAGCAATTGGGCGTTTTTCCTGCATAAGCACAGCTCCAATACCTATACCTGAGGCATTGCACTCAATCTCAAAAGTTTTAGTAAAGTCAGGCAGAGATAACAAAGGAGCAGAACAAAGTTTATCCTTAAGCAAATTAAAAGCATGCTCTTGTGCAGGACCCCAATGAAATGCAACATTCTTTTTGACAACTTCAATCAAAGGTGCAGCTATAGTGCTAAAATCTCTAACGAATCGACGATAGAAACTAGCTAAACCATGGAAACTACGCACCTCAGAAACAGACTTAGGTACAGGCCAATCTTTAATTGCCTTTACCTTCTCAATATCAACAGAAATGCCATGTGAAGAAACGACATACCCAAGAAAAACAATCTTATCAGTGCAGAATGTACATTTCTTAAAATTGGCATACAAACTTGCATTCCTCAAAACAGTAAGAACGTTCCTAAGATGCTCAACATGCTCATGCAGACTCTTACTGTAGATCAAAATGTCATCAAAATAGACAACCACATACTTACCAATGAAATCACGTAAAACATGGTTCATTAATCTCATGAATGTACTGGGTGCATTAGTCAAGCCAAAAGGCATAACTAACCACTCGTAGAGACCATGTTTAGTCTTAAATGCGGTTTTCCATTCATCACCTTCTTTCATACGAATTTGGTGATATTCGCTCTTTAAATCTATTTTAGAAAACATGCATGCACCATGCAATTCATCAAGCATATCATCTAGCCTAGGAATAGGATAGCGGTACTTTACAGTGATTTTGTTGACGGCTCGGCAGTCAATGCACATCCTCCACGTCCCATCTTTTTTTGGCACAAGCAGTACGGGCACGGCGCATGGACTCATGCTCTCTCTCACATAACCTTTCCTCATGAGCTCCTCAACTTGCCGTTGAAGCTCCTTCGTCTCCTCGGGATTACTTCTGTAGGCTGGACGGTTAGGAATGGTAGCTCCGGGGACAAGGTCAATCATGTGCTCGATCCCACGAATCGGTGGTAATCCACTTGGGATCTCCTCAGGGAATACATCCTCGAACTCCTGCAACAATGAGACAACATCAGTAGGCAAAGTATCATGGAGTTCAGCATCAATAAAATAAGAATCTTTAAATAAGAGTAAAAGGATAGGAGACTTAGCAAGAAATGCAGTCTTCACATCTCGGGGTTTGGCATAGCAGCTCACTGTTTTGCTTTCCTTGTTTTCCTTCTTTTCTTTCTGTTCTTTTGCTTGCTTCCTTTGCTCATCATGTTGCTCCTTTAGCCTTAATTGGTCCTCATAAATCTCCTTGGGGCTAAGGGGAGCAAGAGCGATCTTCTTGCCATCCATAGTAAAGGAGTAACGGTTAGTGTAACCGTCGTGGATGACTCTCCGATCATACTGCCACGGTCTGCCCAACAACATGTGGCTAGCTTGCATGGGCACCACGTCACACAACACCTCATCGTGATACCTTCCAATACGAAAAGGAACCAAGACTTGCTTCACCACGTTGACTTCACCACAGTCATTAATCCACTGCAACTTATATGGGTGGTGATGCTTAGTAGTGGGCAACTTTAACTTATCAACAAGGTATGTGCTAGCAACATTAGTACAACTCCCACCATCAATGATTACAGTACATACCTTGTCACGAATATGGCATCTCGTATGGAAGATGTTCTCGCGCTGTGCCTCATCCTCAAACTTCACATGAGTAGTAAGAGCACGCTTAGCAACAAGTGCTTCACCATGAGCAGCATACTCAACAACTTCTTCTTCATCAACATTTTCTAACGCAGGCATCTCATCTTCTACACTGATTTCAGAACCTTCACTCTCAACATCTCCATTCCCATGCATGATCATCACTCTACGGTTGGGACACTGTGAGGCAATATGTCCACGACCTAAACACTTGAAACACTTAATGTCACGTGTCCTGCTTTGGGATGCTTGGGCAGGTTCAGTCTTGGGCTTTGGAGGGCCCTCAAGCTTGGGCTTAGCATGGCTCTCTGACTTAGGCGTAGACACAGGCGTATCATCCCTACGAAAGGTGTTAGATTTCCAAACAGGAACCGAACTAGGAGTGAAACGGGATGTACCTTTCCGTTGGAGTTGCCTTTCGACTTTGATGGCCACATGCATCATCTCCTCTAAGTCCATGTAATGCTGCAACTCTACTACATTGGCAATATCACGATTTAAGCCTTGGAGAAAACGAGCCATAGTAGCTTCTGCATCCTCCTGGATATTGGCTCGGATCATGGTTATTTCCATCTCTTTGTAATAATCCTCAACACTCTTTGAACCCTGGGTAAGACCTTGGAGCTTCTGGTATAACTCTCTGTAGTAATGAGTAGGAACAAATCTCTTCCGCATGATGCGCTTCATCTCATCCCATGTAGACACTGGAGGATCACCATATCTTCTTCTACTAGTGACTAACTGATCCCACCAAACCATAGCATACTCTGTGAACTCAATTGCTGCAAGTTTGACCTTCTTTTCCTCAGAGTAGTGGTGGCAGTCAAACACCATTTCAATCTTCCTTTCCCACTCCAAATATGCCTCAGGATCATTCTTGCCTTGGAAAGGAGGAATCTTCAATTTTATACTGCCAAGGTTTCCATCCATCTTCTCCTTGCCTCTATCACAGGCTCTATCAACTCGATCTCTATACCCATGGTACCTTCTATGATGTCTATCAATCCCAGACTCTTCGTTCGAATCGTACCCAACATTACCATCATACTCGTCATTGGCAACAACCTTACTCTTTAGACAAGAAGTATCACCTTGCTGGATCTTTGCAAACCGAGCGTCATGTTGGTTCAACTTATCATGAATGTCATTGAATTTCACGTCCATCCGTTGGAACTGTTGTTGCATTGCCTGAAGCATGAATTCAATTTTTTTAAAGTCGGACTTATCACCTTCAGAAGACATTTTCAACAAAGATATCCTCACGTGTTTACACTCGTGTTTCACTCAAGTAATTTGGCATTTCTCTACTAATGTTTCTCACACACTCCTGCCTTTTTCCCTTACTCTACCTTAACTCTACAGGTTCACAATCGCACTAGAGACTCAGTCAAAGAATCAACCTCACAAAATCAACTAATTCACCAGGTATTTTCACCAAGTATTTTTTTTTTGATTTTTTTTTTCGAATTCTCTTTTTTTTTTGAATTCCCTTTTTTTTCCCAGAAAGGTACGGCTAGGGCTAGGGTGACTCAAAGAAAGAAAGACAGAATAAAAAAAATAATCAGAAAAATAAAAAAATCACTAGAAGGACCAAAAAAAATGAAAAATAGCCTAAAACTATAGGAAAACAATGGAATTTGGCCAAGATAGGGTATGGCCAGTGAAGCGATGCTTCACTGGTTCGGTTTCTTTCGTCGTTTTCTTTCAAACGGGTACTCGCACACCTCTTAACTCAACCAAAATTTTCAGTTTGAACAGTACCACAACAATTTTTTTTTTCGAATTCTTCTTTTTTTTTTGAATTCTTTTCTTTCTTTTTTTTTTTTACTCTGAGTGTTGCGGTTTCCTTGAAGAGAGGAGGGTGCGGCTAGGGTTTTTTTTTTTTTGAGAGGTGCGGCTAGGGTTTTTTTTTGGGAGGGGTGCGGCTAGGGTTTTTTTTTTTTTGAAGGGTGCAGCTAGGGTTTTTTCTTTTTGAGGAGTGCGGCTAGGGTTTTTTTTTGTGAGGGGTGCGGCTAGGGTTTTTTTTTTTTGAAGGGTGCAGCTAGGGTTTTTTTGTGAGGGGGCGGCTAGGGTTTTTTTTTTGAGGGGTACGGCTAGGGTTTTTTTTTTGTGAGGGGTGCGGCTAGAAATCAAAACCAACAAGAGAGGAGGAAAAAAAATCGAAACCAGCAAACCAAAAATTGAAAAGCGAGTAACGCACAGACAAACCAGAATCGAAACTTGAGCTCTGAATACCAACTGATGCGCACGGACAAGACAAAACGCAGCTTGGAATTTGAAGGAGCTGAAACGCAACAGGACAACTTCTGAAAACCTAGACCCGAAGCCTAAAGAGACTCGAACCCAAAGGTATTGGACCTTGACCCTACGAATAAGAATTCGAGAACCTAAGGTATAACAATGGTGGATGGTGAAGAAGGAGGCGCCACAAGGAAGAAGACCTTGATAAGCCTAGTTGAGAGGGAACCCAAGAGAAAGGCACACTCAATTTCTGAAAATTCAATTAACTGATCTATCCATCAATAGCGTTTACAAGGTTTTTATAATAATACCTAGCACTTAAGCCCATAAACAAGTGGGCTGGAATTAACACCAATAGAAAATAAGACTAAACCCAAATTCATGCCTAAACCTAGTTACATAAAATAAATAGTCCAAAACACAACAAGACTCAATCGTGGGCTATCCAAACAATTAGCCCATCTTATTGTTAAGCTAAAATAAGACAGTAAACCCTGCTCATGTCGTTTGGGCTTCCAAGTAAGTATAGATGTCTTGGGACTCTTCATGGAAGCTTCCTTGACACTTCAATGATGCCAGAGCTTGTTGCATTAATGAGGCCAAGGCTTGTTGCATCTTCTTAGCTCGAGCTCGGGTAATTGGACCTCCTTGGATGACCAATGGATCCTTAGCATCACGAACATCACGAGCAAGTGGATTTCCATCACTGGGATTATCACAATAATCTTTTCATCTTCACTTGTGGGCTTAACTAGTGAACCTCATTATTATTTGTAGCAGAAACGACGTCGTGTCATCATTTCTTTTGTCAAGTGTCTTTTCAGAACACTACCGGGATACGTTTTTCTCCTCTGAGCTAAATGCTTCTCCAGTGGAATATACCACCCTTCTTTTCAAATTTAAGGTCTTAGCTGACCGAAATCAAGAGCTATAAGGAGAAATTACAAGATTTCAGAGCCACCAAAGCCTTTTATTGGCCCAGAAGAAGAAAACAAAATCTGAGTTAAAGCCATGAGGGCGCATCGTCAAGAAATGCCACAAGAGGATGCATATGCTCTTAATTGGTTTCATCCGATGTGATTTGTGCTTGACATGCTCCTGATTGGTTGAAGCTTGATCCAAATGCTGAGGATTTGGAAACTTTTTTAAGGATAGGCATTTATAAAGATCTATCAGATCTTACCAGCTCTTAAGAGCCTTTTCGTCAACCCGAGATGGTTGGGGTTCTCACAGGCTCGGACAAAGATGATTCAGATAATTATAGCACCTCATGGCGTACATGCTTGGGTTCCGGTTAGTATCGATGCTCCTTTGAGGCAGAAGTTAATCTAGAGTGGTCCCCATTTTTTTTGTGAAAGAGCTTAGTCTTTTACAAATTGATCAACACATTTTTAAACTCATCTACAGAGGCAACTACACATTTACCTTGTATTAGTTTTACGTAATCATCAGACTTTCTTCGTGCACTTTTTGCTTTAAGTCTTTTACATATGTGGCTTATGCCGCTCAATTACTGCTTCAAGCACAAGCACTTCATGCATGACTTACATCACGCATTTTTCGCTTGAAGTGCATGTGTAGCCTACATCGCGCATTTTTCACTTCAGGCTTTTTTCTCTGAGTACGTGGCTTACTTCGCGCATTTTTCACTTCAAGCCCTTACACTTTACGCATGACTAACATCGTATACTTTTTTGCTTCAAGTACATGCGTAGCTTACATCGCGCATTTTTCGCTTATTGACTTTTTGTTTGCCCGTCTCGCTCATTTTCGCTTAGGGACTTTTAGAATTGATAACACTATAACATTATTTATATCCGAAATGCCAACATAAAATGTTAAATGTAATTTGTCAACCAATTGCAGCACGTATCCAATGATAAATTGTGACATACCTCATAACATACCTCATAGTCTGCATACTGTGTGCTCCCCAAGTTTTTCTTTGCGACTTTTTGTTTCCAAAGAAGAACTTTTACTGGAGTATTGGTCCTGTCTTGCGTAATATCCGCTTAAGGACTTGTTAGAATATAATAATATCCGAGATACCAACATAATACATTAAATGTAATCTGATAAAATTGTAACATACCTTATTTAGAGATTTATTTTTGCCCGTCTTGCACCCTTTTGTGCTTAGGGACTTTTGATTTACCCGTCTCGCGTATTTGTCGCTTAGGGACTTTTGTTTGCCCGTCTCGCGCACTTTTCGCTTAGGGACTTTTTGTTTGCCCGTCTCGTGCACTTTTTGCTTAGGGATTTTTTGTTTGCCCGTCTCGCGCACTTTTCGCTTAGAGACTTTTTATTTACCCGTCTCGCGCATTTTTTGCTTAGGGACTTTTTGTTTGCCCGTCTTGCGCACTTTTTGCTTAGGGACTTTTTGTTTGCCCTTTTAGCGCCTTCATCATGCTTAGGGTCTTATTTTGCCCGCTTGGGGTCTTATTTTGCCCTTCTAGCGTCTTCGTCGTGCTTAGGGTCTTATTTTGCCCGCTTGGGGTCTTATTTTGCCCTTCTCGCATCTTCTTCACGCTTAAGGTCTTATTTGTGCCCGTCTCGCTCATTTTTCGCTTAGGGATTTATTTGTGCTCGTCTCGCGTCTTCTTCTTGCTTAGGGTCTTATTTGTGGCCGTCTCGCGCATTTTTCACTTAGGGACTTTTTGTTTGCCCTTTTAGCACCTTCGTCATGCTTAGGGTCTTATTTTGCCTGCTTGGGGTCTTATTTTGCCCTTCTAGCGTTTTCGTCATGCTTAGGGTCTTATTTTTCCCACTTGGGGTCTTATTTTGCCCTTCTCGCGTCTTCTTCACGCTTAAGGTCTTATTTGTGCCCGTCTCGCGCATTTTTCGCTTAGGAACTTATTTGTGCCCGTCTCGCGTCTTCTTCTCGCTTAGGGTCTTATTTGTGCCCGTCTCGCGCATTTTTCGCTTAGGGACTTATTTGTGCCCGTCTTGCGTCTTCTTGGCCAGTTTCTGTTTTCTTCTTCTATTCCTGCAACATGTCTATCAAACATGGAGGATTTATCATAGTACAGATAAAAATAACTGGCCTTTCGTTTCATAATGTAGTATTTTCAATTAAATGGTGTAAGTAACAATATAATTGCAGTAAATGTTAAAACAATAATAGCAAGTGTTTACCACCAGTACCATTCCAAGTCTTTGTCTTTGAAAAATCTGTAAAGTGCGAGTGCTGCGATGTTCTGCTGTCAACCATGGATTGTGCACTAAGTTGTGCCTCGGTACCAGCAATCTACCTTCACGAGCTTACCACAAGTTGTTTTTGATTGAACCAAGCTCTCCCTGGCTTGCTGCCTTATATGACAGTGGCTAGTGCCTGTCTCGGACACCTGCCTCAAATCTGGTTACCACCCGTATGTCCCTGCTTGAATGTTTTTGCAATTTCCGTTGTGCCAAGCACTTACTTGTATTGATACTCAAGAATGCTATGTATATGGGGCTTACAAGGGAAACATAGCCTTGATCTCGACACCCTAAACTGACACATCCTTGTCTTGCTTAAAGGATTCACGAAGCTGACACACCTTTTGTATAGACAAAACCTCTTTCATATGTGTGGATGTCAATAGGCAAAGTGTGTGGCTCTTAAGCCACTTCTAGGTGGCTGCTAGAGCAGTTCTCGAAAGCTTCTGTGATAGATGGGTCGAAGGAAGTTTCTGGACATTCTGTCGATTTAGTGCGTGCACCGGGTCTAGAAGATTCTAGATCATTCCGCTCAGATCCCGCACTTGAGGCGTGCGCTTGGATTATCAAATTTAAATGTGCTCTCCAAAGTGTTTTCTAATGGGCGAACCATGAGTTTGGATTTCGTGCTCGCCAGCGATGCTAGCCATTGCCGAAAAGCATGACTCGGGTGTTCTTTACTTGCCTGCGTTGTGCTAACGGGGGAATCTTGCCTATGGGTGTTGTGTTCACCTAATTTTCTTTGCTGTCATTTTATCAAAGTGGGGAGCTTGTCGTGTGCGAGAGTCCCTATCTCATCCAAGGCTTGTCACTCGTAGGAGCTCCCCTGTCGCCTAAGGCCTGTCGCGTGCGGTAGCCCTTGTCTCGCTTAAGGCCTATCGTGCGTGGTAGCCTCTCTTTTGCCAAGGCCTGTCATGCGCGAGGAACCTCTCTCTCGCCATGCCTGTTGCGTGTGGGAGCCCCTATTTCACCATGGCCTGTCGCGTGCAGGAGCCCTCTCTCTCGCCTAAGGTAGTTGTCGCGTGTGTGAGGCCCCTTTGATGGTTCGGTTCTGAAACGATACAAACTCTAGGTCACTCAACCAATTGGTCTCCAGCAAATAGGCTGTCAGGCTCGATCTTTGTTTCATGAACTGATAGCTTGAATTTTCAACAATAAAATATGAAAAACCACATAGTTTTTGTTTTCTTGCTTGTTTTATTTATCTTGGTGTTTTATGGAGTAAGTCATTTTCATAGCCTAATAGTAATTTTTTTATTGTTATTTGTTAATTAAATTTTTTTTTGACAACATGCTGATTGTTGATTTCAGCATCAGAGAAAGTAATGGATTCTTTGGCATTTTCATCATGAGATTTTGCTTCATCTAAAATATCCTTCTTGTAATGCCTAAAATCATCATAATCTTCCTTTCAAATGTCACTAAAATCCATGCCATCATTATAGCTGTTATCAGCATTGTCAACCTTATCATGCATTTCAATGTGCTTATTGTCATAGAGCTGATGGCCATTACCAAGTTCTTTTTGTGAGTTGCTCCCATTCTTTAGAGATGCCTCATATTTTGCTTCATACATTATTAATTCATTGCGCCCTGCTTTATTATACAACCCAACACCTCTACGATCTAGATCCCTATCAGATTCAAGGGAATCTTTCTTCTCATTCTTTACTTTCAAGGGAACATGGCCACCATCACGATCTCCTCATTGCCAAACCTCCTACACCTACTACTATTACACCGAACCACTCCACCATTGCCGCAACTAGCTTAGCTTCGCCTGGCTTTGTCTTGCCGCATCGTCCTTGCACCATCAGCTGTCTTTAGTTTTCTCACTAATACAGTTTCCACTAACAAAGCGATGTCCGCAGTAGCATCCACGACGAAAAACCAGACCACAGGCAATGTCTGCGGCATCGGTGATTGTCTGAAACCGATGATAAAGGAAGGTTGCAGTGTTGTGTTGCTATTTGAGCGAACCTATGTGTGTTTTCACTGGTTTCAAGAAAGTGTCTACTTTTGGATATATGCCTAGTGTTCCAAGGCACAAATAAACTATCGAATAGCAACGTGACACAACCAAATGGAGGAAGCAGATTGGAATGCGTCTTGCCATGTGATATGGACCTCACCGAAAGAAGATGAGGTTCATATGAAGAAGACGAAGAATACTTGAAAAAAAAAACAATAACAAGTTAAAAACGCAGCAAAAGAAAATAAAAATTAGAAGTAAAACCAAGACCCGTTGTGTAGAAACACAAGAACCTATGGTATTGGACCAAGACCCGTTGCCTAGAAAAGCAAGAACCTATGGTATATATTGGTGGAAGGTAGAAGAACGCCACAAGGAAGACCTTGATAAGTTCAAGAGTTCTCAAGAGAACCAAAGAGAAGAAGTCTCTCAATTTTATTGCTAAAATCAATTGTATTCTCCCCAAAGGGTTACATAACTATTTATAGGCAAATAGATAACTTGCAGCACAAGTAATAGGAATCCTACTTTCCTAACTTGCAGAATAGGAAATAGCAAACTTGCAGAACAAGCAATAGGAATCCTACTCTCCTAACTTGCAGAACAAGTAATAGAAGTCTTACAAAATCTATTATTTAAAAAGGAATTGGGCTTAAATTAAATTAAGACAATGTTCAGCCCAATAATACTTAACTAAATAAAATATGCATCTAGCCTAATTTGCATTTCGGCCCAATACTTGTGTGTCTTCAAGAAGGTTGAACTTGGGCTTGGATCATGTTGTAGAAGACTTTATCATCCTCCATGCTCAAGCTTTGTTGGGCTTTCTCTCTAGCAATATCAATGAAACCAGCCAAGGCTTATTGCATCATCTTTGATTTAGCTCTTGTAATTGGACCTCCATGGATACTCAAAGGATCACGATCATCACGAACATGACTTGATATGGACCTCACCGAAAGAAGATGAGGTTCATATGAAGAAGACGAAGAACACTTGAAAAAAAAACAATAACAAGTTAAAAACGCAGCAAAAGAAAATAAAAATTAGAAGTAAAACCAAGACCCGTTGTGTAGAAACACAAGAACCTATGGTATTGGACCAAGACCCGTTGCCTAGAAAAGCAAGAACCTATGGTAATATTGGTGGAAGGTAGAAGAACGCCACAAGGAAGACCTTGATAAGTTCAAGAGTTCTCAAGAGAACCAAAGAGAATAAATCTCTCAATTTTATTGCTAAAATCAATTGTCTTCTCCCCAAAGGGTTACATAACTATTTATAGGCAAATAGATAACTTGCAACACAAGTAATAGGAATCCTACTTTCCTAACTTGCAGAATAGGAAATAGCAAACTTGCAGAACAAGCAATAGGAATCCTACTCTCCTAACTTGCAGAACAAGTAATAGAAGTCTTACAAAATCTATTATTTAAAAAGGAATTGGGCTTAAATTAAATTAAGACAATGTTCAGCCCAATAATACTTAACTAAATAAAATATGCATCTAGCCTAATTTGCATTTCGGCCCAATACTTGTGTGTCTTCAAGAAGGTTGAACTTGGGCTTGGATCATGTTGTAGAAGACTTTATCATCCTCCATGCTCAAGCTTTGTTGGGCTTTCTCTCTAGCAATATCAATGAAACCAGCCAAGGCTTGTTGCATCATCTTTGATTTAGCTCTTGTAATTGGACCTCCATGGATACTCAAAGGATCACGATCATCACGAACATGACTTGAGCTTTGTGAGCTTGGATCTCCATCATTCAATGATATGGACCTCACCGAAAGAAGATGAGGTTCATATGAAGAAGACGAAGAACACTTGAAAAAAAAACAATAACAAGTTAAAAACGCAGCAAAAGAAAATAAAAATTAGAAGTAAAACCAAGACCCGTTGTGTACATACACAAGAACCTATGGTATTGGACCAAGACCCGTTGCCTAGAAAAGCAAGAACCTATGGTATATATTGGTGGAAGGTAGAAGAACGCCACAAGGAAGACCTTGATAAGTTCAAGAGTTCTCAAGAGAACCAAAGAGAAGAAGTCTCTCAATTTTATTGCTAAAATCAATTGTTTTCTCCCCAAAGGGTTACATAACTATTTATAGGCAAATAGATAACTTGCAACACAAGTAATAGGAATCCTACTTTCCTAACTTGCAGAATAGGAAATAGCAAACTTGCAGAACAAGCAATAGGAATCCTACTCTCCTAACTTGCAGAACAAGTAATAGAAGTCTTACAAAATCTATTATTTAAAAAGGAATTGGGCTTAAATTAAATTAAGACAATGTTCAGCCCAATAATACTTAACTAAATAAAATATGCATCTAGCCTAATTTGCATTTCGGCCCAATACTTGTGTGTCTTCAAGAAGGTTGAACTTGGGCTTGGATCATGTTGTAGAAGACTTTATCATCCTCCATGCTCAAGCTTTGTTAGGCTTTCTCTCTAGCAATATCAATGAAACCAGCCAAGGCTTGTTGCATTATCTTTGATTTAGCTCTTGTAATTGGACCTCCATGCATACTCAAAGGATCACGATCATCACGAACATGACTTGAGCTTTGTGAGCTTGGATCTCCATCATTCCCCCTCTCCTCGAAAGGATTTGTCCTCAAATCAGAATCACCTACATCAATATCAAAGGGAGAAAGATCAGAAACATTAAATGTAGCACTAACATTATACTCACCTGGAAGATCTAACTTATAAGCATTGTCATTGATCTTCTTAATCACTTGGAATGGTCCATCTCCTCGAGGTTGCAACTTGGAATGAAGTTGAGCAGGAAATCTCTCTTTACACATATGTACCCAAACCCAATCACCAGGTTCAAAGACAACTTTCTTGCGATGCTTGTTAGCTTGAGTAGCATATTGCTCAGTCCTCTTCTTAATGTTTTCACGTACCTTCTCATGTAGTTGCTTAACAAAATCAGCTTTCTTTTCCCCATCCAAACTAGCTCTCTCCTCAATAAGTAGTGGTAAAAGATCCAATGGAGTGAGTGGATTAAAACCATAGACAACTTCAAATGGAGAATAACTAGTAGTAGAATGCACACTTCTATTGTAAGCAAACTCCACATGAGGCAAACAATCTTCCCAATTCTTCAAATTCTTTTGAATAATGGACCTCAACAAAGTAGACAAAGTACGATTGACTACTTCAGTTTGACCATCGGTTTGTGGATGACAAGTAGTGGAAAACAATAGCTTTTTTCCTAACTTTCCCCATAATGTTTTCCAAAAGTAGCTAAGGAACTTCACATCACGGTCAGAAACAATGGTCCTCGGAACACCATGTAGACGAACAATTTCCTTGAAGAATAAATAGGCAATATTGCTTGCATCATCTGTCTTGTGACAAGCAATGAAGTGAGCCATCTTAGAGAACCTGTCAACAACAACAAAAACAGAATCTCTACCTCTCTTTGTTCTTGGTAACCCCAAAACAAAGTCCATAGAAATGTCAGTCCAAGGAGCAGTAGGAATAGGTAATGGAGTATAAAGACCATGATTCATAACTCTAGACTTAGCTTGTTTACAAGTGACACATCTCTCACACAATTTTTCAACATCTCTTTTCATGTTAGGCCAAAAGAAGTGATCATGCAATATATCTAAAGTTTTCTTTACTCCAAAATGTCCCATTAACCCACCACTATGGGCTTCTCTAACAAGTAATTCTCTTAAAGAACTCCTAGGCACACATAATCTATTTTCCCTAAATAAGAATCCATCATGCCTATAAAACTTTCCAAAACCAGTTTTCTCACATGCAATGAACACATTTTCAAAATCCTCATCAGTAGCATACAAGTCTTTAATATACTCAAATCCAAGTAGTTTTGCATTAAGAGTAGTGATTAGAGTATACCTTCGAGATAATGCATCAGCCACGACATTTTCTTTACCTTGTTTATATTTGATCACATATGGAAATGTTTCAATGAACTCCATCCACTTGGCATGACGGTTGTTCAACTTGCTTTGTCCTTTCAAGCGCTTCAAAGACTCATGATCAGTGTGGATGACGAATTCCTTGGGCCATAAATAATGTTGCCATGTTTCCAAGGTCCTCACTAATGCATACATCTCTTTATTGTACATGGAATAGTTAAGGCTGGCTCCACTTAACTTCTCACTGAAGAGAGCAACGGGGGGCTTCTCTTGCATTAAAACAACTTCGATGCCTATGCTTGAAGCATCACACTCAATCTTGATTGTTTTGTCTTTTTGCTTAACCTCATCTTCACTCAATATTTTTTTCTCACTCTCTTTTAATCTCAATTGATCCTCATCTTTCATTAGCACACTTAAAGTTTGACATGCTATATATTCCTTTCCATCCATGGGTAATTCCATACTATCCTCATCATCCTCTAATTGCAGCATAGAATCAAAATCTTCTTCATAATTGCTATCCAACTTATTATGAGCAACATTATTCCATGCATAAGAAGTATTATCTTGGTTTACCTTAGCTAGGGCAACGTCATGTTGCTCCAACTTATCATATTTAATCAACTTCGACTCTATCCTCGAAAGTTGTTGTTGCATGTCTAGGAACATGATCTCAATGTTACTCAAAGCAAGCTTTTCACTATAAGAAGACATAATTGTAACCTGCAAGAAACGTTAGTAAAAGAAATAAAACTCACAAGTATAACCTCACGTGTTTACACTCAATACACACAAAAATGTAACACTCACACTCGTGTTTCACACAATTTTAGTATGGCTTTTCTATACTAATGTTACTCACACACTCTTGCCTTTTTTTTTTCTCACACAACTTTTCTCTATAGGTTCTATATTGAACTCAAGACTCAATCAAAAATCAGCTTATGGAATTCAACTATCAACCATCAATAAACAAGCTGAGCACAAGATTTTAATCAAGGGAAAACAAAACAATGAAGACTCAACAAGACTTTGCAAGACTCAATAAGGCTTAAGAAGACTCTAATGAAACTAAACCTTGAAGGAAATATACGTGTTTTGGGGTGTTTAATTGGGGTAGGGTTTAGCCAAAGGTGAGGTAGTTTTGTCCTTTTATGTGGTAGGGTCAAAAAGGTAATTTTAGGTAGTAGGGTAGAATGGTAACAATGAATTTTCAAATTAGGCAAATAAGAAATGTCAAAGCTCAAGAAAGAATGACTACCTCAAGATTTTGATGAAGCACACCTTCACGAATTGCCTTTGATGTTGCACTTGCTACAAACGATGTAATAAATCCCCTTTTGAATTGATTTTTCTTTTCTCCTTCTTTTTTTCTTTTCTTTTTTTCTCTTTTTTTCTCTTTTTTTTATATTTTACTAAAGTAACCGAACAATGAAGAAAAAAAAAAGTCTAAATAATAAGAAGAGGTTTACTTGGGGAACAAGGCAACTTTTTGACAAAAACAAGCTAGTTTTGGTAGCAGCTTGTGTGGCAAGGAATGAGAGGGAACGGTGGCTTGTGAAACAAGTAGTCTTTATGTGATGTAGAGCTTTTGAAGCTTTCTTGGTGAGCAAGAAAACCTTTGGGATTTGGTTGCTTGGAGAACAAGATAGGGTTTACTTGGTGGCTAAGTAAAGACAATAGGTTTGAGGGACAAACAATATTAGTGATGGCTTGGAAAAGGATTCAAGATCAAGGTTTGTCCATGACAAGAAGACAAAGAAAAAAAACAAAAACGAAACTCCCAAGAATTAAACCTAAGCTCTGATGCCAAATGATATGGACCTCACCGAAAGAAGATGAGGTTCATATGAAGAAGACGAAGAACACTTGAAAAAAAAACAATAACAAGTTAAAAACGCAGCAAAAGAAAATAAAAATTAGAAGTAAAACCAAGACCCGTTGTGTAGAAACACAAGAACCTATGGTATTGGACCAAGACCCGTTGCCTAGAAAAGCAAGAACCTATGGTATATATTGGTGGAAGGTAGAAGAACGCCACAAGGAAGACCTTGATAAGTTCAAGAGTTCTCAAGAGAACCAAAGAGAAGAAGTCTCTCAATTTTATTGCTAAAATCAATTGTTTTCTCTCCAAAGGGTTACATAACTATTTATAGGCAAATAGATAACTTGCAACACAAGTAATAGGAATCCTACTTTCCTAACTTGCAGAATAGGAAATAGCAAACTTGCAGAACAAGCAATAGGAATCCTACTCTCCTAACTTGCAGAACAAGTAATAGAAGTCTTACAAAATCTATTATTTAAAAAGGAATTGGGCTTAAATTAAATTAAGACAATGTTCAGCCCAATAATACTTAACTAAATAAAATATGCATCTAGCCTAATTTGCATTTCGGCCCAATACTTGTGTGTCTTCAAGAAGGTTGAACTTGGGCTTGGATCATGTTGTAGAAGACTTTATCATCCTCCATGCTCAAGCTTTGTTGGGCTTTCTCTCTAGCAATATCAATGAAACCAGCCAAGGCTTGTTGCATTATCTTTGATTTAGCTCTTGTAATTGGACCTCCATGCATACTCAAAGGATCACGATCATCACGAACATGACTTGAGCTTTGTGAGCTTGGATCTCCATCATGACTTGAGCTTTGTGAGCTTGGATCTCCATCATTCCCCCTCTCCTCGAAAGGATTTGTCCTCAAATCAGAATCACCTACATCAATATCAAAGGGAGAAAGATCAGAAACATTAAATGTAGCACTAACATTATACTCACCTGGAAGATCTAACTTATAAGCATTGTCATTGATCTTCTTAATCACTTGGAATGGTCCATCTCCTCGAGGTTGCAACTTGGAGCGACGCTGAGCAGGAAATCTCTCTTTACGCATATGTACCCAAACCCAATCACCAGGTTCAAAGACAACTTTCTTGCGATGCTTGTTGGCTTGAGTAGCATATTGCTCAGTCCTCTTTTTAATGTTTTGACGTACCTTCTCATGTAGTTGCTTAACAAAATCAGCTTTCTTTTCCCCATCCAAACTAGCTCTCTCCTCAATAGGTAGTGGTAAAAGATCCAATGGAGTGAGTGGATTAAAACCATAGACAACTTCAAATGGAGAATAACTAGTAGTGGAATGCACACTTCTATTGTAAGCAAACTCCACATGAGGTAAACAATCTTCCCAATTCTTCAAATTCTTTTGAATAATGGACCTCAACAAAGTAGACAAAGTACGATTGACTACTTCAGTTTGACCATCGGTTTGTGGATGACAAGTAGTTGAAAACAATAGCTTTGTTCCTAACTTTCCCCATAATGTTTTCCAAAAATAGCTAAGGAACTTCACATCACGGTCAGAAACAATGGTCCTCGGAACCCCATGTAGACGAACAATTTCCTTGAAGAATAAATCGGCAATGTTACTTGCATCATCTGTCTTGTGACAAGCAATGAAGTGAGCCATCTTAGAGAACCTATCAACAGCAACAAAAACAGAATCTCTACCTCTCTTTGTTCTTGGTAACCCCAAAACAAAGTCCATAGAAATGTCAGTCCAAGGAGCAGTAGGAATAGGCAATGGAGTATAAAGACCATGATTCATAACTCTAGACTTAGCTTGTTTACAAGTGACACATCTCTCACACAATTTTTCAACATCTCTTTTCATGTTAGGCCAAAAGAAGTGATCATGCAATATATCTAAAGTTTTCTTTACTCCAAAATGTCCCATTAACCCACCACTATAGGCTTCTCTAACAAGTAATTCTCTTAAAGAACTCCTAGGCACACATAATCTATTTTCCCTAAATAAGAATCCATCATGCCTATAAAACTTTCCAAAACCAGTTTTCTCACATGCAATGAACACATTTTCAAAATCCTCATCAATAGCATACAAGTCTTTAATATACTCAAATCCAAGTAGTTTTGCATTAAGAGTAGTGATTAGAGTATACCTTCGAGACAATGCATCAGCAACGACATTTTGTTTACCTTGTTTATATTTGATCACATATGGAAATGTCTTTATGAACTCCATCCACTTGGCATGACGCTTGTTCAACTTGCTTTGTCCTTTCAAGTGCTTCAAAGACTCATGATCAGTGTGGATGACGAATTCCTTGGGCCATAAATAATGTTGCCATGTTTCCAAGGTCCTCACCAATGCATACATCTTTTTATTGTACATGGGATAGTTAGGGCCAGCTTCACTTAACTTTTCACTGAAGAAAGCAATGGGGGGCTTCTCTTGCATTAAAACAACTTCGATGCCTATGCTTGAAGTATCACACTCAATCTTGATTGTTTTCTCTTTTTGCTTAACCTCATCTTCACTCACTATTTTTTTCTCACTCTCTTTTAATCTCAATTGATCCTCATCTTTCATTAACACACTTAAAGTTTGACATGCTATATATTCCTTTCCATCCATGGGTAATTCCATACTATCCTCATCATCCTCTAATTGCAGCATAGAATCATTATCAAAATCTTCTTCATAATTGCTATCCAACTTATTATGAGCAACATTATTACATGCATAAGAAGTATTATCTTGGTTTACATTAGCTAGGGCAACGTCATGTTGCTCCAACTTATCATATTTAATCAACTTCGACTCTATCCTCGAAAGTTGTTGTTGCATGGCTAGGAACATGATCTCAGTGTTACTCAAATCAAGCTTTTCACTATTAGAAGACATAATTGTAACCTGCAAGAAACGTTAGTAAAAGAAACAGACCTCACAAGTATGACCTCACGTGTTTACACTCAATACACACAAGAATGTAACACTCACACTCGTGTTTCACACAATTTTAATATGGCTTTTCTCTACTAATGTTACTCACACACTCTTGCCTTTTTTTTTCCTCACACAACTTTTCTCTATAGGTTCGATATTGAACTCAAGACTCAATCAAAAATCAGCTTATGGAATTCAACTATCAACCAACAATAAACAAGCTGAGCACAAGATTTTAATCAAGGGAAAACAAAACAATGAAGACTCAACAAGACTTTGCAAGACTCAATAAGGCTTAAGAAGACTCTAATGAAACTAAACCTTGAAGGAAATATGCGTGTTTTGGGGTGTTTAATTGGGGTAGGGTTTAGCCAAAGGTGGGGTAGTTTTGTCCTTTTATGTGGTAGGGTCAAAAAGGTAATTTTAGACAGTAGGGTAGAATGGCAGCAATGAATTTTCAAATTAGGCAAATAAGAAATCTCAAAGCTCCAGAAAGAATGACTACCTCAAGATTTTGACGAAGCACACCTCCACGAATTACCTTTAATGTTGCACTTGCTACGCACGATGTAATAAATCCCCTCTTGAATTGATTTTTCTTTTCTCTTTTTTTTTCTTTTCTTTTTTTCTCTTTTTTCTCTTTTTTTTTATATTTTACTAAAGTAACCGAACAATGAAGAAAAAAAAAAGTCTAAATAATAAGAAGAGGTTTACTTGGGGAACAAGGCAACTTTTTGACAAAAACAAGCTAGTTTTGGTAGCAGCTTGTGTGGCAAGGAATGAGAGGGAACGGTGGCTTGTGAAACAAGTAGTCTTTATGTGATGTAGAGCTTTTGAATGTTTCTTGGTGAGCAAGAAAACCTTTGGGATTTGGTTGCTTGGAGAACAAGATAGGGTTTACTTGGTGGCTAAGTAAAGACAATAGGTTTGAGGGACAAACAATATTAGTGATGGCTTGGAAAAGGATTCAAGATCAAGGTTTGTCCATGACAAAAGACAAAGAAAAAAAAAACAAAAACGAAACTCCCACGAATTAAACCTAAGCTCTGATACCAAATGATATGGACCTCACCGAAAGAAGATGAGGTTCATATGAAGAAGACGAAGAACACTTGAAAAAAAAAACAATAACAAGTTAAAAACGCAGCAAAAGAAAATAAAAATTAGAAGTAAAACCAAGACCCGTTATGTAGAAACACAAGAACCTATGGTATTGGACCAAGACCCGTTGCCTAGAAAAGCAAGAACCTATGGTATATATTGGTGGAAGGTAGAAGAACGCCACAAGGAAGACCTTGATAAGTTCAAGAGTTCTCAAGAGAACCAAAGAGAAGAAGTCTCTCAATTTTATTGCTAAAATCAATTGTATTCTCCCCAAAGGGTTACATAACTATTTATAGGCAAATAGATAACTTGCAGCACAAGTAATAGGAATCCTACTTTCCTAACTTGCAGAATAGGAAATAGCAAACTTGCAGAACAAGCAATAGGAATCCTACTCTCCTAACTTGCAGAACAAGTAATAGAAGTCTTACAAAATCTATTATTTAAAAAGGAATTGGGCTTAAATTAAATTAAGACAATGTTCAGCCCAATAATACTTAACTAAATAAAATATGCATCTAGCCTAATTTGCATTTCGGCCCAATACTTGTGTGTCTTCAAGAAGGTTGAACTTGGGCTTGGATCATGTTGTAGAAGACTTTATCATCCTCCATGCTCAAGCTTTGTTGGGCTTTCTCTCTAGCAATATCAATGAAACCAGCCAAGGCTTATTGCATCATCTTTGATTTAGCTCTTGTAATTGGACCTCCATGGATACTCAAAGGATCACGATCATCACGAACATGACTTGAGCTTTGTGAGCTTGGATCTCCATCACCATGCCTGTTGTACAAGAAGTATAGTGCGATCCATACGCGAAACATACGTGCTTGGCAGTTTCCTTGTTGCATTTTTCTTGCTTTTCTTTTCCAGTTCATGCTGAAGATGGCAGCTTTAATTTTGCTTTATCGTTGGCAACCAAATTTCAGTTTTCTTTTTTGGCCATTGGAATGCTTTGTCGGTGGAATTGATAATTGCCGGTCCATGCATTTCCTCCACAGATTGTACTGGCTAAAATCCCAGTTGGAAATTTTCAGTGTTGTGTTTGGAGGCGATGAATCTTGGATAATTAATACCCTCCACATACAACTATTTTCTTTTTGAATTTTGATTTCACTGAAATTTGTAGTTAGCGTACGAGGGATCATATGGTTTTGACTCAAGTTATTGAAATCACAGGAAAATGAAAAGTTATAATCCAAGGTGGTTGCTTTTGGTTAGAGTTTTGGTGACACTATGTTTACCATATTCACAAGCCTTTCTGGGAAATTAAAATAAGATAAAAACTGCTGTTTTTCTATCACCTAAGTTTGTGCTCGGACCAGGAGCAGCGTCAAATAAAGTGTACTTCAATATTGACTTCCCAAAAGGTCATATTGCCTTGAAAGATTTTAGTGCAGAAGTGATTGATGAGGCAGGGAATCCTGTTCCCCTTCATGAGACTTATCTCCATCATTGGCTTGTTATAAAATACCATGTACGTAAAGGTGTGGAGATATTAGAGTTTAATGACACTTTGAACCTTAACAGGTCAGATTATATTTCTGGGAGAAATAGTGGGATTTGCCAGGATGGTTCTCTTGATCAGTTCTTTGGTCTTGGTTCTGAGACACGAAGAACTGCAACTTATATTCCCGATCCATATGGGTTGAAGGTTGATTCTGATTTCCTTAGAAATGTGACACGAATGAAAAACTTTAAAATATTTTACTTTTTTGTTCTTGGCTGAGGTTTTAGCAACTAGTGCGTTTTGCAATTTAATAGTTTCAAAAGCAATGAATTTACTCTTTGTACTCTGTCGCCCGAGATATTTCAGGCGACAGGCATGCTGTCGCCAGTAGCTTGTTATCTCTCGCCCACTCTCTCGCCCATGCCTCTCTCTCGCCAGGCTTGTCAGGTGCGAAAGCCACTGTCTCACCCTACCTCTCTCGCCAAGCTTGTCGGGTGTGAAAGCGAGTCTCTCGCCCAATGCTACCTCATGCAGAATGGATGATGCGTCGACAGGCATGCGCAACAGGCTAGTCACTCTCTCGTCCAAGGTCTGTCGCGCGTGTCAATGATTGCCCGAATTACTCTTTTGCATGAGCCTCGTGCCAGCTTGTGATAAAGTGTCTGTCGCATGTCTCTGGGCGTGAAATCTCAAGTGCGACAGATTGTTCTATAGCGTGTGAATATATATATGTATATTTTTAAATAATTATATTTTTTTATGCGCGACAGAATCATTTTATTTGAGCGTGAAATCTTGTGCGACAGGCTTTGTGTGCGACAGGCTGTTCTGTCGCTTGTATATATATATATTTGTAGTGTTTCTATTGACTTCTTATCGCAATTTTATCTCTCGCGAAACTAGCAGTCTGTCGCTCGTCTTCCGCACCTTTTTGCAGACTTTTATATTTGGCTTTTTGCTCGTTTCCCACAGACGGTGCCAATTGTTGTTGCACAAAACAATAATAAATACGTACTGACGTCGATCTTGTCTTCTTTCTCCACGTGTCTCCAAGTAAGTTCTGCAAAATAGGAAACCATCAGAGGGCGCAGGGGTTTTTCCCTGCACGCGCACTTCGATGCTTAAGTCAGACAGGGTTTCAGTAGGCAAATAGAGCTTAGGGTTTAAGAATGATACCTATGACCTATTTATAGGAGTTATTTTACGCGTAATTACCTTTAAGCCCCACAGCTTAAATAATAACCTAGTGGATCCTTTATGGGCCTATTGAGTCCTCTTTCCTCTTGGGCTTAGATTATTATTTGGCTCAATGGTCTTCAGCTTGACTTATAGAAAAGCCCAGTAATAATTGACCTAGTCCACATCAGTAGGAATTGGTTATAAGTTGGGTTGAGAAAGAACCAAAAGAATTCAACAAAGAAGCAGCCAAGGGTGTTCGGCCAAAACCAAACAAGATGGAAACGTGAAACTGCTGGCAGGAAAAGGGAGACAGAAAAAGAAACAAAAACAGAAAAAAATGTTAAGGTAATTTTGATAAATAATAATAATAAAATTATATAATGATAAATTAAGACTAATTGTAAAAAAATCACAATTGGAAAAAGAATAAGGATTGGGTAAGTATGAAATTGGCCAAGGCATAATATAGGTTAATTACTAAGTGAATTTTTATAATTAATGTTTAAAAGAATAGTTATAAAGATTAATAAGATTATGAGTGAAATTAGATTTAGGAAAGATTAGAATTTAAGAGTAATTATATTGTAACAATTAGTAGAAATAGATAAATTAATTGTTGAAATTAAGAAAGTAAACGATAATGAAATTAGGATTAATAGAATTATTGATGAAATTAGACTTAGAAGAAGGATGTGAATTGATTGTTATTATGTTTTAGACAATTGGTAGGAATTAAATTTAGTTAAATAAACTGCTAAAATTAATAAAAATGGGAGCACTTAGGATATATAAGCAAATAGTGGAATAAATATTAATAATGAATAAAGAATATTTATAAAATAAAATATGAGAAAAGAATAAATTTTAAGTAATTGGCAAATTTGGCTAAGTTTAAGAATGGGATTATTTTATTTAATTTCATGATTCAAGTGTTAAAGAAAAATAAATTAAAATCTATAAGATTATTGATAAGATTGGAAATTTGAAAAGAATATAATTTAATTGAAGTGATATTTTGATGATTATAGAAAATAAACTAAAGTAGTCATTAGAATTAATAATTAGAAAATAGAAATTAGTAAAATAGGTATTTTAGTTAAATTATGTAATTTTAAATATAGTTGGAATTATTAGTAAAATGAAAATTTGGAAAAAAAAGATTATAATTTGAATAGAGTTAGGTGATAGAATTTACTAGGAAATAAAATAAAGTAATTAAAGAAATGGATAAAAGAAAAAAATAGGAATTAATAGAATATTTATTGTAATTTTTATATGGAATTTTACATGAAATATGAAATTATTATGCAGTAGCGAATTTGGAATATAAGGAGACGTAAAGGTTCTATTGGAATTTCATATCGCGTGTGATAGAGGTAAGGAATCTTATACAGAAGTAGCTTAGGAAACCTATGCTTGCATGGATTTAAATTGAAAAGCTATATGAATTCTAGAAATTAATTTTTATGATTCAACTATTTAATTGCCTTTATTTCCTTTAAAGAAAAATAGATATTTTAAAATTAATTTTATATGAACTCTTACATGGTTTAATTTCATGAGAATTGTTTTAACTATTTTTACTTGAGATAAATTACTATATTATGTGTTAAAATATTATTGGATATTTACAAGTTGTGTATTGAGAATTTTAATGATTTTATTACTGTTAAATGTAATGCTTAATGATTTTACTATTATGATTTGACTGAAGAGAATTTTATGAAATGATTTTCTAATTGTGACTGTATATTTATCGAAAATGATTTTTGAGACGGTTACTCCCTAGTAATCATGCATACTGTTATGACTGCGAGACTCTGATTAAGTTTGCAGGTTTTTTGTTTATGACTACGAGACTCTAACTAAGTCCGTAGGTTTATGACTGCGAGACCTTAATTAAGTCCACAAGTATTTTATATGACTACGAAATCTGATCAATCCGCAGGTTTATGACTGTGAGACTCTAGTCAAGCTCACAGGTATCCACAGTGAGCAGCTGACTTGTAACGTTCGAAATTAGAAAATTCTGAACTAAATTTTTCCTTTTCGATACAATCTTTTTCTTTCAATTAATCAATAACCATAGGTTTGCATTCGGTATCGGTATAAGTACAATTCATCTTTTCATTTCAACCAATTCGATATACCATTAATTCAGTTAATAATTGTTGCTCTATAGGCTAATCCGAAAGGGGGGTTGAATCGATTTTGTGGTACTCTTAGGTTAGTTTTTCGCTTCTTCTAAATTCTCTAGCCTATGTTGAAGTTTTCTAAGTGCTCTAGGCTACTCAACTACGCAATATAAATTCAATTCAACAATCACAATATAAATGCAAATAAGTAAAGAGAGTGGGGAAAGAGAGACGTACACAATCGATTTATACAGGTTTGACAACCTTGCCTATGTCCTCTACCTTGAGACGCTCCCAAGGATTTTTTCAAATCCACTAACTTGAATTTGTATTATAATCCCTCTTTTTGTAGGCTCAAGAGTAACCTCCCTCTTTTTCTAGGCTCAAGAGAAATTTCTCATTTACAAGGTGTGAATGAGTTTACAAGGAATGTAATCAAAGAAAGGCCTCTAGTTAGGTAAGTGATTACAATAGTTAAGTACAAGGAAAATAATATACAATATTTGTGCTGTGCTATGCTATACAAAGATGATGAGTATGATAGAATATGAAGACTTTGTAACACTTGTGTGTTTGATAGGCTTGAGGAAGATGGAAAAGATGAAGAAAAATGTTACTCAGCTATTCCTGTTTCTTCTTTGAGCTTCCCAGCCTTTATTTATAGTCCCTTGGATGGTTTTTAAACGTTGGTAGGAGCCAAAACAGAATGTGACCGTTGTATCTCAGAAAAACTAGCTGTTGGAGTGCATTTTCAAGGTAGGGGATCGATCCTTTGACCTAGGGGATCGATCCTATGCTTCTTTGCAAACTTCCAAGGCATTATGCCATGAAGAGATCGATCCCTTTCCTTAGGGGCTTGATCCCATGCTTCCTTTTTGCTTGATTTTGCTTACTGAGAGCATTCTGCCATTCGGGGTTGGATCTTTTATCCTAGGGGATTGATCCCTCATGCTTTTCTTGCACTTTTCTAGGCCATTTTGGGTTAGAAATAATATGGACTTTGATTTTAACTCATCCCAAAACATTTTAGAATTTTGTGGGAGTTTTTCTTGATTTTCTCAAATAAAAACATAGCCCAAAAAACTCATTAAGTAATTTTCTAAAATTGTCTACAATAAGGTCTTGAGAAAATTACTTGATGAAAATATTCAAAATCATTTTGCAAAATATTAAGACCAATAAGAATATACAATTAAATCATGGTCTTAAACTTTGATATATAGACTTAAAGTGGTTTGAGAAATTCATATGATTGGTAAAACAAATTTATATTATAGAGTCAAACACTTAATATTACTTAAGTTTTTGTCATTTCAAAATACATATGTCAATTTAAAGCTAACAATAATAATAAATTAAATACAGATATAATATAATAACTACGATTCCGTTCACAATAAATTTCACATAAGTTACATCCCACTAATTTTCGATACATATTTATACTCTATTTCATAAGTACAACTACTGTGCAAATACATGTCTGAATATAAATAAACTTTTAACAAATACCTGATCACTTGGTACCTTAAACTTCTAGTGGTTTCCTCCAGCTAACCTGTCGCATTGGTTGGCATGCGTACTGGTGAGCTACCTAGGATGGTGAATAGAGGGTGAGCTTTGGGGAAAGCCCAGTAAGAAATACATATAAAAGCGCATACTATATGCAGTTAAATAAATAATTTATTTTACTAATTGTCAAAAAGGTATATTAAATATAAATATTAAAATAAAATAAAAACATTTAATAACTTATGCAATGCAATTTAAAAGCTTTAATCAGTATAAAACATTTAATAATTCATGCGATGCAATTTAAATCAATAATATGTATAAAACCTTTTATAGTTTATGCGATGCAATGTCAAACCATTAAACAATATAAAACATTTAATAATTTATGCTATTCAGTTTTCGAAATCGATATCAGTATATAAACAATTTATATAAATATTGCTACAAAAATCTTGTGAAATATTTCAATATATAAATAGTTTATAAATAGTTAATTAAAAACACTATAGTAAATAGTTTAGTATTGGTAAACAATTCAATATCAATAAATAGTTCAGTAAATAGTGCAATAAACAATTCAGTGTCGGTAAACGATTCAGTATCAATAAATTGATGAGTGTCGTCAGTCACCAAAAATAAAATTTCCTAACTCTACTATGTAGATAGCGGAGTAAGGGTCGAACCCACAAAGACTGAATTTTTTAAGTTAATTATTAAATTAAATATCTAATCTAAGGGTTTAGGGAAAGAAGAAGTTTGGGGGTTTTGTAAACTATTCTAAAATAAAGAAAACAAGAATTATTAAATATAAAAAAATATATAACAAAAAGCTTCAGTTACGAGGCAATTAATCATTCTTGGATTTTGATGTTGATCATTGATTACAAAATATCACTGTCAATTAAATAGTCAACTGTAGCATAACAACAAGCTCTGTTACACCATCTTTCCTTACTGAGTCGTTAGTTAAAACAAGCTCTTTAACTAATCTCTAACTACTTAACCTACCTAGAACAAGCTCTCTAGATATAAGTTGTAGCAGCATTAACAACAAGAAAGATATGGGTTGACATTAGATAACAAACACATAAGCTCGGTTCATTTAATCTAAACCTTAATTCTCCTCCATCCCTAGTGATTAACTCCACAAGCAATTACGGACTTATGTTTTTAATCTGGCGGTAGATTATTTAATTTAACTAAATAGTGTGCACCCTATCTAATCAAACAAACAATCATTATAATGTGCTCAGAGAATCTTGGATACTTAGTCAACAATTATATAATAGGTTCAAGAATCTCACAACATGCTTTTCCCAAGAATAATCAATTTACCTCATAACTGAATAAGAAAACTACTCACTAGTCATATTCAAGATCATAAAATTCAAGTTTAATATTATAAAGATTACAAATATCATGCAAGAAACAATCAAAGAAGCAATCTTTAATAATATAAAATCAGAATTAATAATCAAGATTATAAACTAGCAAGCAAGAACACACAAATAATTTTAATTTAAATAAAGAAAACAAAATCAGAATTAAAAATAATAAAGAAATCAGCAACTAATTAAAAATAAAGAAAAAAATAAAATTTTATTAAAAACCCTAAAGAAAATCCTACAAGACTAAAAGAGAAGAGGGATAAGAGGGATTTGAAGGATTTGAGGGCTAAGAGGGATGTTGTTTATGAGAGCCTTCTGCTCTTTATATAGGCCTAAGGAAGAGTTTAAAATACTTTCCTAAGCAATGTGGGATTCAGATAAGAGTTTACTTGGAAAACAAGTAATTTGACTAGTCAAACTCTTACCTTTATCTCATCATCTTTTTACAATTATTTTCTAAGTAAAATTCCTAAGGCCTATTTTTATTAATTAATTACAAATCTAAGACAAAATAAAATTAAGAAATTATCTTCTCCCAACAAAATCTGGTCTTGAACTTGCTTTGTTGGAATTTCTTCTCAATCTCGTTTTTCTGCCCAGAATTTTGTACTGATTTTGTTCAGACGTTTGACCCACCAAATGAACTCCGATTTTTGCGATCTTGTGCATTCTGGAAACCTTGAGAAGTCTTCTACAACTTTCATGAAGGCTACTTCTTGAGATCATGATATGGACCTCACCGAAAGAAGATGAGGTTCATATGAAGAAGACGAAGAACACTTGAAAAAAAAACAATAACAAGTTAAAAACGCAGCAAAAGAAAATAAAAATTAGAAGTAAAACCAAGACCCGTTGTGTAGAAACACAAGAACCTATGGTATTGGACCAAGACCCGTTGCCTAGAAAAGCAAGAACCTATGGTATATATTGGTGGAAGGTAGAAGAACGCCACAAGGAAGACCTTGATAAGTTCAAGAGTTCTCAAGAGAACCAAAGAGAAGAAGTCTCTCAATTTTATTGCTAAAATCAATTGTGTTCTCCCCAAAGGGTTACATAACTATTTATAGGCAAATAGATAACTTGCAGCACAAGTAATAGGAATCCTACTTTCCTAACTTGCAGAATAGGAAATAGCAAACTTGCAGAACAAGCAATAGGAATCCTACTCTCCTAACTTGCAGAACAAGTAATAGAAGTCTTACAAAATCTATTATTTAAAAAGGAATTGGGCTTAAATTAAATTAAGACAATGTTCAGCCCAATAATACTTAACTAAATAAAATATGCATCTAGCCTAATTTGCATTTCGGCCCAATACTTGTGTGTCTTCAAGAAGGTTGAACTTGGGCTTGGATCATGTTGTAGAAGACTTTATCATCCTCCATGCTCAAGCTTTGTTGGGCTTTCTCTCTAGCAATATCAATGAAACCAGCCAAGGCTTGTTGCATCATCTTTGATTTAGCTCTTGTAATTGGACCTCCATGGATACTCAAAGGATCACGATCATCACAAACATGACTTGAGCTTTGTGAGCTTGGATCTCCATCATTCCCCCTCTCCTCAAAAGGATTTGTCCTCAAATCAGAATCACCTACATCAATATCAAAGGGAGAAAGATCAGAAACATTAAATGTAGCACTAACATTATACTCACCTGGAAGATCTAACTTATAAGCATTGTCATTGATCTTCTTAATCACTTGGAATGGTCCATCTCCTCGAGGTTGCAACTTGGAGCGACGCTGAGCAGGAAATCTCTCTTTACGCATATGTACCCAAACCCAATCACCAGGTTCAAAGACAACTTTCTTGCGATGCTTGTTGGCTTGAGTAGCATATTGCTCAGTCCTCTTTTTAATGTTTTCACGTACCTTCTTATGTAGTTGCTTAACAAAATCAGCTTTCTTTTCCCCATCCAAACTAGCTCTCTCCTCAATAGGTAGTGGTAAAAGATCCAATGGAGTGAGTGGATTAAAACCATAGACAACTTCAAATGGAGAATAACTAGTAGTGGAATGCACACTTCTATTGTAAGCAAACTCCACATGAGGCAAACAATCTTCCCAATTCTTCAAATTCTTTTGAATAATGGACCTCAACAAAGTAGACAAAGTACGATTGACTACTTCAGTTTGACCATCGGTTTGTGGATGACAAGTAGTTGAAAACAATAGCTTTGTTCCTAACTTTCCCCATAATGTTTTCCAAAAATAGCTAAGGAACTTCACATCACGGTCAGAAACAATGGTCCTCGGAACCCCATGTAGACGAACAATTTCCTTGAAGAATAAATCGGCAATGTTACTTGCATCATCTGTCTTGTGACAAGCAATGAAGTGAGCCATCTTAGAGAACCTGTCAACAACAACAAAAACAGAATCTCTACCTCTCTTTGTTCTTGGTAACCCCAAAACAAAGTCCATAGAAATGTCAGTCCAAGGAGCAGTAGGAATAGGCAATGGAGTATAAAGACCATGATTCATAACTCTAGACTTAGCTTGTTTACAAGTGACACATCTCTCACACAATTTTTCAACATCTCTTTTCATGTTAGGCCAAAAGAAGTGATCATGCAATATATCTAAAGTTTTCTTTACTCCAAAATGTCCCATTAACCCACCACTATGGGCTTCTCTAACAAGTAATTCTCTTAAAAAACTCCTAGGCACACATAATCTATTTTCCCTAAATAAGAATCCATCATGCCTATAAAACTTTCCAAAACCAGTTTTCTCACATGCAATGAACACATTTTCAAAATCCTCATCAGTAGCATACAAGTCTTTAATATACTCAAATCCAAGTAGTTTTGCATTAAGAGTAGTGATTAGAGTATACCTTCGAGATAATGCATCAGCCACGACATTTTCTTTACCTTGTTTATATTTGATCACATATGGAAATGTTTCAATGAACTCCATCCACTTGGCATGACGCTTGTTCAACTTGCTTTGTCCTTTCAAGTGCTTCAAGGACTCATGATCAGTGTGGATGACAAATTCCTTGGGCCATAAATAGTGTTGCCATGTTTCCAAGGCCCTCACTAATGCATACATCTCTTTATCATATGTGGGATAGTTAAGGGCAGCTCCACTTAACTTCTCACTGAAAAAAGCAATGGGGCACTTCTCCTGCATTAAAACAGCTCCAATACCTATACTTGAAGCATCACACTCAATCTCAAAAGTTTTAGAAAAGTCAGGTAAGGATAATAAAGCTGCAGAACAAAGCTTCTCTTTAAGCAAGTTAAAAGCATGATCTTGCTCAAGACCCCATTTAAATCCAACATTCTTTTTAACAACATCAGTTAGAGGTGCAGTTATTGTACTGAAGTCTCTAACAAACCTATGATAGAAACTAGCTAATCCATGAAAACTACGCACCTCAGAGATATTCTTAGGTATAGGCCAATCTTTAATTGCCTTGACCTTTTCATCTTCTACTGCTATACCCTTAGAAGAAATAACATATCCAAGAAATGTAATCTTATCAGTGCAAAAGGAACATTTCTTAAGGTTAGCATACAACTTTTCCTTTCTCAAGACATTAAGCACATTCTTTAAATGTTCAATATGTTCATGCAAACTTCTACTATAGATCAAGATATCATCAAAATAGACAACTACAAATTTTCCAATGAAAGCACGCAAGACATGGTTCATTAATCTCATGAAAGTGCTAGGTGCATTAGTTAATCCAAAAGGCATAACTAACCATTCATACAAACCATGCTTAGTCTTAAATGCAGTTTTCCATTCATCACCTTCTCTCATGCGAATTTGATGATAACCACTTTTCAAATCAATTTTAGAAAAGATGCAAGAACCATGTAACTCATCAAGCATATCATCTAATCTAGGAATGGGATAGCGATACTTTACAGTGATTTTGTTGATGGCACGACAATCAACACACATCCTCCACGTCCCATCCTTCTTAGGAACAAGTAACACAGGAACAGCACATGGACTCATGCTCTCTCTAACGTAGCCTTTCTTCATGAGCTCGTCAACTTGCCTTTGAAGCTCCTTTGTCTCCTCGGGATTACTTCTATAGGCAGGTCTGTTGGGAATGGCAGCTCCAGGAACAAGGTCTATTTGATGCTCAATTCCCCTAATAGGTGGCAAACCATTTGGAATCTCCTCGGGGAATATATCTCCAAATTCCTTCAAAAGAGACACAACATTAGTAGGCAAAGAAGATTTAAGATCATTAGAACTAAAACAAGATTCTTTATATAAAAACAAAAGGATTGGGCACTTAGCTAAAAAAGCAGCCTTTACATCACTTTGCTTTGCATAGAAGCTCACGTCCTTTCTTTCTTTCTTTGCAATATCTTTGCCTTTATCTAGATTCTTCGACCTTTGTTGTGATTCATTCTGCTCTTTCAACCTCAATTGATCCTCATAAATCTCCGTAGGACTCAAGGGTGCAAGTGTGAATTTCTTACCAGCCATGGTAAATGAATAACGGTTTGTAAATCCATCATGTATGACATGTCTATCAAATTGCCATGGTCTTCCTAAAAGCAAATGACCAGCATGCATAGGCACAACATCACACAACACTTTATCATTGTACCTTCCAATGGAAAATAGCACCAATACTTGCTTGGTCACATTTACTTCTCCACAATTATTGAGCCATTGAAGTTTGTATGGTTTGGGATGTTTTGTAGTGGGCAAACTCAATTTGTCAACCAAATAAGTGCTAGCAACATTAGTGCAACTACCACCATCAATAATCAAAGAGCATACCTTATTGTTGACGTGGCATCTAGTATGAAAAATATTTTCTCGTTGCACTTCATCTTCATCCTTAACTTGGGCACTTAATGCACGACGAGCTACAAGTGCTTCACCATGTGCAGCAAACTCAACATAGTCATCATCCTCATTAATGTCCTCCAATGGTGGCATCTCATCATCAACATCAGAATCTTCACTTACAACATCACCATCATTACGCATAATCATGACTCGTTTGTTTGGGCATTGTGATGCAATGTGTCCTCTTCCCAAACATCTAAAACACTTAATGTCTCTACTCTTACCTTGGGATGCTTGGATAGCCTCGGGTTTGGGCTTTTGGACACTCTCACCCTTAGGCTTGAATGAGGATTCAGTCTTAAGTTTGAATGTAGTCTTATCATCCCTTCGAAAGGTGTTCGGTTTCCAAGAAGAAGATGAACTAGAACCTTGCATAAAACGAGATGAATAACCTTTTCTCTTGAGTTGCCTTTCAACCTTGATAGCCATATGCAACATATCATCAAACTCCACATAGTGATGTAACGCCACTACATTAGCAATCTCACGATTCAATCCTTGTAAGAATCGAGCCATAGTAGCTTCACTATCCTCTTCAACATTAGCTCTGATCATGATAATTTCCATTTCTTTATGATAATCCTCAACACTCTTAGAACCTTGAGTGAGACCTTGTAACCTTTGATAAAGCTCTCTATAGTAATGATTAGGAACAAACCTTTTTCTCATAACACGTTTCATTTCATTCCATGTAACTATAGGTGGCTCTCTATTCCTACGTCTACCAAGCATGAGTTGGTCCCACCAAATGATTGCATAATCCGTGAACTCTACAGCAGCAAGTTTCACCTTTTTTTCTTCGGAATAGTTATGGCAATCAAAGACCATCTCCACTTTCTTTTCCCATTCTAAGTAAGCCTCAGGATCATTCTTACCTTGAAAGGAAGGAATCTTCAATTTGATACTTCCTAAATTTCCATCTATCCTATAATACCTATCTCCTTTATACCTATCTCCACGACCTCCTTTATTACCATGGTTACCTTTAACACTTCTACTAAACTCATCATCATCAAACTCATCATCAACTTTATCATCAAAGTCATTATTCACAATATTGCCATTCTCATGAGAAGTATCACTTGGCTTTACCTTGGCTAGGACAGCTTCATGTTCCTCCAACTTATCATGAATATTATTAAACCTTAACTCTATCCTTGAAAATTGTTGTTGCATAGCTTGGAACATGAACTCGATCTTACTCAAATCAGGCTTTTCACTATTAGAAGACATGATTTTATCCTGCAAGAAACGTTAGTAAAAGAAAAGGACCTCACAAGTATGACCTCACGTGTTTACACTCAATACACACAAGACTGTAACACACACTCGTGTTTCACACAATTTTAATATGGCTTTTCTCTACTAATGTTACTCACACACTCTTGCCTTTTTCCCTCACACAACTTTTCTCTATAGGTTCTATATTGAACTCAAGACTTAATCAAAAATCAGCTTATGGAATTCAACTATCAACCAACAATAAACAAGATGAGCACAAGATTTTAATCAAGGGAAAACAAAACAATGAATACTCAACAAGACTTAGCAAGACTCAGCAAGACTCAATAAGACTTAAGAAGACTCCAATGAAACTAAACCTTGAAGGAAATTTGTGTATTTTGGGGTGTTTAATTAAGGTAGGGTTTAGCCAAAGGTGGGGTAGTTTTGTCCTTTTATGTGGTAGGGTCAAAAAGGTAATTTTAGACAGTAGGGTAAAATGGCAGTAATGAATTTTCAAATTAGGCAAATAAGAAATCGCAAAGCTCAAGAAAGAATGACTACCTCAAGATTTTCATGAAGCACACCTCCACGAATTACCTTTGATATTGCACTTGCTACACACGATGCAATAAAATCCCCTCTTGAATTGATTTTTCTTTTCTCTTTTTTTTTCTTTTCTTTTTTTTCTCTTTTTTCTCTTTTTTTTTTATATTTTACTAAACTAAACGAACAATGAAGAAAAAAAAAATCTAAATAATAAGAAGAGGTTTACTTGGGGAACAAGGCAACTTTTTGACAAAAACAAGCTAGTTTTGGTAGCAGCTTGTGTACCAAGGAATGAGAGGGAACGGTGGCTTGTGAAACAAGTAGTCTTTATGTGATGTAGAGCTTTTGAAGGTTTCTTGGTGAGCAAGAAAACCTTTGGGATTTGGTTGCTTGGAGAACAAGATAGGGTTTACTTGGTGGCTAAGTAAAGACAATAGGTTTGAGGGACAAACAATATTAGTGATGGCTTGGAAAAGGATTCAAGATCAAGGTTTGTCCATGACAAGAAGACAAAGAAAAAAAAACAAAAACGAAACTCCCACGAATTAAACCTAAGCTCTGATGCCAAATGATATGGACCTCACCGAAAGAAGATGAGGTTCATATGAAGAAGACGAAGAACACTTGAAAAAAAAACAATAACAAGTTAAAAACGCAGCAAAAGAAAATAAAAATTAGAAGTAAAACCAAGACCCGTTGTGTAGAAACACAAGAACCTATGGTATTGGACCAAGACCCGTTGCCTAGAAAAGCAAGAACCTATGGTATATATTGGTGGAAGGTAGAAGAACGCCACAAGGAAGACCTTGATAAGTTCAAGAGTTCTCAAGAGAACCAAAGAGAAGAAGTCTCTCAATTTTATTGCTAAAATCAATTGTGTTCTCCCCAAAGGGTTACATAACTATTTATAGGCAAATAGATAACTTGCAGCACAAGTAATAGGAATCCTACTTTCCTAACTTGCAGAATAGGAAATAGCAAACTTGCAGAACAAGCAATAGGAATCCTACTCTCCTAACTTGCAGAACAAGTAATAGAAGTCTTACAAAATCTATTATTTAAAAAGGAATTGGGCTTAAATTAAATTAAGACAATGTTCAGCCCAATAATACTTAACTAAATAAAATATGCATCTAGCCTAATTTGCATTTCGGCCCAATACTTGTGTGTCTTCAAGAAGGTTGAACTTGGGCTTGGATCATGTTGTAGAAGACTTTATCATCCTCCATGCTCAAGCTTTGTTGGGCTTTCTCTCTAGCAATATCAATGAAACCAGCCAAGGCTTGTTGCATCATCTTTGATTTAGCTCTTGTAATTGGACCTCCATGGATACTCAAAGGATCATGATCATCACGAACATGACTTGAGCTTTGTGAGCTTGGATCTCCATCAGATCAGTTCGTTAAATTGGTCAAAAATGTCAATCTTTCAAGCTGGACAGAAAATATTGCACTTTGCTCTTTTTAGCTTCTTTTTATTCCAACTTTGATATTTAATACATAAAACTTAAAATAAACATTAGTAAGCTCTTTTAGGCATAAAACATCAATAAAGCAAATATATTAGCACATATAAAATTCCCAAAATATCATCCTATCATAAATCATTCAATAGCAATAAACAATTCAGTATCAATAAACAATTCAATTCGGTAAAACAATACAGTATAATGGAGACATTCACATCCAATAGAATCATGCCCGATACAATAAGCAGTAACGAATGACCATCGTCGACAGTCATAGTTCACACTGGTCAGGTGCTTACTGTGAAAACCTGTGGGTTTGACCATAATTCCCACAGCCATATCAATAAACCTGCGGATTGGACCAGGTCTGCAGTCATATAACAATAAACCTGCAAACCTGATCAGGGTCTCGCAGTCATATAACAATATACATGATCACTAAGGCACGACTGTCTCAAAACATTTTCATTTATTAGTAGAAATCATTTTCAAATAATGAAATAGTCTCAAATAGCAATTAACAGTAGAAATCATTTCAAATAGCAATTTATAATATAAATCATTTCAAATAGTAGTTATCTTCAATCAGTTGGAAAACATGTAAAGTAATAATAAAATTTCATGTTATGCAATTGAATCATTTCATATAATTAATCTCATGGAAAACATTTCATGTAACTCATTTCATGTAAAGTAATGCATGTAATTTATCTCATGTAGATCAATTCATGTAACACATTTCATGTGGGTAAATACATGTAAATCATTTCATGTGAATTAAACTCATGTAAACCATTTCATGTATAAAAATAAAAACATGTTTCATGCAAATAAAATCATATTTTGATTTATTCGATCGGAAAATAAATTTCTATTTTCTTATAGAGGAAGATTTGGGTACGAAACGGTTACGATTTGATTACGAAAAATTTATTGATATAAATAAATAAATACTATCCAACTCCTATTCATGTTTCTTACCTCTATTTCCATGCAATATGAAATCTGGTAATCTACTTACGCCACTTTATTCCTCGTACTTCACATTACACAATAACTTTGAATTATATTCAAAATCTTATATTGTAATTCTAATAAATAATTCTAGAATTTCTTATCTTCAAATTTGTCATTTCCCATGGTAATTTAAATTTATTTTATTTACCATTAGCTACCAATATAAATATAATTAAATTTAATTCCTTTCCTAATTCTAATTTCACTAAAATCCTATTATCCTAATTATTTCTCTTTAATTCTTAAATCAATAATAATCAATATAAATATTCTATATATAATGCCTTAGCCAATATTTTTTCTTAACTATTTTCATTAACATTTATATTTTATTCTTTCATTATTAACCATAAAAATTCTCATGATAATCATATTTCCTAGCTTAAATCAAATACTTCATGTTATTTCGTTCTTATTGTTTTTTAGTTATTTTCTTCTCAATTTAGCTTATAGAAATATTTTTCACTCATTTAATATATTCATTCTACTCTTCATTATATTTAAAATTTGCATAACTTCTTATCCCCCAAACAGCCATATCTAACATCCCTTTTATGGTCTCATCTCTATGGTTTTCCTCTTAACTCTTCCTTCACCTAATTTATGTTACCATCATCATCAGTCATTGTGGCCGAATGGCCTGTCCAAGCTTAGGCAAATTCCTTCTTCAATTAATCCAACTGATATGACAAAGTCTACCTGTGTTGGGCTAAGCCCAATGGCGTCCAGGAATTACCACGTGGCAAGAACTCACTGGTCCACGTGGACTTCGGCGATAGATGCTTAACGCATTACACCTGTTTCTAGCGACAGAGTCGCCGTTTCACGTGGCCATCGGTGACAGGGGTAGAAGAGCGCGATCATACCTATCGACTGGCGACAGACCCAGAGTCTATCGCCTGCAATCATGACGCGACACGTAGCACGCATACATCTACCGCCTGGCGACAGATTCCTGGTCTGTCGCCTACAGTCATATGGCGACACGTAGTGCACGGCTTCGGCTCCCACTAGCGACAGACCCCTGACGCCACAATGTGCCACGTGGTATGAGTCTCTCGCTGGCGATAGGCTCCGGAAGCTCCCGATTTTTAAGGAACTTGTGTTATATTGGGACACAAACTCTTAACAAGATAATGTCATTATCCTTAAGCAATTAACCTAGAATGCTGGCCTATAAATAGGCCCCCAGGTATGATTTTAGACCCTAATTTTTTGACTACTGGCTTTTACGCTTCCCAAGATTGAAGAATTTTCTACTGACTTAAGCATCGGAGTGTCTACGCAGGGAACCACCCCTGCGTCCCTCTGACTTTTATTGTTTTACAGAAGCTTCTTGGAGACACGTGGAGACTTAGTACGAACATCGACGTCAGCATACTTTTATTGTTGTTTTTGTGCAACAACAATTGGCGCCGTCTATGGGAAGCGTATAAAAGCCAAGATTTTCTAAGATGGTGAGAACACGATCGACAAACGTAAAGACCGAAATTGAGGAAAACTCTGTGAGCTTCCCTGAACAACAGATTCGCCAGACAAACCAGGTGAACAGGGAGGAAGAAAGAATTATTGTGTCAGCGGCAGAATTCGAAACTCTGAGGCGACAGAGCGAGGAAACAACCCAGGTGCTACGAGCCATGGTGGATCTGTTCCAAGGAGTTCTCCCGACATTGGATCTGCCGCCTGCCGTGCAGAACTTGGTAGGAGGAACAAGTAGAGGTGTCCCGCCGCAGGTGTTGGGGCGACAGGAGTACACAACAGCGTCAGACCCCTCTCGTCGGCGAGAGGTTCCCTCTATGGAAGAGCAGGACTTTCATCAGGGTGCGGTAGGACAGTCTAGCGGGAGACCTGTCTTAGGCACCCAGCGAGAGGCTGAGGAAGCAATAGGGTTAGAGCATGCGACAGGTGTCAGACGACAGGGGAGCGGGAGACCTGTCACAAACACCCAGCGAGAGGCTGAGGAAGCAATAGGGTTGGAACCTGCGACAGGTGTCAGGCGACAGATTCCACATGTAGGGCGGCAGGATGCTGACCGGGCGACAGGATGCTGACCGGGCGACAGGGTCTACCGCCCATCCTCATGACTTATCAAATTTCGCTGATACCAACTTGGAACATGGTGTTGGAGGTGCTGGAAAGAATGGTGGAGAGGATCAAAGCATTTGGGGAGCCGGGTCGGAGTTCGACCCCACCTGGTGCACGCAGATGGTACGAACAAAGGCACCTCAAGCGAAAGGTAAGGAAGTAGTCGTAGACCTACCTGATTCGTCTCATGCCAGAAATCAGCTTGCTCCCCCCTTAGACATGAAAAAGATGATAGAACAGGTGTTAGAGGAGAAAAAATTAGTGTCTGCGGAAGAGAGTTAGAGAAGAAGTTTACCGTTCTGCGCGACCATCATGCAAAAGCCTCTGCCCCCAAAGTTCAAAATGCCGCAGATGACCGCATACACCGGAAAGATGGACCCCTACGACCATATGCAAAACTATGAGGCCCTAATGCTGCTACATGGATGGGAAGACGAGATAATGTGCAGGGCCTTTTCCTTAACTCTATCCGGACACGCGATGAAATGGTTCAATAACCTGCTTGAAGGGTCCATTATCTCTTTAGACCAGTTGCGAAGCGAGTTTCTCAAAGCGTTTGCGGTAAATAGTCAGAGAAGGAAGGAACCGACCTATTTGCTCACTATTAAGCAGGGAGCTAAGGAGTCATTAAAGAGTTATGTAGATCGGTTCAGAGATGCCACTTTAGAGGTACGAGACCTACAAGTCGGTATAGCCGTGGCAGCCATGTTACATGGAACAAGGTCTGAGAAATTGCAAGAATCCCTGTCGCTAGAACAGCCAACTACCATCTCAGACTTGCTTTCCCGAGCACATAAGTACATAACCCAGGAGGAAGTAATGAAAATGGTGGTGACAGGAGAGTCCAAGGACGGAAGGAAACGAGGAAGAGAGGCCACTAAAGCATCTTCTAGCCAACCGAGAAAGTTTGAGAAAGCTCCCACACTAAAATATAATTCTTATACACCACTTACTGAATCTCAGGCTTCAGTGTTGGCATCTATTGAAGGATCAGGGCTTATACAGACTCCAAAGAAGACGTCAGGGAATCTGGGCCGTGATTCAAGGTCGTATTGTGATTATCACTCAGCGCATGGGCATACAACCGAAAAATGTAGGGAGTTGATGAATCAGATAGAAAAACTAGCACGAGAGGGAAAAATAAACCGTTTTGTATGGAGAGGTGATAGAACTAACTATTCTGCACAAAACAGAGGGAACAATTTCAGAGAGAGAAGAGGTGAAAACAGAAGACCTGTTAGACAAAATGAAGATGAAAGAAGAGATAAGCACAAAAGGGTGCAAGATAGGCAAAAAAAAAGTCCCTAAGCGAAAAATGCGCGAGACGAGCAAACAAAAAGTCCCTAAGCGAAAAATGCTCGAGACGGGCAACTAAAGTCCCTAAGCGAAAAATGCGCGAGATGGACAACTAAAGTCCCTAAGCGAAAAATGCGCGAGACGGGCAACTAAAGTTCCTAAGCGAAAAATGCGCGAGACGGGCAAAAACAAAGTCCCTAAGCGAAAAATGCGCGAGACGGGCAAACAAAAAGTCCCCAAGCGAAAAATGCGCGAGACGGGCAAACAAAAAGTCCCCAAGCGAAAAATGCTCGAGACGGGCAAACAAAAAGTCCCCAAGCGAAAAATGCGCGAGACGGGCAAACAAAAAGTCCCTAAGCGAAAAATGCGCGAGACGGGCAAACAAAAGTCCTTACTCACGGAAAAGTACGCGATAGGTAATGACCAGTCCTTCAATACGTAACGTGCGTACGAAAGGTAAAGGTACAAGCTATATAGCAATTTACGAGGTACGTTACAAAATTTCCGGATTCATATGTGGCAATAGGTTGACAAATTATGATTAAACTTTGACGTTTTTAGTATTGATTACTCTAATAAGTCCTTAAGCGAAAGTAACGCGAAATAGGCACAACGCTCGAGACAAGTTCATATTTGAACGAAATGACGACACTGTTTCAAACAAGAACTTGGGGAGCAACATGGTGTAAAAGTAAAGTCATACAAGGTACTCCACTAAATTTACATAAGCAAGAGAAAGAACTACAAAATGAAAACGGTACTTTTCATTCAAAATGAACCTATACATCGGAAAATGAAAACGGTACTTTTCATTCAAAATGAACCTATACATCGGAATTAACAAACAAAACAAAAACTATAAAACTCTAATCTACGGCGATGACCGAATCAGCCGGCTGGGAAGGCGCTACATCGGCGCTAGCGTCTCGAGAAGCTTGGGGCTCAGGAACTGGAGGAGTCAAAGAACCAAGATCTCGGGAAGACGAGGGAGCCACCCCGGAAACAGAAATGTCACTTGAAAGCCCACTTGAAGGCCCAACCACGGTCGCAGAGTCTGGCACGAGATCAGCGGCAACAGAATCTGAAATCTGGAGCTCGTCACTGTCCAGCCCCAGCAGTGCCTCGATAGACTCAGGTTGATCGCCTGTCTCGATAGGCTCAGAGACGTCACACACTGCCAGAGGCTCAGATTGATCAAGTGCTTCGAAAGACTTAGGCATGTGTAGTGGCTGTCGAGGAGGCCACGGACCCTCAAGGTTGTGCAGATTATCTACGGCCCCTTCCACTAAATAGGCCTCTGGACTTTGTGCGTCGGGCTCATACTTGGTCCAAGAAAGAGCATCGTAGTACTTAGCCTCCTCGGTGAATAGCAATTCAGGAAAAGCCTCATTGGGTCGATGCCTCTCCAACCAAGCGCGAGCCAAATAGAAACCGTATTTAATAAACCCCGTCGAGAAAGCCGCTTTCTTGTCAAAACAATGCTGGGACAAGCGGTATTCACGAACGGCCTCGATTCGAGCTTCTCTTTGACGATCCAGTACATTGTGCAGCTACTCAATAGCCTTATCTCGCTGCCTCTCCATGGCTCCCCGGTCATCGACGGCCTTATTATAAGCCTCTTGGTACCCTTGAAGGGAAGACACCTTCGCCTGCTCTTCTTGGAGCCTTCGCTCGAGATCAGCATTTTTTTGCTCAAGATCAGCGCTCCTTTTGTTTACCTCCTCCACCCTGTTGACATAAGGACGAAGCTGGTTAACCTCGTTTGAAAGCTCCATCTTTTGATCCCGAAGCTCGCGAATCTCTTTGTCAGCTTGCTCCCTGAGAGCCCTGTGCCGAGCATTGACGGCCGCAATTTGTTGAGTTGACTGATAAGACAAAAAAAAACAAAAGTAACTCAACAGATCTTTTAACGAAAAAAGTTTAGACGAGGAAATTAGTTACCAAACTCTTACCTTCATAGCGAGATAATCAGAATTATCCTCCGCCTCCGGGATGTTTGTAAACAGCCCCGCCTTGTCACGAGGAAGAATGGTGCTCCAAGCCAGACGAGACACTATCCCGGCATCCTCGATGCTGTCGTTATTGTTCACTCCTGGATAGGTCTGAAAATCATCCCCACTAACGACGACCCCACTATCAATCACATAACGCCTCATAGTAGGGTCTACCACCTTGGGTAAGATTGGTCTTGTAGGCATCGAGGCTTCAACAATCAGCCTCTTCCTGTATTTGCGCCTTGGCTGGCGGGGAGCCGACCTACCCTCAGCAACACGAGAGCCACCTTCTTGAGGGACTGGATTACTCCTTTGGGACTCGGAGCTCTCGCGATCGCCTGAACCTCGATCAGGGACAGGAGGCCTGTTCCGTTTGTTTCTCCCGACCTCATGTGTAGGGCGGCTGGATTCGCCAGCAGAAGGTGGAGGAGGAGTAGGAGCACGCGCTGGCCCAGATGGGGCTCTAACTTGCGACTGAGAAGGAGGAGCCGCTCGAGCAGTAGCAGCACTGGCATCCCTCCTACGCATCAAATCTCGAAAGTTCATGCCTACACAATATATAAAGAAAGGATTAGCCGACCGAGCGAAACACCACGCACACGTGTATAAAAAAAGAAAAAAAAAGGGGATGGAAAACCTAGAAAACCACCAAAGTCCTCTAAAATATCCAGATTCGAATCCAACGGAAAATCAACGAAAGGACTCCCAAAGGCGTCAGCCTGAGCCCACTCAGGGCCATCCCCTGAATAACCACTAGTACCCGCAGCCTTAGGGGTCCCATCCTCCGAATCTGAAGAGGACTCATCTACAAGGCGACCCACAGGGGTAGATGCTTCGGCTACTAAGACCAGGGATGGCTGACTAGGGCCAGCATCGGATAAACGAGGAGTTGTGGGTAGGTTAGATGGGGCGGCAGAAGCTTCAAGAACGATCCTGCTTACGCCCCAGCTGGCAGCGGTAATGTTTTCCGGGGTTAGAAGAGAAAATAAATTACGCTCCCCTGTAGAACAGATTTGCCGAATAGGCTCGCCAAATTGGTCTCTTAAAATTTCTATCCTGAACCTGTCCGAACGCTGTGAGTGGTCAGAGGTATCACGATTCCACCTAGAGCGAATCCGCAGATTGCTTGGAATCTTAACAACGACCCACTCGCTCTCAAAACCGCGCAGTTTATTGGGGAGATCCGAGAAGATTTTATTATTAGGAAATTCGCCGACTGTCAACCGTTGAAGAGAGAACGTCATCAATCCCTTCAGCCTACGAACTCTAAAAAAGGCGCCTAAAAGGGGAACCGTGGGAACAATACCCAGATGATGGCACACTATGGAAAACGCTACCAGCTGAGCCCACGCATGGGGGTGGAGTTGACACGGGATGATGTCCTTGTATCTAAGAAATGCTTCACCAAACTCCGGAAGTGGGAAGCGAAAACCAAAAGACAAAGAAGCCTTATGGACGGCCACACCACTTCTAACCAAGTCAGGCGTGACCTCCCCTTGCACTGGAAGTCTATAGCCATAACCCGAGGGAAGATGGAAACGAGTCCTAATATGCTCTAAGTCAGTGTTTGTCAACGAACACACAAGACCACCTGTCTTAAGTGTTTTACCCGGGCGTAACAAAGACATGGCAAAAGAAAGCAAAAACTACCCGGCGACAGACTCTCTAGGCGACAGACCCTTTGGGTGACAGACCCCTTGGGCGACAGACCTAGTAAAACAATAGACCTTTGGGCGACAGACCCCTTGGGCGACAGACCTACTGAAAAAGACACTTGCGGAAGACTAAACTCTACGCGGAAGACGAAATCACCTGCGGGAGACCTAAACCTAGTACGATATGCGAATATATAAGACGACAGGGGTATACTTACTGACGATAAGATAAGCGAGAGACTCCAGGCGTGAGAGCGAAAGACTCTTTGTGGCGAAAGAGCGGAAAAATGGGCGACAAATGGCTGCTCAGAGGTTTTCTCGTGCGTTCTCTCGTTGGGTCCCAGACGTTTATATAGCCGCGGCAGGGAATGCCAAACGTCGCGCTTGATCACACCTGTCGCAGAGTAGAACTTTTCACCTGCAAAAAATGCCAAAGAAATTGCAAAAACAAAAGAAAAACAAAGAGGACTATTCACAGTGGGTTAAGGCCCAAAAACACGTATTTATACTCTCTTGGTTGGAGAAATCCAACAAGAGAGTGGGGAGATATTGATATGACAAAGTCTACCTGTGTTGGGCTAGGCCCAATGGCGTCCAGGAATTACCACGTGGCAAGAACTCACTGGTCCACGTGGCCTTCGGCGATAGATGCTTAACGCATTACACCTGTTTCTAGCGAAAGAGTCACCGTTCCACGTGGCCATCGGCGACAGGGGTAGAAGAGCGCGATCATACCTGTCGACTGGCGACAGACCCAGAGTCTATCGCCTGCAATCATGACGCGACACGTAGCACTGATACATCTACCGCCCGGCGACAGATTCCTGGTCTGTCGCCTACAGTCATATGGCGACACGTGGTGCACGGCTTCGGCTCCCACTAGCGACAGACCCCTGACGCCACAATGTGCCACGTGGTATGAGTCTCTCGCTTGCGACAGGCTCCGGAAGCTCCCGATTTTTAAGGAACTTGTGTTATATTGGGACACAAACTCTTAACAAGATAATGTCATTATCCTTAAGCAATTAACCTAGAATGCTGGCCTATAAATAGGCCCTCAGGTATGATTTTAGACCCTAATTTTTTGACTACTGGCTTTTACGCTTCCCAAGATTGAAGAATTTTCTACTGACTTAAGCATCGGAGTGTCTACGCAAGGAACCACCCCTGCGTCCCTCTGACTTTTATTGTTTTACAGAAGCTTCTTGGAGACACGTGGAGACTTAGTACGAACATGATGCGTACGGACAAGAGGAAACGTAGCTTGGAATTTGAAGGAGCTGACACGCAAGAAGACAGAAGCAAAGTTGATGAATGTCAACTTCTGAAAACCTAGACCCGAAGCCTAAAGAGACTCGAACCCAAAGGTATTGGACCTTAACCCTACGAATAAGAATTCGAGAACCTAAGGTATAACAATGGTGGGTGGTGAAGAAGGAGGCGCCACAAGGAAGAAGACCTTGATAAGCCTAGTTGAGAGGGAACCCAAGAGAAAGGCACACTCAATATCTGAAAATTCACTTAACTGATCTGTTCATCAATAGCGTTTACAAGGTATTTATAATAATACCTAGCACTTAAGCCCATAAACAAGTGGGCTGGAATTAACACCAATAGAAAATAAGACTAAACCCAAATTCATGCCTAAACCTAGTTACATAAAATAAATAGTCCAAAACACAACAAGACTCAATCGTGGGCTATCCAAACACTTAGCCCATCTTATTGTTAAGCTAAAATAAGACAGTAAACCATGCTCATGTCGTTTGGGCTTCCAAGTAAGTATAGATGTCTTGGGACTCTTCATGGAAGCTTCCTTGACACTTCAATGATGCCAGAGCTTGTTGCATTAATGAGGCCAAGGCTTGTTGCATCTTCTTAGCTCGAGCTCGGGTAATTGGACCTCCTTGGATGACCAATGGATCCTTAGCATCACGAACATCACGAGCAAGTGGATCTCCATCATTCCCCCTCTCCTCAAAAGGATTTGTCCTCAAATCGCATATACCTTCATCAAAAGAAAAGGGAGAAAGATCAGAGACATTAAAAGTAGCAGATACACCATACTCACCAGGAAGATCCAATTTGTAGGCATTATCGTTGATCTTCTCTATGACTTGGAATGGTCCATCTCCTCGGGGATGCAGCTTGGTTCGTCGCTGAACAGGAAACCTCTCCTTTCTCATATGCACCCAAACCCAATCACCAGGCTCAAAGACTACTTTCTTTCGATGCTTATTTGCTTGGGTGGTATACTGCTCAGTCTTCTTTTCAATAGCTTGACGAACTCTCTCATGGAGTTGCTTCACAAACTTAGCCTTCTGTTCTCCATCCAAGTTACTTTGCTCCGCACTCGGTAATGGCAACAAATCCAAAGGAGTAAGAGGATTGAAGCCATAAACAACTTCGAATGGAGAGCAACTAGTAGTGGAGTGAACACTGCGGTTATATGCAAACTCCACATGGGGCAAGCAATCTTCCCAATTCTTCAAATTCTTTTGGATAATGGACCTCAATAAGGTAGATAGGGTTCGATTGACAACCTCAGTCTGTCCATCAGTCTGGGGGTGACAAGTGGTGGAGAATAACAATTTCGTTCCCAACTTTCCCCATAACGTCTTCCAAAAGTAACTAAGGAACTTGACATCACGATCGGAAACAATAGTCCTCGGTACACCATGTAGACGTACTATCTCTTTGAAGAAAAGGTCAGCAACATTGCTCGCGTCATCCGTCTTGTGGCAGGCGATGAAATGAGCCATCTTAGAGAACCTGTCAACCACAACAAAACAGAATCTCTACCGCGTTTTGTTCGAGGCAAGCCCAAAACAAAATCCATTGAGATATCAGTCCACGGAGTAGTAGGAATGGGTAAAGGAGTATATAAACCATGATTATGAACTCTAGATTTAGCTTGCCTACATGAAATGCATCGAGCACATAACCTCTCTACATCTCTCCTCATGTTAGGCCAAAAGAAATGTTCTTGCAAAACATCTAGAGTTTTCCTAACTCCAAAGTGACCCATTAATCCGCCACTATGGGCCTCTCTAACTAATAGCTCGCGCAATGAACTCCTAGGCACACATAATTTATTTTCTCTAAATAAGAACCCATCATGCCTAAAGAACTTGCCAAAACCAGATGTAGCACATGCATCATAAACATTACCAAAATCAACATCATCAGCATACTGTTCTTTGATATACTCAAATCCTAAAAGTTTAGCAGCAAGAGTAGTGATAAGAGTATACCTACGAGATAACGCATCAGCTACGACGTTCTCTTTACCTTGTTTGTACTTGATCACGTACGGGAACATCTCAATGAACTCTATCCACTTGGCATGACACTTATGCAGCTTACTCTGTCCTTTCAAATGCTTCAAGGACTCATGATCAGTGTGGATGACAAATTCTTTGGGCCACAAGTAATGTTGCCATGTCTCCAACGCCCTCACTAACGCGTACATCTCCTTGTAATATGTGGGATAGTTAAGTGCTGCTCCACTTAACTTCTCACTAAAGAAAGCAATTGGGCGTTTTTCCTGCATAAGCACAGCTCCAACACCTACACCTGAGGCATCGCACTCAATCTCAAAAGTTTTAGTAAAGTCAGGCAGAGATAACAAAGGAGCAGAACAAAGTTTATCCTTAATGATGGAGATCCAAGCTCACAAAGCTCAAGTCATGTTCGTGATGATCGTGATCCTTTGAGTATCCATGGAGGTCCAATTACAAGAGCTAAATCAAAGATGATGCAACAAGCCTTGGCTGGTTTCATTGATATTGCTAGAGAGAAAGCCCAACAAAGCTTGAGCATGGAGGATGATAAAGTCTTCTACAACATGATCCAAGCCCAAGTTCAACCTTCTTGAAGACACACAAGTATTGGGCCGAAATGCAAATTAGGCTAGATGCATATTTTATTTAGTTAAGTATTATTGGGCTGAACATTGTCTTAATTTAATTTAAGCCCAATTCCTTTTTTTAAATAATAGATTTTGTAAGACTTCTATTACTTGTTCTGCAAGTTAGGAGAGTAGGATTCCTATTGCTTGTTCTGCAAGTTTGCTATTTCCTATTCTGCAAGTTAGGAAAGTAGGATTCCTATTACTTGTGCTGCAAGTTATCTATTTGCCTATAAATAGTTATGTAACCCTTTGGGGAGAACACAATTGATTTTAGCAATAAAATTGAGAGACTTCTTCTCTTTGGTTCTCTTGAGAACTCTTGAACTTATCAAGGTCTTCCTTGTGGCGTTCTTCTACCTTCCACCAATATATACCATAGGTTCTTGCTTTTCTAGGCAACGGGTCTTGGTCCAATACCATAGGTTCTTGTGTTTCTACACAACGGGTCTTGGTTTTACTTCTAATTTTTATTTTCTTTTGCTGCGTTTTTAACTTGTTATTGTTTTTTTTTTCAAGTGTTCTTCGTCTTCTTCATATGAACCTCATCTTCTTTCGGTGAGGTCCATATCATTTGGTATCAGAGCTTAGGTTTAATTCGTGGGAGTTTCGTTTTTGTTTTTTTTCTTTGTCTTCTTGTCATGGACAAACCTTGATCTTGAATCCTTTTCCAAGCCATCACTAATATTGTTTGTCCCTCAAACCTATTGTCTTTACTTAGCCACCAAGTAAACCCTATCTTGTTCTCCAAGCAACCAAATCCCAAAGGTTTTCTTGCTCACCAAGAAACCTTCAAAAGCTCTACATCACATAAAGACTACTTGTTTCACAAGCCACCGTTCCCTCTCATTCCTTGGTACACAAGCTGCTACCAAAACTAGCTTGTTTTTGTCAAAAAGTTGCCTTGTTCCCCAAGTAAACCTCTTCTTATTATTTAGATTTTTTTTTTCTTCATTGTTCGTTTAGTTTAGTAAAATATAAAAAAAAAGAGAAAAAAGAGAAAAAAAAAGAAAAGAAAAAAAAAGAAAAGAAAAATCAATTCAAGAGGGGATTTTATTACATCGTGTGTAGCAAGTGCAATATCAAAGGTAATTCGTGGAGGTGTGCTTCATGAAAATCTTGAGGTAGTCATTCTTTCTTGAGCTTTGCGATTTCTTATTTGCCTAATTTGAAAATTCATTACTGCCATTTTACCCTACTGTCTAAAATTACCTTTTTGACCCTACCACATAAAAGGACAAAACTACCCCACCTTTGGCTAAACCCTACCTTAATTAAACACCCCAAAATACACAAATTTCCTTCAAGGTTTAGTTTCATTGGAGTCTTCTTAAGTCTTATTGAGTCTTGCTGAGTCTTGCTAAGTCTTGTTGAGTATTCATTGTTTTGTTTTCCCTTGATTAAAATCTTGTGCTCATCTTGTTTATTGTTGGTTGATAGTTGAATTCCATAAGCTGATTTTTGATTAAGTCTTGAGTTCAATATAGAACCTATAGAGAAAAGTTGTGTGAGGGAAAAAGGCAAGAGTGTGTGAGTAACATTAGTAGAGAAAAGCCATATTAAAATTGTGTGAAACACGAGTGTGTGTTACAGTCTTGTGTGTATTGAGTGTAAACACGTGAGGTCATACTTGTGAGGTCCTTTTCTTTTACTAACGTTTCTTGCAGGATAAAATCATGTCTTCTAATAGTGAAAAGCCTGATTTGAGTAAGATCGAGTTCATGTTCCAAGCTATGCAACAACAATTTTCAAGGATAGAGTTGAGGTTTAATAATATTCATGATAAGTTGGAGGAACATGAAGCTGTCCTAGCCAAGGTAAAGCCAAGTGATACTTCTCATGAGAATGGCAATGTTGTGAATAATGACTTTGATGATAAAGTTGATGATGAGTTTGATGATGATGAGTTTAGTAGAAGTGTTAAAGGTAACCATGGTAATAAAGGAGGTCGTGGAGATAGGTATAAAGGAGATAGGTATTATGATAGGATAGATGGAAATTTAGGAAGTATCAAATTGAAGATTCCTTCCTTTCAAGGTAAGAATGATCCTGAGGCTTACTTAGAATGGGAAAAGAAAGTGGAGATGGTCTTTGATTGCCATAACTATTCCGAAGAAAAAAAGGTGAAACTTGCTGCTGTAGAGTTCACGGATTATGCAATCATTTGGTGGGACCAACTCATGCTTGGTAGACGTAGGAATAGAGAGCCACCTATAGTTACATGGAATGAAATGAAACGTGTTATGAGAAAAAGGTTTGTTCCTAATCATTACTATAGAGAGCTTTATCAAAGGTTACAAGGTCTCACTCAAGGTTCTAAGAGTGTTGAGGATTATCATAAAGAAATGGAAATTATCATGATCAGAGCTAATGTTGAAGAGGATAGTGAAGCTACTATGGCTCGATTCTTACAAGGATTGAATCGTGAGATTGCTAATGTAGTGGCGTTACATCACTATGTGGAGTTTGATGATATGTTGCATATGGCTATCAAGGTTGAAAGGCAACTCAAGAGAAAAGGTTATTCATCTCGTTTTATGCAAGGTTCTAGTTCATCTTCTTCTTGGAAACCGAACACCTTTCGAAGGGATGATAAGACTACATTCAAACTTAAGACTGAATCCTCATTCAAGCCTAAGGGTGAGAGTGTCCAAAAGCCCAAACCCGAGGCTATCCAAGCATCCCAAGGTAAGAGTAGAGACATTAAGTGTTTTAGATGTTTGGGAAGAGGACACATTGCATCACAATGCCCAAACAAACGAGTCATGATTATGCGTAATGATGGTGATGTTGTAAGTGAAGATTCTGATGTTGATGATGAGATGCCACCATTGGAGGACATTAATGAGGATGATGACTATGTTGAGTTTGCTGCACATGGTGAAGCACTTGTAGCTCGTCGTGCATTAAGTGCCCAAGTTAAGGATGAAGATGAAGTGCAACGAGAAAATATTTTTCATACTAGATGCCACGTCAACAATAAGGTATGCTCTTTGATTATTGATGGTGGTAGTTGCACTAATGTTGCTAGCACTTATTTGGTTGACAAATTGAGTTTGCCCACTACAAAACATCCCAAACCATACAAACTTCAATGGCTCAATAATTGTGGAGAAGTAAATGTGACCAAGCAAGTATTGGTGCTATTTTCAATTGGAAGGTACAATGATAAAGTGTTGTGTGATGTTGTGCCTATGCATGCTGGTCATTTGCTTTTAGGAAGACCATGGCAATTTGATAGACATGTCATACATGATGGATTTACAAACCGTTATTCATTTACCATGGCTGGTAAGAAATTCACACTTGCACCCTTGAGTCCTACGGAGATTTATGAGGATCAATTGAGGTTGAAAGAGCAGAATGAATCACAACAAAGGTCGAAGAATCTAGATAAAGGCAAAGATATTGCAAAGAAAGAAAGAAAGGACGTGAGCTTCTATGCAAAGCAAAGTGATGTAAAGGCTGCTTTTTTAGCTAAGTGCCCAATCCTTTTGTTTTTATATAAAGAATCTTGTTTTAGTTCTAATGATCTTAAATCTTCTTTGCCTACTAATGTTGTGTCTCTTTTGAAGGAATTTGGAGATATATTCCCCGAGGAGATTCCAAATGGTTTGCCACCTATTAGGGGAATTGAGCATCAAATAGACCTTGTTCCTGGAGCTGCCATTCCCAACAGACCTGCCTATAGAAGTAATCCCGAGGAGACAAAGGAGCTTCAAAGGCAAGTTGACGAGCTCATGAAGAAAGGCTACGTTAGAGAGAGCATGAGTCCATGTGCTGTTCCTGTGTTACTTGTTCCTAAGAAGGATGGGACGTGGAGGATGTGTGTTGATTGTCGTGCCATCAACAAAATCACTGTAAAGTATCGCTATCCCATTCCTAGATTAGATGATATGCTTGATGAGTTACATGGTTCTTGCATCTTTTCTAAAATTGATTTGAAAAGTGGTTATCATCAAATTCGCATGAGAGAAGGTGATGAATGGAAAACTGCATTTAAGACTAAGCATGGTTTGTATGAATGGTTAGTTATGCCTTTTGGATTAACTAATGCACCTAGCACTTTCATGAGATTAATGAACCATGTCTTGCGTGCTTTCATTGGAAAATTTGTAGTTGTCTATTTTGATGATATCTTGATCTATAGTAGAAGTTTGCATGAACATATTGAACATTTAAAGAATGTGCTTAATGTCTTGAGAAAGGAAAAGTTGTATGCTAACCTTAAGAAATGTTCCTTTTGCACTGATAAGATTACATTTCTTGGATATGTTATTTCTTCTAAGGGTATAGCAGTAGAAGATGAAAAGGTCAAGGCAATTAAAGATTGGCCTATACCTAAGAATATCTCTGAGGTGCGTAGTTTTCATGGATTAGCTAGTTTCTATCGTAGGTTTGTTAGAGACTTCAGTACAATAGCTGCACCTCTAACTGATGTTGTTAAAAAGAATGTTGGATTTAAATGGGGTCTTGAGCAAGATCATGCTTTTAACTTGCTTAAAGAGAAGCTTTGTTCTGCAGCTTTATTATCCTTACCTGACTTTTCTAAAACTTTTGAGATTGAGTGTGATGCTTCAAGTATAGGTATTGGAGCTGTTTTAATGCAGGAGAAGCGCCCCATTGCTTTTTTCAGTGAGAAGTTAAGTGGAGCTGCCCTTAACTATCCCACATATGATAAAGAGATGTATGCATTAGTGAGGGCCTTGGAAACATGGCAACACTATTTATGGCCCAAGGAATTTGTCATCCACACTGATCATGAGTCCTTGAAGCACTTGAAAGGACAAAGCAAGTTGAACAAGCGTCATGCCAAGTGGATGGAGTTCATTGAAACATTTCCATATGTGATCAAATATAAACAAGGTAAAGAAAATGTCGTGGCTGATGCATTATCTCGAAGGTATACTCTAATCACTACTCTTAATGCAAAACTACTTGGATTTGAGTATATTAAAGACTTGTATGCTACTGATGAGGATTTTGAAAATGTGTTCATTGCATGTGAGAAAACTGGTTTTGGAAAGTTTTATAGGCATGATGGATTCTTATTTAGGGAAAATAGATTATGTGTGCCTAGGAGTTCTTTAAGAGAATTACTTGTTAGAGAAGCCCATAGTGGTGGGTTAATGGGACATTTTGGAGTAAAGAAAACTTTAGATATATTGCATGATCACTTCTTTTGGCCTAACATGAAAAGAGATGTTGAAAAATTGTGTGAGAGATGTGTCACTTGTAAACAAGCTAAGTCTAGAGTTATGAATCATGGTCTTTATACTCCATTGCCTATTCCTACTGCTCCTTGGACTGACATTTCTATGGACTTTGTTTTGGGGTTACCAAGAACAAAGAGAGGTAGAGATTCTGTTTTTGTTGTTGTTGATAGGTTCTCTAAGATGGCTCACTTCATTGCTTGTCACAAGACAGATGATGCAAGTAACATTGCCGATTTATTCTTCAAGGAAATTGTTCGTCTACATGGGGTTCCGAGGACCATTGTTTCTGACCGTGATGTGAAGTTCCTTAGCTATTTTTGGAAAACATTATGGGGAAAGTTAGGAACAAAGCTATTGTTTTCAACTACTTGTCATCCACAAACCGATGGTCAAACTGAAGTAGTCAATCGTACTTTGTCTACTTTGTTGAGGTCCATTATTCAAAAGAATTTGAAGAATTGGGAAGATTGTTTGCCTCATGTGGAGTTTGCTTACAATAGAAGTTTGCATTCCACTACTAGTTATTCTCCATTTGAAGTTGTCTATGGTTTTAATCCACTCACTCCATTGGATCTTTTACCACTACCTATTGAGGAGAGAGCTAGTTTGGATGGGGAAAAGAAAGCTGATTTTGTTAAGCAACTACATGAGAAGGTACGTCAAAACATTAAAAAGAGGACTGAGCAATATGCTACTCAAGCCAACAAGCATCGCAAGAAAGTTGTCTTTGAACCTGGTGATTGGGTTTGGGTACATATGCGTAAAGAGAGATTTCCTGCTCAGCGTCGCTCCAAGTTGCAACCTCGAGGAGATGGACCATTCCAAGTGATTAAGAAGATCAATGACAATGCTTATAAGTTAGATCTTCCAGGTGAGTATAATGTTAGTGCTACATTTAATGTTTCTGATCTTTCTCCCTTTGATATTGATGTAGGTGATTCTGATTTGAGGACAAATCCTTTCGAGGAGAGGGGGAATGATGGAGATCCAAGCTCACAAAGCTCAAGTCATGTTCGTGATGATCGTGATCCTTTGAGTATCCATGGAGGTCCAATTACAAGAGCTAAATCAAAGATGATGCAACAAGCCTTGGCTGGTTTCATTGATATTGCTAGAGAGAAAGCCCAACAAAGCTTGAGCATGGAGGATGATAAAGTCTTCTACAACATGATCCAAGCCCAAGTTCAACCTTCTTGAAGACACACAAGTATTGGGCCGAAATGCAAATTAGGCTAGATGCATATTTTATTTAGTTAAGTATTATTGGGCTGAACATTGTCTTAATTTAATTTAAGCCCAATTCCTTTTTTTAAATAATAGATTTTGTAAGACTTCTATTACTTGTTCTGCAAGTTAGGAGAGTAGGATTCCTATTGCTTGTTCTGCAAGTTTGCTATTTCCTATTCTGCAAGTTAGGAAAGTAGGATTCCTATTACTTGTGCTGCAAGTTATCTATTTGCCTATAAATAGTTATGTAACCCTTTGGGGAGAACACAATTGATTTTAGCAATAAAATTGAGAGACTTCTTATCTTTGGTTCTCTTGAGAACTCTTGAACTTATCAAGGTCTTCCTTGTGGCGTTCTTCTACCTTCCACCAATATATACCATAGGTTCTTGCTTTTCTAGGCAACGGGTCTTGGTCCAATACCATAGGTTCTTGTGTTTCTACACAACGGGTCTTGGTTTTACTTCTAATTTTTATTTTCTTTTGCTGCGTTTTTAACTTGTTATTGTTTTTTTTTTCAAGTGTTCTTCGTCTTCTTCATATGAACCTCATCTTCTTTCGGTGAGGTCCATATCACTTAAGCAAATTAAAAGCATGCTCTTGTGCAGGACCCCAATGAAATGCAACATTCTTTTTGACAACTTCAATCAAAGGTGCAGCTATAGTGCTAAAATCTCTAACGAATCGACGATAGAAACTAGCTAAACCATGGAAACTACGCACCTCAGAAACAGACTTAGGTACAGGCCAATCTTTAATTGCCTTTACCTTCTCAATATCAACAGAAATGCCATGTGAAGAAACGACATACCCAAGAAAAACAATCTTATCAGTGCAGAATGTACATTTTTTAAAATTGGCATACAAACTTGCATTCCTCAAAACAGTAAGAACGTTCCTAAGATGCTCAACATGCTCATGCAGACTCTTACTGTAGATCAAAATGTCATCAAAATAGACAACCACATACTTACCAATGAAATCACGTAAAACATGGTTCATTAATCTCATGAATGTACTGGGTGCATTAGTCAAGCCAAAAGGCATAACTAACCACTCGTAGAGACCATGTTTAGTCTTAAATGCGGTTTTCCATTCATCACCTTCTTTCATACGAATTTGGTGATATCCGCTCTTTAAATCGATTTTAGAAAACATGCATGCACCATGCAATTCATCAAGCATATCATCTAGCCTAGGAATAGGATAGCGGTACTTTATAGTGATGTTGTTGACGGCTCGGCAGTCAATGCACATCCTCCACGTCCCATCTTTTTTTGGCACAAGCAGTACGGGCACGGCGCATGGACTCATGCTCTCTCTCACATAACCTTTCCTCATGAGCTCCTCAACTTGCCGTTGAAGCTCCTTCGTCTCCTCGGGATTACTTCTGTAGGCTGGACGGTTAGGAATGGTAGCTCCGGGGACAAGGTCAATCATGTGCTCGATCCCACGAATCGGTGGTAATCCACTTGGGATCTCCTCAGGGAATACATCCTCGAACTCCTGCAACAATGAGACAACATCAGTAGGCAAAGTATCATGGAGTTCAGCATCAATAAAATAAGAATCTTTAAATAAGAGTAAAAGGATAGGAGACTTAGCAAGAAATGCAGTCTTCACATCTTGGGGTTTGGCATAGCAGCTCACTGTTTTGCTTTCCTTGTTTTCCTTCTTTTCTTTCTGTTCTTTTGCTTGCTTCCTTTGCTCATCATGTTGCTCCTTTAGCCTTAATTGGTCCTCATTAATCTCCTTGGGGCTAAGGGGAGCAAGAGCGATCTTCTTGCCATCCATAGTAAAGGAGTAACGGTTAGTGTAACCGTCGTGTATGACTCTCCGATCATACTGCCACGGTCTGCCCAACAACATGTGGCTAGCTTGCATGGGCACCACATCACACAACACCTCATCGTGATACCTTCCAATACGAAAAGGAACCAAGACTTGCTTCACCACGTTGACTTCACCACAGTCATTAATCCACTGCAACTTATATGGGTGGTGATGCTTGGTAGTGGGCAACTTTAACTTATCAACAAGGTATGTGCTAGCAACATTAGTACAACTCCCACCATCAATGATTACAGTACATACCTTGTCACGAATATGGCATCTCGTATGGAAGATGTTCTCGCGCTGTGCCTCATCCTCAAACTTCACATGAGTAGTAAGAGCACGCCTAGCAACAAGTGCTTCACCATGAGCAGCATACTCAACAACTTCTTCTTCATCAACATTTTCTAACGCAGGCATCTCATCTTCTACACCGATTTCAGAACCTTCACTCTCAACATCTCCATTCCCATGCATGATCATCACTCTAGGTTGGGACACTGTGAGGCAATATGTCCACGACCTAAACACTTGAAACACTTAATGTCACGTGTCCTGCTTTGGGATGCTTGGGCAGGTTCAGTCTTGGGCTTTGGAGGGCCCTCAAGCTTGGGCTTAGCATGGCTCTCTGACTTAGGCGTAGACACAGGCGTATCATCCCTACGAAAGGTGTTAGATTTCCAAACAGGAACTGAACTAGGAGTGAAACGGGATGTACCTTTCCGTTGGAGTTGCCTTTCGACTTTGATGGCCACATGCATCATCTCCTCTAAGTCCATGTAATGCTGCAACTCTACTACATTGGCAATATCACGATTTAAGTCTTGGAGAAAACGAGCCATAGTAGCTTCTGCATCCTCCTGGATATTGGCTCGGATCATGGTTATTTCCATCTCTTTGTAATAATCCTCAACACTCTTTGAACCCTGGGTAAGACCTTGGAGCTTCTGGTATAACTCTCTGTAGTAATGAGTAGGAACAAATCTCTTCCGCATGATGCGCTTCATCTCATCCCATGTAGACACTGGAGGATCACCATATCTTCTTCTACTAGTGACTAACTGATCCCACCAAACCATAGCATACTCTGTGAACTCAATTGCTGCAAGTTTGACCTTCTTTTCCTCAGAGTAGTGGTGGCAGTCAAACACCATTTCAATCTTCCTTTCCCACTCCAAATATGCCTCAGGATCATTCTTGCCTTGGAAAGGAGGAATCTTCAATTTTATACTGCCAAGGTTTCCATCCATCTTCTCCTTGCCTCTATCACAGGCTCTATCAACTCGATCTCTATACCCATGGTACCTTCTATGATGTCTATCAATCCCAGACTCTTCGTTCGAATCATACCCAACATTACCATCATACTCGTCATTGGCAACAACCTTACTCTTTAGACGAGAAGTATCACTTTGCTGGATCTTTGCAAACCGAGTGTCATGTTGGTTCAACTTATCATGAATGTCATTGAATTTCACGTCCATCCGTTGGAACTGTTGTTGCATTGCCTGAAGCATGAATTCAATTTTTTTGAAGTCGGACTTATCACCTTCAGAAGACATTTTCAACAAAGATATCCTCACGTGTTTACACTCGTGTTTCACTCAATTAATTTGGCTTTTCTCTACTAATGTTTCTCACACACTCCTGCCTTTTTCCCTTACTCTACCTTAACTCTATAGGTTCACAATCACACTAGAGACTCAGTCAAAGAATCAACCTCGCGGAATCAACTAATTCACCCAGTATTGTCACCAAGATTTTTTTTTTGAATTCTTTTTTTTTCCTGAATTTTTTTTTTTCGAATTCTTTTTCTTCTTTTTTTTTCTTGCACAGAAAGGTGTGGCTAGGGCTAGGGTGACTCAAAGAAAGAAAGACAGAATAAAATAAAAATAAAAAAATAAAAAAAAATCACTAGAATGATAAAAAAAATAAAAAATGGCCTAAAACTATAAGAAGATGATGGAATTTGGCCAAGATAGGGTGGGGCCCGTGTAGTAAATTCCACGGGGTCGTTTTCTTTCGTCGTTTCCTTTAAAACGGGTACTTGCACGCCTCCTAACTCAACCAAAATTTTCAGTTTGAACAGTACCGCAACAAAATTTTTTTTTCTGAATTCTTCTTTTTTTTTTCTGAATTCTTTTCTTGTTTTTTTTTCTCTTCTTTTTTTTTAATCTGAGTTTTACGGTTTCCTTGAAAAGAGTAGGGGTGCGGCTACCTTTTTTTTTTTTTTTGAAGTGGTGCGACTAGGGTTTTTGAGGAATTACGACTAGGGTTTTTTTTTTTGGAGGGATGCGGCTAGGGTTTTGAAGGGATGCGGCTAGGGTTGTGAGGAAGTGCGGCTAGGGTTTTGAGGAATTGCGGCTAGGGTTCTTTTTTTGATTGAAGGGGTGCGGCTAGGGTTTTGAAATAAGTGGCGGCTAGGGGGTTATGAAATAAGTGGCGGCTAGGGTTCTACCAAAAGTGAGAGACGCACAAAAAAAAACCAGAAATTGAAACCAACAAAAGACAAAAAAAAATCGAAACCAACAAACCAAAAATCGAAAAGTGAGTGATGCAGAAACAAACCAGAAAATCGAAACTTAAGCTCTGATACCAACTGATGCGTACGGACAAGAGGAAACGTAGCTTGGAATTTGAAGGAGCTGACACGCAAGAAGACAGAAGCAAAGTTGATGAATGTCAACTTCTGAAAACCTAAACCCGAAGCCTAAAGAGACTCGAACCCAAAGGTATTGGACCTTGACCCTACGAATAAGAATTCGAGAACCTAAGGTATAACAATGGTGGGTGGTGAAGAAGGAGGCGCCACAAGGAAGAAGACCTTGATAAGCCTAGTTGAGAGGGAACCCAAGAGAAAGGCACACTCAATATCTGAAAATTCACTTAACTGATCTGTTCATCAATAGCGTTTACAAGGTATTTATAATAATACCTAGCACTTAAGCCCATAAACAAGTGGGCTGGAATTAACACCAATAGAAAATAAGACTAAACCCAAACTCTTGCCTAAACCTAGTTACATAAAATAAATAGTCCAAAACACAACAAGACTCAATCGTGGGCTATCCAAACACTTAGCCCATCTTATTGTTAAGCTAAAATAAGACAGTAAACCATGCTCATGTCGTTTGGGCTTCCAAGTAAGTATAGATGTCTTGGGACTCTTCATGGAAGCTTCCTTGACACTTCAATGATGCCAGAGCTTGTTGCATTAATGAGGCCAAGGCTTGTTGCATCTTCTTAGCTCGAGCTCGGGTAATTGGACCTCCTTGGATTACAAATGGATCCTTAGCATCACGAACATCACGAGCAAGTGGATCTCCATCAGAACATCGACGTCAATAAACTTTTATTGTTGTTTTTGTGCAACAACACCAACTTTCAAGAACCTCTTTTACCCATTTAGAATTATTATCAAACACTCTTAATTCATCCTTATATTACTGTTATAATTTCCATTTATTAACAATTACATCAACCACTTTTATTCTTTTCTATTTGCTTTTCATTTTCTGTTTTTCCTTCCCACGGCTGGCAGCTTCATGTTTTCTCTTCTTAACAGTTTCATTTGTTCTTCTTCCAATTTCTTATCTTGTAACTATTCTTAGTCACTTAGGATTTTCATCAATTGCCTTTAGTTCACAAAAATCATCACCCTCGTTCAGCTAATGCCACAATCGGTGACTGCCCATTTTCACGCCATCTCCTCTGTTTTAGAAAATCATCAAGCCACTTCTATAATTTCACCAATCATCCCTTAACCCAAGTTCAAATCAAGCTTAATTTATCATCTAAAAGTAGTTTCCTACCAGCTTTCATTTTTTGTCTAATATTCATTAAAATTTCTGAAGTTCCTTCATTCTTCTTCTACAGCCGAACGCACTATAATTTCTACATTTTATTTTGTTTCAATCTAAGGCACTATACAGATTACTTACGCCTAGAAAATCCCAAAATCATAGTTAAAACAAATGAAAACTTCAACAGCCACCAATTTCTTTCCTTAAATCGAACCAGTCAGCAGAGTTTTTCAGCTTCTAATTGCTGGGATTCTGCCAGTAGTATTTTTCAGCCTTAAAATGCTGAAATCAAGCCACCATTTTCCAGATTTGAGGAGCTTAGTAAGTGGAAAATAATTTTTATTTAGAACTCTAGTTAATTTGGTGATGATTAGACGAGATTCTACAAAGTAAGGGAAGCTTGACGTGAAGGAAACGAAGAGGAGAATAAGCTACAGGGGACATCGGTTCTAGCAGAAAACAGAGGAGGAAGAGTCGGTTACAGCCTGAGAAGAATGGCTGAGCAGTGTTATATTTATCTTCTTTAATTTATACGCCGTCCTAAAAATTATGCCACCTAGATAGTTAATAAATTTTTTTTATCTTTTCTTTCCTTTTTCTTCCTTGTTTTTCTGTTTTAATTATTCTTCAGTGCAGCAAAAGAAAAAAAATGAAACAAAGAAGTCGGTCATGCAGTGTTTTTTTCTTTCTTTGCCGACTTGAAAAACATCAAGAAGACCCTCTTTTTGTCTTCTTTATTTGTGTGTTGTTCCAATGAAAAATTGCCAACTACTTCAATGTTTAAAATTTCTCTCCTTTTTTTTTCTGTTTTAATTTGGCAGTGCAGCAAGCCATTAATTTTATTTTTATTTATTTTTATATATTTTATTCATTTCAATATTTGACATACTTTGTTTCTAATTAAGTGTTTAAAACATAATTACCATTAGGATATATATATTTTTTTTCAAATTATATTTCAATTTCTATACTATAATCTTAGTAAATTCTTTTTAATTTCACAATCTATCTTTATTCATTATTTACTTCAATTCCACAATTTAACAAATATTAGCAATTACATAAATTTTTTTATTTTTCTTAAATTAGAAGTTATTTTTACCCACGTAATATGTTTATGATTCACTTATTTTGTACTTAAAATTATACTAATTTCATCTTTTAATATCATCTTTCTAAGGTCTCACTTCGATCTAGACAGAGAAAGGAGTACCTCTCTGAACCTCATCGATCAGACCCTTCTACTTAAATATTTTAACAATTAATATTTTCTTTTTGAATTCTTCTACTTTGTAGCTTATATTGACTATTAGAAAATTGGGGTTCTCACATGACTAGTGCGAACTGTGACTGATTGACAATGGCCATTCGTTACTGTTTATTGTTGTGCATGATTCTACTGAATGGTGACTATCTCCACTATTGAAATATTTAAATATCGATTTGACTGAAGTGAAAAGAAAGAAAAGGTTTTACGGTGAATGATGGTAAATGATGATTTTTAATGAAATAATTTTATTGCACTATTGCACTTTACTGCTTACATGCAATATGTATTGAATGACGTTTATTGATGATTTTTAGAAAGAATTACTTCTACAATACAATTGCATTTTAAACGTATTTATTGATAAACTTTCCATCATTAGCAAATAAAAATTTTATTAAATGATTTTATTTGCATATAGTAGCATAGTGCAACTCTTTTGCATAGGTTTCCTTACTGAGCGTAAACTCACTCCCCTATTTTTTCACCCAGATTATCTATCGTAAATTTCGCTCACAGTAGAGGAGCTTGCCTTCGGAGCATACAATATTCTTTCGGGGCGTGCGTATCATCCATTAAAGGTATATTGTATTTTATTATATATATTTCAGACGTTGTGTACAATACTCACTAATCGTAAATAACTGTGGGGATGGAAATTAATAGAGTTGGTAGTGTGTTAGTATTAGAGCTTGGAAAATTGTATTTGAAAAATGTTATGAATATAATGTTGGCTCTATAGGCTATACCAAGAGAGGGGGTGAATCGGTTTTTCGCTAACTTCAAGTTTGTTTTTCGGTTCCTTTAAATTCTCTAGCCTATATTGATATTTTCTAAGTTCTTTAGGTACTCAATTATGCTATATAAATTCAAAACAATAAACACAAATATAATTGCAAATAAGTAAAGAGAGTAAGGATAGAGAAATGTACGCAAGTGATTTATAGAAATTCGGCAACCTTGCCTACGTCCTCTACCTTGAGACGCTCCCAAGGATTTTTGATGGAGACCCATCAAGCTCACACAGCTCAAGTCATGTTCGTAACGTTCGTGATCCTTTGAGCATCCATGGAGATCTAATTACAAGAGCTAAATCAAAAATAATGCAACAAGTCTTGGCCGGTTTCATTAAAATTGCTAGAGAGAAAACCCAACAAAGCTTGAGCATGGAGGATGATAAAGTCTTCTACAACATGATCCACGCCCAAGTTCAACCTTCTTGAAGACACATACACAAGTATTGGGCTAAAATGCAATTAGGCTAGATGCATATTTTATTTAGTTAAGTATTATTGGGCTGAACGTTGTCTTAATTTAATTTAAGCCCAATTCCTTCTTAAATAATATATTTTGTAGGACTTCTATTACTTGTTCTGCAAGTTAGGAGAGTAAGATTCCTATTACTTGTTCTGCAAGTTTGCTATTTCCTATTCTGCAAGTTAGGAAAGTAGGATTCCTATTGCTTGTGCTGCAAGTTAGCTAGTTGCCTATAAATATTTATGTAACCCTTTGGGGAGAACACAATTGATTTTAGTAATAAAATTGAGAGACTTCTTCTCTTTTGTACTCTTGAGAACTCTTAAACTTATCAAGGTCTTTCTTGTGGCGTTCTTCTACCTTCCACCAATATATATCATAGGTTCTTGCTTTTCTAAACAACGGGTCTTGGTCCAATACCATAGGTTCTTGTGTTTCTGCACAACAGGTCTTGGTTTTACTTCTAATTTTTGTTTTCCTTTGCTGCGTTTTTAACTTGTTAATATTTTTCTTCAAGTGTTCTTTGTCTTCTTCATTGAACCTCATCTTCTTTCGGTGAGGTCCATATCATTTGGTATCAGAGCTTAGGTTCAATTCCTGAGAGTTTCGTTTTTGTTTTTTTTCTTTGTCTTCTTGTCTTGGACAAACCTTGATCTTGAATCCTTTTCCAAGCCACCACTAATATTGTTTATCCCTCAAACCAATTGCCTTTACTTAGCCACCAAGTAAACCCTATCCTGTTCTTCAAGCAACCAAATCCCAAAGGTTTTCTTGCTCACCAAGAAACCTTCAAAAGCTCTACATCACATAAAGACTACTTGTTTCACAAGCCACCGTTCCCTCTCATTCCTTGCCACACAAGCTGCTATCAAAACTAGATGGTTTTTGTCAAAAAGTTGCCTTATTCCCCAAGTAAACCTCTTTTTATTATTTTTTTTCTTCATTATTCGTTTACTTTAGTAAAATATAAAAAAAAGAAAAGAAAAAAAAAGAGAAAAGAAAAATCAATTTAAGAGGGGATTTATTATATCGTGTGAAGCAAGTGCAACATCAAAGGCAATTTGTGGAGGTGTGCTTCATCAAAATCTTGAGGTAGTCATTCTTTCTTGAGTTTTGAGATTTCTTATTTGCCTAAGTTGAAAATTCATTGCTGGTAGTGTTGCAGGTACCAATAATAAATTACTTTACTTAAACCTATAGATAGGGCAAGCAAAGGTCGATCCCACAGAGATTGTTTTATTTAAGTTAATTATTTAAATTAAATACCTAACTATTATTTAGAGAGAGAAAAGAGATTTGGGGGAGGATTTCAATTAAACTACAATAACTAAGAAAATAATCAGAAAAATAAACAAGTAAATAAATTAGAAAATATCAAATACTACAAAACTTCAGTTACAAGGTAATTAATTATTCTTGGGATATGATGCTGATCATTGATTATTTAAGATCATTGTCAATTAAGTAGTCAACCTAGTGTAATTCCCCAGCGTCCAATTACACCTATCTTTCCTTACTGTGTTGTTAATTAAAGGCTCAGCTTCTTAAGTAATCTCTAACTATCAAAATTTACCTATGCTTAGCGCTATAGATTAAGTTTTAATAGCAGCATTAATATCTAGAAAGATTTGAGTCAACATTAAGTAACAAACTCACTTAGCGCGGTTTATTTAACTTAAACCTTAATTCTCCTAGATCCCTAGTGATTAACTCCATAAGCAATTACGGACTTATATTTTTAACCTGGCAGTAGATTATTTAATTTAACTAAATAGTAGGCCTCCTATCTAATCAAACAAACAATCATGCAAATGTGCTCAGAGAATCTTGGATACTTAATCAACAATTATATTATAAGTTTAAAATCTCACAACATACTTTTTCCAAAAACAATTAATTTACCTCATAACCGAACAAGAAATCTACTCACTATTCATATTCAAGAATATAAACTCCAAATTATATATTATAAAGATTACAAATATCATGTAAGAAACAATCAAAGAAGCAATCTTTAATAATATAAAATCAGAATTAATAATCAAGATTATAAACTAGCAAGCAAGAACACTGATGAGTGTCGTCAGTCACCAAAAATAAAATTTCCTAACTCTACTATGTAGATAGCGGAGTAAGGGTCGAACCCACAGAGACTGAATTTTTTAAGTTAATTATTAAATTAAAAATCTAATCTTAGGGTTTAGGGAAAGAAGAAGTTTGGGGGTTTTGTAAACTATTCCAAAATAAAGAAAACAAGAATTATTAAATATAAAAAAAACAAATAGCAAAAAGCTTCAGTTACGAGGCAATCAATCATTCTTGGATTTTGATGTTGATCATTGATTACAAAATATCACTGTCAATTAAATAGTCAACCGTAGCATAACAACAAGCTCTGTTACACCATCTTTCCTTACTAAGTCGTTAGTTAAAACAAGCTCTTTAACTAATCTCTAACTACTTAACCTACCTAGAACAAGCTCTCTAGATATAAGTTGTAGCAGCATTAACAACAAGAAAGATATGGGTTGACATTATATAACAAACACATAAGCTCGGTTCATTTAATCTAAACCTTAATTCTCCTCCATCCCTAGTGATTAACTCCACAAGCAATTACGGACTTATGTTTTTAATCTGGCGGTAGATTATTTAATTTAACTAAATAGTGTGCACCCTATCTAATCAAACAAACAATCATTATAATGTGCTCAGAGAATCTTGGATACTTAATCAACAATTATATAATAGGTTCAAGAATCTCACAACATGCTTTTCCCAAGAATAATCAATTTACCTCATAACTGAATAAGAAAACTACTCACTAGTCATATTCAAGATCATAAAATTCAAGTTTAATATTATAAAGATTACAAATATCATGCAAGAAACAATCAAAGAAGCAATCTTTAATAATATAAAATCAGAATTACTAATCAAGATTATAAACTAGCAAGCAAGAACACACAAATAATTTTAATTTAAATAAAGAAAACAAAATCAGAATTAAAAATAATAAAGAAATCAGCAACTAATTAAAAATAAACAAAAAAATAAAATTTTATTAAAAACCCTAAAGAAAATCCTACAAGACTAAAAGAGAAGAGGGAAGAGAGGGATTTGAGGGCTAAGAGGGATAAGAGGGATGCTGTTTATGAGAGCCTTGTGCTCTTTATATAGGCCTAAGGAAGAGTTTAAAATACTTTCCTAAGCAATGCGGGATTCAAATAAGAGTTTACTTGGGAAACAAGTAATTTGACTAGTCAAACTCTTACCTTTATCTCATCATCTTTTTACAATTATTTTCTAAGTAAATTCCTAAGCCCTATTCTTATTAATTAATTACAGATCTAAGACATAATAAAATTAAGAAATTATCTTCTCTCAACAAAATCTGGTCTTGAACTTGCTTTGTTAGAATTTCTTCTCAATCTCGTTTTTCTGCCCAGAATTTTGTACTGATTTTGTCCAGACGTTTGACCCACCAAATGAACTCCGATTTTTGCGATCTTGTGCATTCTGGAAAGCTTGAGAAGCCATCTACAACTTTCATGAAGGACACATCTTGAGATCAGGTCGTTAAATTGGTCAAAAAAAGTCAATCTTTCAAGCTGGATAGAAAATACTGCACTTTGCTCCTTTTAGCTCCTTTTTATTCCAACTTTGATATTTAATACCTAAAACATAAAATAAACATTAGTAAGCTCTTTTAGGCATAAAACATCAATAAAGCAAATATATTAGCACATATAAATTCACAAAATATCATCCTATCAAATTCCCCCACACTTAGCTTTTGCTAGTCCTCTAGCAAACCTAAACTAACTTCCTAAAGAACTAAATCCTAAAATCCAAATCTTAAATCCTAACTCACTTTCGTAGGAATCACGATTGCATTTAGCTTATGCAATAAGCCTTTAAACCCCTAGGTCACCCCTAGTGGACGAGTTGTGTCTCGTGAGGGCTTTCAGAAGATATACCCACAAAATCTTTTACTTAAGACTCAATCCTAAAAATTCAAAATAAGACTCAAAAATTAAAAATTAAGACTCAAAACAAGATTAAGATCATGAACATATTTTCAAATCTTTCAATTCTTTAACTCATAACTTCAACAAGAGTCAAATAATCAAGTCAATCATATTCTAATCATTACTTCTCATATTCTTGCATACTTCTAAATAAATTCATGCAAAATTCACAATCAATACAATTGAAACATATAATATCAACTTTGCAATTATCCAATTTACATTACTACAAACAAAGTCAATAGATCAAGAACTTTTTTTTTCTATTTTCTCTTCCTTCTTTTTCTTTTTTTTTCTTTTGAGGTTTCAATAATGGTTTCCCTAAGTACTTACTTGCCTTTTTACGCGAATGTTAATATTGGTGATACCAACACCCGGTTACTCAACAAGTAAGCCCTCTTTTAGAGTGCTTTGCAAACTCATATTTTAAGTCACTTCAAGAATTCAATCAATAAGAGCAAGCAACTCAAAACATTGGAGTAGAATTTAAAGCTTTCAACCTCTATTTTTCTTTTTTTTTTCTTATGTTCTTATCTATTTATCCTCGGCTTATACCAACTTCAATGAACTAATCACATTATCAATATCATATGATCAATCATATTTAATCATGAACTCACATAAATTCTTTAGAAAGTATTCACTTTAACAATAATAACAATCAAAATACTCTCAACTTTCTTATAAAACTTTGTTTTAGTTTAGAATCAATCTTTAAAAGAAAGAAAACATATCATGATCTTCAAAAAACTTAAAAATTTGACCTTTTTTTTTTTAAATTTCCAGTTCCTAAAAAAAAAATTCTATAGACTCATAAACCAATATTCCCCCCCACACTTAAATCTTACTTTGTCCTCAAAGTAAGTCTAGCATGCAAAGAAGAACAATAAAAAACTCAAAAATTAAATGGTAATACAAGTAAAGGAAGAAATACTCCCTCGTTTTACATCCTTGGGTTGCCTCCGAAGTAGCGCTTTTGTTTAATGTCGTTAGCTCGACCACTCCACCTTCCATCATCCAATCCCAGACCTCAACTTTTTTATCGGTCTCTCGAGTTCATCATTCACAAGATTTTTGCTCATGGCTATTTCTAGCTCATCTTTAAGAACTTGCTTTTCATCACCTTTTAATTTCCTCTTGGAAGTGCATAGTTCCTTTAAAAACTTGGCATCGCAAAGCACTTGATCATTAATTTCATCAAGGAGAGGAATACTGACTTCCATTTTCCTAAATGTCTTCAAGGTTTCCTTGTCTTGCTCTTCGTTTGTAGCTCTTGCAAACCTACTAGGAAAAGGAGAAGGGTAAGTAGAAGAATTAAAAGGAATTTGTTTATCACTTACCTCAGCTTTGAATTCCTTGATCTCAACATCCTCATAGTGCTTTATAAAGTTGTCGAAATTCTCTCTCCCTTTTACATTGTGCATGTCAACAACTCCACCTTTAATATTGAAATCGGTTTCATCCTTCCTTTCTATAAAGTCATCGACATCTTCATGTGCACTTTCCTTGGAATCAATTTCCCTTTCACTTTTCAAGGTGATGTTAGTAACATTATCTCTTGGATTCTCCACAGGTTGAGAGGTCATAGCTTCAATGTTACTCAAAGAATGCAATATTTGACTCACATGGTGATCAATATTCTTAATATAAACATCAGCCTCTTGTGACAATTGTAAAGTTTTAATCTCAAGAGTCTTAACAATATCTTCAAGAGACATACTTGATTCTTGAGGTGGAGGCATACCTGAGTCTTGAGGTGGAGCTTGGTATGTATCTTGGAATGGCATATTGTAAACCTCATATTGATTCCCATAACTAAAATTAGAATGATCCCACCATCCTTGATAGTAGGTATCGTAGTGTGGTTCATAATTATAGTATGGGTCATAATCATAGTATGGTTCATAAGCTTGCTCCATGGAGTCCCCTCACTTCTCGTCTTGAGAGGTAGTGGTGGTGGATGTTGTAGTGCTTGTGCCACTGTGCTTTGGGTTGCTTGTATATAGTTCCTAATCTTTGGAAGTTTGTGACTAGAATCCTTGTCAGACAAGCAATCCCTGAAAAACAAAAGAAAAAGAAAAGAAAAAAAAATTAGACTTTAAATTAAAATAATTAACCTAAACAAATTTCAGTCCCCGGCAACGGCGCCAAAATTTGATGAGTGTCGTCAGTCACCAAAAATAAAATTTCCTAACTCTACTATGTAGATAGCGGAGTAAGGGTCGAACCCACAGAGACTGAATTTTTTAAGTTAATTATTAAATTAAAAATCTAATCTTAGGGTTTAGGGAAAGAAGAAGTTTGGGGGTTTTGTAAACTATTCCAAAATAAAGAAAACAAGAATTATTAAATATAAAAAAAACAAATAGCAAAAAGCTTCAGTTACGAGGCAATCAATCATTCTTGGATTTTGATGTTGATCATTGATTACAAAATATCACTGTCAATTAAATAGTCAACCGTAGCATAACAACAAGCTCTGTTACACCATCTTTCCTTACTAAGTCGTTAGTTAAAACAAGCTCTTTAACTAATCTCTAACTACTTAACCTACCTAGAACAAGCTCTCTAGATATAAGTTGTAGCAGCATTAACAACAAGAAAGATATGGGTTGACATTAGATAACAAACACATAAGCTCGGTTCATTTAATCTAAACCTTAATTCTCCTCCATCCCTAGTGATTAACTCCACAAGCAATTACGGACTTATGTTTTTAATCTGGCGGTAGATTATTTAATTTAACTAAATAGTGTGCACCCTATCTAATCAAACAAACAATCATTATAATGTGCTCAGAGAATCTTGGATACTTAATCAACAATTATATAATAGGTTCAAGAATCTCACAACATGCTTTTCCCAAGAATAATCAATTTACCTCATAACTGAATAAGAAAACTACTCACTAGTCATATTCAAGATCATAAAATTCAAGTTTAATATTATAAAGATTACAAATATCATGCAAGAAACAATCAAAGAAGCAATCTTTAATAATATAAAATCAGAATTACTAATCAAGATTATAAACTAGCAAGCAAGAACACACAAATAATTTTAATTTAAATAAAGAAAACAAAATCAGAATTAAAAATAATAAAGAAATCAGCAACTAATTAAAAATAAACAAAAAAATAAAATTTTATTAAAAACCCTAAAGAAAATCCTACAAGACTAAAAGAGAAGAGGGAAGAGAGGGATTTGAGGGCTAAGAGGGATAAGAGGGATGCTGTTTATGAGAGCCTTGTGCTCTTTATATAGGCCTAAGGAAGAGTTTAAAATACTTTCCTAAGCAATGTGGGATTCAGATAAGAGTTTACTTGGGAAACAAGTAATTTGACTAGTCAAACTCTTACCTTTATCTCATCATCTTTTTACAATTATTTTCTAAGTAAATTCCTAAGGCCTATTCTTATTAATTAATTACAGATCTAAGACATAATAAAATTAAGAAATTATCTTCTCTCAACAAAATCTGGTCTTGAACTTGCTTTGTTAGAATTTCTTCTCAATCTCGTTTTTCTGCCTAGAATTTTGTACTGATTTTGTCCAGACGTTTGACCCACCAAATGAACTCCGATTTCCGTGATCTTGTGCATTCTGGAAAGCTTGAGAAGTCATCTACAACTTTCATGAAGGACACATCTTGAGATCAGGTCGTTAAATTGGTCAAAAAAGTCAATCTTTCAAGCTGGATAGAAAATACTGCACTTTGCTCCTTTTAGCTCCTTTTTATTCCAACTTTGATATTTAATACCTAAAACATAAAATAAACATTAGTAAGCTCTTTTAGGCATAAAACATCAATAAAGCAAATATATTAGCACATATAAATTCACAAAATATCATCCTATCAAACACACAAACAATATTACTTTAAATAAATAAAACAAAATCAGAATTAAAATTAATAAAGAAATCAGCAACTAATGAAAAATAAAGAAAAATAAAATTTTTATTAAAAACCCTAAAGAAAATCCTACAAGACTAAAAGAGAGAAGAGGGATGAGAGGGATGTGAGGGATCCGTTTATGAGAGCCTTGTGCTCTTTATATAGGCCTAAGGAAGAGTTTAAAAGACTTTCCTAAGCAATGTGGGATTCAGATAAGAGTTTACTTGGGAAACAAGTAATTTAACTAGTCAAACTCTTACCTTTATCTCATCATCTTTTTACAATTATTTTCTAAGTAAAATTCCTAAGGCTTATTTTTATTAATCAATTACAGATCTAAGACAAAATAAAATTAAGAAATTATCTTCTCTCAACAAAATCTGGTCTTGAACTTGCTTTGTTGGAATTTCTTCTCAATCTCGTTTTTCTGCCAAGAATTTCGTACTGATTTTGTCTAGATGTTTGACCCATCAAATGAACTCCGATTTTTGCGATTTTGGACATTATGGAAACCTTGAGACGTCCTCTACAACTTCCATGAAGGCCACTTCTTGAGATCAGGTCATTAAATTGGTCAAAAACGTCAACTTTCAAACTGGACAGAAAATACTGCACTTTGCTCTTTTTAGCTTCTTTTTATTCCAACTTTGATATTTAATACCCAAAACATAAAATAAACATTAGTAAGCTCTTTTAGGCATAAAACATCAATAAAGCAAATAAATTAACACATATAAAATTCACAAAATATCATCCTATCAAATTCCCCTGCACTTAGCTTTTGCTAGTCCTCTAGCAAACCTTAGCTAACTAATTCCTAAAAAACTAAATCCTAAAGTCCTAATCTTAAAATTTTTTTCCTAAAACCTAACTCACTTTCGTAGGAATCACGATTGCATTTAGCATATGCAATAAGCCTTTAAACCCCTAGGTCACCCCTAGTGGACGAGTTGTGTCTCGTGAAGGCTTTCAGAAGATATACCCATAAAATCTTTTACTTAAGACTCAATCCAAAAAATCCAAAATAAGACTCAAATTTAAAAATTATGACTCCAAAACAAGATTAAGATCTTGAACATATTTTCAAATCTTTCAATTCTTAATTCATAACTTCAACAAGAGTCAAATAATCAAGTCAATCATATTCTAATCATTACTTCTCATATTCATGCATACTTCTAAATAAATTCATGCAAAATTCACAATCAACATAACTGAGACATATAATATCAACTTTGCAATTATCCAATTTACATTACTACAAACAAAGTCAATAGATCAAGAACATTTTTTTTCTTTTGAGGTTTCAATAATGGTTTCCCTAAGTACTTACTTGCCTTTTTACGCGAATGTTAATATTGGTGATACCAACACCCGGTTACTCAACAAGTAAGCCCTCTTTTAGAGTGCTTTGCATACTCATATTTTAAGTCACTTCAAGAATTTAATCAACAAGATCGAGTAACTCAAAACATTGGAGTAGAATTTAAAGCTTTCAACCTCTATTTTTCTTCTCTTTTTATGTTTTTTTTGTTCTTGTCTATTTATCCTTTGCTTATACCAAATTCAATGAACTAATCACATTATCAATTATCATATGAGCAATCATGTTTAATCATGAACTCACACAAATTCTTTAGAAAGTATTCACTTAAACAATAATAACAATCAAAATACTCTCAACTCTTTTATAAAACTATGTTTTAGTTTAGAATCAATCCTTAAAAGAAAGAAAGCATATCATGATCTTTAAAACTCTAAAAAATTTGACCCTTTTTTTTTCTAAAAAAAAATTCTATAGACTCATAAACCAATATTCTGCCCCCACACTTAAATCTTACTTTGTCCTCAAAGTAAGTCTAGCATGCAAAGAAGAACAATAAAAACTCAAAAATGGTAATACAAGAAAAGGAAAGAAATACTCCCTCGTTTTTACATCCTTGGGTTGCCTCCCAAGTAGCGCCTTTGTTTAATGTCGTTAGCTCGACTGCTTCACCTTCCATCATCCAATCCCAAATGCAAACCTTTTCTTTGATTTCTTTTGGTTCTGACTTATGATTACTTCCCCAAAGATGTTGAACTCCACTATGTTATCATCAAACTCCATGGTGAGTGTTTCCTTGTCCACATCTATTTTGGCTTTGGATGTCTTCAAGAATGGTCTCCCTAGCAGCATTGGTGTTGGAAAAGGAGAATTATCATCCTCCATATCAAGAACATAGAAGTCTGCTGGGAAGACTAATTTATCAACCTGCACAAGAACATCCTCTAATATCCCTTCAGGATAGGCATTAGTTTTGTCAGCCAATTGTATAATAACACCAGTCTCTTTGAAAGGTCCAAGATTTAAAGATTTATAAATTGACAAAGGCATGACATTTATAGAAGCTCCTATATCTATCATGGACTTGTTAATTATGGTGTTACCTATCTTACATGGAATACTAAACATGCCAGGATCTCCACACTTTGGGGGAAGTTTTCTTTGAATGATGGCAGACACATTCTCCCCCACAACTACTTTTTCATCACCTTTTAATTTATTCTTGTTAGTGCACAATTCTTTTAAAAATTTTGCGTACCTGGGCACTTGCTTGATAGCATCAAGAAGAGGAATGTTTACCTCCACTTTCCCAAAGGTCTCCAAGATCTCTTTGTCTTCTTCTTCTTTCTTGTTGTTGGCTAACCTGCTAGGAAAAGGAGGAGGGTAAATACGAACATTAAAAGGGACACGTTTTTCACTTACCTTGTCAAAATCTCTATAAAGAGGGGGGAGATTCACAACATTTTTATGTGGTGGAGCCTTTATGTTGACCTCTTCATATGCATTCTCCTTGGGTCCAATTTCCTTCCCACTCCTCAAAAAGATGGCACTCACATTCTCCCTTGGATTCACCACAGGTTGAGAAGGCAACTTGTTGGATTCCCTAGCTTCAAGTTTGCTTAGGGTAGTAGCCATTTGGCTCATTTGGTGCTCAAGGTGTGAAATTCTTTGATTGTTCTCTTGTTGATTTTGTAAAGTAGAGGCAGCAAGGTTCTTTACAATTTCTTCAAGAGACATGGTTCCACTTTGGTGTTGTGTTTGGGGTGGTGGCCTCTCTTGGTACGTAGGTTTGGGGACTTGGAAATTATTTGGCCTATTGTGTGGTGGGACATATGGTGCAGACCTATTTCCATATTGCAAATTTGGGTGGTCCCTCCAACCAGGGTTGTAAGTGCTTGAATAAGGATCATACTTACCTTGGGAAGGCCCTAGGAATCCTCTTACAACATTAGCTTGCTCTATGGAATCTTCTTGTAAGTTTGGACACATATCAGTGGGGTGTCCGATGTTGGAGCAAACTCCACAAGCCTTGGCTTGTTGCATGTTACCTACAGCCAATTGTTGCACAAGGGATGTTAGATTAGCAATTTGTTTTTCCAAAGAAGAAGTACTTACCTCATGTGCTTGCTTAAGTGGTGGTGGTGGATCTCTCCTTGTGTTAAATTGTTGAGAATTGGCAGCCATGTTTGCTATCAAGTTTTGGGCTTCTTGAGGAGTCTTATCCACCAATGCTCCTCCACTGGCAGCATCTGTCATGCTTCTATCATGGGGTAATAGTCCCTCGTAGAAATATTGGATCAATAGTTGCTCAGGAATTTGATGATGTGGGCAACTAGCACATAATCGTTTAAATCTTTCCCAATATTCATAGAGTGACTCACCATTAAATTGCCTAATTCCACAAATTTCTTTGCGGATGTTGGCTGCCCTAGAAGCAGAAAAATATCTTTCCAAGAAGAGTTTCTTCATATCATCCCAAGTGTTGATGGTCCCAGAAGGTAAGTAGTAAATTCAATCCTTGGCTGCATCTGCCAAAGAGAATGGAAAGGCCCTCAGCTTGATTTGCTCTTCACTAACCCCAGCTGGCTTCATGGTTGAGCAAACCACATGGAATTCCTTTAGATGTTTGTGTGGATCTTCACCTGCAAGACCATGAAAAGTCGATAAAAGATGTATCAAACCAGATTTTAATTCAAAAGCAACATCTAAAGTAGGATGGTGGTGGTTGGGGCGTTTGTAGCACCGTGCTTTGGGTTGCTTCAATGTAGTCTCTAATCTTTCGAAGTCTATAACTAGAGTCCTCGTCAGACATGCAAACCCTGCAAGGAAGAAAGAAAAGAAAATAATTAGATCTTTAAGTTATAATAAGCAACTTAAATAAATAACAATACCCGGCAACGGCGCCAAAAATTGGTAGTGTCGCAGGTACCAATAATAAATTACTTTACTTAAACCTATAGATAGGGCTAGCAAAGGTCGATCCCACAGAGATTGTTTTATTTAAGTTAATTATTTAAATTAAATACCTAACTATTATTTAGAGAGAGAAAAGAGATTTGGGGGAGGATTTCAATTAAACTACAATAACTAAGAAAATAATCAGAAAAATAAACAAGTAAATAAATTAGAAAATATCAAATACTACAAAACTTCAGTTACAAGGTAATTAATTATTCTTGGGATATGATGCTAATCATTGATTATTTAAGATCATTGTCAATTAAGTAGTCAACCTAGTGTAATTCCCCAGCGTCCAATTACACCTATCTTTCCTTACTGTGTTGTTAATTAAAGGCTCAGCGTCTTAAGTAATCTCTAACTATCAAAATTTACCTATGCTCAGTGCTATAGATTAAGTTTTAATAGCAGCATTAATATCTAGAAAGATTTGAGTCAACATTAAGTAACAAACTCACTTAGCGCGGTTTATTTAACTTAAACCTTAATTCTCCTAGATCCCTAGTAATTAACTCCATAAGCAATTACGGACTTATGTTTTTAACCTGGCAGTAGATTATTTAATTTAACTAAATAGTAGGCCTCCTATCTAATCAAACAAACAATCATGCAAATGTGCTCAGAGAATCTTGGATACTTAATCAACAATTATATTATAAGTTTAAAATCTCACAACATACTTTTTCAAAGAACAATTAATTTACCTCATAACTGAACAAGAAATCTACTCACTATTCATATTCAAGAATATAAACTCCAAATTATATATTATAAAGATTACAAATATCATGTAAGAAACAATCAAAGAAGCAATCTTTAATAATATAAAATCAGAATTAATAATCAAGATTATAAACTAGCAAGCAAGAACACACAAACAATATTACTTTAAATAAATAAAACAAAATCAGAATTAAAATTAATAAAGAAATCAGCAACTAATTAAAAATAAAGAAAAATAAAATTTTTATTAAAAACCCTAAAGAAAATCCTACAAGACTAAAAGAGAGAATAGGGATGAGAGGGATGTGAGGGATGTGAGGGATCTGTTTATGAGAGCCTTGTGCTCTTTATATAGGCCTAAGGAAGAGTTTAAAAGACTTTCCTAAGCAATGTGGGATTCAGATAAGAGTTTACTTGGGAAACAAATAATTTGACTAGTCAAACTCTTACCTTTATCTCATCATCTTTTTACAATTATTTTCTAAGTAAAATTCCTAAGGCCTATTTTTATTAATCAATTACAGATCTAAGACAAAATAAAATTAAGAAATTATCTTCTCTCAACAAAATCTGGTCTTGAACTTGCTTTGTTGGAATTTTTTCTCAATCTCGTTTTTCTGCCAAGAATTTCGTACTGATTTTGTCTAGACGTTTGACCCATCAAATGAACTCTGATTTTTGCGATCTTGGACATTCTGGAAACCTTGGGACGTCCTCTACAACTTCCATGAAGGCCACTTCTTGAGATCAGGTCGTTAAATTGGTCAAAAACGTCAATCTTTCAAGCTGGACAGAAAATACTGCACTTTGCTCTTTTTAGCTTCTTTTTATTCCAACTTTGATATTTAATACCTAAAACATAAAATAAACATTAGTAAGCTCTTTTAGGCATAAAACATCAATAAAGCAAATAAATTAACACATATAAAATTCACAAAATATCATCCTATCAATTGCTGCCATTCTACCCTACTGCCTAAAATTACCTTTTTGACCCTACCACATAAAAGGACAAAACTAGCCCACCTTTGGCTAAACCCTATCCTAATTAAACACCCCAAAACACACATATTTCCTTTAAGGTTTAGTTTCATTAGAGTCTTCTTAAGCCTTATTAAGTCTTGCAAAGTCTTGTTGAGTCTTCTTTATTTTTTTTGTCTTGATTAAAATCTTGTGCTCAGCCTGTTTATTGTTGGTTGATAGTTGAATCCCATAAGCTGATTTTTGATTAAGTCTTGAGTTCAATATGGAACCTATAGAGAAAAGTTGTGTGAGGGAAAAAGGCAAGAGTGTGTGAGTAACATTAGTAGAGAAAAGCCATATTAAAATTGTGTGAAACACGAGTGTGTGTTACATTCTTGTGTGTATTGAGTGTAAACACGTGAGGTCATACTTGTGAGGTCCTTTTCTTTTACTAACGTTTCTTGCAGGATAAAATCATGTCTTCTAATAGTGAAAAGCCTGATTTGAGTAAGATCGAGTTCATGTTCCAAGCTATGCAACAACAATTTTGAAGGATAGATTTGAGGTTTAATAATATTCATGACAAGTTGGAGGAACATGAAGCTGTCCTAGCTAAGGTAAAGCTAGGTGATACTTCTCATGAGAATGGCAATGTTGTGAATAATGACTTTGATGATAAAGTTGATGATGAGTTTGATGATGATGAGTTTAGTTGAAGTGTTAAAGGTAACCATGGTAATAAAGGAGTTCGTGGAGATAGGTATAAAGGAGATAGGTATTATGATAGGATAGATGAAAATTTAGGAAGTATCAAATTGAAGATTCCTTCCTTTCAAGGTAAGAATGATCTTGAGGCTTACTTAGAATGGGAAAAGAAAGTGGAGATGGTCTTTGATTGCCATAACTATTCCGAAGAAAAAAAGGTGAAACTTGCTGCTGTAGAGTTCACGGATTATGCAATCATTTGGTGGGACCAACTCATGCTTGGTAGACGTAGGAATAGAGAGCCACCTATAGTTACATGGAATGAAATGAAACGTGTTATGAGAAAAAGGTTTGTTCCTAATCATTACTATAGAGAGCTTTATCAAAGGTTACAAGGTCTCACTCAAGGTTCTAAGAGTGTTGAGGATTATCATAAAGAAATGGAAATTATCATGATCAGAGCTAATGTTGAAGAGGATAGTGAAGCTACTATGGCTCGATTCTTACAACGATTGAATCGTGAGATTGCTAATGTAGTGGAGTTACATCACTATGTGGAGTTTGATGATATGTTGCATATGGCTATCAAGGGTGAAAGGCAACTCAAGAGAAAAGGTTATTCATCTCGTTTTATGCTAGGTTCTAGTTCATCTTCTTCTTGGAAACCGAACACCTTTCGAAGGGATGATAAGACTACATTCAAACTTAAGACTGAATCCTCATTCAAGCCTAAGGGTGAGAGTGTCCAAAAGCCCAAACCCGAGGCTATCCAAGCATCCCAAGGTAAGAGTAGAGACATTAAGTGTTTTAGATGTTTGGGAAGAGGACACATTGCATCACAATGCCCAAACAAACGAGTCATGATTATGCGTGATGATGGTGATGTTGTAAGTGAAGATTCTGATGTTGATGATGAGATGCCACCATTGGAGGACATTAATGAGGATGATCACTATGTTGAGTTTGCTGCACATGGTGAAGCACTTGTAGCTCATCGTGCATTAAGTGCCCAAGTTAAGGATGAAGATGAAGTGCAACGAGAAAATATTTTTCATACTAGATGCCACGTCAACAATAAGGTATGCTCTTTGATTATTGATGGTGGTAGTTGCACTAATGTTGCTAGCACTTATTTGGTTGACAAATTGAGTTTGCCCACTACAAAACATCCCAAACCATACAAACTTCAATGGCTCAATAATTGTGGAGAAGTAAATGTGACCAAGCAAGTATTGGTGCTATTTTCAATTGGAAGGTACAATGATAAAGTGTTGTGTGAGTTGTGCCTATGCATGCTGGTCATTTGCTTTTAGTAAGACCATGGCAATTTGATAGACATGTCATACATGATGGATTTACAAACCGTTATTCATTTACCATGGCTGGTAAGAAATTCGCACTTGCACCCTTGAGTCCTACGGAGATTTATGAGGATCAATTGAGGTTGAAAGAGCAGAATGAATCACAACAAAGGTCAAAGAATCTAGATAAAGGCAAAGATATTGCAAAGAAAGAAAGAAAGGACGTGAGCTTCTATGCGAAGCAAAGTGATGTAAAGGCTGCTTTTCTAGCTAAGTGCCCAATCCTTTTGTTTTTATATAAAGAATCTTGTTTTAGTTCTAATGATCTTAAATCTTCTTTGCCTACTAATGTTGTGTCTCTTTTGAAGGAATTTGGAGATATATTCCCCGAGGAGATTCCAAATGGTTTGCCACCTATTAGGGGAATTGAGCATCAAATAGACCTTGTTCCTGGAGCTGCCATTCCCAACAGACCTACCTATAAAAGTAATCCCGAGGAGACAAAGGAGCTTCAAAGGCAAGTTGACGAGCTCATGAAGAAAGGCTACGTTAGAGAGAGCATGAGTCCATGTGCTGTTCCTGTGTTACTTGTTCCTAAGAAGGATGGGACGTGGAGGATGTGTGTTGATTGTCGTGCCATCAACAAAATCACTGTAAAGTATCGCTATCCCATTCCTAGATTAGATAATATGCTTGATGAGTTACATGGTTCTTGCACCTTTTCTAAAATTGATTTGAAAAGTGGTTATCATCAAATTCGCATGAGAGAAGGTCATGGAAAACTGCATTTAAGACTAAGCATGGTTTGTATGAATGGTTAGTTATGCCTTTTGGATTAACTAATGCACCTAGCACTTTCATGACATTAATGAACCATGTCCTGCGTGCTTTCATTGGAAAATTTGTAGTTGTCTATTTTGATGATATCTTGATCTATAGTAGAAGTTTGCATGAACATATTGAACATTTAAAGAATGTGCTTAATGTCTTGAGAAAGGAAAAGCTGTATGCTAACCTTAAGAAATGTTCCTTTTGCACTGATAAGATTATATTTCTTGGATATGTTATTTCTTCTAAGGGTATAGCAGTAGAAGATGAAAAGGTCAAGGCAATTAAAGATTGGCCTATACCTAAGAATATCTCTGAGGTGCGTAGTTTTCATGGATTAGCTAGTTTCTATCGTAGGTTTGTTAGAGACTTCAGTACAATAGCTGCACCTCTAACTGATGTTGTTAAAAAGAATGTTGGATTTAAATGGGGTTTTGAGCAAGATCATGCTTTTAACTTGCTTAAAGAGAAGCTTTGTTCCGCAGCTTTATTATCCTTACCTGACTTTTCTAAAACTTTTGAGATTGACTGTGATGCTTCAAGTATAGGTATTGGAGCTGTTTTAATGCAGGAGAAGCGCCCCATTGCTTTTTTCAGTGAGAAGTTAAGTGGAGCTGCCCTTAACTATCCCACATATGATAAAGAGATGTATGCATTAGTGAGGGCCTTGGAAACATGGCAACACTATTTATGGCCCAAGGAATTTGTCATCCACACTGATCATAAGTCCTTGAAGCACTTGAAAGGACAAAGCAAGTTGAACAAGCGTCATGCCAAGTGGATGGAGTTCATTGAAACATTTCCATATGTGATCAAATATAAACAAGGTAAAGAAAATGTCGTGGCTGATGCATTATCTCGAAGGTATACTCTAATCACTACTCTTAATGCAAAACTACTTGGATTTGAGTATATTAAAGACTTGTATGCTACTGATGAGGATTTTGAAAATGTGTCATTGCATGTGAGAAAACTGGTTTTGGAAAGTTTTATAGGCATGATGGATTCTTATTTAGGGAAAATAGATTATGTGTGCCTAGGAGTTCTTTAAGAGAATTACTTGTTAGAGAAGCCCATAATGGTGGATTAATGGGACATTTTGGAGTAAAGAAAACTTTAGATATATTGCATGATCACTTCTTTTGGCCTAACATGAAAAGAGATGTTGAAAAATTGTGTGAAACATGTGTCACTTGTAAACAAGCTAAGTCTAGAGTTATGAATCATAGTCTTTATACTCCATTACCTATTCCTACTGCTCCTTGGAGTGACATTTCTATGGACTTTGTTTTGGGGTTACCAAGAACAAAGATAGGTAGAGATTCTGTTTTTGTTGTTGTTGACAGGTTCTCTAAGATGGCTCACTTCATTGCTTGTCACAAGACAGATGATGCAAGCAACATTGCCGATTTATTCTTCAAGGAAATTGTTCGTCTACATGGTGTTCCGAGGACCATTGTTTCTGACCGTGATGTGAAGTTCCTTAGCTACTTTTGAAAAACATTATGGGGAAAGTTAGGAACAAAGCTATTGTTTTTTACTACTTATCATCCACAAACTGTGACATCCACGTCACTCCCAAATACCAACTAACTTTTTCTTTCCCATAAGGTTTGGTTAGGCTGTTCAACGGTGCATCCTTCTTCTTTAATATAGCTAACACTATATTGTTTACATGATGATATATTTCTCATACACATACAGGATCGTCTTACACATAAGTTGTAAAACTTTCATATATCTACATACTAATCTTTTTCTCAATTTACATCCCCAATATACATCGTTGTACCATACCAGTCTGAATTACATTACAAAAGGTATATACCTTCAAGGGATTTGAAACGTGCCTCGAAGGAGTATCGTATAGTCCAAATATATGCTCCTCTACCAAGAGCAAACTTCACTGCAAATAATCTGGATGAAAAATAATGTAAAGGAATGAGTTTACGCTCAGTAAGAAATATACATAAAAGAGCGTACTATGCCACTATATGCAGTTTTCCTGCTTGGCTCTATAATGTCATGTAATATTCTTGTAAAAACATATAACATATAAGTTCATCAAATACCATATAACACATGACAAAATCATATGAGGTCACTTGCACGTATTCAAATAACTCAAATACTTTCACATATATATGTCAAATAACTTGAAATTACATATACAAATAGTCTTCAAATAGGGGGAGACCGTCAACATCCAATAAAATCATGCATCAAATAAAGTGGCGTACCCACATATGGGCCAGGGATCCTCCCCTAAGCCAAACACATATAAAGGACTAATGGCCATTGTCAATATTCCACGGTGTGCACTAGTCAGGTGACACCCGTGGTACTGGGGGCTTGACTAGAGTCCCCCAGCCAAATACAAATAAGCAATTAATATGCATGATCACCAATGGAGTCGTTAATCTCAAAATATTGAGCAGTAAAACTCATTCTTGTAAAACCATGGATATTCATAACCCTTCTTATATATTTTAATGATAATCCAAATACATTTATATAAATAAATTAAAAATTATTATTTTTCAAAGGGGGCAGTTGACTGCTCTTTTAGGGCAGTCGACTGCTCTAGTATAAAAATATTCAATAAATTTTATTTTCTTTTTGCATTTGAAATATTTAATTTTCGGATGCAAGTAGGGCAGTTGACTGCTAAAATGGGGCAGTCGACTGGCCCGCAAACAGAATGTTTCTCGAAAAATGCAGTCGACTGGCTCCTTAGCGGTTGACTAGTTTCCAAACAGAAAGTTTCTGGAAAAATGGCAGTCGACTACTATATAGGGCAGTCGGCTGCTCTAAGTCGGTTTCGGAAAAAGTTACGTCACGACTGTCTCTGAGCGGTCGGCTGCTATTTAGGGCAGTCGGCTGCCCCGAGCCAAATCGTAACTGGGCGAAAACCGTGAATTTTACATTTCCTGCACTTACACTAGCTTTTGTTTCATCCCAAAACATTTAAAACATGCGGACATAGTCACCCTACGTCCGTTACATATATTCCTTACCTCAAATAGCCAAATAATACGAAATCCCTTGGTTGCACCGATTCTTTCCTTCACTTCTTCAAGACTGCATAATTCATATAAATTGAAACCTTTAACTTTCTTTCATTTCAACACCATAAGTATACTATACCAACATCACATGACTCCAATTTATGGATGAAATCAAATGAATCAATTTCTTTTCTTACCTTTGTCAATAGCAAAAATAACAAAAATTCTGATCTCCTCTAAGACTTTGTTTTAGCCTTCTATATTACAGACATAGAGAGAGCTAGTGATGAGGATCATTTTTCGTTAAGGAAACTTAGCGATTTGATGATAGGAAATGGTGGTTTGTCAAGGTTAGAAAATGAACACTTAAAAGGAATTTGGAGAGGAAACGAGAGGAAGAAGGGCTGGAAATGAGATTGCTGCCGATCCTTGATGGTGAAGATGACTAAGCTACCTTTCATTTAATGCATTTAATGCATGATTATCCCCTTTTCCATCTCATCTCAGCCATTGACCATCTCATTAACCCTTTTTGACTAATTGACCATCTTAATTGGTCTTCTTTCTTCTATTGGTCAGCCACATCTCCTTTAATTACAAAAATCTGATATTTATTCTTCTTTTATCATTCTCTAATATTTTCCTGATGTCAACATTAAATTCATTGACCATTGACTATCCATTTCATTCCTTCTTCTAGGTTCCTTACATCATTTGTACATTAATTCTCATATTCATTTAAATCATTTTTGCCTATAGTACATTACAAATAAGAGGACTTTACATGAAATTGGGGATTTCACACAAACCGATGGTCAAACTGAAGTAGTCAATCGTACTTTGTCAACTTTGTTGAGGTCCATTATTCAAAAGAATTTGAAGAATTGGGAAGATTGTTTGCCTCATGTGGAGTTTGCTTACAATAGAAGTGTGCATTCTACTACTAGTTATTCTCCATTTGAAGTTGTCTATGGTTTTAATCCACTCACTCCATTGGATCTTTTACCACTACCTATTGAGGAAAGAGCAAGTTTGGATGGGGAAAAGAAAGCTGATTTTGTTAAGAAACTACATGAGAAGGTACGTCAAAACATTAAGAAGAGGACTGAGCAATATGCTACTCAAGCCAACAAGCATCGCAAGAAAGTTGTCTTTGAACCTGGTGATTGGGTTTGGGTACATATGCGTAAAGAGAGATTTCCTGCTCAACGTCGCTCCAAGTTGCAACCTCGAGGAGATGGACCATTCCAAGTGATTGAGAAGATCAATGACAATGCTTATAAATTGGATCTTCCAGGTCAGTATAATGTTAGTGCTACATTTAATGTTTCTGATCTTTCTCCCTTTGATATTGATATAGGTGATTCTGATTTGAGGACAAATCCTTTTGAGGAGAGGGGGAATGATGGAGACCCATCAAGCTCACACAGCTCAAGTCATGTTCGTAACGTTCGTGATCCTTTGAGCATCCATGGAGATCTAATTACAAGAGCTAAATAAAAAACAATGCATCAAGTCTTGGCTGGTTTCATTAATATTGCTAGAGAGAAAGCCCAACAAAGCTTGAGCATGGAGGATGATAAAGTCTTCTACAACATGATCCAAGCCCAAGTCAACCTTCTTGAAGACACACACACAAGTATTGGGCTAAAATGCAATTAGGCTGGATGCATATTTTATTTAGTTAAGTATTATTGGGCTGAACGTTGTCTTAATTTAATTTAAGCCCAATTCCTTTTTAAATAATATATTTTGTAGGACTTCTATTACTTTTTCTGCAAGTTAGGAGAGTAGGATTCCTATTACTTGTTCTGCAAGTTTGCTATTTCCTATTCTGCAAGTTAGGAAAGTAGGATTCCTATTGCTTGTGCTGCAAGTTAGCTAGTTGCCTATAAATAGTTATGTAACCCTTCAGGGAGAACACAGTTGATTTTAGTAATAAAATTGAGAGACTTCTTCTCTTTGGTTCTCTTGAGAACTCTTAAACTTATCAAGGTCTTCCTTGTGGCGTTCTTCTACCTTCCACCAATATATACCATAGGTTCTTGCTTTTTTAAGCAACGGGTCTTGGTCCAATACCATAGGTTATTGTGTTTCTACACAACGGGTCTTAGTTTTACTTCTAATTTTTGTTTTACTTTGCTGCATTTTTAACTTGTTAATATTTTTCTTCAGGTGTTCTTTGTCTTCTTCATTGAACCTCATCTTCTTTCGGTGAGGTCCATATCAATTTTCCCAAATTCACTATCCTTGAATTTGTTACACTCACAAAAGCCTATACAAGATTTGTGCTATTCTATACAAAGAATATGAGAATGATGGAAGATGAAGACTTTGTAGCTCTTGATTTGTTGTTAAGGCTTGAGGAAAATGAAGAAGATGATGAATAGAATTTCTGAGCAGTTCTTCTTGGTTGCTTCAGCTTCTAAGCCTCTATTTATGGTCCCTTAGATGGTTTGTGAACGTTGGGTGAAGCCAAAATCCAATATGACCGTTGTATCTCATAAAACTAGCCGTTACAGGCTATTTTCGGGCGAAGGGATCGATCCCTTCATTCCAGAATGCTTTATTCTAGGCTGAGGGACCTTTCCTTCCTCCAAAATGCCTACTGCCAAAAAGGGATCGATCCCTTCCCTTAGGGGATCGATCCTATGCCTCCAAAGAGCTATTTTCCTGCACTTTTGGGTTAGAAAAGATATGGCCTTTGATCCTAATTCAACCCAAAACATTTTGGCATTTTTGTGGGAGTTTTTCTTGACTTTTTTTGATGAAAACATGGTCCAAAATTTCATCAAGTGATTTTCTAAAATATTCAAAACATTTTATGAAGTATTAAGACCAATAAGAATATGTAATTAAATCATGGTCTTAATGTTTGATATGATCACTTGAAAATGGATTGAGAAAATCATGTGTGATAAGGCAAATTTACAATATGAATTATAACATTAAATCTTACTTAAGTTTTTGTCATTTCAAAATATATATGGCAATTTAAAGCTAACTTATAAGAATATATCCAGTAATGGATATGGAACCTTATTACTGTTGATTTTAAATATGAATTTTGGAGTTATGAGATTATTGTATTGGTTTATATGATATGAGAAAAGAAAATGATACCGACAAACAGCCTAACCATTATAAGAGAAAACTGAAAAAAACTTAGTGGTATTTTTATGGGAAACCGAACGTTACAAAATGTAACGTCCAGAATTATAAAATTCCAAACTAAATTTTTTCTTTTCACTTCTATCTTTCTCATTCAATTATTCGGTATCAGTTGGTGTGTGTTCGGTGTCGATGTAAGCACAATGCAACTTTCTCTTTTCAACTAATTCGATTTACTGTAAACCTAATTGATAATAATAATTTGAATACAAAATTACATATTTTACATCCCACTAGAAGAGACATATCCATAAACTTAACTTTATAATATTTACATCTTATTACAAATACAACTGCTGTGTATTTGCAAGTCTGAATATAAATATGAAAGTGCTACAATTACCTGGTCTCTGGGTTCTTTAAACTTGTAGCAATTTTCTTCACCTAATTGGTCGCAATGGTTGTTATGCACTCTAATGAGTTATCTGGAATGGTGAATAAAGAGGGGTGAGCTCGGGGGAAAGCTCAGTAATAAATATATATAAAAGTGCACAATATAAAAATAATTCAAATATGAATATTAAAATATTTAAAATCATGTTATGCAGTAATGCTTTATGTAAATAGTTTATATCAATCAATTCAGTATACAATGTAGTAAAGCGATTCATTTTAAATCATTAGACAAGATAAATGCATGTATATCGAGAAAACATATACTGTAAAACTTGTATCACTTCTTTCATCACTTTTCAATCAAATTATGTACTATGCTCGTCAATCAAATCATTCAATGATTCAATCATCTGTCAAATATCACATACCGATAGCAAATAATCTCTTAGAGATTCATGCACAATCTCGTATCCCCAGGGACCTCGTAATAATAGCCACTATCAATCACTCACAGTTCGCACTAGTTAGGTGCTCACTGCGTAAACTTATAGGGTTTAACTGTAACTTCCACAGTCATATCATGTAAAGGGAAGGTTTGAGACGTCTCCCAGCCTAATCATCACTGTCTCGTATGCACGATCATCAGAGATACATTAATCTCACAAAATCACTTCTTATACTTATATATCGTTTCATATAAATCAATTCATGTAAATCGTTTCATGAAATTCAATTCATGTAAAACATTTCATGTAATTAAAAATCATGTAAAGCATTTCACGTAAAACAATTAATGTAACTCATTTTTTGTAAATCAATTTATGTAAATCCTTCCATGTAGTGCAACTCGTGTAAATCATTTCATGTAATATGATTCGTGTGAATCTTTTCATGTAATTCATTTCATATAAAACATTTCATGTAGTTCAAATGATGTAAATCATTCATGAAATGAAATTCATGTAATTCATTCCTATGCAACTTTCATATATGTCTCTTACCTCTATTTCCGCGCAATATAAAAATCCGATAGCTCTATTTACGCCTCTTTATTTCTTGTATCTCATACTGCACAATGAATCTAAATTATATTCAAAATCCTATACTACAAATTCTAATTCTAATAAATATTTCATCATTTACTATTTTCTATTTATCACTCTTAACAATTAATTTATTTTATTTTCCATTAAATACCAAAATATATTATATTATAACTCAAATCCCTATCTTCCTTTAATTCCCATGTCATTCGTAATTTCAATTTGTATTTTAAATTCTCATGTCACTAATAACTTCAATTTATATTTAAAATGCCATGTATAGCTATAATAAATATTCTATAAATTCCCACCAATATTTCATATTTCAATTATAATAATTATTCTATTAATCCTTATTTCTAATTTATTACTCTTTCATAGTAAATTATTTTCTTTTCCTATTAAATACCAAAGTATATTTATAATTAGATTATATTCTTTTTCAAACTATATTCAAAATTCTATATTTTGACTTTATTTATTCCAACAAATAAATTTTATTTTATTTTCTATTAATTATTACAATATAACTATAATTAAATTTTATTCTCTTCTTCAAATTCATCTTCACTAAAGTCATTTATTTCCTATTATAACTATAATTAATTTTCTTATAAATTCAATTCATTTTATTTATTTTTATTTGTGTAAATTTCAATAATTTACTTAATTTCCTACTAAATGTCTTAACATAATTATTCCTAAATTGAAATCATTTCTCAATTCTAATTCTACTAATACCTTCATATTTCCAATTCAAATAATTATTCATTCATTCTATTAGTCCTTATTTTTCCACCTTATTACTTTTTATGATAAGGTTCTTTTATTTTATTTTTAATTTAAATACCAAAATTTGGTTACAACTACCATTAGATGGAATTCTTTTCCTAATTTTAATTTCATTAAAATCCTATTATCTTGAATTATTTAGTATAGTCAATTGTTTCAATCTTGTATTGTATTTATTATTTCCCAGTTCAAATTTTACAATTTATCTTTATCCATTATTAATATTAATTCCATTATTTGCTTATATCCAATTAGCTTCTATTTCATAAATTCCTAAAATCAATTTATTTTATTTTCTATTAATTATCAAAGTGTAATTACAATTAAATTATATTTCTTTCTTACTTCCAACCTTACCACTAACTCTCTTGATTTTAGTTGATTATATTATTATTATTATTATTATTATTATTATTATTATTATTACCAATTATTGTAAAATTACATTAACATCATTTATTTTTTTATTTTGTTATTTTATTATTTTTATTTTCTCTTTCTTTCTTTCTTTTCCTTTTTTCCTTTTCTGTTTCTTTCTTTTTTTACCAACAACAGCTTCACGTTTTTCTTTTCACTGCCGAGAGCCCCTAATGTGACATTCCCTTAGTCTATTATCTCGTGTAATTACCCATGTTGAATTTTTAGTTATGCTAAAATTTATCCTTGTTATTTTGGAGACAGATTTTTGGACGATGAAGGTGTCAAGATAATCCTGATTGGACTTTGGGACAAGGGAAAAAAAAGAAGGTAAATTCTCGGTTTAAGATTTAATTACAAAGGGTACATAATGTAAACATTATGTGTAATGTTGATCATTTGCATGTGATGGTAACCCATTTTTTTTCTAGCAATAAAATACATTTGATTAAATTAAGAGAAGCTAACATTGACTAGTCAAACCATTATCCATGCCTTTGCCTTGACTCAACCAATGACTTAGGAAAATTTTACAAGCTAAAGTGGCTTAAAAGGCTTAAAGAAAACGTGGGGTCCTTTATAAGCTAAGTAAATAAAGGATAGTGGAATTTTACAGCTAGCTGGCACTATAGTTAAGTAATTTTGCAATCTTATTTTGTTAAGTGGCCGGCAAAGAGGAGAAAAGAAAGAAACTAAACCTAAACCCATAGAAGCTCTTAACTTTGAAGAGAAATGCAGGATTGGGCCACGGTTTGAGAGAGATTTAGGAGGAATGGTGATGATATCGTGAAAAGGTGTTGAAGGAAACTTGAAGAAGGGATCGTGGGCAAGAACAAATTCATCTTGCATCTCAAGATTGGTCTCCAACAAGTGAGGAACTAGAGAAATTTTGGAGACAACTCTTGATTAGACAAAGTCAAGAAAACAAAGAACCCAAAGAGGTAGAGAATGGGAGCTACGATTTAAAGGAGTGTGGCTGCTGGAAATTGATAAGTGGGGGTAAGATTCTGATTTTATAATCCCTAATTGTTGAATATGAATATGAAACTATAATGATTTGAGTTGAATTGCTATGAGGTTGGCTTGGCATGATTGGATTTTGGTTTGCTGTTGAAATCTGGAATTGATGTTCTGTACAAATGAATACAGAGTGTTCTGCCAGAAAACGTGAATCCCAGATTAGAGTTTGAAAAATTGTAGAAAATAGGCCTGATTGAGTTATATTACAAGCCTTATATATCCAGAAAGGTAATTGAGTTAGGATTATTCTCATTTTGAGTTTGCACCAATTGGATATTCCTATAATTAGATATGAGATAATTTGTGCAAATTGGCCAGTGTTATACTGTGTCAGACTACTGCTGAACATATTGAAACTTTGAAAAATTTTTGGTATTGATCTAGGAAGAGTTAAATTATAAACCTTACACTTATAGATAGGGAAATGAGTTAGTTTTCATCTAGTTTTGAAATTTCCAGATTTTGAATTTTTTTGACTTATACAAACGAATGCAGGACACTCACTGCTGGGGATAGATTGCCTAGTGTCAACTTCAAAATTTTATAGGAAATAGCCCAGATATAGTATGATTGCAAAACCTTACATTTCTGAAAAGGTAAATGAGACAAGATTAATATGGTTTTGAGTTTACGTAAATTGGATATCCTTGTATTGAGATATGAGACAGTTTGTGCTTAAAGGTCAAATGACCATACTGTTTGATTGTGCTTGTACATAAGGTAATTTTACGAAATTGCTGGATGTAACTTGGAAATGAGAAAATTATGAAATCTACATTTCTGAATAGGGAATTGAATTAGGTTTCACATGGCTTTGGATTCATAATTTTTGGATACTCTCATGACTATTAATGTAAATTTTAATGCACAAAGGTCAGAATTTCATGTGAGTAGTACGGTCAAACAGTAACTTCTATTTCTCGACAATAAAAAAATGAGCTAATATGATTAACACAAATTCAAGGAACTAATGTATCGTATAATTCTTATATGTAGCTAATCGTCAAGCTACGTAGCAATTCGTCCGAAATTTGAAAACGTGGGCCCAATAGCGCGATTGATGTATATAAGAGTAAGTGGAAGTATAAGTGGAAATTGCATGATTTGAAATATTTTATAAGTTCCTATTTTGATCATACTATGATATCTTGATTTTTTATGCAAATTGTGCTTGATTGTAAAATGACGAACTTGTAAAATGTTGCCCCAGTGTTTATTTGAGATGCTAGCATGCTTGTAAAATTTTGATTTATAAACTAATGATGCATTGTCTTTAAAGGAAATAAAATTTATTTAGCATGCTTTTCCCATACTTAGCCGAATGTGAAGTTTTTATATAAATCTTTATATGAATTTAACGACTAAGAGAGGGGTAACAAGGTTTTGAGATAAACGATATGTTTCCAACACACTATGATTTTCACTCACGGTGTGAGTAGTGTTGGGATTGGATCCCTTCACGGTGATTTTGTGAGAATAGCACTTTTAAATTACTAGAGCAAGTATTGATTTGTATTTGGTTTGGTCCTGCCGCAAGAGGATCGGTATATATTGTCAGGTACTGTCTGATCAACGGCCTGGCGAACTTGTGTGCACATAAGTAGGTTCCTAGAGAGGGACAGTTCCTAGAAAGGAACGAGTAGGTTCACTGATAGTGCTGCAGTGATCCGGTGATGATGATATGAGCTCTAGGCATGAGATAAATTGGTGCAACCTCACACTTTTACGTATATGCCTAACTTGTTTCCTGAAACTATGTTTTAGTATGCTTTTGAAATTTATGATTTATACGATTTATAAGTGCATATACGGCTATGTTATTTTTGATGATTGCATAGCAGACTTTAAATGTTATGATTGTGGACCATGATTAACTGATTGCATGTCTAATGATTTATAATACCATTTATAACATATGACTTCTAAAGAACTGCATAGTGTTCTTTATTGTGATTTTTGACATGCAAGGTTTTATAAAAGCATCATTAACATAGTTTTGATTTTTGCTACTTATATTTTCCCTTACTGAGCCTCCCAAGCTCACCCCCCTTCCTTTCCTCACAGATTAGCTTGTGATAGTCCTGGTGGACTATAGTTGGGTCGATACTCCGAGATGCATTAGTTGCTAGCTTGAGGTATCGATAGCGGCATTATATTTTGTTTGTACATATATGCATATATACACAGAGATTATGCAGTTATGCACAATGTAGTAGTTGTATATAGGTCGAGCATGTGGGATGTATGATGATGTTAAATTTTTATCGACTACGATATGCCTTTTGGTGAATATATTGTGGTTGGAGTTGCATATTTGTTGTGTTTATCGTGCAAGAGGATTAGGTTAGTAATAAGCTGTTGTACTGTCGGATTTTTTTTAAATCTATGACTTGACGAATCCAAATTATAATTATTTATTAAAGCAAGCTTGAGTTGATGCCTATACTATACACACTCAAATGGTATAGCCAATGAATAAAAAAATAATTTGGTCCTAATTTCTACTTCCGAAATAAAACGATGTATTGGGTTGTGACAAATTTTGGTATCAGAGCTTGAGTTTGACTGTGTTTGTGTATGCAATAACTATTGACATACATCCCACTACATTGTGCATGTCTGTTGTATATATATATGTAATGTACTTGCCGCCTACTTTGTTGATAAGGTTGGTTCTATGTAGGAGTGAGTAATATTTAGGATGACACGCGGACAGTCATCGTCTCCGTCGCCCACACGGGCTGCTAGTCCCAATACTCGAATGGGACAAATGGAGAGAACTATAGGGCAAATGGGGCAAACAATGCAACAATTACAGCAGACAGTACAAAATTTAACTGCTCTGCTAGCCCAACAGATACAGGGTGCTCAGACTCAGGCACCACGCAAGCCCCAGTTCCCGATTTGCCTCCTCCAATTCCAGCTGCTCCGCCACAACAGCAAGTTGCACCACCACCGTAGCCTGAAAATCCACTACCAACTGCTCCAGTGCAGCAGGTGCCACCTCCACAACCTAGTGATGCAGTTGACCAAAATATGAATAGGCTGCGCCAGTTTCAGAAGATGGATCCTCCTATATTTCGAGGAGTGAAGGATCCGGATGAGGCCGAATCTTGGGTAAAACAATTAGAGAAGATGTTCAAGTATATGGGTTGTAGCTCGACTGAGAGAGTTGCTTTAGCCTCCTTCATGTTTAGAGATAAGACTGAAATTTGGTGGGAGTCTGCTGAGAAGCTCCTACGAGATAAGAATCCCGAGATATCATGGGATGACTTCTTAGATAGTTTCTATAAGCAATACATTCCAGAGCCTGCGAGATGGAAGAGGCAAGTTGATTTTCTACGGTTGACTCAAGAGAGTATGAATGTAGATGAGTATGAGTTGCAATTTACCACACTTTGTCGATATGACTCTCTAGTGTCCAAGGACGAGCGAGCTAAGATAGTGAGGTTTATAGCTGGGTTGAGGCCTAAGATCAAATATGGTTTGGCAGCCCTCGATATAAATTCTTATGCCGAGGCACTTCGTAGAGCTCAAATGATAGAATTAGAGCTTGATACTACTCAGTAGGAGTACACACAAAAGGATAAGGGTAAGGCCAAGCGATTTAGTAATTAGAAGCCTGACAGGAGCCGGACACAGGAAAAGAGACAAAGACCATCAGTGTTTAGACCATGAGGTGAAGGGCCTAAGAGATCACAGCCTTGCCATAAGTGTGGTCGAAATCATGGCTCCCGACCCTGTTACTTTGACACGGGCGCTTGTTTCATGTGTGGTAAGCAAGGACACTATGCCAAATATTGTTCGAATCAGAAATCAGTTGCCAAGTCTACTGAGCAGCCAACGGGTGACAAAGGAAAGGCTGTTGATAAAGACAAGCAGCCTGCGGTTCAGGGGCGTGTCTTCGCCTTAGACAAGGCATCTGCTGAGGGTGCTGCTTCAGTTGCTAAGGGTAAGCTTATTATTGCTAATTTTGAAGCTATCGTGTTAATTGACCCAGGTTCTACTCATTCTTTCATAGCTTCATATTTTGCTACAAAAATTGATGTAGAGCCTAAATCTTTAGAGTATTCACTGTATGTTAGTACACCTCTTAAGGAAACACAAGTAACTGACACTGTGTTTAAGGCATGTAAGGTGAAGGTAGGGTATAGAGACTTAGAAGCTGATTTGATCATGCTTAATATGATTGATTTTGATGAAATCCTAAGTATGGATTGGCTAGCTAAGTATCATGCTGTGTTAGATTGCCGTAAGAGGATAGTTACCTTTAACATGCCTGAAACTATTGTAATATCTTTCGACGAAAAGTAATTATACTTGAGTTGTGTACTTAATATGAAATGGCTGAACTATTTTGATATGTGTGCTATTGCGAAGGGTATTTGGCATTCATGGAAGATGCAAATAAACAACCAGAGTTGGATACTATTCCAATTGTGAGGGAGTTCCCTGATGTATTTCCTAATGATTTGCCGGGGTTACCTCTTGAGAGGGAGGTTGAGTTCACCATAGACTTGGTGCCGGGTACTCAACCAATTTCAAAAGCACCAAATAGAATAGCTCCAATTGAGTTGGAAGAGCTGAAGAAGCAATTGCAAGAGCTACAAGAAAAAGGTTTATACGCCCGAGTGTATCACCTTGGGGTGCTCCAGTTCTCTTTGTCAGAAAAAAGGATGGTAGTCTTAGACTTTGTATCGACTATCGATCATTGAATAAGGCTACCGTGAAAAATAAGTACCCTTTACCTCGTATTGACGATTTATTTGATCAGTTGAAGGGTGCACAGGTCTTCTCTAAGATTGATCTGAGGTCTGGTTACCACCAGTTACGAATCAGAGGGGAAGATGTACAGAAGACAGCTTTTCGAACCAGATACAGACACTTTGAATTTTTAGTGATGCCATTTGGATTAACCAATGCACCAGCTGCATTCATGAGTCTAATGAATGAAGTTTTTAGATCGTATCTAGATCGGTTCGTCATAGTATTTATCGATGATATATTGGTTTATTCTGTGTCACGTGAAGATCATGAGCTTCATCTGCGTACTGTTCTCCAGACCCTCCGAGAGAGGAGATTGTATGCTAAGTTCAGTAAATGTGACTTTTGGCTCGATCAAATCGCCATTTTGGGGCACATTGTATCGAAGGACGGGGTGTTAGTAGATCCATCTAAAATAGAGGCAATTGTGAAATAGGAGAGACCTAAGATGGTGACTGAAATCCACAGCTTCCTAGGCCTAGCAGGGTACTATAGAAGGTTTGTGGAAGGATTCTCTAGAATTGCTGCTCCATTAACTCGTCTTACTCGAAAAGGAGTAGACTTTGTGTGGTCTGATGCCTGTGAGAATAGCTTCCAAGAGCTAAAGCAACGGTTGACCTCCGCGCCTATCTTAACCATTCCTAGTGGTTCCAGAGGATTTGCCGTGTATAGCGATGCCTCCCATCAAGGCCTGGGTTGTGTTCTCATGCAGCATGGGAAAGTGGTAGCCTACGGGTCTAGATAATTGAAAAATCATGAGAAGAACTATCCGACACATGATTTGGAGCTAGCTGCAGTAGTGTTTGCCTTAATGATTTGGCACCATTACCTCTATGGAGAGACATTTCAGATCTTTACTGACCACAAGAGTTTGAAGTATCTCTTCTCACAAAAAGAGCTAAACATGAGTCAACGTTGCTGGATGGAGTTACTTAAAGATTATGATTGTGAAATACTTTACCATCCGGGTAAGGCAAATGTTGTAGCAGATGCACTGAGCAGAAAGAGTTCAGTAATGGTCTCGGTGATGATGGTGCAAGAGTGGCAGATATTGGACCAATTTGCAAAGATGAATTTGAAAGTTGAATCTGCTATCGAAGGAGGTGTAGTTGCAAGTATAAGGATGGAGTCGAATCTGATTGATTTAATTAGACAGGCACAGAAGGAAGACCCCCAAATTATAGAGATTGTTTGTGAAAATGGAGGAAATCAAAATATGGGATCTGATTTCAGAATTGGCAGTGATGGGTTACTTCGGTATAAGGGTCAATCTATGTGCCTGCAGATAAGAGACTGAAAAGACTTATTCTCGAAGAAGCTCACAACTCTAAGTATACTATGCACCTTGGTAGCACCAAGATGTATCAAGACTTGCGTAGTCTATACTATTAAGCTGAAATGAAAAAGGACATTGCTGAGTTTGTTACGAGATGTCTAACTTGCCAACAAGTGAAGGTTGAACATCAAAAGCTAGCAGGTTTGTTACAACCTTTGACAATCCCAACTTGGAAGTGGGAACATATTACCATGGACTTCGTGCTAAGTCTTCCAAGGACCAAGAGACAGCATGATGCCATTTGGGTAATTGTTGATCGTCTCACCAAATCAGCTCACTTCCTAGCTATCAAAGCTACTGACTCTCTCAGCACATTAGCAGACTTATACGTCCGAGAGATAGTCAGACTTCATGGGGTCCCGGTGAGTATTGTCTCTGACAGGGATTTGAGATTTACATCCCGATTTTGGGAGAAGTTCCAAGAGGCTATGGGGACTCAGTTACATCTTAGTACTGCGTTCCATCCACAAACCGATGGACAATATGAGAGAATGATTCAAACTCTTGAATATATGTTGAGAGCTTGTGATGCGCCCGGACAAGAGGAAACGTAGCTTGAAAATTGAAGGGGCTGAAAACGCAAGGACAGAAACAAAGTTGATGAATGACAACTTCTGAAACCTAGACCCGAAGCCTAAAGAGACTCGAACCCAAAGGTATTGGACCTTAACCCTACGAATAAGAATTCGAGAACCTAAGGTATAGCAATGGTGGATGGTGAAGAAGGAGGCGCCACAAGGAAGAAGACCTTGATAAGCCTAGTAGAGAGGGAACCCAAGAGAAAGGCACACTCAATATCTGAAAATTCACTTAACTGATCTGTTCATCAATAGCGTTTACAAGGTATTTATAATAATACCTAGCACTTAAGCCCATAAACAAGTGGGCTGGAATTAACACCAATAGAAAATAAGACTAAACCCAAATTCATGCCTAAACCTAGTTACATAAAATAAATAGTCCAAAACACAACAAGACTCAATCGTGGGCTATCCAAACACTTAGCCCATCTTATTGTTAAGCTAAAATAAGACAGTAAACCATGCTCATGTCGTTTGGGCTTCCAAGTAAGTATAGATGTCTTGGGACTCTTCATGGAGGCTTCCTTGGCACTTCAATGATGCCAGAGCTTGTTGCATTAATGAGGCCAAGGCTTGTTGCATCTTCTTAGCTCGAGCTCGGGTAATTGGACCTCCTTGGATGACCAATGGATCCTTAGCATCACGAACATCATGGGCAAGTGGATCTCCATCATTCCCCCTCTCCTCAAAAGGATTTGTCCTCAAATCGCATATACCTCAGTTTGTCCATCAGTCTGGGGGTGACAAGTGGTGGAGAATAACAATTTCGTTCCCAACTTTCCCCATAACGTCTTCCAAAAGTAACTAAGGAACTTGACATCACGATCGGAAACAATAGTCCTCGGTACACCATGTAGACGTACTATCTCTTTGAAGAAAAGGTCAGCAACATTGCTCGCGTCATCCGTCTTGTGGCAGGCGATGAAATGAGCCATCTTAGAGAACCTGTCAACCACAACAAAAACAGAATCTCTACCGCGTTTTGTTCGAGGCAAGCCCAAAACAAAATCCATGGAGATATCAGTCCACGGAGTAGTAGGAATGGGTAAAGGAGTATATAAACCATGATTATGAACTCTAGATTTAGCTTGCCTACATGAAATGCATCGAGCACATAACCTCTCTACATCTCTCCTCATGTTAGGCCAAAAGAAATGTTCTTGCAAAACATCTAGAGTTTTCCTAACTCCAAAGTGACCCATTAATCCGCCACTATGGGCCTCTCTAACTAACAGCTCGCGCAATGAACTCCTAGGCACACATAATTTATTTTCTCTAAATAAGAACCCATCATGCCTAAAGAACTTGCCAAAACCATATGTAGCACATGCATCATAAACATTACCAAAATCAACATCATCAGCATACTGTTCTTTGATATACTCAAATCCTAAAAGTTTAGCATCAAGAGTAGTGATAAGAGTATACCTACGAGATAACGCATCAGCTACGACGTTCTCTTTACCTTGTTTGTACTTGATCACGTACGGGAACATCTCAATGAACTCTATCCACTTGGCATGACGCTTATGCAGCTTACTCTGTCCTTTCAAATGCTTCAAGGACTCATGATCAGTGTGGATGACAAATTCTTTGGGCCACAAGTAATGTTGCCATGTCTCCAACGCCCTCACTAACGCGTACATCTCCTTGTCATATGTGGGATAGTTAAGTGCTGCTACACTTAACTTCTCACTAAAGAAAGCAATTGGGCGTTTTTCCTGCATAAGCACAGCTCCAATACCTACACCTGAGGCATCGCACTCAATCTAAAAGTTTTAGTAAAGTCAGGCAGAGATAACAAAGGAGCAGAACAAAGTTTATCCTTAAGCAAATTAAAAGCATGCTCTTGTGCAGGACCCCAATGAAATGCAACATTCTTTTTGACAACTTCAATCAAAGGTGCAGCTATAGTGCTAAAATCTCTAACGAATCGACGATAGAAACTAGCTAAACCATGGAAACTACGCACCTCAGAAACAGACTTAGGTACAGGCCAATCTTTAATTGCCTTTACCTTCTCAATATCAACAGAAATGCCATGTGAAGAAACGACATACCCAAGAAAAACAATCTTATCAGTGCAGAATGTACATTTCTTAAAATTGGCATACAAACTTGCATTCCTCAAAACAGTAAGAACGTTCCTAAGATGCTCAACATGCTCATGCAAACTCTTACTGTAGATCAAAATGTCATCAAAATAGACAACCACATACTTACCAATGAAATCACGTAAAACATGGTTCATTAATCTCATGAATGTACTGGGTGCATTAGTCAAGCCAAAAGGCATAACTAACCACTCGTAGAGACCATGTTTAGTCTTAAATGCGGTTTTCCATTCATCACCTTCTTTCATACGAATTTGGTGATATCCGCTCTTTAAATCGATTTTAGAAAACATGCATGCACCATGCAATTCATCAAGCATATCATCTAGCCTAGGAATAGGATAGCGGTACTTTACAGTGATTTTGTTGACGGCTCGGCAGTCAATGCACATCCTCCACGTCCCATCTTTTTTTGGCACAAGCAGTACGGGCACGGCGCATGGACTCATGCTCTCTCTCACATAACCTTTCCTCATGAGCTCCTCAACTTGCCGTTGAAGCTCCTTCGTCTCCTCGGGATTACTTCTGTAGGCTGGACGGTTAGGAATGGTAGCTCCGGGGACAAGGTCAATCATGTGCTCGATCCCACGAATCGATGGTAATCCACTTGGGATCTCCTCAGGGAATACATCCTCGAACTCCTGCAACAATGAGACAACATTAGTAGGCAAAGTATCATGGAGTTCAGCATCAATAAAATAAGAATCTTTAAATAAGAGTAAAAGGATAGGAGACTTAGCAAGAAATGCAGTCTTCACATCTCGGGGTTTGGCATAGCAGCTCACTGTTTTGCTTTCCTTGTTTTCCTTCTTTTCTTTCTGTTCTTTTGCTTGCTTCCTTTGCTCATCATGTTGCTCCTTTAGCCTTAATTAGTCCTCATAAATCTCCTTGGGGCTAAGGGGAGCAAGAGCGATCTTCTTGCCATCCATAGTAAAGGAGTAACGGTTAGTGTAACCGTCGTGGATGACTCTCCGATCATACTGCCACGGTGTGCCCAACAACATGTGGCTAGCTTGCATGGGCACCACGTCACACAACACCTCATCGTGATACCTTCCAATACGAAAAGGAACCAAGACTTGCTTCACCACGTTGACTTCACCACAGTCATTAATCCACTGCAACTTATATGGGTGGTGATGCTTGGTAGTGGGCAACTTTAACTTATCAACAAGGTATGTGCTAGCAACATTACTACAACTCCCACCATCAATGATTACAGTACATACCTTGTCACGAATATGGCATCTCGTATGGAAGATGTTCTTGCGCTGTGCCTCATCCTCAAACTTCACATGAGTAGTAAGAGCACGCCTAGCAACAAGTGCTTCACCATGAGCAGCATACTCAACAACTTCTTCTTCATCAACATTTTCTAACGCAGGCATCTCATCTTCTACACCGATTTCAGAACCTTCACTCTCAACATCTCCATTCCCATGCATGATCATCACTCTACGGTTGGGACACTGTGAGGCAATATGTCCACGACCTAAACACTTGAAACACTTAATGTCACGTGTCCTGCTTTGGGATGCTTGGGCAGGTTCAGTCTTGGACTTTGGAGGGCCCTCAAGCTTGGGCTTAGCATGGCTCTCTGACTTAGGCGTAGACACAGGCGTATCATCCCTACGAAAGGTGTTGGATTTCCAAACAGGAACTGAACTAGGAGTGAAACGGGATGTACCTTTCCGTTGGAGTTGCCTTTCGACTTTGATGGCCACATGCATCATCTCCTCTAAGTCCATGTAATGCTGCAACTCTACTACATTGGCAATATCACGATTTAAGCCTTGGAGAAAACGAGCCATAGTAGCTTCTGCATCCTCCTGGATATTGGCTCGGATCATGGTTATTTCCATCTCTTTGTAATAATCCTCAACACTCTTTGAACCCTGGGTAAGACCTTGGAGCTTCTGGTATAACTCTCTGTAGTAATGAGCAGGAACAAATCTCTTCCGCATGATGCGCTTCATCTCATCCCATGTAGACACTGGAGGATCACCATATCTTCTTCTACTAGTGACTAACTGATCCCACCAAACCATAGCATACTCTGTGAACTCAATTGCTGCAAGTTAGACCTTCTTTTCCTCAGAGTAGTGGTGGCAGTCAAACACCATTTCAATCTTCCTTTCCCACTCCAAATATGCCTCAGGATCATTCTTGCCTTGGAAAGGAGGAATCTTCAATTTTATACTGCCAAGGTTTCCATCCATCTTCTCCTTGCCTCTATCACAGGCTCTATCAACTCGATCTCTATACCCATGGTACCTTCTATGATGTCTATCAATCCTAGACTCTTCGTTCGAATCATACCCAACATTACCATCATACTCGTCATTGGCAACAACCTTACTCTTTAGACGAGAAGTATCACCTTGCTGGATCTTTGCAAACCGAGCGTCATGTTGGTTCAACTTATCATGAATGTCATTGAATTTCACGTCCATCCGTTGGAACTGTTGTTGCATTGCCTGAAGCATGAATTCAATTTTTTTAAAGTCGGACTTATCACCTTCAGAAGACATTTTCAACAAAGATATCCTCACGTGTTTACACTCGTGTTTCACTCAAGTAATTTGGCTTTTCTCTACTAATGTTTCTCACACACTCCTGCCTTTTTCCCTTACTCTACCTTAACTCTACAGGTTCACAATCGCACTAGAGACTCAGTCAAAGAATCAACCTCACAAAATCAACTAATTCACCAGGTATTTTCACCAAGTATTTTTTTTTTGATTTTTTTTTTCGAATTCTCTTTTTTTTTTTGAATTCCCTTTTTTTTCACAGAAAGGTACGGCTAGGGCTAGGGTGACTCAAAGAAAGAAAGACAGAATAAAAAAAATAATCAGAAAAATAAAAAAAATCACTAGAAGGACCAAAAAAAATGAAAAATAGCCTAAAACTATAGGAAAACAATGGAATTTGGCCAAGATAGGGTATGGCCAGTGAAGCTGGTTCGGTTTCTTTCGTCGTTTTCTTTAAAACGGGTACTCGCACACCTCCTAACTCAACCAAAATTTTCAGTTTGAACAGTACCACAACAATTTTTTTTTCGAATTCTTTTTTTTTTTGAATTCTTTTCTTTCTTTTTTTTTCCTCTTCTTTTTTTTTTAATCTGAGTTTTGCGGTTTCCTTGAAAAGAGTAGGGGTGCAGCAAGGTGTTTTTTTTTTTTGAAGTGGTGCGATTAGGGTTTTTTTGAGGAATTGCGGCTAGGGTTTTTTTTTTTGGAGGGATGCGGCTAGGGTTCTGGAGAGATGCGGCTAGGGTTGTGAGGAAGTGCGGCTAGGGTTGTGAGGAAGTGCGGCTAGGGTTTTGAAATAAGTGGCAGCTAGGGTTATGAAAAAAAAAGTGGCGGCTAGGGTTTAGGGTTATGAAATAAGTGGCGGCTAGGGTTCTAACGAAAGTGAGAGACGCACAAAAAAAAAACCAGAAATTGAAACCAACAAAGGACAAAAAAAATCGAAACCAACAAACCAAAAATCGAAAAGTGAGTGACGCAGAAACAAACCAGAAAATCGAAACTTAAGCTCTGATTACCAACTGATGCGCACGGACAAGAGGAAACGTAGCTTGAAAATTGAAGGGGCTGAAAACGCAAGGACAGAAACAAAGTTGATGAATGACAACTTCTGAAACCTAGACCAGAAACCTAAAGAGACTCGAACCCAAAGGTATTGGACCTTGACCCTACGAATAAGAATTCGAGAACCTAAGGTATAGCAATGGTGGATGGTGAAGAAGGAGGCGCCACAAGGAAGAAGACCTTGATAAGCCTAGTAGAGAGGGAACCCAAGAGAAAGGCACACTCAATATCTGAAAATTCACTTAACTGATCTGTTCATCAATAGCGTTTACAAGGTATTTATAATAATACCTAGCACTTAAGCCCATAAACAAGTGGGCTGGAATTAACACCAATAGAAAATAAGACTAAACCCAAATTCATGCCTAAACCTAGTTACATAAAATAAATAGTCCAAAACACAACAAAACTCAATCGTGGGCTATCCAAACACTTAGCCCATCTTATTGTTAAGCTAAAATAAGACAGTAAACCATGCTCATGTCGTTTGGGCTTCCAAGTAAGTATAGATGTCTTGGGACTCTTCATGGAAGCTTCGTTGACACTTCAATGATGCCAGAGCTTGTTGCATTAATGAGGCCAAGGCTTGTTGCATCTTCTTAGCTCGAGCTCGGGTAATTGGACCTCCTTGGATGACCAATGGATCCTTAGCATCACGAACATCACGAGCAAGTGGATCTCCATCAGCTTGTGCTATAGATTTCAAAGGTTCTTGGGATGACCATTTGCCTTTAGCCGAATTTGCTTATAATAACAGTTTCCACTCAAGTATCGGCATGGCACTGTATGAAGCTCTATATGGACGGAAGTGTAGGTCCCCAGTTGGATGGGAAGAGGTTGGTGATAGAAAGTTATTTGCCCCTGAACTAGTAGAACAAGCCTCTGAAAGTGTGAGATTGATTTGTGACAGGCTTAAGACTGCCCAGAGTAGACAAAAGTCATATGCAGATAATCGTAGGAGACATCTTGAGTTTGATATGGGTGACTCAGTGTTTCTGAAAGTATCTTCTTCGAAGGGCATCATGAGATTTGGGAAGAAGGGCAAGCTTAGTCCGAGGTATATAGGACCGTTTGAAATCCTTGAAAGGGGTGGTGAAGTTGCATATAGGCTAGCCTTACCGCCGCAATTAACAAGTGTGCACAATGTATTTCATGTTTCAATGTTACGGAAATACCACCCGGATCCTTCTCATGTGGTAGACTATGGAGAGTTAGACATCCAGGAAGATTTTTCATATGAAGAGAAGCCGGTTCGAATTTTAGATCGCAAGGAGAAGGTACTGAGATCTAAAACTATTCCACTGGTAAAAGTTTTGTGGCAAAGACATTCTAAGGAAGAAGCTACGTGGGAAGTAGAAGCACTCATGAAAGAAAGATACCCACACTTGTTTTGACATGGTCATATTCAAATTTGGGGACCAAATTTCTCAAGGTGGGAAAGATGTGACATTCCCTTAGTCTATTATCTCGTGTAATTACCCATGTTGAATTTTTAGTTATGCTAAAATTTATCCTTGTTATTTTGGAGACAGATTTTTGGACGATGAAGGTGTTAAGATAATCCTGATTGGACTTTGGGACAAGGAAAAAAAAAGAAGGTAAATTCTCGGTTTAAGATTTAATTACAAAGGGTACATAATGTAAACATTATGTGTAATGTTGATCATTTGCATGTGATAGTAACCCGTTTTTTTTTCTAGCAATAAAATTCATTTGATTAAATTAAGAGAAGCTAACATTGACTAGTCAAACCATCATCCATGCCTTTGCCTTGACTCAACCAATGACTTAGGAAAATTTTACAAGCTAAAGTGGCTTAAAGGGCTTAAAGAAAACGTGGGGTCCTTCGTAAGCTAAGTAAATAAAGGATAGTGGAATTTTACAGCTAGCTGGCACTATAGTTAAGTAATTTTGCAATCTTATTTTGTTAAGTGGCCGACAATGAGGAGAAAAGAAAGAAACTAAACCTAAACCCATAGAAGCTCTTAACTTTGAAGAGAAATGCAGGATTAGGCCACGGTTTGAGAGAGATTTAGGAGGAATGGTGATGATATCGTGAAAAGGTGTTGAAGGAAACTTGAAGAAGGGATCGTGGGCAAGAACAAATTCATCTTGCATCTCAAGATTGGTCTCCAACAAGTGAGGAACTAGAGAAATTTTGGAGACAGCTCTTGATTAGACAAAGTTAAGAAAACAAAGAACCCGAAGAGGTAGAGAATGGGAGCTACGATTTAAAGGAGTGTGGCTGCTGGAAATTGATAAGTGGGGGTAAGATTCTGATTTTGTAATCCCTAATTGTTGAATATGAATATGAAACTATAATGATTTGAGTTGAATTGCTATGAGGTTGGCTTGGCATGATTGGATTTTGGTTTGCTGTTGAAATCTGGAATTGATGTTCTGTTTCTGGGTTGTAATTAAAACGCTCAGTTTAAATGCTATACAATGAAATAAATTCTATAACAATTATGGTAAATATCCTTATGAGCTAGGAGAAAGTCAGTTTTGGAATTTCTTGATTTGGAGTTCTATAGCTTGAGATATGTACAAATGAGTACAGAGTGTTCTGCCAGAAAATGTGAATCCCATATCAGAGTTTGAAAAATTGTAGAAAATAGGCCCGATTGAGTTAGGTTACAAGCCTTATATATCCAGAAAGGTAATTGAGTTAGGATTATTAACATTTTGAGTTTGCACCAATTGGATATTCCTATAATTAGATATGAGATAATTTGTGCAAATTGGCCAGTGTTATACTGTGTCAGAATACTGCTGAACATATTGAAACTTTGGAAAATTTTTGGTATTGATCTAGGAAGAGTTAAATTATAAACCTTACACTTATAGATAGGGAAATGAGTTAGTTTTCATCTAGTTTTGAATTTTCCAGATTTGGAATTTTTTTGACTTTTACAAACAAATGCAGGACACTCACTGCTGGGGATAGATTGCCTAGTGTCAACTTCAAAATTTCATAGGAAATAGCCCAGATCTAGTATGATTGCAAAACCTTACAATTCTGAAAAGGTAAATGAGACAAGATTAATATGGTTTTGAGTTTACGTAAATTGGATATCCCTGTATTGAGATATGAGACAGTTTGTGCTTAAAGGTCAAATGACCATACTGTTTGATTGTGCTTGTACATAGGGTAATTTTACGAAATTGCTGGATGTAACTTGGAAATGAGAAAATTATGAAATCTACATTTCTGAATAGGGAATTGAATTAGGTTTCACATGGCTTTGGATTCATAATTTTTGGATACTCCCATGACTATTAATGTAAATTTTAATGCACAAAGGTCAGAATTTCATGTGAGTAGTACGGTCAAACAGTAACTTCTATTTCTCGACAATAAATAAATGAGCTAATATGATTAACACAAATTCAAGGAACAAATGTATCGTATAATTCTTATATGTAGCTAATCGTCAAGCTACGTAGCAATTCGTGATGAATTTGAAAACGTGGGGCCAATAGCGAGATTGATGTATATAAGAGTAAGTGGAAGTATAAGTGGAAATTGCATGATTTGAAATATTTTATAAGTTCCTATTTTGATCATACTATGATATCTTGATTTTTTATGCAAATTGTGCTTGATTGGTTTACATCATGATTTATTTAAAAAAGTACATGACGAACTTGTAAAATGTTACCCCAGTGTTTATTTGAGATGCTAGCATGCTTGTAAAATTTTGATTTATAAACTAATGATGCATTGTCTTTAAAGGAAATAAAATTTATTTAGCATGCTTTTCCCATACTTAGCCGAATGTGAAGTTTTTATATAAATCTTTATATGAATTTAACGGCTAAGAGAGGGGTAACAGGGTTTTGAGATAAACGATATGTTTCCAACACACTATGATTTTCACTCACGGTGCGAGTAGTGTTGGGATTGGATCCCTTCACGGTGATTTTGTGAGAATAGCACTTTTAAATTACTAGAGCAAGTATTGATTTGTATTTGGTTTGGTCCTGCCGCAAGAGGATCAGTATATATTGTCAGGTACTGTCTGATCAACGGTCTGGCGAACTTGTGTGCACATAAGTAGGTTCCTAGAAAGGAACGAGTAGGTTCACTGATAGCACTGCAGTGATCCGGTGATGATGATATGAGCTCTAGGCATGAGATAAATTGGTGCAACCTCACACTTTTACGTATATGCCTAACTTGTTTCCTGATGTTTTAGTATGCTTTTGAAATTTATGATTTATACGATTTATAAGTGCATATATGGCTATGTTATTTTTGATGATTGCATAGCAGACTTTAAATGTTATGATTGTGGACCATGATTAACTGATTGCATGTCTAATGATTTACAATATCATTTATAACATATGACTTCTAAAGAACTGCATAGTGTTCTTTATTGTGATTTTTGACATGCAAGGTTTTATAAAAGCATCATTAACTTAGTTTTTATTTTTGCTACTTATATTTTCCTTTACTGAGCCTCCCAAGCTCACCCCCTTCCTTTCCTCACAGATTAGCTCGTGATAGTCCTGGTGGACTATAGTTGGGTCGATACTCCGAGATGCATTAGTAGCTAGCTTGAGGTATCGATAGCGGCATTATATTTTGTTTGTACATATATGCATATATACACAGAGATTATGTAGTTATGCACAATGTAGTAGTTGTATATAGGTCGAGCATGTGGGATGTATGATGATGTTATATTTTTATCTACTACGATATGCCTTTTGGTGAATATATTGTGGTTGGAGTTGCATATTTGTTGTGTTTATCGTGCAGGAGGATTAGGTTAGTAATAAGCTGTTATACTGTCGGATTTTTTTTAAATCTATGACTTGACGAATCCAAATTATAATTATTTATTAAAGCAAGCTTGAGTTGATGCCTATACTATACACACTCAAATGGTATAGCCAATGAATAAAAAAAAAATTTGGTCCTAATTTCTACTTCCGAAATAAAGCGATGTATTGGGTTATGACTCCTAATCCATCATTGTGTTCTCTTTTCGTCAATCAATTCTAGTTCCCTAGACTTCTTCTACTCATTTAGTAATTCCATCAAACACCATTAGTGTTAGAGTATGCCCAACAATCAATTGGATTTGGATTAAGTTATTTTAAAAGGCCCAAAAAACCCAATTTAGTTGGATTAAGGGAAGACCTTTTTAGGGTTTTGTTAAGAGGCACTATAAAAACAACATTAAAACTAAAAAGTCAGACAGAATTTTTATAGCTGTTCTGCCTCTTGGAGCTAGCACTCTCAGAAAACAATTCCCTTCCTCCTCCCTTTGCTTCTGATCACATCTTGTCTCAGGCAAAGGTCTTGTTTTGTGTCCTACTCGTGTGGATACCGTTAGAGGGATTCTCTCAGCTAGGAGTCTTGAGTTACGATAAATGAAGGGCTGTACGTGGGCTGCCATATTCAAAAGTCGAATATTCCTATACGAGTACACCAAAAGGTTAGATTTTATCCCGAAATTAATCTTGTTGCATGATCCTGGTGATTTTTGTTTTGTTGTTTTAAATTTGCGGCTTATTTTCATGTATGACATGATAAACCGAGACAACGAAACCTTACAGTGGTATTAGAGCCAGTGTGCAAACAGATTTCGGGATAACGAATTCGATTTGCGGTGATGTGTTTTATTGTAAGTTGTTACATATTTTATTTTAATTTTCAAAATTTGTTTGAGCAACCTAAAATAATTGTAAGACAATTATAGATTTAAATAAACCCTGTAGGGATTTGTTGAATTAAAAGTTACATATTAGAATTCTATTCAAATTTGTAATTAAAATATTGTCAAAATTGTTTGGCATGAACCCTGCACGCTTTTATTTAATATAATTGATATTAGATCAGTTCTCAAAATTGTTTTGACAAAACCCTAATTGATATTAGGGTTTTTATCACGTGTTTACTGTTTTGAGACTGTTAGGCCCCATATCATGTTCACGTGTCACGTGTTAGTGCTGATAGATACTGATCCTATTATCAGCATCCCAGTGGACACCTGATCAGTGCATACTGAGGACCCCATAGACTATGGCCATAGATCTCATGTGTTTCCCCTATTAGGGATGATATTATTATAGCATGATATATTTAGGGTGTTGCCTGGTCTCCATGATACTGATTTGAAAGCTACCGTATACTGTTTACTGAATTGGTAGCTACTGTTTACTGTTTTCTGGTTGAACCGTATCAAGATACTGTTTTACTAAATATACTGTTTTATTGAACTGTAAGATACGGTTACTGAACTAAAGAGAAATTAATGGTTATTCAAAAAGAATAACATTGAAAATTATTTCTAAAATAGAAATAATTACATAGTGATTTATCCAATGATTTGGATATTTACAAACTACTATACTGTCACGTGTTTTTTTTAACTGTACTAAAGAGAACAGAAGTAAACCACTGTTTTACTACTGAACTGTCACGTGTTTTAAAACATACTGAAGTGAAGAGAAATAAATGGTTTACTCTACAGAAAAAAATATATTAAATCGTTTTGAGAACAATTTATATAGTACTCTCTACAGTTGCTTCTAGGTTCCGGGACAAGACAGGTATTTCAAAATACTTGCCTTACTTCATCCGGATCCCTAGCCGACTGTAGTATCCTTCCTACATGTGAGCCTAGAGCCTCTAGGAAGATTTAAAGAAAGTGAAAAATTATTTTCAGCATATAGGTAGCTGAATATCAAGTGTTGTATATAACTCTCTTACTGAGCCGTGGTTTGCTCACTCCCTAATATTAACATTTCAAATTTTCGAGGACTAAGAGATCTGACATTTGAGGATTACGAGCTGCGCATTTGGAGACACTACGACAGCTTGATTTATAATATGAGGTATGACCATTTATTTTCTATATTTAGACTTACTTTCAGTACTACTTTCTTGAGCATTAAAATAGGGGATGTAATTGATAATATAAATTTTATATTTAATAGTTAAATGAATATGAAAAGTGAAGTATCACAAACAGCCCAACCGGATAAGTTGTGTAGAAAAACGTGAAAAATGTGGTCACGGGATGTGACATTAGAGACAGCAGCATTCACACTAAATCGTGTTCCTACTAAAGCTGTTGAAAAGACACCGCATGAGATGTGAACTGGAAATTTTGTCTTTTCTAAAGATTTGGGGTTCTGAGGCTTATGTCAAAAGACAAGTCTCAGACAAATTAGGACCCAAATATGATAAATGCATATTTGTGAGGTATCCTAAAGAGACAAAAGGATACTATTTCTATAATCGCACAAAGCACAAAGTATTTGTGGCTCGGTACGGTGTCTTTCTAGAAAAGGACTTCCTTTTTAGACGAACTAGTGGGAAGAAAATAGAGCTTGAAGAGGTTCAAGAACCATAAAATGTCACAGAACCTTTAGTGGAATAGGAGCAAGTCCCACAAGATGTTGTGGAATAGGAAATAGCTCCAAAAACACAAGGCCCACATAGGTCTAATAGGGTACATCGAGAGCCTAAGAAGCAAGCTTCTTGAAGTTGGAACATTCATTTTGATGAGACAGTCCAAGAGTTGGATTCATCAAGAACGAAGATGAACCTTGTGTTTACAAAAGGGTTAGTGGGAGTGCTGTTGTATTCCTAGTGTTATATGTAGATGACATACTACTCATAGGAAATGACATTCCTGCCCTATAATTTGTCAAAACTTGGCTAGGGAATTGCTTCTCCATGAAAGACTTAGGAGAAGTAGCCTATATCCTTAGAATAAAAATCTATAGGATAGATCAAGTAGGCTGTTAGGTCTAAGTCAAAGTACATATATTGACAAAGTGTTGAAAAGGTTCAACATGGAAGAATCCAAGAAAGGATTCTTATTTATGTCACATGGCATTTATCTCTCAAAGGACATGTGTCCTAAAACACAAGATAAGAGAGATAAAATGGTTAAGATTCCATATGCTTCAGATATTGGATCTATCATGTACGCATGTTATGTACGAGGCTTGATGTCTCACATGCTTTAAGCATGGGCAGCAGGTATCAAGCTGACCCAGGTGAGCGTCACTAGGTAGAAATTAAGAACATCCTTAAGTATTGGAGAAGGACTAAGGTTGTCTTCTTAGTCTATGGAGGAGAGAATGAGCTCGTTGTAAATTGTTACACCGATGCCAGTTTCTAGTTAGATAAGGATGACTTTAACTCACAATCTGGCTATGTGTTTTACCTAAATGATGGCACTATTAAGTTGGAAAAGTTCTAAACAAGAGACAGTGACCGATTCTACGATCGAGGCTGAGTATATATATCGGCATTAGATGCAAATAAGGAAATTGTTTGGATCAAGAAGTTCATTACTAATCCAATGGTACAATGGAGCCATTGCACAAGCTAAGAAATTTTGGTCTCACCAAGGGTCCAAACAGATACTAAAGCCCTTCCATGATGATTGACTGTAGTGCAAGTGAGAGAATGTTAGTGTATGCGCTATAAGCCAATCGGATTTTGACTTATAGTACACTTAAGACATTGTGATTATTATGTTATTTAATAATACATGGCAGTTATTTATCATTATTGACTATATTTAATTTGATCAAGTCATAATCAAATGATAAAGTCCCTAGAATAGTGGACTCGCATCAAAGGAATCAAAGTAGTGACTTTGACAATGAGATCCTTATGATACAAAGAATACTATTCTTAAATATCCTTAGTTGTAGTATCACTGAGAAAGGACATTGGTGATACGGTAAGACTAACATGTGTTAGATTCCTTTGGGTGACTGATCTCATAAGTTATAGATATGATGATATCTAGATCAACACATGGGTGATCATTGTGAATGAATATACTGGATTGACCCATCTTGAGAACTTTATGTGGATCATTACATTGAGTGTCATTAGATGTTCTCAAATGGCAATCGTATATGTGATCCTTAGACTTGAGATCACCATGGTATCCTATGTGTGGATTGGTGTACTTTGATGCTGGTAAACCTAGCTCAATAGGAGCTGCAAGTAAGACAGTAATTGGGTAAATCATGAATCATATGAGGGTTGTGAGTGATCAAGATAGGATTTATCCCTCCTGGTAACAAGAGTCTATATCTCAAGGGCTCTCAATAGAGATTAATGATTGAAAATCTGTGGACACAGAGCAAATGAGATTTAAGATGAGATCTTGAATTCGTTTAAGTAAATCATTTATCTTGAGATTGAGAAACAATAGAGTTGAACTTTAATAGAGATGACACGTTCCATACTCTATGTTCAACTAAGATATTAGGTGACAAAAGGATCGAATTATACGACAATTGCTCATCGAAAGGTTGTCGTCAACTCACCGACATTTGCATTACTTGGGTAGCCATGATGCATTGCTATATGCCAATCTTGGCTTGTGATTTATGAATGAGATTCTAAATCACTACCAATGTAATGGAAACCTAAAGGGTCACACACAATAAGGGTATGACCAAAACAAGATAATTGGAGTTGGATCCATGTGATGAATCCTAGTACAAGTAGGATTCCTAGTGAGACTAGAATCCTATTCCAACTAGAATTCGAGATTTAATAAATAGTAATTTTAGCCCGAGATTACCAAAGGGTATTTTGATCTTTTCAATTATAATGAGATTATAATTATGAATTATTAATTTAATAATTCATGGGCTAACCAAATTATTAATCCAAATGCATAACCAATTGGTTGTTCTGCAAGTGGGAGATTGTTAGAGTATGCCCTACAATCAATTGAATTTGGATTAAGTTATTTTAAAAGGCCCAAAAGACCCAATTTAGTTGGGGCCTTTTTAGGGTTTTCCTAAGAGGCATTATAAAAACAACATTAAGACTGAAAAGTCAGACAGATTTTTTATAGCCGTTTTACGTCTTGGAGCTAGCACTCTCAAAAAACAATTCCCTTCCTCCTCCCTCTGCTTCTGATCACATCTTGTCTCAGGCAAAGGTCTTGTTTTGCGTCCTACTCGTGTGGATACCGTTAGAGGGCTTCTCTCAGCGAGGAGTCTTGAGTTAACGATAAATCAAGGGCTATTCGTGGGCTGCCATACTCAAAAGTCAAACATTCTTACACGAGTACACCAAAATGTTAGATTCTATCCCGAAATTAATGTTGTTGCATGATCCTGGTGATTTTGTTTTTGTTGTTTTAAATTCACTGATTATTTTTGTGTATAACATGATAAACCGAGACAATGAAACCTTACAATTAGTTTATCAAATTCATCATTTTTGTTCAACCCAAATCATTGTTCAGTTACTGTCCATTCATCATTCACGCCACTCACACAGATTTTGCCAAAAAAAATCACTCAATTCAAGTTCCCAAATCAAGTTTCTTTCATTCCTTCCTACTAATTTCTACCCAAGAACCATTAAAATCACAAAAATCTTTCTCGTTTTTTCCCTTGGCAGAATATACCATGGCTGCCAAAACTTATGTTATTTCAAATTAAAACTTCCAACGTCTTTCTCATGCCAAATCAGATCAATTACTATAACTAGAATTTAAAGAACACATCATCTCTTCCTACCTTACCCATACCGAACTGTTTAGCCCCTTAAACCTGTCAAATATCGTCCAATTCAACCTCTCTAAAACTAAATTTAAAGGGCTTTTAAGGTGAGGGATCGATTATGTAAAAGAGGTTTGGTGTTTGGTTAGAATAATTTGGTGATTCAGTAGGGAAAGTGAGAGCTAAAGCGTAAAGGTCAGCAAAGATGAGAGCTGCAGGGAAACCGACTTTCTCAGGTTGAAAAAAGTCATATTTTTGGGTTTAATTTATAGTATTTAATATGTAAAGGTTGGCAAAGATGAGAGCTGCAGGGAAACCGTGATATGGACCTCACCAAAAGAAGATGAGGTTCAATGAAGAAGACGAAGAACTCTTGAAGAGAAACAATAACAAGTTTAAAACGCAGCAAAGAAAAAACAAAAATTAAAAGTAAAACCAAGACCCGTTGTGTAGAAACACAAGAACCTATGGTATTGGACCAAGACTCGTTGCTTAGAAAAGCAAGAACCTATGGTATATATTGGTGGAAGGTAGAAGAATGCCACAAGGAAGACCATGATAAGTTCAAGAGTTCACAAGAGAACCAAAGAGAAGAAGTCTCTCAATTTTATTACTAAAATCAATTGTGTTCTCCCCAAAGGGTTACATAACTATTTATAGGCAACTAGCTAACTTGCAGCACAAGTAATAGGAATCCTACTTTCCTAACTTGCAGAATAGAAAATAGCAAACTTGCAGAACAAGCAATAGGAATCCTACTCTCCTAACTTGCAGAACAAGTAATAGAAGTCCTACAAAATCTATTATTTAAAAAGGAATTGGGCTTAAATTAAATTAAGACAATGTTCAGCCCAATAATACTTAACTAAATAAAATATGCATCTAGCCTAATTTGCCTTTCGGCCAATACTTGTGTGTCTTCAAGAAGGTTGAACTTAGGCTTGGATCATGTTGTAGAAGACTTTACCATCCTCCATGCTCAAGCTTTGTTGGGCTTTCTCTCTAGCAATATCAATGAAACCAGCCAAGGCTTGTTGCATTATCTTTGATTTAGCTCTTGTAATTGGACCTCCATGGATACTCAAAGGATCACGATCATCACGAACATGACTTGAGCTTTGTGAGCTTGGATCTCCATCAAACCGACTTTCTCAGGTTTAAGAAAGTCAGATTTTTTGGTTTAATTTATAGTATTTAATATATGTATATATATAAAAATCAGCCAATGGAGAATAACAAGTTTGCCTTTTAATTTCCCTATATTTTCAATTATGCCACTAGTTTATTTTATTCTTTTAGATTTTCAGATTTTATTTTATTTATATATATTTTAAATTTAATTTATTTAAATCAATTATAGTCGATCTTTGATCATTTTGACCAACTCCCACGTTAAATTACCATTTTACCTTTGTATATTTTCATTATTTCTATTTATGTCCTATCATTAATTTAATAATTTTAAATTCAAATTAAATATTTTGTTTTTATTATTTCTCATATATTTTGGTCAATTGAGGTCAATTATTAGCTTTCAAGATGGTTTGATTAGTCTTAGGTAGTGAAATTACAAAACTACCGCTTACGATTACTTTTTACTTCGTTCACGTATTTTTCAACACTTTCGCGTAATTCAGTTCACTGGCTGGGTCCACATGGAATTTCTTTACGCGAGGATTATTTTATAATAGTCTCATCATCATCATAGGTTCAAAATCAATTTGGTTTGACTGATATTCAGAAAAATTATTTCGAGATACGGGCACGATCGTCATTTTCGGATTTGTTTCTCGTTTTTTAAAATACATTCAAACAAGATGATTTTGAGATTCGGATTCTTGCTGTATTCATATTTTATCTCCTTTATCATCATTCTAGGGTCTCACTTCGATCTGGACAGAGAAAGTTCTAATGCGGCCCTCATTGATTACGTTTCTGAACCTCATCGAACAGACCCTTTTATTTAAATATTTTAAGAATTAATATTTTCTTTTTAAATTCCTACACTTGTACCTTATATTGAATATAGGAAAATTCGGGTCTTCACATCAAATGAAGTAATTGTGGGAATTAATAACTAAGTGTAACAATCACAATTTCTTCTACATGTTAAATAGTGTTAAATGAGCCTTAGAGGTGTTTAGCGGCCAAATTGAGATACTTTTGGATTTTGGCGTAGGAACGCAAGCTTCCATATGAACAAGTTAGCGGGTCTCATGAGATCGCACACTCATCCAAAAAACCATGTAAGTACCTTAAATTCATTATAAATTGTGACAATCCCTTAGTCTATTACCTCATGTAATTAACCACGTTGAATTTTTAATTCTATTAAAAATTATCCTTGCTATTTTGGGGACATATTTTGGACAATGAAGGTGTCAAAATAATTTTGGCGGAATTTTTGGGACGAGGATAAAAAGGTAAATTCTCAGTTTAAGACTTAATTAAATTTTTATATTTTGGAACAAGGAGTAATGTGGCATGGAGAGATTAAATTCTGAGATTGTGAATGATAAATATTAGAATATTGGAATTATCGAATATTATGGGAAATAAGAATTGAACAATTAATATCAATAAATTAATAGTTAGTGGGGAATCTCAAGACGATAAAAATAATGTTCAAGATATAGATTGGTAAGTAACATTAATCTATGTGCTGTAAATACATTTGATAAATTAATTGGTATGTGGTTAGTGTGCATATGGAACACCTATTAACTAAATAAGAAAAGTGGGCTGCCATTGCTTTGAAATTAATGGGAACAAAAAAAAAGAACAGAAAAAGAAAAGAAGTCGTGAGTTTCATAGTGTCCAGCCCACTCAAACTACATGCCAACCCTTTTACTCTCCTCTCACCCATTCAACTAAGTGTTACAAAGAAACACACTTCCCCTCCTATACTCTCCACTCTTGGCTTGAAAGGAAAACACAAAAGGGAGGCCACGATTCTTTCCCTCCTCAGCAGAAACTTCTTGATTTCTTGCAAATTTATGAAGCACCCATAAAGAGCTGAAGCTAAGGGACTGAGAATCATCACTGCATGTGCGACTGGTGACTGCTTGAGTGAGAAACTGAGAGTGAAGGGTCAGCTTGAGGGATTTGGTAACTTCAAGAGACCAAGGTAAGGAAGATAATTTCTTTTGAATTCCTACTGTATAAACTCTCTTAGATTGTGAGTTCATGGGTTTGTATATGACAATGCTGTTAGGAGAAGCATTAACCGAAGAGAGGAAAAGGGATTAGGTTCTGATTTGAAGGAAATCAAAGGCAAGGTTTGGAATGAGAGCTACTGTTTCAGAGAATTAAAGAAGAGCTATTGGAAATTTGGGTAAATGAAATATTTTTCTGACCTTCCCTTGTTTATTTATTGAATATGAAAATGAAATTATGATAATTGAATCAAATGGTTGTTGTATAGATGAAGGATTAATTGTATTCTGACTTGATGTTCAATTATGGAATTGATGTTCTGTTCTGGGTTGTAATTAAAACGATCAGTTTAATTGTTCTACATGCAGAAAAATTCTGGAAAAATTATGATTAATAGCCCTTTAAGTTACAAGAAAGTTGGCTTTGGAATTTCTTGATTTGGTTTTTTATAAACTGAGATATGTACAAATGAGTGCAGGGTATTCTGTCCAGAAACGTGAATCATGGTGCTGACTTTGAAAAATTGTGGCAAATAGCCTAAATTGCATTAGGTTGGAAACCTTACATTTCTAGAAAGGTAATTAAGTTAGGATTGTGATGGTTCTGGGTTTGCACCAATTGGATATGCCTATAATTAAATATGGAGTATTTTGTGCAAGTAGGTCAGTGTAACACTGTCCTGAATACTGCTGGAAGATAGTGCAAATTTGGAAAATTGCTAATGTTGATCTAGGAAGAATTAAATCATGAACCTTACATTTCTAGATGGGGAAATGAGTTAGCTTTCATCTAATTATGGAATTTGTGGATTTGGAATTATGTAACTTAGGATATATGTATATATATGAATGCAAGATACTCACTGCAGGGTACAAACAACCTAGTGTCAACTTTAAAAATTCATAGAAAATAATTCAGATGGAGTTTGATTGCAAACTCTACTTTTTCAGAAAGGTAAATGAGTTAGGATTGATATGGTTTTGGGTTTGTACAAATTATATATCCCTATTGAATGAACATAGGTCAGGAAACTATCCACCAATGTGCCAGATTTGGACCAAAGTTTGGAAAATTATTGGAAATGGCGCAGGATGAATTAAGAAGTAAGCCTTATACTTCCGAATAGGGAACTGAGTTAGAAGTAATATAAAATTTACGACTTGACGATTAGATTTTGAAATTTATACTTAAGGCTAGCACAATGACAGAAGGTCAGAAAATCCTAAGGTGCAGAAATTGAATCAAGTAGATTATGAGAGGCTCAAGGGAGCAAAAAGGAAATGAATAGATAGAACTAGTTCATATTTGAAATAATTCAGAATTACTCCTTGATATCATTCTTATTGAATTGTATAATTTTAATCCTAGAATGCCATTTGTGGTAATGAGTAACCCGATCCACCTTGTGTATGTAGAGGGTGATGCTAAGGACTGATATTGACTAAGAGCTCACATAACTCGTGTGGAACTTGATAGGCCAGGGAGGATTGAATCTGTAAGATAAGGAAGCACTGTAAGTAACCCTAAGCAACTACTTTGCATCTAGATCATCATATGATTTAAATTCTGATTTGGTATTGAAACGAAATGAAATGCTGCATATGAAATCAATTTTGACGCATATTGAAAATGTTGCATATTCGGCCTATCCTTGACTGATTAATTTAGCTTTTTGAAAATGTTTTATAAGCATGCTGTTGGCTCGCCAAATCTTTGTTTGGTTTTATGTATTATTGCTTTAATATGATGACCTTTTGAGTTTCCAAATTGAACTAAGCTTTTGGTTTGATACGGTTTTCTGATTTTGTTTTATAACTTAAAGTGCTTTAAAAGCTTAGCGAGCCCATGATTGTTAGTTGCATATTTATGAATTATGATTTTGATACGAAGTCTTGGAAGGCTGATTTGATAAGGTTGATATTAGATAATGTTTTAAACCCGAGGTATTGAGACCTTAGGGCACTGTACCTTGAGAAAAGTGTGGGCGTTCTTAATTGACTTAGAGCACTTTGTCTCGATGACTAGCTCTCGGGAACGATCGGCTTGTCCCGTATATTATGTTTGGAAAAGTCCCGGTGTCATCTGATCAATGAACCGGGGTTGATTGGTCTATGCATAGGCAATGTCCCTTTTTGGGAGATTGCTACGGTTAGCTACCGTAGATCGATATTGTGTTGGGTCTAAGTATCTTGATGATGCTATGCCTTATCTCCTGGTACTACGATCTGTTTTATCGATTGGACAGTATGATTTATGATGATGCTTTAACGATTGATGATTGGCTTTTGCCTTATGATTTGAGAACATGTTTTACAATGCAGCATATCGGATATGATTTATCAATGTTTGAAATGAGATTTAAATCTGTTTATGAGACTGCTATTCTTTATGTTTTAAACTGCAGTCATGTTTTATACTGCAGCATATCGAAATTGATTTACCGGATGTGTATGATTTATGAGTTTTGAAAACTGAGAGATGCAGGTTATGATTTTTAGTTTGCTTCTGTAGTGACTTACTAAGTTTATGACTCATTCCCCTCTTCTTTCCCTCCCTTTCAGATTGATGATCATTATCATAATGCTTTGACTCGAAAAGCTCCTCGGGAGTGGTTTCCAAGTGCAGTTTCAGGTATATGGCTTCTAGTACACTAGATAGACACAGATTGAATATGGCAAAGTGTATTTACTTATATTTTTATTGGTTGTGTAAACAAAGTCCGGGATGTAGGTTATGTTATTTTGCTATTAAGATGAAATGGTTTGATGGTTGTTCAAGATGGTGTTCGTGTTGATATGTGCAATAATAAAGTATACATAAATCATTAGTACTTGATGGTTTAAGACGAATATCATAATTGAATCAATTAAAGAGAAATAGAAATGGGACCTTAGCGATCAATGATCGCTTAAAATCGAATTGTGATCTATACAGTCACCTACAAATGAATAGTGAAGTAAAGGGATATTAAAAAAATAACCTGCAAATTTAGGCTTCCGCAAGGATTAAGTGAAAATCGGGATATGACACTAAGAAATAGAAATTAGTAAAATATTTATTATATTTACTATATGCAATTTTAAATATAATTTGGAAATTATTGGTGAAATTGAAATTGAAAAAGAATGAGAGTTAATAGAAAACATATTAGGGTAATTAGTAGGAAAATAACATAAGTTAATCTTATTATAGTATTTAATAAAAATAAATTAATTAATGAAATTACCAAAATTAATTTAATTTATAGGAAAATTCATTATAGCTAAAATGGAAGGTAAATGATACGGATGAAGATGGATTTAAAGAAAAGAATGGAATTTGATTTAAATTTCTTCGTGATTATTGGTAGAAAACAAAATAAATTGAATTATGAAAATAAATAAAATAAAAGTAAAGTTGATAAAAGTAAATGGTGGAAGATAATATTACTAATGAATAAAGATTAATTGTAAAATTTGAATTGGGAAAAAAATAAACATAGTGTAAGAATGAAATATTTGATTATAGTAAATAATTAAAGATAATAGAATTTAAATGAAATCAAAATTAGGATAATAAGTCAATATGAATATAGTTAAATTTTGGTATTTAAAAAGGAAATAAAATAGATTTACCATGAAAGTGATAAAATAGGAAATAAGAGTATAAGGATTAATTAAAGATAATAGAATTTAAATATAAGGATTAATAGAATAATTATTAGAATTGAAATATGAATTATTATTATTATTATTGGATGAAATTAGGTTTGGGAAAAGACTTTAATTTAATTATAGTTAAATTAAAGTATTTAGTGAGAAATGAAATAACTAAATAAAATTATTGAAATAAAAAAAATGGAAAATGTGAACATATAGAACATCTATTATAGTATTTGTGGGATTTTAAATAGAAATTGAAACTATTAATAACAGGAAAATTAAAGAAAGAATTTAATCTAGTTGGAATTATACTTTGGTGTTTAGTAGGAAATAAAATAAAATTAATTTTTGAGAATAATACATAGACAATAGAAATGTATGAGATGCTTATTAGAATCATAATATAGAATCTTGAATATAATTTAAAATTATTATGCAATGTGAAGTACAAGAAATAAGGAGACGTAAGTGGCAATATCAGATTTTATATCGCAAGGAGATAAAGGTGAGAGACATATATGGAAGCTGCATTGGAATGAATAAATTACATGGATTGATTTTACGAGAAATGATTTACATGAATTGAATTACATAAAATGATTTACATGAATTGCATCACATGAAAGGATTTACATAAATTGATCTACAAGAAATGAGTTACACGAATTGTTTTACTTGAAATGCTTTACAGGATCTGGAATTTTCGTAAAATGTTTTACACAAATGGAATTTCATAAGATGATTTACATGAATTGATTTATATCAAATGATATACAAATATATGAAATGATTTTATGAGATTAATGTCTCCTTGATGATCGTGCATACGAGATATTGATGATTAGGCTAGAAGACGTCCCAAACCTTCCCTGATGGAGACCCATCAAGCTTAGACAGCTCAAGTCATGTTCGTGATGTTCGTGATCCTTTGAGCATCCATGGAGGTCCAATTACAAGAGCTAAATCAAAGATAATGCAACAAGCCTTGGCTGGTTTCATTAATATTGCTAGAGAGAAAGCCTAACAAAGCTTGAGCATGGAGGATGATAAAGTCTTCTACAACATGATCCAAGCCCAAGTTCAACCTTCTTGAAGACACACACACAAGTATTGGGCTGAAATGCAATTAGGCTGGATGCATATTTTATTTAATTAAGTATTATTGGGCTGAACGTTGTCTTAATTTAATTTAAGCCCAATTCCTTTTTAAATAATATATTTTGTAGGACTTCTATTACTTGTTCTGCAACTTAGGAGAGTAGGATTCCTATTACTTGTTCTACAAGTTTGCTAGTTGCCTATAAATAGTTATGTAACCCTTTGTGGAGAACTGATATGGACCTCACCAAAAGAAGATGAGGTTCAATGAAGAAGACAAAGAACACTTGAAGAAAAATAATAACAAGTTAAAAATGCAGCAAAGGAAAACAAAAATTAGAAGTAAAACCAAGACCCTTTATGTAGAAACACAAGAACCTATGGTATTAGACCAAGACCCGTTGCTTAGAAAAGCAAGAACCTATGGTATATATTGGTGGAAGGTAGAAGAACGCCATAAGGAAGACCTTGATAAGTTCAAAAGTTCTCAAGAGAACCAAAGAGAAGAAGTCTCTCAATTTTATTACTAAAATCAATTGTGTTCTCCCCAAAGGGTTACATAACTATTTATAGGCAAATAGATAACTTGCAACACAAGTAATAGGAATCCTACTTTCCTAACTTGCAGAATAGGAAATAGCAAACTTGCAGAACAAGCAATAGGAATCCTACTCTCCTAACTTGCAGAACAAGTAATAGAAGTCTTACAAAATCTATTATTTAAAAAGGAATTGGGCTTAAATTAAATTAAGACAATGTTCAGCCCAATAATACTTAACTAAATAAAATATGCATCTAGCCTAATTTGCATTTCGGCCCAATACTTGTGTGTCTTCAAGAAGGTTGAACTTGGGCTTGGATCATGTTGTAGAAGACTTTATCATCCTCCATGCTCTAGCTTTGTTGGGCTTTCTCTCTAGCAATATCAATGAAACCAGCCAATGCTTGTTGCATTATCTTTGATTTAGCTCTTGTAATTGGACCTCCATGGATACTCAAAAGATCACGATCATCACGAACATGACTTGAGCTTTGTGAGCTTGGATCTCCATCATTCCCCCTCTCCTCGAAAGGATTTGTCCTCAAATCAGAATCAGCTACATCAATATCAAAGGGGGAAAGATCAGAAACATTAAATGTAGCACTAACATTATACTCACCTGGAAGATCTAACTTATAAGCATTGTCATTGATCTTCTTAATCACTTGGAATGGTCCATCTCCTCGGGGTTGCAACTTGGAGCGACGCTGAGCAGGAAATCTCTCTTTACGCATATGCACCAAAACCCAATCACTAGGTTCAAAGACAACTTTCTTGCGATGCTTGTTGGCTTGAGTAGCATATTGCTCAGTCCTCTTCTTAATGTTTTCACGTACCTTCTCATATAGTTGCTTAACAAAATCAGCTTTCTTTTCCCCATCCAAACTAGCTCTCTCCTCAATAGGTAGTGGCAAAAGATCCAATGGAGTGAGTGGATTAAAACCATAGACAACTTCAAATGGAGAATAACTAGTAGTAGAATGCACACTTCTATTGTAAGCAAACTCCATATGAGGCAAACAATCTTCCCAATTCTTCAAATTCTTTTGAATAATGGACCTCAACAAAGTAGACAAAGTACGATTGACTACTTCAGTTTGACCATCGGTTTGTGGATGACAAGTAGTTGAAAACAATAGCTTTGTTCCTAACTTTCCGAATAATGTTTTCCAAAAGTAGCTAAGGAACTTCACATCACAGTCAGAAACAATGGTCCATGGAACCCCATGTACATGAACAATTTCCTTGAAGAATAAATCGACAATGTTACTTGCATCATCTGTCTTGTGATAAGCAATGAAGTGAGCCATCTTAGAGAACCTGTCAACAACAACAAAAATAGAATCTCTACCTCCCTTTGTTTTTGGTAACCCCAAAAGAAAGTCTATAGAAGTGTCAATCCAAAGAGCAGTAGGAATAGGCAATGGAGTATAAAGACCATGATTCATAACTCTAGACTTAGCTTGTTTACAAGTGACACATCTTTCACACAATTTTTCAACATCTCTTTTCATGTTAGGCCAAAAGAAGTGATCATGCAATATATCTAAAGTTTTCTTTACTCCAAAATGTCCCATTAATCCACCACTATGGGCTTCTCTAACAAGTAATTCTCTTAAAGAACTCCTAGGCACACATAATCTATTTTCCCTAAATAAGAATCCATCATGCCTATAAAACTTTCCAAAACCAGTTTTCTCACATGCAATGAACACATTTTCAAAATCCTCATCAGTAGCATACAAGTCTTTAATATACTCAAATCCAAGTAGTTTTGCATTAAGAGTAGTGATTAGAGTATACCTTCGAGATAATGCATCAGCCACGACATTTTCTTTACCTTGTTTATATTTGATCACATATGGAAATGTTTCAATAAACTCCATCCACTTGGCATGACGCTTGTTCAACTTGCTTTGTCCTTTCAAGTGCTTCAAGGACTCATGATCAGTGTGGATGACAAATTCCTTGGGCCATAAATAGTGTTGCCATGTTTCCAAGGCCCTCACTAATGCATACATCTCTTTATCATATGTAGGATAGTTAAGGGCAGCTCCACTTAACTTCTCACTAAAAAAAGCAATGGGGCGCTTCTCATGCATTAAAACAGCTCCAATACCTATACTTGAAGCATCGCACTCTTTAAGGATAATAAAGCTGCGGAACAAAGCTTCTCTTTAAGCAAGTTAAAAGCATGATCTTGCTCAAGACCCCATTTAAATCCAACATTCTTTTTAACAACATCAGTTAGAGGTGCATCTATTGTACTGAAGTCTCTAACAAACCTACGATAGAAACTAGCTAATCCATGAAAGCTACGCACCTCAGAGATATTCTTAGGTATTGGCCAATCTTTAATTGCCTTGACCTTTTCATCTTCTACTGCTATACCCTTAGAAGAAATAACATATCCAAGAAATATAATTTTATCAGTGCAAAAGGAACATTTCTTAAGGTTAGCATACAGCTTTTCCTTTCTCAAGACATTAAGCACATTTTTTAAATGTTCAATATGTTCATGCAAACTTCTACTATAGATCAAGATATCATCAAAATAGACAACTACAAATTTTCCAATGAAAGCACGCAAGACATGGTTCATTAATCTCATGAAAGTGCTAGGTGCATTAGTTAATCCAAAAGGCATAACTAACCATTCATACAAACCATGCTTAGTCTTAAATGCAGTTTTCCATTCATCACCTTCTCTCATGCGAATTTGATGATAACCACTTTTCAAATCAATTTTAGAAAAGATGCAAGAACCATTTAACTCATCAAGCATATCATCTAATCTAGGAATGGGATAGCGATACTTTACAGTGATTTTGTTGATGGCACGACAATCAACACACATCCTCCACGTCCCAACCTTCTTAGGGACAAGTAACACAGGAACAGCACATGGACTCATGCTCTCTCTAACGTAGCCTTTCTTCATGAGCTCGTCAACTTGCCTTTGAAGCTCCTTTGTCTCCTCGGGATTGCTTCTATAGGCAGGCCTGTTGGGAATGGCAGCTCCAGGAACAAGGTCTATTTGATGCTCAATTCCCCTAATAGGTGGCAAACCATTTGGAATCTCCTCGGGGAATATATCTCCAAATTCCTTCAAAAGAGACACAACATTAGTAGGCAAAGAAGATTTAAGATCATTAGAACTAAAACAAGATTCTTTATATAAAAACAAAAGGATTGGGCACTTAGCTAGAAAAGCAGCCTTTACATCACTTTGCTTTGCATAGAAGCTCACCTCCTTTCTTTCTTTCTTTGCAATATCTTTGTCTTTATCTAGATTCTTTGACCTTTGTTGTGATTCATTCTGCTCTTTCAACCTCAATTGATCCTCATAAATCTCCGTAGGACTCAAGGGTGCAAGTGTGAATTTCTTACCAGCCATGGTAAATGAATAACGGTTTGTAAATCCATCATGTATGACATGTCTATCAAATTGCCATGGTCTTCCTAAAAGCAAATGACCAGCATGCATATAGGCACAACATCACACAACACTTTATCATTGTACCTTCCAATTGAAAATAGCACCAATACTTGCTTGGTCACATTTACTTGTCCACAATTATTGAGCCATTGAAGTTTGTATGGTTTGGGATGTTTTGTAGTGGGCAAACTCAATTTGTCAACCAAATAAGTGCTAGCAACATTAGTGCAACTACCACCATCAATAATCAAAGAGCATACTTTATTGTTGATGTGGCATCTAGTATGAAAAATATTTTCTCGTTGCACTTCATCTTCATCCTTAACTTGGGCACTTAATGCACGACGAGCTACAAGTGCTTCACCATGTGCAGCAAACTCAACATAGTCATCATCCTCATTAATGTCCTCCAATGGTGGCATCTCATCATCAACATCAGAATCTTCACTTACAACATCACCATCATCACGCATAATCATGACTCGTTTGTTTGGGCATTGTGATGTAATGTGTCCTCTTCCCAAACATCTAAAACACTTAATGTCTCTACTCTTACCTTGGGATGCTTGGATAGCCTCGGGTTTGGGCTTTTGGACACTCTCACCCTTAGGCTTGAATGAGGATTCAGTCTTATGTTTGAATGTAGTCTTATCATCCTTTCGAAAGGTGTTCGGTTTCCAAGAAGAAGATGAACTAGAACCTTGCATAAAACAAGATGAATAACCTTTTCTCTTGAGTTGCCTTTCAACCTTGATAGCCATATGCAACATATCATCAAACTCCACATAGTGATGTAACTCTACTACATTAGCAATCTCACGATTCAATCCTTGTAAGAATCGAGCCATAGTAGCTTCACTATCCTCTTCAACATTAGCTCTGATCATGATAATTTCCATTTCTTTATGATAATCCTCAACACTCTTAGAACCTTGAGTGAGACCTTGTAACCTTTGATAAAGCTCTCTATAGTAATGATTAGGAACAAACCTTTTTCTCATAACACGTTTCATTTCATTCCATGTAACTATAGGTGGCTCTCTATTCCTACGTCTACCAAGCATGAGTTGGTCCCACCAAATGATTGCATAATCCGTGAACTCTACAGCAGCAAGTTTCACCTTTTTTTCTTCGGAATAGTTATGGCAATCAAAGACCATCTCCACTTTCTTTTCCAATTCTAAGTAAGCCTCAGGATCGTTCTTACCTTGAAAGGAAGGAATCTTCAATTTGATACTTCCTAAATTTCCATCTATCCTATCATAATACCTATCTCCTTTATTCCTATCTCCACGACCTCCTTTATTACCATGGTTACCTTTAACACTTCTACTAAACTCATTATCATCAAACTCATCATCAACTTTATCATCAAAGTCATTATTCAAAACATTGCCATTCTCATGAGAAGTATCACCTGGCTTTACCTTAGCTAGGACAGCTTCATGTTCCTCCAACTTATCATGAATATTATTAAACCTCAACTCTATCCTTGAAAATTGTTGTTGCATAGCTTGGAGCATGAACTCGATCTTACTCAAATCAGGCTTTTCACTATTAGAAGACATGATTTTATCCTGCAAGAAACGTTAGTAAAAGAAAAGGACCTCACAAGTATGACCTCACGTGTTTACACTCAATACACACAAGAATGTAACACACACTCGTGTTTCACAATTTTAATATGGCTTTTCTCTACTAATGTTACTCACACACTCTTGCCTTTTTCCCTCACACAACTTTTCTCTATAGGTTCTATATTGAACTCAAGACTTAATAAAAAATCAGCTTATGCAATTCAACTATCAACCAACAATAAACAAGCTGAGCACAAGATTTTAATTAAGGGAAAACAAAACTATGAAGACTTAACAAGACTTTGCAAGACTTAATACGGCTTAAGAAGACTCTAATGAAACTAAACCTTGAAGGAAATATGTGTGTTTTGGGGTGATTAATTAGGGTAGGGTTTAGCCAAAGGTGGGGTAGTTTTGTCCTTTTATGTGGTAGGGTCAAAAAGGTAATTTTAGGCAGTAGGGTAGAATGGCAGCAATGAATTTTCAAATTAGGCAAATAAGAAATCTCAAAGCTCAAGAAAGAATGACTACCTCAAGATTTTGATAAAGCACACCTCACGAATTACCTTTGATGTTGCACTTGCTAGGCAAGAGTGTGTGAGCAATATTAGTAGAGAAAAGCCATATTAAAATTGTGTAAAACACGAGTGTGAGTGTTACATTCTTGTGTGTATTGAGTGAAAACACGTGAGGTCATACTTGTGAGGTCTTTTTCTTTTACTAACGTTTCTTGCAGGTTACAATCATGTCTTCAAATAGTGAAAAGCTTGATTTGAGTAAGATTGAGATCATGTTCCTAGCCATGCAACAACAACTTTTGAGGATAGAGTCGAAGTTGATTAAATATCATAAGTTGGCGCAACATGATGTTGCCCTAGCTAAGGTAAACCAAGATAATACTTCTTATGCATGTGATAATGTTGCTCATAATAAGTTGGATAGCAATTATGAAGAAGATTTTGATGATGATTCTATGTTGCAATTAGAGGATGATGAGGATAGTATGGAATTACCCATGGATGGAAAGGAATATATAGCATGTCAAACTTTAAGTGTGCTAATGAAAGATGAGGATCAATTGAGATTAAAAGAGAGTGAGGAAAAAATTGTGAGTGAAGATGAGGTTAAGCAAAAAGAGAAATCGAAGTTGTTTTAATGCAAGAGAAGCGCCCCATTGCTTTTTTCAGTGAGAAGTTAAGTGGACCTGCCCTTAACTATCCCACATATGATAAAGACATGTATGCATTAGTGAGGGCCTTGGAAACATGGCAACACTATTTATGGCCTAAGGAATTTGTCATCCACACTGATCAAGAGTCCTTGAAGCACTTGAAAGGACAAAGCAAGTTGAACAAGCGTCATGCCAAGTGGATGGAGTTCATTGAGACATTTCCATATGTGATCAAATATAAAAAAGGTAAAGAAAATGTCGTGGCCGATGCATTGTCTCGAAGGTGATGGAGATCCACTTGCTCGTGATGTTCGTGATGCTAAGGATCCATTGGTCATCCAAGGAGCTCCAATTACCCGAGCTCGAGCTAAGAAGATGCAACAAGCCTTGGCCTCATTAATGCAACAAGCTCTGGCATCATTGAAGTGTCAAGGAAGCTTCCATGAAGAGTCCCAAGACATCTATACTTACTTGGAAGCCCAAACGACATGAGCATGGTTTACTGTCTTATTTTAGCTTAACAATAAGATGGGCTAAGTGTTTGGATAGCCCACGATTGAGTCTTGTTGTGTTTTGGACTATTTATTTTATGTAACCAGGTTTAGGCATGAATTTGGGTTTAGTCTTATTTTCTATTGGTGTTAATTCCAGCCCACTTGTTTATGGGCTTAAGTGCTAGGTATTATTATAAATACCTTGTAAACGCTATTGATGAACAGATCAGTTAAGTGAATTTTCAGATATTGAGTGTGCCTTTCTCTTGGGTTCCCTCTCTACTAGGCTCATCAAGGTCTTCTTCCTTGTGGCGCCTCCTTCTTCACCATCCACCATTGCTATACCTTAGGTTCTCGAATTCTTATTCGTAGGGTCAAGGTCCAATACCTTTGGGTTCGAGTCTCTTTAGGCTTCGGGTCTAGGTTTCAGAAGTTGTAATTCATCAACTTTGCTTCTGTCTTCTTGTGTGTCAGCTCCTTCAAATTCCAAGCTACGTTTCCTCTTGTCCGTACGCATCAGTTGGTAATCAGAGCTTAAGTTTCGATTTTCTGGTTTGTTTCTGCGTCACTCACTTTTCGATTTTTGGTTTGTTGGTTTCGATTTTTTTTTTATCTTTTGTTGGTTTCAATTTCTAGTTTTTTTTTGTGCGTCTCTCACTTTCGTTAGAACCCTAGCCGCCACTTATTTCATAACCCTAAACCCTAGCCGCCACTTTTTTTTTCATAACCCTAGCCGCCACTTATTTCAAAACCCTAGCCGCACCCCTTCAATAAAAAAAAAAACCCTAACCGCACCCCTCACACAAAAAACCCTAGCCGTACCCCTCAAACAAAAAACCCTAGCCGCACCCCTCACAAAAAACCCTAGCTGCACCCTTCAAAAAAAAAACCCTAGCCGCACCTCTCACAAAAAAAAAGAAAACCCTAGCCGCACCCCTCAAAAAAAAACCCTAGCTGCACCCCTCCTCTCTTCAAGGAAACCGCAACACTCAGAGTAAAAAAAAAAAGAGAAAAAAAAAAGAAAGGAAGAAGAATTCAAAAAAAAAAGCAGAAATTGAAAAAAAAAAATTTTGTTGCGGTACTGTTCAAACAGGAAAATTTGGTTGAGTTGGGAGGCGTGCGAGTACCCGTTTTAAAGAAAACGACGAAAGAAACCGAACCAGTTAAGCTTTGCTTTACTGGCCATACCTTATCTTGGCCAAATTCCATTGTTTTCCTATAGTTTTAGGCTATTTTTCATTTTTTTGGTCCTTCTAGTGATTTTTTTTTATTTTTCTGATTTTTTTTATTCTGTCTTTCTTTCTTTGAGTCACCCTAGCCCTAGCCGTACCTTTCTGTGAAAAAAAAAAGAGAATTCGAAAAAAAAAATCAAAAAAAAAATACTTGGTGAAAATACCTGGTGAATTAGTTGATTTTGTGAGGTTGATTCTTTGACTGAGTCTCTAGTGCGATTGTGAACCTGTAGAGTTAAGGTAGAGTAAGGGAAAAAGGCAGGAGTGTGTGAGAAACATTAGTAGAGAAAAGCCAAATTACTTGAGTGAAACACGAGTGTAAACACGTGAGGATATCTTTGTTGAAAATGTCTTCTGAAGGTGATAAGTCCGACTTTAAAAAAATTGAATTCATGCTTCAGGCAATGCAACAACAGTTCCAACGGATGGACGTGAAATTCAATGACATTCATGATAAGTTGAACCAACATGACGCTCGGTTTGCAAAGATCCAGCAAGGTGATACTTCTCATCTAAAGAGTAAGGTTGTTGCCAATGACGAGTATGATGGTAATGTTGGGTATGATTCGAATGAAGAGTCTGGGATTGATAGACATCATAGAAGGTACCATGGGTATAGAGATCGAGTTGATAGAGCCTGTGATAGAGGCAAGGAGAAGATGGATGGAAACCTTGGCAGTATAAAATTGAAGATTCCTCCTTTCCAAGGCAAGAATGATCCTGAGGCATATTTGGAGTGGGAAAGGAAGATTGAAATGGTGTTCTACTCTGAGGAAAAGAAGGTCAAACTTGCAGCAATTGAGTTCACAGAGTATGCTATGGTTTGGTGGGATCAGTTAGTCACTAGTAGAAGAAGATATGGTGATCCTCCAGTGTCTACATGGGATGAGATGAAGCGCATCATGCGGAAGAGATTTGTTCCTACTCATTACTACAGAGAGTTATACCAGAAGCTCCAAGGTCTTACCCAGGGTTCAAAGAGTGTTGAGGATTATTACAAAGAGATGGAAATAACCATGATCCGAGCCAATATCCAGGAGGATGCAGAAGCTACTATGGCTCGTTTTCTCCAAGGCTTAAATCGTGATATTGCCAATGTAGTAGAGTTGCAGCATTACATGGACTTAGAGGAGATGATGCATGTGGCCATCAAAGTCGAAAGGCAACTCCAACGGAAAGGTACATCCCGTTTCACTCCTAGTTCAGTTCCTGTTTGGAAATCTAACACCTTTCGTAGGGATGATACGCCTGTGTCTACGCCTAAGTCGGAGAGCCATGCTAAGCCCACGCTTGAGGGCCCTCCAAAGCCCAAGACTGAACCTGCCCAAGCATCCCAAAGCAGGACACGTGACATTAAGTGTTTCAAGTGTTTAGGTCGTGGACATATTGCCTCACAGTGTCCCAACCGTAGAGTGATGATCATGCATGGGAATGGAGATGTTGAGAGTGAAGGTTCTGAAATCGGTGTAGAAGATGAGATGCCTGTGTTAGAAAATGTTGATGAAGAAGAAGTTGTTGAGTATGCTGCTCATGGTGAAGCACTTGTTGCTAGGCGTGCTCTTACTACTCATGTGAAGTTTGAGGATGAGGCACAGCGCGAGAACATCTTCCATACGAGATGCCATATTCGTGACAAGGTATGTACTGTAATCATTGATGGTGGGAGTTGTACTAATGTTGCTAGCACATACCTTGTTGATAAGTTAAAGTTGCCCACTACCAAGCATCACCACCCATATAAGTTGCAGTGGATTAATGACTGTGGTGAAGTCAACGTGGTGAAGCAAGTCTTGGTTCCTTTTCGTATTGGAAGGTATCACGATGAGGTGTTGTGTGACGTGGTGCCCATGCAAACTAGCCACATGTTGTTGGGCAGACCGTGGCAGTATGATCGGAGAGTCATCCACGACGGTTACACTAACCGTTACTCCTTTACTATGGATGGCAAGAAGATCGCTCTTGCTCCCCTTAGCCCCAAGGAGATTTATGAGGACCAATTAAGGCTAAAGGAGCAACATGATGAGCAAAGGAAGCAAGCAAAAGAACAGAAAGAAAAGAAGGAAAACAAGGAAAGCAAAACAGTGAGCTGCTATGCCAAACCCCGAGATGTGAAGACTGCATTTCTTGCTAAGTCTGCTATCCTTTTACTCTTATTTAAAGATTCTTATTTTATTGATGCTGAACTCCATGATACTTTGCCTACTGATGTTGTCTCATTGTTGCATGAGTTCGAAGATGTATTCCCTGAGGAGATCCCAAGTGGATTGCCACCGATTCGTGGGATCGAGCACATGATTGACCTTATCCCCGGAGCTACCATTCCTAACCGTCCAGCCTACAGAAGTAATCCCGAGGAGACGAAGGAGCTTCAACGGCAAGTTGAGGAGCTCATGAGGAAAGGCTATGTGAGAGAGAGCATGAGTCCATGCGCCGTGCCCGTACTGCTTGTGCCAAAAAAAGATGGGACGTGGAGGATGTGCATTGACTGCCGAGCCGTCAACAAAATCACTGTAAAGTACCGCTATCCTATTCCTAGGCTAGATGATATGCTTGATGAATTGCATGGTGCATGCATGTTTTCTAAAATCGATTTAAAGAGCGGATATCACCAAATTCGTATGAAAGAAGGTGATGAATGGAAAACCGCATTTAAGACTAAACATGGTCTCTACGAGTGGTTAGTTATGCCTTTTGGCTTGACTAATGGACCCAGTACATTCATGAGATTAATGAACCATGTTTTACGTGATTTCATTGGTAAGTATGTGGTTGTCTATTTTGATGACATTTTGATCTACAGTAAGAGTCTGCATGAGCATGTTGAGCATCTTAGGAACGTTCTTACTGTTTTGAGGAATGCAAGTTTGTATGCCAATTTTAAGAAATGTACATTCTGCACTGATAAGATTGTTTTTCTTGGGTATGTCGTTTCTTCACATGGCATTTCTGTTGATATTGAGAAGGTAAAGGCAATTAAAGATTGGCCTGTACCTAAGTCTGTTTCTGAGGTGCGTAGTTTCCATGGTTTAGCTAGTTTCTATCGTCGATTCGTTAGAGATTTTAGCACTATAGCTGCACCTTTGATTGAAGTTGTCAAAAAGAATGTTGCATTTCATTGGGGTCCTGCACAAGAGCATGCTTTTAATTTGCTTAAGGATAAACTTTGTTCTGCTCCTTTGTTATCTCTGCCTGACTTTACTAAAACTTTTGAGATTGAGTGCGATGCCTCAGGTGTAGGTATTGGAGCTGTGCTTATGCAGGAAAAACGCCCAATTGCTTTCTTTAGTGAGAAGTTAAGTGTAGCAGCACTTAACTATCCCACATATGACAAGGAGATGTACGCGTTAGTGAGGGCGTTGGAGACATGGCAACATTACTTGTGGCCCAAAGAATTTGTCATCCACACTGATCATGAGTCCTTGAAGCATTTGAAAGGACAGAGTAAGCTGCATAAGCGTCATGCCAAGTGGATAGAGTTCATTGAGATGTTCCCGTACGTGATCAAGTACAAACAAGGTAAAGAGAACGTCGTAGCTGATGCGTTATCTCGTAGGTATACTCTTATCACTACTCTTGATGCTAAACTTTTAGGATTTGAGTATATCAAAGAATAGTATGCTGATGATGTTGATTTTGGTAATGTTTATGATGCATGTGCTACATCTGGTTTTGGCAAGTTCTTTAGGCATGATGGGTTCTTATTTAGAGAAAATAAATTATGTGTGCCTAGGAGTTCATTGCGCGAGCTGTTAGTTAGAGAGGCCCATAGTGGCGGATTAATGGGTCACTTTGGAGTTAGGAAAACTCTAGATGTTTTGCAAGAACATTTCTTTTGGCCTAACATGAGGAGAGATGTAGAGAGGTTATGTGCTAGATGCATTTCATGTAGGCAAGCTAAATCTAGAGTTCATAATCATGGTTTATATACTCCTTTACCCATTCCTACTACTCCGTGGACTGATATCTCTATGGATTTTGTTTTGGGCTTGCCTCGAACAAAACGCGGTAGAGATTCTGTTTTTGTTGTGGTTGACAGGTTCTCTAAGATGGCTCATTTCATCGCCTGCCACAAGACGGATGACGCGAGCAATGTTGCTGACCTTTTCTTCAAAGAGATAGTACGTCTACATGGTGTACCGAGGACTATTGTTTCCGATCGTGATGTCAAGTTCCTTAGTTACTTTTGGAAGACGTTATGGGGAAAGTTGGGAACGAAATTGTTATTCTCCACCACTTGTCACCCCCAGACTGATGGACAGACTGAGGTTGTCAATCGAACCCTATCTACCTTATTGAGGTCCATTATCCAAAAGAATTTGAAGAATTGGGAAGATTGCTTGCCCCATGTGGAGTTTGCATATAACCGCAGTGTTCACTCCACTACTAGTTGCTCTCCATTCGAAGTTGTTTATGGCTTCAATCCTCTTACTCCTTTGGATTTGTTGCCATTACCGAGTGCGGAGCAAAGTAACTTGGATGGAGAACAGAAGGCTAAGTTTGTGAAGCAACTCCATGAGAGAGTTCGTCAAGCTATTGAAAAGAAGACTGAGCAGTATACCACCCAAGCAAATAAGCATCGAAAGAAAGTAGTCTTTGAGCCTGGTGATTGGGTTTGGGTGCATATGAGAAAGGAGAGGTTTCCTGTTCAACGACGAACCAAGCTACATCCCCGAGGAGATGGACCATTCCAAGTCATAGAGAAGATCAACGATAATGCCTACAAATTGGATCTTCCTGGTGAGTATGGTGTATCTGCTACTTTTAATGTTTCTGATCTTTCTCCCTTTTCTTTTGATGAAGGTATATGCGATTTGAGGACAAATCCTTTTGAGGAGAGGGGGAATGATGGAGATCCACTTGCTCGTGATGTTCGTGATGCTAAGGATCCATTGGTCATCCAAGGAGGTCCAATTACCCGAGCTCGAGCTAAGAAGATGCAACAAGCCTTGGCCTCATTAATGCAACAAGCTCTGGCATCATTGAAGTGTCAAGGAAGCTTCCATGAAGAGTCCCAAGACATCTATACTTACTTGGAAGCCCAAACGACATGAGCATGGTTTACTGTCTTATTTTAGCTTAACAATAAGATGGGCTAAGTGTTTGGATAGCCCACGATTGAGTCTTGTTGTGTTTTGGACTATTTATTTTATGTAACTAGGTTTAGGCATGAATTTGGGTTTAGTCTTATTTTCTATTGGTGTTAATTCCAGCCCACTTGTTTATGGGCTTAAGTGCTAGGTATTATTATAAATACCTTGTAAACGCTATTGATGAACAGATCAGTTAAGTGAATTTTCAGATATTGAGTGTGCCTTTCTCTTGGGTTCCCTCTCTACTAGGCTCATCAAGGTCTTCTTCCTTGTGGCGCCTCCTTCTTCACCATCCACCATTGCTATACCTTAGGTTCTCGAATTCTTATTCGTAGGGTCAAGGTCCAATACCTTTGGGTTCGAGTCTCTTTAGGCTTCGGGTCTAGGTTTCAGAAGTTGTAATTCATCAACTTTGCTTCTGTCTTCTTGTGTGTCAGCTCCTTCAAATTCCAAGCTACGTTTCCTCTTGTCCGTACGCATCAGAAGGTATACTCTAATCACTACACTTAATGCAAAACTACTTGGATTTGAGTATATTAAAGACTTGTATGCTACTGATGAGGAGTTTGAAAATGTGTTCATTGCATGTGAGAAAACTGGTTTTTGAAAGTTTTATAGGCATGATGGATTCTTATTTAGGGAAAATAGATTATGTGTGCTTAGGAGTTCTTTAAGAGAATTAATTGTTAGAGAAGCCCATAGTGGTGGGTTAATGGGACATTTTGGAGTAAAGAAAACTTTAGATATATTGCATGATCACTTCTTTTGGCCTAACATGAAAAGAGATGTTGAAAAATTGTGTGAAAGATGTGTCACTTGTAAACAAGCTAAGTCTAAAGTTATCAATCATGGTCTTTATACTCCATTGCCTATTCCTACTGCTCCTTGGACTGACATTTCTATGGACTTTGTTTTGGGGTTACCAAGAATAAAGAGAGGTAGAGATTCTGTTTTTTGTTGTTGTTGACAGGTTCTCTAAGATGGCTCACTTCATTGCTTGTCACAAGACAGATGATGCAAGCAACATTTCCGATTTATTCTTCAAGGAAATTGTTCGTCTACATGGTGTTCCGAGAACCATTGTTTTTGACCGTGATGTGAAGTTCCTTAGTTACTCTTGGCCAACATTATGGGGAAAGTTAGGAACAAAGCTATTGTTTTCCACTACTTGTCATCCACAAACCGATGGTCAAACTGAAGTAGTCAATCGTACTTTGTCTACTTTGTTGAGGTCCATTATTCAAAAGAATTTGAGGAATTGGGAAGATTGTTTGCCTCATGTGGAGTTTGCATACAATAGAAGTGTGCATTCTAGTACTAGTTATTCTCCTTTTGAAGTTGTCTATGGTTTTAATCCACTCACTCCATTGGATCTTTTACCACTACCTATTGACGAGAGAGCTAGTTTGGATGGGGAAAAGAAAGCTGATTTTGTTAAGCAACTACATGAGAAGGTACGTCAAAACATTAAGAAGAGGACTGAGCAATATGCTACTCAAGCCAACAAGCATCGCAAGAAAGTTGTCTTTGAACCTGCTAATTGGGTTTGGGTACATATGCAAAAAGAGAGATTTCCTGCTCAAAGTCGCTTCAAGTTGCAACCTCGAGGAGATGGACCATTCCAAGTGATTGAGAAGATCAATGACAAATCTTATAAATTGGATCTTCCAGGTGAGTATAATGTTAGTGCTACATTTAATGTTTCTGATCTTTCACCCTTTGATATTGATATAGGTGATTCTGATTTGAGGACAAATCCTTTCGAGGAGAGGGGGAATGATGAAGACCCATCAAGCTCACACAGCTCAAGTCATGTTCGTGATGTTCGTGATCCTTTGAGCATCCATGGAGGTCCAATTACAAGAGCTAAATCAAAGATAATGCAACAAGCCTTGGCTGGTTTCATTAATATTGCTAGAGAGAAAGCCCAACAAAGCTTGAGCATGGAGGATGATAAAGTCTTCTACAACATGATCCAAGCCCAAGTTCAACTTTCTTGAAGACACACACACAAGTATTGGGCTGAAATGCAATTAGGCTGGATGCATATTTTATTTAGTTAAGTATTATTGGGCTGAACGTTGTCTTAATTTAATTTAAGCCTAATTCCTTTTTAAATAATATCTTTTTTAGGACTTCTATTACTTGTTCTGCAAGTTAGGAGAGTAGGATTCCTATTACTTGTTCTACAAGTTTGCTAGTTGCCTATAAATAGTTATGTAACCCTTTGGGGAGAACACAATTGATTTTAGTAATAAAATTGAGAGACTGCTTCTCTTTGGTTCTCTTGAGAACTCTTGAACTTATCAAGGTCTTCCTTGTGGTGTTCTTCTACCTTCCACCAATATATACCATAGGTTCTTGCTTTTCTAAGCAACGGGTCTTGGTCCAATACCATAGGTTCTTGTGTATCTACACAACGGGTTTTGGTTTTATCTCTAATTTTGTGAAATCCCCAATTTCATGCAAACTCCTCTTATTTGTAAAGTACTATAGGCAGAAATGATTTAAATGAATATGAGAATTTATGTACAAATGGTGTAAGGAACCTAGAAGAAGGAATGAAATGGATAGTCAATGGTCAATGAATTTAATGTTGATATCAGGAAAATACTAGAGAATGATAAAAGAAGAATAAATATCAGATTTTCATAATTAAATGATATGTGTGGCTGACATGAGTAAGGAAAGAAGAAGAAGAATTCATTGGTGGTCAAATTGTCAAAGGGCTAAGGAGTTGTGGCTGGCATGAAGGGATAAATACACATTAATGGCATTTAATGCCATCTTTTCCAGCAAAGAGGGCCGGCAGCCATAGCTCTTCCTCTGAAATTCTCTAAGGTTTTCTTCCATATTCACCTTGTAGAACTGCCTTATTCCTCCAACGAATCAACAAACTCCTCAAATGAAAAATGATCCTCATCACTAGCTCTCTCTATGTCTGTAATATGGAAGGCTAAAATGAAGTCTTTGAGGAGATCAGAAATCCTGTAAATTTGGCTATTGACAAAGGTAAGAAAAGAAATTGATTCATTTGATTTCGTCCATAATTTTGAGTCATGTGATGTTGGTATAGTATACTTATGGTGTTGAAATGAAAGAAAGTTAAAGATTTCAATTTATATGAATTATGCAGTTTTGAAGAAGTGAAGGAAAGAATCGGTGCAACGAAGGGATTTCGTATTATTTGGCTATTTGAGGTAAGGAATATATGTAACGGACGTAGGGTGACTATGTCCGCATGTTTTAAATGTTTTGGGATGAAACAAAAGCTGGTGTAAGTGCAGAAAATGTAAAATTCACGGTTTTCGCCCAGTTACGATTTGGCTCGGGGCAACTGACTACTCAGAGACAGTCGTGACGTAACTTTTTCCGAAATCGACTTAGAGCAGCCGACTGCCCTATATAGCAGTCGACTGCCATTTTTCCAGAAACTTTCTGTTTGCAAACCAGTCGATCGCTAAGGAGCCAGTCGACTGCATTTTTCAAGAAACATTCTGTTTGCGGGCCAGTCGACTGCCCCATTTTAGCAGTCAACTGCCCTACTTGCATCCGGAAATTAAATATTTCAAATGCAAAAAGAAAATAAAATTTATTGAATATTTTTATACTAGAGCAGTCGACTTCCCTAAAAGAGCAGTCGACTGCCCCCTTTGAAAAATAATAATTTTTAATTTTTTTATATAAATGTATTTGGATAATCATTAAAGTATATAAGAAGGGTTATGAATATCCATGGTTTTACAAGAATGAGTTTTACTACTCAATATTTTAAGATTAACGACTCCATTAGTGATCATGCATATTACTTGCTTATTTGTATTTGGCTGGGGGACTCTAGTCAAGCCCTCAGTACCACCGGTGTCACCTGACTAGTGCACACTGTGGAATATTGACAATGGCCATTAGTCCTTTATATGTGTTTGGCTTAAGGGAGGATCCCTGGCCCATACGTGGGTACGCCACTTTATTTGGTGCATGATTCTATTGGATGTTGACGGTCTCCCCCTATTTGAAGACTATTTGTTTATGTAATTTCAAGTTATTTGACATATATATGTGAAAGTATTTGAGTTATTTGAATACGTGCAAGTGATTTCATATGATTTTGTCATGTGTTATATGGTATTTGATGAACTTATATGTTATATGTTTTTTACAAGAATATTACATGACATTATAGAGCCAAGCAGGAAAACTGCATATAGTGGCATAGTACGCTCTTTTATGTATATTTCTTACTGAGCGTAAACTCATTCCTTTACAATATTTTTCATCCAGATTATTTGCAGTGAAGTTTGCTCTTGGTAGAGGAGCATATATTTGGACTATACGATATTCCTTCGAGGTTAGCTTCCAATCCCTTGAAGGTAGATACATTTTGATTATGTAATTCAGACTATAGTACAGTGATGTATATTAGACACATTGGGGATGTAAATTGTTAAAGAGATTAGTATGTAATTTATATTAGAGTTTTAGACTTATGTGTAAGACGATCCTGTATGTGTATGAGAAATATATCATCATGTAAACAATATAGTGTTAGCTATATTAAAGAAGAAGGATGCACCATTGAACAGCCTAACCAAATCTTATGGGAAAGAAAAAAAGTTAGTTAGTATTTGGGAGTGACGAGGATGTCACAAATTTTTGTTTTCTTTTGCTGCGTTTTTAACTTGTTCTTGTTTTTCTTCAAGTGTTCTTTGTGTTCTTCATTGAACTTCATCTTCTTTCGGTGAGCTCCATATCAGTCCCTTTACATGATATGACTATGGGAGTTACGGTCAAACCCCACAAGTTTACGCTGTAAGCACCTGACCAGTACGAACTATGAGCGATTGACAGTGGCCATTGTTGCAAGGTCCCTTCGGGGATATGAGATTGTGCATGAATATCTGGGAGATTATGCATGAATCTCTAGTAGATTGTTTTCTATCGATATGTGATATTTGACAAATGATTGAATCATTGAATGATTTGATTGACAAGCGTAGTACATGATTTGATTGAAAAGTGATAAAAGAAGTTATACAAGTTTTACAGTATATGTTTTCTCAATATACATGCTTTTATCTTATTTAATGATTTTAAATGAATCGCTTTACTGCATTGTATACTGAATTGATTTATATAAAATGTTCGCATAAAGTGTTACTGCATAAAAATGATTTTTAATATTTTAATAGTCATATTTGAATTATTTTTAAAATGTGTACTGTCATAACGCTAGATATTAGACAAATGGAGTTGCCACCAATCTTTTTTTAACCTAGGTGTGATTGACCACCTAATGACTCTAAAAACTGGTCTACATTTTAAGTTTTGGGTTCAAGAGTTCATTTACGTGTAGGGTGTGAGAATTCGTTATCTTATACTGTGGATGTGCATTTATATGAATTAATTATCGATAACGAAATTTTGATAATATTTTGAGGAATTAAATATATAAGAATAATGTCTCTCACATAGAAAAATTTTAAATCCTAGATGAAAAATATAGATATGGAAAATACTACATACAAGATGGAATAAATAATTAAATGAATGTTGGAAAATTCTGATTTGGATAAATCAGAAAAATGGTGCGGCATGAAGAAACAAAGAATACACAAAATAAAGTCTACCTCACGTGTTTCATAGGTTGACATAAATTAGCACTAGTCTTGGTTATTTTCTTGCTACACCGAAGGATGAACAAATAACAAGGCAAGAAATGAAAAAGCAAGGAAAAGATAGGAAGACTTATTAGCTTGCAAATTCTGACTTGGAAAGTCAAGATGTGTGGCTGCATGGAGAAAAAGAAATATAATAGAAAAGAAGTATAATTCGGTTGGAAGATAAGCAATATAAAAAAAAGACAGACAATTAAGAAGGCTTTTAATGAGGGCTGCTAAAGTCAAGTTAAAATATTCCTTTTGCTTTTTTTTATTCACGTTGTAACCCTCATCTTCAACCCTCATCACCGAAAAAACTTCTTCTCGGTTGAGTATGTCGAGTAACCTTCTTCTCCATAGATAACATATGAGTTCTTCAGTAAATAAAACAAGTTTCTTTAAGAAAGTTAAACCTTGACTCAAGAATATTAAAACCACAAGAAATGTTAGCCAAAAGCCTCTAAACAGAGACTGAATCAACGTGGACAGATTCTTCCTTGTACAGGTAATTTCCAACATCAGCTTTTATGTTTTTTTTTAGTCCTTTAATCATGGCTGTGGTAAAGTAAAATAAGATGTTTATAGCATGATTTTGAAATAAGTACATATATAAATGAAGTCTAGAGGTTTGGTCGTGAGAGTTCAAAGAAGAAGAGATGATGTTGATGATGAGGATTCATGTGGAAAAAAGAAAAACAAGCTGGAAGTTGATAACCGAAACAATCATGAAAGGTGTAAAAAGGAATAAAAACGTAGACTGGGACGTAGGTAGGGTTAAGTGAGTTGAGATGAAAGAAGAAAAATAAATAAGCTAAGGTTTTATATGGTCAAGATGATCGTTGAAAGAAAAGAAATAAGCTGGCTGTTAGTATAGTCGAAAAAGAAGTGAGAACAGGTGACTAAAAAGTCCAACCAAAAATGAAGAAAAATTTGATAAAATGACTGACCTGGTTCCTGACTTTTAGATGAGGAAAGAGTATAAATTTAATAGTCTAAAATTATATTATGTAGGGTAGTGTTATAATGATCAAGAAAAGCTAGAAGGGATAAAAAAAAGAAGTGCAGTACGTGGGAGAAAAGACAAAGAATAATAAAGACAACCGGTTATGCAAAATAAAAGAGAAAAGAAAAAGCTAGCCTTGACTAACTTTTGTGAGTATAAAGGGTGGAAGATTTTGGTGGCCTAAGACATACTAGATATGACTATAATATAGAGACAAAAGGAAGCTAACGTGAACTGCAAAAATAGAAAATGGAAATTATAAGCCAAATAGGCTTAGTAAATGAAGAGAAATATTCGGCTACAGCATTGGACAAAGGGAAAGGAGGAGAAAAGTGGCCAATTAAAGTGTCATTCAAGGTCATTCGGCCACAATGTGAAATTTTAAGAAATTCTAATTTAACTAAGAATTAGATAAGTAAAGGAAATTTATACTGAAAATTAATTATATTAAATTGTGACTTGACAGTTTATAATTCGGAGAGATAGGAAGCATATTGGTGCAACGTAAGGCAATTGCTCTACAGTGTACTGAGGGTAAGGGATGTAATTTAAAGTTGTGATGGTGTCCCTTACTTTCATCGCTAATTTTAAAGAAATGTTTGAAGCATGAATTTTTAATTTCCATAATCTTTTGATAATTAGCTAAACGAACCTTATAATTTCTATGCATATTTTCCATAATGTTTTAAGTATGACAGTAAATAAATATGTTTTCCGAAAAAAGTATCGGAGTGGCAAACCCCAGGTTAACTTAGACCCTGGCACGCTCGGTCCTTATTATTTTGTACTAAATATATGATTAAGAAGTTACAAAAGTAAGTAAGATTTGAGACTAAGACCTTCCTATAGTTTATGTTATTGCCTGTCATGCTTGCCACACTGTGCATGTTTCCATCCCTTGTGGCATATGTTTAGCCCACGTCGTGCATGTTCTCGCCCACATTGTGCATGTTTCCATCCCTTGTGGGTATGTTGGTCCTTCGTGGTGCAATGTTCGCTGTACGACCCTAATCAGGTCTACAGCCCATACCATGGCCATAGGTATTCTGTTCCCTCTTTAGAGGATGAAGTAAGTGTCATGACCCGCATACTAGCTATATGATTCTGCCTAGTCTCAATGAACTGTATGATATGTTTTATTAATTTTGATATTAAATTCCTAAAGTATGATGCATGTTTGAACAAGTATGAAATTGTGATATATGTATTAAAGAATTCATGCAATGTTTTAAAGTATGAAACACCTTATTATGGTATTTTGTTTTCTGCATATATAGATGCTATGACTATTTTAAATGCATTTCTTACAGGGCTTTCCAAAAAGCTCACCCCCCTATTCTACCAGATTATTTGCAGTGATCATATATTTGCCTGTTGCGCATATAATGTAGACTGAGGGATACGTCTCTCCTCCGGCTACTGATATAGACCTCACCGAAAGAAGATGAGGTTCAATGAAGAAGACGAAGAACACTTGAAGAAAAACAATAACAAGTTAAAAACGCAGTAAAGGAAAACAAAAATTAGAAGTAAAACCAAGACCTGTTGTGTAGAAACACAAGAACCTATGGTATTGGACCAAGACCTGTTGCTTAGAAAAGCAAGAACCTATGGTATATATTGGTGGAAGGTAGAAGAACGCCACAAGGAAGACCTTGATAAGTTCAAGAGTTCTCAAGAGAACCAAAGAGAAGAAGTCTCTCAGTTTTATTACTAAATCAATTGTGTTCTCTCTAAAGGGTTACATAACTATTTATAGGCAACTAGCTAACTTGCAGCATAAGTAATAAGAATCCTACTTTCCTAACTTGCAGAATAGGAAATAGCAAACTTGCAGAACAAGCAATAGGAATCTACTGTCCTAACTTGAAGAACAAGTAATAGAAGTCCTACAAAATATATTATTTAAAAAGGAATTGGGCTTAAGACAACGTTCAGCCCAATAATACTTAACTAAATAAAATATGCATCCAGCCTAATTGCATTTTGGCCCAATACTTGTGTGTCTTCAAGAAGGTTGAACTTGGGCTTGGATCATGTTGTAGAAGACTTTATCATCCTCCATGCTCAAGCTTTGTTGGGCTTTCTCTCTAGCAATATCAATGAAACCAGCCAAGGCTTGTTGCATTATCTTTGATTTAGCTCTTGTAATTAGACCTCCATGGATACTCAAAGGATCAAGACCATCACGAACATGACTTGAGCTTTGTGAGCTTGGATCTCCATCATTCCCCGTCTACTCGAAATGATTTGTCCTCAAATCAGAATCACCTACATCAATATTAAAGGGAGAAAGATCAGAAACATTAAATGTAGCACTAACATTATACTCACCTGGAAGATCTAACTTATAAGCATTGTCATTGATCTTCTTAATCACTTGGAATGGTCCATCTCCTCGAGGTTGCAACTTGGAGCGACGCTGAGCAGGAAATCTCTCTTTACGCATATGTACCCAAACCCAATCACCAGGTTCAAAGACAACTTTCTTACGATGCTTGTTGACTTGAGTAGTCAGTCCTCTTCTTAATGTTTTGACGTACCTTCTCATGTAGTTGCTTAACAAAATCAGCTTTCTTTTCCCCATCCAAACTAGCTCTCTCCTCAATAGGTAGTGGTAAAAGATCCAATGGAGTGAGTGGATTAGAACCATAGACAACTTCAAATGGAGAATAACTAGCAGTAGAATGCACATTTCTATTGTAAGCAAACTCCACATGAGGCAAACAATCTTCCCAATTCTTCAAATTCTTTTGAATAATGGACCTCAATAAAGTAGACAAAGTACGATTGACTACTTCAATTTGACCATCGGTTTGTGGATGACAAGTAGTGGAAAATAATAGCTTTGTTCCTAACTTTCCCCATAATGTTTTCCAAAAGTAGCTAAGGAACTTCACATCATAGTCAAAAACAGTGGTCCTCGGAACACCATGTAGACGAACAATTTTCTTGATGAATAAATCGACAATGTTGCTTGCATCATCTATCTTGTGACAAGTAACGAAATGAGCCATCTTAGAGAACCTGTCAACAACAACAAGAACAGAATCTCTACCTCCCTTTGTTTTTGGTAACCCCAAAACAAAGTTCATAGAAATGTCAGTCCAAGGAGTAGTAGGAATAGGCAATGGAGTATAAAGACCATGATTCATAACTCTAGACTTAGCTTGTTTACGAGTGACACATCTTTCACACAATTTTTCAAAACCAGTTTTCTCACATGCATTCAACACATTTTCAAAATCCTCATCAATAGCATACAAGTCTTTAATATACTCAAACCCAAGTAGTTTTGCATTAAGTGTAGTGATTAGAGTATACCTTCGAGACAATGCATCAGCCACGACATTTTGTTTACCTTCTTTATATTTGATCACATATGGAAATGTCTTTATGAACTCCATCCACTTGGCATGACACTTGTTCAACTTGCTTTGCCCTTTCAAGTGCTTCAAAGACTCATGATCAGTGTGGATGATGAATTCCTTGGGCCATAAATAATGTTGCCATGTTTCCAAGGTCCTCACTAATGCATACATCTCTTTATTGTATATGGGATAGTTAAGGCTAGCTCCACTTAACTTCTCACTGAAGAAAGCAATGGGGGGCTTCTCTTGCATTAAAACAACTTCGATACCTATGCTTGAAGCATCACACTCAATCTGGATTGTTTTCTCTTTTTGCTTAACCTCATCTTCACTCACTATTTTTTTCTCACTCTCTTTTAATCTCAATTGATCCTCATCTTTCATTAGCACACTTAAAGTTTGACATGCTATATATTCCTTTCCATCCATGGGTAATTCCATACTATCCTCATTATCCTCTAATTGCAGCATAGAATCATCATCAAAATCTTCTTTATAATTATTATCCAACTTATTATGAGCAACATTATCACATGCATAAGAAGTATTATCTTGGTTTACCTCAGCTAGGGCAACATCATGTTGCTCCAACTTATCATATTTAATCAACTTCGACTCTATCCTCGAAAGTTGTTGTTGCATGGCTAGGAACATGATCTCAATCTTACTCAAATCAAGCTTTTTACTATTAGAAGACATGATTGTAACCTGCAAGAAACGTTAGTAAAAGAAAAGGACCTCACAAGTATGACCTCCCGTGTTTAGACTCAATACACATAAGAATGTAACACTCACACTCGAGTTTCACACAATTTTAATAGGCTTTTCTCTACTAATGTTACTCACATACTGTAGCCTTTTTTTCCCTCACACAACTTTTCTCTATGGTTCTATATTGAACTCAAGACTCGATCAAAAATCAGCTTATGGAATTCAACTATCAACCAACATTAAACAAGGTGAGCACAAGATTTTAATTAAGGGAAAACAAAACAATGAAGACTCAACAAGACTTAGCAAGACTCAATAAGACTTAAGAAAACTCTAATGAAACTAAACCTTGAAGGAAATATGGATGTTTTGGGGTGTTTAATTAGGGTAAGGTTTAGCCAAAGGTGGGGTAGTTTTGTCCTTTTATGTGGTAGGGTCAAAAAGGTAATTTTAGGTAGTAGGGTAGAATGGTAACAATGAATTTTCAAATTAGGCAAATAAAAAATCTCAAAGCTCAAGAAAGAATGACTACCTCAAGATTTTGATGAAGCACACCTCCACAAATTAACTTTGATGTTGCACTTGCTACACACGATGTAATAAATCCCCTCTTGAATTGATTTTTCTTTTCTCTTTTTTCTTTTTTTTATATTTTACTAAAGTAAATGAACAATGAAGAAACAAACAAAAAGTCTAAATAATAAGAAGAGGTTTACTTGGGGAACAAGGCAACTTTTTGACAAAAACAAACTAGTTTTGGTAGCAGCTTGTGTGGCAAGGAATGAGAGGGAACGGTGGCTTGTGAAACAAATAGTCTTTATGTGATGTAGAGCTTTTGAAGGTTTCTTGGTGAGCAAGAAAACCTTTGGGATTTGGTTGCTTGGAGAACAAGATAGGGTTTACTCGGTGGCTAAGTAAAGACAATAGGTTTGAGGGACAAACAATATTAGTGGTGGCTTGGAAAAGGATTCAAGATCATGGTTTGTCCACGACAAGAAGACAAAGAAAAAAAACAAAAACGAAAGTCCCACGAATTAAACCTAAGCTCTGATGCTAAATGATATGGACCTCACCGAAAGAAGATGAGGTTCAATGAAGAAGACGAAGAACACTTGAAGAAAAAGAATAACAAGTTAAAAATGCAGCAAAGGAAAACAAAAATTAGAAGTAAAATCAAGACCCGTTGTGTAGAAACACAAGAACCTATGGTATTGGACCAAGACCCGTTGCTTAGAAAAGCAAGAACCTATGGTATATAATGGTGGAAGGAAGAAGAACGCCACAAGGAAGACCTTGATAAGTTCAAGAGTTCTCAAGAGAACCAAAGAGAAGAAGTCTCTCAATTTTATTACTAAATCAATTGTGTTCTCCCCAAAGGGTTACATAACTATTTATAGGCAACTATCTAACTTGCAGCACAAGTAATAGGAATCCTACTTTCCTAACTTGCAGAATAGGAAATAGTAAACTTGCAGAACAAGAAATAGGAATCCTACTGTCCTAACTTGAAGAACAAGTAATAAAAGTCCTACAAAATATATTATTTAAAAAGGAATTGGGCTTAAGACAACGTTCAGCCCAATAATACTTAACTAAATAAAATATGCATCCAGCCTAATTGCATTTTGGCCCAATACTTGTGTGTCTTCAAGAAGATTGAACTTGGGCTTGGATCATGTTGTAGAAGACTTTATCATCCTCCATGCTCAAGCTTTGTTGGGCTTTCTCTGATATGAACCTCACAAAAAGAAGATGAAGTTCAATGAAGAACACAAAGAACACTTGAAGAAAAACAAGAACAAGTTAAAAACGCAGCAAAAGAAAATAAAAATTAGAGATAAAACCAAGACCCGTTGTGTAGATACACAAGAACCTATGGTATTGGACCAAGACTCGTTGCTTAGAAAAGCAAGAACCTATGGTATATATTGGTGGAAGGTAGAAGAACGCCACAAGGAAGACCTTGATAAGTTCAAGAGTTTTCAAGAGAACCAAAGAGAAGAAGTCTCTCAATTTTATTACTAAAATCAATTGTGTTCTCCCCAAAGGGTTACATAACTATTTATAGGCAACTAGCTAACTTGCAGCACAAGTAATAAGAATCCTACTATCCTAACTTGCAGAATAGGAAATAGCAAACTTGCAGAACAAGTAATAGGAATCCTACTCTCCTAACTTGCAGAAAAAGTAATAGAAGTCCTACAAAATATATTATTTAAAAAGGAATTTGGCTTAAATTAAATTAAGACAACGTTCAGCCCAATAGTACTTAACTAAATAAAATATGCATCCAGACTAATTGCATTTCAGCCCAATACTTGTGTGTGTGTCTTCAAGACGGTTGAACTTGAGCTTGGATCTTGTTATAGAAGACTTTATCATCCTCCATGCTCAAGCTTTGTTGGGCTTTCTCTCTAGCAATATTAATGAAACCAGCCAAGACTTGTTGCATTATCTTTGATTTAGCTCTTGTAATTGGACCTCCATGGATGCTCAAAGGATCACGAACATGACTTGAGCTATGTGAGCTTGATGGGTCTCCATCATTCCCCCTCTCCTCGAAATGATTTGTCCTCAAATCAGAATCACCTATATCAATATCAAAGGGAGAAAAATCAGAAACATTAAATGTAGCACTAACATTATACTCACCTGGAAGATCAAATTTATAAGCATTGTCATTGATCTTTTCAATCACTTGGAATGGTCCATCTCCTCGAGGTTGCAACTTGGAGCGACGTTGAGTAGGAAATCTCTCTTTTCACATATGTACCCAAACCCAATCACCAAGTTCAAAGATAACTTTCATGCGATGCTTGTTGGCTTGAGTAGCATATTGCTCAGTCCTCTTCTTAATGTTTTGACGTACCTTCTCATGTAGTTGCTTAACAAAATCAGCTTTCTTTTCCCCATCCAAACTAGCTCTCTCCTCAATAGGTAGTGGTAAAAGATCCAATGGAGTGAGTGGATTAAAACCATAAACGACTTCAAATGGAGAATAACTAGTAGTAGAATGCACACTTCTATTGTAAGCAAACTCCACATGAGGCAAACAATCTTCCCAATTCTTCAAATTCTTTTGAATAATGGACCTCAACAAAGTAGACAAAGTACGATTGACTACTTCAGTTTGACCATCGGTTTGTGGATGACAAGTAGTGGAAAACAATAGCTTTGTTCCTAACTTTCCCCATAATGTTTTACAAAAGTAGCTAAGGAACTCCACATCACGGTCAGATACAATGGTCCTCGGAACACCATGTAGACAAACAATTTCTTTGAAGAATAAATCGGCAATGTTGCTTGCATCATCTGTCTTGTGACAAGCAATGAAGTGAGACATCTTAGAGAACCTGTCAACAACAACAAAAATAGAATCTCTACCTCTCTTTGTTCTTGGTACCCCCAAAACAAAGTCCATAGAAATATCAGTCTAAGGAGCAGTAAGAATAGGCAATGGAGTAAAAAGACCATGATTCATAACTCTAGACTTAGCTTATTTACAAGTGACACATCTTTCACACAATTTTTCAACATCTCTTTTCATGTTAAGCCAAAAGAAGTGATCATGCAATATATATAAAGTTTTCTTTACTCCAAAATGTCCCATTAATCCACCACTATGGGCTTCCCTGACAAGTAATTCTCTTAAAGAACTCCTAGGCACACATAATCTATTTTCCCTAAATAAGAATCCATCATGCCTGTAAAACTTTCCAAAACCAGTTTTCTCACATGCAATGAACACATTTTTAAAATCCTCATCAGTAGCATACAAGTCTTTAATATACTCAAATCCAAGTAGTTTTGCATTAAGAGTAGTGATTAGAGTATACCTTCGAGACAATGCACCGGCCATGACATCTTCTTTATTTTGTTTATATTTGATCACATATGGAAATGTCTCAATGAACTCCATCCACTTGGCATGATGCTTGTTCAACTTGCTTTGTCCTTTCAAGTGCTTCAAGGACTCACGATCAGTGTGGATGACAAATTCCTTGGGCCATAAATAGTGTTGCCATGCTTCCAAGGCCCTCACTAATGCATACATCTCTTTATCATATGTGGGATAGTTAAGGGCAGCTCCACTTAACTTCTCACTGAAGAAAGCAATGGGGGGCTTCTCTTGCATTAAAACAACTACGATACCTATGCTTGAAGCATCACACTCAATCTTGATTGTTTTCTCTTTTTCCTTAAACTCATCTTCACTCACTATTTTTTTCTCACTCTCTTTTAATCTCAATTGATCCTCATCTTTCATTAGCACACTTAAAGTTTGACATGCTATATATTCCTTTCCATCCATGGGTAATTCCATACTATCCCCATCATCCTCTAATTGCAGCATAGAATCATCATCAAAATCTTCTTCATAATTGCTATCCAACTTATTATGAGCAACATTATCACATGCATAAGAAGCATTATCTTGGTTTACCTTAGCTAGGGCAACGTCATGTTGCTCCAACTTTTCATATTTAATAAACTTCGACTCTATCCTCGAAAGTTGTTGTTGCATGTCTAGGAACATGATCTCAATGTTACTCAAAGCAAGCTTTTCACTATTAGAAGACATAATTGTAACCTGCAAGAAACGTTAGTAAAAGAAACAGACCTCACAAGTATGACCTCACGTGTTTACACTCAATACACACAAGAATGTAACACTCACACTCGTGTTTCACACAATTTTAATATGGCTTTTCTCTACTAATGTTACTCACACACTCTTGCCTTTTTTTCCTCACACAACTTTTCTCTATAGGTTCTATATTGAACTCAAGACTAAATCAAAAATCAGCTTATGGAATTCAACTATAAACCAACAATAAACAAGCCGAGCACAAGCTTTTAATCAAGGGAAAACAAAACAATGAAGACTCAACAAGACTTTGCAAGACTCAATAAGGCTTAAGAAGACTATAATGAAACTAAACCTTTAAGGAAATATGCCTGTTTTGGGGTGTTTAATTAGGGTAGGGTTTAGCCAAAGGGGAGGTAGTTTTGTCCTTTTATGTGGTAGGGTCAAAAAGGTAATTTTAGGTAGCAGGGTAGAATGGTAACAATGAATTTTCAAATTAGGAAAATAAAAAATCTCAAAGCTCAAGAAAGAATGACTACCTCAAGATTTTGATGAAGCACACCTCCACAAATTGCCTTTGATGTTGCACTTGCTACACACGATATAATAAATCCCCTCTTGAATTGATTTTTCTTTTCTCCTTTTTTTTCTTTTTTTTTCTTTTTTTCTTTTTTTTATTTTACTACAGTAAACGAACAATGAAGAAAAAAAACAAAAAGTCTAAATAATAAGAAGAGGTTTACTTGGGGAACAAGTCAACTTTTGACAAAAACAAGCTAGTTTTGGTAGTAGCTTGTATGGCAAGGAACAAGAGGGAACGATGGCTTGTGAAAGAAGTAGTCTTTATGTGATGTAGAGCTTTTGAAGGTTTCTTGGTGAGCAAGAAAACCTTTGGGATTTGGTTGCTTGGAGAACAAGATAGGGTTTACTTGGTGGCTAAGTAAAGATAGGTTATTTTAATGAAGACAATAGGTTTGAGGGACAAAACAATAGTAATGGTGGCTTGGAAAAGGATTCAAGATCAAGGTTTGTCCAAGACAAGAAGAAAACGAAAAAAACAAAAACGAGACTGCCACGAATTGAACCTAAGCTCTGATGCCAAATGATATGAACCTCACCAAAAGAAGATGAAGTTCAATGAAGAACACAAAGAACACTTGAAGAAAAACAAGAACAAGTTAAAAACGCAGCAAAAGAAAATAAAAATTAGAGATAAAACCAAGACCCGTTGTGTAGATACACAAGAACGTAGATACACAAGAACCTATGGTATTGGACCAAGACTCGTTGCTTAGAAAAGCAAGAACCTATGGTATATATTGGTGGAAGGTAGAAGAACGCCACAAGGAAGACCTTGATAAGTTCAAGAGTTCTCAAGAGAACCAAAGAGAAGAAGTCTCTCAATTTTATTACTAAAATCAATTGTGTTCTCCCCAAAGGGTTACATAACTATTTATAGGCAACTAGCTAACTTGCAGCACAAGTAAAAAGAATCCTACTATCCTAACTTGCAGAATAGGAAATAGCAAACTTGCAGAACAAGTAATAGGAATCCTACTCTCCTAACTTGCAGAACAAGTAATAGGAATCCTACTCTCCTAACTTGCAGAATAAGTAATAAAAGTCATACAAAATATATTAGTTAAAAAGGAATTGGGCTTAAATTAAATTAAGACAACGTTCAGCCCAATAGTACTTAACTAAATAAAATATGCATCCAGCCTAATTGCATTTCAGCCCAATACTTGTGTGTGTGTCTTCAAGAAGGTTGAACTTGAGCTTGGATCTTGTTGTAGAAGACTTTATCATCCTCCATGCTCAAGCTTTGTTGGGCTTTCTCTCTAGCAATATTAATGAAACCAGCCAAGACTTGTTGCATTATCTTTGATTTAGCTCTTGTAATTGGACCTCCATGGATGCTCAAAGGATCACGAACATGACTTGAGCTATGTGAGCTTGATGGGTCTCCATCATTTTCTCTAGCAATATCAATGAAACCAGCCAAGGCTTGTTGCATTATCTTTGATTTAGCTCTTGTAATTGTACCTCCATGGATACTCAAAGGATCAAGACCATCATGAACATGACTTGAGCTTTGTGAGCTTGGATCTTCATCAGCTACTTTTTGTACTTACGTAAGGTATACTCATATTTTGATAGCAGACATCTTGTATGGCACAGATATTTGTAAATAAATAATACTTTTGGGATGTAGTCGATATCGTATGAATGTAAACGTTATTCTGAGGAATAGGTCCATATAATGTGAATGAAATATTTTATGAAAATACTATGATGTTCTGTGTGATGTGATACTGGCAGGATTGCAACCTAAGTAAGAAATTAAGATTAAATATATATATATATAAAATATAGCCCAAAACTTTCACGTTTCCGGGGTGTGACAGTCATTCTTGGTATAAGAGCAAGGGTTGTCTAGTACTGTCAGTGTCAGTAATTAGGATAAGAATTACATCCCAAGTATCTATGCTTGTTTGGTTATAAAATTGAGTATATCTGTTAAAGTTTTGATTAAAACACAGGGTTTATGCGCAAGTATTTGATCACACATTATGAGTGGGAGACGAGGTCGCTCCCGGAGGCGGGCTCAGCCACCTTTACCTTCTACTCCCCAACTAGAGAGCCCAAATGCTAGAATAAACAGGCTAGAACACAGTATGAAAGAGGGGTTTGGCAGCATTGCTACTATGTTTACTCAACATTTCGGAGCGAACACCTCAGCTATAGGTGCCTCAGTGCCCACACCTACTTCACCACCTCCTCCTCCACAGGTTCCTCCGGCACCCTCCGCTCCTCAACCTTCAGTCCCACCGCCTAGAGATGACAAAGATACAGGCAGATTACGGGACTTTCTTAAGATGAACCCCCAGAATTTAAAGGGATTAAGGATCCAGTTAAGGCCGAGGAGTGGTTATTAGAATTGGAACTAGCTTTCGATTACTTGGGGTGCACAGATGCTGAGAAAGTTAGTATGGGTTCTTATATGTTGAAAGGTCAGGCAGGACATTGGTGGAGAGCCACTAAGAGACAATTGACTACCCAACATACAGTGATTAGTTGGGATACTTTTCTGTCTGTCTTCAGGACCCAATATGTCCCCCGTACTGCCCAGAAGAAGATGCAGACAAATTTTCTGAATTTAGTACAAGGCAGTATGTCGGTTGATGAGTATGAGAATCAATTTACGATGTTGATGAGATATGACCCCGAGACAGTCAGAGATCAGGAGCGTCGTACCGAGAGATTTTTGTCTGGATTGAGACCCGCTATCCGAGACAGATTATTAGGGTTTCGTATTACTGAGTTTGAGGATGCTCTTGGTTGGGCTCAGGATATAGAGAGGGGTCTAGATGTTACGCAGGCACAGTATGGGTCCAGAAGTAAGAGTAAGGGTAAAGATAAGAGGACAGAAAGTTCTCGATCAGAGCAAAAGTGGAGTTCGCTTAGGAGATCGAGGACAGATGAGTCTCGAGCAAGGGCTGGCAAGCCCAAGACTCCTATTGATACAGTAGAGATCAACAGAGGCTCCCAAAAGGCTTTAAAATGGTACAGAGATTGTGGTAAGACACATGGTGGGCCATGCCACTGGGTCACAGGAAATTGTTTTAAGTGTGAGGAAAAAGGTCATTTGATCAGGGATTGCCCACAAATGCAAGATAAGACCCCACAGTCTCAGAAGCCACTACGACAGCAGCCAGAGACACGAGCTCCACAGAGACAGGCCCCACAGAAACGAGCTACAGGAGTTGAGAAGGATAAGAAGCTTGTTACTCAGGGGCGTGTATTTGCTTTAGACAGGGAGACTGCCGATAACTCTTCCGCGACTATTAGAGGTAATCTTCTTGTCTGTAAGCATGAGTCACATGTTTTATTTGACCCAGGGTCCACGCACTCATTTATATCACCACAGTTTGCACACAATCTTCATTGAGAAACTGAGCCTTTAAGTCATATCTTGCATATTTGCACACCCATGAATGATTCCCAAATGACAGATATGGTGTGTAGGAACTGTGAAATTAAGGTTGGAGATAGGGTAATGTTAGCAGATTTAGTTTTGTTAAACATGCATAGCTTCGATGTAATTTTAGGCATGGATTGGTTCGAATTCAATTGTGCAAGTCTAGATTGCTACACTAAGACCATAACCTTCTCTTTACTTGACAAATTTGATGTATGTTTTGTTGTTAAGAAATAAAGTATATGATGTTATGTTCGATGAAGTTATATAATGTTTATATGTTTGAAATTTCAAATAAATTTATTCGTGTGAAGGTTATAGTGCCTTTATCTCCGATACGAGTCTAGAATCTCCTCGTATATTAGATATACCAGTGGTAAGTGAGTTTTCCTATGTGTTTTCGGATGAGTTACCAGGATTACCACTCGAAAGAGAACTGGAGTTCACTATTGATTTAGTACCGGATACCCAGCCTATCTCTAAACCTCCTTACCAGATGGCACTAGTTGAATTAGAAGAATTAAAGAAACAGTTACAAGAGTTGCTTGACAAGGGTTTTATTAGACCAAGTGTGTCTCCCTGGGGTGCTTCGGTACTGTTTGTGAGAAAGAAAGATGGTAGTCTCCGGTTATGCATCAACTATAGGTTACTAAATAAGGCTACAGTTAAGAATAAGTATCCCCTGCCAAGAATAGTTTATTTGTTTGACCAATTGAAAGGGGCTGCAGTGTTTTCTAAGATTGATCTGAGACCAGGCTATCATCAGTTGAGAATTAGGAAGGAAGATGTACCGAAGACGGCCTTTAGAACCCGAAATGGTCATTTCGAGTTTCTGGTAATGCCTTTCAGTTTGATTAATGCCCCTGCCGCATTTATGAATTTGATGAATGATGTGTTTCTGATGGAGATCCAAGCTCACAAAGCTCAAGTCATGTTCGTGATGATCGTGATCCTTTGAGTATCCATGGAGGTCCAATTACAAGAGCTAAATCAAAGATGATGCAACAAGCCTTGGCTGGTTTCATTGATATTGCTAGAGAGAAAGCCCAACAAAGCTTGAGCATGGAGGATGATAAAGTCTTCTACAACATGATCCAAGCCCAAGTTCAACCTTCTTGAAGACACACAAGTATTGGGCCGAAATGCAAATTAGGCTAGATGCATATTTTATTTAGTTAAGTATTATTGGGCTGAACATTGTCTTAATTTAATTTAAGCCCAATTCATTTTTAAATAATAGATTTTGTAAGATTCCTATTGCTTGTTCTGCAAGTTTGCTATTTCCTATTCTGCAAGTTAGGAAAGTAGGATTCCTATTACTTGTGCTGCAAGTTATCTATTTGCCTATAAATAGTTATGTAACCCTTTGGGGAGAAGACAATTGATTTTTAGCAATAAAATTGAGAGACTTCTTCTCTTTGGTTCTCTTGAGAACTCTTGAACTTATCAAGGTCTTCCTTGTGGCGTTCTTCTACCTTCCACCAATATATACCATAGGTTCTTGCTTTTCTAGGCAACGGGTCTTGGTCCAATACCATAGGTTCTTGTGTTTCTACACAACGGGTCTTGGTTTTACTTCTAATTTTTATTTTCTTTTGCTGCGTTTTTAACTTGTTATTGTTTTTTTTTCAAGTGTTCTTCGTCTTCTTCATATGAACCTCATCTTCTTTCGGTGAGGTCCATATCATTTGGTATCAGAGCTTAGGTTTAATTCGTGGGAGTTTCGTTTTTGTTTTTTTTTCTTTGTCTTCTTGTCATGGACAAACCTTGATCTTGAATCCTTTTCCAAGCCATCACTAATATTGTTTGTCCCTCAAACCTATTGTCTTTACTTAGCCACCAAGTAAACCCTATCTTGTTCTCCAAGCAACCAAATCCCAAAGGTTTTCTTGCTCACCAAGAAACCTTCAAAAGCTCTACATCACATAAAGACTACTTGTTTCACAAGCCACCGTTCCCTCTCATTACTTGGTACACAAGCTGCTACCAAAACTAGCTTGTTTTTGTCAAAAAGTTGCCTTGTTCCCCAAGTAAACCTCTTCTTATTATTTAGATTTTTTTTTCTTCATTGTTCGTTTAGTTTAGTAAAATATAAAAAAAAAAGAGAAAAAAGAGAAAGAAAAGAAAAGAAAAAAAAAGAGAAAAGAAAAATCAATTCAATAGGGGATTTTATTACATCGTGTGTAGCAAGTGCAATATCAAAGGTAATTCGTGGAGGTGTGCTTCATGAAAATCTTGAGGTAGTCATTCTTTCTTGAGCTTTACGATTTCTTATTTGCCTAATTTGAAAATTCATTACTGCCATTTTACCCTACTGTCTAAAATTACCTTTTTGACCCTACCACATAAAAGGACAAAACTACCCCACCTTTGGCTAAACCCTACCTTAATTAAACACCCCAAAATACACAAATTTCCTTCAAGGTTTAGTTTCATTGGAGTCTTCTTAAGTCTTATTGAGTCTTGCTGAGTCTTGCTAAGTCTTGTTGAGTATTCATTGTTTTGTTTTCCCTTGATTAAAATCTTGTGCTCATCTTGTTTATTGTTGGTTGATAGTTGAATTCCATAAGCTGATTTTTGATTAAGTCTTGAGTTCAATATAGAACCTATAGAGAAAAGTTGTGTGAGGGAAAAAGGCAAGAGTGTGTGAGTAATATTAGTAGAGAAAAGCCATATTAAAATTGTGTGAAACACGAGTGTGTGTTACAGTCTTGTGTGTATTGAGTGTAAACACGTGAGGTCATACTTGTGAGGTCCTTTTCTTTTACTAACGTTTCTTGCAGGATAAAATCATGTCTTCTAATAGTGAAAAGCCTGATTTGAGTAAGATCGAGTTCATGTTCCAAGCTATGCAACAACAATTTTCAAGGATAGAGTTGAGGTTTAATAATATTCATGATAAGTTGGAGGAACATGAAGCTATCCTAGCCAAGGTAAAGCCAAGTGATACTTCTCATGAGAATGGCAATATTGTGAATAATGACTTTGATGATAAAGTTGATGATGAGTTTGATGATGATGAGTTTAGTAGAAGTGTTAAAGGTAACCATGGTAATAAAGGAGGTCGTGGAGATAGGTATAAAGGAGATAGGTATTATGATAGGATAGATGGAAATTTAGGAAGTATCAAATTGAAGATTCCTTCCTTTCAAGGTAAGAATGATCCTGAGGCTTACTTAGAATGGGAAAAGAAAGTGGAGATGGTCTTTGATTGCCATAACTATTCCGAAGAAAAAAAGGTGAAACTTGCTGCTGTAGAGTTCACGGATTATGCAATCATTTGGTGGGACCAACTCATGCTTGGTAGACGTAGGAATAGAGAGCCACCTATAGTTACATGGAATGAAATGAAACGTGTTATGAGAAAAAGGTTTGTTCCTAATCATTACTATAGAGAGCTTTATCAAAGGTTACAAGGTCTCACTCAAGGTTCTAAGAGTGTTGAGGATTATCATAAAGAAATGGAAATTATCATGATCAGAGCTAATGTTGAAGAGGATAGTGAAGCTACTATGGCTCGATTCTTACAAGGATTGAATCGTGAGATTGCTAATGTAGTGGAGTTACATCACTATGTGGAGTTTGATGATATGTTGCATATGGCTATCAAGGTTGAAAGGCAACTCAAGAGAAAAGGTTATTCATCTCGTTTTATGCAAGGTTCTAGTTCATCTTCTTCTTGGAAACCGAACACCTTTCGAAGGGATGATAAGACTACATTCAAACTTAAGACTGAATCCTCATTCAAGCCTAAGGGTGAGAGTGTCCAAAAGCCCAAACCCGAGGCTATCCAAGCATCCCAAGGTAAGAGTAGAGACATTAAGTGTTTTAGATGTTTGGGAAGAGGACACATTGCATCACAATGCCCAAACAAACGAGTCATGATTATGCGTGATGATGGTGATGTTGTAAGTGAAGATTCTGATGTTGATGATGAGATGCCACCATTGGAGGACATTAATGAGGATGATGACTATGTTGAGTTTGCTGCACATGGTGAAGCACTTGTAGCTCGTCGTGCATTAAGTGCCCAAGTTAAGGATGAAGATGAAGTGCAACGAGAAAATATTTTTCATACTAGATGCCACGTCAACAATAAGGTATGCTCTTTGATTATTGATGGTGGTAGTTGCACTAATGTTGCTAGCACTTATTTGGTTGACAAATTGAGTTTGCCCACTACAAAACATCCCAAACCATACAAACTTCAATGGCTCAATAATTGTGGAGAAGTAAATGTGACCAAGCAAGTATTGGTGCTATTTTCAATTGGAAGGTACAATGATAAAGTGTTGTGTGATGTTGTGCCTATGCATGCTGGTCATTTGCTTTTAGGAAGACCATGGCAATTTGATAGACATGTCATACATGATGGATTTACAAACCGTTATTCATTTACCATGGCTGGTAAGAAATTCACACTTGCACCCTTGAGTCCTACGGAGATTTATGAGGATCAATTGAGGTTGAAAGAGCAGAATGAATCACAACAAAGGTCGAAGAATCTAGATAAAGGCAAAGATATTGCAAAGAAAGAAAGAAAGGACGTGAGCTTCTATGCAAAGCAAAGTGATGTAAAGGCTGCTTTTTTAGCTAAGTGCCCAATCCTTTTGTTTTTATATAAAGAATCTTGTTTTAGTTCTAATGATCTTAAATCTTCTTTGCCTACTAATGTTGTGTCTCTTTTGAAGGAATTTGGAGATATATTCCCCGAGGAGATTCCAAATGGTTTGCCACCTATTAGGGGAATTGAGCATCAAATAGACCTTGTTCCTGTAGCTGCCATTCCCAACAGACCTGCCTATAGAAGTAATCCCGAGGAGACAAAGGAGCTTCAAAGGCAAGTTGACGAGCTCATGAAGAAAGGCTACGTTAGAGAGAGCATGAGTCCATGTGCTGTTCCTGTGTTACTTGTTCCTAAGAAGGATGGGACGTGGAGGATGTGTGTTGATTGTCGTGCCATCAACAAAATCACTGTAAAGTATCGCTATCCCATTCCTAGATTAGATGATATGCTTGATGAGTTACATGGTTCTTGCATCTTTTCTAAAATTGATTTGAAAAGTGGTTATCATCAAATTCGCATGAGAGAAGGTGATGAATGGAAAACTGCATTTAAGACTAAGCATGGTTTGTATGAATGGTTAGTTATGCCTTTTGGATTAACTAATGCACCTAGCACTTTCATGAGATTAATGAACCATGTCTTGCGTGCTTTCATTGGAAAATTTGTAGTTGTCTATTTTGATGATATCTTGATCTATAGTAGAAGTTTGCATGAACATATTGAACATTTAAAGAATGTGCTTAATGTCTTGAGAATGGAAAAGTTGTATGCTAAGCTTAAGAAATGTTCCTTTTGCACTGATAAGATTACATTTCTTGGATATGTTATTTCTTCTAAGGGTATAGCAGTAGAAGATGAAAAGGTCAAGGCAATTAAAGATTGGCCTATACCTAAGAATATCTCTGAGGTGCGTAGTTTTCATGGATTAGCTAGTTTCTATCGTAGGTTTGTTAGAGACTTCAGTACAATAGCTGCACCTCTAACTGATGTTGTTAAAAAGAATGTTGGATTTAAATGGGGTCTTGAGCAAGATCATGCTTTTAACTTGCTTAAAGAGAAGCTTTGTTCTGCAGCTTTATTATCCTTACCTGACTTTTCTAAAATTTTTGAGATTGAGTGTGATGCTTCAAGTATAGGTATTGGAGCTGTTTTAATGCAGGAGAAGCGCCCCATTGCTTTTTTCAGTGAGAAGTTAAGTGGAGCTGCCCTTAACTATCCCACATATGATAAAGAGATGTATGCATTAGTGAGGGCCTTGGAAACATGGCAACACTATTTATGGCCCAAGGAATTTGTCATCCACACTGATCATGAGTCCTTGAAGCACTTGAAAGGACAAAGCAAGTTGAACAAGCGTCATGCCAAGTGGATGGAGTTCATTGAAACATTTCCATATGTGATCAAATATAAACAAGGTAAAGAAAATGTCGTGGCTGATGCATTATCTCGAAGGTATACTCTAATCACTACTCTTAATGCAAAACTACTTGGATTTGAGTATATTAAAGACTTGTATGCTACTGATGAGGATTTTGAAAATGTGTTCATTGCATGTGAGAAAACTGGTTTTGGAAAGTTTTATAGGCATGATGGATTCTTATTTAGGGAAAATAGATTATGTGTGCCTAGGAGTTCTTTAAGAGAATTACTTGTTAGAGAAGCCCATAGTGGTGGGTTAATGGGACATTTTGGAGTAAAGAAAACTTTAGATATATTGCATGATCACTTCTTTTGGCCTAACATGAAAAGAGATGTTGAAAAATTGTGTGAGAGATGTGTCAATTGTAAACAAGCTAAGTCTAGAGTTATGAATCATGGTCTTTATACTCCATTGCCTATTCCTACTGCTCCTTGGACTGACATTTCTATGGACTTTGTTTTGGGGTTACCAAGAACAAAGAGAGGTAGAGATTCTGTTTTTGTTGTTGTTGACAGGTTCTCTAAGATGGCTCACTTCATTGCTTGTCACAAGACAGATGATGCAAGTAACATTGCCGATTTATTCTTCAAGGAAATTGTTCGTCTACATGGGGTTCCGAGGACCATTGTTTCTGACCGTGATGTGAAGTTCCTTAGCTATTTTTGGAAAACATTATGGGGAAAGTTAGGAACAAAGCTATTGTTTTCAACTACTTGTCATCCACAAACCGATGGTCAAACTGAAGTAGTCAATCGTACTTTGTCTACTTTGTTGAGGTCCATTATTCAAAAGAATTTGAAGAATTGGGAAGATTGTTTGCCTCATGTGGAGTTTGCTTACAATAGAAGTGTGCATTCCACTACTAGTTATTCTCCATTTGAAGTTGTCTATGGTTTTAATCCACTCACTCCATTGGATCTTTTACCACTACCTATTGAGGAGAGAGCTAGTTTGGATGGGGAAAAGAAAGCTGATTTTGTTAAGCAACTACATGAGAAGGTACGTGAAAACATTAAAAAGAGGACTGAGCAATATGCTACTCAAGCCAACAAGCATCGCAAGAAAGTTGTCTTTGAACCTGGTGATTGGGTTTGGGTACATATGCGTAAAGAGAGATTTCCTGCTCAGCGTCGCTCCAAGTTGCAACCTCGAGGAGATGGACCATTCCAAGTGATTAAGAAGATCAATGACAATGCTTATAAGTTAGATCTTCTAGGTGAGTATAATGTTAGTGCTACATTTAATGTTTCTGATCTTTCTCCCTTTGATATGGATGTAGGTGATTCTGATTTGAGGACAAATCCTTTCGAGGAGAGGGGGAATGATGGAGATCCAAGCTCACAAAGCTCAAGTCATGTTCATGATGATCGTGATCCTTTGAGTATCCATGGAGGTCCAATTACAAGAGCTAAATCAAAGATGATGCAACAAGCCTTGGCTGGTTTCATTGATATTGCTAGAGAGAAAGCCCAACAAAGCTTGAGCATGGAGGATGATAAAGTCTTCTACAACATGATCCAAGCCCAAGTTCAACCTTCTTGAAGACACACAAGTATTGGGCCGAAATGCAAATTAGGCTAGATGCATATTTTATTTAGTTAAGTATTATTGGGCTGAACATTGTCTTAATTTAATTTAAGCCCAATTCATTTTTAAATAATAGATTTTGTAAGATTCCTATTGCTTGTTCTGCAAGTTTGCTATTTCCTATTCTGCAAGTTAGGAAAGTAGGATTCCTATTACTTGTGCTGCAAGTTATCTATTTGCCTATAAATAGTTATGTAACCCTTTGGGGAGAAGACAATTGATTTTTAGCAATAAAATTGAGAGACTTCTTCTCTTTGGTTCTCTTGAGAACTCTTGAACTTATCAAGGTATTCCTTGTGGCGTTCTTCTACCTTCCACCAATATATACCATAGGTTCTTGCTTTTCTAGGCAACGGGTCTTGGTCCAATACCATAGGTTCTTGTGTTTCTACACAACGGGTCTTGGTTTTACTTCTAATTTTTATTTTCTTTTGCTGCGTTTTTAACTTGTTATTGTTTTTTTTTCAAGTGTTCTTCGTCTTCTTCATATGAACCTCATCTTCTTTCGGTGAGGTCCATATCAGTTTCGGGAGTATCTGGATAAATTTGTGATTGTTTTTATAGATGATATTCTAGTATATTCTAAGTCCCGGGAGGAGCACGAGCAGCGTCTGAGGATTGTGCTCCAGACTCTCCAAGATAAGCAGCTTTATGGGAAGCTTAGTAAGTGTGAATTTTGGTTGGATCGGATAGCTTTCCTTGGTCATGTAGTATCGAAGGACGGGGTGTCAGTTGATCCGTCCAAGGTTGAGGCAGTACTCCAATGGGAGAGACCGAAGACAGTGACGGAGATTCGGAGTTTTCTGGGATTGGCAGGGTACTACCGAAGGTTTGTGGAGAGTTTTTCTCGGATTGCAGCTCGTTGACTAAGCTTACACGCAAAGGAGTTCCGTTTGAATGGTCAAGTCAGTGTGAGCAGTGTTTTCAGGAGCTCAAGCAAAGATTAACTACAGCACCAATCCTAACCATTCCGAGTGGATCTGGAGGCTTCGTTGTATACAGTGATGCTTCCAGTCAGGGTTTAGGTTGTGTGCTAATGCAACATGGTAGAGTAGTCGCGTATGGTTCACGCCAGCTTAGAGACCATGAGCGCAACTACCTTACGCATGATTTAGAGTTAGCCGTGATAGGATGATATTTTGTGAATTTATATGTGCTAATATATTTGCTTTATTGATGTTTTATGCCTAAAAGAGCTTACTAATGTTTATTTTATGTTTTAGGTATTAAATATCAAAGTTGGAATAAAAAGGAGCTAAAAGGAGCAAAGTGCAGTATTTTCTGTCCAGCTTGAAAGATTGACGTTTTTGACCAATTTAACGACCTGATCTCAAGATGTGTCCTTCATGAAAGTTGTAGATGACTTCTCAAGCTTTCCAGAATGCACAAGATCGCAAAAATCGGAGTTCATTTGGTGGGTCAAACGTCTGGACAAAATCAGTACAAAATTCTGGGCAGAAAAACGAGATTGAGAAGAAATTCCAACAAAGCAAGTTCAAAGACCAGATTTTGTTAAGAGAAGATAATTTCTTAATTTTATTATGTCTTATATCTGTAATTAATTAATAAGAATAGGCCTTAGGAATTTACTTAGAAAATAATTGTAAAAAGATGATGAGATAAAGGTAAGAGTTTGACTAGTCAAATTACTTGTTTCCCAAGTAAACTCTTATTTGAATCCCACATTGCTTAGGAAAGTATTTTAAACTCTTCCTTAGGTCTATATAAAGAGCACAAGGCTCTCATAAACAGCATCCCTCTTAGCCCTCAAATCCTTCAAATCCCTCTTCTCCCTCTTCTCTTTTAGTCTTGTAGGATTTTCTTTAGGGTTTTTAATAAAATTTTATTTTTTTCTTTATTTTTAATTAGTTGCTGATTTCTTTATTATATTTAATTCTGATTTTGTTTTCTTTATTTAAATTAATATTGTTTGTGTGTTCTTGCTTGCTAGTTTGTAATCTTGATTAGTAATTCTGATTTTATATTATTAAAGATTGCTTCTTTGATTGTTTCTTGCATGATATTTGTAATCTTTATAATATTAAACTTGAATTTTATGATCTAGAATATGTCTAGTGAGTAGTTTTCTTATTCAGTTATGTGAAATCCCCAATTTCAGGAAATTCCTCCATAATTATAAGTATGTTAGCTTAAATGAAAAATAGGTAGATATGAGAATTATGAAGTATGAAGGATGTATGAAACATGGAAGAAATAATGAGATGAAAGATTAAATAGTCAAGGAAATTAAATTGATGTTAGAAGAATAATGGAGGTATGAGCAAAGAATTAATATCAGAAAATTAAGTGTAAGTAAAGACAAGTGTTATATGGGAGAAAGAAGACCAATTAAATGAATATGAAGTTTAATGTATGAGTGATGTATGCATGATGTATGGAAGAAATAAGAAAATGAATGTCAATTAGTCAAATGATTTAATGTTGATATCAGAAAAATATTAAGAGTATGAGACAAGAAACAAAATCAGATTTTTGATTGGTTAATTAAACATATGTGGCTTATGCATGAATGGAAGAATGGAAGAAGAGAATTAATGGGTCAAAGGGGTCAAGGAAAAGCATGGCTGAGATTTGGATGAGATGATTAAGTGATAGGGAAGCATTTAATGCAACTTTATGAATCACCCTCCAGCCATAATCACCCAACCTCAGCCACTCTTCCAGCTCTCTCCCTCTCGTTCTCTCCATTTCTCCAAGTTTCCATAAGTTTTCTTCCATAGCTACCTTGACAAACAACCTTGTTTAGTAACCAAATCGTTAAGTTTGTTAGACGAAAAATGATCATAGTCAATAGACGAGGCTATATCTGAAGTTTGGTGGATTGATTCCAAGTATTGGAAGAGATCTCAAAGTTTAAGATTTTGGTCACTAGCAAAAGGTAAGAGAAGAAGATGATTTAGTCAATTATGTTCATGGTATAGTGTTGTACTGAATTAGTATAACATGTTTATGGCAAATTCTTAAAGGTTTGCTTTGATATGATGATTTCAGATTTGAAGAAGAAAAGGATTAGGGTTGGTGAACCAAGTGATTTCATGTTCTTGAAGTAATCGAGGTAAGAAATTTATGTAACGGACGTAAGGCGGCTATGTCCGCATGTTTTATGATATGTGCATGTGATTTGGAGAGAAATACCAGCTGTTTCTATGCAGGAAAAGATGCATTTTCGGACTTGTCTCCTAGTACCAATTAGGCTAGGGGCAGCCGACTGCCATAAAGGGAAGTCGACTGCCTAGAGACAACCAAAACGTTGTTTTCCGAAAACCGATGCAAACCAGTCGACTGCTATATGGGACAGTCGACTGCTATTTTCCAAAATGCATTCTGTTTGAAAACCAGTCGACTGCCTATTAGACCAGTCGACTGCTAATTTTGAAGAAGCATTCTGTTTTAAAAACAGTCGACTGCTATATGGACCAGTCGACTGCTATTTCTTAAGAAGCATTCTGTTTGAAAACCAGTCGACTGCTATATGGACCAGTCGACTGCCCTTATATGTTTTCAAAGATGAAATTATCGAAATTTTAAATGAAAATAATTTCGATAAAGGAAAGTATGAAGAAGCAGCCGACTGCCCTATGAGGCCAGTCGACTGCCCTGTTTTGAAAAAGAGATTTTTCCACCTATTTTCAGAAAGTATGAAATGCCATGGCAAGAAGCTATATGGCATATGTTTTTGAGATTATGCACTATCATGTTTATAGTAGGGGCTCTGATGAAGTCCTGAAATGATGTAATGTATGTTATGCGCTGAGGAACCATAAGTCAGGCCTCAGTCGCTACAGAAGGACACCTGACTAGTGTTAACTGTAGCCACCCGCAGTTGGCTAATCTGTTTATATTTCATGTTCGGCTAAGGGAGGATTCCTGGCCCTACGGGGTACGCCACATGATGATGATGATGATGATGCAGTGCATAACTCCACAAAAGTACAAATAGTTTTATGTTATCAAAACTATATGTATATGCGATTTCTAAGAATAAAGAAATCGAAAGTACTTGATTTACTTGTACAAGAAATTTTAAAAGAAGTATATGATGTATGATTTCAAGAAAGTATAAGACGTTTTAAGAGAAGTATGTATGTATGTATGTATGTATGTATGTAAATGATATTTGAAAGAAGTACTTGAAATATGTTTTGAAGAAGTATATGAAACATGCTATGTTATAAAAGCATGTAAAGTATGTTTTAAAGTAAGTTATGAAGTATGATGTTTTAAAGAAAGTATAAGAAGAAGAAGTATGATGCATGTTTTATATGTATGCTATATTTTAAAAGAAGCATACAAAGTATGATTTCCATGTCATTTGAAATAAATATGCATGGTTGCAAACAATGCATGAAATATGTTTATGATGCATGCTTTATAATGCTTTACATGACATTATAGAGCCAAGTAGGAAAAATGCATATAGAGGCATAGTACGCTCTGAAGTAATCCCTCGCTCTCGATAGAAGAGTCTACGAGTGGATCTTGAAAGTTTACCTTCAAGAGACGCTTCCCAAGTAGTATAGAAGGTATCCTTATGTAATTATGCAAAGTAAATTGTAATTCAGTTATGGTACAGTACAACTAACATTAATGTATATAAGATGTCGGGGATTTAAGTTAAGACGATGTATGAGATCCTGTGGAAATGGATGATACATATATACATGTATCATTAGTCTGTTTTATTGAAATGGTATAAATTTTATGAGCTATCAGATAATTAGCTTAAGAATAAAGGAAGAATGACACTGGATGAACTAAAATCTAAATAAAGAAGGAAAAAGTTAAGTGATAAGATGAAGTGACGGGGATGTCACAAGTTATGAGGTAAATTGATTATTCTTGGGAAAAGCATGTTGTGAGATTCTTGAACCTATTATATAATTGTTGATTAAGTATCCAAGATTCTCTGAGCACATTATAATGATTGTTTGTTTGATTAGATAGGGTGCACACTATTTAGTTAAATTAAATAATCTACCGCCAGATTAAAAACATAAGTCCGTAATTGCTTGTGGAGTTAATCACTAGGGATGGAGGAGAATTAAGGTTTAGATTAAATGAACCGAGCTTATGTGTTTGTTATCTAATGTCAACCCATATCTTTCTTGTTGTTAATGCTGCTACAACTTATATCTAGAGAGCTTGTTCTAGGTAGGTTAAGTAGTTAGAGATTAGTTAAAGAGCTTGTTTTAACTAACGACTCAGTAAGGAAAGATGGTGTAACAGAGCTTGTTGTTATGCTACGGTTGACTATTTAATTGACAGTGATATTTTGTAATCAATGATCAACATCAAAATCCAAGAATGATTGATTGCCTCGTAACTGAAGCTTTTTGCTATTTGTTTTTTTTTATATTTAATAATTCTTGTTTTCTTTATTTTAAAATAGTCTCCAAAACCCCCAAATTGCTTCTTTCCCTAAACCCTAAGATTAGATTTTTAATTTAATAATTAACTTAAATAATTCAGTCTCTGTGGGTTCGACCCTTGCTCCGCTATCTACATAGTAGAGTTAGGGAAATTTTATTTTTGGTGACTCACGACACTCATCAAATTTTGGCGCCGTTGCCGGGGACTAAAATTTGTTTAGGTTAATTATTTTAATTTAAAGTCTAATTTTTTTTCTTTTCCTTTTCTTTTCTTTTTCAGGGATTGCTTGTCTGACAAGGATTCTAGTCACAAACTTCCAAAGATTAGGGACTATATACAAGCAACCCAAAGCGCAGTGGCACAAGCACTACAACATCCACCACCACTACCTCTCAAGACGAGAAGTGAGAGGACTCCATGGAGCAAGCTTATGAACCATACTATAATTATGACCCATACTATAATTATGAACCACACTATGATGCCTACTATCAAGGATGGTGGGATCATTCTAATTTTAGTTATGGGAATCAATATGAGGTTTACAATGTGCCATTCCAAGATACATATCAAGCTCTACCTCAAGACTCAGGTATGCCTCCACCTCAAGAATCAAGTATGTCTCTTGAAGATATTGTTAAGACTCTTGAGATTAAAACTTTACAATTGTCACAAGAGGCTGATGTTTATATTAAGAATATTGATCACCATGTGAGTCAAATATTGCATTCTTTGAGTAACATTGAAGCTATGACCTCTCAACCTGTGGAGAATCCAAGAGATAATGTTACTAACATCACCTTGAAAAGTGAAAGGGAAATTGATTCCAAGGAAAGTGCACATGAAGATGTCAATGACTTTATAGAAAGGGAGGATGAAACCGATTTCAATATTAAAGGTGGAGTTGTTGACATGCACAATGTAAAAGGGAGAGAGAATTTCGACAACTTTATAAAGCACTATGAGGATGTTGAGATCAAGGAATTCAAAGCTGAGGTAAGTGATAAACAAATTCCTTTTAATTCTTCTACTTACCCTTCTCCTTTTCCTAGTAGGTTTGCAAGAGCTACAAACGAAGAGCAAGACAAGGAGACCTTGAAGACATTTAGGAAAATGGAAGTCAATATTCCTCTCCTTGATGACATTAATGATCAAGTGCCTTGTGATGCGAAGTTTTTAAGGGAACTATGCACTTCCAAGAAGAAATTAAAAGGTGATGAAAAGCAGGTTCTTAAAGATGAGCTAGAAATAGCCACAAGTAAAAATCTTGAGAATGAGGAACTCGAGAGACCGATAAAAAAGTTGAGGTATGGGATTGGATGATGGAAGGTGGAGCAGTCGAGCTAACGACATTAAACAAAAGCGCTACTTGGGAGGCAACCCAAGGATGTAAAACGAGGGAGTATTTCTTTCCTTACTTGTATTACCATTTAATTTTTGAGTTTTTTATTGTTCTTCTTTGCATGCTAGACTTACTTTGAGGACAAAGTAAGATTTAAGTGTGGGGGGGAATATTGGTTTATGAGTCTATAGAATTTTTTTTTTTAGGAACTGGAAATTTTTTAAAAAAAAAGGTCAAATTTTTAAGTTTTTTGAAGATCTTGATATGTTTTCTTTCTTTTAAAGATTGATTCTAAACTAAAACAAAGTTTTATAAGAAAGTTGAGAGTATTTTGATTGTTATTATTTTTGAAGTGAATACTTTCTAAAGAATTTATGTGAGTTCATGATTAAATATGATTGATCATATGATATTGATAATGTGATTAGTTCATTGAAGTTGGTATAAGCCAAGGATAAATAGACAAGAACATAAGAAAAAAAAAAGAAAAATAGAGGTTGAAAGCTTTAAATTCTACTCCAATGTTTTGAGTTGCTTGCTCTTATTGATTGAATTCTTGAAGTGACTTAAAATATGAGTATGCAAAGCACTCTAAAAGAGGGCTTACTTGTTGAGTAACCGGGTGTTGGTATCACCAATATTAACATTCGCGTAAAAAGGCAAGTAAGTACTTAGGGAAACCATTATTGAAACCTCAAAAGAAAAAAAAAGAAAAAGAAGGAAGAGAAAATAGAAAAAAAAAGTTCTTGATCTATTGACTTTTTTGTAGTAATGTAAATTGGATAATTGCAAAGTTGATATTATATGTTTCAATTGTATTGATTGTGAATTTTGCATGAATTTATTTAGAAGTATGCAAGAATATGAGAAGTAATGATTAGAATATGATTGACTTGATTATTTGACTCTTGTTGAAGTTATGAGTTAAGAATTGAAAGATTTGAAAATATGTTCATGGTCTTAATCTAGTTTTGAGTCTTAATTTTTAATTTTTGAGTCTTATTTTGAATTTTTAGGATTGAGTCTTGAGTAAAAGATTTTGTGGGTATATCTTTTGAAAGCCCTCACGAGACACAACTCGTCCACTAGGGGTGACCTAGGGGTTTAAAGGCTTATTGCATAAGCTAAATGCAATCGTGATTCCTACGAAAGTAAGTTAGGTTTTAGGAAAAGGATGTTAAGATTAGGACTTTAGGATTTAGTTCTTTAGGAAGTTAGTTTAGGTTTGCTAGAGGACTAGCAAAAGCTAAGTGTGGGGGAATTTGATAGGATGATATTTTGTGAATTTATATGTGCTAATATATTTGCTTTATTGATGTTTTATGCCTAAAAGAGCTTACTAATGTTTATTTTATGTTTTAGGTATTAAATATCAAAGTTGGAATAAAAAGGAGCTAAAAGGAGCAAAGTGCAGTATTTTCTGTCCAGCTTGAAAGATTGACGTTTTTGACCAATTTAACGACCTGATCTCAAGATGTGTCCTTCATGAAAGTTGTAGATGACTTCTCAAGCTTTCCAGAATGCACAAGATCGCAAAAATCGGAGTTCATTTGGTGGGTCAAACGTCTGGACAAAATCAGTACAAAATTCTGGGCAGAAAAACGAGATTGAGAAGAAATTCCAACAAAGCAAGTTCAAAGACCAGATTTTGTTGAGAGAAGATAATTTCTTAATTTTATTATGTCTTATATCTGTAATTAATTAATAAGAATAGGCCTTAGGAATTTACTTAGAAAATAATTGTAAAAAGATGATGAGATAAAGGTAAGAGTTTGACTAGTCAAATTACTTGTTTCCCAAGTAAACTCTTATCTGAATCCCACATTGCTTAGGAAAGTATTTTAAACTCTTCCTTAGGCCTATATAAAGAGCACAAGGCTCTCATAAACAGCATCCCTCTTAGCCCTCAAATCCTTCAAATCCCTCTTCTCCCTCTTCTCTTTTAGTCTTGTAGTATTTTCTTTAGGGTTTTTAATAAAATTTTATTTTTTTCTTTATTTTTAATTAGTTGCTGATTTCTTTATTATTTTTAATTCTGATTTTGTTTTCTTTATTTAAATTAATATTGTTTGTGTGTTCTTGCTTGCTAGTTTGTAATCTTGATTAGTAATTCTGATTTTATATTATTAAAGATTGCTTCTTTGATTGTTTCTTGCATGATATTTATAATCTTTATAATATTAAACTTGAATTTTATGATCTTGAATATGTCTAGTGAGTAGTTTTCTTATTCAGTTATGAGGTAAATTGATTATTCTTGGGAAAAGCATGTTGTGAGATTCTTGAACCTATTATATAATTGTTGATTAAGTATCCAAGATTCTCTGAGCACATTATAATGATTGTTTGTTTGATTAGATAGGGTGCACACTATTTAGTTAAATTAAATAATCTACCGCCAGATTAAAAACATAAGTCCGTAATTGCTTGTGGAGTTAATCACTAGGGATGGAGGAGAATTAAGGTTTAGATTAAATGAACCGAGCTTATGTGTTTGTTATCTAATGTCAACCCATATCTTTCTTGTTGTTAATGCTGCTACAACTTATATCTAGAGAGCTTGTTCTAGGTAGGTTAAGTAGTTAGAGATTAGTTAAAGAGCTTGTTTTAACTAACGACTCAGTAAGGAAAGATGGTGTAACAGAGCTTGTTGTTATGCTACGGTTGACTATTAATTGACAGTGATATTTTGTAATCAATGATCAACATCAAAATCCAAGAATGATTGATTGCCTCGTAACTGAAGCTTTTTGCTATTTGTTTTTTTTATATTTAATAATTCTTGTTTTCTTTATTTTAAAATAGTCTCCAAAACCCCCAAATTGCTTCTTTCCCTAAACCCTAAGATTAGATTTTTAATTTAATAATTAACTTAAATAATTCAGTCTCTGTGGGTTCGACCCTTGCTCCGCTATCTACATAGTAGAGTTAGGAAATTTTATTTTTGGTGACTCACGACACTCATCAAGCCGCAATCGTTTTTGCTCTAAAGATATGGTGGCATTATCTGTATGGTGAGAAGCTCCAGATCTTCACTGACCATAAGAGTTTGAAGTATCTATTCGATCAGAAGGAATTTAACATATGGCAGAGACGTTGGATAGAGCTTCTTAAGGATTATGACTGCGAGATTTTGTACCACCTGGGCAAGGCGAACGTAGTTGTAGATGCTCTAAGCAGAAAGAGTATGGTTTCTGTTATGATGGTTAAAGAATGGGAATTGCTGGAGCAGTTCGCTGAGCTCAATGTCAGTGTTGAAACAGTAGATGTCGGGTTTATGGCTAGCCTTCAAATTGAGCCAAGTATCTTAGATCAAATTCGGTTAGGGCAGAGAAATGATCAGAGGCTATTAGACATGGTTAGCCAAGCAGAGCAAGAATTGCAGTTAGAATTTACGGTCAGTGATGATAGGTTATTGAGATTTAAGGGCCGTATATGTGTTCCAAATGATGATACCCTAATACAAAGGATTTTAAAAGAGTCCCATTGTTCTCGTTACACTATGCACCCAGGCAGTACTAAGATGTACCATGACTTGCGTAGGGCGTATTGGTGGATTGGAATGAAACGAGACGTAGCAGAGTTTGTGGCCAAATGTTTGACCTGTCAGCAGATAAAGGTTGAGCACCAGAAGCCAGCAGGACAACTTAAGTCTTTACCGATGCCTACTTGGAAATGGGAGCACATTACGATGGATTTTATTATGGGCTTACCGAGGACCCGAAGAGGTCATGATGCGATCTGGGTTATGATGCACACGGGCAAGAGAAAACGCAGCTTGGAATTTGAAGGAACTGAAATGCAACAAGGCAGAAAAAAAGTTGATGAATGACAACTTCTGAAAACCTAGACCCGAAGCCTAAAGAGACTCGAACCCAAAGGTATTGGACCTTGACCCTACGAATAAGAATTCGAGAACCTAAGGTATAGCAATGGTGGATGGTGAAGAAGGAGGCGCCACAAGGAAGAAAACCTTGATAAGCCTAGTAGAGAGGGAACCCAAGAGAAAGGCACACTCAAATTCTGAAAATTCAAATTACTGATCTGATTATCAATACCGTTTACAAGGTATTTATAATAATACCTAGCACTTAAGCCCATAAACAAGTGGGCTGGAATTAACACCAATAGAAAATAAGACTAAAGCAAAATTTATGCCTAAGCCTAGTTACATAAAATAAATAGTCCAAGACACAACAAGACTCAAACGTGGGCCATCCAAACACTTAGCCCATCTTATTGTTAAGCTAAAATAAGATAGTAAACCATGCTCATGTCGTTTGGGCTTCCAAGCAAGTATAGATGTCTTGGGACTCTTCATGGAAGCTTCCTTGACACTTCAATGATGCCAGAGCTTGTTGCATGAATGAGGCTAGGGCTTGTTGCGTCTTCTTAGCTCGAGCTCGGGTAATTGGACCTCCTTGGATGACTAATGGATCCTTAGCATCACGAACATCACGAGCAAGTGGATCTCCATCATTCCCCCTCTCCTCAAAAGGATTTGTCCTCAAATCGCATATACCTTCATCAAAAGAAAAGGGAGAAAGATTAGAAACATTAAAAGTAGCAGATACACCATACTCACCAGGAAGATCCAATTTGTAGGCATTATCGTTGATCTTCTCTATGACTTGGAATGGTCCATCTCTTCGGGGATGCAGCTTGGTTCGTCGCTGAACAGGAAACCTCTCCTTTCTCATATGCACCCAAACCCAATCACTAGGCTCAAAGACTACTTTCTTTCGATGCTTATTTGCTTGGGTGGTATACTGCTCAGTCTTCTTTTCAATAGCTTGACGAACTCTCTCATGGAGTTGCTTCACAAACTTAGCCTTCTGTTCTCCATCCAAGTTACTCTGCTCCGCACTAGGTAATGGCAACAAATCCAAAGGAGTAAGAGGATTGAAGCCATAAACAACTTTGAATGGAGAGCAACTAGTAGTGGAGTGGACACTGCGGTTATATGCAAACTCCACATAGGGCAAGCAATATTCCCAATTCTTCAAATTCTTCTGAATAATGGACCTCAATAATGTAGATAAGGTTCGGTTGACGACCTTAGTCTGTCCATCAGTCTGGGGGTGACAAGTGGTGGAGAATAACAATTTAGTTCCCAACTTTCCCCATAATGTCTTCCAAAAGTAACTAAGGAACTTTGCATCTCGATCAGAGACAATGGTCCTTGGTACACCATGTAGACGCACTATCTCATTGAAGAAAGGGTCAACAATGTTGCTCGCGTCATCCGTCTTGTGGCAAGCAATGAAATGAGCCATCTTAGAGAACCTGTCAACCACAATAAAAACAGAATCTCTACCGCGTTTTGTTCGAGGCAAGCCCAAAACAAAATCCATAGAGATATCAGTCCACGGAGTAGTAGGAATGGGTAAAGGAGTATATAAACCATGATTATGAACTCTAGATTTAGCTTGCTTACATGAAATGCATCGAGCACATAACCTCTCTACATCTCTCCTCATGTTAGGCCAATAGAAATGTTCTTGCAAAACATCTAGAGTTTTCCTAACTCCAAAGTGACCCATTAATCCTCCAGTATGGGCTTCTCTAACTAACAACTCGTGCAATGAACTCCTAGGCACACATAATTTATTTTCTCTAAATAAGAACCCATCATGCCTCAAGAACTTGCCAAAACCAGATGTAACACATGCATCATAAACATTACCAAAATCAGCATCATCAGCATACTGTTCTTTGATATACTCAAATCCTAAAAGTTTAGCATCAAGAGTAGTGATAAGAGTATTCTTACGAGATAACGCATCAGCTATGACGTTCTCTTTACCTTGTTTGTACTTGATCACGTACGGGAACATCTCAATGAACTCTATCCACTTGGCATGACGCTTATGCAGCTTACTCTGTCCTTTCAAATGCTTCAAGGACTCATGATCAGTGTGGATGACAAATTCTTTGGGCCACAAGTAATGTTGCCATGTCTCCAAGGCCCTCACTAATGCGTACATCTCCTTGTCATATGTGGGATAGTTAAGTACTGCTCCACTTAACTTCTCACTAAAGAAAGCAATTGGGCGTTTTTCCTGCATAAGCACAGCTCCAATACCTACACCTGAGGCATCGCACTCAATCTCAAAAGTTTTAGTAAAGTCAGGCAGAGATAACAAAGGAGCAGAACAAAGTTTATCTTTAAGCAAATTAAAAACATGCTCTTGTGCAGGACCCTAATGAAATGCAACATTCTTTTTGACCACTTCGATCAAAGGTGCAGCTATAGTGCTAAAATATCTAACGAATCGACGATAGAAACTAGCTAAACCATGGAAACTACGCACCTCAGAAACAGACTTAGGTACCGGCCAATCTTTAATTGCCTTTACCTTCTCATTATCAACAGAAATGCCATGTGAAGAAACGACATACCCAAGAAAAACAATCTTATCAGTGCAGAATGTACATTTCTTAAAATTGGCATACAAACTTGCATTCCTCAAAACAGTAAGAACATTCCTAAGATGCTCAACATGCTCATGCTGGCTCTTACTGTATATCAAAATATCATCAAAATAGACAACCACATACTTACGAATGAAATCACGTAAAACATGGTTCATTAAACGCATGAACGTACTAGGTGCATTAGTCAAGCCAAAAGGCATAACTAACCACTCATAGAGACCATGTTTAGTCTTGAATGCGGTTTTCCATTCATCACCTTCTCTCATACGAATTTGGTGATATCCGCTCTTTAAATCAATTTTAGAAAACATGCATGCACCATGCAATTCATCAAGCATGTCATCTAGCCTAGGAATAGGATAGCGGTACTTTACAGTGATTTTGTTGACGACTCGGCAGTCAACGCACATCCTCCACGTCCCATCTTTTTTTGGCACAAGCAGTACGGGCACGGCGCAAGGACTCATGCTCTCTCTCACATAACCTTTCCTCATGAGCTCCTCAACTTGCCTTTGAAGCTCTTTCTTCTCCTCGGGATTACTTCTGTAGGCTGGACGGTTAGGAATGGTAGCTCCGAGGACAAGGTCAATCATGTGCTCGATCCCACGAATCGGTGGTAATCCACTTGGGATCTCCTCAGGGAATACATCCTCGAACTCCTGCAACAATGAGACAACATCAGTAGGCAAAGTATCTTGGAGTTCAGCATCAATAAAATAAGAATCTTTAAATAAGAATAAAAGGATAGGAGACTTAGCAAGAAATGCAGTCTTCACATCTCGGGGTTTGGCATAGCAGCTCACTATTTTGCTTTCCTTGTTTTCCTTCTTTTCTTTAGCTTGCTTCCTTAGCTCATCATGTTGCTCCTTTAGCCGTAATTGGAACTCATAAATCTCCTTGGGGGTAAGGGGAGCGAGAGCGATCTTCTTACCATCCATAGTAAAGGAGTAACGGTTAGTGTAACCGTCATGGAGGACTCTCCGATCATACTGCCACAGTCTACCCAGCAATAGGTGGCTAGCTTGCATGGGCACCATGTCACACAACACCTCATCGTGATACCTTCCAATACGAAAAGGAACCAAGACTTGCTTCACCACGTTGACTTCACCACAGTCATTAATCCATTGCAACTTATATGGGTGGTGATGCTTGGTAGTGGGCAACTTTAATTTATCAACAAGGTATGTGCTAGCAACATTAGTACAACTCCCACCATCAATGATTACAGTACATACCTTGTCACTAATATGGCATCTCGTATGGAAGATGTTCTTGCGCTGTGCCTCATCCTCAAACTTCACATGAGTAGTAAGAGCACACCTAGCAACAAGTGCTTCACCATGAGCAGCATACTCAACAACTTCTTCTTCGTCGACATCTTCTAACGCAGGCATCTCATCTTCTATACCGATTTCAGAACCTTCACTCTCAACATCTCCATTCCCAAGCATGATCATAACTCTACGGTTGGGACACTGAGAGGCAATATGTCCATGACCTAAACACTTGAAACAATTAATGTCACGTGTCCTGCTTTGGGATGCTTGGGCAGGTTCAGTCTTGGGCTTTGGAGGGCCCTCAGTCTTGGGCTTAGCAAAGCTCTCTGACTTAGGCGTAGACACAGGCTTATCATCCCTATGAAAGGTGTTAGATTTCCAAACAGGAACTGAACTAGAAGTAAAACGAGATGTACCTTTCCTTTTGAGTTGCCTTTCCACTTTGATGGCCACATGCGACATCTCCTCTAAATCCATGTAATGCTGCAACTCTACTACATTGGCAATCTCACGGTTTAAGCCTTGGAGAAAACGAGCCATAGTAGCCTCTGCATCCTCCTGGATATTGGCTCGAATCATGGTCATTTCCATCTCTTTGTAGTAATCCTTAACACGCTTTGAGCCCTGGGTCAGACCTTGGAGTTTCTGGTATAACTCCCTGTAGTAATGAGTAGGAACAAATCTCTTCCTCATGATGCACTTCATCTCATCCCATGTAGACATTGGAGGATCAGCATATCTTCTTCTACTAGTGACTAACTGATCCCACCAAACCATAGCATACTCTGTGAACTCAATTGCTGCAAGTTTGACCTTCTTTTCTTCAGACTAGTGGTGGCAGTCAAACACCATTTCAAGCTTCCTTTCCCACTCCAAATACGCCTCAAGATCATTCTTGCCTGGGAAAGGAGGAATCTTCAATTTTATACTGCCAAGCATGAATTCAATCTTTTTAAAGTCGGACTTATCACTTTCAGAAGACATTTTCAACAAAGATATCCTCACGTGTTTACACTCGTGTTTCACTCAAGGAATTTGGCTTTTCTCTACTAATGTCTCTCACACACTCATGCCTTTTTCCCTTACTCTACCTTAACTCTATAGGTTCACAATCGCACTAGAGACGCAATCAAAGACTCAACTTCACAGAATCAACTAATTCACCAGGTATTTTTTTTATTTTTTTTCTTTTGAATTCTTGCTTTTTGTTTTTCACAGAAAGGTATGGCTAGGCTAGGATGACTCAAAGAAAGAAAGACAGAATAAAAAAAATAAAAAAAATCACTAGAACGACCAAAAAAAATGAAAAATGGCCTAAAACTATAGGAAAACGATAGAATTTGGCCAAAATAGGATAGGGCTAGTACGCCTCCTAACTCAACCAAAATTTTCTGTTTGAACAGTATCGCAAAATTTTTTTTTTGAATTCTTTTTTTTTCGAATTCTTTCTTTTTTTTTTCGAATTCTTTTCTTCTTCTTTTTTTTTTGAATTCTTTTCTTCTTCTTTTTTTTTTAACTCTGAGTGTTGCGGTTTCCTTGAAAGAGGAGGGGTGCGGCTAGATTTTTTTTTTTGAAGGGTGCGGCTAGGGTTTTTTTTGAGGGGTGCAGCTAGGGTTTTTTTTTAGGGGTGCGGCTAGGGTTTTTTTTTTAGGGGTGCAGCTAGGGTTTTTTTTTAGGGGTGCGGGTAGGGTTTTTTTTTTTAGAGGTGCGGCTAGGGTTTTATTTTTGAGCGGTGCGGCTAGGGTTTTTTTTGAAGGGGTGCGACACGGTTTTGAGGAATTGCGGCTAGGGTTTTTTTTTTGAAGGAAGGGGTACGGCTAGGGTTTTTTTTTGAGGGGTACGGCTAGGGTTTTTTTTTGAGGGGTGCGGCTAGGGTTATGAATTCAACTCAAACACAACAACAAACCAGAAATCGAAACCAACAAGAGAGAAAAAAAAGAAAGGAAAAAAAAATCAAAACCAATAAACCAAAAATCTAAAAGTGAGTGACGCACAAACGAACCAGAAATCAGAACTTGAGCTCGGAATACCAACTGATGCGCACGGGCAAGAGAAAACGCAGCTTGGAATTTGAAGGAACAGAAACGCAACAAGGCAGAAACAAAGTTGATGAATGACAACTTCTGAAAACCTAGACCCGAAGCCTAAAGAGACTCGAACCCAAAGGTATTAGACCTTGACCCTACGAATAAGAATTCGAGAACCTAAGGTATAGCAATGGTGGATGGTGAAGAAGGAGGCGCCACAAGGAAGAAAACCTTGATAAGCCTAGTAGAGAGGGAACCCAAGAGAAAGGCACACTCAAATTCTGAAAATTCAAATTACTGATCTGATTATCAATAGCGTTTACAAGGTATTTATAATAATACCTAGCACTTAAGCCCATAAACAAGTGGGCTGGAATTAACACCAAAAGAAAATAAGACTAAACCAAAATTTATGCCTAAACCTAGTTACATAAAATAAATAGTCCAAGACACAACAAGACTCAAACGTGGGCTATCCAAACACTTAGCCCATCTTATTGTTAAGCTAAAATAAGATAGTAAACCATGCTCATGTCGTTTGGGCCTCCAAGCAAGTATAGATGTCTTAAGACTCTTCATGGAAGCGTCCTTGACCCTTCAATGATGCCAAAGCTTGTTGCATGAATGAGGCTAGGGCTTGTTGCGTCTTCTTAGCTCGAGCTCGGGTAATTGGACCTCCTTGGATGACTAATGGATCCTTAGCATCACGAACATCACGAGCAAGTGGATCTCCATCAGGTTATTGTTGATAGATTGACTAAGAGTGCCCATTTTCTTGCCATTAAGAGCACAGATTCACTGAGTACATTGGCAAACTTGTATGTTAGCGAGATTGCTCGATTACATGGGTCTCCCGTGAGCATCACTTCTGATAGAGATTCCAGGTTCACCTCTCGATTTTGGACTCATTTTCAAGAAGCCATGGGATCTCAATTACATTTGAGCACCGCCTACCATCCTCAGACAGACGGTCAGTCCGAGCAGACTATTCAGACCTTAGAGGATATGTTGAGGGCGTGTGCATTAGATTTTAAGGGTTCATGGGATCACCACTTGCCTCTCGCAGAGTTTGCCTATAATAATAGTTATCACGCCAGCATCGGAATGGCACCATATGAGGCTCTACATGGCAGAAAATGTAGATCACCAGTAGCTTGGGAAGAAGTGGGTGACCGTAAGATTTTAACCCCTGATCTTGTTGAGGAGGCAACTAAGAGTGTTCAAATTATTTGTGATAGACTTAAGGTTGCCCAAAGTAGACAGACGAGTTATGCGGATGTACATAGACAGCCACTTGAATTTCAGGTTGGGGACACTGTGATATGAACCTCACCAAAAGAAGATGAAGTTCAATGAAGAACACAAAGAACACTTAAAGAAAAACAAGAACAAGTTAAAAACGCAGCAAAAGAAAACAAAAATTAGAGATAAAACCAAGACCAGTTGTGTAGATACACAAGAACCTATGGTATTGGACCAAGACTCGTTGCTTAGAAAAGCAAGAACCTATGGTATATATTGGTGGAAGGTAGAAGAACGCCACAAGGAAGACCTTGATAAGTTCAAGAGTTCTCAAGAGAACCAAAGAGAAGAAGTCTCTCAATTTTATTACTAAAATCAATTGTGTTCTCCCCAAAGTGTTACATAACTATTTATAGGCAAATAGCAAACTTGCAGCATAAGTAATAGGAATCCTACTTTTCTAACTTGCAGAATAGGAAATAGCAAACTTGCAGAATAGGAAATAGCAAACTTGCAGAACAAGCAATAGGAATCCTACTCCCCTAACTTGCAGAACAAGAAATAGAAATCCTACAAAATCTATTATTTAAAAAGGAATTGGGCTTAAATTAAATTAAAACAATGTTCAACCCAATAATACTTAACTAAATAAAATATGCATCTAGCCTAATTGCATTTCGACCCAATACTTGTGTGTCTTCAAGAAGGTTGAACTTGGGCTTGGATCATGTTGTATAAGACTTTATCATCCTCAATGCTCAAGCTTTGTTGGGCTTTCTCTCAAAACATTAATGAAACCAGCCAAGGCTTGTTGCATTATCTTTGATTTAGCTCTTGTAATTGGACCTCCATGGATACTCAAAGGATCACGATCATCACGAACATGACTTGAGCTTTGTGAGCTTGGATCTCCATCATTCCCCCTCTCCTCGAAAGCATTTGTACTCAAATCAGAATCACCTACATCAATATCAAAGGGAGAAAGATCAGAAACATTAAATGTAGCACTAACTGATGTGCACGGACAAGAGGAGGCGTAGATTGGAGTTTGAAGGAGGTGAAACGCAACAGGACAGAAACGAAGTTGATGAATGACAACGTCTGAAAACCCAGACCCGAAGCCTAAAGAGACTCGAACCCAAAGTATTGGACCTTGACCCTACGAATAAGAATTCGAGAACCTTAGGTATAGCAATGGTGGATGGTGAAGAAGGAGGCGCCACAAGGAAGAAGACCTTGATAAGCCTAGTTGAGAGGGAACCCAAGAGAAAGGCACACTCAATTTCTGAAAATTCAATTAACTGATCTGTTCATCAATAGCGTTTACAAGGTATTTATAATAATACCTAGCACTTAAGCCCATAAACAAGTGGGCTGGAATTAACACCAATAGAAAATAAGACTAAACCCAAATTCATGCCTAAACCTAGTTACATAAAATAAATAGTCCAAAACACAATAATACTCAATCGTGGGCTATCCAAACACTTAGCCCATCTTATTGTTAAGCTAAAATAAGACAGTAAACCATGCTCATGTCGTTTGGGCTTCCAAGTAAGTATAGATGTCTTGGGACTCTTCATGGAAGGTTCCTTGACACTTCAATGATGCCAGAGCTTGTTGCATTAATGAGGCCAAGGCTTGTTGCATCTTCTTAGCTCGAGCTCGGGTAATTGGACCTCCTTGGATGACCAATGGATCCTTAGCATCACGAACATCACGAGCAAGTGGATCTCCATCACTAACATTATACTCACCTGGAAGATCTAACTTATAAGCATTGTCATTGATCTTCTTAATCACTTGGAATGGTCCATCTCTTCGAGGTTGCAACTTGGAGCGACGCTGAGCAGGAAGTCTCTCTTTACGCATATGTACCCAAACCCAATCACCAGGTTCAGAGACAACTTTCTTGCGAAGCTTGTTGGCTTGAGTAGCATATTGCTCAGTCCTCTTCTTAATGTTTTGACATACCTTCTCATGTAGTTGCTTAACAAAATCAGCTTTCTTTTCCCCATCCAAACTAGCTCTCTCCTCAATAGGTAGTGGTAAAAGATCCAATGGAGTGAGTGGATTAAAACCATAGACAACTTCAAATGGAGAATAAATAGTAGTAGAATGCACACTTCTATTGTAAGCAAACTCCACATGAGGCAAACAATCTTCCCAATTCTTCAAATTCTTTTGAATAATGGACCTCAACAAAGTAGACAAAGTACGATTGACTACTTCAGTTTGACCATCGGTTTGTGGATGACAAGTAGTTGAAAACAATAGCTTTGTTCCTAACTTTCCCCATAATGTTTTCCAAAAGTAGCTAAGGAACTTCATATCACGGTCAGAAACAATGGTCCTCGGAACACCATGTAGACGAATACTTTCCTTGAAGAATAAATCAGCAATGTTGCTTGCATCATCTGTCTTGTGACAAGCAATGAAGTGAGCCATCTTAGAGAACCTGTCAACAACAACAAAAACAGAATCTCTACCTCTCTTTGTTCTTGGTAACCCCAAAACAAAGTCCATAGAAATGTCAGTCCAAGGAGAAGTAGGAATAGGTAATGGAGTATAAAGACCATGATTCATAACCCTAGACTTAGCTTGTTTACAAGTGACACATCTTTCACAGAATTTTTCAACATCTCTTTTCATGTTAAGCCAAAAGAAGTGATCATGCAATATATCTAAAGTTTTCTTTACTCCAAAATGTCCCATTAATCCACTACTATGGGCTTCTCTAACAAATAATTCTCTTAAAGAACTCCTAGGCACACATAATCTATTTTCCCTAAATAAAAATCCATCATGCTTATAAAACTTTCCAAAATCAGTTTTCTCACATGCGATGAACACATTTTGAAAATCCTCATTAGTAGCATACAAGTCTTTAATATACTCAAATCCAAGTAGTTTTGCATTAAGAGCAGTGATTAGAGTATACCTTCGAGACAATGCATCAGCCACAACATTTTCTTCACCTTGTTTATATTTGATCGCATGTTGAAATGTTTCAATGAACTCCATCCACTTGGCATGACGCTTGTTCAACTTGCTTTGTCCTTTCAAGTGCTTCAAGGATGATGGAGATCCAGATGGAGATCCACTTGCTCGTGATGTTCGTGATGCTAAGGATCCATTGGTCATCCAAGGAGGTCCAATTACCCGAGCTCGAGCTAAGAAAATGCAACAAGCCCTGGCCTCATTCATGCAACAAGCTCTGGCATCATTGAAGTGTCAAGGAAGCTTCCATGAAGAGTCCCATCCCAAGACATCTATACTTGCTTGGAAGCCCAAACGACATGAGCATGGTTTACTATCTTATTTTAGCTTAACAATAAGATGGGCTAAGTGTTTGGATAGCCCACGTTTGAGTCTTGTTGTGTCTTGGACTATTTATTTTATGTAACTAGGTTTAGGCATGAATTTGGGTTTAGTTTTATTTTTCTATTGGTGTTAATTCCAGCCCACTTGTTTATGGGCTTAAGTGCTAGGTATTATTATAAATACCTTGTAAACGCTATTGATGGAGATCAGTTAAGTGAATTTTCAGATATTGAGTGTGCCTTTCTCTTGGGTTCCCTCTCTACTAGGCTTATCAAGGTCTTCTTCCTTGTGGCGCCTCCTTCTTCACCATCCACCATTGCTATACCTTAGGTTCTCGAGTTCTTATTCGTAGGGTCAAGGTCCAATACCTTGGGTTCGAGTCTCTTTAGGCTTTGGGTCTAGGTTTCATAAGGTATCCTTCATCGTCTTTTGCTTCTATCCAGTTGCCTTTCAGTTCCTTCAAACTCCAACCTACGAGTTCTTCTGTCCGTGCGCATCAGTTGGTATCAGAGCTCCAGTTCCGATTTTCTGGTTTGTTTGTGCGTCACTCACTTTTCGATTTTTTTTTGGTTTCAATTTTTTTTCTTTTGTTCGTTCCACTTTCTGGTTTGTTTGTGTGTTCCTAGCCGCCACTTATTTCTTAACCCTAAAACCCTAGCCACCACTTATTTCATTACACAAAAAACCCTAGCCGCACCCCTTAAAAATAAAACCCTAGCCGCACCCCTCAAAATAAAACCCTAGCCGCACCCCTTAAAAATAAAACCCTAGCCGCACCCCTCAAAAAAAAAAAAAAAAACCCTAGCTGCACCCCTCAAAAAAAAAAACCCTAGCTGCACCCCTCAAAAAAAAAAAAAAAACCCTAGCCGCACCCCTCAAAAAAAAAAACCCTAGCCCCACCCCTCAAAAAAAAACCCTAGCCTCACCCCTCAAAAAAAAACCTAGCCGCACCCCTCCTCTTTCAAGGAAACCGCAACACTCAGAGTTAAAAAAAAAAAAAGAAGAAGAAGAAAAGAATTCAAAAAAAAAAAAAAAAGAAGAAGAAAAGAATTCAAAAAAAAAAAAGAAGAAGAAAAGAATTCGAAAAAAAAAAAAGAAAAAAAAAAGAAAAAAAAAATTTCTTTTGCGGTACTGTTCAAACAGAAGTTTTGGTTGAGTTAGGAGGTGTGTGAGTACTCGTTTTAAAGAAAACGACGAAAGAAAACGACCTAGTTGAGCTTTGCTCCACTAGCCCCACCCTATCTTGGCCAAATTCCAACGTTTTCCTATAGTTTTAGGCCATTTTTCATTTTTTTTGGTCATTCTAGTGCTTTTTTTTTATTTTTTATTTTTTTCTTTCTTATTTTTTTTTCTTCTTTCTCTCTTTCTTTGAGTCACCCTAGCCCTAGCCACACCTTTCTGTGAAAAAAAAAAAAAAAAAAATTCTTGGTGACAATACTTGGTGAATTAGTTGACTTTACGAGGTTGAATCTTTGACTGGGTCTCTAGTGTGATTGTGAACCTATAGAGTTAAGGTAGAGTAAGGGAAAAAGGCACGAGTGTGTGAGAGACATTAGTAGAGAAAAGCCAAATTACTTGAGTGAAACAGGAGTGTAAACACGTGAGGATATTACTTGTTGACAATGTCTTCTGAAGGTGATAAGTCAGACTTTAAAAAGATTGAATTCCTGCTTCAGGCAATGCAACAACAGTTCCAACGGATGGATGTGAAATTCAATGACATTCATGATAAGTTGAACCAACATGAAGCTCGGTTTGCAAAGATCCAACAAGGTGATACTTCTCGTAAAAAAAGTAAGGTTGTTGCCAATGATGAGTATGATGATAATGTTGGGTATGATTCGAATGAAGAGTCTGGGATAGATAGACATCATAGAAGGTACCATGGGTATAACGATCGAGTTGATAGAGCCCGTGATAGAGGTAAGGAGAAGCTGGATGGAAACCTTAGCAGTATAAAATTAAAGATTCCTCCTTTCCAAGGCAAGAATGATCCTGAGGCATATTTGGAGTGGGAAAGGAAGCTTGAAATGGTGTTTGACTGCCACCACTACTCTGAAGAAAAGAAGGTCAAACTTGCAGCAATTGAGTTCACAGAGTATGCTATGGTTTGGTGGGATCAGTTAGTCAGTAGTCGAAGAAGATATGGTGATCCTCCAGTGTCTACATGGGATGAGATGAAGCGCATCATGAGGAAGAGATTTGTTCCTACTCATTACTACAGGGAGTTATACCAGAAGCTCCAAGGTCTTACCCAGGGCTCAAAGAGTGTTGAGGATTACTACAAAGAGATGGAAATAACCATGATCCGAGCCAATATCCAGGAGGATGCAGAAGCTACTATGGCTCGTTTTCTTCAAGGCTTAAACCGTGAGATTGCCAATGTAGTCGAGTTGCAGCATTACATGGATTTAGAGGAGATGTTGCATGTGGCCATCAAAGTGGAAAGGCAACTCAAAAGGAAAGGTACATCCCGTTTTACTTCTAGTTCAGTTCCTGTTTGGAAATCTAACACCTTTCATAGGGATGATAAGCCTGTGCCTACGCATAAGTCAGAGAGCTTTGCTAAGCCCAAGCCTGAGGGCCCTCCAAAGCCCAAGACTGAACCTGCCCAAGCATCCCAGAGCAGGACACGTGACATTAAGTGTTTCAAGTGCTTAGGTCGTGGACATGTTGCCTCACAGTGTCCCAACCGTAGAGTGATGATCATGCATGGGAATGGAGATGTTGAGAGTGAAGGTTCCGAACTCGGTGTAGAAGATGAGATGCCTGCATTAGAAGATGTCGACGAAGAAGAAGTTGTTGAGTATGCTGCTCATGGTGAGGCACTTGTTGCTAGGCGTGCTCTTACTACTCATGTGAAGTTTGAGGATGAGGCACAGCGCGAGAACATCTTCCATACGAGATGCCATATTAGTGACAAGGTATGTACTGTAATCATTGATGGTGGGAGTTGTACTAATGTTGCTAGCACATACCTTGTTGATAAATTAAAGTTGCCCACTACCAAGCATCACCACCCATATAAGTTGCAGTGGATTAATGACTGTGGTGAAGTCAACGTGGTGAAGCAAGTCTTGGTTCCTTTTCGTATTGGAAGGTATCACGATGAGGTGTTGTGTGACGTAGTGCCCATGCAAGCTAGCCACCTATTGCTGGGTAGACCATGGCAGTATGATCGGAGAGTCATCCACGACGGTTACACTAACCGTTATTCCTTTACTATGGATGGCAAGAAGATCGCTCTTGCTCCCCTTAGCCCCAAGGAGATTTATGAGGACCAATTAAGGCTAAAGGAGCAACATGACGAGCAAAGGAAGCAAGCTAAAGAAAAGAAGGAAAACAAGGACAGCAAAACAGTGAGCTGCTATGCCAAACCCCGAGATGTGAAGACTGCATTTCTTGCTAAGTCTCCTATCCTTTTACTCTTATTTAAAGATTCTTATTTTCTTGATGCTGAACTCCATGATACTTTGCCTACTGATGTTGTCTCATTGTTGCAGGAGTTCGAGGATGTATTCCCTGAGGAGATCCCAAGTGGATTACCACCGATTCGTGGGATCGAGCACATGATTGACCTTGTCCCCGGAGCTACCATTCCTAACCGTCCAGCCTACAGAAGTAATCCCGAGGAGAGTGCTAAGGATCCATTGGTCATCCAAGGAGGTCCAATTACCCGAGCTCGAGCTAAGAAAATGCAACAAGCCCTGGCCTCATTCATGCAACAAGCTCTGGCATCATTGAAGTGTCAAGGAAGCTTCCATGAAGAGTCCCAAGACATCTATACTTGCTTGGAAGCCCAAACGACATGAGCATGGTTTACTATCTTATTTTAGCTTAACAATAAGATGGGCTAAGTGTTTGGATAGCCCACGTTTGAGTCTTGTTGTGTCTTGGACTATTTATTTTATGTAACTAGGTTTAGGCATGAATTTGGGTTTAGTTTTATTTTTCTATTGGTGTTAATTCCAGCCCACTTGTTTATGGGCTTAAGTGCTAGGTATTATTATAAATACCTTGTAAACGCTATTGATGGAGATCAGTTAAGTGAATTTTCAGATATTGAGTGTGCCTTTCTCTTGGGTTCCCTCTCTACTAGGCTTATCAAGGTCTTCTTCCTTGTGGCGCCTCCTTCTTCACCATCCACCATTGCTATACCTTAGGTTCTCGAGTTCTTATTCGTAGGGTCAAGGTCCAATACCTTGGGTTCGAGTCTCTTTAGGCTTTGGGTCTAGGTTTCATAAGGTATCCTTCATCGTCTTTTGCTTCTATCCAGTTGCCTTTCAGTTCCTTCAAACTCCAACCTACGAGTTCTTCTGTCCGTGCGCATCAAAGGACTCATGATCAGTGTGGATGACAAATTCCTTGGGCCATAAATAGTGTTGCCATGTTTCCAAGGCCCTCACTAATGCATACATCTCTTTATCATATGTAGGATAGTTAAGGGCAGCTCCACTTAACTTCTCACTGAAAAAAGCAATGGGGCGCTTCTCTTGCATTAAAACAACTCCAATACCTATACTTGAAGCATCGCACTCAATCTCAAAAGTTTTAGAAAAGTCAGGTAAGGATAATAAAGCTGCGGAACAAAGCTTCTCTTTAAGCAAGTTAAAAGCATGATCTTGCTCAAGACCCCATTTAAATCCAACATTCTTTTTAACAACATCAGTTAGAGGTGCAGCTATCGTACTGAAGTCTTTAACAAACCTACGATAGAAACTAGCTAATCCATGAATACTACGCACCTCAGAGATATTCTTAGGTATAGGCCAATATTTAATTGCCTTGACCTTTTTATCTTCTACTGCTATACCCTTAGAAGAAATAACATATCCAAGAAATATAATCTTATCAGTGCAAAAGGAACATTTCTTAAGGTTAGCATACAGCTTTTCCTTTCTCAAGACATTAAGCACATTCTTTAAATGTTCAATATGTTCATGCAAACTTCTACTATAGATCAAGATATCATCAAAATAGACAACTACAAATTTTCCAATGAAAGCACGCAAGACATGGTTCATTAATCTCATGAAAGTGCTAGGTGCATTAGTTAATCAAAAAGGCATAACTAACCATTCATACAAACCATGCTTAGTCTTAAATGCTGTTTTCCATTCATCACCTTCTCTCATGCGAATTTGATGATAACCACTTTTCAAATCAATTTTAGAAAAGATGCAAGAACCATGTAACTCATCAAGCATATCATCTAATCTTGGAATGGGATAGCGATACTTTACCGTGATTTTGTTGATGGCACGACAATCAACACACATCCTCCATGTCCCATCCTTCTTAGGAACAAGTAACACAGGAACAGCACATGGACTCATGCTCTCTCTAACGTAGCCTTTCTTCATGAGCTTGTCAACTTGCCTTTGAAGCTCCTTTGTCTCCTCGAGATTACTTCTATAGGCAGGTCTGTTGGGAATGGCAGCTCCAGGAACAAGGTCTATTTGATGCTCAATTCCTCTAATAGGTGGCAAACCATTTGGAATCTCCTCGGGGAATATATCTCCAAATTCCTTCAAAAGAGACACAACATTAGTAGGCAAAGAAGATTTAAGATCATTAGAACTAAAACAAGATTCTTTATATAAAAACAAAAGGATTGGGCACTTATGATGGAGATCCACTTGCTCGTGATGTTCGTGATGCTAATGATCCATTAGTCATCCAAGGAGGTCTAATTACCCGAGCTCGAGCTAAGAAGACGCAACAAGCCCTGGCTTCATTCATGCAACAAGCTCTGGCATCATTGAAGTGTCAAGGAAGCTTCCATGAAGAGTCCCAAGACATCTATACTTGCTTGGAAGCCCAAACGACATTAGCATGGTTTACTATCTTATTTTAGCTTAACAATAAGATGGGCTAAGTGTTTGGATAGCCCATGTTTGAGTCTTATTGTGTCTTGGACTATTTATTTTATGTAACTTGGTTTAGGCATAAATTTGTGATGGAGACCTAAGCTCACAAAGCTTAAGTCATGTTCGTGATAATCGTGATCCTTTGAGCATCCATGGAGATCCAATTACAAGAGCTAAATGAAAGATAATGCAACAAGCCTTGGCTGGTTTCATTAATATTGCTAGAGAGAAAGCCCAACAAAGCTTGAGCATTGAGGATAATAAAGTCTTCTATAACATGATCCAAGCCCAAGTTCAACCTTCTTGAAGACACACAAGTATTTGGCCGAAATGCAAATTAGGCTAGCTGCATATTTTATTTAGTTAAGTATTATTGGGCTGAACGTTGTCTTAATTTAATTTAAGCCCAATTCCTTTTTAAATAATATATTTTTTAGGACTTCTATTACTTGTTCTGCAAGTTAGGAGAGTAGGATTCCTATTGCTTGTTCTGCAAGTTTGCTATTTCCTATTCTGCAAGTTAGGAAAGTAGGATTCCTATTACTTGTGCTGCAAGTTAGCTAGTTGCCTATAAATAGTTATGTAACCCTTTGGGGAGAACACAATTGATTTTAGTAATAAAATTGAGAGACTTCTTCTCTTTGGTTCTCTTGAGAACTCTTGAACTTATCAAGGTCATCCTTGTGGCGTTCTTCTACCTTCCACAATATATACCATAGGTTCTTGCTTTTCTAAGCAACGGGTCTTGGTCCAATACCATAGGTTCTTGTGTTTCTACACAACGGGTCTTGGTTTTACTTCTAATTTTTGTTTTCCTTTGCTGCGTTTTTAACTTGTTATTATTTTTCTTCAAGTGTTCTTCATCTTCTTTCGGTGAGGTTAATATCATTTGGTATCAGAGCTTAGGTTCAATTTGTGGGAGTCTCGTTTTTGTTTTTTTGTATTCTTGTCTTGGACAAACCTTGATCTTGAATCCTTTTCCAAGCCACCACTAATATTGTTTGTCCCTCAAACCTATTGTCTTTACTTAGCCACCAAGTAAACCCTATCTTGTTCTCCAAGCAACCAAATCCCAAAGGTTTTCTTGCTCACCAAGAAACCTTCAAAAGCTCTACATCAGATAAAGACTACTTGTTTCACATGCCACCGTTCCCTCTCATTCCTTGCCACACAAGCTGCTACCAAAACTAGCTTGTTTTTGTCAAAAAGTTGTCTTGTTCCCCAAGTAAACCTCTTCTTATTATTTAGACTTTTTTTTCTTCATTGTTCGGTTACTTTAGTAAAATATAAAAAAAAAGAGAAAAAAAGAAAAGAAAAAAAAAGAGAAAAGAAAAATCAATTCAAGAGGGGATTTATTACATCGTGTGTAGCAAGTGCAACATCAAAGGCAATTCGTGGAGGTGTGCTTCATCAAAATCTTGAGGTAGTCATTCTTTCTTGAGCTTTGAGATTTCTTATTTGCCTATTTTGAAAATTCATTATTACCATTCTACCCTACTACCTAAAATTACCTTTTTGACCCTACCACATAAAAGGACAACACTACCCCACCTTTGGCTAAACCCTACCCTAATTAAACACCCCAAAACACGCATATTTCCTTCAAGGTTTAGTTTCATTAGAGTCTTCTTATGCCTTATTGAGTCTTGCAAAGTCTTGTTGAGTCTTCATTGTTTTGTTTTTCCTTGATTAAAATCTTGTGCTCAGCTTGTTTATTGTTGGTTGATAGTTGAATTCCATAAGCTGATTTTTGATTTAGTCTTGAGTTCAATATAGAACCTATAGAGAAAAGTTGTGTGAGGAAAAAAAGGCAAGAGTGTATGAGTAACATTAGTAGAGAAAAGCCATATTAAAATTGTGTGAAACACGAGTGTGAGTGTTACATTCTTGTGTGTATTGAGTGTAAACACGTGAGGTCATACTTGTGAGGTCTGTTTCTTTTACTAACGTTTCTTGCAGGTTACAATTATGTCTTCTAATAGTGAAAAGCTTGCTTTGAGTAACATTGAGATCATGTTCCTAGACATGCAACAACAACTTTCGAGGATAGAGTCGAAGTTGATTAAATATGATAAGTTGGAGCAACATGATGTTGCCCTAGCTAAGGTAAACCAAGATAATGCTTCTTATGCATGTGATAATGTAGCTAATAATAAGTTGGATAGCAATTACGGAGAAGATTTTGATGATGATTCTATGCTGCAATTAAAGGATGATGAGGATAGTATGGAATCACCCATGGATGGAAAAGAATCTATAGCATGTCAAACTTTAAGTGTGCTAATGAAAGATGAGGATCAATTGAGATTAAAAGAGAGTGAGAAAAAAATAGGAGTGAAGATGAGGTTAAGCAAAAAGAGAAAACAATCAAGATTGAGTGTGATGCTTCAAGCATAGGTATCGAAGTTGTTTTAATGCAGGAGAAGTGCTCCATTGCTTTTTTCAGTGAGAAGTTAAGTGGAGCTGCCCTTAACTATCCCACATATGATAAAGAGATGTATGCATTAGTGAGGGCCTTGGAAACATGGCAACACTATTTATGGCCCGAGGAATTTGTCATCCACACTGATCATGAGTCCTTGAAGCACTTGAAAGGACAAAGCAAGTTGAACAAGCATCATGCCAAGTGGATGGAGTTCATTGAGACATTTCAATATGTGATCAAATATAAACAAGGTAAAGAAAATGTCGTGGCTGATGCATTGTCTCGAAGGTATACTCTAATCACTACTCTTAACGCAAAACTAATTGGATTTGAGTATATTAAAGACTTGTATGCTACTGATGAGGATTTAGAAAATGTGTTCATTGCATGTGAGAAAACTGGTTTTGGAAAGTTTTATAGGTATGATGGATTCTTATTTAGGGAAAATAGATTATGTGTGCCTAGTAGTTCTTTAAGAGAATTACTCTTTAGAGAAGCCCATAGTGATGGGTTAATGGGACATTTTGGAGTAAAGAAAACTTTAGATATATTGCATGATCACTTCTTTTGGCCTAACATGAAAAGAGATGTTGAAATTGTGTGAAAGATGTGTCACTTGTAAACAAGCTAAGTCCAGAGTTATGAATCATGGTCTTTATACTCCATTGCCTATTCCTACTGCTCTTTGGATTAACATTTCTATAGACTTTCTTTTGGGGTTACCAAGAACAAAGAGAGGTAGAGATTCTGTTTTTGTTGTTGTTGACAGGTTCTCTAAGATGGCTCACTTCATTGCTTGTCACAAGACAGATGATGCAAGCAACATTGCCGATTTATTCTTCAAGGAAATTGTTCGTCTACATGGTGTTTCGAGGACCATTGTTTCTAACCATGATGTGAAGTTCCTTAGCTACTTTTGGAAAACATTATGGAGAAAGTTAGGAACAAACTATTGTTTTCCACTACTTGTCATCCACAAACTGATGGTCAAACTAAAGTAGTCAATCCTACTTTGTCTACTTTGTTGAGGTCCATTATTCAAAAGAATTTGATTAATTGGAAAGATTGTTTGCCTCATGTGGAGTTTGCTTACAATAGAAGTGTGTATTCTATTACCAGTTATTCTCCATTTGAAGTTGTCTATGGTTTTAATCCACTCACTCCATTGGATCTTTTACCACTACCTATTGAGGAGAGAGCTAGTTTGGATGGGGAAAAGAAAGCTGATTTTGTTAAGCAACTACATGAGAAGGTATGTCAAAACATTAAGAAGAGGACTGAGCAATATGCTACTCAAGCCAACAAGCATCGCAAGAAAGTTGTCTTTAAACTTGGTGATTGGGTTTGGGTACATATGCGTAAAGAGAGATTTCCTGCTCAATGTCGCTCCAAGTTGCAACCTCGAGAAGATGGACCATTCCAAGTGATTAAGAAGATCAACGACAATGCTTATAAGTTAGATCTTCCAGGTGAGTATAATGTTTGTGCTACATTTAATGTTTTTGATCTTTCTCCCTTTGATATTGATGTAGGTGATTCTGATTTGAGGACAAATCCTTTCGAGGAGAGGGGGAATGATGGAGACCTAAGCTCACAAAGCTTAAGTCATGTTCGTGATAATCGTGATCCTTTTGATCATCCATGGAGGTCCAATTACAAGAGCTAAATCAAAGATAATGCAACAAGCCTTGGCTGGTTTCATTAATATTGCTAGGGAGAAAGCCCAACAAAGCTTGAGCATTGAGGATAATAAAGTCTTCTATAACATGATCCAAGCCCAAGTTCAACCTTCTTGAAGACACACAAGTATTTGGCCAAAATGCAAATTAGGCTAGCTGCATATTTTATTTAGTTAAGTATTATTGGGCTGAACGTTGTCTTAATTTAATTTAAGCCCAATTCCTTTTTAAATAACATATTTTTTAGGACTTCTATTACTTGTTCTGCAAGTTAGGAGAGTAGGATTCCTATTGCTTGTTCTGCAAGTTTGCTATTTCCTATTCTGCAAGTTAGGAAAGTAGGATTCCTATTACTTGTGCTGCAAGTTAGCTAGTTGCCTATAAATAGTTATGTAACCCTTTGGGGAGAACACAATTGATTTTAGTAATAAAATTGAGAGACTTCTTATCTTTGGTTCTCTTGAGAACTCTTGAACTTATCAAGGTCATCCTTGTGGCGTTCTTCTACCTTCCACCAATATATACCATAGGTTCTTGCTTTTCTAAGCAACGGGTCTTGGTCCAATACCATAGGTTCTTGTATTTCTACACAACGGGTCTTGGTTTTACTTCTAATTTTTGTTTTCCTTTGCTGCGTTTTTAACTTGTTATTGTTTTTCTTCAAGTGTTCTTCGTCTTCTTCATTGAACCTCATCTTCTTTCGGTGAGGTTCATATCAATTTGGGTTTAGTCTTATTTTCTATTGGTGTTAATTCCAGCCCACTTGTTTATGGGCTTAAGTGCTAGGTATTATTATAAATACCTTGTAAACGCTATTGATAATCAGATCAGTAATTTGAATTTTCAGAATTTGAGTGTGCCTTTCTCTTGGGTTCCCTCTCTACTAGGCTTATCAAGGTTTTCTTCCTTGTGGCGCCTCCTTCTTCACCATCCACCATTGCTATACCTTAGGTTCTCGAATTCTTATTCGTAGGGTCAAGGTCCAATACCTTTGGGTTCGAGTCTCTTTAGGCTTCGAGTCTAGGTTTTCAGAAGTTGTCATTCATTAACTTTGTTTCTGCCCTGTTGCGTTTCAGTTCCTTCAAATTTACAAGCTGCGTTTTCTCTTGCCCGTGCGCATCAACTTAGCTAGAAAAGCAGCCTTTACATCACTTTGCTTTGCATAGAAGCTCACGTCCTTTCTTTCTTTCTTTGCAATATCTTTGCCTTTATCTAGATTCTTTGACCTTTGTTGTGATTCATTCTGCTCTTTCAACTTCAATTGATCCTCATAAATCTCCGTAAGACTCAAGGGTGCAAGTGTGAAATTCTTACCAGCCATGGTAAATGAGTAACAATTTGTAAATCCATCATGTATGACATGTCTATCAAATTGCCATGGTCTTCCTAAAAGCAAATGACCAGCATGCATAGGCACAACATCACACAACACTTTATCATTGTACCTTCCAATTGAAAATAGCACCAATACTTGCTTGGTCACATTTACTTCTCCACAATTATTGAGCCATTGAAGTTTGTATGGTTTGGGATGTTTTGTAGTGGGCAAACTCAATTTGTCAACCAAATAAGTGCTAGCAACATTAGTGCAACTACCACCATCAATAATCAAAGAGCATACCTTATTGTTGACGTGGCATCTAGTATGAAAAATATTGACTCGTTGCACTTCATCTTCATCCTTAACTTGGGCACTTAATGCACAACGAGCTACAAGTGCTTCACCATGTTCAGCAAACTCAACATAGTCATCATCCTCATTAATGTCCTCCAATGGTGGCATCTCATCATCAACATCAGAATCTTCACTTACAACATCACCATCATCATGCATAATCATAACTAGTTTGTTTGGGCATTGTGATGCAATGTGTTCTCTTCCCAAACATCTAAAACACTTAATGTCTCTACTCTTACCTTGGGATGCTTGGATAGCCTCGGGTTTGGGCTTTTGGACACTCTCACCCTTAGGCTTGAATGAGGATTCAGTCTTAAGTTTGAATATAGTCCCATCATCCCCTCGAAAGGTGTTCGGTTTCCAAGAAGAAGACGAACTAGAACCTTGCATTAAACGACATGAATAACCTTTTCTCTTGAGTTGCCTTTCAACCTTTATAGCCATATGCAACATATCATCAAACTCTGATGGAGATCCAGATGGAGATCCACTTGCTCGTGATGTTCGTGATGCTAAGGATCCATTGGTCATCCAAGGAGGTCCAATTACCCGAGCTCGAGCTAAGAAAATGCAACAAGCCCTGGCCTCATTCATGCAACAAGCTCTGGCATCATTGAAGTGTCAAGGAAGCTTCCATGAAGAGTCCCAAGACATCTATACTTGCTTGGAAGCCCAAACGACATGAGCATGGTTTACTATCTTATTTTAGCTTAACAATAAGATGGGCTAAGTGTTTGGATAGCCCACGTTTGAGTCTTGTTGTGTCTTGGACTATTTATTTTATGTAACTAGGTTTAGGCATGAATTTGGGTTTAGTTTTATTTTTCTATTGGTGTTAATTCCAGCCCACTTGTTTATGGGCTTAAGTGCTAGGTATTATTATAAATACCTTGTAAACGCTATTGATGAGATCAGATCAGTTAATTGAATTTTCAGAAATTGAGTGTGCCTTTCTCTTGGGTTCCCTCTCAACTAGGCTTATCAAGGTCTTCTTCCTTGTGGCGCCTCCTTCTTCACCATCCACCATTGCTATACCTTAGGTTCTCGAATTCTTATTCGTAGGGTCAAGGTCCAATACCTTGGGTTCGAGTCTCTTTAGGCTTTGGGTCTAGGTTTCATAAGGTATCCTTCATCGTCTTTTGCTTCTATCCAGTTGCGTTTCAGTTCCTTCAAACTCCAACCTACGAGTTCTTCTGTCCGTGCGCATCAGTTGGTATTCAGAGCTCCAGTTCCGATTTTCTGGTTTGTTCGTGCGTCACTCACTTTTCGATTTTTTTTTTTTTAAAATTTTTTTTTCTTTTGTTCGTTCCACTTTCTGGTTTGTTTGTGTGTTCCTAGCCGCCACTTATTTCTTAACCCTAAAACCCTAGCCACCACTTATTTCATTACACAAAAAACCCTAGCCACCACTTATTTCATTCCACAAAAAACCCTAGCCACCACTTATTTCATTACACAAAAAACCCTAGCCGCACCCCTCAAAAATAAACTCCTTGCCGCACCCTAAAAAAAAAAAAAAAAAAACCCTAGCCGCAATTACTCAACACCCTGTCACACCCCTTCAACAAACCCTAGCCGCAATTCCTCAAAACCCTGTCGCACTCCTTCAAAAAACCCTAGCCGCGCTCCTCCTCTTTTCAAGGAAACCGCAACACTCAGAGTTGAAAAAAAAAAAACAGAAAAAAAAAAAAGAATTCAAAAAAACAGAAAAAAAAAAAAGAATTCGGAAAAAAAAAAAATTTGTTGCGGTACTGTTCAAACCGAAAATTTTGGTTGAGTTAGGAGGCGTGCGAGTACCCGTTTTAAAGGAAACGACGAAAGAAAACGACCCCGTCGCACGGGCCCCACCCTATCTTGGCCAAATTCCATCGTCTTCTTATAGTTTTAGGCCATTTTTTATTTTTTTGTCATTTTAGTGATTTTTTTTAATTTTTTTTTATTCTGTCTTTCTTTCTTTGAGTCATCCTAGCCCTAGCCACACCTTTCTGTGCAAAAAAAAAAAAAGGGAAAAGAATTCGAAACAAAAAAAATTCAGAAAAAAAAAAGAGAAGAATTCAAAAAAAAAAAAATCTTGGTGACAATACTTGGTGAATTAGTTGATTCTGTGAGGTTGATTCTTTGATTGAGTCTCTAGTGCGATTGTGAACCTATAGAGTTAAGGTAGAGTAAGGGAAAAAGGCAGGAGTGTGTGAGAAACATTAGTAGAGAAAAGCCAAATTACTTGAGTGAAACACGAGTGTACACACGTGAGGATATCTTTGTTGAAAATGTCTTCTGAAGGTGATAAGTCCGACTTTAAAAAGATTGAATTCATGCTTCAGGCAATGCAACAACAGTTCCAACGGATGGACGTGAAATTCAATGACATTCATGATAAGTTGAACCAACATGACGCTCGGTTTGCAAAGATCCAGCAAGGTGATACTTCTCGTCTAAAGAGTAAGGTTGTTGCCACTGACGAGTATGATGATAATGCTGGGTATGATTCGAACGAAGAGTCTGGGATCGATAGACATCATAGAAGGTACCATGGATATAGAGATCGAGTTGATAGAGCCTGTGATAGAGGCAAGGAGAAGATGGATGGAAACCTTGGCAGTATAAAATTGAAGATTCCTCCTTTCCAAGGCAAGAATGATCCTGAGGCATATTTGGAATGGGAACGGAAGATTGAAATGGTGTTTGACTGCCACCACTACTCTGAGGAAAAGAAGGTCAAACTTGCAGCAATTGAGTTCACAGAGTATGCTATGGTTTGGTGGGATCAGTTAGTCACTAGTAGAAGAAGATATGGTGATCGTCCAGTGTCTACATGGGATGAGATGAAGCGCATCATGCGGAAGAGATTTGTTCCTACTCATTACTACAGGGAGTTATACCAGAAGCTCCAAGGTCTTACCCAGGGCTCAAAGAGTGTTGAGGATTACTACAAAGAGATGGAAATAACCATGATCCGAGCCAATATCCAGGAGGATGCAGAAGCTACTATGGCTCGTTTTCTTCAAGGCTTAAACCGTGAGATTGCCAATGTAGTCGAGTTGCAGCATTACATGGATTTAGAGGAGATGTTGCATGTGGCCATCAAAGTGGAAAGGCAACTCAAAAGGAAAGGTACATCCCGTTTTACTTCTAGTTCAGTTCCTGTTTGGAAATCTAACACCTTTCATAGGGATGATAAGCCTGTGCCTACGCATAAGTCAGAGAGCTTTACTAAGCCCAAGCCTGCGGGCCCTCCAAAGCCCAAGACTGAACCTGCCCAAGCATCCCAGAGCAGGACACGTGACATTAAGTGTTTCAAGTGCTTAGGACGTGGACATATTGCCTCACAGTGTCCCAACCGTAGAGTGATGATCATGCATGGGAATGGAGATGTTGAGAGTGAAGGTTCTGAACTCGGTGTAGAAGATGAGATGCCTGCGTTAGAAGATGTCGACGAAGAAGAAGTTGTTGAGTATGCTGCTCATGGTGAAGCACTTGTTGCTAGGCGTGCTCTTACTACTCATGTGAAGTTTGAGGATGAGGCACAGCGCGAGAACATCTTCCATACGAGATGCCATATTAGTGACAAGGTATGTACTGTAATCATTGATGGTGGGAGTTGTACTAATGTTGCTAGCACATACCTTGTTGATAAGTTAAAGTTGCCCACTACCAAGCATCACCACCCATATAAGTTGCAGTGGATTAATGACTATGGTGAAGTCAACGTGGTGAAGCAAGTCTTGGTTCTGTTTCGTATTGGAAGGTATCACGATGAGGTGTTGTGTGACGTGGTGCCCATGCAAGCTAGCCACCTATTGCTGGGTAGACCGTGGCAGTATGATCGGAGAGTCATCCACGACGGTTACACTAACCGTTACTCCTTTACTATGGATGGCAAGAAGATCGCTCTTGCTCCCCTTAGCCCTAAGGAGATTTATGAGGACCAATTAAGGCTAAAGGAGCAACATGAAGAGCAACGGAAGCAAGGTAACGAAAAGAAAGAAAAGAAGGAAAACAAGGAAAGCAAAACAGTGAGCTGCTATGCCAAATCCCGAGATGTGAAGACTGCATTTCTTGCTAAGTCTCCTATCCTTTTACTCTTATTTAAAGATTCTTATTTTATTGATGCAGAACTCCGTGATACTTTGCCTACTGATGTTGTCTCATTGTTGCAGGAGTTCGAGGATGTATTCCCTGCGGAGATCCCAAGTGGATTACCACCGATTCGTGGGATCGAGCATATGATTGACCTTGTCCCCGGAGCTACCATTCCTAACCGTCCAGCCTACAGAAGTAATCCTGAGGAGACGAAGGAGCTTCAAAGGCAAGTTGAGGAGCTCATGAGGAAAGGTTATGTGAGAGAGAGCATGAGTCCATGCGCCGTGCCAGTGCTGCTTGTGCCAAAAAAAGATGGGACGTGGAGGATGTGCGTTGACTGTCGAGCCGTCAACAAAATCACTGTAAAGTATCGCTATCCTATTCCTAGGCTAGATGACATGCTTGATGAGTTGCATGGTGCATGCCTGTTTTCTAAAATTGATTTAAAGAGCGGATATCACCAAATTCGTATGCGAGAAGGTGATGAATGGAAAACCGCATTCAAGACTAAACATGGTCTCTACGAGTGGTTAGTTATGCCTTTTGGCTTGACTAATGCACCCAGTACTTTCATGCGTTTAATGAACCATGTTTTACGTGATTTCATTGGTAAGTATGTGGTTGTCTATTTTGATGATATTTTGATATACAGTAAGAGCCAGCATGAGCATGTTGAGCATCTTAGGAATGTTCTTACTGTTTTGAGGAATGCAAGTTTGTATGCCAATTTTAAGAAATGTACATTCTGCACTGATAAGGTTGTTTTTCTTGGGTATGTCGTTTCTTCACATGGCATTTCTGTTGATATTGAGAAGGTAAAGGCAATTAAAGAATGGCCTGTACCAAAGTCTGTTTCTGAGGTGCGTAGTTTCCATGGTTTAGCTAGTTTCTATCGTCGATTCGTTAGAGATTTTAGCACTATAGCCGCACCTTTGATCGAAGTGGTCAAAAAGAATGTTGCATTTCATTGGGGTCCTGCACAAGAGCATGCTTTTAATTTGCTTAAAGATAAACTTTGTTCTGCTCCTTTGTTATCTCTGCCTGACTTTACTAAAACTTTTGAGATTGAGTGCGATGCCTCAGGTGTAGGTATTGGCGCTGTGCTTATGCAGGAAAAACGCCCAATTGCTTTCTTTAGTGAGAAGTTAAGTGGAGCAGCACTTAACTATCCCACATATGACAAGGAGATGTACGCGTTAGTGAGGGCCTTGGAGACATGGCAACATTACTTGTGGCCCAAAGAATTTATCATCCACACTGATCATGAGTCCTTGAAGCATTTGAAAGGACAGAGTAAGCTGCATAAGCGTCATGCCAAGTGGATAGAGTTCATTGAGATGTTCCCGTACGTGATCAAGTACAAACAAGGTAAAGAGAACGTCGTAGCTGATGCGTTATCTCGTAGGTATACTCTTATCACTACTCTTGATGCTAAACTTTTAGGATTTGAGTATATCAAAGAACAGTATGCTGATGATGTTGATTTTGGCAATGTTTATGATGCATGTGCTACATCTGGTTTTGGCAAGTTCTTTAGGCATGATGGGTTCTTATTCAGAGAAAATAAATTATGTGTGCCTAGGAGTTCATTGCGCGAGCTGTTCGTTAGAGAAGCCCATAGTGGAGGATTAATGGGTCACTTTGGGGTTAGGAAAACTCTAGATGTTTTGCAAGAACATTTCTTTTGGCCTAACATGAGGAGAGATGTAGAGAGGTTATGTGCTAGATGCATTTCATGTAGGCAAGCTAAGTCTAGAGTTCATAATCATGGTTTATATACTCCTTTACCCATTCTTACTACTCCGTGGACTGATATCTCTATGGATTTTGTTTTGGGCTTGCCTCGAACAAAACGCGGTAGAGATTCTGTTTTTGTTGTGGTTGACAGGTTCTCTAAGATGGCTCATTTCATTGCTTGCCACAAGACGGATGACGCGAGCAACGTTGCTGACCTTTTCTTCAAAGAGATAGTACGTCTACATGGTGTACCAAGGACCATTGTTTCTGATCGAGATGCAAAGTTCCTTAGTTACTTTTGGAAGACGTTATGGGGAAAGTTGGGAACTAAATTGTTATTCTCCACCACTTGTCACCCCCAGACTGATGGACAGACTGAGGTCGTCAACCGAACCCTATCTACATTATTGAGGTCCATTATTCAGAAAAATTTGAAGAATTGGGAAGATTGCTTGCCCCATGTGGAGTTTGCATATAACCGCAGTGTCCACTCCACTACTAGTTGCTCTCCATTCGAAGTTGTTTATGGCTTCAATCCTCTTACTCCTTTGGATTTGTTGCCATTACCTAGTGCGGAGCAGAGTAACTTGGATGGAGAACAGAAGGCTAAGTTTGTGAAGCAACTCCATGAGAGAGTTCGTCAAGCTATTGAAAAGAAGACTGAGCAATATACCACCCAAGCAAATAAGCATCGAAAGAAAGTAGTCTTTGAGCCTGGTGATTGGGTTTGGGTGCATATGAGAAAGGAGAGGTTTCCTGTTCAACGACGAACCAAGCTGCATCCCCGAGGAGATGGACCATTCCAAGTCATAGCGAGGATCAACGATAATGCCTACAAATTGGATCTTCCTGGTGAGTATGGTGTATCTGCTACTTTTAATGTTTCTGATCTTTCTCCCTTTTCTTTTGATGAAGGTATATGCGATTTGAGGACAAATCCTTTTGAGGAGAGGGGGAATGATGGAGATCCAGATGGAGATCCACTTGCTCGTGATGTTCGTGATGCTAAGGATCCATTGGTCATCCAAGGAGGTCCAATTACCCGAGCTCGAGCTAAGAAAATGCAACAAGCCCTGGCCTCATTCATGCAACAAGCTCTGGCATCATTGAAGTGTCAAGGAAGCTTCCATGAAGAGTCCCAAGACATCTATACTTGCTTGGAAGCCCAAACGACATGAGCATGGTTTACTATCTTATTTTAGCTTAACAATAAGATGGGCTAAGTGTTTGGATAGCCCACGTTTGAGTCTTGTTGTGTCTTGGACTATTTATTTTATGTAACTAGGTTTAGGCATGAATTTGGGTTTAGTTTTATTTTTCTATTGGTGTTAATTCCAGCCCACTTGTTTATGGGCTTAAGTGCTAGGTATTATTATAAATACCTTGTAAACGCTATTGATGAGATCAGATCAGTTAATTGAATTTTCAGAAATTGAGTGTGCCTTTCTCTTGGGTTCCCTCTCAACTAGGCTTATCAAGGTCTTCTTCCTTGTGGCGCCTCCTTCTTCACCATCCACCATTGCTATACCTTAGGTTCTCGAATTCTTATTCGTAGGGTCAAGGTCCAATACCTTGGGTTCGAGTCTCTTTAGGCTTTGGGTCTAGGTTTCATAAGGTATCCTTCATCGTCTTTTGCTTCTATCCAGTTGCGTTTCAGTTCCTTCAAACTCCAACCTACGAGTTCTTCTGTCCGTGCGCATCAAACTCCACATAGTGATGTAACTCTACTACATTAGCAATCTCATGATTCAATCCTTGTAAGAGTCGAGCCATTGTAGCTTCACTATCCTCTTCGACATTAGCTCTGATCATGATAATTTCCATTTCTTTATGATAATCCTCAACACTCTTAGAACCTTGAGTGAGACCTTTTAACCTTTGATAAAGCTCTCTATGGTAATGATTAGGAACAAACCTTTTTCACATAACATGTTTCATTTCATTCCATGTAACTATAGGTGGCTCTCTATTCCTACGTCTACCAAGCATGAGTTGGTCCCACCAAATGATTGCATAATCCGTGAACTCTACAGCAGCAAGTTTCACCTTTTTTTTCTTCGGAATAGTTATGGCAATCAAAGACCATCTCCACTTTCTTTCCTTGAAAGGAAGGAATCTTCAATTTGATACTTCCTAAATTTCCATCTATCCTATCATAATACATATCTCCTTTATACCTATCTCCACGACCTCCTTTATTACCATGGTTACCTTTAACACTTCTACTAAACTCATCATCATCAAACTCATCATCAACTTTATCATCAAAGTCATTATTCACAACATTGCCATTCTCATGAGAAGTATCACCTGGCTTTACCTTAGCTAGGACAGCTTCATGTTCCTCCAACTTATCATGAATATTATTAAACCTCAACTCTATCCTTGAAAATTGTTGTTGCATAGCTTGGAACATGAACTCGATCTTACTAAAATCAGGCTTTTCACTATTAGAAGACATGCTTTTATCCTGCAAGAAACGTTAGTAAAAGAAAAGGACCTCACAAGTATGACCTCACGTATTTACACTCAATACACACAAGAATGTAACACTCACACTCGTGTTTTCACACAATTTTAATATGGCTTTTCTCTACTAATGTTACTCACACACTCTTGCCTTTTTTCCTCACACAACTTTTCTCTATAGGTTCTATATTGAACTCAAGACTCAATCAAAAATCAGCTTATGGAATTCAACTATCAACCAACAATAAACAAGCTGAGCACAAGATTTTAATAAAGGGAAAACAAAACAATGAAGACTTAACAAGACTTTGCAAGACTCAATAAGGCTTAAGAAGACTCTAATGAAAATAAAGCTTGAAGGAAATATGAGTGTTTTGGGGTGTTTAATTAGGGTAGGGTTTAGCCAAAGGTGGGGTAGTTTTGTCCTTTTATGTGGTAGGGTCAAAAGATAATTTTAGGCAGTAGGGTAGAATGGTAACAATGAATTTTCAAATTAGGCAAAAAAGAAATCTCAAAGCTTAAGAAAGATCGACTACCTCAAGATTTTGATGAAGCACACCTCCACAAATTGCCTTTGATATTGCACTTGCTACACACGATTTTCTTCTCTTTTTTTTCTTTTCTTTTTTTCTTTTTTTTCTTTTTTTTACTAAAGTTAACAAACAATAAAGAAAAAGTCTAAAAAATAAGAAGAAGTTTACTTGGGGAACAAGGCGACTTTTGAGAAAAACAAGCTAGTTTTGATTGTAGCTTGTGTGGCAAGGAACGAGAGAGAACGGTGGCTTGTGAAAAGGATTCAAGATCAAGGTCTATCCAAGACAAGAAGACAAAGAAAAAAAACAAACAAAAAAGAAAAACGAGACTCCCACAAATTGAACCTAAGCTCTGATACCAAATGATATGAACCTCACCGAAAGAAGATGAAGTTCAATGAAGAGTACAAAGAACACTTGAAGAAAAACAAGAACAAGTTAAAAATGCAGCAAAAGAAAATAAAAATTAGAGATAAAACCAAGACCCGTTGTATAGATACACAACAACCTATGGTATTGGACCAAGACCCGTTGCTTAGAAAAGCAAGAACCTATGGTATATATTGGTGGAAGGTAGAAGAACGCCACAAGGATGACCTTGATAAGTTCAAGAGTTCTCAAGAGAACCAAAGAGAAGAAGTCTCTCAATTTTATTACTAAAATCAATTGTGTTCTCCCCAAAGGGTTACATAACTATTTATAGGCAAATAGCAAACTTGCAGCACAAGTAATAGGAATCCTACTTTTCAAACTTGTAGAATAGGAAATAGCAAACTTGCAGAACAAGCAATAGGAATCCTACTCTCCTAACTTGCAGAACAAGAAATAGAAATCCTACAAAATCTATTATTTAAAAAGGAATTGGGCTTAAATTAAATTAAAACAATGTTCAACCCAATAATACTTAACTAAATAAAATATGCATCCAGCCTAATTGCATTTCGGCCCAATACTTGTGTGTCTTCAAGAAGGTTGAACTTGGGCTTGGATCATGTTGTATAAGACTTTATCATCCTCAATGCTCAAGCTTTGTTGGGCTTTCTCTCTAACAATATTAATGAAACCAGCCAAGGCTTGTTGCATTATCTTTGATTTAGCTCTTGTAATTGGACCTCCATGGATACTCAAAGGATCACGATCATCACGAACATGACTTGAGCTTTGTGAGCTTGGATCTCCATCACTTTGTATTTGTGAAAGTATCTCCGAGCAAGGGTATTATGCGCTTCGAAAAGAAAGGAAAGTTGAGTCCTCATTTCATTGGTCCATTTGAGATATTGGAGAGAGCTGGGGATGTTGCTTACCAGTTAGCTTTACCACCACAGCTTTCTGGTATACATAACGTCTTCCATGTCTCTATGTTAAGGAAATATCATCCGAATCTCTCCCATGTTATCGAGTACACACCATTGGATATTCAGGGAGATATGAGCTATGTTGAGCAGCCAATCCGAATTCTTGACAGAAAGGAAAGGGTACTTCGATCTAAAACTATTCCATTGGTTAAGATTCTCAAGCAGCACCACACAACAGAGGAAGCTACGTGGGAGTTAGAGAGCCTCATGAGAGAAAAGTACCTGCACTTATTTGATGGACCAGCCTGAATTTGGAGGACCAAATTCTTATAAGGTGAGGAGAATGTGAGAATTCGTTATCATATACTGTGGATGTGCTTTTATATGAATTAATTATCGATAAAGAAATTTTGATAATATTTTGAGGAATTAAATATATAAGAATAATGTCTCTCACATAGAAAAATTTTAAATCCTAGATGAAAAATATAGATATGGAAAATACTACATACAAGATGGAATAAATAATTAAATGAATGTTGGAAAATTCTGATTTGGATAAATTAGAAAAATGGTGCGGCATGAAGAAACAAAGAATACACAAAATAAAGTCTACCTCACGTGTTTCATAGGTTGACAGAAATTAGCACTAGTCTTGGTTATTTTCTTGCTACACCGAAGGATGAACAAATAACAAGGCAAGAAACGAAAAAGCAAGTAAAAGATAGGAAGACTTATTAGCTTGCAAATTCTGACTTGGAAAGTCAAGATGTGTGGCTGCATGGAGAAAAAGAAATATAATAGAAAAGAAGTATAATTCGGTTGGAAGATAAGCAATATAAAAACAAAAGAAAAGACATAGACAATTAAGAAGGCTTTTAATGAGGGCTGCTAAAGTCAAGTTAAAATATTCCTTTTGCTTTGTTTTTATTCACGTTGTAACCCTCATCTTCAACCCTCATCACCGAAAAAACTTCTTCTCGATTGAGTATGTCGAGTAACCTTCTTCTCCATAGCAGAACCTATGAGTTCTTCAGTAAATAAAACAAGTTTCTTTAGGAAAGTTAAACCTTGACTCAAGAATATTAAAACCACAAGAAACGTTAGCCAAAAGCCTCCAAACAGAGACTGAATCAACGTGGACAGATTCTTCCTTGTACAGGTAATTTCCAACATCAGCTTTTAAGTTTTTTTTTAGTCCTTTAATCATGGCTGTGGTGAAGTAAAATAAGATGTTTATAGCATGATTTTGAAATAAGTATATATATAAATGAAGTCTAGAGGTTTGGTCGTGAGAGTTCAAAGAAGAAGAGATGATGTTGATGATGAGGATTCATGTGGAAAAAGGAAAAACAAGCTGGAAGTTGATAACCGAAACAGTCATGAAAGGTGTAAAAAGGAATAAAAACGTAGACTAGGATGTAGGTAGGGTTAAGTGAGTTGAGATGAAAGAAGAAAAAAAATAAGCTAAGGTTTTATATGGTCAAGATGATGGTTGAAAGAAAAGAAATAAGCTGGCTGGTAGTATAGCCAAAAAGGAAATGAGAACAAGTGACTAAAAAGTCCAGCCGATAATGAAGAAAAATTTGATAAAATGACTGACCTGGTTGCTGACTTTTAGATGAGGAAAGAGTATAAATTTAATAGTCTAAAATTATATTATGTAGGGTAGTGTTATAATGATCAAGAAAAGCTAGAAGGGATAAAAAAAAGAAGTGCAGTACGTGGGAGAGAAGACAAAGAATAATAAAGACAACCGGTTATGCAAAATAAAAGAGAGAAGAAAAAGCTAGCCTTGACTAACTTTTGTTAGTATAAAGGGTGGAAGATTTTGGTAGCCTAAGACATACTAGATATGACTATAATATAGAGACAAAAGGAAGCTAATGTGAACTGCAAAAACAGAAAATGAAAATTATAAGCCAAATAGGCTTAGTAAATGAAGAGGAATATTCGGCTATAGCATTGGACAAAGGGAAAGGAGGAGAAAATTGGTCAATTAAAGTGGCATCATAGTTGAAAATATATATATATATATATATATATGTTATGGAGGAGTAAGTCACCTAAGTCATTCAAGGTCATTCGGCCACAATGTGAAATTTTAAGAAATTCTAATATTTTCAGTAATGGGAATTTAACTAAGAATTAGACAAGTAAAGGAAATTTATACCGAAAATTAATTATATTAAATTGTGACTTGACAGTTTATAATTCAGAGAGATAGGAAGCATATTGGTGCAACGTAAGGCAATTGCTCTATGGTGTACTGAGATAAGGGATGTAATTTAAAGTTGTGATGGTGTCCCTTACTGTCATCGCTAATTTTAAAGAAATGTTTGAAGTATGAATTTTATTCCGAAATTAATTTCCATAATCTTTTGATAATTAGCTAAACGAACCTTATAATTTCTATGCATATTTTCCATAATGTTTTAAGTATGACAGTAAATAAATATGTTTTCCGAAAAAGGTATCGGAGTGGCAAACCCCAGGCTAACTTAGACCCTGGCACGCCCGGTCCTTATTATTTTGTACTAAATATATGATTAAGAAGTTACAAAAGTAAGTAAGATTTGAGACTAAGGCCTTCCTATAGTTTATGTTATTGCTTGTCATGCTTGCCACATTGTGCAAGTTTCCATCCCCTGTGGCATATGTTTAGCTCACATCGTGCATGTTCTCGCCCACATTGTGCATGTTTCCATCTCTTGTGGGTATGTTGGTCCTTCGTGGCGCAATGTTCGCTGTACGACCCTGATCAACTCTACAGCCCATACCATGGCCATAGGTATTCTGTTCCCTCTTTAGAGGATGAAGTAAGTGTCATGACCCGCATACTGGCTATATGATTCTGCCTAGTCTCCATGAACTGCATGATATGTTTTATTAATTTTGATATTAAATTCCTAAAGTATGATGCATGTTTGAACAAGTATGAAATTTTGATATATGTATTAAAGAATTCATGCATTGTTTTAAAGTGTGAAACACCTTATTATGGTATTTGTTTTCTGCATATATAGATGCTATGACTATTTTAAATTCATTTCTTACGGGGCTTTCCAAAAAGCTCACCCCCCTATTCTACCAGATTATTTGCAGTGATCATCTCTTTGCCTGTTGCGCATATGATGTAGAATGAGGGATACGTCTCTCCTCCGGCTACTTTTTGTACTTACGTAAGGTATACTCATGTTTTGATACCAGACATCCTGTATGGCATAGATATTTGTAAATAAATAATACTTTTGGGATGTAGTCGATATCGTATGAATGTAAACGTTATTCTGAGGAATAGGTCCATATAATGTGAATGAAATATTTTATGAAAATACTATGATGTTTTGTGTGATGTGATACTGGCAGGAATGCAACCCAAGTAAGAAATTAAGATTAAATGTATATATAAAAAAAACTTTAGCCCAAAACTTCCACGTTTCTGGGGTGTGACATAGGGAAGGTTATAGCACCCCTACAACGCCTAATATTGGTACCATTTTAATCTTGTGTTATTTTTAACTCCCCTACAACACCCAATATTGGTACCATTTTAATCTTGTGTTATTTTTAACTTAGTCTTAATTATGTGGTCTTTTAATATTTCATATTATTGTTTAAATATTGAAAAATCTTTTAAGAATCCTCTATCATTCTGGATGAACTCTTAAAAGACTCTTCTCAGCTTAAGAGTATTCAAGAGGTACCATTCGACTTGCCTAAAGAGGCTCTGTCGTCGGAAATATTTTAGAATTTTATTATTTTTATTTAATTATTTAATTTATTTATTTTAAATATTATTTTTTATATATTATTTATTAATATTTTTAGGATTTTGGTATTTAATATTGAGAATATCTCCTAAATTTTCCATCATTCTGGATAAACTTAGAAGAACCCTCTTACCTAGGAATTCCTCAAGTGTTACTCATTCGCAATCGCCGTAAGGATTCCATCATCGAAATTATTATTTTATTATTTATTAACTTTATTTATTATTTATTATTTTATCTTTATTAGAATATAAATTTTATCATTTGTTATGTTTTTATTTTTAATTATTATTTGTTTATTTTGAAAATGCCTTCAAAATCTTCCATCGTTTTGGATAAACTTAGAAGGATCTTCTTACCTATTCAAAAACTTAAAATGTTAAATCCCCAATTTCATGTAAAGTCCTCTTATTTGTAAAGTACTATAGGCAAAAATGATTTAAATGAATATGAGAATTAATGTACAAATGATGTAAGAAACCTAGAAGAAGGAATGAAATGGATAGTCAATGGTCAATGAATTTAATGTTGACATCATGAAAATATTAGAGAATGATAAAAGAAGAATAAATATCAGATTTTTGTAATTAAAGGAGATGTGGCTGACCAATAGAAGAAAGAAGACCAATTAAGATGGTCAATTAGTCAAAAAGGGTTAATGAGATGGTCAATGGCTGAGATGAGATGGAAAAGGGGATAATCATGCATTAAATGCATTAAATGAAAGGTAGCTTAGTCATCTTCACCATCAAGGATCGGCAGCAATCTCATTTCCAGCCCTTCTTCCTCTCGTTTCCTCTCCAAATTCCTTTTAAGTGTTCATTTTCTGACCTTGACAAACCACCATTTCCTGTCATCAAATCGCTAAGTTTCCTTAATGAAAAATGATCCTCATCACTAGCTCTCTCTATGTCTGTAATATAGAAGGCTGAAACAAAGTCTTTGAGGAGATCAGAAGTTCTGTTATTTTGGCTATTGACAAAGGTAAGAAAAGAAATTGATTCATTTGATTTCATCCATAAATTGGAGTCATGTGATGTTGGTATAGTATACTTATGGTGTTGAAATGAAAGAAAGTTAAAGGTTTCAATTTATATGAATTATGCAGTCTTGAAGAAGGGAAGGAAAGAATCGGTGCAACGAAGGGATTTCGTATTATTTGGCTATTTGAGGTAAGGAATATATGTAACGAACGTAGGGTGACTATGTCCGCATGTTTTAAATGTTTTGGGATGAAACAAAAGCTGGTGTAAGTGCAGGAAATGTAAAATTCACAGTTTTCGCCCAGTTACGATTTGGCTCGGGGCAGCCGACTGCCCTAAATAGCAGCCGACTGCTCAGAGACAGTCGTGACGTACCGAGTGCCTTATATAGCAGTCGATTGCCATTTTTCCAGAAACTTTCTGTTTGCAAACTAGTCGACCGCTAAGGAGATAGTCGACTGCATTTTTCGAGAAACATTCTGTTTGCGGGCCAGTCGACTGCCCCATTTTAGCAGTCAACTGCCCTACTTGCATCCGGAAATTAAATATTTCAAATGCAAAAAGAAAATAAAATTTATTGAATATTTTTATACTAGAGCAGTCGACTTCCCTAAAAGAGCAGTCAACTGCCCTCTTTGAAAAATAAATAATTTTTAAATTATTTATATAAATGTATTTGGATTATCATTAAAGTATATAAGAAGGGTTATGAATATCCATGGTTTTACAAGAATGAGTTTTACTACTCAATATTTTGAGATTAACGACTCCATTGGTGATCATGCATATTACTTGCTTATTTGTATTTGGCTGGGGGACTCTAGTCAAGCCCTTAATACCACGGGTGTCACCTGACTAGTGCACACCGTGGAATATTGACAATGGCCATTAGTCCTTTATATGTGTTTGGCTTAGGGGAGGATCCCTAGCCCATATGTGGGTACGCCACTTTATTTGGTGCATGATTCTATTGGATGTTGACGGTCTCCCCCTATTTGAAGACTATTTGTATATGTAATTTCAAGTTATTTGACATATATATGTGAAAGTATTTGAGTTATTTGAATACGTAAAAGTGACCTCATATGATTTTGTCATGTGTTATATGGTATTTGATGAACTTATATGTTATATGTTTTTACAAGAATATTATATGACATTATAGAGCCAAGCAGGAAAACTGCATATAGTGGCATAGTACGCTCTTTTATGTATATTTCTTACTGAGCGTAAACTCATTCCTTTACATTATTTTTCATCCAGATTATTTGCAGTGAAGTCTGCTCTTGGTAGAGGAGCATATATTTGGACTATACGATACTCCTTCGAGGCACATTTCAAATCCCTTGAAGGTATATACCTTTTGTAATGTAATTCAGACTGGTATGGTACAACGATGTATATTGGGGATGTAAATTGAGAAAAAGATTAGTATGTAGATATATGAAAGTTTTACAACTTATGTGTAAGACGATCCTGTATGTGTATGAGAAATATATCATCATGTAAACAATATAATGTTAGCTATATTAAAGAAGAAGGATGCACCGTTGAACAGCCTAACCAAACCTTATGGGAAAGAAAAAGTTAGTTGGTATTTGGGAGTGACGTGGATGTCACAGATTGGTATCAGAGAAAGGTTAGTCTGACGTTTGACGGTGTCATTAGGCTAAAAATAGTGTACATCCTCATGTACTGTACTTGTTTGAATACATATATGTGGTTGAATTGCTGAAAGTTTATTAAACGGTTGACCTTGTGGTGATATTGGCAGAATGAGCACTCGTAGAAGGGGTACTGGTAGAGGACGAGGACGAGGACGAGGACGGGGTAGAGTAGAATCGTCCCTAACACAGTCTCCTCCTCCATCTCCATCGGGTAGCGAAGTATTGAGACTATGGCCACTCTATTTAATCAGTTCATGTCTAATTTTCCAAACGTGGCCACTAATGCATCAACAGTACCACCTATAGTACCTCCTATTCCATCTGGGAATGCTCCTCCTACACCTCTTATTCCCCCAGTACAGCCCCCACCGGCACAGCCTGAGTTGCCCCCACCAGCTCAAGTTAATGAGAGGCGAGATCCTAAGGCCTACTGCAGTGTGGTCTTAATTAAAGAATTTAAGAAGTTGGATCCGCCGAAGTTTAAGGGGGATAGAGATCCGTTGACCGCCGAGAACTGGGTAAAGGCAGTCACTAAATCTTTTGGGTACATGACCTGTTCTGAGAAAGAGAAAGTGGGTTTGGCAGCTTATTTGTTAGTAGACGATGCCGAGCATTGGTGGCAGTGTACTCGGGCCATTTTGGAGACTCAACACACTGAGGTTACGTGGGATAGATTTTTAGAGGCCTTTAATGAACAGTACATCCCACGCACTGAACAGACCAGGTTGAAGAATGAGTTTTTGAGCTTGACTCAGGGGACTATGACGGTAAATCAATATGAGTCGAAGTTCATTTCTTTAAGCAGATTTGAACCTGAAGTCCTAAGGAGTGAAGGACATAAGATCTACCGATTCATAGAGGGATTAAGGTCTCCTATTAGATCGAAGTTATATCCTATGGATATCACTACTTATAATGAGGCAGTCCGTAAGGCTCAATTGTGTGAGCAGGACTATAATCTTCACCATGTTGATTTCCGAGCCAAGGGTAAAGGCAAAGTGATGAGTGTCGTCAGTCACCAAAAATAAAATTTCCTAACTCTATTATGTAGATAGCGGAGCAAGGGTCGAACCCATAAAGACTGAATTTTTTAAGTCAATTATTAAATTAAAAATCTAATCTTAGGGTTTAGGGAAAGAAGAAGTTTGGGGGTTTTGTAAACTATTCCAAAATAAAGAAAACAAGAATTATTAAATATAAAAAACAAATAGCAAAAAGCTTCAGTTACAAGGCAATCAATCATTCTTGGATTTTGATGTTGATCATTGATTACAAAATATCACTGTCAATTAAATAGTCAACCGTAGCATAACAACAAGCTCTGTTACACCATCTTTCCTTACTGAGTCGTTAGTTAAAACAAGCTCTTTAACTAATCTCTAACTACTTAACCTACCTAGAACAAGCTCTCTAGATATAAGTTGTAGCAGCATTAACAACAAGAAAGATATGGGTTGACATTAGATAACAAACACATAAGCTCGGTTCATTTAATCTAAACCTTAATTCTCCTCCATCCCTAATGATTAACTCCACAAGCAATTACGGGCTTATGTTTTTAATCTGGCGGTAGATTATTTAATTTAACTAAATAGTGTGCACCCTATCTAACCAAACAAACAATCATTATAATGTGCTCAGAGAATCTTGGATACTTAATCAACAATTATATAATAGGTTCAAGAATCTCACAACATGCTTTTCCCAAGAATAATCAATTTACCTCATAACTGAATAAGAAAACTACTCACTAGACATATTCAAGATCATAAAATTCAAGTTTAATATTATAAAGAAGATAATTATCATGCAATAAACAATTAAACTATTAATCTTTAATAATATCAAACAAGAAATCTATAATCAAGATTATGATCTAATAAGATTTTAACAAAAAAAGAAATCACAAAATCTAAAAAAAATAAAAAGAAAATAATTTTATAAAACAATAATAAGAAATCAGCAACTAATTAAAAATAAAGAAAAATAAAATTTTTATTAAAAACCCTAAAGAAAATCCTACACGACTAAAAGAGAAGAGGGAGGAGAGGGGTTTGAAGGATTTGAGGGCTAAGAGGGATGCTGTTTATGAGAGCCTTGTGCTCTTTATATAGGCCTAAGGAAGAGTTTAAAATACTTTCCTAAGCAATGTGGGATTCAGATAAGAGTTTACTTGGGAAACAAGTAATTTGACTAGTCAAACTCTTACCTTTATCTCATCATCTTTTTACAATTATTTTCTAAGTAAATTCCTAAGGCCTATTCTTATTAATTAATTACAGATATAAGACATAATAAAATTAAGAAATTATCTTCTCTCAACAAAATCTGGTCTTGAACTTGCTTTGTTGGAATTTCTTCTCAATCTCGTTTTTCTGCCCAGAATTTCGTACTGATTTTGTCCAGATGTTTGACCCACCAAATGAACTCCGATTTTTGCGATCTTGTATATTCTGGAAAGCTTGAGAAGTCTTCTACAACTTTCATGAAGGCCACTTCTTGAGATCAGGTCGTTAAATTGGTCAAAAATGTCAATCTTTCAAGCTGGACAGAAAATACTGAACTTTGCTCCTTTTAGCTCCTTTTTATTCCAACTTTGATATTTAATACCTAAAACATAAAATAAACATTAGTAAGCTCTTTTAGGCATAAAACATCAATAAAGCAAATATATTAGCACATATAAAATTCACAAAATATCATCCTATCACAAAGAACCGATGAAGCAGAAGTCAGATGAGAGAGCCTCTAGTGACAGATATCCATTTAGGAAAAGTAGACCATATGAAAGAGCTTCGGCAGGTAAGAAGATAAATTATAAGAGAATGACTTGTATCATAGTTTAATGGTTATATGGAAATATAATAAATTTTGAAGTTTTATGATAATTATGGTACAGGGACTCCTAGATCTACCGGGATTAAGATAAATGATGAAAGATCCCGATATTCAGCTGGCAGTACAGCGAGCTCACCTAAGAGTGTGACGCAGAAATGCAAGCATTGCGGGAGATTCCATGGGTCACAGCCATGTCGTATGGCGAGCAGGGCTTGTTTTTGGTGTGGCGAGAGGGGACACATGATTAAAAATTGTCCCAAGATTTCTAAAAGAGTGTCTGAAGAATCAGAAAGGACCACCCAACCACAGCCTAAGGCCACAGCCGCTGAGAAGGGAAAGAAAGCTGTGACTCAAGGACGAGTATTTGCTATAGACGAGGAGTCTGCCGATGCTTCGTCCAAGATGATTAAGGGTAAGATTCACCTCTTTGATATACGTGTTACTGCTTTATTTGATCCAGGCTCTACACACTCCTTTGTTTCTCCCAAAATTGCTACAAGATTACCTGTTGAACTTGAGCCTTTAGGACATTTGTTACAAATAAGTACACCGTTTAGAGAATCTCAGATAACAGATATTGTGTATCGTAGTTGTAAGCTACGGGTAGGAGAGAGAGAATCGATAGCTGATCTAATCCTACTGAATATGTATGGATTTGATGTCATATTAGGAATGGATTGGTTAGCTAAGAATCATGTGATATTGGATTGTTATGCTAAAAGTGTGATCTTCTCTTCTCCCGTTCGCTATGTTGTAAATTTTGTAAATGTTTAATACAAAAGTATGTTTATAAATTTATTTATTCGTAAATGAAATTAATAGAGAATTTATTTGTTATGTGAAGGATTTATAGCGTATGTGGTGGACGTAGAAAGGAAACGTCCCGAACTTCATGAAATTCCGATAGCCAATGAGTTTCCATGTGTGTTTCCGGACGATCTTCCAAGACTTCCTCGGGATAGGGAAATCGAGTTTACTATCGATTTGGTGCCAGGGACTGAGCCCATTTCGAGACCACCCTATCGGATGGCCTTAGTGGAATTGGAAGAACTTAAGAAACAGCTGCAGGAGTTACTAGATAAGGGGTTTATACGGCCAAGTGTATCCCCATGGGGTGCTCCTGTGCTATTTGTCCGGAAGAAGGACGATAGCTTGAGGCTTTGTATTGATTATCGATGGTTGAATAAGGTGACAATCAAGAACAAGTACCCTCTTCCTAGGATTGATGATCTCTTTGATCAACTTCGGGGTGCACGAGTCTTCTCCAAGATAGACTTGAGATCGGGATATCATCAATTGAAGATCCGAAGTGAAGATATCCCTAAGACTGCGTTCAGGACACGGTATGGTCACTATGAATTCCTAGTGATGCCGTTTGGTTTAACCAATGCACCCGCGGCTTTTATGAACTTGATGAATGATGTGTTCAAACAGTATTTAGACCAGTTTGTCATTGTTTTTATCGATGACATATTGGTGTATTCAAGATCATGGGAAGAGCATGAGCAGCATTTGAGGATAGTTCTACAAACCCTCAAGGATCGGGGATTATATGCCAAGCTAAGTAAGTGTGAGTTTTGGCTAGATCAAATATCCTTTTTGGGTAACATAATCAATAAAGATGGAGTTTCGGTTGATCCATCGAAGATTGAAGCTGTGGTGCAATGGGAGAGACCGAAAACAGTGACGGAGATTAGGAGTTTCTTGGGTCTAGCCGGCTATTATCGACGATTTGTAGAGGGTTTTTCGAGGTTAGCTGCTCCCTTGACGTGCTTAACGTGCAAAGAGGTGAAGTTTGAATGGAATGATGCTTGCGAGCACAGTTTCCACGAGTTGAAGCGCAGGTTGACTACTGCACCTATTCTCACCATTCCTAGTGGTTTTGGAGGATTTTCCATATATAGTGATGCCTCTGCACAAGGTCTAGGTTGTGTGTTAATGCAACATGGCAAGGTAGTTGCATATGGTTCTCGTCAATTAAAGGACCATGAGAAGAACTACCCGACTCGTGATTTGGAGTTAGCGGCAGTGGTGTTTGCTCTAAAGATTTGGAGGCATTACTTGTATGGTGAGAAATTTCAGATTTTTACGGATCATAAAAGTTTGAAGTACTTGTTCTCTCAGAGGGAATTGAATATGAGACAGAGGAGATGGCTCGAGCTTCTGAAGGATTATGATTGTGAGATCCTATACCACCCAAGAAAAGCCAAAGTGGTGGCAGATGCTCTAAGCAGGAAGCATATGGGGATAGTATCATATATGATGGTAAGAGAATACGAGCTACTTGAGCAGTTTGCAAGCCTTAATCTCAATGTTGTGCCTTATGAGCACTTTGGAATGATAGTTAGTTTGATGATTGAGCCAGAGTTGATGGGTAGAATTCGGATTGCTCAAAGGGAAGATGATCAATGTATGGAGGCCATGAATCAAATCCAATCAGGTATGCCATCGGAATTTAGCATTGATAGTAATGGACTCTTGAGATTTAAGAATCGTATATGTGTTCCTAAGGATAAGGAGTTGAAGAAGTTAATTTTGACTGAAGCACACTGCACTAAGTATACTTTGCATCCGGGAAATACGAAGATGTATCATAATCTTCGCAAGGTGTATTGGTGGACTGGCATGAAAAGAGACATAGCAGAGTTTGTGGCAAAGTGTCTCACGTGCCAGCAGGTTTACTACATCCTCTACCTATACCTATGTGGAAGTGGGAGCACATTACGATGGATTTTGTCATGGGACTACCTCGAACGAGGAGGAATCATGATGGTATTTGGGTCATTGTGGATCGGTTAACTAAGTCAGCTCACTTCCTGCCTATGAAGTCTACAGATACACTTAGTGCTTTGGCAGATTTGTATGTGAAAGAAGTTGTCAGACTACATGGAGTTCCAATGAGCATTACATCTGATAAGGATTCCAGGTTCACTTCTCATTTCTGGGAACATTTCCAGGAGGCCATGGGATCTCAATTAAATTTTAGCACGGCTTTTCATCCACAGACTGATGGTCAATCCGAGCGCACCATTCAGATGCTCGAAGATATGTTGAGAGCTTGTGCGTTGGACTTTAAAGGCTCCTGGGATGATCATCTGCCATTGGCTGAGTTTGCATACAACAATAGTTACCATGCAAGTATCGGGATGGCACCATATGAAGCTCTATATGGTAGAAGGTGTCGATCTCCGATTGGGTGGGAAGAAGTGGGCGAGCGTAAGTTATTAGCCCCAGACTTAGTCGAGCAAGCCTCTGAGGATGTTAAGTTAATTTGCCAAAGACTTAAGACAGCTCAGAGCCGACAAAAGAGTTATGCAGATGCTCGACGGAGACCACTTGAGTTTTTGATCGGGGATTGGGTATTTTTGAAAGTTTCTCCATCCAAAGGTATCATGAGATTTGGCCGAAAAGGTAAACTTAGTCCTCGTTAAATAGGGCCATTTGAAGTCCTAGATCGAGTCGAAGATGTTGCATATAGGTTGGCACTACCTCCGGAGCTATCGGGAGTACATAATGTTTTCCATGTGTCGATGCTTCGGAAGTATAATCCGGATCCATCTCATGTCATTGAATATGAGCCCTTAGAGATTCGGGAGGACATGAGTTATGTGGAGAAGCCAGTTCGGATTTTGGATAGAAAGGAGAAAGTGTTAAGGTCTAAGACGATTCCCCTAGTCAAAATTCTCTGGCAATACCATGCCATGGAAGAAGCTACATGGGAGCTAGAGAGCTTAATGAAGGAAAGGTATCCGGAGCTATTTGAGTAGTAACCCGATTTAAATTTGGAGGACCAAATTTCTAAAGGTGGGGAGAATGTGAAATCCCCAATTTCATGTAAAGTCCTCTTATTTGTAAAGTACTATAGGCAAAAATGATTTAAATGAATATGAGAATTAATGTACAAATGATGTAAGGAACCTAGAAGAAGGAATGAAATGGATAGTCAATGGTCAATGAATTTAATGTTGACATCAGGAAAATATTAGAGAATGATAAAAGAAGAATAAATATCAGATTTTTGTAATTAAAGGAGATGTGGCTGACCAATAGAAGAAAGAAGACCAATTAAGATGGTCAATTAGTCAAAAAGGGTTAATGAGATGGTCAATGGCTGAGATGAGATGGAAAAGGGGATAATCATGCATTAAATGCATTAAATGAAAGGTAGCTTAGTCATCTTCACCATCAAGGATCGGCAGCAATCTCATTTCCAGCCCTTCTTCCTCTCGTTTCCTCTCTAAATTCCTTTTAAGTGTTCATTTTCTGACCTTGACAAACCACCATTTCCTGTCATCAAATCGCTAAGTTTCCTCAACGAAAAATGATCCTCATCACTAGCTCTCTCTATGTCTGTAATATAGAAGGCTGAAACAAAGTCTTTGAGGAGATCAGAAGTTCTGTTATTTTGGCTATTGACAAAGGTAAGAAAAGAAATTGATTCATTTGATTTCATCCATAAATTGGAGTCATGTGATGTTGGTATAGTATACTTATGGTGTTGAAATGAAAGAAAGTTAAAGGTTTCAATTTATATGAATTATGCAGTCTTGAAGAAGTGAAGGAAAGAATCGGTGCAACCAAGTGATTTCGTATTATTTGGCTATTTGAGGTAAGGAATATATGTAACGGACGTAGGGTGACTATGTCCGCATGTTTTAAATGTTTTGGGATGAAACAAAAGCTGGTGTAAGTGCAGGAAATGTAAAATTCACGGTTTTCGCCCAGTTACGATTTGGCTCGGGGTAGCCGACTGCCCTAAATAGCAGCCGACTACTTAGAGACAGTCGTGACGTAACTTTTTCCGAAACCGACTTAGAGCAGCCGACAGCCCTATATAGCAGTCGACTGCCATTTTTCCAGAAACTTTCTGTTTGCAAACTAGTCGACCGCTAAGGAGCCAATCGACTGCATTTTTCGAGAAACATTCTGTTTGCGGGCCAGTCGACTGCCCCATTTTAGCAGTCAACTGCCCTACTTGCATCCGAAAATTAAATATTTCAAATGCAAAAAGAAAATAAAATTTATTGAATATTTTTATACTAGAGCAGTCGACTTCCCTAAAAGAGCAGTCAATTGCCCCCTTTGAAAAATAATAATTTTTAATTTATTTATATAAATGTATTTGGATTATCATTAAAGTATATAAGAAGGGTTATGAATATCCATGGTTTTACAAGAATGAGTTTTACTACTCAATATTTTGAGATTAACGACTCCATTGGTGATCATGCATATTACTTGCTTATTTGTATTTGGCTGGGGGACTCTAGTCAAGCCCTCAGTACCATGGGTGTCACCTGACTAGTGCACACCGTGGAATATTGACAATGGCCATTAGTCCTTTATATGTGTTTGGCTTAGGGGAGGATCCCTGGGTCATATGTGGGTACGCCACTTTATTTGGTGCATGATTCTATTGGATGTTGACGGTCTCCCCCTATTTGAAGACTATTTGTATATGTAATTTCAAGTTATTTGACATATATATGTGAAAGTATTTGAGTTATTTGAATACGTGAAAGTGACCTCATATGATTTTGTCATGTGTTATATGGTATTTGATGAACTTATATGTTATATGTTTTTACAAGAATATTACATGACATTATAGAGCCAAGCAGGAAAACTGCATATAGTGGCATAGTACGCTCTTTTATGTATATTTCTTACTGAGCGTAAACTCATTCCTTTACATTATTTTTCATCCAGATTATTTGCAGTGAAGTCTGCTCTTGGTAGAGGAGCATATATTTGGACTATACGATACTCCTTCGAGGCACGTTTCAAATCCCTTGAAGGTATATACCTTTTGTAATGTAATTCAGACTGGTATGGTACAACGATGTATATTGGGGATGTAAATTGAGAAAAAGATTAGTATGTAGATATATGAAAGTTTTACAACTTATGTGTAAGACGATCCTGTATGTGTATGAGAAATATATCATCATGTAAACAATATAGTGTTAGCTATATTAAAGAGGGAGTGACGTGGATGTCACATAAAAGGATCTTCTCACCTAGGAATTCTTCAAGTGTTACTCATTCGCAATCGCCTCAAAGATTCCATCATCCGATTTAATTGTATAATATATGTTTTTTATTTATTATTATCCTAAAAATTTTTACTATTATTATTATTATTATTATTATTATTATTATTATTATTATTATTATTATTATTATTATTATTTTACGACTATGATTTCTATGTGTTATTTTATTTTAATTATTTGGAGAATAAAGTTTAACCTTCATTTTTTAAAAATACCTTTTAAATCTTCCATCATTCTGGATAGACTTAAAAGGATTCTCTTACGTAGGAATTCCTTCAGTGTTACTCATTCGTAATCGTTTTGAAGATTCCATCATCGAGAAAGTTTAACCAATTCTTAGAAATTTATTATACCATAATTTATTAATCTCAATATAAATTCCTTAATTTTATTTATTTTATTCATTTTATTATTTACCTTTTTAATTACTTTTTATTTCTTACTTGTACAGATTGTTATCTTATTTACTTCACTTTAAAATTTTACTTATTCTCCATTTTTGTTATTTATTATTTTTTTATTAATCTTATATACCCCTATATTTTACTATTATTTTTTATCTCTTTATTCTAAAGAAAAGCAACCTATAGTATCGAGTATATCATTAATAACAAGAATCACATGACAACAGAAAAAATAAAGCAAGAACATTTACCTTGATAATGGCACTTGGGTTTACAAAAGCAAATTGGTTTGGGCTTTGATGATTGTTGATGTGGGTTACTCCAATACCAGTCTCAAAACAAAAACAAATAATGGAACTACTCTTGAAAACTCAAAACAGGGAGCTACTGTGTAGTGGTATCGTTTGATTCTAAAATTCCTTTTGCAACCGTAAGCCGCCAGCTACAACCCAACACAGCTTCGCCCTCGTTCCCGCCAGAGAAACGTCAAAAGCCGGACTCTATCCCGCCTTCTCCGGTGCTGCAACCTTCCTTCGATGTTGTCAGATTATCTCTCCAAGCATCTGATTCTTGCCACGGGTGCTACCATTGCCCTGTATATTTTTTTTATTTTTTGCTTTGGAAATTGTTCCTTTTCTTTCTAAGTTATGGGGTTTAACCACTTTTTATAGTCAAATTAAGCTTAATTCATCCTGTACAATTTAGTTCCTACCAATTTTACTCAATATTTTCTATTATTTCATACCCAATTACATCAAAACAACCAAGATTTTCTTCAATTTTCTTCCTCATAACGATATCTGTCCTGTACATCTACACTTACATTTAATTCAATCCGAAACCTCAAATACAATTTTCATGCATGAATCAAACATAACCCATAGTCAAATATTAAAGAAGCATCATCACTCTCACCTTTCCAACTAAACCGAATAGAACAAAGCTAGCCTCTATCACGTTGGTATTTTGCTCACCATATCCTGACTTTGATAAGCTCTTATGATAGAGAATAGGATTAATGAAGGGAGCTGAGTGTTTTAGTGATAACAATTGATGATTTCAGTTGAGGAAAATAAAAGGAAAACGTGAAAATGGAAGCTACAGAGAAACGATACAGCAGAAAAATATCAGCAGGGGAAGTCGGTTAAGAGATATAAAGAGAGGTTCTATTTGTACTCCTCTTATTGCTCTTCTTACCCCACTCAAACAAAAAAAATAAACAACTAAACCTAAAAACTAAATATACTCCATCTTTTTACTATTTTAACCCTAAAATAAAAACTAAAAAACAACTATTCCTAAACTCTCGCCAACGCTATCATCTCTTCCGATCTCTTGCCAATTTCTAATCTTCTCCAACGATTTTTGGTTCTTCCTCTGTCATCGTCATCAGGTGAGGCTTGCCTTGAAGCATACCTACGCGAGACCTATTAGTCTCGTGCAAGCAGACCAGCGTGCCACATCGTGGGTCTCGCGCAAGCAGGATGCTTGCAGAACCACTGTCCGGCGCTGGGTGGGTATGGGTCTCGCAGGACCGACCATCCATGCAAACTGATGTGCGCTAGATCACGAGTCTCGCGCAAGTCAATTTGTGCAAGGCCGACAATCTCTGACCAGCCTGATTTCATTCTTTTATCGTTTAATTTTTATTTTTATTTTTTTTACACATTGTGTAGGTATTGCAGCATTTCTGTCAAACCTTTGGGTGTATTGTTTGAGACTTGAAATGTTTTTAGGGTGGCTAATGGTGATGATATTTGGATCTGCAGTTTGATTACTCTTTTGAACAAGTTAGATTCCTTACGGACATTCTACTCGAAATTTGCTTTGGTCAGCAGGTAATTCCTTCAAATTCATGTCTTTTCTTTTTTACCATCCACTGCAGCACAACCAACCTTAGAATACTGGGATTCTTTACGTAGATTGATTGTAATGATGAACATAGCTTGCAACTCTGTTTTTGTTTGAAACTGGCTGGTTATCTTCTGTCCATGCTTTCTTCTTCAAACTCAGTAAGATGCAATAATAGTAATTGGTATTTTTCTTGATTGGGTTTATGCACATTGTCTGTGTAGTTTGAGAGAGAGCAGTCAAGCTCAGGAAGATGCAATAATATTACCTTGGGTTTAGTTTTAGTTATGTTTTATGTTTTTTTTTTCATGCCATTTATTTTTCAAAAGTTTAACTCTGGCCATAGAAGTGGAAAAGCTGACAGCAGCCTTTATTTTTCAAAAGTTTAACTTTGACCTCAATGTAAGAAACTGAACTAGATAATTTAGAATAAGGGAAATTTGTTAAAACAACCATAAAGACAGAAACAACATACAAAAAACTCACATGTGAATCCAAAATTTGAGCTTCCAGATTGGCAAATATCTATAGGACAATAACCTTTCTGTCAGCTAAGCTAAATATAGAAGAAGGTTTGCATGATTGTTGAGATTTGTTGTGTTAAGTCTTAAGAGAAGAACTTTTTCTTCAGTTGAGGAACTAGGACTGTTTTCCACTTAGTCCTTGATGCTTCTTTGTTTCATAGAGGCTTCTGCAACCCCAAGGCTCACCAAACCCTTCAAGCTCTAGATCTTGGTCTAGCATCCAAAAATAATCGTTCCAACTCAACTAAAAAGAAAAAGACAAAAAAAAAGGATTAAAACTAGAATAGAGATGAATTCGAAAGGGTGAAAATGCACTAGAAAAGTTGCTTTTGAATGAATGGAGTGAACATAGACAATTTCATAAACATAGACCAAATATAACTTTTCATAATTGGTGACTAATATAACTAATATAAAATATGAACCAAAGTTGGGATTGCAAACATGATTCAAGCATGATTCACTGTCGGAGTATCAATTGAACAGATTGCAAGAAACCTAAGGATAAATCTAAAACCAGATATGAAGTCTGTTAAGGAAAGTGTTATTTATAACAAGCAAAGCAATCACAAGTAGAAAAGGTCATATCTTTACAATTAAAGATTTGCTACATATGTATGAGTTGTCAGCACAAGAAAGTGATATATAAGATGACTCTGACATTAAGAAAATATGAAGAATATTGCTTCAACATAAAACTATCATAGACAAAAAAAAGCATAATACATAAATAAATAAATAAGAATGAGTTGCTGAAGCTACCAACTCAAGTAAAAAGAAAAAATAATAAAAGGGATTAAAACTAGGGTAGAGATGAATTCAGAAGGGTGAAAATGCACCAGCAAAGTTGCTTTTGAATGAATGGAGTGAACATAGACAATTTCATAAACATAGACCAAATATAACTTTTCATAATTGGGTGACCAATATAAAAAATGAACCAAAGTTGGGTGACTAAGCCTATAATTTACCCTAAATATTTTTGTTTCATCTAGTCTTATTTCGTACAGTATAAAATTAACAGATTTTCTTGGCTACACTAGACTTCCAAATTGATTTTCATTTGTAAAAATTAATTGTAGGTATCACTAAGAAATTAAATTCAAGTCATTAACAAAGTAGATAAAGAAGAAGGTATTACCAAATCCAAGGTTTCAAGCATTTAGGAGTGGTTTTCTTTTTCTAGAATCAAATTGAAATGTCAATAACTAAATACATGGATAAAAGAAAATCAATCAATAAGCAAGATGTTAAATATTTAGTTGATTCATATGATGCATGAATTAGACATACAGCAACATGCAATGGACTGCACGTGCACATACATGAATTAAGTGCAATGGACTGCACGTGCATATACATGAATTAAGTGCAATGGACTGCACGTGCACATACAAATAGTTTGTGAGTTCCTTCATTCATTTACGCTTCTAATCATAATTGAGTTAATCTCATCATATGTCCCTAACATGTTCCTAATGTTTCAATTTTCCATTATCTGTTCAGTTAAATGGTTTATGCTCATGGATAATATTCCAATTATAACATAGTAGGAATTTAACAGGGTTGTCAGCAACATTTACTAGAGAAGACAGAATATTGAGTTTTGGTGTTTTCAATTCACTTGAATTTTGTGTTTTCTTTGGCCTCATGAGATGAATATAGTATGGTACTGTTTCATGAGATGAATTACCAAGTTGATTGCAAGTATAAGGACATCATTTCATTGGCTACTAATTGAGTAGATTACAACATTGTCCTAGTATCAATTTACATGCCATTCAAGCATGATTCACTGGAATTGCAAACAACTTACGATCAATTTACAATCTCCAAACAACTTCTCTTTTGTCATTGCATTTTTGTGCAATTACATTTTGTTTATGGGTTTATAATTATTTAAATGTTTTTTTTTCAGACATGACATTGACACGAGGTGCAGGTTCATCTCAAGGAAGACGATGGTGACTCACTGCCTCTGAGAGAAGAAGACGAGCTGGGATAGACCATTCATTTCAAAGAAGATGAAGGCAACCTACTGCCTCTGAGATAAGACGACGAGCTAGGACAGATCATGTGGAGCATGCCGAGCAGGCCGAACCTATCGAGCAGGCTGAGCAGGTCGAGCAAGTTGAACCTGCCAAGCAGGCTGAATAGGTCGAGTAAGCTGAACCTGCTGAGCAGGCTGAATAGGCAGAGCAGACTGATTTAGAAGACCAAGCAAAGGAGATAGATTCAGATGATCTAAAGTTTTTAATATTTGTATTAAAACTTTGTATTAATTTTAAATATACTTGGTTAGTAATAAATACATGAGTATAGTCAAATATTTCTTCATCCACACCTTTCGATTCTCCAGACACTATTATTTCGTCAATCTGCAAATATTAAACAAAGTAATTAATTATAATTATTATACTCATAAAAAAATACATATCAATTATATAATAAAAATAACTACGTATACTAAAAAAAACTTTGTATTAATTTTAAATATACTTACTTGGTTAGTAGTAAATGCATGAGTGATGGAGATCCACTTGCTCATGATGTTCATGATGCTAAGGATCCATTGGTCATCCAAGTAGGTTCAATTACCCGAGCTTGAGCCAAGAAGACGCAGCAAGCCCTGGCCTCATTAATGCAACAAGCTCTGGCATCGTTGAAGTGTCAAGGAAGCTTCCATGAAGAGTCCCAAGACATCTATACTTGCTTGGAAGCCCAAACGACATGAGCATGGTTTACTGTCTTATTTTAGCTTAACAATAAGATGGGTCAAGTGTTTGAATAGCCCACATTTGAGTCTTATTGTATCTTGGACTATTTATTTTATGTAACTAGTTTTAGGCATGAATTTGGGTTTAGTCTTATTTTCTATTGGTGTTAATTCCAGCCCACTTGTTTATGGGCTTAAGTGCTAGGTATTATTATAAATACCTTGTAAACGCTATTAATGAACAGATCAGTTTTGGAATTTTCAGAATTTGAGTGTGCCTTTTCTCTTGGGTTCCCTCTCAACTAGGCTTATCAAGGTCTTCTTCCTTGTAACGCCTCCTTATTCACCATCCACCATTGTTATACCTTAAGTTCTCGAATTCTTATTCGTAGGGTCAAGGTCCAATACCTTTGGGTTCGAGTCTCTTTAGGCTTCGGGTCTAGGTTTTCAGAAGTTGTTATTCATCATCCTTGCTTCTGTCTTGCTGCGTTTTCAACTCCTTCAAATTCCAAGCTACGTTTTCTCCTGTCTGTGTGCATCAGTTGGTATTCAGAGCTCAATTTTCGATTTTCTGGTTTGTTTGTTCGTCACTGACTTTTCGATTGTTGGTTTGTTGGTTTCAATTTTTTTTCTTTTATTGGTTTCAATTTTTTTTCTTTTGTTGGTTTCAATTTCTAGTTTGTTTGTGCGTCTCTCACTTTTGGTATAATCCTTGGAAAATTCCACCACTTATTTCAACCCTAGCCGCACTTCCTCATAACCTTAGCCGCACCCCTTCAATCATAACCCTAGTTGCACCCCTCAATTATAACCCTAGCCACACCCCTCAATTATAACCCTAGTCGTACTTCCTCATAACCTTAGCCGCACCCCTCAATTATAACCCTATCCGCACTTCCTCATAACCCTAGATGCACTTCTTCAACCACTTAATTCAACGCTAGCCGCACCCCTACTCTTTTCAAGGAAACCGCAAAAATCAGATTAAAAAAAGCAGAAAAAAAAGAATTCGAAAAAAAATTGTTGCGGTACTATTCAAACAGAAAAATTTGGTTGAGTTAGGAGGCGTGCGAGTACCCGTAAACATGGGCCCCACCCTATCTTGGCCAAATTCCATCGTTTTCCTATAGTTTTAGGCCATTTTTCATTTTTTTGGTCCTTCTAGTGATTTTTTTTATTTTTATTTTATTTTTTTCTTTCTTTGAGTCACCCTAGCCACACTTTCTGTGAAAAAAAAAGGGAGAAGAATTAAAAAAAAAAGCGAAGAATTCCAAAAAAAAGGAATTCGAAAAAAAAGAGAAAATACTTGGTGAAAATACTTGGTGAATTAGTTGATTCTGCGAGGTTGAATCTTTGACTGAGTCTCTAGTGCGATTGTGAACCTATAGAGTTAAGGTCGAGTAAGGGAAAAAGGCATGAGTGTGTGAGAAACATTAGTAGAAAAAAGCCAAATTACTTGAGTGAAACACGAGTGTAAACACGTGAGGATATCACTTGTTGAAAATGTCTTCTGAAGGTGATAAGTTAGACTTTAAAAAGATTGAATTCATGCTTCAGGCAATGCAACAATAGTTCCAACGGATGGACGTGAAATTCAATGACATTCATGATAAGTTGAACCAACATGAAGCTCAATTTGCAAAGATCCAACAAGGTGATACTTCCCGTCTAAACAGTAAGGTTGTTGCCAACGACGAGTATGATGATAATGTTGGGTATGACTCGAATTAAGAGTCTGGGATAGATAGACATCATAGAAGGTACCATGGGTGTAGAGATCGAGATGATAGAGCTCGTGATAGAGGCAAGCAGAAGATGGATGGAAACCTTGGCAGTATAAAATTGAAGATTCCTCCTTTCCCAAGCAAGAATGATCCGGAGGCATATTTGGAGTGGGAAAGGAAGCTTGAAATGGTGTTTGACTTCCACCACTACTCTTAAGAAAAGAAGGTCAAACTTGCAACAATTGAGTTCACAGAGTATGCTATGGTTTGGTGGGATCAGTTAGTCTCTAGTAGAAGAAGATATAGAGACCCTCTAGTGTCTACATAGGATGAGATAAAGCGTATCATTAGGAAGAGATTTGTTCCTACTCATTACTACAAAGAGCTATATTAGAAACTCCAAGGTCTTACCCAGGGCTCAAAGAGTGTTGAGGATTACTACAAAGAGATGGAAATAACCATGATTCGAGCCAATATCCAGGAGGATGCAGAAGCTACTATGGCTCCTTTTCTCCAAGGCTTAAACCGTGAGATTGCCAATGTAGTAGAGTTGCAGCATTACATGGATTTAGAAGAGATACTGCATGTGGCCATCAAAGTGGAAAGGCAACTCCAAAGGAAAGGTACATCCCGTTTCACTTCTAGTTCAGTTCCTGTTTGGAAATCTAACACCTTTCGTTGGGATGATAAGCCTGTGTCTAAACCTAAGTCAGAGAGCTTTGCTAAGCCCAAGCCTGAGGGCCCTCCAAAGCCCAAGACTGAACCTGCCCAAGCATCCCAGAGCAGGACACGTGGCATTGAGTGTTTCAAGTGTTTAGGTCATGGACATGTTGCCTCACAGTGTCCCAACCGTAAAGTGATGATCATGCATGGGAATGGAGATGTTGAGAGTGAAGGTTCTGAAAGTCGGTGTTGAAGATGAGATGCCTGCATTAGAAGATGCTGAAGAAGAAGAAGTTGTTGAGTATGCTGCTCATGGTGAAGTGCTTGTTGCCAAGCGTGCTCTTAATACCCATGTGAAGTTTGAAGATGAGGCACAACATGAGAACATCTTCCATACGAGGTGCCATATTAGTAACAAGGTATGCACTGTAATCATTGATGGTGGGAGCTGTACTAATGTGAAGACTGGAAATTTCGTACTGATTTTTGTAAATAAATAAAAGACATCAAGTAAATTAAGGAATTAGATTTTAGTTTGTACTTTCGATTTCCTTTAGTAATGGAAACCAATATTTTACTTAGGAGCAATTACTGATAAATGATGAGTGCTAGCATCATTTGGAATCATATAATTAAGTTCAAAACATAAGTTAATTTAATAAAGGAAAATAAATTTAATTTAAGGACATTATTGCTATGTGTGTATATATATATTATTCAATATATATATCTCATATATAATTGAGATAAAAGAGATATATATATATATATATATGTACATGAATATAGATGAATATACAATATAAAAATGTATATGTATATGCATATAAACTAGAATGGGAAATGTGATTAAATAATATAGGAAATAATAATAAAAAAGTGAAATAAAACAAAACAAGATGTATAAAATCTATATGTGTGTATATATATATATATATATATGAAATGATAAAATATATTGATATTTATAGATATATTTAAAGTACATATATATATATATATATATATAAATATTGAATAGGAAAACATATATATAATATATATTAATGTATATAAAAAAATATGATTGGCTTCCTAAGGAAGCCAATCCAAGACGTCACCTGCTCCTACCTGAGGAGCATGTTTGTATTGAAAAGCCATGATCAGAGTGGATTGAGAGAGGGGAGGAAAAGCTTACTGCAGCAAACCGAAAGGAGGAAGAAGGAAAGAAATTTCAACGGCAAGTGACATTCGATTGATCAACAAGGTCAGTAGGCTAAAAGGAAAGCAATGTAGGTTCTAGATGCTAGTTAAGGTTGGCGTTAGGTTAGGTTTTGTAACTGGTTTAAAGCTGAAAAACTTGATTTTCAGGAAGCCATAACAGTGAACGAGTGACAGAGGTGAATGGTGGTTGTTGAGGCTAATCGAACAAAGGAAAGGGACTGTATTAAGGGTGGAATTTTGCTGCATTGTTCAAGCATTTGATATGGGCTTTTGGACGTGAATTTTAGGACTGTATTGGGGCTGTCAATAGAAGCTTTCGGCAAGACTGATGGTGAGCAGATTATGGTGGCTATTTTGTTGCATGAAACAGAGAATAAATGAGGCTGAATTGATGACCATTTAAAGGGCTTTAAAGGAGCTGTGATTCTTACTGTTTGAGGCTAGAGGCTAAGGTATTTGAGAGCTAAAACCGTGATGCTTGAGATGGTTTGACAAGCTAGATCGTGAGCTTCTAAAGCAAAGGTTTCTGGAGGTTTTCTTGGTTGCTGGACATAACGGTGATCAAGGCTGGAAATGAGGTGCTAGAGGGCTGAGTTTGGGGCTGAGTTGGTTGTCCAAACAGAGGTGAAAACACGGTTGTAAGGGCTGAGAACATTGCAGAAATTGATAAAAGAAGGATTGACAAACAAGGGTGCTTCGGGAAATCCTTGGAGAAGGAAAATTTGAGAATCTCTCATATAATTGGCTTCAAGGTAGGTAATATGCATGGATGTTGGTTAAATTGGTTTTTAATTGTATCATGGAAAATTTTCATGGCTCCCTTCATGTTATCATGCTTTGAAATGGTTGCCTTGAAAATGTTCAAAGGAAGAATATGTAAGTGATTTACATAAATGTAGTTAATGTCATGGAATGCTTGAATTGGTTATAAGATGGTTGGATAAGATCTACATGAATGTAAATACATAAGCATGGATAAGAAGGAACTATATACAATTATGTGTATATGTATACATATATTCCATGACCATGATGGTAAAGAATAAAATACGATCATATATTTGCATGTATGTATATATTAAATTATATACATATATGTATAAATAGATATTATACTTATATTATGAACTCCAAGTGGAAGAACGACATAGGTTTAATTAAAATGATTGCACCATGATGCAATATGGATAAATTGTGTACTTACCAACATCCATGTGCTATTAAATAGGAACTTGAGGAATGAAACCTTGGTGTAAGCATTTAAATAAATATATATATTGAACGAAGTGATCGGTACGAAATCGGTTAAGGAAATTTTGCAAGAACTAAACATCGGTTCAAGATTTATTTATACACATACCTCTAGAGATGAGTATAAGTATATTTTAGACTTATAATGCGAAGTTAATCTTGGGCATAATAGCAATGTTGAATAATGGTGTGTGGTTTCAATTGCATGTTTGAAAATTGTATTAGGCATAATATGAGTATATGATTGAGATGGTATTGGCATGTTTGTAGTGACCTTGACTGGAATGGAGGAGTAGATTTTTATCAGAGGCTCGAAGAGAATATTGGCTAAGGACATTATGTAAGTGGGTTAAGTAAAGTTTGTTAGCACCATCTCGTAGGAATGGTTTAATTCTATAAACTCGTTTATGCTTGAGCTGGATTGAAACTTAATTTCTACTTTGCGTATTGTGGCTAGCCAAGCGTGCATGTTAAGTGACATGAACTGATGCATACATGCAATTATTCATAACATGTTTTGAGTTTAATTACTTAATGTTTATGTTTTTAATGACTTGCATCAAATTTATATTTTGCAAAGTCTTGGTTTGAACCAACATTTGAAAGAAATCGAAAAGCTTTTGTTTTTCGAACTCAAAGCTGATTTAATAATGATTTGGAGTTCGTGGAAGCCGAGTGCTACACGAGGAAATTGATTCTTGTCTAGTGCTCTAGGTAGATTGATACTTGTCTGGAAAACTAGCAAGCAAGTTCTAGCTCTCGACTGATCAGCGAGACTGGATTATTGTTCTATGGCCATAGATTTAGTGTTGCTTGCGACACCATTCCATCGCTAGCTAGGATGGATATCAATTGATTGATTGATTGAGGATCATTGCCTAAACTTTACTTACTATGGTTCCATTTCTAATACTGCTTTTAGTGAACTGAGGCAATATGCCTAATCGTTATTGATTTTCTTGATTTATGACTAATAGATTCTTGAAAATCTATATTGATCGAAATGATTGCAATACTTATTGATCATTTATCGAATGCTTATTGATTGTTTTATCAAAGTAATTACCGATTGACTTATCGACCTATATTGATAGTTTATTTGAATGCACAACATACTGAGTTCAACCGAATGCATAGCGAATTCATTTAGATAAACTGCATAATAAGTTTTGTTTTAACTAAGTGCATATTGAAAGCGTTCTATAACAGAAATGCATAAAGAAGTGTTTGGTTTATGATCATGCTTAAATATCGAGTTCGCTTATTACTTCAGTATTGTTTTCCACACGTGCATATAGGACGACATGAGTCTAGCATGCATTTACTTAAGCTACTTACTGAGCCGTGGTTTTGCTCAACCCTTATTAATAACATCGCAGATCATACCAATTAGGCTCCCACTTGGAGTTTGGGGTGCGAAGCCTCGGGGACTATCTTGAGTAGCTATATCGATTTGAATCCTCCGAGTGTTGTTTTTGTTGCACTTGAGGTATAACAACGATTATTGTGTTATCCATGTATAACATTTTAAATTTGCACAGTACATGCTTATGGAATTACTTTTGGGATGTAACTTAAGATTGTCCTAGATCATTTTAGGCTTTTATGATTATCGTGTATGATCCGAGAAGTGAATTGTGATGATTTTGAGCTGTAAACTGTCTCTTATATATATTTGTTGACTTTGGAAGTATGTGTTGTATATAGTGAAATGAACTGAGAATTCTGGATTTAGATATGTGGCTAGAAATAGTTGAGTTTATTGCAGGTTATTAAGCTGGGTAAAGTCGATTTTAAAAAAGGGGGAGTTTTCGACGTTTTTCTTTTAATAGCTTAATGTTGAAACGAGAATATTAAGTCAAATAATCTTAAGAAATGACAATTAAATAATGAATACAAACCAAGTTAAGAGCGTGAAGTTAGTTTAGAGAGAAAACTAACACCAAATGCAAACTTTAACGTGAAAAGAAAAATCTAGTTCGTAAATTTGGTAATTGGTAAATGGAGTGATAAGTGTACGTCACGGCCTTCGGGTCGTGACAGATTAAATAGTATCAGAGTACGGTTTGTCTAGTACGTGTTAGTGTCATAGAGGTCGTTATTAGTGTTACATCCCATGTACTGTGTAATGTCTGCATGTAACCACTGTCACTAACTTAAACTAAGATTGATCTGCTCTTGGTATAAGTATTTTTGTTAATCGAAGAACAATGAGGAGGATTGGAGGCAGACCTAGAGGGTTGGCTCGAAGGTTTCCAATTACACGTTCGACCCCATCCACAGCACCTCCATCATCCTCACATCCCATACCCCCACCACCAGATAGTATGGAAGTGAGGATGGCCTGAATAGAACAAAGCTATGAGACTATTACCGCCTTATTGCAACAGTTGGTGGCTAACCAAGCTATTGCACATCAGGCTGCACCACCACCTTTCGCACCTCTTGTGCCGCCACCTCCTATACCTCTTGCACCTCCTGTGCCTCCACCACTGCAACAGGCACCACCTCCGCCACCTCCGATAGTGCCACAGGCCACACCTTTACCGACTGCACCTCAGACAGTTATGCCTCCACCTGCCGTACCTGATGTTGGGAACCCAGTGGATAGAAATATAACACTCCTCCGACAATTCCAGAAAATGAATCCATCATAGTTTAAGGGGGAGAAGGATCCAGCGAAGGCGGAGGAATGGATAGAGGAGATGGAGTTTCTCTTCAAGTATATGGGGTGTAGTACTACTAAGAGAGTTTCATTAGCAGTGTATATGATGAGAAGTGATGCGCAGAAATGGTGGAAGACCCATGAGACGTTCTTATTGGCTAAGGATCCGGTTATTACATGGGAGAGATTTTTAAAGACCTTCATGAACCATTATATATCTAAAGCTGCCAAGCGACAGAAAAAGTAGGAATTTATGGAACTCACTCAAGGATCTTTGAGGGTGGATGAGTATGAGACCCGATTTACTGCCTTAGTGAAATATGACACGGATTATGCCACTAATGATGAGAAGAAGGCAAAGAAGTTTGCTTCGAGATTGAGACCTAACATCCGAAGCAAGGTCACTCCATTTGAGCTTACCGCGTATGAGGCAGTGGTGAGGAAAGCTCAGACTGTTGAGCAAGAATTGGAGATTACTCAGGCTAAGTATGGGACAAGGAAGCCTCATAGAGCTAAACCATTCATAGATAGGAGAAATGAAAAGAAGAGGTTTGAGCCAAGTAGATCACAGGGACAAAATAAGAGGCAGAGGTTTGTTGCGCCTCGACCACAAGCTACTAGGCCTACAGCTACTGCTACTCCTCCTAACAAAGACGTGGCCATTATCCCTACTACTACTGCTACATCTCAGCCATGTGCGACTTGTGGCAACAAGCATGGCAATAGACCTTGCTATGTGGTTACTGGAGCTTGCTTTAAGTGTGGCAAGACTGGCCATAGAATCAAGGATTGCCCCCATATGAAGGCCACAGAGACTCAAGCCGAGGACAAACCCTGCCACAGCAAAGGAGGACAAGACAAGGGCAAGAGTCCAATGGTACAAGGTAGAGTGTTTGCACTTGATCAAGAGGCAGTCGATGCTTCTGTTTCGGTTCTTAAAGGTAAGCTCACTATCTGTGATTTAGAAGCATTCGTACTCATTGATCCAGGCTCAACTCATTCATTCATTTCACCTACATTTGCTAGTAGATTGCATATAGAGTCAGAGCTTTTAGGTTATCCCTTATATATTACTATTCCTTTCAAAGAATCTCAGACAACTGAATATGTTTATTGTCAATATAAAGTGAAGGTGGGAGATAAGTGCTTAACAGTAGATTTGATATTATTAAATATGTATGACTTTGATGTAATACTAGGCATGGATTGGTTAACCAACCATCATGCTAGTGTAGATTGCTATAGGAAGATTGTAACTCTCTTCCTACCTGAAAAGTTTGTATTATGCCTTGGAAATGATAAATAGAATGATTTTGATTGTTGTTGATGTCTCACTAATATGAGATTAATTGTTTATGAAGGCTATCTCGCATTTGTCGAGGATGCCGAGAGAAGCCATCCGAAACCGTCAGACATTCCAATTGTCAAGGAGTTCTCTGATGTGTTTTCGGATGAGCTACCGGGTGGTAGTGTCGCAGGTACCAATAATAAATTACTTTACTGAAACCTATAGATAGGGCAAGCAAAGGTCGATCCCACAGAGACTGTTTTATTTAAGTTAATTATTTAAATTAAATACCTAACTATTATTTAGAGAGAGAAAAGAGATTTGGGGGAGGGTTTTAATTAAACTACAATAACTAAGAAAATAATCAGAAAAATAAACAAGTAAATAAATTAGAAAATATCAAATACTACAAAACTTCAGTTACAAGGTAATTAATTATTCTTGGGATATGATGCTGATCATTGATTATTTAAGATCATTGTCAATTAAGTAGTCAACCGTAGTGTAATTCCCCAGCGTCCAATTACACCTATCTTTCCTTACTGTGTTGTTAATTAAAGGCTCAACGTCTTAATTAATCTCTAACTATCAAAATTTACCTATGCTCAGCGCTATAGATTAAGTTTTAATAGCAGCATTAATATCTAGAAAGATTTGAGTCAACATTAAGTAACAAACTCACTCAGCGCGGTTTATTTAACTTAAACCTTAATTCTCCTAGATCCCTAGTGATTAACTCCACAAGCAATTACGGACTTACGTTTTTAACCTGGCAGTAGATTATTTAATTTAACTAAATAGTAGGCCTCCTATCTAATCAAACAAACAATCATGCAAATGTGCTCAGAGAATCTTGGATACTTAATCAACAATTATATTATAAGTTTAAAATCTCACAACATACTTTTTCCAAGAACAATTAATTTACCTCATAACTGAACAAGAAATCTACTCACTATTATATTCAAGAATATAAACTCCAAATTATATATTATAAAGATTACAAATATCATGCAAGAAACAATCAAAGAAGCAATCTTTAATAATATAAAATCAGAATTAATAATCAAGATTATAAACTAGCAAGCAAGAACACACAAACAATATTACTTTAAATAAATAAAACAAAATCAGAATTAAAATTAATAAAGAAATCAGCAACTAATTAAAAATAAAGAAAAATAAAATTTTTATTAAAAACCCTAAATAAAATCCTACAAGACTAAAAGAGAGAAGAGGGATGAGAGGGATGTGAGGGATGCCGTTTATGAGAGCCTTGTGCTCTTTATATAGGCCTAAGGAAGAGTTTAAAAGACTTTCCTAAGCAATGTGGGATTTAGATAAGAGTTTACTTGGGAAACAAGTAATTTGACTAGTCAAACTCTTACTTTTATCTCATCATCTTTTTACAATTATTTTCTAAGTAAAATTCCTAAGGCCTATTTTTATTAATCAATTACAGATCTAAGACAAAATAAAATTAAGAAATTATCTTCTCTCAACAAAATCTGGTCTTGAACTTGCTTTGTTGGAATTTCTTCTCAATCTCGTTTTTCTACCCAGAATTTCGTACTGATTTTGTCTAGACGTTTGACCCATCAAATGAACTCCGATTTTTCCGATCTTGAACATTCTGGAAACCTTGGAACGTTCTCTACAACTTCCATGAAGGCCACTTCTTGAGATCAGGTCGTTAAATTGGTCAAAAACGTCAATCTTTCAAGTTGGACAGAAAATACTGCACTTTGCTCTTTTTAGCTTCTTTTTATTCCAACTTTGATATTTAATACCCAAAACATAAAATAAACATTAGTAAGCTCTTTTAGGCATAAAACATCAATAAAGCAAATAAATTAGCACATATAAAATTCATAAAATATCATCCTATCACCGGGGCTACCTCCGGAAAGGGAGACGGAGTTTGCTATAGAGCTACTCCCAGGCACTCAACCGATATCCAAACCTCCATGTCGAATGGCCTTGGTCGAGTTAGAGGAATTGAAAAACCAGTTACAAGAGTTGCTAGAAAAAGGTTTTATAAGACCAAGTGTGTCTCCCTGGGGGGCTCCAGTGTTATTTGTGAAGAAGAAGGATGGCAGTTTGAGGCTGTGTATAGACTATAGGCAGTTGAATCAAATGACGGTGAAGAATAAGTATCCATTGCCTAGGATTGATGACTTGTTGGATCAGTTGAAGGGTGCTCAGATATTTTCCAAGATTGATTTGAGGTCTGGGTACCATCAGCTAAGAATCAGAAAGGAGGATGTATCGAAGACAGCCTTCAGGACTCGTTATGGCCATTATGAGTTCTTGGTCATGCCATTTGGTTTAACAAATGCCCCTGCAGCGTTCATGGGATTGATGAATGAAGTGTTTAAACCCTATTTGGACAAGTTTGTCATCGTCTTCATTGATGACATACTAGTATATTCTCGATCTCGAGAAGAGCATGAGCATCACCTCCACATTGTGCTTCAGACTCTTCGAGAGAAAGAGCTCTATGCAAAGCTCAGTAAGTGTGAATTTTGGCTAGAGCAAATCAGTTTTCTGGGGCATGTAGTGTCAAAGGATGGTGTGTCTGTTGACCCAGCTAAGATAGAGGCTGTAATTAATTAGGAGGGCCTAAGACAGTAATCGAAATTCGCAGCTTTTTAGGGCTTGCGGGATACTATAGGAGATTTGTAGAAGGATTTTCTAAGTTGGCTGCTTCTCTAACCCGACTCACACGCAAGAATGTCAATGTTTGAGTGGAATGATGCATGTGAGTGCAATTTTCTAGAATTGAAGTAGCGATTGACTACAGCTCCTATTCTGACAATTCCGAGTGGATTCGGGGGATTTGCAGTATATAGTGATGCCTCTCTACAAGGTCTAGGGTGTGTATTAATGCAGAATGGTAAAGTAGTGGCCTATGGTTCGAGACAAATGAAGGACCATGAGAGGAACTATTCCACACACGACCTAAAGTTGGCGGCGGTAGTGTTTGCGCTAAAGATATGGCGCCACTACTTGTATGGTGAACAATTTCAGATTTACACGGATCACAAGAGTCTAAAGTATTTATTCTTGCAGAAAGAGCTAAACATGAGACATAGACGATGGATGGAGCTATTGAAGGACTATGATTGCGAGATTCTCTACCATCTAGGTAAAGCAAACCGAGTGGCTGATGCATTAAGTAGGAAGAGTATGGGCTTGATCAGCTACATGATGGTCACAGAGTGGGATTTGATGGAGAAATTCTCATAATTGAATCTGAATCTAGAGCGAGAAGGTGAATGTTTGATGCCAGCTTGAGGATAGAACCTAGTATTATTGATCAAATCAGACAAGCTCAGAAAGAAGACCCTCAACTTGTGGAGATTACTAGTAAGATGCAACTGGGTCAGGACTCAGATTTTGAGATCAGAGATGATGGGCTGTTGAGATATAGGGGCAGGATTTGTATTCCGGATATTGAGATCTTGAAGAAACATATTATGGAGGAGGCACACAGCTCCAAATACACAATGCGTCCAAGTAATACAAAGATGTATCAGAACTTACGCAAGGTGTATTGGTGGGTTGGTATGAAGAAGGATATAGCGACCTTTGTGTCCAAATGTCTAGTGTGCCAAAGGGTTAAGATTGAACACCAGAGGCTAGCGGGCTTGTTGAAGCCTTTACCCATACCTACGTGGAAATGGGAGCACGTGACTATGGACTTTATCATGGGGCTTCCGAGGACTTGTAGGAATCATGACGCCATTTGGGTGATAGTGGACCGATTGACGAAGTCCGCTCACTTCCTAGCTATGAAGGCTACTGATTCACTTAGTGCCTTAGCAAATTTGTATGTCAAAGAAATAGTGAGGTTATATGGGGTCCCAGTGAGCATAGTTTCGGATAGAGATTCTCAGTTTACTTCCCGTTTCTGGGGACACGTCCAAGATGCTTGGGGAACTAAATTGAGCTTTAGCACAGCCTTCCATCCTCAAACCGATGGGCAGTCAGAGAGGACAATTCAGACTCTTGAGGACATGTTGAGGGTCTGTGTCATGGATTTTCAAGGCTCATGGGATGATCATTTGGCACTAGCTGAATTTGCGTATAATAATAGCTTTCACTCTAGCATTGGGATGGCACCTTACGAGGCGTTGTATGGACGGAAGTGTAGATCCCCTATTGGCTAGGAAGAGGTAGGCGAAAGAAAGATATTCACTCCGGAATTAGTAGAGAAAGCATCCGAAGATGTGAGGTTGATATGTGAGAGATTGAGGACAGCCCAAAGTAGATAGAAGAGCTATGCGGATAATCGGAGAAGACCTTTAGAATTTCAAGTTGGAGATAAAGTGTTTTTGAAGATCTCTCCATCTAAAGGCATAATGCGATTTGGTAAGAAAGGAAAATTGAGGTCCCGATATATTGGTCCGTTCGAAGTATTAGCGAGGATTGGTGACGTGGCATACCGACTAGCATTACCCCCAAAGCTATCAGGTGTGCATAATGTCTTTCATGTGTCGATGCTCAGGAAGTATCATCCAAACCCCTCTCATGTCATTGAGTATGAACCTTTAGAGATCAGGGAGGACTTAAGCTATGTTGAGAGGCCTATTCGGATCTTGGATAGAAAAGATAAGATATTGAGGTCCAAAACGATCCCTCTAGTGAAAGTACTTTGGCAGCATCACTCTTCAGAGGAAGCTACGTGGGAGTTAGAGAGTTTGATGAAGGATAAATATCCTCACCTCTTTCAAATGGACACGAAAAATTTGGAGGACAAAATTTCCTAACGTGGGGAGGATGTGAAGACTGCAAATTTCGTACTGATTTTTGTAAATAAATAAAGGACATCAAGTAAATTAAGGAATTAGATTTTAGTTTGTACTTTCGATTTCCTTTAGTAATGGAAACGAATATTTTACTTAAGAGCAATTACCGATAAATGGTGAGTGCTAGCATAATTTGGAATCATATAATTAAGTTCAAAACATACGTTAATTTAATAAAGGAAAATAAATTTAATTTAAGGACATTATTGCTATGTGTATATATATATATATATATATATATATATATATTATTCAATATATATATCTCATATATAATTGAGATAAAAGATATATATATATATATATATATATATGTACATGAATATAGATGAATATACAATATAAAAATGTATATGTATATGCATATAAACTAGAATGGGAAATGTGATTAAATAATACAGGAAATAATAATAATAAAATGAAATAAAACAAAACAAGATGTATAAAATCTATATGTGTATATATATATATATATGAAATGATAAAAATATATTGATATTTATAGATATATTTAAAGTACATATATATATAAATATTGAATAGGAAAACATATATATAATATATATTAATATATATAAAAAAAAATATATGATTGGCTTCCTAAGGAAGCCAATCCAAGACGTCACCTGCTCCCACGTGAGGAACAGGTTTGTATTGAAAAGAAATGAGCTTCTGCCAAAACGAAAATAGTAAGGGACCCGATTGAAAAGAGAAGGAGAAAAGGAAAAGAAGAAAAGGAAGAAAGGAGAGAAAGAAAGAGATCTCGGTTCGAAAAGGGAAGAGAAAAAAAAGAGAAAGAAAGAAGAGAAAAGAAACACTGTCTCCAGCCATGATCGGAGTGGATTGAGAGAGGGGAGGAAAAGCTTACTGCAGCAAACCGAAAAGAGGAAGAAGGAAAGAAATTTCAACTGCAAGTGACATTCGATTGATCAACAAGGTAAGTAGGCTAAAAGGAAAGCAATGTAGGTTCTAGATGCTAGTTAAGGTTGGCGTTAGGTTAGGTTTTGTGACTGGTTTGAAGCTGAAAAACTTGATTTTCAGGAAGCCATAACAGTAAACGTGTGACAGAGGTGAATGGTGGTTGTTGAGGCTAATCGAACAAAGGAAAGGGACTATATTGAGGGTGGAATTTTGCTGCATTGTTCAAGCATTTGATGTGGGCTTTTGGACGTGAATTTTAAGACTGTATTGGGGCTGTCAATAGAAGCTTTCGACAAGACTGATGGTGAGCAGATTATGTTGGATTATGCCCTTAGAACCATTCATTAGATGATTGACTTTGGCATTTTTTATGTATCATGGCATTTTATTTATTATAGTTCATTATTATATTTGTCTTATAACTGCGTAATGTAATCTTATATGATAATGTCCTTAGAATAGTAATAACACACTATTCTTAATATCCCTAGTCAAGTATTATTGTGAACAAGGATAACAATGATACGATAAGACTAGTATGTGGTTGACTGATGACCATTGTCATGAATATAGGATATCAAGTCATCACATAGGTACATGTTAGAGAACTATGTACTGGATCGACCCTCCATGCGAACGCTACATGGATTGTTATATAAGTGTCATAAGCGATTCTCATAGTGATGATGGTGTATGTGATCCTTTGACTTGAGATCATCAGAGATCCCAACGTAGAGAATTGCATACTTTAATGCTGCTAGATGTCATTCGTAACAGGATGGACTATAAAGGTAGTAATTGGGTATGCCTTGATCTATGTAGAGGGATGTTGAGTGATCAAGATAAGATTTATCCCTCTTATATAACAAGAGTGATGTCTTGGGCCCTTTGATAGAGTGAGACTAAGAAATGCATGGCCGTGCTCGAATAAGTCAATATGAGATATTGATTTTATTTGATTAATTAGTCTACTTAGGAATCAAGAAACGCTGATTAGACTATACATATAAACTAGAATGGGAAATGTGATTAAATAATACAGGAAATAATAATAATAAAATGAAATAAAACAAAACAAGATGTATAAAATCTATATGTGTATATATATATATATATATGAAATGATAAAAATATATTGATATTTATAGATATATTTAAAGTACATATATATATATAAATATTGAATAGGAAAACATATATATAATATATATTAATATATATAAAAAAAAATATATGATTGGCTTCCTAAGGAAGCCAATCCAAGACGTCACCTGCTCCCACGTGAGGAACAGGTTTGTATTGAAAAGAAATGAGCTTATGCCAAAACGAAAATAGTAAGGGACCCGATTGAAAAGAGAAGGAGAAAAGGAAAAGAAGAAAAGGAAGAAAGGAGAGAAAGAAAGAGATCTCGGTTCGAAAAGGGAAGAGAAACAAAAGAGAAAGAAAGAAGAGAAAAGAAACACTGTCTCCAGCCATGATCGGAGTGGATTGAGAGAGGGGAGGAAAAGCTTACTGCAGCAAACCGAAAAGAGGAAGAAGGAAAGAAATTTCAACTGCAAGTGACATTCGATTGATCAACAAGGTAAGTAGGCTAAAAGGAAAGCAATGTAGGTTCTAGATGCTAGTTAAGGTTGGCGTTAGGTTAGGTTTTGTGACTGGTTTGAAGCTGAAAAACTTGATTTTCAGGAAGCCATAACAGTAAACATGTGACAGAGGTGAATGGTGGTTGTTGAGGCTAATCGAACAAAGGAAAGGGACTATATTGAGGGTGGAATTTTGCTGCATTGTTCAAGCATTTGATGTGGGCTTTTGGACGTGAATTTTAAGACTGTATTGGGGCTGTCAATAGAAGCTTTCGGCAAGACTGATGGTGAGCAGATTATGTTGGATTATGCCCTTAGAACCATTCATTAGATGATTGACTTTGGCATTTTTTATGTATCATGGCATTTTATTTATTATAGTTCATTATTATATTTGTCTTATAACTGCGTAATGTAATCTTATATGATAATGTCCTTAGAATAGTAATAACACACTATTCTTAATATCCCTAGTCAAGTATTATTGTGAACAAGGATAACAATGATACGATAAGACTAGTATGTGGTTGACTGATGACCATTGTCATGAATATAGGATATCAAGTCATCACATAGGTACATGTTAGAGAACTATGTACTGGATCGACCCTCCATGCGAACGCTACATGGATTGTTATATAAGTGTCATAAGCGATTCTCATAGTGATGATGGTGTATGTGATCCTTTGACTTGAGATCATCAGAGATCCCAACGTAGAGAATTGCATACTTTAATGCTGCTAGATGTCATTCGTAACAGGATGGACTATAAAGGTAGTAATTGGGTATGCCTTGATCTATGTAGAGGGATGTTGAGTGATCAAGATAAGATTTATCCCTCTTATATAACAAGAGTGATGTCTTGGGCCCTTTGATAGAGTGAGACTAAGAAATGCATGGCCGTGCTCGAATAAGTCAATATGAGATATTGATTTTATTTGATTAATTAGTCTACTTAGGAATCAAGAAACGCTGATTAGACTATACAAGTGTGACACATTCCATGACTTGTGTCTAATTAAGACATCAAAGGATAAAGGGATTAGACTACACGGTAACATCTATCACGAGTAAGGTTATGTCGAGTCATTGACATTCTCGTTACATGGGTAGCAATGATGTGTTGCTAGATACCGCTCATTGCCTGTGACAATTTTTTCATTGCCATTGTTTTGAGAACCTATTGGGTTGCACACTTAGAACGGATCAATGAGGAGCTTAATTAATCCTATTTTGAATTTTCCTAGATGGGCTCTAGGCTCACATGTAGGAAGGATACTACAGTCGACTGGGGATCTGGACGGAGTAAGGTAGGTATTTTGAAATACCTGTCTTTGTCCCGGAACCTAGAAGCAACTGTATAGAGTACTTTATAAATTTTTCTCAAAACGATTTAATATTCGTTTTCCAGAGAGTAAACCATTTATTTCTCTTCACTTTAGTATGGTTTAGAACACGTGACAGTTCAGTAGTAAAACAGTGGTTTACTTTTGTTCTCTTCAGTATAGTTAAAAACACGTGACAGTACAGTGGTTTGTAAATATCCAAATCATTAGATAAATAATTCTGTAATTATTTCTATCTTAGAAATAATTTTCATGTTATTCTTTTTGAATAAACATTAATTTCTCTTTAGTTCAGAAACCGTATCTTACAGTTTAGTAAAATAGTAATATTCAGTACAATACTATTCGGTAAAACAGTTTCTTGCAGAACAATAAAACAGTATCTTGATACGGTTCAGTCAATAAACAGTAAACAATAGCTACCAATTCAGTAAACAGTATACGGTAGCTTTCAGTTCAGTAAACAGTAAATGGTAGCTTTTAGTGGCTACCATTTTCGTAAACAGTCAACAGTAATAGTACAGTTTAGTAAAACAGTGTTTTAGTACGGTTTTGCTCAGTAAACAGTACAGTAGTTCAGTGCAGTAAACAGTATAGTACAGTAAACAGATTCAGTAAATCCTTTCAATAAACAATAATCAGTAAGTGAGACTAGGCAACAACCTACAATTAAATCATGCTATCATCGTCCACTAATGGACACAGTAATCATCATCCCCTAAAGGACATAGTATATAGTGAGATCTATGGCCATGATCTATAATATGCCCTCGATGTACACTTGCCAGGTGACATCCGGGACACTAATGATTGGCGGATCAATCTGCCACGTGACAGTAACAGTATCAGTGTGCTGCATGAAACTCGGGGCCTAAGTCTCAAAACAGTATAAAACTGTATCATAGCCTTTATGGATTTTAAACACAGTAGTGTAAAACATTTCACAATTATCCACAAGGCTCACATGTATAATTCCTTACCTTTATGAAATAAATAAAATAAATAACATTTTTTAAAATATTTCATAAAGGCATAATTTACATTTTCCATACGGTGAAACAATTTATAAAATCATCACTGTAAAATATAAAAGGTCATAACTGTCCTTTTTCACCGTAAAATATATACACACGTTTTTCCATGCTTTCGATCGAAAACATGGTTTACAAAGTTATCGAGATTTAAACAATTATTTTTATGATTTATGGAAAATTAAAATATTTATTTTCCAAATCAACACTCCCGTCGCCATGTTTTCTCTGTAAACACATGCGGAGACCTTCTAGTCTCAAAATACTATTTTCCACATTTAATTAACCTTTATGGAATTTTTTATAAATACTTATTTTCACAATTGAAACCATAAAGGTTATTTACGAAATCAAGTGAATATTTGAAGAAATATTATTAAAATATCACTTTGTGTCTTTTCATCTTCCATCTCGTATTATGTGAAATTTTACACTTCGAGAGAATTTTCGGTGGTTTTATTTCCACAATTCTCGAAAACATTAATATTTTACAATTAATCATTGATATATTCATGTTTTACGACAACTAATCGATTTCTTGATTTTCGTGACTGAAAATCATTTCTCGTGAAACTAAATCGTTTAATATGATTTTCGGTAATTTTCGATAAATTTTCGGCAGTATAATGACTGCCGATTGGCTAGCCTCCTGCACGAAAAATACAATTTAAATCTTAACCGGTAAATCACCACAAAATTTTAACCAATCATTATCAATAGCATTTATAAAAATTAAATGCATAATTTAAAACATGTGTGCCAAATATCCTTACAGGCTGCAAATATCTTCCTTACCTGTCCCGGGTCAGCGACTGCCTCATTATGTCGTGCCCGTGTTCACCTCTCCCGATTCTAACGTCTTGGTCATCAAGGAAATTTTTCTGAAAATAAAATTCTAAAATTTAGAATTTTTCCATAATTTATTTAATTAAATAATCGGAAATAATTTTCGTAATTCTTACCGAATTTTCGGGATTTTCGTAATTTCTGTAATTTTTGAATTTTGAAAATTTCCATTTTCTCTCTCTTTTTCTCTTTTCTTTTCTTTCTTCCTTTTTCTTTTTTCTTTTCTTTTCTTTTCTTTTTCTTTTCCTTTTTCTTTTTCTTTTCTGGCCAGATCGGTTCAGACCTGTCAGCCCCTCTTCACGGCCAGTTCTGCTTTGGCGATCAGTTCTCCAGCGGTTCGGTAGCTACTTAGCTGGCCGGTGCCACGGCGAATTTGCTAGTGGCCTCCGTTCAGCCTAGTTTGGCGGCACGACGGTAGATCTGGCGGTGGAAGGTTCGGCCTTTCTCCTCCTTTGTTCTTCCTTCCTCTGCCATTTTCCTTCACCGTCGGTTGCTTCTTTACCTTCCTCTCACCTTCGCCAAGGTCGATGTTGGGGTGGCGGTGCCTAAATCGGCCGGCACCGCTGATTTCCTCCTCTCCTTCCTCTTCGGCTTTTCCGTTTCTGTTTCCCTCGATTTCCTCTCCTTTCTTTTTTTTTCTGTTCGTTTCTTTTCCTCTTTCGGTCACAGGCGTCTTTTCCTCTTTCGGTCACAGGCGTCTTTTCCTCTTTTGGTCACAGGCGTCTTCTCCTCTCTTCGCCGGCGCCATCTCCTTCCCTCTCTCTCTCACCAACGGTGGTCGGCCTCACCTGGGAAGGAAATCGGGTTCTCTCCCAATTTTCCTTCCTGTTTTCTTTTTTTTTTTGTAATTATATATCTATTATACTTATACTATATATTATACATATATTATTTTATATATAGTATAGTACTATATATATTATATATAAAGATATATATTGTGTATTACAAAATATATATCTAGTATATATGTATATTTATATACTTTAAAATTAAATAACCTTTATATATATTTTTTTCAAACTTTAATGTAAATTAATATTTGCATTTCTTATATATGTATATATTTATATATACATAAGATATACATATGTACTATTTTAATGTATAAAATAGTATATATACATATATATACCACTGTATAATAATATATACTATATAGCATTTAAATACATATGTATTTGTATAAAAATACATTTATATAATATATAATTATATAAATATGTATCGCATTCCTTTTTTCATTTTCTTATTTAATTTGGATTTCAATTTATCCAAATTAAATTTTCTCTCTTCATTATTTCTAAAATTCCCAATCTTATTCCTATTTCCAATTTAATTTTTCTTCACAAGAATTTGCTAATTCGTCACTTCCACAATTCACAAAATATTCACTAATATTCCGATCTCATAATTATATTTATTTCCTCTTATCTATTTTTTTTAATATTAATTTTCACTATTAAACAGTAGAAATTTTGCAGTTATCACACGGGAAAGGCCAATGTGGTGGCAGATGCTCTGAGTAGAAAGCATGTGGGAATGATTTCTTATATGATGTCCGAGAGTATGAACTATTGGAGCAGTTTACAGGTCTCAGTTTGAGTGTTACGCCTTCTGAACGTTATGGGATGACAACAAGTCTATTGGTTGAACCGGGGTTGATGGACAAGATTAGGACAACTCAGAGGGAGGATGTTTAGTATATTAACGCTATTACTCAAATTTAGATTGGAGTGTAATCAAATTTTTCTATTGGTAGTGATGGACTTTTGAGGTTTAAGGGCTGTATATGTGTTCCCACTGATTAGGAGTCGAAGAGATTGATTTTGACTGAGGCACACTCCGCCGGGTACACTTTGCATCGAATAATACTAAAATGTACCATAATTTACGCAAAGTGTATTGGTAGCCTGGCATAAAATGAGACGTGAAAGAGTTTGTAGCGAAGTGTCTCACGTGACAGTAGGTTAAGGTGGAGCACCAATGACTAGCCGGTCTACTTCAGCCTCTACCTATACCTATGTGGAAGTGGGAGCACATCACAATGGGTTTTATTATAGGACTACCTCGGACTTGGAGAAATCATGATACCGATTAAGTTTACAGATTCACTCAGTGCTTTGGCAGATTTGTATGTCAGGGAGATAGTTTGGATGCATGGAGTTCTAATGAGCATCACATCTAACAGAGATTCCAAGTTCACTTCTTACTTTAGGGAGCATTTCCAGGAAGCCAAGGGATGTCAGTTGAATTTTGGCATGGCTTTCCATCCACAGACTGATGGTCAGTCCGAGTGCACCATCTAAACCCTCAAAGATATGTTAAGAGCCTATGCATTGGATTTCAAAGGCTCTTAGGACGATCATTTACCATTAGCTGAGTTTGCATATAATAACAACTACCATTCTAGCATTGTAATGGCACTATATGAAGCTCTGCATGGTAGAAGGTGCTAATCACCGATTGGTTGGGAAAAAGTGGGCGAAAGCAAGCTCTTGGCTCAAGATCTAGTTGAGCAGGCTTCTGAGGATGTCAAGTTGATTTGCCAAAGACTTAAGACGGCTCAGAGCTGACAGAAAAAGCTATGCAGATACCTGACGACAGCCACTTGAGTTTGTTGTTGGGGACTCAATATTTCTAAAGGTTTCTCCATCTAAAGGGATTATGAGATTTGGCAGAAAGAGTAAGCTTAGCCCTTATTATGTAGGGCCATTTGAAATATTAGAGCGCGTGGGAGATGTAGCCTATAGATTGGCACTACCACCGGAGCTATTTGGAGTGCACAATGTCTTCCATCTATCAAAGCTTCGGAAATATCACCCAGATCTATCTCATGTCATAGAGTATCAGCTTTTAGAGATTCGTGAGGACATGAGTTATATGGAAAAGCCGATCTGAATTTTGGACAGAAAGGAGAAAGTGTTGAGGAATAAGACAATCCCATTGGTTAAAGTTCTCTAGCAATACCACACTACCGAAGAAGCCACGTGGGAGATGGAGAGTTTAATGAAAGAGAAATATCTAGAGCTGTTCGAGAAGTAGCTCAATTTAAATTTAGAGGATCAAATTTCAAAAGGTGGAGAGGATGTGAGATCCCTAATTTCTCTAATTCTTCCTATAATGTCGTAACCCAAATATACAAATATCAACTAACTTTTTCTTCACGTAAGGGGCGGTTATTTTGTCTGTCAATGTCATCATATCTTCTTCTTATACTTTATACTTTATCACTTATGACATGATATAAATTTTTCACATGAAATGTATTTTTCATATATACACATAAGTCAAATACATCAGGATCTCACATAACTTGCATAACCTATATCCCCGAACGATCTAATATATATTACTATAGCACTGTACTGTACAATAGTCTGGAGAACATAACAATTGAGTATACCTTCAAGGAAAAATTGAGAAGCGTGTCTGGAAGGAATACTCTACGACCCAAATAAGCTCTTCTATCGAGAGTTGGAATTCACCCTAAGTAATTTGGATGAAAAATATTGTAAAGGGGTGAGTTTATGCTCAGTAAGAAATATATGTAAAAGAGCGTACTATGCCCCTATATGCAGGTTTCCTGCTTGGCTCTATAATGTCATGTAAAATCATTATACAACATATATCATATACTTTCTTCAAATATCATATACACATAAAATCAAATAAGTCAAATACTTTCAAATAAATCAATTCACTTGAAATCACATATGCACATATTCAAATACTTCAAGTACTTTCACGTATCTCAAATCACGTGAAATCACATATAAAATAACTTTAAATATTTTCCAATAGATGGGAGAGGATTTACTTCCAATAGAATCATGCACCAAATAATTCTCATAAGGGATACCACAAATATATCCCGTAAGAGATGACAAGTAAATGCGTACCCACGTATGGGCCAGGGATCCTCCCCAAAACCAAATACACATAAGAGACATATGGCCATGTCTATAGACCACAGTGAACCCTAGTCAGGTAACAACTGTGGCACTGAGAACCAGACTAAGGTTCCTTAGCCAAGTACAAATACACGTAATATGCATGATCACCAAAGGAGTCCACAGTCTCCAAAACCTTTGTCATATAGCTTTTTGCAAATACAAATATGCTCATATAAAATAGGCTTTAAAGCCTCTTTTTCAAATAGGGCAATCTACTAGTCTTGAGGGCAGTCGGCTGTTATGACATATATCGATTTATTAATTTCTTTTCTTTTTAAAATTCAAATATTTCATTTTTCGAAAAACCAATATGGCAGTCGACTGGTCGAACAGGGCAATCGACTAGTTTTCAAATAGAATGTTTTCCGAGAAAATACAATCGACTGGCTCCTTAGCAGTCGATTGGTTTTGCAAACAGAATGCTTCTGAAAACAGGGCAGTCGACTGTCTCTTTAACAGTCTACTGTTGTGCAAACAGAATGTTTTCTGGTAAATAGCAGTTGGCTACTATATAGGGCAGTCGACTGGTTTGAGTGGATTTCAGAAAAACTATGTCTTGGCTGCCTTTAGGAGGTCGGCTGCTATATAAGGCAGTCGACTGTATAGCCAATTCGTAACAAGGAGTAAAATCCAAAATTTAGACATCCTGCACTTAAAACCATTTCATATCATATCAAAACATGCAACCAAAATGAACATAGTCATCCTATGTCCGTTACACATATTCCTTACCCCAAATAACTCCGAAAACGAAATCTTTTGGTTGCAGCAATGATTTCCTCTTCACTTCTTCAAAGCTGCAAACATCATAATGAATTAAACCTTTAAGAAACCTTTATAAATATGTTATACCAACTCAACATAACTCCAAACCATGACAGAATTGAATGAATCAATTTCTTCTATTATCTTTGTTAGTCACAAAAAATGATAGCAATTAGATCTACTTAAATCCTTTGATTCAACCTTTCAAATTACAGGTGTAGCTTTAGCTAGTGACAAGGAACGATTTTCGTTAAATAGGCTTAACGATTCGATAACAGATTGTTTGTCAAGGTAAGCATGAAGGAAACTTAAAGAATTTTGGAAAGGAAAGCAACTATGGTTGCTGACTCTTGATGGTGAAGATGATGACAATGCATTTTCATTTAATGCATTTTTATCCCCTAATCCTCTCAACCATTGACTTTTTGACTCTTGATTCAATTGCTATTATTCCATCCATGTCCCATTTATCATTCATATATCAATATTTCATATTTATTTAATTCTTCCAAGTTGGAATACTATACAAATATTGGAAATTTACATGAAATTGAGGATTTCACATATAACTATTTTAAGTGTTAAGTTAATATATCAAGTTAAATTATAAAGATTAATTCTTATGAATTTTGTAAGAGTCGAAAAACCTACCAAGTGGGTCCCATAGCATAAACCGTAGTTCAAATGGACTTGGAAGTGGCAAATTGTGAATTGTGGGCTCAAGATGTATAACTAGTAAGAAGACCATTTCTCGAAATTCTTTTTCCTAAGCATACCTCAGTTTATGTGCAACAAATTCAAAAATGACGATTGTGTGCATAGGCTAGAAGAATTTTTCTGAATAACAATCCAACCAAATTGACTTTGAAACTATAGACTGTCATAGGAGAATCTTCATGTAAAGAAGTTTCACGTGGATCCAGCCCGTGAACCAAATTACGTGAAAATGCTAAAAACAACGTGAATGAAACGAGAAGCATTCATTTAGGGGTAGTTTGGTAATTTCACTACCCATACTTGGTCAAACCAACTTGAGAGTCAATCTTTGACCATTTTTGACCTAAATATATGAAAAATAATAAAAATAAAATATAAAAACCTAGAAATAAAAATGTTAAATAATGGTGGGACAGTAATGGAAATATTGAAATGGTGCAAGGGTATAATAGTCTTTTCTCAATGGCTAGTCAAAAATTAGTGAATTTTTGACTAAATTGACTCAGAAAATAAACAAAATAAATAAAAATTAAATTAAATTTTGACTTGGAACAAAGGATACTATACAGTGGTACAGTAAGTATATATTAGAAACTTTAAGGGGTAGTTAGGTCATTTAGGCATATCGACAAATTTTTCCATATTAAAATAGATTAAAACAATATTAAAAGAAGATAAAATAGTGTCTTCTACCGTCTTCTTCCACCAGCAGAACCTGCAGCTCGTTACTCCCTCCATTTCTCCTAAGTTTCTTCCATTTCTCCCAAGTGAAACACTATCTTTCCTACACTTAATCTGTCACAGCCTATTATATACAATAATCATTCATCTTTATCGCATATTACACATATACAGTAGTTAGTTGGGCTATTTTTGATGCCTTTAACACTATTCACTTACAATAGTAAAACACTTTAAATAATATTTATTTATTAATATTTAATATTTACAACTATATAAATCAATTTACTTCCCCTGAGATTAAGTTTACAACAAGTAGTACTGTATAAAAATTTTTGAACATATAAATGTAAACATAGTACCTCCAGGATCCACTATAACTTACCTTGAGATTACAAAAGCTTAGCTAATCCACGGATCGATACACAAATTTACCAATTAATATAATCTGTGGATGGTGAAAAACAAAGGAGTTAGTTAACCACGGCTCAATAAAGGAATTGTATGCAGAACTTGATATCACGAAATCTATATGCAATAAAAACATTTATTTTCTAATAGGTGCACTAAGGACCGTAAGGAAGGATACTATAGTCGGTTAGGGATCCGGATAGAGTATGAAAGGTATTTTGAAATACCTATCTTGTCCCGAAACTTAGAAACGACTATAGAGAGTAGCTATTTGTTTTGATATAAAAGTCATTTAATTATTCTCCATATAAAAGTAGTTCACATAAAAATGGTATAATGAACCATTAAGTAAATCATTTAGGAAATAATTTAATTTCCTTATTAAAATACCATTTTCACAATTAAATAAACCACAATAAATAGTGCGGTATACAATTCAATATAATGAAAACAGTTCAATGATATCAACTTTTCAGTAAACAGTACGATAGCCCATTATGTAAACAATACTAATTAAATAAATAAATAATCACATAAGGATTTATAAAAACAATTAGATAAAATACTTTAATTAGGATTTTACCATTCACTTTATACACGTTTCACACATTTCGATAAACCCTGTAAGTAATAACAGTTTAGTATGGTAAACACTTCTCTTTAGTGACTGTAATCCATAACAGTTCAGTGAAAACCGTAGTAGTAAATCAGTAACATGTGAATGGAGACCAGGTAACACCCTCAATATATCATGCTATAATCCTCGTAGGGAAACAGTAACAGTATCACATGAGACGCACGACCATAGTCTAAAACTGTCCTCGTTGTACACTGATCAGGTGTCAACTGGGACGTTGAAGATAGGATCAGTATCAATAGCTTCACAAAGCATATACATATCACATATCAGAATGATACGGGGCCTATCAGTCTCAAAATAGTTTATAAGGAATCACATCACCTTTATGGAATTTAAAAAAAAATAGATAATATCTTTAAGAAAATCCATAAAGGTATAAAATCACACTGTATATAGTACGATAAAAATAGTGTTATAAAATATTTGCTCTATAGTAATAAATTCCATAAATATTCCATTTCATTGTAAAACACATATACTCACATTTCAATACATTCATTTCGGTGAAATTGAATTTCAAGATTTTTGAAATATTATTTTTCGGTAATTTCATACTTTATGAAAAATAGTAATATTTATTTTCCAAAGCTAATAGTAGTTTCATAAATACACTGTTTCACTATGGAACGCGTTTAGGAACATTTCACTCTCAAAACAATATTCACACAGTAGTATCACCTTTATGGAAATCGATAAAATTGGTAAAATATTTAATCAGTCCATAAAGGTTAAATTTATAATACAGTGAATATTATAATAAAAATAATTTATAAAATATTCACTTTTCAATACTTCACCTTATAAACCACTTATTACACGAATATTTGAGTAGCTTTACTTTCATGAAATTCGATAACAAGAATATTTAAATGTTATTTTTTTGTAAATTCACATTTTATGAGAAGTATTAGATATCTCATTCCCAAGGCTAGGAAATCCCTCAAATATGCACTAAAATATTTCATGACATTTTTTGAAAATTTTCTAAGAAATTTCAGCAGCATAACGACTACTAATACCATAGCCTTCCTACAATTCAAACACAGTATAATTTCAGCCAAAAGCCACATATTTCACATTCTCCAAGGCAATTCACTTTCAAAATATTCTTATAAAATTATTTTCATTAAAATCATGCATTCGAAATATCCTTACAGTCCACGTACGCATCCCTTACTTGTCTCGTGATATCGGACTTCTCGATAGCACCACTAGTAATTCGATACTCCCAGGCTGCAGATAAATTCACCAAAAATATTAACTCACTTAGCACTTATTTTTAAATCATTTTGCATCCTTAATTGCAGCCACATTGTACACTACAAATATTTATGCAGTATATTTTCTATCGATACTAAAACATAACTTCTCCGTTTTAAGTCAGAATTTAAATCTGATTGCATCGGTAGACTCCTTATAATTTCTACAGTCTAATGGCACCCTAAAATCATCAAATGCAGCCATAAATATGGGTCCCCTTAGGTTGGCCAACTTCTACCTTTTGCTAATTCCGTGGAATTTCAACAATCTAAGCTTACATACTTTTCTATCCATTTTCACTAAGCACTTTGGCACCATTTTCATGCAAGTTTCAACTTGGTTTCTTATGTCCTTCTTCAAACTGAAACCCCAAGATGTGTCTTGGACATGATTTAATGAATTTTAAACAAAACTAATACTAGATTCAAGCTTAGGATGTTTAAAAACACTAAAATCTACCATTAAACTTTAAAGGAATCAAAAGCATGAAAAACCCATACCTTGACCAAATCCTTGCAACCCATATTTCTCTTTAATTTGTCACTCTTTTATGAAGCTATGGGTATAGGATGATAGAGCATAAAGAGAGGAGCAATTTTGGTGAAATGATTTTGCTGAAATAAGGTTGATTCGGTATAGTTTTAGAAGGTTTCTTTTCTTTCTTCTTTTTCTTCATCAATTATTTCTATCTTAGAAATAATTTTCGATGTTATTCTTTTTGAATAAACACTAATTTTTCTTTAGTTCTATAATCGTATCTTACAGTTCAGTAAAACTCAATACAGTACCACTCGGTAAAACAGTATCTTGCAAATCAGTAAAACAGTATCTTGATACGGTTCAGTCAATAAATAGTAAACAATAGCTACCAATTCAATAAATAGTATACAGTAGCTTTCAGTTCAGTATCATGGAGACCAGGCAACACCCTAAATATATCATGCTATAATAATATCATCCCTAATAGGGGAAACACATGAGATCTATGGCCATATTCTATGGGGTCTTCAGTGTGCACTGATCAAGTGTCCATTGGGATGCTGATAATAGGATCAGTATCTATCAGCACTAACACATGACACGTGAGCATGATATGGGGCCTAACAGTCTCAAAATAGTAAACACGTGATATAAACCCCATTTATGAAATTAATTTCATTGAATATAAGTTCAATCAACCCCATTTATGAAATATTCATAAGGAAAATATTTTCATCTTATGAATAACAATTTATAAAATATTCATACTGGGGTCATTATAGAACAGTATAAATCACATTTTCCATACGGTGAAAACAGTTTATAAAATAATCACTGTAAAATATAAAAGGTTATAACTGTCTTTTTTCACCGTAAAACATATACGCACGCTTTTTTGTGCTTTCTATCGAAAACATGATTTTCAAAGTTATCGGGATTCAAATAAATTATTTTTATGATTTATGGAAGATTAAAATATTTATTTTCCAAATCAACACTCCCGTCCTGTGTTTTTTCTATAAACACATGCGGAGACCTTTTAGTCTCAAAACACTGTTTTACTACTAAATTGTCATGTGTTTTAAAACATACCGAAGTGAAGAGAAATAAATGGTTTATTCTATGGAAAACGAATATTAAATCGTTTTGAGAACAATTTATATAGTACTATCTACAGTTGCTTCTAGGTTTCGGGACAAGACAAGTATTTCAAAATACCTGTCTTACTCCATCCGGATCCCTAACTGACTGTAGTATTCTTCCTACATGTGAGCCTAGAGCCAGCTAGGAAGATTTAAAAGGAAAGTGAAAAATATTTTCAGCATATAGATAGCTGAATATCAAGTGTTGTATATAACACTCTTACTGAGCCGTGGTTTGCTCACTCCCCAATTTTAACATTTCAGATTTTCGGTGACTGTGAGATCTGACATACGAGCATTTCGGCTGTGCATTTGGAGACATTGTGACAGCTTGATTTATAATATGAGGTATGGTCATTTATTTTCTATATTTAGACTTACTTTCAGTACTACTTTCTTGAGAATTAAGATAGGGGATGTAATTGATATTACGAATTTTATATTACGAATTTTATATTTAATAGTTAAATAAATATGAAAAGTGAAGTATCACAGACAGCCCAACCGGATAAGTTGTATTGAAATACGTGAAAAATGTGGTCACAGGATGTGACAATGCGTGGGAGGGAGGTTGAAGAAGGCTGAATAGTGGCCGTCAGCCTTCTGGAGAAATTTAATGAATTCTCTAGAAATGGGCAAAATTACAAAAATACCCTTGGTTATGAAATTTTTAGACAATTTTTCCCTTAAGGTTCCATAAACGTAATAATTATGTAATTGCACTCTAAAATTTTGAATTTCATCACCAACTACTCTTATTAGATGTCTCTTGATGAATCATGGTGGTTTCATCAATGTGCAGTACACCAAATGTACGAAATTACAAAATCACCCCTAGCAGACCGCCAGCAAAATTTTTCCATTTAACCATCGATTTGATAAATACATTGGTTTCGTCAACGTGCGGTACACAAAATGCACGAAATTACAAAATTACCCTAGCAGACCGCCAGTGAAATTTTTCCATTTAACCACCGATTCGATAAATCATTTGACACTATCTTAACCTATTTTTCATGTAGAATATCATGATATTTTTACTTCGTCCCAATTCATTTTAGTTTGAGCACAATTTACAAAAATACCCTCAGGACGTAACTGTCATTTTTTAATTTGGTTGCCAAACTTCCCAAAGCAATGAAATTAAAGAATTTTCAATCTCAAAATTTCCACATTATAATTATTACACCTTCCATACATTGTTTCCTCAATCATAATTACATCTGGGCACAAGTTTTTAAGTGGGGCCCACATCACTATTTCTTATTGATGTGGGTCAGGTTATAGGTTACTGGGCTTTTCGATAACTCAAGTTGAAGACCATTGAGCCAAATGATAATCTAAGTCCAAGAGGAAAGAGGACTCAGAAGGCCCATAAATGATACACTGGGTTATTATTTAAGCTGTAGGGCTTAAAGGTAATTACGCACAAAATAACTCCTATAAATAGGTCACAGGTATCATTCTTAAACCCTAAGCTCTATTTGCCTACTGAAACCCTGTCAAAACCCTGTCTGACTTAAGCATCGGAGTGCGCGCGCAGGGGAAAACCCCTGCACCCTCTAACTTTTCCTATTTTGCAGAACTTTTTTGGAGACACGTGGAGAAAGAAGACAATATCGACGTCAGCCATCAATCATTGTTGTTTTGTGCAACAACAATTGGAGCCGTCTATGGGAATTTGAGCAAAAAGCCAAATATAAAAGTCTGTGAAATGGTGCGGAAGACACGCGACAGACTACTATCGCATGGAAGGTTTCAGGCGACAGAGCGATTCGCTCACCCACATATATGCGACAGACACTCTGTCACAAGCTAAAAGGAGGCTCACGTGAAAAAGCATTGGGCGAGAGAGTGGCTAGCCTGTCGCACAAGTCTGTCGTCAAAAGTCTGTTGTCACAAGTCTGTCGCACAGCCTCACATAGCCTGTCGCACAAAGCCTCACATAACCTGTCGCACAAAAGCCTGGCGAGACAAAAGTGGACTCTAGCCTATCGCACAAAAAAGCATGGCGAAGACAAAAGTGGAAGCTAGCCTGTCGCACAAAAGCTTGGCGAGAGAGGCATGGAGAGAGATTGCCTCTCGCACCTGACAAGTTTTGGCGAGAGAGAAATGGGCGAGAGACAGCATTGGCGCAAGAGACTGGCTCTGGCGCCCGGCATGCTAGGCGACAGAGGCATGGGCGAGAAGTGGCTCTCGCACCTGACAGCTCGTTAGGCCATAAATCAAATCATTCTGTCTGCTATCTAATGTGTAAAGGGCCTTTGAGAACCTCTCAGGCCTGGGAAGCCTGTCAGTAAAAACTAGATCTTTGCCAGAAAGCAAACATGCACGATATTAACCATTGTAATAAATGATAAAGTATAAACCTTCTCCCCAAAATTGCATGGCACTTATTGCAGAATGTTTCTGGAACATTCCACAAAGCCTGCATATCTAAAACGAAGCATTTATTAAAGAAAGCCCCTACCGAGTTTCATGAAGTGAATGCAAAGTCCAACAAAATTTACATTTTGCAAATGTTTGCGATCATTCAAACGCCTTTATAACCTTATATTCACATCGCGACAACCAGGCCTCCGGCTATCAGCCCATCGTGAGATCAATTAATCCCAAAAAAGTCATCGGTATTTCTCTTTTCGATGGAAAAAAGCCATAACTCAAAGAAGTTAAAGATGGAGGATCTTCAAGGAGAAAAATGTTCTAGGGATTGGATTAGTGAGTTACCAGATGAAATTCTAATTACAATTCTGTCCTTTTTGACCCTTAAGGAGGTAGCAAGCGTATGCTTTCTTTCCAAAAGGTTAAAAAGTTTGTGGCCAAACATTGTTACTTTGAGCTTTGATGCGTCAGATGTATTAAACAAGCTTCAGGGTGAGAGTGATGATAGTTTGATAAAAAAATAAGAGGTCTTGGTACATAGGCTGGGTGAACCACATACTGGAGCTGCACAATTGTTCTACTCTAAATGAATTTAGAGTTTGTTTTGAATTGGATTCAACTTCTATGCATGGCATTGATGTTGGTTTCGTTTTGCAATATAATGACAAATTGACAAATCTTAGGCACTTAATAGTAAGTGTGTGGGGTGCATATAATGAATGACAAACTTTTTGTCTTGACTTCTTTGATTGACGCATCTCCTTCCTTGAACAAACTCTCGTTGGAGGAGAACCAGACATCAACATATATCCAAAGTGAAACCTTTTTGAAGCCTGCAATTAATTTAATAGGATCAAAGAAAGAAGAAGCAAGACAAAATGAACGAAAAAAAAAAGAAAAACGAAATGGCCTTCTCGTTTTTAGGATTTTAGTAATGGATAGATGTGAGTGACAGATCGGATTTTCCGTTATCTCTTTCACTCAACCTTGGTTTTGTTGTTTTGAAGAAGCATGCACTTCCCGGAACTAAACTCCCCAACAAAAGAAGAATGATAGGCTAGAGAAAGAACAATAACCACAAAGTTGAAGATATGCAAGAACTTGAATATTTTATTCTTCTTCTGGAGAATTTCAAGCCTCATCCGAAAAAAAACAAGATAACCAAGGTGCAGAATATCATACTCAAGAGTTCCAGTAATCAAAATCAACACAAGGGCAAGATCCAATAGATGGCCATAACAATAAAGCCTTATGTAGTCAAGAAAGGTCCACATGCTTTTGGTTTCGAAAGAGGGGCCTCGCCAAACAAATAAATTTTTATGTTGAGACATCATTTGCCGATATATTGATGACCCTGAGAAATCAGACAAGCAATCTGCACGAAGTTTGAAACAAGCCAGCAGAAAGACCAAAAAATAGCTGATAAGCATGCGGGGATCATCAATGATCAGTCCCAGCCAACAACTCCTGCAATACTGGAAATGTGAAGCTGAGCTTTTCCAACAGTCATGGCAACGTATTTCAGTTTGACTTGGTTTATGTTGATTCAATGGAAACATACTATACCAGATGGCAAAATACTCAAAAATGAGAATAGAAGCAAACACAAAGACAAGCACGGGCCATAATTTATGTATAATCCGTTGATTCAAAAGAACACAAACGGCAAGTAATGCAATATATAACGTAGAGATGGCATTCAACAAAGCAAAACTTGCGAGAAGCAAAGAAATCATGTTAGTCTCAAGGCCATAAAGGTTAAACACGTTCTCTATCTAGAATTTCAAATATATTTTTAGAAGAGCCTTCTGTGTTTCAAATCTCTCTTTCCTTAATGCAAGGATCCGCTTCTTGTTCCATTTATTACTTTCCTTGGTGCTTCCCCAGAAATATCCAAATGAAAATTTTCTCCTGCTAGTAACGTCAGAGCCTCCTGCTTTGGAGGACATAAGATGAGGTGCTTGAGAAAAAGCAGGGCTCAAAGATGACCACGAATTGTTTGCTACTCTATCTTGTGCTATAGATGCCATCTCAATACTAGAAGATGGCTTATCTTCCCTATTAGACATGAGGCCATCGGTGAAGGCATCATTTGCTGATAAAAGTAAAGGACATGGCTCTTCCCACTTGCCTTTGTTTGAACTACCATTTGACATGTTATCCAACCAACGAAATACGTTGTACTAAAGGATACATGTAGCAATTACCATCACCTTTCCCCTCAAGCTTGATTCTATACTCCAAAATCCCTGCTTATATACACGAAAACCTAAAAAGAGTGACAGATCAGAATGGTTTTGTCCTGGAAACATTCCAGCATGCTTACCCCACATCTGAAAAAGATACTCATCACCAGAAATCCTGTATAAACTAAGAATGATTTGGATGGCATTCGAGAAGCTTAAGGCAAAGTTGAACATATAACAAGGCCAAGTAGATACAAGAACCCAAAAGCACAAATTGGAGACAAAGACGCATAGAATAATGAGACAAACAGGACCTTCTGGCTGTGCCAAATCAGAAACCGCTTGGTAAAGCCAAGTACCCCAGAATCAAAAGTATCGGGATAATCAGTCTTGTTGTACTTGCTCTGCCTCCTTTCATAGCTGTAAAGTTGCATCCCAATTAGAACTGTTAGAGATTGCCAAATATTATCCAACAATGAAGCTTCAGGCTCATAACCAAAATAAAAATATAGATCTATAAACCCGGACAACCAAATCTTAAAGCTGGTAAAACCACTTAAGCTATAGACAAAAATGAACACCATAATTGCATATGTTTTTAATGTACCACTTACTCAACAATGTCTCGAATCAGGTAGATGAAGATTAGTTGCTAAGGTTTTTATAATCAACGCGTGAGAAGGAAAACTTTTCTTCTAGCTGTCAATTATTTCTTTATCAAGAGAAAGATTGTGAGGGCAGTAAACTACCAAAGAAGTAGGCTTGCGCTTGCAGTTGCACTAGGCCTGCAAGTTCTTCAAGTCTAACCCTCTCGTCTCATGTGTCTGACAGACGTCGAAATTATCTTCCTAGCTAGCAAGCTAGCCTCAGACACTCACATGATGGAAGCCAAATTTGAGATATATATATATATATATATATAATGTAAAATTTGGCAAGTAGCAGCTTGCCTACTGCATATCATAGAGTTCAATTTTTCTTCTTAAAAAAGACAGGAAAAGATCACAGGTACTGTGGTTTGAATTCAAACCTGTTGAAAACCACTATCTTGAGTTCACACAATTCGTTTTTATGGGAGTTAAGAACATGCTGTATAATTAATTAGTATGTCCAAGTTTGCTAGAACAAGGAACCTTCGTATTGGAGCGCGAGATGATTCATAAGGATAAATTAAGATAGCTGCCAGACTGTAGGGACAGAGAGTATCTGTAGTAGTGATGGGTTATACGCCATTTATTGTGGCTTTGATCAGTGTGAATGCAGAGAATGAATGCATGCAAAGACTAGCTCTTGCGCGCTATAGCCTTGGCGAGAGGCTCTTGCGAGCGACAGGCATCAGGTGAAAGATAGAGATCCCACTCGAGTGAGAGAATGGCTCTCGTTCGCAACAGGCATCGAGTGAGAGAGTGGCTCTCGCTCACGATAGATGGGATGCAGAGGTTACATACCCAGTGGCAGTGACAATCCAGCCGAACCAAAAAAAAATTGTTTGGGGACTTACAAAGTAGGTTGTTGGTGTAAATGCAAATCCACCGAAGAATCTGAGAAGACCACTAAAGAAAGGAAAGGCCTGGGCGAGAGAATGCCCTTGGCCAAACAAGCCTTGGGCGAGAGAGGAGTTCTCGCACAGGCTTTAGGTGAGACAGGGCTCTTGCATGCGACAGCCAAAAACAAAAGATGAGGCCTCCCATACCCGACAACTCCCTCAGGTGAGAGAGAGTCTCCTACACACGATAGCCAAAAACAACGAGAAAAGGGGCTCCGGCACACAACATCTCCCTTGGCGAGAAAGTGAGAGAGCGACTGTACAGGTGACAGACCTGTCTGTAGAACACGTAGCTCCCCCAGGAAAGCCAAACGACGAGTAGAAACATACAGCAGGACCCTTTGGTGAGAGATAGCCACTCGCGCCTGCAAGGGAGGTAGGGTGCCACTCAAAGAGCACACGCAGGCGTGAAGGTGGTGAGCATGTTGCCTCGCAGGCCTTTGATGAGAGATTGTAGCTCGCCTATCGACAGCCAGAACAGGCGAGCACAGTTAAATGCGGCACGAGTTTTGGCAAAAGAGTAAGCCACGATGGCGAGCATCGCACATACAAGACAGTCTTGGGCAGTAAAGAGATGATGGCAAGCATGGCCTGTAGAGTAAACGATTGAAAAAGCAGCTAACATAGGGTAGAAAGCCACAACAAAAGGGCTCCTGCCACAACAGGTCAATCCACCGTACGCAAGGTGGTAGTGCAAATACACGAGCACTGATCCCAAGCTCCATGCTAGCCTAATAGGTCGAAGGTAATAGTGAGCACATTCGACAGGTTACGTCGCGATAAAGTGGTTCGTCCTAGGTGACAGCTATGCGAGCAAGAAAAGTCACATGGCAGGCATTCTAGATGAGCAAATGGCTCCCGTGAGCCCAGCCTCCCGCACACAAGGCGTGAAGCAATGCTGACAAATGCAGTGTCATGTGGAGAGCACAAGACCATTGCAGTAGACACTTTCGGCGATTGAGTGGCATGTGGCGATGGCATGACCAATGCCACAGCCCAGCCTCCGCAACAAGGCTCGCTTGGTAAAACACGTGTCAAAGCACGAGAGAACTCTATGGGCAAGCCATTTTGGGTGACTAAAGCGAAAAATGCACGAGATGGGCAAACAAAAAAGTCCCTAAGTGAAAAATGGGCGAGACGGGCAAACAAAAAGTCCTTAAGCGAAAAATACGTGAGACAGGCAAACAAAAAAGTCCCTAAAAGAAAAATGCGCGAGACGGGCAAACAAAAAAGTCCCTAAGCGAAAAATGGGCGAGACAGGCAAACAAAAAGTCCCTAAGCGAAAAATGCGCGAGACGGGCAAACAAAAAAGTCCCTAAGCGAAAAATGCGTGAGACGGGCAAACAAAAAAGTCCCTAAGCGAAAAATGCGCGAGATGGGCAAACAAAAAAGTCCCTAAGCGAAAAATGCGCAAGACGGGCAAAAATATCTCTAAATGAGGTATGTTACCATTTTATCATATTACATTTAACGCATTAGGTTCGCATCTTGGATATAAACGATATTATATTCTAACAAGTCCTCAAGCGGATAGTACGCAAGACAGGACCAATATTCTAGTAAAAGTTCTTCTTTGGACATAAAAAGTTGCAAAGAAAAACTTGGGGAGCACACAGTATGCAGGCTGTGAGGTATGGTACGAGGTACGTTACAATTTTATCATTGGATATGTACTACAATTGATTGACAAAATGCATTTAAACGTTTTATATTGGCATTTCGAATATAAAAGCGATGTTATATTCTTATCAATTCTATAAAGTCCATAAACACAAAACAGTGCAATCGAGCAAATTCGAAAGTCTCTAAGCGAAAAATGCGTGAGATGGGCAAATGAAAAGTCCCTAAGCACAAAAGGGTGCGAGACGGGCAAACCAAAAGTCTGAAGCGAAAAATGCGCGATGTAGGCTACGCATGTACTTGAAGCAAAAAAGTGTGCGATGTTAGTCATGCATAAAGTGTAAGGGCTTGAAGCGAAAAATGCGCAAAGTAAGCCACGTACTCAGAGATGCGCAATATAGGCTACACATGCACTTAAAGCGAAAAGTGCGTGATGTAAGTCATGCATGAAGTGCTTGTGCTTGAAGCAGTAATTGAGCGGCATAAGCCACATATGTAAAAGAACTTGAAGCAAAAAGTGCACGAGTAAAGACTAATACCAGGTAAATGTGTAGTTGCCTCTGTAGATGAGTTTAAAAATGTGTTGATCAATTTGTAAAAAACTAAGCTTTCACAAAAAACTGAGGAGCACTCTAGATTAACTTCTGCCTCAAAAGGAGCATCGATACTAACAGGCACCCAAGCACGTACACCCTAAGGTGCTATAATTTTCTGAATCATCTTTGTCCAAGCCTATGAGAACCCCGACCTCTCGGGTCGACGAAAAGGCTCTTAAGGGCTGGTAAGATCAAATAGATCTTTATAAGTACCTACCTCAGAAAAGGTTCCAAATCCTCAGCAGCTGGATCAAACTTCAACCAATCAGGAGCATGCCAAGTACAAATCGCATGTGATGAAACCAGATAAGAACATATGCATCCCCTTGTGGCACTTCTTGACAATGCGCCCTCATGGCTTTAACTCAGATTTGGTTTTCTTTCTCATGGCTAATAGAAGACTTTGGTGGCTTTGCAAGCTCTTGGTTTCGGTCTACTAAGACCTTAAAATTCAAAAAGAAGGGTGGCATATTCCACTTGAGAAGCATTTAGCTCAGAGGAGAAAAACATATCCCGATAGTGTTCTAAAAAAGGCACTTGACAAAAGAAATGATGACACGATGTCGTTTCTGTTACAAATAATAATGAAGTCCACTAGTTGAGCCCTCAAATGAAGATGAAAAACTTCTTATGATAATCCCAAAAAGAGGGTAGCAAAAGAATTTGAAAAGCCCATTCTTTATATACTCTTTCATAGGGTAAACCCTACGAAACAGTGGGGAGCAATTGATGTGGGTCAGGTTAAAGGTTACTGGGCTTTTTTATAAGTCAAGTTGAAGACCATTGAGCCAAATGATAATCTAAGTCCAAGAGGAAACAGGACTCAGAAGGCCTATAAATGTTCCACTGGGTTATTATTTAAGCTGTGGGGCTTAAAGGTAATTACGCGTAAAATAACTCCTATAAATAGGTCACAGGTATCATTCTTAAACCATAAGCTCTATTTGCCTACTGAAACCCTGTCAAAACCCTGTCTGACTAAAGCATCGGAGTGCGCGCGCAGGGGAAAACCCCTACGCCCTTTGACTTTCCTATTTTGCATAACTTTTTCGGAGACAAGTGGAGAAAGAAGACAATATTGACGTCAGCAATCAATCATTATTGTTTTGTGCAACAACACTTATAATTTACAAAATTTACCAAAAATTAATTAATAATTAAATATTTATACATGTACAGTAAAATATAAACAGTTCTCACATTTCCTCCCAACTTTTAGGAAATTCGATCCTCCGAATTTTGCCTGGACTAAAAGTAAAACCGCTCTGGGTACTTTTCTTTCTTGTATATTTCCTCATTCATTAACAGAATTATTTTTAAACCACCACATTTTGTCTTTCACAATTAATTTCTACTCCCTAGAAAACTTACTTTATCAAATCGGGAGTTGACAATTTCACTTCTTTTCATGCAATAGATGATCTATACTATTTATCATATATTACCTCATTTGGTGCCAAGCTGATATTAAATTGGTAACTATTATTTAAACAAATTCAATCAATGGTAAGTGATTGTCCCAGGAGCTTTAAAATCTAGTGCACACACTCTCGACACATCATCGAGCATTTGAATAGTGCACTCAGTCTACTCATCAATTTACACATGAGAAGCGGTGCTGAAATTATATTGGAATTTCCATAGCCTTCTGAATTTTCTCCCAAATTAGAATATAACATGGGAATCCATATCATAAATAATGCTCACTGTTACTTCACATACAATCTCACTATTTCACAAATTTATATCGACTAAGGCACTAAGAGGATCAATAAATTTGATGATGAAGAAGTGAGTTAATTTGGCCAATCTATCTATAATCACTTTCATTACATCATGATTCTTTCGGTTCTTTAGGAACCCAAAATAAAATCTCTTCTGATTAACTCCCATTATCACATTGATTTGATAGAGGCTACAATAAATTTGTAGACTTTAATGTTTAATCTTCATTTACAGTCGTTGAGACATTTGGTATCAATCTCTACTATATTTCTTTTCATATTGAGTTATCAATACACTCCTCATTCTTATGGTACATTTAGTATTGTTTGGAGGCAGAATGTATCTAGAGGTGTGATCTCGTTCAAAAATCAGATTCTTTAATTGATAATTACTAGAAATACGACTTCTGTCCCTAAGCTATTTGTGTCAATTTCATAATTCAAGTGTATATCCATTTATATAATTGGCAGTAAATTATTTACTTACTCTTTTAAGTATGGCTAATTTTATCTGTTAAGTCTGAATCAATCTTGAATTTAGTCGTAAACATATGATCGTCAGAGGAAGTCACATTCAATCTTAGATTTGAAAACTACTCCTGCAATTTACTTTCCCCAAATCATCGTATAAAATATCTTATTAATATATTTTTCCAACTTAACACACTTGTCACTTTAGTTGCTTTTTCCAAATGGTATAATACTTCACAATTAAAATCTTTTAACAACCTTTGAATACTATACTCATACATATTCATCCACTTACGTTTAACTTTCTCACATATGATTCATATTAGTAGAGCAGCTAATCCTGTAAACTCTTTCATAGACCAACTAAGTTATTCAACTAAACTCAGTAAATTCCGTATCTCAATTACTATCTTTGGTCTCTCCTATTTAGAAATAAATCTCAATTTTTATTGAATCCATAGACGCTTTATAATTCAAGACCACATGTCTTAAAAAATTTTACGTCTAGTCAAAACTCATATTTACTAAACTTGACATATAGTTTCTAGTCTCTAAGAGTCTACAAGGCTATATACACATTTCTCTGATGTCTGAGAATATATTAGCATATCATAATTGAACACTATCGCAATTTATTCAAGTATGATTTAAATACCTCATTCATTTGGCTTATAAACACCATAAGGACATTCATTCGTCTAAAAGGCATCACAAAGAACTTGTAATGATTTTACCAAGTCCTAAATGTTGTCTTAAGTACATTAGCCTTTCAGATTTTAACCCATAATATCCCGAATAGTATGTGATATTAAAACCACTTGTGCACCCCTAAACGAATCAAATAGATCGTCAATCTTTTGATAGGTGCATATCTATATTTGATAGTAACACTGTTATTTAATCAGTAGTTGATATACACATCGTAATTTACCATTATTCTTCCAGACAATTAACACTAACGCTTCCACGGAAATACAATAGGATGTTATCTAATAATTTCTAGAGTTGCTTCTTAAGCTTCTTCAACTCCATTTATGTCATCCGATAGAGTTTAGAAGTAGGCTCCTTACCGAAAATCGAGTCAATAATAACTCGATCTCCCGAGTCAATGATAACCCGAGTAATTTATTTGGAATTATCTCCAGTAAATTTCAAATCACAAACCTTATACAACTTTTGACGTTTCGTCTATACGTCCTTCACATCACTGTATATCCTCAAAACACATGCACATAACATTCGAACAATTCCAATGCACATTACACTTTATTCATTTATTTATTTTCAACTTCACAATATAGCATTCAGATTGAGAGGAAATAATACACTAGGTATAACAATTTAAGCTAACAGAACTCAAAACTAGCCTATCCATTTCTGGATTTACTTCGAAATTATACATATTCCATAAACTTAGGTTAGCTGTCATTTTCCTTCCCTCTTACAATCACATCACTTTACAGTTTCTATACACACTTTTTCAGAAATTTATAATACTCTAAGCAGTATATTATTCTGTAAAGTATACCCCAGAATTTTTCGGTTCTACAGCTATCTGTTTAGTACACATAGAAAACAGAAAAGATGTGTAGAACCAGAATTAACAGTACTGATATTAAGTTGTCAAAAACACCGATCACATTTTTAGTCACCTTCAGTAGATATATCACTTCTCATAGCATCCACCAATCCTTAACTAGATACCCTGTCTGTTCATATCAAATCAGGCCCTAAAGAATATATAACAGGGTCAACTATTACACAACCTCCCACAATATACTCATTGGGTCACATCACCTATCTAAGTAAAAGTGGGGCTAATAGTAGGGACTGTTATACAAATTTATTCTATCATGGTATCATAAGAAACATTCCTTACACAATAGTTACTCTATCACAATCAATAAGTTCGAAATCAATTTTGATTTACTGTTGTTCAGAAGAGTTATTTCGGTGTAGGTACAACCTCATCATTTCCAAATTTATTTCTTTCTTCAAGATACATTTAAGCAGGTGATCTTAAGATCTATATACTGATGATATCCACATTTCATCCTAATATCATCATTTTAGGGTCTTGCTTTGATCTGGACAAAGAAAGTCCTGGTGGGGCCCTCACCAAGTTCCTCATTATACCTTATCGAACAGGTCCTCATTAATATAGTAACATCACCCATTTCACTTAAAATTCTCGGGTTACTGCCACCTTTTGATAACCCTTAACTCACTAACTTCTACACAATTCAGACACTTAACCCAATTTTACAGTTGCTTGATTCATTTATACATTCAGACAATATAGTACTACAGGGGATGTTAACCACTTTCGACACTTTCGATTCTAAAAACATCAACAGACATTAGGCCAACCTTGCTTTGATACCAATAAAATTGTCACAGTTTATTATATACAGTAATCATTCATCTTTATCGCATATTACACATATACAGTAGTTGGTTAGGCTGTTTGTGATGCCTTTAACACTGTTCACTTGCAATAGTAAAACACTTTACACAAGATTTATTTAATAATATTTAATATTTACGACTGTATAAATCAATTTACATCCCCTGAGATTAAGTTTACAACAAGTAGTATTGTATAAAAATGTCTAAATATATAAATGTAAACATAGTACCTCTAGGATCCACTATAACTTGCCTCGGGATTACCAAAGCGCAGCTAATCCACAGACCGATACACAAATTAACCAATTAATATAATCTACGGATGGTGAAAAAGAAAGGAGTGAGCAAACCATAGCTTAGTAAAGGAATTGTATGCAGAACTTGATATCACGAAATCTATATGCAATAAAAACATTTATTTTCCTATAAGTGCACTAAGGAACCTAAGGAAGGATACTATAGTTGGTTAAGGATCCGGATGGAGTATGGAAGGTATTTTGAAATACCTGCCTTGTCCTGGAACCTAGAAGCGACTATATATAGTAGCTATTTGTTTTGATATAAAAGTCATTTAATAATTCTCTGTAAAAAAAAATAGTTCACATAAAAATGGTATAATGAACCATTAAGTAAATCATTTAGGAAATAATTTAATTTCCTTATTAAAATACCATTTTCATAATTAAATAAACCACAATAAACAGTGCAATATACAATTCAATATAATGAAAACAGTTCAGCGATATCAACTTTTCAGTAAACAGTACGATAGCCCATTATGCAAACAGTACTAAATAAATAAATAAATAATCACACGAGGATTTATAAAACCAATTAAATAAAATACTTTAATTTGTATTTTACCAATAACTTTATACACGTTTCACACATTTCGATAAACCCTGTAAGTAATAACAGTTCAGTATTGTAAACACTTCTCTGTAGTGACTATAACCCATAACAGTTCAGTGAAACCGTAGTAGTAAATCAGTAACATATGAATGGAGACCAAGCAACACCCTCAATATATCATGCTATAATCCTTGTAGGGAAATAGTAACAATATCACATGAGACGTGTGGCCATAATCTATAATTGTCTTCGGTCGTACACTGATCAGGTGTCAACCATGACACTGAAATAGGATCAGTATCAACAACTTCACACAGCATATACATATCACATATCAGCATGATACAAGGCCTATCAGTCTCAAACAGTTTATAAGGAATCATATCACCTTTATGGAATTTAAAAAAAATAGATAATATCTTTAAGAAAATCCATAAAGGAATAAAATCACACAGTATACAGTACGATGAAAATAGTGTTATAAAATATTCGCTCTGTAGTAATAAATTCCATAAATATTCCATTTCACCGTAAAACACATATACTCACATTTCAATACTTTCATTTTGATGAAATTGAATTTCAAGATTTCTAAAATATTATTTTTCAATAATTTCACACTTTATGGAAAATAATAATATTTATTTTCCAAAGCTAATTGTAGTTTCATAAATACACTGTTTCACTATGGAACACATTTAGGAACATTTCAGTCTCAAAATAATATTCACGCAATAGTATCACCTTTATGGAAATCAATAAAATTGGTAAAATATTTAATCAGTCCATTAAGGTTAAATTTATAATACAGTGAATATTATAATGAAAATAATTTATAAAATATTCACTTTTCAACACTTCATCCTATAAACCATTTGTTACACCTTAAAACACTTGGGAGAAATTTTTAGTAGCTTCGCATTCATGAAATTCGATAACACGAATATTTAAATATTACTTTTCGGTAAATTCACATTTTATGAGAAGTATTAGATATCTCATTCCCAAGGCCAGGAAATCCTTCAAATATGTACTAAAATATTTCATGACATTTTTGAAAAATTTTCCAAGAAATTTCAGAAGCATAACGGTTGCTAATACCTTAGCCTTCTTGCAATTCAAACATAGTATAATCACAGCCAAAAGCCACATATTTCACATTTTCCAAGGCAATTCACTTTCAAAATATTCTCATAAAATTATTTGCATTGAAATCATGTATTCGAAATATCCTTACAGTCAACATACGCATCCCTTGCTTGTCTTGTGATATCGGACTTCTCGATAGCACTACTCGTAATCTGATACTCCTGGGCTGCAGATAAATTCACCAAAAATATTAAATCACTTAGCACTTATTTTTAAATCACTTTTCATGCTTAATTGCAGCCACATTGTACACTATAAATATTAATGCAGTATATTTTCTATCGGTACTAAAAGATAAATTCTTTGTTTTAAGTCGAAATTTAAATTTGATTGCACCGATGGACTCCTTATAATTTCTACAGTCTAATAGCACCCTAAAATCATCAAATGCATCCATAAATATGGGTCCCCTTAGGTTGGCCGAATTATACCTCTTGCTAATTCCATGGAATTTCAACAATCTAAGCTTACATACTTGTCTTTCCATTCTCACTAAGCACTTTCGCACCATTTTCATGCAAGTTTCAACATGGTTTCCTTATGTCCTTCTTCAAACCGAAACCCCAAGGTGTGTCTTGGACATGATTTAATGAATTTTAAACAAAACTAATACTAGATTCAAGCTTAGGATGTTTTAAAACACTAAAATCTACCAGTAAAATTTAAAGGAATCAAAAGCATGAAAAACCCATACCTTGATCGAATCCTTCCAGCCCATATTTCTCTTTAATTTGTCACTCTATCATGAAGCTATTGGTATAGGATAATAGAGCATGAAGAGAGGAGCAATTTTGGTGAAATAAGGTTGATTTGGTATAGTTTTAGAAGGTTTCTTTTCTTTCTTCTTTTTCTTCATCAATGGCATGGGAGGGAGGTAGAATAAGGCTGAATAGTGGCTGGCAGCCTTTGAGAGAAATTTAAGGAATTCTCTAGAAAGGAAAAAATTATGAAAATGCCCTTGGTTATGAAAATTTCGAACAATTTTGCCCTTAAGGTTCCGTAATCGTAATAACTATGTAATTGCACTCTAAAATTTCGGATTTCATCACCAAATACTCTTATTAGATGTATCTTGATGAATCATGATAGTTTCATCAACAAGCGGTACACCAAATGCTTGAAATTACAAAATTACCCCTAGAGACCGCTAGCAAAATTTTTCGATTTAACCACCGATTCAATAAATTGATTGACACTATCTTAACCTCCTTTTCCTGTAGAATATAATGGTATTTTTACTTTTTCCCAATTCATTTTAGTTTGGGCACAATTTACAAAAATACCTTCAGGACGTAACCGTCATTTTCTAATTTGTTTGCCACACTTCCCAAAGCAATGAAATTAAAGAATTTTTTATCTCAAAATTTTCACATTATAATTATTGCACCTTCCGTACACTGTTTCCTAAATCATAATTACATTTGGGCACAAAATTTTAAGTGAGGCCCACATCACTATTTACTTATAATTTACAAAATTTACCAAAAATTAATTAATAATTAAATATTTATACATGTACAGTAAAATATAAACATTTCTCACAAAATCAGTTAGGTTCCTTCACAAGAATTGTTCCCCACCTCAAAAGCTTTTAAACCATCCAAGTAGCTCAGCCTAAATCCCAGCCAAGCAAGCTATCTTGCTTCTGGACAAAATCGGTACTGTATAGGTATGAGAGGAATGATGGTTTCATGTAATTCTATCCTTTGTTTATGGATGCATTAGATGAGTATGAGATGGTTGTGGCCTTAGCTTTGAACAAAAACATGTAAAGAGGGTACTAGGGTGTTTTACCATGAAGGGTTTGTAGGGTGATTATGTTAAGTTTAATGAATAAATGGTGTAAATTGATAGCATGCAGTGTAGTGAAAATAGCCATGATGATAATTTGATACAATGATTAATATAGAGAGTGTTGGGGTTTCAGTCATGGGCTGTTTTTGAAGAAAATATAGTGATTCCAATGTATGGGTGATAGAGAATGATAGTGAAATGTAATAAACATAGCCATGTTTATATGTTGACAAAATAATAAGTCTACTTTCATAAATGTCAACCGACCATGAAGGAATGATAAGAAAACTAAGTTGGTTTTTAATGCATGAATGGTGTAAAATGGTAGTATGTAATGTAGAAAGTATAACTAGATTCATAAACAAATGAAATATTGAGCCTAAACTTGTAAGGGCCATTTGGCCATGATGAAAGGATGGTGATGGTGGCGTGACTTTGGTACAAGGATATGGTGGAATTGATGCAAGAGGTGAATGGAAAATATTGGTGTAATAAAAAAAATTAAAAGTAATAAGTGTAAGGGTTAAGGAAAGTTTTGGCCAAATGAAGATTCAAGTAGATCTTATATTATTCTTAAATATAAGATGGATAAAGGGAAGTGTATAAGAAGTGAAAAGAATTTTATAAATTTGAACAATGAATTTTAATTATTTCAATGTGATTTCTCCAGCTATTAATTCTCGAACATAAGTGGCGAGTGGTGCTATTGGACTGCTATCCCACACTACGATTAAGGTAAGGAGCAATTATGGAAGCAGTTATGAGAATTGTTTATATTATACTGTACATGTGTAGCAATTTATTTATTAATTAAATTTTTATCTATTTTGTAAATTATAAGTAAAATGTAATGTGGGCCCCACTTGCTTTAAAGTGCCTAGATGTACATGAGACTGATAAAACAATTGTAACAGTCTCAGTATACAATAATTACTCATTTTTATACACATTTATCCGTTGGGCTATCTACGATGCCTTAATCACGTAACAGTTACAATAAATAAACAGTAAATATATTTTAAGATACAATTTCAGCATGTGAACATTTTACTATTTCTTTTCATATTTACGTCCCCTGTATTCTACTCAAACTGAAAGTAGTACTTTACATAATTTTTAAATATATAAAAGAAAATAATATACCTCCGATATCGTATATCTGCTAACTTGGGTAACCGATATAGCAGCCGATAACTCAGGATGGTACATCTCTTAACTCGATATAATAACCTTGGAGTGGAAATAAAGGAGTGACCGACAACGTGCTCAATAAAGGAGTCGTATGCCAGCTTGATACAATGAAATCTATATGTAGGAAAATATTTATTTTCCTATCGGTGTACTAAGCACCGTAAACGAAGGATACTATAGTCGGCTGGGAAATCCAGATGGAGCATGGAAGGTATTTTGAAATACCTGTCTTATCCCGGAAACCCAAAGCAACTATAGGGAGTAACTTATAAATTGTTATGATAAAACAATTTAATACTCATTTTCCATAAATATAAATGGAATAAACCATTTAATTTTCATTACTTCAGTAACAGTTCAAAACATGTGTCAGTTCAGTAGTAAAACAGTATAATAAACAGTAGGTATAAAACTGTAGAAATGATTAACAATTATTTTTGGTACAGTAGTTTATAAATATCCAAAAAACATTGGATAAACAGCTCAATAGTTATTTCTAATTTTAGAAATAATTTTCATAATATTCTTTTCCAATAAACAGTAGTTCTCAATACAATTCAGTAAATAATAATCAATACGATACAATTCAGTAAACAGTATTCTTCAGTATAGTATAGTACAATAAACAGTATTCAGTAAAATCCATTTCAGTAATTAGTAGGTTGAGACTAAGCATCACCCTAAATCATATCATGCTATAATCATCCCCTAAGGGACACAGTAACAGTATACAGTTAAATCTATGGCTATATAGGGCGTCCTCGGTGTACACTTGACAGATGACTCCAGGATTGCTGATGACTTGGCGAGTTAATCAGCCACGTGACAGTATAGTAAGCAATGAGCATGAAATTGGGGCCTAAAGTCTTAAAATCATTTATTTTTTCCACATAAATACCTTTAAGGAATTTTAATAAATTTAATCATTTCTTTAAATAAATATTCCAAAGAGGTATTAATTTCATATATCCGTATACAATGAAAGCAGTTGATAAATATTCATGTTTTTAGTGAGAAATCTTAATACCATTCTTTTTGAATAATTAATATTATAAAGAATATATTTTTATTCTCAGTTTAGTAAAAATCCATAACATGAATATTTAGTTTAGCATTTTTCAACAATTTCCAAATTATGGAAAATTTATGGAAATGATTTCCAAAATTCACAAATTATTCAATTTATGCATCTAAAATATTTCATGATATTTTAGAATAATTTTGATAATTTTCCAGCAGCATAACGGCCGCTAATTCCGAAACTCCTACATGAAAATTACAGTATATAAAACCAGCTTTCAACCACATTTTGCATGATTTCCAAAGCAATTCAAGCTTCCAATAATTTCATAAAATCACACGTATTAAATCATGCAATCCATTATATCCCTACAACTCACACACTTCTCCCTCACCTGTCTAGCGATACCGAGTCGTTCGGTAGCACCAACTGAAAACTGTAAATCCTGGTTGCAAGATAATTATATAAAAATTATCATTAATTTTCCTCTTAATTTTAAGCCATTAGCTTTCATAAAATGCAGCCACTAATAATACAGTACATGTACAACTAGTATAATTTATACCGGTACTAAAACTAAACTTTCCCGTTTTAGCTCCTTTTTTGAATCCGATTTCACCAATCTTCCTCTTTTGATATCTACATTGATTTTATATAATTAAACCATAAAATGCAACATAATATCATGGCCAAATCCACCATGGCCGAAACCCCCTTATGGTGCCATTTCTTATCTTTTTCTCAACTAATGTTTCTATCCTTCTTTTTCCATCTCAAGCTATCATTTCCTACCATTTTCATGCAAGAAAATGCATGGTTTCACTAAGTTCTCATGCCAACCGAAACCCTCATTCATGGCAAGATTTTATTTAGTCAAGATAACTGAAATCCAATGCCATAGTTAAATTCTACACCTTTGAAATACTAGAAATCTAACTTCGAATCAAAAGAAAACACCAAATTTAGGCATGCTCTTACCCTTGGCTGAATCACTCTTGCTCCTTTTTCTTCTTGTTTTCTTCCTCTTGTGATGAGATATGGACACCAATGAAGAGAGGAAGTGATGGGGATTAATTTTCTTTAAAGAATGGTAGTGAAATTTTGTAGTTTTTCTATGGGTTTCTTGTTTATTTTTATTTTTCTTGTTTTTCTTCCTCTTTATGTCGTGTGAAGGCTGGTAATGGATGATGAATAGTGTCAGCTAAAATTCTGTTGAGTTGTACAGAAATTTCTAGAGATGGGCTAATTACGGTTTTGGCATTAAGCTTTCGATTTCGTAAAAACCGTGCAAATGAACTCCAAAAATTATGATTCCAGCAGCAATAAATCACATTTAATGTACCTTAATGATTGGAAGCGGTTTCGTTACCACGCGGTGAACTGATAAGGAGAAATTATGGTTTTATCCCAACAGACCGCCAGCGAAATTTTTTGATTAAACCACCTTTTTCAATCAATCTTTTGGCACTATATTATTTTCCTTTTTATGTAGATTATCATGATATTTTTACTTTGTCCCAATTCATTTTAATATGGGTGTAATTTACGACAATGCCCTCAGGACATAATTGTTATTTTTCAATTTGTTTTCCAAAATTCATAAAATAATTCCAAATGACATAAAAATTATTTCTATGCCTCCAAATAATTACTTAATATTTATTTCACCTTCAGTAAACCATATTATTAGTCATAACTCAATTAAAGTCATAGAATTCAAAGAGGGGCCCACATTTAATATTTATTTAATTTCACTAAATAATTTATTTTTCATTATACCAATAATTACAAATATTCTGTATAGTAAAATAAAATTAGGTCTCACAACAGTGCACGGAAGGTTTAATAAATATACTGTGAAAATTTTGAGCCTAAAATATCTTATTTAGATTATTTTGGGAAGCGTGCAAATAATTTAGAAAATGATGATTAAGGATATAGCCCGATGGCATTCTCGTAAATTATGTCCAAACTAAAATGAATTTTGATGAAATAAAAATACCATGATATTCTACATAAAAATAAGCCCTAGGCTATGTCAATAGATTTATCGAAACGGAGGTTAAATTAGAAATTTACACGATTGACCGATAGAGGTAATTTCATAATTTCATATTTTCAGGGAACCACGCGTCGACGAAAACACCATGATTCATCAAAATACATCCAATAAGAATTTTTGGTGATGAAAGTCAAATTTTTGGACTACAATTACTGATAGGATGATATTTTGTGAATTTTATATGTGCTAATATATTTGCTTTATCGATGTTTTATGCCTAAAAGAGCTTACTAATGTTTATTTTATGTTTTAGGCATTAAATATCAAAGTTGGAATAAAAAGAAGCTAAAAGGAGCAAAGTGCAGTATTTTCTGTCCAGCTTGAAAGATTGACATTTTTGACCAATTTAACGACCTGATCTCAAGATGTGTCCTTCATGAAAGTTGTAGATGACTTCTCAAGCTTTCCAGAATGCACAAGATCGCAAATATCGGAGTTCATTTGGTGGGTCAAACGTCTGGACAAAATCAGTACAAAATTCTGGGCAGAAAAACGAGATTGAGAAGAAATTCCAACAAAGCAAGTTCAAAGACCAGATTTTGTTGAGAGAAGATAATTTCTTAATTTTATTTTGTCTTAGATCTGTAATTAATTAATAAAAATAGGCCTTAGGAATTTTACTTAGAAAATAATTGTAAAAAGATGATGAGATAAAGGTAAGAGTTTGACTAATCAAATTACTTGTTTCTCAAGTAAACTCTTATCTGAATCCCACATTGCTTAGGAAAGTCTTTTAAACTCTTCCTTAGGCCTATATAAAGAGCAGAAGGCTCTCATAAACAACATCCCTCTTAGCCCTCAAATCCCTCTCTTCCCTCTTCTCTTTTAGTCTTGTAGGATTTTCTTTAGGGTTTTTAATAAAATGTTATTTTTTTTCTTTATTTTTAATTAGTTGCTGATTTCTTTATTATTTTTAATTCTGATTTTGTTTTCTTTATTTAAATTAATATTGTTTGTGTGTTCTTGCTTGCTAGTTTGTAATCTTGATTAGTAATTCTGATTTTATATTATTAAAGATTGCTTCTTTGATTGTTTCTTGCATGATATTTGTAATCTTTATAATATTAAACTTGAATTTTATGATCTTGAATATGTCTAGTGAGTAGTTTTCTTATTCAGTTATGAGGTAAATTAATTATTCTTGGGAAAAGCATGTTGTGAGATTCTTGAACCTATTATATAATTGTTGACTAAGTATCCAAGATTCTCTGAGCACATTATAATGATTGTTTGTTTGATTAGATAGGGTGCACACTATTTAGTTAAACTAAATAATCTACCGCCAGATTAAAAACATAAGTCCGTAATTGCTTGTGGAGTTAATCACTAGGGATGGAGGAGAATTAAGGTTTAGATTAAATGAACCGAGCTTATGTGTTTGTTATCTAATGTCAACCCATATCTTTCTTGTTGTTAATGCTGCTACAACTTATATCTAGAGAGCTTGTTCTAGGTAGGTTAAGTAGTTAGAGATTAGTTAAAGAGCTTGTTTTAACTAACGACTCAGTAAGGAAAGATGGTGTAACAGAGCTTGTTGTTATGCTACGGTTGACTATTTAATTGACAGTGATATTTTGTAATTAATGATCAACATCAAAATCCAAGAATGATTAATTGCCTCGTAACTGAAGCTTTTTGCTATTTGTCTTTTATACTTATAACTCTTGTTTTCTTTATTTTAGAATAGTCTTCAAAACCCCCAAACTTCTTCTTTCCCTAAACCCTAAGATTAGATTTTTAATTTAATAATTAACTTAAAAAATTCAGTCTCTGTGGGTTCGACCCTTACTCGACTATCTACATAGTAGAGTTAGGAAATTTTATTTTTGTTGACTGACGACACTAATCAAATTTTGGCGCCGTTGCCGGGGACTGAAATTTGTTTAGGTTAATTATTTTAGTTTAAAGTCTAATTTTTTTTCTTTTCTTTTTCTTTTGTTTTTCAGGGATTGCTTGTCTGACAAGGATTCTAGTCACAAACTTCCAAAGATTAGGGACTATATACAAGCAACCCAAAGCGCAGTGGCACAAGCACTACAACATCCACCACCACTACCTCCCAAGACGAGAAGTGAGAGGACTCCATGGAGCAAGCTTATGAACCATACTATGATCATGACCCATACTATAATTATGAACCACACTACGATACCTACTATCAAGGATGGTGGGATCATTCTAATTTTAGTTATGGGAATCAATATGAGGTTTACAATATGCCATTCCAAGATACATACCAAGCTCCACCTCAAGACTCAGGTATGCCTCCACCTCAAGAATCAAGTATGTCTCTTGAAGATATTGTTAAGACTCTTGAGATTAAAACTTTACAATTGTCACAAGAGGCTGATGTTTATATTAAGAATATTGATCACCATGTGAGTCAAATATTGCATTCTTTAAGTAACATTGAAGCTATGACCTCTCAACCTGTGGAGAATCCAAGAGATAATGTTACTAACATCACCTTGAAAAGTGAAAGGGAAATTGATTCCAAGGAAAGTGCACATGAAGATGTCGATGACGTTATAAAAAGGGAGGATGAAACCGATTTCAATATCAAAGGTGGAGTTGTTGACATGCACAATGTAAAAGGGAGAGAGAATTTCAACAATTTTATAAAGCACTATGAGGATGTTGAAATCAAGGAATTCAAAGCTGAGGTAAGTGATAAACAAATTCCATTTAATGCTTCTACTTACCCTTCTCCTTTTCCTGGTAGGTTTGCAAGAGCTACAAATGAAGAGCAAGACAAGGAGACCTTGAAGACATTTAGGAAAATGGAAGTCAATAGTCCTCTCCTTGATGAAATTAATGATCAAGTGCCTTGTGATGCCAAGTTTTTAAGGGAACTATGCACTTCCAAGAAGAAATTAAAAGGTGATGAAAAGCAGGTTCTTAAAGATGAGCTAGAAATAGTCACAAGTAAAAATCTTGAGAATGAGGAACTCGAGAGACCGATAAAAAAGTTAAGGTTTGGGATTGGATGATGGAAGGTGGAGCGGTCGAGCTAACGACATTAAACAAAAGCGCTACTTGGGAGGCAACCCAAGGATGTAAAACGAGGGAGTATTTCTTTCCTTACTTGTATTACCATTTAATTTTTGAGTTTTTTTATTGTTCTTCTTTGCATGCTAGACTTACTTTGAGGACAAAGTAAGATTTAAGTGTGGGGGGGAATATTGGTTTATAAGTCTATAGAATTTTTTTTTAGGAACTGGAAATTTTTAAAAAAAAAGGTCAAATTTTTAAGTTTTTTGAAGATCATGATATGTTTTCTTTCTTTTAAGGATTGATTCTAAACTAAAACAAAGTTTTATAAGAAAGTTGAGACTATTTTGATTGTTATTATTGTTGAAGTGAGTACTTTCTAAAGAATTTATGTGAGTTCATGATTAAATATGATAGCTCATATGATATTAATAATGTGATTAGTTCATTGAAGTTGGTATCAGCAAAGGATAAATAGACAAGAAAAAAAATAAACATAAAAAAAAAGAAGAAAAAAAATAGAGGTTGAAAGCTTTAAATTCTACTCCAATGTTTTGAGTTGCTTGCTCTTATTGATTGAATTCTTGAAGTGACTTAAAATATGAGTATGCTGATAGGATGATATTTTGTGAATTTATATGTGCTAATATATTTGCTTTATCGATGTTTTATGCCTAAAAGGGCTTACTAATGTTTATTTTATGTTTTAGGTATTAAATATCAAAGTTGGAATAAAAAGGAGCTAAAAGGAGCAAAGTGCAGTATTTTCTGTCCAGCTTGAAAGATTGACTTTTTTGACCAATTTAACGACCTGATCTCAAGATGTGTCCTTCATGAAAGTTGTAGATGACTTCTCAAGCTTTCCAGAATGCACAAGATCGCAAAAATCGGAGTTCATTTGGTGGGTCAAACGTCTGGACAAAATCAGTACGAAATTCTGGGCAGAAAAACGAGATTGGGAAGAAATTCCAACAAAGCAAGTTCAAAGACCAGATTTTGTTGAGAGAAGATAATTTCTTAATTTTATTTTGTCTTAGATCTGTAATTAATTAATAAAAATAGGCCTTAGGAATTTTACTTAGAAAATAATTGTAAAAAGATGATGAGATAAAGGTAAGAGTTTGACTAGTCAAATTACTTGTTTCTCAAGTAAACTCTTATCTGAATCCCACATTGCTTAGGAAAGTCTTTTAAACTCTTCCTTAGGCCTATATAAAGAGCACAAGGCTCTCATAAACAGTATCCCTCTTATCCCTCTTAGCCCTCAAATCCTTCAAATCCCTCTTATCCCTCTTCTCTTTTAGTCTTGTAGGATTTTCTTTAGGGTTTTTAATAAAATTTTATTTTTTTCTTTATTTTTAATTAGTTGCTGATTTCTTTATTATTTTTAATTCTGATTTTGTTTTCTTTATTTAAATTAAAATTATTTGTGTGTTCTTGCTTGCTAGTTTATAATCTTGATTAGTAATTCTGATTTTATATTATTAAAGATTGCTTCTTTGATTGTTTCTTGCATGATATTTGTAATCTTTATAATATTAAACTTGAATTTTATGATCTTGAATATGACTAGTGAGTAGTTTTCTTATTCAGTTATGAGGTAAATTGATTATTCTTGGGAAAAGCATGTTGTGAGATTCTTGAACCTATTATATAATTGTTGATTAAGTATCCAAGATTCTCTGAGCACATTATAATGATTGTTTGTTTGGTTAGATAGGGTGCACACTATTTAGTTAAATTAAATAATCTACCGCTAGATTAAAAACATAAGTCCGTAATTGCTTGTGGAGTTAATCACTAGGGATGGAGGAGAATTAAGGTTTAGATTAAATGAACCGAGCTTATGTGTTTGTTATCTAATGTCAACCCATATCTTTCTTGTTGTTAATGCTGCTACAACTTATATCTAGAGAGCTTGTTCTAGGTAGGTTAAGTAGTTAGAGATTAGTTAAAGAGCTTGTTTTAACTAACGACTCAGTAAGGAAAGATGGTGTAACAGAGCTTGTTGTTATGCTACGGTTGACTATTTAATTGACAGTGATATTTTGTAATCAATGATCAACATCAAAATCCAAGAATGATTGATTGCCTCGTAACTGAATCTTTTTGCTATTTGTTTTTTTATATTTAATAATTCTTGTTTTCTTTATTTTGGAATAGTTTACAAAACCCCCAAACTTCTTCTTTCCCTAAACCCTAAGATTAGATTTTTAATTTAATAATTAACTTAAAAAAAATTCAGTCTCTGTGGGTTCGACCCTTACTCCGCTATCTACATAGTAGAGTTAGGAAATTTTATTTTTGGTGACTGACGACACTCATCATATGCAAAGCACTCTAAAAGAGGGCTTACTTGTTGAGTAACCGGGTGTTGGTATCACCAATATTAACATTCGCGTAAAAAGGCAAGTAAGTACTTAGGGAAACCATTATTGAAACCTCAAAAGAAAAAAAAAAGAAAAAGAAGGAAGAGAAAATAGAAAAAAAAAGTTCTTGATCTATTGACTTTGTTTGTAGTAATGTAAAATGGATAATTGCAAAGTTGATATTATATGTTTCAATTGTATTGATTGTGAATTTTGCATGAATTTATTTAGAAGCATGCATGAATATGAGAAGTAATGATTAGAATATGATTGACTTGATTATTTGACTCTTGTTGAAGTTATGAGTTAAGAATTGAAAGATTTGAAAATATGTTCATGATCTTAATCTTGTTTTGAGTCTTAATTTTTAATTTTTGAGTCTTATTTGAATTTTTAGGATTGAGTCGTAAGTAAAAGATTTTATGGGTATATCTTCTGAAAGCCCTCACGAGACACAACTCGTCCACTAGGGGTGACCTAGGGGTTTAAAGGCTTATTGCATATGCTAAATGCAATCGTGATTCCTATGAAAGTGAGTTAGGATTTTAGGATTTAGTTCTTTAGGAAGTTAGTTTAGGTTTGCTAGAGGACTAGCAAAAGCTAAGTGTGGGGGAATTTGATAGGATGATATTTTGTGAATTTTATATGTGCTAATATATTTGCTTTATCGATGTTTTATGCCTAAAAGAGCTTACTAATGTTTATTTTATGTTTTAGGTATTAAATATCAAAGTTGGAATAAAAAGAAGCTAAAAGGAGCAAAGTGCAGTATTTTCTGTCCAGCTTGAAAGATTGACATTTTTGACCAATTTAACGACCTGATCTCAAGATGTGTCCTTCATGAAAGTTGTAGATGACTTCTCAAGCTTTCCAGAATGCACAAGATCGCAAAAATCGGAGTTCATTTGGTGGGTCAAACGTCTGGACAAAATCAGTACAAAATTCTGGGCAGAAAAACGAGATTGAGAAGAAATTCCAACAAAGCAAGTTCAAAGACCAGATTTTGTTGAGAGAAGATAATTTCTTAATTTTATTTTGTCTTAGATCTGTAATTAATTAATAAAAATAGGCCTTAGGAATTTTACTTAGAAAATAATTGTAAAAAGATGATGAGATAAAGGTAAGAGTTTGACTAGTCAAATTACTTGTTTCTCAAGTAAACTCTTATCTGAATCCCACATTGCTTAGGAAAGTCTTTTAAACTCTTCCTTAGGCCTATATAAAGAGCAGAAGGCTCTCATAAACAACATCCCTCTTAGCCCTCAAATCCCTCTCTTCCCTCTTCTCTTTTAGTCTTGTAGGATTTTCTTTAGGGTTTTTAATAAAATTTTATTTTTTTCTTTATTTTTAATTAGTTGTTGATTTCTTTATTATTTTTAATTCTGATTTTGTTTTCTTTATTTAAATTAATATTGTTTGTGTGTTCTTGCTTGCTAGTTTGTAATCTTGATTAGTAATTCTAATTTTATATTATTAAAGATTGCTTCTTTGATTGTTTCTTGCATGATATTTGTAATCTTTATAATATTAAACTTGAATTTTATGATCTTGAATATGTCTAGTGAGTAGTTTTCTTATTCAGTTATGAGGTAAATTAATTATTCTTGGGAAAAGCATGTTGTGAGATTCTTGAACCTATTATATAATTGTTGACTAAGTATCCAAGATTCTCTGAGCACATTATAATGATTGTTTGTTTGATTAGATAGGGTGCACACTATTTAGTTAAACTAAATAATCTACCGCCAGATTAAAAACATAAGTCCGTAATTGCTTGTGGAGTTAATCACTAGGGATGGAGGAGAATTAAGGTTTAGATTAAATGAACCGAGCTTATGTGTTTGTTATCTAATGTCAACCCATATCTTTCTTGTTGTTAATGCTGCTACAACTTATATCTAGAGAGCTTGTTCTAGGTAGGTTAAGTAGTTAGAGATTAGTTAAAGAGCTTGTTTTAACTAACGACTCAGTAAGGAAAGATGGTGTAACAGAGCTTGTTGTTATGCTACGGTTGACTATTTAATTGACAGTGATATTTTGTAATCAATGATCAACATCAAAATCCAAGAATGATTAATTGCCTCGTAACTGAAGCTTTTTGCTATTTGTCTTTTATACTTATAACTCTTGTTTTCTTTATTTTAGAATAGTCTTCAAAACCCCCAAACTTCTTCTTTCCCTAAACCCTAAGATTAGATTTTTAATTTAATAATTAACTTAAAAAATTCAGTCTCTGTGGGTTCGACCCTTACTCCACTATCTACATAGTAGAGTTAGGAAATTTTATTTTTGTTGACTGACGACACTCATCAATTACATAGTTATAAAAATTACGGAAGCTTAAGAGCAAAATTGTCCGAAAATCTCATAACTAGGGGCATTTTCATCATTTTGCCTCCTTCTAGAATCCTCTAAATAATTCTCCCATGTGCTGGCCGGCCACTATTCACTCTTCTTCAACCTTGCTCCCATGCCACCATAGCCAAGAAAAGAGAAAATAAAGAAAGCTTTTAAACACCATCAAAATTACATTTTCTTACCTAACTTATAACTACAAAATTGTTCTACTCACTCTCCACTCTTCATCTATACCCATAGCTCCTTGAATAAGTGCAAAACAAAGAGAAATGAGGAAGGGAAGTTTTGGCCAAGGTGAGTCTCTCACTATACTTGAGCTTTCATTTGATTTCAATGGTGAATAATGATTAATTCAAGCTTGTTAAACATAAATCTAGTGTTAGTTTTGCTTGAATTGGATTAAATCATAATTCACCATTAATGGGGGTTTCAGTCATGATGAGAACCTAAGGAAAACATAGTGCTTCATGCATGAAATTGATGCCAAAATGATGTATGAACATGGTTAAGCATGAATGTGATGTTAAATTGTTGAAATTCCATGGATTATGCAAGAGGGAAGATTCAGCCATGGCAAGGGGAGGTAGTTGCATGGGTTCATTTGATGAGTTTAATATGCCAAAATAATGTAGAAATTATAAGGAGTCCACTGGTGCAATCGGATTTAAATTCTGACTTAAAACGGAGAAGTTAGGTTCTACTACCAGTAGAAATTATACTGAATTAATATTTGCAGTATACAATGTGACTGCAATTAAGCATGAAAAGTAGCTTAAAAATAAATGTAAAGTGAGCTAATTTTTTGTAAATTGCTTTGCAGCTTCAGAGAAATAGTTTTACGTGTGGTGCAAGCGAAAAGTTTGATAATGCTATACAGGTAAGGGATGAGTGTGTAGGCCATAGGGATATTATGAATGCATGTTTTTGATGAGAATAATTTTATGAAAATATTTTGATACTCAATTGCCTTGGAAACTACGAAATTTGTGGTTTTCGGCTGAAATATGAACTATGTTGAAAGTACAGGAAGGCTAGGCAAATAGTAGCCGTTATGTTGCTGAATTTTCTTAGAAAATAATCTAAAAATATCATGAAATATTTTAAATGCATAATTGTGTGATTTCTAGACTTGGAAATTAATTATTTAATATTTTTCATAAAATGCAAATTTATAGAAAAATAATATTTAAATCTTCATGAAAAAGAATTCTATCGAAATAAAGTTATCGATGTGTTCTTAAATGTGTTTTATAGTGGAATAAAGTGTTTATGGAAATTATTATTGAAATGTGAATATTTTATAGATTGTTTTATGAAATTATATTCCTTTATGGATAAATGTGAAAACTTAATTTATTTTAATAAAATCCATAAAGGTCCTAATATTGTTTTATACTGTTTTGAGACTGATAGGCCCTGTATCATGCTCATGTGTTAATGTGTGAAGTGTGAAGCTGTTGATACTGATCCTATCTTTAGCGTCTCGGTCGACACTAGATCAGTGTATGACTGAGGACAATTACAGACTATGGTCATATGTCTCATGTGATTATCATTTTATCCTATGGGGATTACAACATGATATATCTTGGGTGATGCCTGGTCTCCACCATTTTACTGTGATATTAAACCATTTTACTGAATTGTGTTATTAAATCATAAGTGTTTATCGATGTGATTTTTGTGAAATGTATGATTATTTCCAAATAGTTTACTGTGTTAGATTGTGTACAATATTGTTTATGGAAATTTTATCGATATATGTGAAATGTGTTTAAATGTGATTTTGGGATTTCTTAGTTAAATATTTTGCTTGTGATTAAATATAAGTGTGAGATTATTTTTATAAATACTTTAATTTTATTGATCATTTAAATAAATATTTATTTGAAATTTCAATTATGCAATATTATTAAAAATATTTTTATTCTTTATAAATACCTACTCCTTATAGTCGCTTCTAGGTTTCGAGACACGATAGGTATTTCAAAATACCTCCATATTCCATTCAGATCCCTAGTCAACTATAGTATCCTTCCCTTATTATGCCTAGTGTGCCCTTAGAAAAAATAAATGTTTTTGTGCATATAGAATTTCATAATATCAGTTTTCGTATACGATTCCTTTACTGAGCATATTTTGCTCACCTCTTATTTTTCCACCTCCACAGATTATTTCCAGTGATAGCGTGATATACTATCCGAGGATATCAGTTGCATATAGTTACCCCAAGGCAGCATTTTATGGATCCTAGTGGTATACTTATTTTCTTTAATATGTTCAAACTGTTTGTACAGTACTATTATATTGTAATGATAGACAAGGGATGTAAATAATGAATTAAATATAGTTATATGAATATTCGTATTTGGTAAATTAAATAAATTTATTTTACAAATTATATTGGATAAGTGTAATTGTGAAAATAAAGGCATCACAAACAGCCCAACCATTAATATAATTGTGTAAATATGTAATATTACTGTATATTCGATCGTTACAATAGTGTAAGAAAGTACTGTGTTTGCATGTGGGATGTTGGCTAGCTTGAAAGAATTAATTATATGATTTTATGCAGGGAGTTAGGTTAGTGACAATACGGTATATTGTCAAAATTTCCAAAACTCAACTTTAACCAATAGCCCAAATTTTGTCTTAATTAGCGACTTAAATAAAAATAATATTTATTTTATATATTTCATGAAATTAAATTATGATTTAATTACCTATAATTTTATTCAATTGATTATTTTAATTCTTTAATTTTCTAGCATAAAATTTTAAATATTGCACGCATAAAGATCATTGGAAATGTGATAAATTTTCATTAAAAGTGTTTAGTGAATTATTTACCCTCAATTAGAATGTTTATTGTTTTGTACTATTATGGATTGATTGGGGATAATTGCTTAATGAAATGATTTACTTGTTACAAATGAAATTGTTTTGAGATTGTTACTCCCTAATGATCATGCACCCAGTTAGTGTAATGGATATGAAACCCTAGTCAAGTCCGTAGCACCCACAATAAGGCACTTGACTAGTGAGCACTGTGGATTTATTTCACAATGACCTTTGTAGTGTTTAATAGAAATGGCTTAGGGATGGACACATGGCCCTATGTGGGTACGCTAATTCTTATAGTGATATTGGCATATAAATCTTGAATGCTAACTTTCTCCACGGAGTGTTTTAAAGTTGAATTGATTGTAGAAATGATTGTTTTTAAATTGAAACGATAGTTTTTAACAATTGTTTACTTGAGTTGAAAATTTGAGGATTTGAAACTACAATGTTTTAAATTAATGTTTTATATGTTAAAGTGTTTTTAATTTATTGCAAATGTTTTAAAATAAATGTTTTATTGCATATAGTGGCATAGTACCACTCTTTCATAATTGTTTCTTACTGAATGTAAACTCACTCCTTCTTTCTCTTCTAGATTATTTGAAGTGACTTTTCGCTCGTTTGAGAGGAGCACAATTTTGGGTCCACAGTATTCCTTCATGGCGGATTCTTGTGTCTGTGAAGGTATATTGTATTTTATATATAAATTACAGGCAAGTTTTGTACAGTATTATATTAGATGGGGATGTAAAGTAAATGAAAATAGTCTATATCTGAAAATAGGGAACTGAACTTATATGTGTAGAAGTTTAATAGTCAGTAAATATATTATATATGGTGATTTGTAAATATTCATATGGACTATTGTCATGACCCAAAAGCCACGACGCTACCTCTTACTTGTACGGACGCGTAGAAATTAGGGCTAAATTTTTTCGATTTCCTATACTTGTTTTGTCTAATTGCAATGTAGTGAATTTTGTTTCGGGACGTTAACTCCCTTGCCCATTTTTATCACTTTACCCATGTTAATTTCCTGCATAAAATTTACAAATAATATCCAGCTCATGCTTCCCACAATAACAGTTAATTATATTCTAGCATTCCTATGACCAAGTTCATTTCCAATTCATGACATTTCAACTTATGGTTTACGTTTCTCCTACTTGGTCATTTGTTCGTGCTATTCCATTCATATATCCATACTCATGCAAAATCAACAATTCTATACTTCCATCTTTGCTATAGTCTAGATGCCATTCTCTATATTAGATTACATCCCATCTAAGTACTGAATCAAAAATAGCCTGAATGGATAATAGATACAAAAGAAGAGTGTGTATACCCAAAATGTTCACAAAAATCTTCTTGAAGAGTTGGGACTATATTTCAGGCTTGGGACTATTCTAAAAGCTCCGAAATACTCCCCCAACTCCGTGCTTAATTTGAAAAAATTTAAATAGCGTTTAATGAGCAAGGCTCAGTAAGTCATTTATATAAGTGCAAAGTTAGAATTATACTGTTCTAATGCCATGCATGATATCATGTGAGGAGAATTCATTATTGATCGTTTTCTTATTCATCATGCAACATTTACATGTTGTGTATTCCAACTATTCTTCAACATGTCATGAGATGTCTAAGTCTTGAAATCATAATATGATCTTGAACATGTAATCATGAATGAAGTGGTTACAGTCATAAAACATATAATACATGTTCTTTTAAACAAGTTCAAGACATGAGAATATCAATACATTTCAGTTGTTCTTTTAAGACAAGCTTGAAATATGCAAGCTTTTACATTTCATGTCAATATACTTTTTGAAGCATATTTCATATCACATATACATTTGAAGCACATTTCATATCACATATACTTTTTGAAGCACATTTCATATCACATACTTTTTGAAGCATATTTCATATCACATATACTTTTGAAGCACATTTCATATCACATATACTATCAAAATACATTTCATATGCTATAAAACCATATTGAGTTTAGAGTTCATTTTCGTTTTAAATCCATACTCTAAACTTCATTTTGTATCATTTGAGACTAGGCTAGATCCCTATTTCTCTATCAATAAAGGCTTAGATCACTGTAGCTAGCAGTGAAGAATCATATCATTGTCCCCTGGAAACTACTAGGGCGCTATCTATGGCCATAGACCTTATGTCTCTCAGCCCCACTGATCAGGCGAGATTGAGACTTGTCCACGACTATTGTCAGACAAGCATCTATGCCTAATGAGTAATCTCCAAATAGGTGGCTTAGGCGGCTTTCACTATGCTTTATTGAATTTAATTCTCTTAGTGTGCCTATAGTCTCATAAAGCATTCAATCTTTCTTATGAAAATAGTTTAATGTACATAATGCTTTTTCTTAAGATTATTTACATATATATACGTACATATGTGAAAACTATAATTTCTTTCTTTTCAAAGCCATTCAAGCATCCAAAGTATTCTTATAAACATGATGAGAATAAATCATTTCGAATTTCATGTACTGTAGATAAGGCACGCTTAATGGCAATAAAATTCAAGGAAATGAAATAAAAACCGTAAAATGGAATGCTCGTGAATTGCATGAATGCTTTTCATTTCATCTCATGATGTCTATGAGCCTATACTATATCGATTCACTTCTGGTCAATATTTCACCACTTTGGTACTTTATCAAGTCGAATATCATACCTACATTTCATTTCGTTATATTCAATCTCTAGGTGTTCAAATCATTTCATTGTAAGATTCAATCTTATACAAGATAATCCTACTTCTACGTTATATAAACGTCTTACCTAGTGCGAGCTTAGCTTGATCTTGTCCCGTGGTTAGCTAGACCATGCCTCCGTCCTCCCGTCGTGCTACACCTTCACAATAAAAAATCCGACTTAAGCGTCTAGCCCATTTCTATGTACTTGAAAATTCAACTTCTAACTTGATACGCATATATATATATATATATATTGATATTCATCTATATATATATATATATACACACTTAACAATAATTTAGTTCGAATTCTCGAATCGGATTTATCTCATCTTCGTATCTCTTTCTCTCTCTATATATATATATATGCATTATATTTCCACACACATATATTTATATATATATATATATATATATATATATATATATATCTCTTTTCTTTCTAATCCTTTTTCTTTTCCTTTCTTTTCCTTTCTTTTCTTTTCTTTTCTTTGTCTCTTACCTTATTTTCAAGTAAGTAGCATATATATATTTACATACATATATATATATATATATATTTAACACTAGTATAATATAATTTCTAAAATCTACTATATATCTTTATATATGTACTACACATACATATATTTAAATCTATGTACATTCTCTTCCTTTTTATTTTTCTTTATTTTCTTTTTCTTTATTTTCTTTTTACCTTGTGTTTCGGCAGCTTGGTGTAGAACACCACCCACGGCAGCCCTTTGCCACTCCTGAAGCAGCCCCTTTCGGTGCTCAAGTTTAACCCCCAAACAGCCACAAAAAAATTTTTGATTCTAGTCATTAAAATGCCCACGTTCAGCCCTCTCTTTCTTGTCTGAACCAGTCTCAAATGGAACCCTCGATTCAGCTCTCAACACCTTTGTTTTTCTTTTTCTCAAAACAGTCCCCCCTTATGCTCCTACTTTAGCTTACAAACTCTCTATTTCTACCATTATTATGCCATACCAACTCAGCTTTCACTAACACCATTTTTGTCTTCTCTTTTCTCAGATCGAGCGCGTTTTTCCGGTAAGCACTTCCAGTCCTCGATTTTTTACTGTATCGCCAGCCTCACTTGACGTCCCTTGTACCTGCTTGCACTTCGTCATGGTCTATTCTGCTCAGACCAAAATGTGCGATATGAGGAGGGGAAAGGAAGGCACGATGGAAGGGAAATGAAGCTTAGCAATTTCACAGAAGAAACGGGAAAGGAAAGTAATGGAATGGGGTGTTCTGAGTTTTAAAATTAAGGCTGAAAAGAATAGTGAAGGATGTGATAGGGAGACAGTATTGTCTCCCTTGATTTTGATGGGTTAGTGGGTGTTTCCACTAACCCGGGTGTATATATAAATATTATATATATATATATATATATGTTATATATATATATATATATATATATATATATATATATATATATCTCTTTTATCAATTGTTTATTATTCTTATTTATTTGTTTATTATATTTCTATCATTTTAATATAACTATCTATACATACTTTTATTTATTTATTCATTTATTTATTTAGTTATTATATATCTTGTATAAGTGTATAAACCTATATTTAAGATATTATACTTTTATCTATTTAATATATTCTATCCACACACATATATATATATATATTTATATACTTATACCAAGTATAAATATACATATAAATATAATTGTAGATATCTTTCCTTACACATATTATTTATGTGTAATTAACTTATTTCCTCATCTTATTATTTATTTTCATCTCATTTAGTCTTTATTATTTGTATGTTCATTTATATACACTCGTACATACGTTCGTTGCTTGCATGCTCGTTTTCATACGCATGCATACATGTAGTGTCTTTAAATTTAGCTTATATTTAAACGTAATCCCTTGATTCTCTAGGATTTGATTCTGCAACATTGACAAACATCTTGCATTTGACATCTCGAAGTTACATCATTACATTATATTCGCTTAAATTAATTACTAAGTACATTCTTAGTTTAGAAAAGTTTGCGGTTCTCACATCCTCCCCACCATGAAAGGATTTGGTCCTCCAAATTGCTACAAGTTATCCTAGAATAAATGGGAGTACTTCTCTTTCATTAGACTCTCCAAGTCCCATGTAGCTTCTTCTGAGGAGTGATTTTGCCAAAGCACCTTTACCAAGGGAATTGTCTTGGACCGCAACACTTTATCCTTTCCATCCAAAATCCGAAGCGATCTCTCAACATATCCTAAGTGATCTCTCAACATAACTTAAGTCCTCCCTGATCTCCAAAGGTTCATAGTCAATCACATGGGAGGGATCCGGATGATATTTTCTAAGCATAGACACGTGGAAGACGTTGTGCACACCCGAAAGCTCTGGTGGTAGCGCTAGTCGATATGGCATATCACCTACTCTTTCTAGTATCTCAAATGGACTGATGTACTGGGGACTCAACTTCCCTCTTTTTCTAAACCTCATTATACCTTTGGATGGAGAGATCTTTAAAAATACCTTATCTCCCACTTGAAACTCTAAGTGTCTCTTGCAATTATCGACATAACTCTTCTATCTGTTCTGAGCTGTTCATAACCGATCACATATCTATCACTTTCTAAAGCCTTTTCTACAAGTTCGGGAGTAAATATCTTCCTTTCACCCACTTCTTCCCAGCCTATCGAGGATCTACATCTATGTCCATACAACACCTCATACGGTGCCATCACGATGCTGGAGTGAAAGCTATTGCTATACGCAAATTCAGCCAGTGCCAAATGATCATCCCATGAACCTTGAAAATCCATGACACATGCTCTCAACATATCCTCAAGAGTTGAATTGTTCTCTCAGATTGCCCATCAGTTTGAGGATGGAAAGCAGTGCTGAAACTCAATTTTATTCCCAGAGCGTCCTGGAAATGTTCCCAGAAATGAGAAGTAAACCGAGAATCTCTATCTGATACTATGCTCACAGGGACTCCATGTAATCTTACGATCTCCATGACATACAAATCTGCAAGGGTACTGAGTGAATCTGTGGCTTTCATAGCCAAAAAGTGTGCCGACTTAGTCAATCTGTCGACAATCACCCAAATCGCATCATGGTTTCTTCGGGTCTTAGGAAGTCCCATGATAAAATCCATGGTCACGTGCTCCCACTTCCAAGTTGGTACAAACAAAGGGGTGAGCAACCTTGCTGGCTTCTGATGCTCCACTTTAACTTGTTGGCACACTAGGCACTTAGACACAAAAGTTCCTATGTCTTTCCTCATACCTAACCACCAGTACACTTTGCATAAGTTTTAATACATCTTCGTATTACCCGGATGCATCGTGTACTTAGAACTGTGTGCCTCTTCCATGATCTGTCTCTTTAAGGCTTCATTGTTTGGAACACATATTCTGATTCCTGACCCTTTTGTATCAAATCGATAATCTCAATCAATTTCGGGTCCTCACTCTGAGCCTGCCTAATTTGTTCTATGATACTAGGCTCTATCCTCAAACTAGCCATCAGACATTCACCTGTAGGCTCTAGATTCGGATTCATCTTCAAAAATTGCTCTATCAACTCCCACTCTCTAACCATCATGTAGCTGACCATGCCCATACTCTTTCTACTTAGTGCATCAGCCACCTTATTAGCCTTGCCAAGATGGTAGAGAATCTCACAATCATAGTCCTTAAGTAACTCCATCCACCTTCTTTGTCTCATGTTCAATTCTTTTTGTGAGAAGAGATACTTCAGACTCTTGTGATCTGTGTAAATCTAAAACTTTTCTCCATACAAATAATGATGCCATATCTTTAATGCAAACACCACTGCAGCTAGCTCTAGGTCATGGGTGGGGTAATTCCTCTCATGGTTCTTTAGCTGTCTAGAACCATAAGCCACTACTTTTCCATTTTGCATCAATACGCATCCTAGACCTTGATGTGAAACGTCACTATATATAGCAAATCCCCCGAAACCACTAGGAATGGTGAGGACGAGTGCTGTAGTCAATCGGTGTTTCAACTCTAAGAAGCTGTGCTCACACGCATCATTCCACTCAAACTTGACATCCTTGCGTGTGAGACGAGTCAAAGGTCCTGCTAGCTTAGAAAACCCCTCGACAAATCTCCGGTAATATCGCGCTAGCCCCAGAAAACTACAAATCTCGGACACCATCTTGGGCTTCTCCCAATTAATCACAGCCTCTATCTTCGTTGGATCTACTGCCACTCCTTCCTTTGATACCACATGCCCTAGAAAACTAATCTGTTCCAACCAAAATTCACATTTGCTGAGCTTCGCATAAAGTTCTTTCTCACGGAGGGTCTGAAGAACAATGCTAAGATGGTGCTTGTACTCCTCCCGAGATCAGGAATACACCAAAATATCATCCATGAATACCATGACAAATTTGTCTAAGTAGGGCTTAAACACTTCATTCATCAAGCCCATGAAGGCTGCATGGGCATTAGTCAATCCGAATGGCATGACCAAAAACTCGTAGTGGCCGTATCTTGTCCTAAAAGCTGTTTTCTATACATCTTCACCTCTAATCCTCAACTGATGGTAGCCAGATCTCAAATCAATCTTGGAAAATATCTAAGCACCCTTCAACTGGTCCAATAAATCATCAATCCTAGGCAATGGATACTTGTTCTTAATCGTCACTTTATTCAACTGCCTATAATCGATACACAGTCTTAAACTGCCATCCTTCTTCTTAACAAACAATACCAGAGCCCCTCAAGGTGACACACTTGGTCTTATAAACCCCTTATCCAATAGCTCTTGCAATTGCTTCTTCAATTCCTCTAACTCAACCAAGGCCATTCGATATGGTGGCTTCGATATTGGTTGAGTGCCTGGGAGTAGCTCTATAGTGAACTCTATCTCTCTTTTCGGAGGTAGCCCCGGTAGCTCATCGAGAAATACATCAGGGAAGTCTTTAACCACGGAGATGTTCGAGAGTTCCGGATGGCTCTTATTGGCATCCTCGACAAAAGCGAGATAGCCTTCACAAACAAAGATTCATTTCGTGTTAGTACAATTTTAAGAGAAAGACTTTCATTTCATCTTATCAAAGTTTAGTACAAACTTTTCAGGTAGGGAGAAGGTCACTACTTTTCCATAGCAGTCTGAACTAGCATGATGGTTAGCTAACCAATCCATGCCTAGTATTACATCAAAATCATACATGTTTAGTAATATCAAATCTGCTACTAGATGTTTATCTCCCACCTTCACTTTTCATCTTTTACATATTAAGTCTGTCATTTGAGATTCTTTCAATGGTGTACTAAATGTAACAATTACCCTAAGGGTTCAAGCTCTAACTCTAGCTTCCTAGCATATGCAGGTGATATGAATGAATGCGTGGAGCCAGAATCAGTAAGTACAAAAGCTTCCGAATCATTAATTAAGAGCTTACCCTTGATGACGAATCCGGAGGCATCAGCAGTTTTTTGGTCCAAAGCAAACACTCGACCTTGTGGCACCGGTTTCTTGCCCTTATTCGTGGGCTTTCTGCTTATCCGTGCTCCTTGTCTCAGGTCGCCTCTCAGGAGTCTTGAGTGTGGGACAGTCTTTAAATCGATGTCCAATCTTGCCACACTTGAAGCAAGCTCCTATGTCCATATAACATGGCATGGTGCCATGATCTCTATTACACCTCGGACAAAATCTGAGCTGTCTTAGGCTTAGAAGCCTAAGTGTGAGGCGCTCCATACTTTGGCCTCTTATGCTTGGCCCTATTCTGCTCAGGCCTCCTAGTATCGGTCCTCTTACCCTTTCCTTTATTTCTACTATCATACTGGCTCTGGGTCTTTTCTAGGTCTTGCTCTACAAACTGAGCCCTCTGGATAGCATCGGCATAGGACACGATACGAAGAGTTGAGAGTCTTCCTTGAATCACTGGCCTCAACCCATTAATGAACTTCTTGGCCTTTCTCGCCTCATCATTCGCTATATGCGGCTCATAGTGAGACAAAGTGGTAAACCGCGCCACATATTAGTCCACTGTCATGGAACCCTGAACCAAGCTGAGAAACTCTTCTTGTTTCTTTTCACGGGCACTCTCAGGGAAGTACTGATCATTAAAGGCCCCGAGAAATGCCTCCTATGTAATGGTAGAGTTCCTACTCTGTAACACGATCTTGGTCGCTCTCCACCAGTGTTCGGCCTCACCCTCAAACATATAAGCAGCTAAGTTCACCCTATCCTCTAAGCTGCATCCCATAATCTCAAAGGCCTTCTCTATCTTCATCAACCATGTCTCGGCTACTTCAGTAGCCATAGCCCCTTTAAATATGGGGTGTTCATCTTCTGGAATTGCTTAAACTGCTCCATATTTTGCCTCACACTAGTAGCTGATGATGTGGGCGCTACTATCTATGTAGGTGGAGGCGGTGGTGGTGCAGTCTGTGATTGCGAGGTCGGTGACGGCTGATTAAGTGGTGGGGGTAGTGGAGCGGGCTGTGTCGGTTCTTGTACAGGTGGAGTTTATTGTTGATCTTGACTCTTGGCATTTTGTTACTTTATCAAGGCAACTAGCCCATATACTGTTTGCTCCAAGTGCGCGAACCGAGTGTTCGGACTTGGAGGTGGTGACGATGGAGGTGATTGAGCTTGCCTTGCACGTAGGGTTCGTCGACATCCACGTCCACGTCCTCTCCTCATATCTTTTTCTGTATTCAATGTTACAACAATGCATTTAGAACAGTTTTCGCACTATTGGGCACTATACAATCAGGCAATGACAGTACTATGGGATGTAAACTATTCTAACTCATCTACACTGACATGCACTAGACAATCTTAGCTCTAATACCAATAAATCTGTCATGACTCGAAGGCCACGATGCTACCTCTTACTTGTACGGACGGTAGAAATTAGGGTTAAATTTTTTTGATTTCCTATACATGTTTTGTCTAAGTGCAATGTAGTGAATTTTGTTTCGGGACGTTAACTCCCTCGCCCATTTTTATCACTTTACCCAAGTTAATTTCCTGCATAAAATTTACAAATAATATCCAGCTCATGCTTCCCATAATAACATTATTTATATTCTAGCATTCCTATGACCAAGTTCATTTTCAATTCTTGACATTTCAACTTATGGTTTACGTTTTCTTATTCATCATGCAACATTTACATGTTGTGTTTTCCAACTATGCTTCAACATGTCATGAGATGTCTAAGTCTTGAACATGTAATCATGAATGAAGTGGTTACAGTCATAAAACATATAATACATGTTTTTTTAAACAAGTTCAAGACATGAGAATATCAATACATTTCAGTTGTTCTTTTAAGACATGCTTGAAATATGCAAGCTTTTACATTTCATGTCAAATATACTTTTTTGAAGCATATTTCATATCACATATACTTTTTGAAACACATTTCATATCACATATACTTTTTGAAGCACATTTCATATCACATACTTTTTTAAGCATATTTTATATCACATATACTTTTGAAGCACATTTCATATCACATATACTTTTTGAAGCATATTTCATATCACATATACTATCAAAATACATTTCATATGCTATAAAACCATATCGAGTTCAGAGTTCATTTTTTTTAAAACCATACTCTAAACTTCATTCCGTATCATTTAAGACTAGGCTAGATCCCTATTTCTCTATCAATAAAGGCTTAGATCACTGTAGGTAGTAGCGAAGAATCATATCATCATCCCCTGGAAACCCCTAGGGCGCTATCTATGGCCATAGACCTCATGTCTCTCAGCCCTACTGATCAGACGAGACTGAGACCTGTCCACGGCTATTGTCGGACAAGCATCTATGCCTAATGAGTAATCTCCAATTAGGCAGCTTCCACTATGCTTTATTGAATTTAATTCTCTTAGGGTGCCTATAGTCTCATAAAGCATTCAATCTTTCTTATGAAAATAGTTCAATGTACATAATGGTTTTTCTTAAGATTATTTACATATATATACGTACATATGTGAAAACTATAATTTCATTCTTTTCAAAGCCACTCAAGCATCCAAAGTATTCTTATAAACATGATGAGAATAAATCATTTCGAATTTCATGTACTGTAGATAAGGCACGCTTAATGGCAATAAAATTCAAGGAAATGAAATAAAAACCGTAAAATGGCATGCTCGTGAATTGCATGAATGATTTTCATTTCATCTCATGATGTCTATGAGCCTATACCATATCGATTCACTTCTGGTCAATATTTTACCACTTTGGTACTTTATCAAGTCGAATATCATACCTACATTTCATTTCGTTATATTCAATCTCTAGGTATTCAAATCATTTCATTGTAAGATTCAATCCTATACAGGATAATCCTACTTCTACGTTATATAAACATCTTACCTAGTGCAAGCTTAGCTTGATCTTATCCCATGGTTAGCTAGACCGTGTCCGCCGTCCTCCCGTCGTGGTACACCTTCACAATAAAAAATCTGACTTAAGCGTCTAGCCCATTTTTATGTACTTGAAAATTCAACTTCCAACTTAATACACATATATATATTGATATTCATCTATATATATATATACACACACACTTAACATTAATTTAATTCGGATTCTCAAATCGGATTTATCTCATCTTCGTATCTCTTTCTCTATATATATATGCGTTATATTTCCACACATATATATATATATATGTATATATATCTCTTTTCTTTCTAATCCTTTTTCTTTTCCTTTCTTTTTATTTCTTTTCTTTTCTTTTCTTTTCTTTGTCTCTTACCTTATTTTCAAGTAAGTAGCATATATATATTTACATACATATATATATATATTTAACACTAGTATAATATAATTTCTAAAATCTACTATATATCTTTATATATGTACTACACATACATATATTTAAATCTATGTACATTCTATTCCTTTTTATTTTTCTTTATTTTCTTTTTCTTTCTTTTCTTTTTACTTGTGCTTCGGTAGCTTGGTGTAGAACACCACCCACAGCTGCCCTTTGCCACTCCTCAAGCAGCCCCTTTTGGTGCTCTGGTTCAGCCCCCAAACAGCCACAAAAAAATCTTGCTTCCAGTCTTTAAAATGCCCACATTCAGCCCTCTCTTTCTTGTCTAAACCAATCTCAAATGGAACCCTCGATTCAGCTCTCAACACCTTTGTTTTTCTTTTTCTCAGAACAGTCCCCCCTTATGCTCCTACTTCAGCTTACAAACTCTCTATTTCTACCATTATTATGCCATACCAACTCAGCTTTCATTAACACCATTTTTGTCTTCTCTTTTCTCAGATCAAGCTCGTTTTTTCGGCAAGCGCTTCCAGCCCTCGATTTTCTGTTGTATTGCCAGTCTCACCCGATGTTCCTTGTACCTGCCAGCACTTCGTCGTAGTCTATTCTGCTCAAACCAAAATGTGTGACACGAGGAGGGGAAAGGAAGGCACGATGGAAGGGAAATGAAGCTTAGCAATTTCACAGAAGAAACGGGAAAGGAAAGTAATGGAATGGGGTGTTTTGAGTTTTAAAATTAAGGCTGAAAAGAATAGTGAAGGATGTGATAGGGAGATAGTATTGTCTCCCTTGATTTTGATGGGTTAATGGGTGTTTCCCACTAACCCGAGTGTATATATATATTGTATATATGTTTTATATATATATATATATATATATATATATATATATATATATATCTTTTATCAATTGTTTATTATTCTTATTTATTTGTTTATTATATTTCTATCATTTTAATATAACTATCTATACATACTTTTATTTATTTATTCATTTAATTAGTTATTATATATCTTGTATATGTGTATAAACCTATATTTAAGATATTATACTTTTATCTATTTAATTGATTATATCCACTTATATATATATATATTTATATACTTATACCAAGTATAAATATATATATAAATATAATTGTAGATATCTTTCCTTACACATATTTATTTATGTGTAATTAACTTATTTCCTCATCTTATTATTTATTTTCATCTCATTTAGTCTTTATTATTTGTATGTTCATTTATATACACTCGTACGTCCGTTGCTTGCATGCTCGTTTTCATACGCATGCATACATGCAGTGTCTTTAAATTTAGCTTATATTTAAACGTAATCCCTTTATTCTCGAGGATTTGATTCTGCAACATTGACAAACATCTTGCATTTGACATCTCGAAGTTACATCATTACATTATATTCGCTTAAATTAATCACTAAGTACATTCTTAGTTTAGAGAAGTTTGCTGTTCTCACAACTATAATTGTGTTTATATGACATATAAATAATGGAAGAAATGAGGTAAGATATGGAAAGGAAAAACATTCTCATCGGCAAACAGCCTAACCACTATATTAAATCGATAAAGTTAATCAATAAATTGTATAGAAATCAGGTGTTACATGAAGCAGTGGCATCACATACATTGATGAATTATCTGAGATGTGGAGTAAGGAGGGGTAAGCTTTGGAGAAAGCCCAGTAAGAAACATATATAAAAGTGCATACTATGCTACTATATGCAGATCAATCAAATCAGTATTCATATAATTAATAGTCAATTCAGTAGAGATAGTCAAGCTCCAATAGAATCATGCAGGAATAGTATCCCTAAAGGGACGAACAATATTCATGGAGGGACGAATAGTATTCCTGGGGGGACAAACAGTATCCCCAAAGGGACGAACAGTAACGAATGGCCATTATCAAACAATCATAATTTACACTGGTCAGGTGCTCACTGTGGATGCTGTGGACTTGACCGAGGTCTCACAGCTATATCATATATAACAGTATGCATGTTCACAGAAGAGTTAACAATCTCCAAAATAGTCTCACTTCTTCATTAAATTAACAATAGAAATCATTTCAGTAAAATCATCTTCAGTCAGTCCATAAATATTCAAACAGTAAAATCTTATATTTAATTTGAAATTCAATAAAGTTTTCAGTGCAAAAGCAAGCATATAAAATATTGTTTAACTTTTAAAGTAGCCATAAATATGAATTTAAACAATAGTAAATCATGCAGTTTTGAAAACAGTGATTGAAATATTTTTGGGATTGGAATTTATTAGGACATGGGTTTAGGGTTCGTTTTACAAAATTTTGACAGTATGATGACCGTAACTATCCTAACCCCCTGCATAAAACCATAATTTATATTTTCAAACCAACCACAATTCCCACATGCAAGCATAGCATTCCTATGCTACTTCCATATATATTCCTTACCTCAACTACAATGCAGTATAGCAAATCCGATTCGCACTACGTAGCCACTTAATTTCCCAAACTCCAAGCTGTAAAAATAATATCAAAATACTTTTAAAATTCAACACTACAATAATAAGGAATTTCCTACTCATTAATAGTTTAATTATCTTATCCAACCACGTCCATCCGAAATTTCCCCATCTCATTATATGAGTAGCATTATTCTTTGCAAGAATTTCTGACCTATTGATACCTTTCTGCTCATAAATGGAAATATTGGATTCCAATTAATATGCGTTAATTTTGCATGGAACCTAACTTAATTCAGTATTTAAAAGTGTAGGGCTCATTTCCTAATTCATTCTATGTTATTTTCAACAATTTTCCAAAAATCAGCCTAATTCTATCCATTTGGCAAGATGGTTTTCTAACCTTTGCACCTTAACAACTACATTACTAAAAATATGCATATCCAAAAATTATGAATCCAAAATCATGTGATTCTTAATTCAATTCCCTATTCAGAATGGTAAGTTTCACATTTTTATCATTTTTGAATCACTTTTAATAATTCCTCAAAATTACTTTGTTTTCAGGTACATTCTGGTGGAACTATCTACTGACCTCTAGGTACAAATTGATTCATATCTCAGTGCAAGGTTGTCCAAATTGTGTAAACCCAAGACATATTATTCATAACTCATTGACCTTTCTGGAAATGTATGGCTTACATCCAAATTCAATTTGACCTATTTTCTACAATTTTTCAAAATTAGTCGTTTGGATCATGTTTTCTAGGCAGAGTGCCCTTTATTCATTTACACATATCTTAAGCTACAGAACTACAAATTAGATGATTCAAAAACTGAATTTCTCTTAACTCATGAGACTATCTACCATAATTTTTACAGAATTTATCTCATTATTAAACATGGGGCTCAAACATGACAGTTTCAGCAGAATTGTAATCCCAACACATACACACACTTAGCACTTTGTTTCTTGCAACTTTACAATACTTTGAGCATGAAAACAACATTTTCCCTTAAGGAAACCGTCATCCATACATTTACCTAGTTTTGATTCAAAATAAGGTCCTAAACATGTTTTCCATACATTAAACATCCTCAAGCCATGGCTGGAATTTGAGGAATACATCAACACCCAAAAACTTACCTACTGAGAGAATTTGCCTAGCAGTAGAACAACCTTCAATTGTTGGTTTTTGGTTCAGCAAATGGTATTTCTAGATAGCTCTTGAGATGAGGAATAACTTTTGTGATGAAAGTGTGTTGGTTTGGTGAAGGTAAAGTGATGAGTTCTCTAGGTAAAGGGGTGAAAACGTGAGGGAGAAAGGAGGAAAAAAAGAAGTTGTACGGGGGTGGTTGACTGGACATGAAGGCACTAGAATTTTTTGGTCTTTTATTGATGTTTAGAGATATTTTTCAGCTCATGTATTAAATGACCAAATTGCCCCTTTAAATTCTGAATATTTATAATTATGCCAGAGCCATTATTTTATTATTTCCAATTTTAGATTTTTAATTTTATTATTATTATATTTTATTTATTTAAGTCAATTCTGGTCAACATTGACTAATTTGACCATCCCTTGGCTAAAAGACAATAATACCCTTATACAATCTTATTATTTCCATTTATGTCTAACATTATTTTAATATTTTTAAATTCAAGATTTATATTTTATTTTATTATATTATTTTCTATATATTCATGTCAAACATGGTCAAATATTGACTCACAAGGTGGTTTGAGTGTAGTGAATTTATCAAAATACCCTCAAACGAAGGCTTTTGGTTTTGTTCGCATTGTTTTTAGCACTTTCGCGTAATTCAGTTCATAGGCTTGATCCACATGAAACTTCTTTAGGTGAGGATTTTCCCATAACAGTCTGTGGGTCCAAAGTCAATTTGGTTGACCGTTATTCATTAAAGTTCTTTCGAGCTATGGACAAAATTGTCAGTTTTGAATTTGTTACACGTAAACCTAGGTGTGCTCATTTTAAAAAATTCGAAAAAGTAGTCTTCTTGCCCTTTAGGTATTTCAACCCCAAATTTAACATTTTACCACTTTGAAGGGCATCCGGATTACGAATTGCCTTGTGGGCCTACTTAACAGTTTTTCTTGAGAACTTCCAAATATATGAAAGTTAGTTATCATAATTTAGCTTGATATTCTACCTCATCATATTCAATAAGTATAAGAGAAATAGAGAATTTCGCGATCTCACAATACAAGACATGATTTAAGCAAATTTTAGGATATCCTACTATAATTCAAACTCTAAATGTATGTATATCATAAAAGTTATTATTTAAAACACTGTCAGTGGAGTTTAAATGCAGGGTTAAGCCAATGATACATATTTTTAGAAAATATTAAAAATAAAAATAAATAAAGTGAGATTATATATTACCATATTAACATCGCTTATAGAATCTTAAATGTCAAATGATATTGTACGAGATTTTATCCATGTGGTAAAGGGTCAAATAATGACGTCTTTTGCCATTGTTCTTAATACAATGCCATTGTTGCTTCTTTGGGATTTTAATATGTTTTCATTTTAGAAAGAGAGGAACATGCAGATTCATATGAATTAGATGACAAAATATACTGTGTAACTTACTATTATGTTTGCCTAGTTTCGAATGAGGACAAAGCAAACCTTATGCAAACACCTACTGAAAATGATTAGTGGAATATCAAGAAAGAGACAAAGTAAAAAAAGAAGATAATTAAATGGATCATGTGTATCTCTTTCTTTCTTTCAAAGGTATAAAAATAATAGTCATTCGTTATCTGTCTTCCTCAATGCACCTTATCTTTTAACAAGGATGAGTAGTGGACGAAAACGGGTGAGAGGCGTCGGTAGTTGGCTTGGATTCTTGTTGGAAAAATAGGAGGGACCCTTGTGTTTTTGTTTTAACAGCAAGATTCATTTGTTTTATTATAGCAAGGTTAGTGGAGGGTTTTGCAAGATAATAGCTCATCCCAATATCCTAAAACTTCCTTCTCTTCTGTGCTAATGGCTATAGGGATGCAATATTCTCTAAGCAAAAGGAAGACAAGGTTCTTGGTCATGTTGTTCATCTTGGTGGTTTTATTCATTGAGAGGACATCCACTACTACTTGTAGAAGCAGCAGCTTATTTAGCAAAATTCTACAAGTTCAAACCTAGTTGAACTTCTTGAACAAGCTTGCTGTTAAATTTATCTGGTCAAATTTTCGTTACTCCAATGAATAAATAAAATACTCTAATTTGTATTTTAATATGATAATCCAGATTTTGCTATTAATTAATATTTTGCTCTCTCTTAACTTATATCAGAGGGTAATTTAGATAGAAATTTTGCTACTAAATGATTGCCATTTGTTGATCCACTCCGTCCTTTCTTGGACAGTGCCCAAATGGAGATATAATTAATTGCACCTAAATCACCCATCAAGTAGTTTTTAATCATCCTTCACTTAAAAACCATACAATTTAGGTGGATGACTCTTCATGGATTAAATAGTTTCTACCATAGGTTTATTAGAGGCTTTAGCACTATACCTACACCTTTGACTAAAGTTGTTAAAAAGAATGTTGGATTTAAATGGGGTCCTAAGCAAGATCATGCTTTTAAATTGCTTAAAAAGAAGCTTTGTTCTACACCTTTATTATCCTTACCTAAATTTACTGAAAATTTTGAGATTGAGTGTGATGCTTCAAGTATAGGTATTGGAGTTGTTTTAATGTAAGAGAAACGCCCCATTGCTTTCTTCAGTGAGAAGTTAAGTAAAGCTACCCTTAACTATCTTACGTACAACAAAGAGATGTATACATTAGTAAGTGCCTTGGAAACATGGCAACATTATTTATGGCCCAAGGAATTCATCATCCACACTGATCATGAGTCCTTGAATCAATTGAAAGGACAAAGCAAGCTGAAAAAGCTTCATGCCAAGTGGATGGAGTTTATTGAGACATTCCCATATGTGTCAAATATAAACAAGGTAAAGAAAATGTCATGGTTGATGCATTGTCTCGAAGGTATACTCTAATCACTACTCTTAATGCTAAACTACTTGGATTTAAGTATATTAAAGACTTGAATGCTACTGATGAGGATTTTGCAAATGTGTTCAACGCATATGAGAAAACTGGTTTTGGAAAGTTCTATAGGCATGATGGATTCTTTATTAGAGAATAGAGATTATGTGTGCCTAGGAGTTCTTTGAGAGAATTACTTGTTAGAGAAGCCCATAATGGTAGATTAATATGACATTTTGGAGTAAAGAAAACTTTAGACATATTGCATGATCACTTCTTTTGGCCTAACATGAAAAGAGATGTTGGAAAGTTATGTAAAAGATGTGTCACTTGTAAACAAGCTAAGTCTAAAGTTATGAATCATGGTTTTTATACTCCATTGCCTATTCCTACTACTCCTTGAACTAACATTTCTATGGACTTTGTTTTGGGTTCTACCAAGAGCAAAGAGAGTTAAAGATTCTATTTTTGTTGTTGTTGATAGGTTCTCTAAGGTGGCTCACTCATTGCTTGTCATAAGATTAATGATGCAAGCAACATTACTGATTTATTCTTCAAGGAAATTGTTTGTCCACATGGTGTTCTGAGGACTATTGTTTCTGACCGTGATGTGAAGTTCCTTAGCTACCTTTGGAAAACTTTGTGGGGAAAGTTGGGAACAAAGCTATTATTTCAACTACTTGTCATCCACAAATCAATGGTCAAACTGAGGTAGTTAATAGTGCTATGTTTACTTTGTTGAGGTCCATTATTCAAAAGAACCTAAAGAATTGAAAAGATTGTTTGCCTTATGTGGAGTCTACTTACAATTGAAGTCTACATTCTACTACTAGTTGTTCCCCATTAGAAGTTGTCTATGGTTTCAATTCACTCATTCCGTTGGATCTTTTACCACTACCTATTAAGGAGAGAGCTGGTTTGGATAGGGAAAAGAAAGTTGATTTTGTTAAGCAATTGCATGAAAAGGTACGTCATAACATTGAGAAGAGGACTAAACAATATCTACTTAAGCCAACAAACACTATAAGGGAGTTGTCTTTGAACCAAGTGATTAGGTGTGAGATCCCAAATTTCTTTATTTTTCCTACACCTATTGAATATGATGAGTTAGAATATCAAGTCAAGTTACGAAAACTAACTCTTATATACTTTGGAGTTATCGTGGAAAAGTATAAAGTGGGACCCACAAGACAATTCATAATCCGGATGGTCTTCGAAGTGGAAAAATGTGAATCGTGGGCTCGAAATTCATAACTGGTAAGAAGACCCCTTCTCGAAATTCTTTTAATAGAGCATGCCTAGGTTTGTGTGCAACAAATTCAAAAATGATGATTTTGTCCGTAGATGGAAGGAACTTTTCTGAATAATGGTCAACTTAGTTTGACTTTGGACCACAGACTGTCATAGGAAAATCCTCACGTAAAAAAGTTTCACGTGGATCCATCTTATCAACTGAATTACTTGAAAATACTAAAAATAACGCAAACGAAACCAAAAGCCTTCGTTTAGGGGTAGTTTGGTAATTTCGCTACCCTTGATCGGTCAAACCATCTTGGGAGTCAACCTTTGACCATGTTTGACCTAAATACATAGAAAATAATAAAAATAAATATAAAATATGAAATTTAAAAAAATATTAAAATAATGTTAGGACAAAATTGCAAATAATGAAATTATATAAGGGTATTTTGGTCTTTTCTCATGTGGCTGGTCAAACTCCATACTTAGTCAATTTGGACCAGATTTGACCTAAATAAATGAATAATAATAAAATTAAAATTAAAATCAGAATTTAAAAATAATAAAATATTACTAGTGGCATACTTGTAAATATTAGGATTTTAGAGGGGCATTTTAGTCTTTTCAAAAAGTCGATATTTTTAACACAAAATATTATAAAAATTGGAGATATTTGGAGAGTTTTCTTCAAGCTTCTAGCCAACCACCATTGCTGCCATTTTTCCCATTTTCTCTTAAGTTTTCCTTACTTTTACATTGTAAAACTGCCTCTTCAAGCCACCAACTCACCAAGCTTTCTTCACCAAACTTGTTCCTCAACTCAAGGGCTGCTTAAGTCTAGAATTTGGAAGGCTAAATCAACCATTTGAGGGCTATTTTGGCTGGTGGAAGTGGCTGCACATGGAGAGGTAAGAGGAGACAGCCACTGATTTGCATTTTTTTGCTTGGTTTCAATTGTTTCATAGTAGTTTTAACATGTCTATGGTTGGAATTTGAAACAAATCAAATTGAAAGGACATGTTAGGGTTCCTGTCATGAGAGTTTCCTACGGGAAATATGTTGTCCTTACGCTCAAAGTGTTGTAAAGTTGCAAGAAACAAAATGTAAAGTGTGTGTATGTGCTGATGTTGTTATTCAACTGCACTGTCCTGTTCCGAGCCCTATGTTTAAATGTTCAGTTTGAGGGTTTATAATAAGATAAATTTTGTAAAAATTATGGCAAATAGCCTTATGAATTAAGAGAAATTCAATTTTGGAATCACCTAATTTGGAGTTTTGTAGCTTAAGATATGTGTAAATAAATGCAGGACACTGCCCAGAAAAAGTGATCCAAATGGCTGATTTTGAAAAATTATAGAAAATAGACTAGAATGAATTTGGGTGCAAAACAACATTTCCAAAAAAGTAAATGAGTTAGGATATAATTATTAAATCGAGATACGTATCGTATATCGAAATTTTATTTTTGAGAATCAAGTATCGAGTATTGTGTCGTATCGTAAGATACAGATAAAACTTTTAATTACAAATAATATATATATTTATATATGAATATTTGATATTTTCAATTTTTCATATGTACTAATATACAAGAATAAATAAAAAATATATATGTCAATGAATGCAAAATTATTTAAATAAATGGTTTGTTATTTTTCTAATATAATCTTTCATGTTTTTTATACAATAATAAGATATTAAAATAAGTTGATAAGTTACTCAAAAAAGTTTATATGCTCATATTTTAATTTTTAATAAATTTATATGGGACAAAACTATTATTTTCATTAAATTTTTTAATTTTTTGGAGGTAAAAATAATATTTTTATTAAAAATTTTATTTTATCTATATATTTTTATAAATTTTTAAAAACTCAATTGGACAATTATTTTCGCAAAATCTCAAGATGTTTTTTCACTTGAATCCAAATAAAATAAAATAAAATAAAATAAAACCAGGCTACTAATAATTTTGTAAGAAAAAGACTTAATTAGACTTGAATGAGATAAAATAAATTGTATCGTACCGTATCGAGAGTATCAAGTATTGTATGAACGTATCGTGTATCGTACGATTCACTTTTGATTCTTAACAAAAATGATATAGCATATAGATTCGTATTGTTTTATATGTGTATCGAAACATTTCATATGATACATATCATGTATCGAACGATATTGATAACTATGAGTTAGGAATAATATGGTTTGGAGTTTGCACAATTTGGACAACCTTGTAATTAGATATGAATTAATTTGTGCACAGAGGTCAGTAAACAGTTCTGCCAGAATGTACCTGAAAATAGAGTAAATTTGAGGAATCATTAAAAATAACTCAGAAATAATAAAATTGTGAAACTTACCTTTCTGAAAAGGGAATTGAATTAATATTCATATGGTCTTTGATTCATAATTTTTAGATATCCCTATAATTTGTAATGTAATTTTTAATGTATAAAGGTTAAGAAACTATCATGCCAAATAGGCCAGAATTGGACTAAACTTTGGAAACAACATAAAATGAATTAGAGAATGGGCCTCACACCTTTGAATAGGGAATTAAGTTAGGTTACATATAAAATTGACAATGTATTAATTGGAATCCAATATTTTCATTTATGAGCAGAAAGGCATCAATAGGTCAGAAATTCTTGCAAAGAATAATGCTACTCATATAGTGAAATGATGAAATTTCATATGGACATGGTTGGATAAGATAATTGAACTATTAATGAGCAGGATTTATAAGAATGCTTTGTATATAAATTTTAGAATTGAACTTGTATTAATGATCTTCTGCAGCTTTGAAGCTAAATGAACGAAATTGGAAAGGAGGTGAATAAGGATCTATTCACTGGTTTAATGCCACAAAGGGTATTGTTTGATGAAATGACACTGTAGAGATAAGGAACATGTATGGAAGTTGTATAGGAAAAGCTATGCTTGCATTTGGGAATATTGGCTGGTTTGAGAAAATATAAATTGCGGTTTTCATGTAAGGGGTAAGGATAGTTATAGTCATTATGTTGTCAAAATTTCATAAAAACGACCCTAAATTCGAATATACCAATATTTTAGACTATACTAGAAATGTTTACCAACCTAAATAATCCAAGTTTCCTCGATGAAACTAGTCTATTTTTAAACCTACATATTTTAAAACCCCGCTTGACTTGCATAAATGTGGTTTATACTTGTTTTGAAATTTCCATTAAATAGTATATTTGATTTATATGTATACAGTGAGAATTTAGCTTTAAATTGAGAATATTTATTGGATTTTCTTCTCTCAGATATAAAGATATTATTTCGATATGATTGAAGATGAACTGTATTGAATTGATTTTCTATCATGGATTCTTTAATGTATGTAAACTGTTTTGAGATTGTTGGCTCCTTAGTGATCATGCATACTAATTTATATGTATATGGCTGAATGACCTTAGCCAAGTCATCAGCATACCCACAGTTGGCACTTGGCTAGTGAGCACTGTAGGAATGGCTTAAGGATGGATACTTGGCCCTATGTGGGTGCGCCATTTCCTATACTGCATTCCTTATAGGATACTGTTCATTCATGATTCTACAGGATGTTGACTATCTCCACTGATTTCCCTAAAGATTTTTCAGATACTGATTTAAGTTATTTGAATCGAAAATAAGTGTTTAAATGGAATGATTGTTAATAATGGTTTCAAATGGTTTTGCTTTTATATTACGTTTGTACTTTAATATTCTCATTTCATTCATCATTCCAAAACCAGCAGACTAAATTTTATACTTGATTTACTTGCATATAGTAGCATAGTTCTACACTTTTATATATGTTCATACTGGGCTTCCCCAAGCTCATTGTCACAACCTGGAAACGTGGAAGTCTTGGGCTAACTTTCTCATTTTTTATTCTTAAGTTCTTACTTAGGTTGCATTCCTACCAGTGTAGGTTACTTATAATATTTTTTTATAGTTATTTCGGCAGCATAACAACAATAACTGTTCTAACCCCCTACATGAAAACACAGTTTATATTTCCCAATACAGTTCTTTTCAAAGTACATATTTATAATCCCACAGCAGTTGATTTTGTTTATGCTTTCTTAACCATAACCATAAGATTCTACAAAACTTATACAACATTCATAATATCCCAATTTCCATAAATATCCATCACATCATATTGACCTATTCCTTGGAATAACGTTTATGTTCATATAATATTGACTACATCCCAAAAGTATCGTTTATATACATATATCTGTGCTATACGGGATGTTTGGTATTAAAAATAAGAGTATACCTTACATGTGTACAAAAGTAGCCAGAGGAGAGACGTGTCCCTTAGCCTACATCGTATATGTAGCAGGCAAAGGGATGATCATTGCAAATTATCTGGAAGGATAGAGGGGGGTGAGCTTTAGAAAAGCCCCGTAAGAAATGCATTTAAAGTAGTCACAGTATCGACATATGCAGAAAAACGAGATGCCATAAGAATGCATTTCATACTTTAATAATCATATGAAATCTTTAATACATATATCTAACATTCATACTTGTTTCAAACATACATCATACTTTAGAAACTTAACATCATAATTAATAAAACTTATCATAGAGTTCAAGGAGACTAGGTAGGATCATACAGCCAGTATGCAGGTCATGACTAATCATCCTCTGAAGAGGGAACTGAGTACCTATGACCATGGTAGGGGGTTGTAGACCTGATCAGGGTCGTACAACGAACATGCACCACGAAGGACCAACATACCCACAAGGGACGAAAGCATGCACAATGTGGGCGAGACATGCACAACATGGGCTAAACATATGCCACAAGGGATGGGAACATGCACAATGTGGCGTGCATGACAGGTAATGACGTAAACTACAGGAGGGTCTTAGTCTCAAAACTTGTTTATTTGCTTACTTTTACAACTACTTAATCATGAATTTGGTACGAAAATGGTAAGGACTGGGAGTGCCTGGGTCATGTTAGCCAGGGATTTGCCACCCCAATTGCTACTTAAAACATTATTGGAAAATCATGCATAGAAATCATAAGGTTCGTTTTCTTAGGCATCCTTAATTAACATAAAACATGAACTTCAGTATTAAAGCAATAAACTCTTCTTTCAGAAATCGGTTGGTATATCTAGCTGGTTTTCAAAAACTTTGGAAATGAACTTCATAACATAATTTTATGCTTCAAACATTTCTTTATAAATTGAGATGAAAGTAAGGGACACTATCACAACTTTAAATTACATCCCTTACCTATCAGTTCTCAAGGCAGCACTATCCTTAAGTCTTGGGTGTGCTTCGATTTACGTGCCTACACCACTCGCTGCACAAAACAATTTTGAAACCATCAATACATACTCATACTTATCTTAACATACCTTAATATATCTTAAGTAACCATAAACATCATTAGAGTTGACCTTATTTACTAACTTTGCTACTTGTTTAGTTTTAACCGATTAATGTGCCATTTCGATATATTTATATTCCTTAGACTTAAACTCACCAAAATAATGTTTTACATGTTCTTTTAACACTTTACATAATACTTCAAGACTTGTTAAATTGCCAAATTCCACCCTTTCACTGTTTTTGATTAAACCGAATCTTAAACCGGACTTTTTGGTATTAAACTAATACCATACAATCATCAACCAAGCAAACTTCACCATTTTCATAAAGAACCTAGGCTGTCCAAAACATAGCCTAACCCTAGAAAATCCATTTCAAAATTCTACTTTAGCCAAAATCATGCAAATTCAACATACATCAACCATTTTCTAACTTCATCTTCATCTAAAAATTTTACCTTATGGTAATATGAGTGTAAGGCTAAGGTACTTTAGGATACCAGGGTTCAAGTCTCAGTGAAAACGCGCTTAAGGGATTATGTCCTGAGTTCTTTAGGCCCCTTGGGATAAAGCCATGAGGTGGGCGACCGCCAAAGCAGACAATACGTAAGTGAATGTGGGCGACTATCTACTTGGCATGTCAAGATAAACCTGGGGCGAAGGCGCCTAGGGGATGGTCGCCGATGGCAAAGGATACGCGCAGGGTCTTGACAAATGACAAAAGCTAAAACTAAGATGACGCAACAAGCCTTAACTGGTTTCATTGATATTGCTAGGGAGAAAGCCTAACAAAGCTTGAGCATGGTGGATGGCAAATTCTTCTACAACATGATCTAAGCCAAAGTTCAACTTTCTTGAAGATTATTGGGTCAAAATGCAGTTGGGCCGAATGCATAATTTGGGCCTAGTGTAATTGGGCCAAATCCTGTACTTATGTTATTTAATTATGTCTTATTGGGCTAAACATTATCTTAATTTAATTAAAGTCCAATTCCTTTTTATTTAATAGGTACTGTAGGATTTCTACTTCTTATTCAATAAGTTAGCAAAGTAGGATTTCTACTTCTTATTCAGCAAGTTAGCAAAGTAGGATTTCTATTTCTTATTCTACAAGTTTGCTATTTGCCTATAAATAGGCATATAACCCTTTGGGTAGAATACAATTGATTTGAGTTATAATATTGAGAGAGTTTTCTCCTTGGTTCTCTTGAGAACTCTTAAACTTATTAAGGTCTTCCTTGTGGCATTCTCCTACTTTCCACCAATTTATACTTGAGGTTCTTGCTTTTATAAGCAATGGGTATAGGTTTAATACCATAGGTTCTTGTGTTTCTACACAACTGGTCTTGGTTTTTTTATCTTTAATTCTTTGTTTACTTTGCTACATTTTTGACGTGTTCTTGTTTTTCTTTGCATGTTCTTCATTGAATCTCATCTTCTTTTGGTGAGGTCATATCACACATGCCGTTGCCACCTTAAATGCTTTTGTGGATTGGAAGACCAAAAGGAATGATGGAGATCCAAGCTCACAAAGCTCAAGTCATGTTCGTGATGATCGTGATCCTTTGAGTATCCATGGAGGTCCAATTACAAGAGCTAAATCAAAGATAATGCAACAAGCCTTGGCTGGTTTCATTGATATTGCTAGAGAGAAAGCCCAACAAAGCTTGAGCATGGAGGATGATAAAGTCTTCTACAACATGATCCAAGCCCAAGTTCAACCTTCTTGAAGACACACAAGTATTGGGCCGAAATGCAAATTAGGCTAGATGCATATTATATTTAGTTAAGTATTATTGGACTGAACATTGTTTTAATTTAATTTAAGCCCAATTCCTTTTTAAATAATAGATTTTGTAAGACTTCTATTACTTGTTCTGCAAGTTAGGAGAGTAGGATTCCTATTACTTGTTCTGCAAGTTTGCTATTTCCTATTCTGCAAGTTAGGAAAGTAGGATTCCTATTACTTGTGCTGCAAGTTAGCTAGTTGCCTATAAATAGTTATGTAACCCTTTGGGGAGAACACAATTGATTTTAGTAATAAAATTGAGAGACTTCTTCTTTTTGGTTCTCTTGAGAACTCTTGAACTTATCAAGGTCTTCCTTGTGGCGTTCTTCTACCTTCCACCAATATATACCATAGGTTCTTGCTTTTCTAAGCAACGGGTCTTGGTCCAATACCATAGGTTCTTGTGTATCTACACAACAGGTCTTGGTTTTATCTCTAATTTTTGTTTTCTTTTGCTGTGTTTTTAACTTGTTCTTGTTTTTCTTCAAGTGTTCTTTGTGTTCTTCATTGAACTTCATCTTCTTTCGGTGAGGTTCATATCATTTGGCATCAGAGCTTAGGTTTAATTCGTTGGAGTTTCGTTTTTGTTTTTTGTTTTTATCTTCTTGTCGTGGACAAACCTTGATCTTGAATCCTTTTCCAAGTCACCACTAATATTGTTTGTCCCTCAAACCTATCGTCTTTACTTAGCCACCAAGTAAACCCTATCTTGTTCTCCAAGCAACCAAATCCCAAAGGTTTTCTTGCTCACCAAGAAACCTTCAAAAGCTCTACATCACATAAAGACTACTTGTTTCACAAGCCACCGTTCCCTCTCATTCCTTGCCACACAGGCTGCTACCAAAACTAGCTTGTTTTTGTCAAAAAGTTACCTTGTTCCCCAAGTAAACCTCTTCTTATTATTTAGACTTTTTTTTTCTTCATTGTTCGTTTACTTTAGTAAAATATAAAAAAAAAAGAAAAAAGAGAAAAAAAAGAAAAAAAGAGAAAAGAAAAATCAATTCAATAGGGGATTTATTACATCGTGTGTAGCAAGTGCAACATCAAAGGTAATTCATGGAGGTGTGCTTCATCAAAATCTTGAGGTAGTCATTCTTTCTTGAGCTTTGAGATTTCTTATTTGCCTAATTTGAAAATTCATTGCTGCCATTCTAACCTACTGCCTAAAATTACCTTTTTGACCCTACCACATAAAAGGACAAAAATACCCCACCTTTGGCTAAACCCTACCCTAATTAAACACCCCAAAACACACATATTTCCTTCAAGGTTTAGTTTCATTAGAGTCTTCTTAAGCCTTATTGAGTCTTGCAAAGTCTTGTTGAGTCTTCATTGTTTTGTTTTCCCTTGATTAAAATCTTGTGCTCAGCTTGTTTATTGTTGGTTGATAGTTGAATTCCATAAGCTGATTTTTTATTAAGTCTTGAGTTCAATATAGAACCTATAGAGAAAAGTTGTGTGAGGGAAAAAAAGGCAAGAGTGTGTGAGTAACATTAGTAGAGAAAAGCCATATTAAAATTGTGTGAAACACGAGTGTGTGTTACATTCTTATGTGTATTGAGTGTAAACACGTGAGGTCATACTTGTGAGGTCCTTTTCTTTTACTAACGTTTCTTGTAGGATAAAATCATGTCTTCTAATAGTGAAAAGCCTGATTTGAGTAAGATCGAGTTCATGTTCCAAGCTATGCAACAACAATTTTCAAGGATAGAGTTGGGGTTTAATAATATTCATGATAAGTTGGAGGAACATGAAGCTGTCCTAGCTAAGGTAAAGCCAGGTGATACTTCTCATGAGAATGGCAATGTTGTGAATAATGACTTTGATGATAAAGTTGATGATGAGTTTGATGATGATGAGTTTAGTAGAAGTGTTAAAGGTAACCATGGTAATAAAGGAGATCGTGGAGATAGGTATAAAGGAGATAGGTATTATGATAGGATAGATGGAAATTTAGGAAGTATCAAATTGAAGATTCCTTCCTTTCAAAGTAAGAATGATCCTGAGGCTTACTTAGAATGGGAAAAGAAAGTAGAGATGGTCTTTGATTGCCATAACTATTCCGAAGAAAAAAAGGTGAAACTTGCTGCTGTAGAGTTCACGGATTATGCAATCATTTGGTGGGACCAACTCATGCTTGGTAGACGTAGGAATAGAGAGCCACCTATAGTTACATGGAATGAAATGAAACGTGTTATGAGAAAAAGGTTTGTTCCTAATCATTACTATAGAGAGCTTTATCAAAGGTTACAAGGTCTCACTCAAGGTTCTAAGAGTGTTGAGGATTATCATAAAGAAATGGAAATTATCATGATCAGAGCTAATGTTGAAGAGGATAGTGAAGCTACTATGGCTCGATTCTTACAAGGATTAAATCGTGAGATTGCTAATGTAGTGGAGTTACATCACTATGTGGAGTTTGATGATATGTTGCATATGGCTATCAAGGTTGAAAGGCAACTCAAGAGAAAAGGTTATTCATCTCGTTTTATGCAAGGTTCTAGTTCATCTTCTTCTTGGAAGGGATGATAAGACTACATTCAAACTTAAGACTGAATCCTCATTCAAGCCTAAGGGTGAGAGTGTCCAAAAGCCCAAACTCGAGGCTATCCAAGCATCCCAAGGTAAGAGTAGAGACATTAAGTGTTTTAGATGTTTGGAAAAAGGACACATTACATCACAATGCCCAAACAAACGAGTCATGATTATGCGTGATGATGGTGATATTGTAAGTGAAGATTCTGATGTTGATGATGAGATGCCACCATTGGAGGACATTAATGAGAATGATGACTATGTTGAGTTTGCTGCACATGGTGAAGCACTTGTAGCTCATCGTGCATTAAGTGCCCAAGTTAAGGATGAAGATGAAGTGCAACGAGAAAATATTTTTCATACTAGATGCCACGTCAACAATAAGGTATGCTCTTTGATTATTGATGGTGGTAGTTGCACTAATGTTGCTAGCACTTATTTGGTTGACAAATTGAGTTTGCCCACTACAAAACATCCCAAACCATACAAACTTCAATGGCTCAATAATTGTGGAGAAGTAAATGTGACCAAGCAAGTATTGGTGCTATTTTCAATTGGAAGGTACAATGATAAAGTGTTGTGTGATGTTGTGCCTATACATGCTGGTCATTTGCTTTTAGGAAGACCATGGCAATTTGATAGACATGTCATACATGATGGATTTACAAACCGTTATTCATTTACCATGGCTGGTAAGAAATTCACACTTGCACCCTTGAGTCCTACGGAGATTTATGAGGATCAATTGAAGTTGAAAGAGCAGAATGAATCACAACAAAGGTCAAAGAATATAGATAAAGGCAAAGACATTGCTAAGAAAGAAAGAAAGGACGTGAGCTTCTATGCAAAGCAAAGTGATGTAAAGGCTGCTTTTCTAGCTAAGTGCCCAATCCTTTTGTTTTTATATAAAGAATCTTGTTTTAGTTCTAATGATCTTAAATCTTCTTTGCCTACTAATGTTGTGTCTCTTTTGAAGGAATTTGGAGATATATTCCCCGAGGAGATTCCAAATGGTTTGCCACCTATTAGGGGAATTGAGCATCAAATAGACCTTGTTCCTGAAGCTGCCATTCCCCACAGACCTGCCTATAGAAGTAATCCCGAGGAGACAAAGGAGCTTCAAAGGCAAGTTGACGAGCTCATGAAGAAAGGCTACGTTAGAGAGAGCATGAGTCCATCTGCTGTTCCTGTGTTACTTGTTCCTAAGAAGGATGGGACGTGGAGGATGTGTGTTGATTGTCGTGCCATCAACAAAATCACTGTAAAGTATCGCTATCCCATTCCTAGATTAGATGATATGCTTGATGAGTTACATGGTTCTTGCATCTTTTCTAAAATTGATTTGAAAAGTGGTTATCGTCAAATTCGCATGAGAGAAGATGATGAATGGAAAACTGCATTTAAGACTAAGCATGGTTTGTATGAATGCTTAGTTATGCCTTTTGGATTAACTAATGCACCTAGCACTTTCATGAGATTAATGAACCATGTCTTGCGTGCTTTCATTGGAAAATTTGTAGTTGTCTATTTTGATGATATCTTGATCTATAGTAGAAGTTTGCATGAACATATTGAACATTTAAAGAATGTGCTTAATGTCTTGAGAAAGGAAAAGCTGTATGCTAACCTTAAGAAATGTTCCTTTTGCACTGATAAGATTATATTTCTTGGATATGTTATTTCTTCTAACGGTATAGCAGTAGAAGATGAAAAGGTCAAGGCAATTAAAAATTGGCCTATACCTAAGAATATCTCTGAAGTGCGTAGTTTTCATGGATTAGCTAGTTTCTATTGTAGGTTTGTTAGAGACTTCAGTACGATAGCTGCACCTCTAACTGATGTTGATAAAAAGAATGTTGGATTTAAATGGGGTCTTGAGCAAGATCATGCTTTTAACTTGCTTAAAGAGAAGCTTTGTTCCGCAGCTTTATTATCCTTACCTGACTTTTCTAAAACTTTTGAGATTGAGTGTGATGCTTCAAGTATAGGTATTGGAGCTGTTTTAATGCAGGAGAAGCGCCCCATTGCTTTTTTCAGTGAGAAGTTAAGTGGAGCTGCCCTTAACTATCCCACATATGATAAAGAGATGTATGCATTAGTGAGGGCCTTGAAAACATGGCAACACTATTTATGGCCCAAGGAATTTGTCATCCACATTGATCATGAGTCCTTGAAGCACTTGAAAGGACAAAGCAAGTTGAACAAGCGTCATGCCAAGTGGATGGAGTTCATTGAAACATTTCCATATGTGATCAAATATAAACAAGGTAAAGAAAATGTCGTGGCTGATGCATTATCTCGAAGGTATACTCTAATCACTACTCTTAATACAAAACTACTTGGATTTGAGTATATTAAAGACTTGTATGCTACTGATGAGGATTTTGAAAATGTGTTCATTGCATGTGAGAAAACTGGTTTTGGAAAGTTTTATAGGCATGATGGATTCTTATTTAGGGAAAATAGATTATGTGTGCCTAGGAGTTCTTTAAGAGAATTACTTGTTAGAGAAGCCCATAGTGGTGGATTAATGGGACATTTTGGAGTAAAGAAAACTTTAGATATATTGCATGATCACTTCTTTTGGCCTAACATGAAAAGAGATGTTGAAAAATTATGTGAAAGATGTGTCACTTGTAAACAAGCTAAGTCTAGAGTTATGAATCATGGTCTTTATACTCCATTACCTATTCTTACTGCTCCTTGGACTGACATTTCTATGGACTTTGTTTTGGGGTTACCAAGAACAAAGAGAGGTAGAGATTCTGTTTTTGTTATTGTTGACAGGTTCTCTAAGATGGCTCACTTCATTGCTTGTCACAAGACAGATGATGCAAGTAACATTGCCGATTTATTCTTCAAGGAAATTGTTTGTCTACATGGGGTTCCGAGGACCATTGTTTCTGACCGTGACGTGAAGTTCCTTAGCTACTTTTGGAAAACATTATGGGGAAAGTTAGGAACAAAGCTATTGTTTTCAACTACTTGTCATCCACAAACCGATGGTCAAACTGGAGTAGTCAATCGTACTTTGTCTACTTTGTTGAGGTCCATTATTCAAAAGAATTTGAAGAATTGGGAAGTTTGTTTGCCTCATGTGGAGTTTGCTTACAATAGAAGTGTGCATTCTACTACTAGTTATTCTCCATTTGAAGTTGTCTATGGTTTTAATCCACTCACTCCATTGGATCTTTTGCCACTACCTATTGAGGAGAGAGCTAGTTTGGATGGGGAAAAGAAAGCTGATTTTGTTAAGCAACTACATGAGAAGGTACGTCAAAACATTAAGAAGAGGACTGAGCAATATGCTACTCAAGCCAACAAGCATCGCAAGAAAGTTGTCTTTGAACCTGGTGATTGGGTTTGGGTACATATGCGTAAAGAGAGATTTCCTGCTCAGTGTCGCTCCAAGTTGCAACCTCGAGGAGATGGACCATTCCAAGTGATTAAGAAGATCAATGACAATGCTTATAAGTTAGATCTTCCAAGTGAGTATAATGTTAGTGCTACATTTAATGTTTCTGATCTTTCCCCCTTTGATATTGATGTAGGTGATTCTAATTTGAGGACAAATCTTTTCGAGGAGAGGGGGAATGATGGAGATCCAAGCTCACAAAGCTCAAGTCATGTTCGTGATGATCGTGATCCTTTGAGTATCCATGGAGGTCCAATTACAAGAGCTAAATCAAAGATAATGCAACAAGCCTTGGCTGGTTTCATTGATATTGCTAGAGAGAAAGCCCAACAAAGCTTGAGCATGGAGGATGATAAAGTCTTCTACAACATGATCCAAGCCCAAGTTCAACCTTCTTGAAGACACACAAGTATTGGGCCGAAATGCAAATTAGGCTAGATGCATATTATATTTAGTTAAGTATTATTGGGCTGAACATTGTCTTAATTTAATTTAAGCCCAATTCCTTTTTAAATAATAGATTTTGTAAGACTTCTATTACTTGTTCTGCAAGTTAGGAGAGTAGGATTCCTATTACTTGTTCTGCAAGTTTGCTATTTCCTATTCTGCAAGTTAGGAAAGTAGGATTCCTATTACTTGTGCTGCAAGTTAGCTAGTTGCCTATAAATAGTTATGTAACCCTTTGGGGAGAACACAATTGATTTTAGTAATAAAATTGAGAGACTTCTTCTCTTTGGTTCTCTTGAGAACTCTTGAACTTATCAAGGTCTTCCTTGTGGCGTTCTTCTACCTTCCACCAATATATACCATAGGTTCTTGCTTTTCTAAGCAACGGGTCTTGGTCCAATACCATAGGTTCTTGTGTATCTACACAACAGGTCTTGGTTTTATCTCTAATTTTTGTTTTCTTTTGCTGCGTTTTTAACTTGTTCTTGTTTTTCTTCAAGTGTTCTTTGTGTTCTTCATTGAACTTCATCTTCTTTCGGTGAGGTTCATATCAAGGAAGGTGCTAGAAGGGGTAAGGTGTCCATGGTTGATGTGGGCACTTAAAGGACATAGAAATATCTATTTTGAGGAGCTAATGACATGAAGACAAGTGGCCAAAAACACTATCTCATCTAGATAGGAAATTACTCTTATATCTCTAGGTTAAGTAACTATATAAGCTACTTTATAAGACCTAACCTAGGATGGGCTACATAGGGTTTAATTTTATTTACTTTTTTAGCACATTTTCATGTCTTTACAAGCTAAGAGCAGCCACTATTTTTGTTCCTTGAAGTTCTTTACATACAAGTTTTGATGACAATTTTCTTTACACTTTACTACTTTCTTCCACTTTTTCTTTGAGCGTTTTGTTTCTTTAAATTTCCCGCAACTTTAATCATCTTATACTCTTTCTTTTTCTCTTATTTTGGTTCGAGATTGAACCCCATGACCATGAGAGCTTGAGAGGTTGAAAAATACCTCCTTAGCTTTTGCGAGGGAGCTTGGTCCATAGTTTCCTTTTGCGATTTTTATTTTATGCTTTCACACTTTTAAATGATTTTTTAGTATTTTTATTCTATTTTTTTAGGGGTCTAGTTTAATGGGTTAAAATAGTTTCTAAATATCTTTTAAAACAAAAATACAAGAAATGTTTAAAGTAGCATATGTAAGGAGTTGGTGTCATTTTGGTTTAATCTAGAGTAGGTTTCTTTAGAAAATTTTATTTCCTGTTTTAAGGTCTTTAAATAATTTTTAGATTTTTTTATACTTTTTTAAGAGTCTATGTTATTAGGTTAGAAATTTTTTTACAGATTTTACAAAACAAAAATACAAAAAATGATCAAAGTAGAATAGGTAGCTTAGGCGTTACTTGTGGCTATTTTCGGTTCTTCACTTTGCAGCTGCTATTTGGCTCAGTTTAGGGTCCGTTTAAGTTCTATTTTTAGTCCTTTCTTTACGTTTTTTAAGTTGACTATTGGTCGGTATTAATTTCATACTATTAGGATAGGGTTTGCTAAGTGTTTGATATATGTTATGGGCATTAGTTTAGGTCACTACTAGAAAATAGGCCTTTAGCAACCAAAATTTGCAACGACTTAGATAGTCGTTGCAAAATCTCAAGACATTTGAAATAATTTTTTGAAGTCATTGCTTAATCGATTTTTTTATATTTTATGCAACGATATTTATTGTTGTTGCGAATATTTAGCAAATTGACAACGATAAAAAAAGTTGTTACGATATCTTAATATATTTGCAACAATTTTTAATTTTCGTTGATTATTTGATTTTCTTTTATATTTTACACAACACTTATTGACATTTTCAAACACTGGTGTTTCATGCTTTTTTGCAAATCTTTCCAAAAAATGACATTTTTTGTAGCATTTTTTTAGGTCTGTGTTTTCTTTATTTTAAGGTCCATTTATATGTCTTAGGGTCATATCTAGGTTATATTTTAATTTGGAAATTTTAGGACTTCATTAAAATTAGGTTCCATTGCATTTTCTTAGACTTTGTTAGCTTAGTACACTGTTTTTGCTGATCAATTTTTGTGGGTTGTTTGCATTTATTTGGCTACTGTTTTATGACATTTTAAGGTGCATTTAGGTAGTATTAGATCATATTAGGACTATACATTAATTAGATAATTTTTTAGATTAGCTTAGGTTGCATTTCCATTCATTTACATGGCATTCTTGCATTTTTTTCTTCACTTAGGCATCCTTGCATTAGGTTCTGTCCAGATTTTTTCTATTTACTGTTTTAGGTATTTTTAGATCGTATTTCAAGAAGTTTAGGTCATTTTAGGTTCATAGATTTAGTGGTTTAAGTGTAGGATAAGTTAGGTTAATTTTCATGAGCATTTAGTTACATTTTAGGATTAATTTTACTCCAAATCTGTCCAGGTTTAGTATTCCCACTAATTCCATGCATTTAGGTACTATTTTAGGTTAGTTTTAGAGGTCTTGGGGTAGTATAATTATAGGTCTTGAGTTAGGTAAGTTAGGGTTAAGTTCTAGGTCATTTACTTAAGCATTATTATGTATTAGATTAGGTTTGCATTGCATTTTAGTAATTGGTCTATAGCGGCTGATTAGGGGCTGTTTTAGGTACTATTTTAAGTTTGTTAGTGCATTAGTTTAGGGTTCAAAACATGAATTAAGTGTTCATTTAGGGTTATGGTTAGTTAATGCATTATTAGTTCATTTTAATTCATTCTTTAAAAACACAAAAACACAAATTGATTTCATGCACTTAGTATATTAGTTATTATTAGTTAAACATGCATGTAATTAGTATATATTTCATTTAGATTAGGGATTTAGTTTAAGGTTACATTTTAGTACATAATTAGGGCTGAAGTAAATTAGCGTTTTAATTAGAGTTTTTAAGGTTTTCTTTAGGGTTTAACATTTCATGTATTATTTTCCCTCTTTAATTAGTTTCAATTTGTTTTTTAATTAATTCATGCATTATTAGTTTTATTTTGGTATTTTCATTCATATTTTCATTAATGTATTTTAGGCTAGTAATTTTAGGAATTTATATTTTTACCCATATAGTTTACTAATTTGCATTTTTTGTTCTTTTCTTTTGTAGTTATTTTATTTTCACCACTTCCACTATAAGTATTTCTTATTTTATTTTAAATTCATTTATTTTTATTTTATTAGCCTTTGTAGTCACATGTAACTAAATCTTCATAACTTGCTAGGATATACCTTAGATAATAGTACCTGGTACTTAGCTATAGGGGCGGAGGAGCATGGGGCTCAGTGGGGGCTCAAGCCCCCACTGAGTCACCAATTTTAGGTTTTTTTGCTGATGTTTAGTCAATGATAAATATATTGTATTGTATTTTAAAGTTTGTTTAGCCCCCACTGAACTTAAATTTTTTACTTTTGAATATTTGAGTTTTAATATTTTTTTTTAACTTTGAATCAAGCCCCCAGTGAACAAAATCTTTGGCTCCGCCACTGCTTAGCTAGGCTTCGCAACACCAATCTCTAAGGGATGATAGTTTTCGGACTCACCTCCGTATTACTTAAAGACCATGTGCACTTGCGTCTTTTTTTTTGTTCAGAGAAGGAACACACCACTAACACCAAAACGCGTTGGTTTGTGTTAATGCATATGTGTGTGGGTTTTCACCGTCCCACATCGCTTGCTTTGTGGTGTGTGTGTGTGTGTGTGTGTGTCTTTATAAGGAATTCCATGTGCACTTGCGTCTAGATACCTTTAGGGGTCAACAAAAGCATGGAAAAGATGCTGGGTATAAAAACCTAGTTTGCCTCTACCTCTTTTGACGTGTTTTAAAACCAGGAGGTGGCCTAATGGGTTGCACTAAAGTGAACAATATCACGGGAGGGTTGGACTATTATATTCTTTCTTTGTGTTTCATTTTTATTGTCTTTGCAACCCAGAAATGGTTTCTAGTTTACTAGAAAATTTTAACCAATGAGACAATGAGCAAACTATAATCATCATATTTCTTAAACTAACTAGCTGAAAGAAGAGTGAGCTATTAAGAGTTATAATACAATTGATTGCATTTTCTAATTAACTTTTTTCTTAAGAAAAACAAGATAAAACTTAATATTTTCATAAAATTCAATTGTAATTTGTTTCTTAAAACATATAAAAATGAGATGCAAAATCTTTATTTACTAAAATTAAAATAGAAATTTTTGACACTTTTTTGAGAAACGAATTATTTGAGCCAATATTGATTCTTTTTTTGGTTACAGGAGAAATATTTAATAACTGGGAATGGCAATGGGTTGCTTATATTTAAATCCAAGCCTTATAATATGCCATAACAATATAGCTTAATATTATTGAAAATAAAAGTCTAAAAAGATATAAACAATGTCTGATCAAATGGCGGAAAATAAGAACAAAAGGGATGTTTATGTCTTACTATTTTTATTTAAATAAATTTAAAATATTTTAATTTAATTATTAATAAATAATATAATTAATGAGAGTTAATTTGATGAATTATTATCTAATACATTGTTAGTTGAGATTTTAGACTTCATAAACAAAGTTAAAATTGTGACAAATACCCCACTTCATTTATTTCTTATTTTTTTAATATTTTTTTAAAAGATATGCATTATCATCATAACCTCGCTCGTAAAGTCTAAAATACTAACAAAATATTGGATTATAATCCTAATTTGATAAAAAAAAACTACTAAACGTGTAGCATTATGATGAGTGTCGTCAGTCACCAAAAATAAAATTTCCTAACTCTACTATATAGATAGCGGAGCAAGGGTCGAACCCACAAAGACTGAATTTTTTAAGTTAATTATTAAATTAAAAATCTAATCTTAGGGTTTAGGGAAAGAAGAAGTTTGGGGGTTTTGTAAACTATTCCAAAATAAAGAAAACAAGAATTATTAAATAAAAAAAAAACAAATAGCAAAAAGCTTCAGTTACGAGGCAATCAATCATTCTTGGATTTTGATGTTGATCATTGATTACAAAATATCACTGTCAATTAAATAGTCAACCGTAGTATAACAACAAGCTCTGTTACACCATCTTTCCTTACTGAGTCGTTAGTTAAAACAAGCTCTTTAACTAATCTCTAACTACTTAACCTACCTAGAACAAGCTCTCTAGATATAAGTTGTAGCAGCATTAACAACAAGAAAGATATGGGTTGACATTAGATAACAAACACATAAGCTCGGTTCATATAATCTAAACCTTAATTCTCCTCCATCCCTAGTGATTAACTCCACAAGCAATTACGGACTTATGTTTTTAATCTGGCGGTAGATTATTTAATTTAATTAAATAGTGTGCACCCTATCTAATCAAACAAACAATCATTATAATGTGCTCAAAGAATCTTGGATACTTAATCAACAATTATATAATAGGTTCAAGAATCTCACAACATGCTTTTCCCAAGAATAATCAATTTACCTCATAACTGAATAAGAAAACTACTCACTAGTCATATTCAAGATCATAAAATTCAATTTTAATATTATAAAGATTACAAATATCATGCAAGAAACAATCAAAGAAGCAATCTTTAATAATATAAAATCAGAATTACTAATCAAGATTATAAACTAGCAAGCAAGAACACACAAATAATTTTAATTTAAATAAAGAAAACAAAATCAGAATTAAAAATAATAAAGAAATCAGCAACTAATTAAAAATAAAGAAAAAAAATAAAATTTTATTAAAAACCCTAAAGAAAATCCTACAAGACTAAAAGAGAAGAGGGATAAGAGGGAATTGAAGGATTTGAGGGCTAAGAGGGATGTTGTTTATGAGAGCCTTCTGCTCTTTATATAGGCCTAAGGAAGAGTTTAAAAGACTTTCCTAAGCAATGTGGGATTCAGATAAGAGTTTACTTGAGAAACAAGTAATTTGACTAGTCAAACTCTTACCTTTATCTCATCATCTTTTTACAATTATTTTCTAAGTAAAATTCCTAAGGCCTATTTTTATTAATTAATTACAGATCTAAGACAAAATAAAATTAAGAAATTATCTTCTCTCAACAAAATCTGGTCTTGAACTTGCTTTGTTGGAATTTCTTCTCAATCTCGTTTTTTTTTTGCCCAGAATTTCGTACTGATTTTGTCCAGACGTTTGACCCACCAAATAAACTCCGATTTTTGCGATCTTGTGCATTCTGGAAACCTTGAGAAGTCCTCTACAACTTTCATGAAGGCCACTTCTTGAGATCAGGTCGTTAAATTGGTCAAAAATGTCAATCTTTCAAGCTAGACAGAAAATACTGCACTTTGCTCCTTTTAACTTCTTTTTATTCCAACTTTGATATTTAATACCTAAAACATAAAATAAACATTAGTAAGCTCTTTTAGGCATAAAACATCAATAAAGCAAATATATTAGCACATATAAAATTCACAAAATATCATCCTATCAAATTTCCCCACACTTAGCTTTTGCTAGTCCTCTAGCAAACCTAAACTAACTTCCTAAAGAACTAAATCCTAAAGTCCTAATCTTAAAATCCTTTTCCTAAAACCTAACTCACTTTCGTAGGAATCACGATTGCATTTAGCTTATGCAATAAGCCTTTAAACCCCTAAGTCACCCCTAGTGGACGAGTTGTGTCTCGTGAGGGCTTTCAGAAGATATACCCACAAAATCTTTTACTCAAGACTCAATCCTAAAAATTCAAAATAAGACTCAAAAATTAAAAATTAAGACTCAAAACAAGATTAAGATCATGAACATATTTTCAAATCTTTCAATTCTTTAACACATAACTTCAACAAGAGTCAAATAATCAAGTCAATCATATTCTAATCATTACTTCTCATATTCATGCATACTTCTAAATAAATTCATGCAAAATTCACAATCAATACAATTGAAACATATAATATCAACTTTGCAATTATCCAATTTACATTACTACAAACAAAGTCAATAGATCAAGAACTATTTTTTTCTTTTTCTGTTTTCTCTTCCTTCTTTTTTTTTTTCATTTGAGGTTTCAATAATGGTTTCCCTAAGTACTTACTTGCCTTTTTACGTGAATGTTAATATTGGTGATACTAACACCCGGTTACTCAACAAGTAAGCCCTCTTTTAGAGTGCTTTGCATACTCATATTTAAAGTCACTTCAAGAATTTAATCAACAAGATCGAGTAACTCAAAACATTGGAGTAGAATTTAAAGCTCTCAACCTCTATTTTTCTTTTTTTTTTCTTATGTTCTTGTCTATTTATCCTTGGCTTATACCAACTTCAATGAACTAATCACATTATCAATATGATATGATCAATCATATTTAATCATGAACTCACATAAATTCTTTAGAAAGTATTCACTTCAAAAATAATAACAATCAAAATACTCTTAACTTTCTTATAAAACTTTGTTTTAGTTTAGAATCAATCTTTAAAAGAAAGAAAACATATCATGATCTTCAAAAAACTTAAAAATTTGACCTTTTTTTTTTTTAAAATTTCCAGTTCCTAAAAAAAATTCTATAGACTCATAAACCAATATTCCCCCCCACACTTAAATCTTACTTTGTCCTCAAAGTAAGTCTAGCATGCAAAGAAGAACAATAAAAAACTCAAAAATTAAATGGTAATACAAGTAAGGAAAGAAATACTCCCTCGTTTTACATCCTTGGGTTGCCTCCCAAGTAGCGCTTTTGTTTAATGTCGTTAGCTCGACCGCTCCACCTTCCATCATCCAATCCCAAATCTCAACTTTTTTATCGGTCTCTCGAGTTCCTCATTCTCAAGATTTTTACTTGTGGCTATTTCTAGCTCATCTTTAAGAACCTGCTTTTCATCACCTTTTAATTTCTTCTTGGAAGTGCATAGTTCCCTTAAAAACTTGGCATCACAAGGCACTTGATCATTAATTTCATCAAGGAGAGGAATATTGACTTCCATTTTCCTAAATGTCTTCAAGGTCTCCTTGTCTTGCTCTTCATTTGTAGCTCTTGCAAACCTACCAGGAAAAGGAGAAGGGTAAGTAGAAGCATTAAAAGGAATTTGTTTATCACTTACCTCAGCTTTGAATTCCTTGATTTCAACATCCTCATAGTGCTTTATAAAATTGTCAAAATTCTCTCCCTTTTACATTGTGCATGTCAACAACTCCACCTTTAATATTAAAATCGGTTTCATCCTCCCTTTTTATAAAGTCATCGACATCTTCATGTGCACTTTCCTTGGAATCAATTTCCCTTTCACTTTTCAAGGTGATGTTAGTAACATTATCTCTTGGATTCTCCACAGGTTGAGAGGTCATAGCTTCAATGTTACTCAAAGAATGCAATATTTGACTCACATGGTGATCAATATTCTTAATATAAACATCAGCCTCTTGTGACAATTGTAAAGTTTTAATCTCAAGAGTCTTAACAATATCTTCAAGAGACATACCTGATTCTTGAGGTGGAGGCATACCTGAGTCTTGAGGTGGAGCTTGGTATGTATCTTGGAATGGCGCATTGTAAACCTCATATTGATTCCCATAACTAAAATTAGAATGATCCCACCATCCTTGATAGTAGGTATCATAGTGTGGTTCATAATTATAGTATGGGTCATTATCATAGTATGGTTCATAAGCTTGCTCCATGGAGTCCTCTTCTTGTCTTAGGTGGTAGTGATGGTGGATGTTGTGGTGCTTGTGGCACTGCGCTTTGGATTGCTTGTATGTAGTCCTTAATCTTTTGAAATTTGTGACTAGAATCCTTGTCAGACAAGCAATCCCTGAAAAAGAAAAGAAAAGGAAAAGAAAAAAAAATTAGACTTTAAATTAAAATAATTAACCTAAACAAATTTCAGTCCCCGGCAACGGCGCCAAAATTTGATGAGTGTCGTCAGTCACCAAAAATAAAATTTCCTAACTCTACTATGTAGATAGCGGAGCAAGGGTCGAACCCACAAAGACTGAATTTTTTAAGTTAATTATTAAATTAAAAATCTAATCTTAGGGTTTAGGGAAAGAAGAAGTTTGGGGGTTTTGTAAACTATTCCAAAATAAAGAAAACAAGAATTATTAAATAAAAAAAACAAATAGCAAAAAAGCTTCAGTTACGAGGCAATCAATCATTCTTGGATTTTGATGTTGATCATTGATTACAAAATATCACTGTCAATTAAATAGTCAACCGTAGTATAACAACAAGCTCTGTTACACCATCTTTCCTTACTGAGTCGTTAGTTAAAACAAGCTCTTTAACTAATCTCTAACAACTTAACCTACCTAGAACAAGCTCTCTAGATATAAGTTGTAGCAGCATTAACAACAAGAAAGATATGGGTTGACATTAGATAACAAACACATAAGCTCGGTTCATTTAATCTAAACCTTAATTCTCCTCCATCCCTAGTGATTAACTCCACAAGCAATTACGGACTTATGTTTTTAATCTGGCGGTAGATTATTTAATTTAATTAAATAGTGTGCACCCTATCTAATCAAACAAACAATCATTATAATGTGCTCAGAGAATCTTGGATACTTAATCAACAATTATATAATAGGTTCAAGAATCTCACAACATGCTTTTCCCAAGAATAATCAATTTACCTCATAACTGAATAAGAAAACTACTCACTAGTCATATTCAAGATCATAAAATTCAAGTTTAATATTATAAAGATTACAAATATCATGCAAGAAACAATCAAAGAAGCAATCTTTAATAATATAAAATCAGAATTACTAATCAAGATTATAAACTAGCAAGCAAGAACACACAAATAATTTTAATTTAAATAAAGAAAACAAAATCAGAATTAAAAATAATAAAGAAATCAGCAACTAATTAAAAATAAAGAAAAAAAATAAAATTTTATTAAAAACCCTAAAGAAAATCCTACAAGACTAAAAGAGAAGAGGGATAAGAGGGAATTGAAGGATTTGAGGGCTAAGAGGGATGTTGTTTATGAGAGCCTTCTGCTCTTTATATAGGCCTAAGGAAGAGTTTAAAAGACTTTCCTAAGCAATGTGGGATTCAGATAAGAGTTTACTTGAGAAACAAGTAATTTGACTAGTCAAACTCTTACCTTTATCTCATCATCTTTTTACAATTATTTTCTAAGTAAAATTCCTAAGGCCTATTTTTATTAATTAATTACAGATCTAAGACAAAATAAAATTAAGAAATTATCTTCTCTCAATAAAATCTGGTCTTGAACTTGCTTTGTTGGAATTTCTTCTCAATCTCGTTTTTTTTTTGCCCAGAATTTCGTACTGATTTTGTCCAGACGTTTGACCTACCAAATGAACTCCAATTTTTGCGATCTTGTGCATTCTGGAAACCTTGAGAAGTCCTCTACAACTTTCATGAAGGCCACTTCTTGAGATCAGGTCGTTAAATTGGTCAAAAATGTCAATCGTTCAAGCTAGACAGAAAATACTGCACTTTGCTCCTTTTAACTTCTTTTTATTCCAACTTTGATATTTAATACCTAAAACATAAAATAAACATTAGTAAGCTCTTTTAGGCATAAAACATCAATAAAGCAAATATATTAGCACATATAAAATTCACAAAATATCATCCTATCACATTAATTGTAGATTTTAGACAAAATATGACATGACATGATTTAATCACTTTTTAGGATATCCACTATAATTTAAACTCTAAATGTATATATATCATAAAGGTTATTATTCAAAACATTGTCAATGGAGTCTACATGCATGATTAAGATGCTGATACATATTTTTATAAAATATAAAAAAATAAAAATAAATAAAAGTGAGAGCATGAATTACCATATTAACCTCGCTTATAGAAACTAAAAACTCCAATGATACTGTACTAGATTATTATCCATTTGGTAAAGGGTCAAACAATGATGTCTTTTGCCACTGCTCTTAATACAATGCCATTGTTGGTTTTTTTTGGGATTTTATTATGTTTTCATTTTATAAAGAGGGGAACATGTAGATTCACGTGAATTAGAGGACAAAATATACTGTGTAACTTGCTATAATGTTTGTCTCGTTCCGAATGAGGACAAAGCAAAGCTTATGCAAACATCCAGTGAGAAAGATTAGTGGAATGCCAACAAAGAGACAAAGTAAAAAAGAAGATAATTAAATGGATCATGTGTATCTCTTTCTTTCTTTCAAAGGTACAAAAATAATAGTCATTCGTTATCTTTCTCAATTCACCTCATCTTTTAACAAGGACGAGTAGTGGATGAAAACGGGTGAGAGGCGTCGGCAGTTGTCTTGGATTCTTGTGGGAAAATAGCAAGGACCCTCATGTTTTTGTCTTAACAGCAAGATTCGTCTGTTTTATTATAGCAAGGTTGGTGGAGGGTTTTGCAGGATAATAACTCATCCCCAATATCCTATAACTTCCTTCTTTTCTGTGCTAATGGCCATGGGGATGCAATATTCTCTGAGTAGAGGGAAGACGTTCTTGGTTATGTTGTTCATCTGGGTGGTTTTATTCATGGAGATGACATCCACCACTGCTGGCAGAAGCAGCATCTCATCTAGCAAAATTCTGCAGGTTCAAACCCAGTTGAAGCTCTTGAACAAGCCTGCTGTTAAATCTATCCAGGTCAGAATTTTGTTGCTCCGATTAATATATAAAATACTTTAATTTGAATTTTAATGTAATAATTGAACCCAGTTTCTGCTATTAATTAATAATTTGCTCTCTCTTCAATGCCACTTGCTAGCTTGTGCGTCTGATTAAACGGTTGTTAACTTGTATGAGAGGGTAATTTAGGCAGAATTTTTACTACTGAATGATTGCCATTTGTTGATCGACTGCGTCCTTTCTTGAACAGAGCCCAGATGGAGATATAATCGACTGCACCAAAATCACCCATCAAGCAGCTTTTGATCATCCTTTACTCAAAAACCATACAATTCAGGTGGACGACTCTTCTTTAAACACCAACGCTTTCTTGCATGGTCTTCTAAAGGCGGTCTGTTTATGCTAATGCAGATGGCACCAAATTTTCATCCGGAACGTGTTTTCCGTCAAAACAAGCGAAGATCACCAAGGACGATTGCCCAGCTGTGGCACTTGAATGGAAGGTGTCCGGAAGGAACTATTCCCGTTAGAAGAACTAGAAAAGATGATTTGTTAAGAGCAAGCTCTATTAAAGCATATGGTAAAAAGGACAGAACCATCCCTCAGCCAAGGTCTGCAGACCCTGACTTCATCAGTCAAAGTGGCCATCAGGTAGGAATAATAATATTACTGCACATACACTTTGGCTAGTTTGGATGAACGTTTATAATGATTCCAATAAGATAAAAAAAAAATAACCATTAAAGATATATAAATTTTAATAAAATGATACAAAAAATTGTGATGAGAGGTGGAAGAGTAATTTAACCCTTTCACTTTTTTGTTTTTTTATCTACTGCTCATGCACTGGACTCATCAAACTGGAGAGGCGGTGACATCCAAATTAGGCCGTAGTTACAATTATAATCAACGTAACTTGATAAACTGATAAATACAATAATAATAACAAACTATGCATACAATAACAAACTAAATAAATATCACATTTAGTGAGATTCGAATCTGAGACCTCAGAGTCTCAGAGCCTACTCCTTACCACCAAACCTAAGCCTCATCGGTAGGATTTAAATTTTTTTAATTTCAAGGAAATGGTTACGCAAAGCTTTGATTATTGCTCAAGCTAGCACCAGTTTGATACTACTACTTCTCTAGCTGCGTTTTTGTTTTAATCCTCATGAGCATGGAAACCACGATCAATAAGGGTTGTGTATGTTCTTTTTCTTCTGTCTTTGGAGCGTCTAGCATGCAATAGCTTACGTGGATGGAGATAAGTATTATGGAGCTAAGGCAACCATAAACGTTTGGGAACCCAAAATACAGCAGCCTAATGAATTCAGCTTGTCCCAAATCTGGATCTTGGGAGGTTCTTTTGGCGAAGATCTCAATAGCATTGAAGCAGGTTGGCAGGTAGCTGACAACAACTTTCCATTATTAATTTATCTGGAATGCCAAAGGTATTAGAGCCAATATTTAACTCGGTCGCCTGTCTTTTTCTAATTAATAGGTGAGCCCAGATTTATATGGAGATAACCACACTAGACTCTTCACTTATTGGACTGTAAGACTCCATGTTACTATCCATGACTCCTTTTCCTGCAGGTTATTTAACTGTTGTCTAACTCTCTTTCTTCTTTTTTCTTATCTGGGAACATACTAAAACAGAGTGATGCGTATCAAGCCACAGGCTGCTATAATCTACTTTGCTCGGGCTTCATTCAGATCAACAATGAAATAGCCATGGGTGCTAGCATCTACCCTGTTTCTAGCTATCATGGTTCCCAATACGACATAAGCATTCTTGTTTGGAAGGTAAGAAGCATGAAGAGACTATTTAGTAAAAGCAGGGGTTTCATAATTGAAATAACTATTTTTTTGGTTGAAATTCTCCAATATTCAAAAGTCACTTTGAGCGCCGACTAATCCAAATCAAGCTACGATCGAACCCGATACGGGTAGCTCTCTCAATCTTATTTTTTCTATTCACAAAGCTTAAACTTGAGACCTTGTTTAAAAGACACCGAACTCCTTCCACTCGGCCCAATAAACATTGATTTTTAATTAAAATAACTTGATAAAGCAATTGGAAGAAATTATAGACTGTTCATATTAATGTCTTGCATGCATGCAAGTCTCTTTATCTCCAAATGATTTTCAAGCTGCAACAGGACCCGGAGGAGGGGAACTGGTGGATGCAATTTGGCAATGACTATCTGCTGGGTTATTGGCCAGCCATTCTCTTCTCCTACCTATCCGACAGTGCTTCTATGATTGAGTGGGGAGGAGAGGTTGTGAACTCTGAGTCAGATGGACAACATACTTCCACGCAAATGGGCAGTGGTCATTTCCCCAAAGAAGGTTTTGGCAAAGCCAGTTACTTTAAGAATATTCAAATCGTCGATGGATCCAACAATCTCAGGGTTCCTAAAGGCATTGGCACGTTCACTGAGCAATCCAACTGCTATGATGTACAAATTGGGAAGGGTGGCAATTGGGGCAGCTACTTTTACTTTGGTGGTCCTGGTCGAAGCCCCAACTGCCCCTAGAGAAAAGGGAATATTCATCAAGCCAAGTGCATTTAGTCTAGTAAATTTGTTAGTCATGTTTTCACCACTAGGTAGTAGCAATACACGTATGTATTATCGCCCTTAGCTCCCCCCCTAAAATTTGTTGGGCGACAGTGCGGTGTTTCCATTCCTAGCTGATATATTCTTTGTTTGGACATATGATGCGAGTATAATTTTGAATTGTTTCTGGTATTGGACTTTTTTTGAACAGCTGTAAAAACGTAACTAAGTCTAGGGATGTAAATTGGTACCACATAGACAGGTATCCGAGACTATCCACCTCAATTTAAGTGGAGTTTAGGTATCCTATAAACGGGTTTTAATTGGGTTAGGGAGTATTTTATTGCCCATGTCGGGTTCGGGTAGTGCTTTTAGGATACCCTAAACCCGAACCCAATTAGCATTATATGTTTTGTATTAGATTATGTTTGTTTGTTGTTTCATAAATATATTTCTGTGGGTTTCAAATGTTAACTATTCAAATTTGTTGAATTATAATTAAATATGTATGTTATTGTTGAATTTTATTTTCTAATTAATAAAAAATTACATATTAGAATAATTATTTTTTTAATAGTGTTTAGGTTTGGGTTTGTCAAAATTTTAATTGAATAATCAGATTATTAAATGGGTTCAAGTAATAAATGGGTAGCATAAAACTTCTTAAGATAGAGTTTGGGAAGTGCATTTAAAAAATAATTGAGTAATTATAAAGTTCAAGTTTTGTAGTTAATAATCAGGTTCGCGATCGAATACCTCAAAATTAACAGGTACCCGTCCTGTTTACATTTATAACCAAGCCTATTTGTTCTTGAACAGCTAAATTAGTATTGAGTTTAGTTGTACATATAAACAAATAGGCTCAAGCAATAATGTGGAAGCCCAGACAAATCAACTTAAAATGAAATTTATATTTTACATAGATCAACTCAATTTCATGCCAAAATAAAAAAAGGATATAATTCTAATTTTAATTTCGATTCCACATTAGTTTTTAATTTTTATATTGTTTTATTCGGAATTTTTAAAATGATTATATTTGATCATTTCATTAAAATATTTTTTAAACCAATGTTTTTGGTACCTCAATAACTTATGATCTAGATAGTATAGGCATGCAAAGAAATCCAAAGAACAAACCCCATAATGCATCAACAAAAGCCAAGATAGGAAAAATAGTAAAACCTTGCCCTAAAGATATGGATCGGAGCATTAATATGCGTAACAGCCTAATTCAATTACTAAACCCACTAGAAGCATGCTCAGAGCATGAACTACAATGAGGCTGGAATCGTTCCTACCTTTGTCATAACCACTCAATACACAAAGTGCATCCAGCCCTTAAAACAAGAACATGGTATCATACATGAAGAATGGCTCTCACTATGAAAGGCAACCCCTAGTAAACTAGAGTAATGGAAAATTTTCTTAGCATACTTACTCTCTCATTTTTCTAAGTTTAGAACACTATCGAATTCTTATTGACTTGAGCCTCCAAGTAAGTTCTACTAAGAAAAACCTAGTGATCCTTAGTTTTATTGGTTGATTGTGAAACCCGAAAATTTTTTAAGCTTGGTTTTAATGATTAATTGTAATTTTGGAGTTTAAATTGATATAATTTTGTTGCACTGGACAACAATGATGTATTGCTAACATAAAAACCTTGATTTTCTTGTCCAGGTGCTACCAAAAGCTTTGCAAGAAAGAGAATATTCAAAGGACGCAGAGGTTGTTCCTTGGCACGTACTTCGATTGTAAGTTAAACAAAAAATTTGATAGTCATGATAAGCAAAATAGAGATTAATTAAATAAGGTACTTGTCACTTATTTATAACCGTGATTTAATGCGTAATTACTATTTGAACCTGGGGTTAATTACACCCACAAGTAACGTTTGTGGCTCCCCTTTGGTCAATTTCGTACCATGGATAAGGGGGTACAAATACTGTCAAAAGAGTGACCCTAGCCACGAGTGTGGGTCCCATTCACATATGTATTAGCAAGGTGGATTTATACCACTTTTTTCACTTTGGTACCTAAAGAAAAAATTTGTCACAATAGTACCTAAACTTTAATTCCATCACACACTTTAGTACCTGGGTCTAACAGCATTAGAAAAAGCTGACATGGCATAGACCTTCAATCAGACTTTGACATGAGGCACTGACTGCCACATTATTACGCACTACGTCAGCTTTATCTTTTTTTTAAAAAAATTAAAAATATTTAAAAATACAAAAAATTTTAAAATATGTAAAACAATTTTAAAATATTTAAAAATATGAAAAAATTTTAAAAATTTATAAATACAAAAAAATTAAAAAAAATATTTAAAAATACAAAAAAATTAAAAAGATGAAAAAAATGAAAAAAATTTAAAATATAATTAAAAATACAAAATTTTTTTAAAAATATGGAAAAATAAAGAATATTTAAATATATGGAAAAATTGAAAAAATATTTCAAAATAAGGAAAAAATTGAAAAAATATGTAAAAATATTTAAATAATATACAAAATGTCACACCCTAATTTCTACGGAAGCTAAAATTGGTGGGTAATTTTTTTCCTTTACATTTGTTAGTGCAATGTAGGTCACCTACTTGTCGTTGATTTTCGACTTAGTTTAGCGATATTAATGATCACTAGGTTCCAATTCAATCATGGTATCCGGATTAGATTATCATTCTCTTCTAGGGATATCCTTATGTAACATCACATCTTTTGTGCATGCTAAATATTGGTTTAAGTTGCATAGAAATTCTAGCAACATAATGGCTATAATTTTACCTAGCGCAACCTGCAAAAGTACAGTAAAATATATCCATTCCCAATTTTCACAACTTCAATTTAGCAATCTAAATTTGGCATATAGTTCATATTTCATTTTCTTATAATACTATTACCATTATATATCATCAAACTCCAATCCATAAGCATAACCTAACTGCCACATCACATCACATATCGATGTTACATCTCATTATGCAACCTAGACACTATGAATATACCTCAAGAGACAGTAATACTACTTTCAAGTAAACCATCATTACAGCAGTGATTTCAAATTCCTGTTTGCTGAATTCAAACCATCTTGTGATCATCACAGAAACAAATTCGGCTAAAAAAATGATTACAAGTGACCAAGATCAAGGCTAAACATGAACACTTCCCAAATGGCCATTTGTCACAGCCCGTGACCTTATTTTTTTACCTTATTCTATACATCTTATATGGTTGGGCTGATTGCGATACTTTACTTTTCTTTTACATATTAACAATTTCATATTAAATTATAATATGAAATACATCCCCTATCTTACTTCATAAGAAAATAGTACTGTGAAAATGTCTAAATACAGAAAATAAATGATCGTACCTCATGTCATAAGTCGAGCTGTCGCATCGTCCCCAAATGCACAGTCGAAGTCCTTTAGATGTCAAACTCTTGGACATCGAAAACCTGAAATGTTAATATTAAGGGGTGAGCAAACCACGGCTCAGTAAGGGAATTATATGCATACTTGATATTCAGCTTCCTATATGCTGAAAATCTTTTTTGTTCATTTTTCCTATGGGCTCTAGGCTCGCATGTAGGAAAGATACTACAGTCGGCTAGGGATCTGGATGGAGTAAGGTAGGTATTTTGAAATACCTATCTTGTCCCGAAACATAGAAGCAACTGTAGAGAATAATTTGCTTTTCGTTTGGAATTTTAATCCCTCTTACCTTTTTATTCCATAACATTTTCATATTCTTTTCAAAATAATGCTTTTATAAAATAAAGCATTTAAATAAAGTAACTAATATTCATATTTTCTTTGAAAAGAATATTAGTTAAATTCTCATCATTCTCATTTAAAACTCATTTCATATATAATACTGTACAACCATAATTAGTACAGTACTTTAAATAGCAAAATCAGCTATTAAATCATTTTCGTATAACATATACATCATTTAAATCTAATATTCAATTTAAATTTCCAAAATAAGAATATTAGATTTATTTTTCCTCCTCTTTCCTTTTTGGAAAACATATCACATATTCGTGTCACATATCATATGAAAATCATATCATAGTACTTATAAAAATGCTATAAATAATTTACATTTCACGTATCACATATCATGTAAAACATTTTCATTTAAAACATATCATATATGGAGACTTAGGCACACACGCCCAGCCCGTCCACTGGGTCGTTACTCATATCATGCTATAAACCTTGAAGGGTATAAAATCATCATGTCAAATCTATGGCCATAGTCTATAATTGTCCTCGGCGGATCACTGACCAGGTGTCGGCCGGGACTACATATCACATATCACATATTACATATTACATGTCACATATCACATATCAGCATGATAGGATGCCAACTAGTCTCAAAACAATATTTTTCATCATCAGAAAACCTTTATGGAATTTATAAAAATATATAATTTCATCATTTAAAACCATAAAGGTTATAAAACCATTTAGTGAATATCTAAGAAGTATATATAAAAATATTCACTTTATTTCCTTTCATTTTCCATCTCGTATTACGTGTAACTTACATATCAAGAGAATTTTCGGTGTTTCATTATCACCATTCTCGAAGAGATTTTTCGGTGATTTCATTATCACCATTCTTGAAAACATTTTTTTGTGATTTCATTATCACCATTCTTGAAAACATGAATATTTTAAAATCACTCTCATTTTATCCATGTTTTTATGGAAAATACTCATTTTCTCGATTTTCGTGGTTGAAAATAATTTCTCGTGAAATAAAATCATTTATTATGATTTTATGAAATTTTCTAAAAATTTTCAGTAATTTTCGATAATTTTTCGGCAGTATAACGGCTGCCGATTGGTTAGCCTCCTGCACGAAAAATACAGTTTATAATTTCCAGCCAGTACATCATCACAAATTTCCAACTGATAAATCACCACAATTTTTCAACCAATCATTTATCGCAATATTTTCATAAAATATTTCCATAAATTATTTCGTAATTAAAACATGCAGACTGACTATCCTTACAGTGTTGCACATGCATCCCTTACCTGTTCCAAGTCGGCGACTTCCTCTTACCGGTCGCGCCCATACTCCATCTCTTCCGATTCCTCATCTCGATCGTCGAGAATAATTTCTGGAATTTAAATTCTAAATTTTAGAATTTTCTCAAATTATTTAAATAAATAATTTATTTAAATAATTATCATTAATAATTTCTCAGATTTCTTACCGATTCCCAAGATTCTCGAGTTCTTGAGAATTTTCCGAATTCCTGAACATTTTCCTCTTTTTCTTCCTTTTTCTCTTTTTTCTTCTTTTCTCTTTCTTTTCTTTTTTCTTTTTCTTTTTCCTTTTTCTTTTTCCTTTTTCTTTTTCCTTTTCCTTTCTTCCAGCCGGACCGGTCGGACCGGCCAGTGTCCTTCCTAGCCGGTTCTTCGCCGGTGGCCGGTTCTCCGGCGGTTCACTGGCTCCTCAGTTGGCCGACGGCACGGCGAAGCTACCGGTGCCCTCCGTTTACCCTGTATCGGCGACACGGCGGCAGATCGACTCGATTTAGCTTCGGTTTCTTCCGCGTCTTCGCCGGCCTTCCTTCGCCGTTCACCGCGCCTCGGGTGGCCTCCATCGTCTTCCTCTCCCTTTGGCGGTGCTTCGATGGTAGTGGCGGTGCCTGGATCGGCCGGTACCGCCGTCTACCATTTTTCCTTTCCTTTCCAGCTTCGCCGGTTTTTCGCTTCGATTTTCTTCTTTCCTTCTCTTTTTCTCACCGTTTCTTTTCCTCTTCCGGTCACCAGCGTCCTCTCCTCTCTCCGTCGGTGCCATCTTCTTCTCTCTTTCTTCGCCGACGCCGCCAACGGGGTCGGCTTCCATTTCTGTGATATTAACACAGAAACGGGAACGGGTGTTTCCCGTTTCTGTTACTTCTTCCTATTTTTTATATATATTATATATATAAACATAATATAACACACACACACACACACACACACATATATATATATATATATGATCTTTTATGTATATATATAAATATATACATATATAAGAAAAGTAAATATTATTTTATATACATATGTATTATTTAAATGTACTAAATAGTATATATACATGTATATACTAATGTATATTAATATTTACTATATAGGATTTCAATACATATGTATTTGTATAAAAATACATTTATATAATATATAATTATATAAATATATTTTATATTCTTTTCTCCTTTTCTTATTTAATTTGGATTTCCATTTATCCAAAATAAATTTCCTCCTTCATTTCTTATTTCCAATTTAATTTTCCTTTTTATTTCTTATTTAATTTGGATTTCCATTTATCCAAATTAAATTTTCTCAATTTTACCCAAATTAATTTTCTCCACTTCTTCACTTCATTAATTTCGGGAATTTCAACGATATTCCCGTCTCGTAAATAAATTTTATTTATTTACTTTAATTTATTTATTTCCTCGTCTATTTTCTTTAATATTAATTTCCAAAAATAGAAAATTTGCGGTTATCACATTCTCCCCACCTTAAGAAATTCGGTCCTCCGAATTTAACTTAATTCATAAGGTGGTAGCATCCTGTATGCTTATCAACTTGTATACTTATCATTCTTGACCTTTTGATCATCTTCCATATTCTACTGCCAATATATCATCAACATCAGAATCACCTCACTTATCATTACATATCGTCTTTCATCATATATTTATACTCCCTTAAATTTCTTATCATTTGGGAGTTTTCCATTTTCCACTCATTTTCATATCGCATATAATTCATACTGTTTATCATCCTTCTTTCTTATTTGGTGCCAAGTCGATACATTTCGATAATTATTATTTACCGATTTCATTCCATGGTATGTAATTGTCCCAGTAGCTTTCAAATCTCGTGCATCCGCTCACTCAACATATCATCGAGCGTTTCCATACTACGCTCAGATATTTACATCATGTACGGAGCGATGCTGTTAATAGATTTGGAATCTCGGAGCCTTTTGCTTTTCCCATAATATATAGCTACTCAGAGATTCTCGTCACATATATGCTCACTGGAACTTCACATACATTCTCATCATCTTTTATAATTATATTTCGACCATGACACAAAAGAATCTAAGAGTTTGATAATGGAGAAGTGATTTCATTAGACTATCAATCTATAATCACTTCCATATTATCATATCTCTTCTAGATTCTTTATTATCCACAATATCCATTTTCATATTTATTTCATCCAATTGCTGCGGTTCATTTGCAGACTTTACCATTCACCATCTTTTACCATAATAGAATCAGGAGACAATCATTTTCTCTCCACATCGTCTTTCCATGTAATATTCTTATTACCTCTTTTACTCTTATGGTATATTCATTATCACTTTAATCTTAGAATATACCTGAAATTATACTCTTTTGATAATTTAGATTCCATAACGATATAATCAAATTATAATTTGATCTTCTCATTATTTAACTTTACCATTGAATCTATAATTATCAATTTAATCACCTCATTATCCATACAAATCCATTATTTCCATCATTTCGAGGTGGTATATATATATATATCCTGTTTTCATTTATATGACTGGTAGTAAAATATGAATCATTTCTTTACTCCTTTGAGTATAATTATTTTTCCTCTATTGAGTTTGGCTCGATCTTATATCCAACCATAATCATGTGATAACCACAAAATCACTTTTAGCTTTTAACTTCGGGAACTACCTCATATTCGTGTTCCCTCTTTATCACGTACTTATCCTTTTATTTCATATTCATCTTTTCCCTCGTCATCATTTCGGTCTCTTTTCATCAGTGGTAAAATATTCCACTATTAAATTCTTTTAACCTTTTACATATCATCTATACATTTATTCATTCACTGACTTTAACCTCTTTACTTATTAATCACATCTATAGAGCAACTAACCCATAACTCTCCTATAGACTGGCAATAGTATTTAGCTAGACCCATTTCATTCTGTATCTCAATCATTATCTCTTCATCCTTGACAGATCCACATCGCTCTGTCATTTGAGATTATATATCTTAGAAAGAGATATTGTCTAGCTAAATCTTTTATTTGCTAATCTTATCATATAAATCACTGTCTTTAAGAGTCTGCGGGGTTATACCACTATGCTGCTCATTTTCCATTTGTGCCATAGACTGTATCGCTATCTCATCATATTATCCATATATATGGTCGCCTCATTCATTAGGCTCATATACCTCACAAGGTATTTCGTTGATCCTATAAACCTCAATAGGGACTCGTAAAAATTATCTCGAGTTCTAATCATTATCATCTTATAACCATTAGTCTTCAACTTTTCATCTAGTGATGCCTTGTACAGAGATTTGTCTTATAAGCTCCTTATACATCTCCGATTAAATCAAATAAGGCATCACTTCACATAGCCGATTATTTGTTCTTCATAAGAACTTTATCATAAAATAGGAATTTAATTCCCCATTTATATTTCATCCTCAATTTACCTCATCCATATTTCCATCCTTTACATCAATACATGTGAATTTCATTATCCACAATATTTTCCAAAATTATTTTCTTAAGCTTTTCGGATTCTTCTATACTCTCCAATATAAGCTTAAGAATAAATTTCATATTTAAAATCGAGTCAACGTTAGTTCGATTTCTCCAATCTATATAACTCTGAAAATTCATCAGGAATCTCCTCCGATGCTTTCTTTAATCATTCATCTCTCATCATTTTGGACATTCATCTTTGTGTCCCATCATTTCATTCAAGGCAAAGATATTTAATATTTAAATCATTTTAACATTTGCTCCGCCTTGATTTACTTATTTCTCATACTTCACAGCATATCAATCCTCTTAATTTATAATGCTGTATTAAGTGTAATTATTTGATTAACACCTTTCACAGCTAACCGATTTATTGTTTAAAATTTTTTTTCAATCATCTTCATTTATAATTAAGGTTAGCTGTCATCATCCTCATCTCTTATCTTCACTTACTGACCTTATGTATATTCTCCAATTTCATATACTCCATACAGTACATCATTTCTATAAAACATATTTCAAAATATTTCGGTTTTATAATTATCTGTTTAATACCTCAAGGACAGTAGGGATGTATAAAACCAGAATTAACAGTACTGCTATGGATTTCATCCTCTATACTGATCTCCTTGTCAGTCATCTCCAGTAATCATATTACTTTTCATCGTATCCAACGATCCCGTAATCAACATCTCATTAATACACTTTTAAGTTAGACCCATAAAATCAATACTAAGTCGCCCATCCTACGACCTCCCTATAACCATTTGGGTCGTATCAGCACACTAAGTGTAGTGAAATTTATAATCGAGATCATTATACTCATTTTATGTCCTTATACCATCAATAACTCCATTACTATCAATATATTCAAAATCGACTTGATTTTATCACTATTCAAACCATAATCCCACATAGGGGCATTTTCGTTATTTTGACATTTATTTCTTTCTCCTCAATATACATTTAAATAAGTAATCTTAATATCTATGTGCTGATATTATCCTTTCTGATACTTATATCAGCAATTTAGATCTCATTCGATTTCGACAGAGAAGTTCATTAAAATCCACAATTGGATTATTTTGCTTGTAATTCAGCTTTACATCATCAATTTCTCTGTCAGATCAATCAATTCCAACTTCTGGTGATCTATTTTGACTCCAAACAAAAGTTTGAGGGTAGGGGTATTTTGGTCATTTTTGGTTAAAAATATTCTCTCTCCCCCAAATACCTTTAATCGATGATCTTAATGTCTATTTAGTGATGATTCTTCATTCCCCTCCTTTATATCATCACTTTCAGGTCTTAGTTCGATCCGGACAGAAAAGTACTGGTGGGGCCCTCACCGAGTCCATTTCTGTTCCTTACCGAACCGACCTTCATTTAGACTATAAGATCACCATTTCAGGTATCATTCCTGAGCCGTTTTCCCTTTTTGACATCCTTAGTTCATAATTCTCACCCCCTTCTAAACACTTAACTTAATTTACAATCATTTATTTTCTCTACGTATTTAGACTACACAGTACTACAAGGGATGTTAACATTTCCAACATGTTTCCTTTCCAAAGTATCGACAGACATTAGGCCAACCTTGCTCTGATACCATTAAATCTGTCACAGCCCGTGACCCTATTTTTTTACCTTATTCTATACATCTTATATGGTTGGGCTGTCTGCGATACTTTACTTTTCTTTTACATATTAACAATTTTATATTAAATTATAATATGAAATACATCCCCTATCTTACTTCATAAGAAAAAAGTACTGTGAAAATGTCTAAATACAGAAAATAAATGATCGTACCTCATGTCATAAGTCGAGCTGTCGCATCGTCCCCAAATGCACAGCCGAAGTCCTTTAGATGTCAGACTCTTGGTCCTCGAAAACCTGAAATGTTAAAATTAAGGGGTGAGCAAACCACGGCTCAGTAAGGGAATTATATGCATACTTGATATTCAGCTTCCTATATGCTGAAAATCTTTTTTGTTCATTTTTCCTATAGGCTCTAGGCTCGCATGTAGGAAAGATACTACAGTCGGCTAAGGATCCGGATGGAGTAAGGTAGGTATTTTGAAATACCTATCTTGTCTCGGAACATAGAAGCAACTGTAGAGAATAATTTGCTTTTCGTTTGGAATTTTAATCCCTTTTACCTTTTTATTCCATAACATTTTCATATTCTTTTCAAAATAATGCTTTTATAAAATAAAGCATTTAAATAAAGTAACTAATATTCATATTTTCTTTGAAAAGAATATTAGTTAAATTCTCATCATTCTCATTTAAAACTTATTTCATATTTTACTGTACAATCATAATTAGTACAGTATTTTAAATAGCAAAATAAGCTATTAAATCATTTTCGTATAACATATACATCATTTAAATCTAATATTCAATTTAAATTTCCAAAATAAGAATATTAGATTTATTTTTCCTCCTCTTTCCTTTTTGGAAAACATATCACATATTCGTGTCACATATCATATGAAAATCATATCATAGTACTTAAAACAGTACTGAAATAAGCATTTTATAAAAATGCTATAAATAATTTACATTTCACGTATCACATATCATGTAAAACATTTTCATTTAAAACATATCATATATGGAGACTTAGGCACACACGCCCAGCCCGTCCACTGGGTCGTTACTCATATCATGCTATAAACCCTGGAGGGTATAAAATCATCATGTCAGATCTATGGCCATAGTCTATAATTGTCCTCGACGGATCACTAATCAGGTGTCGGTCGGGACTACATATCACATATCACATATTACATATTACATGTCACATATCACATATCAGCATGATAGGATGCCAACTAGTCTCAAAACAATATTTTTCATCATCAGAAAACCTTTATGGAATTTATAAAAATATATAATTTCATCATTTAAATCCATAAAGGTTATAAAACCATTTAGTGAATATTTAAGAAGTATATATAAAAATATTCACTTTATTTCCTTTCATTTTCCATCTCGTATTACGTGTAACTTACATATCAAGAGAATTTTCGGTGATTTCATTATCACCATTCTCGAAGAGATTTTTCAGTGATTTCATTATCACCATTCTTGAAAACATTTTTTTGTGATTTCATTATCACCATTCTTGAAAACATGAATATTTTAAAATCACTCTCATTTTATCCATGTTTTTATGGAAAATACTCATTTTCTCGATTTTTGTGGTTGAAAATCATTTCTCGTGAAACAAAATCATTTATTATGATTTTATGAAATTTTCTAGAAATTTTCAGTAATTTTCGATAATTTTTCGGCAGTATAACGGCTGCCGATTGGCTAGCCTCCTGCACGAAAAATACAGTTTATAATTTCCAGCCAGTACATCATCACAAATTTCCAACTGATAAATCACCACAATTTTTCAACCAATCATTTATCGCAATATTTTCATAAAATATTTCCTTAAATTATTTCGTAATTAAAACATGCAGACTGAATATCCTTACAGTGCTGGACATGCATCCCTTACCTATTCCGGGTCGGCGACTTCCTCTTACCGGTCGCGCCCATACTCCATCTTTTCCGATTCCTCATCTCGATCACCAAGAATAATTTCTGGAATTTAAATTCTAATTTTTAGAATTTTCTCAAATTATTTAAATAAATAATTTATTTAAATAATTATCATTAATAATTTCTCGGATTTCTTACCGATTCCCGAGATTCTCGAGTTCTTGAGAATTTTTCGAATTCCCGAACATTTTCCTCTTTTTCTTCCTTTTTCTCTTTTTGCTTCTTTTCTCTTTCTTTTCTTTTTCTTTTTCTTTTTCTTTTTCCTTTTTCTTTTCTTTTTCTTTTTCCTTTTTCTTTTTCCTTTTCTTTTCTTCCAGCCGGATCGGTCAGACCGGCCAGTGTCCTTCCTCACCGGTTCTTCGCCGGCGGCCGGTTCTTCACCGGCGGCCGGTTCTTCACCGGCGGCCGGTTCTTCGGCGGTTCACTAACTCCTCAGCTGGCCGACGGCACAGCGAAGCTACCGGTGCCCTCCGTTTATCCTGGATCGGCGGCACGACGGCAGATCGACTCGATTTAGCTTCGATTTCTTCCGCGTCTTCGCCGGCCTTCCTCCGCCGTTCACCGCGCCTTAGGTGGCCTCCATCGTCTTCCTCTCCCTTCGGCGGTGCTTCGATGGCAGTGGCAGTGCCTAGATCGGCCGGCACCACCGTCTACCATTTTTCCTTTCCTTTCCGGCTTCGTCGGTTTTTCGCTTCGATTTTCTTCTTTCCTTCTCTTTTTCTCTCCGTTTCTTTTCCTCTTCCGGTCACCGGCGTCCTCTCCTCTCTCCGCCGGTGCCATCTTCTTCTCTCTTTCTCCTCCGGCGCCGCCAACGGGGTCGGCTTCCATTTCTGTGATATTAGCACAGAAACGGGAACGGGTGTTTCCCGTTTCTGTTACTTCTTCCTCTTTTTTTTTTTTATGTATATATTTTATATATATATATATATATAAACATAATATAACAAACACACATATATATATATATATTTATATATATATATATATATGATCTTTTATATTTATATATAAATATGATCTTTTATGTATATATATATATATATATATAAATATATACATATATAAGAAAAGTAAATATTATTTTATATACATATGTATTATTTAAATGTACTAAATAGTATATATACATGTATATACTAATGTATATTAATATATACTATATAGTATTTCAATACATATGTATTTGTATAAAAATACATTTATATAATATATAATTATATAAATATATTTTATATTCTTTTCTCCTTTTCTTATTTAATTTGGATTTCCATTTATCCAAATTAAATTTCCTCCTTCATTTCTTATTTCCAATTTAATTTTCCTTTTTATTTCTTATTTAATTTGGATTTCCATTTATCCAAATAAATTTCCTCAGTTTTACCCAAATTAATTTTCTCCACTTCTTCACTTCATCAATTTCGGGAATTTCAACGATATTCTCATCTCGTAAATAAATTTTATTTATTTACTTTAATTTATTTATTTCCTCGTCTATTTTCTTTAATATTAATTTCCAAAAATAGAAAATTTATGGTTATCACACCATTTGTATCCTCTAGTATAAACACATCAGGCAAAGCACATATATATATATAGACACACATCATTACAAAAACAAGCTGTAATTACAAATTCAGTTTACATCCCAAGTAAACACAACTTATGCACTATGTTGGACAAAGTACAGTGTCTATATACAAACCACAAACACAAAATATACCTTAATTATATATCAATATCCTTAGAGGTGCTAACAGAGACCTGTGGCTATCAATAGGTTGCCTCGAAGCTAGTCTACAATGAGGGAGTAAGTGTAACGTTCGAAAATGCTAAATTTTAACTAACATTTTTTTTCATTCATCTATTTGTTACCATTCGGTTTGCATTTGGTGTCAGTGTAAGTTCGTTCTATAATGTTCATTACAAATAAATCTTTATACCATTAGATCATTTAGTCAATAAAAAATAAACCAGAAATCTACATATAAACTATAATAAGAAATTTTATAATTTTATTTATCTTATATCAATTCAAATACATCCCATTACTTAATGAATATTCTTTAATGATACACTACACTATTTACATCCCGATCTATAATTACATCTACTGTGCATGCACTTGTCTGAATATAAATATAAAATTCAACATATACCTGTTTACTTGATACTTTAAACTTCTAGTGATCTTCTTCAACTAACCTAAAAGCAGGGGTCGCCACGTACACTGATGAACTATCTGAGATGGTGAGTAAAGGGGTGAGCTTGGGAAAGCTCAGTAGGAAACATATATAAAAGTGCGTACTATGCTACTATATGCAAATAAAATAAATAAGATTTTATTTTACGTATTATAAAAAAATGAATTAAATATGAATATCAAAATGCATAAAATCATTTAATTCTTATCAGTGTACTAAGGGACCCATTAGGAAAGATGCTATAATCGGCTAGGTGACTACATAGAATATGGAAGGATACTTTGAAGTACCTTTTGTGTTCCAGTCCTTAGTTCCGACTATAGGGAATTGGCAATTGACGATGAAATAGATAAACAGTATAAAACACTTATTAATTTCATGCAATTTCCAATCGATAACAGTATATAAAAATATTTATTTAAAACAATTCCATAAAGCAATTTTAGTAGAAAATTTTAGTAAATAGTACAGTAACATTTCAAAATCATGATATAAAGCAATATTTTCCATATTTTCACTTACTACAGTAAAAACAATTCATTTTAAAAGCATCATTGATAGCCATTCGATTTAAACATTTTTTTCTTTCAGATCAGTCAAATCAGTATTCGAATAAATCACAATCATATCATTATAGATGGTTAACCTCTAATAGAATCATGCACAAAACAGTATCCCATAAGGGACGTAGTATAAGAAGGCCATGAAATCCCTAAGCCAATCCTACGAAACAATAATGAATGGCCATCGTTGATCAATCACAGTTTGCACTAGTCAGGTGTTCACTATGGATACTTGTGGACTTGACTAGGGTCTCACAGTCATAACATATACATTTACTAGTATGAATGATCACTAAGGAGCAACTGTCTCAAAATCCTTTTCATAAAGTCATATAGTCACAACAAGAAATCATAGGAATTATCTTTAGTTAATCCATAATCATATAAAAGAATAAATATTATATTCAATGGTAGATAAATTTCATAAAACTTCTTAACACAAAATTAAATATCAAAATATTTTAATTGTAAGAAAATACTAATTATCCTATATGCTAGTAATAGAAAATATTTAAAAACAATTACTGTGCAAATCATATATTTCAAACCCTATTTTAAATTCATAAAAATAAGTTTTTCATTTCTTGTTTAAGAAATTGGATGATTGGACAATTACGAGTGGGTTTTCTAAAATTTTGGCAGTATAACGATTTGTAATTATCCTAACCCCTGCACAAAAACCACATTTTATATTTTCTCAAACCAACCAATATTCCTAAATGTAAGCATAGCTTTCCTTTGAGAGCCATGTATACTGGTACTGTTGTATACGTAGGGATACTCACCACTGTTCATTTCCTGTATATTTCGTAAGTATGACTTAAAACAATCAGGTGGGCCCCACAGGCTCTATAGTGCCCGAATGGACGTGAGACCGGACAGATATTATTCGAGGAGTCCAATAAGCCTACAATAACAATCCAAAACCAAAAATCCCTTATTTAGATTATTTTTGAGAAGCGTGCTAACAAATTCGAAAATAACAATTAAGGACATAGCCTAGTGGCATTTTTGTAAATTGTGGTCAACTAAATGGAATTTTAGACTACTGTTTTAAGCATGGTATTCTACATAAAAATAAGTTCTAGGATGTTTCAATAGATAGATTGCATTGGTGGTTAAATCAAAAATTTACGCTATTTACCTGATAGGGGTATTTTCATAATTTCACCTTTACAGTAGATCAAACCCAATATATCACCTTGATTCATCAAAATATGTTTAATAATACTTTTTAGTGATGAAAGATGAATTTTTGGAGTTTAAGTGGATAGTTATAAAAATTACGGAAGCTTAAGGGTATTTTTGTCCAAAAATTTCATAATCAAGGGCATTGTTGTCAATTATGTAGAATACTCTATAATATTCTACATGAACCAGTTGGCCACCCCTTGTCATCTTCTTCAACCTCACGTGGAGACTCCATTAACAAAGCTTGAGCAAAACAAAAATTCCAACAAAATCACCATTAAATCAAGCTTAAATCAAGAAAATTTCTTTTACAAACTTGTCCTACTCGTCATCGTCTCTTCATCCATATCAATATTTCTTTGTAAAAGTGATAAAATCAAGAGGAAAGAAGCATCATAGTGTTCGGCCAAGAAGAGGTAAAATTATACTTGTAATTTCTTTCAATTCTAATGGTATTTAATGATAAATCCAAGTGTGTTGAGCATGATTTTGAGGTTGGTTTTGATTAAATCTCTTTAAATATTTCCTTGGGGTTTTTGGCCAATGATGGAAGTGTGAGAATTCATGTTGTTTGATGCATGAAAATGAAGCTAGATAAATGTAGAAACATGTAAAATATGAAATTAAAGAGAAATTGTTGAAATTTCATGAATTTGGTCACATGTCATTTTTGGCCATGGATAAGGGGCGATGTTCTTGTGCTTCATTTGATGAATTTGAGGTGCCAAAATACTGTAGAAATTATAAGGAGATTGTTGGTGAAGTCGAAATTAAAATCGGACTTAAATCAGTGAAGTTATGTTTTAGCACCTGCAGAATTTATACTAGTTTAATATTTACTGTAGACAATGTGGCTGAATTTAGGAAAAGAAAATATTTTATAAATTAAGGTGAGGTGAATTAAAAATTTTGGTGTAATGTTTTGCAACCTGAGAGTATTAAATTTCAAGTGATGCTATCGGTGGTGTCGATTAAATCAGACAGGTAAGGGATGAGTGTGTAAGCTGTAGGGATACTGTGAATGCATGATTTATCTTAAATAAATTTTATGAAATGATTTGGGAATTTATTGCTTCATAATTGGTGAAATTGTGGATACTGGCTGGTTTATAAACTGTGTTTTCAGTGCAGGAAGGCTAGGTTAGAAATAGTTGTTATTTTGTCTAAATTTATAAAAAAATTTATGAATTAAATTTTAATATTTTAAATGATAGAATTAAATAGATTTCCAAGTAATTTCCATGAAATTTATTTAAATTACATTATTTTATTATTTACAAAAAATAATATTTAAATAGTCATGTTAGTGAATCTTAATCACATGAAAGTACCAACACATGTTTATTACTGTTCTACAGATGAATAGAACATTTTTAGAAAATAATATTGAAGTATGAATATTTTATGAATTTTTATTCATATACTGAATATATTTTTAATATATTTATTTATGGACTGATAGAAGATAAATTCAATAGAATTGATTTCATAACCGATGCTTCTACTGTATATCTATTGTTTTCAGACTATTAGGCCCCGTATCATGCTCATGTGTCACATGTACTGTTATTGTTATTACTATTATTGTGCTGATAGACCTGCCAAGTCTTTAGCCTCCACTAGTGGCACCTGGCAAGTGTACACTATGGACCCTATAGATTATAGCCATATGTCTCACATGTTTACTGTTATTCCCTTTTTGGGATCTTATTATAGCATGATATATCCTGGGTATTGCTTGGTCTCCACTATACTATTATCGGTTTATTATACTGTTTTACTGAATTGCTTGGTTGGTACTAAACCATTTACCTATATTGAAATGTTTACATATTGTTTACTTAACTGTTTACGTTACTGTGTTTACTGGTATTGAATTGAATATTATTGTTGAAAAGAAGTATTCAATTATTTATTAAAATTGTTTTGCTATATGATTTTAATAGCATTCTATATGATTTTGATATCAAATTTAATTTATTACTCCTTATAATGGCTTCTAGGAACCAAGACATGAAAGGTATTCTAAAATACCTCTCATACTCCATCTGGTTTTCCTAGCTGACTATAGTATCCTTCCCAATTTGTACCTTAGCACATTGATAGGAATTGAATAATTTTAGCGTATAGATTTCATAGTATCAGTCTTTACATACGATTCTGTTACTGAGCACGTTAGCTCACATCTTATTTTTCCACTGTACAGATTATTTGCAGTGATAGCTTATACACCGTTCCACTAATTTCGGCTACATTATCGTTTCCCCGAGGTAGCTTCGATTAGATTTTGGAGATATATTTATTTTCCTTTATATGTTCAGACTTATTTTGTACAATAATACAGTTGTATATTAATGTACAAGGGATGTAAATTGATAGTACAGTTATGTAAATATATTAAGTATTGATAATTGATAAATATAAATTTTATTTAGTAATGTGTTTACTGTTATAAGTATAAGTAAACAGTGATAAAGACATCACAGACAGCTTAACCGATTACTATGGTGTGTGTAAAATATGGTATTTACTGTACATTATGAGAAGTGACATTTCCTATGCAACTTCCATACACGTTCCTTACCTTAATTTCCACGCAGTGTAGTAGCATTTATAACACAACATATACCTCTTTAATCTCCTGAACCTAATGCTGCAAAACAATATCGAATTATAGTTAAAAGTTTAATTCTTCAATTATAAAGAATGTTTTACATTTTGAATTTCTTCATCCCATCTCACTATATGGTAGCATTATACTTTGCAAGAATTTCTGACCTATCGATGTCTTTCTACTCATAATCGAAAATATTGGATTCCAATTAATACACCGATAATTTTGTATGGAACCTAACTTAATTCCCTATTCAGAGGTAGAAGCCCATCTTCTAATTCATTCTATGTTGTTTCCAACAATTTTTCAAAGTTTAGTCCAATTCTGGCCTATTTGGCAGGATGGTTTCCTAACCTTTACACATTACTAATTATAGGGATATCCAAAAATTTTGAATCCAAGATCATATGAAATCTAATTCAATTTCCTATTCAAAATGGTAAGCTTCACAATTTTATCCTTTTAAGTCATTTTTAATAATTCCTCAAAATTACTCTATTTTTAGGTGCATTCTAGCAGAACTATCTACCAACCTCTAATTCATATCTAATTACAAGGTTGTCCAAATTGTGCAAACCCAAAATTATATTATTCCTAACTCATTTATCTTTCTAGAAATATATGGCTTGCATCCAAATTCAATCTGAGCTATTTTCTACAATTTTTTCAAATTTAGCTATTTGGATCACATTTATTGGGCAGAGTGCCATGCATTCATTTGCACATATCTTAAGCTACCGAATTCCAAATGAGGTGATTCCAAAGCTTCCTAACTCATCAGGCTATCTACCATAATTTTTACAAAATTTTTCTCATTAGAAAACCTTCAAACTGAATGTTTAAACTTAGAGCTTGGGACAGGATAGTGCAGCAGGATTGAAATCTCCATATAAACACACTTTATACTTTGTTTCTTGCAACTTTACAATACTTTGACCATGAGAACAACATTTTTCTAGGAAACCCTCATGATAGAATACATCATGAAGCACTACACTTAGTTTTGTTTCATTCTAAGGCCACCAACATGTTTCCCATGCGTGAATTAACCAAATACCATAGATAGAATTAAAAGGAAGCATCATCACTTCTCACCTTCCACTCAAACCAAATCTACAACAGCTAAACTAGTGCTAAATTCTTCAATTCAGCCCTTCAAATTCTAGGATTAGGGAGTTCTTGAGGTGAGGGATAAGTTTTATGAAGGTTGCTTGGTGGTTTGGTGAAGAAAAATGGTGAGTTCTTTAGGTAAAAAAGGGGTAACATGAGAGGCAACAGGGTAAAGAAAGCTGCAGGAAAAGGGCTAGCCAAAGCTGTGGAGAAAACCAAAATTTTTTGGTTTTATGGATAGTTTGAGATATTTTCCAGTCCATGTGCAAATTGACCAAACTGCCCTTTAAAATTTCCAATATTTACAACTATGCCATGACCATTATTTTATTATTTTTTATTTCAAATATTTAATTTTATTTTTATTATATTTTATTTATTTAGGTCAATTTTAGTCAAACATTGACTAATTTGACCAACCCCTGGCAAAAAAGACCATAATGCCCTTTTACAATTTTATTATTCCCACATATGTCCTAATATTAGTTTAATATTTTTAAATTCAGAATTTATATTTTATTTATTATTTTCTATATATTCAGGTCAAACATGGCAAAAGTTGACCCCCAAGGTGGTTTGACTTATCATGGGTTGTGAAATTACTAAACTACCCCTAAACGAAAGCTTTTTATTTCATTCAAGTTGATCTTAGCACTTTCACGTAATTCAGTTCACGGGCTGGATCCACATGAAACTCCTTTATGTGAGGATTTCCTTATGATAGACTGTGGGTCCAAAGTCAATTTGGTTTGTGTCACGACCCGTGACCACATTTTTTTTTACCTTATTGTACACAACTTAACCAGTTGGGCTGTCTGCGATACTTCACTTGTACTGACTATTAAAAAATTTTACATAATATTGTTTATATTATACACATCCCCTATCGTAATTAATGAGATAAGTAGTACTGTTGACGTGTCTAAATACAGAGAATAAATGATCATACTTCAAATAATCAATCGGTCTGACACATTGTCCTTCGTGTACAGCCAGGATCCACAATCCACTGAACTCACATTCATCAAAACCTGAAATGTTGAAAATTAAGGGGTGAGCAAAACCACGGCTCAGTAAGAGAATTATATGCCTCACTTGATACTCAGCTTCCTATATACTGAAAATCTTTTTCTTTTTTTTTTCCTATGGGCTCTAGGCTCGCATGTAGGAAGGATACTACAGTCGGCTAGGGATCCGAATGGAGTAAGGTAGGTATTTTAGAATACCATACTCATTATGGAACCTAGAAGCAACTGTAGAGAGAAATTTTTCTTTTTTTTTGTTTTGAATTAATAAATCCTTTTCCTTTTCAATCTTTCATAACCATTTTCATATTCTTTTCAAAATAATACTTCTACGAAATAAAGCATTTAAATAAAATAATTAATATTCGTATATTCTTTGAAAAGAATATTAGTTAAATCATCATCTTATTTCTTTAAAACTCATTTCATATTTTAATGTACTCTCTTAATTAGTACCGTCCTTTAAAAAGCAAAATAAGCTATTAAAATCTATTCCATTCTTAAGTTCACAAGGCATCATTCTTTTTATCAGTATGATTAGCACATATTTGAGTGGCATATATAAACATAATCCGATATATCACACACATCATATGTCATGTGCATAAGATCTATTTCATCCTTCGACATTTGTCGCATCCCTATCAGAACTTAGACTGATTACTAACACATCAGAACTCGTGTAGCACTTAGTTCCCGAAGGATTCTAGAGGTGGCTCACACGGTAAAATCATCGAGTATTTGCTCGGTTTGGCCTTTACTAACACATCAGAACACGTGCAGCACTTAGTTCCCGAAGGATTCTAGAGGTGGCTCACACGGTAAAATCATCGAGTCTTTGCTCGGTTTGGCCTTTACTAACACATCAGAACACGTGCAGCACTTAGTCCCCGAAGGATTCTAGAGGTGGCTCACACGGTAAAATCATCGAGTCTTTGCTTGGTTTGGCCTTTACTAACACATCAGAACACGTGCAGCACTTAGTTCCCGAAGGATTCTAGAGGTGGCTCACAAGGTAAAATCATCGAGTCTTTGCTCGGTTTGGCCTTTACTAACACATCAGAACACGTGCAGCACTTAGTTCCCGAAGGATTCTAGAGGTGGCTCACACGGTAAAATCATCGAGTCTTTGCTTGGTTTGGCCTTTGCTAACACATCAGAACACGTGCAGCACTTAGTTCCCGAAGGATTCTAGAAGTGACTCACACGGTAAAATCATCGAGTCTTTGCTCGATTTGGCCTTTACTAACACATCAGAACACGTGCAGCACTTAGTTCCCGAAGGATTCTAGAGGTGGCTCACACGGTAAAATCATCGAGTCTTTGCTCGGTTAGGCCTTTAGCACATCGAAGCTCGTGTAGCACTTAGTTCCCGAAGGATTCTAGAGGTGGCTCCCACGGTTCGTAATTCAATTAATTCCTATGCATAATGCATTCCTCAAAATGCAAGCACTAAAAAGTATACAATTTATACCTTCAATAACCACAACCAAACTATAACATATAACATGCAAGTCATAAACAAGATTTCCTATCATGTAAAACACTTTCCTTTTTTGACATATCACCTATCATTTATGGAGTCTAAGATAGACATCAATCATATCGTACTATAAACCTCGAAGGGTACAGAAATAAACCGGTCAAATCTATGACCATAATCTATATTGTCCTCTGTGGGTCGTGGATCAGGTGTCGACCGGGACTAAACATATCACATATCATGCATCAGCATGATAGGAATGCCAACCAATCTCAAAACCGTAGTTTTCATCATAAAATAAACTTTTATGGAATTTATAGAAATATAAAATTCCATAATTTAAAACCATAAGGATTAAAATCCTTTAGTGAATATTTATAAAAATATTCATAAAAATATTCACTATATTTCACTTCATCTTTCGTCTCGTATTTCGTGTAATTTATCTATTTCGAGAATTTTTGGTGATTTCGTTGTCACCATTCTCGAATACATGAATATTTTAAAATTCCATCTCATTATATTCATTTTTATGAAATTTAGTAATTTCCTCATGTTTCGTGATTTACTATCGAAATTTGAAAATAAAATCATTTAATATGATTTTATAAAGTTTTCTAAAATTTTCGGCAGCATAACGGCTGCCGATTTACTAACCTCCTGCACGAAAAAATACAGTTTTAAATCTTTCAGCCAATACTTCTTCCCAAATTATTTTCAGCAAATCATGCATCATAATAATTTTCATAAAATATTTGCATAAAATATTTCAATTTAAAATATGCAGACTGAGTATCCTTACAGTGCTGCACATGCATCCCTTACCTATTTTCGGGTCGACGACTTCTGCTTATCGATCGCGCCCGCACTCCATTTCTCCCGATTCCTTATCCCGATTGCTGAAAATAATTTTTGGAATTAAAATTCTAATTTTTAGAATTTTTCATAATTTATTTAATTTTTCTGAAAATTAAATCTCAAGAAAATTTCTTACCGAATTTTGTAAAATCCCGGGTTGTCGAATTTCCGGGAATTTTTCAAATTCCCAAAATTCTCCTTTTTCCTCTTTTTCTTCCTTTTTCCTCTTTTTCTTTTCTTTCTTTCTTTTCTTTTTCTTTTTCTTTTTCTTTTTCTTTTTCCTTTTTCTTTTCTTTTTCTTTTCTTTTTTCTTCTTCCTTTCCCGGTCAGAGCGGTCCAGCTCCTTTCCTCGCCGGTTCTTCGGCGGTTCAGGCGTCCCTCAGTTGGCCGGTTGCACGACGAACTTGCCGGTGCCCTCCGTTCACCCTGGATCGACGGCAAGGCGGCGGATCGAGGCAGTTTTGCCTCGGTTTCTTCTTCCTCTCCGCCGGCATTCCTCCGCCGTCCATTGCGCCTCCGATGGCCTCCATCGGCTTCCTCTTCCTCCGATGAAGCTTCGGTGGCAGTGGCTGTGCCTGGATCGGCCGGCATCACCGTCCGCCATTTTTCCCTTTTTCTTCCGGCTTTCCTTCGTTTCCGTCGATTCTGTTTCTGTCTCTTCACGCCGCCGGTAGCTTCCTTCTTTTCTCTGGCCGGTGGCATCCCGCCTTTCTTTTCCCCTCGCCTGCGGTGGCGGCTCCGCCACCGTCGGTTTGGCTGGGAGGGATCGGGTCTTTCCGATTTTTTTCCCTCTCTTTTGTTTTCTGTTTCATTTCCTTTTTTGTCTTTTATTTTCTTTCTATATTTAGTATTTACTATACTATATACTATACACTTAATATAATAATACATATATGTCATGTATTTATATTATATATTTAATACGCATAATATTATTATTATCATATATGTATATGATATAGTATTATATATATTTCATATAAAATATATATTTTGTATATTAAAATTATAGATCTAGGATAGATATATAAGTATATATTTATATACTTAAAATAATTAATCTTTACATATATATCTATATATATGTTATAATATAATATGTTTTGTATTTACAATATATATTTTTTCGAACTTTAATGTAAATCAAATATAAACATTTCTCAAATATATATGTATATATATACTTATATATATATATATATATTTATATACTCATATATACAAATGTATATTATTAATATACTATATAGTATTTACATACATATGTATTTGTATAAAATTACATTTATATAATTTGTAATTATATTCACATACTTTATTTTTTTATTTCTCGTTTTCCTTATTTAATTTGGATTTTAATTTATCTAATTTAATTCTTTTTCTCTCTCTATTATTTTTATTTTCACTTAAAAATTAAATTTCCTTACACCAATTTCCCGATTCTTTCACTTCCTTAATTCTCGGGATTTTCACCAATATCCCGTTCTCGCAAATTTTTATTTATTCCCTCTTATTTAATTTCTCCAATATTTATTTTCAATATTTCTAATTTCCAATTAATGGAAAATTTACGGTTATCACATCCTCCCCACCTTAAGAAATTCGGTCCTCCGAATTTAACTTAAGTCCAAAGGTGGTATATGCCGTATACTTACGACTTCTGACCTCTAGTTCATCCTCCAAGTAATACTGCCAGTACACTTCCAATATTAAGAGTACTTTAGACCACTACATGCTGTCTTTCATCATATATGTCTATGCTCATGTAATTTCTTTTCTCAAATCGAGAGTTATTCACTTTTACTCTTTTCATATAAGAGCTATACATAATATTTTTAATATTACAGCTGATCTATGCTGTTCATCATCCATTCTTCTCACTTAGTGCCGAGTCGACATAATTTGGTACTATCATGTACTCATGTTAATCAATTATATGTAAGTGTCCCAGTAGCTTTCACATCTCATGCACACGCTCTCTCAATATCATGGAGCGTTTACATCTCACGCTCAATATATATATATCAGTATGGAGCGGCGCTAACAATATACTTGGGATCTCAAGGCCTTTTGCTATCTCTCATTAGTATATGGCAACTCAGAGACTCCCATCACATGTAAGACTCGCTGGAACTGTACATACACATTCACACCGTTTAACACTTATACTGCGACTAAGGCACTAGAGAATCTAGATGTCTGATAATGGAAAGTGATTCTATTTAGATCATCAGTCTTTAATCACTTCCATATCATCATTTCTCTTTTGGACTTTTTATTGTCCAAAATATTCATTTTCACACTTATTCCACCAAGGCTGCATCTCATTTGCCGACTTTACTATAGCTCATCTCTTACGATCATAATTCATGAGACTATCATATTCTCTTCATGTAGTATGGTCTTTAGATCTCTTTTCATAATTTAGATTCTGTGATTGAATCCTCTAATTATCCATTTAAGCAACACATTATCTATACAACTCCACCATCTCTATCATTTCGAGGTGGTTATATGTACAACATTTCTAATTTATATACTGGCAGTAAACATATCAATTATCTTACTCCTTGGAGTATCATTACTTTCACTTATCAATTCTGGCTTTGATTTTACATCTTGCCACAGCTATGTGATAACCAACACAATTCACTTTCAGTCTTACCTTCAGGAACTATTTTATATCGATGTTCCCTTCTCAACATGCAATTTATTTCCTTATTCCACTTTCAGTTTCCTTTTCATATTTTTACTCTTATCCTTTTTGTCGGTTTTCTCGATTGATATGGCACTATACAACTAAGATCTTCCAAAATCTTGCATACCATCTTTTTCTTTACACTATCCATCTACCGACTTTAATTTCTTTAATTAGATCTCCTCTATAGAGCAACTAGTCTCATCACTCTTTTATAGGCTGACATTAGTATTTAGCTAGACTCATTACTTTCGTATCTCAATCATTATCTTTATATCATAGACAGGTTCACTGTCATCCTGTCGTCTCGAGATCATATATCTCAAGAGGAGATACTGTCTAGCCAAATTTCTTAGTTGCTAATCTTAGCATAATTCCACAGCCTTTAAGAGTTTAAGGATCATATCACAATGCTGCTCATGTTCCTTTTATACTTTAGACTCTATCAGTATTTCATCAATTTAGTCATGTAAGGATGCCTCGTTCTTTAGGCTTATATATTTTACAAGGCAACTCATTACCCTTGTAACTTCAATCGGAACTCGTAAAATTCACTCCGAGTTCAACTCATCATTTTACGGACACCAATATTCAATCTTTTATCTAAAGACTCTTTATACTGAGGCTAGTCTTATTAACTCCTCACACATCCCTAATCAGCTCCATAAAGCGTCTGTTTTCATGTAGATGAATACTTGTTCTTCACTAGAACTTTATCAATGATAGGAAATTAATACATCCTTTTTAATTCATCTACAACTCAATATCATTTGTATTTCTCTCATTTATGCTTATACAGATAATTTCATTATTCCTAGTTTTTCATTATTTGTATTTTCGTCATCCTGACCTCTACACGTGAATTTCATTATTCACACCTTTTCCAGAGTTATTTTCTTAAGCTTTTCGGATTCTTTCTACATCCTCCGATATAAACTTAGAATTTAACTTCATATTCAAAATCGAGTCAATGTTATCTCGATTCCTCTAATTTATACAACTCTGGAAGTTTTATCGGAAATCAAATATGATACTTTCTTTAATCATTCATTTCTTATCATTTTGTGACCATCGTTCTTCAACTTTTCATCTGATGATGCCTTTTACAAAGATTGCTCTTATAAGCTCTTTATACGTCTTTGATTAAATCATATCTAAGGCATCACTTCCATATAGATATTTATTCGTTCTTCATAAGAACTTTAGTGTGTAAAAAAAAATTAAATACATCATTTAATTCATCCTCAAATCCTATTATTTGTATTTCCATCCTTTACATCGATACATGCGAATTTCATCATCCACAATATTTTACAAAAATTCTTTTCTTAAACTTGACGGATTTCTTCCATATTCTTCGATATAAGCTTAAGAATAAATTTCATATCCACAATCGAGTCAACATTAACCTGATTTCTCAATCTATGTTACTTTGGAATTTATCGGGATTCTCATTCGACAGTTTCTTTAATCACACTTCTTTTATCATGTTGGACCTTTATCATTATGTCCCATCATTTCACAATGTAGTTTCAAGGCAGAGACATTCAATACTCAATTCATTTTGATACATATTCTACCTTGATTTCATCACCTAGTCATGCTTTACAGCGTTACGAGTCTCATTCTAGTAAGCTGTATCAAGTACAACGGTTCTCAACACACTTTACAGCTACCTGTTTCAATTCAGTTAGTCACTTTAAAACCATTTTCATTTACTACATTTAGGCTTTGTTCCCTCGAGTATATTCTCCACAAGGTTTGAACCTTGGCACCTCTTACGTACCTAGTGTGATATCTGCAAATTTTCCATTTATTGGGAATTATTAATATTAGAAATTAATATTAAAGAAAATAGATAAGAGGAAATAAATAAATTAGTGAGAATCGGAATATTGTGGAAATTCTGAAAATGGATGAAGTGATAAAATTTGGAAATTTAAGTGAAGGAAATTAAATAAGGAATAGAGGAAATTTAATTTGGATAAATGGAAATCCAAATTAAATAAGAAAATGAGAAATGAGAATAAAATATGGTTATATAATTACAAATTATATAAATGTATTTTGATATAAATACATATGTGTTTAAATACCGTATGGTATATAGTATATATTAAAGGTACATTGGTATATATAAGTATATATATACTATTTGATAAATTTAAATAATACATATGTATTCAAGTATGATATTTTATGTATATGTAAGTATATACATATTTGAGAAAATGTAAATATTAAATTACATTAAAGTTTGAATGTATATATATATATTGTTAATACAATATATATATATGGAATTAATACATTTATATAAATACTTATATAAATGTTATGTATTTTAAAGTATATAAATATACATATATATATACTAAATATATATTTTGTAATATACAATATATATTATATATAATATATATTATACTATACTTATATGAAATAATATATATGTAATATATAGTATGTATATTATATATATATATATATGTATAAAGTATAAAGTATATAGTATATAATATATTTATATGCTAAAAATAGAAAGAAAGGTAAAACAAAAATGGAAAGAAGAAACAGAATCGGAAGACCCCGATTCTGCCTTCCCCAAGCGAGACCGCCCTCGTCAGCGGCCGCCGGAGAAGGAAAGGGAGAGAGGAGAAGAGAAAGTCGTCGCCGGCAAAGGAAGAGGAAGCCGAAGGAAACGCCGGCGAAGCGAAACGGAGAAGGAATCGACGCGAAACGTCGAAAAATCGAGGAAGAAAATGGAAACCAAATCTGGCGGTTGCCGGCGGAATTGGCCGCCGCCACTACAGCCGAAGCATCGGTGGAAGGAGAGGAATGGGATGGAGGCCACCGGTGAGGCCAACGACGGCGGAGGAAGGCCGACGGAGGAGGAGAAGTAACCGAAGGTAAATCGAGTAGATCTGCCGCCGTACCGCCGATCCAGGCCGAGTTGAGGCCACCGGCAGCTTTGTCTCAACGCCGGCCAGCTGCCGAGTCACTGAACCGCCGGAGAACCGGCCACCGGAGGAGAACAGGCCGTGGAGGAAGGTTAACCGGTCTGACTGGTCTGAACTAGTCAGACCAAGGAAAAAAAAAGAAAAGAAAAAGAAAAAAAAGAAAAGAAAAAGAAAAAGAAAAAGAAAAGAAAAGAGAAAAAGAAAAAAAGGAAGAAAGAGGAGAGAGAAAAAGGGAATTCCGGGAATTTGGAAAATTCCCAAGAATTCAAAAATTACGGGAAATCTCGAGAAATACGGGAATCGGTAAGAAACTCGAAAAGTACTAAATTATTTAAATAATTTATTTATTTAAATAATTGTAGAAAAATTCTAAATTTTAGAATTTAAATTCCAAAAAAATTTTCTCGATGATCGAGATGAGGAATTGGAAGAGATGGAGTACGGGCGCGACCGGTAAGAGGTAGTCGCCAACCCGAGACAGGTAAGGGAGACATGTGCCGCCTGTAAGGATATTCGGCCATGTTTTTAAATTGCATTTAATTTTATAAATGCTATTGATAACTATCGGTTTTATAGTGTGATGGTTTATCGGATGAAATTGTGATGAAACACCGGTTGAAAATATAAACTGTATTTTTGTGCAGGAGGCTAACCAAATCGGTAGCCGTTATAATGCAGAAAAATTATCAAAAAAAATTACTGAAATTTACCGAAAATCACCGAAAACCAAAATAAAAGATTTGATTTCACGTGAAACGATTTCTAACACGAAAATCGAGAAATCGATTAGTTTTCATAAAACATGAATATATTGATAATTAGTTTTAAAATATTCATGTTTTGAAAATAGTGAAAAAGGAAATCACCTAAATTTAATCCGATAGGTGATATTTCACGTGAAACGAAATGAAAATGAAAAAGAGACTGAAGTGAATATTTTTACAAATATTCTTAAATATTCACTTGATTTTACAGAAAACCTTTGTGGTTTTAATTATGGAAATAATTAATTATGAATATTCCATAAAGGTTAAGAAATGATGAATAATTATGATTTCGAGACTAAAGGTCCCTACATTTGTTTTTAAAAGAAAACATGGTGATGAGAATTTAAATTTAGAAAATAAATATTTTATTTTCATAAAGTATAAAAATAATTTATTTGAATTCCGATAATTATAAAATTATGTTTTCAATTAAATGCACAGAAAAACATGCATATATGTTTTATGGTGGAAAAAGGACAGTTTTACCCTTTTATATGTTCAGTGATGATTTTTCAAACTGTCTTCATCGTAATTTGTAAAGAAATGTTTAAAGCATGAATTTCGTTCTGAAATTAAATTCCATAGTCTTTTGATAATTAGCTAAACAAATTTATGATTTCTATGCATATTTTCCAATAATTCTATAAGTATATGTTTTCCGAAAAAGGTATCGGAGTGGCACACCCCAGGCTAACTTAGACCCTGGCACGCCCGATCCTTACTATTTTATATCAATTGTATGATTTAAGTATATGTTTTCTGAAAAAGGTATCGGAGTGGCACACCCCAGGCTAACTTAGACCCTGGCACGCCCGATCCTTACTATTTTATATCAATTGTACGAAAGTAAGTTTTGAGACTAAGGCCTTCCTATAGTTTATGTTATTGTCTGTCATGCTTGCCACATTGTGCATGTTTCCGTCCCTTGTGGCATATGTTTAGCCCACGTCGTGCATGTTCTCGCCCACATTGTGTATGTTTTCATCCTTTGTGGGTATGTTGGTCCTTCGTGGTGCATGTTCGCTGTACGACCCTGATCAGGTCTACAGCCCATACCATGGCCATAGGTATTCCGTTCCCTCTTCGGAGGAAGAAGTAAGTGTCATGACCGCATACTTGCTATATGATTTTGCCTAGTCTCCATGAATTGTATGAAAAGTTTTATTAATTATGATGTTAAGTTTCTAAAGTATGATGCATGTTTGAAACAAGTATGAATTTTAGAGATATGCATTAAAGAATTCATACAATGATTTAAAGTATGGAATGCATTATTATGGCATTTGTTTTCTGCATATATCGATACTATGACTATTTTAAATGCATTTCTTATGAGGCTTTAGTACGATACGGTTATTGATTTGAAAAGAGAAATAAATGTTTATTCTAAAAGAGTAACATAAGAATTATTTCTAAGATAAAGAAAAATCGAAGAAGTAATTATCCAATGATTTGATATTTGCAAATCATTGTACTGTACTGTTTTTACTGTACTGAAGAGAAGAGAAGAGAAGTAAACCACTGTTTTTATTACTGAACTGTTAAGTGTTCTAAAGTATACTGAAGTGGAAAGGAACAAGTGGTTTACTCTGTGGAAAAACGAAAATTATATCGTTTTGAAACAAAAAAATTGATATTCTCTACAGTTGCTTCTAGGTTCCGAGACAAGTATTGTATTCTAAAATACCTACCTTATTCTATCTGGATCCCTAGCCGACTGTAGTATCCTTCCTACATGTGTGCCTAGAGCCAGCTAGGAAGATTTTAAAGAAAGTGAAGAAAAAAAATATTTTCAGCATATAGATAGCTGAATATCAAGTGTGACATATAACTCTCTTGTTGAGCCGTGGTTTGCTCACCCCTTAATTTTAAACATTTCAGGTTTTAATGATTATGAGATCAACTGATTGTGGATCACGGCTGTACACAAAGGACAATGTGACAGACTGACTAATTTATATGAGGTATGATCATTTATTTTCTGTATTTAGACATATCTGCAGTACTACTTATATGATTAATTAAGGTAGGGGATGTGTATAATATAAACAATGTATTGTACATTTGTTTAACAGTTAGTAAAAGTGAAGTATCACAGACAGCCCAACCGAAGGAATCGTGTAAAATAAGGTGAAAAATACAGTAACGGGATGTGACACCTAGTTCTTTACTCTCGTGTTACCATTAAGATAATTGTAAGAGCCTCGCCCGTTCATATCGACCGTTGGCGAGCATTCCCTAGGCGATTCCTTTCGCCCCAGGTTTACCTTTATTAGTGAGTCGGTGATAACATAGTTTGCCTGTATCTCACAACACACGATCCACTACAGGTCGCCCATCATTGGGTCGCCCATCACAGTTCTGTCTCAAGGGTCCTGAAGAACCTAGGTTAGCTGTGATCTTCTTTTTATCACTTCACTGTTCTTATAATTATTCTCTAATTTACAGTACTCAACACAGTACCTCATTCTGTAGCACATATTTCAAGATATGTCGGTTCTATATAAGATTCTCTGTTTGATACCTCAAAGTAATGGAAACATATAGAACCATAAGTAATCACACCAGTATGCATTTCATTATTGGTACTATTCACCTTATCAGTCAATTGATCTTAAAATCATTTCATTTTTCATAGTATTCAATGATCCCGTTCAATACACTCTTAATTTTTCGACCCTTTCAGTCAATAACCGGGCCGAACATCTGATGACATTCCACTACACTCTTTGGATCGCATCATACCGTTTTATTGTGAAGCCCCGGATTTATAGTTTCTTTCAGGGATTTACCGAGCCACTTCACTCATCCGTACTTGTTTTATTGTAAGGACCGGGAGTGCCTGGATCTCCGTTAACCAGGGATTTACCACTCCAGTGCCTTACTCATCCGTACTGTCCGCTCTGGGTTCTAGAGGTGGCCCCCGTCACACAGACATGGCACTTAGTCCCTCACGGATTGTTTTATTGTAAAGCCCAGGATTTACCACTATGGCCTAAAGTCCACTCGTGGGGGAGCCCTGGCCGCCTCACTCAACCGTACTGTTATCCCCTATGGCCCACAGTCCACTCGGGGTTTTTCTTTCGCGTCCATAATCAAAGTGTTAGTGGAATCAGTAATAGCGATCGTTAGATTCATATGACATCTTATATGCCATTAATAATTCCATTACTATCAAAGGATTCCAATTCAGCTCGGTTTTAACACTATTCCGAACATCGCCCAATATAGGGGCATTTTTGTCATTTCTATATTTATTTCTATCTCCTCAATATACATTTAAATGAATGAACTGATCATCTATATGTTGATAGTATCCTTTCTGATACATATAACAGTAATTTAGATCTCATTCGATTTTCGACAGAGAAGTTCACTAAAATCCACAATGGGATTATTTTGCTTGTAATTTAGCTTTAGATCATTAATTTCTCTATCAAATCGGTCAATTCCAACTTCTGGTGATCTATTTTGACTCCCGGTAAAATTTGGCGTAGGGGTATTTTGGTCATTTCTGGCTAAAAATTTTCTCTCTCTTCAAATTACCCTCAATCGGTGATCTTAAAGTCTATTTAATGATGATATATCATTCCCCTCTTTTATACCATCACTTTTAGGTCTCAGTTCGGTTCGGACAGAAAAGTACTAGTGGGGCCCTCACCGAGTCCATTTTGTTCCTTACCAAATATGCCTTCATTTAGACTAGAAGAATCACCAATAATTCGGTAATTTCTGAGCCTATTTTCTTCTTTAACATTCTCAGTTTATACTTTCACACTCCCTTTAAATCATTTTACTCCATTTACAATCATTTATTTTCTCTATGTATTCAGATGACACAGTACTACCGGGGATATTTAACTCTTTTCCTTCCAAAAGAATCCACAGACATCAGGCCAACCATTGCTCTGATACCATTAAATCTGTAACGAACCGTGACCACATTTTTTTTACCTTATTGTACATAACTTAACCGGTTGGGCTGTCTGCGATACTTCACTTGTACTGACTGTTAAACAATTTTACATAATATTGTTTATATTATACACATCCCCTATCGTAATTAATGAGATAAGTAGTACTGTTGACGTGTCTAAATACAGAGAATAAATGATCATACTTCAAATAATCAATCGATCTGACACATTGTCCTTCGTGTACAGCCAGGATCCACAATCCATTGAACTCACATTCATCAAAACCTGAAATGTTGAAAATTAAGGGGTGAGCAAAACCACGGCTTAGTAAGAGAATTATATGGCTCACTTGATACTCAGCTTCCTATATGCTGAAAATCTTTTTCTTTTTTTTCCTATGGGCTCTAGGCTCGCATGTAGGAAGGATACTACAGTCGGCTAGGGATCCGAATGGAGTAAGGTAGGTATTTTAGAATACCATACTTATTACGGAACCTAGAAGCAACTGTAGAGAGAAATTTTTCTTTTTTTTTTTTGTTTTGAATTAATAAATCCTTTTCCTTTTCAATCTTTCATAACCTTTTTCATATTCTTTTCAAAATAATACTTCTACGAAATAAAGCATTTAAATAAAATAATTAATATTCGTATATTCCTTGAAAAGAATATTAGTTAAATCATCATCTTATTTCTTTAAAACTCATTTCATGTTTTAATGTACTCTCTTAATTAGTACCGTCCTTTAAAAAGCAAAATAAGCTATTAAAATCTATTCCATTCTTAAGTTCACAAGGCATCATTCTTTTTATCAGTATGATTAAGTGTGAAAGAGACGAACATTCAAGTAGCACATGTTTGAGTGGCAAATATAAACATAATCCGATATGTCACACACATCATATGTCATGTGCACAAGATCTATTTCATCCTTCGACATTTGTCGCATCCCCATCAAAACTTAGACTGATTACTAACACATCAAAACTCGTGTAGCACTTAGTTCCCGAAGGATTCTAGAGGTGGCTCACACGGTAAAATCATCGAGTCTTTGCTCGGTTTGGCCTTTACTAACACATCAGAACACGTGCAGCACTTAGTTCTCGAAGGATTCTAGAGGTGGCTCACACGGTAAAATCATCGAGTCTTTGCTCGGTTTGGCCTTTACTAACACATCAGAACACGCGCAGCACTTAGTTCCCAAAGGATTCTAGAGGTGGCTCACACGGTAAAATCATCGAGTCTTTGCTCAGTTTGGCCTTTACTAACATATCAGAACACGTGCAGCACTTAGTTCCCGAAGGATTCTAGAGGTGGCTCACACGGTAAAATCATCGAGTCTTTGCTCGGTTTGGCCTTTACTAACACATCAGAACACGTGCAGCACTTAGTTCCCGAAGGATTCTAGAGGTGGCTCACATGGTAAAATCATCGAGTCTTTGCTCGGTTTGGCCTTTACAAACACATCAAAACACGTGCAGCACTTAGTTCCCGAAGGATTCTAGAGGTGGCTCACACGGTAAAATCATCGAGTCTTTGCTCGGTTAGGCCTTTAGCACATCGAAACTCGTGTAGCACTTAGTTCCCGAAGGATTCTAGAGGTGGCTCCCACAGTTCAGAATTCAATTAATTCCTATGCATAATGCATTCCTCAAAATGCAAGCACTAAAAAGTATACAATTTATACCTTCAATAACCACAACAAAACTATAACATATAACATGCAAGTCATAAACAAGATTTCCTATCATGTAAAACACTTTCCTTTTTGACATATCACCTATCATTTATGGAGTCTAAGATAGACATCAATCTTATCGTACTATAAACCTCGAAGGGTACAGAAATAAACCGGTCAAATCTATGACCATAATCTATATTGTCCTCTGTGGGTCGCGGATCAGGTGTCGACCGAGACTAAACATAGCACATATCATGCATCAGCATGATAGGAATGCCAACCAATCTCAAAACCGTAGTTTTCATCATAAAATAAACTTTTATGGAATTTATATAAATATAAAATTCCATAATTTAAAACCATAAGGATTAAAATCTTTTAGTGAATATTTATAAAAATATTCATAAAAATATTCACTATATTTCACTTCATCTTTCATCTCGTATTTCGTGTAATTTATCTATTTCGAGAATTTTTGATGATTTCGTTATCACCATTCTCGAATACATGAATATTTTAAAGTTCCATCTCATTATATTCATGTTTTATGAAATTTAGTAATTTCCTCATGTTTCGTGATTTACTATCGAAATTCGAAAATAAATCATTTAATATTATTTTATAAAGTTTTTCTAAAATTTCCGGCAGCATAACGGCTGCCGATTTACTAACCTCTTGCACGGAAAAATACAGTTTTAAATCTTTCAGCCAGTACTTCTTCCCAAATTATTTTCAGCACATCATGCATCATAATAATTTTCATAAAATATTTGCATAAAATATTTCAATTTAAAATATGCAGACTAAGTATCCTTACAGTGCTGCACATGCATCCCTTACCTTTTTCCGGGTCGACGACTTCTGCTTATCGATCGCGCCCGCACTCCATTTCTCATGATTCCTTATCCCGATTGCTGAAAATAATTTTTGGAATTAAAATTCTAATTTTTAGAATTTTTCATAATTTATTTAATTTTTCTGAAAATTAAATCTCAGGAAAATTTCTTACCGAATTTTGTAAAATCCCGGGTTGTCGAATTTCTGGGAATTTTTCGAATTGCCGAAATTCTCCTTTTTCCTCTTTTTCTTCCTTTTTCTTCCTTTTTCCTCTTTTTCTTTTCTTTCTTTCTTTTCTTTTTCTTTTTCTTTTTCTTTTTCCTTTTTCTTTTCTTTTTCTTTTTTTTTTCTTCTTCCTTTCTCGGTCAGACCGGTCCAGCTCCTCTCCTCGCTGGAGGTTGGTTCTCCGGCGGTTCAGGCGTCCCTCAGTTGGCCGGCTGCACGACAAACTTGCTGGTGCCCTCCGTTTGCCCTAGATCGGCGGCACGGCAACGGATCGAGGCGGTCTTGCCTCGGTTTCTTTTTCCTCTTCGCCGGCGTTCCTCAGCCGTCCATTGCGCCTCCGATGGCCTCCATCGGCTTCTTCTTCCTCCGGTGAAGCTTCGGTGGCAGTGGCTGTGCCTGGATCAGCCGGCACCGCCGTCCGCCATTTTCCCTTTTTTCTTCCTGCTTTCCTTCATTTCCGTCGATTCTGTTTCTGTCTCTTCATGCCACCGGTAGCTTCCTTCTTTTCTCTGGCCGGTGGCGTCCCGCCTTTCTTTTCCCCTGGCCGGCGATGGCGACTCCGCCACCATCGGTTTGGCTGGGAGGGATCGGGTCTTTCCGATTTTTTTCCCTCTCTTTTGTTTTCTGTTTCATTTCCTTTTTTGTCTTTTATTTTCTTTCTATATTTAGTATTTACTACACTATATACTATACACTTAATACACATAATATTATTATTATCATATATGTATATGATATAGTATTGTATATATTTCATATAAAATATATATTTTGTGTATTAAAATTATAGATCTAGCATAGATATATAAGTATATATTTATATACTTAAAATAATTAATCTTTACATATATATCTATATATATGTTATAATATAATATGTTTTGTATTTACAATATATATTTTTTCGAACTTTAATGTAAATCAAATATAAACATTTCTCAAATATATATGTATATATATATATATACTTATATATATACATAAGAGATTTTACTTAAATACTTATGTATTATGTAACTTCATGAACTAGTGTATATATATATCTATATATATATATATATATATTTATATATTTATATACTCATATATACAAATGTATATTATTAATATACTATATAGTATTTACATACATATGTATTTGTATAAAATTACATTTATATAATTTGTAATTATATTCACATACTTTATTTTTTATATTTCTCGTTTTCCTTATTTAATTTGGATTTTAATTTATCTAATTTAATTCTTTTTCTCTCTCTATTATTTTTATTTTCACTTAAAAATTAAATTTCCTTACACCAATTTCCCGATTCTTTCACTTCCTAAATTCTTGGGATTTTCACCAATATCCCGTTCTCGCAAATTTTTATTTATTCCCTCTTATTTAATTTCTCCAATATTCTTCAATTTAAAATATGCAGACTGAGTATCCTTACAGTGCTGCACATGCATCCTTTACCTTTTTCCGGGTCGACGACTTCTGCTTATCGATCGCGCCCACACTCCATTTCTCCCAATTCCTTATCCCAATTGCTGAAAATAATTTCTGGAATTAAAATTCTAATTTTTTAGAATTTTTCATAATTTATTTAATTTTTCTGAAAATTAAATCTCAGGAAAATTTCTTACCGAATTTTGTAAAATCCCGGGTTGTCGAATTTCCGGGAATTTTCCGAATTCCCGAAATTCTCCTTTTTCCTCTTTTTCTTCCTTTTTCTTCCTTTTTCCTCTTTTTCTTTTCTTTCTTTCTTTTCTTTTTCTTTTTCTTTTTCTTTTTCTTTTTCTTTTTTCTTTTCTTTTTCTTTTCTTTTTTCTTCTTCCTTTCCCGGTCAGACCGGTCCAGCTCCTTTCCTCGTCGGTTCCTCACCGGCGGCTGGTTCTTCGACGGTTCAAGCGTCCCTCAATTGGCCGGCTACACGACGAACTTGCCGGTGTCCTCCGTTTGCCCTGGATCGGCGACATGGCGTTGGATCGAGGCGGTTTTGCCTCGGTTTCTTCTTCCTCTTCGCCGGCGTTCCTCCACCATCCATTGTGCCTCTGATGGCCTCCATCGGCTTCCTCTTCCTCCGGTGAAGATTCGGTGGCAGTGGCTGTGCCTGGATCGGCCGGCACCGCCGTCCGCCATTTTCCCCTTTTTCTTCTGGCTTTCCTTCGTTTCCGTCGATTTTGTTTCTGTCTCTTCACACCGCCGGTAGCTTCCTTCTTTTCTCTGGCCGGTGGCATCCCGCCTTTCTTTTCCCCTCGCCAGCGGTGGCGGCTCCGCCACCGTCGGTTTGGCTGGGAGGGATCGGGTCTTTCCGATTTTTTTCCTTCTCTTTTGTTTTCTGTTTCATTTCCTTTTTTGTCTTTTATTTTCTTTCTATATTTAGTATTTACTATACTATATACTATACACTTAATATAATAATACATATATGTCATGTATTTATATTATATATTTAATACACATAATATTATTATTATCATATATGTATATGATATAGTATTATATATATTTCATATAAAATATATATTTTGTGTATTAAAATTATAGATCTAGCATAGATATATAAGTATATATTTATATACTTAAAATAATTAATCTTTACATATATATATCTATATATATGTTATAATATAATATGTTTTGTATTTACAATATATATTTTTTCGAACTTTAATGTAAATCAAATATAAACATTTCTCAAATATATATGTATATATATACTTATATATATACATAAGAGATTATAGTTAAATACATATGTATTATGTAACTTCATGAACTAGTATATATATATATATATATATATATATATATATATATATATACACATGTATATTATTAATATACTATATAGTATTTACATACATATGTATTTGTATAAAATTACATTTATATAATTTGTAATTATATTCACATACTTTATTTTTTTTATTTCTCGTTTTCCTTATTTAATTTGGATTTTAATTTATATAATTTAATTCTTTTTCTCTCTCTATTATTTTTATTTTCACTTAAAAATTAAATTTTCTTACACCAATTTCCCGATTCTTTCACTTCCTAAATTCTCGAGATTTTCACCAATATCCCGTTCTCGCAAATTTTTATTTATTCCCTCTTATTTAATTTCTCCAATATTTATTTTAAATATTTCTAATTTCCAATTAAGGGAAAATTTACGGTTATCACATCCTCCCCACCTTAAGAAATTCGGTCCTTCGAATTTAACTTAAATCCAAAGGTGGTACATGCTGTATATTTACGACTTCTGACCTCTAGTTCATCCTCCAAGTAATACTGCCAGTACACTTCCAACATCAAGAGTACTTTAGACCACTACATACTGTCTTTCATCATATATGTCTATGCTCATGTAATTTTTTTTCTCAAATCGAGAGTTATTCACTTTTACTCTTTTCATATAAGAGCTATACATAATATTTTTAATATTACAGCTGATCTATGCTGTTCATCATCCATTATTCTCACTTAGTGCCGAGTCGACATAATTTGGTACTATCATGTACTCATGTTAATCAATTATATGTAAGTGTCCCAGTAGCTTTCACATCTCATGCACACGCTCTCTCAATATCATGGAGCGTTTACATCTCACGCTCATATATATATATATATCAGTATGGAGCGGCGCTAATAATATATTTGGTATCTCAAAGCCTTTTGCTATCTCTCATTAGCATATGGAAACTCAGAGACTCCCATCACATGTAAGACTCACTGGAACTGTACATACACATTCACACCGTTTAACACTTATACTGCAACTAAGGCACTAGAGAATCTAGATGTCTAATAATAGAAAGTGATTCTATTTAGATCATCAGTCTTTAATCACTTCCATATCATCATTTCTCTTTTGGACTTTTTATTGTCCAAAATATTCATTTTCACACTTATTCCACCAAGGCTGCATCTCATTTGTCGACTTTACTATAGCTCATCTCTTACGATCATAATTCATGAGACTATCATATTCTCTTCATATAGTATGGTCTTTAGATCTCTTTTCATAATTTAGATTCTGTGATTTAATCCTCAAATTATCGATTTAAGCACCACATTATCTATACAACTCTACCATCTCTGTCATTTCGAGGTGGTTATATGTACAACATTTCTAATTTATATACTGGCAGTAAACATATCAATTATCTTACTCCTTGGAGTATCATTACTTTCACTTATCAATTCTGGCTTTGATTTTATATCTTGCCACAGCTATGTGATAACCAACACAATTCACTTTCAGTCTTACCTTCGGGAACTATTTTATATCGATGTTCCCTTCTCAACATGCAATTTATTTCCTTATTCCACTTTCAGTTTCGTTTTCATATTTTTACTCTTATCCTTTTTGTCGGTTTTCTCGATTGATATGGTACTATACAACTAAGATCTTTTAAAATCTTGCATACCATCTTTTTCTTTACACTATCCATCTACCGACTTTAATTTCTTTAATTAGATCTCCTCTATAGAGCAACTAGTCTCATCACTCTTTTACAGGCTAACAATAGTATTTAGCTAGACTCATTACTTTTGTATCTCAATCATTATCTTTATATCATAGTCAGGTTCACTGTCATCCTATCGTCTCGAGATCATATATCTCAAGAGGAGATACTGTCTAGCCAAATTTCTTAGTTGCTAATCTTAGCATAATTCCACAGCCTTTAAGAGTTTAAGAATCATATCACAATGCTGCTCATGTTCCTTTTATACTTTAGACTCTATCAGTATTTCATCAATTTAGTCATGTAAGGATGCATCGTTCTTTAGGCTTATATATTTTACAAGGCAACTCATTACCCTTGTAACTTCAATCGGAACTCGTAAAATTCACTCCGAGTTCAAATCATCATTTTATGGACACCAATCTTCAATCTTTTATCTAAGGACTCTTTATACTGAGGCTAGTCTTATTAACTCCTCACACATCCCTAATCAGCTCCATAAAGCGTCTGTTTTCATGCAGATGAATACTTGTTCTTCACCAGAACTTTATCAATGATAGGAAATTAATACATCCTTTTTAATTCATCTACAACTCAATATCATTTGTATTTCTCTCATTTACACTTATACAGATAATTTCATTATTCCCAGTTTTTCATTATTTGTATTTTCGTCATCCTGACCTCTACACGTGAATTTCATTATTCACACCTTTTCCAGAGTTATTTTCTTAAGCTTTTCGGATTCTTTCTACATCATCCGATATAAACTTAGAATTTAACTTCACATTCAAAATCGAGTCAATGTTATCTCGATTCCTATAATTTATACAACTCTGGAAGTTTTATCGGAAATCAAATCTGATACTTTCTTTAATCATTCATTTCTTATCATCTTGTGACCATCGTTCTTCAACTTTTCATCTGATGATGCCTTATACAAAGATTGCTCTTATAAGCTCCTTATACGTCTTCGATTACATCATATCTAAGGCATCACTTCCATATAGATATTTATTCGTTCTTCATAAGAACTTTAGTGTGTAAAAAAAAAATTAAATACATCGTTTAATTCATCCTCAAATCCTATTATTTGTATTTCCATCCTTTACATCGATACATGCGAATTTCATCATCCACAATATTTTACAAAAATTCTTTTCTTAAACTTGTCGGATTTCTTCCGTATTCTTCGATATAAGCTTAAGAATACATTTCATATCCACGATCGAGTCAACATTAACCTGATTTCTCAATCTATGTTACTTTGAAATTTATCGGGATTCTCATCCGACAGTTTCTTTAATCACACTTCTTTTATCATGTTGGACCTTTATCATTGTGTCCCATCATTTCACAATGTAGTTTCAAGGCAGAGACATTCAATACTCAATTCATTTTGATATATATTCTACCTTGATTTCATCACCTAGTCATGCTTTACAGCGTTACGAGTCTCATTCTGGTAAGCTGTATCAAGTACAACGGTTCTCAACACACTTTACAGCTACCTGTTTCAATTCAGTTATTCACTTTAAAACCATTTCCATTTACTAAATTTAGGCTTTGTTCCCTCGAGTATATTCTCCACAAGGTTTGAACCTTGGCACTTCTTACGTACCTAGTTCTTTACTCTCGTGTTACCATTAAGATAATTGTAAGAGCCTCGCCCGTTCATATCGACCGTTGGCGAGCATTCCCTAGGCGATTCCTTTCGCCCTAGGTTTACCCTTACTAGTGAGTCGGTGATAACATAGTTTGCCTGTATCTCACAACACACGATCCACTATAGGTCGCCCATCATTGGGTCACCCATCATAGTTCTGTCTCAAGGGTCCTGAAGAACCTAGGTTAGCTGTGATCTTCTTTCTTCACTGTTCTTATAATTATTCTCTAATTTACAGTACTCAACACAGTACCTCATTCTGTAGCACATATTTCAAGATATGTCGGTTGTATATAAGTTCTATGTTTGATACCTCAAAGTAATGGAAACGTATAGAACCATAAGTAATCACACCAGTATATATTTCATTATTGGTACTATTCACCTTATCAGTCAGTTGATCTTAAAATCATTTCATTTTTCATAGTATTCAATGATCCCGTTCAATACACTCTTAATTTTTCGACCCTTTCAGTCAATAACCGGGCTGAACAGTACTCTTTGGATCGCATCATATCATTTTATTGTGAAGCCTTGAATTTACTGTTTCTTTCAAGGATTTACCGAGCCACTTCACTCATCCGTACTTGTTTTATTGTAAGGACCGGGAGTGCCTGGATCTCCGTTAACCAGGGATTTACCACTCCAGTGCCTTACTCATCCATACTGTCCGCTCTGGGTTCTAGAGGTGGCCCCCGTCACACAGACGTGGCACTTAGTCCCTCACGGATTGTTTTATTGTAAAGCCCAGGATTTACCACTATGGCCTAAAGTCCACTCGTGGGGGATCCTTGGACACCTCACTCAACCGCTATCTCCTATGGCCCGCAGTCCACTCGGGTTTTTCTTTCGCATCCATAATCAAAGTGTTAGTGAAATCAGTAATAGCGATCGTTAGATTTATATGACATCTTCTATGCCATTAATAATTCCATTACTATCAATGGATTCCAATTCAGCTCGGTTTTTACACTATTCCGAACATTGGCCAATATAGGGGCATTTTCGTCATTTTGACATTTATTTGTATCTCCTCAATATACATTTAAATCAATGAACTGATCATCTATATGTTGATAGTATCCTTTCTGATACTTATAACAGCAATTTAGATCTCATTCGATTTTCGACAGAGAAGTTCACTAAAATCCACAATGGGATTATTTTGCTTGTAATTTAGCTTTATATCATTAATTTCTTTATCAAATTGGTCAATTCCAACTTCTGGTGATCTATTTTGACTCCTGGTAAAATTTTGGGGGTAGGGGTATTTTGGTCATTTTTTACTAAAAATTTTCTCGCTCTTCAAATTACCCTCAATCGGTGATCTTAAAGTCTATTTAATGATGATATATCATTCCCCTCTTTTATACCATCACTTTTAGGTCTCAGTTCGGTTCGGACAGAAAAGTACTGGTGGGGCCCTTACCGAGTCCATTTCTGTTCCTCACCGAACAGGCCTTCATTTAGACTAAAAGAATCACCAATAATTCGGTAATTTCTGAGCCTATTTTCTTCTTTAACATTCTCAGTTTATACTTTCTCACTCCCTTTAAATCATTTTACTCTATGTATTCAGACGACACAGTACTACCGGGGATGTTTAACTCTTTTTCTTTCAAAAGTATCCATATACATCAGGCCAACCATTGCTCTGATACCATTAAATCTGTCACGACCCGTGACCACATTTTTTTTTACCTTATTGTACATAACTTAACCGGTTGGGCTGTCTGCGATACTTCACTTGTACTGACTGTTAAACAATTTTACATAATATTGTTTATATTATACACATCCCCTATCGTAATTAATGAGATAAGTAGTACTGTTGACGTGTCTAAATACAGAGAATAAATGATCATACTTCAAATAATCAATCGGTCTGACACATTGTCCTTCGTGTACAGGCAGGATCCACAATCCACTTAACTCACATTCATCAAAACCTGAAATGTTGAAAATTAAGGGGTGAGCAAAACCAATGCTCAGTAAGAGAATTATATGCCTCACTTGATACTCAGCTTCCTATATGCTGAAAATCTTTTTCTTTTTTTTTCCTATGGGCTCTAGGCTCGCATGTAGGAAGGATACTACAGTCGGCTAGGGATCCGAATGGAGTAAGGTAGGTATTTTAGATTACCATACTTATTACGGAACCTAGAAGCAACTGTAGAGAGAAATTTTTCTTTTTTTTTGTTTTGAATTAATAAATCCTTTTCCTTTTCAATCTTTCATAACCTTTTTCATATTCTTTTCAAAATAATACTTCTACGAAATAAAGCATTTAAATAAAATAATTAATATTCGTATATTCCTTGAAAAGAATATTAGTTAAATCATCATCTTATTTCTTTAAAACTCATTTCATGTTTTAATGTACTCTCTTAATTAGTACCGTCTTTTAAAAAGCAAAATAAGCTATTAAAATCTATTCCATTCTTAAGTTCACAAGGCATCATTCTTTTTATCAGTATGATTAAGTGTGAAAGAGACGAACATTCAAGTAGCACATGTTTGAGTGGCATATATAAACATAATCCGATATATCACACACATCATATGTCATGTGCACAAGATCTATTTCATCCATCGATATTTGTCGCATCCCTACCAGAACTTAGACTGATTACTAACACATCAGAACTCGTGTAGCACTTAGTTCCCGAAGGATTCTAGAGGTGGCTCACACGGTAAAATCATCGAGTCTTTGCTCGGTTTGGCCTTTACTAACACATCAGAACACGTGCAGCACTTAGTTCCCGAAGGATTCTAGAGGTGGCTCACACGGTAAAATCATCGAGTCTTTACTCGGTTTGGCCTTTACTAACACATCAGAACACGTGCAGTACTTAGTTCCCGAAGGATTCTAGAGGTGGCTCACACGGTAAAATCATCGAGTCTTTGCTCGATTTGGCCTTTACTAACACATCAGAACACGTGCAGCACTTAGTTCCCGAAGGATTCTAGAGGTGGCTCACACGGTAAAATCATCGAGTCTTTGCTCGGTTAGGCCTTTAGCACATCGAAGCTCGTGTAGCACTTAGTTCCAGAAGGATTCTAGAGGTGGCTCCCACGGTTCGGAATTCAATTAATTCCTATGCATAATGCATTCCACAAAATGCAAGCACTAAAAAGTATACAATTTATACCTTCAATAACCACAACCAAACTATAACATATAACATGCAAGTCATAAACAAGATTTCCTATCATGTAAAACACTTTCCTTTTTGACATATCACCTATCATTTATGGAGTCTAAGATAGACATCAATCTTATCGTACTATAAACCTCGAAGGGTACAGAAATAAACCGGTCAAATCTATGACCATAATCTATATTGTCCTCTGTGGGTCGCGGATCAGGTGTCGACCGGGACTAAACATATCACATATCATGCATCAGCATGATAGGAATGCCAACCAATCTCAAAACCGAAGTTTTCATCATAAAATAAACTTTTATGGAATTTATATAAATATAAAATTCCATAATTTAAAACCATAAGGATTAAAATCCTTTAGTGAATATTTATAAAAATATTCCCTATATTTCACTTCATCTTTCGTCTCGTATTTCGTGTAATTTATCTATTTCGAGAATTTTTGGTGATTTCGTTGTCACCATTCTCGAATACATGAATATTTTAAAATTCCATCTCATTATATTCATGTTTTATAAAATTTAGTAATTTCCTCATGTTTCGTGATTTACTATCGAAATTCGGAAATAAAATCATTTAATATGATTTTATAAAGTTTTTCTAAAATTTTCGGCAGCATAATGGCTGCCGATTTACTAACCTCCTACACGAAAAAATACAGTTTTAAATCTTTCAGCCAGTACTTCTTCCCAAATTATTTTCAGCAAATCATGCATCATAATAATTTTCGTAAAATATTTGCATAAAATATTTCAATTTAAAATATGCAGACTGAGTATCCTTACAGTGCTGCACATGCATCCCTTACCTTTTTCCGGGTCGACGACTTCTGCTTATCGATCGCGCCCGCACTCCATTTCTCCCGATTCCTTATCCTGATTGCTGAAAATAATTTTTGGAATTAAAATTCTAATTTTTTAGAATTTTTCATAATTTATTTAACTTTTCTGAAAATTAAATCTCAGGAAAATTTCTTACCGAATTTTGTAAAATCCCGGGTTGTCAAATTTTCGGGAATTTTTCGAATTCCCGAAATTCTCCTTTTTCCTCTTTTTCTTCCTTTTTCTTCCTTTTTCTTCCTTTTTCCTCTTTTTCTTTTCTTTCTTTCTTTTCTTTTTCTTTTTCTTTTTCTTTTTTCTTTTTCTTTTCTTTTTCTTTTTCCTTTTTCTTTTCTTTTTCTTTTCTTTTTTCTTCTTCCTTTCCCGGTCAGATCGGTCCAGCTCCTTTCCTCGCCAGTTCCTTGCCGGCGGCCGATTCTCCGGCGGTTCAGGCGTCCCTCAGTTGGCCAGCTGCACGACGAACTTGCCGGTGCCCGCCATTTGCCCTGGATCTGCGACACGGCGGCGGATCGAGAAGGTTTTGCCTTGGTTTCTTCTTCCTCTTCGTCGGCGTTCCTCCGCCGTCCATTGCGGCTCCGATGGCCTCCATCGGCTTCCTCTTCCTCCGGTGAAGCTTCGGTGCTAGTGGCTGTGCCTGGATCGGCCGACACCGTTGTCCGCCATTTTCCCCTTTTTCTTCCGGCTTTCCTTCATTTCCGTCGATTCTGTTTCTGTCTCTTCACGCCGCCGGTAGCTTCCTTCTTTTCTCTGGCCGGTGGCATCCGGCCTTTCTTTTCCCCTCGCCGGCGGTGGCGGCTCCGCCACCGTCGGTTTGGCTGGGAGGGATCGGGTCTTTCCGATTTTTTTCCCTCTCTTTTGTTTTCTATTTCATTTCCTTTTTTGTCTTTTATTTTCTTTCTATATTTAGTATTTACTATACTATATACTATACACTTAATATAATAATACATATATGTCATGTATTTATATTATATATTTAATACACATAATATTATTATTATCATATATGTATATGATATAGTATTATATATATTTCATATAAAATATATATTTTGTGTATTAAAATTATAGATCTAGCATAGATATATAAGTATATATTTATATACTTAAAATAATTAATCTTTACATATATATCTATATATATATATGTTATAATATAATATGTTTTGTATTTACAATATATATTTTTTCGAACTTTAATGTAAATCAAATATAAACATTTCTCAAATATATATGTATATATATACTTATATATATACATAAGAGATTATTCTTAAATACATATGTATTATGTAACTTCATGAACTAGTATATATATATATAAATATATATATATATATATAAATATATATATATATATATATATACTCATATATACAAATGTATATTATTAATATACTATATAGTATTTACATACATATGTATTTGTATAAAATTACATTTATATAATTTGTAATTATATTCACATACTTTATTTTTTTTATTTCTCGTTTTCCTTATTTAATTTGATTTTAATTAATCTAATTTAATTCTTTTTCTCTCTCTATTATTTTTATTTTCACTTAAAAATTAAATTTCCTTACACCAATTTCTCGATTCTTTCACTTCCTAAATTCTCGAGATTTTCACCAATATCCCATTTTCGCAAACTTTTATTTATTCCCTCTTATTTAATTTCTCCAATATTTATTTTCAATATTTCTAATTTCCAATAAATGGAAAATTTACGGTTATCACAGTTTGACTGTTATTCAGTAAAGTTCTTTTGGGCTATGGACAAAATCGTCATTTTTGAATTTATTGCACGTAAACCTAGGCGTGCTCATCGTAAAGAATTTTGAAAAGTAGTCTTCTTGCTCCCTAGGTATTTCGAGCCCAAATTTCATATTTTTCCACTTCGGAGGCCATCCGAGTTACGGATTGCTCTGTGGGGCCCACGTGAAAGTTTTTCCCAATAACTCCACAGTATATGATAGTTAGTTTTTGTAACTTGACATGATATTCTAACTCATCATATTCAATAGGTGTAGGAAGAATAGAGAAATTCTGGATCTCACATCCTGCCCTCCTTTAAGGAATTTGGTCTTCCAAATTCGACACAGGTACTTCGGTATTTCAGTGCCTTTAGACTTATCAATTCAATACCTATTCTTAGCAATCAATCCTTCCACTCATTCATATCGATACTCTCATACAATGTCTACACCATTTACTAACAATCTTCATACCTTTGTTGATCCATATCGATTTCCACATCAATCATATCCTATGTGATTATCCTATTGCTCTCAAATTTAATATATACCTCAATCAATCATTCTTAATGATTCAATATCTATCTCATTCATTCATGTTGAGTCTCAATCCTTCTGTACAATATCTATACTGTTCATTAATTATCCTATTGTTTTCCTTCTGCTCTTATCAATCCCTATACCTGTCGTATCCATTACGATCATTCTATCTTCTTTAAACAAACACAATTTTATCAATCATTTCTAATATTTAGTACTTATGTCCACTATTTCCATGATTTGCTACACTTGGCGAGAAGGTCTCCCATAGGATGTGGCAAAGTACCATGCCGCTCTATAGGAACTCTCTCGCACGTGGTGGGAGCTTCCCATGCTAGAAGAACCTGTATGAGGGAGTTCTTGTCGCATTCCTATGGCGACCCCAAGAGTTGCCATGTGACGCTCTTTGATTAAGCTTGCATAGTTTTCTAGGCTCTTTTGTACACTAGGCTTAGGCTCAGTTCACCTTTAAAGCCAATAGTTTTGTTCTCACTTATATCAATTATTCCCCACTCTTTCGTAATGTACCCTATGAAAGAGTGTACAGGGACTTTTAGAAGTTTTACTATTACTTTGGTGTTAAAGGCTTCTCATATTCTCTCATACCACCTTTTCTTTTGGATCATTTGACAGAGTCTCTTCACCTTCTGCAGAAGTTCCCTTTTGGCTTCCTTAGTCAAAATATATATGTCACGACCCAATTTTTAAAAAGCCTAAAGTTTGCGGCCAAATTTTTCACCTTTTATTTGTTTTTACATTTTTTAATGTTGTGTAAGACTTCTAAGTTATTTAGATAATGACCTAGTAATTATTTCCTTTTAGATCCCTTATACAAAACCATCATCATAGTAGACATATACATTCATCATCCATGTCGATCAACAGTCTACACTCGTCAACATTATATAACATATATACATACATACACAATTACACTGTGAACAAAAGAGTGCTTGTGTCATAAACAATGCTGCTAATACCTATATCTTATTGAGCTGTACAGGATGCTTCCTGTGAGCTATCAGTCCCGAGGCTAAGTATCCGCTTCCCTCGAAGCCGAATCTATAGGGTAGAAGAGAGAGGGGTGAGTGATAAAACTCAGTAAGCAACTAAGATGAGAATACAATAACAAAATACTTTTCCTGTTTAGGTTAGAAAACTCGTAAAATACTCAATTAGCTAACCTTGATAAACATTAAGGTTTTACCCCATTTATAAGTAAAAACTCAATCGTAGTTTCTAAAATAATACAGTAGCAATCCCAAGGCAGCCAATTCAAATCAATAATCATATGCAAGTTTTCAAAGCAATATCTGTAATACAGTTAACGCAAATAAGCAAGTTTGTCATATTAAGCATATGCAAAACAATCAGAGCACCAATGGTTTCAGCAACCATGCATAGCCTTCGATATAGAGACTTATCAATCAATTAATACTCTATTGTAGCTATTAGTGGTCGATCTCCCTATTAGGGATGGCCATAGACCAACAATCCCCAATCCCATTGATCAGATGGAATCGGGACTTGTCTTAAACTAGTGTTCATAGGACAAGCCAATCTACTTCTCTATCACTAGAAGCAAGTATGCTCTGTATGGGTTTCCAAGGGTGATATCCCAATCTTGATGCTCTAACATCCCATAGTACCTTAGTACGAAGGATTTTTTTATAAATTTCCAATTCAGTCACGTGTTATGCTAGCCAAGGCTATGTTTCTTTTAAAATCAAAACTCATTTATAAAATGATTTTAAAGTAAACCTTGTAATATGATCATTTTCTAAGGTAGCTTAAATAATAATTTTCTTTGATAAAAGCAAAATATCATTTCCTTTCTTTAAAAACAAAGATATAAGGGATATGAATTCATAATATAAATTGTACATTCAAAAAATAGCCTCAGCAATAGAACAATTCATAAAAACATTTTAGCATAACCCAATTCAAACAAGGGCAAAGCATATTAGGTATTTCAAAACAAAAATTCTGAATATACTTTTGAACAAGGTTATTATGCTTTCAACTAGTATACTTGTTGTCTCCTTACACTCGGTCAAATGTGTCTTGTCCCATTCAAATCAATGCCAAGTCGAATTGGCTATGTAGGTGTAGCACCTACACACAACAATTATCGGGATTTATCAATATTGTATCCATACACTAGTTCGGGCAATTTATCTGCTAATTCATAGTTTGATTTTATCATCTAACATTGCACACCAAAGTTTCACATTTCATTGTATGAGTAGCTCACTATTTGCAAGAACTTTCTAACCTATTGGTACAGCACTGTTCATAACTAAAAATATCATATTCCAATTAACGCGCTGTCAATTTTGTAGATAACCTAACTTAATTCCCTATTCAGAAATTAAGGATCACTTTCTAATTCATCCTGTGCTATTTTCAGTGATTTTTCAAAATTTCTATCTAATTCTGGCACATTAGGCGAAGTGAATTGCTGACCTTTGTGTACTAAAAATTACATTACTAATTATAGGAATCTCCAAAAATTATGAATCCAAGACCACGTAAATCCTAATTCAATTCCATATTCAGAGAGGTAAATTTCACAATTTTATCATTTCTAGGTCATTTCCAGTAAATCCACAAATTTACTCTACTTTTAGGTGCATTCAAGCATAATGGTCCACTAACCTTTGTGCACAAAATGGTTCATATCTAAATATAGCGTTGTTCAAATTGTGAAAACTCAAAACCATTTTAATCGTAACTCAATTACTTTAATAGAAATGTATGGCTTGCATCCAAATTCATTATGGGCTATTTTCTATGAAATTTCATAGTTGACACAAGGCACCTAGCCTACTACAGTGAGTGTCCTATGTTTATTTGCCTATATCTCACGCTACACAACTCCAAATCCAAAAATTCCAAACTCAGCTCATAAAGCTATCTACCCTAATTTTTCCAGAAATTTATCTAATTGTAGAACCTTCAAACTTAACTTTTAAACATAGAACCTAGAACAAAATGTTTACCTAGATTTCAACAGCAAACCAAAATCCAATCATGCCAAGCCAATCTAATAGCAATTCAACTCAAATTATTATAGTTTCATATTCATATTCAACAATTAGAGATTATAAAGTCAGAATCTTATCCCCATTTATCAATTTTCAGCAACTAAGATTCTCTAAAGTTCAAGACAATCAATCCTTTCCACCCAAAACCTTGAGCCTCTTTCTCATCTTCCTTTTGGTTTTCTAGCTTGCTAAAGTTGAAATCAACATGCAACTATTTAGAATAAAAAATCCAACCATGGCTGAGACTACTCTCAAGCCCCCTAGCCAAAGCACTTCATTAAACTATCTTGAAATATAGAAAATCTAGCAAAAGCCAAACAAAATCTTTCACTTACCTCTTGGTTTAGCTAAGAATTTACTGCTCCCTTCTAATTTCCTTCAACCGATGAGCTCTACTTTACTGCTTGCCATTATTTACCTCACAACCATAAATACGCATTGATTTTATGAAGATTGTACGTGGAAGGATGGAAAGGGATAACTTTCTTTACCTAATTCATGAAACTGAGAGCCAAGCTTTATTTTCCTCCTTAGTTCCTTGTTATCCCTTCACCAATTCTCACATGCAAATTCATTTCTATCTTTCCCACTCCATTTCCTCTTAATTTCTATAATTTAATGGAAGTTCCACCTTGGATTTTCCCCTCTTTGCTGTGTTTCACTCTTAAGGTCTTTAAGCTCAAAATGGTCGAAACACCAAATTAAGGGAAGGTGAATAGTATCAGTTTTGAGGCTAAGTGTCATGTTTTGTTGTAAGTATTTCATTATCATTAAAAGCCTATGAGTGCCACACGTTTAAATCTTAAGTGTTATGCCTACTTTATATCCCGCAAAATTACCATTTTATCTTTGGTTTTCAGAATTGTCCCAAACTCCACCTTGATCCTTGGTGTGTATTGTATTCGATTGAATCTGTTGAAATTTTTCAAAAAGTAAGTTAAATTAACTCAAAATGCAATATTTACTTAATCGAGCTTAATAAGTTTAGGATTGTCAAATCCTCTCCACCTTAGGGAATTTGGTCCTTCAAATTGCACACTATCATATCAAAAGAGGTGCATGAATTTCTCCTGCAACTGACTCTCCAATTCCCAGGTGGCTTCCTGTGAGAACCAATTATTTTGTACTGTACATGTACGGATATGTAATTATTAATTAATAAATATTTTTTTGTAAATTTTGTAAATTTCATGTGAATAGTGATGTGGACCCCACATGGATTTTAATGCCCAGATGTGGAAATGACTGATAAACTAGTGTATGGAAGTTGTAATCATGGTATTATGGAAATTTGAAGGCCAAAATACCCTATTTGCATTATTTTGTGAAGTATAATAAACAAATTGGGGAAAGTCGGTTAAGTCTCGAGGGTATTTTCATAAATTTCTCCCAAACTAAAATGAATTGGGATGAAGTAAAAATATCATAAGATTCTACCTGAAAAGTAATGCAACACAGTGTCAATAGATTTCGTGAATCAGTTGTTGAATCAGAAAATTTCGCTAGAGAGTCGCAAAGATAAAATCGTAATTTCTCACTTCCAATCATCAAAATACATTTAATAAGATCATTTGGTGATGGAATCCAAAAATTTGGAGTGTGATTACATCGTTTTACAACTGCAGAAACTTAAGGGCAAAATTATCTGAAATTTTCATAACTAGGGGCATTTTAGTCATTTTTCCCATTTCCAGAATTTTCTTTATAATTCTTTCAGCAGCTGAGCTGCACTATTCATCATCCCCTCTAATTGTCTCCCACTTTATTTGAGAAGAAAGAAAGAAGAAAATTAAACAAGCCTTCATAACATCCAATCTAGCCAAAATTTCACCAAAATTCTAAATAGAAAAATATTATATTCTTTCTCCTCTACATACCTATACCGATAGATCATTGTATAAGCCACTATACAAGGAGAAAGAAAGCTTCAAAGTTTTAGCCAAGTAAGGTACTTCCCCATCCATTAAGTTTCCTTCAATTCTAATGATGTAGATTTATTCCTTTAAGCTTGTTCAACATGTTTTTATCACTAGTTTCATTTAAATGTTGCAAAATAAAAATTGGTCATGAGAGGGAGTTTTGGCCAACATGGGAACTAGAGGGAATCATGGCATTTCATGCATGAAATTGGTGCTAAATGATGCAATGACAATGGCTAAGCAAGACTACAACACTAGATTGTTGAAATGCCATCAAATTTCGCTAAGGTGGAATTCGGCCGTGGCAAGGGGACTAGGATCCATGGCTGATTTTGATGATTGAGGCTAAATATAGACTGTAGGAATTACAAGGAGTCTGCCGGTATGCTTGGATTTAAAATCCGACGTAAAACGAAGAAGTTGTGTTATACTACCAATAGAAATTATACAGTAAAAATATTTGCAGTATCCAATGTGGCTGCCTTATGGTATGAATACTAGCTTAAAAATAAGTATTAAATAAGCTAATATTTTTGGTGGAATTATTTGTAGCCTGGGAGTTACGATTTTCGTGTGGTGCGATCGAGAAGCTCGATTTCATCAGACAAGTAAGGGACGCGTATGTAGTTTGTAGGGATATCCCAAATGCATGGTTTTCATGCCAATAAATTTATGAAATTATTTTAAAAGTGAATTGCCTCAAATACTGTGGAATTATGGCTATTTGGCTGGTTTGAACTGTGTTTACCTTGGCTAGAAGGCTAAGCTATCTGCAGCCCTTATGCTGCTGAAAATTTATTAGAGAATTTTATAAAAACATCATGAAATATTTTAATGCATTGTGAAGTGTTTTCCTAGCCTTGAAAGTGAGATATTTAATATTTCTCATAAATTATGAATTTACCGAAAAATATTATTTAAATATTCATGTTACCGAATTTACTCACAGTAAAGTTATTGGAAAATCCTCCTAAGTGTTTTATAGTGAAACAAGTGATTTATAAAGTGAAGTGATGAATAATGAATATTTTATAAATTATTTTCAGTATAATATTCACTATTTTATTAATTCTTCCTTTATGGACTGACTGAAGGTTTTACCAAGTATAATGATTTTCAAAAAGGTGATATCACTGTTTAAACACTGTTTTGAGACTGTTAGGCCCCATATCATGCTCACGTGTATTACTGTACTGTTATTGTGTGAAGCTATTGACACTGATCTTGTCTTTAGTGTCCCAGTTGACATTGATCAGTATACGATCGAGGACAATTATTGACTATGGCCATATATCTTACTGTTTACTATTACTGTTCCTTACAGGGATTATAACATGATATCATTAGGGTGTTTCTTGGTCTCCACTGTTTTTACTGATTACTGCGATATTTTACTGAACTGTACTGTTATTGAAAACTCTTTACTGAAGTGTTCTTATCACTGAACTGTTATCGTACTAAATTGTATATTATACTGTTACTGCAATTTAGCCACTTATGAAAGTGATGATTTTTGTCACAGCCCGTGACCCTATTTTTCATCTTTTTCTATACATCTTATTTGGTTGGGCTATCTGCGATACTTTATTTTTCTTTTTCATATAAACAATTTCATATAAAATTATAATATGAATTACATCCCCTATCTTAATTCATAAGAAAGTAGTACTGTAGATAAGTCTAAATACAGAAAATAAATGATCGTACCTTATGTAATAAATCAAGCTGTCGCATTGTCGCCAAATGCATAGCCGATATCCTTTAGCTGTCAGACTCTCAGTCCTTGAAAATCTAAAATGTTAAAATTAAAGGGTGAGCAAACCATGGCTCAGAAAGAGAGTTATATGCAACACTTGATATTCAGCTATCTATATGCTGAAAAACTTTTTCATTTTTCCTATAAGGGCTGTAGGCTCACATGTAGGAAGGATACTATAGTCGGCTAGGGATCCGAATAGAGTAAGGCAGTTATTTTGAAATACCTATCTTGTCCCGGAACCTAGAAGCAACTGTAGAGAGTAATTTCATTTCGTTTGAAATTTAAATCCATTTCCTTTTTATTCCATATCATTTTCATATTCTTTTCAAAATAATGCTTTTATGAAATAAAGCATTTAAATAAAGTAACTAATATTCATATATTCTTTGAAAAGAATATTAGTTAAATCATCATCATTCTCATTTAAACTCATTTCATGTTTTACTGTACAATCATGATTAATACAGTACTTTAAATAGCAAAATAAGCTATTAATTCCTTTTCGTATAACATATACATCATTTAAATCTAATATTCAATTTAAGAAATTAAAATAAGAAACATATCACATGTTCATGTCATATATAGTCTAATATTCAATTTAAAATCATTTAGACTTATGAACTCTTTTGAAAAATCATCATGCAGTACTATCATCAGTACCGTAATAAGCATTATGTAAAATGCTATAAATCATTTTCATTTAACTTGTCACATATCATGTAAAACATTTACATTTCACGTATCACATATCATACAAAACATTTTCATATATGGAGATTGAGGCAATCATCACTCATATCATGCTATAGACCCCGAAGGGTATAAAATAATAGTGTCAGATCTATGGTCATAGTCTATAATTGTCCTCGGCGGATCACTGATCAGGTGTCGGTCGGGACTACATATCACATACCACATGTCACATATCACATATCAGCATGATAAGGTTGCCAACTAGTCTCAAAACAGTATTTTTCATCATTAATAAACCTTTATGAAATTTATAAAAATATATAATTTCATAATTTAAAATCGTAAAGGTTAAAAAACCATTTAGTGAATATTTAAGAAATATATATAAAAATATTCACTTTATTTCTTTTCATTTTTCATCTCGTATTTCGTGTAATTTACATATCAAGAGAATTTTCGGTGATTTCATTATCATCATTCTCAAAAACATGAATATTTTAAAATTAAAATTTCGTATATTCATGTTTTATGAAAAATAATCATTTTCTCGATTTTCGTGGTTGGAAATCATTTCTCGTGAAATAAAATCATTTCATATGATTTTCGGTAATTTTCGATAATTTTTCGGTAGTATAACAGCTGCCAATTGTCTAGCCTCCTGCACGAAAAATACAGTTTATAATTTCAACCGGTAAGTCACCATAATTTTCCAACCAATCATTATCAACAACATTTATAAAATTAAATGCATATTTAAAACATGTGTGCCGAATATCATTACAGGTTGCACATGTCTCCCTTACCTGTCCCAGGTCGACGACTGCCTCATTACTTCGCGCCAGTGTTCACCTCTCTCGATTCCATCGTCTCGGTCATCGATGGTGATTTTCTAGAAATAAAATTCTATAATTTAGAATTATTCCACAATTTATTAAAATTCACTTGAAATTAATTTCTGGAATTTCTTACCGAATTTTCGTAAAATTTCGAATTTCGAATTCCCGAGAATTTTCGAATTCCCAAAAATTTCCTTTTCTCTCTCTTTCTTCTCTTTTCTTTCTTCCTTTTTCTTTTTCTTTTCTTTTCTTTTTCTTTTCCTTTTTCTTTTCTTTTTCTGTTTCTTTTCTTTTTCTTTTCTTTTTTCCTTTTCTTTTCTAGGCTTGAACCGGTTTAGACCAGTCCAGCTTCCTCACCGTCGGTTCTCCTCTGGTGGCCGGTTCTCCTGCGGTTCGGCGTTTCTACAGCTGGCGGACATCACAGCGAAACTATGGCTGGTCCGTTCAGCCCAGATCGACGGCACGGTAACAGATCTGGCGGCGTGGGTCTCGACTTCTTCCTCCCCTTTTTCTTCCTTCCTTCGCCAGTTTCCTTCTCGTCGGTGGCCTCCTTCTCCTTCCCCTTACCTCCACCGACGGTGTGGTTGTAGTGGCGATGGCCGAATCGGCCGGCACCGCCACTTTCCTATTTTTCTTTTTCTTTCGGTTTGCTTCCACCTTTCTCTTCTCTTGCTTCGTTTCTTCTCTTGCTTCGTTTCTTCTCTTTTCTCGTAGCCGGTCGCCTTCTCTTCCTCTTCTCGGCTCGCTGGCGACGTTGCCCTCCTTTCTTGGTCGGCCGGTCGACGGTGGTCGGCTGCCTCTTTTGTTTTGTAACAGAGAACGAAAACAAGGTCCCGATCCCGTTTCTTTTTCTATTTCTTCTTTATTTTTTTATAATATAAATATAATATATATAATTATATTGATATAATTATATATTTACCACATTAAATATATATAGATATGTATATCACCTTAATTTAAATACTACATATATATTTTTCATATATATATATATGTATATATACATAAATGTATAAAAATCCACATATGTATTTATTTAATATAAAATAGTATATATCCTTTTATAATATATACCATATTTTATATATATACATATGTAATTATATAAAAACATATCAAAATATATTTATATAATCTAATTATATAAATATATAAATATGTAAATACCAATATTTTTATTCCTTTAATTTGGATTTCTTCATATCCAAAATAATTTCCCATTTTCATTTCTTATTTAATTTGGATTTCCATTTCTCCAAATTAATTTTCTCATCTTCATCACTTCATTAATTTCGAGAATTTCAACAGTATTCCCATCTCGTAAATAAATTTTATTTATTTATTTAACTTCTCTATTTGCTTTAATATTAAATTTACAAAGATTTAATATTAATTTTAGAAAATTCATGGTTATCACAATTTTAATTAAGAAAGTAAAATTACTTTCTAAATGATGGTTTATGTGATTTTAAATGATTTATTTCATTAATTTATGAAAAATATTTATATATAGTGATTTATGGAATGAATTACATATCAACTTAAATTTCTGCTCCCTATAGTCACTTCTAGGTTTCAGGACAAGACATGTATTTCAAAATACCTTCCTTACTCCATCCGAATCCCTAGCCGACTACAGTATCCTTCCTTTTAGTATGCTTAGCATACTGGTAGGGAAACTAAAGGAGTTTACTGCATATAGTTTTCGTGATATCAAAATTGCATGCAACTCCTTTACTGAGCTGTGGTTTGCTCACCTTTTTATTTTCATATCTCCAGAGTATTTCCAGTGACTGAGTGATATATCATCTGATGATTATCGGCTATGTTGTGAGTACCCTAAGGCAGCTAGTGTAGATCTTAGAGGTATATTCATTTTCTTTTATATGTTCAGACTTTCTTTTACAGTACTACAGTGTTGTAATAGTAAAAGGGGATGTATATGTTTAATGTAAATACCATTTGTAAATATTTAAATTACATAAATTAAATTAATTTACGGTTATTTACTATTCACTATTAATTAAAAGTGAGATATAAAGGCATCGTAGACAGCCTAACTAATATTGTGTGTATGGAAAAGTGTGAAATACTATATTACAGACCGTGATAGTATTTATTAGTATCAGAGCAAGGTTGACCTCATATCTGTCGATATCTTTATGATAAAGTAAAGTGGTTAACATCTTTTGTAGTACTATATAGTCTGGATATATAATGAGTGACTAATCGAAAATCGATAAATTGACTGTGTTGTGCAGATATGAGTGTACGACGGGTTACTCGTGCTAATAGGGATCGAGGTAAAGGTCGAGTGGAGCAGACTCCGAAGCTCCACATGCCTAGGCCAGTACCGGAGCCCGCCCCAAGATTGGCTTAACTTCGTAGCCTAAAAGCCTGAATACTCGGATGTCAAGGATGGAGCGTATGTTGGTAGATTTTATCACCATATATCATGCAGATAGAGCTACTGATCGAGCAAAGAGGGAGCGAGCAGCTTCACCAGTTACACCACCTCCTGCAAAGCCTGGTCCTAAGCCTCAGCCTACACTGCAGCCCGTACACTGGCACAGGACGTACCACTGCCACCACCAGTACAGCCACCCAGAGATGTGGAGTCCTATTATGACATAGCTTTAGTGCGGTAGTTTTCTAAGCTTAATCCGTCGAAGTTTAAAGGTGATTGAGATCCACTGGTGGCAGAGCAGTGGGTTACAGCTATCGAAAAACTATTCAAATATATGAGATGTTCTTATATAAAGCGAATAGGACTAGCAGTGTTCTAGATGACTAATGATGTGGAGCACTGGTGGAAGTCTGCACAGACGGTATTGTTTGCCTAGCATCCAACCATTACTCGGGAGATTTTTATGGATGCTTTTCACCGCTAGTATATCCTCGACACAGCACAGAAAAAGCTGCAGTAGGAGTTCGTGGAGTTAGTACCAAGGATTATGACGGTGGATCAATATGAGTCAAGATTTACCACACTTAACAGATTTGATCCATTGCACGAGTTGACAAGCGGCATAAGATCAATAGATTTAAGGCTGGGCTGAGACCGTCGATTAGACCGAAGTTGGCTCCGTTCGATATTCATATATACAATGAAGGAGTCAGATATGCTCAGCTTTGTGAGCAAGATTTTGATCAGTTCCATTCCGAGTCAGCTTCTAAGAGTAAGGCTAAAGGAAAGGGTAAGGCGAAGAGGGGCACAGATGATAAATCTAGTAGAGAGCAGTCTGAGAGACCTAAACCATCGGGCCTTCCAAATTTCAGAGGGGCGATCTACGAGATCAGTTGCTACTGCCCCTACTAGTGGTCCCACTTCTATACCGAGGAGTACTGCGACCAGATGTGTTCATTGTGGATGGTCGCACAGTACACGGCCTGGTGAGTCTCGGGGGTAAAATCGTAATTTCTCACTATCCTTGTACCGCGCATTAACGAAACCACTTCCAATCATCAAAATACATTTAATAAGATCATTTGGTGATGGAATCCAAAAATTTGGAGTGCGATTAAATCGTTTTATGACTGTAGAAACTTAAGAGCAAAATTGTCCGAAATTTTCATAACTAGGTGCATTTTGGTCATTTTACCCATTTCCAAAATTTTCTTAATAATTATTTCAGCAACTGATCTGCACTATTCATCATCCACTCCAATTGTCTCCCATGCCATTTGAGAAGAAAGAAAGAAGAAAATTAAACAAGCCTTCATAACATCCAATCTAGCCAAAATTTCACCAAAATTCTAACTAGAAAAATATTCTATTGTTTCTCCTCTACATACCTATACCCATAGATCATTATATAAGCCACTATACAAGGACAAAGAAAGCTTCCAAGTTTCGGCCAAGTAAGGTACTTCACCATCCATTAAGTTTCCTTCAATTCTAATGATGTAGATTTATTCCTTTAAGCTTGCTAAACATGTTTTTATCACTAGTTTCATTTAAATGTTGCAAAATAAAAATTGGCCATGAGAGGGGGTTTCAGATAACATGGGAACTAGAGGGAATCATGGCATTTCTTGCATAAAATTGGTGCTAACTGATGCAATGACAATAGCTAAGCAAGACTATAACACTAGATTGTTGAAATGCCTTCAAATTTGGCTAAGGTGGAATTCGGCCATGGCAAGGGGACTAGGATCCATGGCTGATTTTGATGATTGAGGGTAGATTTAGACTGTAGGAATTACAAGGAGTCACCGGTATGCTTGGATTTAAAATCTGATGCAAAACGAAGAAGTTGTGTTATACTACCGATAGAAATTATACTTCAAAAATATTTGTAGTATCCAATATGGCTGCCTTATGGTATGAATACTAGCTTAAAAATAAGTATTAAATAAGCTAATATTTTTGGTGGAATTATCTGCAGCCTGAGAGTTATGATTTTCGTGTGGTGCGATCGAGAAGCTCGATTTCATCAGACAAGTAAGGGACGCGTATGTAGTTTGTAGGGATATCCCAAATGCATGGTTTTCATGCCAATAAATTTATGAAATTATTTTAAAAGTGAATTGCCTCAAATACTATGGAATTATGGCTATTTGGCTGGTTTGAACTGTGTTTACCTTGGCTAAAAGGCTAAGCTATCTGCAGCCCTTATGCTGCTGAAAATTTATTAGAGAATTTTATAAAAACATCATGAAATATTTTAATGCATTGTGAAGTGTTTTCCTAGCCTTGAAAATGAGATATTTAATATTTCTCATAAATTATGAATTTACCGAAAAATATTATTTAAATATTCGTGTTATCAACTTTACTCACGTAAAGTTATTGAAAAATCCTCCTAAGTGTTTTATAGTGAAACAAGTGATTTATAAAGTGAAGTGATGAATAGTGAATATTTTATAAATTATTTTCAGTATAATATTCACTATTTTATTAATTCTTCCTTTATGGACTAACTGAAGGTTTTACCGAGTATAATGATTTCCATAAAGGTAATATCACTATTTAAACACTGTTTTGAGACTGTTAGTGTGAGACCTGTTCCTACTGTACTGTACATAATTTGTAATTAATTATTTAGTGAAATATAATATATTTTGTAATTTTAAGTGAAGTTGTAATGTGGGTCCCACTTTAATTTTATGGTTTTGATGGATTCAAGACTGATAATATAGTGTAGAATGGGTGAAATAAATATAATATAATGATTTTGAGGCATAAAATAATTTTTATATTATTTGGAATTATTTTGTGAATTTTGGAAAACAAATTAAAAATGACGATTACGTCTTGAGGGCATTTTCGTAAATTACACCCAAACTAAAATGAGTTGGGACAAAGTAAAAATACCATGATTACATAAAAAATAGGATAAGACAATGTCAAGAGATTTATTGAAACAGTGTTGAAATGGGGAAATTTGCCAACGCGTCGCGGGGGTAAAATCGTAATTTCTCACTATCCGTGCACCGCGCATTGACAAAACCACTTCCAATCATCAAGATACATTAAATAAGATTATTTGATGCTGGAATCTGAAATTTTGGAGCACGGTTACATAGTTTGTACGACTACAGAAGCTTAAGGGTGAAATTATCCGAAATTTATATAACCAAGGGCAAAATGATAAATTTTTGTCCTTCTAGAAGCATTTGTATAAGTCAACAAGGGATGGCCACCACACAAGAAGGAAAAGTAAGAAAAAGAAAAAAAAAAGAAAAGAAAGTCAACAAAACCTACCTAAAACTTGATTTTCTCACCAAGGTTGTTCCTAGGACAATCATCTACACACTTTTTTCTCTCCATTGACACCAATATCTCATCAAATAAGGAAGAAATCAAGGAGAAAAGAAGGACAATAGTGTTCGGTCAAGGTAAGCCCATGCATTCCTATTGGTTTCTTCAACATTTAATGGTGGATTTCTATGTTTTTCATCATACTAAGTCCAGATCTAGCATTATTTTTGCTTAAATCCAAGTAGAACATGATGAAAGGGCATCTTGGGGTTTCGGTTGGGATAAGAGCATGAAGAAACCATGGTGAAACTTGCATGAAAATGGTACCAAAATGCATAATGGATTTAGATAAACAACTTGGTAAGCTTAAATTGAAGAAATGCCTTAAGGATGCCTATAGACACCATTCGGAAAAGGGGTTTTGGATAGGTTAAGATGTTGCAAATTATGGTTTTAATATGCCAAATTAATGTAGAAATTAAGGGAAGATCATTGGTGAAATCGGATCTGAAATCGGAGCTAAAACAGAAAAGTTAAGTTTTATTGCCGGTGTAATTTACACTAGTTAGGTATAGAAAGTATCCTATGTGGTTGCATTTAGTGGAAGCTAATAGCTTAAAAATAAGAGGAAAATTAATGAAAAATTTTGGTGAAATTGTTTTGCAGCCGAGATTGACGGATTTCGATTGGTGCTACTGAAAGACTCAGTATTACGAGACAGGTAAGGGAGAAGTGTGAAAGCCGTAGGGATATAATGAATTGCATGATTTTCTGAGTTTAATTTTATGAAATTATTTGGATGTCGAATTGCCTTGAAATCATGCAAACTGTGGTATTACGGTTGTTTTATAAACTTTATTTCAAGTGCAGGGGGTTAGGGAAATCTGATCATAAGCGAACATAATCAATGATTGTGGAACGTGATGTGTCTGTGGTGAATTACTTTCTTGTGGAAAGGTGAATTATTACCCATCGAGTAAATTAAGTGGGAAAAACTTGGAGTGTGACCTTATGGAAATAGGCTACATAGGTCAGTTACTCTATGACACTATGATAGTGATGTCTTGAAAACATTCTCTATGATATGCATGAGGAGTGTCATGTGTTCACTGAGTGTAATGATCGTTGTAAGGTGATTTTTATGTCTTGAAGTATTGTTGAGAGATAGTTAATTGATCTATGAAAGATTTATTGAGGCCATGGAGAATTGTTAATTTTGATAATAGTTGTAGTAACAAGATTGAGAAAATATTGAATTACGACATTTTGTGAATCTTTCTATGCAGGACACTTATGTAAAAGTACATGTTTACAAAAACTGTATGCTCCCATTGATTAATAAGTGCATATCAGCCTGTGTAGTGCATACGAAACATGGATACAAGATGTGAAATGTTAACTTTATTGATATAACATGTGATGAATGTATTTAGCATAACGTGGAACCATGTTGAGGTGATTTGAGATTGATGATTATAGTGGTGACCAGCATCCAGGTTAGTTCCATACTCATGAATAGATTGAGATGGTTTACTAAGGTATAGGGACAAGATATGCATTCTAGACAGTGAGGCTCTGCAAAGACAAATAATGGAAGAGGCACACAATCCCAAATACACAATGCATCCAGAAAATACAAAGATGTATCAGAACTTCCGCAAGGTGTATTTGTGGGCTGGTATGAAGAAGGATATAGCGACCTTTGTGTCCAAATGTTTAATGTGCCAAAAAGTTAAGATTGAACACCAGAGACCAATGGGCTTACTGAAGCCTTTACCTATACCTACGTGGAAATGGGAGCATGTGAGTATGGGCTTTATCATGGGGCTCCTAAGGACTCATAGGAATCACGATGCCATTTGGGTGATAGTTGACTGATTGACAAAGTCCGCTCATTTCCTAGCTATGAAGGCTACCAATTCACTGAGTGCGTTAGTAAATATGTATGTCAAAGACATAGTGAGATTACATGGGGTCCCAATGAGCATAGTTTTGGATAAAGATTCTCGGTTTAGTTCCCCTTTCTGGGAACACTTCCAAGATGCTTTGGGAACTAAACTAAGCTTTAGCACAGCCTTTCATCCTCAAATCGATGGGCAATCGGAGAGGACAATTCAGACCCTTGAGGACATGTTAAGGGCATGTGTCATGGATTTTCAAGGCTCATGGGATGATCATTTGACACTAGTTGAATTTGCGTATAACAATAGCTTTCACTCTAGCATTGGGATGGCACCTTACGAGGCATTGTATGAACGTAGGTGTAGATCCCCTATTGGCTAGGAAGAGGTAGGTGAAAGAAAGATATTTACTCTGGAATTAGTAGAGAAAGCTTCCGAAGACGTGAGGTTGATATGTAATAGATTGAAGAGAGCCCAAAGTAGATAGAAGAGCTATGCGGATAATCGGAGAAGGCCTTTAGAATTTCAAGTTGGGGATAAAGTGTTTTTGAAGATCTCACCATCTAAAGAAATAATGAGATTTGGTAAGAAAGGAAAGTTGAGCTCTCGGTATATTAGTCCGTTTGAAATACTAGAGAGAATTGGTGACGTGGCATACCGACTAGTATTACCACCAGAGCTATCAGGTGTGCATAACGTCTTCCATGTGTTGATGCTAAGGAAGTATCATCTGGACCCCTCCCATGTCATTGAGTATGAACCTTCGGAGATCAGGCAGGACTTGAGCTATGTTGAGAGGCCTATTCGGATCTTGGATAGAAAAGATAAGATATTGAGGTCTAAGACAATCCCTTTAGTTAAAGTACTTTGGCAGCATCACCCTTCAGAAGAAGCTACATGGGAGTTAGAGAGTTTGATGAAGGAGAAGTATCCTCACCTTTTTCAGATGGATATGGAAAATTTGGAGGACTAAATTTCCTAAGGTAGGGAGAATGTGGAGATTGCGAATTTTTCGTACCAGATTTGTATGTAAATGAAGAAATTAAATAAGCTGAGAGTTGAGAGTGTTTTGAAATTTTGTATTATCTTAACCAATGGAATCAAAAAGTGGAGTCTAGTGCATTTAACAATAAATAAGTAATATATAATTTGGATTATATCTATATAAGTTTAGGATATATGTATATTGTTTCAAAATAATAATAATAATAATAATAATAATAAGTAAATAAAATTAATTGATACTTTTATACATGAATGAAATACATTCATAATGAAATAAATGCACTTACAAGCCTAAGTGCAAATATTGTAAGTGATTAGATAATTAAAAGAACAAATAAAAACATTTACATACTATATATATTTATTTAATTCAATGAAGGATGCAAATATATTTAATTGTGTGATATACACACGAATATATAAATAAAAACATATATAATAAGTATATATATGTGTTAAGTATGGTGATATATAATATAAATATATATTTAAAGCAAAGGAAAATAAAATATATATATATACTACTATTGTGTGTGTGTGTATTAGAAATATATATATCATATGGAGTATATATAAAATGAAGATAACCAAAATATAAATAACATATTTATAAAAATGTATATATATATATATATATATATAAAATAAAAAGAAAAGAAACGGGTCACCATACCATTTGGCAGAGCAATCTGCCTCAGCCATACCCATTTTCTACCGAATGCCTTGCATCTCATCTCATCTCGTCTCACCTCTCAACCGCTCATCTCTCCTTCATGTTTCACCATCATTTTCACTCAATTCCCTCTTTCCTTTCTCATCCATGCTGCGTTTTTCTTGGTGTTGAAAAGAAAAGAGAACAATAGCCAATTGGTGATCGAGAGAGAGAGAGAGAGAGAGAGAGAGAGCTGCTATTGAGCTGATCAGTGGCCGCATTTGGGATTCAGTTAAGTGCAGCTTAATTGGCTATTAAGGCAAAAATTTTGTTGATTTCCAGGGCTATAGTGAAGCTGAAGCAAAGGCTGAAAAATTGAACTTTTGGGAGGACAAATCAAAGCGTGTGAAATAGAGGAAGAAAGGCTAACGTTGGGAGTAGTGATAAGTGATGAAGGATAGATTCTTGGTGCTGTGATCGGTGACCTCTTAAACAGCAGAAGCCAAGGCTGGAAAAACGGTGACATGGGCATTTGGAACAAGAATGGATTGGGACCAGTGTAGGGTTGGGAAACAAAGGCTTTTCAGTGTAGTTTGATGTGGTTGTTTAGACTAGAGTTCTGAGGACTCCAATGGCTGTTGAGTGGCGTTTCTAAGTGGTGGTGCAAGACCCATCAGTGGCCTGAGCTGGAGAGGAAAAGAAACTGCCCAAGGAAGAAGATAGAGCTGCAACAAAAGATGCCACATTCGAGTGGCATGATGGATTGTTATAAGGTAGATTTTTGCTAGGTTTTTTCTTGGTTGCTGCTTTGACTGACTTTTAATGTTGTTCAAACAGCTGTTTAGACTGGAATTTTGTTGGTTTCAAAAGCTAAACAAAGGCTATTGTTTGGGATTTTTAGAGCTGTCTTCAATAGTCTTTTAGAGGGCTGATGAGAGGTAGAGAACAAGGCTGCATTCATCCTAGAACAGCAGAAGTTTAAGTCCTCTCATGGTGGTTATAAGGTTGGCCTGGTGGCCTAGAAATAAAGAGAAAACAAAACAGCCACATCCGTGTGTAATAGTTATTGCTGAAACTAGAACTTGTGGGATGAAACAGCGGTAGCATGCATATGTACAAGGCTAGATGATGCAAAAAGGAGTGAGAGTTGTGTGAAAAGAAAAATAGAGAAGGTTTTTGGTTGGGAAAAGAACACAGCAAAGGAAATTTAAAAGTGCTATAGGAGTCCTAAGGTGGTATTCTCGGATATGTTGGGGCTGCCATTAAGTGGTGCTTGAATCTTATCTTGGACAACCTTGGAAGGTCTGAAAAGGGGTAAATGTCTTATCAAGTTTAAGATTAAACATATAAAATATATGTTTATATACCTAACATTGAGAATGTGAAATTGTAGTAATGGAAGCAACCATGAACTAAAATCGTGAAGGCCAAACAAAGAATTAGAACCAGTTACGCGTTAGATTATAAAGGTAAAAGTAAGGCTTTGTACTGTTTAGTTTAAAGTCTGAGTACATACATATATATGTCTAAATGCATATTATGGATATGATGATATTGGGAGATATGCTTTAATATATATATATATATATAATATAATTATATGTTGTGTAGGTATAATTAAGAATGAATATTGGTGAAGGATTTAATTGGATATTTCAAGAAAAAGAGATGATATGAAATGCAACTAAGCAAAGCTTGTCAAGAATAAAGAATTATATAATTGATTGAGATTTATGTGTCTAAAATTAAATGCATATTATACCCACCTATAAATAAATAAATATATGTGTGTATGTGTGTGTATATTATATATACATGGAAAGTATACGGTAGTAAAAAGTTGAATTCAGGCCTAGTAATGAAGTTAGGTATGTTTGATTTTGTGGACGTGTGCCTTAGCACATGATTAAGTTTGATAGGAATGAGTTATTGAGATGAGAAATGGATAGTATATTGTAGAGAATCAAAGCAATATAGGAGCTTGAATTTTTGGATTGGGACGCTCGAAGAAGATATTCGCTAATGGTAAAAGGTAAGTGGGTTAAGTAAAATCTATTAGCACCATCTTGTAGAATTGGTTTAAATTTTATAAATTCATTTATGCTTGGGCTGGATTGAAATTTGTTTTCTGCCTTGCGTGTTGTGGCCAGTCAAGCTTGCATGTTAAGTGCACTGAACTGATGCATATATGCATTCACGTACAACATGTTTTGAGTTTAATTGCTTAACATCTATTTTTTAAAGACTTTCATTATATTTTAAATCGCAAAGTCTTGGTTTGAACTGAGTTTATAAATAAATCGAAACTTCCTTATATTTCAAATTCAAAACTAATTTAATAAGTGATTTGAAATCCATGGAAGTCAAGTGCTACACGAGAAAATTGATTTCGAAATATCTTTGAGTGCAGGCATATCATTCAACCTTTGGGTCATTTCTAGCCTATCGAGCTTAGCTCTAGGCCTTATTGCCTGTCTATCGAGCTTTGTGCTTTAGACGTTTGTATTGTACCTATCGAGCCTAATGCTCTAGGTAGATTGTTACTTGTCTGAAAAATTCGCAGGCAAGTTCCAACTCTCGACTGATCAGCGAGACTGGATATTGTTCTATGGCCATAGATTTAGTGTTGCTTGCGACACCATTCATCACTAGATAGGATGGACATCGATTGATTGAGAATCATTGCCTAAACTCTACTTACTACTGTTTCATTATCAGTACTGTTTTCAATGAATAAAGGCGATATGCCTAATAGTTATTGATTTCTTGTTTCATGACTTATGGGTTTATTAAAGTCCATATTGATTGAAATGATCGCAGCGTATATTGATCAAAGTGAATATTGATTGATTTATCGAAGTGTACTAATCGTTTATTCGAAGTGCATAGCATATTGAATTTAAACTAATGCATAATGAATTGATTTAGTTGAAATGCATGGTGAGTTTGAATTAAATAAAGTGCATATTGAAAGTGTTTTAGAACTGAAGTTCACGAAGAAAGTATTTGATTTAAGACCGTGCTTTAAAACACCATGCTTACTTGATTACTTTAACATTGTTTTTTACACGTGCATGTAAATCGACATGAGTCTAACATGCATTTACTTAAACTACTTACTGAGCCGTGGTTTTGCTCAACCCTTTCTAACAACATCTCAGATCATATGAGCTAGACTCCACACTTGGAGTTAGGCCTCGAGGACGATCTTTAATTAGCGATACTGGTTTGAGTCCTCCGAGTGCTGTTTTTGTTTCGCTTGAGGTATGAAAACAATTATTTTGTTTATCATGTATGACATTTTAAATGCACAAGACATGCTTGTGGAATTATTTTGAGATGTAACTTAGGATCGTTCTAGATTATTGTAGATCAATACGATTATAGGGTGCAATCAGAGAAATGATTGATATACGACAACAATGAGCTTGTGAAATGTTAATATATGTAAATGATGATTTTTGGAAGTATGTGTAGCATATGGTGCTATAGACTGTCGATTGTGGAATTGAAATAAGTTGTTGGAAATGGTAGATATTTTGTAGGTTATTTACTGGGAAAAATCAATTTTATATAAGAGGGAGTTTTCGATCTTTTTCTTTTACCCATTTAACATTGAATTAAAATATAATCAAGTTGAGTTGTTTAAGAGATGGTAACTTACATGATGAATGTAAATCGAATTAAGAAAAACGAATTTAGTTTAGAAGCAACACTGACACCGAATACAAACCTTAAAGTGAAAAGAAAATTTTAGTTCACACATTTGGGAAAAAACGATATAGGTGTGAGTGTTAAGTGTGTGTTGCGGCCTTCGGGTTGTGACAATAAGTACCCATGGTAGGATATGATCTTTACATTTGGTAGTTATATGCAAAGCCTTAGTGCTACCTCTCCCATCAGGCGAAATCTCATCATCACTAAATGAGATAAAATTATCAGCTGTATATTTCCCACCAATCTATCTAACTTTTCCACTGAAATATTATGTGCTACATGTGCTTCATTGAGTACCTTTAACAAGGCATTCCTATGTGACTCTGAATTTAGTAATAAAGAGAGCATTGTTTTATGAGCCGACAGCTTATTCAGTTGCTTTACAACGCTATACTCACTATGCTTGATGAATTTTAGGAATTCACAAGCCTCCCTTTCTGTTATGGGTTGCTTAAGTTCTGTAGTTACTACTGTCTTTCCTTTGTCATCCTTCAATGAAACCTCTTCAACTTCCTTTCCTTTCTATAACACCAGCATCGGGGGTGTATAACAACGCCCACTATGGGTTTTCCCACCTTCACTTGTTAGATTCCCATACATTACAGCACTATTAACGTCTGATGCCTTTTGAGTTACGATACTGCAATTATAGTTCCATGGAACTGCTTTATCATCCTTATATGAGAATGGTTTTGGAACTTTGATGGTGACTTTGGGAACCATTGAAGTAGTATTAAGTGCTGGTTTCTTCTTATAAAATATGGTCAGTGGCTTTATTCCTTCAAAAGGGTGATCCTTTTTTGAATTTTCTGCCATAGCAACAACTACATCTTCCTCTATTTCCTCATAAAATTCTGTTGTGCCCTCATCCATCATCATCTGTACCTTTTCACGAAATTGTTCACAAGATTGAATGGTATGTCCAACTGATTGTTCATGATACTTGCAAAAGGTTTCCTCGTCCTTCTTTCCTTCAACTCCCAATCCCATATTAGCAGGCTAAATCATCTTTACTTTTATCATCACATCCAATACCCTTTCCATCGGTATCTTGACTTCATTGATGCTACCCTTAACCCAGCACATTTTTCCTTCAATAATAGCATTCACCTTTCCTCCATGATCCGGTAAAGGATTCCCAACTACATTTGGTTCTTTTCAACATCGAAGTTCAAAATTCCTGCTTTTATGAGATCATGAACTCTGAACTTGAGCCTTGTGCAATTTTTTGTCGAATGACCGGCGATCCCATAATGATAATCACAATGAGCATTGGGATCATACAATTTAGGAAAGGGAGGTTTAAATGGCTCAATATGGACTGGTGCTATCAAGCATTTTTCAATGAGTTGGGGTAACAATTCAGTGTAGGTCGTTGGGATGGGATCGAATTGGTATTTGTTTTGATTATTCCTAGACCTTCCTGGGTTGTGGCCTAGATTGTTAGCTTGGTATTGTGTTTGTGGAGTGAATGGGGTTATGGGACGATAGGTTTGAGGTTGGGCCATCGATTGGTGAAGGTAAAAATTTTAGGACATTAGTTGGTAAGGGTAGGGACTTTGTGATATATTGTTGGTGGTGGGGTAAGAACTGTAGTTGGACCGAGCGTGGTAAGGAACATTGCCCGGTTGCCTATTTCCAAAGCTGATGTTGTTGGCTTCCCCTTCTTTTTTCTTGGAGTTTGCCCCTTTCCTAAAACTTGGAGCATCACTTGCTTCAATTCTCCCATTCTTTATTGCTTTTTCAATCATTTCTCCTGCTACCACTAAATCTGCAAAGTCTTTTGTTGCATTGCCAACAAGCCTCTAGTAATATGGTGTTCGAAGTGAATTAATGAACAACACGGTCGTCTCTTTTTCTATGAGAGGTGGGTAGACTTAGGTAGCTATGTCTCTCCATCTCTATGCATATTCTTTAAAGCCTTCACTCGACTTCTTCGCCATATTCTGAAGAGATAACCTATCTGGGGCCATGTACACGACATGTTTATATTGGGCTTTAAAAGCTCTAGCCAAATCCTTCCAAGAGCGGATTCACTCTTTATCAAGTTGGACATACCACCTAGCTCTAGATCCTGTTAGGCTATCTTGAAAATAATGAATTAACAACTTTTCATTGTTCATATACCCCGCCATTTTTCGAAAGAACATTGTGATGTGGGTCACAAGGCATGTCGTTCCATCATATTTCGAAAATTCAGGAACTTTAAACTTTGACGGAATCACCAAATCAAGAACTAGACTCAGTTCACTTGCATCGATGCAATCAAAATTATCTTTCCCCTCTATGGCCTTCAACCTTTCTTCTAACAAATTATATTTAAGCTGAATTTCTTTATCTTCTACAGGTTCAGAAGTTTTTCCTCTTAGCTTTTCCTGTTCTAGAGGATCGTCTAGATTTGGAACATATAAAGGGTTCATAAAGCCTTCTCCAAGGTTTGATTCCACTTGAGCTTGATCTCTTTGTTGTCCCATAGGAATATGTGGTTGCTCTACAACTAGTGAGTGACCTTGAATAGTTATGCCACGAGAATTTTATGGCAGGGTAAACCCAGGTGGATAAACTGGTTTAGCACTGGATTCATGAGACCTGCCTTCATCTTTTGTGGGGAATGTTTCAGCAACAATTTTCCTTTTGGTCATTGCTTTCATCATCTGAATCATCTCGAACATCTGCTTCCTTATTTCATCCAAATCTCCTGCCATTTGTTCTCTCATTTCTTTTTGCATTCTTTCCATCTGCTCAATTCTTGCAGACTGTTCACTCTTCATGATCTTAGCTCTTGCTCGAGTGTTATATGAATGCTGAGTAAAGTGTCTTGAATCTTTGGATGTGGGAGCTATTTTGCCAGAATTAATTTTTAAAATAAAAATTAGAAAATTATTTTCATGCTATGCAAATAATGGACAATAAACAATGAATGAAATGAAATCTCATAAAAAATTGTCTGACAAAAACTAAAATTCTATTACACCCATGATAAATCTAAAAGAAACCCAAAACCTATGATCTTCCCAAGAAACTTCTGATCTGGCAATACTGGTCTTCGGCTTCATTCAGGATGCGTATCAATCTCCTGTTATGAAGTCCAACTAGAAGGATTCTTTCCTTCATTGTGATGACTCTATCTTCCATTTTTGTTGCTCTATCAGCTGCTATATCGCACAAATACCTCAGTTGGTTTGCCCTTGTCAAATATGCATTCCTCAATTGATCATTTTCTCTACTTAAAGCATTTATTTATGCTCTGAGATTGTTGTTTGACTCTTGCAAAGTCTGACTGAATCCATTAGTCTCAAAAAATGTTCTTTCTTGCTGTAGTCGAAATTTTATCCTTGTATTCTCTCTCTGAAGGCATTTTCTGTCAAGCTCTTCTTTTTGTACTGTTCTATGTAGCTTTTCATTTTCTTCTTGAAGATGTTTGAGTTCTACCTTAGTGGTTGAAGCCATCTCATTCATCTTTTTGAACAAATTCTTCCATTGATCTCGCTGTCGCTCAAGTTGTTGTATTTCTCATCTCGTTGTTCCTGACTGCTCTTTACTACTTTCTTGAGTCTCTTATTCTCATTTTCTAACTCTTCCTTTTCTGCTTGGAGTTTCCTCTTTGCCTTTTCTAAGTCAATAATGGGATCTGGTGGTGCTACTTCTACTCGCTCCTCTAAATCATCTTCTAAGGGTAATTTAAGATCTTTTACTCACATAGCATGGCAAACAGAATATTCTGAAGTTGTGTCATATGTGTATCTTCTTGGTAAGATTTTGATAGTTTGCTTCCAAGCCTTGACTACCTCTTCCACCTTTCTTAATGTGCCTATCTCAGTGTAAGCAAACTCAAACTGGTTAAGCCCGTGTGTATCTGGAATGAACTGTTCACTTCCCACTTGTCTTCACACCATTATTGGAGCATAGCTGACAACTCCCCAAAAGTCCCAAAAGAAGAACCCAAGGTTGGCTCCCACAACTGTATAATATTGGATCATGAGTCATTCATGGTGCCCTCCAAACAACTTCTCAATCCTCAAGCTTCCTAAGAGTCGAAATCCAGTCCTTTTTTTTATTTTGATTTAGGCCATGAACTCTTACAAAATTCCTTGATAGGATTTCTATGAATGATGAATGTTTTAAGAAATTCGCTCTTCTTGCACTCCAAATGACTCTTCATCCAAATATGAAGCAACTGTGCATAGCCATGGAAACTTCCTTCTCCACTTCGCCTGCAATGATTAAGAGATTGAATTGTTTCAGCTAGAATGGCTGGGACTGGATTAACTTCATGCTCAATCTGATCTATGAGATCCACAACCGCTATCTCTATATAACCCAAAATTTTAGGAAATATAATTAATCCATAGATAGCTATAGCCATGGCCTTTACCTCTTGATCATCATCATAGTGCTCCACAATGAATTTCTGTAAGAAATTCCAAGGGATACAAGTGCTTTCTCCCTTCAGCTTCACAGATATATCAACTTCAGTCAAGCTTATCCCCAATAGCTTTGCTAACTTCTTGCGATAAACCAGTCTTGTTCTTCAAGTAGATCTTATTAAAAGGCTTCAATTAAAACAATGTGAGATATTCTTCGATAGTTGGAAACATATCCACTTCATTGAACACGAAACATCTATATGAAGGATCCCAAAAATGAATCATAGCTTTGATTAAGTTATTATCTACAACTATAGGAAGGAGAAATGCCAAACTCCCATACTACTGCAGGAAATCATTTTGTTTTGCTTTACTCAAATGCCTCTAGGTGTTGATTAGTTCTGTTGTGTCAATTGGCCTCATATTCAAGTGTACCATCTCAGGAAGAGATGAAACATGATCTTTATTGAGGCAATCACCTTTGGGACGTTGGGCTTTTTCTAATTTGATATTTGCTTCATAAAGGGATTCTTCTTGACTTTCCATGGATGAAGAATTTTAAGCTTCTCAAACAACTATTATAAGACAAGTTACCTTAAATAAAAGCATGCATGACATACTAAATGAAGAAAAGAAAAGAAAATAATATCATTACAAACATGTTGAGTTCCTTCATGTGTCCTAACATTGGATTCTCTACTTCGTGGCTTGGCATGGCTCTATCTTAGGGTTGGCTTCCTAAGTTTCACAATATGCTAGGTTCAGGTAATTTCACAAAGCTAAAGGTTCCCAAGTTGTTCCTCACTATCGTCCACTCTGGACTAGTAAGGCACCCAATCCTCACCCATCACAGGCTACAAACAGAAAGGTTCAACTTGAGTGAAAGTATTTCGCTAGCCATTACGGAGGTTACCACCTCACGAGAGCGTAGTTACTTTACTTTCTCCTAAAAGGGATGGAGCCCAGGTTATGATTATGCAAGTGTTTTGTGTGTGTGAAGGAACTTTAACTTTCTAAATTCATAAAGTATAAACATCCACGAAACATTAACAAGACCATTTCATCAAAATTCTAAAATACATCAGAGAATTTTATTGGCTTGACTCTCTTAAGTGTCTCCAGTGGAGTCGCCAAGCTGTCATAACGTTTCCTAAACCTAAGATGCTAGACATTAAACATATAGAGTCGCCACCAATTTTTTTTAACCTAGGTGTGATTGGCCACCTAAATGACTCTAAGGATTGGTCTATATTTTAAAGTTTAGGGTTCGGGAGTTCGGTTACACATGAGGAAGGATTAGCACGCTCATGACGCCTGTCTTAAACGGTACCAATTAGTTTTGTGATTTTTAGAATTTTAATTTAATAGTCTTTGATTGAATTTTTATTTAAATATTGGGCAAATTCTTGAGTGCTCTCCATCATTCTGGCAGAACCCTTAAGAACTCTTCCCTCACCTCAAGAGTATTTAGAAGTCTCATTCGTCTTTCTAAAGAGGCTCCCTCGTCAGATTTATTAAATATTTTTATTTTTACTTTTTAAGATTATCTTAAACTTTATTATCGTATTTAATATCTTCTTATTTAATTTAATTTAATTTTAAATTTTAACTTTTATTATCTTATATTGAACAACAACCTTTAGATTTTCCATCATTCTAGTGAAACCTAAAGGAATCATTCTCACCCAGAAATTTCAAAAATGTCAACCATTCGTGACACTTTGAATTTCATCATCAGAATAATTTTAATTTTATTAAATAATTATAAAATTAATTTTTTTAGAAATATATATTTTAATGATTTTTTTATATTTATATTGAACATCTTCTATGAATTTTTCATCATTCTGGCGAAACTCATGAAAAACATCATCACCTAGGAAATTTAAAATGTCAACCATTCATGACACTTTAGAGTTCCATCATCAAAATAATTTAAATTTCATTAAATAATTATAATTAAATTTCTTAGAAATATATATTTTAATAATAATTTTTTTATATTACATCTTCTATAAATTTTCATCATTCTGGAGAAACTCATAAAGACATCCTCATCTAGGAAATTTAAAATGTCAACCATTCATGACACTTTAGAGTTCCATCACAGGTATAACATTAACTTTATCTATTATAATAATTGTAAATTTTAAAATTCATTTATTTAAAGGTTATTTCCATTTTTACCTACTAATTAATACTAATATTGTTTTTCCATATTATATTGCTATTCATTGATCATTACATCAGTATGTTTTATTATACATTGCTTTTATTGTTCATTAAGAAGCTAAAGTACACATCCAGCAAGGAAAGCATACCCACATATATAATATAGAAAGTAAAACAATATAGGGGAGTGTACCTATTTTGCCAACAGAGGATATCAAAATCAACTTCACGTGGGTAGCAATAGTCTCGAGTCCAATATTGGCTTCAAAGCAAAATGCTGTCGTCCAACTTGGGATTTCCTTTGCTGGTTCTGTGCTCCAATCTTCAACTGCCACTGATCCAGAAACAGATAAAAGACTGCTGCTAGTTTCCAGAGGTGCCGCAAAACCCTACTAGTTCACCTTCCGCTGTGAGTGCTACCGTTGGTCATGAATGCTGCTTGGACCGTGAGAAAGCCTAGTTCTACTGTCGCTTTGACTGGAGCTTACTTGTGTCTTCCTCGCTGTGTGTTTTTAACTTCCTTGATTGTGGCTGCTTTTTTTTGTATGAATTTTTCTCCGAGAATTGTTGGTTTTTTGGGACTGATCTTTGAGCTCAATTTATGGCCAAATTAAGATAAAGATCAAGATTGGTTCAATTTGAACCGAACTTGATCTCATTTTTTATTTAAATTTTGTAATTATCATGTTTTTTTTTTCATTGGTTTATCTTCGTTTTTTTTAAAATTAAATTATTATTTATCTGAAATAGAAATGATAAAAGATTATTTATTCAAAAAAAATACAAATGTGAAAAATATATAAAGATAAGATGATATTTACTAAAATAAAAAATGAAATGAAGATTGAATAAATGGGTTAAGCTTCATAGATGGGTCAAAACATCTCAAACTAGCCTAACTTTACATGTTAATTCAAACAGATTTAATAGGGCCCTAAACTAGCAGTCCATTAAAGCTTAATCAAAAAAATCTAAATTTTGATTAAATTTAATTATAACAAAATTCTAATTATAAATTAGAATTAATTATAATCTAATTTAATTAACTTAGATTAAATTGATAGACCCATTTAATGGTCCGAACAAAATATGGTGTCTACATTAAGAATAGACATTAAATTTTATGATTCAAGAATTGAAGGAAAATAAATTACAATTTATAGGATTATTGATGAAATTCGGAATTTGAAAAGAACACAATTTAATTTAAGTCATATTTTGGTAATTAATATGAAATAAAATAAAGTAATCATTGGAATTAATAATAAGAAATAGAAATTAGTAAAATAGTTATTGTAATTAATATATATAATTTTAAAATATAGGTGGAATTATTAGTGAAATGAAAATTTGAAGAAGATTATAATTTAAATATAATTATGTGATAGAATTTGCTAAGAAATAAAATAAATTAATTATCGAAATGGATAAACGAAAGATAGGAATTAAGAGTAAATTTAAATTAATGATTGATGAAATTATTAGTAGAATTAAATTAGCAAGAGATTATAATTAAGTATGGTTATATTTTGGTATTTAAATAAGAAATTAAATAATTTGAAGATAATAGGGATATTGGAGGGATTAAATTTGAGAAAAGAATAAGATTTAAATGCAATTATGTTTTGGTATTTAATAGAAAGTACAATAAATAAATTGTTGAAATTAATAAAATGGGAAATAGAAATTAAATATTATTCATTAAAAAAATTTTAGCATGGAATTTTAAATATAATTGAAATTATTGTGTAGTGTTAAGTTCAAAAGATAAAGAGATGTAAGTATGTGATAACCGTAAATTTTTCATTTAATTGGAAATTATAAATATTGAAAATAAATGTTGGAGAAAATAAACAGTGGAAATAAATAAATGAATTAATTATAAGATCGGAATATTGTGAAAATTTCGAAAATGGAGGAAGTGACGGAATTGAGAAATTTGAGTGAAAGAAATTAAGTTCGAAATAAAATAAGGAATAGAGGAAATTTAATTTGGATAAATGAAAATCCAAATTAAATAAGAAATGAGAAATGAAAGAGAAATATATTTATATAATTATAAATTATATAAATGTAATTTTAAATGAATACATATGTATTGAAATTATTATATAGTATACATATATATACCGAGATATATATAGATATATATACTATTGTACAAAATAAAATAATACATATGTATTTAAGTAAAGTATTTTATGTATATATATATATATATACATACATAAATGAGAAATGTAAATACTAATTTACATTAAAGTTTGAAAATATATATTGTAAATACAATATATATTGTGTTATAATATATATATATATATGTAAATAGTATTTAAATTTAAAGTATATAAATATACATATATATCTATATGATATTATATAGTAGAATACTATATAATATAATATTAATATTATATTTATAATATAGTTATAAATATAATATAAGATAAATAAATTAAATAAAAAAAGGAAAAAAAGAGAGAAGAATCGGGAAATCCCGATTCTTCCTAAAAACATAGGGGACCGACGGCAGCAACTAGTGCCGCCGCCGGCGAGCGAAAAAGGAAGAGACGGCCCCGTGGAAGAGAGGGAGGCCGGTGACCGTCGGAAGGGAGGAAAAATTGAAGGAAAATTGGAAAGAAAAACAGAAACCGGCGGAGGCCGGGAAGAGAAGAAAACCAGATCTGGCAGTGTCGGCTAAATCAGCCGCCGCCACTACAGCTGAAGCACCGGCGGAAGGAGAGGAAAGGGAAGGAAGCCACTGGAGAGGCGGGGAACGGCGGAGGAGGAGAAGAAACCGAGGAAAAACCGACTCGATCCGCCACCGTGCCGCTGATCCAGGTCGAGCTGAGGCCACCGGCGAGTTCGCCTCGACGCCGGCCAGCTGAGGGACCATCGAGCTGCCGGAGAACCGGCCACCGGAGGAGAACCGGCGACGAGGGGAGGGGACCGGTCTGGAACCGATCTGAGCCAGGAAAGAAAAGAAAAGAAAAGAAAAGAAAAAGGAAAAAAGAAAAAAGAAAAAAGAAAAAAGAAAAGAAAAGAAAAAGGAAAAAGAAAGAAAAAGAAGAAAGAGAAAGAGAAAAAGAGGAATTCCGGGAATTTGAAAAATTCTCGAAAATTCGAAAATTACGGGAAATCCCGGAAATTACGGGAACCGGTAAGAAATCTCGAAAAGTGTTAAATTATTTAAATAATTTATTTTTTTAAATAATTATGGAAAAAATTCTAAATGTTAGAATTTAATTTCCAGAAAATTCCCTCAATGACCGAGCCGATGAAATCGGACGAGGTGAACACGGGCGCGACCTTCGAGAGGCAGTCACCGACCCGAAACAGGTAAGGGAGACATGTGCCACCTGTAAGGATATTCGGCCACATGTTTTAAATTATGCATTTAAATTTTATAAATGCAATTGACATTGATTGGTTGAAATTTGTGGTGATTTATCGGTTTGAAATTGTGGTGAAATACCGTTTGTGAAATATAAATTGTATTTTTCGTGCAGGAGGCTAGCCAAATCGGTAGCCGTTATATTGACGAAAAATTATCGAAAAATTACTGAAATTTACTGAAAATCACCGAAAACCAAAATAAAAGATTTGATTTCACGTGAATCGATTTTCGAGTACAAAAATCGAGAAATTAAATAAATTTCATAAAACATGAATATAGTGATATTTAATTTTAAAATATTCATGTTTTTGAGAATGGTGAAAAGGAAATCACTGAAAATTCACCCGGTAGGTGATATTTCACGTGAAACCAGATGAAAATGAGAAAGAGACTGAAGTGAATATTTTTATAAATATTCTTAAATATTCACTTGATTTCATATAAAACCTTTATGGTTTTAATTATGGAAACAAATAATTATGAAAATTCCATAAAGGTTAAGAAATGATGGAAAACCATGTTTTGGATAAAAAGCACGGGAAAGCGTGCATATGTGTTTTACGATGGAAAAGGACAGTTTTGCCCTTCTATTTTTACAGTGATGATTTTGCAGACTGTTTTCACTGTATGGAAAACATGATTTATACCTTTATGAAATGTTTTGAAAAAATGTTAATTAATTTATAAATTTCATAAAGGTGATGATATTTACATAGGAGCCTTATGGATGTGTGTGAAATAATTTGATTTACGGTATTTGAAATCCATAAAGGCTAAGGTACGGTTTTTATACTGTTTTGAGATTTAGGCCCCGAGCTTCATGCATCACATATACTGTTACTGTCACGTGACTGATTGACCAGCTAGTCATCAGCGTCCCGAATTGTCACCTAGCAAGCGTACACCGAGGACATATTATAGATCATGGTCATAGATCTCATTACTGTTACTGTGTCCCTAGTGGACGAGATAGCATGATTTAATTGTAAGGTGATGCCTAGTCTCACTTACTGTTTATTGTTTACTGAAAGGATTCACGGAATCCTATTTATTGTACTATATTGTTTATTGTACTGAATTACTGTACTGATTACTGTTTACTGTTACTGATGAAAAATCGTACCAAAACACTGTTTACTGAACTGTACTGTTTACTGAAATGGTAGCCATTGATTACTATTTTACTGAAGAAAAAGCTACCAAATTACTGTTTACTGAACTGTACTGTACATTGAATGGTAGCCACTGATTACTATTTACTGAACTGAAAGCTACCATTTACTGTTTACTGAATTGAAAGCTACCGTATACTATTTATTAAACCTGGCAATTTGTGCCGAAAATTCGTTTTCGTGTCACGTAAAACTGTGTTCGTGTCGTGTATTCGTGTCAAAAATTCGTGTCGACACGGAAAACTCAAAATGTTATTTTTAGCTTTTACAACATTCATATATTCATTTTACTTAATTTTAACCCCGTGTCATCTCGTGTCATTTATTCGTGTCGTGTTCGTGTCGTGTATTCGTGTCGTGTCTAAGATTGCCAGGTCTGCTATTTATTAAATTGGTAGCTATTGTTTATTGACTGAACCGTATCTAGATATCATTTTACTGAATACTGAATATACTGTTTTACTGAAATGTACGATACGGTTACTGATTTGAAAAGAGAAATAAATGTTTATTCTAAAAGAATAACATAAGAATTATTTCTAAGAAAGAAATAATCGAAGAAGTAACTATCCAATGATTGGATATTTACAAATCACTGTACTGTCACGTGTTTTTATTGTACTGAAGAGGAGAGAAGTAAACCATTATTTTACTACTGAACTGTCACGTGTTTTAAAGTATACTGAATGTGAAAAGAAATAAGTGGTTTACTCTGTGAAAAAACGAAAAGTTTATCGTTTTGAAAACAACAGAATTAGTACTCTCTACAGTTGCTTCTAGGTTCTGGAACAAGTCAGGTATTTTAAAATACCTGCCTTACTCTATCTGGATCCCTAGCCGACTGTAGTATCCTTCCTACATGTGAGCCTAGAGCCAGCTAGGAAGATTTTAAAGAAAATGAAAAATATTTTTAGCATATAGTTAACCGAATATCAAGTGTGACATATACCTCTCTTACTGAGCCGTGGTTTGCTCACCCTTAATTTCAAACATTTCAGGTTTTAAAGGTCGTGAGATTAGTTGATTGTAGATCACGACTGTACACAAAAGGACAATGTGACAGACCAACTAAGATATATCAGGTACGATCATTTATTTTCTGTATTTAGACATGTCTACAGTACTACATATTGGTAATTAATATAGGGGATGTGTATAATGTTAACAATATTTTATTAAATTGTTTAACATCAAGTGTAAAGTGAAGTATCACAGACAATCCAATCGGATAAATTGTGTAAAATAAGGTGAAAAATGTGGTAACGGGGCGTTACAAAGTAACGCTATCGGATTTTAATATTGCGCGGGAGTGGAGGTAAGGAACCTTTTACAAAAGTAGCATAAGAAAGCTATGCTTGCATGGTTTTAAAAATGAAAGTTATTGGAAATTTTAGAAAGTAAATTTAGTGATCCAACTACATTAAATTGTTTCAAAGAAAAATAGGAATTTATTTTAAATTCCATATGAATTTTTATATGATTAATTTGCATGAAATTATTTTATTACATGATTACTTTACATGAAATGATTTCCTATCGTGATTTTACGAAATTGTGAAAATGAGTTTGAGACAGTTGCTTCTTAGTGAATTATGCATATTGTTATGACTGTGAGACTCTGATCAAGTCCACAGGTTTATTGTTTATGACTACGAGACTCTAACCAAGTCCGTAGGTTTATGACTACAATACCTTAATTGAGTCCGCAGGTATTGTATATGATTACGAGACCTGATCAGTCTGTAGGTTTATGACTATGAGACTCTAGTCAAGCTTACAAGTACCATAGTGAGCACTTGACTAGTGCAAATTGTGACTGATTAACGATGGCTATTCGTTACTGTTTATTGTTGTGCATGATTCTACTGAATGGTGACTATCTCTACAGATTGATTATTGAATTATTTAAATATCAATTTGACTGAAGTGAAAAGAAAGAAAAGGTATACAGTGAATAACGGTAAATGATGATTTTTAATGAAAAAATTTTACTGTACTATTGCACTTTATTGCTTACATGTAATATGTATTGAATGACATTTATTGATGATTTTTAGAAAGAATTGCTTCTACAGTACAATTGCATTTTAAATGTATTTATTGATAGACTTTCCATCATTAGCAAATAAAAATTTTATTAATTGATTTTATCTGCATATGGTAGCATAGTTCAGCTCTTTTGTATAAGTTTCCTTACTGAGTGTAAACTCACTCCCCTATTTTTTCACTTAGATTATTTGCTGTAAATTCAGCTCACAGTAGAGGAGCTTACTTTTGGAGCATACAGTATTCCTTCGGGGGGCGCGTATCATCCATTGAAGGTATATTGTATTTTATTATATATTTCAAACGTTGTGTACAGTACTCACTAATCGTAAATAAATGTGGGGATGTAAATTAATAGAATTGGTAGTGTGTTAGTAATTAGAACTTGGAAAATTGTATTTGAAAAATGTTATGAATATATGAAATATCTAGTAATGGATATGGAACCTTATTACTATTGATTTTAAATATGAATTTTGGAGTTATGAGATTATTGTATTGGTTTATATGATATGAGGAAAGAAAATGATACCGACAAACAGCCTAACTATTATAAGAGAAAACGAAAAAAGTTAGTGGTATTTTTATAGGAAACCAAATATACTATATTTAAAGAGTGTTGGCATGGCTAAAAACAAAGTATTTAAAATAAGACTCTTGGTGGCTGTTGGGCGTTCTCGAAGGCTGTAAACAGTGGCATTTTGAAAGGCTCTTGGCAAGGTTATTTTGGGGCTGAAATGGAGACGCATGAGGGCTGAGTTGTTCATTGAAGCAGGGCTAGAGTTGGGGTTTTTATCTCAGCTAGAAGGTGTTGGGCATGGTTGAATTAGCCAAGAAAGAAAAGAAAAGAAAAGAAAAGAAAAGATAAAAAGAAAGAAAGGAAAAGAAAATTATATATATGGTCATTGGCTCTAGTTAATTCGTAAGTTATTATCATTTAAATTTATATATATTTAGAATTTATTGAATTCATACTAAATTAATTAATGATGTTTAAAGGGTATACGCGGCAAGCTCGACGTACACGTAAAATTCGATACACACGTACGAAGCTTAGATTTTATGCACGTTAAGCTTTAAATCAGTAAGAAAGGTCGTATGATTCCATGTTAATCTTACGAAAATTAATTAGAATTATATTTTACTGGTACTAATTCGATTTTAATACATAAACGTGTAGCATGACATATAGGCGGTAACACGAGTTTGGCTAAGATTGGCGCACGTACACACTAAGCAAGGAGTCGGTAAGACATTTATATAATTCAGACTTAGAATTATATTGTATAGATATAGTTAGATTGTGTGATAATAATGATGATTAAAGGTTGAAGCTTAGTGATATATAAGGAATAATAAGCCCATGGTATGATGACAAATTGATGAAATGATTAAGTGATGTTGGTATGGTGATTAATGATTTACGAAATAAGCCTTGAATGAGTTTGTTTATGTTTGAATGATTTTACCGATATTGCAAAGGTTGATAAGATAATATTTAAATATACATGAAATACTAAGAGGACCCACATTTGGTGGTAGGGGTCTTAGTATCGATATTGAAAAATAAAGGTGATTAATTTGATTCATAAATGTTGTGAAATTAAATTGAATGTTATGAAATGATAGGAAATATGGAATTGATTTTGTTAGATACAATCTTGTTGAAATCAAAGGGATGAAATTGAGGAATTAAAGAGAAATGTGTAATGATGTTAAGCTAAATATAGGTGATATATCGATATGTTTGAGGGTGAGGATTAAAGGAGGAATTGGCATTATAGCTAGCACTATATCAAATGATATTGCATCGATACAATTCATAAGCATGATAATAAATCGTTTTAAACTCAAGTTTTAATTTGCATTGCTTTTCAAGTATACTTTGTTTATAACTTGAGATTTTGAAAGGATTTATTCATGCGATACTTATATAAATACTTTATATGTTTAAATTGTTTTTGAAAAGACTGAATATATATGTAAATGTATGTATTTATATATGTAAATGATCTTAAAGAAATGTGTTACATACTTTACACTATTTTCATAAGAAAAGTGAAATGTTAAAATGCTTTTTGAGACTATAGGCACCCTAAGAGAGCAAAACTCAATAAAGCATAGTGAAAACCGCCTAATTGGAGATTACTCATTAGACATAGATGCTTGTTCGACAATAGTCGTGAATAGGGCTCAGTCACACTTGATTAATGGGGCTGAGAGACATGAGGTCTATGGCCATAGATAGCGCCCTAGTTGGTTTTCAGGGGACAATGACATGATTTTCACTGCTAGCTACAGTGATTAAAGACTTTATTGATAGAGTATTAGGGATTCAGCCTAGTCTCAAACCTAGTATGATATGTTTCTAGAGTATGATTTTATTTGATATGAACTCTAGACTTGACACGATTTTTACGGTATATGAGAAATGTTTTGAGATTGTACATATTTTAGACATGCTCTAAAAGTGAATATGAAATATTTTGAGACATTACATGTTTCTAAACATGCCTTAAAAGTGCAAGTGATATGATTTGCGAATTGTTCGTACTCTAACATGTTTTAAAAGTGAACATGAAATGAATTGAGATTTTCCATGTTTTGAACATGTTCTAAAAGTATATGTAGTATGATTTGAAATGATAGTCGTTTTTATACAGTAAAGCTTGCATAAGTTTGCATAATGAATTATGACAAAACGATATGCTTTATGCATAAAAGATGTCATGACCCTATACTGTACATGAACTTGATAATTACATGAAAATTGACATGATTTAATACGGTATAGAGCTAAATTTCTAGATGATAAATGACATGATTTGATATTGTGCATGGTTATGGTTTCTATATGAGTTGTGATATGACATGAGATTGATATGAGTATAGTTTAATACCATATAATGTTGGAACTACTTGTGATGCACTATTGCACGATATACCATGGTGTAGGGATAAAAGGGTTGAAAAATAATTAAATTGATACGATCAGAGGTTTATGTGATAGACTTGCACAAAGATGGAAATGATGAGGTATTTTGAGTACTCTTACATCGATACCTTAAAACTCTTACCCACTTATAGTCTTTACGGCATGATCTGAGATGTTCTAATAAACAATTGCAAATGGAATATGATATGAGAATCTTTAATTAAAGGGTTCATGCATCTGCATTAGAACAGTATAAGTCTAATTCTGCACTTATATAAATGACTTACTAAGCCCTCACTCATTAAACTAAAACTATTTTTTAGATTGATTCAAGGGACACGTTGGACAATTCTGGTGATTTGATAGTGTCTCGACTCTTGAAGTCCTTCTTGTTGAATATCTTGGTATAGTAACATTTTTCTCTATATGCTTTTATTTTCAGGTAATGTTTGTATAGTACTGTAGGATGGGATGTAAACTAGAATAATGAGTAGTTGATGTAATATTATGATATTATATGATATGTATGTGGTGAGTAACAGTGATACTAGAGCTGTTGAAATGATAGACATTTGGTGAATATAATGTGGACTGTGGGAAATGTTATTCTATTATATTGTGATGACTTGTAGGTAGTTAACTGGGGAAATCTCAAAATATAAGAGGGGATATTTTCAATCTGTTTCTAAGAAATAGTAAGTTATGGACTATAAATGATCCTTCCCTACCTTAAAAAGTAATTTCAATCATAACTGAATTAAAGAATGAATGAAAGTGGTTTAGTGATTACACTGGCGCCGAATACAAACTATAAAATGGAAAAGAAAAATTTAGTTCGTAAATTTGTTAACAAGACTAAATGTAAGTGTCATGTGAATATCACGGCTTTTGGGTCGTGACATTTTCTTTGTCCAAGTCGAAGTGAGACCTTAAAATGTAGATATTTGAGATGAAATATAAATATAGCAAGAATCTGTATCTCAAAATCACCTCGTTTGTGTATATATTTTGAAAACTAAGAAACAAATTCAAAAATGACGATTGTATCCATATCCTAGAAAAACTTTCCTGAATAACGATCAAACCAAATTGACTTTGAACCTACAGACTGTTATAAGAAAAGTCTCATGTAAAGAAGTTTCACGTGGACTCAGCCCGTGAATTGAATTACGCGAATTAAGTGACAAGTTTTGATAAGGGGTAGTTTAGTAATTTTCCTACCCATGACCGGTCAAATCCCCTCAAGAGTCAATAATTGACTATGTTTAACTAAAATATATGAAAAATAATAAAAATAAAATATTAAATATGAATTTAAAATTATTAAATTAAAGATATGACATAATTGAAAATAATGAAATTATATAAGGGTAATATGGTTATTTAACATAAGGGCTGGTCAAATTGGTCAATGTTTGATCAGAATTGACCTAAATAAATTAAATTTAAATAAATAAATTTAAAAATCAGAATTTAGAAAATAATAAAACAAATTATTATGTGTGGTTTAAATGTAAATATTAAGAAATTAAAAGGAACTTTTATTAGTGGACATGTGGCACAATTTTATTGGATGGAATATTAATAAAATCAGATAAAAGAGGTCAACATTCAGCCATTTTTCTCAGCTCTTTCACCCACTTCCCTTGCTCTTTCTCTGCTGTACGATTTTGTCCAAAATTTCCCACGGATTCCTCGCGTTCTCATGGTCAAATCTCATCTTCTCTTAACCCAATCATCGAACCTCCTTCACCAAATCTCCTCCTCACATCCAGAGCACCTTAGACGCAGAATTAGAGGGCCAGAAAGGAAGAAATCGGGGCTGTTTTCTGGGCTGTACAGTTCGACAATCCAAGGTAACTTGGCTTGTTGATGTTTTGCTTACTCCTAGTCATGGTATCTACTTGTTTTAGGCTAGGATTATATGATTAGAGCCTTGAAATGAATTAAATGAAAGTGAAGGAGTAGATGGCAGGTTCGGCAATGTCAGAAAAAAAAGGAAATTTTTGGTGATTTTAGGGTAAGATGAGTAGGGATTAATAGGAGATTAATAGGAAAGGATGAATTAAACTTGACTTGAGTGATGATCTTTACAAAATAGAAAAGTGGCATGAACATGGATACTCCTCCGCAGAACAGGGCAGTAACAATGGTGATGATGTTTTAATGGGTTGAAGATGTTTGATGATAATCCTAAATGAATAAAAGAGGTACATGATTTTGGAATTGATTAAGGAATGGAAAACATAAAGATAAAGCTAGTTGAGACTATTGGCCATGAGAAAAATATGGGAAGATTGTGGTGATTTTGATACATGCTGCGTATGGCGTGACTGAACATGATGAGATGAACAGAATTGTGAAGATAGGAATTTATAAAATTATGAGTTGAGATAAAATGGGCCATTCGGCCATGGTGGGGAATAGATGAGAAAGATGAGTTTTCAATGTAATGAGAACTGTTGGAGGAAAGTTCCAAGAGAATAGAGAGTATTTATAAAATTAGAGTTAAGTAGAGAAAAGAAAAACAAGAAGATGAATTCATGTGAACATTTGGTCATGAAGAAGAAATAATATTGTGATTTTAGTAAGTGAAAGTAAAGAATTAATATAAGGATGAATAATGATCAATAATAAATTTTAATTTGAGAAAATAATGAATGAAAAATAATAAAAATAATTTCATGGAATTTTCGATCAAAGTATAAATTATAAAATGGAATCCTTTACTTTAACAATTAAAGAATGGTATTTAAATGATAACAAGACTATTGTTAAGGTTTTAATGTATAAAGAGTAAGTAGAAAATTAATTATGGAATAAGAATTTAGAAAAGAAATGAAATTTTGGGCATAGGAACATAATTGGCTAAGTATGATTCACCATGTTAATATGTAAAATTTTAGTAGTTAATGGATAAAGAATGATATAACTATATTAATAAGATCATTGGTGAAATTAAAATTTGAAGAAAATGAATTTAGAATAAATTGAAGAATTTGGCTAATGTATAATGCATAAACTTCTCATATAAAAAAAGGTTATAAGTTAAAATTTAATGAATAATATATAGGTTAATTAAATTACTAGGGAGATTGAATTTTTATAGTTATTGAGTAAGAAACAATATAACCATATTAATAAAAATTATTAGAGAAATTAGAAATTGGAAAATGTTAAATGAAATCCAAAAATAGTAATTTGACCATAATGAAAATATTAGATTATATTGGTGGAGAGAATTGGAAGAAAAGCATATAATTTAATTGAAAATTTCATTGTGATAATTAAATAGAAAATAAAATGATTGTTGAGCATGATAAATAGAAAATAAAAAAATTAATGGCATATTCATTATAATTATAATAAGGAATTAAATTGGGAAAAGGATACAAATTTAATTGTACCCATGTATTAATAGAATATTTATTAAAATATAAAATAAGAAATTAATAGAATAGTTATTGGAATTGAAATATGAATTAGAATTAGGGAAAAGATCTCAATTTAAATGTAGTCAAGTCAAGGTAATTAGTAGGGAATTAAATAAACAAACTTATTGAGATTGATAAAATGGAAGATTGGGATTTATGAAATGTTTACTATAGTTATACGTAGGATTATAAATGTAATTGGGAATTATTGATGACATGAGATTTAAAGAAAAGAATGGAATTTAGTTAAAATTATGTTTTGGTAATTGGTGGAAATAAAATAAATTAAATATTGAAAATTTCAAATTAAGAGATAGAATTAATAGAATAATTATTATAGTTGAAATATAGAATTTTAAATATATTCAGGATTAATGTGCAATGTTAAATTCAAGAAATAAGGAAGCGTAAATGGCGCTACAGGATTTTATATTGCGTGAAAATAAAAGTAAGAAGCATGTATAAGAGTTGCATAGGAATTTCTTTATTTATTTAGACTCGGCAATTTTCGAAAACCAATCTTAATCGTTTACTTATCTGACTTCTCAAATTGCAAGAAATAGAAATTTATCTTAAATTCTTATAAGTCCAAATATTGTTTTACATGAAATGATTTACATGAGTTTAATTACATAAAATGATTTACATGAACTTAATTACATATAATGATTTGTATGCATTAATTTACATGACATACATGCATTGATCTACATGAAATGAGTTGCATGAACTGAATTACATGAAACGATTTACATGAATTGAATTTCATTAAAAGATTTACATGAACTGAGTTATATGACATGATTTGTATTAATTGATTTATATGAAATGATTTATATAAATTGATTTATATGGAAGAATTTTATGAAATTGATGTCTCCCTGATGATCATGCATACAAGACAGTGATGATTAGGCTGGGAGACATCCCAAACCTTCTCCTTTACATGATATGATTGTGGGAATTATGGTCAAACCCATAGATTTACGCAATGAGCACCTGACCAGTGCAAACTGTGAGTGATCGATGATGGCAATTCGTTATAGTATTTCGTAGGATCGGCTAAGGAGTTCTAGATCCCTGGCCTTCTTATACAGGTCCCTTACGGGATATAGTGCATGCATGAATCTCTGAGAGATTATTTTTCTATCGATATGTGATATTTTATAAATGATTGATTGATTGAATGATTGGATTTACAAGAATAGTATATGATTTGATTTAAAAGTAACGAAAGAAGTGCTATGAGTTTTATAGTATGTGTTTTCCTTATACAAGTGCATTTATTCTATTTTAATGATTTTAAATAAATCGCTTTACTGCACTGAATGAAATTAATGAAATTATTTCATTCTTTTATGACTTTGAAATTGTTGCCATACTGTTTACTGAAATTGCATATTGGAATTGCATCATGAAATTGTATAAAATAAAATTGTTTAATATATTGTTATTGATTGGAAACTACATGAAAATTTAATGATTTATATTGCATAATTATTTCATTGACAACTATTTACTCCCTATAGTCGCTTCGAGGGATCGGAACCGGACAGGTACTTTAAAGTACCTCCCTTACTCTATTCGATTATCTAGCCAACTATAGTATTCTTCCTATATTGTCCCCTAGTAAGTCGTTAGGAAATAAATGTTTTTATTGCATTTTAATATTTACATTTAATATGCCTCTTTCATCTTTAGTTTAAATAAATTATTTTTATTTAACTGCATATAGTATACACTTTTATATATGTTTCTTACTGGGCTTTTCCTTAAGCTCACCCCCTTACTTACCATCCCAAATAGTTCACCAGTGTGTGTATCATCCGCTGTCATAGGATAGTTGAAGAGAATTACTAGAAGTTTAAAGTGTTTTGTGGCCAGGTATATGTAGAACTTTATATTTATATTCAGACTAATATATGCACAGCAGCAATAAATAAATATTGGGATGTAAATAGTGTAATGACTGATTAAATATTGTATATAAATTTTATGGGATGTATTTATATTGAATTGTTATAAATAGAAATTTAACTATTATGTTATATATTTTTTTCTAGATTTATATTTATTATCTATGGATTAATTTATTTAATAGTATAAAGTTACAATCGAAATGAAAATTGTATATTGAACTTACATCGACACCGAACGCAAACCAGCTGATACTGAATAATTGAAAGAGAAAGATAAAAGTGAAAAGGAAAAATTTAGTTCAAAATTTTATAATTTCAGACGTTACATTTTTAATATTAATCTACCATTTGCCTATATCCAATTTACTTCTATTTTATAAATTTCTAAAATCAATTTATTTTATTTCCTATTAATTAACACAGTATACTTACAATTAAATCATTTTCTTTCCCGTACCTAATTTCTTTATTAATCCTATTAAAATTAATCTATGTTCCTTTAACTTTTAAATTATGAATTTAGCATGAAACCCTTACAAATTTCTACTTGTCCAATACATACTATTACTCCAACTCATTTTTTTCTGATTTTAATTTCATTAATAACCAGTGCTCACTTGGTATATTTATTATACGCCCTTTATAATTATTGAATTACTTCAATCTCATACAAATTATTCTTGACTAATGTTTCCCCTTTTTATACATTCACAATGCATATTTCAATTTAATTTCACAATTAATCTCTATTTATATTATATGTGTTATTCCTTAACTATAATCTTATAAAATTTTACATGAAAAGTTCATGCATTAAGCCTTGGTAAAATTTCACATTTGCCCATATTTTATTATATTCCCAATTTTAACTTTACAATAACTCTTAATTTACCATTGTATAAATTTTATATTTACCATTTATCAAAATTACATTAATACTTTTCTTATTCTGTTTCTATTTCCTTTTCTTTTTCTGTTCTGGTTTCCTTCTACTGCCGGCAGCCTTACATTTCCTTTCCATAGCCGGCAGCTTCTACTTACCATATCTTCATGATTTTTCATTCTTCAACCCACTCTACTTTCATGAACCTCTTCCATTCACTTAGGACTTTTATCAACTACTTTCAATTCATTAAAAAAACATCATCATCATTACTGCCCTTTCTGCGAGGAGTACCCATGTTCACGCCAATATCATGTTTTTGGCAAATTTATCATTTAATCCTAGTTCTAACCAAGTTGCAAACAGATTTCCCTCATCATTTCCTATTAATTCCTACCAACATACATCAAAACCAACACAAATTTCTTCATTTTCCTCTTCCCAACCGAATCAGTCATACATCATTACAACTCATTTCATTTTAATCCAAGGTCACAAACATCATCTATTCACTTAATACATGCATATACAATAAGTAGGATTGCATGAAATTCATCATCTTCTTTCTTACCTGCACAAACCAAACTGTCCCACAGCCCCAAACCCATTCTGATTCTTCACATCAGCCTCTTAAATTTCCAAATTTAAGATGATTTGGTGTGAGGAAGAGGTTGGATGAAGAAGGTTGGGTGATTGGGTGAAGAGAAAGTGGAATTTTGCAAGGAAACCGTGAAGAAAGCTTAGGAAAATTGAAGCAAAACGTGAACAACAGGGGACACTGAGAAAGTCGGTTTCTGCTGGGTTGAAGAAGACTTTTTCTGTTTTATTTCATCACTTTTAATATTATTTTATTCATTAAAAAAAATCTAATGTACAAGATATCAATTTTTTTTTTGATACGGTACAAGATATCAATTTGCCCTTCCAAAAATTAACTATTTACACCTAAACCATTGCATTATTTTGTTATTTTTAGTTTTCAAATTTTTAGTTTTTTTTATATTTTAATTAAATTAAATTAAATTAATTTGGGTCAACATTGATCATTTTGACAAGTCCTTATGCTAAATGACCATAATACCATTGTATAATTTTATTAATCTCATTTATGTTCTATCATTTATTTAATATTTAGTTAAATATGATCAATTATTGACTCTTGAGGGGGTTTGACAGAGTATGAGTAGTGAAATTACTAAGCTGCCCCTTAATGAGTACTTTTCGTTTCATTTGCATTGTTTTTTTAGCACTTTCGCGTAATTCAGTTCACGGATTGAATCCATATGAAACTTCTTTATGCGAGGATCATCCTATGACAGTCTATGGGTTCAAAGTCAATTTGGTTTGACTGTTATTCAGGAAAGTTCTTCCGAGGTATGGACACGATCGTCATTTTTGAATTTGTCTCTCGCTTTTCAAAATACACTTAAACGAGGTGATTTTGAGATGCAGATTCTGCTTATATTCATATTTCACCTCCTTTATCGTCATTCTAAGGTCACACTTCGATCTGGACAGAGAAAGTCCTAGTGGGGCCTTCACTGAGTACCTCCCTGAACCTTATCAAATAGACCCTTTATTTAAATATTTTAACAATTAATATTTTCTTTTTAAATTCCTACACTCTGTAGCTTAGATCGAATATAAGAAAATTGGGGTCCTCACACACCTGAACTTAGTAAGTGGCTTTTGATTACACCACTAACATAGAGTAAAGCTTTAATCATAGGTTTGAATGATTGCTACTGGTTGTGTAAATGGAGAAAGCAAGGTTTTGCTTGTGACTTCAAATAATTGTCTTAGTTCATGTCAATTATAGAGATGAAGTGTTGTATACAAGCACAAATGTCTCTTGCATTGCACATAGGTGATTGAAGCGCAATTCTTCACACACAACCAGGCTATATTTTGTGTAATGGATAAATAGCAAAGATAAGATATTCTTCCAAAGACTTGGATAATCTCTACAGATCACATAAGTGAAGGCTTGTTTTGCATGAAATGTGCAAGCAATAAAGATAAAGAATTCCAGTCACAAGCTTAACTGATTGTTACATGGTGTGTAAATAGTAAGGATGAAGCTTCATTGACTCAACCGACTTTCATAGGATGAACAAACAATGAAGATGGGACTTTCCTTATGATGTCACATACTTTTCATAGACATTAAATAGATGAAGCTATGCATTTCAAACTTAGATAACTATTACGGAATATATTGATAAAGCTTTACTTGTGGGCTCGCACATTCCCATAAAATATGCAAGTAATATTTATGAAATTTCATCCACAAGCTTAGGCAACCATCATGAAGTATACAAGTACTGAAGCTTCCTCATTATGCTTAAATTGAGTGCAAATCGCAAGCAATACTCCCTTCCTTAGCTCAAATGATTGCCATAATGTAGATAAATGATGAGGATGGTGACCCCTCTTTTAAGACTTGAAGATTGCCACAAAGCATATGGTAGAGGCTAAACTTCCTTTGTGACTTCCAATGGTTGCTGTGAATCATATAATGAAGGCAAAGCTCGTAAACCAGAGTTAGAGATAATGCTTTGTCTCATAAGGTTAGCCAACTTCTGTGGAGAGTGTAAATAATAAAGGCGACGTGTAACTAAGCAATTTTCACAAATAGTAAAGAGATAAAACTACATTGGTTGCTATAGAACACATTTGCTATAGAAAGAGCTTTTACTCCTATGCCCAATTGATTGTTGCAGGATCGCATAAACAAAACTTTGCTCGTGGCTATTATAGTAGTTTTTAGAGTAACGAATAATGGAGGCAAACCTTCAATCATAAGCTTCTAACATTTTCCATGGAGGATAAAGGTGAAGCTTTTCCTATGAGCTTATTTTGTAGTCGTCGACAGTAAAGAGCAACATTTATTCATAAACTTAGATGATTTTTGTGAGAACCACGATTTTTTTCAACCAATAATGTACTCGATGTATAACCTTAAGTGATTATAATAAAAAGTTTAAGATTTCAAATATAAGATCATGTCTCGTATTTATAAAAACAAAGTTTTCGAAAATAATGTGAAACGTAAACTACTATAGTATATGCAATGTATGTACACATGTATATAAATGCACATATAACATATATGTATATGCATAGGTAAAAATAATTTAATATGCATATAAATAAATACATATAATCATGGATATATATATATAAAAAAAAGAATTATACAAATACAAATAGATTATCATATAAATAAATTTAAATGTAAATGTCTAAGTATCAATATAAATATATAAACGTAAAAAGTATATGAAAATGGATAGGAATAGAAGTATAGTACAAGTGAATATACTTACATTATAAAATAAAAATATATAATTATACTTAAAATAATAATATATATAAATATAAGTTATATATATATAATATAAAATCTTTCTTTTGTTGGAAATCACCACGGACCCATTCCATCACGTCCACTCCACTGCTGTAGCCCATCATTTCCTTTTCTTTGAGTCAGAAGAAAAAATCAAATTGAATCCTCTTTCATCTCCACCTTCTTCATGCCATTCCTCTGCCGATCCCTCTCTTCGTTAGTCAACTCATCTCACCATTTTCACTCGCACCCACCTCAGTCTTGCTTCCATCTCGGTTGTCCTTGCTGTAAGCTGCTCTGGAAGTTTGAGATAGAGGTGCTAGACAAGCTCTCGAGTGGTGTTTTAAGGCTAAAAATGATGGCGTGAACTGAAGCTAGGCGACTTGGTGATGCGTGAAGCTGAGTCAGGCAGCAAAGGCCTTGCGTGGTGATGGTTCAAGCTCGAATAGGAGGCCTCGATCACAGCATTTGTTGCTGTTAAAATGGGTTGAAGTGTGGCTGGTTCATCAGCTAAGGAAAGCTGAATGTAACCGAGAGTGAAGAAAAAAAAATTTGTCGACTTGAAGGCTAAAGCAACTCCACATGAGGAAGCAGTGACTGGCGTCCATGAGGACTAAGGAAGGCATTCTGGGTTGCTAAATTAGCAGTGGATAGGCGTAAGTATGTGGCTATTTTTAGAGTAAAACAGTGACAAATAATGGGTTATTTGGAGTTTTACAAATGACTGTTAGGTGCTACTGCTCAAGCATTAAAGATAAGGCAATAACAAGGGAGGCATTTGGTGAAGGAGGAAAAGTCAAAACGAGGGAGATAGTCAATAGGAAACATTATGGCTTGGGTACCTTTGGAAGTGTCTGTTGGCCGATTGAAGAAAGGAAGAGGCCATTGCCACCGTAAGGCAGCAGTAGCAACTAGAAGAGACGTGAAGTAGGGCTTCGATGCTAAGTTGAAGCAAGGTGATAAAGGTTGTAACTAGGCCAAATTTGGTAGCCAAACAGGGGTTGCTTCGATGCTGGTTTAGAGGTCGAAACAAGCAGCTAACCAAGTGGTTAAAAGGCTGTTGTTAATGGTTCGTTAAGAGAGGTTTAGAAGGCTGTAAGAGGTGCCAAGAGTTACTGTATAAGAATGGTACAGGGGAAGAAAGAAGGCTGAAGGAAAACTGAAGTTTAAGCTTGAATACAGTAGCCAAACTAGGACTTGCATTGGTGGTCCGAACATGGCTCTTGGTACGGGGTTTTAAAGGTTCAAGCTAGTGACTCAAGGGCTAAAATGTGGCATTTAAACACTGTTTTGGAGTTTTATTTTTTGGGTTAAATGTGGCTGTTGCTGGGGCGGTCTCTGAGACGCCGAGAAGGGTTGTTTCTATGGCTAAACAAGAGGCGTAGGTGGCTATGTTTAAGCTGATCGTGACTGATTTTTGGTTACCGAAAAATATGAGTTGACTAAGGTGTTACGAGTTGGAAGAGATGGGCTTAGAAAACGTGAAACAAGGTTTTCAACCAACACCTAGGGAAAGGATGAATGTGGTGCTTTAAAGGCTGTAAACGGAAGGAAAATCTAAGGTTTGAGGAGCTGAACTTAGAAGGTTATGTAGGCTGGAAACAGGAATGGACACAATACAAAGAGGAGCCTCAGGTTGAGATTTCGAGAGGGTAAAGCCTCTAAACACTGAGTTATGATTTTTTTATAAATTATATATGTATTTTGATGATGAAACGTGATTGATAGATGTGCAAATATACATACATACATACACACACCATCCATGTAAATAAATATCATTAGTATGATATGCATACAAATGTGTCTAAGTATGTTTTTAGCATACTAAGAGAATAAATAGAGAAAGTTCGTGGTACAATTATATAATTGTATAATTATAAATATTAGTTTGAGGTGTAAATATATATATATATATATATATATATATATATAAAGGTTTTAAGAAGAAGAAAATACTAGAGGTCGAAAAGATATCTTATGGCCACTTCAAAAAAAAAAGTATAGAAAACAAAGGGCAACATTTATTAAATTAGTAATGCCTTAGTGAGATAAATATTGATAGTAAATGGCGATGTGTATGGGTGCATAAACATGAATCAGATAGAGCTAAATATATATATATATATATGTAAATATACATATATATGTATAGATATATATACACGTGTACATATATATATTGATATATATACACACACACATACATATATATATATATATATTTTGATATGTATATGTATATATATATATATATATATATATATATAGATATAGATATTAGATAAAGACTTTCTTAGACATAATGATAAAGAATTAAATATGATCATGTAATTAGATATGGATATTTAGACATGCATTTTGTGTACATATATGTGTTGTGAGTCTAAAGAGGAAGAACAATATTAGCTTTAATTTAAATAGTTACACTTTGATGCAATATGAAAATATTAGGTACTTATAGATTTCCATGTGCTATTAAATAAGAACTCGAGAAATGAAACATTCGTGTAAGAATCAAGTTGGAAAAATATGAAAGAGAATGATCGGTACGAATTTAACTAAGGAAATTTTAAGTAAGGACTAAACATCGGTTCAAGATTAATATGCACGCACACAACCCTCTAAGAATGAAGGTTATATATATATTCAGAATGATAATACGGAGTCAATCTTAGCATAATAGCAAATTTGAATATTTGTGCGTAGTTTAAATTATGCACTCTAAGTTCAGTATTTAACATGCTGTGAGTAGTTGATTGAGACAGTATTAAAATGACTGTAGTGACTTCGATTGGAGCAGTGTCGAAGCTAAGCTTGAGTTTGAGGATCAAGGAAAAGTAACCTATCAAGCATTGAGGTAAGTGGGTTAAATAAATCTTACTAGTATCATCTCGTAAGAGTTGAAAGAATTCTCATTAAATATTTAATTAAATTTATATAGAATTTTGGTTGGACATTATGGGTAAGACAAATAGAGTAAATATAGTATGATTTTTAAATTGGACATGGTGTGCTCATGAATAACACTTATCTGAAAGTGATCTTGTTGTGACTTGTGTGATGTGTTGTGTGTTATGGTTACTTGTGATTACTGAGCATGGTAATATATTGTTATGCTTTGAGAATGCATTTATGATTTGAGTACAATATATACCTATAGCTCCCGATGTTGAGTTAATAGATCTCAATTAATACCTAATCATATTGTCGAAAACTAGGAAAAAGGTCAAACCAAGCAAAGACTCGATTTTTGTACCGTGTGAGTCACTTCTAGAATCCTTCGGAAACTAAGTGCTACACGAGTTTTGATGTGTTAGTAATCAGTCTAAGTCCTAAAGGCCAAACCGAGCAAAGACTCGATTTCTGTACCGTGTGAGCCACCTCTAGAATCCTTCGGGAACTAAGTGCTACACGAGTTCCGATGTGTTAGTAATCAGTCTAAGTCCTAAAGGCCAAACCAAGCAAAGACTCGATTTCTGTACCGTGTGAGCCACCTCTAGAATCCTTTGAGAACTAAGTGCTACATGTGTTTTGACGAAATATGAGAAATCATAGGATATTGTGACGATAAGTAAGTGATTGTGATTCGTGAATGCAACGAATGTCAAAGGATGAAATAAATCTTATGCATATGACATATAATGTGCGTGATTATTGGATTATGTTTATATATGCTACTCAAACATGTGCTATTTGAATGTTTGTTTCTTTCACACTTAATCATACTGATAAAAAGAATGATGCCTTGTGAATTTAAGAATGGAATGAAAGTATGAACAAGTTTATGACGTCTGTGTACATACGAAATGGTAATAAACCTTAGTATAATCCATACATGCTGTCTTACAATAACTCAAGCATGTATGATCGTGTTTTACGATATGAGCCTAGTACGTACTTATTTATACTACTTACTGAACCGTGGATTGCTCATCCCTTAAATTTAAACATCTACAGATCTTACGAGTTGACAGCCGGCTTAGGCTTCGTATAGGCTCCCGGGAACTATACCTAGTAGTGGTATTCGTCTGCGTTCTCCGGGTCTCGCTTTTGCATTTTTGAGGTATACCACTTGTATATCAGTTTGATAGTTATATGTACTTTAATTTCACAGTACTAGGAAAGTATATGGGATGTAGTTTTGGATTGTACTAGATTATTATGTGAGTCTAGGTAATTATCGAGTTCGATCCGAGTTCAGATGTACATTTTGAATGATATATATAGTGATAGATGTGAACTTAGTAATGATTAAACTCTTGAGATCTTTGAAATACTCGATTGTATGAACTGTGGAGAAACACCAGCTGGTTGTGTTATGTGATTTAAAATGTGTTTTAGTGCAGGAAATTATACCTGGAGAAATTGATAAAATACAAAGGGGAGGTTTTCGACCTGTTTCTTTTGGAAATAGTAAAATAAGGCGAAAATCATAAGAAAAACCTCCTTGAGAAACGTGACATAGCGCGAGAAATAATATGAGTAAGACAGGATTTGATTTAGATACTACACTAACACCGAATACAAACCGTAAGTAGAAAATGAAAAATTTGGTTCGAAATTTTCATAAGAAATCTAGTAAGTGTTAAGCGGACGTCATTGGCCATCGGGTCATGACAATTTTTGCAGACAAATGTGAGGTCTTTGCTTGTGACCTTAATATTTGAGCAATAAATATGAACTTTAGCTCATAGATTCAAATAGCGGTTGCAAACCGGATGGAGTTCAACTCATAAACTTTAGATATCTAGTAGATCTCACAATATAGGAGGTACTTAAACCTAATGACTACTACACCATGTGTGGCCTAGATTAGAGCTTTAACCTAAGTAGTTAATATAAAGCACATGCCATGGATAAAGCACAAACTCTAACAAGTTGTCATAGAGTATGTCATGTCAATCAAAGTTTAGGCTCTATTCATAGTCATAGAGCTCTTAATAATGGTCCTCATTATGATCCTAAAACAATTGCCATGATCAATAAAAATAAAGCTTTGCTACAAACTCGATTAGGCATTTTGGGATACACATTTAATATTGAGGGGGTCTTTACTTCTAGAGCTTAAACGATTATCATGATGCAATGTGGGAGCAAAGAGAGAGCTTTGACAACAATCGCAAGTGTGCATGTAATATTGTTAAAGCTTCAATCATAATAGGAATGATACAAGTTTGTCCTTGGTGAATGATGGCGACTATATGATCGAGGTCCTTGATGGTAAGTGTCTCTTGGTTAAATCCGATGACATATTGTCTCAAGGATTCACCTTCTTTTTGCTTTGCGGACATAAAAGTGATCAATGTCCTCTATTAGATGATGCTGCTGACAAAATAACTCTCAAACTTAGTCCCAAGTTCATTGAAAGAGCTTATCGTTCCTGGTTTGAGCGAAGAGTACAAGATATTGCTATCTGCTTGAGGGTGACGGGAAAATCCTTAGACATGATCACTTCCCTTAGATTGATATGCTCGTGTAGAACATTTCGAGATGGTCAATATAGCTCGTGGATCCATCATACATTTCCATGGCAGGTAACTTGAATCCTTTGAATAGCCTAGCTACATCGATCTCTTTAGTGGAAAGTGAGCTTCCCAAAGTTGAAAGGTCCAAGTACGTAGCCTTTTCCGCCACTATTTGCTCCATATCCTTTATTTTAGCTTGCATGTCTTGCAATGTCTTATCAAAGTTTATGAGTTCTTTATGCTTAAAAAGTTTCTCTCTTAAGTTAACCTTTAACTTGCCCTCATCTTCATCAAGTCTTTAGTTTAGCTTTCTTATAAATTTCCTTTTCTTAGTTTTTTCTCTCAAATCGGTTACTGGCATTGACCATTTCCAGATTCCATTACTCTCAATTCCTTTCTTGTGGCTTGCTTCACCTGTCCATACCAAAGATATCATTAGGGAACTATATTATCCAAAGTACCATCAGGTTCCTATGATGGATTTCCAATCTCTTCTTCTTCATCATTCTCTTTTATAGCAATATTAGAACTAGATGGACTACAGACCCTTGCTGTGCTAGGGTGGCATTGGCTTTCCATTATGTTAGCTGCAGGTTGCGCCATCACATGTTCCTTAACAATTTTGTTCAAATTGTGATGGAGGCCCATCAAGCCCACAAATCCCAATTCATGTTCGTGATGATCATGATCCTTTGAGCATCTATGGAGGTCTAATGACAAAAGTTAAAATAAAAAAAATAAACAAGCCTTGGCTGGTTTCATTAATATTGCTAGAGAGAAAGCCCAACAAAGCTTGAGCATGGAGAATGACAAAGTCTTCTACAACATGATCCAAGCCCAAGTTCAACATCAATGAAGATTTACAAGTACTAGGCCGAAATGCAATTAGGCTGGATGCATAAATTGGATCTAATGCAATTAGGCCAAATGCTATACTTATTTTATTATGTCTTATTGGGTTGAACATTGTCTTAATTTAATTTAAGCCAATTCCTTTTTATTTAATAGGTATTGTAGGATTTTTATTTCTTGTTCTGCAAGTTAGAAAAGTAGGATTTTTATTACTTGTTCTGCAAGTTTGCTATTTGCATATAAATAATTATGTAACCTTCTGGGTAAAACAATTGATTTGAGTTATAAAATTGAGAGATTTCTTTTCTTTGGTTCTCTTGAGAACTCTTGAACTTATCAAGGTTTTCCTTGTGGTGTTCTTCTACCTTCCACCAATTTAGACCAAAGGTTCTTGTGTTTCTAAGCAATGGGTCTTAATCCAATACCATAGGTTCTTGTGTGTCTACACAACAGGTTTTGGTTTTACCTCTAATTCTTTGTTTTACTTTTGTTAGGACCCCAATTTTCTTATATTCGATATAAGCTACAAAGTGTAGGAATTTAAAAGAGAAAATTTATTTTTAAAATATTTAATGAAGGGTCTGTTTGATAAGGTTCAAGGAAGTACTCCGTAAGGGCCCCACCAGGACTTTCTCTGTCTATATCGGAGTGAGACCCTAGAATATTGATATTTGAGATGAAATATGAACATAGCAAAAATCTGTATCTCAAAATCATCTTGTCTAAGTGTATTTTGAAAAGTAAGAAACAAATTTGAAAATGACGATTGTGTCCACACTTCGAAATAATTTTCTTGAGTAACGGTCAAACCAAATTGACTTTAGACTCACAGACTATCATAGGATAATCCTTGCATAATGAAGTTTCACGTGAATCCAGCCTGTGAATTAAATTACGTGAGAGTGTTAAAAATAACACGAGCAAAACTAAAAGCACTCGCATAAGGGTAGTTTAGTAATTTCACCATCCATACTCGGTCAAACCCCCTCAAGAGTCAATAATTGACCATGTTTAACTAAAATATATGAAAAATAATAAAAATAAAATATTAAATCTGAAATTTAAATTTATTAAATTTATGATAAGACATAAATGAAAATAATAAAATTATATAATGGTATTGTGATCATTTAACATGTGGGCTGATCAATATTGGACTAAAATTAACTTAAATAAATAAAATTTAATTAAAACAAAATTAAAAATCTGAAATTTGAAAAGTAATAAATTAGTTTAATGGTAAAAGTGTAAATTTTAAGAAATTAAGGGGGGAAATTTGATTAACTATCTAATAGACTAGGTGGCATATTTTCATTAGATGAAAAGAAGACAAACGGGCTTCTTCACGTTTCATCAGCCATTGTTCCCAGTCTCCATCACCGACTCTGTTGCTCTGTTTTCTGCTGCCCGATTTCCTTCTTCTTCACCATGAATTCTTCACGTTTTCTTTGCACAACTTCACTTGTTCGTTATCAAATCACCTAACCTTCTTCACAAAACCTATCTCTCACCTCAAGAACACCTCAAACCCAGCATTTGGAGTGACTGACGTGAATAATTTCCACTGGTTTGGGTTGTTCTGTTCGGCTAAAAAGGGGGGTGAGCAGTGAATGATTTTTGTTCAATTCTAGTTGATGAGTTTGATAGTTTAAAGCATGAATAACATGTTCATGGTTTTAAAGATGAAATAAAATCAGAGGTAGATTTTTTTGTAGGTTCGGTCATGATTTGAATAATGAAGAATTATAGTGATTTTGGTATATAATAGGTTGTAACTAGTAGAAAATGATGCATGGAAATTAGTTGAAACTTGAATTGAGTGATTTTTGGCAAAACAGTGGGAAGTGGCGAGATGATGGTGCTGTTCGGCAGGGCAGGGACTGAAGAATAAGGATTAAACTTTGATGAATTGAAGATGTTTGATAAAATCCTAGATGAGTAGAAGAGTTTCATGGAGTTGGAAAGGATTGAAGAAAGAAAAATCATGGGGAAAAACAACTGGAAGCTCTCTGCCATGAGAGAATTTGGTGATGATGGTGAGATGTGAATGTAGGAAAGATGAAGTAAAAATGTAATAATTGAGTAGGAAATATTCATAAAGATTATATATATATATATATATATATATATATATATAGAAATTCCTAAAATCCATCTAAACAAAATATACAAACAAAATAAATCTTTAATAAGTCATCTGTTAAAAACGGATTATACAATCCAACTAAAAGAAAAAGATCTCTCAATTACAAATTCTTATGAATCAATTCAATTATTAGAAAGAGAATCAATTAACAAACATATTCAAAGAAAATATAAATATATTCATATAGGAAATCCAAGACAGACTAAAGATTGAGCAAAACATCAATGATTTCTGGAATCCTTGTTGAGTTTGTTTTTTTTGGAAATATTCACTGAAAAATTCATAAGCTTCCCATACTTGAGGAGGAAGGATTTCATGATTTGGTCCGTACCACTGCCACCAGTGAGTAAACCAGAATGGGAATTGGTATTTGGTGTCTTTTTTGAAGTAAATGAGCCATGAATGGCGATTGTGTTGGTTTTCAAAGGTGAAAGTATTGAACCAAGCTTGTTGATAGTCCCAGTAATTAAATGTGGGGCAATGGTGAAGTCTGGTGTTATAGCTGGCTGGAAACTTTTTGAGATTGTTTGGATCATTACCCCAGTCAATTGGTCTGAGGACTTTGAGAATTTGAGCAGTTGAATGGGTGATAAAGTCTGGTTGGTCTTTGTTGGCATAATGTTTGATTGCCAAGGAACCTGTTTCAATCAAAATATTTTCATAAAACTTTGAGGTTTTTGTTGATCACATGTTTGTAATGAAAACCTTTGAAAATATTTTTGATAACAGTGTTTGGATTTTCATGAAAATATTCAGGCTCAACAAGAACCATATGTTGAAATTGCTGTTTTGAAAAATATTTTTGATCAGCTTTAGGACGTGGATATGTAATCACCACTCCTTGTTTTGGGAAAATAGTTTGGAGAGGTTGGGTTTTTGAAATCATGACCTCTCTATTTTTTGAAATAGATTGTACCTTTGAAGAGGTTTGTGGTAATGACTCGGAGAATTGACGAATCATTTCCAGTTGTGACTCTTCAAAATTGGATGATGACTCTTGTCTTTGGTGTTCTTGGGCAAAAATCTGTTGCCATGTTGGTATAGGGGATTGGGAGATAAGTGATTTTGATGGGGAATGGGTTTGCTTTTGCTTACCCTTGTCTTTTTTCTCTCTTTCTTTCTCTTTTTCTCTTCTTTCTCTGGAAGACATTGTGAAGGATTCTGAAGAAACTCTCTTGTGAGGAAATCTGGGAAAGAGTTAGAGTCCCCTTTTATAAACTCAATTTCAAAATCAAAGATTGATAAAATAGCTTGCCATCTTGCAAAAATCTGTTTGGATGCCATATTTTTTACATTTTTTTGAAGAATCTCTTTTGCAGATTTGCAATCAATTCTGAGAAGAAATTTTTGATTTAACAAGTCACTCTGAAACTTTGTGATGCATAAAACGATGGAAAGAATCTCTTTTTTTATTGTGGAGTAATTCTTCTGGGTATTATTCCAGTGTTTGGAAGTATACTGAACTATACTTTCTTTGTTATCTTTTAACTGTTTGAGGATTCCTCCGTATCCTATGTCAGAAGCATCGGTTTCTACAATTTTGAAGGTATTTGGGTCTGCTAAATGTAGACATGGTAATTCTTTGATTTGAGCTTTAACAGATTGAACTACTTCTGTATGGGCTTGAGTCCATGGTGGAGGATTTTTCTTAAGTCTTTCATGCAGAGGTTTAAAGAATTTTATTGAGGTTTGGATAGAAATCTAAAATATAATTCAGACTCCCTAAAAACCTTTGAAGTTGGGTTTTTTCTAAGATTTGATCAGGAAACTTATCAGCAAATTGGATTGACCTTTCTATTGGAGTAATGGTTCCTTGATAAACATAATGTCCTAAAAACCTTACTCGTGTTTGAAATAAACTAATTTTGGATTTGGAAACAACTAAACCATTTTGTTTGACGGCTTTAATGAAAATTGATAAATGTTTGAAATGTTGATCAATAGTTGTTGAAAATATTAATACATCATCAATGTATACTATCATAAATTGGGAATATTGATGAAATATTTCATTCATTATTCTTTGGAATTCTGATGGAGCATTTTTAAGTCCAAATGGCATTACATTCCACTCATATTGTCCAAACGGGACTGTAAACGCTGTTTTATACCTATCTTTTTCTGAAATTTGAATTTGCCAAAATCCTGATTTCATATCAAATTTTGAAAAGATTTGAGCATTGCAAAGTTTTTGAAGTAAATCTTTTTTATTTGGAATAGGATATCTAATCCATTTTAATGCTTCATTCAGAGGTTTGTAATTAATGACAAGTCTTGGTGTTCCTCGTTCTAGTTCTGCATTTTTATTGACATAAAAAGCTGAACAGCTCCAAGGAGATTTACTTTGCCTGATAAGTTTTTTGTTTAGCAGTTCTTGTATTTCTTTTTTACAGTATTGCTCCATTTCTTGATTCATTTGGATTGGTCTTGCTTTTGTTGGAATTTGTTTTTCATCATAATCTTTTTCATACGGTAATTCTACCACATGTTTCTTTCTTTGCCAAAAAGCTGTTGGTAAATCAGAACAAATTGTTTTCTCAATTTCTATTTGTAATAACTTTATCTTATTCTGTATTTGAGGATTTTGTAGTTGCTGTTCGATTCTTTTGAAATTAATATCTTCTTTTAAATAGAATATTTGATTCTGTTTGTCTTTGATTATTATATTAATTTGTTGATTTGTAATTGTTTTTGATTTTAATAAATTTATATTTCTTATCTTTGGTTTTTTTGTAAAATTCCATATTAATTTTGATCCGAGGATTTTTGTAGATATTCCATTATTTGTTACTTTATATGGTTTGATTAGGGATATAAATGGTAATCCTAATATAACATTTTGACTAATATTTTTTATTATTAAAAATGGTGTCTTGAATGTAATTTGGTCTTTACAGATTTCTGCTTTTGTCAATTTGTATTGGATTTGTAGTTTTTCATTGTTTGCTGCTTTTAAACTTTCAAAAGTTTTCTCACAATATTTTGTTGGAATTATTCCTTCTTTAATACAATTTTGATCAGCTCCTGTGTCAAATAGAGCTATTGTTTCTACTAAAAATTCATTATTGATTAAAATTGATATTTTAATTAAGTATTTTTGGATTGAAACTTCAATTAGGATATTTAAAAATTCCTGTGATGGTGGTTTGTCTTCGTCAGAAGATTCACTGGAAGTTTCTTCATTTAAGTTTGGTAAAGTTTTTAGTTGTTGACTGTGCTGTTGTTGTTGTTGTTTGAGCAATTTTATTTCTGTTTTAATATTGTGGATTTCATGTTGGAGGTCTTGGATAGTGATTTCTTTGTTGGATGTTCGTATTTTATCAAAGATTATATCTTTTATACCATTTTGTTTGACGGCTTTAATGAAAATTGATAAATGTTTGAAATGTTGATCAATAGTTGTTGAAAATATTAATACATCATCAATGTATACTATCATAAATTGAATATTGATGAAATATTTCATTCATTATTCTTTGGAATTCTGATGGAGCATTTTTAAGTCCAAATGGCATTACATTCCACTCATATTGTCCAAACGGGACTGTAAACGCTGTTTTATACCTATCTTTTTCTGAAATTTGAATTTGCCAAAATCCTGATTTCATATCAAATTTTGAAAAGATTTGAGCATTGCAAAGTTTTTGAAGTAAATCTTTTTTATTTGGAATAGGATATCTAATCCATTTTAATGCTTCATTCAGAGGTTTGTAATTAATGACAAGTCTTGGTGTGCCTCGTTCTAGTTCTGCATTTTTATTGACACAAATACCAGTATCCTGGATCTAATCATGTCTGTTTGGAAAAGAAGTGTCTCTCCTTTTGGGCTATGGATTAAGGCTCCTGAACCTAAAGCTGAAATCATAGCTTTATAATATATTCTATAAGCTAAAGCCAAAGGCACAGATCCTGGTTTCATTTTATAATTATGGGTTTTTATTTGAAGAGTTAAAACATCTAAAATGTTTTTATCTTGTAAAGAAATTGTATAATTTGGAAAACAATTAAAATAAATTGGACCATTACAGAGACTTGATTCAATAGTTCCTAAGAGGGAATCATTGAAATCTTCAAACCTGGTGTCTCTTAATGTCATAAAGATTGAAGTGTTTAGACCTTCTTTTGAGAGTGGTTTAACTGCGACTTGAATTAATCCTATATGAATATATTTATATTTTCTTTGAATATGTTTGTTAATTGATTCTCTTTCTAATAATTGAATTGATTCATAAGAATTTGTAATTGGGAGATCTTTTTCTTTTAGTTGGATTGTATAATCCGTTTTTAACAGATGACTTATTAAAGATTTATTTTGTTTGTATATTTCGTTTAGATGGATTTTAGGAATTTCCCAATTATCTATGTCTTGAATTATGTTTGTCAGGTTGATTTCTTCTTCATTATCGTTTGGTTCATAGGCTCTTAAGCTACTGGAAGCAGAAGAATTAGATCTAAATAAAGAATGCATCCTTAAAATAACAACTTAACTATTTTAATTTTTATTGCTGCCTACGAAGGAAAGCTAATTTGGATGCCTACAAAGGAGATAAAATCCTATTATGATAGTATTTTGAAATCATAATATATATTTTGAAATATAATTCAATATATTTGTTGTTATTTATATTGATTAAATAAATCAATTATTTTACCAATATAATGTAAATCAAATCTTATAATTGAATATAATTATATAATTATATAATAAAAACACTATAATATCAAATTGTTTGCAAAATATTCCTAATTCTTTCTTAGATTGTCTTTGTTATTTCTTCAACTGTTTTTGTAGTTTGATATCCTGACAAATTTTTAATCCTTCTTTTTGGGTGTAACTAATTAGTTCGCCATATGTCAATTTTTCATAAGGAATTATTCCTTTGAAATCTTCTCTTATTTTGTTTCTAACTTTTGCCCCTAGCAGATTTGGTAATCCAGCTAGAAATTTTTCTTTCCAAAAGGGTTGGTTATTATCTGTCCTTTGCATGACTCTGGTAATAAAATTATCTTTATACCATTTAAATTCGCCTAATTTCTTACATTTGAGATTGGACAGAAGTTCTGCATTTTTATCCCTTAAGTGTGATGGATCTCCAATGAAATGTTTAGCAATTGCAAAGATTAATGTTGCAACAGCATTTTGTATATGTTGATTTTCTTCATCTAAGATTGGATTATTATCATTATCAGTTTTGATTGCATTAAGTATTTCTTTTTGTTCTTTAGAAGTGAGATAATTATCCCACCATCCTTTGAGTTGTCCGGAAAATCCAGATACTAATAAATCAGCTATTGCCCAGTCAGATATTGTTTTTTGAGTTTTATAAACATTTGATACCATTGTCATTTGTTGCAAAAGATTGAGAATGTTATATTCCCAAACCAATTAAGTGGAATGAAGTTTCTTTTCCAGATGAATGGGTTTTAGAAAAACAGTCCAACCTATAACACAAGAAACAACTGAATTAAGAGTTGTCTCTCAAACTGATAACGGAGATGTCAAGGTTTCTTTTAATAGAACAAATTCTATAAATTTAGGACATCCCTCTCATATTCCGATACATTTACCATATCAAAGTTTAAGATCAAATTCAAGTTTTCAAACTCCTAGATATTCAACATCATCTATTCCTTCAACTTTACAAGATTTTCAATCTGTAGCCACTAATCTTCAATCTGTAAATACATCTACAAGTGTTCCTAAACCAATCTACCAAAGGCAAAGACAGCCTATGTCTTCCCAAACCAAATCAGAAAGTGATGAAGATTTACCAATTTCCCCAACGTACTCTTCAATGACAAATAATCCAGAATTAAACGTTTTACAAAAAGAATTTTCTATTGAGAAAGAGAAAATAAGAAAAGAATTTTATTCTAAAAAGAATAAAATCAAACGTGAACTATTCTTTAAAAATCATCAAGATAGTAAACAAGAAATACAAGAGGAATATTATGATTTCATGAATACACATAAAATTCAAATAAAATTTTTTAAATGGTATGAACAATATTATGATAAGTGTATTAACACAAATAATACAGTTAAAGTATGGCAAACAAATAAATCTCAAGTTGAATCCCCGCATCCACCATTGACAGAAATTCAATATGAACATAAAGGATCTGGATTGAAAGCATCCCCACTCAAAGTTACAAATCCTGAAAGAGAAAACTCCCAAGTCACTTATAAAGATATTAAACTCTTGATCGAGCAAAATAATTTTTCAAATCTAAATCTCCATACAATAAGTCAGCATTTAGAAAAAATTGAAACAAAAATAGACAATTCAAACATCCAGACTTCTAAAAAAGACAAAACAAGTGAAGAAAAACAAAAAAAAAAAACAAAAAATTCAAAACCTTTATTTAAACCACATGAAATATCTTCAAACACTCAATCAAATTTCCTGCAAGAAATTCAACAAAGACTTAATGCATTAAACTCAGAAATAACTGGAGAAAATGAAAGATATAAACCAGATACACTTGATAGAATACCACAAAGGTCAATTAATACAATAAAAGATTCGGAAACTAATAGTGAACAATTTCAATCATCTGATGAACAGATAATTCAAAAGCTTCATTGGAAAGAACCACAAAGATTGTACTACCCAAAAACATCTGCACCAGATTTAGTATTAGAAGAGAAACCCTTAAGTCAAAACAAATATAATGCAAACACGGTTTATGAATGGAACATAGATGGAATGTCTGAATATAACATTCTCAATCTTTTGCAACAAATGACAATGGTATCAAATGTTTATAAAACTCAAAAAACAATATCTGATTGGGCAATAGCTGATTTATTAGTATCTGGATTTTCCGGACAACTCAAAGGATGGTGGGATAATTATCTCACTTCTAAAGAACAAAAAGAAATACTTAATGCAATCAAAACTGATAATGATAATAATCCAATCTTAGATGAAGAAAATCAACATATACAAAATGCTGTTGCAACATTAATCTTTGCAATTGCTAAACATTTCATTGGAGATCCATCACACTTAAGGGATAAAAATGCAGAACTTCTGTCCAATCTCAAATGTAAGAAATTAGGCGAATTTAAATGGTATAAAGATAATTTTATTACCAGAGTCATGCAAAGGACAGATAATAACCAACCCTTTTGGAAAGAAAAATTTCTAGCTGGATTACCAAATCTGCTAGGGGCAAAAGTTAGAAACAAAATAAGAGAAGATTTCAAAGGAATAATTCCTTATGAAAAATTGACATATGGCGAACTAATTAGTTACACCCAAAAAGAAGGATTAAAAATTTGTCAGGATATCAAACTACAAAAACAGTTGAAGAAAGAACAAAGACAATCTAAGAAAGAATTAGGAACATTTTGCAAACAATTTGATATAAACTATAATCCAGAATGTTCTTCAACAAAATGTTGTAAAACAAAGAAATTTGAATACAAAAGAAACTTTTCCAAAGACAAATATTACCAGAAACCCAAAAGAAATAAAATTCAAACTAAAAAAGAATTTAAAAGCCAAGAAAACAAACCTAAAAGGGAATGGAAAAATCCAAACATAAAATGTTATAGATGTGGGAAAACAGGACATATTTCAAAATATTGTAAAATAAAGAGAAGGCTAAATCAAATACAACTTGATCAAGAAATAAACCAAAAAATTTGTGAACTTCTGACATATACAACTTCAGAGACACAAACTTCAGATACTGAATCACAATCTTCATCTGATATACAAGTTAATCAAATGGATGATATAGAGACATCTTCGGACCAAGACACACTCAATGTCTTAACAAAAGACCAAGAATTGATGATGGAAATAATTGATGAATTATAGATAAAATTCAATATATGTTTGCATTATATTCATAAACCAGATTTACTATCATGAATTTGAGCAGTTGAATGGGTGATAAAGTCTGGTTGGTCTTTGTTGGCATAATGTTTGATTGCCAAGGAACCTGTTTCAATCAAAATATTTTCATAAAAACTTTGAGGTTTTTGTTGATCCCATGATTTGTAATGAAAACCTTTGAAAATATTTTTGATAATAGTGTTTGGATTTTCATGAAAATATTCAGGCTCAACAAGAACCATATGTTGAAATTGCTGTTTTGAAAAATATTTTTGATCAGCTTTAGGACGTGGATATGTAATCACCACTCCTTGTTTTGGGAAAATAGTTTGGAGAGGTTGGGTTTTTGAAATCATGACCTCTCTATTTTTTGAAATAGATTGTACCTCTGAAGAGGTTTGTGGTGATGACTCGGAGAATTGACGAATCATTTCCAGTTGTGACTCTTCAAAATTGGATGATGACTCCTGTCTTTGGTGTTCTTGGGCAAAAATCTGTTGCCATGTTGGTATAGGGGATTGGGAGATAAGTGATTTTGATGGGGAATGGGTTTGCTTTTGCTTACCCTTGTCTTTTTTCTCTCTTTCTTTCTCTTTTTCTCTTCTTTCTCTGGAAGACATTGTGAAGGATTCTGAAGAAACTCTCTTGTGAGGAAATCTGGGAGAGAGTTAGAGTCCCCTTTTATAAGCTCAATTTCAAAATCAAAGATTGATAAAATAGCTTGCCATCTTGCAAAAATCTGTTTGGATGCCATATTTTTTACATTTTTTTGAAGAATCTCTTTTGCAGATTTGCAATCAATTCTGAGAAGAAATTTTTGATTTAACAAGTCACTCTGAAACTTTGTGATGCATAAAACGATGGAAAGAATCTCTTTTTTTATTGTGGAGTAATTCTTCTGGGTATTATTCCAGTGTTTGGAAGTATACTGAACTATACTTTCTTTGTTATCTTTTAACTGTTTGAGGATTCCTCCGTATCCTATGTCAGAAGCATCGGTTTCTACAATTTTGAAGGTATTTGGGTCTGCTAAATGTAGACATGGTAATTCTTTGATTTGAGCTTTAACAGATTGAACTACTTCTGTATGGGCTTGAGTCCATGGTGGAGGATTTTTCTTAAGTCTTTCATGCAGAGGTTTAAAGAATTTTATTGAGGTTTGGATAGAAATCTAAAATATAATTCAGACTCCCTAAAAACCTTTGAAGTTGGATTTTTTCTAAGATTTGATCAGGAAACTTATCAGCAAATTGGATTGACCTTTCTATTGGAGTAATGGTTCCTTGATAAACATAATGTCCTAAAAACCTTACTCGTGTTTGAAATAAACTAATTTTGGATTTGGAAACAACTAAACCATTTTGTTTGACGGCTTTAATGAAAATTGATAAATGTTTGAAATGTTGATCAATAGTTGTTGAAAATATTAATACATCATCAATGTATACTATCATAAATTGGGAATATTGATGAAATATTTCATTCATTATTCTTTGGAATTCTGATGGAGCATTTTTAAGTCCAAATGGCATTACATTCCACTCATATTGTCCAAACGGGACTGTAAACGCTGTTTTATACCTATCTTTTTCTGAAATTTGAATTTGCCAAAACCCTGATTTCATATCAAATTTTGAAAAGATTTGAGCATTGCAAAGTTTTTGAAGTAAATCTTTTTTATTTGGAATAGGATATCTAATCCATTTTAATGCTTCATTCAGAGGTTTGTAATTAATGACAAGTCTTGGTGTTTCTCGTTCTAGTTCTGCATTTTTATTGACATAAAAAGCTGAACAGCTCCAAGGAGATTTACTTTGCCTGATAAGTTTTTTGTTTAGCAGTTCTTGTATTTCTTTTTTACAGTATTGCTCCATTTCTTGATTCATTTGGATTGGTCTTGCTTTTGTTGGAATTTGTTTTTCATCATAATCTTTTTCATACGGTAATTCTACCACATGTTTCTTTCTTTGCCAAAAAGCTATTGGTAAATCAGAACAAATTGTTTTCTCAATTTCTATTTGTAATAACTTTATCTTATTCTGTATTTGAGGATTTTGTAGTTGCTGTTCGATTCTTTTGAAATTAATATCTTCTTTTAAATAGAATATTTGATTCTGTTTGTCTTTGATTATTATATTAATTTGTTGATTTGTAATTGTTTTTGATTTTAATAAATTTATATTTCTTATCTTTGGTTTTTCTGTAAAATTCCATATTAATTTTGATCCGAGGATTTTTGTAGATATTCCATTATTTGTTACTTTATATGGTTTGATTAGGGATATAAATGGTAATCCTAATATAACATTTTGACTAATATTTTTTATTATTAAAAATGGTGTCTTGAATGTAATTTGGTCTTTACAGATTTTTACTTTTGTCAATTTGTATTGGATTTGTAGTTTTTCATTGTTTGCTGCTTTTAAACTTTCAAAAGTTTTCTCACAATATTTTGTTGGAATTATTCCTTCTTTAATACAATTTTGATCAGCTCCTGTGTCAAATAGAGCTATTGTTTCTACTAAAAATTCATTATTGATTAAAATTGATATTTTAATTAAGTATTTTTGGATTGAAACTTCAGTTAGGATATTTAAAAATTCCTGTGATGGTGGTTTGTCTTCGTCAGAAGATTCACTGGAAGTTTCTTCATTTAAGTTTGGTAAAGTTTTTAGTTGTTGACTGTGCTGTTGTTGTTGTTGTTTGAGCAATTTTATTTCTGTTTTAATATTGTGGATTTCATGTTGGAGGTCTTGGATAGTGATTTCTTTGTTGGATGTTTGTATTTTATCAAAGATTATATCTTTTAAATTATAAGATTTTGAAGTTGATGATATAAAAGTTGGTGTAGAGAGAGATTTTTTTAATTGTTCTAAATAATCTTTCTTAATCTGGGGATCTTGTATTTTATCAATTATTTCCATATATATATATATATATATATATATATATATATATATATATATATATAAAATTAGTGCTGTACAAAGAAGAGTAGCCGGCCATAATGGAAGGTATGGAATAGTGGTGAAATTTTAAACAAATGTAGAAGAGGTTAAATAAAAATAAAACATGAATAATATATATAGATTAATTAAATTGTTAGTGTGATTGAATTTGGAGAAAACATGATGTAGAGCAAATTGAAATTTCCGTTTAGATATGATACAAGAAATTTACTTGTAAATTTTATAGTTTGATAATTAATGAATAAAGTATAGATGTTAAAAAGATTAATACTAGAATTAAAACTAGGAAAAGAAAGGAGTTTGAACAATAGTGCCAATATTTGACCAACAAGAAAATACTTGATCTTAATAAATAATTAAAGCTAAGAAAATTTTAATGAAATTAAAATTAGAGGAATAAGTCAATTTAATTATAGTTAGAGGTTAATATTTAATGAGAGATAAAATAAATTCCATGAAAATGATACATTAGGAAATAAAGATTAATAGATTAATTGAATTATAGAATTATTATTAGAGTTGAAAAATGAATTATTAGTAGAAATTAAAATTGGGAAAAAAAGTTTATGCAAGTGTAGTTAAGACATTTAATAGGAAATTAAATAAATAAATAATTTAGACTGACAAAATGGAAAATAGAAATTTATAGAATTATTTATTATAGTTATACATGAGAATTTAAATATAAATTGAAATTATTGGTGACATGAAAATTAAAGAAAGAATGGAATTTAATTGAAATTATATTTTGGTATTTAGTAGAGAATAATGAAATATTTATCAGAATTATAGTACAGAATTTTGAACATAATTTGAAATTATTGTTCAGAGCTAGGAAATCGAAAAATAAAGAGGCGTGACTGGAGTTATTGGATTTTAAATTGCACAAAAGTGGAGGTAAGGAACATGTATAGGAGTCGTATAAGAAATGTTTTACTTGTATTTGAATATTTTTGGAAACCAAATTGTAACTGTTTGCACCCAATTCCCCTAAACAAAAATATAGAAATTTATTTTACATTCATACAAATTAAATATGACTTTATTTGCATGAAAAATAATTTTATAATATTTATCTGATATGAAATGATTTACATTTCTTGGTTTACATGGAATGATTTACATGCATTGTGTAACAGTCCACAGTACAGTAAATAACATATTTGTACACAATTTACGGTTGGGCTGTTTGTGATGTCGTTAACACTTTAACAGTCACAGTAATAAACGGTAAACATTTCTTTATTTAATAAATGCGGAATATGAAATTTTACAATATTTCTTACACTTTAAATCCTCTGTTTCTATTTTATCATAAAGTAGTACTGTATACACGTGTTTGTGTAAGGTTTCGTTGTCTCGGTTTATCATGTCATACACGAAAATAAGTAGCGGATTAAAAATCAACAAAACCAAAATCACCAGGATCATGCAACAAGATTAATTTCGAGATAAAATCTAACCTTTTGGTGTACTCATGTAGGAATGTTCGACTTTTAAATATGGCAGCCCACGAACAGCCCTTGATTTATCGTTAACTCAAGACTCCTAGTTAAGAGAAGCCCTCTAACGGTATCCACACGAGTAGGACACAAAAGAAGACCTTTGCCTGAGACAAGATGTGATCAAAGGCAAAGGGAGGAGGAAGGGAATTGTTTTCTGAGAGTGCTAGCTCCAAGAGGTAGAATGGCTATAAAAAATATTCTGTTCTACTGTCTAATTTTTAGACTTAATGTTGTTTTTATAGTGCCTTTTAACAAAACGCTAAAAAGGCCTTAGCCTTAGTCCAACTAAATTAGGTCTTTTGGGCCCTTTAAAATTACTTAATCCAAATCCAATTAATTGTAGGACATACTCTAACAATCTCTCACTTGCATTACAACCAATTGGTTATGCATTTGGATTAAAAATTTGGTCTGCCCATGAATTATTATATTAATAATTCATAATTATAATCTCATTATAATTGAAAAGACCAAAATATCCTTTAGTAATCTTGGGCTAAAATTACTATTAATTAAATCTCGAATTGTAGATGGAACAGGATTCTAGTCTCACTAGGAATCCTTCTTGTACTAGGATTCATCACATGGATCCAACTCCAATTACCTTGTCTTGGTCATACCCTTATTATGTGTGACCCTTTAGGTTTCCATTACGTTGGCAGTGATTCAGAATCTCATTCATAAATCACAAGCCAAGATTGGTATCTAGCAATGCATCATGGCTACCCAAGTAATGAAAATGCCGGTGAGTTGACGACAACCTTTCAATGAGCAATTATCGTATAATTTGATCCTTTTGTCACCTAATATCTTAGTTGAACATAGAGTATGGAACGTGTCATCTCTATTAAAGTTCAACTCTATTGTTTCTCAATCTTAAGATAAATGATTTAATCAAATGAATTCAAGATCTCATCTTAAATCTCATTTGTACTGTGGTAACAGATTTTCAATCATTAACTTCTATTGAGAGTCCTTGAGATATAGACTCTTGTTACTAAGAGGGACAAATCCTATCTTGATCACTCACAACCCTCATATGATTCATGATGTGCCCAATTACTGTCTTACTTGCAACCCTTATTGAGCTACGTTTACCAGCATCAAAGTACACCAATCCACACATAGGATACCATGGTGATCTCAAGTCTAAGGATCACATATACCATTTCCATTTGAGAACATCTAATGACACTCAATGTAACGATCCACATAAAGTTCTCAAGATGGGTCAATCCAGTGTATTCATTCATAATGATCACACATGTGTTGATCTGGATATCACCATATCTATGACTTATGAGATCAATCACCCAAAGGAATCTAACACAGGTTAGTCTTAATGTATCACTGATGTCCCTTCTCAGTGATACTACGACTAAGGATATTTAAGAATAGTATTCTTTGTATCATAAGGATCTCATTATCAAAGTCACTACTTTGATTCCTTTGATACGAATCCACTATTCTAGGGACTTTATCATTTGATTATGACTTGATCAAATTAAATGTAGTCAATAATGATAAATAACTGCAATGTATTATTAAATAACATAAATAATCACAATGTCTTAAGTGTACTATAAATCCAATTCCGATTGGCGTATAGTGCATACACTAACATTTTCTCACTTGCACTATAGCCAATTGATCATGGAAGGGCTTGAGTATTTGTTTGAACCATTGGTGAGACCAAGATTTCTTAGCTTATGCAATGGTTCCATTGTTGTCATAATAGAGTGCCACTAAATCAGCAATGCTAAGGACTACTCCAAGTTTTGTGACGAACTTTTTGATCCAAACAGCTTCCTTAGCTGCATCTGAAGTCGCTATATACTCAGCCTTGATCGTAAAATTGACCACTGTCTCTTGTTTAGAACTTTTCCAACTTAACAGTGACATCATTTAGGCAAAACACATAGCCAGATTGTGACTTAAAGTCATCCTTATCTGACTAGCAACTGACATTAGTGTAACCATTTACAATGAGCTCATTCTCTCCTCCATAGACTAAAAAAGCATCCTTAGTCCTTTTTAAGTACTTAAGGATGTTCTTAACTGCTATCCAGTGACATTCACCTAGGTCAACTTGATACCTACTCGCCAGGCTTAAAGCATGGGAGACATCAAGCCTCGTACATAACATGGCGTATAGGATAGATCCAATAGCCGAAGCATATGGAATCTTAGCCATTTTATCTCTCTCATCTTATGTTTTAGGACACATATCCTTTGAGAGATAAATGCCATGAGACATAAGTAAGAATTCTTTCTTGGATTCTTCCATGTTAAACCTTTTCAACACTTTGTCAATATATGTACTTTGACTTAGACCTAGCAGCCTACGCGATCTATCTCTATAGATCTTTATTCCAAGAATATAGGCTGCTTATCCTAAGTCTTTCATGGAGAAGCAATTCCCTAGCCAAGTTTTGACAGATTGTAGTGCAAGAATGTCATTTCCTATGAGTAGTATGTCATCCACATATAACACTAGGAATATGACAGCACTCCCACTAACCCTTTTGTAAACACAAGGTTCATCTTCGACTCTCTCATCAAAACGAATGTTCCAGCTCCGAGAAGCTTGCTTCTCGGGCTCTAGACATATCCTATTAGACCTACACGGGCCTTGTGTTTCTGGAGCTATTTCCTTTTCCACAACATCTTGTAGGACTTGCTCCTATTCCACTAAAGGTTCAGTGACATTTTGTGGTTCTTGAACCTCTTCAAGCTCTATTTTCTTCCCACTAGTTCTTCTAAAAGGAAGTCCTTTTCTAGAAACATACCGTACTGAGCCACAAACACTTTGTGCTCTGTTGGATTATAGAAATAATATCCTTTTATCTCTTTAGGATACCCCATGAATATGCATTTATCAGATTTGGGTCCTAATTTGTCTGGGACTTGTCTTTTGACATAAGCCTCACAACCCCAAATCTTTAGAAAAGACAGATTAGGCTTTTTTTTCTGGTCCACATCTCATGTGTTGTCTTTTCAACAGCTTTAGTAGGAACACGATTTAGTGTGAATGCTGCTGTCTCTAAAGCATAACCCCAAAAGAAGACAAGAAGGTCAGATAGACTCATCATAGATCGAACCATGTCTAGCAAGGTCCGATTCCTCCTCTCAGATACACTGTTCCATTCAGGTATACCAGGTGGAGTGAGTTGTGGAACTATTCTACACTCTTTTAGATGATCTATAAATTCTAAGCTCAAATACTCTCCACCACGATCTAATCGGAGTGTCTTGATATTCTTGCCTAGCTGGTTTTGTACTTCATTCTTGAATTCTTTGAACTTTTTAGAGGATTTTGACTTATGTCTCATTAAATAAACATAGCCATATCTACTGTAGTCATTAGTAAATGTGATGAAGTATTGGAACCCTCCTCTAGCCTGTGTGGTTAATGGACCACATACATCTGTATGTATGAGCTCTAATAAACCACTAGCCCTTTCACTTGTTCCTGTAAAAGGGGCCTCGATCATTTTACCAAGCAAACAAGATTCGCATACATTATATGATTTGAAATCAAATGAATCTAAGTGTCCTTGTTTGTGGAGCCTAGATATGCATTTCTCGTTTATGTGACCAAGTCTACAATGCCAGAGGAATGTAGCATTAATCTTTTTACCCTTTGACCTCTTGGAATCAACACTGTATATGTGATTATCTAAATCTAGAACATACAATCCATTCATAATGGAAGCATTGCCATAGAAAATATCATTAAAGTAAATTGAACAACTATTATTCATTATTTTAAAAGAAAAACCTTTCTTGTCCAAACAAGAAACAGAAATAATGTTCTTGGCAATTGCTGGAACATAATAACAATTATCAAGTTCTAAAATTAGGCTCGAAGGCAACGATAAATTAAATGTTCCTAGAGCTAACGCGACAACCGTTGCTCCATTTCCAACTCGTAGGACCACCTCGCCCTTGGCAAGTTTTCTACTCCTTCTTAGTTCCTGCACATTCATGCAAATGTGAGAACCACATCCAGTATCTAATACCCAAGATGAAGAAGTAGACAAATTTATCTCAATCACATATATACCTGAGATGGAAGGCTCACTTTCTTTCTTTTTCTTCAGCTCCTCAAGGTACACAGTGCAATTTCTCTTCCAATGACCAGTCTTACTGTAATGGAAGCATTTTCCTGTTTTAGCAACTCCACCAGATGGCTTGAGTTTCTTGGCCTTTTCCTTCTTGTTACCCTTGGGCTTGGGCTTACCCTTAGGCTTGCCTTTGCCTTTGGATTTGGTCTTGCCAATCACCATAACAGAAGTAGGCCTTGACTTCTTCAAGTCCTGCTCAGCAGTTCTCAACATATTGAGCAATTCTACTAGTGTCTTATCCATACTGTTCATGGTGTAGTGCAACACAAACGAACTATAGCTATCTGGTAAGGATTGGAGGATGAGATCAACTGATAACTCTTTATGCATGGTGAAGCCCAGTGCTTCCAGCCTCTCAATGTACCTAATCATATTAAGTACATGAGTGTGCACCAAAGCTCCCTCAGCCATCTTGCTTTGGAAGAGCGCCTTAGACACCTTATAACATTTGTGTCGTGCTTGCTCTTAGAACATCTCCTTGAGATGTTCGATCATATCAAACGGTTTCATATTCTCATGTTGCTTATGGAGTTCAGAACTCATGGAAGCTAACATCTGGCATTGTATGTCAATGGCATCATCCAAATGCTTTTGATAAGCTTGCTTACCAGTAGTGGAAGCATTCTGTCGGGGTTGAGCAGGGATCGCATGCTCTAGAACATATAACTTCTTTTCTTAAGTGAGGATTATCCTCAAATTTATGTACTAGTCTAAGAAGTTTGCCCCAACCAACTTGTTATCCTTCTCAAGGATAGAACGGAGGGATAAATTGTTATTTGCCATGATAATTCTACAATCATAAAATATGCAAGTAAGTAACATTATGATTACAATCATTCATTATGGTCTTTTAATTAAATGAATTACTCCCACTATTTTCCTCAAGCTAATAGCCCTCACTATCAACTCGAGAAGCCTTTTCTCCTAGACTTCCTAGTGGGTCAGGATCCATGTTTGGTCCCATTATGACTTTAGCTGAGCTAATGCGTCCAATAAGATTATTTAGGTAGACAACTCTTGTCAATTGCATCTCATGCAACTCCTGGATAGTTGGGCGAACAACTCTTGTTCTAACTCATCATATAGGTTAAAGCCCAACCTATGCCTCTAAATCTTATTAGGTTTGATTGAGCCAATGCCCTAATTTGATTTAGTTCAGTCTGACCCAATACACTTGAAGATAACTATTATCTCATGCAATGTGAATTCTTATGGTAGGTATGGCCTTGACTCAGCCAAAGTAGCACAATACCGAACAAAGTCTCTTTCACATGCATTATATTGGCAGGCATCTTTATTTGTTATCTTTGACTTAATATTTATTTTGAGAGATTTTTAATTTTACCGTCTCACCTAGCATGCTTTTCTAACATATATATCAACATATATACGTAAAAGCGTAAAATTAAACATGACATGGTTATGACCTTTCTATTACAAAAGAACCTAGGGATACATTATTTTTCTAAATGCCTTCTCCTCGATTTCCCTTCTAACATCACCTCGGTTCGCCTTGGCTCTGAATCATCTTGGCTCCAAATGTTGTACATTTTACAAGATAATCCTAATTTATCTATGTAACTATTACATAAATAAATTACAAATAAATCAAGACTCACAGGCCCATTTTAAATTTATTTAAATAAATTACAACCCATGTAAACCTAGGCCCATAACCATGAACCATGTAATCATCCATATCACATAAGAATCAAGCATCAAGCATACATAGCAATATCACATATTAGTTTGCATGCTTCCTAATTAAAATCTAATTTTAATTAGTCAAATTTTAATTAATTATGGGTATCAATGGGTGTTTTAATTTAATTTGAATTCTCAAAATTCAATTTGGGCTTAATTGAAATTTTGATCTTATTAAAATCTTAAAACCATTGGATAACTCTTATCCATTTTAAAATATTTTATTTTAAAACAAAAAATTTATAAAGATAACTCCTTTTGAAATTTTAATCTCATTAAAATCTCGAAAGTGTTGGATAACTCTTATCCAATTTAAGATAGAAAATAATTTATTTAAAACAAAATTTTATTAAGATAATTCCTTTTGAAATTTTAATCTCATTAAAATCTCAAAACTATTGGATAACTCTTATCCAATTTAATACAGGATATATATTTTATTTTAAAACAATTTTGTCAAGATAATGTTTTTGAAAATTTAATCTTATTAAAATCTCAAAACTATTTGATAACTCTTATCCAATTTAATATAGGATATATATTTTATTTTAAAACAATTTTATCAAGATAATGTTTTTGAAATTTTAATCTTATTAAAATATCAAAACTATTGGATAACTCTTATCCAATTTAAAAAAGGATATATTTTATTTTAAAACAATTTTATCAAGATAATGTTTTTGAAATTTTAATCTTATTAAAATCTCAAAAACTACTGGATAACTCTTATCCAATTTTATTTTTAAAAATATCTTTTTTTAAAATATATTTAATTTAAAACTCTTATCAGGATAGCTTTTATCCTAATTTATTTTATATATTTTAAATAAAATAATAACAAGTAAATTTTTTTTGGCAAGGGTGGCAACTACAAGATTGCCTACAAGGTTTTTTTTTTAAATCTATAATTGTCTTACAATTATTTTAGGTCGCCCAAACGAATTTTGAAAATTAAAATCAAATCTGTAACAACTTACAATAAAACAGCATCACCACAAATCAAATTCGTTATCCCGAAAGCCGTTTGCACATTGGCTCGGATACCACTGTAAGGTTTCATTGTCTCGGTTTATCATGTCAAACAAAAATAAGCAGCGGATTAAAAATCAACCAAACCAAAATCACCAGGATCATGCAACAAAATTAATTTCGGGATAAAATCTAACCTTTTGGTGTACTCGTGTAGGAATGTTCGGCTTCTGAATATGGCAGCCCACGAACAGCCCTTGATTTATCGTTAACTCAAGACTCCTAGCTAAGAGAAGTCCTCTAACGGTATCAACATGAGTAGGACGCAAAACAAGACCTTTGCCTGAGACAGGATGTGATCAGAAGCAAAGGGAGGAGGAAAGGAATTGTTTTCTGAGAGTGCTAGCTCCAAGAGTCAGAACGGCTATAAAAAATATTCTATTCTACTGCCTAACTTTTAGACTTAATGTTGTTTTTATAGTGCCTCTTAACAAAACCCTAAAAGGCCTTAGCCTTAGTCCAACTAAACTAGGTCTTTTGGGCCCTTTAAAATTACTTAATCCAAATCCAATTAATTGTAAGGCATACTCTAACAGTCTGAATATATAGGAGAAGTGATGGTACCTTTAAAATTCAACACACTTTGCCCCAGTGTGCTTACTCATAGCTCTATTTATCCGAGGAAGGCCTCAAAATAACCTTGCAATTAATCTGGGAAGTTGAAAGATAAGGGGGTGAGCGAACCACGTGCTCAGTAAAAGAGTCATATGCTGCTTAATACAATAAAATCTATATGCTGGAAAATATTTATTTTTCCATAAATCTAAATGGAATAAATCATTTAATTTCCACCACTTCAGTAACAGTTCAAAACATGTGACAGTTCGGTGATAAAATAGTACAATGAACTGTAGATATAAAACTGTAGAAACAGTAATCAGTCACTTTCAGTACAGTAGTTTGTAAATATCCAAAATTGTTGATAAACGGTTTAGTAATTATTTCTATATTAGAAATAATTTTCATAACATCCTTTTTCAGTAAGCAGTGGTTCTCAGTACAGTTCAGTAAACAGTAATCAGTACGATACGGTTCAGTAAAATAGTATTCCTCAGTACAATATAATTCAATAAACAGTATTCAGTAAAATCCATTTCAGTGAATAGAATAAGTGGATTGAGACTAGGCATCACCCTAAATCATATCATGCTATCGTCATCCCCTAAGGGACACAGTAACAGTATACAGTTAGATCTATGGCCATAATTTATAGGTAGTCCTCGGTGTACACTTGCCAGGTGACTACGGGACCACTGATAACTTGGCAAGTCAATCAGCCACGTGACAGTAACAGTAATCAATAAGCATGAAATTTGGGGCCTAAGTCTCAAAACAGTATAAAAACTGTATCATAGCCTTTATGGATCTTATTCAAAATAATTTGAAATATTTCATATTTATCCATTAGGCACACAATTTCCTATATTTCCTCTTTTCATGAATTTCCATCATTTTCACATTTTTCCCAAAATCATCTCATCATTTTATTCACCATTTCATCACCTTCATGGAATTTATAAAATAAATAAAATCATCACTTAATTCCATAAAGGTATAAAATCATTCATTTTCTCATAAAAATACCTTTAAGGAAATCAAATGAATTAAATCATTTATTTAAATAATTATTTCCAAAAAGGTATTTATTTCCCATTTCCAATTACAGGGAAAACAATCGATAAATATTCACGTATTTAGTGAGAAATCTCATAAATATTCTTTTTTGAATAATTAATAGTAAAAGAATATATTTCATTCTCACTTTAAATAAAAATCCATAACATGAATATTTACTTTAGTATTTTTCAACAATTTCCACTTTATTGAAAATTTATGGAAATGATTTTCAAAATTTATGATTTATTCCATTTATGCATCTAAAATATTTCTTGATATTTTAGAATAATTTTGATAATTTTTCGACAGCATAGCGACTGTGAATTTTTGGCCTCCTGCACATAAATATATAAAACTAGCTTTCAACCACAATTTGCATGATTTTAATAGTAGTTCAAGCTTTCCATAATTTCATAAAATTAAACTTGATAAATCATGCAATTCAATGTATCCATATAACTCACACACTTCCTCCTTACCTGTCTTACGAAATCAAGCTTCCTCGTTACGCCAGACGAAATCTTTAGTTCCCGGCTGCAAAATAATTTTATAAAAAATTATTAATAATTTTCCTCTAAATTTTAAGCCACTAACTTCCACAAAATGCAGCCACTGATTATACAGTATATATACAACCAATATAAATTACATTGGTGCTAAAACTAAACTTTCCCGTTTTAGCACCTTTTCCGGTTCCAATTTCACCAGCCTTCTTTTTTCAGTTTCTATATTCATTTTCTACTATTAACCACAAAATTTAGCACTAATTCATGCCTAAATTCCCTCTTGGCCGAATCCCTTAAATGCAGCCTTCCGTAATTTTGTTTCCTTTTTTGGAAATTAAATACTTCCATCTTTCTTATTTTCTCATAAGCTATTAATTCATCTTATTTTCATGCAAGAGAGTGCATGTCTTCTATGGATTCATGCATTCACCAAAAATCCATAAATGACAAAATATTGATTTTTAAACTTCTTCCATAATTTAATGTTTCCAACTCAATTTCTTTATTCACTAATCATTTCCTATTAATTTCTTGCATGAAAACACAAGATATCCTTCATTCTCATACCAACCAAACATCCATTTCCATGGCAAATTTTAATCTAGTCAACCTCATGTAAAACAAAATTCATAAACTTTGTTTACACCTTACACTAAACTAGAATATAACTTTAGATTTAATTAAAACAATAAAACATTAAATCTCCTTACCTTAACCGAACCAACAACACCAACACTCCTCACCTTAACCGAACCAACAACAACAACACTCCTCACCTTAACCAAACCAACAACACCAAATTCTGTGTTGTTTCCTTTCTAGTCAGCCCTCTTTTTTGGTCTTTTAATGGTTTTAAGGTGGATGTAAGGTCTATGGAGGAGGTTAGATGATTAACTAGCAAGAATATGCAATTTTGCTAAGAAGTTTATGGAAGAAACGGGAGAAAACCGAATACAAAATGCAGCCAAACAGATTTCTCGTGGAGTAGCAGGGGAATTCGGTAAGAAGAAAGCAGTTTTGCTGAAGTTTTAGTTCCTTTTAATCTTCTACTCATTCATACCATCTAATAATAGGTTGCCACTTAGCTACTTATCCCATTTCTCATCATTTCATGTCTTATATTGCATTAAAATAGGCAGCAAATGGCAGCAGAAAAGTGTGGCGGTGATGAACTTGCTGCACGTTTCTTGGATTGGTTTTCCTTTTCTTTCTTGTAGTTTCCAGCCAATAAAATTTTTCCCATGTTAAATATTGAACTTTTCTTCCTTTTTGCATTATTTATATTGTATTTTGTACTATAAAAATTTCAGCCAAGTTTCCTTTAGATGGATCTAGCTCGGCAGTCCAAGGGCAGCAAGGGTGGCGTATGGAGACTTGTTTTCTGCTCCATGTTTTTGACTTATTTTGCCTTCTTTTTGAAGGCTCTAACCAATAGAATTTAAACATCATTTGTTGGCAATTTTTATACCATAAAAATTGCATTCGTTTCCTTTACAAAATTTTCAGCCGTATAACACAATGGCAATAAGGAAATGGCGTGCAACCCACATTTTTTGCACATTTTGACTTATCTTTCCTCTTTTTTATCTAACCCAATCAATCACAATTTATCACTTGTCCACTACATCAATTTCCTTCTTTTAAATAAGATTTGGTTGACCATAAAATTGCATCTCAATTTTGTTTCAGATAATTGAAACCTGTGGCACAACAGCAAAAAGAGGAGAGGCGGTGAAATTAGATTTCTTTGGGTTTTTCACTCATTTACTCTCCTTTTTGTGTGCTTTAACCAATGACAATTCACCATATATTCAAAATTAAAATTCTCTTCCATTTACATATCAGTTACTTGTATTTTATGTTATTAAGATTGCATCTGAATTTTACAAATTTTCAGATTTGTTTCCTTTGTTTATTCTATACCTTCTAAACACCATATTTCATTTATATCCTCAATAAAATAGTAAAATTCAAGGTGGGGCCCACATACCCAATTCACTTAATTTCACCAAATAAACTTTATTTTATTAATCAAATAATTACAAATATTTTGTATAGTGTAGTAGAATCAGGTTTTACACATTGGTTTACATGAATTGGTTACATGAAATGATTTACATTAAATGATTTACATAAAATGATTTACATGAAAATTTTCATAAATTGTGATTTTTCATGATTATGGATTGACTGAAGATAATTGCTATTTGAAAATGATTTCTACTGTTAAATGAAATGATTTATGAAAATGTTTGGAGACAATCATACTTTATTGATCAAGCATACTATTATATGACTGCGAGACCCTGATCAAGTCCGCAGGTTTATTGTTATATGACGGTGAGACTTTAGCTAGGTCCGCAAGTTTACGTTATATGACTGCGGACCTGGTATAATCCTCAAGTTTATTGATACGAATGTGGGATTTACGGTCAAACCCACAAGTTTCCACAATAAGCACCTGACCAGTGCAAACTGTGACTGTTGACAATGGCCATTCGTTACTGTTTATTGTATCGTGCATGATTCTATTGGACATGACTGTCTCCACTATATTGTACTATTTTATCGAAGTGAATTGTTTACTGTACTAAATTGTTTATTCATATCGAATGGTTGACTGATTTGAATCGTTTATCGATACTGAACTGTTTATTACACTATTTACTGAACTGTTTATTGATATTGAACTATTTACCAATACTAAACTGTTTACTGTAATGTTTTCAATTATTTGTTTATAAACTATTTATATACTGAATTATGCCATGAGATGATTTTTATGGCACTATTTAAATAAATTGTTTATATACTGATATCAATTTTGAAATTGCATTGCATAAATTACTACACATTTCATATTGATTTTATCATCAATTATATTCCTCCTTATAGTCACATCTAGGGACTGGAATATGATAGGTACTTTAAAGTACCTCCTATACTCCACTACGTTTCCTAGTCGAATATAGTATCCTTCCTATAGCGTACCCTAGTGACCGTTAGGAAATAAATGTTTTTTTTGCATTTTAATTTTATATTTAATATACCTTTTTCATGATTAGTAAAATAAATTATTTATTGAACTGCATATAGTATGTGCTTTTATATGTGTTTCCTACTGAGCTTTCCCCAAAGCTCACCCCCCTTATTCACCATCCAAAATAGTTCATCAGAGTATATGCCAACCACTACGTCAGGTTAGTTTAAGAAGATGACTAGAAGTTTCAAGTACCTAATGACCAGGTATATGTAAAATTTATATTTATATTCAGACATGTATTTGCACAGAAGATGTATTTATTATGAGATGTAATTGTAAAATTCAAGGATGTATATGAGTTGTGGGATGTAAATTACTTTGAATGGTTATTATAGAAATTATAAATATTATGTTATAGATTTTATTCTAATTTTTTTTATGTTTTATTTATGGATTAAATAATTTAATAGTATAAAGGTTTAATTGAATTGAAATTGTAAAAGGAACTTACACTGACACCGAATGCAAACCAACTGATACCGAATAATTGAATAAGAAAGATAGAACTAAAAAGGAAAATTTTGGGTCAAAATTTTATAATTTCGGATGTTACAACTTTACTGCGTTTTTAACTTGTTCTTGTTTATCTTTGAGTGTTCTTCGTCTTCTTCATTGAACCTCATCTTCTTTCGGTGAGGTTCATATCATTTGGCATCATAGCTTAGGTTTAATTCATAGGAGTCTCATTTTGTTGCGTTCTTGTATTTTTTTTTTTGTCTTCTTATCTTAGACAAACCTTGATCTTGAATCCTCTTTTATGTTACTACCAATATTGTTTGTCCCTCAAACCTATCGTCTTAATTATAATAACCAACATTTACTTAGTCACCAAGTAAATCCTAACTTGTTCTCCAACAAACCTCAACCCTAAAAGTTTTCTTGCTCTGCAAGAAACCCTTAAATGCTCTACTTTCACATAAACACTACCTTGTTTTACAAGCCACCATTCTCTCTTGTTTCTTGCCACACAAGCTATTACCAAAACTAGCTTGTTTTCTCAAAAGTTGCCTTATTCTCCAAGTAAACCTTTTCTTGTCACTTAGACTTTTTATTTTTCTTCATTGTTTGTTTACTTTAGGAAAAAAAAGTAAAAAAAGAAAAGAAAAGAGAATAAAAGGAAAAAAAAGAAAATTAATTCAAGAGGTGATTCGTTATATCGTATGTAGCAAGTGCAACATCAAAGGCAATCTGTGGAGCTGTGCTTCATTAAAATCTTGAGGTAGTCATTCTTTCTTAAGCTTTTCTTGTTTTCCTAAATCTGAAAGTTCATTGTTATCTTTTTACCCCTACTACCTAAAATTACCTTTTGACCCTACCACCTAAAAGGACCAAACTACCCCACCTTTGGTTGAATCTAACCCTAACCAAACACCTTGAAACACCCATATTTCATTCAAGGTCGAGATTCATTTGGGTCTTCTTAAGTCTTGCTAAGTGTTGTTGAGTCGTCATTATTTTGTTTTCCCTTGATTAAAATCATGTGCTTATCTTGGTCTATTGTTGGTTGGTAGTTGGATTCCGTAAGTTGATTCTTGATTAAGTCTTGAGCTTATAAAACTTACAGAGAAAAGTTGTGTGAGGGAAAAAGGCAAGAGTGTGTGAATAACATTAGTAGAGAAAAGCCATACCAAAATTGTGTTAAGCACGAGTGTGAGTGTCACATTCTTGTGTGTATTAAGTGAAAACACGTGAGGTTATACATGTGCAGTTTTTCTCTTTTTTCTAACATTTCTTGCAAGTTACAATCATGTCTTCTAATATTAAAAAGCTTGATTTGAGTAAGATTGAGTTCATGCTCCAAGCCATGCAACAACAATTTTCAAGAATAGAGTTGAGATTTAATAGTATTCATGATAAGTTAGAGGAACATGAAGTTGTCCTAGCTAAAGTAAAGCAAGGTGATACTTCTCATGTGAATGGCAATGTTATAAACAATGACTTTGATGATAAAGTTGATGATGAGTTTGATGATGATGAGTTTAGTATGAATAGAAGTGTTAAAGGTAACCGTGGTAATAAAGGAGGTTGTGAAGATAGGCATAAAGGAGATAGGTATCATGATAGGATAGATGGAAATTTAGGAAGTATCAAATTGAAGATTCCTTCCTTTCAAGGTAAGAATGATCTTGAGGCTTACTTAGAATGGGAAAAGAAAGTGGACATGGTCTTTGATTGCCATAACTATTCCGAAGAGAAAAGGGTGAAGCTTGCTGCTATGGAGTTCACGAATTATACAATCATTTGGTGGGACCAACTCATGCTTGGTAGACGTAGGAATAGAAAGCCACCTATAGCTACATGGGATGAAATGAAATGTGTTATGAGAAAAAAGATTTGTTCCTAATCATTACTATAGAGAGCTTTATCAAAGGTTATAGGGTCTCATTCAAGGTTTTAAGAGTGTTGAGGATTATCATAAAGAAATGAAAATTATCATGATCAGAGCTAATGTTGAAGATGATAGTGAAGGTACTATGGCTTGATTCTTACAAGGGTTGAATCATGAGATTGCTAATGTAGTGGAGTTACATCACTATGTGGACTTTGATGACATGTTGCACATGGCTATAAAGGTTGAAAGGCAACTCAAGAGGAAAGGTTCTTCATCTTGTTTTGTGCAAAGTTCTGGTTCATCTTTTTCTTGGAAACCGAACACCTTTAGAAGGGATGATAGGACTACATTCAAGCCTAAGACCAAATCCTCATTCAAGCCTAAACTTGAGGCATCCAAGCCTAAGGGTGAGAGTGTCCAAAAGCCCAAACCCAAGGCTGTTTAAGCATCCCAAGGTAAGAGTAAAGACATCAAGTGTTTTAGATGTTTAGGAAGAGGACACATTGCATCATAATGTCCAAACAAACAAGTCATGATTATGCGTGATGATGGTGACATTGTGTCACAACCTGAAAGCCCTGACGTTCACTTGACACTTACATTTTTTTTTCACTTTGTAAAATTACGAACTATATTTTTTTCATTTTACAATTTGTGTTCGGCATTAGAGTAGTCAAAAAACCCATTTTCATTCATTCTTTAATTCAATTATGATTCAAATTACTCTTTAAGATAGGAAAGGATCATTTATAGTCCATAACTTACTATTTCTTAAAAACAAATTGAAAATATCCCCCTTATATTTTGAGATTTCCCCAATTAACTACCTGTAAATCATCACAATGCAATAGAACAACATTTCTCACAGTCCAAATTATATTCACAAAATGTGTATCATCTCAACAATCATAACATCCACTACCAATCACCACATACACATCATATAATATTAGACTATTACATCAACTACTCAGTATCCTAGTTTACATCCCATCCTACAATACTTACAAACATTGCCTGAAAATAAAAGCATATAGAGAAGAAATATTGCTATACCAAAATATTCAACAACAAGAACTTCTAGAGTCGAGACACTATCAAATCACCAAAACTGTCCGACATGTCTCTTAAATCAATCTAAAAAATAGTTCTCATTTAATGAGTGAGGGCTCAGTAAGTTATTTATATAAGTGCAGAATTAGACTTATACTATTCTAATGCAGATGCATGAACCCTTTAATTAAAGATTCTCATATCATATTTCATTTGTAATTTTTTATTCAGAACATCTCAAATCATGCCCTAAAGACTATAAGTGGGCAAGAGTTTTAAGGTATCGATGTAAAGGTACTCGAAAATACCTCATCATTTTCGTATCTGTGCAAGTCTATCACCTAAACCTCTGATCATATCAATTCAATTATTTTTCAACCCTCTTGTCTTTATCCTATGATATAGCATGCAATAGTGCATCATAAGAAGTTCCAACATCATATGGTATTAAGCTATACTCATATCAATCTCATGTCGTATCATAGCTCATATGGAAATCATAATCATGCACAATATCAAATCATGTCATTTATCATATAAAAATTTAGCCTTTATACCATATTAAATCATGTCACTTTTCATATGAAAATATTATCACATGTAGTATGTAGTTATGTCACTCTTCATGTAATTATCATGTTCATGTATAGTATAGGATCATGACATCTTTCATGCAGAAAACATATCGTTTTGTCATGATTCATTATGCAAACATATGCAAGCTTTACTGCATAAAAATAACTATCATTTCAAATCATATTACATATACTTTTAGAGCATGTTCAAAACATGTAAAATCTCAATTCATTTCATGTTCACTTTTAAGACATGTTAGAGTATGAACAATTCGCAAATCATATCACTTGCACTTTTAAGGCATGTTTAAAAAAACATGTAATATCGCTAAACATTTCATATTCACTTTTAGAGCATGTTTAAAACATGTACAGTCTCAAAACATTTCTCACATACTGTAAAAATCATGTCAAGTCTAGAGTTCATATCAAATAAAATCATACCCTAAACAGCATATCATATCAGGTTTGAGACTAGACTAAATCCCTAATACTCTATCAATAAAGACTTTAATCACTGTAGCTAGTAGTGAAAATCATGTCATCCTCCTTTGGAAACCAACTAGGGCATTATCTATGGCCATAGACCTCATGTCTCTCAGTCCCATTGATTAGGTGTGACTGAGCCCTGTCCACGACTAATGTCTGATAAGCATCTCTGCCTAATGAGTAATCTCCAATTAGGCAGTTTCCACTATGCTTTATTGAGTTTAACTCTCTTAGGGTGCCTATAGTCTCATAAAACATTTAAATTTCACTTTTCTTATGAGAATAGTGTGAAGTATGTAACACATTTGTTTAAGATCATTTACATATATAAATACATACTCTTACACTTTATATTCAGTCTTTTCGAAACAATTCAAACATATAAAGTATTCATATAAGTTTCGCATGAATAAATCCTTTCAAAATCTCAAGTTATAAACAAGCATGCTTAAAAGCGATGTAATTTAAAACCCTAGTTAAAAACGATTTACTATCATGCTTATGAAAATATATTAATGCAATATCATTTGGTATAGCATTAACTATAATCCCAATTCCTCATTTCCATCCTTTCGATTTCAACCGGATCATACCTAATAGATCAATTCAATATCCCCTATCATTCCATAATATTCAATACCATTTCACAACATTTACCAATTAAATCAATCACCTTTACTTTCAATAGCAATACTAAGACCTCCACCACCAATGTGGGTCTTCTTAGTATTTCATGTATAACCAAATATTACCTTAGCAACTTTAACAATAACATTACAATCATTCAAATATAATTGAACTCATTCACTGTAAATTAGTCAATCATTTCTTCAATTTGTCATCATACCATAGGCATATTATTCCTTATATATCACTAAGTATCAATCTTTAATCATCATCCTTATCACACAATCTACTATATCTATATAATATAATTCTAAATCTGAATTATATAAATGTCTTATTGACTCCTCGCTTAGCATGCACGTCCGTCGAGCTTAGCCAGACTCGTATTATCGCATATATGTCACGCTACACATTCAAATATAATTAATTTGACTTGCATATATGTCACGCTACACATTCAAATATAATTAATTTGACTTAGTATTGATAAATTAAACTATAAATATTTTTATAGTAATTTAATACGATTTTTTGTGGTCTTACTGACCTTCGATTTAGCTCGAGTTAGTCACAAGCTTATTCTTTCTTTTCTTTCCTTTCTTTTCTTTTTTTTCTTTTCCTTTCTTTCTTACTTCTTCTCTACCTCTCTGTTCCTCCTTGATAACCCCTTCCTCTTGGTTCCTCTCTTTTCCTTGGCACCCTTAAAGATCACCCTAAATTTGCCTCTAACTTGGCTCCAAAAGTCAAGCCACAATCAGTCTTGATCTAGCCACTCTTGGCTCTTTTCTTCACTGTTCTCCTTCTTGGTTTCCCCCTCCTTTTTAGCTCTAAAACATAGCACCATTTAGCCACTGGATTAGCATATCTCTAGCTCCCTTTTATCATCTTAAAACACTCGTAACAGCCCAGTTCGAGCCCCTTTCATCATGTCATTCTAGCAACATCAATGCCACGTATGAAGCCTTTCAATTTCTGCCTCAGTTCCCCTGTACTGCAAGCTTTTCTCGCGTTTGGCCCACCTTGCCAGATTTGTTTCCTTCAGCCACGTCAAGTTGCATTAGCTTAGTCACTCTTTAACTCACCCCTGTTGTGGTTATATGGTAGAGGTGATATGGTGGAGATGAGAAAGGCGACTAAAATAGAGGTTGCTAGGGAGAGAAAGAGTGAGGAGAAAGAGATGAGAAAGAGAAAGATGAAATAAGAAGGTGAGGTTTGAAAATGAGAAAGACAGTGGAGAGAGATGAGCGAGTTGAGAGCATTTTAATTAAAAAAATGAAAACTGATGAGGATGGTGACTGATTTCGATGGGGTTGGTGGGAAATTTCCCATCAACTCGTAAAAAACTTATTTGTTTTATTTTTTTATCATATGCATATTTGTCTATTTCTTTCTATTTATCTAATTATATATTATACAAATATACATACTTAAGTATATTTATTTTTATCCATGCATACATATACTATGTATTTTCATTTATGTACTCATGTGTTTATTTATATATATATTTAATTCTATATACATATATCTCTATTTTATATACATTATATTATCTATACTATATTTTCATTTATCCATTTCTTTTCATATATAAATTTCCATGTACGTATATATATATATACATATGCGCATATATCTCGTACACTTGTATGTATTTATTCATACTTATGTACATGTATTTAATTTTCCTTGTTCTTAAAAGTTAGTCTATATTTATTTGTATATATCTAGATATATACATCCACAGAGGTTTGTGCATGTAATTTATATATATTATATTATTTTTACTTCACTTGGTCATTTATTTGTATAATTAATTATATGTATATATTTTTGTTTTGTACGTACCTATACTTGTGTGCATGCATGCACATTGCATGCATTTAATTTACGTACACGTGCATGCATGTACATAATCTATACATAGAATTTGGAGTACTTCTTCCATATTGATTTAAGTACATCGTATACATGTGACACGTGTAGGTTTCTCCTCATTCTCGACTTTATTCTCGAGGACTTCGTTTCAATAATTATGAACCATAATCATATATTTGAAATCTGTGAATTACGTTATTAGCCTATAAACACCTATAATTACACGTTGAGTATATGATCGGTTTATGAAAATTTAGGGTTCTCACACATTGTCGATGATGTTGATGATAAGATGCCACCATTGAAGGACATTAATGAGGATGATGACTATGTTGAGTTTGCAGCCCATGGTGTGCATTAAGTGCTCAAGTTAAGGATGAAGATGAAGTGCAAAGAGAAAATATTTTTCATACTAGATGCCACATCAACAATAAGGTATGCTCTTAGATTATTGATGGTGGTAGTTGCACTAATGTTGCTAGCACTTAGTTGGTTGACAAATTGAGTTTGCCCACTACAAAACATCCCAAACCACACAAACTTCAATGGCTCAATAATTGTGGAGAAGTAAATGTGACAAAGCAAGTATTGTTGCTATTTTCCATTGGAAGGCACAATGATAAAGTGGTATGTGATGTTGTGCCTATGCATGCTAGCCATTTGCTTTTGGGAAGACCATGGCAATTTGATAGACATGTCATACATGATGGATTCACAAATCATTAGTCATTTACCATGGATGGTAAGAAATTCACACTTGCACCCTTAAGTCCTAAGGAGATTTATGAGGACCAATTGAGATTGAAAGAGCAAAATGATTCACAACAAAGGTCAAAGAATCTACATAAAGGCAAAGATATTGCAAAGAAAGAAAGAAAGGATGTGAGCTTCTATGCAAAAGAAAGTGATGTCAAGGCTGTTTTTCTAGCTAAGTGCCTAATCCTTTTGTTTTTATATAAAGAATCTTGTTTTAGTTCTAATGACCTTAATACTTCTTTGCCTACTGATGTTGCATCTCTTTTGAAGGAATTTGAAGATATATTCCCTAAGGAGATTCCAGATGGCTTGCCACTTATTAAGGGAATTGAGCATCAAATAAACCTTGTTTCTGGAGCTGCCATTCCCAACCGACCTACTTATAGAAGTAATTCCAAGGAGACAAAAGAGCTTCAAAGGCAAGTTGAAGAGCTGATGAAGAAAGGCTATGTCAGAGAGAACATCAGTCCATGCGCTATTCCTATGTTACTTGTTCCTAAGAAGGATGGGACGTGGAGGATGTGTGTTGATTGTCGTGCCATCAACAAAATTACTGTAAAGTATTGCTATTCTATACCTAGATTAGATGATATGCTTGATGAGTTACATGGTTCTTGCATCTTTTCTAAAATTGATTTGAGAAGTGGTTATCATTAAATTAATTCGCATGAGAGAAGGTGATGAGTGGAAAAACTGCATTTAAGACTAAGCATGGTTTGTATGAATGGTTAGTTATGCCTTTTGGATTAACTAATGCACCTAGCACTTTCATGAGATTAATGAACCATGTCTTGCATGCTTTCATTGGAAAATTTGTAGTTGTTTATTTTAATGATATCTTGATCTATACTAGAAGTTTGCATGAGCATATTAAACATTTAAAGAATGTGCTTAATGTCTTGAGAAAGGAAAAGCTATATGCTAACCTTAAGAAATGTTCTTTTTGCAATGATAAGATTATATTTCTTGGATATGTTATTTCTTCTAAAGGTATAGCAGTAGATGATTAAAAAAATTAAGGCAATTAAAGATTGGCCAATACTTGAGAATATCTCTGAGGTGCATAGTTTTCATGGATTTGCTAGTTTCTATCGTAGGTTTGTTAGAGACTTTAGCACTATAGCTGCACCTTTAACTAAAGTTGTTAAAAGAATGTTGGATTTAAGTGGGGTCTTGAGCAAAATCATGCTTTTATCTTGCTTAAAGAGATGCTTTGTTCTACACCTTTATTATCCTTATCTGACTTTACGAAAACTTTTAAGATTGAGTGTGATGCTTCAAGTATAGGTATTGGAGCTATTTTAATGTAAGAGCAGCACCCCATTGCTTTCTTCGATGAGAAGTTAAGTAGAGGTGCCTTTAACTATCCCACGTATGATAAAGAGATGTATGCATTAGTGAGGGCCTTGGAATGTAAAAGCCTCAGCCATCTCATCAGGCCGTCGGCGAGCATCACCTAAGCATCCCACACACCCCAGGTTTACTCTACACGTCAAGGCCTCGCCCGTTCCAGTGGGACGTCTGCGAGCATCCCCTAGGTCTCTCTTTGCCCTAGGTTTGCCTTGACAGTGAGAGTAGGCGTTCGCCCAACACTCATTAACAACGTATTGTCTGCTTTGGGTGATCGCCACTCTCACGGCTTTATCCCAAGGCTCCTGAAGAACTCAGGATTAATGCCTTGAGCGCATTTGCTAAGGCTCGAACCCTGGTACTCTTCAAGTACTCGAGCCTTACACTCATGTTAACATGTTGTCTCAATGGTAACATGTGTGTAAGGCACGGGCACTTGAAGAGTACTTGTCTCAATGATAACATGAGTGTAAGGCTTAGGTACTTGAAGAGTACCAAGGTTCGAGCCTCAGCAAACGTGCTCAAGGCATTAATCCTGAGTTCTTCAGGAGCCTTGGGATAAAGCCGTGAGGGTGGCGATCGCCCATAGCGGACAATACGTTGTTAGTGAGTGTTGGGTGAACGCCTACTCTCACTGTCAAGGCAAACCTGGGGCAAAGAGAGGCCTAGGGGATGCTTGCTGATGGCCCACTAGAACTGTCAAGGCCTTGACGTGTAAGAGTACACCTAAGGCGTGTGGGACGCCTAGGGGATGCTTGCCGACAGCCTGGTGAGACGAACCAGGCTCTTACATGGAAACATGGCAACATTATTTATGGCCTAAGGAATTTGTCATCTACACTGATCATGAGTTCTTGAAGCACTTGAAAGGATAAAACAAGTTGAATAAGTGTCATGCCAGGTGGATGGAGTTCATTGAGACATTCCCATATGTGATTAAATATAAACAAGGTAAAGAAAATATCCTGGCTGATGCATTGTCTCGAAGGTATACTCTAATCACTACACTTAATGGAAAACTTAGATTTGAGTATATTAAAGACTTGTATACTACTGATGATGATTTTGAAAATGTGTTCAATGCATGTGAGAAAATTGGTTTTGGAAAGTTTTATAGGCATGATGGATTCTTATTTAGAGAAAACAGATTATGTGTGCCAAGGAGTTCTATGAGAGAATTACTTGTTAGAGAAGCCTATAGTGGTGGATTAATGAGACATTTTGAAGTAAAGAAAACTTTAGAGATATTGCATGATCACTTCTTTTGGCCTAACATGAAAAGAGATGTTGAAAAGTTATGTGAAAGATGTGTCACTTGTAAACAAGCTAAGTCTAGAGTTATGAATCATGGTCTTTATACTCCTTTGCCTATTCCTATTGCTCCTTGGACTGACATTTTTATGGACTTTGTTTTGGGATTACCAAGAACAAAGAGAGGTAGAGATTTTGTTTTTGTTGTTGTCGACAGGTTCTCTAAGATAGCTCATTTCATTGCTTGTCATAAGACGAATAATGGAAGCAACATTGTTGATTTATTCTTCAAGAAAATTGTTCGTATACATGGTGTTCCGAGGACCATTGTTTTTGAACGTGATGTGAAGTTCCTTAGCTACTTTTGGAAAACATTAAGGGGAAAGTTAGGAACCAAGCTATAGTTTTCAACTACTTGTCATCTACAAATCGATGGTCAAACTGAAGTAGTTAATTGTACTTTATCTACTTTGTTGAGGTCCATTATTCAAAAGAATTTGAAGAATTTGGAAGATTGTTTGCCTCATGTAGAGTTTACTTACAATAGAAGTGTGCATTCTACTACTAGTTGTTCCTCATTTGAAGTTGTCTATGGTTTTAATCCACTCACTCCGTTGGATCTTTTACCACTACCTATTGAGGGGAGAGCTATTTTGGATGGGAAAAAGAAAGCTAATTTCGTTAAGCAATTTGCATGCGAAGGTACGCCAAAACATTGAGAAGAAGGCTGAGTAATCTGCTACTTAAGCCAACAGGCATCACAAGAAAGTTGTCTTTGAACCTGGTGATTGGGTTTGCATACATATGCATAAAGAGAGATTTCCTGCCCAACGTCGTTCCAAGTTGCAACTTCGAGGAGATGGACCATTCCAAGTGATTGAGAAGAGCAATGACAATACTTATAAGTTGGATCTTCCAAGGGAGTATAATGTTAGTGCTACATTTAATGTTTCTGGTCTTTCTACTTTTGATATTGATATAGGTGATTCTGATTTGAGGACAAATCCTTTCAAGGAGAGGGGGAATGATGGAGGCCCATCAAGCTCACAAATCTCAAGTCATGTTCATGATGATCGTGATACTTTGAGCATCCATAGAGGTCCAATGACGAGAGCTAAAATGAAAAGAATGCAACAAGCCTTGGCTAGTTTCATTAATATGGCTAGAGAGAAAGCCCAACAAAGCTTAAGCATGGAGGATGACAAAGTCTTCTACGACATGATCCATGCCTAAGTTTAACCTTCTTGAAGATTTACAAGTACTGGGCCGAAATTCAATTGGGATGGATGCATAAATTGGACCTAGTGCAATTGGGTCGAATGCTATACTTATTTTATTTAGTTATGTCTTATTGGGTTGAACATTGCTTACTTTAATTTAAGCCTAATTCCTTTTTATTTAATGGGTATTGTAGGATTTCTATTTCTTATTCTACAAGTTAGGAAAATAGGATTTCTATTACTTGTTCTGCAAGTTTGCTATTTGCCTATAAATACCTATGTAAACCTTTAGGTAAATGTAACGTCCAGAATTAGGAAATTTCGAACTAAATTTTTTCTTTTCACTTCTATTTTTCTTATTCAATTATCCGATATCATTAGGTTTGCATTCGATGTCAATGTAAGTTCATTTTACAATTCTCATTACCATTAAATCTCGATACTATTAAATTAATTAATCTACTAATAATTAAATAAGAATTTAGAACAAAACATATAACATACTATTTATTATGTTGTTTATAACTATTCATTATAAAATTACATGTACTGATTTCAGATACATATTTACGCTTTATTCCATGAATACAACTGTTGTGTAAATACATGTCTAAATATAAATATAAAACTTTACATGTACCTGGCCACTGGGTATTTTAAACTTCTAGTGATTTCTTTGCAGTGGATTTCTTGTATACTGATGAGCTATCTGGGATGGTGAGAAAGGGGTGAGCTTTGGAAAAAGCCTAATAGGAAACATATATAAAAGTGTAAACTACATACAGTTAAATAAAAATAATTTATTTAAAATAATTATGAAAGAAGCATATTAAATGTAAATATTAAAATGCAATAAAATATTTATTTCCTAGCGGCTTACTAAGGGACAGTATAGGAAGGATACTATAGTCAGCTAGGAAACCGGGTAGAGTATGGGAGGTACTTTGGAGTACCTATCGTGTTTCGGTCCCTAGATGCAACTATACGAAATAAGCGATTGACGGTGAAATCATAAATCATTATAATATATTTAATAATTTGTGCAATGCAAATTCAAATCGATATCAGTATATAAAACAGTTTATTTAAATAATCCTATAAAAGTCATCTCATGAAATATCTCAATGTATAAACAGTCTATAAATAGTTAATTGAAAACACTATAGTAAACATTTCAATATTGGTAAATAGTGCAATATCAGTAAACAGTTCAATAAACAATGCAGTAAACAATTCAGTATCGGTAAACGATTCAATATCAGTAAACCATTCAGTATCAATAAGCAATTAAATATTAGTAAACAATTCAATTCGGTAAAACAGTATAGTACAGTGGAGACAGTCACATCCAATAGAATTATGCACGATCAATAACAGTATCCCTGAAGGGACAATCAATAACAGTATCCCTGAAGGGACAATCAATAACAGTATCCCTCTAGGGACGATCAATAACAGTAACGAATGGCCATCGTCGAAACAGTGCACACAGTTCACATTGGTCAGATGCTCACTGTGGAAGCCTATGGGTTTGACCATAATCCCACAGTTATGTATAGTACCTGCGGACTGATTAGGTGTCGCAGTCATATAACAATATGCAAGATCACTATAGAACGACTGTCTCAAAACATTTTCATAAATCATAATTTATTTAATAGTGGGAATCATTTTCAAACAACAATTATCTTCAGTCAATCAAAAATCATGTAAAACAGTAATAAAATTTCATGTCATGCAATTGAATCATTTCATATAATTAATCTCATGGAAAACATTTCATACATCTCATTTCATGTAAATCAATGCATATAATTTATCTCATGTAGATCAATTCATGTAAAGCATTTCATGTGGGTCAATACATGTAAATCATTATATATGAATTAAACTCATGTAAACCATTTCATGTATAATAATAAAAATATATTTTATGCAAATAAAATCATATTTTGATTTATACGAACGTAAAATAAATTTCTTTTTTTTTTCCTTTTTTTTTATGGAGGAAGATTTAGGTACGAAACGATTTCGATTTGGTTACGGAAAATGTACTGATGTAAATGAAATAAATCCTATGCAACTCTTATACATGTTTCTTACCTCTACTTTTGCGAAATATCCAAAATCCGATAACAGTCCTTATGCCTCTTTATTTTCGGTATTTCACGCTGCACAATAATACTAAATTATATTTAAAATGCTATACCATAATGCTAATAAATATTCCATCCTTTGTTATTTTCTATTTATCATTCTAAATAATTAGTTTATTTTATTTCCTATTCAATATCAAAATATAATTTCAATTAAATTCTACTCCTTCCATAATTCTCATGTCACTAATAACTTCAATTTATATTTAAAATGACATGTATAGCTATAATAAATATTCTATAACTTTCCAACAATATTTCATATTTCAATTCTAATAATTATTCTATTAATTCTTATTTCTAATTAGCTTAATAGCCAAATAAGCCCTCAACCTTTAGCCAAAAATGGAATTCAGCCCTCAACGTTTTATCGCGTGAAATTCAATTCATAAACTTTTATTTTAGTGGAAATAAACCATCAACCTTTTAACATTATGCAATTAAATTCAAATCTGTTAAATGACACTAACTGCCGTTAGTATTGGCCACGTGGCAGGCCACGTGGCAGCCAACTAAGCTATCCACGTCAGCTTTCATATTAGATATACTAATGGTAGTTAGTGTCATTTAACAGATTTAGACTTAATTGCATAATTTTAAAAGGTTGAGGGTTTATTTTCACCGAAATAAAAGTTTATGGACTGAATGTCATGCGATAAAACGTTGAGGGTTGAATTCCATTTTGACCTAAAGGTTTATGGCTCATTTGGCTATTAAGCCTTTCTAATTTATTACTCTTTCAAAGTAACTTATTTTGTTTTCCTATTAAATACCAAAGTATAGTTATAACTAGATTGCATTCTTTTTCAAACTATATTCAAAATTCTATATTGTGACTTTATTTATTCCAACAAATAAATTTTATTTTATTTTCTATTAATTATTACAATATAACTATAATTAAATTTTATTCTCTTTGTCAAATTCGTTTTCACTAATGTCATTTATTTCCTATTATAACTATAATTAATATTCTTATAAATTCAATTCATTTTATTCCTTATTAAATGTTAAAATATAATTACATTAAATCCTATTCTTTTCCAATTACAACAATGATTTCATTAACATTTTATTTATAATCCTTTACCCATTAAATCATGAAATTTCATCTAGAAGTTCATTCTTTTGAGTTTGGCCAAATTTCCTTATTGTTTTATTTCCATTGTTTTTTCATTTATTTTCTTCCAATTTTAATTTCATAACTATTCTCTTCTTACTTCTTATATTTAATTTACATTTTTCAAATATTGAAATTATATCCACTTATTCACTCTTGAATCTTAGCCGAATGTTTCCAATTTTATTCAAATTCATTCTTTTCTTTAAATCCTATGTCACCAATAAATTCAATTTCTATTTAAAATTCCATATATTACTATAATGAATATTTCTATAAATCCCTATTTTTTTATTTTTTTGTGTAAATCTCAATAATTTACTTAATTTTCTATTAAATGTCTTAATATAACTATTCCTAAATTGAAATCATTTCTCAATTCTAATTCTACTAATACCTTCATATTTCCAATTCAAATAATTATTCGTTCATTCTATTAGTCCTTATTTTTTTTCACCTTATTACTTTTTATGATAAGGTTATTTTATTTTATTTTTAATTTAAATACCAAAATTTGGTTACAACTACCATTAGATGGAATTCTTTTCCTAATTTTAATTTCATTAAAATTCTATTATCTTGAATTATTTAGTATAGTCAATTATTTCATTCTTGTATTGTATTTATTATTTTCCGGTTCAAATTTTACAATTTATCTTTATTCATTATTAATATTAATTCCACTATTAACTTATATCCAATTTGCTTATATTTCATAAATTCCTAAAATCAATTTATTTTATTTTCTATTAATTATCAAAGTGTATTTACAATTAAATTATATTTCTTTCCCACTTCCAACCTTACCACTAACTCTCTTGACTTTAGTTGATTGTATTGTTATTATTATTACAATTTATTGTAAAATTATATTAACATCATTTATTTTTATTGGTTTATTTTATTATTTATTTATTTATTTATTTCTGTTTTTCTTTCTTTCTTTTCCGTTTTTCCTTTTCTGTTTCTTTCTTTTTACAAGCAGTAGCTTCACGTTTTTCTTTTCATTGCCGAGAACCCCTATATGAATCCGTCTCGGTGTTCTCTTTTCTTCAATCAATTCTAGTTCCCTAGACTTCTTCTACTCATTTAGTAATTTCATCAAACACCTTCAATTCCCTAAAGTAGCGTCATCAATGTCCAGCCTCTAGCATAGTCCATCTTCACACCATTTCCACATTTTAGCAAAATTCATCGATTTAAATTCCAAATGAATTTCCTTTCATCATTTTTACTAATTCCTATCAAAACATTTCTCAAAATAACAACAATTTCATTGCTTCTACTTCATGAACGGACACACCATAATTGTCTGTACATGAATTAAATTCAATCCAAGGCTGTAAATAGACTTTATCAACCTCATAAAATCACAAATACAAGTTAAAATTGAATGAAAATATTTCTTTCTTTACCTTCCCCATATAGCCGAACAGAGCAAGACCCAAAACCATCCCTCTAATCACCGATTCTGCTTTTGAATTTCTGGGTTTATGCTGCTCTTAAGGTGGGAAACAGAATTTGTGAAGGATGACTGATGTTTTGGTGATGAAACTTAGTGGACTTATGCCCAAACCGAGAGGAAAATGGTGAAACAGAGCAGAAAATGGTAAGTCGGTGGAGTAAAAACGTGAAACAGAGCAGAAATGGTGAACTGGTGCTGAATGGCTGACGAGGATAACCCTTTTTTATTTTTTATTTTTGGTTACAAGATGACCCCTTTTTATGCTATATTTTATCACTTTAATAATATTTTATTCATATGCAAAAATCTAACATGATAAAAATATTAAATTACCCTTCTAAAATCATTTATCTACACCCATACCATTGAAGCATTTTATTATTTTCAATTTCCAGATTTTTAATTTCATTTTTCATTTTTTTAATTTCTTATCTTCTATTTTATTAATTCCTATAATTAATTTATTTTATTTCTTATTACATATTACTAAATGTAATTACAATAAATCGTATTCTTTTTCAATTTTTTTCACAATCTATCTTTATTCATTATTTCCCTTAATTCCATAATTAACAAATATTAGCCATTACATCAGTATTTTTATATTTATTTATATATATATATATATATTTCAACTTAATTTAAGAGTTATTTCTACTCACATAATATATTTATGATACACTTATTTTGTACTTAAAATTACACTAATTTGATCCTCTAGTATCATCATTCCAGGGTCTCACTTCAATCTATATAGAGAAGTCCTGGTGGGACCCTCATCGAGTACCTCTTTAAACCTTATCGAACAGACCCTTTATTTAAATAGTTTAACAATTAATATCTTTTTTTAAATTCCTACACTTTATCGCTTATATCGAATATAAGAAAATAAGGGTCCTCACATCCTCTCCACCTTTAAAAAATTTGGTCCTTCAAATTCCACTCACGTAAGTCAATAATTCAGTACCTTGAAATCAATCGATTTCTCATACTTATTCTTAATAGTCATTCATTTCATTCATTCATATCGATATTCCCATACCGTATGTAGACACCTAATTTTGTGCGAGCAACTTTCAAATAAAAAAAATAAATTGAAAACAAGTCAACCTTTCAACCAAACCTTATACCAAGCCTATTTAAAGAGTTGACTTCAAAGATTTGGAAAGAAATAAATAAATAACAGGCGAGGTTTAAAGAGTTGATTCTTTTAAAGAAAAAAAATATGGAAGACATATGAAAATAAAAGGAAAGAAATTAAAAAACGAAATCAAAATCAAAAAATAACGAAAGGAAACAATTTAAATGGATGCAAATAATCTATAAAAAAAAGGCCAAACAAAAAAAATAATAAATAATAGAATAAAATCTCATTATGGATGGAAACGAACCAAAATTTGGTTCTTTCCTTTCTCACATTGAGCTAGCAATTTATAGATACATATGGAGCTACACGATGGGGAGAGCAGGGGAAGTCCTATTGACGGAGTCAAGACTGAAGGAAACCGAAACAAACACGCAGCAGAATTTAAATCATTCGGCCTCCACTAGGATCGATTCGGAGAGTTGCCTGATTAGGGTTTTGAGATTTTACCTAACGTTTTCTCTGATTTTCTGTCGTTGGTCGAGTCACAAGCAACAACTTTTTGATCCTGCCTCTATGGTATCCACACGAACGGATCTCACGACTCTTGAACGTCTCACGATCAGAAACCTTAAAGAGCGTTTTTGATTCCTTATAACCGAATTGCTAGCTTCGATTAAAAGAATATTTTGTTTTCTGTTTAATTGTGCGGCTCTCTTTTAGAAAACACAAAACATCCTTTTATAGGCAGTAAATTTTACCCTAAAATTTACTGTCAAACAGAACTCTAATCCTACTTAGAATAGGATTAGTTATATCCTTAATCCAATTCAGAATAGGATTAGTTATATCATTAATCCAATTCAGAATAGGATTAGTTATATCCTTAATCCAATTCAGAATAGGATTAATTAAGCTCCTCATTGATCCGTTCTAAGTGTGCGACCCAATAGGTTCTCAAAACAATGGCAATGACAAAATTGTCACAGGCAATGAGCGGTATCTAGCAACACATCATTGCTACCCATGTAACGAGAATGTCAATGACTCGACATAACCTTACTCGTGATAGATGTTACTGTGTAGTCTAATCCCTTTATCCTTTGATGTCTTGATTAGACACAAGTCATGGAATGTGTCACACTTGTATAGTCTAATCAGCGTTTCTTGATTCCTGAGTAGACTAATTAATCAAATAAAATCAATATCTCATATTGACTTATTCGAGCACGGCCATGCATTTCTTAGTCTCACTCTATCAAAGGGCCCAAGACATCACTCTTGTTATATAAGAGGGATAAATCTTATCTTGATCACTCAACATCCCTCTACATAGATCAAGGCATACCCAATTACTACCTTTATAGTCCATCCTGTTACGAATGACATCTAGCAGCATTAAAATATGCAATTCTCTATGTTGGGATCTCTGATGATCTCAAGTCAAAGGATCACATACACCATCATCACTATGAGAATCGCTTATGACACTCATATAACAATCCATGTAGCGTTCTCATGGAGGGTCGATCCAGTACATAGTTCTCTAACATGTACCTATGTGATGACTTGATATCCTATATCCATGACAATGGTCATCAGTCAACCATATACTAGTCTTATCGTATCATTGTTATCCTTGTTCACAATAATACTTGACTAGGGACATTTTAAGAATAGTGTGTTATTACTATTCTAAGGACATTATCATATAAGATTACATTACGCATTTATAAGACAAATATAATAATGAACTATGATAAATAAAATGTCATGATACATAAAAAATGCCAAAGTCAATCATCTAATGAATGGTTTTAAGGGCATAATCCAACAATCTCCCACTTGCACTAAGACCATTCACTCATGTATCTAATACCTAGTTACCTAGTGTGACGATCATGTCTCTGCTGCGTCAAAGGCTTCGTTAGTGGGTCGGCGATGTTATCGTCAGTTGGTACTTTGCATATCCTCACATCTCCTCTCTCAATGATATCTCTAATGAGATGGAAGCGCCGTAGTATATGTTTGGATCGTTGGTGAGATCTAGGTTCCTTAGCTTGTACGATGGCTCCATTGTTGTCACAATAGAGCTCAATCGGATCTATAATGCTAGGAACAACTTCAAGCTCAGTAATGAACTTCCTGATCCAAACAGCCTCCTTAGTACTCAGCCTCTGTTGTAGAATCGGCCACTATCGCCTGCTTTGAACTCTTCCAGCTCACAGACCACCATTAAGGCAAAACACATAACCAGACTGTGATCTATAGTCATCTTTATCAGTTTGGAAGCTAGCATCAGTGTAACCTGTTACAATGAGCTCTTCCTCACCTCCATATATCAAGAATGTATCCTTAGTCTTTCTCAAGTACTTAAGAATATTCTTGACAGTGATCCAGTGACGTTCACTAGGATCAACTTGATATCTACTCGTCATGCTCAAGGCATACGAGACATCGGGATGTGTGCATAACATGGCATACATAATGGATCTAATAGCAGATGCATATGGAACTTTACTCATATGTTCTCTCTCTTCTTGTGTTGTAGGACACTGTTCTTTTGAGAGAGTAATTCCATGTGTCATAAGCAAGAATCCTTTCTTGGAATCCTGCATGCTAAACCTCTTTAGCACTTTATCTATGTATGCACTTTGACTTAGGCCAATTAATTTCCTTGATCTATCTCTATAGATCTTTATACCCAGTACATAGGTAGCTTTGCCCAAGTCCTTCATTGAAAAGCAATTCCCTAACCAAGTCTTTACAGACTGAAGGGTAGGGATGTCATTCCCAATGAGTAGTATGTCATCTACATACAACACCAGGAAGACAATAGTGCTCCCACTGACCTTCTTGTAGACACATGGTTCATCTTCGTTCTTGATGAAACCAAACTCTTTGATTGTATCATCAAAACAAAGATTCCAACTTCGAGAAGCTTGCTTTAGTCCATAAGTAGAACGTTGCAGCTTACAAACCTTTCCAGCATTTTTTGGATCAACAAAACCCTCAGGTTGTGTCATGTACACATCTTCGAGTAGCTTTCCATTAAGAAAAGCAGTCTTGACGTCCATTTGCCAGATTTCATAATCATGGTATGCAGCTATCGCAAGCAAGATCCTAATGGATTTGATTATCGCGACTGGTGAAAAAGTTTCATCATAGTCAATACCATGAATTTGTTTAAAACCTTAACAACCAATCGCCCTTTATAGGTATGAACATTTCCTTCCCTGTCGGTTTTCTTCTTAAAAACCCATGTACACCCTATAGGTTTTACCCTTTCGGGTAAGTCAACCAAGGTCCAAACTTGGTTGGCATACATGGATTCCATCTCAGATCTCATGGTTTCAAGCCATTTCTCAAAGTCTGGCCCTGTAATAGCCTCTTGATAGGTAGTAGGCTCATCTTGGTCCATGAGTAATACATCACCATTCTGAGTCATTAGAAATCCATATCTCTGTGGCTCACGATGTGTTTTAACTGATCTACGCAAGGCTTGTGTCTCTTGAGCAGGCGGTTGCTCCACAACAGCTTGTGGTTCTGGTTCCATAACAACTTGTGGTGCTTGCTCAGGCTCCATCTCAACATCGGGTGTGCTATCTTGTAGCTCTTGAATTTCTTCAAGTTTTACTTTTCTCCCACTAGTTCTTCTAGAAATGAATGCTCTTTCTAGAAAGACACCTGTTCGAGCTACAAACACTTTGCGCTCAGTGGGATTGTAAAAATAATATCCTTTAGTTAGTTTAGGATATCCCACAAAATAGCACTTATCAGATTTAGGTGCAAGTTTGTTAGAGACTTGACGTCTTACATAAGCCTCACAACCCCAAATCTTCATAAAAGACATACTGGGACGTTTACCAGTCCATATCTCATATGGTATCTTTGGAACCGATTTAGATGGAACACGGTTCAGTGTAAAAGCAGCTGTTTCTAATGCATGTCCCCAAAAAGATTCTGGAAGATCTGTATAACTCATCATTGATCGAACCATATCTAATAAAGTTCGGTTTCTCCTTTCAGATACACCATTCCATTGTGGTGTACCTGGAGGAGTGAGTTGTGAGACAATCCCACACTCTTTAAGATAGTTATAAAATTCTTAGCTTAAGTATTCACCACCTCGATCTGATCGAAGTGCCTTAATGCTCTTGCCAAGTTGGTTTTGTACTTCATTCTTGAATTCTTTGAACTTTTCAAAAGATTTTGACTTGTGTCTCATAAGATACACATAACCATATCTACTGAAATCATCAGTAAATGTAATAAAGTACATAAACCCACCTCTGGCCTGTGTGTTTAAAGGACCACATACATCTGTATGTACTAAGCCCAATAAATCACTTGCCCTTTCACTATGTCCTTTGAAAGGGGCTTTAGTCATCTTACCCATCAAACAAGATTCACATGTCTCATACGATTCAAAATCAAATGAGTCCGAAATTCCATCTTTATGGAGTTTGGAAATGCGATTCTCATTTATGTGTCCCAAGCGACAATGCCAGAGATATGTTGGATTTTGATCATTAGATTTAATCCTTTTAGCATTTATGTTATAAATAGGCATATCAAGATTTAGAATGTAAAGACCATTAATTAGTTGTGCACCACCATAAAAGATATCATTTAAATAAATGGAGCAACAATTGTCCTTTATTATAAATGAAAAACCCTTCTTGTCCAAACAAGAAATAGAAATAATGTTTTTAGTGATGGAAGGCATATAATAACAATCATCTAATTCTAAAACAAGCCCTGTGGGCAATGTCAAAATATAAGTTCCTACAACTAATGCAGCAACCCTTGCTCCATTTCCCACTCGTAGGTCAACCTCGCCCTTAGTCAACGACCTACTCCTTTTGAGTTCCTGCACATTTACACAAATGTGAGAACCACATCCAGTATCTAATACCCATGATGAAGAAGTAGATAGATTAACTTCTATAACATAAATACTTGAAGTGGAAGTCTCACTTCCTCTCTTCTTCTTTAGCTCTTCCAGGTATTTGTTGCAGTTCCTCTTCCAATGTCCGGTCTCACCGCAATGGAAGCATTTCCCTTCTTTGGCAACCCCACCTTTAGGCTTCAGTGCAGTATTATTGGGCTTGAACTTGCCATTGGCTTTGTTACCCTTTTTCTTGCCCTTTGCATTAGCCCTGCCCTTAGCTTTCTTAACTATTAAGACATCTTTGGGCTTGGCCTTTTTCATGTTGGATTTAGCTGTTTTCAACATGCTAAGTAACTGTGGCAGAGTCTTGTCAATTTCATTCATGTTGTAATTAACAACAAACTGACTGTAGCTATCTGGCAACGATTGCAGAATCACATCAGTGGCTAACTCTTGGCCTAAAGGAAATCCCAATCTTTCAAGGTTTTCAATGTACCCAATCATCTTGAGCACATGAGTACCAATGGGAGTCCCCTCTGCCATCCTACACTGAAACAATGCCTTAGAGACATTGTACCTTTCTTGCCTAGCTTCCTCTTGATAGAGTTGCTTGAGATGCTCGATCATATCGAACGCATCCATTTCCTCATGTTGCTTTTGAAGCTCAGGATTCATGGAGGCAAGCATAAGGCAACTAACATCCAATGCATCATCTTGATGCTTCTTATAAGCATCTCTTTCTGCCTTTGGAGCATTAGCAGGTGGTTCCTCAGGTAAGGGAATCTCAAGGACATACAACTTCTTTTCTTGCTTGAGAACTATCCTCAGGTTCCTGTACCAATCCAGGAAGTTTGTTCCATTCAACTTGTCCTTCTCAAGGATAGATCGCAGTGAAAGTGTGTTATTTGTGTTTGATGCCATGGTAATCTACAACAGAAATATGCAAAATATAAGTATCATGAATGCATCCATTTAATTAAATATTTATTAAATGATGCTCCCACTATTTTTATCGAATCAACAACCCTCACTATTAATTCGAAAAAATTATCACATAATTTCTCTAGTGGGCCAAGATCCATATTTCACCTTATCTAGAGTTAGCTTTGGCTAATCGCCCAAGATTTGGCTATTTAGGTAGGCAACACTTACCAATTACATCTCATGTAACTCTTGGATAGTTGGGTGAACAACACTTGTTCTAATTCATCTCATGAATGGAAGCCCAACTTTATGCCTCTAAATTTCTAATCCTATTGAGGAAATCTAGCTAAGTCAACCCAATTTATAGCCTTTGGATATCACTATTATCCCATCGCGTCTTACTAAGATAGATATGATATTTTGCTTTGGCAAACATAACAAAATCGATTCTAACCTTGACGAGTGCTATTAATTGGTAGGCATCTATTATTGACTTAATTTAATTTGAGGGATTTTTCTTAGTTTATTGAATAAGATCTCACCAATTTTACTTTTCTAAAATTATCATATGATTTTCATATCATAAACATACAAAATAAACCATGCATCTCATGCAATTAAGCAATAAAATAAACGTGACATAGTTATAGCCCAAACTAAATGGATTTCCCAAGCTAATGAGAAACCCTAAGGGTTAACCTAAGGGTAATAGCATCTTCTCCAAGTGCCTCTTTGGTCATCCTTTGCATGGTCGTCAGCTCCATTAGTGTTGATCACCATCAACTCATACTTAGCTAAATTCTAACCCTATACTACGTTACAATTACATAGTTTAAGTGAAACCTCGAGTTACATTCGAGGGCAGTAAGATGAGAAAAGAATGTACAACTAGAATTTCAAGAACAAGGCACGACACGCAGGTCGTATTTATTAAAATTTACAACCATCAAAATACAATCATATTGGGCTAGGGCTATAACTATGCACCATGCTCAAACAACAACCACCGTGTTATACAAACAAGTGTAATGCAATTTCAACTTTTAGTTTTATTAATGAGGCACATTTGAAAAGAATTATGACCCTGACTGTGGGGTTCCCAGGGGCACTTATGCAGAACAAAAACCGCCATTAATAATTTGCATCACAGATTATATCTCACATATAAGTTGAATCGAAATTGATATATATCATATATATAATTTCAACAATTCGATTTCTAGCCTCTGAATATATCATATACATTCTAATCCGTATTAATCTCATTAAAACGATTGCATGTAATCATAAACAGAAAGTAACCAGAGATCATGCTCTTATCGAAACAAATCAGGGACTCCGAATCTGGCTCGGATACCAGTGAAGGAAACCGAAACAAACACGCAGCGGAATTTAAATCATTCGGCCTCCACCAGGATCGATTCGGAGAGTTGCCTGATTAGGGTTTTGAGATTTTACCTAACGTTTTCTCTGATTTTCTGTCGTTGGTCTAGTCACAAGCAACAACTTTTCGTTCCTGCCTCTATGGTATCCACACGAACGGATCTCACGACTCTTGAACGTCTCACGATCAGAAGCCTTAATGAGCGTTTTTGATTCGTTATAACCGAATTGCTAGCTTCGATTAAAAGAATATTTTGTTTTCTGTTTAATTGTGCGGCTCTCTTTTAAAAAACACAAAACATCCTTTTATAGGCAGTAAATTTTACCCTAAAATTTACTGTCAAACAGAACTCTAATCCTACTTAGAATAGGATTAGTTATATCCTTAATCCAATTCAGAATAGGATTAATTAAGCTCCTCATTGATCCGTTCTAAGTGTGCGACCCAATAGGTTCTCAAAACAATGGCAATGACAAAATTGTCACAGGCAATGAGCGGTATCTAGCAACACATCATTGCTACCCATGTAACGAGAATGTCAATGACTCGACATAACCTTACTCGTGATAGATGTTACTGTATAGTCTAATCCCATTATCCTTTGATGTCTTGATTAGACACAAGTCATGGAATGTGTCACACTTGTATAGTCTAATCAGCGTTTCTTGATTCCTGAGTAGACTAATTAATCAAATAAAATCAATATCTCATATTGACTTATTCGAGCACGGCCATGCATTTCTTAGTCTCACTCTATCAAAGGGCCCAAGACATCACTCTTGTTATATAAGAGGGATAAATCCTATCTTGATCACTCAACATCCCTCTACATAGATCAAGACATATCCAATTACTACCTTTATAGTCCATCCTGTTACGAATGACATCTAGCAGCATTAAAGTATGCAATTCTCTATGTTGGGATCTCTGATGATCTCAAGTCAAAGGATCACATACACCATCATCACTATGAGAATCGCTTATGACACTCATATAACAATCCATGTAGCATTCTTATGGAGGGTCGATCCAGTACATAGTTCTCTAACATGTACCTATGTGATGATTTGATATCCTATATCCATGACAATGGTCATCAGTCAACCAGATACTAGTCTTATCGTATCATTATTATCCTTGTTCACAATAATACTTGACTAGGGACATTTTAAGAATAGTGTGTTATTACTATTCTAAGGACATTATCATATAAGATTACATTACGCAGTTATAAGACAAATATAATAATGAACTATAATAAATAAAATGTCATGATACATAAAAAATGCCAAAGTCAACCATCTAATGAATGGTTCTAAGGGCATAATCCAACAAAGACTAGCTACAATTTATCATCACCTTCATCCCTTCACTTTCTAAAACAAACACCACGATCATCTCACCCTGCCCGTGCATCATCCCTACATCGGTTCTGCTATTTTCTTTCTCCACGCCTTGCCACTCATCTACCTAGTCACTACCGGTGGTTGCCACTGCAACCAGTCCATCCATCCACGCCAACTCCCACTCCTGTCGACGCTACCTTCCTTCTACACCATCCCTGCCACAGCTGCTCCTTGCAACTTCACTGTGTAGCGTTTCTGTCACCATTTTGTTGCATATCACTCGCCATAGTTTGCTGCACTTTAGCCTCGCCGATCGCTTCTACACCATTCACGGTTCCAACCTTGCACCGTCTTTTGCATTGTCTTTGTCTGAACCCACTGCTGGCTACAAGTTTCTGCTGCTGCATCATTTACCTGCAGTGTTGTCCATCTGTTGCTGTTGTGGAGCTGTTGTGGACTTTGTTCTATTGAAAATTATAAATAGAACATGAACAAGAGCATATAAAAAAAAGGCTTGTCCGTTCATAGAGGTTTTGCTACTGTCCTGTGTACATTTATTCATTTGTTTGTTTTTATTTTGGACTTATGTTCTTATAAATAATAGTATTGGAGATGAGAAATTGAAGGGTGCTTCCTTGGAAAAGGCATGTTTAGGCACATATATTTAATTTTATTTTTTTTATTTTTTTAAAAAATATAATATAAATAAAAAATATAAAAATAAAATTTTACAAAAGAATTAAAATTAAAAAATTTTCCGAGGATAAGATTTCGAAGAAATCACAAGTAGTGAGTCTTCGACAATCTTTAGGATGGAGAAAATCTTTGGATGTTACCAACGAGTGTTTTACAGTATAAAAAGTGGTTTATAAAGTGAAATATTGGGAAGTGAATATTTTATAAATTATTTTCAGAATAATATTCACTCTATTAAAAATTTCCCTTTATAGACTGATTTACCTATTTTATTGATTTTCATAAAGGTGATAATGCTGTGTGAATATTGTTTTGAGATTGATAGGCCCCCTATCATGCTGATATGTTGATATGTATATGCTGTGTGTCATGACCCGAAGGGCTCGACTTTCCTTTAATACTTATACTTTTCTTAGTCTACAAATTTATGGACTAAATTTTTCTTTTTCATTTTAAGGTTTGTATTCGGTGTCAGTGTAGTTACTATACTATCTAGGTGACCTATAGTCATTCCATTTAAATATTAAACAAACACGGAAACGGTTCTTAGTTACATCCCGACTTGTTAAACAGAATAAGTACTGTGCATCAATTTAAGTCTTACATGTAAACAAGTATTTTATAAGGAACATATACCTCAGAAGACTAGTACCAAGTCCATTCGCCGTCTCCGATGCCCACTTAGCAGCTCACATGGCAGATGTTAACTTCAATAGTCTGAAAGAGATGAAATTTAGTGGGGTGAGCAAAACCACGGCTCAGTAAGATACTAATATAAATACAAGAGTAGGATTATACTGTCTTAAACTGCAATGCTTAAAACCTGTAAGTTTGCAATTATAGATAATCCTTTTTCATAGATAACATCTCATTATCACTTCTCATATTCACTTTTCATTTCATAATAATACTTCTGTATTCTATCATCTCTTATCAATTCTCATATTTACTTTTCATTTCATAATCCTACTTTTGTATTCTATCATCTCTTATAAATTCCCATATTGTGGATCATGATCACGGTGATATGGAGTCATAATTCTCTTCATATATTTCTATATTCATATTTCATATCATATCATGACATCATATAGATAAAATATCGTTACCACCGAGTCATGATACTCCTCATATATTCTTCATATTTAATTGAAATATCCTATCGAATTCACTTTCCATTTAACAATCATATTCCCGTATTACATCAATTCATATCACTTATCGTCTGAGAATCTATGATCACGATAGAGTAAGATCAGAATTCTCTTCATATCAATCTTATGTTCATATATCATATCATATCATCGTCTAGACGAAATATCATTAATGTCGAGTCATGACATTCCTCATGTAACTCTCATGTACGAAGCATATTATCATATCAGGGTTTAATATGCAATTTATGTAGCTTTACTGTACAAACCACTATCATTTCTAATCGTATCATATGTAATTTAGAACATGCTCCACGTATGAAATTTCAATTTATTTCATGTCTACCTTTACGGCATGATAAAAACATGTTCAATTTCAATTCATGTATTCATTTTATGTCTAAAATATGTGCAGTTTTAAAACATTTTTTTCATATACTATAAGTCATATCAGGTCTAGAGTTCAATCAAATCAATCTATACTCTAGACCGCATATCATTTTAAATTCAACACAAAATCGTATATAAATCATATAAGTGTCAAAATCATTTATCATGTACTTTTAAAACATATACTGTAAATCATATCAGGTCTAGAGTTCATATCAAATCAAACTATACTCTAGACCGCATATCATGCCATGTTCGACACAAAATCGCACATAAATCATATAAGTGTCGAAATCATATCTCATGGACTTTTAAAACATGTACTGTTTCAAAACATATTTCATTTCAAATCTGTTTCATGTACAGTATAAATCATGTCAAGTCTAGAGTTCATATCAATAAAATCATACTCTAGACTTCATATCATATCGGTTAGAGACTAGGCTAGATCTCTATCATCTCTCTATCAATAAAGACTTAAATCACTGTAGCTAGCAGTGAAAATCATGTCATCGTCCCTTGGAAACCAACTAGGGCGCTATCTATGGCCATAGACCTCATCTCTCTCAGCCCCACTGATCAGGCGTGACTGAGACCTGTCCATGACTATTGTCGGACAAGTATCTCTCTGCCTAATGAGCAAAGCTCCAATTAGGCGGTTTCCACTATGCTTTATTGAATTTAATTCTTTTAGGGTGCCTACAGTCTCATAAAACATTTAAATCTATAGCTTTCTTTTCAATATCATATAAAGCATATGGTAAAATTCTGTATGAGACTTCATATATCAAAATATATATATTTACCATATACTTTCATTTCAAAACAAATCAATACTTTTCAGTATTCATATAAACATTATTAAAATGTTTCAAGTTGCAAGAAGGCATGCTTAAATGCGATGCTGTAAACCATTTCACTATGCAACTTCGGTAATGTTTCCATCAAATACGCTGAAGCGATTCATTTAACTTTATCACTATCAATTATTCGATTTCAAGACTTTCTTTCTGTCAAATCAGTAAATCACTATTCAAATCATTCAAGATTCATTTTCATTCAATATTCAAATTGTTCAATACTCTAATTATTTAACAACCACATCACTTGGTATTCAAATCATTCGGTATTCAATATACTTTTGCGATAATTATCGACTATAATAATCATTTGTACATTTTATTTTCGATACTAGAACCACATCATCAGTGTGAATCCTCTTAGTATCTATGAGCATCTAAATATCATGTTCCATATAGCCATCAGGATACTGAATTTATGAAATACTAATATCCTCATTCGATATCTATTTCAGAGTCGACATCGAGGATCATAGAACCACAAGATCAATAATCGCTTATCAAATCCATTTATGGTTTGACCTATTGGTACATATTCAGAATTTTCGACTTGCGGTTCAATTTCATTCACTATCATAAAATCATATCACAATCCTCAATTCACTTTTTCATATGGCCTGTAGAATGTAATATCATGCTAGAATTATCTATAAAACGTCCTCAATTCAGTTTTTGATTGGCAATTTACCACTTAAAAGAATTTGCCAATTTCCACTATCAATAGTGTTTCAATCATTTAAGTCGCCTTGCGACTATCCATATTATTGCAAAAATCTCAGTTCATACCACTAAGACGGTCCATTTATTTGAATCTATCAATTCTATAATCATCACTCGATTGATAATTCCGCACTTCTATCATTCGACCGTCTAAATCACAACTTCAATTTTTCTCTTTTATGTTGTATCCTTTAATCATCGTCACTTTTATCAGTGATCCATCTAATAAATGATTTCACCTCAATCTCAACTTGATACCATTTGTGATATTAAAATTACTTGAGTTATCCATTCTATAAGGTTTAAACCATATAATTCATCACATTATTGTTTTCAACGATCTATCTTTTCATCGATTTCAATATCAAACTCTTCCGGTAATACCATAAAGTCCTTCCAATATTTATTTTCCATAATTATTTCCAAGATTTCATTTATGTGAGAAACTTAATCTTTTTCCTCAAATATTTTCCTAAAATTTCGACAGCATAACTGCTTAATTCTTACTAAGCCTCCTGCAAGGAAAACATAGTTTATAGAACAGTCGTTGATTCTCACAATTCCTACGTCTCTACTAAGACCCCCACCATCAGTTGTGGGTCCTCTTAGTATTTAAAATCATTCATCAATTTATCATATAAAAATCATAATTCCATAAAAAAATCATTTCCATCAATGCTTCATATAAAAATCATAATTCCCACATACAATATAATACTACTAATGCTTTATAAAAGTATCTTACCTATTTGCCAAAGCTTAGCGTACTTTCCAATTTTCAAGTCTTGCCGAACTCTACCTTTCGTCTCATTTCCGTTTTGCTACAACTTCAATAATTAACACATATTTTTAATTAGAAAATAATCCAACAATTTCTAATAAATTCCATAGAAATATAGCAAAACTTTTAATTTTTCTTACCCATTTATTCTTCTTCCTTTTTCTTTTCCTTTTTCTTTTTTTTTTCTTTTCTTTTCTTCTTTTTCTTTTCTTTTTCTTCCTCCTTCTTTCTCTTTTTCTTTTCTTTCTTTTTCTTTTCTTTTTTTTTTCTCTGAGCCGGGTCAAGTCGGGTCGGGTCGGTTCGGGCCGGTTCAGAACTTGGCTTGGCCGGTTCAACTTTCACTAGCCGGTTCAATCACCGACGGTCACCCATTCTGGCGGTTCGGCCACCCAACAGCTTACCGAGGTTGCCACGAAGCCGGATCTGGCCTCGGTTTTGCCTCATCACCGGCGACGGTGCTAGATCTGACAGCGTGGGTTTCGGCTCCTTTTCTCCTCTGTTTCTTCCTCCCTCTGCCGTCCTTTGCCTCGCCGGTGACCTTCTTTTTCTTCCCCTCAGCTCCACCGAGCTCGGGGTTGGGGTGGCGGTGCCTAGACTGACCGGCACCGCCACTTCCCTCTTTTTTTTTCTCTTCGATTTCGCCCCGCATTCTCCCGTTTCGCTTCATTTCTGTTTCCTTTTCCTTTCCCCGCCATCGGCGTCGACGTCTCTTCCTCCATCACGGCTCGTCGGCGGTGTCGCTCCTCCTCCGGTAAGCCAACAGGGGGTCGGCTCCCTTTTGTTTCTTTTATTTTCTCCTCTGTTTTGAAAACAGAGGAGAATAAGGTGGGAATCGGGTTATCCCGATTCCCGCCTGTTTCGTTCTTTTTTTTAATATATATGTATAATTATATTTTTATAATTATATATATAATCAAAATATTAAACATATATATAATTATATATTTTTCATATAAACCATTTATATATATATACTTTGATTTAAAGTACTATATATATATTTTCATATATATTACATATATACATAAATGTATATAAAAAATACATATGTATTTATTCCATGTATAAATATATATTTATCAAAAGCGTATTTACATAATATCATTATATAAATCTATCAAAATACATATTTTTATTTCTTATTAGGTTTTGGATTTCTTTATATCCAAATTTATTTTCTCCAATTTCATTCTTATATAATTTGGATTTCAATTTGTCCAAATTAAATTTTCCGAATATCTTATATTTATTTAGAAAATTCTCGGTCTTCACACTGTGTGAAGCTGTTGATACTGATCCTATCTTCAGCTTCCCCGTTGACACTTGATCAGTGTACGACTAAAGACAATTATAGACTATGGCCATAGATCTCATGAGATGATTATTATACCCTATGGGGATTATAGCATGATATATCTTGGGTGATGCCTTATCTCCACCATTTATTTGTGATATTAAATTGTTTTTAAGTAATGGTGATATTAAGTTACAAGTGATTATTATTATGATTTCGGTGAAATGAGTCATTATTTCGAATTGGTTTACTGTACTAAACTATATACGTACTGTTTTTTGTGGTTTATTTAATTGTGAAAGTGATATTTTAAATGTGGAAATTAAACTATTTCCCTAAATGACTTGTTTAAAGGTTTATTATACCATTTTATGTGAATTATTTATATATGGAGAATTTTTAAATGAGTTTTATATCAAATTTAATTTCTACTCCCTATAGTCGCTTCTAGGTTCCGGGACAAGACAAGTATTTCAAAATACCTTCCTTACTCCATCTGGATCCCTAGCCGACTATAGTATCCTTCCTTTACGGTCCCTAGTGTACCTATAGGAAAATAAATTATTTTATTGCTTATAGATTCCGTGATATCAAGTTCTGCATACAATTCCTTTACTGAGTGGTGGTTTGCTCACTTCTTTACTTTTCACCATCCACAGATTATTTTCAGTGATTGAGTGATTTGCCTATCCGAGGATTTCAGTTGCGCTGTGATTACCCCGAGGCAGCTAGTGTAGATCCTGGAGGTATAATAATTTTCTTTATAAGTTCAGGCTTATTTTACAGTAGTACTTGGTTGTATTATGAACATGGGATGTATATGATAAACAAATATTGATATTTAAATATTCATGTTTATGTAAATTAAAATAAATTTACTATTATAAAGTGTTGATTGTTCAAAGAAAGTGGAAATAAAGGCATCGCAGACAGCCTAACCCTTATTAAATGTGTGGGAATGAGTGAAATACTGTATATGTGGACTGCGACAGTATTTATTGATATTAGAGCGAGGTTTGCCTGATGTCTATTGATGTCCTTATGATAAAGTGAAGTGGTTAACATCCCCTGTAGTACTGTATAGTCTGGATATATAAATAAGTGACTAACTGAAAAATCGATAAATTATCTGTGATATGCATAAATGAGTGGACGATGGGTAACTCGCGCGAATAGGGGTAAAGGCAGAGGTAGGGTGGAGCAGACTTTGGAGCCCTATACCCCAGAACTTGTGCCGGAGTCCGCCTCAAGACGTACTCACCCACTGTAGCCAGAGAGTTCAAATACTTGAATGTCTAGGATGGAGATGATGTTGGCAGATTTTATTGCCATGTATTACGCAGACCGAGTTGCTGATCGGGTAGAACAAGAGTGAGCAGCTCCACCAATTGAGCCACCTCCACCACCCCCTGCACAACCTACTCCCGAGCCTCAACCTGCTCCACAGCCAGTACAGCAGGCGCAAGTCGTACCACCACTGCCACCAGTATAGCTGACCCGAGATGTAGAGTCGTATTGTGATGTTGCGTTAGTACAGCAGTTCACGAAGTTAAATCCACCAAAATTTAACAAAGATAGGGATCCACTGGTGGCAGAGCAATAGGTGACAGCTATCGAGAAGTTATTTTGATATATGAGATGTTTGGATACTGAAAGAGTCAGATTGGCAGTGTTTCAGATGACCGATGATGCGAAGCACTGGTGGAAGTTTGCACAGACTATCTTATTCGCCCAGCACTCGGTGATCACTTGGGAGGTATTTGCTGATGCATTTCATCGCTAGTAAATCCTCGATACAGCTTAGAAGCAGTTACATCAAGAGTTTATGGAGCTAATTCAGGTTAACAGACAATGGATCAGTATAAGTCATGGATCACCACACTTAGCAGGTTTGATCCACTGACTCGGGTTGATGAGCGGCATAAGATTGATTGATTTAAGGCTGGGCTGAGACCATCCATTAGATCGAAGCTGGCCCCGTTCAATATACAGACATATGATGAGGTAGTGAGATGGGCTTAGCTATGTGAGCAGGATTTGAAGCAGTTTCACTCTGAGTCAGCATTTAAGGTGAAGAGGGGTGCGGAAGACAGATCGGGTAGAGAGCAGCCTAAGAGGGTTAGACCATCGGGCATACAGATTACTGAGGGGCGATTTACGAGACCAGCTGCTATAATCCCTACTACTAGCCCCACCTTGACACCGAGGAGTACTACGACCAGGTGTACGCATTGTGGACGGTCGCATGGTACATGGCCCTGCTACTTGTTGACGAGGGCCTGTCTTAGATGCGAGCAGATAGGACATTTGATGAGAGATTGTCCAATGTTGCGGGAGTCTGTTGCTTCTACTGTTTCGATCCCAGTTCCTTCTGCACCAACATTGGCACCAGTAGCTCTGAGCGAATTGGAGAGAGCTACATCCTATAGCCGAGACGGGTGATTGTAGCAGAGAAGGGCAAGAAGCTCGTGACTCAAGGACGGGTGTATGCATTGGATCAAGAGACTACTGATCATCCGCATATGTTATTAAAGGTAACATTTATATTTTCGATATACCTGTAGTTGCAATATTCGATCCTGGTTCTACTTAGTCATTTATATCCCCTACTTGTGCTAACAGAGTCCCAATAGAACTGGAGCCACTAGGATATACTTTACAAGTAAATACCTCGTTTAAAGAAGCACAAATTATTGATGTAGTGTATAGAAATTATAAAGTAACTGTAGGAGAGAAGGAAACGACAACTAACCTAATTTTGTTAATTATGTATGATTTTGATGTAATATTAGGAATGGATTGGTTAGCTACGAATTTTGTTAGCTTAGACTGTTATACTAAATTTATTACCTTCTCTCAACCAGAAAGCTACATTGTAAAACTTTTTGATTAGTTATGATGAAAGTGTTGTGTTTACTAAATTGTTTAAGTGTTGTGTGGATGTGTTGAAGGTTTTATGGCCTATGTGGAGGACGTGGAAAAGAAACATCCTGAGTTGTGTGAGATTCCTGTGGTTATAAATTTTTGGAACGTATTCTCGACGGATTTGCTAGGGTTATCGTCAGATCAGGAGATCAAGTTTACCATTAACTTGGTATCCGGTACGGAGCCCATTTCTAAGCCCCCATATCGGATGGCATTAATGGAGTTGGAGGAGCTTAAGAAGCAGCTCCAGGAATTATTGGATAAGGGATTCATCCATCCTAGTATGTCTTCGTAGGGTGCATCAGTTTTATTCATCCGAAAGAAGGATGGCAGCCTTCGGTTATGTATAGACTATCGGATGTTGAATAGGGCGACCATAAAGAATAAATATCCCCTGCCCAAGATTGATGATTTATTTGACCAGCTCAGAAGTGCACAGGTGTTTTCGAAAATAGATCTTTGATCGGGCTATCATTAGCTTAAGATTCGGGAGTCGGATGTTCCCAAGATAGCATTCGAAACTCGATACGGACACTATGAGTTTCTGGTGATGCCTTTCGGATTGACTAACACCCTTGTAGCTTTCATGGGCTTGATGAACGAGGTGTTTAAGCCCTATCTCGACAAGTTCGTGATCGTGTTTATAGATGATATCTTGGTGTATTCTAAGTCTCCGGAGGAGCGCGAGCAGCACCTTCACATAGTTTTATAGACCCTTAGAGATCGAAAGCTATATGCTAAATTCTGGCTAGATCATATTACTTTTTTGGGACATGTAGTATCGAAGGACATGGTGTCTATTGATCCTTCCAAGATAGAGGCTATTGTGCAATGAGAGAGGCTTAGGATAGTGACTGAGATATGGAGCTTTTTGGGTCTAGCTGAATACTACCACTAATTTGTTAAAGGTTCTCTAGACTAGCTGCTCCATTGACGTGACTCACATGTAAGGATGTTAAGTTCAAGTGGACAGATGCGTGTGAGTACAGCTTTCAGGAGTTGAAGCGGATACGTACTACTGCTCCAGTGCTTGCCCTTCCAAGCGAATCAGGTGGATTCTCAGTATATATGAATGCATCCGTATAGGGATTAGGGTGTGTTTTAATGGAGGATGGTCAGGTAATTGCCTATGGTTCTCGGCAGCTAAAGAAGCATGAGAAGAACTACCTGACCCACAATTTGGAGTTAGCTACTGTGGTGTTTGCATTGAAGATATGGCGGCATTATCTTTATGGAAAGACTTTCCGGATTTATATAGACCACAAGAGTTTGAAGTACTTATTCTCGCAGCGTGAGTTAAATATGAGATAACGGAGATGGATGGAGCTGTTGAAGAACTATGACTGCGAGATACTATACCATCCTGGGAAAGCGAATGTGGTGGCAGATCCTCTAAGTCGAAAGCACATGGCTATGGTATTGTACATGATGGTCAGGGAACACAAGCTGTTGGAGCAGTTCCTGAACCTCAGTCTTAATGTGGTTTCCTCTGAGAGTGAGTTTACAACTAGTTTCAGGATCGAGCCAAATTTAATGGATCATATTAGAGATGCTCAGAGGATAGATGCGTATTGTATAAAGGTTGCCAGTCACGTATAGATTAGAGTACAGTCAGACTTTTGGATTGGCACTTGTGATAACCACAAATTTTTCAATTATTGAAAATTAATAATATTGGATATTAATATTAAAGCAAATAGATGAGTGAAAATAAGTAAGAGGAATTGTGAGAACGGAATATTAGTGAAAATTTCGAGAAGTAAGGAAGTGACTGATGGTGGAAATTCGAATGAAGGAAGATTAAAAATCGGAATAAAAATAAGATGTGAAATTAAGAAATAATGAAAAAGGGAATATCGTTAAAAAGTTCTCGAAATTAAGGAAGTGAGAAAATTGAGAGATTTAAATTTGGATAAATCGGAAATAAGGATAAGGTTGAAATTATGGAAAATAATGAAGAGAGAATTTAATTTGGATAAATGGAAATCCAAATTAAATAAGAAAATGAGGAAGAAATATGAAATATAATTATATAATTTTATATTATATAAATGTATTTTATACAAATACATATGTATTGAAATACTATATCGTATATTAATATACATTTGTATATATATGTATATATACTATTTAGTACATTTAAATAATACATATGTATATAAATATGATATTTTAGGTATATATATAAATATATACATATAGAAGAAAAGTAAATATTATTTTATCAAAATTTGTATCTATATATAGTAATACAATATATATCTATAAATACATATATATATATATATATGAAATATATATTAATTCAAATTAAAATATATATATATGTATTTTGTGTATAAAATATATATGTTATTATATTATGTTTATTCATATTATATAAATATAATATAGTAAATAAAAAAAGAAAGGAAATCCAAATTAAATAAGAAAATGAGGAAGAAATATGAAATATAATTATATAATTTTATATTATATAAATGTATTTTATACAAATACATATGTATTGAAATACTATATCGTATATTAATATACATTTGTATATATATGTATATATACTATTTAGTACATTTAAATAATACATATGTATATAAATATGATATTTTAGGTATATATATAAATATATACATATATAAGAAAAGTAAATATTATTTTATCAAAATTTGTATCTATATATAGTAATACAATATATATCTATAAATACATATATATATATATATGAAATATATATTAATTCAAATTAAAATATATATATGTATTTTGTGTATAAAATATATATGTTATTATATTATTTTTATTCATATTATATAAATATAATATAGTAAATAAAAAAAGAAAGGAAATAATAGAAACGGGAAATACCCGATTTCCCGTTTCTGTGTTAACCACACAGATTGCCGCCCCCGTCAGCGACCATCGGAGAGGGAAGAACTAGAGGAAGTGAAGTCGCCGGCGATGTGAGGAAAGGAGGCGACGACGAGAGACGGAAACAGAAAACTGAAATGGAAAAACAGGAAGCGAAATCGAAGACGCGAGCCGGGAGGAAAAGAGAAGAAGAGCCACGGCAGTGCCGGCCGATCCAGGCACCGCCATTGCCATCGAAGCACCACCGGAGGGAGAGGAAGACGATGGAGGCCACCCGAGGCACGGTGAACGGCGGAGGAAGGCCGACGGAGGAGGAGAAGAAACCGAAGGTAAACCGAGTAGCTCCGTCGCTGTGCCGGCGATCCAGGCCGAGCTGAGGCCACTGACAACTTCGTCTCAACGCCGGCCAGCTTTGAGCCACCAAGCCGCCGGAGAACCGGCCGCCGGTGAAAAACCGGCGAGGAAGAAGGCTGAACCGGTCAACGGGAAAAAGGAAAAGAAAAAGAAAAGAAAAAGGAAAAAGAAAAAGAAAAAGAAAAAGAAAAGAAAGAGAAAGAAAAGAAAAGAGAAAAAGGAAGAAAGAAAAGAGGAAAAGAAGAAAGAGAGAAAAAAAGGAAAATTATCGGGAATTCGAAAAATTCTCGAGAACTCGAGAATCTCGGGAATCGGTAAGAAATCCGAGAAATTATTAATGATAATTATTCAAATAAATTATTTATTTAAATAATTTGAGAAAATTCTAAAATTTAGAATTTAAATTCCAGAAATTATTCTCGGCGATCAAGATGAGGAATCAAAAGAGATAGAGTACGGGCGCGACCGGTAAGAGGAAGTCGCCGACCCGGAAAAGGTAAGGGATGCATGTGCAGCACTGTAAGGATATTCAGTCTGCATTATTTTAATTATGAAATATTTTATGAAAATATTTTATGAAAATATTGCGATGAATGATTGGTTGGAAATTTGTGGTGATGCACTGGCTGGATTTTAAATTGTATTTTCCGTGCAGGAGGCTAGCCAATCGGCAGCCGTTATACTGTCGAAAAATTATCAAAAATTATCGAAAATTTCTAGAAAATTTCATAAAATCATAATAAATAATTTTATTTCACGAGAAATGATTTTCAATCACGAAAATCGAGAAAATGAATATTTTTCACAAAAACATGAATAAAATGGAAGTGATTTTAAAATATTCATGTTTTCGAGAATGGTGATAATGAAATCACCGAAAATTTCTCTTAATATGTAAATTACACGTAATACGAGAAGAAAAATAAAAAAGGAGTAAAGTGAAGATGTTTATGAATAGTTTCATAAATATTTCTTAAATATTCACTAAATGGTTTTATAACCTTTATGATTTTAAAGTATGAAATTATTATTTTATAAATTTCATAAAGGTTATTTCTACGATAAAAACATGGTTTTGAGACTAGTTGGCCCCTCTATCATGCCGACATGTGATATGTAACATGTGATATGTGATATGTAGTCCCGGCCGACACCTAATCAGTGATCCGTCGAGGACAATTATAGACTATGGCTATAGGTCTGACATGATTATTTCATACCTTCGGGTATTATTGCATGATAGGACTCGGTGGTTGGAGATATGTGTTACATGATATGTGATATGTGTAATGTAAATGTTTTACATGATATGTGATATGTGTAATGTAAATGTTTTACATAATATGTGATATGTGAAATGTAAATGTTTTACATGATATGTGATACGTGAAATGAAATGAAATGATTTATAACATTTTTATAAAATGCTCATTCAGTACTGTTTTTAGTACTACAAGATGATTTTCAAATGATAGGTAATATGAACATGTGACATGTTTTCAAAAGCAAAAAGGAGGAAATTAAATCTAATATTCTTATTTAAATTTTAAATTGAATATTAGATTTAAATGATTTATATGTTACGCGAAAAAGGGTTTAATAGCTTATTTTGCTATTTTAAAGTACTGTACTAATATGACTGTACAGTAAAACATGAAATGAGTTTTACAGGAAAATGATGATGATATAACTAATATTCTTTTCACAGAAAATATAAATATTAGTTATTTTATTTAAATGCTTTATTTCATAAAAGCATTATATTGAAAAGAATATGAAAAGGTTATGAAATAAAAAGAAAAAGGGATTTAAATTCCAAATGTAAAATGAAAATTACTCTCTACAGTTGCTTCTAGGTTCCGGGCTAATATAGGTATTTCAAAAAACCTACCTTACTCCATCCGGATCCCTAGCCGACTGTAGTATCCTTCCTACATGCGAGCCTAGAGCCCCATAGAAAAAAATGAAAAAGATTTTCAGCATATAGGAAGCTAAATATCAAGTATGCATAAAATTCCCTTTACTGAGCCGTGGTTTGCTCACCCCTTAATTTTAACATTTCAGGTTTTTTCGAAGACTGAGAGTCTAACACTGAAAGGATTTCGGCTGCGCATTTGGGGACGATGCGACAGCTCGACTTATGACATGAGGTATGATCATTTATTTTCTGTATTTAGACATTCACAGTACTACTTTCTTATGAAGTAAGATAGGGGATGTGATTTATATGGTAAATTTTTATGAAATTGTTTATATGTAAAAGAAAAAGTAAAGTATCGCAGACAGCCCAACCATATAAGATGTATAGGATAAGCGAAAAAATAGGAACACAGGCTGTGACAGATTTAATGGTATCAGAGCACGGTTGGCCTGATGTCTGTCGATACTTTTGGAAAGAAAATGTGTTGAAAAGGTTAACATCTATTGTAGTACTGTGTAGTCTAAATACATAGAGAAAATAAGTGATTGTACATTGAGTTAAGTGTTTAGAAGGGGGTAAGAATTATGAACTAAAGATGTCAAAAAGGGAAAACGTCTCAGGAATGTTAACTAAAATGGTGATCTTATAATCTAAATGAAGGTTGGTTTGTAAGGAACAGAAATGGACTCGTTGAGAGCCCCACCAGTAATTTTTTGTCCGAATCTAACTGTGACCTGAAAGTGATGATATAAAGGAGGGGAATGAAGTATCATCACTAAATAGACATTAAGATCATCGATTAAAGGTATTTTGAGGAGAGAGAATTTTTTGGCTAAAAATGACCAAAATACCCCTACCCTCAAAATTTTACCGGGAGTCAAAATAGACCGACAGAAGTTGAAATTGATTGATTTGATAGAGAAATTGATGATGTAAAGTTGCATTTCATGCAAAATAATCCAATTATGGATTCTATTGTATTTCTTTGTCAAAATCGAAGAAGCTCTTAAAATGATGATATTAGTATGTGAAAGGGGTACTATCAGCAAATAGATAATAAGATCACTGATTTAAATGTATATTGAGTAGAAAGAAATAAATGTCAAAATGACAAAATGACAAAAATGCCCCTATGTAGGATTATGATTTGAATAGTGATAAAATCAAGTCGATTTTGAATATATTGATAGTAATGGAGTTATTGATGGTATAAGGACACAATATGGGTATAACGATCCCAATTATAAATTTCACTGTACTTAGGTTACCAACATGACCCGAATGGTTATAGGGAAGTCGTAGGATGAGCGACTTAGTATTGATTTTATGGGTCTAAATTAAAAGTGTATTAACAGGATATCATTATGGGATCGTTGGATATGATGAAAAGTAATATGATTACTGGAGATGACTGAGAAGAGATCAGTATAGAGGATGAAATCCATAGTAGTACTATTAATTCTGGTTCTATACATCCCTACTATCTTTGAAGTATTAAACAGATAATTATAGAACCAAAATATTATGAATTATGTTTTAAGGAATGATAGACTGTATGGAGTGATATAAAATTTGAGTATATGCATAAGAACAGTAAATGATGATAAGAGATGAGGAAGATAACAACTAACCTGTATTATTAACGGAAAATGATTGTAAAAATAAATTACAGAAATAATAAATTGGTTAGCTATGAAAAGTGTTAATTAAATAATTGCACTTAATACAGCATTGTAAATTAAGAGGATTGATATGCTGTGGAGTACGAGAAATAAGCAAATCAAGGCGGAGCAAATGTTAAAATGATTTAAATATTAAATATCTTTGCCTTGAGTGAAATGATAGGACACAAAGATGAATGTCCAAAATGATGAGAGATGAATGATTAAAGAAAGCATCGGAGGAGATTCTTGATGAATTTTCAGAGTTATATAGATTGGAGAAATCGACCTAACGTTGACTCGATTTTAAATATGAAATTTATTCTTAAGCTTATATTAGAGAATATAGAAGAATCCGAAAAGCTTAAGAAATAACTCTGGAAAATTTGTGGATAATGAAATTCACTTGTATAAAAGGAATTGATGGAAATACAAATGATGTGATTGAGGATGAATTAAATGATGTAAAGGATGGAAATATGGATGAGGTAAATTGAGGATGAAATATAAATGGGGAATTAAATTCCTATTTTATGATAAAGTTCTTATAAACAACAAATAATCGGCTATGTGAAGTGATGCATTATTTGATTTAATCGGAGATGTACAAGAACCTTATAAGATCAATCTTTGTACAAGGCATCACTAGATGGAAAGTTGGAAATTGATGGTCGTAAGATGATAATGATTAGAACTCGAGATAATGTTTACGAGTTCTATAGAGGTTTACAAGGTAAATGAAATACCTTACTGAGGTACATAAGACTAATGAATAAGACAATTATATAAGGATAAAGTGATGGTATACCATACAGCCTAAGGCACAAATGGAAAATGAGCAGCATAGTGGTATAACCCCATAGACTCTCAAAGACAATAGGCTATATGTAAGAAGGGCAAATAGAAGATTTAGCTAGACAATATCTATTTCTAAGATATACGATCTCGAATGACAGAGCGATGTGGATCTGTCAATGATGAAGAGATAATGATTGAGATACATAATAAACTGGGTCTAGCTAAATACTATTGCCAGTCTATGGAAGAGTTATTGGGTTAGCTGCTCTACTGACGTGATTAATAAGTAAAAGGTTAAAGCCAGGGGATGAATAAATGTAAAGACGGTATATAAATGATTAAAAGAGGTAATAGTGGAATATGTTATCACTAAAGAAAAGTGAATGAAATGATGATGAAGGAAAAGATGAATATGTCGTAAGAGGAAAGTACATGATGAAGAGGGAACACGAATATGAGGTAGTTCCCGAATTTAAAACTAAAAGTGATTTTGTGGTTATCACATGATTATGGCTAGATGTAAGATCGAGCCAAAACTAAATAGAGGAAAAGTAATCATACTTAAAGGAGTAAAGAAATGATCTACATTTTACTGCCAGTAATGTAAATGAAAAATGATATATATATATATATATATATATATATATATATATACCACCACCTCAAAATGATGGAAATAGTGGATTTGTGTGGTAATGAGGTGATTAAATTGATAATAGATTCAATGATGAAGCTAAATAATGAGAAGATTAAATTATAATTTGATTATGCCATAATGGAATCTAAATTATCAAAAGAGTATATTCTCAAGTATATTCTAAAACCTAAGTGAAATAGAGTATACCATAAGAATAAGAGATGTAATGATGAGATTACATGGAAGTAGATATGGAGAAAAAATGATTGTCTCCTAATTCAATTATGGTAAAAAGTGGTAAATAGTAAAGTCTGCAAATAAACTGCAGCAGTTGATGAAATAAATATGAAAAGAGTATTGAGGATAATAATGAAGAATCTAAAAGAGATATGATAATATGGAAGTGATTATAGACTGATAGTCTAATGAAATCACTCCTTCATTATCAAACTCTTAGATTCTTTAGTGCCATAGTCGAAATATGACTATAAAATGATGAGAATGTATGTGAAGTTTCAGTGAGCTCTATATGTGATGGGAATCTCTGAGTAGCTATATGTTATGGGAAATAGCAAAAGGCTCTGAGATTCCAAATTTATAGACAGCACCGTTACGTACATGATGTAAAAATGTTTGAGTGTAATACGGAAACGCTCGATGATATGTTGAGTGAGCGGATGCACGAGATGTGAAAGCTACTGGACCATTACATACTATTGATTTAAATCGGTAAATGATAATTATCGAAATGTATCGACTTAGCACCAAATAAGGAAGATGGATGATGAAAAATATGAATCATATGTGATATGAAAAGGAGTGAAAATGGATAACTCCCAATTGATAAGAAATTAAGGGAGTATAAATATATGATGAGTAATGATATATAGCGGTGTAAAAGGTGATTTTAATCTTAAAGGCATACTGGCAGTATAATATGGAAGATGATCAAAAGGTCAAGAATGATGAGTATACAGAACACTACCACCTTAGGAATTAAGTTAAATTCGGAGGATCGAATTTCTTAAGGTGGGGAGAATGTAATAACCGCAAAATTTTCAATTATTGGAAATTAATAATATTGGATATTAATATTAAAACAAATAGATGAGTGAAAATAAGTGGAATTGTGAGAACGGAATATTAGTGAAAATTTCGAGAAGTGAGGAAGTGACTGATGGTGGAAATTCGAATGAAGGAAGATTAAAATCGGAATAAAAATAAGATGTGAAATTAAGAAATAATGAAAAAGGGAATATCGTTAAAAAATTCCCGAAATTAAGGAAGTGAGAAAATTGAGGGATTTAAATTTGGATAAACTGGAAATAAGGATAAGGTTGAAATTATGGAAAATAATGAAGAGAGAATTTAATTTGGATAAATGGAAATCCAAATTAAATAAGAAAATGAGGAAGAAATATGAAATATAATTATATAATTTTATATTATATAAATGTATTTTATACAAATACATATGTATTGAAATGCTATATAGTATATATTAATATACATTAGTATATATATGTATATATACTATTTAGTACATTTAAATAATACATATGTATATAAATATGATATTTTAGGTATATATATAAACATATACATATATAAGAAAAGTAAATATTATTTTATCAAAATTTGTATCTATATATTGTAATACAATATATATCTATAAATACATATATATGAAATATATATTAATTCAAATTAAAATATATATATGTATTTTGTTTATAAAATATATATGTTATTATATTATGTTTATACATATTATATAAATATAATATAATAAATAAAAAAAGAAAGGAAATAATAGAAACGGGAAATACCCGATTTCCCGTTTCTGTGTTAACCACACAGATTGCCGCCCCTGTCAGCGGCCGTCGGAGAGGGAAGAAGAAGAAGAGGTGAAGTCGCCGGCGACGTGAGGAAAGGAGGCGACGACGAGAGAAGGAAACGAAAAACTGAAATGGAAAAACAGGAAGCGAAATCGAAGACGCGAGCCGGGGGGAAAAGAGAAGAAGAGCCACGACGGTGCCGGCCGATCCAGGCACCACCACTGCCACCGAAGCACCATCGGAGGGAGAGGAAGACGATGGAGGCCACCCGAGGCACGGTGAACGGCGGAGGAAGGCCGACGGAGGAGGAGAAGAAACCGAAGGTAAACCGAGTAGATCCACCGCCGTGCCGGCGATACAGGCCGAGCTGATGCCACCGGCAACTTCGTCTCAACACCGGCCAGCTGTTGAGCCATTGAGCCGCCGGAGAACCGGTTGCCGGTGAAGAACCGACGAGGAAGAAGGCTGAACCGGCCAACGGGAAAAAGGAAAAGAAAAAAAAAAGAAAAAGGAAAAAGAAAAAGAAAAAGAAAAAGAAAAGAAAAAGAAAGAAAAGAAAAGAGAAAAAGGAAGAAAGAAAAGAGGAAAAGAAGAAAGAGAGAGAGAAAAAGGAAAATTATCGGGAATTCGAAAAATTCTCGGGAACTCGAGAATCTAGGGAATCGGTAAGAAATTCGAGAAATTATTAATAATAATTATTTAAATAAATTATTTATTTAAATAATTTGAGAAAATTCTAGAATTTAGAATTTAAATTCCAGAAATTATTCTTGGCGATCGAGATGAGGAATCGGAAGAGATGGAGTACGGGCGCGACTGGTAAGAAGAAGTCGCCGACCCGGAAAAGGTAAGGGATGCATGTGCAGCACTGTAATGATATTCAGTTTGCATGATTTTAATTATGAAATATTTTATGAAAATATTTTATGGAAATATTGCGATGAATGATTGGTTGGAAATTTGTGGTGATGCACTGGCTAGATTTTAAACTGTATTTTCCGTGCATGAGGCTAGCCAATCGGCAGCAGTTATATTGTCAAAAAATTATCGAAAATTTCTAGAAAATTTCATAAAATCATAATAAATGATTTTATTTCACGAGAAATGATTTTCAATCACGAAAATCGAGAAAATGAATATTTTTCACAAAAACATGAATAAAATGGAAGTGATTTTAAAATATTCATGTTTTCGAGAATGATGATAATGAAATCACCGAAAATTCTCTTAATATGTAAATAACACATAATACGAGAAGAAAAATGAAAAGGAGTAAAGTGAATATGTTTATGAATAGTTTCATAAATATTTCTTAAATATTCACTAAATGGTTTTATAACCTTTATGATTTTAAAGTATGAAATTATATATTTTATAAATTTCATAAAGGTTATTTCTACGACAAAAACATGGTTTTGAGGCTAGTTGGCCCCTCTATCATGCCGACATGTGATATGTAATACGTGATATGTGATATGTAACATGTGATATGTGATATGTAGTCCCGGCCGACACCTGATCAGTGATCCGCCGAGGACAATTATAGACTATGGCCATAGGTCTGACATGATTATTTCATACCTTCGGGTATTATTGCATGATAGGACTCGGTGGTTGCCACTGTCTCCATATATGATATGTTTTAAATGAAAATGTTTTACATGATATGTGATATGTGAAATGTAAATGTTTTACATAATATGTGATATGTGAAATGTAAATGTTTTACATGATATGTGATACGTGAAATGAAATGATTTATAGCATTTTTATAAAATGCTTATTTAGTACTGTTTTTAGTATTACAAGATGATTTTCAAAATGATAGGTAATATGAACATGTGACATGTTTTCAAAAGGAAAAAGGAGGAAATTTAATTTAATATTCTTATTTAAATTTTAAATTGAATATTAGATTTAAATGATTTATATGTTACGCGAAAAAGGGTTTAATAGCTTATTTTGCTATTTTAAAGTACTGTACTAATATGACTGTACAGTAAAACATGAAATGAGTTTTACGGGAAAATGATGATGATATAACTAATATTCTTTTCACAGAAAATATGAATATTAGTTATTTTATTTAAATGCTTTATTTCATAAAAGCATTATTTTGAAAAGAATATGAAAAGGTTATGAAATAAAAAGACAAAGGGATTTAAATTCCAAATGTAAAATGAAAATTACTCTCTACAGTTGCTTCTAGGTTTCGGGCTAAGATAGGTATTTCAAAAAACCTACCTTACTCCATCCGGATCCCTAGCCGACTGTAGTATCCTTCCTACATGCGAGCCTAGAGCCCCATAAAAAAATGAAAAAGATTTTCAGCATATAGGAGGCTGAATATCAAGTATGCATATAATTCCCTTACTGAGCCGTGGTTTGCTCACCCCTTAATTTTAACATTTCAGGTTTTTTCGAAGACTGAGAGTCTAACACTTAAAGGATTTCGACTGCGCATTTGGGGACGATGCGACAGCTCGACTTATGACATGAGATATGATCATTTATTTTCTGTATTTAGACATTCACAGTACTACTTTCTTATGAAGTAAGATAAGGGATGTGATTTATATTGTAAATTTTTATGAAATTGTTTATATGTAAAAGAAAAAGTAAAGTATCGCAGACAGCCCAACCATATAAGATGTATAGGATAAGGTAAAAAATAGGAACACGGGCTGTGACAGCACTAATGTGATTATAAGGTTTAGAGGTAGGATTTGTGTTCTCGATAATTGACAACTCAAAGATATGATTTTGACAGAGGCCCACACCTTTAGGTACACTCTGCACCCAAGTAATACTAAGATGTACCAAAATTTATGAAAAATGTACTGGTGGCAAAAGATGAACAGAGACATCGCGGAGTTCGTTATAGGAAATGGGAGCATGTTACCATGGACTTCATTATAGGTTTACCAAAGACTCGGAAGAATCATGATGCAATATGGGTGATTGTAGATTGATTGACGAAGTCCACCCACTTCTTAGCCATCAGATCTTAAGATTCTCTCAGTGCCCTTACTGATCTATATGTACGTGAAATAGTGAGATTGCATGGTGTTCCAGTGAATCACTTCGGACAGGGATTCCCGGTTTACATCTCACTTTTGGGAGAGATTTTAGGAGGCTATGGGGTCCTGATTGAATTTCAGCACTACCTTTCATTTGCAGACTGATGGAAAGTCCAAGCGAGTGATCCAAATGCTTGAGGATATGTTAAGGGCGTGTGCTTTGGATCTTAAGGGCTCCTGGTATGACCACTTACCATTAGCTAAGTTTGCATATAATAACAGCTATCAGATGAGTATCGTAATGGCACCATACAATGCATTATATGGCAGAAGGTGTAGATCCCCGATCACATGGGAAGAAGTAGGAGATCGAAAGTTATTAGCTCTCGATTTGGTAGAGCAAGATTCGAGAGATGTACAGTTGATTCGTGAGAGATTGAGGATTGCACAGAGTTGGTAGAAGAGTTATGCAGACACGAGATGTCGACCACTTGAGTTTTCACCAGGTGATTTTGTATTTTTGAAGGTTTCCCCAACTAAAGGCATAATGAGATTCGATAAGAAGGGAAAATTGAGTCCTCGATATATCAGGTCATTCAAGATCTTTGATCGCGTGGGAGATATGGCGTATAGATTGGCACTACCACCAGAGTTATTAGGAGTGCATAATGTATTCCATGTCTCGATGCTCAAGAAATATCATCCAGATCCATCTTACATAATTCGATACGAGCCACTGGAGATCCGAAAAAATATGAGTTACGTAGAGAGACCCATTCGGATTCTTGATTAGAAGGATAAGGTATTGTGATCTAAGATGATTCCATTGGTGAAAGTGCTCTGGCAGTACCATTTCAAAGAGGAGGCGACATGGGAATTGGAGAGTTTGATGCGGAAGAAGTACCTAGAGCTATTCTAGTGAGTGGTCCAGATGAAATTCGAAGGATCAAATTTCTTAAAGGTGGGGAGGAAATGTGAGAACCATTTATATTGTACTATACGTGTATAAATACTTGTTTATTAATTAATTTTGTTGTTTTTGTAAAGTTTAAGTAAATAGTGATGTGGACCCTACTTGAATTTTGTGCCCAAATCTGTGTATGACTAAAGAGACAGTGTACGAAAGGTGTAATAATTATATTATGGGAATTTGAGAGCTAAAATACCTTATTTTCATTATTTTTGGGAAATGTGGCAAATAAATTAGAAAATGACAGTTACATCCCGAGGGTATTTTCGTAAATTGTGCCAAAACTAAAATGAATTGAGATGAAGAAAACTGCCATGATATTCTACATGAAAAGGAGGTTAGGATAGTGTCAAGAGATTGATTGAATCGGTGGTTAAATTAAAAAATTTCGCTAATGGTCCGTTAGGGGTAATTTCGTAATTTCATACATTCGATGTACCGTGCGTTAATGAAACCACCATAATTCATCAAAATACATCCAATAAGAGTATTTTCTTAAATCCATAATCCAAAATTTTGGAGTGTAATTACATAGTTATTACGATTACGGAAGCTTAAGGGCAAAATTGTTCGAAATTTTCATAACCAAGGGCATTTTGATAATTTTGCCCTATCCTACAAGGCTCTATATTTCTCCCCCAAGTGCTGGCCAACCACTATTCATCTTTCTTCCAACTTGTCTTCACGCCACCATAGCCAAAGAACTTGAAGAAGAAAAAACCCTTTTAAACACTAACCAAACCTCACTAAATCAACAAAATTTCTTCTACAAGTCCCCCTAATTTTCAATTCTCTACAAGCCTACAGCAAAATTTTAGTGTGAAAGTGACTATATCAAGAGGAGAGGAGCACCCATAGTTTCGGCCAAGGTATGGGTTCCCTATACATTTTGTTCCTTTAAATTTTAATGATAGATTTTAATGTATTTGAACATCCTAAGCATGATTTAAGCCTTAGTTTCGATTGAATCTTGCTAAATCAAATTTCACCATTAATGGGGGTTTTAGTCAAGAGTGAAATTCAATGGAAATTTAGTGATTCATGCATGAAAGTTGTGCCAAATTAATGTGTGAGCATGAATAAACAAGAATGCAAGCACAATTGGTTGAAAAACAATGAAATTGACTAAAGGGAGGATTCGGCCACATGAAGGGGAGAGGGATTCATGGTTTCAGTTGATGGTTTTGGAGTGCCATTAGATTGTAGAAATTACAACGAATCTACCGATGCGATCAAATTTAAAATCCAACTTAAAACAGAGAAGTTATGTTTTAGTACCTGTAGAAAATATACTGCAGAAATATTTGCAGTGTACAATGTGGCCACAATTAGACATGAAAAGTAGCTTAAAATTAAGTATTAAGTGAGTTAATATTTTTGGTGAAATTATCTGCAGCCTGGGAGTATCGGATTTCAAGTGGTGTAATCGAGAATGTCGAATAAGTTAAACAGGTAAGGGATGTGTGTGTAGACTGTAGGGACATTTCAAATGCTTGTTTTCAATGCAAATAATTTTATGAGTATATTTGGAAGTGAAATGCCATTGAAAACTGTGAAAATTGTGGTTTTTGACTGGTTTTATACTGTGTTTAAAGTGTAGGGAGGCTAGGGTAATAGCAACCGTTATGTTGCTGAAATTTCCTTGGAAGTTTTCTAAAATGTCATGAAATATTTTAGCGCATTATCGATTGATTTTCCTAGCCTTGGAAATGAGATATTTTTTATAAAATATGAATATATCGAAAAATAATATTTAAATATTCATGTTATCGAATTTAACGAAAGTAAAGCTATTGAAAATTTTTCCCAAGTGTTTTATAGTGTAGTAAGTGGTTTATAAAGTGAGATATTGAGAAGGAATATTTTATAATTATTTTCAGTATAATATTCACTATATTAAAAATTTCCCTTTATGGACTGACTGAAGATTTTACCTATTTTATTGATTTCCATAAAGGTGATATTCCTGTGTGAATATTGTTTTGAGACTTATAAGTCCCGTATCATGCTGATATGTTGATATGTATATGCTGTGTGAAGCTGTTGATACTGATCCTATCTTCAGCGTCCCGGTTGACACCGATTAGTGTACGACTGAGGACAATTATAGACTATGGCCATAGATCTCATGAGATGATTATTATACCCTACGGGAATTATAGCATGATATATCTTGGGTGATGCCTTGTCTCCACCATTTATTTGTGATATTAAATTGTTTTTAAGTAAATAGTGATATTAAGTTACAAGTGATTATTATTGTGATTTGGTGAAATGAGTGATTATTTCGAATTGGTTTATTGTACTAAACTATATAGGTATTGTTTATTGTGGTTTATTTAATTGTTTAAGTGATATTTTAAATGTGGAAATTAAACTATTTCCCCAAATGATTTATTTAAAGGTTTATTATACCATTTTATGTGAATTATTTATATATGGAGATTTTTAAATGAGTTTTATATCAAATTTAATTTCTACTCCCTATAGTCGCTTCTAGGTTTCGGGACAAGACAAGTATTTCAAAATACCTTCTTTACTCCATCCGGATCCCTAGCCGACTGTAGTATCCTTCCTTTACGGTCCCTAGTGTACCTATAGGAAAATAAATTATTTTATTACTTATAGATTTCGTGATATCAAGTTTTGCATACAATTCCTTTACTAAGTCGTGGTTTGCTCACTTCTTTACTTTACACCATCCACAAATTATTTTCAGTGACTGTGTGATTTGCCTATCTAAGGATTTCGATTGCACTTTAATTACCCCTAGGCTGCTGGTGTAGATCCTGGAGGTATAAACATTTTCTTTATATGTTCAGACTTATTTTACAGTACTACTTTGTTGTATTATGATTAGGGGATGTATACGATAAATAAATATTGATATTTAAATATTCATGTTTATGTAACTTAAAATAAATTTATTGTTATAAAGTGTTTATTGTTCAAAGATAGTAGAAATTAAGGCATCGCAAATAGCCCAACCCTTATTAAATGTGTAGGAATGTGTGAAATATTGTATATGTGGACTGTAACAAGAAAATCCATCAACAGACCTTCGATAATAACCAGCTAAACCAAGGAAGCTCCGATCTCAATGATTGACTTTGGCCTTTCCCACTGCACAATAGCTTCTATCTTGGACGTTTAAACAGACAACTTGTCCTTATTCACTACATGACCTAGAAAAGAAATTTGATCCAACCAAAAGTCACACTTACTCAGCCTGGCATATAATTTATAGTCCAGAGAGTCTAGAGTACAATCCTCAAATGCTACTCATGTTTTTTTTCAAGACTTAGAATAGATCAGAATGTCTTCTATGAGCATAATGGCAAATCTATCCAAATGAGGCTTGAATACCTCATTCATCAAATACATAAAAGTTACAGGCGCATTTGTAAGCTCGAATGGCATCACCAAGAACTTATACTGTCCATACTGGGTCCTGAAAGCTGTTTTAGGGATATAGTCGCTTCAAATTTTCAACTGATGATACCCTGATCTAAGGTCAATCTTGGAAAGGGCTTGAGCACCCCTAAGTTGATTAAATAAGTCATCAATCTTGGGAAGTGGGTACTTATTCTTGATAGTAGCCTTATTCAACCATCGATAATCAATACACAACCATAGGCTACCATTCTTATTCCAAACAAGTAACACCAATGCAGCCTAAGGAGAGACACTTTTGCTTTTTCAATTCTTCCAGCACAACTAAAGCCATTCTATACAGTGACTTGGAAGTACGTTCTATGCCAGGTACTAGATCTATAACAAAATCCGACTCCCTATCAGGAGGAAGTCCTAGCACCTCATTTGAAAACACATCAGGAAAGTCCCTTACCACAGGGATCTCATTTAAGTCCAGACGATGCTTTTCTATGTCTTCGACATAGGCAAGAAACATACACTATAAGTTTTCATTTAAACATACACTTGATAGAACAATTCATTTTCATTACTTAGAAACAAAATTTACAACATATTTTTCAAGGAAGAAAACGGTTATAGTCTTAGAGTAGTAGTCTAAATTAACTTGATTGGCTGATAGCCAATTCATACCCAAAATCACATCAAAATCATATATATTCAATAATACTAGATCTACTACTATTTCCTTCTTTCCTACCCTTAATTTGCAATTTCTATACACTATATTAGTCATGTGGGATTCTTTTAAAGGAGTAATAGTTTGTTACAAATGTCCTAAGGGTTCAATATCTATAGGCATTTTCATAGCAAAAGCAAGAGATACAATTGAGTGTGTAGAACTAAGATCAAATAATGCAAGTGCTACAATATCAAATATAAAAATATTATCCTTAATAAGATCAGAAGATGTATCAATAGACTCTTGATCTAAGGCATAAACTCTGCCTTGAACCACTGCCTTCTTGCCTTTCTTTGGGCGGTGGCTCGTCTGAGGCTGGGCATGATGCTCTAGTTCTTTCTGTGTTGCTTGTCCTAGTGAACAATCCTTTATCACGTGCCCCTTCTGTCGGCACTTAAAACAAGCGCTCGTAGCCCAATGATAAGGCTTACCAGTGTGAATTGTAAGAACTATTTGTATTATACTGTACATGTGTTACATGTAAATTTATTAATTAAATTTCATGTACTTTGTAAATTATAAGTAAAATAGTGATGTAGACCCCACTTGATTCAAAGTGCCTAGATGTATATGAGACTGATAAAATAGTGTACGGAGGATTTAATAATATATTGTGAAAATTTCGAGCCTAAAATATCCTATTTAGATTATTTTTGGGAAGCATGCAAACAATTTAGAAAATGACGATTAAGGACATAACTTGATGGCATTTTCCTAAATTGTGCCCAAATTAAAATGAATTTAGACGAAGAAAAAATACCATGATATTCTACATGAAAATAAGTCCTAGTTCTTTTTGTGTTGTCTGTCCCAGTGAACAATCCTTTATCACGTGCCCCTTCTGTCGACACTTAAAACAAGCGCTCGTAGCCCAGTGATAGGGCTTACCAGTGTGAATTGTAAGAACCGTTTGTATTATACTGTACATGTGTTACGTGTAAATTTATTAATTGAATTTCATGTACTTTGTAAATTACAAGTAAAATAGTGATGTGGGCCCCACTTGATTTAAAGTGCCCAGATGTACATGAGACTGATAAAACAGTGTACGGAGGATTTAATAAATATATTGTGAAAATTTTGAGCCTAAAACATCCTATTTAGATTATTTTTGGGAAGCATACAAACAATTTAGAAAATGACGATTAAGAACATAGCCCGATGGCATTTTGTAATTGTGCCCAAATTTAAATGAATTTGGACGAAGAAAAATACCATGATATTCTACATGAAAATAAGTCCTAGGCTAAGTCAATAGATTTATCGAATCGGTGGTTAAATCCAAAATCTACGTTGGCGGTTCAATAGGGGTAATTTTGTAATTTCACACTTTTGGTGAACCGCTTGTCAACGAAACCACCATGATTCATCAAAATACATCCAATAAGAATTTTTGGTGATGAAATCCGAAATTTTGGAGTGCAATTGCATAATTATAAAAATTACAGAAGCTTAAAGGCAAAATTATTTGAAAATCTCATAACTAGGGGCATTTTCATCTTTTTCCCCCTTCTAGGAGACTCTTCATCTTTCTTCTTTTGCTTGGCCGACCACTATTCATCATCTCCTCCAAGCCATCTTCCCACCATTGAAGGAGAAAAAGAAGAAAAGAAAGAAACCAAATATAACTACCCTAAATCATCACTTTTTCATCAAACTTATAACTAGAAAATTATTCTACTCACTCTCCTCTCTTCATCTATACCCATAGATCATTGAATAAGCAATAAAACAAGGAGAAAGAAGGAAGGAAAGTTTCGGCCAAGGTACCTCTTTCTCTTTATGTAGACACCTTATTTTGTCCGAGTTCTTAATTTGTAAAAAATAATTAATTGTGTTAGACGACATTGTATTAGGCTAGAATTAAATTAGAATTTTTAGATTTAAAATTAACATTAATTAGGAAATTAAAGTTCAAATAGGATTTAAGAAAAAGAAAAAAAGATAAAAAAATAAAAAAATTAATTTTAGAATAGGATAATTAGAATTTTTTTAGGATAATTATTTGGATTAATATTAAATTTGGTAGAGTTAGATTAGGATTAATATAAGAATTAAATAAATAAATTTTTTTTAAAAAAAGGAGATAATTATTAGAATAAGTATAGTTGTATTAGGACTCTAACAAATTTGTGGCTATAAAAAAGGATTAAGGCTCATCATTTAAGGGGACACAAAAAATTCACAATCAAGCACTCAACTTTGACAGAAAATCCTACCGAGCATCATCACCAAGCTTGCCCCCATACTGTTGCCATTATCATCTTACACTGATCATTGTTACCTTGTCCATTGTGGATTGGAGTTTGTCGGTTGTATCAATTTCTTGGCTGTCAATTGCTGCACCACCGTGAGCAACTCATCGCCAAACAAGCTTGTTCGCATGTCACGCATCCTGTCTTGCTATTGCTTCGACGTTAGTTGCCACCGCCCCTATTCCTCATCATTCCTATTATACAGGTAAGCTATAGCTTGGAAATACAAAGGAAAGCCTGGTTTTTGCCTCGTTACAGGTAAGTAAAAAACGTTTAATTAATGTTAATGGGTAGTTTATGATTGTTAGGTTATTATATATATAATTGGGTATTAATTGTTTATATAATAATTAAATTAATAGTTAATAATTTAACATATAAATAATGTGGTAATAATTTGTACATAAACATTTATTTCGATAATGGCTATATTTGTTTTAATAATGTTAAATAATATTAATTTGATAATAATTTGTTAATTAATTCAATAATTTAATAAATCTAATAATTGGATAAGTTCATGATAGTACTAACGTTTAATTGGATAATAATAAAGAAAAATAATAATTTGTATACTTAAATTGATTGACATATAATATTAGTAATTTAATAAAATCATTAAAAATGGAGGTAAATTGAGATTATTCCGAGGATGGAATTCCGAGTGTCACGAATGGTTGCCATTTTGGAAATTCTTAGGTGAGAATATTTGTCTTGAATTTTGCCAGCATGATGGAAGATTTAAGGTAAGTGTTCAATATTAATAATCGATATTTATTTTCAAAAATATAAATATATTAATAAATCTATTAAAAAATAATATAAAATAAATATTAATAAGAAATTAGGGAAAAATGATCAAAAAAATTAAAAATATAATAATAATAAATTAAGAATAAGTGAAGGTTATCCCGATGATAGAATTATAAGGTGTCACGAATGGGTGACACTTTTAATTCTTAGGTGTGATATTTTCTTTGAATTTTGCCAGCATGATGGAGGATTTAAAGAAAATTTTCAATAAGAATAATTGACATTTATTTTCAAAAGATAAATAATATTAAAATAAAGATAAAATTAAAATTAAAAAATAATAAAGGAAAATTAAATAAAGACATTATCAAAATAAAGATAAAATATAATTTAGGAATAAAAGAAAAAAAAAGGAACAAAGTTAAGATATTTCATAAGTTATTTAATAAATCCGACAATGGAGTATCTCCGAAAAAGACGAATGGGATTTCTTGGATACTCTTGAGGTGAAGATGAAATTTAAGAAATTCCGACAGCATGATGGAGAGTTTCTTAGAAATTGTCCAATATTTAAAAATTTGAATTTAACAAGATTAAAGACCATTTAGTTAAAAATTATTAAAGATATCACAAAATTAGTTGGTACCATTTTAAGATGGGCATTGTGGGGGTGCCAATCCTTCCACACATGTAACCGAACTCCAGGTTCTTTGAACGTAGACCATACCTTATCTTTAGAAAAGAATAGGTGAACAATCACACCTTAGGTTTGAATGGTTGGTGGCGACTCATTGAATTTAAGTCTAGCGAGTTAGGTTCTAGGACTTGACACATTACGACAGCTTGGCGACTCCACTGGGGACTTTTAGAGAGTCAGGCCAATAGAAAATTTTGTGATTATCTTGAGTTTTTGATTAAATGGTTTTTTTTGCTATGTTGTATATATTGCTTGTTATGCTATCTTTATTGAGGGGCATATAAAATGGAGTCTTGTTCCTTCACATACACACACACACACACACACACACACACATCACTTGCATGAGCATGCATGAGCCTTCTACCCAAGCTCCGTCCTTTTTAGGAGGAAGTATGGTAGCTATGCTCTTGTGAGGTGGTAACCTCCGCAATGGCTAACGAAATACTTCCACTCAAATTGAATCTTTCCGTTTATAGCCTGTGATGGGTGAGGATTGGGTGCCTTACTAGTCTTGTGTGGATGACAATGAGGAACAATTTGGGAACCTTTAGACCTTGAATTATCCAAACCCAGCATGTAATGAAGCATAAGAGTTAGCCTTAGGATGAAACCATGCTAGATTAAAGTATAGATATAAACCCAAGATAGGACACATGAAGGAATAAGTTTTATTTCCTCTTTTATACATTATTTCTTTTAAAAAAATCAAAAATTGTTTTTTTTCCATTTTAAAAAAAAGTCATACATAATTATGTTTGATTTTGCATTACATAACATATCATTCACCTAAGCTTGCATTTGTCTTATCATAAGAATGAACATACCATTGATTGTTAGAAGAGATTGCTAGACCTAAATCCATTCCATGTGCATTCATTTTTGGGAATAAACATATCATCACATGAAATATAATTTCAACTTAATTGTGGCATTCAAGGTGTCAAAATTGCATCTAGTAGACGGTCCACCCTCCATAAATACCACACAAGGTATCAAGCTCGTACAATGGAAGAAGATCAAAATAACAGGATAGAGAAGTTGGAAAGAGAAAATACGGAGATAAGGGGGCAATTAAGGGAAATTACCCCGTTGCTAAAAGCCATGGTTAAAGGAAAGGAGAAGATGGGTAATCAAGATGAGTCTATCCAAGAGGCTCAACAAAGCATGCGAGATAACCCTATTTTCGTTCCTGAAGGAAGTACTGTTAAAGCTCCAACGCCTCTACAGATACAAGTTCAAAACCTAGTGGAAGTGCCAAATTTAGATGATCCCACAGAGTTAGAAAAGTTGAAGCATAAAGAAGAATATAGTGGTACTAAAGCTCAGCTGAGCTTGATAGAGGAAAGATTAGGTGCTGTGGAAGGAGTTGACTATTTTGGACCCGTTGAGGCTGAAAGGGTGTGTTTGGTACTTGGTGTCGTGCTTCCACCAAAATTCAAGGTGCCTGAATTTGAAAAGTTCAACGGAACATCGTGCCCAAAAGATCATCTCACCATGTACTATAGGAAGATGGCGGCATATGCATGGGATGACAAGCTATTAAGTCATGTTTTTCAAGACAGTTTGACTAGGTCAGCCGGTAAGTGGTACAACCAATTGGAAAGGAGAAAAGTTTCTTCTTGGTCTGAGTTGGCGAGAGCTTTTATAGCTCAATACAAACGTTTGTTCGATGTAGCTCCTGAACGCTTATCTCTCCAAGGTATGGAAAAGAAGAGGGATGAGAGCTTCAAAGAATATGCCTAACGGTGGAGAGACGTGGCGTCGCAAGTTCAACCTCCTTTAACGGAAAAGGAAGTCACCATGTTCTTTTTGAACACTCTCAAGGCACCCTACTATGAACGTATGCTTAGTAGTGTAACTAAAAACTTTGCAGACATGGTGTTAACCGGTGAAGCCATTGAGAATGCCATCAAGAGCGGTAAGATCGAAGCACCAGTGAATTATAGCAGGAGGGGTGGATTCTCGAAGAAAGAAGGAGATGCACAAGCTGTCTCAAACAATTCACGTTACCCTTATAACCCTTACTCACCCTTAGTGGATTACACCTATTCTTAATCTTACCTACAAGCTCATCCCCAAAATGCTTATCAACCTATTTTCCATCGACAAACCCCTACAACCTTGATAAACCACACTTTCATACCTATTGACCAAAGGTACACTTGACCTAGTCAAAATGTTACCATAGACCCTATACCCATGACATATGCCAAGCTATTCCCAAAGTTAGTAAAGAGTCATCTCATTGCCCCTATTTGTATAGAGCCATTGAAACCTTCTTACCAAAGTGGTATGACCCCAATGCAAAATATGCCTATTATAACGACAATATTGGTCATTCTATTAAGAATTGTATGGGTTTGAAGGTGAAAGTCCAATCACTCATCAAAGCTGGACTCTTGAGTTTTGGGAAGAAAGGTGAGCCAGATGTTAATGTAAACCCATCACCCTATCATGTTAGGGGAATAGTGAATGCGGTTGACGAAGAAGGAAATGGAGGGTTTGATATTGATCAATTTGTGTACCCTTCAGATGTAGAGCTAGGAAATTAGACTGTTTATGAGATGCCGATTGTTTATGCCACCCAAGAATAATGGATTTTTCTTTTCATTTTCGTTTGTCTTAGGTTTTCTTAAAATCTTTCAATTTTTAGGTAATGTAGGAGTGCTTGTGCCCAAAAGCATTAAGATTTTCTTTTATGTATTGGGCCAACTTTCATTTATTTTCATTTTCAACAACGGATTAGTACGACGCATATTTCTTAATTTCTCATTCCAATCTTGTTCTTTAATACAACATGCCAATACCCATATTCTCTACTTTGTTACTAAGCTTAAAAGTATCCAAATAATGAACATGACAATGATGATGGCAATGAGTATAAAATTCAATTCTGAAAGAGCTGCTTTGGTTGGTTGAATGGATTTTTAGTTTGCCAAGATTGTTCAAGCAAGAAAAGAATAGAAGATATTTGTCTAAAATCTTCAACTAGAGAATGTTAAGAGTAAAGGTGAATCTCTACGTAAAATTCTAATGAGTTTGTCTTTGCTCAATAGATGATCTTTAATGAGAGTACTTGTATTGAGATGAGAAATGATCCTCTTTCACTACCGTTCAAGCATGAGTAAAGTTATCCATTGATCACCCCTTTTGAGCCTATTATATTCTTCTTGATATAACCCACCAAGAATCACCCTCCATACTGGGGGGGAAAGAAAATAGAAGATGAAAGATTCGTAGGGCAAAGTAAAAATATAAAATGGGTAAAGAAAAAAAACCATGTTGTGGAAAAAAAGAACAAAAAAGAAAAGAGAATGAAGAAGGAAAGAGGGTTTGAATCAAGAAAGTGAAAACCCTACTTACATTTGAATAAAAAGGAGAGAAAAAGAAAATTAGAATGGGGCAAAAGGCAAAATGCCTAAATGATTCATGAAAAATGACTCTTGGTTTGATAAACCCTGAAACACTTATTTTGGGCCTACGTTATCCTTTCTTTTATAAACCCTCACCTGAGCCTACATTATGTGCCTTAAAAGTCCATTTTGATAAATATAAGTACTCGCATCGAAGAATCATGTGTTGAATGAAGGTATACTTACACAATGAGATGATGATCCTTTGGATGGAATTAGGACAAGTAGATCAAGATAACTAAAAAGATTTCACCTAGATGAAAGAAGTGGGATTCCGAAAATTGTCTTGAATCCATGTGAGCATTAAACTGGGTGAAGAAATATCTATTGTTGGGGCATGAATTGGAATCAAGAACAGATAAAAGAAATTTCATGAAGAAGAAAAAAAGAAAAAAAAAGGAAAAAAAAGAAAAAAGGAAGAAAAGAAAAATAGAGAAAAATGAAAAAATGAAAAGAGGATTCAAATCGAAAACCCAAAAAGGGCAGTTTGGATCAATGGAGTGCATCTAAGTTAAAAACCTGAAAAGGCGGCTTAGGTACCAAAAAAGCTGGATGTCAATGATACTGGAGCAAGAGGATATCTTGATGAACTCAACATGATCAGATTAATGGACCTTTGAAGGGGATTTTGTATTCATTGATTAGAATTGCTTAAATTGTTGTTATTTGGATACTGTTACCTTAAACTTAATCCTGAAAATTCTTGCTTTTCATTCAAACCTACTTTCCTTTTAAGCCTGACAATTTCTTGTTAAATTTGTCCAAATTTTGAATAATACCACTCTTTTCTTTTCACCTATCATTTCTTTGCTATATCCTTACCCTGAGGGATTGAGAAATTATGTTGCATTGATCGTGAAATTAGAATGGTAATGAATGTTTGCTTGGCAAAATATGTGAAATGTTCCTATATTATTTAGGAAAATGAAAGAAAAGGAAACTTGTGGATGAATGGAAATTTGAAATCAAGAAAAAACAATGAACAAAGAAGAGTGAATGAAGATTTTAATGAGCAAATGAATGACCAGAGAGAGAGGTTAGTAAAAAAAGAAGAAACAAGGGATAAGATAAGATAAAGAGGGCACGAAGACAAGAGCTTTATTGGGAAAGAAAAATGGAAGAATGAAAATGAGAAAAGAAATAAGAAATAAGAAATATAAGGACAGGATGACAAATGAAAAGAGAAGAATGCATGAGATGGACTGATAAAGAAAAACCTTATTGTTGCCACAATTAAAGTTGAAATGTTTTTCAAAGAAAACATTGCATGAACAGAATAGATTGTGCGAGTGATATTGCTGAATGACATTGCATAGATAGAATAAACTGCATAGATAGGGTAGAATGCATGCATAGTTGCATACATGATGCATTGCATGAGAAAAATTTCTATAGATAAGGTTCCTTGAATACAATTTGTAAGACCTTCAGGCATGATTCCTCCAAATTTTTTAGACAAGATTTAAAGTTTGACTGCTTGCCTGTTTAGGGAGAGCGTTTTAGACAAGATTTTAAAGTTTGACTGCCTGCCCGTTTAGGGGGAGCTTCTTAGACAAGATTTTAAAGTTTGACTGCCTGTCTGTTTAGGGGGAGCTTTTTAGACAAAATATTAAAGTTTGACTACTTACCTATTTAGGGGGAGCTTTTTTAGATAAGATTTTAAAGTTTGATTGCCTTTCTATTTAGAAGGAGCTTTTTCAAAAAAAATTAAAAAAATTTAAAAAAAAGTTAAAAAAAAGAAGTCAGACAAAATAGATGTCTATGTTTTTGTGCAATCACTGTTTCACAGCAAATGCACAAAGAGGGGCAGCTGTAGACACCTTATTTTATCCGGGTTCTTAATTTGTAAAAAATAATTAATTAGGTTAGACGACATTGTATTAGGCTAGAATTAAATTAGAATTTTTAGATTTAAAATTAACATTAATTAGGAAATTAAAATTAAAATAGGATTTAAGAAAAAGAAAAAAAAGATAAAAAAATAAATTTAAGGATAAGATAAATAGATTTTTTTAGGATAATTATTTGGATTAATATTAAATTTGGTAGAGTTAGATTGGGATTAATATAAGAATTAAGTAAATAAAATGTTAAAAGAAAGAGATAATTATTAGAATAAGTATAGTTGTATTATGACTCTAACAGATTTGTGACTATAAAAAGGGATTAAGGCTCATGATTTAAGGGGACACACAAAAAATACACAATGAAGCACTCAACCTTGACAGAAAATCCTATCGAGCATCACCACCAAGCTTGCCCCCATACTGTTGCCATTATCATCTTACACTGATCAATGTTACCCTGTCCATTGTGGATTGGAGTTTGTCGGTTGTATCAATTTCTTGGCTGTCAATCGCTGCACCATCGTGAGCAACTCATCGCCAAACAAGCTTGTTCGCATGTCACGCATCCTATCTTGCTATTGTTTGGACGTTAGCTGCCACCGCCCCTGTTCCTCATCAGTCCTATTATACACGTAAGCTATAGCTTGGAAATACAAAGGAAAGCCTGGTTTTTGCCCCTTTATAGGTAAGTAAAAAACGTTTAATTAATGTTAACAGGTAGTTTATGATTGTTAGGTTATTATATATACAATTGCGTATTAATTGTTTATATTGTAATTAAATTAATAGTTAATAATTTAACATATATATAATGTGGTAATAATTTGTACATAAACATTTATTTCGATAATGGCTAATATTTGTTTTAATAATGTTAAATAATATTAATTTGATAATAATTTGTTAATTAATTCAATAATTTAATAAATCTAATAATTTGGTAAGTTCATGATAGTACTAACGTTTAATTAGATAATAATAAGAAAAATAATAATTTGTATACTTAAATTGATTGGCATATAATATTAGTAATTTAATAAAATCATAAAAAATGGAGGTAAATTGAGATTATTCCGAGGATGGAATTTCGAGTGTCACGAATGATTGCCATTTTGAAAATTCCTAGGTGAGAATATTTGCCTTGAATTTTGCCAACATGATGGAAGATTTAAGGTAAGTGTTCAATATTAATAATTGATATTTATTTTTAAAAATATAAATATATTAATAATTAATCTATTAAAAAATAATATAAAATAAATATTAATAAGAAATTAGGGAATAATGATTAAAAAATTAAAAATATAATAATAATAAATTGAGAACAAGTGAAGGTTATCCCGAATATGGAATTGTAAGGTGTCACGAATGGCTGACACTTTTAAATTCTTAGGTGAGATGTTTTCTTTAAATTTTGCCAGCATGATGGATGATTTAAAGAAAATTTTCAATAAGAATAATCGACATTTATTTTCAAAAGATAAATAATATTAAAATAAAGATAAAATTAAAATTAAAAAATAATAAAAGGAAAATTAAATAAAGACATTATGAAATAAAGATAAAATATAAGTTAGGAATAAAAGGAAAAAAAAGGAACAAAGTTAGGATATTTCATAAGTTATTTAATAAATCCGACGATAGAGCCTCTTCGAGAAAGACGAATGGGATTTCTTGGATACTCTTGAGGTGAAGATGAAATTTAAGAAATTCCGCCAGCATGATGGAGAGTTTCTTAGAAATTGTCCAATATTTAAAAATTTGGATTTAACAAGATTAAAGACCATTTAGTTAAAAATTATTAAAGATATTACAAAATTAGTTGGTACCATTTTAAGATGGGAGTTGTGGAGGTGTTAATCCTTCCACATCCGTAACTATACTCTCGAACTCAGGTTCTTTGAACGTAGACCATGCCTTATCTTTAGACAAGAATAGGTGACCAATCACACCTTAGATTTGAATGATTGGCAGCGACTCATTAAATTTAAGTCAACGAGTTAGGTTTTAGGACTTGACAGGTTACGACACTCTACATTGTGTTTCTTTAATTTCAATAGTGAATTCTAGCATTTCTAAGTGTCTTAAACATCTTGGTGCTATTGGTTTGAATTAAATCAAGCTAGATCAAAATGTTCCATGAGAGAGGGTTTCGGCCAAGCTTGGAATCCCATGAAATTATAGTGTTTCATACATGAAATGAATGCCAAAATGATGCATGAGCATGGTTAAGCATGAATGTGATGATAGATTCACATGGCTGCATTTGATGAGTTTAATATGCCATTAGACTGTAGAAATTACAAGGAATCTACAGGTGCTATCGGATTTAAGTTTTGACTTAAAACGGAGAAGTTAGGTATTACTACCGGTAGAAATTATACTGAATAAATATTGGCAGTGTACAATGTGGCTACAATTAAGCATAAAAAGTAGCTTAAAAATAAGTATTAAGTAAGCTAATATTTTTAGTAAATTGCTTTGCAGCCTGGGAGGAATAGTTCACGTATGCTGCTAGCAAGAAGTACGATAACGCTAGACAGGTAAGGGATGAATGTGTAGGCCATAAGGATATTATGAATGCATGGTTTCAATGAAAATATTTTTATAAGAATAGTTTGATATTCAATTGCCTTGGAAATAGTGCAAATTGTGATGTTTGGTTGTTTTGTGATTGTGTTGAAAGTGCAGGAAGGCTAGGCAAATAGTAGTCGTTAAGCTGCTAAATTTTCTTAGAAAATGATCTAAAAATTATCTTGAAATATTTTAAATGCATAATTGTGTGACTCCTAGCCTCAGAAAATATTTATTTAATATTTTTCATAAAATGTTAATTTATCAAAAAAATATTTAAATATTCATGAAAAAGAATTTTATCAAAGTAAAATTACCGATGCGTTCTTAAAGTGGTTATGAAAATTATTATTGAAATGTGAATATTTTACAAAATGTTTTGTGAAATTGTGAAATATGTGTAGTTATTTTCCTTTATGGATAAATGTGAAATTTAAAATATTTTAATAAAATCCATAATGGCCTTAATATCATTTTTATGCTGTTTTGAGACTGATAGGTCCTATATCATGCTCAGGTGTTAACGTGTACTATCTGTGTGAAACTGTTGATACTGATCCTTTCTTCACCGTCTCGGTTAATACTTGATCAATGTATGACTGAGGACATTTTATAGACTATGGCCATTGATCTCATGTGATTATTATTATACCCTACGGGGATTACAGCATGATATATCTTAGGTGATGCCTGGTCTCACCATTTTACTGGGATACTAGATTGTTTTTAATGAATTGTGATATAATCATAAGTGATTATCAATGTGTTTTCTATGAAATGTGTGATTACTTTAAATGGTTTACTGTGTTAAACGAGTACAATAGATTTATGAAATTTTATCGATATATGTGAAATGTGTTTAAATGTGATTTTGTGAATTCTTAATTAAATATTTTAATTGTGATTAAATGTGAATATTAGATTATTTCTTTCAATACCATAATTTTCTGAAAGTATTTATTTGATATTCATTCATGAAAGGTTATTAAAGTTTGCTTTATTTTATTATCAACACTTAATCCTTATAATCGCTTCTAGGTTCCGTTACAAGACAGGTATTTCAAAATACCTTCCATACTCCATCCGGATCCTTAGCCGACTATAGCATCCATCCCTAATTGTGCTTAGTGTGCCCCTAGGGAAAATAACTGTTTTGTGCATATAGAATTTCATAATCTCAGTTTCTATATACGATTCCTTTACTGAACATATTTTGCTCACCCCTTATTTTTTCACCTCCATAGATTACTTTCAGTGATAGCGTGCTATACGATCCGAGGATATCGGTTGCATATTAGTTACCTCGAGGCAGCATTTTGTGGATCTTAGAGGTATATTTATTTTCTTTATATGTTCAGACTGTTTATACAATACTATCATATTGTAATAATAGATAAGAGATGTAAACAGTGAATTAATTATAGATAAATGAATATTTGTAATTTAGTAAATTAAATAAATTTATTTTTATAAACTATTGTGGATTAAGTGTAATGTGGAAATAAAGGCATCGCAGATAGCCCAACCATCAATGTAAATGTGTAAATATGTAGTATTACAGTATATTTGGATCGTTACAGTTTCATTGGTATCAAAGCGAGATTGGTCTGATATCTATCAGTGCCTTTATGTGAAAAGTGAAGCAACTAACATCCCATATAGTACTTTATAGTCTGGATATATAAATAAACGACCAACCGAAATCGATTGAACTGTCTGTTCTGTGCAGATATGAGTGGGCGATGGGTAACACGAGCATATAAGGGTTGAGGCCAAAGTAGGGCAGAGCTGACTCCGAAACCTCCTACTCCCGAGCCAGCACCTGAGCCCACCCCAGGACCTGCTCACCCACCGCAGCCAGAAAGTCCAAACACTCGGATGTCGCGTATAGAGAGGATGTTGGCTGATTTTATAGCCATGTATCACGCAGACAGAGCTGCCAATCGGGCAAAAAAAGAGAGAGCAGCTCCTGCACCTCCTGTAGTAACACTACCCCTACCTCAACTAGCTCCCGAGCCACAGCCACCAGTACAACCTCCCCGTGATGTTGACTCATATTATGATGTTGACTTGGTGTGGTAGTTTATGAAGTTAAATCCGTCGAAATTTAAGGGAGATAGAGATCCACTGGTGGCAGAGTAGTGGGTGACAACTATAGAGACGTTAGTTAGATATATGAGATGCTTGAAGACAGAAAGAGCAGGGTTGGCAATGTTTTAGATGATGGATGATGTAGAACACTGGTGGAAGTCTACTCAAACTATTTTATTTGCCTAGCAATCGGTGATTACTTGGGAGACATTTGTGGATGCCTTTCATTGCCAGTACATCCCCGACACGGCTCAAAAGAAATTACAATAGGAGTTTTTAGAGTTGGTCCAGGGGTGCATGACAGTGGATCATTACGAGTCGAGGTTTACTACTCTTAGCGGGTTTGATCCACGGACTTGAGTTGATGAATAACATAAGATAGACAGATTTAAGGATGGCCTAACACCATCTACCCAATTGAAGCTGGCCCTGTTTGATATCAAGACATATAATGAGCTGTGAGACGTGCTCAGCTATGTGAGCAGGATTACGAGCAGTTCCACTTCAAGCCAGCATTTAAGTCGAAGGTTAAGAGGAAAGGCAAGGTGAAGAGGGGTAGAGAGCAGCCTAAAAAGGCTAGACCCTCGAGCATTCAGATTACGGAGAGGCATTTTGCGAGACCAGCTGCCACAGCCCTTGTTACTAGCCCTACCACTACCTAGAGGAATACCTGTGCTAGATGTGTACATTGTGCGAAGATGCACGGTATTCTACCCTACTACATGTTGACACGGGCCTGTTTTAGGTATGGTTAGACGAGGCATTTGGTCAGAGACTGCTTGACACTAAGAGAGTCAGCCGCATCTACTACTCCAACCTCAATTCCACCAGCACCAGCAACTCCGGTCGAGTCAGAGAGAGCTACACCCTCACAGACAAGACGGGCAACTACAGCAGAGAAGGGTAAGAAGCCCGTGACTCAAGGACAGGTGGATGCAGTAGATCAGGAGGCTATTGATGCATTCATAGATGTAATTAAAAGTAAAATTTACATTTTCAATAGTTTTGTGCTTGCATTATTCAATCCTGGTTCTACTTATTCATTTGTGTCTCTTACATGTGCTAACAGAATCCCAATAGAGTCGGAGCCTCTATGATACACATTACAGATAAATACTTCTCTTAGAGAGTCTCAAATTACTAATATTGTATATAGAAATTGTAAAGTGAAAGTAAGAGAGAAAGAAACGACAGGTAACCTAATTTTGTTAAATATGTATGACTTCGATGTAATCTTAGGAATGGATTGATTCGCCGCGAATTTTGTTAGTTTAGATTGTTATTGTCACAGCCCGTGACCCTATTTTTCACCTTATTCTATACATCTTATATGGTTGGGCTGTTTGCGATACTTTACTTTTCCTTTACATATAAACCATTTCATATTAAATTATAATACGAATTACATCCCCTATCTTACTTCATAAGAAAGTAGTATTGTGAATATGTCTAAATACAGAAAATAAATGATCATACCTTATTAATTAAATCGACATGTCGCATCGTCCCCGAATGCGCAGTCAAAAATCCTTTTATTGCTAGACTCTCGATCTTCGAAAATCTGAAATGTTAAAATTAAGGGGTGAGCAAACCACGGCTCAGTAAAGGAATTATATGCATACTTGATATTCAGCTTCCTATATGCTGAAAATCTTTTTCATTTTTCCTATGGGCTCTAGGCTCGTATGTAGGAAGGATACTACAGTCGGCTAGGGATCCGGATGGAGTAAGGTAGGTATTTTAGAATACCATACTTGTCCCGGAACCTAGAAGCAATTGTAGAGAGTAATTTCCATTTCGTTTTGAATTAATAAATCCTTTTCTTTTTTATTCCATAACCTTTTCATATTCTTTTCAAAATAATGCTTTTATGAAATAAAGCATTTAATTAAAATAACTAATATTCATATTTTCTTTGAAAAGAATATTAGTTAAATCATCGTCACTTTCCTTTAAAACTCATTTCATGTTTTACTGTACAATCATAATTAGTACAGTACTTTAAAATAGCAAAATAAGCTATTAAACATTTTTCGTATAACATATAACTCATTTAAATCTAATATTCAATTTAAAATTAAAAAAAGAATATTAGATTTAATTTCCTCCTTTTTCCTTTTGAAAACATATTACATATTCATATTACATATCATGTGAAAATCATCTCGTAGTACTAAAAACAGTACTGAAATAAGCATTTTATAAAAATGCTGTAAATCATTTCATTTCACGTATCACATATCATATAAAACCTTTACATTTCACATATCACATATCATGTAAAACATTTTCATTTTAAAACATATCATATGTGGAGACAGTGGCAACCACCGAGTCCTATCATGCAATAATACCCGAAGGTATAAAATAATAATGTCAGACCTATGGCCATAGTCTATAATTGTCTTCGACGGATCACTGATCAGGTGTCGGCCGGGACTACATATCACATGTTACATATCACATATCACGTATCACATATCACATGTCGGCATGATAGAGGAGCCAACTAGTCTCAAAACCACGTTTTCATCATAAAATAACCTTTATAAAATTTATAAAATATATAATTCCATAATTTAAAATCATAAAGGTTATAAAACAAATTAGTGAATATTTAAGAAATATTTACGAAAATATTCATGAAAATATTCATAAAAATATTCACTTTACTTCTTTTCATTTTTTCGTCTCATATTACATGTAATTTACATTTTAAGAGAATTTTCGGTGATTTCATTATCACCATTCTCGAAGATGATTTTCGGTGATTTCATTATCACCGTTCTCAGAAACATAAATATTTTAAAATTAAATCTTATTATATTCATGTTTTATTAAAATAATAATTTTCTCGTTTTCCGTGCTTAAATATCGATTTTCGAAAATAAAATCATTTAATATGATTTTATGAAATTTTTCTAAAATTTTCGGCAGCATAACGACTGTCGATTGACTAACCTCCTACACGAAAAATACAGTTTATAAATTCCAACCGGTACTTCATCCCAGATTTCCAACCAGTCATTCATCAAAATATTTCATAAAATATTTTTCATAAAATAATTCAAAATTAAAATATGCAGACTGAATATCCTTACAGTGCTGCACATGCATCCCTTACCTTTTTCGGGTCAGCGACTGCCTCTCGAAGGTCGCGCCCATGTTCACCTCGCCCGATTCCTCATCTCGATCGTCGAGAATAATTTCTGGAAATTATAATTCTAAATTTTAGAATTTTTTTCATAATTTATTAAATTTTTCTAAAAATTAATTTTCGAAAATTTCTTACCGAATTTCCGTAAATTTTCGGATTGCCGAATTCCCGAGAATTTCCCGATTTCCCGAACTTTTCCCTTTTTCCTCTCTTTCTTCTTCCTTTTCTTCTTTTTTTCTTCCTTTTTCTTTTTCTTTCTTTTTCTTTTCTTTTCTTTTTCTTTTTCTTTTTCTTCTTTTCTTTTTTTTTCTCCTCCTTTTTCCCTTTTCTGGTCTTCAGACCAATTTGGCACTCACTGGCCGGTTCCGCCTCCAGCGGCCGGTTCTTCACCGGTTCGACACTTCCTCGGCTGGCGGAGATGGCCACGATGCTGGATCCGCCCTCCGTTTCTCCAGATCGACGGCGACGGCGCCGGATCTCCTCTTCCTCTTTTCTCCTTCCTCCACCGGTTTCCTCTTCACTGACGGCTACCTTTCCTCTCCCCTTACCTTCGCCGACGTCGAGGTTGCGGTGGCGATGCCTGGATCGACGGCACCGCCGATCTCTCCTTCCTTTTTCCTTTCGGTTTCTGCCTCTGTTTTCCTTTTCGTTTCTTCCTCTGCGTCCGTCGTCACCGGCCCTTCCTTTTCCTTCTCTCGCCGACGGCGGTCACTCTCTCTCCCTTCTCTTTCCTCGCCGCCTGCGCCGACCGGCTTCCTCGCCATTTTTGTTGAAGAAACGGGAATCGGTATCCCGATTCCCTGTTTCTATTCTTTTTTTTACATAACATATAATATATATATATATATATAACCCCTTTATTTATTTCTATATATATTTATATACTTTTATTTAAAATAATAATATATATAATGTATATATACATATTTCATATATACATATACATATATATTTATAAGTATATAAATATATATTTAATAATATACACATGTATTTATTGAAGACAAAATAGTATATTTTTCATTTTATAATATATACTAAAATTCATATACATACATACATATGTAATTATATAAAACATATCAAAATATATTTATATAATCTAATTATATAAATATATAATATACGCATTTTATTTCATTTAATTGGATTTCTTAATATCCAATTATTTTCTCCTTTTCCTTTCTTATTTAATTTGGATTTTCATTTATCCAAATTAGTTTTCTTCTCTTCATTATTTTCCATAACTTCAACCTTCTCCCTATTCCCAATTTAATTTTCCTTTATTCGAATTTCCACTATCAGTCACTTCTTCACTTTTCGGAATTTCCACATTATTCCGATTCCACAATTCTATTTATTTATTTCCTCTTATCTATTTTCTTAAATATTAATTTCCAAAAATAGAAAATTTGCGGTTATCACATTCTCCCCACCTTAAGAAATTCGGTCCTCCGAATTTAACTTAATTCATAAGGTGGTAGCATCCTGTATACTTATTGTCTTGTAATTTATCATTCTTGACCTTTAGATCATCCTTTAAATTATACTGCCAGTATACCTTTAACATCATAATCACCTCACATATCATTACATATCATTTTTCATCATATATTTATACTCCCTTAAATTTCCTATCAATTGGGAGTTTTTCATTTCCCACTCATTTTCATATCACATATGATTCATATGGTTCATCATCCATCTTCCTTATTTGGTGCCAAGTCGATACATTTCGATAATTATCATTTAATCAACTTTAATCAATAGTATGTAATTGTCCAATAGCTTTCACATCTCATGCATCCGCTCTCTCAACATATTATCGAGCATTTCCATTCTACGCTCAGATATTTACATCATGTACAGAGCGATGCTGTCATTAGATTTGGAATCTCAGAGCCTTTTGCTATTTCCCATAACATATAGCTACTCAGAGATTCCCATCACATATAGGGCTCACTGGAACTTCACATACATTCTCATCATCTTTTTAATCATATTTCGACTATGGCACTATAGAATCTAAGAGTTTGATAATGGAGAAGTAATTTCATTAGACTATCAGTCTATAATCACTTTCACATTATCATATCTCTTTTAGATTCTTCATTATTATCTCCAATACTCATTTCATATTTATTTCATCCAATTGCTACAGTTCATTTGCAGACTTTACCATTCACCATCTTTTACCATAATTTTAATCAGGAGACAATCATTTTCTCTCCATATCATCCTTTCATGTAATCTCATCATTACCTCTCTTATTCTTATGGTATACTCTATATCACTTAGGTTTTAGAATATACTTGAGAATATACTCTTTTGATAATTTAGATTCCCATAATGACATAATCAAATTATCAATTAATCTTCTTATTATTTAACTTCATTCTCAAATCTATAATTATCAATTTAATCACCTCATTATCCATACAAATCCACTATTTCCATCATTTCGAGGTGGTATATATATATATATCTTTTTCCATTTATATTACTGGCAATAAAAATATAAGTCATTTCTTTACTCCTTTGAGTATCATTACTTTTCCTCTATCAAGTTTGGCTCGATCTTACATCTAGCCATAATCATGTGATAACCACAAAATCACTTTTAACTTTAAATTCGGGAACTACCTCATATTCGTGTTCCCTCTTCATCATGTGCTTATCCTCTTATTACCTTTTCATCGTTTCCTTCATCATCATTTCGATCACTTTTCTTCAGTGGTAAAACATTCCACTGTTACCTCTTTTAACCTTTTATATACCATATTTACATTTCTTCATTCACTGACTTAAACTTATTTAAATTTAAGTCACATCAGTAGAGCAACTAACCCATAAACTCTTCTATAGACTGGTAATAGTTTTTAGCTAGACCCAGTTCATTCTGTATCTCAATCATTATCTCTTCATCATAGACAGATCCACATCATTCTGTCATTCGAGATCATATCTTAGAAAGAGATACTGTCTAGCTAAATCTACTATTTGCCCTTCTTACATATAGTTTATTGTCTTTGAGAGTCTGTGGGGTTATACCACTATGCTACTCGTTTTCCATTTGTGCCTTAGGCTGTATGGTATACCATCACTTTATCCTTATATAATTGTCTTATTCATTAGTCCTATGTACCTCACAAGGTATTTCATTAACCTTGTAAACCTCAATAGGAACTCGTAAAATTATATCGAGTTCTAATCATTATCATTTTATGATCACCAATTTTCAACTTTCCTTCTAGTGATGCCTTGTACAGAGATTGGTCTTATAAGCTCCTTATACATCTCCGATTAATTCAAATAAGGCATCACTTCATATAGCTGATTATTTGTTCTTCATAAGAACTTTATTCGTAATAGGTATTTAATACTCCATTTAATTCATCCTCAATTCATATTATCTGTATTTTCATCCTTTACATAAATACCTGTGAATTTCATTATCCACATTATTTTCCAAAATTATTTTCTTAAGCTTGTCGGATTTCTTCTATATTCTCCGATATAAGCTTAGGAATAAATTTCATATTAATAATCGAGTCAACATTAGTTCGATTTCTCCAATCTATATAACTCTGAAAATTCATCAAGAATCTCATCCGATACTTTCTTTAATCATTCATCTCTTACTGTGTTAGACATTTCATCTCTATGTCTCATCATTTCACTGTATAACCTCAAGGCAAAGGCATTTAACATTTAAATCATTTTAACATCTGCTCCGCCTTGATTCACTTATTTCCTCATATTTCACAGCATATCGATCATCTTAATTGTATGCTGTATCATGTGTAATTATTTGATTAACACCTTTCACAGCTAACCAATTTATTATTACTGTAATTCATTTTAAAATCATTTTCATCTTATAATTCAGGTTAGCTGTTATCATCCTCATCTCTTATCTGCACTTATTGTCCTTATGTACATTTTCCAATTTCATATACTCCATACAATATATTATTCCATAGAACATATTTCAAATTATTCTGGTTCTATGATTATCCATTGGATACTTCAGAAACTATATGAATGTATAGAACCAAAATTAATCGTACTGATATAGCTTTCATCATCTATACTGATCTCTTTCTCAGTCATCTCCAGCAATCATATTACTTTTCATCATATCCAACGATCCCATAATCAACATCTCATTAATAAACTTTTAACTCCGACCCTTAAAGATCAATAACTGAGTCGCTCATCCTGCGACTTTCCTATAACCATTCAAGTCACATCAATCATCTAAGTGTAAGTAAATTTATAATCGGGATCGTTATACTCATATTATGTCCTTTATGCCATCAATAACTCCATTACTATCAATATATTCAAAATCGACTTGGTTTTATCACCATTCAAACCATAATTCCACATAGGGGCATTTTTATCATTTTCACATTTATTTCTTTCTTCTCACTATACATTTAAACCATTTATTTCCTTATCCATAGAATGATGATATCCCTTCTCACAATATATCATCATTTCAAAATCTTGTTTGATTTAGATAGAAAAGCTGAATAAGACTGATATACAGATCATTTGGCATTAAATGCCTCATTAAACCATCATTTTCTCTGTCAAATTAGTCAATTCCAACTTATGTTGGTCTATTTTGACTCCCGGTAAAATTTTGGGGGTAGGGGTATTTTGGTCATTTTTTGGATAAAAATTTTCTCTCTCCTCAAAATACCTTTAATCGGTGATCTTAATGTCTATTTAGTGATGATACTTCATTTCCCTTCCTTTCTATCATCACTTTCAGGTCTCAGTTTGATCCGGACAGAAAAGTACTGGTGGGGCCCTCACCGAGTCCATTTCTATTCCTAACCGAACCAACCTTCATTTAGACTATAAGGTCACTTTCAGGTAACATTCTTGAGCCGTTTTCCCTTTTTAACATTCCTTATTTCATAATTGCTCACTCCCTTCTAAACATTTAATTCAATTTGTAATCATTTATTTTCTCTATGTATTCAAACTACACAGTACTACAGGGGATATTAACTTTTTCAACACATTTTCTTTCCAAAGATTCGACAGACATCAGGCCAACCATGCTCTGATACCATTAAATCTGTCACAGCCCGTGACCCTATTTTTCACCTTATTCTATACATCTTATATGGTTGGGCTGTCTGCGATACTTTAATTTTCCTTTACATATAAACAATTTCATATTAAATTATAATACGAATTACATCCCCTATCTTACTTCATAAGAAAGTAGTACTGTGAATATGTCTAAATATAGAAAATAAATGATCATACCTTATTAATTAAATCGACCTGTCGCATCGTCCCCGAATGCGCAGTCAAAAATCCTTTTACTGCTAGACACTCGGTCTTCGAAAATCTGAAATGTTAAAATTAAGGGGTGAGCAAACCACGGCTCAGTAAAGGAATTATATGCATACTTGATATTCAGCTTCCTATATGCTAAAAATCTTTTTCATTTTTCCTATGGGCTCTAGGCTCGTATGTAGGAAGGATACTACAGTCGGCTAGGGATCCGGATGGAGTAAGGTAGGTATTTTAGAATACCATACTTGTCCCGGAACCTAGAAGCAACTGTAGAGAGTAATTTTCATTTCGTTTTGAATTAATAAATCCTTTTCTTTTTTATTCCATAACCTTTTCTTATTCTTTTCAAAATAATGCTTTTATGAAATAAAGCATTTAAATAAAATAACTAATATTCATATTTTCTTTGAAAAGAATATTAGTTAAATCATCGTCACTTTCCTTTAAAACTCATTTCATGTTTTACTGTACAATCATAATTAGTACAGTACTTTAAAATAGCAAAATAAGCTATTAAACATTTTTCGTATAACATATAACTCATTTAAATCTAATATTCAATTTAAAATTAAAATAAGAATATTAGATTTATTTTCCTCTTTTTTCCTTTTGAAAACATATTACATATTAATATTACATATCATGTGAAAATCATCTCGTAGTACTAAAAACAGTACTGAAATAAGCATTTTATAAAAATGCTGTAAATCATTTCATTTCACGTATCACATATCATATAAAACCTTTACATTTCACATATCACATATCATGTAAAACATTTTCATTTTAAAACATATCATATGTGGAGACAGTGGCAACTATCGAGTCCTATCATGCAATAATACCCAAAGGTATAAAATAATCATGTCAGACCTATGGCCATAGTCTATAATTGTCCTCGACGGATCACTGATCAGGTGTCGGCCGGGACTACATATGACATGTTACATATCACATATCACATATCACGTATTACATATCACATGTCGGCATGATAGAGGAGCCAACTAACCACGTTTTCATCATAAAATAACCTTTATAAAATTTATAAAATATATAATTCCATAATTTAAAATCATAAAGGTTATAAAACAAATTAGTGAATATTTAAGAAATATTTATGAAAATATTCATAAAAATATTCACTTTACTTCTTTTCATTTTTTGTCTCGTATTACGTGTAATTTACATTTTAAGAGAATTTTCGGTGATTTCATTATCACCATTCTCGAAGAGGATTTTCGGTGATTTCATTATCACTATTCTCGAAGAGGATTTTCGGTGATTTCATTATCACGTTCTCAGAAACATAAATATTTTAAAATTAAATCTTATTATATTCATGTTTTATTAAAATAATAATTTTCTCGTTTTCCGTGCTTAAATATCAATTTTCGAAAATAAAATCATTTAATATGATTTTATGAAATTTTTCTAAAATTTTCGGCAGCATAACGATTGCCGATTGACTAACCTCCTGCACGGAAAATACAGTTTATAAATTCCAACCGGTACTTCATCCCAGATTTCCAACCAGTCATTCATCAAAATATTTCATAAAATATTTTTCATAAAATAATTCAAAATTAAAATATGCAGACTGAATATCCCTACAGTGCTGCACATGCATCCCTTACCTTTTTCGGGTCGGCGACTACCTCTCGAAGGTCGCGCCCGTGTTCACGTCGCCCGATTCCTCATCTCGATCGTCGAGAATAATTTCTGGAAATTATAATTCTAAATTTTAGAATTTTTTTCATAATTTATTAAATTTTTCTAAAAATTAATTTCCAAAAATTTCTTACAGAATTTCTGTAAATTTTCGGATTGCCGAATTCTCGAGAATTTCCCGATTTCCCGAACTTCTCCCTTTTTCCTCTTTTTCTTCTTCCTTTTCTTCTTTTTTTCTTCCTTTTTCTTTTTCTTTCTTTTTCTTTTCTTTTCTTTTTCTTTTTCTTTTTTTTCTTTTCTTTTTTTTTCTCCTCCTTTTTCCCTTTCTGGTCTGAACCGGTTCTTTTCTTTGTTTTCTTTTCTCCTCCTTGGCACTCACTGGCCGGTTCTGCCTCCGGCGGTCGGTTCTTTACCGGTTCGGCACTTCCTCGGCTCGCGAAGATGGCCACGATGCTGGATCCGCCCTCCGTTTCTCCAGATCGACGGCGACGGAGTCGGATCTAGGAGCGACGCCGACGGCTCTCCTCTTCCTCTTTTCTCCTTCCTCCGCCGATTTCCTGTTCACTGACGGCTACCTTTCCTCTCCCCTTACCTTCGCCAACGTCAAGGTTGCGGTGGCGGTGCCTGGATCGACGGCACCGCCGATCTCTCATTCCTTTTTCCTTTCGGTTTCCGCCTTTGTTTTCCTTTTCGTTTCTTCCTCTGCGTCCGTCGTCACCGGCCCTTCCTCTTCCTTCTCTCGCCGACGGCGGTCACTCTCTCTCCTTTCTCTTTCCTCGCCGCCGGCGCCGACCGGCTTCCTTGCCATTTCTGTTGAAGAAACGGGAATCGAGTATCCCGATTCCCTGTTTCTATTCTTTTTTTTTACATAACATATAATATATATATATATAACCCCTTTATTTATATCTATATATATTTATATACTTTTATTTAAAATAATAATATATATAATGTATATATACATATACATATATATTTGTAAGTATATAAATATATATTTCATAATATACACATGTATTTATTGAAGACAAAATAGTATATTTTTCATTTTATAATATATACTAAAATTCATATACATACATATGTAATTATATAAAACATATCAAAATATGTTTATATAATCTAATTATATAAATATATAATATACGCATTTTATTTCATTTAATTGGATTTCTTACTATCCAATTATTTTCTCCTTTTCCTTTCTTATTTAATTTGGATTTTCATTTATCCAAATTAGTTTTCTTCTCTTCATTATTTTCCATAACTTCAACCTTATCCCTATTCCCAATTTAATTTTCCTTTATTCGAATTTCCACTATCAGTCACTTCTTCACTTTTCGGAATTTCCACAATATTCCGATTCCACAATTCTATTTATTTATTTCCTCTTATCTATTTTCTTTAATATTAATTTCCAAAAATAGAAAATTTGCGGTTATCACAGTTATACTAAATTTATTACCTTCTTTCAACTTGAACGTTACACTGTAAAACTTTTCGATAAATAATAAAAGTGATATATGTGTTTACTAAATTGTTTAGTGTGGTGTGAATGTGTTGAAGGTTTTATCACATGCGTGGAGGACGTAAAAAGGAGACATCCCGAGTTACATGAGATTCCTGTCGTCAGGGACTTTTTGGATGTATTCTCGGAAGATTTGCCAGGGTTACCATCGGATTGAGAAATCAAGTTCATTATTGAGTTGGTACCTGGTATGAAGCCTATTTCTAAGCCCCTGTATCGGATGGCATTGACGGAGTTAGAAGAGCTTAAGAAGTAGCTCTATGAGCTACTGGATAATGGATTCATCCGTCCCAGTATGTCATCGTAGGGTGCTCTGGTATTATTTCTCCGGAAGAAAGATGGAAATTTATGGTTGTGCATTGATTATTGGATGTTGAATAGAGTGACTTTTAAGAACAAGTATCCCCTACCCAGGATTAATGATTTATTTGACCAGATCAGGGGTGCATAGGTGTTTTCGAAGATCCACCTTTGATCAGGCTATCATCAGTTATGATTCGGGAGTCGGATGTTCCCAAGATAGCATTTCAGACTTGGTATGGACATTATGAATTCGTGGTGATGCCTCTCAGACTAACAAATGCCACTGCAGCATTTATGGGATTGATGAACGAGGTGTTTAAGCCCAATCTAGATAAGTTTGTGATCGTATTCATTGACGACATACTGATATATTCTAAGTTTCTGGAGGAGCATGAACGACACCTGTATATAATTCTACAGACCCTCAGGGACCAGAAGCTCTACGCTAAATTCAGTAAGTGCGAATTCTAGTTAGATCACATTACTTTCTTAGGACATGTAGTATCTAAGGATGGAGTGTCAGTTGATCCGTCCAAGATCGAGGCCATCGTACAGTGGGAGAGGCCTAAGACAATGACAGAGATATGGAGCTTTTTGGGTCTAGCTAGATATTATCGTTGGTTTGTCAAGGGATTTTCCAGATTAGCCGCTCCATTGACGTGACTCACACGTAAGGATGTTAAGTTCGAGTGGTCAGATACTTGTGAGCACAGCTTCCAGGAGTTGAAGCAGAGACTTACTACAACTCCTGTGCTTGCCCTTCCCAGCGGATGTGAGAACCTAGTATTTTGTACAGCACACATGTATACTTGTAATTATTAAATGATTTTGAATAAATTTTGTAAAATTATAAGTACATGTGAGCACAGCTTCCAGGAGTTGAAGCGGAGACTTACTACAGCTCCTATGCTTGCCCTTCTCAGCGGATGTGAGAACATAGTATTTTGTACTGTACACATGTATACTTGTAATTATTAAATGACTTTGAATAAATTTTGTAAAATTCAGCTTCCAGGAGTTGAAGCGGAGACTTACTACAGCTCCTGTGCTTGCCCTTCCCGGCGGATGTGAGAACCTAGTATTTTGTACCATACACATGTATACTTGTAATTATTAAATGATTTTGAATAAATTTTGTAAACTTATAAGTAAATGGTAACATGGGATCCACTTCGAATTTTGAGCCTGGATGTACATATGACTAAGGAAATAGTATATGAATGCTGTAATAATGATATTATGGACATTTTGATGTTAAAATACCTTATTTGCATTATTTTGAGAAGTGTGGCAAACAAATTGGAAAATAACAGTTATGTCTCGAGGGTATTTTCCTAAATTGTACCCAAACTAAAATGAATTGGGACGAAGTAAAAAAACCATGATGTTCTACATGAAAAGTAGTTTAAGATAGCATCAATAGATTTATCGAGTCTGCCGTTAAATCAGAAAATTTCGTTGGCGGTCCACTAGGGTAATTTCGTAATTTCTTACTATCTGTGGACCGCGCGTCGATAAAACCACTACTAATCATCAAGATACATTAAATAAGAGTGTTTGGTGCTGGAATTTGAAATTTTGGAGCATGATTACAGAGTTTTTACAACTACAGAACCTTATGGGCAAAATTGTCTGAAATTTACTTAACTAGGGGTATTTTGGTCATTTGCCTACTTCTAGAAGCCTCTTTAAAACTCCATCAGCTGCTGGAAGTTACTATTCATCATTTTCCCAAGCCTCCCCCACGCCATTAGAGAGAAAAGAGAAGGAAGAAAAGAAAACCAATAAAAACACTATCAAACCTACCTTATTTCAACAAACATATAATTACAAAAATATTTTATTTTCTCTCCTCTATCAAACCATACCTATAGATCATTGTATAAGCCACAAATCAAGGACATAGTAAGCCTTCAAATTTCAGTCAAGCTATGGATTTCTTTATGCATTGTCATTCCTTGAATTCTAATGGTGTAGGAACGTTCATCTAAGCTTGTTAAGCATGTCTATGCCATTGGTTTTGATTAAATTGAACAAAATGAGATTTTTGCCATTAAAGAAGTATTCAGCCAAGCATGGTTCCTTATGGATTAATTGTGTTTCATGCATAAAATGGGTGCCAAATTGATGATTAAGCATGGTACAGTAAGATTGTGGCATTAGATTGTTGAAATTCCAAAGGAATTTCAAGATGGCAATTTCAGTCAACATAAGGGGATTATGATTCATGGCTGGCTTTGATGATTTGAGGGTACATTTAGACTATAGAAATTACAAGGAGTTTGTTAGTATCTTGGATTTAAAATTCGACTTAAAACGAAGGAGTTATGTTATACTACCAGTAGAATTTATACTATAAAAATAATTGTAGTGTCTAATGTGGCTGCACTTAGACATGAATAATGGTTTAAAAATAAGTATTAACTGAACTAATATTTTTGGTGAAATTATTTGCAGCCTGGGAGTAACGAGTTACGAGTGGTGCGCTCGAAGAAGTCGAATACGTCAAACAGGTAAAGGATGCATATGTGATCTGTAAGGATATCTCGAGTCCATAATTTTGATATAAATAATTTTATAAGAATATGTGTGAAGTGAAACGCATTGGAAACCATGGAATTGTGGCTATTTGTGCATTTTGGTTATGTGTTGAACTTGCAGGAAGGTTAGGATATTAGCAGCCATTATGCTATTGAAATTTCTTAGAAAATTCTTTAAAAATATCATGAAATATTTTCAAGCATATTTGAATAATTTCCTAGCCTTGAAAATGATAAATTAAATATTTTTCATAAAACATGAATATATTGAAAAATATTAATTTAATATTCATGTTACCGAATTTAATGAAAGTGAGGTTATTGAAAATTCGTCCTATATGTTTTACAGTATATGAAGTGGTTTATAAAGTGAAAAGTTGAAAAGCGAATATTTTATAAATGATTTTCCATCAATATTCACTACATGATTTAATAAAACCTTTGTGGACCGACTGATGATTTTGTCTATTTTATAGATTTCCATAAAGGTAAAATGATGATAAGAATATTGTTTTGAGACTAATAGGCACCTTTATCATGCTGCTATGTGATATGTGACATGTGATATGTATTCAGTCCCGGTTGTCACCTGATCAGTGTACAACCGAGGACAATTATAGACTATGGCCATAGATTTGACATGATGATTATTCTACCCTACGAGGATTATAATATGGTATATCTCAGGTGATGCCTTAGTATTCATCATTTTATGATATGAAAATGATGATTTTAAATGAATGATGAGATTTAATGATATGTGATTATTTATATAATTTAAATGAAATGAATGATGATTTTCTAAACAGTTTTAAGGTACTACATTAAGTATTAAGTACGATACTGTTTACAATATCAGTGATATACGTGATATGTGACATGTTTTCAAATGGAAATGAGATTTACTAATCTAATATTCATTTTATGATTTAAATTCGAATATTAGATTATGTGATTAAATGTTTTACATGATGAAAGTATTGACTTGAAATGAATATGAAATGTTATGAAAAAGTGATTTATTTCAAAATTCAATACTTACTCCTTATAGTCACTTTTAGATTCTGGGACAAGATATGTATTTCAAAATACCTTCCTTACTCCATCCGGATCCCTAGCCGACTATAGTATCCTTCCTATTAGGGTCCCTAGTGCACCTATAGGAATTAAATGGTTTTATCGCATATAGATTTCGTGATATCAAGTATCGCATACAATTCCTTTACTAAGCCATGGTTCGCTCACTCCTTTATTTTTAACATCTATAGAGTATTTCCAATGACTGCGTGATTATCATCCGAGGATTTCGGTTGAACTTTGAGTACCCCGAGGCAGCGTAATACAGAACCTGGAGGTATAATCATTTATTTTATATGTTCAGACTTATTTTACAATACTACTGTGCTGTATTATAAATAGGGGATGTAAACGATAGATGAATTATGATATGTAAATATTTTACCAAATGGTAAATTATAGCTATAAATGCTTGTTGTATAAAGGAAATGAGAAATAAAGGCATCACAGACAGAGCTGGTATTGGAGCCCGCCCTAGGACTTGCTCACCCACCGCAGCCTAAGAGCCCGAACACTTGGATGTCTCAAATGGAGCGGATGTTGGCGGATTTCATCGCCATGTATCATGCAGATAAAGCTGCTGATCATGCAGAGAGGGAGTAAGCAGCTCCAACAGCTACACCAGTTGCACCACCTCCACCACCTCCTACACAGTCTGCTCCCGAGCCTCAGCTTGCACCACAGCTAGTACAGCAGGCACAGGCCATTCCACCCCCGCCACCAGTACAGTCGCCTAGAGATTTAGAGTCTTATTGTGATGTGGCATTAGTGCGGCAGTTTACTAAGCTTAATCCACCGAAGTTTAAGGGAGATCAAGATCCACTGGTTGCAGAGCAATGGGTGACAGCTATTGAGAAATTATTCAGATATATGAGATGTTTAGACATGGAGAGAGTCGAACTAGCAGTATTCCAGATGATAGATGATGCAGAGCACTGGTGGAAGTCCGCACAGATAGTACTATTTGTGTCACACCCCGGAAACGTGGAAGTTTTGGGCTAAATTTTTTTTTAATCTTAATTTCTTACTTGGGTTGTATTCCTGCCAGCGTCTCATCACACTTTTCCAACCACAGAGATATCATAATATTTTCATTCACATTATATTGACTAATTCCTCAAAGTAAAGTTTACATTCATACGATATCGATTACATCTCAAAAGTATTATTTATATACAAATATCTATGCCATACAGGATGTCTGGTATTAAAATATGAGTATACCTTACGTAAGTACAAAAAGTAGCCGGAGGAGAGACGTATCCCTCAGTCTACATCGTATGCGCAACAGGTAAAGAGATGATCACTGCAAATAATCTGGTAGAGTAGGGGGATGAGCTTTTTGGAAAGCCCCGTAAGAAATGCATTTAAAATAGTCATAACATCTATATATGCAGAAAACAATTGCCATAGTAGTGCGTGTCATACTTTAAAACATTGTATGAATTCTTTAATGCATATATCTAAAATTCATACTTGTTTCAAACATGCATCATACTTTAGAAACTTAACATCATAATTAATAAAACTTATCATACAGTTCATGAAGACTAGGCAGAATCATATAGCCAGTATACGGGTCATGACACTTACTTCATCCTCCGAAGAGGGAACATACTTCTTCCTCCGAAGAGGGAACAGAATACCTATGGCCATGGTATGGGCTGTAGACCTGATCAGAGTCGTACAGCAAACATACACCACGAAGGACCAATATACCCACAAAGGATGGAAACATGCACAATGTGGGCGAGGACATGCACGACGTGGCTAAACTTATGCCACAAGGTGGCAAGCATGACAGGCAGTAACATAAACTATAGGAAAGCCTTAGTCTCAAAACTTACTTATGTAACATCTTAAATCATACAATTGATATAAAATAGTAAGGACCGGACGTGCCAGGGTCTAAGTTAGCCTGGGGTTTGCCACTCCGATACCTTTTCGAAAAACATATTTATTTCATATCATACTTAAAACATTATGGAAAAATATACATAGAAGTTATAAAGTTCATTTAACAAATTAAAAGATCATGAAAATTAACTTCGGAATAAAATTCATGCTTTAGGCATTTCTTTAAAATTTGAGATGAAAGTAAGGGACACCATCACAACTTTAAATTACATCCCTTACCTCAGTACACTATAGAGCAACGCCTTATGTTGCACCCTTATGCTTCTTATCTCTCCGAATTATAAACTGTCACGTCAAAATTTGATATAATTAATTTTCGGTATTAAATTTCCTCCTTGTCTAATTCTTAATTAAATTCTCATTACTTAGAATATTATAATTTCTTAAAATTCCACATTATGGCCGAAGGACCTTGAATGACCTAAGTGACTTACTCCCCCATAACATATATATATTTCTATGATGCCACTTTAATTGACCAATTTTCTCCTCCTTTCCTTTGGTCCAATGTCATAGTCGAATATTCCTCTTCATTTACTAAGCCTATTTGGCTTAAAATTTCCATTTTCCATAGTATTACATTTATTTTATCCTTGTATATTTTCAACTTTCTAAGTTTGTCAATTATCCCACTTTCCTCTACCATTCACGTCAGTTTCCATTTTCTGTTTCTACAGTTCACGTTAACTTCATCTTGGTTAGGTAGTTTACTTCTTTAAAATGTCTATATATATATATATATTAACTTCATTAGTACTATACCTAGCCATTTAGTCAATTTAACCTAATCCTCTCTTTCACTTTTATTTATTTTCCTGTTGTTTGTTGACCCCAAAACGTGAATTTTCTTCTCCTTCATTCCAGTTCATGTTGGCTGCATGCATGAGCCTTCTTTCTTTTCTATTTTCTGTAGTTTCACATTAGCTTCTCTTCTTTTTTCTCTCTATATATATATAGTCACATCTAGTACACCTCTAAGTCACCTACATTCAGTGTTCATACCTACAAAAGTCAGCTATGCCACACTATTTTTTCTACATTTTCGGCTAGACTTTTAGTCACCTATTCTCACTTCCTTTTTCGGCTATACTACCAGCCACTTATTTCCTTTCTTCCAGCCATTTTCTTGACTTTATGGAACACCATTTTATTGGTTTATTTTTCTTCTTCTTCTTCTTCAACTCACGTAACCTCATTCACAATTAACCTCTTTCAAAACTTCTTCAAAAAGAAGTTATTTATTTTCTATTTCATGGTTGTCCAACCCGACAGCTTCTTCTTTTCTGTTCTATTTTGTATTTACATTGGTTTTCTTTTTTTCTTTGTCTCAACAATAAGGTTATATCTAGTATATCATAGGTTGCCAATATTCTACCATTCACACACATAAAGTCATCTAAAAGTCAATCAAACCATTTATCCATTCCTTCCATTTTCGGTTGCTTCTCTCAGCCATATAAATTTTCTTCATTTTCGGCTATACAAACAGCCCAGATTTTCTTCATTCATCAGCCACAATTGTTGACTATAAGAAGACATGATTTCTCGTTTCCCCTGTTTCACGTAAAACCTTACTTAATACTCAGCCCCTCTTAACTGATCATCTAACTCACGTTTCTAGCTCATTTATTTTTCATAGCTGTTATAGTTTCATGCTCAACTTAGTTTCATGTTTATCATATCAGTAAAATAAAATCTTTCTTCTTTCTAAATCCTTAACACCGAACCCTAGGTTTAGCTTATAAATGTTTTTCAATTCAAACCAAAGTTATAACTAATATATACTTAATCATGATAAGCAAAACTAAAGAATGAGAAGCTTAAAAACTGAGTTGGACGTTACCTGTGTATAACAAGCAGATCTGTCCACTTAAGTTAGCTTCTGTTTGGAGTTTTCCGTTAGCTTCTTTAGTGGTTCTTTAAAGCTCTCAAGGCAAGGTTTATTTTACCTCAAGAAACTTAGGTTAATTGTTGATGAAAAGAAGGCTCTATTAGGGAGAGGAAAAGCTATCTGACATGCTTAAACCGAAGAGAAATATTTTCGGTGATGATGTTGGTTGGAGATGAAGGTCACGATGGAAGAATATAAAGCACAAGAAAATATATTATTTGGACTTTTTCATTAAAAGCCCTACTCTATTTCCTATTTCATTTCTTTTATTGTATACTTCTTGTCCTCCAAACCGAAACTACACTTTCATTTTCTGTTACAATTTTTTTCTTCATGTTTACAGTCCCACGTTTTTTGACTTCTATGCCAATGTTTTGCAGCTAATAAATTTTTCTATCCTTTTTCCTTGCTTTTGTTCCCTTATTGTCTATTTTTATTGGTCTTCGGTGGAACAAAGAAATCAACACAAATCAATGCTTTTGTCAATCAAATAAAAACGTGGGAAGACTTTCCTTGTCTTCCTTTATTAGTTACTTTATATTTTATTCTCTTGTTTTCCTATTATTCACTTATCCAAACCGAAGTCATGCTTCCTTTTCTATTATATGTCTTTTATTTCCTTATATCATCCCCCTCATTAGACTCTCCAAGTCAAGCTATTTAATCTTTTTTGTTTCTTCATGCCATCAGCACTTTTCTGTTTTGTCCAATTCCAAATTTCCAATATCCATTTAATCATTTATTCCATTTTGTATATAGTATTTTCCATATCTATATTTTTCATTTAGGATTTAAAATTTTTCTATGTGAGAGAAACTATTCTTATATATTTAATTCCTCAAAATATTATCAATAATTTTTTATTGATAATTAATTCATGTAAATGTACAACTATAGTATAAGATAATGAGCTCTCACAATTTGCCCAGCATCCGGTGATCACTTGGGAGATATTTGTGGATGCCTTCCACCACCAGTATATACCTGACATAGCTCAAAAGAAGCTACAACAGGAGTTTATGGAGCTGGTACAAGGTAGTATGACAGTGGATCAATGTGAGTTGAGGTTCACCTCACTTAGCAGATTCAATCCACTGACATGGGTTGATGAGTGGCATAAGATTGATCGATTTAAGGCTGGGCTGAGAGCATCTATCAAATCTAAGTTGGCTCTGTTTGACATTCGTACATATGATGAGGTGGTTAGATGTGCTCAGTTGTGCGAGTAGAATTTTGAGTAGTTTCATTTTGAGCCGGCATTGAAGGCTAAGTCTAAAGGAAAGGGTAAGGTGGAGAGAGGTGCAAAGGACAGGACAGGTCAGGTAGAGATCAGTCTAAAAGGGCTAAACCATCAGACATTCAAATTTTGGATGGGCAGTATACTAGATTAGCTGCTACAGCTCCTTCTACAAGTCCCATCTCGACACCGAGGAGTACTACGACCAGGTGTACACTGTGTGGTCAGTTGCATGGTACACGGCCTTTCTATTTGCTGACTAAGGCCTGTTTTAGATGTAAACAGACTAGACATCTGATGAGGGATTGCCCGATGTTACGAGAGTCCACTACATCCACTGTTCTAGCCCCTATCCCATTAGTACCGGCACCAACAGCTCAGACAGAGACAGAGAGAGCTACACCCTCGCAGCTGAAATGGGTGACTGCAGTGGAGAAGGGTAAGAAGCCCGTGACTCATGGACGAGTGAATGCACTAGTGTAAAAACTACCAACTTTGTACCATGTTAGTGGATAAAAATGAGACATAGAATAAGTTAAGCACTATGATGCTCCTTGAAATTTTATTATTTCAAGTAATAAGTGTCACAGCCCGTGACCCAATTTTTCACCTTATTCTATACATCTTATATGGTTGGGCTGTCTGCGATACTTTACTTTTCCTTTACATATAAACAATTTCATATTAAATTATAATACGAATTACATCCCCTATCTTACTTCATAAGAAAGTAGTACTGTGAATATGTCTAAATACAGAAAATAAATGATCATACCTTATTAATTAAATCGACCTGTCGCATCGTCCCCGAATGCGCAGTCGAAAATCCTTTTACTGCTAAACTCTCGGTCTTCGAAAACCTGAAATGTTAAAATTAAGGGGTGAGCAAACCACGCTCAGTAAGGGAATTATATGCCTCACTTGATACTCAGCTATCTATATGCTGAAAAACTTTTTCATTTTTCCTATGGGCTCTAGGCTCGCATGTAGGAAGGATACTACAGTCGACTAGGGATCCGGATGGAGAAAAGTAGGTATTTTGAAATACCTATCTTGTTTCGGAACCTAGAAGCAACCGTAGAGAGTAATATTCTTTCTTGTTTTGAAATTCAAATCCTTTCCTCTTTATTCCGTAACATTTTCATATTCTTTTTCAAATAATGCTTTTATGAAATAAAGCATTTAAATAAAATAACTAATATTCATATTTTCTTTAAAAAGAATATTAGTTAAATTCTCATCATTCTCGTTTAAAACTCATTTCATGTTTTACTGTACAACCATAATTAGTACAGTACTTTAAATAGCAAAATCAGCTATTAAACCTTTTTTGTATAACATATAAATCATTTAAATCTAATATTCAATTTAAAATTTAAAATAAGAATATTAGATTTATTATACTCCTCTTTTCTTTTGAAAACATATTACATATTCGTGTCACATATCATATGAAAATCATTTCATAGTACTTAAAAACAGTACTGAAATTAGCATTTATAATAATGCTATAAATCATTTCATTTCACGTATCACATATCATGTAAAACATTTACATTTTACATATCACATATCATGTAAAACATTTTCATTTAAAACATATCATATATGGAGATTGCGGCACGCCCAGCTCGTCCACTGGGTCGTTACTCATATCATGCTATAGACCCTGAAGGGTATGAATAATCATGTCAGATCTATGGCCATAGTCTATAATTGTCCTCGGCGGATCACTGATCAAGTGTCGGCCGGGACCACATATCACATATCACATATTACATATCACATGTTACATATCACATATCACATATTACATATCACATGTTACATGTTACATATCACATATCACATATTACATATCACATGTTACATGTTACATATCACATATCACATATCAGCATGATAGGATGCCATCTAGTCTCAAAACCGTATTTTTCATCATCAGAAAACCTTTATGAAATTTATAAAAATATATAATTTCATCATTTTAAAACCATAAAGGTTATAAAACCATTTAGTGAATATTTAAGAAATATATATAAAAATATTCACTTTATTTCCTTTCATTTTCTATCTTGTATTACGTGTAACTTACATATCAAGAGAATTTTTGGTGATTTCATTATCACCATTCTCGAAGAGATTTTTCGGTGGTTTCATTATCACCGTTCTTGAAAACATGAATATTTTAAAATCACTCTCATTTTATTCATGTTTTTATGGAAAATACTCATTTTCTCGATTTTCGTGATTGAAAATCATTTCTCGTGAAATAAAATCATTTATTATGATTTTATGAAATTTTCTAGAAATATTGGATAATTTTCGATAATTTTTCGGCAGTATAACGGCTGCCGATTGGCTAGCCTCCTGCACGAAAAATACAGTTTATAATTTCAACCGGTACTTCACCACAATTTTCCAACCAATCATTTATCGCAATATTTTCATAAATATTTTCATAAATGATTTAAAATTAAAATATGCAGACTGAATATCCCTACAGTGCTGCACATGCATCCCTTACCTCTTCCGGGTCGGCAACCGCCTCGTCCGTCGCGCCCATGTTCACCTCGCTCGATTCCATCGGCTCGGTCATCGACGGAATTTTCTGGAATTAAAATTTTAAAATTTAGAATTTTTTCAAAATTATTTAAATAAATAAATTATTTAAATAATTTATCACTTTCCGGGATTTCTTACCGATTCTCGAAATTCTCGGGTTTTCGAATTCTCGGGATTTCCCGTAATTTCCAAAATTCTTCTTTTTCTTCTTTTCCTCTTTTTCTTCCTTTTTTCTCTTTTCTTTCCTTTCTCTTCTCTTTTTCTTTTTCCTTTTCTTTTTCGACTCCTTTTCCTCTTTTCTGGTCTGAACCGGTTCGGACCGGTTCAGACCGATTCTACCCGGTCCGCCTCATCACCGCCGGTTCAGCTTCATCCCGCCGGCATCACCTCCGATTCGGGCCTCCCATAGCTTGCCAGAGTGGCGGGCACGTCGGATCTGGTCTACGTTTCTTCCCATCACCGACGACGGCGCCGGATCTGGGTCCGTGGGTTTCGGTCCCTTTCCTTCCTCTCTTCTCCTTCCTCCGCCGGATTCTCCTTCGCCGGTGGCTCCTCTCACCTTCCCCTGGTCTCCGCCGATCTCGTGGGGGGAGTGGCGGTGCCCGGATCGGCCGGCACCGTCGATCTCCTTTTCCTTTTTCTCCACTTCGGTTTCCCGTTTCGATTCTCTTCGCTTCTGTTTTCTTTTCTGTTTTTTGCTTCGCCGCTTCCTTCTTCCGTCACCGGCGGCTTCGCTTCTCTCCTTCTTCCTTTGGTCGGCCGACCGACGGTGGCCGGCCTCTCCCTCACCTTTCCCTTCTATTTTTCCTTTAACAGAAAGGCAACAGGGGTCGGGTAGATCCCGACCCCGTTTTCTATTTTTTTTCATTTTATTATATTATATATATTTTTTATATCAATATATATTAATAATAATTAATATATATTTATTTATATAGTATATATATTGTGTATAGTTTTAAAATAAAATTCTATGCACTTAATTTAAAAATAACATATATATATTTCTTATATATTTATATACCTTTATCATAGGCTATAATATATATATTTCATATATATTTATATATGTAATTATATAAAACATATATATAATTTATTTAAAAATATATTTATATAATAAAATTATATAAATATATAAATACTCACATTTATATTTCTTATAATTTGGATTTCTTAATATCCAAATTATATTTCTCTATTTCATTTCTTATTTAATTTGGATTTTCAATTTATCCAAATTAAATTTCCTCCTTCATTTCTTATTTCCCATTAAATTTTCTCCACTTCTTCACTTCATCAATTTCGGGAATTTCAACGATATTCCCATCTCGTAAATAAATTTTATTTATTTACTTTAATTTATTTATTTCCTCTTATCTATTTTCTTTAATATTAATTTCCAAAAATAGAAAATTTGCGGTTATCACATTCTCCCCACCTTAAGAAATTCGGTCCTCCGAATTTAACTTAATTCATAAGATGGTAGCATCCTGTATACTTATCGTCTTGTAATTTATCATTCTTGACCTTTAGATCATCTTCCATATTATACTGCCAGTATACCATTAATATCTGAATCCCTTTTGATACCATTGTATATCATCTTTCATCGTATACTTATACTCCCTTAAATCTCTTATCAATTGGGAGTTTTTCATTTCCCACTCATTTTCATATCACATATAATTCATACTGTTTATCATCTATTTTCTTAATTAGTGCCAAGTCGATACATTTCGATAATTATCATTTACCGATTTAAATCAATAATATGTAATTGTCCCAGTAGCTTTCACATCTTGTGCATCTGCTCTCTCAACATATTATCGAGTGTTCCCATTCTACGCTCAAACATTTACATCATGTACGGAGCGGTGCGGTCAATAGATTTGGAATCTCAGAGCCTTTTGCTATTTCCTATAACATATAGCTACTCAGAGATTCCCATCTCATATAGTGCTCACTGGAACTTCACATACATTCTCATCATCTTTTATAATTATATTTCGACTATGGCACTAAAGAATCTAAGAGTTTGATAATGGATAAGTGATTTCATTAGACTATCAGTCTATAATCACTTCCATATTATCATATCTCTTTCAGATTCTTCATTATTATCCCAGTACTCTTTTCATAATTATTTCATCAATTGCTGCAGTTCATTTGCAAACTTTACCATTCACCATCTCTTACCATAATTTCATCAGGAGATAATCATTTTCTCTCCATATCGTCTTTTCATGTAGTCTCATCATTACATCTCTTATTCTTATGGTATACTCTATATCACTTAGGTTTTAAAATATACCTGAGAATATACTCTTTTAATAATTAGATTCCACAGTGACAAAATCAAATTATCAATTAATCTTCTTATTATTTAACTTCATTCTCGAATCTATAATTATCAATTTAATCACCTCATTATCCATACAAATCCACTATTTCCATCATTTCAAGGTGGTATAAATATCTCCTTTTTGTTCCATTTACATTACTGACAGTAAAATGTAGATCATTTCTTTACTCCTTTGAGTATGATTACTTTTCCGCTATTTAGTTTTGGGTTGATCTTACATCTAGCCATAATCATGTGATAACCACAAAATCACTTTTAGTTTTAAATTCGGGAACTATCTCATATTCGTGTTCCCTCTTCATCATGTACTTATCCTCTTATTACCTTTTCATCTTTTCCTTTATCATTATTTTGATCACTTTTCATCAGTAGTAAAATATTCCACTAATAAAATCCTTTAACCTTTTACATCTCCTCTTTATAGTTATTCATTCACTGACTTAAACTTATTAAATTTTAAGTCACATATGTAGAGCAGCTAACCCATAACTCTCTTATAGACTGGCAATAGTATTTAGCTAGACCCATTTCATTCTGTATCTCAATCATTATCTCGTCATCCTTGACAGATCCACATCGCTTTGTCATTCGAGATCGTATACCTTAGAAAGAGATACTGTCTAGCTAAATCTTCTATTTGCCCTTCTTACACATAGTCTATTGTCTTTGAGAGTCTGCAGGGTTATACCACTATGTTGCTCATTTTTCATTTGTGCCATAGACTGTATTGCTATCATTACTTTATCCTTATATGGATGCTTCATTCATTAGGCTTATGTACCTCAGTAAGATATTTCATTTACCTTGTAAACCTCTATAGAACTCGTAAACATTAGCTCTAGTTCTAATCATTATCATCTTACGACCATCAATTTCCAACTTTCCATCTAGTGATGCCTTGTACAGAGATTGATCTTATAAGGTCCTTGTACATCTCCGATTAAATCAAATAAGGCATCACTTCACATAGCCGATTATTTGTTCTTCATAAGAACTTTATTATAAAATAGGAATTTAATTCCCCATTTATATTTCATCCCCAATTTACCTCATCCATATTTCCATCCTTTACATTATTTAATTCATCCTCAATCACATCATTTGTATTTCCATCAATTCCTTTTATACAAGTGACATTATCCACAAATTTTTCAGAGTTATTTCTTAAGCTTTTCGGATTCTTCTATATTCTCCAATATAAGCTTAAGAATAGATTTCATATAATCAATCGAGTCAATGTTAGCTCGATGTCTCCGATCCATATAACTCTAAAATTTATCAGGAATCTCACCGATACTTTTTAATTTCATGTCTCTTACTATTCTGGATATTTCATCTCTGTGTCCTATCATTTCCACTGTGTATCCTCAAGACAGAGACATTTAATAGTCAAAATTATTTTAACTTATACTCCACCTTGATTCATTTAGTTACTCATACTTCACAGCATATCGATCATCTTAATTTGTATGTTGAATTAAGTGTACTTATTTGATTAACACCTTTCACAGCTAACCGATTTATTATTTAAATTCATTTTAAATCATTTTCATTTAATAATCCAGGTTAGCTGTTATCTTCCTCATCTCTTATCATCACTTACTGTCCTTATGCATATTCTCCAATTCATTTACTCCATACAGTACATTATCTCGTTAAACATATTTCAACATATTTCGGTTCTATAATTATCTATTTGATACCTCAAAATAGTAGGAATGTATAGAACCAAAATTAATCGTACTGCTATAGCTTTCATCATCTATACTGATCTCTTTCTCAGTCATCTCCAGCAATCATATTACTTTTCATCATATCCAACGATCCCATAATCAACATCTCAATAATAAAATTTTAACTCCGACCCTTAAAGGATCAATAACTGAGTCGCTCATCTTGCGACTTTCCTATAACCATTCAGGTCACATCAATCATCTAAGTGTAAGTAAAATTTATAATCGGGATCGTTATACTCATATTATGTCCTTATACCATCAATAACTCCATTTCTATTAATGGAATTCAAGATTGATTTGGTTTATTACTATTCATACCATAATCCCACATAGGGGCATTTTTGTCATTTCCACATTTATTTCTCTCCTCATTATACATTTAAATCAATGATCTTATTATCTGTCTGCTTATAATACCCCTTTCTCATACCACTATCAGCAGTTTAAAATCTTTTTCGATTTTGGCAGAGAAATCCAATATAATCCATAATTGGATCAATTTGCATGAAATGCAGCTTTACATCATCAATTACTCTATCAAATCGATCAATTTCAACTTCTGGTGATCTATTTTGACTCCTGGCAAAATTTTGGAGGTAGGGGTATTTTGGTCATTTTTGGACAAAATTTTTCTCTCTCCTCAAAATACCTTTAATCAGTGATCTTAATGTCTAATTAGTGATGATACTTCATTCCCCTCCTTTATATAATCACTTTCAGGTCTCAGTTCGATCCGGACAAAAAACTACTGGTGGGGCCCTCACTGAGTCTATTTCTATTCCTTACCGAACCGACCTTTATTTAGATCATAAGATCACCATTTCAGGTAACATTCCTGAGCCGTTTTCCCTTTTTTAGCATTCCTTATTCCATAATTGCTCACTCCCTTCTAAACACTTAATTAAATTTGTAATCATTTATTTTCTCTATGTATTCAGACTACACAGTACTACAGGGGATGTAATCTTTTTCGACATATTTCCTTTTCAAAGTATCGATAGACATCAGGCCAACCCTGCTCTGATACCATTAAATCTGTCACATCCCGTGACCCTATTTTTCACCTTATTCTATACATCTTATATGGTTGGGCTGTCTGCGATACTTTACTTTTCCTTTACATATAAACAATTTCATATTAAATTATAATACGAATTACATCCCCTATCTTACTTCATAAGAAAGTAGTACTGTGAATATGTCTAAATACAGAAAATAAATGATCAGAACTTATTAATTAAATCGACCTGTCGCATCGTCCCCGAATGCGCAGTCGAAAATCCTTTTACTGCTAGACTCTCGGTCTTCGAAAACCTGAAATGTTAAAATTAAGGGGTGAGCAAACCATGGCTCAGTAAGGGAATTATATGCCTCACTTGATACTCAGCTATCTATATGCTGAAAAACTTTTTCATTTTTCCTATGGGCTCTAGGCTCGCATGTAGGAAGGATACTACAGTCTGCTAGGGATCCGGATGGAGTAAGGTAGGTATTTTGAAATACCTATCTTGTTTCGGAACCTAGAAGCAACTGTAGAGAGTAACATTCTTTCTTGTTTTGAAATTCAAATCCTTTCCTCTTTATTCCGTAACATTTTCATATTCTTTTTCAAATAATACTTTTTTGAAATAAAGCATTTAAATAAAATAACTAATATTCATATTTTCTTTAAAAAGAATATTAGTTAAATTCTCATCAATCTCGTTTAAAACTCATTTCATGTTTTACTGTACAATCATAATTAGTACAGTACTTTAAATAGCAAAATCAACTATTAAACTTTTTTTGTATAACATATAAATCATTTAAATCTAATATTCAATTTAAAATTTAAAATAAGAATATTAGATTTATTTTCCTCCTCTTTCCTTTTGAAAACATATTACATATTCGTGTCACATATCATATGAAAATCATTTCATAGTACTTAAAAACAGTACTGAAATCAGCATTTATAATAATGCTATAAATCATTTCATTCCATGTATCACATATCATGTAAAACATTTACATTTCACATATCACATATCATCTAAAACATTTTCATTTAAAACATATCATATATGGAGACTGCGGTACGCCCAGCCCGTCCACCGGGTCGTTACTCGTATCATGCTATAGACCCCGAAGGGTATGAATAATCATGTCAGATCTATGGCCATAGTCTATAATTGTCCTTGGTGGATCACTGATCAGGTGTCGGCCGGGACTACATATCACATATCACATATTACATATCACATGTTACATATCACATATCACATATCAGCATGATAGGATGCCATCTAGTCTCAAAACCGTATTTTTCATCATCAAAAAACCTTTATGAAATTTATAAAAATATATAATTTCATCATTTTAAAACCATAAAGGTTATAAAACCATTTAGTGAATATTTAAGAAATATATATAAAAATATTCACTTTATTTCCTTTCATTTTCCATCTCGTATTACGTGTAACTTACATATCAAGAGAATTTTCGGTGATTTCATTATCACCATTCTCGAAGAGATTTTTCGGTGATTTCATTATCACCGTTCTTGAAAACATGAATATTTTAAAATCACTCTCATTTTATTCATGTTTTTATGGAAAATACTCATTTTCTCGATTTTCGTGATTGAAAATCATTTCTCGTGAAATAAAATCATTTATTATGATTTTATGAAATTTTCTAGAAATATTGGATAATTTTCGATAATTTTTCGGCAGTATAACGGCTGCCGATTGGCTAGCCTCCTGCACGAAAAATACAGTTTATAATTTCAACCGGTACTTCACCACAATTTTCCAACCAATCATTTATCGCAATATTTTCATAAATATTTTCATAAATGATTTAAAATTAAAATATGCAGACTGAATATCCCTACAGTGCTGCACATGCATCCCTTACCTGTTCCGGGTCGGCGACTGCCTCGTCCGTCGCGCCCATGTTCACCTCGCCTGATTCCATCGGCTCGGTCATCGAGGGAATTTTCTGGAATTAAAATTTTAAAATTTAGAATTTTTTCAAAATTATTTAAATAATTTATCACTTTCCAGGATTTCTTACCGATTCTCGAAATTCTCGGGTTTTCGAATTCTCGGCATTTCCCGTAATTTTCAAAATTCTTCTTTTTCTCTCTTTTTCTTCTTTTCCTCTTTTTCTTCCTTTTTTCTCTTTTCTTTCCTTTCTCTTTTCTTTTTCTTTTTCCTTTTCTTTTTCTCCTCCTTTTCCTCTTTTCTGGTCTGAACCGGTTCGGACCGGTTGGACCGGTTCAGACCGATTCTACCCGGTCCGCCTCATCACCGCCGGTTCAGCTTCATCCCGTCGGCATCACCTCCGGTTCGGGCCTCCCATAGCTTGCCAAAGTGGCGGGCACGTCGGATCTGGTCTTCGTTTCTTCCCATCACCGACGACGGCGTCGGATCTGGGTCCATGGGTTTCGGTCCCTTTCCTTCCTCTCTTCTCCTTCCTCTGTCGGTGGCTCCTCTCACCTTCCCCTGGTCTCTGCCGATCTCGTGGGGGAGTGGCGGTGCCCGGATCGGCCGGCACCGCCGATCTCCTTTTCCTTTTTCTCCCTTTCGGTTTCCCGTTTCGATTCTCTTCGCTTCTGTTTTCTTTTCCGTTTTTTGCTTCGCTGCTTCCTTCTTCCGTCACCGGCGGCTTCGCTTCTCTCCTTCTTCCTTTGGTCAGCCGGCCGACGGTGGCCGGCCTCTCCCTCACCTTTCCCTTCTGTTTTTCCTTTAACAGAAAGGCAACAGGGGTCGGGTAGATCCCGACCCCGTTTTCTATTTTTTTTTTCATTTTATTATATTATATATATTTTTTATATCAATATATATATATTAATAATAATTAATATATATTTATTTATATAGCATATATATTGTGTATAGTTTTAAAATAAAATTCTATACACTTAATTTAAAAATAACATATATATATTTCTCATATATTTATATACCTTTATCATAGGCTATATATATATATGTATATATATTTTTCATATATATTTATATATGTAATTATATAAAACATATATATAATTTATTTAAAAATATATTTATATAATAAAATTATATAAATATATAAATACTCACATTTATATTTCTTATAATTTGGATTTCTTAATATCCAAATTATATTTCTCTATTTCATTTCTTATTTAATTTGGATTTTCAATTTATCCAAATTAAATTTCCTCCTTCATTTCTTATTTCCCATTAAATTTTCTCCACTTCTTCACTTCATCAATTTCGGGAATTTCAACGATATTCCCATCTCGTAAATAAATTTTATTTATTTACTTTAATTTATTTATTTCCTCTTATCTATTTTCTTTAATATTAGTTTCCAAAAATAGAAAATTTGCGGTTATGACAATAAGGAATGAAGTTACAAGTTTAGTAAATTTAGCACTAAATGATTAATACCTTGAGATAATTTAGAAAATCTAATAATGAGCTCAAGAGATGTATGAGAGCAAAGAGATACAAGTATTCCACAACATATAAGTATATTTTTTTAATAAAACAAGGACACAAGTATACTTGAATATTAAAAAGGGTTAAAATAAAATAAACAAGGAATACATATATATATGTATACATGTTGAGGGTTAAATATGCATATATATATATATATATATATATATATATATACATATAGATATATGTAAGCTTTAACAAAGGAGGGATATACATAAGTATATATATATACACATAGTTACACTAAGAATATATTTGACATGAAATCATATATATTATATATATATGTGGATATGTGTATATATATATATATATATATATATATATATATATACACACATCAATTATAATTAAGATTTTTAAATATAAATACCTACACTTAGTTTATGTAAAGAATATAAAATAAATGCATAATTTATGTAATCAATAAAACAAATATATATAAATATATTAGTTACATAGATGAATATTAACTATGTAATTATGATTATAAAATACATATATTATAAACAATAAATATTCAAGAATAGAAAATATAAAAACAAAGTTTAAATGAATTAAATAAGAGTTAGTGGAGTTTGATGGGACTTTCTCGCATCAAACCCCACTAATCCTCCTCAGGTAACAGCAAGAAACAAGCTTCTTGAGGAAGCTTGGGAAACAAACGAAGAGAAATAGTAAGTGAAGGAAAGAAAGGGCTTGGGTGGAACCGAGAAAGGAAGAAAGGAAGCTGTAGCCGAGAGGAAGGGAAAAAAAGAAAAGAAAGAGCTGCTGAAGGAAAAAGGAAAGAGAAGAAAGGAAAGAAGAGAAGAGAAAGAAGAGGAGGAAGTGTACAGCTGCTGCCTCCAACGTGAACAGCCATCAGAAAGGAAGGAAGAGCTGTTGGATTTGGGTAAATGAGATATTCTTATAACCTTACAATGCTTATTTATTAAGTATGAAAATGAAATTATGATAAATTGAATCAAATGGTTGTTGTATAGATGAAGAATTAAGTGAATTCTGACTTGATGTTCAAATCAGGAATTGATATCCTGATCTAGATTGTAATTAAAACGACCAGTTTAATTGTTCTACATGGAGAAAAATTCTGGAAAAATTATGATCAATAGCCCTTTAAGTTAGAAGAAAGTGGTTTTGGAGTTTCTTGATTTGATTTCTATAACTTGAGATATGTACAAATGAGTGCAGGATACTCTGTCCAGAAACGTGAATCATGGTTCTGATTTTTGAAAAATTGTAGAAAATAGTCTACAATGAATCAGGTTACAAGCCTTATATTTCCGGAAAGTTCATTGAGTTAGGATTATTATAGTTTTGAGTTTGCATCAATTGGATATTCCTATAACTAGATATGAGATAATTTGTGCAAATTGGTCAGTATTATACTGTGTTAGAAAACTGCTGAACATACTGAAACTTTGGAAAATTTCTGGTGTTGATAGAGGAAGAGTTAAATTATAAACCTTACACTTACAGATAGGGAAATGATTTAGTTTTCATATAGTTTTGGAATTTCTGGATTTGGAACTTTGTGGCTTAAGATATGTATAAATGAATGCAGGATACTCACTGCTAGGGACAGATTACCTAGTGTCAACGTCAAAATTTCATAGGAAATAGCCCAGATCAAGTATGACTGCAAACTTTACATTTACGAAAAGGTAAATGAGACAAGATAAACGTGGTTTTGAGTTTACGTAAATTGGAGATCCCTATATTGAGATATGGGACAGTTTGTGCTTAAAGGTCAAATGACCATATTGTTTGATTGTGCTTGTACATAGGATAATTTTACGAAAATTTCAGGATAGGTTACTATAAAGGTCTTTTAAATTCTATTCAAAGCTGTTCTAACTTACGAAATTGGGGCCATAACTATTGGTTTTATTGTCTGAATATAAATATCCTTATTCTTGTACTTGAATGAGGCTAAAATGAAAGCATACGGGTGGTCTGATCAGGACAATCACCAGGGGCTTTTGGACAGCCTTTGAAGACTGAGTTAGGTGGCTATGGGTGTGACTATTGATTGTTGAATGTTAAGTATGATTTGAAGGATGATTAGCACCGGCAAAAAGATAAAAAGAAAATGCACTGTCAAGGATTAACCCTGCATGCAGAAGAAGGAAAGGAGAGCTTGAAGCTCTCGGTTTGGAACTGGCAAAAGGGGTAAGACCCCTGTGCTGTATACTCTGTATTTAATTTTAATGTATAATTGTTTACACTTTTTACAATAGAAGTGGGATGTGGGATAAGTGACAACAAAAGGCAATTGTGACAGTAAATAAAATGTTGGAGATCTATAAGTTGGTGAATATGCTCGATTCATATATATATATATATAGTGACAAGAAGCAAGGAAACGCACAATGTGATTAAAGTCTACGTAAAATTCTTAATAGAAAATATGTATATACACCCAAGTGCATGTGTGTATGTGTGTGTGTGTGTATAATATGGGTGCACGTGTGTTATTTGTACGAAAATGAAGATGTAGTTCTTGATTTAGAATGGACCTTGAATAATCTGGACTTTTAGATATATATATATACTTGTTACTGTGTACATAATGCATGATCTAGTTATATATTTTGAAATGAATGTAATGGATTTTACTGGAATTGGAAGATCAAGCTTTAACAAAGGAGGCTTAAGTACGGATTTGAGAGCTTGAGGAAAAGTTTTACGCCTCGAGGTAAGTGGGTTAAATAAGCCTTGCTAGTATCATCTCGTAATAGATGAATAAATATTTATTAAAATACTTATCTAAATTTACCTCAAGTTGGTGGAATACTATGGGTAAGACTATAAGAGTAAGTACGGTAAAATATAAATTGGACATAATGTGATTGTGAATAAAAGTTGTTTAGAAAGGAATCTTGCTTGTGATTTGCATGTTATGTGTTACAGTTTGTTTGTGGTTATTGAATGTATAAATTGTATACTTTTTGGTGCTTGCATTTTGAATAGTAGTTGTTAGAAAGGAAATCTTGCTTATGACTTGCATGTTATATGTTATAGTTTGGTTATGGCTATTGAATATAGAAATTGTATACTTTTTGGTGCTTGCATTTTGAATAGTAGTTGTTAGAAAGGAAATCTTGCTTATGACTTGTAGGTTATGTGTTATAGTTTGGTTGTGGTTATTGAATGTATAAATTGTATACTTTTTGGTGCTTGCATTTTGAGGAATGCATAGGAATTAATTAAGTCACACCGATGGAGCATGTTAGCATATTGTGATACTTTTAGAATGCATATGTGATTTGTGTGCGGTATGTACAGCTCCTAATGTTGAGTTCATGGACCTAAATTAGTACCTAGTCATGTTTGTCGAAAGCTAGGAAAAAGGTCAACCCGAGTACAGACTCGATTTTTGTACCGTGTGAGCCAACTCTAGAGAACTCAAGGGACCTACGTGCTACATAGAATCTTCAGAAACTATAGGAGCCACCTCTAGAATCCTTTGAGAGCTAAGTGCTACACGTGTTCCAATGAGATAGTAGAAAGAATGTGTCATAACGGTCAAATCGAGTAAAGACTCGATCTTTGTACCGTATGAGCCACCTCTAGAGAGCTCAAAGGACCTACGTGCCACATAGAATCTTCGAAAACTATGGGAGCCACCTCTAGAATCCTTTGAGAGCTAAATGCTACACGTGTTCCGATGAGATAGTAGAAAGTATGTGTGATAAAGGCCAAACCGAGTAAAGAATCGATCTTTGTACTGTGTGAGCCACCTTTAGAGGACTCAAGGGACCTACGTGCTATATGGAATCTTCGAAAATTATGGGAGCTACCTCTAGAATCCTTTGAGAGCTAAGTGCTACACGTGTTCCGATGAGATAGTAGAAAGTATGTGTCATAAAGACCAAACCGAGTAAAGACTCGATCTTTGTTCCGTGTGAGATAGCTAAGTGCTACACGTGTTCCGATGAAATAGATCTTATACATAATGTGTATAATCATTGAATTATACTTATATATGCCGTAGAAAACATGTGCTATTTGAATATTTGTCTTCTTTCACACTTAACCATATTGATAAAAAGAATGATAGTTTGTGAATTTAAGAATGGAAGGAAAGCATGAATAAGCTTATGAAATATGTGTATATTCGAATTGGTAGCAAATCTTAATAAAATTCATACATGCTATTTTATAGAATTCATGCATGTATGATCATGTTTTACGATATGAGCCTAGTATGTACTTGTTTAAACTACTTATTGAGTCGTGGACTTGCTTACCCCTTAAATTTAACATCTACAAATCATACGAGTGGATATCCAGCTCAGGCATTATATAAACTCTCCCGGGAATTATACCTAGTAGTGGTACTCGTCTACGTTCTCCGAGCCTAGCTTTTCTGTATTTAAGGTATACTACTTGTATATCATTTTGATAATTATACGAATTTTAATTTCACAGTACTAGGAAGAAATATGTGATGTAACTTTGGATCGCACTAGATTATTATGAGAGTCTAGGTGATTATCAAGTCCGATCTGAGTTCAGATGTACATTTTGAATGATGTATAAACTGTTAGACGTGGGCTTATTAATGATTGATTTTTGAGATACATGATTGTGTGAATTGTGGGAAACAACAACTGGCTGTATTGTGTAGTTTAAAATGTGTTTTAATGCAAGTTATTTTACTAGGGAAATTGATAAAATACAAAGGGGAGGTTTTCGACCCGTTTCTTTTGAAATAGTAAAATAAAACTAAATTCATAAAAATCACCATAAGAAGAATGACATAGCTTGAGAAATAATATCATTAGGATAAGATTTGATTTAGATACTACACTAATATAGAATACAAACCGTAAATAGAGAAAGAAAAATTTGGTTCTTAAATTTTCGTAAGGGATAAAGTAAGTGTTAAGTAAACGTCTTTGGCCCTCGGGTCGTGACTGATTTAATGGTATCAGAGCTTGGTTTGTCTAGTACGTGTTAGTGTAGTTTAGACCGTCTGTAGTGTTACATCCCATGTACTGTGAAATATATGTTTGGAAACTTTTCAATTATTGACTTATACTGAGATTGGTCTACTCTTGGTATAGTTTGTTTTAATTCGAATTAGAATGAGGAGGATTGGATGTAAAGATGGGCCCGAAAGGCCACCTCGAAGGCCGATGATGCGACCATCAACTCCATCACCCTCATATGCTGGAGATGTAATAGGCTATATATAAAGTTAGAAACTTTAAGTCATTTATTGCATACTAGCACTCCATTCAAGAAAGTTTTAGATGAAAGAGAGTGCTTATCATCAGTGTAAAGTGAAGGTCAAAAATAAAAACCTAATAGTGGATCTGATATTGTTGCACTTTTACGACATTGGTTTCATTTTAGGTATGGACTGAATAGTCACTCATAGTACTGTCAATGCCTGAATGTTAAATGCTCAATAGGTACATAAAACAGTTTAGTTATGGATGGTTTGAAGCCTCAAGAAGTGAGACAATGGCCTATAAGGTAGTGTGATGTACGACAAGAATTGAAAAGGCACAATAGCCAATAGGTAATATTTGGTTGTGGAGGTCGATATGGTATGCCTATCGAGGCTTAAGAATTTCGTCTGATGGAATTAATTGTTAAGTAATCTAGCATAGTTGGCCTAAGATAGGTCATGCAATGATCTGAGATGGTCGATTGGAATACAATTGGCTTTGAAAGAGATAGAATTATTGCATCTGATATGATTGATGCAGAAATAGGTATTGATTGAAAGATGCAAGAGGAATTCATTGATATGGAATTGCTGAAACGTATGATGGGTACTGTGACGCTTTTGATAAAACAATAATAAAAATAAAATATTTGATGTTAAGAGATAAGAGACTATGAGAATTGTGGAATGAGCTTGGATACATGAGAATTGTGTTGAGATATAAATTTGAGTTATGATAATGCATCCTAAGAATAGTATATATATGTGATCAAACATTGAAATAAGGGACATGTATGAGAGTTACATAGAATGATTTACATAAAATGTTTTAAATTGCATAAAATATAGATTTATTCCAAGTGCATATGATGTTCTAATTGTTTTAATTTGCATAAAGTCTTTATATGTTTTTAAATAGCATAAATGATATTTTAACTATTTTTACATAAACAATTTATTATTTATTTATGTACCAACGAGTTATTGGTAAATTTAAAGTTTTCAATGAGTTTTTAATGAGCTTTATTGCTGCCAAATTTAATAATCATTCTTTTATATGATTTATGAAAATGTTTTGAGACAGTTGCTCCTTAGTGATCATGCATACCGAGTGTATATGACTGCGAGATCCTGATCAAGTCTGCAGATTTATGACTGTATTAATATGGTCAAACCCGCAGGTTTTCACAGTGAGCACTTGACCCGTGCAAATTGTGACTGTTGACGATAGCCACTCGTTACTGATTTTCCCTCTGGGAATACTGTATCATGCATGATTCTATTGGATGTGACTGTCTCCACTGAATTGAATATGAAATGATTTGGATATTAAAATGATTTAAATACTGATTTGTTGATTTGACAAAAAAAAATTTGTCTAACTTCCTTATGGATTTAAGAAACGTTCAAGATCTTGTATATGTTGAGAAGTGTATGGTCTTTAGAAAACAATGTGATTTAGAAATATATGTGACTTGGAGACTACATGAATTTCAAATTATTTGACTATTGAAATTTGCCTCCTTGAATTACATGGACCTTGAAAGCCTAATGAATTGAACCTTATGATTTTGAACTATGTGGATTCAAGACCCACAAGACTCTTCATATTCTCACTAGTAAAGTTGAAAGTACGACAGAAAAAGGGGTACCTTAGAATGGAAAATTGGAGATTATTACAGCATGTCGTGTAAGATAATAAATTAATTTAGAAGTTAAGATCATGTGAAGTCCTGACATTGGTCTTAACTCAGTTTGATAATTTCTAAATTATAAGAGGATAAAAGTTCACAAGGTGTGAACTAACGAGATACGTCCAATTTGGTGGACCTATCGAATATTGAATTTTGAAATTAATATGGGAGTGATGCAATCTTTAGAACAAGTGATAATATGGAAACTTAATCTTCGAATTTACAGGACTTTGAGATGAAATAGAGATAGAGAAAATGATGAAGAAAAGCACCTTCACATGTAGGGGGATGACAGTGATTAATGTTGGAAGAACTTAGAAAGCAACTACGAGAGTTGCTAGATAACGATTTTACATGCCCAAGTGTGTCAACCTAAAGACGACAATATTATTAGTGAAAAAGATAGACGATAGTTTGAGGCTATATATGGATTATAAACAGTAAATAAGGTGACAGTTAAGAATAAATATCATCTCCTACGATTGACGATTTACCAAAAAAAAATTTATATGTATATACCCACGCATTGGAATTGTGGATTTGTATAGATAATGTGGTGATGAAATTGATGATTTTATTAGTCACCTATTGAATCTAAATTATGAAAGGATTACATTCTCTGGTATATTGTAAAATTTAAGAGATATTGAGTATACCATAATATAAGGGATGGAATGATTTAGCATAATTTTGTCTAAAATATGACATGCAATGATTAAAAATTTGATATGCGTGTTGAGCTTAATTTAAGGGTTTTGTTTTATAAAGCCACCCAAACATAAGGCTTTATAGCAACAAAACCGTTTGCATTAATATAAGTGATTTTATTGAAGCCATAATTTGGAAGACTATAGGACTTGAAATTATGAATTCGAATTACAGAATCTCGATTCTGAAGGATTAGGCATTCTTATTGAGCTTCCATAAAGTAATAATTGACTTGGCCTACTGGATTGACCAGTCGGAGTTTAGAACCTACCCATCATGGGCAAGAACATGGACCCTATTGAGATGCCTCAAGAGGAATAAATGCATAATCTTCACGGGTTTGAAGGATGTAATGTATCTTTTATATTTTGTAAAAGTGTATAGACTTCAAAAGATCATTTATTTTAAAAGGTATAAGAGTTGTGATTTTATGAGATAAGGCACTTAGGATCATATTAATGCAACAATTAACTTTGATTCAGTGTGATAACTTCTAAAGTATAAAGGAACGTATGTTGCAAAATGCGAAACGAGATACATTCGAGTTGAGGATTAATCCGATAGTTGGATTTTGGGATTAATGTGTACACGTGGTGATATGTGAATTAGATCTTGAGATGTATTATACTCTAAGTATATGGATATAGAGGATATGATAAGGAAAAGTATCCTCCCATGATTAGATGACATTAAGGTAGCGTTTGGTATGAGGAAAGTAAAGACTTTGCGCTGCAATTTAATTGAGTGCAAAGTCTTTACAGCGTTTGGTATAAAGAAACACGCTGTAAAGTGCTTTACTGGTGTAATCACTTTGCAGCCAATGGCTGCAAAGTGATTGCAGCCAAAAATGGATACAAAGTACTTTGCAGCGAACGCTGCAAAGCTCTTCACCCGAAAATACCCTCGCCTCTGTCTCGCGATTGTTTCCTCTCCATTTCCCACCTTGAGCTCACTTGTCTCTCGTCTTTGTTTGCATTTCCCTCTCACCTCTGTCTTCAAGAATTGCAAAACCATAGGAAGCATTCGGGCCTGGGGAGAACGATTACACACAAAAAGGAGCTCAGAAAAATTTCAGAAAATTGGAGAGCGAAGCATTCGGTTCTATCAAGGGAGAGAAAGAACACAACAGCTTTTTTTTTAAAGAAAAATTTTACAGAGAATAGGTTGCTAAGGAGGAATCTCAGATCATCATAGCAATACCAACCGGAATAAGGTGACACCGCAGTGGCAACAACATCCTCGGTTGGAACCAGACTGGCGACGACATCCATGGTGCGAATCAGTCCAACAGTGGCCTGATCTTCCCGAAGCCTACTCTGTCCGTCTCCTGCAATTTCGTTTCCTCAAACTCCTTTTCCGCTACATGCTTCTAGCCCATAATCAAAATCAAGGAGCTTTAAAAGCACTGCAAACGTCTCGTTTTAGTTGCCTCCCACTCCAGCTTGGCATTTTAGTTTGCAATTCACCACGTTTTAGCAGCGACCCTAGCTCATTCACGTGAAATAATTCCCAAGTTTGGTAACTCTACATCAATCTTTTCCTTGTTTTATCTTTAACTACAGGTTGTTTAATATATTGCTTGAGATATGTGCTGTGTTTCTTTCTATTTTGCCTTTAGTTTTATTTAATATATATGTTCAGTCAATTTATACAATTAATTATACAATTAATTATAAAAAAATTAATTATTAAAAATTAATAATAATGTATATAAATTTATTATTACAAATGATGATCAATGTCAACAATTATAGTTTTATATTCTTTACATTTCAATAAGATAATTACATTTGTTATTAATTCCAATGTACAATTTTTTTATACTTAAGGGTATTTTTGGAATTTGTAATTTGATTACCAGCAAAGTAACTACATACCAAATGCTGCAATGTTCCTTTCCATGCAATTTAAACAAAACTTTACACTGCATACCAAACGCTACAATGTTACTTTCCCAGCAATCACTTTACACTGCAATCACTTTACTTGCAATGTAACAAACGCAACCTGATTAATTTGGAGTACCAAATTTCTTAAGGCGGGGAGGATGTAAAAACTACCAACTTTGTACCATGTTAGTGGATAAAAATGAGACATAGAATAAGTTAAGCACTATGATGCTCCTTGTAAATTTTATTATTTCAAGTAATAAGGAATGAAGTTACAAGTTTAGTAAATTTAGCAATAAATGATTAATACCTTGAGATAATTTAGAAAATCTAATAATGAGCTCAAGAGATGTATGAGAGCAAAGAGATACAAGTATTCCACAACATATAAGTATATTTGTTTTAATAAAACAAGGACACAAGTATACTAAAGGAAATGTAGTATACTTAAATATTAAAAAAAGTTGAAATAAAATAAACAAGGAATACATATATATATATATATATATGTATACATGTTGAGGGTTAAATATGCATATATATATATATATATATATATATATATATGTAAGTTTTAACAAAGGAGGGATATACATAAGTATATATATACACATACTTACACTAATAATATATTAGACATGAAATCATATATATTATATATATGTGGATATGTGTATATATATATACATCAATTATAATTAAGATTTTTAAATATAAATACCTACATTTAGTTTATGTAAAGAATATAAAATAAATAAATGCATAATTTATGTAATCAATAAAACAAATATATATAAATATATTAGTTACATAGATGAATATTAACTATGTAATTATGATTATAAAATACATATATTATAAACAATTAAAAATGCAAGAATAGAAAATATAAAAACAAAATTTAAATGAATTAAATAAGAGTTAGTGGATTTTGATGGGACTTTCTCCCATCAAACCCCACTAACCCTCGGGTAACAACAAGAAACAAGCTTCTTGAGGAAGCTTGGGAAACAAACGAAGAGAAAGAGTAAGTGAAGGAAAGAAAGGGCTTGGGTGGAACCGAGAAAGGAAGAAAGGAAGCTGTAGCCGAGAGGAAGGGAAAGAAAGAAAAGAAAGAGCTGCCGAAGGAAAAAGGAAAGAGAAGAAAGGAAAAAAGAGAAGAGAAAGAAGAGGAGGAAGTGTACAGCTGCTGCCTCCATCGTGAACAGCCAACGGAAAGGAAGGAAGAGCTGTTGGATTTGGGTAAATGAGATATTCTTATAACCTTACAATGTTTATTTATTAAGTATGAAAATGAAATTATGATAAATTGAATCAAATGGTTGTTGTATAGATGAAGAATTAAGTGCATTCTGACTTGATGTTCAAATCAGGAATTGATGTCCTGTTCTAGGTTGTAATTAAAACGACCAGTTTAATTGTTCTACATGGAGAAAAATTCTGGAAATATTATGATCAATAGCCCTTTAAGTTACAAGAAAGTCGGTTTTGGAATTTCTTGATTTGGATTTCTATAACTTGAGATATGTACAAATGAGTGCAGGATACTCTGTCCAGAAACGTGAATAATGGTTCTGATTTTTGAAAAATTGTAGAAAATATCCTACAATGAATTAGGTTACAAGCCTTATATTTCCTCAAAGGTCATTGAGTTAATATTATTATGGTTTTGAGTTTGCATCAATTGGATATTCCTATAACTAGATATGAGATAATTGGAGCAAATTGGTTAGTGTTATACTGCGTCAGAAAACTGCTGAACATACTGAAACTTTGGAAAATTTCTGGTGTTGATATAGGAAGAGTTAAATTATAAACCTTACACTTATAGATAGGGAAATGAGTTAGTTTTCATCTAGTTTTGGAATTTCCAGATTTGGAACTTTGTGGCTTAAGATATGTATAAATGAATGTAGGACACTCACTGCTGGGGACAGATTACCTAGAGTCAACTTCAAAATTTCATAGGAAATAGCCCAGATCAAGTATGATTGCAAACTTTACATTTACAAAAAGGTAAATGAGACAAGATAAATGTGGTTTTGAGTTTACATAAATTGGAGATCCCTGTATTGAGATATGGGACAGTTTGTGCTTAAAGGTCAAATGACCATATTGTTTGATTGTGCTTGTACATAGGATAATTTTACGAAAATTTTTGGATAGGTTAGTATAAAGGTCTTTTAAATTCTATTTGAAGCTGTTCTAACTTATGAAATTGGGGCCATAACTACTGGTTTCATTGGCTGAATATAAATGTCCTTATTCTTGTACTTGAATGAGGCTAAAATGAAAGCATACGGGTGGTCTGATCAGGACAATCACCAGGGGTTTTTGGACAGCCTTTGAAGATTGAGTTAGGTGGCTGTTGGTGTGACTATTGATTGTTGAATGTTGAGTATGATTTGAAGGATGATTAGCACCAGCAAAATTATAAAAAGAAAATGCATTGTCAACGATTAACCCTGCACGCAAAAGAAGGAAAGGAGAGCTTGAAGCTCACGGTTTGGAATTGTCAAAAAGGGGTAAGACCCTTGTGCTGTACACTCTGTATTTAATTTTAATGTATAATTGTTTACACTTTTAACAATAGAAGTAGGAAGTGGGATAAGTGACAACAAAAGGCAATTGTGACAGTAAGGAGAATGTTGGAGATCTATAAGTTGGTGAATATGCTCGATTCATATATATATATATATATATATATATATAGTGACAAGAAGCAAGGAAATGTACAATGTGATTAAAGTCTATGTAAAATTCTTAATAGAAAATATGTATATAAACCCAAGTGCATGTGTGTGTGTGTGTATAATATGGGTGCGTGTGTGTTATTAGTACGAAAATGAAGATGTAGTTCTTGATTTAGAATGGACCTTGAATAATTTGGACTTTTAGATATATATATATATATATATATATATATACTTGTTAGTGTGTACATAATGCATGATCTAGTTATATATTTTGAAATGAATGTAGTGGATTCGACTGTAATTGGAAGATCAAGCTTTAACAAAGGAGGCCTAAGTACGAATTTTAGAGCTTGAGGAAAAGTTTTACGCCTCGAGGTAAGTAAGTTAAATAAGACTTGCTAGTATCATCTCGTAAGAGATGAATAAATACTTACTAAAATACTTATCTAAATTTACCTCAAGTTGGTGGAATACCATGGGTAAGACTATAAGAGTAAGTACGGCAAAATACAAATTGGACATAATGTGATCGTGAATAATAGTTGTTTAGAAAGGAATCTTGCTTGTGATTTGCATGTTATGTGATACAATTTGTTCGTGGTTATTGAATGTATAAATTGTATACTTTTTGGTGCTTGCATTTTGGATAGTAGTTGTTAGAAAGGAAATCTTGCTTATGACTTGCATGTTATATGTTATAGTTTGGTTGTGGTTATTGAATGTATAAATTGTATACTTTTTGGTGCTTTCATTTTGAATAGTAGTTGTTAGAAAGGAAATCTTGCTTATGACTTGCAGGTTATGTGTTATAGTTTGGTTGTGGTTATTGAATGTATAAATTGTATACTTTGTGGTGCTTGCATTTTGAGGAATGCATAGGAATTAATTAAGTCACACTGATGGAGCATGTTAGCATATTGTGATACTTTGAGAATGCATATGTGATTTGTGTGAGGTATGTACAGCTGTTAAGTTCATGGACCTAAATTAGTACCTAGTCGTGTTTGTCGAATGCTAGGAAAAAGGCCAACCCGAGTAAAGACTCGATCTTTGTACCGTGTGAGCCACCTTTACAGAACTCAAGGGACCTACTTGCTACATAGAATCTTCGGAAACTATGGGAGCCACCTCTAGAATCCTTTGAAAGCTAAGTGCTACACGTGTTCCGATGAGATAATAGAAAGTATGTGTCATAAAGGCCAAACCGAGTAAAGACTCGATCTTCATACCGTGTGAGCCACTGTAGAGAACTCAAGGGACCTACGTGCTACATAGAATCTTCGGAAACTATGGGAGCCACCTCTAGAATCCTTTGAGAGTTAAGTGCTACACGTGTTTCGATGAGATAGTAGAAAGTATGTGTAATAAAGGCCAAACCGAGTAAAGACTTGATCTTTGTACCGTGTGAGCCACCTCTCAAGAACTCAAGGGACCTATGTGCTACATAGAATCTTCGAAAACTATGGGAGCCACCTCTAGAATCCTTTGAGAGCTAAGTGCTACACGCGCTTTGATGAAATATGAGGAATCATAGGATTATTGTGACAATAAATAAATGATTGTGATTTGTGAATGTGATGAATATTAATAGATGAAATAGATCTTATACATAAGATAGAGAATGTGTATAATCATTAAATTATACTTATATATGCCATAGAAAACATGTGCTATTTGAATGTTTGTCTTTTTTCACACTTAACCATACTGATAAAAAGAATGATACTTTGTGAATTTAAGAATGGAAGGAAAGCATGAATAAGCTTATGAAATCTGTGTACATACGAATTGGTAGCAAATCTTAATAAAATTCATACATGCTATTTTATAGAATTCATGCATGTATGATTGGGTTTTACGATATGAGCCTAGTATGTACTTATTTAAACTACTTACTGAGCCGTGGATTTGCTCACCCCTTAAATTTAACATCTACAAATCATACGGTTGGATATCCAGCTCAGGTATTATATAGACTCTCCCCGGAACTGTACCTAGTAGTGGTACTCGTCTACGTTCTCCGAGCCTAGCTTTTATGTATTTGAGGTATACTACTTGTATATCGTTTTGATAATTATACGAATTTTAATTTCACAGTACTAGGAAGAAATATGGGATGTAACTTTGGATCGCACTAGATTATTATGAGAGTCTAGGTGATTATCGAGTCTGATCCGAGTTCAGTTGTACATTTTGAATGAGGTATAAACTGTTAGACGTGGGCTTACTAATGATTGATTTTTGAGATGCATGATTGTGTGAATTGTGGGAAACAACAGCTGGCTGTATTCTGTGGTTTAAAATGTGTTTTATGCAAGTGATTTTACTGGGGAAATTGATAAAATACAAAGGGGAGGTTTTCGACCCGTTTCTTTTGAAATAGTAAAATAAGGCTAAATTCATAAAAATCACCTTGAGAAGAATGACATAACTCGAGAAATAATATTATAAGGATAAGATTTGATTTAGATACTGCACTAACACCGAATACAAACCGTAAATAGGGAAAGAAAAATTTGGTTCGTAATTTTCCGTAAGGGATAAAGTAAGTGTTAAGTAGACGTCTTTGGCCCTCGGGTCATGACAACTAGATCAGGAGACTACTGATGCCTCTGTAGATGTTATTAAGGGTAAATTTTACATTTTTGATACTCCTGTAATTGCATTATTCGATCCCAGCTCTACTCATTTGTTTATATCACCTGCTTGTGCTAACAGAGTCCCAGTAGAATCGGAGCCATTAGGATATACTTTACAAATAAACACACCTTTTAAAGAAGCACAGATGACTGAAGTAGTGTACAAAAATTTTAAAGTGACTGTAGGAGAGAAGAAAATGACAGCTAACTTGATTTTGTTCACTATGTATTATTTTGATGTAATATTAGGAATAGATTGGTTAACTGTGAATTTTGTTAGCTTAGATTGCTATACTAAGTTTGTTATCTACTCTTAACTAGAACGTTATATTGTAAAAAATTTTGATAAGTTATAATGAAATGATATGTTTACTAAATTGTTTGAATGTTATGTGTACATGTTGAAGGTTTTATAGCATACGTGGAGAACATGGAAAAGAGACGACCCGAGCTAAATGAGATTCCTATGGTCAGGGATTTTCGGACGTATTCCCAGAGGATTTGCCAAGGTTACCGCCAGATCGGGAGATCAAGTTCACCATTAACTTGGTGCTGGCACGGAGCCCATTTCGAAGCTCCCATATCGGATGGCATTAACAGAGTTGAAAGAGCCTAAAAAACAGCTCCAGGAATTATTGGATAAGGGGTTTATTCATCACAGTATGTCTCCATGGGGTGCACTGGTCCTATTCGTGCGAAAGAAAGATGGCAGCCTTCGATTATGTATTGATTACCGAATGTTGAATAAGGTTACCGTAAAGAATAAGTATCCCTTGCCCAGGATTGACAATTTATTTGATCAGCTTTGGGCTACACAAGTGTTTTCTAAGATTGAACTCCAATTGGGCTATCGTCAACTTAAGATTTGGGATTCGGATGTCCCCAAGACAGCATTTCGGACTCGATATGGACGCTACGAGTTTTTGGTGATGCCATTCAGGTTGACTAATGCCCCTGCAGCATTCATGGGCTTAATGAATGAGGTGTTTAAGCCCTATTTAGATTAGTTTGTGATCGTGTTTATAGATGACATCTTCGTGTACTCTAAGTCCCTGGAGGAGCATGAGGAGCACCTTCGTATAGTCCTACTGACCTTCAGAGACTGGAAGCTATATGCTAAGTTCAGTAAGTGTGAATTCTTGCTAGATCACATCACTTTTCTGGGACACGTAGTGTTGAAGGACGGGGTGTCTGCAAATCTGTCCAAGATAGAGGCCATAGTACAGTAGGAGAGGCCTAAGACGGTGACCAAGATACAGAGTTTCCTGGGTCTAGCTGGATATTATCGTCGGTTCATTAAGGGATTCTCTAGACTAGCTGCTCCACTTACGTGACTCACATGTAAGGATGTTAAGTTTCGGTGGTCAGATGTGTGAGAGCGCAACTTCCATGAGTTGAAGCAGAGACCTACTACAGCTCCAGTACTTGCCCTTCCTAGCGGATCAGGTGGATTTTCAATGTATACAGATGCTTCCGCTCAGGGATTAAGGTGTGTCTTAATGCAAAATGGTCGGGTGATTGCATATGGTTCTTGGCAGTTAAAGGAGCATAAAAAGAACTACTCGACCCATGATCTTGAGTTAGCCACTATGGTGTTTGCATTGAAGATATGGGCATTACCTCTATGGTGAGACATTTCAGATCTACATAGACCATAAGAGTCTGAAGTACCTATTCTCGTAGCGTGAGTTAAATATGAGACAGCGGAGATGGATGAAGCTGTTAAAGGATTACGACTGTGAGATACTTTACCACATGGGGAAAGCAAACGTAGTGACGGACGCTTTAAGCCGAAAGTACATGGGTATAGTGTCATATATGATGGTTAGGGAACACAAGTTGTTGGAGCAGTTCTCGAACCTCAATATTAATGTGGTTTCCTCTGAGAGTTATGGATTTACGGCTAGTTTTAAGATTGTGTCAGACTTGATGGATTAGATCAGAGATGCTCAAAGGACAGATACTTACTGTATAGAGTTTGCCAGTTAGATACAAATGGGAGTATAGTCAGATTTTGAGATTATCACCAATGGGATTCTAAGGTTCAGAGGCCGGATCTGTGTTCTCGATAATTGCTGGCTTAAAGATTTGATTTTGACAGAGGCCCACACCTCCCGGTACACTCTGCACCCAGGCAGCACTAAGATGTACCAGAATCTACAAAGAGTATATTGGTGGCCAAAAATGAAGACAGACATCGTGGAGTTTGTAGCTAGATGTCTCACATGTCAGCAAGTTAAGATCGAGCATTAGAAACCTACAGGTTTATTGAAGCCTTTACCGATTCCTACATGGAAATAGGAACATGTTACGATGGACTTCATCATGGGTTTGCCTAGGACCTGGAAGAATCATGATGCAATATGGGTGATTGTGGATAGATTGACGAAGTCTGTCTACTTCTTAGCCATCAAATTATAGATCCTCTCAGTGCCCTTGCCGATCTATATGTACGGGAGATAGTGAGGCTACATAGTGTTCTGGTGAGCATCACATTTGATAGGGATTCTCGGTTTACATCTCACTTTTGGGAGAGATTTCAAGATGCTATGGGGTCCCAATTGAATTTCAGCACTACCTTTCATCCGCAAACTAATGGACAGTCCGAGCGAGTGATATAGATGCTCGAGGATATGTTAAAGGTGTGTGCATTGGATTTTTAGGGCTCTTGGGATGACCAGTTGCCACTAGCTGAGTTTTCTTATAATAATAGCTATCAGAGGAGTATCAGCATGGCAACATACGAGGCATTATATGGTAGAAGGTGTAGATCACCAATCGTATGGGAAGAAGTGGGAGATCGAAAGTTATTGGCTCCTGATTTGGTAGAGCAAGCTTCGAAAGATGTACAGTTGATATGTGAAAGGTTAAGGACAGCAGAGAGTTGGCAGAAGAGCTATGCAGATACGAAACACCAACCACTTGAGTTCTCACCAGGTAACTATGTATTTTTGAAAGTTTCCCCATCTAAAGGCATAATGAGATTTGGTAAGAAGATAAAGCTGAGTCCTCGATACATCAAACCATTCGAAATCCTAGATCACGTAGGAGACGTGGCGTGCAGATTGGCATTACCACTGGAGTTATAGTGGTGCATAATGTATTCCATGTCTCGATGCTTAGGAAATATCATCAGATTCATTCCACGTAATTCGATACGAGCCACTGGAGATTCGAGAGGATATGAGTTACGTGGAGAGACTTATTCGGATCTTGCATCGGAAGGATAAGGTATTACGATCTAAGACGATTCCATTATTGAAAGTGCTCTGGTAGTACCATTCCGAGGAGGCGACATGGTAGTTAGAGAGCTTGATGCGGGAGAAGTACGTGGAGCTATTCCAGTAAGTAGTCCAAATGAAATTCAGAGGTCCAAATTTCCTAATTGTGAGGAGGAAATGTGAGAACCGAGTATTTTGCATTGTACACATATATACTTGTAATTATTAAATGATTTTGAATAAATTTTGTAAAATTATAAGTAAATGGTAATGTGGGCCTCACTTGGAATTTTGAGCCTGGATGTATGTATGACTAAAAAAAATAGTATATGAATGGTGTAATAATGATATTATGCACATTTTGATGTTAAAATACCTTATTTGTATCATTTTGAGAAGTGTGACAAACAAATTGGAAATGATGATTACGTCCTGAGGGTATTTTCGTGAATTGTACCCAAACTAAAATGAATTGGGATGAAGTAAAAGTAGCATGATATTCTAGATGAAAAGTAGTTTAAGACAACATCAATAAATTTATCAAATCAAAAAATTTCGCTGGCGGTCCACGAGGGTAATTTCATAATTTTTCACTATCCGTGCACCGTGCATTGACGAAACCACTTCTAATCATCAAGATACATTAAATAAGAGTGTTTGGTGCTGGAATTTGAAATTTTGGAGCATGAGTATACAGTTTTTACGACTACGGAACCCTAGGGGCAAAATTCTCTGAAATTTACTTAACTAGGGGCATTCTGGTGATTTGGCCTACCTCTAGAAGCAACTTTAAGTAACAACTGCAAATTATTTTTTTTGGTGGACTAAACAATGTAATTTGGAGATAAATTTGTATATTGAGAATTTAACTTGAAGCTATAATGACTAAGAATGTAAATTGATAATGAGCATGACAAAGAATCATTAAAATTGAACATATGAGAAAATATGAAAAATTAAGATTATGGAAATTATGATTGGAGGCTTGAAGATGAGGATCATGAAGGAAAAATTAATAATCTATTAGTTGGGGTAAAATGCTAACAGATGATACATAAATTATTTAAATAGTGGATGAAGAATTTTGGAAATTAAATTTATAAAGACAATAGGAAGTGGGAGATATATAAACATAGTTCAAATTATGTCTCAAAGAAAAAGATTTGTTAAAGAGACATTATTAATTGCTTGAAACAATGGTTATTTATCTATTAATCCATTAATGTTAAATTGGGTTATTAGAAGCTGATGAAATGAGGGCTGGAAATGCAAGTAAAGGGCTGGGAAACAAGAGCAAAGGGCTGCCAAAATAAATCAAGGGCTGGAAACAAGAGAAAGGGGCTGACCAATAAATCAAGGGCTGGAAACATAAGACTAAGGGCTAGCAAATAAAGTCAAGGGGCTAGAGAAAAAATGCACAACCACGTTTCTTCTGTTTTTCCCTCACCCAGCCGAGACAAAGAGGAGCAAAAATCCCTTAGGTAATGTCGACAGCCCTAGCAAAAAGAACCCCTCTCCCTTTCTCCTCATTTCCGGCCAAGATCTAAGAAAAAATGCACAGCCACGTTTCTTCTGTTTTTCCCTCACCCAGCCGAGACAAAGAGGAGCAAAACTCCCTTAGGTAATGTCGACATCCCTAGCAAAAAGAACCCTTCTCCCTTTCTCCTCATTTCCGGCCAAGATCTAAGAATCTTCTTCAAACATTCTTCCATTTCACCTAGCCACCCAAACTGATTTAAGAATCTACATTGTGAAGGAGGCCACGACGAAATGATGGAGGACGTTTCATGCTAGAAGCTGGCCAAAGAAATCGTGAGCCATGGATGCAATGGGAGCTTTGGTTCAACAAGATTAGGGCATTGGAAGTGGATAGAGAAGAAATGAGAAAGAGTTGTCCATTGGTGATTGAAGAAGTGAGGGGTTGAAACCCAAAACTGCAGCAAATTAAATTGGGATTTCAGGGCAAGATAACAAAGGGTAATAAACTGAGGTGAGTTGATGTGTTTTGCTGGAATTAAGCTATGGAAATCGAATGCAATATGTTTACTGGTTTGGCATTGATGTGTCTAGGTGTAACAGCAAACAAGCTGTGAGGAAGTGGACTGAAATTGTTTCCACAGATTTTGTTTTTGCATCAAATTAAGGGGGGGTAAGGTTCTAACACTATAATGATTGATTATTATGCATGAAAATGATATTGTGATGAGCTAAATTTAAATGGCTATTGTTAGATAAAGATAAATTGAAATTCTGACTTGATGTTAAATCTGGAATTTGCTGTTCTGCCTGGGTGGAAATTAAAAAGAGCAGTTTAATAGTTCTACATGGAGAAACAAATTATGGGAAAATTATGGTTTATGGCCCTTTAAGTTACAAGAAAGTCAGTTTTGGAATTTCTTGAATTGGATTTCTGTAGCTTGAGTTATGCACAAATGAGTGCAGGGTAATCTGTCCGGAAACGTGAATCATAGTTCTGACTTTGAAAAATCATAGCAAATGGCCTAAATTGAATTAGGTTGCAAGCCTTATATGTCTAGAAAGGTAATTAAGTTTGGAGCATGATGGTTCTGAGTTTGCATCATTTGGATATTCCTATAACCAGATATGAGACAGTTTGTACATATTGGTCAATGTTTTACTGTGTCAGGAAACTGCTGAACATACTGAAACTTTGGAAAATTTCTGGTATTGATATAGGAAGAGTTAAATTGTGAATCTTACATTTATAAATAGGGTAATGAGTTAAATTTCATGTAGTTTTGGACATTTTGGATTTGGAATGATGTAGCTTAAACCATGTATACATGACTGCAGGATGCTCACTGCCAGTCATAGACAGATTACTGTAAACTTCAAAAACTCTTGGAAAATGATTCAAATGGAGTATGAATGCAAACTTTACATTCTCAGAAAGATGAATGAGTCATGAATGATATGGTTTTGGGTTTGTACAAATTGAATATCCCTATAAATAGTAATATATATTTTACTGAACATAGGTCAGGAAACTATCCTGCCTAATGTGCCAGATTTGGTCCAAGTTTAGAAATTGATAGGAAATGGCATAGAATGAACTGGGAAATGAGCCTTATATGTCCGAATAGGGATCTGAACAAGAAGTTATATAAAAATTACAGTTTGACAGTTAGGTTCTAGAAATTATACTTAAAGCTAGCACAATACCATAATGTCCAAAACCTTAAAGAGCAAAAATGGACCAAGTGGGTTATAAGTAGTTCAAGTGAACAAAAAGACATTAATTAGTGCTAGTAATGTTTGAATAATTTCGGAAACCTTGCCAAGTATTGTTTCTTATTGAGTTATACAATGCTTAATGTTAGCTTATGATTAGAAGTATTAAGATTGATGGAGGTATCGAGATTGATGGAGGTATCGAGATTGATTTCCTTCTACTATGTATTATGTAGAGGGTTGTCCTATGGACCAAGTTTGACCCAAAATTGATCAACACTGCAAGACTAGTAGGCGATGGAGAATCGATTCAGAAGCTAAGGAAGTACTGTAAGTAACCCTAAGCGACTACTTGCATCTAAATTGCTTAATGCTATAAATTCTTGGAATTTGGCAATTGAAACCAAATGAATGCTCCATATGAGATGTCTTCCCTTGACTGTTGATTTTGCTTTACTAGAAATGATTTGTAAACAGGTGATGGCCTCGCAAGAAATGTACTGTTTGCGCGTATTATATACATAAGAAATATTTTAAATGTTTTTAAAGGTTCAAATTAAATTCTGATTTAATGTGATTTTATACTTTATGTTGTAACCTTGTTAATGTTTTTGAATGCCTTGTGAGCCTTGTTTGTTGAATTACTTCCTTATAAATACAATGATTGCTATGAGGTCAGAGAAGAATGAAATTTGTTTTAAGACTATCGAATTTCTGTTTTAGACCCGAGGTATTGAGACCTCAGGGCACTGTACCTTGAGAACTTTGTAGACCTTCTTGATTGACTTAGAGCACTGTTTCTCGAGCATTAGCCTAGGAGACGTTCGACTTGTCCCGTATATTACGTTTGGACAGGTCCCGGTTTCATATGAGTAATGAGCCTAGGTTTGATTGGTCTATGCATAGGCAGCGCCCTTTATGGGAGTTTGCTACGGTTAGCTACCGTGGGTTTGTTCGCTCTAAGTAGCATCGATTGATACTCTGTGAGCTCTCTTGGCACTATGATTTGTTTTATTGATTTCATTGCATACTTTATGTATGATTTGAGATTGAGACTTCTAGTCTAATTATGGAACTCTACATTTGACTACGATTTGTTATTGAGTTTCCATACTGTTTGACGATTGATGATTGGCTTTTGTCTTATGATTTGAGAATATGTTTTACAATGCAGCTTAAGATAATATTTGTAATTGTGAATTAAATTCCTATTATTGAAAAGAGTTCTTGCTAAGAAGAAATATTCATCTATATGGAATTGATGCCTATTTGATCTAATCAGAGATGTATAAGGAATTCATAAGACTAGTCTCTGTACAAGGAGTCATCAACTAATAGTTGGAGACTGAAAACCATAAGATAATATTTAGAACTTGACAATTTCTTACGAGATCCTATTGGCATTTACAAGATTAATGAAATACCATGTGAGGTATGTAAGCCTAATGAATGAGGTTTTTAGACCCTACATGGGTAAAATGATGAGAGTGAAAAGATGAAAATGTAATAAGAAGATAAAATTACACGAGGATTAGGGAACATGAGTATGAAACAGTTTCCAAACTAAGACAAAGTGATTCTTTTGGTTATCACATGATTATGGTTAGATGTGAGATTGAGACAAATTCGATAGAGGAAATTTAATCATACTCAAGGGAGTAAATAAATGAATTACATTTTTACTGCTAGTAATGTGAATGGAAAAATGTTATATAGATATACCACCTCGAAATGATAGAAATGGTGGAATTGTATAGATAATGCTTAAATGGATAATTCGAGGATTCAATCATAGAATCTAAATTATGAAAAGAGTATATTCCCGGGTATATTCTAAAAATTTAAGTGATATTGAATATACCATAAGGATAAGAGATGTAATGACCATAATACATGAAAAGAGACATGGAAAGAAAAGGATTGTCTCGTGATTTATTACTGTAAGAGATGATTAACAGTAAAATCTGCAATGAGATGCAGCCTTGATGGAATAAATGTGAAAATGAATGTTGTGAACGATAAAGAGTTTAAAAGAGATATGATGATATGGAAGTGATTAAAGACTGATTGTTTAAATAGAATCAAATTCCATTATTCTATTACTATATTATTTCCATAAGTAATCCTAAGTGCTATAACAATTCCTCATTAAATTTGGCGGATTCGATATATCAATACATTGTCGCTACCACATTTATACTTTGCCACATTCTAGCATTATATCAATATACCACAAGTTATGACATTTAGTATTTACTAGCGAAGTTGAAATCACTAGGCAATCGTATCATCACTCAATTACCATCAATCTTTATTTTCACAAACAATCTCTCTTAATGGGGAATCCTCTTTTTGCCTCTAATGAATCTGATCAATCAGTTCAGGCTTTATCATTTATTACTGCTCAATCCACTCTTTAGCTACCTCTGGATCCTTCACACCCTTAAAGGTAGGCAAGTTCATCTTCTGGAACTGTCGCAATCTATTCAAATTCTTGTCCACCTGTTCCCTAGTCTACGATGGAGGCACTGGAGGTAGCGTTGGCAGCACTGGTGGCTGTGATGGCACAGCCTGTTACTGTAGAATAGCCTGAAGTTACGGCGTAGGAGGGGTTGGTGCTTGTGCTAGAGCTTGAGCCAGAGGTTAATTAGGGTTGCCTCCAATTTGATGAGCCATAAAGGCTGTCAAGTTCTATACGGTTTATTGCAATTCTCCTATAGTCCTTATTGACTGCCCCATTTTGACATTGAGATTTGGGACCAAAAGGTCATGGAGGAGGTAGAAAGGTCGAAGACCTAGATCACTCTTAAGGAGGAACTCATTGTAGTCTACCTCTCCTCCTCATTTTCACTTTACTTCCCTCAAACATAAACAAATAGTTTAGTACAGTTTATATGACAACCACAGTTCAAGCATAGACATAGGCACAGTGTACAGGGATGTAAGCTAACTTTATTGACCTATGAAGAGAATATAAGATTTGATCGAATACATGATCTAGCTTTGCTTTGAGAGCTATATGAAATTTGGAATTGCGATTTTAAACTAAGAAACTTGAATTTTAAGGATTGGGCATCCTTGATGAGCTTTAGTAGAGTCCCAAGTGCGATATCAAGTGTGATATCAATTGTGCTTATTGGATTTGACCAATAAGGTTTGGACTTGTCCACAATAGTGGCAAGAAAAGGTTAGTGAACTTGTTCACCATACTTGACAAAAAAATGGACTTTATGGATTTGTCTCAAAAAAAAAGAGTTAAGGTCTGATCTTCATTTGAAATTGAAGTGTGTGTTAGATCATGTATATTTTGAAAAGTCCTTTGGTCTTCAAACTCTACTAATGGAGAAGGTTTTAGTGGAGTTGATATTAAATACGACTGATTATAGGAATTAGGCTTAATAGCCAAATAAGCCCTCAACCTTTAGCTCAAAATGGAATTCAGCCCTCAACGTTTTATTGCATGAAATTCAGTCCATAAACTTTTATTTAAGTGGAAATAGACCAAATCTGTTAAATGAACTAACTGCCGTTAGTTTTGCATACGTGGCATGCCACGTGGCAGCTAACTAAGTTATCCACGTCAGCTGCCACGTATGCAAAACTAACGGCAGTTAGTGTCATTTAACAGATTTTGACTTAATTGCATAATCGTAAAAGGTTGAGGGTTTATTTCCATTGAAATAAAAGTTTATGGACTGAATTTCATGCAATAAAATGTTGAGGGCTGAATTCCATTTTGAGTTAAAGGTTGAGTGCTTATTTGGCTATTAAGCCTAGAAATTATGAATCCTTGAGTACTAATGGAGACCTTTAAAGAATGTGAAGCAAGGTGATAACTTGATTTCAAAGCTAAGATTTTGTGAGATAAGATAATCAAGATCGTCTTAAAATGGCATGGATCTTAGCTCAACTTGATGGTTTTGGAATTATAAAAGGATATATGTTTGTAATGTGTAAATTAATGAGATACATCTAATTTGTGGATTGGTTGAATATTGAGATTAAGATCTAATGTAAAATGAATTTGATTCATGGATAAGTGGCAATCTATGAATTCAACTTTGAATTCACCAAATATGGGCTAAAGGGATACGAGAAGTGCGATAAGAGAAAAACAACCTCATCTTTTCAACATGATCTTGATCAAATTTGGAGAACCAAATTTTCCAAGGTGGGGAGGATGTAACAACTGCAAATTATTTATTTTGGTGGACTAAACAATGTAATTTGGAGACAAATTTGTATATTGAGAATTTAACTTGAAGCTATAATGACTAAGAATGTAAATTGATAATGAGCATGACAAAGAATCATTAAAATTGAACTTATGAGAAAATATGGAAAATTAAGATTATGGAAATTATGGTTGGAGGTTTGAAGATGAGGATCATGAAGGAAAAATTAATAATCTATTAGTTGGGGTAAAATGCTAATAGATGATACATGAATTATTTAAATGGTGGATGAAGAATTTTGGAAATTAAATTTATAAAGACAATAGGAAGTGGGAGATATATAAACATAGTCCAAATTATGTCTCAAAGAAAAAGACTAGTTAAAGAGACATTATTAATTGCTTGAAACAATGGTTATTTATCTACTAATCCATTAATGTTAAATTGGGTTATTAGAAGCTGATGAAATTAAGGCTGGAAATGCAAGTAAAGGGCTGGGAAACAAGAGCAAAGGGCTGCCAAAGTAAATCAAGGGCTGGAAACAAGGGTAATGGGCTAACCAATAAATCAAGGGCTGGAAACATAAGACTAAGGGCTGGCAAATAAAGTCAAGGCGTTGGAGAAAAAATGCACAGCCACGTTTCTTCTGTTTTTCCCTCACCCAGCCGAGACAAAGAAGAGCAAAACTCCCTTAGGTAATGTCGATAGCCCTAGCAAAAAGAACCCCTCTCCCTTTCTCCTCATTTCCGGCCAAGATCTAAGAATCTTCTTCAAACATTCTTCCATTTCACCTAGCCACCCAAACTGATTTAAGAATCTACATTGTGAAGGAGGCCATGATGAAATGATGGAGGACGTTTCATGCTAGAAGCTGGCCAAAGAAATCGTGAGCCATGGATGCAATGGGAGCTTTGGTTCAACAAGATTAGGGCATTGGAAGTGGATGGAGAAGAAATGAGAAAGAGTTGCCCATTGGTGATTGAAGAAGTGAGGGGTTGAAACCCAAAACTGCAGCAAATTAAATTGGGATTTCAGGGCAAGATAACAAAGGGTAATAAACTGAGGTGAGTTGATGTGTTTTGCTGGAATTAAGCTATGGAAATAGAATGCAATATGTTTACTGGTTTGGCATTGATGTGTCTAGGTGTAACAGCAAACAAGCTATGAGGAAGTGGACTGAAATTGTTTCCACAGATTTTGTTTTTGCATCAAATTAAGGAGGGTAAGGTTCTAACCCTATAATGATTGATTATTATGCATGAAAATGATATTGTGATGAGCTAAATTTAAATGGCTATTGTTAGATAAAGATAAATTGAAATTCTGACTTGATGTTAAATCTGGAATTTGCTGTTCTGCCTGGGTGGAAATTAAAAAGAGCAGTTTAATAGTTCTACATGGAGAAAAAAAATTATGGGAAAATTATGGTTTATGGCCCTTTAAGTTACAAGAAAGTCAGTTTTGGAATTTCTTGAATTGGATTTCTATAGCTTGAGTTATGCACAAATGAGTGCAGGGTGTTCTGTCCGGAAACGTGAATCATAGTCCTGACTTTGAAAAATCATAGCAAATGGCCTAAATTGAATTAGGTTGCAAGCCTTATATGTATAGAAAGGTAATTAAGTTTGGAGCATGATGGTTCTGAGTTTGCATCATTTGGATATTCCTATAACCAGATATGAGACAGTTTGTGCATATTGGTCAGTGTTTTACTATGTCAGGAAACTGCTGAACATACTGAAACTTTGGAAAATTTCTGGTATTGATATAGGAAGAGTTAAATTGTGAATCTTACATTTATAAATAGGGTAATGAGTTAAATTTCATCTAGTTTTGGACATTTTGGATTTGGAATGATGTAGCTTAAGATATGTATACATGACTGCAGGATGCTCACTGCCAGTCATAGACAGATTACTGTAAACTTCAAAAACTCTTGGAAAATGATTCAAATGGAGTATGAATGCAAACTTTACATTCTCAGAAAGATGAATGAGTCATGAATGATATGGTTTTGGGTTTGTACAGATTGAATATCCCTATAAATAGTAATATATATTTTACTGAACATAGGTCAGGAAACTATCCTGCCTAATGTGCCAGATTTGGTCCAAGTTTAGAAATTGATAGGAAATGGCATAGAATGAACTGGGAAATGAGCCTTATATGTCCGAATAGGGATCTGAACAAGAAGTAATATAAAAATTACAGTTTGACAGTTAGGTTCTGGAAATTATACTTAAAGCTAGCACAATACCATAATGTCCAAAACCTTAAAGAGCAAAAATGGACCAAGTGGGTTATAAGTAGTTCAAGTGAACAAAAAGACATTAATTAGTGCTAGTAATGTTTGATTAATTCTGGAAACCTGGCCAAGTATTGTTTCTTATTGATTTATACAATGCTTAATGTTAGCTTATGATTGGAAGTATTAAGATTGATGGAGGTATCGAGATTGATTTCCATCTACTATGTATTATGTAGAGGGTTGTCCTATGGACCAAGTTTGACCCGAAATCGATCAACACTGCAAGACTAGTAGGCGAGGGAGAATTGATTCAGAAGCTAAGGAAGTACTGTAAGTAACCCTAAGCGACTACTTGCATCCAAATTGCTTAATGCTATAAATTCTTGGAATTTGGCAATTGAAACCAAATGAATGCTGCATATGAGATGTCCTCCCTTGACTGTTGATTTTGCTTTACTAGAAATGATTTGTAAACAGGTGATGGGCTCGCAAGAAATGTACTGTTTGCGCGTATTATATACACAAAAAATATTTTAAATGTTTTAAAGGTTCAAATTAAATTCTGATTTAATGTGATTTTATACTTTATGTTGTAACCTTGTTAATGTTTTTAAATGCCTTATGAGCCTTGTTTGTTGAATTACTTCCTTATAAATACAATGATTGCTATGAGGTCAGGGAAGAATGAATTTTGTTTTAAGACTACCGGATTTCTATTTTAGACCCAAGGTATTGAGACCTTAGGGCACTGTACCTTGAGAACTTTGTAGACACTCTTGATTGACTTAGAGCACTGTTTCTCGAGCATTAGCCTAGGAGACGTTCGGCTTGTCCCATATATTACGTTTGGACAGGTCTCGGTTTCATATGTGCAATGAGCCGGGGTTTGATTGGTCTATGCATAGGCAGCGCCTTTTATGGGAGTTTGCTACGGTTAGCTACCGTGGGTTTGTTCGCTCTAAGTAGCATTGATTGATACTCTGTGAACTCCCTTGGCACTATGATTTGTTTTATTGATTTCACTGCATACTTTTTGTATGATTTGAGATTGAGACTTCTAGTCTAATGATGGAACTCTACATTTGACTACGATTTGTTATTGAGTTTCCATACTGTTTGACGATTGATGATTGGCTTTTGTCTTATGATTTGAGAATATGTTTTACAATGCAGCATGTAGAATCTGATTTGTCAATTATTGAAATGAGATTCAAAATCCATTTATGAGACTGCTATTCTTTATGTTTAAAATGCAGTCATGTTTTATACCGCAGCATACTGAGTTTGATTTATCAGATGCATATGATTTATGAGTTTGAAAACTGAGAGATGCAGGTTCTGATTTTAAAGTTGCTTCTGTAGTTACTTACTGAGTTTATAACTCACTCCCCTCTTCTTTCCCTCCCTTTCTGATTGAGGATTACTGTCACACTATCTCCGTTTAGGAGTTCTTTCGGAGTGCATCCTCATGTATATTGTAAGGTATATGGCACCCAGCAAGTTATATAGACACAGTTGGTTAATGGCATAGTGTGTTTTGGTTTCAGTTGGTTGTATATACATATTATACATCGAGTCTGGGATGTAGGCTAGGTTTTACTGTTGTTGAATTGATACTAGATTTATGCTTTTTTGAGATAAAAGTGATATGGTAATATATGATTACAAATATATGTGTTTAAGCAAGACAAGAGTGCACGATATGAAATTTCTTGATTGTACTGAAGGTAATGACAAGAATCGGTTTACCTATGATATTAAAGTTGGAGAATAGCTAAACATGATAACCTGATAATTTGAATTTGGATGGATAATAATTATGCTAGATGATTATGCTTCAACTATTAAAGGATAGAAATGGGACCTTAGTGATCAAGGATCACTTAAAACCGAATTGTGACCTATGCAGTTACCTAAAAACGATGAAATAAGAAAAAGAAAAATTTAGCTCACAAGTTTAGGCTTCCGTAAGGATTAAATGAAAATTCGGATGTGACACTTTAAAACTCCATCAGTTGCGGGAAATTACTATTCATCATCTTCCCAAGCCTTTCCCACGCCCTTAGAGAGAAAAGAGAAGGAAGAAAAGAAAACCAACAAAAACACTATCAAACCTATCTTATTTCAACAAACATATAACTACAAAATTATTTTATTTTCTCTCCTCTAACAAACCATACCTATAGATCATTGTATAAGCCACAATCAAGCATATAGGAAGCTTTCAAGTTTCGGTCAAGGTATGGATTTCTTTATGCATTTCCATTCCTTGAATTCTAATGGTGTAGGAATGTTCATCTAAGCTTGTTAAGCATGTCTATACCATTGGTTTTGATTAAATTGAACAAAATGAGATTTTTCCATTAAAGGGGTATTCGGCCAAGCATGGTTCCTATGGATTCATTGTGTTTCATGCATAAAATGGGTGCCAAATTGATGATTGAGCATGGTAGTAAGATTATGGCATTGGATTGTTGAAATTTCAAAGGAATTTCAAGATGGCAATGTCGGTCAACATAAGGGAATTATGATTCATGGCTGGTTTTGATGATTTGAGGGTACATTTAGACTATAGAGATTGCATGGTGTCTGTCGGTATGCTCGGATTTAAAATCCGACTTAAAACGAAGGAGTTATGTTATACTACCGATAGAAATTCTACTGCAAAAATAATTTCAGTGTCTAATGTGGATGCACTTAGACATGAATAATGGTTTAAAAATAAGTATTAAGTGAGCTAATATTTTTGGTGAAATTATTTACAACCCGGGAGTAATGAGTTACGAGTGGTGCGCTCAAAGAAGTCAAATACGTCAGATAGGTAAAGGATCCGTATGTGATCTGTAAGGATATCTCGAGTGCATAATTTTGATATGAATAATTTTATAAGCATATTTATGAAATGAAATGCATTGGAAACTGTGGAATTGTGGCTGTTTGTGGATTTTGGATCTGGGTTGAACTTGCAGGAAGGCTACGATATTAGCAGCCGTTATACTCCTAAAATTTCTTAGAAAATTCTTTAAAAATATCATGAAATATTTTCATGCATATTTGAATAATTTCCTAGCCTTGGAAATGATAAATTAAATATTTTTCATAAAACATGAATATACCAAAAATATTATTTAAATATTCATGTTACCGAATTTAATGAAAGTGAGGTTACTAAAAATTTCTCCTATATGTTTTACAGTATATGAGGTGGTTTATAAAGTGAAAAGTTGAAAGTGAATATTTTATAAATGATTTTCCATAAATATTCACTACATGATTTAATAAAACCTTTATGGACTGACTGATGATTTTGTCTATTTTATAGATTTCCATAAAGGTAAAATGATGATAAGAATATTGTTTTGAGACTAATAAGCCCTTTTATCATGCTGATACGTGATATGTGACATGTGATATGTATTCAATCCCGATTGACACCTGATCAATGTATGACCGAGGACAATTATAGACTATGGCCATAGATCTGACATGATGATTATTCTACCCTACGGGGATTATAACATGGTATATCTCGGGTGATGCCTTAGTCTCCATCATTTTATGATATGAAAATGATGATTTTAAATGAATGATAAGATTTAATGATATGTGATTATTTATATAATTTAAATGAAATGAATGATGATTTTCTAAACAGTTTTAAGGTACTACATTAAGTACGATATTGTTTACGATATCAATGATATACGTGGTATGTGACATGTTTTCAAATGGAAATGAGATTTACTAATCTAATATTCATTTTATGATTTAAATTTGAATATTAAATTATGTGATTAAATGTTTTACATGATGAATGTATTAACTTGTAATGAATATGAAATGTTATGAAACAATGATTTATTTCAAAATTCAATACTTACTCCCTATAGTCGCTTCTAGGTTACGGGACAAGACAGGTATTTCAAAATACCTTCCTTACTCCATCCGGATCCCTAGCCGACTATAGTATCCTTCCTATTAGGGTCCTTAGTACACCTATAGGAATTAAATGATTTTATAGCATATAGATTTCATGATATCAAGTATTGCATACAATTCCTTTAGTGAGTCGTGGTTTGCTCACTTCTTTATTTTTAACATCTATAAAGTATTTCCAGTGACTGCGTGATTATCATTCGAGGATTCCAGCTGTGCTTTGAGTACCTCAAGGCAGCGTAATATAGATCTTGGAGGTATAATCATTTATTTTATATGTTCAGACTTATTTTACAGTACTACTTTGTTGCATTATAAACAGGGAATGTAAACGATTGATGAATTATGATATGCAAATATTTTACCAAATGGTAAATTACAGCTATAAATGTTTACTGTATAAAGGAAGTGGGAAATAAAGGCATCACAGACAGTCCAACCTTTGTAAAATGTATGAAAAAATGTAAAAAACTGTATATACAGGATGTGACAGTGGATATGGTAGATTTTCGGTGTATACAGATGCTTCCACTTTGGGTTTAGGGTGTGTGTTGATGCAGAATGGTCGAGTGATAGCTTACGGGTCTAGACAGCTTAAAGAGCATGAGAAGAACTATCCGACTCATGATTTGGAATTAGTTGTCGTGGTGTTTGCGCTAAAGATATGGCAGCACTATCTCTTAGGGGAGAAATTCCAAATATACACAGATCATAAGAGCTTGAAATATGAGACAGCAGAGATGGATGGAGCTGCTAAAGGACTACGACTGCGAGATCTTACACCCCCCCCCCCCCGGGGAAAGCTAATGTGGTGGCAGATGCTTTGAGTCAAAAACACGTAGGCATGGTATCCTACATGATGATCAGGGAGCACGAGTTGTTGGAGCAGTTCTTGAGCCTCAGTCTGAATATGATATCCTCTAAGAGATATGGGTTCATAGTCAGTTTCAGGGTTGAGCTGGATCTAGTGGCTCGGATCAGGGATGCTTAAAGGACAGATAGTTATTGTGTAGAGGTTGCCAGTCAGGTACAGATGGTGAACAGTCAGATTTTGAGCCCAGTGATAAGCAGCTCAAAGGCTTGATTTTAATAGAGGCCCATACCTCCGGGTACACTCTGCATCCAAGCAGTACGAAGATGTACCAGAACCTACGAAGAGTGTATTGGTGGCGCAAGATAAAGTAATACATGGTGGAGTTCGTTGCTAGATGTCTCACGTACCAGCAGGTTAAGATTGAGCGTCAAAAGCCTGCAGGGATGTTGAAGCCTCTACCAATCCCTATGTGGAAGTTATAGCACATTACTATGGACTTCATTATGGGCTTACCGAAGACCTGACGGAACCACGATGCTATAAGGGTGATAGTGGACAGGTTAACAAAGTCCTCCCACTTTCTTCCTATCAGGTCTACGAAATCCCTCAGTTCCTTAGCCGATTTGTATGTACGGGCAATTGTGAGGCTACATGGAGTTCCAGTGAGCATTACTTCCGATAGGGATTCCCGATTCACATCTCCTTTTTGGGAAAGATTTCAGGAGGCGATGGGGTCCCGATTAAATTTCAGCATAGCCTTTCATCCGCAGACTGACAGTCAGTCTAAGCGAGTGATTCAGATGCTTGAGCATATGTTAAGGGTGTGTGCGTTGGATTTTAAAGGCTTTTGGGACGACCACTTGCCGTTAGCAGAATTTGCTTATAATAATAGCTATCAGGCTAGCATCGACATGGCACCGTACGAGGCTTTATATGGCACAAAATGTAGATCACCGATAGTATGGGAAGAAGTGGGACATCGAAAGTTATTGGCTCCTGATCTGGTAGAGCAAGCTTCAAAAGATGTACAGTTGATTTGTGAAAGATTGAGAATCACTCAGAGTCAGTAAAAGAGTTATGCAGACACAAGGCTCCGACCACTTGAGTTCTCAACAGGTGATTTTGTATTTTTGAAAGTTTCTCCATCTAAAGGCATTACGAGATTTGGCAAGAAGGGAAAGTTGAGTCCTCGATACATCGAACCATTCGAGATCTTAGATCGTGTGGGAGACGTGGCGTACCAACTAGCAATACCATCGGAGTTATCGGGAGTGCATAATGTCTTCCATGTCTCAATGTTGAGGAAGTATCATCCAGATCTGTCTCACGTAATTCAGTATAAACCATTGGAGATTGAGAAGATATCAATTACGTGGAAAGACCCATTTGGATTCTGGATTGAAAGGATAAGGTATTGTGATCTAAGACGATTCCGTTAGTAAAAGTGCTCTGGCAGTACCATTCCGAAGAGAAGGCGACATGGGAATTGGAGAGATTGATGCGGGAGAAGTACCCAAAGCTATTCCGATGACTGGTCTGAGGGAAATTCAGAGGACCGAATTTCCTAAAGGTGGGGAGAAAATGTAAGAACCGTTTGTATTATACTGTACATGTGTTAGATTTAAAGTTATTAATTAAATTTCATGTAATTTGTAAATTATAAGTAAAATAGTGATGTGGGCCCCACTTGATTTAAAGTGCCTATATGTACATGAGACCGATAAAATAGTGTACGGAGGATTTAATAAATATATTGTGAAAATTTCGAGCCTAAAATATCCTATTTAGATTATTTTTGGGAAGCATGCAAACAATTTAGAAAATGACGATTAAGGATATAGCCCGGTGGCATTTTCGTAAATTGTGTTTGAACTAAAATGAATTTGGATGAAGTAAAAGTAACATCATATTCTACAAGAAAATAAGTCCTAGGCTATGTCAATAGATTTATCGAATCAATGGTTAAATCTAAAATCTACGCGGACGGTCCAATAGCGGTAATTTCATAATTTATTTCACTTTTGATGAACCGTGCGTTAACGAAACCACCATGATTCATCAAAATACATCCAATAAGAATTTTTGGTGATGAAATCTGAAATTTTGGAGTGCAATTACATAGTTATAAAAATTACGAAAGCTTAAGGGCAAAATTGTCCGAAAATCTCATAACTTAAGGCATTTTTGTCTTTTTCCCCCTTCTAGAAGACTCTTCATCTTTCTTTTTTTGCTTGGCCGACCACTATTTATCATCTCTTTCAAACCATCTTCATGCCGAAAAAGAAGAAAAGAAAGAAACCAAATAAAACTATCTTAAATCATCACATTTTCATCGAACTTATAATTAGAAAATTATTCTACTCACTCTACTCTCTTTATCTATACCCATAGATCATTGAATAAGCAACAAAACAAGGAGAAAGGATGAAGGAAAATTTCGGTTAAGGTATCTCTTGTCACAACCCGTGACCCTATTTTTCACCTTATTCTATACATCTTATATGGTTGGGCTGTCTGCGATACTTTACTTTTCTTTTATATATTAACAATTTCATATTAAATTACAATATGAAATACATCCCCTATCTTACTTCATAAGAAAACAGTACTGTGAAAATGTCTAAATACGGAAAATAAATGATCATACCTCATGTCATCAGTCGAGCTGTTGCATCGACCCTAAATGCGCAGCCGAAATCCTTTAAGTGTTAGAATCTCAATCTTCGAAAACCTGAAATGTTAAAATTAAGGGGTGAGCAAAACCATGGCTCAGTAAGGGAATTATATGCCTCACTTGATACTCAGCTATCTATATGCTGAAAAACTTTTTCATTTTTCCTATGGGCTCTAGGCTCGCATGTAGGAAGGATACTACAGTCGGCTAAGGATCCGGATGGAGTAAGGTAGGTATTTTGAAACACCTATCTTGTCTCGGAACCTAGAAGCAACTGTAGAGAATAATTTTCATTCTTGTTTTGAAATTCAAATTCTTTCCTTTTTATTTCATAACATTTTCATATTCTTTTTCAAAATAATGCTTTTATGAAATAAAGCATTTAAATAAAATAACTAATATTCATATTTTCTTTGAAAAGAATATTAGTTAAATTCTCATCATTCTCATTTAAAACTCATTTCATGTTTTACTGTACAACCATAATTAGTACAGTACTTTAAATAGCAAAATCAGCTATTAAACCTTTTTCGTATAACATATAAATCATTTAAATCTAATATTAGATTTATTTTCCTCCTCTTTTCTTTTGAAAACATATTACATATTCGTGTCACATATCATATGAAAATCATTTCATAGTACTTAAAAACAGTACTGAAATTAGTATTTATAAAAATGCTATAAATCATTTCATTTCACGTATCACATATCATGTAAAACATTTACATTTCACATATCACATATCATGTAAACATTTTCATTTAAAACATATCATATATGGATACTGCGGTATGCCCAGCCCGTCCACTGGGTCGTTACTCGTATCATGCTATAGACCCCGAAAGGTATGAATAATCATGTCAGATCTATGGTCATAGTCTATAATTGTCCTCGACGGATCACTGATCAGGTGTCGGCCGAGACTACATATCACATATCAGCATGATAGGATGCCATCTAGTCAGAAAACCGTATTTTTCATCATCAGAAAACCTTTATGGAATTTATAAAAATATATAATTTCATCATTTAAAAACCATAAAGGTTATAAAACCATTTAGTGAATATTTAAGAAATATTTATAAAAATATTCATAAAAATATTCACTTTACTTCTTTTCATTTTTTCTTCTCGTATTACGTGTAATTTACATATTAAGAGAATTTTCGGTGATTTCATTGTCACCATTCTCGAAAATAGGAATGTTTTAAAATCACTTTCATTTTATTCATGTTTTTATGGAAAATATTCATTTTCTTGGTTTTTGTGATTGAAAATCATTTCTCGTGAAATAAAATCATTTATTATGATTTTATGAAATTTTCTAGAAATTTTCGGTAATTTTCGATAATTTTTCGGCAGCATAACGGCTGCCGATTGGCTAGCCTCCTGCACGAAAATACAGTGTTGGCTCTATAGGCTATACCGAGAGGGGGGGTGAATCGGTTCTTAGCTAACCTTATGCTCGTTTTTCGATTCTTCTAAATTCTCTAGCCTATTTGAGTGTTTTCTAAGTCCTCTAAGCTAGGCAATTATACAATATAAATTCAATGCAATAAACACAAATATAATTGCAAATAAGTAAAGAGAGTAAGGATAGAGAAATGTACGCAAGCGATTTATAGAGGTTCGGCAACCTTGCCTACGTCCTCTACCTTGAGACGCTCCCAAGGATTTTCCCCAAATTCACTATCTTTGAATTTGTCTTTACAATCCCTCTTTTCAAGGCTCAAGAGAAACCTCTCTTTTTCTAGGCTCAAGAGAAACCTCTTCTCCCTCTTTTTCTAGACTAAAGAGAAACCTCCCTCTTTTTCTTAGGCTAAAGAGAAACCTCCCTCTTTTTCTTAGGCTAAAGAGAAACCTCCCTCTTTTTCAAGGCTAAAGAGAAACCTCCCCTTTTACAAGGAATGAATTGGTTTACAAGAGAAGTAATCAAGGAAGGCCTCTAGATAGGCAAGTGATTACAGAGATTAAGCACAAGTAAAAGCCTATACAAGATTTGTGCTAAGCAATACAAGAAATAGATGAATGATAGAAGATGTAGACTTTGGAGCTCTTGATTTGTTGTTTGAGGCTTGAGAAGATGAATAAGATGATGAAAGATGTTGCTTCGTTGTTCCTCTTGCTTTCTTTATCTTCTAAGCCTCTATTTATAGTCCCTTGGATGTATTCTAGCCGTTGGGTGGAGCCAAATCTCGGATATTACCGTTGTCTCACACAAACTAGCCGTTATAGGCTATTTTCGAGCAAAGGGATCAATCCCTTTCCATAGGGGATCGATCCCTTTTGTCCAGAATCTTGATTCTGGGCTTCAAGGACCTTTTCTAGCCGTTTGGGAGCTTACTGCCAAAAGGGGATCGATCCCTTCCCTTAGGGGATCGATCCCTTCTCTCCAGAAGGTGATTTCCTGCACTTTTTGAGTTAGAAATGATGTGGTCTTTGATCCTAATCCAACCCAAAACATTTTGGCATTTTTGTGGGAGTTTTTGTTGACTTTCTCAAATGAAAACATGGTCTAAAAATTCATCAAGTGATTTTCTAAAATATTCAAAACATTTACAAAGTATTAAGACCAATAAGAGTATGCATCATTAAATCATGATCTTAATGTTTGATATGATCACTTGAAATGTATTGAGAAAATCATGTGTGATAAGGCAAATTTACAATATGGATTAAAGCATTAAGGCTTACTTAAGTTTTTGTCATTTCAAAATATATATGTCAATTTAAAGCTAACAATCTCCCCCTTTTTGATATGACAAAACTTAATGTAAATTTGCTTTGAAAATTCTTTGATAAAATACTCCCCCTCAAATTGTCACATCCCGTTACCGTATTTTTCACCTTATTTTACACGATTCCTTCGGTTGGGCTGTCAGTGATACTTCACTTTTACTAACTGTTAAACAAATGTACAGTACATTGTTTATATTATACACATCCCCTATCTTAAGTAATCAGATAAGTAGTACTGTAGACATGTCTAAATACAGAAAATAAATAATCGTACCTCATATAAATCAGTCGATCTGTCACATTGTCCTTTGTGTACAGCCGTAATTCACAATCAATTGATCTCACAATCATTAAAACCTGAAATGTTTAAAATTAAGGGGTGAGCAAACCACGGCTCAGTAAGAGAGTTATATGTCACACTTGATACTCAGCTATCTATATGCTGAAAATATTTTTTTTTTCTTCACTTTCTTTAAAATTTTCCTAGCTGGCTCTAGGCACACATGTAGGAAGGATACTACAGTCGGCTAGGGATCCAAATAGAATAAGGTAGGTATTTTAGAATACCATACTTGTCCCGAAACCTAGAAGCAACTGTAGAGAATATCAATTTTGTTGTTTCAAAACGATATAATTTTCGTTTTTCCACAGAGTAAACCACTTGTTCCTTTCCACTTCAGTATACTTTAAAACACTTGACAGTTCAGTAATAAAACAGTGGTTTACTTCTCTTCTCTTCTCTTCAGTACAGTAAAAACAGTACAGTACAGTGATTTACAAATATCAAATCATTGGATAATTACTTCTTCAATTTTCTTTATCTTAAAATAATTCTTATGTTATTCTTTTAGAACAAACATTTATTTCTCTTTTCAAATCAGTATCCGTATCGTACTAAAGCCTCGTAAGAAATGCATTTAAAATAGTCATAGTATCGATATATGCAGAAAACAAATGCCATAATAATGCATTTCATACTTTAAATCATTGTATGAATTCTTTAATGCATATATCTAAAATTCATACTTGTTTCAAACATGCATCATACTTTAGAAACTTAACTTCATAATTTATAAAACTTTTCATACAATTCATGGAGACTAGGCAAAATCATATAGCCAGTATGCGGTCATGACACTTACTTCTTCCTCCGAAGAGGGAACATAATACCTATGGCCATGGTATGGGCTGTAGACCTGATCAGAGTCGTACAGCAAACATATACATACACCACGAAGGACCAACATACCCACAAAGGATGTAATCATACACAATGTGGGCGAGAACATGCACGACGTGGTTAAACTTATGCCACAATGTGGCAGACATGACAGGCAATAACATAAACTATAGGAAGGCCTTAGTCTCAAAACTTACTTACATACAATTGATATAAAATAGTAAGGACCGGGCGTGCCAGGGTCTAAGTTAGCCTGGGGTGTGCCACTCCGATACCTTTTTCGAAAAACATATACTTAAATCATACAACTGATATAAAATAGTAAGGATCGGGCGTGCCAGGGTCTAAGTTAGCCTGGGGTGTGCCACTCCGATACCTTTTTCGGAAAACATACTTATAGCATTATTGAAAAATATACCTAGAAATCATAAATTCGTTTAGCTAATTATCAAAAGACTATGGAATTTAATTTCAGAACGAAATTCATGCTTCAAACATTTCTTTATAAATTGCGATGAAGACAGTTTGAAAAATCATCACTGAACATGTAAAAGGGTAAAACTGTCTTTTTTCACCATAAAACATATATGCACGTTTCTCCATGCATTAAATTGAAAACATGATTTTATAATTATCGGAATTCAAATAAATTATTTTTATACTTTATGAAAATAAAATATTTATTTTCTAACTTTAAATTCTCATCTCAATGTTTTCTTTTAAAAACAAGTGTAGGGACCTTTAGTCTCGAAATCATAATTATTCATCCTTTCTTAACCTTTATGGAATATTCATAATTAATTATTTCCATAATTAAACCACAAAGGTTTTCTGTAAAATCAAGTGAATATTTAAGAATATTTGTAAAAATATTCACTTCAGTCTCTTTTTCATTTTCATTTCGTTTCACGTGAAATATCACCTATCAGAATAAATTTAGGTGATTTCCTTTCTCACCATTTTCAAAACATGAATATTTTAAAATTAATTATCAATATATTCATGTTTTATGAAAACTAATCTATTTCTCGATTTTCATGTTAGAAATCGTTTCACGTGAAATCAAATCTTTTATTTTGGTTTTCGGTGATTTTCAATAAATTTCAGTAATTTTTTCGATAATTTTTCGGCATTATAACGGCTACCGATTTGGTTAGCCTCCTGCACGAAAATACAGTTTATATTTTCAACTGGTGTTTCATCACAATTTCATCCGATAAACCATCACACTATAAAACCGATAGTTATTAATAGCATTTATAAAATTAAATGCAATTTAAAAACATGGCCGAATATCCTTACAGGCGGCACATGTCTCCCTTACCTGTTTCGGGTTGGCGACTGCCTCTTACCGGTCGCGCCCGTACTCCATCTGTTCCGATTCCTCATCTCGATCATCAAGAGAATTTTTCTGGAATTTAAATTCTAAAATTTAGAATTTTTCTACAATTATTTAAATAAATAAATTATTTAAATAATTTAGTACTTTTCGGGATTTCTTACCGATTCCCGTATTTCCCAGGATTTCCCGTAATTTCCGAATTCTCGGGAATTTTTCAAATTCCCGGAATTCCCTTTTTTTTTTCTCTCCTTTTCTTCTTTTTCTTCCTTCTTTCTTTTTCTCTTTTCTTTTCTTTTTCTTTTTCTTTTTTTTCTTTTTTTTCTTTTCTTTTTCTTTTTCTTTCTTTTCCAGCCGAACCGGTCACCCCCTCACCGCCGGTTCTCCTCCGACGGCCGGTTCTCCGGCGGTTCGATGGCTCAGCAGCTGGCCGGCAACACGGCGAAGCCGGATCTGGCCTCCGTTCGTCACGAATCGATGGCACGGTGGCGGATCTACTCGATTTTGGTTCGGTTTCTTCCCCTCCTCCGTCGGCCTTCCTCCGCCGTCGTTGGCCTCACCGGTGGCCTCCATCCCATTCCTCTCCTTCCGCCGATGCTTCGACTGTGGTGGCGGCGGCCAATTCCGCCGGCAACCGCCAGATCTAGTTTTTCCTTTTCTCGGCTTTTTCCGTCGATTTCGGTTCCTTTTCCGTTTTCGTTTTGCCGGCGTTGGCGTCGGCTTCCTCTTCCTTAGCCGGCGTCGACGCTTTCTCTTCTCCTCTCTCCCTTTCCTTCTCCGGCGGCCGCTGACGGGGGCGATCTCGCCTGGGGAAGGCAGAATCGGGGTCTTCCCGATTCTGTTTCTCTTTTCTGTTTAGATGCCTTTCTAAATTTAGTATATACTACATTATATACTATATATCATATATTATACATATAATATTTATCATATATTATACATATAATATTATTTCATGTATAATGTAATACAATATATATATATTATATAAATTATATATATTGTACATTACAAAAATATATATCTAGTATATATATATGTATATTTATATACTTAAAATTAAATAACATTTATATAAACATTTATATAAATGTCATAATTCCATATATATTGTATTTACAATATATATACATTTAAACTTTAATGTAAATTAGTATTTACATTTCTCATTTATGTATATATCTATATATATACATAAAATACTTTACTTAGATACATATGTATTATTTTATTTTGTACAATAGTATATATATCTATATATACCTCAGTATATATATGTATACTATATAATAATTTCAATACATATGTATTCATTTAAAATTACATTTATATAATTTATAATTATATAAATATATTTCTCTTTCATTTCTCATTTTCTTATTTAATTTGGATTTCCATTTATCCAAATTAAATTTCCTCTATTTTCCTCATTTAATTTCCTTCACTTAAATTTCCAAATTTTATCACTTCCTCAATTCTCGGAATTTTCACAATATTTCGATTCTCACAATTTTATTTATTTACTTTAATTTATTTATTTCCTCTTATCTATTTTCTTTAATATTAATTTCTAATATTAATAATTTCCAATAAATGGAAAATTTGCGGTTATCACACAAATAAAGCAGGATTTTATAAAGCTCCCACTTAATATAAGCATGAGTTTTGAAAATGAATTTTCAAACTATTTCTCCCCCTTAATATCTCTCCCTATATCTATCTCTCCCTTTATCTATCTCTCTCCCTTTTTGTCATAGCAAAAAGAAGGAAAAATACTAAAAAATATGCTCCCCCTAAAATCATGGCTATGTGAGAATAAATAAAAATGCTCCATCCAACAAGAAACATGTTAGTACATGGGACTTATAGCACAAATAAATAAGTCAATATTCTCAAAGAGTATGAAATATTTATGCAATGAATATGACTTATGATCCTATACCAATTGTTTATAAATAATTTTGATACCAATTGTTGATAAGTAATTTTGCAAGAAAGTTCCAATTGGTAAGAAGTGAAGCAAGCACCTAAGTATATTAATTGTTCTCTAAGGTCCAACTAAAGTGCTAAGTGATACATCATGATTATGAGCTAAAATTAGATAACATATCATATGCATGTGCTCATAAATCATGTTCAAGCAAGAATGTGCATAGAATCAAGATATATAGCAATTAACTTCAAATTCTAGCACATAAGAGTTTCATGCAAAAATATCCTAAGAGAATTCTTCTCTATTTGTCATTTCAATCTAAGGAGCATGAGAAGAATTGTCAATTTAAAGCTCAAACCAATTGGCAATTTAGTTTTGGCTTACCAATTATTGAAAATATGGTTTCCAATGATACTAATTGTTATTTCAATCTAAATACCAATTGTTACTAATGGTTGACTTAGGCATTTTGCATGAATCCAATATTTATGTGTAGTGTGTTCATGTCAAGAAAATACTCATTCTAAACATGCAAGAACACAACACATATCATCAAATATGCATATGGATCAATTAAACATTAGTACACAATCATAAAATATTAATCCATATTCATATTCACAAATTGATACCATATGGAAGATTCAAAACATCAAGGAATTCAAGCAAACACATTTTCTTCCATGGTTTCAAGCACACAAATCCTATGCTCATTTTCTAATTCAAGTCCTTAACCAATTATGAGCAAGGAAATATTCAATATTACCATTTTAATCAATTAATAGTCATATCTCTAGTTGTTATTATCATTTAAAGTTCTAGAGGGTATATGCTACTTTAACTAAAATGGCTTCACCTAAGTGAATCAATATTATCAAGCTAAAATATATTTTATCATCAAAATCCATAAGCTATGAGTGAGGTTAAGCATATAATATCATGAAATAACTATTCTCATCTCATAGGCATGATTATTGATTCAACTTAAGCAAACATGCATGTTCGTCATCAAGACAATCAAGAGTCTATGCATGTGTATCAATTGTTTGTGTTGTCATTAATGCTCAAGTTCCATAATAATTTGGCTATAAAGAATTAATTTCATGGATGATAAATTTTCATGTAACTCGACATTTATGATTCATTTGTCATCACTAATTATAAGCCAAGGAAAAGTATGACCTTTTACCAATGGTTGAATTTACATTTGAAGTCAATCCTCAAGGTCAAGTTTTAATTATTCTTCCACTAGATGTATAATTATCATGAAATCTAGAGTGGAATAGTTGAGTCAAGCTAATACACATAATCCTATAAGCATGCTTGACTAAGATGAACAAAAGATATGAAAAACACTCATTATGCACAAGTTCATCAAATTCTCAAATATATCCATAAATCATTGAAATAAATCTCAAAATTATGTTTAAGCATTCATTGAAAGTATGTTTTAAGATTAATTCAAGAGTTATGCAAATCATGAATGTTTTCAACAAGAAAAATGATTTTGCACTTGTGAGCTCAAGAAAAATGATATTGATTGTTGGAAGTGATACCATTTTGTTGGAAATGATTCAAATTGATGGAGTTGAGGCATGATATCAATGAAAAATGAATTTTCATACATTAAAGATCATCAAAAAGAAGTTAAAACAATGAATTTTAAGTTGAGAAGAAAAAGGATATCAAAAGAATTAAGAAAACTTCTCAACTAAGGCTTAAAAATGCAGAAAATGACATAATTTGCCTATAGGGATCGATCCTATGAGCAAAGGGATCGATCCCTTAACTCCAGAAGCATGTTTCCTACATGTTTTTCCAAAGGGATCGATCCTATATGTAGAGGGATCGATCCCTCATCTTGGTTCTGCAGATTTTTGACAGAAAATCCAACTTGTGAGGTACCAAATCTTCGTTTTTAAGTATTTTAAGTCCAAGTAAGGGTTTAAACATTTGTAAAACACGATTTTGGACTTGTATGAATGAAAAACATGGATGAAAAACCATTTTACAAAAGATTTTGCAATTTTTGGAAGAACTTTCACAATTAAATGTATTTTTGGCCTCAAAGGGGGTCATTTTGAAAGTTATGTATGTTTTGGCAAAACCAATGCATTGAATTACTTAAATATATCAAAACAAACTTGTTCACATAGATTTCAAGCACTTATATCATCAAAACATACATCTTGTGAACAACATGCCATGATTTCCAACATACATATTCTTCATTAAAGCTCATGACATGATATTTTGCATGTATGACACATTTAACAATTTGAGGCAAGTAAATAAATTATCAACACATAGAAGACTTGCTCAAAATGCAGAAATCCAAAAATTATTCCAAAATCATAAATCATGCCTTTCATTCATCCATCAAGAATTGTCCATCAAACACTCAACAATTATTTATCATGCCTTTTGCTCAATCACAATGCAACAAGAATCATTAACTAAATGTCTCATTAAATCAAACAAATAATTTTAATATATGTGAGTTTTGAAGAGATAGGATTTAAGCTTACAAAACTCCTTTGCTAGAGAATGCTTTGCCTTGAATAGCTGAGTCCACCTTGAGCTATCATTTGAAGAATTGTTGTGATTTGTTAAAGATGGATCCTCAAGCTTTTCCTTTTTCTCATTGGCATATGCAAACTCCATGAGGATGTGTTGAGTATTTAAACTCCATTGTTCCATTGTATTCCAATGCTCCAACACTCCTATAACAAACAAATTCAAACATGCTTTGGTACTCAAATTTTCTTGGGTCCATGAGAGTTAGTGCAAATAATTGTTGATCCTTTTGGGATCCATTTCAAGCACAAATCATCATTATTTATTGCATGCTTTGGTACCCATATTTTCCTAACAACTCTTTCTCTAAATGTAGTTTTTCTATATGTGCATGCTTGTGAAGAGTGTCCTATTCTATTGCAAAGTGAGCATATAAGAGATAAATCATGCATAGTATTTTTGCTCACTAGGAAATTCCTAAGATGAGTTTCTTTTTGTTTTTCATTATAGCCTAACCCATCTTTGTCAAAGAAGGCTCTTTGGGTCTCTAACATATGATCTAGCTTTTGTTGACCCATATAAAACCTAGTAAATGAGTTATGTAAGTTTAAGTTCTTTTTATTCAACTCATTTATCTCTAAGTTAGCATCTTCTAATTTCTTTTCAAATTCTAGCTTAGCATTTGTCAAGGCTTCATTTTCTATTTTCAATTTAGCAATGATTTTCTTATATTTAGAATTCGTGCATTGAAATTCATTTGCTAAATCATTAAAAGCATTTTGTAGTTCACTAAAGGTATAATCATTATCTTCACTAGAACTACTACTAGCTTCATCATCACTAATGGCCATGAAGCAGGAGTAGGCTACCTCTTCATTTACATTTTCCTCATTGGAGCTATCACTATCGCTCCAAGCAGCCACAAATGCTTTCTTCCTAGGCTTCCTCTCCTTTTCTTTCCTAAGTAAGGGGCAATCTAGCTTAGTGTGACCTAGTTCATTACACTCATAACACACTAAGTGGTCCTTTTCTCTTCTACTTGTTTCTCCCCTATGGTGTCTCCTATTCTTCTCTCTCTCTTTCATTCTTATGAATCTATTAAATCTTTTGGCAAACATTGTCATTTTCTTATCTTCCTCATCTCCACTCTCATTACTATCATCCTCAAAGTTCTCATGAGTGGATGATTTAAGAGCTACCCCTACTTTCTTTGAAGGCTCTTCATTTCTTTTAATCTTCATTTCATATGTAAGTAGGGAGCCCATAAGTTCATCTAGAGACAAGGTTTTTGGATCCTTAGACTCTTCTATTGCGGTTACCTTTGCCTCTCATGATTTAGGCAAGCTATTCAAAATTTTCTTTACCATTTCAACATTAGAATAAGCCTTGCCTAGAGCCTTAAGTCCATTAATTATATCATTAAACCTAGTGAACACTTCACTAATGGACTCATTTTCTTTCATCCTAAATAGCTCATAATCATGTGTGAGCATTCCTACTTTGGTCTCTTTCACTTGATTGGTCCCTTCATGTGTGATGGCTAATTTGTCTCATATTTGCTTAGCATTCTCACATAGGGAGACTATTATATTTATTAGGACCTAATTCAGAAAAGAGAGTGTGCATAGCCTTGGCATTCAATTGTGCCACTCTCATGTCATTTGTGTCCCACTCATCCTCTAGCTTAGGGACATCTTTTCCATCTACTTTCTTCATGGAAATTCTAGGACCATTCACTATAATTCTCTAAACTTCATAATCATTTGATTGTACAAATAACATCATTCTAGTTTTCCAATATGAATAATTCTCACCATTGAAGAGTGGAGGTCTAACTAATGATTGTCCCTCTTCTCCTAGGGGTGTGCCTATATTCAAGTGAGCCATTTAAGATCGTTTTGCTCGATAGAGATTAGTCTAAATCAATCTCGAGCCCAAGCTCTGATACCAATTGTTGGCTCTATAGGCTATACCGAGAGGGGGGTGAATCGGTTCTTAGCTAACCTTATGCTCGTTTTTCAATTCTTCTAAATTCTCTAGCCTATTTGAGTTTTTTCTAAGTCCTCTAAGCTAGGCAATTATACAATATAAATTCAATGCAATAAACACAAATATAATTGCAGATAAGTAAAGAGAGTAAGGATAGAGAAATGTACGCAAGCGATTTATAGAGGTTCGGCAACCTTGCCTACGTCCTCTACCTTGAGACGCTCCCAAGGATTTTTCCCAAATTCACTATCTTTGAATTTGTCTTTACAATCCCTCTTTTCAAGGCTTAAGAGAAACCTCTCTCTTTTTCTAGGCTCAAGAGAAACCTCTTCTCCCTCTTTTTCTAGACTAAAGAGAAACCTCCCTCTTTTTCTTAGGTTAAAGAGAAACCTCCCTCTTTTTCTTAGGCTAAAGAGAAACCTCCCTCTTTTTCAAGGCTAAAGAGAAACCTCCCCTTTTACAAGGAATGAATTAGTTTACAAGAGAAGTAATCAAGGAAGGCCTCTAAATAGGCAAGTGATTACAGAGATTAAGCACAAGTAAAAGCCTATACAAGATTTGTGCTAAGCAATACAAGAAATAGATGAATGATAGAAGATGTAGACTTTGGAGCTCTTGATTTGTTGTTTGAGGCTTGAGAAGATGAATAAGATGATGAAAGATGTTGCTTTGTTGTTCCTCTTGCTTTCTTTAGCTTCTAAGCCTCTATTTATAGTCCCTTGGATGTATTCTAGCCGTTGGGTGGAGCCAAATCTCGGATATTACCGTTGTCTCACAAAAACTAGCCGTTATAGGCTATTTTCGAGCAAAGGGATCGATCCCTTTCCATAGGGGATCAATCCTTTTTGTCCAGAATCTTGATTCTGGGCTTCAGGGACCTTTTCTAGCCATTTGGGAGCTTACTGCCAAAAGGGGATCGATCCCTTCCCTTAGGGGATCGATCCCTTCTCTCCAGAAGGTGATTTCCTGCACTTTTTGAGTTAGAAATGATGTGGTCTTTGATCCTAATCCAACCCAAAACATTTTGGCATTTTTGTGGGAGTTTTTGTTGACTTTCTCAAATGAAAACATGGTCTAAAAATTCATCAAGTGATTTTCTAAAATATTCAAAACATTTACAAAGTATTAAGACCAATAAGAGTATGCATCATTAAATCATGGTCTTAATGTTTGATATGATCACTTGAAATGTATTGAGAAAATCATGTGTGATAAGACAAATTTACAATATGGATTAAAGCATTAAGGCTTACTTAAGTTTTTGTCATTTCAAAATATATATGTCAATTTAAAGCTAACATACAGTTTATAATTCCAGCCAGTACATCATCACAAATTTTCAACCACAAAATCATCACAATATTTTCATAAAATATTTCATAATTAAAACATGCAGACTGAATATCCTTACAGTGCTGCACATGCATTCCTTACCTTTTTCCTGGGTCGACGACTTCCTCTTGTCGATCGCGCCCGTACTCCATATCTCTCGATTCCTCATCTCGATTACCGAGAATAATTTCTGGAAATTAAAATTCTATATTTTAGAATTTTTTCATAATTTATTAAATTTTTCTAAAAATTAATTTCCGGAAATTTCTTACCGAATTTTCGTAAATTTTCGGGTTGTCAAATTTGCGAGAATTTCCCGATTTCCCGAACTTCTCCTTCTTTTTTTTCCTCTTTTTCTTCTTTTCCTCTTTTCTTTCTTCCTTTTTCTCTTTTCTTTTCTTTCTTTTTCTTTTCCTTTTTCTTTTCTTTTTCTTTTTTTTCTTTTTCCTAGTCTGACCGATTCAGACCCGTCAGACCGGTTTGGCCTCCCTTATGGCCGGTCTTCCGCCGATGGTCGGTTCCCCGCCGGTTCTGGCCTCCCACAGCTGGCCGAGGTGGCGAAGAAGCTGGATCCGGCCTCTGTTCTTCCCCATCACCGGCGACGGTGCCGGACCTAGGAGGGTGGGTCTCGGCTCTTTTCTTCCCTATTTCTTCCCTCTTCCGTCGTTTCCTTGACCACCGGTGGCTCCTCTTGCCTTCATCTCCCTTCGACGGTGGTGCTGGTAGCGGTGGCGGTGCCTGAACGGGCCAGCACCGCCGTTCCACTTTTCTCTTTCTCTCGGGTTCCTCTTCGCTTCGCTTCTATTTTCTTTTCCCTTCACCAGCGTCAGCTTCCTCCTTCTGTCTTCTTGCCTATGTCGTTCTCGTCTTCCTCTCTCCTTTGGTCGGCCGGTCGATGGTGGTCGGCCGCCCCTTTCTGTTTCGCTTCTGTTTTTTGTTAAACAGAAAATAGCAAGGGTCGGGTAGATCCCGACCCCGTTTCTATTTTTTTTACTATATTATATTTATATAATATATATAAACATAATATAATAACATATATATTTTATACACAAAATACATATATATTTTAATTTGAATTAATATATTTCATATATATATATGTATTTATAGATATATATTGTATTACAATATATAGATGCAAATTTTGATAAAATAATATTTACTTTTCTTATATATGTATATATATATATACATAAAATATCATATTTATATACATATGTATTATTTAAATGTACTAAATAGTATATATACATATATATACTAATGTATATTAATATATACTATACAGTATTTCAATACATATGTATTTGTATAAAATACATTTATATAATATAAAATTATATAAATATATTTCATATTTCTTCCTCATTTTCTTATTTAATTTGGATTTCCATTTATCCAAATTAAATCCTCTCTTCATTATTTTCCATAATTTCAACCTTATCCCTATTTCCGATTTATCCAAATTTAAATCCCTCAATTTTCTCATTTCCTTAATTTCGGGAATTTTTTAACGATATTCCCTTTTTCATTATTTCTTAATTTCACATCTTATTTTTATTCCGATTTTTAATCTTCCTTCATTCTAATTTCCACCATCAGTCACTTCCTCGCTTCTTGAAATTTTCACTAAGATTCCGTTCTCACAATTCCACTTATTTATTTTCACTCATCTATTTGCTGTAATATTAATTTCCAATATTATTAATTTCAAATAATTGAATAATTTGCTGTTATCACATTCTCCCCACCTTAAGAAATTCAGTCATCCGAATTTAACTTAAGTTAAAGATGGTGTCATTCTGTATACTCATCATCTTGTAGACTTATCATTCTTGACCTTTAACTCATCTTTCAAATTATACTGCCAGTATACCATTAACATCAGAATCCCTTTTGATATCATTGTATATCATCTTTCCTCATATACTCATACTCCCTTAAATCTCTTATCGATGGGGAGTTATCCATTTGCACTCCTTTTCATATCACATATGATTCATATTGTTCCTCATTCATCTTTCTTATTTAGTGCCAAGTCCATACATTTCGATAATTTTCATTTACGGATTTTAATCAATAATATGTAATTGTCCCAGTAGCTTTCACATCTCATGCATCCGCTCTCTCAACATATCATCGAGCGTTTCCATTCTACACTCAGATATTTACATTATGTACGAAGCGGTGTTGTCAATAGATTTGGAATCTCAGAGCCTTTTGCTATTTCCCATTAACATATAGCTACTCAGAAATTCCCATCACATATAGTGCTCACTGGAACTTCACATACATACTCATCATCTTTTAATCGTATTTCGACTATGGCACTAAAGAATCTAAGAGTTTGATAATAAAGAAGTGATTTCATTGGACTATCAGTCTATAATCACTTTCATATTATCATATCTCTTTTAGATTCTTCATTATTATCTCAAATACTCTTTTAATATTTATTTCATCAAATACTGCAGCTCATTTGCAGACTTTGCTATTGACCATTTTTTTACCATAATTTAATCAGGATACAATCATTTCCTCTCCATATCGTCTTTCCATGTAATCTCATCATTACATCTCTTATTCTTATGGTATACTCTATATCACATAGGTTTTAGAATATACCTAAGAATATACTCTTTGATAATTTAGATTCCATAACGACATAATCAAATTATAATTTGATCTTCTCATTATTTAACTTTATCATTGAATCTATAATTATCAATTTAATCACCTCATTATCCATACAAATCCATTATTTCTATCATTTCGAGGTGGTATATATATATCCTGTTTTCATTTATATGACTGGTAGTAAAATATGAATCATTTCTTTACTCCTTTGAGTATAATTATTTTTCGTCTATTGAGTTTGGCTCGATCTTATATCCAACCATAATCATATGATAACCACAAAATCACTTTTAGCTTTTAACTTCGGGAACTACCTCATATTCGTGTTCCCTATTAATCACGTACTTATCTTTTTATTTCATATTCATCTTTTCCCTCGTCATCATTTCGATCTCTTTTCATCAGTGGTAAAATATTCCACTATTAAATTCTTTTAACCTTTTACATATCATCTATACATTTATTCATTCACTGACTTTAACCTCTTTACTTATTAATCACATCTATAGAGCAGCTAAACCATAACTCTCCTATAGACTGGCAATAGTATTTAGCTAGACCCATTTCATTCTATATCTCAATCATTATCTCTTCATCCTTGACAGATCCACATCGCTCTGTCATTTGAGATTATATATCTTAGAAAGAGATACTGTCTAGCCAAATCTTTTATTTGCCAATCTTATCATATAAATCACTGTCTTTAAAAGTCTGCGGGGTTATACCACTATGCTGCTCATTTTCCATTTGTGCCATAGACTGTATCGCTATCTCATCATATTATCCATATATATGGTCGCCTCATTCATTAGGCTCATATACCTCACAAGGTATTTCGTTGATCCTGTAAACCTCAATAGGGACTCGTAAAAATTATCTCGAGTTCTAATCATTATCATCTTATAACCATTAGTCTTCAACTTTTCATCTAGTGATGCCTTGTACAGAGATTTGTCTTATAAGCTCCTTATACATCTCCGATTAAACCAAATAAGACATCACTTTCATAAAAATAATTATTTGTTCTTCATAAGAACTTTATTCATAACATCTCATTTAATTCATCCTTAAATCATATCATCTGTATTTCCATCAATTTTCCTTATGTACGTGAATTTCATTATTCACTAATTTTCCAGAATTATTTCTTAAGCTTTTCGGATTCCTCTATGTTCTCCGATATAAGCTTAGAATGGATTTCATATAATCAATCGAGTCAATGTTAGCTCGATGTCTCCAATCCATATAACTCTAAAATTTATCATGAATCTCATCCGATACTTTTTAATTTCATGTCTCTTACTATTCTGGATATTTCATCTCTGTGTCCTATCATTTCCACTGTATATCCTCAAGACAAAGACATTTAATAGTCAAAATTATTTTAACTTATACTCCACCTTGATTCATTTAGCTACTCATACTTCACAGCATATCGATCATCTTAATTTGTATGTTGAATTAAGTGTAATTATTTGATTAACACCTTTCACAGCTAACCGATTTATTATTGAAATTCATTTTAAATCATTTTCATTTAATAATTTAGGTTAGCTGTTATCTTCCTCATCTCTTATCTTCACTTACTGTCCTTGTGCATACTCTCCAATTTCATATTGTTCCATACAGTACATTATTCTGCAAAACATAATTCAAATATTTCGGTTCTATAATTATCTGTTTGATACCTCAAAAATAGTAGGAATGTATAGAAGCAGAATTAACAGTACTGCTATGGATTTCAACCTTTATACTGATCTCCTTCCCATTCATCTCCATGAATCATATTACTTTTCATCATATCCATCAATCCCGTAATAATATCCCGTTAATACACTTTTAATTTAGACCCTTAAGAATCAATAACTGAGTCGCTTATCCTGTGACTTCCCTATAACCATTCGGGTCACATCAATCATCTAATTGCAAGTGCAATTTATAATCGGGATCGTTATACTCATATTACATTCCTTTATGCCATTAATAACTCCATTACTATCAATATATTCAAAATCAACTTGATTTTATCACTATTTAACCATAATCCCACATAAGGGCATTTTCGTCATTTTCACATTTATTTCTTTCTCCTCATTATACATTTAATTCAGTGATCTTATTATCATTTTGCTTATAATACCCCTTTCTCATACCATTATCAGCAGTTTAAAATCTTTTTCGATTTCGACAGAGAAATCCAATAGAATCCATAATTGGATTAATTTGCATGAAATGCAGCTTTACATCATCAATTTCTCTGTCAAACCAGTCTATTCAAACTTCTATTGGTCTATTTTGACTCCCGGTAAAATTTTGGGGGTAGAGGTATTTTGGTCATTTTTGGCCAAAAATTTTCTCTCTTCAAAATACCTTTAATCGGTGATCTTAAGGTCTATTTAGTGATGATACTTCATTCCCCTCCTTTATATCATCACTTTCAGGTCTCAGTTCGATCCGGACAGAAAAGTACTGGTGGGGCCCTCACCGAGTCCATTTTTGTTCCTTACCGAACCGACCCTCATCTAGACTATAAAATCACCAATTCAGGTAACATTCCTGAGCCATTTTCCCTTTTTAGCATTCCTTATTTCATAATTGCTCACTCCCTTCTAATCATTTTACTCAATTTGTAATCATTTATTTTCTCTAAGTATTCAGACTACACAGTACTACAGGGGATGTTAACATTTTTAACACATTTTCTTTCCAAAAGTATCGACAGACATCAGGCCAACCGTGCTCTGATACCATTAAATCTGTCACAACCCGTGACCCTATTTTTCACCTTATTCTATACATCTTATATGGTTGGGCTGTCTGCAATACTTTACTTTTCTTTTACATATTTAACAATTTCATATTAAATTACAATATGAAATACATTCCCTATCTTACTTCATAAGAAAATAGTACTGTGAAAATGTCTAAATATGGAAAATAAATTATCATACCTCATGTCATCAGTCGAGCTGTCGCATCGTCCCCAAATGCGCAGCTGAAATCCTTTAAGTGATAGAATCTCAATCTTCGAAAACCTGAAATGTTAAAATTAAGATGTGAGCAAAACCACGGCTCAGTAAGGGAATTATATGCCTCACTTGATACTCAGCTATCTATATGCTGAAAAACTTTTTCATTTTTCCTATGGGCTCTAGGCTCGCATGCAGGAAGGCTACTACAGTCAGCTAGTGATCCAGATGGAGTAAGGTAGGTATTTTGAAATACCTATCTTGTCCCGGAACCTAGAAGCAACTGTAGAGAATAATTTTCATTCTTGTTTTGAAATTCAAATCCTTTCCTTTTTATTTCATAACATTTTCATATTCTTTTTCAAAATAATGCTTTTATGAAATAAAGCATTTAAATAAAATAACTAATATTCATATTTTCTTTGAAAAGAATATTAGTTAAATTCTCATCATTCTCATTTAAAACTCATTTCATGTTTAACTGTACAACCATAATTAGTACAGTACTTTAAATAGCAAAATCAGCTATTAAACCTTTTTCGTATAACATATAAATCATTTAAATCTAATATTAGATTTATTTTCCTCCTCTTTTCTTTTGAAAACATATTACATATTCGTGTCACATATCATATGAAAATCATTTCATAGTACTTAAAAACAGTTCTGAAATTAGCATTTATAAAAATGCTATAAATCATTTCATTTCACGTATCACATATCATGTAAAACATTTACATTTCACATATCACATATCATGTAAACATTTTCATTTAAAACATATCATATATGGAGACTGCGGCACGCCCAGCCCGTCCACTGGGTCGTTACTCGTATCATGCTATAGACCCCGAAGGGTATGAATAATCATGTCAGATCTATGGCCATAGTCTATAATTGTCCTCGACGGATCACTGATCAGGTGTCGGCCGGGACTACATATCACATATCAGCATGATAGGATGCCATCTAGTCTCAAAACCGTATTTTTCATCATCAGAAAACCTTTATGGAATTTATAAAAATATATAATTTCATCATTTAAAAACCATAAAGGTTATAAAACCATTTAGTGAATATTTAAGAAATATTTATAAAAATATTCATAAAAATATTCACTTTACTTCTTTTCATTTTTTCTTCTCGTATTACGTGTAATTTACATATTAAGAGAATTTTCGGTGATTTCATACCATTATCGAAAACAGGAATATTTTAAAATCACTTTCATTTTATTCATGCTTTTATGGAAAATATTCATTTTCTCGATTTTTGTGATTGAAAATCATTTCTCGTGAAATAAAATCATTTATTATGATTTTATGAAATTTTCTAGAAATTTTCGGTAATTTTCGATAATTTTTCGGCAGCATAATGGCTGCCGATTGGCTAGCCTCCTGCACGAAAATACAGTTTATAATTCCAGCCAGTACATCATCACAAATTTTCAACCACAAAATCATCACAATATTTTCATAAAATATTTCATAATTAAAACATGCAGACTGAATATCCTTACAGTGCTGCACATGCATCCCTTACCTTTTTCCCGGGTCGACGACTTCCTCTTGTCGATCCCGTACTCCATATCTCCCGATTCCTCATCTCGATTGCCGAGAATAATTTCTGGAAATTAAAATTCTAAATTTTAGAATTTTTTCATAATTTATTAAATTTTTCTAAAAATTAATTTCCGGAAATTTCTTACCGAATTTTCGTAAATTTTCGGGTTGTCAAATTCCCGAGAATTTCCCGATTTCTCGAACTTCTCCTTCTTTTTTTTCCTCTTTTTCTTCTTTTCCTCTTTTCTTTCTTCCTTTTTCTCTTTTCTTTTCTTTCTTTTTCTTTTCCTTTTTCTTTTCTTTTTCTTTTTTTCTTTTTCCTGGTCTGACCGGTTCAGACCCGTCAGACCGGTTTGGCCTCCCTTTTGGCCAATCTTCCGCCGGTGGTCGGTTCCCCGCCGGTTCTGGCCTCCCACAGCTGGCCAAGGTGGCGAAGAAGCTGGATCCAGCCTCTGTTCTTCCCCATCGCCGGCGACGGTGCCGGACCTAGGAGGGTGGGTTTCGGCTCTTTTCTTCCATATTTCTTCCCTCTTCCGTCGTTTCCTTCACCGCCGGTGGCTCCTCTCGCCTTCATCTCCCTTCAGCGGTGGTGCTGGTAGCGGTGGCGGTGCCTGAACGGGCCGGCACCGCCGTTCCACTTTTCTCTTTCTCTTGGGTTCCTCTCCGCTTCGCTCCGCTTCGCTCCGCTTCGCTCCGCTTCGCTTCTGTTTTCTTTTCCCTTCACCAGCGTCAGCTTCCTCCTTCTCTCTTCTTGCTGATGTCGTTCTCGTCTTCCTCTCTCTCCTTCGGTCGGTCGGCCGATGGTGGTCGACCGCCCCTTTTTGTTTCGCTTCTGTTTTTTGTTAAACAGAAAATAGCCTACCCGACCCCGTTTTTATATTTTTTTACTATATTATATTTATATAATATATATAAACATAATATAATAACATATATATTTTATACACAAAATACATATATATTTTAATTTGAATTAATATATTTCATATATATATATATATATGTATTTATAGATATATATATTGTATTACAATATATAGATGCAAATTTTGATAAAATAATATTTACTTTTCTTATATATGTATATATATATATACATAAAATATCATATTTATATACATATGTATTATTTAAATGTACTAAATAGTATATATACATATATATACTAATGTATATTAATATATACTATATAGTATTTCAATACATATGTATTTGTATAAAATATATTTATATAATATAAAATTATATAAATATATTTCATATTTCTTCCTCATTTTCTTATTTAATTTGGATTTCCATTTATCCAAATTAAATCCTCTCTTCATTATTTTCCATAATTTCAACCTTATCCTTATTTCCGATTTATCCAAATTTAAATCCCTCAATTTTCTCACTTCCTTAATTTCTGGAATTTTTTAACGATATTCCCTTTTTCATTATTTCTTAATTTCACATCTTATTTTTATTCCGATTTTTAATCTTCCTTCATTCGAATTTCCACCATCAGTCACTTCCTCACTTCTTGAAATTTTCACTAAGATTCCGTTCTCACAATTCCACTTATTTATTTTCACTCATCTATTTGCTGTAATATTAATTTCCAATATTATTAATTTCCAATAATTGAAAAATTTGCGGTTATCACACCTCTCTCTCTCTCTTCATTGTGTTTCTTTTAAATTCAAAGGTGAATTCTAATATTTCTAAGTGTGTTAAACATGTTGGTGCTATTGGCTTGAATTAAATCTAGCTAGATCAAAATGTGCCATGAGAGAGGGTTTCGGCCAAGCTTGGAATCTCATGAAATTATAATGTTTCATACATGAAATGAATGCCAAAATGATGCATAAACATGGTTAAGCATGAATGTAATGATAGTGTGTTGAATAATAATAAGTTTGGCATGATGGTAGATTCGGCCATGGTATGGGGAGGTAGTTCCATGGCTGCATTTGATGAGTTTAATATGCCATTAGACTGTAGAAATTACAAGGAGTCTACTGGTGCTATCGAATTTAAATTTTGACGGAGAAGTTAGGTATTACTATCGGTAGAAATTATACTAAATAAATATTGGCAATGTACAATGTGGCTGCAATTAAGCATGAAAAATATCTTAAAAATAAGTATTAAGTGAGCTAATATTTTTGGTAAATTGCTTTGCAGCCTAGGAGGAATAGTTCATGTGTGGTGCTAGCGAGAAGTACGATAACGTTAACAGGTAAGGGATGAGTGTGTAGGCCGTAAGGATATTATGAATGCATGTTTTCAATGAAAATATTTTCATAAGAATATTTTGATATTCAATTGCCTTGGAAACTATGCAAATTGTGGTGTTTTGCTGTTTTGTGACTGTGTTGAAAGTGTATGACGGTAGGCAAATAATGGCCGTTATGCTATTGAATTTTCTTAGAAAATAATCTAAAAATTATCTTGAAATATTTTAAATGCATAATTGTGTGACTCCTAGCCTCAGAAAATAATTATTTAATATTTTTAATAAAATATGAATTTATCAAAAAATAATATTTAAATATTCATGAAAAAGAATTTTATCGAAGTAAAGTTACCGATGCATTCTTAAATGTGTTTTACAGTGAAATAAAGTGATTGTGAAAATTATTATTGAAATGTGAATATATTGCCGAATGTTTTGTGAAATTGTCAAATATGTGTAGCTATTTTCCTTTATGGATAAATGTGAAATTTAAAGTATTTTAATAAAATCCATAAAGGCCTTCATATCATTTATATACTGTTTGGAGACCGATAGGCCCCGTATCATGCTCATGTGTTAACGTGTACTATCTATGTGAAGCTATTGATACTGATCTTATCTTCAACATCTCGGTTGATACCTGATCAGTGTATGACTGAGGACATTTCATAAACTATGGCCATAGATCTCATGTGATTATTATTATACCTTACGAGGATTACATCATGATATATCTTGGGTGATACCTGGTCTCCACCATTTTACTGTGATATTGAATTGTTTTTAATGAATTGTGATATTAAATCATAAGTGATTATCAATGTGTTTTCTGTGAAATGTGTGATTACTTTAAATGGTTTATTGTGTTAAACGAGTACAATACAGTTTATGAAATTTTATCGATATATGATAAATGTGTTTAAATTTGATTTTGTGAATTCTTAATTAAATATTTTAATTGTGATTAAATGTGAATATTAGATTATTTCTTTCAATATTTTAATTTGGTGAAAGTATTTATTTGATATTCATTCATGAAAGGTTATTAAATTTTGCTTTATTTTATTATCAACATTTACTCCCTATAGTCGCTCCTAGGTTCCAAGACAAGTATTTCAAAATACCTTCCATACTCCATCCGGATCCCTAGTCGACTATAGTATTCATCCCTGATTATGCTTAGTGTGCCCTTAGGGAAAATAATCGTTTTGTGCATATAGAATTTTGTAATATCAGTTTTTGCATACGATTCCTTTACTGAGCATATTTTACTCATCCCATATTTTTCCACCTCCACAGATTACTTTCAATGATAGCGTCCTATACCATCCGAGGATATCGGCTGCATATTAGTTACCCCGAGGCAGCATTTTGTGGTTCTTGGAGGTATATTTATTCTCTTTATATGTTCAAACTGTTTGTACAGTACTATCATATTGTAATAATAGATAAGGAATGTAAACAATGAATTAATTATAGATAAACGAATATTTGTAATTTAGGGGTCGTTGGGGATTGTTATGAGTTTTTATGTTCTATGTTTTTAGGAATTTTGTTTTGTTTTATTTTCAATTTATTGAAATTGAAAACACATTTGCTTGTATATTTTTTGTTGTAAAAAATTGCAAACAATGAAGGATAAGTTAAAGCAGGTGGAGTTTAAGTTAAAAAAGGGATAAGGTTTGATTCCCGTTGGTTACAATTTTTAGACAATTTGATGGGTTTTTCATGATTTTTTTAGCTAAAATTTTTTATTATAGCTGAACAGGCACTGTTCACCTATGTAGTAACAGTGAAAAAACACTTCCAAAATATTGAAAACACCAAATTTTTGTTTTCATCAATTTTATGTTTTTGTTTTCTTTTAAAAAAAAACAAAAACAATCCCAAACAGACCTTTAGTAAATTAAATAAAAATTAAATAAATTTATTTTTATAAACTATTGTGGATTAAGTGTAATGTGAAAATAAAGGTATCGCAGACAGCCCAACTATCAATGTAAATATATAAAATGTGGTATTATGGTATATTTGGATTGTTACAGTTTTATTGGTATCAGAGCGAGATTTGTCTAATGTATGTCAGTGCCTTTATATGAAAAGTGAAGCGATTAATATCCGCTGTAATACTGTATAGCTTGGATATATAAATAAATGACTAACCGAAATCGATTTGAACTGTCTGTGTTGTGCAAATATGAGTGGGCGATGGGTAACACGAGAATATAAGGGTCGAGGCTGAGGTAGGGCGAAGCCAACTTCAAAGCCTTCTACTCTCAAGCCAGCACCCGAGCCTGCCCTAGGACCTGCTCACCCATTGCAACCAGAAATCCAAACACTCAAATGTTACGTATGGAGAGGATGTTGGTTGATTTTAGAGCCATGTATCACGCAGATAGAGCTGCCGATCAGGCGAAAAGAGAGAGAGTAGCTCCTGCACCTCCGTAGTAGCACCACCCCACCTCAGCCAGCTCCGGAGCCATAGCCTGCCATTTAGCTAGCACCACAGGTGCAGGCCGTGCCACATCCACCAGTACAGTTGCCCTGTGATGTTCAGTCATATTGCGATGTTGCCTTAGTGCAGCAGTTTACAAAGTTAAATCCGCTGAAATTAAAAGGAGATAGGGATTTATTGGTGGCAGAGCAGTAGGTGACAACTATAGAGAAGTTATTCAGATATATGAGATGCTTGGAGATAGAGAGAGTAGGGTTGGCAATGTTTCAAATGAAGGATGATGCAGAACACTGGTGAAAGTCTGTTTAGACTATTTTATTTGCCCAGCATCTGAAAATGGCTTCTTCACTAGTCCCCTGTTTCTCTGCTCAGTATAGCAAAATGGAGTTCCATTCTCCTTCCTATGGCAGCCCCCATCCTACGATTCAACTGCTCTCTCTTTTTTTTTTTTTTTGCTTTCATGCCTCTTCTTTCGAGATCTTTCATGGTTCAAATGGAAACATTTCCTTGCTTCTCTCTTTTGAAGTGAAGAGAATAGCCCCTACGATCCCATGTTCTCACGCCATTTCTAGCCCCCAAAAATCATCCCTTAAATCGGAGCTAACCACTTTGCTTCCAATCACATTCCAACCTTGTAGTTCAACCTCTCCTCTCGTATATTCAGTTTCTAGCTCAAAACATCCAAGAGTGCAACCCCTCCTTTAGCCTTGGTTTGCTGTTCTCGTGAAGGAGAAAGGAGGCTATTCCTTATGTCCTCATTCTGCTCGAGAGATGGAGCAACTAGCAGCTTCGTTGGTGACTTGATCAGGGTCGAAAGAATGTCCTAGCTTGGTGCTTTCAGCTATCTTATTTCTCTCCTAATCACTTACTTTAGATTTTGTTCTCAGAGGTCCCAAGTTCCTCTGTTTCTTTTCTTTTCAAATTGGCAACTGCTCCCACATTAATAGGAGCAATTACTGCAGCAGATTGGCTTCCTCAGGAAGTCAATAAACAATAATAAAAATATTTATTTTTTATTACATATTTTTTATATATATTTAGTTTTATTACTATTTTATTTTTATTTTATTATTATTATTTTTTAAAAATAATATATGTTTATGATATATTTATATCCATTTACATTTCGTATTGTAATCTATATATTTATATCTTACCATACTTGATATATATATATTTTCATTTATCTTTTTATCCCTACAACCACTTGTATATTATTTTTATGGTAATATAGTCACATCTTTTATCTAATTTAATATATATTTTCATTTAATATATCTCACCTTATTTATAGGTATACCTTTAATTTATCTTTACTTGACTTAATTACTTATATACCAATAATATGTATGTATACGTGTATCCTTGTACATATATATTTATATATATACCTATTAATTATATTATTTTCTTCCACTTGATTATTTGTATATACCTAGGCACGTATGCATGCATTAATTAGGGCATATGTCGGTTCATATCAAATTGCATACTTCTTACGTATAATTTAGTATACATCATATTTACGGTATACGTGTATATTTCACTTGCATTCACGGCTTATATATATATATATATATATATATATATATATATGTATATATCCAAAATTCACTCTCATAATTTCGGATTAAGATAAGTATATTTAAATTCTTGAAATCAGTTAATTACACTTAGTACATATACAATTTACACTTGGGTACAAAATGGGGTATGAAAATTTACTGTTATCACACATGCATATATACACACACATACACATTAATCTTAATCATTTTTATAGTATTTCTCATCAAATGTGCCAAACTTAAATATTTATATATTATTTATTTATTTTTAATTCATGATAATTACTAGTTCCAAAATTTCAAGTTCAATGCTTAATTTATTTCATTTATATATTTATTTACGAATACTGAAGGAAAATTAGTGATCTTCACAGTGTGAGAGATATTGCCTATCGGTTAGCACTACCACCAGAACTATCCGGGGTGCATAACGTCTTCCACATATCGATGTTGAGGAAGTACCATCCAGATCCATCTCACGTAATTCAATATGAGCCACTAGAGATCAGGGAGGATATGATTTACGTGAAGACATCGATTTGGATATGGATAGGAAGGATAAGGTACTATGGTCCAAGACTATTCCATTAGTGAAAGTGCTCTGGCAGTATAACTCAGAAGAAAAAGCAACATAGGAATTAGAAAGCTTGATGAGAGAAATGTATCCAGAGCTATATCAGTGTAAGGACCTGAGTGGCACTTTGCTCCTGTAGGAATCAAGAAGTGGCCCCCTCGGTGACCTTACAATCTGTCAAGGCCTCGCCCGTTTATCTGCCATCGGCGAGCATCCCTTAGGCACCCTCGCCCCAGGTTTGCCTTGACTTTGTGAGGTAGGTGATCGCCCAAACACTCACTAACGTATTGTCCGCTTTGGCGGTCGCCCACCCTCACGACTTTATTCCCACATCGGAACGTGTCCTTTCACGTTCGAACCCAAGACCTCGTAAGTACAAGGGTTCTACAGACATCATACCATTTGGAAAATCCTCGCTATATCAGTAACAGTATGTGGGTTCAAAGTCAATTTGATTTGACTGTTACTCAGAAAAATTCTTCCGAGGTATGGACACGATCATTATTTTCGAATTTGTTGTACGTAAACCTAGTGGTACTTATCTTAAAGAGTTTCAGAAAATAGTCTTCTTGGCCTTTAGATATTTAGGGCCCAATTTTCACATTTTACCACTTTGGAAGCCATCCGAGTTAGGGATTACCCTGTGGGACCCACTTGGTAATTTTCCTCGGTAACTACACCACTGTGGAATTAAATTCTCGTAACTTTAGTTAATTTTCTAATTAACCATCTTCAATAAATATGGCAGGAATAGAGAAATTTGGGATTTCACACTTATAAACAAGATTTATCCATATTTGTTTATTATACCATTTAGCCATAAACCACATTTTAGAAAAACTAATGCAAATCATTAAAGTTATAAATATAAAAAAAAGCACTAACTTTGTGAAGGGAGACAATAGAGATATGTGAGCGAGACAAGCGACCAATCCACAACTAATTATAATTTTTTTATCAGCAGCAGAAGAAGAGGCAAAAGCAAGCATAGAGAGTGAAATTGCAGTTATGAATATTGTGACCTTCACACTTTCTTTCCATCCCTATAAACTGTCTTTGAAGTTGGAACAATAAGATTTAATGTTAATGATCGAATGCCTTATACTTTGTTGATGAAGGAGGAAATTGTGACATGGGGCCCACAAGGATTGTCCAGATTGAGGCGAAACCATAAATTATCGATATTGGGAGTGAATACTGAGATGGTAAGAATTTACATATCAAAATTCTTCTGTTTAGGCATGCCTTTTTTTTCATGCAACAAATTTAAAAATAACGATAGTGTCCATAGGTTAGAAAATTATTTTTAAATATCAGTCAACCTAATTTGACTTTTGACCTACAAATAATTATAGTCAAACCCTTGTGTGAAGAAGTCTAACTTGATTCAATTCGTAGACTGAATCACGTGAAAAGGCCACAAATAACATGAATGAGGCAAAAAGCCTTCGTTTAAGGCTATTTTGGTAATTTCACCGTAATGGTCAGTCAAATCCCATTGAAAGTCAAATATGTGACTAAATTATGTTAAATAAATATATTTTGTATGTAAATAAAAATATTAGGAAATTAAATTAAATATTCAAATAAATATTATATTAGTTGGGATATAAAAGGGATAAGTGAAATTTTAAAGGGACTTATTAGTCATTTGGTTAAAATGATATTTTAAATTATTAGATAAATAAATTAAGATATTTTTATCTTATCTTCATCACTTGGTCTGCCTCTCCATCACCATTTCCATCTCTTTCTCAAGCCTAAGTATAGAGAGAGAAAGGTTAGGAAAACACCTTCCAAACCACCTCAAAATTGCAACGTCCCTTGAGCAAAGCTGCTCATCTCGCCACCTTCTATAACATCTCACAAAACCAGCCATTAGGAAGACCATTTGATAGGTGATTTTGCTTCTCCAAGATTCAGCCATAAAGGTAAGAGAGAGAGTTCACGGTTTTGGTTTCTATCTACTACATATGATTGTTTCATGATGTTTAAACATGTCTATTAGCTTAAAATGAAGCAATACCGATTGTAGCATGTCTTTAGGGTTTTGGCCACTAGGGTTTATGATGATATGTTGCTTTGTTCATATAAAAGTGAGGTAGAAATGATGTAGAGAATGTGAAATGCATGAATATGGTGATAGAATTACAAAACACTAAGTGAAGAGCAAAGGGAAGCATTCGACCAAGCATGGGTTTTAGGGTTACCATGCATGAATTGTTGCTAAAATGGACTAAGTTCAAAGACAACTTTCTTGCGATGCTTGTTGGCTTGAGTAGCATATTGCTCAGTCCTTTTCTTAATGTTTTGGCATACCTTCTCATGCAATTGCTTAACAAAATCAGCTTTCTTTTCCCCATCCAAACTAGCTCTCTCCTCAAAAAGTAGTGGTAAAAGATCCAACAAAGTGAGTGGATTGAAATCATAGACAACTTCAAATGGGGAATAATTAGTAGTAGAATGCGCATTTCTATTGTAAGCAACTCCACATGAGGTAAACAATATTCCTAATTCTTCAAGTTCTTTTGAATAATGGACCTCAACAAAGTAGACAAAGTATGGTTGACTACCTCAATTTAACCATTGGTTTGTGGATGACAAGTAGTTGAAAACAACAACTTTTCCCAACTTTCCCCCACAAAGTTTTCCAAAAGTAGCTAAGGAACTACACATCACGATTAGAAACAATGGTCCTTGGAACACAATGTAGACAAACAATTTCCTTGAAGAATAAATCTGCAAGGTGTTTGCATCATCAGTCCTATGCAAGTAATAAAGTAAGCCATCTTAGAGAACCTTCGAGACAATGCATCAGCCACGACATTTTCTTTACCTTTTTTATATTTGATCACATATGGGAATGTCTCAATAAACTCCATCCACTTGGCATGATGCTTATTCAACTTGTTTTGTCCTTCAAGTGCTTCAAGGACTTATGATCAAAGTAGATGACGAATTCCTTGGGCCATAAATAATGTTGCCATGTTTCCAAGGCCCTCACTAATACATACATCTTTTTGTCATACATAGGATAGTTTAGGGCAGCTCTATTTAACTTCTCATTAAAGAAAGCAATTGGAAACTTCTCTTGTAAATAGCTCCAGTACCTATACTTGAAGCATCACACTCAAACTCAAAGTTTTAGTAAAGTCAAGTAAGGATAATAAAGGTGCAGAACAAAGCTTCTCTTTAGCAAGTTAAAAACATGATATTGCTCAAAACCACATTTAAATCTAACATTCTTTTTAAGAACTTTAGTTAAAGGTGCAGTTATGTGCTAAAGTTTCTAACAAACCTATGATGGAAACTAGCTAATCCATGAAAATTGTGCACCTCAGAGATATTCTTAGGTATATGCCAATCTTTAATTGTCTTAACCTTTTCATCATCTATTGCAATACCCTTAAAAGAAACAATATATCCAAAAAATATAACCTTATCAGTGCAAAAAGAACATTTCTTAAGGTTAGCATACAACTTTTCCTTTCTTAAGACATTAAGCACATTCTTTAAATGTTCAATATATTCATACAAACTTCTACTATAGATCAGGATATTATCAAAATAAACAACTATAAATTTTCCAATGAAAGCACGCAAGACATGGTTCATTAATCTCATGAAAGTTTTAGGTGTATTAGTTAACCCGAAAGGCATAACTAACCATTCATTCAAACCATGCTTGCTCTTAAATGCAATTTTCCATTCATCACCTTCTCTCATTCAAATTTGATGATAACCACTTTTCATATCAATTTTAAAAAAGATGAAAAACCATGTAACTCATCAAGCATATCATCTAATCTAGGAATGGGATAGCAATGCTTTACAGTGATTTTGTTGACGACACGACAACCAACACACATCCTCCATGTCCCATCCTTTTTAGGAACAAGTAACACAGGAACAGCACATAGACTCATGCTCTCTCTAACATAGCCTTTCCTCCTGAGCTTTTTAACTTGCCTATGAAGCTCCTTTGTCTTTTCAAGATTACTCTTATAGGTGGGTCAGTTGGGAATGGCAGCTCCAGGAATAACGTCTATTTGATGCTCAATTCCCCTAATAGGCTGTAAGCCATTTGAAATCTCCTTGGGAAATATATCTTCAAATTCCTTTAAAAGAGACACGACATTAGTAGACAAAGAAGGATTAAGATCATTAGAACTAAAACAAGATTCTTTATATAAACACAAAAGGATTAGGCACTTCGCTAGAAAAGCAGCCTTGGCATTAGTTTTCTTTGCATAGAAGCTCATGTCCTTTCTTACTTTCTTTGCAATATCTTTGCCTTTGTCTAGATTTTGTGACCTTTTTTGTGAATCATTTTGCTCTTTTAGCCTCAATTGGTCCTCATAAATATCCTTGGGACTCAAGGGTGAAATTGTGAATGTCTTACCATCCATGGTAAAAGAATAACTGTTTATGAATCCATCATGGATGACTCATCTATCAAATTACCATGGTCTTTCCAAAAGCAAATGACCAGCATGCATAGGCACAGCATCACACAATACTTTATCATTGTACCTTTTAATGAAAAATGGCACCAATACTTATTTTCTAATATTTACTTCTTCGCAATTATTGAGCCATTGAAGTTTGTCTGGTGTAGGATGTTTTGTAGTAGGCAAACTCAATCTATCAACCAAATAAGTGCTAACATTATTAGTGCAACTACCACCATCAATAAGCAAAGAACATAACTTATTGTTGATGTGGCATCTAGTATGGAAAATGTTTTCTCGTTACACTTCATCTTCATCCTTAACCTAGGCACTTAATGCACAACGAGTTACAAGTGCTTCACCATAGGCAGCAAACTCAACATAGTCATCATCTTCATCAATGTCCTCCAATGGTGGCATCTCATCATTAACATCAGATTCTTCACTTACAATGTCACCATCATCATGCATAATCATGACTCGTTTGTTTGGACATTGTGATGCAATGTGTCTTCTTCCTAAACATCTAAAACACTTGATGTCTCTACTCTTACCTTAGGATACTTGGGCAACCTCGGGTTTCAGTTTTTAAACATTCTCAGCCTTAGGCTTGGATGCCTTAGGTTTAGGCTTGAATGAGGATTCGATCTTAGGCTTGAATGTTGTCCTATCATCCCTTCGAAAAGGTGTTTGGTTTCCAAGAAAAAGACAAACTAGAACCTTATACAAAATGAGATAAAGAACCTTTCCTCTTGAGTTACCTTTCAACCTTTATAGCTATATGCAACATGTCATCAAACTCCAAATAATGATGTAACTCCACTGCATTAGCAATCTCATGATTCAATCCTTATAAGAATCGAGCCGTAGTAGCTTCATTATCCTTTTCAACATTAGCTTTGATCATGATAATTTCCATTTCTTTAAGATAATCCTCAACACTTTTATAACCTTGAGTGAGACCTTGTAACCTTTGATAAAGCTCTTAATAGTAATAACTAGGTACAAACCATTTTCTCATAAAACGTTTCATTTCATCTTATGTAGCTATAGTAGCTCTCTATTCCTACGTCTACCAAGCATGAGTTAATCCCACGAAATGTGCAACATTCCATAATATATACTTATTACTCATAATCACACATATAGTAAGTTAGTTGGGCTGTTTGTGATGCCTTTATCACACTCACTTTTAATAGTAGACCACTTTTTAAATAAAATTCTATTTATAACTGATATTACTATTTACAGCAAAATATTATTTTGGGTATCTTTCACAAGCTCTACATCTTTTGCACGAAATTATAGAAATGTAGTATTGTACAAGAAAAGTTTAAACATATAAAAAAATTAAAATACACCTCTAGGATCCAATCATAGTTGCCTCAAAGTCTGAACATATAAAAGAAATAAAATATACCTCAGGATCCAATCACAGCTGCTTCAAGGTACTAAAATGCAGCCAAATTCGTGGAATGGTATACTACTGCAGATAATCTGTGAGGTGGAAAAATAAGGAGTGAGCTAACATCCTTAGTAAGAGATTCATATGCAAGACTGATACTATGAAATTTATTTGCATAAAACATTTAATTCCTAACTGTACACTAAGGTATAAAATAGGAAGGATACTATAGTTAGCTAGGAAATCGAATGGAGTATGGGAGGTACTATGAAGTACCTTTTGTGACCCAGTCCCTAGTAGCGACTATAAGGAGTAATCAGTTGCAGATGATATGTATAAACATTTTTAAATCACTTAAAAACATTTTGTGCATTTTTCAATATATATATAAACAATGTATAAACACTTTAACTTAAAATATTTTAGTAAACAATTCAGTATAGAAATTCAGTAAATAATACATTAATCACTTTAAATTTCCACATTACAGTCGAGATATAAATTAGTCACTTCAATTTCAGTAGTAAATTCAGTCTAGTAAAACAATACAGTATAGTGGAGACGAGGTAACAACTACTAAATATCATGCTATAACAGTATCCCAAGAAGGGAGGAACAATAACAGTACGACATATGGCCATAGTCACAGTGGTCCACAGTGTACACTTGCCAGGTGACAACTGTGGAAGCTGAAAACTTGGTGGGTCTGTCAGCAATAGTAATAGTAACAGTCAATATGATACAGGGCCTAACAGTCTCAAAATAGTTTATAAACAGTAGAAATACAATTTATGAAATCAAATTCAGTGATAATATCTTCAATTAGTCCATAAATAGAAATATTGAAAAATATAATCAATTCAAAAATAAAAAATTCATAAAATATTCACATTTTAATATTCTTTTCTAAAAACTTTCTATTTATTTGTAGAACAGTTATAAGCATATGCTAGTACCTTTATGTACATAAAATTCATTAACATGAATTTTTAAATATTGTTTTTCGGTATTAAATCAAAATATGCAATTTTAATAAATAATATGAAATTAACTAAATAATTTTTTTTTCACCATTTAAGGAGGTTAAAAGATAATTTCATGAAATTCCTAGAGTTTTCGACAGAATAACGGCTGTTTCTAACCTAGCCCTCCTGTATTGAAAATATCGTTTATAAACTAGCCAGTGTCCACAATTTCACCAATTCCAAATAAATTGATTTCCAACTCATTTCTTAAGCCAAAACATGTATTCACAGTATCCCTATGGCTTTTATACTCATCCCTTATCTATCTTATTTCACTAAAGTCACCAACAGCACCACGCAACAATTTCTCACTCCCAGGCTACAAAACATTATGCCAACCATCGTCATTCACCATTTTTCAATTCTAATATTTTTTTCCTTATTGAAAACTACCACATTGTACACAGTAGTCATTAAACCCAGTATAATTTACACCAGTATTAAAACACACTTTGCCTAAATCAACTCCGATTTAAATTTCGATTTCACCAGTAGTCTCCTCTTAATTTATACAGTCTTATGGCACTTAGAACACATCAAATTGAGCACAATAACCCTCCCATAGCCATGGCCGAATGCTTCATAATGTCTTAAACATGGCATTTCAACAATTTAACCACTAATTTATGCTTGGCCATTAATTTCTACCTCTCTTACACCATTTTCTTGCATCAAAACACAATGGTTCATAAGTTCTTCATCATGGCCGAAACCCTAAGGGAAGAATTGAAGTGGTTTTAATTCAATCTAGGGTTAGAATCATGCTTAACACACTTGATTTCATCATTTTCTATCATTAGAATTTAAAGGAAATGAAAGTATAGAATTACCTTGCTTTGGCCAAAACCTATAGGAGTTCTTCCTCCTTGATTTTGTCCACTTTACAACAAGATATGTGTGAGATCCTAAATTTCTCTATTCTCTTTATGCCTATTGAAGGTGTCGAATTAAGATATTAAGTCTAGTTACGAAAATTAAATCTTATATGTGGTGGAATTATCGAGGAAAACTGTCAAGTGGGTCCCACAAAGCAATCCGTAACTTGGATGGCCTCCGAAGTGGCAAATTGTGAATCGTGGGCTCGATATGTATAATTGGTAAGAAGACCGCTTCTCAAAATTCTTTTTGCTAGGCATACTTCAGTTTACATGAAACAAATTCGAAAATGATGATCATGTTCATAGGCTGGAAAGATTTTTCTTAATAATAGTCAAACCAAATTGACTTTGAACATACAGACTATCATAAGAGAACCCTTGCATAAAGAAGTTTCACGTAGATCCAACTCGTGAACTGAACTATGCGAAAACACTAAAAACAACACGAATAAAACAAAAATCATTTGTTTAGGGGTAGTTCAGTAATTTCACTACTCTTACTTAGTCAAACCACCTAGAAAGTTTGCTTTTGACTATATTTGACCCAAATATAGGAGAAATAATAAAAATATAAATATAAATCAGAAAATAAAAATAATAAAATATTAAGGGGACAAAATTATAAATAGTGAGAATGTGCAAGGGTAACTTGGTCATTTCTCAAGAGTGGGTCAAAGTTGGTCAACTTTTGACTAAGTTGACTCAGAAAATAAATAAAAGAAATAAAAATAAAATGAAAAATTCTGATCTCGACAGAAAATACACTGTGCAGTGGCATAAATTGTAAATAAGTGAGTTTTAAGTGGGTATTTTAGACTTTTTGGCATTAAATCGTGTTAGCTTTAAATTGCCATACATATTTTGAAATGACAAAAACTTAAGTGAGCTTTAATGTTTTAATTCATATTGTAAATTTGCCTTATCACACATGATTTTCTCAATACATTTTAAGTGATCATACCCAAACATTAAGATCATGATTTAATGATACATCCTTATTGGTCTTAATTCTTTATAAATGTTTTGAATATTTTAGAAAATCACTTAATGAATTTTTGGACAATGTTTTTATCAAAGAAAGTCATGAAAAACTCCCACAAAAGTGCCAATATGTTTTGGGTTGAATTAGGATCAAAGACCACATCATTTCTAACCCAAAAGTGCAGGAAAAACCCATTCTGGAGGAATGGGATCGATCCCCTAAGGAAAGGGATCGATCCCTTTTTGGCAGTGTGCCCCGGAAGACCAAAATGAAGCATGGGATCGATCCCCTAAGGAAAGGGATCGATCCCTTTATGTCAGAAAGTCTCCAACGGCTATTTTCTGTGAGATACAACGGCTAGTTTCGGTTTTGGCTCCAACCAACGTCCACAAACCATCCAAGGGACTATAAATAGAGGCTTAGAAGCTAAAGGAAGGAAGAGGAACAACCAAGCAACATCTTTCATCATCTTATTCATCTTCTCAAGCCTCAAACAACAAATCAAGAGCTCAAAAGTCTACATCTTCTATCATTCATCTATTTCTTGTATTGCTTAGCACAAACTTTGTATAGGCTTTTACTTGTGCTTAATCTCTGTAATCACTTGCCTATCTAGAGGCCTTCTTTGATTACATCTCTTGTAAACCAAAATCATTCCTTGTAAAGGGGAGGTTTCTCTTTAGCCTAAGAAAAAGAGGGAGGTTACTCTTTAGCCTAAGAAAAAGAGGGAGGTTACTCTTTAGCCTAAGAAAAAGAGGGAGGTTTCTCTTGAGCCTAGAAAAAGAGAGAGGTTTCTCTTTAGCCTAGAAAAAGAGGGAGTGTAACAAATTCAAGATAGTGGATTTGGAGAAAATCCTTGGGAGTGTCTCAAGGTAGAGGACGTAGGCAAGGTTGCCGAACCTCTATAAATCGCTTGCGTACATTTCTCTTTCCCTACTCTCTTTAATTACTTGCAATTATATTTGTGCTTATTGTATTGAATTTGGATTGCATGATTGAATAGCCTAGAGAACTTAGAAAATATCAATATAGGCTAGAGAATTTAGAGAAACCGAAAAACGAGCTTAAGGGTAGTTAAAAACCGATTCACCCCCCTCTCGGTATAGCCTATAAGAGCCAACAATTGGTATCAGAGCTTGGGCTCAAGATTGAATTAGACTAACCTCTATCGAGCTAAACGATCTTAAATGGCTCATTTGAATATAGGCACACCCCTAGGAGAAGAGGGACAATCATTAGTTAGACCTCCACTCTTTAATGGTGAGAACTATTCATATTGGAAAACTAGAATGATGTTATTTGTACAATCAAACGATTATGAAGTGTGGAGAATTATAGTGAATGGTCCTAGAATTCCCATGAAGAAAGTAGATGGAAAGGATGTCCCTAAGAGTGAGGATGAGTGGGACACAAATGACATGAGAGTGGCACAATTGAATGCCAAGGCCATGCACACTCTCTTTTGTGCATTAGGTCCCAATGAATATAATAGAGTGTCCCTATGTGAAAATGCTAAACAAATATGGGACAAACTAGCCATCATACATGAAGGGACCAATCAAGTTAGAGAGACTAAGGTAGGAATGCTCACACATGATTATGAGCTATTTAGGATGAAAGAAAATGAGTCCATGAGTGATATGTATACTAGATTTAATGACATAATCAATGGACTTAAGGCATTAGGCAAGACCTATTCCAATGTAGAAATGGTGAAGAAAATCTTGAATAGCTTGCCACAATCATGGGAGGCAAAGGTAACCGCAATAGAAGAGTCTAAAGATCCAAATACCTTGTCTCTAGATGAACTTATGGGCTCCCTACTTACATATGAGATGAAATTGAAAAGAAATGAAGAGCCTTCAAAGAAAATAGGGGTAGCACTTAAGTCTTCCACTCATGAGGATGATAGTGATGAAAGTGGAAATGAGGAAGAAAAGGAAATGGCAATGTTTGCCAAAAGATTCAATAGATTTATGAGAATGAAAGAGAGAGAGAGAGTAATAGGAGACACCATAGGGGAGAAACAAGTAGAAGAGAAAAGGACCACTTAGTGTGTTATGAGTGTAATGAACTAGGTCACACTAAGCTAGATTGCCCCTTACTTAGGAAAGAAAAGGATAGAAAATCTAAGAAGAAAGCATTTGTGGCTGCATGGAGCGATAGTGATAGCTCCGATGAGGAAAACATAGATGATGAGGTAGCCTACTCATGCTTTATGGCTATTAGTGACGATGAGGCTAGCTCTAGTTCTAGTGAAAATAATGATTTTACATTTGATGAGTTACAAGATGCTTTTAATGATTTAGCAAATGAATTTCAATGCATGAATTCTAAATATAAGAAAATCATTGCTAAATTAAAAATAGAAAATGAAGCCTTGACTAGTGCTAAGATAGAATTTGAAAAGAAACTAGAAGAGGCCAACTTAGAAATAAATGAGTTAAATAAAAAGAACACAAATTTGCATAACTCATTTTCTAGGTTTTATATGGGTCAACAAAAGCTAGATCACATGTTAGAGACCCAAAGAGCTTTCTTTGACAAAGATGGGTTAGGCTATAATGCTAAACAAAAAGAAACTCATCTTAAGAATTTCCTAGTGAGCAAAAATACCATGCATGATTTATCTCTCACATGCTCACTTTACAATAGAATAGGCCACACCTCACAAGCATGCACAAATAGAAAAACCACATTTAGAGGAAGAGTGGTTAGAAAAATGTGGGTGCCTAAGCATGCTATAAATAATGATGAATTGTGCTTGAAATGGATCCCAAAAGGATCTAAAATTGTGAATACTAACTCTCATGGACCCAAGAAAGTTTGGGTACCAAAGCATGCGTGAATTTGTGTGTTGTAGGAGTGTTAGAGCATGGAGATACAAGATACAATGAAGTTTGAATGCTCAACACATCCTCATGGAGTTTGCTTGTGCCAATGAGAAAAAGGAAAAAGCTTGAGGATCCATCTTTGACAAGATCACAACAATTTTTTTAAAGGATAGCTCAAGGTGGACTCAACAATTCAAGGCAAAGCATACTCAAGCAAAGGAGTTTTGTAAGATTAATTCTTTACTCCTTAAAACTTTTATTTGATTATTTGTGATTTGATGAGAAATTTGGTTGATGATTAATGATGCATTGTGAATAAGCAAAAGGCATGATGAATGATTGTTGAATGCTTGATGGACTATTCTTGATGAATGAAAAGCATGATTTGTGATTTTGAAATGATTTTTGATTTTCTGCATCTTGAGCAAGTTTGATATGTCTAGATAATATATTTAGTTGCTCAAAAGATGTCAAATATGTCATATATGCAAAATGCCTTGTCATGAGCCTTAATGAAGAATATGCATGTTGACAATCATGACATGTTGTTCACAAGTATGATGATTTGATGTTATATGTGCTTAAAATCTATGTGAACAAGTTTGTTTTTGGCATATTTGTGATTTCTAATGATTTGGTTTGGTCAAAGTATGCATAACTATCAAAATGACCTCTTTGAGGCCAAAAATGCCTTTATTGGTGAAAATCCTTCCAAAATTGCAAAATCTTTTGTAAAATAGTTTTTCAATCATGTTCTTCATTCATACAAGTCCAAAATCATGTTTTACTAATGTTTGAACCTTTACTTGGACTTAAATAACTCAAAAACGAAGTTTTGGTACCTCAAAGGTTGGATTTTCTGTCAAAAATCTGCAGAAACAGTATGAGGGATCGATCCCTTTTCAAACAGGATCGATCCCCTTGAGCAGAACACAGAATTGGTGTATTCTGGAACTAAGGGATCGATCCCCCTCCCAAAGGGATCGATCCCCCCAGGCCAAAATGGCTATTCTGCACTTTTTTAATCGAATTTGAGAAGGACTTTTCACTTTCTTGATATCTTCTTTCTTCTCAAGTTAAAATTCATTGTTTTAACTTCTTTTTGATGATCTTTAATGTATGAAAATTCATTTTTCATTGATATCATGCCTCAACTTCATCAATTAATATCATTTCCAACAAATGGTATCACTTTCAACAATCTATATCATTTTTCTTGAACTCACAAGTGCAAAATCAGTTTTCTCATTGAAAATGGTCATGAATTGCATAAATCTTGAAATAATCTTGAAATATACTTTAAATGAATACTTAAACATAATTTTGAGATCTATTTCAATGATTTATGGATATATTTGAGAATTTGATGAACTTGTGCATAATGAGTGTTTTTCATATCTTTTGTTCATCTTAGTCAAGCATGCTTATAGGATTATGTCTCTTGGCTTGACTTATCAATTCCACACTAGGTTTCATGATAATTTTACATCTAGTGGATTGATTTCAAATATAAATTCAACAATTGGTAATGGTCATTGGCCTATAATTTGTGATGGTAAATGGATCCTCAATGTTCAAATGCATGAAACTTTATCATCCTTGTACTTAAAGAACTAAGGTCTTAATGACAACACCAACCTTCAAAGATAAATGCAAACTTGAACAAATTTAATATCCATGCATTTATTATTTGAATATTTCCTTGCTCATAATTAGTTAAGGACTTGAATTAGAAAATGAGCATAGGATTTGTGTGCTTGAAACCATGGAAGAAAATATGTTTGCTTGAATTCCTTGATGTTTTGAATCTTCCATATGGTATCAATTTGTGAATATGAATATGGATTAATCTTTTATGATTGTGTACTAATGTTTAATTGATCCATATGCATATTTGATGATCTGTGTTGTGTTCTTGCATATTTAGAATGCGTATTTTCTTGACATGAACACACTACACATAGATATTGGATTCATGCAAAATGCCTAAGTTAACCATTAGTAACAATTGGTATTTAGATTGAAATAACAATTAGTATCATTGGAAACCATATTTTCAATAATTGGTAAGCCAAAACTAAATTACCAATTGGTTTGAGCTTTAAATTGACAATTCTTCTCATGCTCTTTAAGATTGAAATGACTAATAGAGAAGAATTCTCTTAGGATATTTTTGTATGAAACTCTTGTGTGCTAGAATTTGAAGTTAATTGCTATATGATTTAATTCTAGACACAATATTTCTTGAGAATGATTTATGAGCACATGCATATGATATGTTATATAATTTTAGCTCATAATCATGATGTATTACCATGCACCTTAGTTGGACCTTAGAGAACATTTGATATACTTAGGTGCTTGCTTAACTTCTTACCAATTGGAACCTTCTTGCAAAATTACTTATCAACAATTGGTATCAAAAATTATTTATAAACAGTTGGTATAGGAAAATAAGCCTTGTCCTTTGCATGCCTAAACATTTCATACTCTTTATGGACATTGTCTTATTTATTTGTGCTATAAGTCCCATGTACTAACATGTTTCTTGTTGGATGGAGCATTTTTTTTTCTCACATAGCCATGATTTTAGGGGGAGCATATTTTCTTTATTATTATTTTTCCTTCTTTTTGCTATGACAAAAAGGGGGAGAGATATTAAGGGGGAGAAATAGTTTGAAAATTCATTTTCAAAACCCATGCTTATATTAAGGGGGAGCTTTATAAAATCCTGCTTTATTTGAGGGGGAGTATTTTATCAAAGAATTTTCAAAGCAAATTTACATTAAGTTTTGTCAGATCAAAAAGGGGGAGATTGTTAGCTTTAAATTGCCATACATATTTTGAAATGACAAAAACTTAAGTGAGCTTTAATGTTTTAATTCATATTGTAAATTTGCCTTATCACACATGATTTTCTCAATACATTTTAAGTGATCATACCCAAACATTAAGATCATGATTTAATGATACATCCTTATTGGTCTTAATTCTTTATAAATGTTTTGAATATTTTAGAAAATCACTTAATGAATTTTTGGACAATGTTTTTATCAAAGAAAGTCATGAAAAACTCCCACAAAAGTGCCAATATGTTTTGGGTTGAATTAGGATCAAAGACCACATCATTTCTAACCCAAAAGTGCAGGAAAAACCCATTCTGGAGGAATGGGATCGATCCCCTAAGGAAAGGGATCGATCCCTTTTTGGCAGTGTGCCCCGGAAGACCAAAATGAAGCATGGGATCGATCCCCTAAGGAAAGGGATCGATCCCTTTATGTCAGAAAGTCTCCAACGGCTATTTTCTGTGAGATACAACGGCTAGTTTCGGTTTTGGCTCCAACCAACGTCCACAAACCATCCAAGGGACTATAAATAGAGGCTTAGAAGCTAAAGGAAGGAAGAGGAACAACCAAGCAACATCTTTCATCATCTTATTCATCTTCTCAAGCCTCAAACAACAAATCAAGAGCTCAAAAGTCTACATCTTCTATCATTCATCTATTTCTTGTATTGCTTAGCATAAACTTTGTATAGGCTTTTACTTGTGCTTAATCTCTGTAATCACTTGCCTATCTAGAGGCCTTCTTTGATTACATCTCTTGTAAACCAAAATCATTCCTTGTAAAGGGGAGGTTTCTCTTTAGCCTAAGAAAAAGAGGGAGGTTACTCTTTAGCCTAAGAAAAAGAGGGAGGTTACTCTTTAGCCTAAGAAAAAGAGGGAGGTTTCTCTTGAGCCTAGAAAAAGAGAGAGGTTTCTCTTTAGCCTAGAAAAAGAGGGAGTGTAACAAATTCAAGATAGTGGATTTGGAGAAAATCCTTGGGAGTGTCTCAAGGTAGAGGACGTAGGCAAGGTTGCCGAACCTCTATAAATCGCTTGCGTACATTTCTCTTTCCCTACTCTCTTTAATTACTTGCAATTATATTTGTGCTTATTGTATTGAATTTGGATTGCATGATTGAATAGCCTAGAGAACTTAGAAAATATCAATATAGGCTAGAGAATTTAGAGAAACCGAAAAACGAGCTTAAGGGTAGTTAAAAACCGATTCACCCCCCTCTCGGTATAGCCTATAAGAGCCAACAAATCGGATTTTAAAAATTAAAAATATAATCCAAGACCAATAAAAAGAAGACAACACCACATATTCTACTAATTTCTATCAGCTTCTCCAGCCTATTTCTGTTGCTGCATGTTATCTTCCCGTTTCTCCCTCAATTTCTTTAAGTGTCTTCCATTCAACCTAGTAGAACCCTTCCTTTCCTTCATCTATTCACTTAAGCTCCTTAATAAAGATTGTTCCTCACCCTAAGAGCTTCATAACCATCCCCATAGCTCAGCCTAAAACCTCCATAAGTGGGTTGTTTCATTGCTAGCAGGATTGGTTCTTGTACAGGTAAAATTCCAGCACTGGTTTTATGCACCTTAATCGCTTGGTCATAGCTATATTTGATGAGTATGAGGTGTTTGTAACCTTAGTTGGAAGTAAAAACATATTTAGGATAGATTAAGGTATTTAGCCATGGTGGAATTGATGAGAAGATAATGTTGATTTTCATGATTAATGGTGTGGAATGGTAGCTTGTGATGTAGTGAGAATAGCCATGGAATTAAATCAATTAAAACTTAATCATATGGATTGCTATGTTGAAAGTCCAGAATTATAAAATTTCGAACTAGCTTTTTTTTTCTTCTATCTTTCTTATTCAATTACTCGGTATCAATCAGTCTGCATTCGGTGTTGGTGAAAGTCCGATCAACAATTTTCATTACAATTAAATCTTTATACCATTAAATTAATTCATCTCTAAATAATAAATAAGAAATCAGAATAAAATCTATAACATAATATCCATAATTCTATTTCTAACAGTTCAATATAATTTACATCCCACTAATTCATATACATTTATTTAATCTAGCATTACACTGTTTACATCCCATTATAAATGCATATGTTGTGCATTTGCTAGTCTGAACATAAATATAAAATTCTACATAAAAGCTGTTTCACTTGATACTTTAAAGTTTTAGTAAATTTCTTCAACTAACATATCGTAGTAGTGGGCACGTGCATTGATGAGCTATCTGGGATAGTGAGTAAGGAGGGTGAGCTTTGGGGAAAGCCCAGTAAGAAACATATATAAAAGTGCGTACTATATGTAGTTAAACAAAAATCATTTATTTCACTAATTATGGAAAAGGCATATTAAATGTAAAATTAAAATGTATAGAAACATTTATTTCCTAATAGCTCGCTAAGGGACAGTATAGGAAGGATACTATAATCGGCTAGGGAACTGGGTAGAGCATGGGAGGTACTTTGAAGTACCTGTCATGCTCCGGTCCCTAGATGCAACTATTGGAAGTAAGTAATTGATGATGAAATCATTATAAAACATTTAATAATTTATGCAATGCAATTTCAATTCATTAATCAATATAAAACATTTAATAATTTATGCAATGTAATTTGAAATCGATATCAATATATAAGACAGTTTTTTTAAACAGTTTTATAAAGCAATTTCAGTAAATAAAACAGTAACATTTTAAATCATGTTATAAGCAGTACTCTTCGTATTTCCATCTAGTGTAGTAAACAATTCATTTAAAACTATCACTTTCAATCATTTGATTTAAACATTTCTTTCTTTCTGTCAAAATCAGTAAATTAGTATTCAAATCATTTACATTCCGTTCAGTTGAGACAGTCACATCCAATAGAATCATGCACGATACAGTAACAGTATCCTCGAAGGGACGAAACAGTAACGAATGGCCATCGTCGAACAGTCACAAATCGCATTGGTCAGGTGCTCACTGTGGAAACCTATGGGTTTGACCATAATCCCACAGTCATATACAATAAACAGTAAACCTGTGGACTGATCAGGTTTCGCAGTCATATAACAATATGCATGATCACTAAGGTACGACTGTCTTAAAACATTTTCATAAATCATTTCATTTAATAGTAGAAATCATTTTCAAATAGCTATTATCTTCAATCAGTCCAAAATCTTGTAAAACAATATTTATTTTTTTCACAGTAATAAAATTCATTAACTATTAATGTAAATCATTTCATATAAAATAATAAAAGAATCTCATTCTATGCAATTTAGACATTTCATATAAATCATCTCATGTAAATCATTTCATTTCAATAAATTCATGTAAATTATTTCATGTAAATCAATTCATGTAAACAATGTAATTCAATAATAATAAAATATATTCATGCAAATAAAATCATATTTAAACTTGTATGAATGTAAAATAAATTTCTATTTTCTTATCTAAGAGAATGGGGTGTGAACGATAATGATTTGGTTTCCGATAATATTTCGATTGCAAGTAAAACATTTTCTATGCAACTCTTATACATGTTCCTTACCTCGATTATCGCATCGTATAGAAATCTAGTAGCACCACTTAGACAGTTAAATTTCTCAAACTCAGTGCTACAAACAATATCGAATTACAGTTAAAACTTAATTCTTCAATTATAAAAGTGCCCAACACTTTGAAATCTTCCACTTCACCTCATCTCATTATATGAGTAGCATTATTCTTTGCAAGAATTTTTGACCTATTGATGCCTTTATGCTCATAATAGAAATATTGGATTCCAATTAATACATTGTCAATTTTATATGTAACCTAACTTAATTCCCTATTCAAATATATAAGGCCCATTTTCTGATTCATTCTATATTGTTTCACACAATTTTCCAAAGTTTAGTCCAATTTTGGTCCATTTTGCAGAATGATTTTCTGACCTTTGCACATTAAAAATTATATTACTCATTATAGGGACGTTCAAAAATTATGAATACAAAACCATGTGACTCTTAATTCAATTCCCTATTCATAATCATAAACTCCATAATTTTATCATTTCTGAATCATTTTTAATAATTCCTCAAAAAATACTCTATTTTCAGGTCCATGCTGGAATATCTGTCTACTAACCCCTATGCACAAATTGGTTCATATCTCAGCTCAAATTTATCCAAATTGTCCAAAACCAAGACCATATTATTCCTAACTCATTTAACTTTCTGGAAATGTATGGCTTGCATCCAAATTCAATCTGGTCTATTTTCTACAATTTTTCAAAGTCAACCATTTGGGTCACATTTTCTTGGCAGAGTGCCCTATATTCATTTGCACATATCTTAAGCTACAGAATTCCAAATTAAGTGATTCCAAAAATAAATTTCTCCTAACTCATATTTTATCTACTATAATTTTAACAAAATTTATCTCATTTTAAAACCTCTAAACTGAATTTTTAAACATGGGGCTCAGACAGGACAGTGCAACAGATTTGCCATTTCAGCACATCTATACATTCTACACTTTGTTTCTCTTCTTTCCTCAACTCTAACCTTATGAACATTTTCTATTCACTTATTATATTCATCAAACACCTTCCATACATTAAGAATTCATCATTATCATCTACCCCCCCTCCCCCACCATGGCTGAATGATCCTTATCATGCCACACTCATAGTTTTGGCTATGATCAATACACAACATGTTATCACTTCCTACCTATTATTTGTAAAAATGACAACAACATCTATATAACTCCATCATGGCCAAAACTTTCCTGCATTTCTACACCCAATTTTAATTCAAACCAAGGCCATAAACATGTTTCTCATGCATTCGATCATCCAAAAGCATGGCTAGAATCAAAAGAAAATATCAAAACTTACAAGCTTACCTAGAACAGAAAATTCCAGCAGTAAAATTAGCCCCCAAATGTTGGATTTAATTCACCAAATTTCAGGTTTTAGATAGTTTTTAAGGTAAGGAATAACTTTCATTAAGGATGTTTGGTGATTTGGTGAAATTAGAATAATGTTTTACAAGGTGAAAGCAAGTTGACGTGAAGAACTATGGAGAAAAGAATGGGACAGTAGGGAAAGTTGGCTAATTGGGGAATAAATAACCAAAATTTTCTTTTTTTTTAGCTGATTTTAAGATATTTTCCAGCCCATTTGTAAAATGACAATCTTGCCCTTCTTAAAATTCATTATTTACATTCATGCCATTACTAATATTTTATTATTTCCAAATTTCATATTTTAATTTCATTTTTATTATATTTTATTTATAGAGGTCAATTTTGGTCAACATTGACCATTTTGACCAACCCATGCTAAATGACCATAATACCCATGTACAATTTCAGTATTTTCAATTATGTCCTATCATAAATTTAATAATTTAAAATTCAGATTTAATTTTTTATTTTCATTATTTTTCATATATTTAGGTCAAACATGATCAATTATTGACTCTCAAGGTAGTTTGACCGATCATGGGTAGTGAAACTACCAAACTACCCCTAAATGAATGCTTTTGGTTTCGTTCACGTTGTTTTTAGCACTTCCACGTAATTCAGTTCACGGGCTGGATCCACATGAAACTTCTTTACACGAGGATCATCCTATGACAGTCTGTGGGTTCAAAGTCAATTTGGTTTGACTATTATTCAGAAAAATTCTTTCGAGGTATGGACATGATCGTCATTTTTGAATTTGTTACTTGTAAACTTAGGTGTGCTCCTTTTAAAGAATTCAGAAAAGTGATCTTCTTGACTTTTAGATATTTTGGGCCTAAGTTTAATATTTTTCCACTTCGGAGAGCATCTGGATTACAGATTGCCCTGTGGGGCCCACTTGGCAATTTTTTTGATAATTGCACCATATATGAAAATTAATTTCCATAATTTTACTTAATATTCTTGTTCAGCACTTCCAATAGGTATAGGGAGAATAGAGAAATTTGGGCTCTCACATATGTATTTAGTCATAGTGGTTTTGGATGATCATGTTGTTTTGATGATATGGAAGCTGGAAAATAAAAACTTGTTAAGGAGTAAACACAACCATGAATTAAACTAGCTCAAACATAGGCTTTAGGTGTTATTGGTTGTTTAGTCATAAGGGAAATGATAGGATAATGGTGCTGATTTAGATGGCTGGAAAATGTAAAATGAAAACATGAATTATAATAAGGACAGTAGAGATCACAAATTAGAAAAAAAAAGATGAGCCTATCCATGAAAAGGCCATTTGCCCATTAAAAGAAATTGTTGGCTGGTGGCGCGAATGATGAGGAAGAAAGCTGGTCATAATATTAAAATAGCTATAAACTTAAATTAAATAAATCATGAGTTAATGTGATTTAGTGTAGTCGGCCATGGAGAGTTGTGAGGTGGAATAACATTGATTTTGATGATTAAATGATGGAAGAATGATGTTGATTTTAATGCTTAAAGAATGCAAAATAATTAGATATATAGTGTGATAATAATGGTGGAAAGAATAAGCGAGTGAAATGATAAGTTTGGCCTTATGAAAACCATTCGGCTATGCTAAGAAAAGAAGATGTTGGTGTGATGATGATATGAAAAGATGATAACATGTAAATGGAAATTGAAAGAAGAACAATGGTGGAAATAGAAATGAATAAATTATAAGTGTAGGAATTATGAAAATTTCAGCCAAGGATATTCATGAGGAAATTTAATATAATTTCAATATATGAATGGTGAGTAACAATAATAGGTAGTGAAATGAATATGACCATATCTTTAAATTGACTAAACTTTAGCTTTAGAAAAAAAAAAGGGGGGGAGGGGGGGAGAAGCTTACGACCATAGTGAACATATCATAAGGAGAAGGGATTTTGAAGGATAATAAGTTTAGAATGAATATAGATAATAAACATGAATCAAGTGTAAAGTTAAAATAAAAAGAAAATAAAGTAAAATGATGATGGTCATATTCGGCCCCAATAGGAATTCATAGAAATTATATTTTATTTCTTAAGTATAAATGGATAAACAGAAGTTAGGAGTAGTTGGGAGAAATTTTTATAGATTGAATGCAATAAATTTAATTATTTTAATAATATGTTTGCAGCTAATAATTTGGGGAATTAAGTGACTTAGTGGTGTGAATTGAAGTGCTATCTCACACTGTGATTAATGTAAGGAACATGTATAAGTGTTGCCTAGGAAATGTTTTACTTGTAGTCGTAAATTTTTGGAAAACCAAATCATAACCGTTTCGCACCCAATTCTCCTAAATAAGAAAATAGAAATTTATTTTACATTCATACAAGTTTAAAATATGATTTTATTTGTGTGAAATATATATCTTATTATTACGGTTATTATTTTACATGAAATGGTTTACCTGTATTGATTTACATGAAATGATTTACATGCATTGATTTACATGAAATGATTTACATCAAGTAATTCAAATGAAACAATTTACATTAAATGAATTACATGAGATGATTTGCTTGATGTGTTTAAATTGCATAAATTGTAATTTTTCATTATTATGATTAATTGTCACATCCCGTGATCGCATTTTTCACGTATTTTTATACAACTTATCCGGTTGGGCTGTCTGTGATACTTCACTTTTCATATTCATTTAACTATGGAATATTAATTTAGTAATATCAATTACATCCACTGTCTTAATTCTCAAGAAAGTAGTACTGAAAGTAAGTCTAAATATAGAAAATAAATGATCATACCTCATATTATAAATCAAGCCGTCGCAGTGTCTCCAAATGCACAGCTCGAAATCCTTAGATGTTAGATCCCTTAGTCCTCGAAAATCTGAAATGTTAATATTAAGGGGTGAGCAAACCACGACTCAGTAAGAGAGTTATATGCAACACTTGATATTCAGCTATCTATATGCTGAAAATAATTTTTCACTTTCTTTAAATCTTCCTAGCTGGCTCTAGGCTCACATGTAGGAAGGATACTACAGTCGGCTAGGGATCCGGATGGAGTAAGGTAGGTATTTTAGAATACCTGTATTGTCCCGAAACCTATAAGCAACTGTAGAGAGTATTATATTCCTTGTTCTCAAAACGATATAATTTTCGTTTTCACAAAGTAAACCACTTATTTCTTTTCACTTTTGTACGATTTAAAACACGTGACAGTTCAGTAATAAAACAGTGGTTTCTTTCAGTACAGTTGAAACACATGACAGTACAGCAGCAAAACTTGTAGTTTGCTTTCTTTCTCATCAGTACAGTAACCGTATCTTACAGTTCAGTAAAACAGTAATATTTAATATAGTACCATTCGGTAAAACAGTATTCTATAAATCAGTAAAACAATATTTTGATACGGTTCAGTCAGTAAACAGTAAACAGTAGCTACCAATTCAGTAAACAGTATACGGTAGCTTTCAATTCAGTATCATGGAGACCAGGCAACACCCTAAATATATCATGCTATAATAATATCATCCCTAATAGGGGAAACACATGAGATCTATGGCCATAGTCTATGGGGTCCTCAGTGTGCATTGATCAGGTGTCCACTGGGACGCTGATAATAAGATCAGTATCTATCAGCACTAACACGTGACACGTGAGCATGATATGGGGCCTAACAGTCTCAAAAAAGTAAACACGTGATAGAAACCCCATTTATGAAATCAATTTCATTGAATATAAATTCAATCATTCCATAAATATTCGTAAGAAAATATTTTCATCTTATAAATAACAATTTATAAAATATTCATACTGAGATAATCATTCCTGAAAATGTTCTAAATATTATAGAACAGTATAAATCACATTTTTCATGCGGTGAAAACAGTTTAGAAAATAATCACTGTAAAATATAAAAGGTCATAACTGTCCTTTTTCACCGTTAAACACATACGCATGCTTTTCCGTACTTTCTATCGAAAATATGATTTTCAAAGTTATCAGGATTAAAATCAATTATTTTTATGATTTATGGAAAATTAAAATATTTATTTTCCAAATCAACACTCCCGTCCCGTGTTTTCTTTGTAAACACATGCGGAGACCTTTTAGTCTCAAATTACTGTTTTCCACCTTTAATTACCTTTATGAAATTTTCTATAAACACTTATTTCCACAATTGAACCCATAAAGGTTATTTATAAAATCAAGTGAATATTTGAAAAAATATTATTAAAATATTCACTTTGGTCTTTTTCATTTTTCACCTCGTTTCACGTGAAATATCACCTATCGGGATAAATTTAGGTGATTTCCTTTTTCACCATTTTCAAAAACATGAATATTTTAAAATTAAATATCACTATATTCATGTTTTATGAAATTTACTTAATTTCTCAATTTTCATACCCGAAAATCGATTCACGTGAAATCAAATCTTTTATTTTGGTTTTCGGTGATTTTCGGTAAATTTTAGTAATTTTTCGATAATTTTTCGGCAGTATAACGGCTGCCGATTTGGCTAGCCTTCTGCACGGAAAATGTAGTTTATATTTCTCAACTGGTATTTCACCACAATTTAAAACCGATAATTATCAATAGCATTTATAAAATTAAATGCAATTTAAAAACATAGCCGAATATCCTTACATGCGGCACATGTCTCCCTTACCTATCTCGAGTCGGTGACTGCCTCTCGAAGGTCACGCCCGTGTTCACCTGGCCCGATTCCATCAGCTCGGTTATCGAGGAAATTTTCTGGAAATTAAAATTCTAAAAATTAGAATTTTTCCATAATTTATTCAAATTAATTATTCGGAATTAATTTCCGAAATCCTTACCGAGTGCCCGGGATTTTTCGGATTTTCAAATTCCCGGGAATTTTCCAAATTCCCGAAATTCTTTTTCTTTTCCTCTTTCTTCTTTTTCCTCTTTTCTTTCTTTTTCTCTTTTCTTTTCTTTTCTTTTCTTTTTCTTTTTCTTTTTTCTTTTTCCTTTTTTATCTTTTCTTTTTCTTCCCAGCCGAACCGACCACCCCCCCTCACCGCCGGTTCTTCACCGGTGGCCGGTTCTCCGGCGGCTCAACGACTCAGCAGCTGGCCGGCGTGACGGCGAAGTCGGATCTGGCCTCCGTTCATCCCGAATCGGCGGCACGGCGGCAGATCTACTCGGTTTTGGTTCGGTTCCTTCTCCTCCTCCGTCGACCTTCCTCCACCGTTCCCCGCCTCAACGGTGGCTTCCCACGTCTTCTTCTTCCTCCGGCAGTGGTGTGGCTGCAGTGGCAGTGTCCGGTTTGGCCAACACCGCCAGGTCCATTTTCTCTTTTTTCTCCTTTCGGTTTTTCGCCGGTCTTCCTTCCTTCCTTCTCCTTTCCCACCGCCGGCTACCCCTTTTCTTCCTCTGGCCGGTGGCGGTTCACTCTCTTCCTTTCTCCCTTGCCGGCGATGGCAGCTCCGCCACCGTCGGCCTCACCTTGGAGGATCGGGTTCCTTCCGATTCCTTCTCTTCTTTCTTTCCATTTTTATCTCCTTTCTATTTTTATCTATAATATAATGTATATTATATTTATATAATATACATATATATATATATATATATATATATATGTAAACATAATATATCAATATAAATAGATATATTTTATACATTTATACTATATATTTAAATATGATTATATTAATTTATATATAGTATAATACTAGATATATATAATATATATATATAAAGATACATATATTATGTATTACAAAATATATATCTATTATATATATATGTATATTTATATACTTTAAAATTAAATAACCTTTATATATATTTTCAAACTTTAATGTAATTCAATATTTACATTTTCCATATACGTATGTATATATATTTATATATACATAAAATATTATACTTGTATACATATGTACTATTTAAATTGATAAAATAGTATATATACATAAATATACCAATGTATATTAATATATACTATATAGTATTTCAGTACATATGTATTTGTATAAAAATACATTTATATAATATATAATTATATAAATATATTTCTCTTTTATTTCTTATTTTCTTATTTAATTTGGATTTCTATTTATCCAAATTAAATTTCCTCTATTCCTTATTTTATTTCCAACTTAATTTCTTTCACTCGAATTTCCCAATTCCGTCACTTCCTCCATTTTCGGAATTTCCACAATATTCCGATCTCGTAATTAATTCATTTATTTATTTCACTAAGTTTCCAATATTAATAGATTCCAATAAATGGAATAATTTACAGTTATCACATTCTCCCACCTTAAGAAATTCGGTCCTCCGAATTTAACTTAAGTCCAAAGGTGGTACATGTCATATACTTACGACTTTTGACCTCTAGGTCATCCTCCAAGTGATACTGCCAGTACATTTTCAACATCAAGAGTATTTTAGACCACTACATGCTGTCTTTCATCATATATATCTATACTCCCGTAAGTTCGTTTCTCAAATCAGGAGTTAGTCATTTGTACTCTTTTCACATAAGAGTCCATTCACACCATTGTTCATATCACAGCTGATCTATGCTGTTCATCATCCATTTTTCTCACTTAGTGCCAAGTCGATATAGTTTAAAATTATCAATTACACATGTCAGTCAGTTATATGCGATTGTCCTAGTAACTTATACATCTCATGCACACGCTTTCCCAACATCATAGAGCGTTTACATCTCACGCTCATATATGTATACATCAGTATGGAGCGGTGCTATCAGTACACTTGGGATCTTGAAGCCTTTTGCTATTTTCATTAAGCATATGACATCTCAGAGACTCCCATCACATGTAATGCTTACTGGAATTGTATACATACTTTCACACCATTTCACACTCATACTTCAACTATGGCACTAGAGAATCTAAGAGTCTGATAATGGAAGGTAATTCTATTTAGATCTTCAATCTTTAATCACTTCCACATCATCATTTCTCTTTTGGACTCTTTATTGTCCACAATATTCATTTTCACATTTATTCCACCAAAGCTGCATCTCACTTGCCGACTTTACTGTGGATCATCTCTTACAATCATAAATCATAAGACAATCATGTTCTCTTCATATAATATGGTCTTTACATCTCTTTTCATAATTTAGATTCCACAATTGAATCCTCAATTTATATATTTAATCACCACATCATTTATACACTTCCACCATTTCTATCATGTTACGGTGGTTATATGTATAATCATTTTTCATTTATATATTGGCAGTAAACATATCAATTATCTTACTCTTTTGAGTACTATTATTCTCACTTATCAAATCTGGCTTGTTTTTAGATTTAGCCACAGTCATGTGATAACCAACATGAAATTACTTTCAGTCTTAATTTCGGGAACTATTTCATATTGGTGTTTCCTTCTCATCATTCTACATACTTTCTTATTTCATTTCTGTATTTTCACTCTCATCATTTCAGTCAGTTTTCTCAAGTGGTATGGTATTGTACAGTATAATCTCTTAACATTTTGCATACCATCTTATCTTCCCACTTATCCATTTACCGACTTTAGTTTCTTTCATTATATCTATTAGTAGAGCAGCTAATCCCATAACTCTATTATATATTAGCATTAATATCTAGCTAGACTCAGTAATTCTGTATCTCAATCATTATCTCACTATCATAGACAGATTCACTATCATTCTGTCATCTCGAAATCATTATCTCAAAAAGGGATACTGTCTAGCCAAGTCTCTTATTCGCCAATCTTAACACAATTCCATAGTCTTTAAGAGTTTAAGGGTCATACCACAATGCTGCTCATGTTCCATTTATACTTTAAACTTTATCAGTATTTCATCTATTTACTCATGTATGGACGCCTCATTCTTTAGGCTTCACAAGGCAACTCATTAACCTTGTTACCTTAATAGAAACTCATAAAATTCACTCCGAGTTCTAATCATCATCTTATAAACATCAATCTCCAATCTTTTATCTAAGGACGCTTTATACCGAGGCTAGTCTTATAACTCCTCATGTATTTTAATTAAATCAATAAAGCATCCTTTGCATATAGATGATCACTTGTTCTTCACAAGAACTTTATTAAATAATCAGAATTTAATATACCATTTTAATCCATCAATATATCACGGTCATCTGTGCTTCTCTCATTTGCACTTGTACAGATACTTCATTAATCTCAAATCACACTATCTGTATTTCCATCAAACACACCTATACAAGTGAATTTTGTTATTCTCATATTTTCTAGAGTGGATTTCTTATGCTTTTGGATTCTTCTATGTTCTCCGAAATAAGCTTAGAATTAGATTTCATATAATCCCTCAAGTCAGTGTTAGCTCGATTTCTCCAATCCATACAACTCTGAAAATTTTATCGGGCATTACATCCGATAGTTTCTTTAATCACTCACCTCTTATCATCTTGGACATTTCATCCTCATGTCCTATCATTTTCCACTATGTATCCTCAAGGTAGAGAAAATATTCAAATCATTTTGAAATATTCTCTATCTTGATTTTATTATTTGTAGTATTCACTTTCTTAGTCATTTTCTATAGTCATCTCACTTTTCATAATATCCAACGATCCCGTAATAAACATCCAATTCAATACACTCTTAATTCAGGCCCTTATAATCAATAACCGGGCCAATCATCTTATGACATTCCACTATACACTTATTGGATTGCACCGTGTAAGGCCTCGGCCTGTCCATCGTCCGCCTGTACATATCTATACCGTCCTCTTTTGGCGACCACACTAGCCCCCTCAAGGATCTATCGTGAGGCCCAGTCCATTCACTAGGTCACTCACCATTCGCGTCCATAACTACGTGTAAGTGGAATCAGTAATAAGGATCGTTATATTCATATCATCTCCTCTATGCCATTAATAACATCATTACTATCAATGGATTCCAATTCAGCTCGGTTTTATCACTGTTTCGAACATCGCCCAACATAGGGTCATTTTCATCATTTCGATATTTATTTCCTTCTCCTCAGTTATACCTTTAAACCAAAGGCCTTATTCTCTCTGTGCTGATAGTATCTTTTCTCATACTAATATCAGCAATTTGAGATCTCATTTGATTTCGACAGAGTAATCTACTGGAATCCATAATTGGATTAATTTTGCATAAACGCAGCTTTATATTCTCAATTTCTCTATCAAATCAGTCAATCCCCACTTCTGTTGGTCTATTTTAACTCCCAGTAAATTTTTGGAGTTAGGGGTATTTTGGTCATTTTTGGCCAAAAATTTTCTCTCTTTAAATTACCCTTAATCAGTGATCTTAATGTCTATTTAATGATGATACTTCATTTCCTTCCTTTATACCATCATTTCGGGTCTCAGTTCGATCCGGATCGAAAAGTACTGGTGAGGCCCTCAACGAGTCCTTTCGGTTCCTTACCGAACAGGCCTTCATTTAGATTATAAGATCACCAACATTTTGGTAATTTCTGAGCCTATTTTCCTCTTTAACATTCTCAATTTACACTTTCTCACTCCTTTAAATTATTTTACTCAATTCGTAATCATTTATTTTCTCTATGTATTCAGACTACACAGTACTACTAGGGATGTTTAACGTTTCTCAACATATTTCTTTCCAAAAGTATCAACAGACATCAGGCCAACCCTGCTCTGGTACCATTAAATTAATTGAAAATAAATTACTACTTGAAATGATTTCTATTATTAAATTATATGATTTATGAAAATGATTTTGAGATTGGTAACTCCTATGGTGATCATGCATACTTATGTGCTTATGTGCTTACGTGATTTACATGTATATGACTGGGAGACCTTAGTCAAGTCCTCAGCACCATAATTATCAGTTGACTAGTGTACACTGTAGACTTCTGACAATGGTCATTTGTCTCCTTTTATGTGCTTGGGCTGGGGGAGGATCCCTGGTCTACGTGTTGGGTACACCACTTTTATGTGCATCCCTTATGGGAATTTTATATGCATGACCCAGTTGGATGTGACAATCTCCACCGAATTTATTGAGTTACTGATTTGATTGATATGAAAGAAAGAAAGGATTGATTTGACTGATTGATAATAAGAATTTTTAAATGAATTGATTTATTTTATTAAATGAGACTGCGGAAAGTATTGCTTATATTATGATTTGAAATGTTATTGTTTTATTTACTGAAATTTTTACTAAAATTGTGTTATAGCATGTCACAACCCTGACCCTATTTTTCATCTTTTTCTATACATCTTATTTGGTTAAGCTGTCTGCGATACTTTACTTTTCTTTTACATATAAACAATTTCATATAAAATTATAATATGAATTACAACCCCTATCTTAATTCATAAGGAAGTAGTACTGTAGATAAGTCTAAATACAGAAAATAAATGATCACACCTTATGCAATAAATCAAGCTGTCACATCATCCCCCAAATGCACAGCCGAATTCCTTTAGTCGTCAGACTCCCAGTCCTCGAATATCTGAAATGTTAAAATTAAGGGGTGAGCAAACCACGGCTCAGTAAGAGAGTTATATGCAACACTTGATATTCAGCTATATATATGCTGAAAAACTTTTCCATTTTTCCTGTAAGGGCTCTAGGCTCACATGTAGGAAGGATACTACAGTCAGCTAGAGATCCGGATGGAGTAAGGCAGGTATTTTGAAATACCTGTCTTGTCTCGAAACCTAGAAGCAATTGTAGAGAGTAATTTCATTTCGTTTGAAATTTAAATCCTTTTTCCTTTTTATTCCATATCATTTTCATATTCTTTTCAAAATAATGTTTTTATGAAATAAAGCATTTAAATAAAGTAACTAATATTCATATATTCTTTGAAAAGAATATTAGTTAAATCATCATCATTCTCATTTAAACTCATTTCATATTTTACTGTACAATCATAATTAGTACAGTATTTTAAATAGCAAAATAATCCATTAATTCCTTTTCGTATAATATATACATCATTTAAATATAATATTCAATTTAAGAAATTAAAATAAGAATATTAGATTTATTTTCCTCCTCTTTCCTTTTTGAAAACATATCACATGTTCATGTCACATATAGTCTAATATTAAATTTAAAATCATAGTAAGAATATTAGACTTATAAACTCTTTTGAAAATCATCATGCAGTACTATCATCAGTACCGTAATAAGCATTATGTAAAATGCTATAAATCATTTTCATTTAACTTGTCACATATCATGTAAAACATTTACATTTTGCGTATCACATATCATATAAAAATTTTCATATATGGAGACTGAGGCAATCATCACTCATATCATGCTATAGACCTCGAAGGGTATAAAATAATCGTGTCAGATCTATGGCCATAGTCTATAATTGTCCTCGGCGGATCACTGATCAAGTGTCGGTGGGGACTACATATCACATATCACATATAACATGTCACATATCAAATATCAGCATGATAAGGTTGCCAAGTAGTCTCAAAACAGTATTTTTCATCATCAATAAACCTTTATGGAATTTATAAAAATATATAATTTCATAATTTAAAACCATAAAGGTTATACAACCATTTAGTGAATATTTAAGAAATATTTATAAAAAGATTCACTTTATTTCTTTTCATTTTCCATCTCATATTACGTGTAATTTACATATCAAGAGAATTTTCGGTAATTTCATTATTACCATTCTCGAAAACATGAATATTTTAAAATCACTTTCATTTTATTCATGTTTTTATGAAAAATATTCATTTTCTCGATTTTCATAGTTGAAAATCATTTCTCGTGTAATAAAATCATTTATTATGATTTTCTGTAGTTTTCTAAAAATTTTCGGCAGCATAACAGCTGTCGATTTACAAGCCTTCCTACACAGAAAATACAATTTATATCTCAACCAGTAAATCACCACAATTTTCCACCCAAGCATTTTCCATGGCATTTTATAAATTTAATGCATAATTAAATTTATGCATAATTAAATTGTGCATACCAAATATCCTTACAGGCTGCACATGCCTCCCTTACCTTTTCCGGGTCGACGACTTCCTCGTTATCGATCGCGCCCGTACTCCATCTCTTCCGATTCTATTATCTCGTTTGCCGAGAATAATTTCTGAAATTAAAATTCTAAAATTTAGAATTTTTTCATAATTTTTAAATAAATTAATGATTATAAATTTCTCGTAAATTCCTACCGAGAATTGTCGCAAATTTTCTCTTTCCTTCTTCTTCTTCCTTTTTCTTCTTCTTTTCTTTTTCTTTTTTTTCTTTTTCTTTTTCTTTTCTTTCTTCTTTTTCTTTTCTTTTTTCCTTTTCTTTTCCTGGTCTGAACCGGTTCAGACCAATCCAGCCCCCCTCACCGCCAGGTCTCCTCCGGTGGCCAGTTCTCCGACTGTTCGACGTCTCCATAGCTGGCAGACATCACGGCGAAGCTGTGGCTGGTCTCCATTCAACCCAGATCGGCCGCCCGGTGTCGGATCTGGCGGCGTGGGTCTCGATCCTTTCCTCCCCTTTTTCTTCCTTCCTCCGCCATTTTCCTTCTCGCCGGTGGCCTCATTCTCCTTCCCCTTACCTCCACTGAGCTCGGGGTTGGGGTGGCGGTGCCTAGACCGATCGGCATAGTAGATTTCCTCCTTTTTTTTTCTTTCGGTTTCTGCTTCTGTTTTCCTTCCTTCTTTCTTTTCCTTTTCCCTCATCGCTGGCCGACTTCTCCCTTCCTCCTTCTCGGCTCGCCGGCGGCGTCGCTCTCTCTTCCTTCTCCTTTCTCTCGGTCGACTGACGGGGTCGGCTGGATTCTGTGTTTTCTTCTTTGTTTTCAACAGAGAAGAAAACAGGGGGAATCGGGTTTATCTCGATTCTCATTTTCAAATTATTATTATTATTATTATTATTTATTTATTTATAATTATATATAAATATAAATATACTTTATATTATATAAATAATTATATTACTGACAATATATATACATATTTTATTTTAACAATATATATACACTTTAATTTAAATTAACATATATATATATTTCATATATATATTTATTTATATACATAATTGTATAAAAATATACACATGTATTTATTTAATAAAAAATATATTTATATGTATAAATATATAAATATATGAATATACCCATTTTATTCCTTATAATTTGGATCTTTTAATATCCAAATAATCTCTCATTTTCATTTCTTATTTAATTTGGATTTTAATTTCTCCAAATTAATTTCCTCAACTTCATCACTTCATCAATTTCGAGAATTTCAACAATATTTCCTTTTTCGTAAATACTTGATTTATTTACTTTAACTTACCTATTTACATTTAAAAATTGAATTTCCATTCTTAATAATTCCAAAAATGAAAAAATTTACGATTATCACATTCTCCATACCTTATAAAATTCGGTCCTCCGAAATTAACTTAACTAAAAGGTGGTAGCATCCTGTATGCTTATCATTCTTGTCCTCTCAATCATCTTTTAGGTAATACTACCAGTATACCTTCACATCGGAATCATCTCTTCTATCATTACATATCATTTTTCATCAGATATTTGTACTCCATCCAAATTTCTTATTAATTTGGGAGTTATCCATTTCCACTCCTTTTCATATCACATATGATTCATACTATTCATCATCCATCTTTCTTATTTGGTGCCAAGTCAATATAGTTTGGTAACTATCATTTACTTGATTTAAATCAATCGTATGTAATTGTCCAATAGCTTTCACATCTTGTGCATCCGCTCTCTCAACATATCTTCTAGCATTTCATACTACGCTAAGATATTTACATCAGTACGGAGCAATGCTGTCAATAAATTTGGAATCTCAAAGCCTTTTGCTATTTCCCATAATCATATAGCTACTCAGAGATTCTCATCACATATAGGGCTCATTGGAACTTCACATACATTCTCATCATTCCATAATCATATCTCGACTATGGCACTAGGAAATCTATAAGTTTGATAATGGAAATGTGATTCCATTTAGACCATTAGTCTATAATCACTTCCATATCATCACATCTCCTTTAGATTCTTCCTTATTATCCCCAATACTCATTTTTACATTTATTTCATCAAGACTGCACCTCATTGCAAACTGTACTGTTAATCATCTCTTGCCATAAAGGCAACATTTATCAATCATTTTCTCTCTATATCTCTTTTCATACTGTATTATCAGTACATCTCTTATCCTTATGGTATACTTAATATTACTTAAATTTTAGAATATACCTAAGAATATATTCTTTTCATACTTTATATTCCATAGGTGATTAATTAGATTATCAATCTCATCATTAATTTCGTCACCATATTATCTATACAATTCCATCATTCCAATGTGTGGATATATATATGTATCATTTTTCCGTTTACATAGCTGGCAGTAGGTCATATAATTCATTTATCTACTCCTTTGAGTATCATTAAGTTTCATTTATCGAAATTGGCTCGATCTTCCATCTAGCCATAATCATGTGATAACCATAAAGAAATCATTTTTTTTGTCTTAAATTCGGGAACTGCTTCATATTCGTGTTCCCTCATCATCATGTACTTATCTTCTTATTACATTTTCATCTCTGCACTCATCATCATTTTGGTCACTTTTCCTCAGTGGTAAAATATGCCACTATCAAACTCTTTTAACCTCTTGTATACCATCTTTACATTTATTCATTCACTAACTTAAACTTATTTAATTTTAAGTCACATCTGTAGAGCAGCTAACTTAATAACTCTTCCATAGACTGGCAATAGTATTTAGCTAGACCCAGTACATTTGTATCTCAATTATTATCTCTTCATCATATACAGATTCACTGTCATTCTGTCATTCGAGATCATATCTTAGAAAGAAATACAGTCTAACTAAATCTCCTATTTGCCAAGTTTTAACATATAGTTCATAGTCTTTGGGAGTCTATAGGGTTATATACCCATGCTGCTCATGTTCCATTTGTGCCTTTCACTATATTGGTACCTCATCACTTTATTCTTGTATGGATGCCTCATTCATTAGGCTTATATATTTCTCAAGGTATTTCATTAACCTTGTAAACCTCAATAGGAACTCGTAATAATATATCGAGTTCTAATTATTATCATCTTATGACCATCAGTCTTCAACTTTTCATTTGATGATGCCTTGTACAGAGATTCGTCTCATGAACTCTTATACATCTTTGATTAAATCTGGTAAGGCATCAATTCTATACAGATGAATATTCGTTCTTAGTAAGAACTCATTAATTAAAAAGAATTTAATTCATAATTGTAATTCATCCTCAGATCAACATCATCTGTATTTTTCATCAATTACACTTTATACAAGTGAATTTCATTATCCACATATTTTCCAGAGTTGTTTTCTTAAGCTTTTCGGATTCTTCTATGTTCTCCGATATAAGCTTAGAATAGATTTCATATCAACAATTGAGTCAATGTTAACCTGATCTCCCATATCTATATTACTCTGAAAATTTATCGGGAATCATATCCGATACTTTCTTTAATCATTCATCTCGTACCCTTTTGGACATTTCATCTCTATGTCCTATCATTTCACTGTATAACCTCAAGGCAGAGACATTTCATATTCAAATCATTTTAACATATACTCCACCTTGATTTATTTATTTACTCATACTTCACATCATATCAATCATGTTTGATTAAGTATAAACGTTTCATTAACACCTTTTTACAGCTAATCGATTTATTGTAGCAATTCATTTTAAAATCATTTTCATTTAATAATTCAGGTTAGCTGCTATCTTCCTCATCTCTTATCTTCACTTACTGTTCTTATGCATATTCTCCAATTTCATATACTACATACAATACATCATTCCGTAAAACATATTTCAAAATATTCCGGTTCTATAAATATCCATTTGATACTTCAGAAACTATATGAATGTATAAAACCAGAATTAACCGTACTGCTATGGATTTCATCATCTATACTAATCTCCTTCTCAGTCATCTCCGGAAATCATTCCACTTTTCATCATATTTAACAATCCCGTAATCAATATCCCATTGATACACTTTTTAATTTAGACCCTTAAGAATTAATAATAGAGCCGCTCATCCTGCGACTTCCCTATAACCATTCGGGTTGCATCCATCATCTAAGTGTATGTGAAATTAGAAATTGAGACCGTTATACACATATTACATTCCTTTATGCCATTAATAACTCCATTACTATCAATGGATTTAAGATCATCTTTGTTTTATCACTGTTCGGAACATAGTCCAACATAGGAGCATTTTCTTCATTTCCACATTTATTTATTTATCCACATATACATTTAAATCATTAATCTCCTTATCCATAGAATGATGATATCCCTTCTCACACTATATCAACATTTTAAAATCTTATCTGATTTAGACATAAAATCCTAATAGGACTGATATACAGATCATTTTGCATTAAATGCATCCTTACACCATCATTTACTCTGTCAAATCAGTCAATTCCAACTTCTGTTGGTTTATTATGACTCCAGGTAAAATTTTCGAGGTAAGGGTATTTTGTCCTCAAAATTACATTCAATCGATGATCTTAAGGTCTATTTAATGATGATATTTCATTCTCCTCTTTTATATCATCACTTTAAGGTCTTAATTCGATCTGGATAGAAAAGTAGTGGTGGGGCCCTCACCGAGTCCATTTCTGTTCCTTACCGAACCGACTTTCATTTAGATTATAGGATCACCATTTCAAATAACTTCTAGAGTCGTTTTTCCTCTTTGACATTCTTAGTTCATAATGCTCACTCCCTTTTAAAACATTTAATTCACGTTACAATCATTTATTTCCTTTATGTATTCAGATTACACAATACTACAGGGGATGTTAACCTTTTCGAACACATCATCAGGCTAACCTTGCTCTGATACCATTAAATTTGTCACTGCCCGTGACCCTATTTTTCATCTTTTTCTATATATCTTATTTGGTTGGGCTGTCTGCGATACTTTACTTTTCTTTTACATATAAACAATTTCATATACAATTATAATAAAAATTACATCCCTTATCTTAATTCATAAGGAAGTAGTACTATAGATAAGTCTAAATACAGAAAATAAATGATCATACCTTATGTAATAAATCAAGCTGTTACATCATCCCCCAAATGCATAGCTGAATTCCTTTAGTCGTCAGACTCTTAGTCCTCGAAAATCTGAAATGTTAAAATTGAGGGGTGAGCAAACCACGGCCCAGTAAGAGAGTTATATGCAACACTTGATATTCAGCTATATATATGCTGAAAAACTTTTTCATTTTTCCTATAAGGGCTCTAGGCTCACATGTAGGAAGGATACTACAGTCGGCTAGGGATCCGGATGGAGTGAGGCAGGTATTTTGAAATACCTGTCTTGTCTCGAAACCTTGAAGCAACTGTAGAGAGTAATTTCATTTCGTTTGAAATTTAAATCCTTTTTCCTTGTTATTCCATATCATTTTCATATTCTTTTCAAAATAATGCTTTTATGAAATAAAGCATTTAAACAAAGTAACTAATATTCATATATTCTTTGAAAAGAATATTAGTTAAATCATCATCATTTTCATTTAAACTCATTTCATGTTTTACTGTACAATCATAATTAGTACAGTACTTTAAATAGAAAAATAAGCTATTAATTCCTTTTCGTATAACATATACATCATTTAAATATAATATTCAATTTAAGAAATTAAAATAAGAATGTTAGATTTATTTTCCTCCTCTTTCCTTTTTGAAAACATATCACATGTTCATGTCACATATAGTCTAATATTCAATTTAAAATCATAGTAAGAATATTAGACTTATAAACTCTTTTGAAAAATCATCATGCAGTACTATCATTAGTACCGTAATAAGCATTATGTAAAATGCTATAAATCATTTTCATTTAACTTGTCACATATCATGTAAAACATTTACATTTCACGTATCACATATCATATAAAACATTTTCATATATGGAGACTGAGGCAATCATCACTCATATCATGTTATAGACCCCGAAGTGTATAAAATAATCGTGTCAGATCTATAGCCATAGTCTATAATTATCCTCGGCGGTTTACTGATCAGGTGTCGATTGAGACTACATATCACATATCACATGTCACATATCACATATCAGCATGATAAGGTTGCCAACCAGTCTCAAAACAGTATTTTTCATCATCAATAAACCTTTATGGAATTTATAAAAATATATAATTTCATAATTTAAAACCATAAAGGTTATACAACCATTTAGTGAATATTTAAGAAATATTTATAAAAATATTCATTTATTCTTTTCATTTTCCATCTCATATTACATGTAATTTACATATCAAGAGAATTTTCGGTGATTTCGTTATCACCATTCTCGAAAACATGAATATTTTAAAATCACTTTCATTTTATTCATATTTTTATGAAAAATATTCATTTTCTCGATTTTCGTGGTTGAAAATCATTTCTCGTGTGATAAAATCATTTATTATGATTTTCTGTAGTTTTCTAAAAATTTTCGGCAGCATAACGACTGCCGATTTACTGGCCTTCCTGCACAGAAAATACAGTTTATATCTCGGCCAGTAAATCACCACAATTTTCCACATAAGCATTTTCCATGGCATTTTATAAATTTAATGCATAATTAAATTTATGCATAATTAAATTGTGCATACCGAATATTCTTACATGCTGCACATGCCTCCCTTACCTTTTTCAGGTTGGCGACTTCCTCGTTATCAATCACGCCCGTACTCCACTCTTCGATTCCATTATCTCGTTCGCCGAGAATAATTTCTGGAATTAAAATTCTAAAATTTAGAATTTTTCCATAATTTTTAAATAAATTAATAATTATAAATTTCTCGTAAATTCCTACCGAGAATTTTCGAAAATTTTCTCTTTCCTTCTTCTTCTTCTTCCTTTTTCTCCTTATTTTCTTTTTCTTTTCTTTTTTCCTTTTCTTTTCCTAGTCTGAATCGGTTCAGACCAATCCAGGCCCCCTCACCGCCAGTTCTCCTCCGGTGGCCGGTTCTCCAGCGGTTCGACGTCTCCACAATTAGCGAATACCACGGCGAAGCTATGGCTGGTCTCCATTCAACCCAGATCGGCGGCACAGCGGCAGATCTGGCGGCGTGGATCTCGATCCTTTCTCCCCTTTTTTCTTCCTTTCTCCACCGTTTTCCTTCTCGCTAGTGGCCTTTCTCCTTCCCCTTACCTCCGCTTAGCTCGGGGTTATGGTGGCGATGCCTGGACCGTTCGGCACCGTCGATTTCCTCCTTTTTTTTCTTTTCGATTTTCGCTTCTGTTTTCCTTCCTTCTTTCTTTTCCTTTTCCCTCGTCGTTGGCCGACTTCTCCCTACCTCCCTCTCGACTCGCCGGCAGCGTCGCTCTCTCTCTTCCTTCTCTTTTCTCTCGGTCGAACGACGAGGTCGGCTGGTTTCTGTGTTTTCTTTTCTGTTTTCAACAGAGAAGAAAACAAGGGGAATCGGGTATATCGCGATTCCCATTTTCAAATTATTATTATTATTATTTATTTATTTATATTTATATTTATAATTGTATATAAATATACTTTATGTTATATATATTTATATTACTGACAATATATATACATATTTTATTTTAACAATATATATACACTCTAATTGAAATTAACATATATATATTTGTAACGACCCGTTACCACATTTTTCTTCTTATTTTACACAATTTATCCGGTTGGGCTGTCTATGATACTTCACTTTTACTACTCATGTTAAACAATTTCATAAAATATTATTTATATTATATACATCCCCTATCTTACTTAATAAGCAAGTAGTACTGCATACATGTCTAAATACAGAAAATAAATGATCGTACCTCATATAAATCAGTCGGTCTGTCACATTGTCCATTATGTGCAGCCGTAATCCACAAATATTGGATCTCACCACCATCAAAACCTGAAATGTTAAAATTAAGGGGTGAGCAAACCACGGCTCAGTAAGAGAGTTATATGTCACACTTGATATTCAACTATCTATATGCTGAAAATAAATTTTTTTCATTTTCTTTAAAATCTTCCTAACTGGCTCTAGGCTCACATGTAGGAAGGATACTACAGTCGGCTAGGGATCCAGATAGAATAAGATAGGTATTTTAGAATACCATACTTGTTCCGGAACCTAGAAGCAACTGTAGAGAATATCAATTCCGTTGTTTTCAAAACGATATAATTTCAGCTTTTCCACAAAGTAAACCACTTATTTCTTTTCACTTCAATATACTTTAAAACACATAACAGTTCAGTAGTAAAAATAGTGGTTTACTTCTCTTCTCTTCGGTACAGTAAAAACAGTATAATACAGTGATTTGTAAATATCCAATCATTGGATAATTACTTCTTCGATTATTTCTATCTTAGAAATAATTCTTATATTATTCTTTTAGAATAAACATTTATTTCTCATTTCAAATCAGTAACCGTATCGTACAGCTCAGTAAAACAGTATATTCAGTAAAACAGTAACTCGATACGGTTCAATCAGTAGACAGTAAATAGTAGCTACCAATTCAGAAATCAGTATAAGGTAGCTTTCAGTTCAGTAAACAGTAAATGGTAGCTTTCAGTTCAGTAAAATAGTAATCAATGGCTACCATTTCAATAAATAGTACAGTTCAGTAACACAATGTTTTGGTACGGTCTTTCATCAATAAACAGTAAACAGTATAGTACAGTAAATAGGATATCGTAAATCCTTTCAGAAATCAGTAAACAGTAAACAGTAAGCAGTAAGTGATAAGCAGTAAGTGAGACTAGGCAACACCCTACAAGTAAATCATGCTATCATCGTCCACTAAGGGACACAGTAACAGTAATGAGATCTATGGCCATGATCTATAATGTCCTCGGTGTACGCTTGCTAGGCGACAATCCGGGACGCTGATGACTAGCTGGTCAATCAGCCACGTGACAGTAACAGTATATGTGATGCATGAAGCTCGGGGCCTAAGTCTCAAAATAGTGTAACCGTACCATAGCCTTTATGGATTTTAAATACAGTAAATTAAAACATTTCACAAATATCCATAAGGCTCACATGTAATAAATCATCACCTTTATGAAATAATTAAATTAAAATAACATTTCTCAAAATACTTCATAAAGGTATAAATCATATTTTCCATACGGTGAAAACAGTTTATAAATCATTACTGAAAATATAGAAGGGCAAAACTGTCCTTTTTCCACCGTAAAACACATATGCACACTTTTCCGTGCATTCAATCGAAAACATGGTTTTATAATTATCGGAATTTCAAACAAATCATTTTTATAATTTATGAAAATAAATTATTTATTTTCTAACTTTAAATTCCCATCACCATGTTTTCTTTTAAAAACACGTGTAGAGACCTCTAGTCTCGAAATCATAGTTTTTCTTCATTTCTTAACCTTTATGGAATTTTCATAATTAATTATTTCCATAATTAAAACCATAAAGGTTTTATATGAAATCAAGTGAATATTTAAGAATATTTATAAAAATATTCACTTCAGTCTCTTTTTCATTTCCATCTCGTTTCACGTGAAATATCACCTACAGGGTAAATTTTCGGTGATTTCCTTTTCACCCTTCTCGAAAACATGAATATTTTAAAAATCAAATATCGTTATATTCATGTTTTATGAAATTTACTTAATTTCTCGATTTTCGTACTTGAAAATCATTTCACATGAAATCAAATCATTTATTTTGGTTTTCGGTGATTTTCGGTAAATTTCAATAATTATTTGATAATTTTTCGACAGTATATCGGCTGCCGATTTGGCTAGCCTTCTGCACAGAAAATACAGTTTATACTTTTCAATTGGTATTTCACCACAATTTGAAACCAATAAATCACCACAATTTCCAAAATTAATCATTATAAATTGCATTTATAAATTAAATGCATAATTTAAAACATGTGGCCGAATATCCTTACAGGCGGCACATGTCTCCCTTACCTGTTTCGGGTCGGCGACTACCTCTCGAAGGTCGCGCCCGTGTTCACCTCGCCCGATTCCATCGGCTCGGTTGTCGAGGATATTTTCTGGAAATTAAATTCTAAAATTTAGAATTTTTCCATAATTATTTAAATAAATAAATTATTTAAATAATTTAATACTTTTCGGGATTTCTTACCGATTCCCGTAATTCTCGGGATCTCCCGGAATTCCTTTTCCCTTTTTCTTCCTTCTTTTTCTTCCTTCTTTCTTTTTCTCTTTTCTTTTCTTTTCTTTTTCTTTTTCCTTTTTCTTTCCTTTTTCTTTTTCTTTTTTTCCTTTTCTTTCTTTTCTCGCCGGACCGGTTTGCCTCCTTCCTTGCCGGTTCCTCGCCGGCGGCCGGTTCTCCGGCGGCTCAGGGGCTCAGCAGCTGGCCGGCACCACAGTGAAGCCGGATCTGGCCTCCGTTCGTCACGAATCGATGGCACGGCGGCGGATCTACTCGGTTTTGGTTCGGTCACTACTCCTCCTCCGTCGGCCTTCCTCCGCCGTTCTCTGCCTGAACCGTGGCCTCCATCGTCTTCCTTTCCCTCCGGCGATGCTTCGGTGGTAGTGGCGACGACCGATTTGGCCGGCACCGCCAGATCTGGTTTTCCTTTCCTCTTCCGGTTTCGTCGGCTTCCGCCCCTGTTTCCGCTTCTGGTCCCTTCCGTTTCCGTCGCCGGTCGTCTTCTCCTCTCTAGCCGGCGCCGTCTCTTCCCTTTTCCCTCGCCGGCGGTGGCCTCTCCGCCGCCGTCGGCTTTTGGCTGGGAAGGGGTCGGGATTCCTTCCCCGATCCTGCCCTTTCCTTTTCTGTTTTGTTTCTTTTCTATTTTTAGTATATAATATCCCATATTATATACTATAATTTATATTTTATACATATAATATATACTATATATTATACATATATTATTTCATATATCATATAATACAATATATGTTATATATAAAATATATATTGTATATTACAAAATATATGTCTAGTATATATATATGTATATTTATATATTTTAAAATTAAATAACATTTATATAAATATTTATATAAATGTAATAATTCCGTATATATATATTGTATTTACAATATATACATATTCAAACTTTAATGTAATTTAATATTTACATTTTCTCAAATATGTATATACTTACATATACATAAAATGTCATACTTGAATACATATGTATTTATATCAAAATACATTTATATAATTAGTAATTATATAAACATATTTTATTTTCATTTCTCATTTTCCTTATTTAATTTGGATTTCCATTTATCCAAATTAAATTTCCTTCTTTCATTATTTTCCATAATATCTCATCTTATTTTTCCGATTTAAATTTCCTTCACTTAAATTTCCAATTTCATCACTTCCTCAATCCTCGGAATTTCCACCATCCATTCCTTTCTCGATTCTCGGGATTTTCACCAATATCCCGTTCTCATAATTTTATTTATTTCCAATATTTATAATTTCCAATAATTGGAAAATTTACGGTTATCACATTCTACCCACCTTAAGAAATTCGGTCCTCCGAATTTAACTTAAGTCCAAAGGTGGTATATGCCGTATACTTACGACTTCTGACCTCTAGGTCAACTTTTACATAATTACTGCCAACATACTTTCAACATCAAAAATACTTTAGACCACTACATGTTGTCTTTTATCATATATGTCTATACTCCCATAAGTTTATTTCTCAAATCGGGAGTTATTCATTTCCACTCTTTTCACATAAGAGTCCATGCACAGTATTTTTCATGTCACAGCTGATCTATGCTGTTCATCATCCATTTTTCTCACTTAGTGCCAAGTCGATATAGTTTAAAACTATCAATTACACATGTCAGTCAGTTATATGTAAGTGTCCCAGTAGCTTTCACATCTCTTGCACACACACTCTCAGTATCATGGAGCGTTTACATCTCACGCTCATATATATATCAGTATGGAGCGGTGCTATCAGTACACTTGGAATCTCAAAGCCTTTTGCTATTCTCTCATTAGCATATGGCATCTCAGAGACTCCCATCGCATGTAAGGCTCACTGGAACTGTACATACACATTCACATCCTTTAACATTTATACTTCGACTGAGGCACTAGAGAATCTAGAATACTGATAATGGAAAGTGATTCTATTTAGATCATCAGTCTTTAATTACTTCCATATCATCATATCTCTTTTGGACTCTTTATTATTCACAGTATACATATTCACACATTTATTCTACCAAGGTTGCATCTCATTACAGACTTTACTATTGATCATCTCTTACAATCACAAATCATGAGACAATCATATTCTCTTCATGTAGTATGGTCTTTAAATTTCTTTTCATAATTTAGATTCCACAATTGAATCCTCAATTTATGTATTTAATCACCACCTCATCTATATACTTCCACCGTTTCTATCATGTTACGATGGTATATATGTATGATCATTTTTCATTTATATACTGGCAATAAATAATACTTGTCATTTATCTTACTCCTTGGAGTATCATTAATTTCACTTGTCACATTTATGTGATAATCAATACAAATCACTTTCAGTCTTACCTTCGGGAACTATTTCATATTGATGTTCCCTTCTCATCATGCAATTTATTTCCTTATTCCACTTTCATTCTTTTAGTCGGCTTTCTCGATTGGTCCGGTTCTATAATTAAATATTTATTTAATACCTCATAAACAGTATAAATGTATAGAACCTCAATCAACCGTACTGCTATGGATTTCATCAATTTTGTTTTCTAATCACTTTCTCAGTCATATTATGTAATTATTTCACTTTTCATAATATTCAACGATCCCGTTCAATACACTCTTAATTCAGGCCCTTACAATCAATATTCGGGCCAATCATTTGATGACATTCCACTACACTTTTATCGGACCGCATCATATAAGGCCTCGGCCCGTCCGCCGTCCGCCGTCCGCCTGTACACATTTGTACTATCCTCTTTGAGAATGCCCAGCCCTTTCACTGGGTCACCCCTCAAGGATCTATCGTGAGGCCCAGCCCGTTCACTAGGTCACTCACCATTCGCGTCCATAATCTAAGTGTCAGTGGAATCAGTAATAGGGATCGCTATAGTCATATGACATCCTCTATGCCATTTATAACTCCATTACTATCAATGGATTCAAGATTAACTTGATTTTATCACTATTTGAAACATCGCCCAACATAGGGGCATTTTCGTCATTTTGACATTTATTTCTTTCTCCTCAGTATACATTTAAATCAATGATCTGATCATTTATGTGCTGATAGTATCCTTTCTGAAACTTATATCAGCAATTTAGATCTCACTCGATTTCGACAGAGAAATCTACTAAGATCCACAATTGGATTATTTTACTTGTAATTCAGCTTTATATCATTAATTTCTCTGTCAAATCAATCAATTCCAACCTCTATTGGTCTATTCTGACTCCCGGTAAAATTTTAGAGTCAGGGGTATTTTGGTCATTTTTTGCCAAAAATTTTCTCTCTCTTCAAATTACCCTAAATCAGTGATCTTAAAGTCTATTTAATGATGATATTGCATTCCCCTCCTTTATATCATCACTTTCAGGTCTCAGTTCGATCCGGACCGAAAAGTACTGGTGGGGCCCTTCACCGAGTCCTTTCGATTCCTTACCGAACAGGCCTTCATTTAGATTATAAGAATCACCAATTTTCTGGTAATTTCTGAGCCTATTATCTCTTTATCATTCTCAATTTATACTTTCTCACTCCCTTTAATTCATTTTACTCAATTTACAATCATTTATTTTCTCTATGTATTCAGACGATACAGTACTACCGGGGATGTTTAACATTTTTTCTTCCAAAAGTATTCACAGACATCAGGCCAACCATGCTCTGATACCATTAAATCTGTAACGACCCGTTACCACATTTTTCTTCTTATTTTACACAATTTATCCGGTTGGGCTGTCTGTGATACTTCACTTTTACTACTCATGTTAAACAATTTCATAAAATATTATTTATATTATATACATCCCCTATCTTACTTAATAAGCAAGTAGTACTGCATACATGTCTAAATACAGAAAATAAATGATCGTACCTCATATAAATCAGTCGGTCTGTCACATTGTCCATTATGTGCAGCCGTAATCCACAAATATTGGATCTCACCACCATCAAAACCTGAAATGTTAAAATTAAGGGGTGAGCAAACCACAGCTCAGTAAGAGAGTTATATGTCACACTTGATATTCAACTATCTATATGCTGAAAATAAATTTTTTTCATTTTCTTTAAAATCTTCCTAACTGGCTCTAGGCTCACATGTAGGAAGGATACTACAGTCGGCTAGGGATCCAGATAGAATAAGATAGGTATTTTAGAATACCATACTTGTTCCGGAACCTAGAAGCAACTGTAGAGAATATCAATTCCGTTGTTTTCAAAACGATATAATTTCAGCTTTTCCACAAAGTAAACCACTTATTTCTTTTCACTTCAATATACTTTAAAACACATAACAGTTCAGTAGTAAAAATAGTGGTTTACTTCTCTTCTCTTCGGTACAGTAAAAACAGTATAATACAGTGATTTGTAAATATCCAATCATTGGATAATTACTTCTTCGATTATTTCTATCTTAGAAATAATTCTTATATTATTCTTTTAGAATAAACATTTATTTCTCATTTCAAATCAGTAACCGTATCGTACAGCTCAGTAAAACAGTATATTCAGTAAAACAGTAACTCGATACGGTTCAATCAGTAGACAGTAAATAGTAGCTACCAATTCAGAAATCAGTATAAGGTAGCTTTCAGTTCAGTAAACAGTAAATGGTAGCTTTCAGTTCAGTAAAATAGTAATCAATGGCTACCATTTCAATAAATAGTACAGTTCAGTAACACAATGTTTTGGTACGGTCTTTCATCAATAAACAGTAAACAGTATAGTACAGTAAATAGGATATCGTAAATCCTTTCAGAAATCAGTAAACAGTAAACAGTAAGCAGTAAGTGATAAGCAGTAAGTGAGACTAGGCAACACCCTACAAGTAAATCATGCTATCATCGTCCACTAAGGGACACAGTAACAGTAATGAGATCTATGGCCATGATCTATAATGTCCTCGGTGTACGCTTGCTAGGCGACAATCCGGGACGCTGATGACTAGCTGGTCAATCAGCCACGTGACAGTAACAGTATATGTGATGCATGAAGCTCGGGGCCTAAGTCTCAAAATAGTGTAACCGTACCATAGCCTTTATGGATTTTAAATACAGTAAATTAAAACATTTCACAAATATCCATAAGGCTCACATGTAATAAATCATCACCTTTATGAAATAATTAAATTAAAATAACATTTCTCAAAATACTTCATAAAGGTATAAATCATATTTTCCATACGGTGAAAACAGTTTATAAATCATTACTGAAAATATAGAAGGGCAAAACTGTCCTTTTTCCACCGTAAAACACATATGCACACTTTTCCGTGCATTCAATCGAAAACATGGTTTTATAATTATCGGAATTTCAAACAAATCATTTTTATAATTTATGAAAATAAATTATTTATTTTCTAACTTTAAATTCCCATCACCATGTTTTCTTTTAAAAACACGTGTAGAGACCTCTAGTCTCGAAATCATAGTTTTTCTTCATTTCTTAACCTTTATGGAATTTTCATAATTAATTATTTCCATAATTAAAACCATAAAGGTTTTATATGAAATCAAGTGAATATTTAAGAATATTTATAAAAATATTCACTTCAGTCTCTTTTTCATTTCCATCTCGTTTCACGTGAAATATCACCTACAGGGTAAATTTTCGGTGATTTCCTTTTCACCCTTCTCGAAAACATGAATATTTTAAAAATCAAATATCGTTATATTCATGTTTTATGAAATTTACTTAATTTCTCGATTTTCGTACTTGAAAATCATTTCACATGAAATCAAATCATTTATTTTGGTTTTCGGTGATTTTCGGTAAATTTCAATAATTATTTGATAATTTTTCGACAGTATATCGGCTGCCGATTTGGCTAGCCTTCTGCACAGAAAATACAGTTTATACTTTTCAATTGGTATTTCACCACAATTTGAAACCAATAAATCACCACAATTTCCAAAATTAATCATTATAAATTGCATTTATAAATTAAATGCATAATTTAAAACATGTGGCCGAATATCCTTACAGGCGGCACATGTCTCCCTTACCTGTTTCGGGTCGGCGACTACCTCTCGAAGGTCGCGCCCGTGTTCACCTCGCCCGATTCCATCGGCTCGGTTGTCGAGGATATTTTCTGGAAATTAAATTCTAAAATTTAGAATTTTTCCATAATTATTTAAATAAATAAATTATTTAAATAATTTAATACTTTTCGGGATTTCTTACCGATTCCCGTAATTCTCGGGATCTCCCGGAATTCCTTTTCCCTTTTTCTTCCTTCTTTTTCTTCCTTCTTTCTTTTTCTCTTTTCTTTTCTTTTCTTTTTCTTTTTCCTTTTTCTTTCCTTTTTCTTTTTCTTTTTTTCCTTTTCTTTCTTTTCTCGCCGGACCGGTTTGCCTCCTTCCTTGCCGGTTCCTCGCCGGCGGCCGGTTCTCCGGCGGCTCAGGGGCTCAGCAGCTGGCCGGCACCACAGTGAAGCCGGATCTGGCCTCCGTTCGTCACGAATCGATGGCACGGCGGCGGATCTACTCGGTTTTGGTTCGGTCACTACTCCTCCTCCGTCGGCCTTCCTCCGCCGTTCTCTGCCTGAACCGTGGCCTCCATCGTCTTCCTCTCCCTCCGGCGATGCTTCGGTGGTAGTGGCGACGACCGATTTGGCCGGCACCGCCAGATCTGGTTTTCCTTTCCTCTTCCGGTTTCGTCGGCTTCCGCCCCTGTTTCCGCTTCTGGTCCCTTCCGTTTCCGTCGCCGGTCGTCTTCTCCTCTCTAGCCGGCGCCGTCTCTTCCCTTTTCCCTCGCCGGCGGTGGCCTCTCCGCCGCCGTCGGCTTTTGGCTGGGAAGGGGTCGGGATTCCTTCCCCGACCCTGCCCTTTCCTTTTCTGTTTTGTTTCTTTTCTATTTTTAGTATATAATATCCCATATTATATACTATAATTTATATTTTATACATATAATATATACTATATATTATACATATATTATTTCATATATCATATAATACAATATATGTTATATATAAAATATATATTGTATATTACAAAATATATGTCTAGTATATATATATGTATATTTATATATTTTAAAATTAAATAACATTTATATAAATATTTATATAAATGTAATAATTCCGTATATATATATTGTATTTACAATATATACATATTCAAACTTTAATGTAATTTAATATTTACATTTTCTCAAATATGTATATACTTACATATACATAAAATGTCATACTTGAATACATATGTATTTATATCAAAATACATTTATATAATTAGTAATTATATAAACATATTTTATTTTCATTTCTCATTTTCCTTATTTAATTTGGATTTCCATTTATCCAAATTAAATTTCCTTCTTTCATTATTTTCCATAATATCTCATCTTATTTTTCCGATTTAAATTTCCTTCACTTAAATTTCCAATTTCATCACTTCCTCAATCCTCGGAATTTCCACCATCCATTCCTTTCTCGATTCTCGGGATTTTCACCAATATCCCGTTCTCATAATTTTATTTATTTCCAATATTTATAATTTCCAATAATTGGAAAATTTACGGTTATCACAATATTTCATATATATTTTTTATATACATAATTGTATAAAAATATACACATGTATTTACTTAATAAAAAATATATTTATATATATAAATATATAAATATATGAATATACCCATTTTATTCCTTATAATTTAGATCTCTTAATATCCAAATAATTTCCCATTTTCATTTCTTATTTAATTTGGATTTTAATTTGTCCAAATTAATTTCCTCAACTTCATCACTTCATCAATTTCGAGAATTTCAACAGTATTCCCTTTTTCGTAAATACTTGATTTTTTTTTACTTTAACTTACCTATTTACATTTAAAAATTGAATTTCCATTCTTAATAATTTCCAAAAATGGAAAAATTTACGGTTATCACATAGCATCATTTAAATAAATTGTTTATATATTGATTTGAAATTGCATTTCATAAATTATCACATGTTTTATACTAATTTTATTGTCAACTGTACACTCCCTATAGTCGCATCTAGGAACTGGAGCATGACAAGTTCTTCAAAGTACCTCCCATACTCTACTCGGTTACCTAGCTAACTATAGTATCCTTACTATAATGTTCCCTAGTGAGCTGATAGGATAAAAATGTTTTATGCATTTTAATATTTACATTTAATATGCCTTTTTAATAATTAGTAAAATAAATCATTTTTATTTCATCTGCATATAGTTCGCACTTTTATATATGTTTTTTATTGGACTTTCCCCAAAGCTCACCCTCTCTTTCTCTGCCAAACTATTTGCAGTGATATTCCGCTCGTTTGAGAGAAGCACAATTTTAGGCCTATAGTATTCCTTCAAGGAGGATTTGGAGTCCGTAGAAGGTATATGGTACTTTATATATATCTTACACATATTTGTACCGTACTTAATCATTGTATACAATTATAGGGATGAAAGTTTTAGGAATTGTAGTGTGATGATAAGTAGAACCTGGGACTTGTATGCGAAAAGGTATATGAATGACAACACATGTTAAATTATTAGATGATGTTATTAATATTATTAATATTTATTTGTATTTTGAAAGGAATGAAAATTAATATAATGTTATGTATGTGACGAGAAAAAAAAAGGAAATTGACATCGATGAACGACCTAACCCATTGCAAAATAAAGGAAAAAGTTAGTTGATATTTGAATAAAATTGGATGTTACAATATGGCTATGGGCTTATAGAGGATTGAATTTAGAATAACTTTGTAGAAGAAAGTTTAGTGATTTAAGGTGAATTTAATGGTGTTTTTGGTGGATTTTATTTTTGCTCAAGCTTGGTTATGGAGGTGAGTGGTGTGAGGTTGAAGATGTTAGAGTGGAGTGGCTGGCTGCTTTGTGTAGAAAATTTTAAAACTTTCCTTTAATAGTAAGATGACCAAAATGCCCTTGGTTGTGAGAATTTTAGACAATTTTGCCCTTAAACTTTTATAATTTTTCTAACTATCCAATTTAACTCTAAAATATTTTATTTCATCACTAAATATTATTATCAAATATAATTTAACAAATGGATGGGGTTTTATTAAGGTTTGACTAACAGTAAGGGTGAAATTACGAAAATACCCCTACAAGCGAATAGCGTAAGTTTATAATTTCACCAAAGATTTCTAATTTGTTGGTACACTTCCCAAAAATAACTTAAATAAGGGAATTTTGAGTTTCTGATTCTTACCATAGATTTATTTAACTTTCTTTACAATATCTGTCTAGTCTTATGTCCATCCAGGCACTTTAGGGCTTGTTGAACCCATCTTACTGTATCCGATCATACCTACGAAATACACAGGAATTGAATAGTGGTGAGTAGTCCTACATGTGTAATAGTGCCAGAATACATGGTTCTCACAAAATGATCACATAATCGTGAACTCTATAGCAAGAAACTTCACCTTTTTTTCTTCGAAATAGTTATGGCAATCATAGACCATCTCTACTTTCTTTTCGCATTCTAAGTAAGCCTTAAGATCATTTTACCTTGAAAGGAAGAATTCTTCAATTTGATACTTCCTAAATTTCCATCTATCCTATCATGATTCCTTTGTCCTTTATACCTATCTCCCTGACCTCCTTTATTACCATGGTTACCTTTAACACTTCTATTAATACTAAACTCATCATCATCAAACTCATCATCAACTTTATCATCAAAGTCATTATTCACAACATTGACATTCACATGAGAAATATCATCTTGCTTTACCTTAGCTAAGGCAGCTTCATGTTCCTCCAACTTATCATGGATCCAAATCTCAATTTTATTCTTGAAAATTGTCGTTGCATTGCTTAGAGCATGAACTTGATCTTACTCAAATCAAGCTTTTAACTATTAGAAGACATTATTGTAACTGGCAAGAAATATTAGTAAAATAAAAGGACCTCACAAGTATGACCTCATGTGTTTACACTCAATACACACAAGAATGTAACACTCACACTCTTGTTTCACACAATTTTAGTATAGCTTTTCTCTATTAATGTTATTCAAACACTCTTGTCTTTTACTCTCACACAACATCTCTCTATAAGTTCTATATTGAACTCAAGACTCAATAAAAAGTCAACCATGGAATCCGACTATCAACCAACAATCAATCAAGATGAGCACAAGACTTTAATCAAGGGAAAACAAAATAATGATGACTCAACAAGACTTTGCAAGACTCAACAAGACTCAAGAAGACTCCATTGAATCTTGGCCTTGAAGGAAATATGGGTATTTTAGGGTGTTTGGATAGGGTAAGTTTCAGCTAAAGGTGGGGTAGTTTTGTCCTTTTAGGTGGTAAGGTCAAAAGGTAACTTTAGAAAGTAGGGGTAGAAAGGTAACAAGAAAATTTCAGATTTAGCCAAAAAAGAAATCTCAAAGCTCAAGAAAGAATGACTATCTCACGATTTTGATGAAGCACACCTGCACAAATTGCCTTTGATATTGCACTTGCTACACATGATATAATGAATCACTTCTTGAATTGATTTTCTTTTCTTTTTTTTCTTTTTTTTAACTTCTTCTTTTCTTTTTTTTTGTTACTTCTTTTTTTTTAACTAAAGTAAATGAACAATAAAGAAAAATAAAAAGGCTAAATGATAAAAAGAGATTTACTTGGAGAACAAGGCAACTTTTGAGAAAACAAGTTTGTTTTGGTGATAGATTGCGTGGCAAGAATGAAAAGGAATGGTGGCTTGTGAAACAAGGTAGTCTTTATGTGAACATTGAGCTTTTAAAGGTCTTTTGATGAGCAAGAAAATTTTTAGGGTTGAGGTTGCTTGGAGAACAAATTAGGGTTTACTTGGTGGCTAAGTAAAGGTAGGTTATTTTAATGAAGACAATAGGTTTAAGGAATAAATAATATTGGTGGCAACTTGGAAGAGGATTCAAAATCAAGGTGTGGTCAAGATAAGAAGGCAAAGAAAAAAAACACAAGAACGCAATAAAACAAGACTCCTACAAGTTGAACTTAAGCTCTGATGCCAAATTATATAAACCTCAACAAAAGAAGATGATATTCAATGAAGAACACATGAAGAAAAACAAAAAAAAGAGTAGCAAAGTAAAACAAAGAATTAAAAACAAAAATCAAGACCCGTTGTGTAAAAACACAAAAACCTATAGCATTAGACCTAGACATGTTGCTTAGAAAAGTAAGAACTTAAGGTATAAATTGGTGAAAAGTAGAAGAACGTCACAAGGAAGACCTTGATAGGTTCAAGAGTTATCAAGAGAACTAAAGAGAAAAAGTTTCCCAATATTATAACTCAAATCAATTGTGTTCTACCTAGGGATGTAAATAGGTAGTAGTTAAATGGGTACTCAGGACTATCTGACCCGATTAAGTTGGGCTCGGATATCTAATAATTGGGTGTCAATTGGGTTAGGGTAGTGAAATTACTACCTGTGTTAGGTTCGGGTAGTACACATAGGGTATCCTAAACCCGAACCTGATTAGCTTTTATAAGTATAAAGTATTTAAATTAAATTTATAAAAATATATAATAAGTTAATATAATATTTTTTAGACATTCATAAATCATAATTAGTTAACTACCCTCAAATTAAAAAGGACATGAAAATAATTTAATTAAAAAAAACTTATAATACTTTTTGGTTTGGGTTTATCAAAAAGTTTGATTGTATAAATGGGTACTTAAATGGGTTCAGATAATAAACGAGTAGTATGAAAATTATTGGGCTTGGATTTAGGTAGTACATGTAAAAAATAATTAGGTAATTATACAATTCAGGTTCCTTTACTCTTAAACGGGTTTGGGTTCAAGTTCAGGTACCTCAAAATTAACGAGTATCCATCCCATTTGCATTTCTAATTCTACCCAAAGGGTTGCATGTCTATTTATAGACAAATAACAAACTTGCAGAATAAGAATAGGTATCCTACTTTCCTAACTTGCAGATTAATAAATAGAAATCCTTCAATACCTATTAAATAAAAAGGAATTAGAATTAAATTAAGACAATGGTTAACCCAATAAGACATAACTAAATAAAATAAGCATAGCATATGGCCCAATTGCACTAGGCCCAATTTATGCATCCTACCTAATTGCCTTTCAGCCCAATACTTGTAAATCTTCAAGAAGGTTAAACTTGGACTTGAATAATGTTGTAGATATGAGATCCCAAATTTCTCTATTCTTCCTACACCTATTGAAGGTGCTGAATTAGAACTATTACGTCAAGTCATGAAAACCAATTCTTATTAACTGTGAAGTTATCGAGAAAATTGTCAAGTTGGCCCCACAAGGTAATTTGTAACTGTCACGGCCCGTGACCCTATTTTTCACCTTATTCTATACATCTTATTTGGTTGGGTTGTCTGCAATACTTTACTTCTCTTTTACATATAAACAATTTCATATTAAATTATAATATGAAGTACCTCCCCTATCTTACTTCATAAGAAAGTAGTACTATCGATAAGTCTAAATACAGAAAATAAATGATCATACCTTATTAAATAAATCAAACTGTCGCATTGTCCCCAAATGCGCAGCTGAAATCCCTTAGGTGTCAGACTCTTAGTCTTCAAAAACCTGAAATGTTAAAATTAAGGGGTGAGCAAACCACGGCTCAGTAAGGGAATTATATGCATATTTGATATTCCGCTTCCTATATGCTGAAAAACTTTTTCATTTTTCCAATGGGGCTCTAGGCTCGCATGTAGGAAGGATACTACAGTCGGCTAGGGATCCGGATGGAGTAAGGTAGGTATTTTGAAATACCTATCTTGTCCCGGAGCCTAGAAGCAACTGTAGAGAGTAATAAATTTCTTTTCGTTTGAAATTTATATCCTTTTAGCTTTTCATTTCATATCATTTTCATATTCTCTTCAAAATAATGCTTTTATAAAATAAAGCATTTAAATAAAGTAACTAATATTCATATATCCTTTGAAAAGAATGTTAGTTAAATTCTCATCATTCTCATTTAAATCTCATTTCATGTTTTACTGTATAACTATTGTAACGACCCGTTACCATATTTAAACCTTATTTTACACAATTTATCCGGTTGGGCTGTCTGTGATACTTCACTTTACACTTGATGTTAAACAATTTAATAAAATATTGTTAACATTATACACATCCCCTATCTTACTTAATAAGTATGTAGTACTATAGACATGTCTAAATACAGAAAATAAATGATCGTACCTAATATATCTTAGTCAGTCTGTCACATTGTCCATTATGTGCAGCCGTAATCCACAAATATTAGATCTCACCATCATCAAAACCTGAAATGTTAAATTGGGGAGTGAGCAAACCACAGCTCAGTAAGAGAGTTATATGCTACACTTGATATTCAGCTATCTATATGCTGAAAATAATTTTTTTTCTTTTTCATTAAAATCTTCCTAGCTGGCTTTAGGCTCACATGTAGGAAGGATACTACAGTCAGCTAGGGATCCAGATAGAGTAAGGCAGGTATTTTGAAATACCTGGCTTGTTCCGGAACCTAGAAGCAACTGTAGAGAATACTAAATCGATTATTTTCAAAACGATATAATTTTCGTTTTTCCACAAAGTAAACCACTTATCTCTTTTCACTTCAATATACTTTAAAACACATGGCAGTTCAGTAATAAAAATAGTGGTTTACTTCTCTTCTCTTCAGTACAGTAAAAACAGTACTGTACAGTGATTTGTAAATATCCAATCATTGGATAATTACTTCTTCGATTATTTCTATCTTAGAATTAATTCTTATGTTATTATTTTAGAATAAACATTTATTTCTCTTTTCAAATCAGTAACCGTATCGTACATCAGTAAAACAGTATATTCGATACGGTTCAATCAGTAGACAGTAAACAGTAGCTACCAGTTCAGAAAACAGTATAAGGTAGCTTTCGATTCAGTAAACAGTAAATGGTAGCTTTCAGTTCAGTAAAACAGTAATCAATGGCTACCATTTCAGTAAACAGTACATTTCAGTAACACAGTATTTTGGTACGGTCTTTCATCAGTAACAGTAAACAGTAGTTCAGTACAGTAAACAGTACAGTAAATAGGATTCCGTAAATCCTTTCAGTAAACAGTAAGTAGTAAGTAATAAGTGAGACTAGGCAACACCCTACAAGTAAATCATGCTATCTCGTCCACTAGGGACACAGTAACAGTAATGAGATCTATGGCCATGATCTATAATATGTCCTCTGTGTACGCTTGCTAGGCGACAATCCGGGACGCTGATGACTAGTTAGTCAATCAGCCACGTGACAGTAACAGTATATGTGATGCATGAAGCTCGGGGCCTAAGTCTCAAAACAGTATAAGCCGTACCATAGCCTTTATGGATTTTAAATACAGAAAATCGAAATATTTCACAAATATCCATAAGGCTCACATGTAATAAATCATCACCTTTATGAAATAATTAAATTAAAATAACATTTCTCAAAATATTTCATAACGATATAAATCATATTTTTCCATACAGTGAAAACAATTTATAAATCATTACTGAAAATATACAAGGGCAAAACTGTCTTTTTTTCACCGTAAAACACATATGCACGCTTTTTCGTGCATTCAATCGAAAACATGGTTTTATAAGTATCGGAATTTCAAAACCAATCATTATAAATTGCATTTATAAATTAAATGCATAATTTAAAACATGGTCGAATATCCTTACAGGCGGCACATGTCTCCCTTACCTGTTTCGGGTCGGCGACTGCCTCTCGATGGTCGCGCCCGTGTTCACCTCGCCCGATTCCATCGGCTCGGTCATCGAGGATATTTTTTGGAAATTAAATTCTAAATTTTAGAATTTTTTCATAATTATTTAAATAAATAAATTATTTAAATAATTTAATACTTTTCGGGATTTCTTACCGATTCCCGTAATTCCCGGGATTTCCCGTAGTTTTCGAATTCTCGGGAATTCTCCAAATTCCCGGAATTCCTTTTTTCTTTCTCTTCCTTCTTTTTCTTCCTTCTTTCTTTTTCTCTTTTCTTTTCTTTTCTTTTTCTTTTTCCTTTTCTTTTTCTTTTTCTTTTTCCTTTTCTTTCTTTTCCCGCCGGACCGATCTACCACCCTTACTGCCGGTTCTTCTCCGGTGGCCGGTTCTCTGGCGGTTCGGCAGCTCCACAGCTGGCCGACACCACGACGAAGCCGGATCTGGCCTTCATTCATCACGAATCGACGGCATGGCGACGGATCTACTCGGTTTACCCTCGGTTTCTTCTCCTCCTCCGTCGGCCTTCCTCCGCCGTTCTCCGCCTCGCCTGTGGCCTCCCACATCTTCCTCTTCCTCTGGCGATGGTGTGGCTGCAATGGCGGTGGCCGGTTTAGCCGGCACTGCCAGATCCATTTTCCTTTTTCTTCCCGGCCTCTGTCGGTTTTCGCCTCTGTTTCCTTCCGATTTTCTTCCTTTCAACGCCGACAACCATTTCCCCCTTCTGGCCGGTGGCGTCCTCTACCTCTCTTTGGCCTCCTCTCGCCGGTGGCAACAGTGGTTGCTGCCGTTGATCCACTGTTTCGGGAAAGGTCGGGATCCTTCCCCCGATTCTTTCCTCTATTCTGTTTCTTTTTTTATTATTATTATTATATTATATACATTTTATACTATGTATTATACTATATATTATTTTATATATAGTATAGTACTATATATATGTATTATATATATAAAAATATGTAGATATACATTGTATATTACAAATATTTATCAAATATATATTATGTATACGTATATACTTTAAAATAGAATAACATTTATATATATAAATGAAATAATACAATATATATTGTATTTACAATATATATATATATATTTCCTCTTTTTCTTATTTAATTTAGATTTCCATTTATCCAAATTAAATTTCCTTCTTTCATTATTTTTCCATAATTTCTCATCTTATACTTAATTCCGAATTTAATTTTTCCTTCACACCTTTTTCCTATTCTGTCACTTCCTCAATTCTCGAGATTTTCACCAATATCCCGTTCTCACAATTTTATTTAATTATTTATTTCAATATTTATTTACAATAAATGGAAAATTTACGGTTATCACATTCTCCCCACCTTAAGAAATTCGGTCCTCCGAATTTAACTTAAGTCCAAAGGTGGTACATTTCGTATACTTACGACTTTTGTCCTTTAGTTCATACTCCAAGTAATACTGCCAGTACACTTTCAACATCAAGAATTTTTTTAGATCACTACATGAAGTCTTTCATCATTTAGTATATATTTATACTCCGATAAATTCATTTATCAATTCGGGAGTTATTCATTTCCACTCTTTTCACATAAGAGTCCATTCAGTATATTTTTCATATCACAGCTGATCTATGTTGTTCATCATCCATTTTTCTCACTTAGTGCCAAGTCGATATAGTTTAAAACTATCAATTACACATGTCAGTCAGTTATATGTAATTGTCCCAGTAACTTTCACATCTCATGCACACGCTCTCTCAATATCATGAAGCGTTTACATCTCACGCTCATATATATATATATATATATATATATATCAGTATGGAGCGGTGCTATCAATACACTTGGCATCTCAAAGCCTTTTGCTATCTCTCATTAGCATATGGCAACTCAGAGACTCCCATCACATGTAGTGCTCACTGGAACTGTACATATACATCTCCGTTGTTTCTCACTCATACTTTGACTAAGGCATTAGAGAATCTAGAAGTCTGATAATGGAAAGTGATTCTATTTAGATCATCAGTCTTTAATCACTTTCATATCATTATATCTCTTTTGGACTCTTTATTATTCACAGTATTCATTTTCTCTTTTATTTCATTAAGGCTGCATCTCACTTGCAGACTTTACTATTGATCATCTCTTATAATCATAGCTCATGAGACAATCATGTTCTCTTCATGTAGTATGGTCATTCGATTATTGAATCCTCAATTGTCCATTTAATCACCACATTCTCCATATAGTTCCACCCTTTATCATTTCAAGGTGGTTATGTGTATGTATAGCACTTTTTTTTTATTTAGATACTGGCAGTAAACATATCAATTATCTTACTCCTTTGAGTACCATTTCTTTCACTGATCAAATTTGACTTGATTTTTACATCTAACCACTGACATGTGATAACCAACACTAGATCATTTTTAGTCTTACCTTTGGGAACTGTTTCATATTAATGTTCTCTTCTCATCATGCAACTTATTTCCTTATTCCACTTTCATTTTTGTTTTCATATTTCCACTTTTATCTTTTCATTTTTTTACTCTCATCCTTTTAGTCGGTTTTCTCAATTGGTATGGTACTATACTGCTAAGATCTTTTAAAATCTTGCATACCATCTTTCCTTTATACTTATCCATTTACCGACTTTAACTTCTTTCTTTAATTACATCACATTAGTAGAGCAGCTAGTCTCATCACTCTTCTATAGATTGGCATTAGTATCTAGCTAGACTCATTACTTTCGTATCTCAATCATTATCTCTTTGTCATAGACAGATTCACTGTCACTCTGTCATCTCGAGATCATATATCCCTCATAAGGAGACACTGTCTAGCCAAACATATTAGTTGCCAATCTTAGCACAATTCCACATTCTTTAAGAGTTTAAAGGATCATACTAAAATGCTGCTCATTTTCCATTTATACTTTAAACTCTATCAGTATTTCATCAATTTACTCATGTATGAATGCCTCATTTCTAAGGTTTTTATACCTCACAAGGCAACTCATTAACCTTGTAACCTCAATAGGAACTCGTAAAATTCACTCCGAGTTCTAATCATCATCTTACAGACATTATTCTCCAATCTTTTATCTAAGGACGCTTTATACTGAGGCTAGTCTTATGAGCTCCTGATATATTTCTAATTAGATCACTAAAACGTCTATTTTCATGTAGATGAATACTTGTTCTTCACAAGAACTTTATTAAATAGTAATTATTTACTATATCACTTTCATTCATCTACATATCGAGGTCATTTGTATTTCTCTCATTTACACTTATACAGACAACTTCATTATTCTCAATTTTACTATCTGTATTTTTGTCAATCACTTCTTCGCAAGTGAATTGTATTATTCACACATTTTCTAGAGTTATTTTCTTAAGCTTTTCGAATTCTTTCTATATTCTCCGATATAAGCTTAGAATCAGATTTCATATTCAAAATCGAGTCAATGTTATCTCGATTCCTTCAATTTATATAACTTTGGAAATTCTATCAGAAATCAAATCCGATACTTTGTTTAATCACACATTTCTTATTAATTCGGACATTTCATCCTCATGTCCTATCATTTACACTGTGTATTCTCAAGGTAGAGACATTTACTATTCGATTCATTTCGACTCATACTCTACCTTGATTTCATTGTTTACTCATACTTTACAGTCTTACGAATCTCAATCTAGTAAGTTGTATTAAGTACAACAGTTATCAACACATGTTACAGCTAACCAATTTATTACCACTGTAATTTACTCTAAAATCAAGTTCAATTAATAAATTCAGGTTTAACTCCCTTGAGCATATTATCCACGAGGTTTGAACCCTGGCACCCTTACGTACCTAGTTCCTTACACTCGTTTTATTATTAAGCTCTTTGTAAGAGTCTCGCCCGTGCGAATCGGCCGTCGGCGAGCATCCCCTAGGCGATCCTTTCCCCCCAGGTTTACCCTTACTAGTGAGTCGGCGATAACATTGTTTGCCCCCATCTCACAGCACATGATCCACTATAGGTCGCCTATCATTGGGTTGCCCATCACCGTTCTGTCTCAAGGGTTCTGAAGAACTTAGGTTAGCTGTTATCTTCTTTATATTTATTTTCCAATTCACAGTACTCCACATAGTACCTCATTCTGTAGCACATATTTCAAGATATTTCGGTTCCATATAAGATTATCTGTTTGATACCTCAAAGTAGTAAAATATATAGAACCATAAGTTAACACACTAGTATGTGTTTCATTATTTGTATTATTCACCTCATCAGTCAATTCCTGTAATCATTTCACTTTTCATAGTATTCAACGATCCCGTTCAATACTCTTAATTTTCGACCCTTATAGTCAATAACGGGGCCAATCATATTACAACATTCCACTACACTCTTATTGGATCGCATCATATAAGGCCTCGGCCCGTCCCCCGTCCGCCGTCCGCCTGTACACATCTGTACTGTCCTCTTTAAGAATGCCCAGCCTGTTCACTGGGTCACTCATAGTCGCGTCCGAAATCTAAGTGTCAGTGGAATCAGTAATAGGGATCGTTATATTCATATGACATCCTCTATGCCATTAATAACTCCATTTCTCTCAATGGATTCCAATTCAGCTGGGTTTTATCTCTGTTCCGAACATCGCCCAACATAGAGGCATTTTTGCATTTCGACATTTATTTCTTTCTCCTCAGTATACTCTTGAATCAATGATCTCATTATCTATGTGCTAATAGTATCATTTCTCATACTAATATCAGCCATTAAGATCTTGTTCAATTTCGACAGAGAAGTTCATTGGAATCCATAATTGGATTATTTTACTTGTAATTCAGCTTTATATCATTAATTTCTCTTTTAAATCAATCAAATCCAACTTCTGTTGGTTTTTTCTGACTCCCGATAAAATTTTAGAGGCATGGGTATTTTGGTCATTTTTGGCCAAAAATTTTCTCTCTCCTCAAATTACCCTCAAACGGTGATCTTAAAGTTTATTTAATGATAATATTTCATTCCCCTCCTTTATACCATCACTTTCAGGCCTCAGTTCGATTCGGACCGTAAAGTACTAGTGGGGCCCTCACCGAGTCCTTTCGGTTCCTTACCGAGCAGGCCTTCAATTAGATTATAAACATCACCAATTTTCTAGTAATTTCTGAGCCAATTTTCCTCTTTCACATTCTCAACTTATACTTTCTCACTCCCTTTAAATCATTTTACTCAATTTACAATCATTTATTTTCTCTATGTATTCAGATGACACAGTACTACTGGGGATGTTTAACATTTTTCCTTCTAAAAGTATCCACAGACATCAGGCCAACCATGCTCTGATACCATTAAATCTGTAACGACCCGTTACCATATTTAAACCTTATTTTACACAATTTATCCGTTTGGGTTGTCTGTCATATTTCACTTTACACTTGATGTTAAACAATTTAATAAAATATTGTTAACATTATACACATCCCATATCTTACTTAATAAGTATGTAGTACTGTAGACATGTCTAAATACAGAAAATAAATGATCGTACCTGATATATCTTAGTCGGTCTGTCACATTGTCCATTATGTGCAGCCGTAATCCACAAATATTGGATCTCACCATCATCAAAACCTGAAATGTTAAAATTGGGGAGTGAGCAAACCACGGCTCAGTAATAGAGTTATATGCTACACTTGATATTCAGCGATCTATATGCTGAAAATAATTTTTTTTCTTTTTCATTAAAATCTTCCTAGCTGGCTCTAGGCTCACATGTAGGAAGGATACTATAGTTGGCTAGGGATCCAGGTAGAGTAAGGCAAGTATTTTGAAATACCTGGCTTGTTCCGGAACCTAGAAGCAACTGTAGAGAATACTAAATCGATTATTTTCAAAACGATATAATTTTCGTTTTTCCACAAAGTAAACCACTTATCTCTTTTCACTTCAATATACTTTAAAACACGTGGCAGTTCAGTAATAAAATAGTGGTTTACTTCTCTTCTCTTCAGTACAGTAAAAACAGTACAGTACAGTGATTTGTAAATATCCAATCATTGGATAATTACTTCTTCGATTATTTCTATCTTAGAATTAATTCTTATGTTATTATTTTAGAATAAACATTTTTTCTCTTTTCAAATTAGTAATAGTATCGTACATCAGTAAAACAGTATATTCGATATGGTTCAATCAGTAGACAGTAAACAGTAGCTACCAGTTCAGAAAACAGTATAAGGTAGCTTTCGATTCAGTAAACAGTAAATGGTAGCTTTCATTTCAGTAAAACAGTAATCAATGGCTACCATTTCAGTAAACAGTACTGTTCAGTAACACAGTATTTTGGTACAGTCTTTCATTAGTAAGAGTAAACAGTACAGTAAATAGGATTCCGTAAATCATTTCAGTAAATAGTAAACAGTATGTAGTAAGTAATAAGTGAGACTAGGCAACACCCTACAAGTAAATCATGCTATCTCGTCCACTAGGGACACAATAACAGTAATGAGATTTATGGCCATGATCTATAATATGTCCTCGGTGTACGCTTGCTAGGCGACAATCCGGGACGCTGATGACTAACTGGTCAATCAACCACGTGACAGTAACAGTATATGTGATGCATGAAGCTCGGGGCCTAAGTCTCAAAACAGTATAAGTCGTACCATAGCCTTTATGGATTTTAAATACAGAAAATCGAAATATTTCACAAATATCCATAAGGCTCACATGTAATAAATCATCACCTTTATGAAATAATTAAATTAAAATAACATTTCTCAAAATATTTCATAACGGTATAAATCATATTTTTCCATGCAGTGAAAACAATTTATAAATCATTACTGTAAATATAGAAGGGCAAAACTGTCTTTTTTTATCGTAAAACACATATGCACGCTTTTTCGTGCATTCAATCGAAAACATGGTTTTATAATTATCGGAATTTCAAACAAATCATTTTTATAATTTATGAAAATAAATTATTTATTTTCTAACTTTAAATTCCCATAACCATGTTTTCTTCTAAAAACACGTGTAGAGACCTCTACTCTCGAAATCATAGTTATTCTTCATTTCTTAACCTTTATGAAATTTTCATAATTAATTATTTCCATAATTAACATCATAAAGGTTTTATGTAAAATCAAGTGAATATTTAAGAATATTTATAAAAATATTCACTTTAGTCTCTTTTTCATTTTCATCTTGTTTCACGTGAAATATCACCTACCGAGTGAATTTTCGGTGATTTCCTTTTCACCATTCTCGAAAACATGAATATTTTAAAATTAAATATCACTATACTCATGTTTTATGAAATTTACTTAATTTCTCAATTTTCGTACCCGAAAATCGATTCACGTGAAATCAAATCTTTTATTTTAATTTCGGTGATTTTCGGTAAATTTTAGTAATTTTTCGATAATTTTTCGGTAGTATAACGACTGCCGATTTGGCTAGCCTCCTGCACAGAAAATACAGTTTATATTTCTCAACCGGTATTTCACCACAATTTAAAACCGATAAATCACAACAAATTTTAAAACCAATCATTATAAATTGCATTTATAAATTAAATGCATAATTTAAAACATGGCCAAATATCCTTACAGGCGGCACATGTCTCCCTTACCTGTTTCGGGTCGGCGACTGCCTCTCGATGGTCGCGCCCATGTTCACTTCGCCCGATTCCATCGGCTCGGTCATCGAGGATATTTTCTGGAAATTAAATTCTAAATTTTAAAATTTTTCCATAATTATTTAAATAAATAAATTATTTAAATAATTTAATACTTTTCGGGATTTCTTACCGATTCCCGTAATTCCCGGGATTTCCCGTAGTTTTCTCTTTCTCAGGAATTCTCCAAATTCCCGAAATTCCTTTTCTCTTTCTCTTCCTTCTTTTTCTTCCTTCTTTCTTTTTCTCTTTTCTTTTCTTTTCTTTTTTATTTTCCTTTTCCTTTTCTTTTTCTTTTTCCTTTTCTTTCTTTTCCCGTCGGACCGGTCTACCTCCCTCACCGCCGGTTCTTCTTCGGTGGCCGGTTCTCCGGTGGTTCGGCAGCTCCACAGCTGGCTGGCACCACGACGAAGTCGGATCTGGCCTTCGTTCGTCACAAATCGATGGCACGACGGCGGATCTACTGGTTTACCTTCGGTTTCTTCTCCTCCTCCATCGGCCTTCCTCTGCCATTCTCTGCCTCGCCTGTGGCCAGTCACGTCTTCCTCTTCCTCCGGCGATGGTGTGGCTGCAGTGGCGGTGGCCGGTTTGGCCGGCACCGCCAGATCCATTTTCCTTTTTCTTCCCGACCTCCGCCGGTTATAGGAATTAGGCTTTATACTCTACTAATGGAGAAGGTTTTAGTGGAGTTGATATTAAATACGACTGATTATAGGAATTAGGCTTAATAGCCAAATAAGCCCTCAACCTTTAGCTCAAAATGGAATTCAGCCCTCAACGTTTTATTGCATGAAATTCAGTCCATAAACTTTTATTTAAGTGGAAATAGACCAAATCTGTTAAATGAACTAACTGCCGTTAGTTTTGCATACGTGGCATGCCACGTGGCAGCTAACTAAGTTATCCACGTCAGCTGCCACGTATGCAAAACTAACGGCAGTTAGTGTCATTTAACAGATTTTGACTTAATTGCATAATCGTAAAAGGTTGAGGGTTTATTTCCATTGAAATAAAAGTTTATGGACTGAATTTCATGCAATAAAATGTTGAGGGCTGAATTCCATTTTGAGTTAAAGGTTGAGTGCTTATTTGGCTATTAAGCCTAGAAATTATGAATCCTTGAGTACTAATGGAGACCTTTAAAGAATGTGAAGCAAGGTGATAACTTGATTTCAAAGCTAAGATTTTGTGAGATAAGATAATCAAGATCGTCTTAAAATGGCATGGATCTTAGCTCAACTTGATGGTTTTGGAATTATAAAAGGATATATGTTTGTAATGTGTAAATTAATGAGATACATCTAATTTGTGGATTGGTTGAATATTGAGATTAAGATCTAATGTAAAATGAATTTGATTCATGGATAAGTGGCAATCTATGAATTCAACTTTGAATTCACCAAATATGGGCTAAAGGGATACGGGAAGTGCGATAAGAGAAAAACAACCTCATCTTTTCAACATGATCTTGATCAAATTTGGAGAACCAAATTTTCCAAGGTGGGGAGGATGTAACAACTGCAAATTATTTATTTTGGTGGACTAAACAATGTAATTTGGAGACAAATTTGTATATTGAGAATTTAACTTGAAGCTATAATGACTAAGAATGTAAATTGATAATGAGCATGATAAAGAATCATTAAAATTGAACTTATGAGAAAATATGGAAAATTAAGATTATGGAAATTATGGTTGGAGGTTTGAAGATGAGGATCATGAAGGAAAAATTAATAATCTATTAGTTGGGGTAAAATGCTAATAGATGATACATGAATTATTTAAATGGTGGATGAAGAATTTTGGAAATTAAATTTATAAAGACAATAGGAAGTGGGAGATATATAAACATAGTCCAAATTATGTCTCAAAGAAAAAGACTAGTTAAAGAGACATTATTAATTGCTTGAAACAATGGTTATTTATCTACTAATCCATTAATGTTAAATTGGGTTATTAGAAGCTGATGAAATGAAGGCTGGAAATGCAAGTAAAGGGCTGGGAAACAAGAGCAAAGGGCTGCCAAAGTAAATCAAGGGCTGGAAACAAGAGTAATGGGCTGACCAATAAATCAAGGGCTGGAAACATAAGACTAAGGGTTGGCAAATAAAGTCAAGGCGTTGGAGAAAAAATGCACAGCCACGTTTCTTCTGTTTTTCCCTCACCCATCCGAGACAAAGAAGAGCAAAACTCCCTTAGGTAATGTCGATAGCCCTAGCAAAAAGAACCCCTCTCCCTTTCTCCTCATTTCCGGCCAAGATCTAAGAATCTTCTTCAAACATTCTTCCATTTCACCTAGCCACCCAAACTGATTTAAGAATCTACATTGTGAAGGAGGCCATGATGAAATGATGGAGGACGTTTCATGCTAGAAGCTGGCCAAAGAAATCGTGAGCCATGGATGCAATGGGAGCTTTGGTTCAACAAGATTAGGGCATTGGAAGTGGATGGAGAAGAAATGAGAAAGAGTTGTCCATTGGTGATTGAAGAAGTGAGGGGTTGAAACCCAAAACTGCAGCAAATTAAATTGGGATTTCAGGGCAAGATAACAAAGGGTAATAAACTGAGGTGAGTTGATGTGTTTTGCTGGAATTAAGCTATGGAAATAGAATGCAATATGTTTACTGGTTTGGCATTGATGTGTCTAGGTGTAACAGCAAATAAGCTATGAGAAAGTGGACTGAAATTGTTTCCACAGATTTTGCTTTTGCATCAAATTAAGGAGGGTAAGGTTCTAACCCTATAATGATTGATTATTATGCATGAAAATGATATTGTGATGAGCTAAATTTAAATGGCTATTGTTAGATAAAGATAAATTGAAATTCTGACTTGATGTTAAATCTGGAATTTGCTGTTCTGCCTGGGTGGAAATTAAAAAGAGCAGTTTAATAGTTCTACATGGAGAAATAAATTATGGGAAAATTATGGTTTATGGCCCTTTAAGTTACAAGAAAGTCAGTTTTGGAATTTCTTGAATTGGATTTCTGTAGCTTGAGTTATGCACAAATGAGTGCAGGGTGTTCTGTCCGGAAACGTGAATCATAGTCCTGACTTTGAAAAATCATAGCAAATGGCCTAAATTGAATTAGGTTGCAAGCCTTATATGTATAGAAAGGTAATTAAGTTTGGAGCATGATGGTTCTGAGTTTGCATCATTTGGATATTCCTATAACCAGATATGAGACAGTTTGTGCATATTGGTCAGTGTTTTACTATGTCAGGAAACTGCTGAACATACTGAAACTTTGGAAAATTTCTGGTATTGATATAGGAAGAGTTAAATTGTGAATCTTACATTTATAAATAGGGTAATGAGTTAAATTTCATCTAGTTTTGGACATTTTGGATTTGGAATGATGTAGCTTAAGATATGTATACATGACTGCAGGATGCTCACTGCTAGTCATAGACAGATTACTGTAAACTTCAAAAACTCTTGGAAAATGATTCAAATGGAGTATGAATGCAAACTTTACATTCTCAGAAAGATGAATGAGTCATGAATGATATGGTTTTGGGTTTGTACAGATTGAATATCCCTATAAATAGTAATATATATTTTACTGAACATAGGTCAGGAAACTATCCTGCCTAATGTGCCAGATTTGGTCCAAGTTTAGAAATTGATAGGAAATGGCATAGAATGAACTGGGAAATGAGCCTTATATGTCCGAATAGGGATCTGAACAAGAAGTAATATAAAAATTACAGTTTGACAGTTAGGTTCTGGAAATTATACTTAAAGCTAGCACAATACCATAATGTCCAAAACCTTAAAGAGCAAAAATGGACCAAGTGGGTTATAAGTAGTTCAAGTGAACAAAAAGACATTAATTAGTGCTAGTAATGTTTGATTAATTCTGGAAACCTGGCCAAGTATTGTTTCTTATTGATTTATACAATGCTTAATGTTAGCTTATGATTGGAAGTATTAAGATTGATGGAGGTATCGAGATTGATTTCCATCTACTATGTATTATGTAGAGGGTTGTCCTATGGACCAAGTTTGACCCGAAATCGATCAACACTGCAAGACTAGTAGGCGAGGGAGAATTGATTCAGAAGCTAAGGAAGTACTGTAAGTAACCCTAAGCGACTACTTGCATCCAAATTGCTTAATGCTATAAATTCTTGGAATTTGGCAATTGAAACCAAATGAATGCTGCATATGAGATGTCCTCCCTTGACTGTTGATTTTGCTTTACTAGAAATGATTTGTAAACAGGTGATGGGCTCGCAAGAAATGTACTGTTTGCGCGTATTATATACACAAGAAATATTTTAAATGTTTTAAAGGTTCAAATTAAATTCTGATTTAATGTGATTTTATACTTTATGTTGTAACCTTGTTAATGTTTTTAAATGCCTTATGAGCCTTGTTTGTTGAATTACTTCCTTATAAATACAATGATTGCTATGAGGTCAGGGAAGAATGAATTTTGTTTTAAGACTACCGGATTTCTATTTTAGACCCAAGGTATTGAGACCTTAGGGCACTGTACCTTGAGAACTTTGTAGACACTCTTGATTGACTTAGAGCACTGTTTCTCGAGCATTAGCCTAGGAGACGTTCGGCTTGTCCCATATATTACGTTTGGACAGGTCTCGGTTTCATATGTGCAATGAGCCGGGGTTTGATTGGTCTATGCATAGGCAGCGCCTTTTATGGGAGTTTGCTACGGTTAGCTACCGTGGGTTTGTTCGCTCTAAGTAGCATCGATTGATACTCTGTGAACTCCCTTGGCACTATGATTTGTTTTATTGATTTCACTGCATACTTTTTGTATGATTTGAGATTGAGACTTCTAGTCTAATGATGGAACTCTACATTTGACTACGATTTGTTATTGAGTTTCCATACTGTTTGACGATTGATGATTGGCTTTTGTCTTATGATTTGAGAATATGTTTTACAATGCAGCATGTAGAATCTGATTTGTCAATTATTGAAATGAGATTCAAAATCCATTTATGAGACTGCTATTCTTTATGTTTAAAATGCAGTCATGTTTTATACCGCAGCATACTGAGTTTGATTTATCAGATGCATATGATTTATGAGTTTGAAAACTGAGAGATGCAGGTTCTGATTTTAAAGTTGCTTCTGTAGTTACTTACTGAGTTTATAACTCACTCCCCTCTTCTTTCCCTCCCTTTCTGATTGAGGATTACTGTCACACTATCTCCGTTTAGGAGTTCCTTCGGAGTGCATCCTCATGTATATTGTAAGGTATATGGCACCCAGCAAGTTATATAGACACAGTTGGTTAATGGCATAGTGTGTTTTGGTTTCGGTTGGTTGTATATACATATTATACATCGAGTCTGGGATGTAGGCTAGGTTTTACTGTTGTTGAATTGATACTAGATTTATGCTTTTTTGAGATAAAAGTGATATGGTAATATATGATTACAAATATATGTGTTTAAGCAAGACAAGAGTGCACGATATGAAATTTCTTGATTGTACTGAAGGTAATGACAAGAATCGGTTTACCTATGATATTAAAGTTGGAGAATAGCTAAACATGATAACCTGATAATTTGAATTTGGATGGATAATAATTATGCTAGATGATTATGCTTCAACTATTAAAGGATAGAAATGGGACCTTAGTGATCAAGGATCATTTAAAACCGAATTGTGACCTATGCAGTTACCTACAAACGATGAAATAAGAAAAAGAAAAATTTAGCTCACAAGTTTAGGCTTCCGTAAGGATTAAATGAAAATTCGGATGTGACACTTTAAAACTCCATCAGTTGCGGGAAATTACTATTCATCATCTTCCCAAGCCTTTCCCACGCCCTTAGAGAGAAAAGAGAAGGAAGAAAAGAAAACCAACAAAAACACTATCAAACCTATCTTATTTCAACAAACATATAACTACAAAATTATTTTATTTTCTCTCCTCTAACAAACCATACCTATAGATCATTGTATAAGCCACAATCAAGCATATAGGAAGCTTTCAAGTTTCGGTCAAGGTATGGATTTCTTTATGCATTTCCATTCCTTGAATTCTAATGGTGTAGGAATGTTCATCTAAGCTTGTTAAGCATGTCTATACCATTGGTTTTGATTAAATTGAACAAAATGAGATTTTTCCATTAAAGGGGTATTCGGCCAAGCATGGTTCCTATGGATTCATTGTGTTTCATGCATAAAATGGGTGTCAAATTGATGATTGAGCATGGTAGTAAGATTATGGAATTGGATTGTTGAAATTTCAAAGGAATTTCAAGATGGCAATGTCGGTCAACATAAGGGAATTATGATTCATGGTTGGTTTTGATGATTTGAGGGTACATTTAGACTATAGAGATTGCATGGTGTCTGTCGGTATGCTCGGATTTAAAATCCGACTTAAAACGAAGGAGTTATGTTATACTACCGATAGAAATTCTACTGCAAAAATAATTTCAGTGTCTAATATGGATGCACTTAGACATGAATAATGGTTTAAAAATAAGTATTAAGTGAGCTAATATTTTTGGTGAAATTATTTACAACCCGGGAGTAATGAGTTACGAGTGGTGCGCTCAAAGAAGTCAAATACGTCAGATAGGTAAAGGATCCGTATGTGATCTGTAAGGATATCTCGAGTGCATAATTTTGATATGAATAATTTTATAAGCATATTTATGAAATGAAATGCATTGGAAACTGTGGAATTGTGGCTGTTTGTGGATTTTGGATCTGGGTTGAACTTGCAGGAAGGCTACGATATTAGCAGCCGTTATACTCCTAAAATTTCTTAGAAAATTCTTTAAAAATATCATGAAATATTTTCATGCATATTTGAATAATTTCCTAGCCTTGGAAATGATAAATTAAATATTTTTCATAAAACATGAATATACCAAAAATATTATTTAAATATTCATGTTACCGAATTTAATGAAAGTGAGGTTACTAAAAATTTCTCCTATATGTTTTACAGTATATGAGGTGGTTTATAAAGTGAAAAGTTGAAAGTGAATATTTTATAAATGATTTTCCATAAATATTCACTACATGATTTAATAAAACCTTTATGGACTGACTGATGATTTTGTCTATTTTATAGATTTCCATAAAGGTAAAATGATGATAAGAATATTGTTTTGAGACTAATAAGCCCTTTTATCATGCTGATACGTGATATGTGACATGTGATATGTATTCAATCCCGATTGACACCTGATCAATGTATGACCGAGGACAATTATAGACTATGGCCATAGATCTGACATGATGATTATTCTACCCTACGGGGATTATAACATGGTATATCTCGGGTGATGCCTTAGTCTCCATCATTTTATGATATGAAAATGATGATTTTAAATGAATGATAAGATTTAATGATATGTGATTATTTATATAATTTAAATGAAATGAATGATGATTTTCTAAACAGTTTTAAGGTACTACATTAAGTACGATATTGTTTACGATATCAGTGATATACGTGGTATGTGACATGTTTTCAAATGGAAATGAGATTTACTAATCTAATATTCATTTTATGATTTAAATTTGAATATTAAATTATGTGATTAAATGTTTTACATGATGAATGTATTAACTTGTAATGAATATGAAATGTTATGAAACAATGATTTATTTCAAAATTCAATACTTACTCCCTATAGTCGCTTCTAGGTTATGGGACAAGACAGGTATTTCAAAATACCTTCCTTACTCCATCCGGATCCCTAGCCGACTATAGTATCCTTCCTATTAGGGTCCCTAGTACACCTATAGGAATTAAATGATTTTATAGCATATAGATTTCATGATATCAAGTATTGCATACAATTCCTTTAGTGAGTCGTGGTTTGCTCACTTCTTTATTTTTAACATCTATAAAGTATTTCCAGTGACTGCGTGATTATCATTCGAGGATTCCAGCTGCGCTTTGAGTACCTCAAGGCAGCGTAATATAGATCTTGGAGGTATAATCATTTATTTTATATGTTCAGACTTATTTTACAGTACTACTTTGTTGCATTATAAACAGGGAATGTAAACGATTGATGAATTATGATATGCAAATATTTTACCAAATGGTAAATTACAGCTATAAATGTTTACTGTATAAAGGAAATGGGAAATAAAGGCATCACAGACAGTCCAACCTTTGTAAAATGTATGAAAAAATGTAAAAAACTGTATATACAGGATGTGACAGTGGATATGGTAGATTTTCGGTGTATACAGATGCTTCCACTTTGGGTTTAGGGTGTGTGTTGATGCAGAATGGTCGAGTGATAGCTTACGGGTCTAGACAGCTTAAAGAGCATGAGAAGAACTATCCGACTCATGATTTGGAATTAGTTGTCGTGGTGTTTGCGCTAAAGATATGGCAGCACTATCTCTTAGGGGAGAAATTCCAAATATACACAGATCATAAGAGCTTGAAATATGAGACAGCAGAGATGGATGGAGCTGCTAAAGGACTACGACTGCGAGATCTTACACCCCCCCCCCCCCCGGGGAAAGCTAATGTGGTGGCAGATGCTTTGAGTCAAAAACACGTAGGCATGGTATCCTACATGATGATCAGGGAGCACGAGTTGTTGGAGCAGTTCTTGAGCCTCAGTCTGAATATGATATCCTCTAAGAGATATGGGTTCATAGTCAGTTTCAGGGTTGAGCTGGATCTAGTGGCTCGGATCAGGGATGCTTAAAGGACAGATAGTTATTGTGTAGAGGTTGCCAGTCAGGTACAGATGGTGAACAGTCAGATTTTGAGCCCAGTGATAAGCAGCTCAAAGACTTGATTTTAATAGAGGCCCATACCTTCGGGTACACTCTGCATCCAAGCAGTACGAAGATGTACCAGAACCTACGAAGAGTGTATTGGTGGCGCAAGATAAAGTAATACATGGCGGAGTTCGTTGCTAGATGTCTCACGTACCAGCAGGTTAAGATTGAGCGTCAAAAGCCTGCAGGGATGTTGAAGCCTCTACCAATCCCTATGTGGAAGTTATAGCACATTACTATGGACTTCATTATGGGCTTACCGAAGACCTGACGGAACCACGATGCTATAAGGGTGATAGTGGACAGGTTAACAAAGTCCTCCCACTTTCTTCCTATCAGGTCTACGAAATCCCTCAGTTCCTTAGCCGATTTGTATGTACGGGCAATTGTGAGGCTACATGGAGTTCCAGTGAGCATTACTTCCGATAGGGATTCCCGATTCACATCTCCTTTTTGGGAAAGATTTCAGGAGGCGATGGGGTCCCGATTAAATTTCAGCATAGCCTTTCATCCGCAGACTGACAGTCAGTCTAAGCGAGTGATTCAGATGCTTGAGCATATGTTAAGGGTGTGTGCGTTGGATTTTAAAGGCTTTTGGGACGACCACTTGCCGTTAGCAGAATTTGCTTATAATAATAGCTATCAGGCTAACATCGACATGGCACCGTACGAGGCTTTATATGGCACAAAATGTAGATCACCGATAGTATGGGAAGAAGTGGGACATCGAAAGTTATTGGCTCCTGATCTGGTAGAGCAAGCTTCAAAAGATGTACAGTTGATTTGTGAAAGATTGAGAATCACTCAGAGTCAGTAAAAGAGTTATGCAGACACAAGGCTCCGACCACTTGAGTTCTCAACAGGTGATTTTGTATTTTTGAAAGTTTCTCCATCTAAAGGCATTACGAGATTTGGCAAGAAGGGAAAGTTGAGTCCTCGATACATCGAACCATTCGAGATCTTAGATCGTGTGGGAGACGTGGCGTACCAACTAGCAATACCATCGGAGTTATCGGGAGTGCATAATGTCTTCCATGTCTCAATGTTGAGGAAGTATCATCCAGATCTGTCTCACGTAATTCAGTATAAACCATTGGAGATTGAGAAGATATCAGTTACGTGGAAAGACCCATTTGGATTCTGGATTGAAAGGATAAGGTATTGTGATCTAAGACGATTCCGTTAGTAAAAGTGCTCTGGCAGTACCATTCCGAAGAGAAGGCGACATGGGAATTGGAGAGATTGATGCGGGAGAAGTACCCAAAGCTATTCCGATGACTGGTCTGAGGGAAATTCAGAGGACCGAATTTCCTAAAGGTGGGGAGAAAATGTAAGAACCGTTTGTATTATACTGTACATGTGTTAGATTTAAAGTTATTAATTAAATTTCATGTAATTTGTAAATTATAAGTAAAATAGTGATGTGGGCCCCACTTGATTTAAAGTGCCTATATGTACATGAGACCGATAAAATAGTGTACGGAGGATTTAATAAATATATTGTGAAAATTTCGAGCCTAAAATATCCTATTTAGATTATTTTTGGGAAGCATGCAAACAATTTAGAAAATGACGATTAAGGATATAGCCCGGTGGCATTTTCGTAAATTGTGTTTGAACTAAAATGAATTTGGATGAAGTAAAAGTAACATCATATTCTACAAGAAAATAAGTCCTAGGCTATGTCAATAGATTTATCGAATCAATGGTTAAATCTAAAATCTACGCGGACGGTCCAATAGCGGTAATTTCATAATTTATTTCACTTTTGATGAACCGTGCGTCAACGAAACCACCATGATTCATCAAAATACATCCAATAAGAATTTTTGGTGATGAAATCTGAAATTTTGGAGTGCAGTTACATAGTTATAAAAATTACGAAAGCTTAAGGGCAAAATTGTCCGAAAATCTCATAACTTAAGGCATTTTTGTCTTTTTCCCCCTTCTAGAAGACTCTTCATCTTTCTTTTTTTGCTTGGCCGACCACTATTTATCATCTCTTTCAAACCATCTTCATGCCGAAAAAGAAGAAAAGAAAGAAACCAAATAAAACTATCTTAAATCATCACATTTTCATCGAACTTATAATTAGAAAATTATTCTACTCACTCTACTCTCTTTATCTATACCCATAGATCATTGAATAAGCAACAAAACAAGGAGAAAGGATGAAGGAAAATTTCGGCTAAGGTACCTCTTGTCACAACCCGTGACCCTATTTTTCACCTTATTCTATACATCTTATATGGTTGGGCTGTCTGCGATACTTTACTTTTCTTTTATATATTAACAATTTCATATTAAATTACAATATGAAATACATCCCCTATCTTACTTCATAAGAAAACAATACTGTGAAAATGTCTAAATACGGAAAATAAATGATCATACCTCATGTCATCAGTCGAGCTGTTGCATCGACCCTAAATGCGCAGCCGAAATCCTTTAAGTGTTAGAATCTCAATCTTCGAAAACCTGAAATGTTAAAATTAAGGGGTGAGCAAAACCACGGCTCAGTAAGGGAATTATATGCCTCACTTGATACTCAGCTATCTATATGCTGAAAAACTTTTTCATTTTTCCTATGGGCTCTAGGCTCGCATGTAGGAAGGATACTACAGTCGGCTAAGGATCCGGATGGAGTAAGGTAGGTATTTTGAAACACCTATCTTGTCTCGGAACCTAGAAGCAACTGTAGAGAATAATTTTCATTCTTGTTTTGAAATTCAAATTCTTTCCTTTTTATTTCATAACATTTTCATATTCTTTTTCAAAATAATGCTTTTATGAAATAAAGCATTTAAATAAAATAACTAATATTCATATTTTCTTTGAAAAGAATATTAGTTAAATTCTCATCATTCTCATTTAAAACTCATTTCATGTTTTACTGTACAACCATAATTAGTACAGTACTTTAAATAGCAAAATCAACTATTAAACCTTTTTCGTATAACATATAAATCATTTAAATCTAATATTAGATTTATTTTCCTCCTCTTTTCTTTTGAAAACATATTACATATTCGTGTCACATATCATATGAAAATCATTTCATAGTACTTAAAAACAGTACTGAAATTAGCATTTATAAAAATGCTATAAATCATTTCATTTCACGTATCACATATCATGTAAAACATTTACATTTCACATATCACATATCATGTAAACATTTTCATTTAAAACATATCATATATGGAGACTGCGGTATGCCCAGCCCGTCCACTGGGTCGTTACTCGTATCATGCTATAGACCCCGAAGGGTATGAATAATCATGTCAGATCTATGGTCATAGTCTATAATTGTCCTCGACGGATCACTGATCAGGTGTCGGCCGGGACTACATATCACATATCAGCATGATAGGATGCCATCTAGTCAGAAAACCGTATTTTTCATCATCAGAAAACCTTTATGGAATTTATAAAAATATATAATTTCATCATTTAAAAACCATAAAGGTTATAAAACCATTTAGTGAATATTTAAGAAATATTTATAAAAATATTCATAAAAATATTCACTTTACTTCTTTTCATTTTTTCTTCTCGTATTACGTGTAATTTACATATTAAGAGAATTTTCGGTGATTTCATTGTCACCATTCTCGAAAATAGGAATGTTTTAAAATCACTTTCATTTTATTCATGTTTTTATGGAAAATATTCATTTTCTTGGTTTTTGTGATTGAAAATCATTTCTCGTGAAATAAAATCATTTATTATGATTTTATGAAATTTTCTAGAAATTTTCGATAATTTTCGATAATTTTTCGGCAGCATAACGGCTGCCGATTGGCTAGCCTCCTGCACGAAAATACAGTGTTGGCTCTATAGGCTATACCGAGAGGGGGGGTGAATCGGTTCTTAGCTAACCTTATGCTCGTTTTTCGATTCTTCTAAATTCTCTAGCCTATTTGAGTGTTTTCTAAGTCCTCTAAGCTAGGCAATTATACAATATAAATTCAATGCAATAAACACAAATATAATTGCAAATAAGTAAAGAGAGTAAGGATAGAGAAATGTACGCAAGCGATTTATAGAGGTTCGGCAACCTTGCCTACGTCCTCTACCTTGAGACGCTCCCAAGGATTTTCCCCAAATTCACTATCTTTGAATTTGTCTTTACAATCCCTCTTTTCAAGGCTCAAGAGAAACCTCTCTTTTTCTAGGCTCAAGAGAAACCTCTTCTCCCTCTTTTTCTAGACTAAAGAGAAACCTCCCTCTTTTTCTTAGGCTAAAGAGAAACCTCCCTCTTTTTCTTAGGCTAAAGAGAAACCTCCCTCTTTTTCAAGGCTAAAGAGAAACCTCCCCTTTTACAAGGAATGAATTGGTTTACAAGAGAAGTAATCAAGGAAGGCCTCTAGATAGGCAAGTGATTACAGAGATTAAGCACAAGTAAAAGCCTATACAAGATTTGTGCTAAGCAATACAAGAAATAGATGAATGATAGAAGATGTAGACTTTGGAGCTCTTGATTTGTTGTTTGAGGCTTGAGAAGATGAATAAGATGATGAAAGATGTTGCTTCGTTGTTCCTCTTGCTTTCTTTATCTTCTAAGCCTCTATTTATAGTCCCTTGGATGTATTCTAGCCGTTGGGTGGAGCCAAATCTCGGATATTACCGTTGTCTCACACAAACTAGCCGTTATAGGCTATTTTCGAGCAAAGGGATCGATCCCTTTCCATAGGGGATCGATCCCTTTTGTCCAGAATCTTGATTCTGGGCTTCAGGGACCTTTTCTAGCCGTTTGGGAGCTTATTGCCAAAAGGGGATCGATCCCTTCCCTTAGGGGATCGATCCCTTCTCTCCAGAAGGTGATTTCCTGCACTTTTTGAGTTAGAAATGATGTGGTCTTTGATCCTAATCCAACCCAAAACATTTTGGCATTTTTGTGGGAGTTTTTGTTGACTTTCTCAAATGAAAACATGGTCTAAAAATTCATCAAGTGATTTTCTAAAATATTCAAAACATTTACAAAGTATTAAGACCAATAAGAGTATGCATCATTAAATCATGATCTTAATGTTTGATATGATCACTTGAAATGTATTGAGAAAATCATGTGTGATAAGGCAAATTTACAATATGGATTAAAGCATTAAGGCTTACTTAAGTTTTTGTCATTTCAAAATATATATGTCAATTTAAAGCTAACAATCTCCCCCTTTTTGATATGACAAAACTTAATGTAAATTTGCTTTGAAAATTCTTTGATAAAATACTCCCCCTCAAATTGTCACATCCCGTTACCGTATTTTTCACCTTATTTTACACGATTCCTTCGGTTGGGCTGTCTGTGATACTTCACTTTTACTAACTGTTAAACAAATGTACAGTACATTGTTTATATTATACACATCCCCTATCTTAAGTAATCAGATAAGTAGTACTGTAGACATGTCTAAATACAGAAAATAAATAATCGTACCTCATATAAATCAGTCGATCTGTCACATTGTCCTTTGTGTACAGCCGTAATTCACAATCAATTGATCTCACAATCATTAAAACCTGAAATGTTTAAAATTAAGGGGTGAGCAAACCACGGCTCAGTAAGAGAGTTATATGTCACACTTGATACTCAGCTATCTATATGCTGAAAATATTTTTTTTTTCTTCACTTTCTTTAAAATCTTCCTAGCTGGCTCTAGGCACACATGTAGGAAGGATACTACAGTCGGCTAGGGATCCAAATAGAATAAGGTAGGTATTTTAGAATACCATACTTGTCCCGGAACCTAGAAGCAACTGTAGAGAATATCAATTTTGTTGTTTCAAAACGATATAATTTTCGTTTTTCCACAGAGTAAACCACTTGTTCCTTTCCACTTCAGTATACTTTAAAACACTTGACAGTTCAGTAATAAAACAGTGGTTTACTTCTCTTCTCTTCTCTTCAGTACAGTAAAAACAGTACAGTACAGTGATTTACAAATATCAAATCATTGGATAATTACTTCTTCAATTTTCTTTATCTTAAAATAATTCTTATGTTATTCTTTTAGAACAAACATTTATTTCTCTTTTCAAATCAGTATCCGTATCGTACTAAAGCCTCGTAAGAAATGCATTTAAAATAGTCATAGTATCGATATATGCAGAAAACAAATGCCATAATAATGCATTTCATACTTTAAATCATTGTATGAATTCTTTAATGCATATATCTAAAATTCATACTTGTTTCAAACATGCATCATACTTTAGAAACTTAACTTCATAATTTATAAAACTTTTCATACAATTCATGGAGACTAGGCAAAATCATATAGCCAGTATGCGGTCATGACACTTACTTCTTCCTCCGAAGAGGGAACATAATACTATGGCCATGGTATGGGCTGTAGACCTGATCAGAGTCGTATAGCAAACATATACATACACCACGAAGGACCAACATACCCACAAAGGATGTAATCATACACAATGTGGGCGAGAACATGCACGACGTGGTTAAACTTATGCCACAATGTGGCAGACATGACAGGCAATAACATAAACTATAGGAAGGCCTTAGTCTCAAAACTTACTTACATACAATTGATATAAAATAGTAAGGACCGGGCGTGCCAGGGTCTAAGTTAGCTTGGGGTGTGCCACTCCGATACCTTTTTCGAAAAACATATACTTAAATCATACAACTGATATAAAATAGTAAGGATCGGGCGTGCCAGGGTCTAAGTTAGCCTGGGGTGTGCCACTCCGATACCTTTTTCGGAAAACATACTTATAGCATTATTGAAAAATATACATAGAAATCATAAATTCGTTTAGCTAATTATCAAAAGACTATGGAATTTAATTTCAGAACGAAATTCATGCTTCAAACATTTCTTTATAAATTGCGATGAAGACAGTTTGAAAAATCATCACTGAACATGTAAAAGGGTAAAACTGTCTTTTTTCACCATAAAACATATATGCACGTTTTTCCATGCATTAAATTGAAAACATGATTTTATAATTATCGGAATTCAAATAAATTATTTTTATACTTTATGAAAATAAAATATTTATTTTCTAACTTTAAATTCTCATCTCAATGTTTTCTTTTAAAAACAAGTGTAGGGACCTTTAGTCTCGAAATCATAATTATTCATCCTTTCTTAACCTTTATGGAATATTCATAATTAATTATTTCCATAATTAAACCACAAAGGTTTTCTGTAAAATCAAGTGAATATTTAAGAATATTTGTAAAAATATTCACTTCAGTCTCTTTTTCATTTTCATTTCGTTTCACGTGAAATATCACCTATCAGAATAAATTTAGGTGATTTCCTTTTTCACCATTTTCAAAACATGAATATTTTAAAATTAATTATCAATATATTCATGTTTTATGAAAACTAATCTATTTCTCGATTTTCATGTTAGAAATCGTTTCACGTGAAATCAAATCTTTTATTTTGGTTTTCGGTGATTTTCAGTAAATTTCAGTAATTTTTTCGATAATTTTTCGGCATTATAACGGCTACCGATTTGGTTAGCCTCCTGCATGAAAATACAGTTTATATTTTCAACTGGTGTTTCATCACAATTTCATCCGATAAACCATCACACTATAAAACCGATAGTTATTAATAGCATTTATAAAATTAAATGCAATTTAAAAACATGGCCGAATATCCTTACAGGCGGCACATGTCTCCCTTACCTGTTTCGGGTTGGCGACTGCCTCTTACCGGTCGCACCCGTACTCCATCTGTTCCGATTCCTCATCTCGATCATCAAGAGAATTTTTCTGGAATTTAAATTCTAAAATTTAGAATTTTTCTACAATTATTTAAATAAATAAATTATTTAAATAATTTAGTACTTTTCGGGATTTCTTACCGATTCCCGTATTTCCCAGGATTTCCCGTAATTTCCGAATTCTCGGGAATTTTTCAAATTCCCGGAATTCCCTTTTTTTTTTCTCTCCTTTTCTTCTTTTTCTTCCTTCTTTCTTTTTCTCTTTTCTTTTCTTTTTCTTTTTCTTTTTTTTCTTTTTTTTTCTTTTCTTTTTCTTTTTCTTTCTTTTCCAGCCGAACCGGTCACCCCCTCGCCGCCGGTTCTCCTCCGACGGCCGGTTCTCCGGCGGTTCGGTGGCTCAGCAGCTGGCCGGCAACACGGCGAAGCCGGATCTGGCCTCTGTTCGTCACGAATCGACGGCACGGCGGCGGATCTACTCAATTTTGGTTCGGTTTCTTCCCCTCCTCCGTCGGCCTTCCTCCGCCGTCGTTGGCCTCACCGGTGGCCTCCATCCCATTCCTCTCCTTCCGCTGATGCTTCGACTGTGGTGGCGGCGGCCAATTCCGCCGGCAACCGCCAGATCTAGTTTTTCCTTTTCTTGGCTTTTTCCGTCGATTTCGGTTCCTTTTTCGTTTTCGTTTTGCCGGCGTTGGCGTCGGCTTCCTCTTCCTTAGCCGGCGTCGACGCTTTCTCTTCTCCTCTCTCCCTTTCCTTCTCCGGCGGCCGCTGACGGGGGCGATCTCGCCTGGGGAAGGCAGAATCGGGGTCTTCCCGATTCTGTTTCTCTTTTCTGTTTAGATGCCTTTCTAAATTTAGTATATACTACATTATATACTATATATCATATATTATACATATAATATTTATCATATATTATACATATAATATTATTTCATGTATAATGTAATACAATATATATATATTTATATATATTGTACATTACAAAAATATATATCTAGTATATATATATGTATATTTATATACTTAAATTAAATAACATTTATATAAACATTTATATAAATGTCATAATTCCATATATATTGTATTTACAATATATATACATTTAAACTTTAATGTAAATTAGTATTTACATTTCTCATTTATGTATATATCTATATATATACATAAAATACTTTACTTAGATACATATGTATTATTTTATTTTGTACAATAGTATATATATCTATATATACCTCAGTATATATATGTATACTATATAATAATTTCAATACATATGTATTCATTTAAAATTACATTTATATAATTTATAATTATATAAATATATTTCTCTTTCATTTCTCATTTTCTTATTTAATTTGGATTTCCATTTATCCAAATTAAATTTCCTCTATTTTCCTCATTTAATTTCCTTCACTTAAATTTCCAAATTTTATCACTTCCTCCATTCTCGGAATTTCCACAATATTCCGATTCTCACAATTTTATTTATTTACTTTAATTTATTTATTTCCTCTTATCTATTTTCTTTAATATTAATTTCTAATATTAATAATTTCCAATAAATGAAAAATTTGCGGTTATCACATTCTCCCCACCTTAAGAAATTCGGTCCTCCGAATTTAACTTCAGTCCAAAGGTGGTACATGCCGTATACTTACGACTTTTGACCTCTAGGTCGTCCTCCAAGTAATACTGCCAATACACTTTCAACATCAAGAATGCTTTAGACCACTACATATTGTCTTTCATCACATATATGTCTATACTCCCGTAAGTTCATTTCTCAAATCAGGAGTTATTCACTTTTATTCTTTTCACATAAGAGTCCATACATAATATTTTTCATATTACAGTTGCTCTATGTTGTTCATCATCCATTTTCTCACTTAGTGCCAAGTCGATATAGTTTAAAACTATCAATTACATATGTCAGTCAGTTATATGTAATTGTCCCAGTAGCTTATACATCTCATGTACACGCTCTCTCAATATCATGGAGCGTTTACATCTCACGCTCATATATGTATATATATCAGTATGGAGCGGTGCTATCAGTACACTTGGGATCTCAAGCCTTTTGCTATTTCTCATTAAGCATATGGCAACTCAGAGACTCCCATCACATGTAAGGCTCACTGGAACTGTACATACACATTCACACCATTTAACACTAATACTTCGACTACAGCACTAGAGAATCTAAGAGTCTGATAATGAAAAGTGATTCTATTTAGATCATCAGTCTTTAATCACTTCCATATCATCATCTCTCTTTTGGACTCTTTATTGTCCTCAATATTCATTTTATCAAAACGACATTTCACTTGCAAACTTTATTATGGATTATCTCTTACAATTACCAATCATGAGACAATCATATTCTCTTCATGTAGTATAGTCTTTAAATCTCTTTTCATAATCTAGATTCCAAAATTGAATCCTCAATTTATACATTTAATCACCACATCATCTATATACTTCTACCGTTTCTATCATGTTACGATGGTTATATGTATAATCATTTTTCATTTACATATTGGCAGTAAATATATCAATTATCTTACTCCTTGGAGTATCATTAATTTCATTTATCAAATCTGACTTAATTTTACATCTCGCCGCAGTTATGTGATAACCAATACAAATCACTTTCAGTCTTACCTTCGGGAACGGTTTCATATTGATGTTCCCTTCTCATCATGCAATTTATTTCCTTATTCCACTTTCATTTTCGTTTTCATATTTCCACTTTTATCTTTCCATATTTTTACTCTTATCCTTTTTTTTGTCGGTTTTCTCAATTAGTATGGTACTATACTGCTAAGATCTCGTAAAATCTTGCATACCATCTTTTCTTTACACATATCCATTTACCGACTTTAACTTCTTTCTTTAATTACATCACATTAGTAGAGCAGCTAATCTCATTGCTCTTTTATAGATTGGCAGTAATATCTAGCAAGACTCATTAATCTCGTATCTCAATCATTATCTCTATATCGTAAACAGATTCACTGTCATCCAGTCATCCCGAGATCATATATCTCAAGAGGAGATACTATCTAGCCACATCTCTTATTTGCCAATCTTAACACAATTTCACAGTCTTTAAGAGTTTAAGAGTTATACCATAATGCTGCTCATGTTTCATTTGTACTTTAGGCTCTATTAGCATTTCATCAATTTACTCATGTATGGATGCCTCATTCTTTAGGTTTATATACCTCACAAGGTAAATCATTAACCTTGTAACCTCAATAGGAACTCGTAAAATTCACTCCGAGTTTCTAATTATAATCTTACAGATATCAATCTCCAATCTTTTATCTAAGGACGCTTTATACCAAGACAGGTCTTATAAACTCCTCATGCATATCGAATCAGATCCATAAGACATCTATTCCATAATGTAGATGAATATTTGTTCTTCAAAAGAACTTTATTAATGATAGGAATTTAATACATCCTTTTTATTCATCTAATTTTCAATGTCATCTGTGCTTCTCTCACTTACACTTATACAGATAACTTTCTTATCCACAATTTATGTTATCGGTATTTCCATCAATCACACCTTATACACATGCACTTCATTATCCTTTCATTTTCTAGAGTGGATTTCTTGAGCTTTCGGATTCTCCTAAGTTCTCCGATATAAGCTTAGAATCAGATTTCATATTCAAAATCGAGTCAAAGTTATCTCGATTCCTCCAATTTATATAATTCTAGAAGTTCCATCGAAATTCAAATCCGATGCTTTCTTCAATCACACCTTTCTTATTAATTCGGACATTTCATCCTCATGCCATTAATAATTCCATTACTATCAATGAATTCAAGATTAACTTGATTTCCTCACTATTCAGAGCTTTGCCCAACATAGGGGCATTTTTGTCATTTCGACATTTATTTCTTTCTCCTCAGTACACATTTAGATCAATGATCTGATCATCTATATGTTGATAGTACCTCTTCTCGTACTAATATCAGCAATTTGAGATCTTATTCGATTTCGACAGAGAATTCCACTAAAATCTATAATTGAATTATTTTGTATGTAATGCAGCTTTACATCATCAATTTCTCTGTCAAATCACTCAAATCAAACTTCTGTTGGTTTATTTTAACTCCCTGTAAAATTTCAGAGGTAGGGGTATTTTGGTCATTTTTGACCAAAAATTTTCTCTCCCTTCAAATTACCCTCAATCGGTGATCTTAAAGTCTATTTAATGATGATATGTCATTCCCCTTCTTATATCATCACTTTCAGGTCTCAGTTCGGTTCGGACCGTAAAGTACTGGTGGGGCCCTCACCGAGTCCTTTCGATTCCTTACCGAACAGGCCTTCAAATAAATTTTAAGATCACAAATTTTCTGGTAATTTCTGAGCCTATTTTCTTCTTTAACATTTTCAATTTATACTTTCTCACTCCCTTTAAATCATTTTACTTAGTTTACAATCATTTATTTTCTCTATGTATTTAGACGACACAGTGCTACTGGGGATGTTTTAACATTTTTCCTTCCAAAAGTATTCATAGACATCAGGCCAACCATGCTCTGATACCATTAAACCTGTCACATCCCGTTACCGTATTTTTCACCTTATTTTACACGATTCCTTCGGTTGGGCTGTCTGTGATACTTCACTTTTACTAACTGTTAAACAAATGTACAGTACATTGTTTATATTATACACATCCCCTATCTTAAGTAATCAGATAAGTAGTACTGTAGACATGTCTAAATACAGAAAATAAATAATCGTACCTCATATAAATCAGTCGATCTGTCACATTGTCCTTTGTGTACAGCCGTAATTCACAATCAATTGATCTCACAATCATTAAAACCTGAAATGTTTAAAATTAAGGGGTGAGCAAACCACGGCTCAGTAAGATAGTTATATGTCACACTTGATACTCAGCTATCTATATGCTGAAAATATTTTTTTTTTCTTCACTTTCTTTAAAATCTTCCTAGCTGGCTCTAGGCACACATGTAGGAAGGATACTACAGTCGGCTAGGGATCCAAATAGAATAAGGTAGGTATTTTAGAATACCATACTTGTCCCGGAACCTAGAAGCAACTGTAGAGAATATCAATTTTGTTGTTTCAAAACGATATAATTTTCGTTTTTCCACAGAGTAAACCACTTGTTCCTTTCCACTTCAGTATACTTTAAAACACTTGACAGTTCAGTAATAAAACAGTGGTTTACTTCTCTTCTCTTCTCTTCAGTACAGTAAAAACAGTACAGTACAGTGATTTACAAATATCAAATCATTGGATAATTACTTCTTCAATTTTCTTTATCTTAAAATAATTCTTATGTTATTCTTTTAGAACAAACATTTATTTCTCTTTTCAAATCAGTATCCGTATCGTACTAAAGCCTCATAAGAAATGCATTTAAAATAGTCATAGTATCGATATATGCAGAAAACAAATGCCATAATAATGCATTTCATACTTTAAATCATTGTATGAATTCTTTAATGCATATATCTAAAATTCATACTTGTTTCAAACATGCATCATACTTTAGAAACTTAACTTCATAATTTATAAAACTTTTCATACAATTCATGGAGACTAGGCAAAATCATATAGCCAGTATGCGGTCATGACACTTACTTCTTCCTCCGAAGAGGGAACATAATACCTATGGCCATGGTATGGGCTGTAGACCTGATCAGAGTCGTACAGCAAACATATACATACACCACGAAGGACCAACATACCCACAAAGGATGTAATCATACACAATGTGGGCGATAACATGCACGACGTGGTTAAACTTATGCCACAATGTGGCAGACATGACAGGCAATAACATAAACTATAGGAAGGCCTTAGTCTAAAAACTTACTTACATACAATTGATATAAAATAGTAAGGACCGGGCGTGCCAGGGTCTAAGTTAGCCTGGGGTGTGCCACTCCGATACCTTTTTCGAAAAACATATACTTAAATCATACAACTGATATAAAATAGTAAGGATCGGGCGTGCCAGGGTCTAAGTTAGCCTGGGGTGTGCCACTCCGATACCTTTTTCGGAAAACATACTTATAGCATTATTGAAAAATATACATAGAAATCATAAATTCGTTTAGCTAATTATCAAAAGACTATGGAATTTAATTTCAGAACGAAATTCATGCTTCAAACATTTCTTTATAAATTGCGATGAAGACAGTTTGAAAAATCATCACTAAACATGTAAAAGGGTAAAACTGTCTTTTTTCACCATAAAACATATATGCACGTTTTTCCATGCATTAAATTGAAAACATGATTTTATAATTATCGGAATTCAAATAAATTATTTTTATACTTTATGAAAATAAAATATTTATTTTCTAACTTTAAATTCTCATCTCAATGTTTTCTTTTAAAAACAAGTGTAGGGACCTTTAGTCTTGAAATCATAATTATTCATCCTTTCTTAACCTTTATGGAATATTCATAATTAATTATTTCCATAATTAAACCACAAAGGTTTTCTGTAAAATCAAGTGAATATTTAAGAATATTTGTAAAAATATTCACTTCAGTCTCTTTTTCATTTTCATTTCGTTTCACGTGAAATATCACCTATCAGAATAAATTTAGGTGATTTCCTTTTTCACCATTTTCAAAACATGAATATTTTAAAATTAATTATCAATATATTCATGTTTTATGTAAACTAATCTATTTCTCGATTTTCATGTTAGAAATCGTTTCACGTGAAATCAAATCTTTTATTTTGGTTTTCGGTGATTTTCAGTAAATTTCAGTAATTTTTTCGATAATTTTTCGGCATTATAACGGCTACCGATTTGGTTAGCCTCCTGCACGAAAATACAGTTTATATTTTCAACTGGTGTTTCATCACAATTTCATCCGATAAACCATCACACTATAAAACCGATAGTTATTAATAGCATTTATAAAATTAAATGCAATTTAAAAACATGGCCGAATATCCTTACAAGCGGCACATGTCTCCCTTACCTGTTTCGGGTTGGTGACTGCCTCTTACCGGTCGCGCCCGTACTCCATCTGTTCCGATTCCTCATCTCGATCATCAAGAGAATTTTTCTGGAATTTAAATTCTAAAATTTAGAATTTTTCTACAATTATTTAAATAAATAAATTATTTAAATAATTTAGTACTTTTCGGGATTTCTTACCGATTCCCGTATTTCCCAGGATTTCCCGTAATTTTCGAATTCTCGGGAATTTTTCAAATTCCCGGAATTCCCTTTTTTTTCTCTCTCATTTTCTTCTTTTTCTTCCTTCTTTCTTTTTCTCTTTTCTTTTCTTTTTCTTTTTCTTTTTTTTCTTTTTTTTTTCTTTTCTTTTTCTTTTTCTTTCTTTTCCAGCCAAACCGGTCACCCCCTCACCGCCGGTTCTCCTCCGACGGCCGGTTCTCCGGCGGTTTGGTGGCTCAGCAGCTGGCCGGCAACACGGCGAAGCCGGATCTGGCCTCCGTTCGTCACGAATCGACGGCACGGCGGCGGATCTACTCGATTTTGGTTCGGTTTCTTCCCCTCCTCCGTTGGCCTTCCTCCGCCGTCGTTGGCCTCACCGGTGGCCTCCATCCCATTCCTCTCTTTCCGCCGATGCTTCGACTGTGGTGGCGGCGGCCAATTCCGCCGGCAACCGCCAGATCTAGTTTTTCCTTTTCTCGGCTTTTTCCGTCGATTTCGGTTCCTTTTCCGTTTTCGTTTTGCCGGCGTTGGCGTCGGCTTCCTCTTCCTTAGCCGGCGTCGACGCTTTCTCTTCTCCTCTCTCCCTTTCCTTCTCCGGCGGCCGCTGACGAGGGCGATCTCGCCTGGGGAAGGCAGAATCGGGGTCTTCCCGATTCTGTTTCTCTTTTCTGTTTAGATGCCTTTCTAAATTTAGTATATACTACATTATATACTATATATCATATATTATACATATAATATTTATCATATATTATACATATAATATTATTTCATGTATAATGTAATACAATATATATATATATATTATATAAATTATATATATTGTACATTACAAAAATATATATCTAGTATATATATATGTATATTTATATACTTAAAATTAAATAACATTTATATAAACATTTATATAAATGTCATAATTCCATATATATTGTATTTACAATATATATACATTTAAACTTTAATGTAAATTAGTATTTACATTTCTCATTTATGTATATATCTATATATATACATAAAATACTTTACTTAGATACATATGTATTATTTTATTTTGTACAATAGTATATATATCTATATATACCTCAGTATATATATGTATACTATATAATAATTTCAATACATATGTATTCATTTAAAATTACATTTATATAATTTATAATTATATAAATATATTTCTCTTTCATTTCTCATTTTCTTATTTAATTTGGATTTCCATTTATCCAAATTAAATTTCCTCTATTTTCCTCATTTAATTTCCTTCACTTAAATTTCCAAATTTTATCACTTCCTCAATTCTCGGAATTTTCACAATATTCCGATTCTCACAATTTTATTTATTTACTTTAATTTATTTATTTCCTCTTATCTATTTTCTTTAATATTAATTTCTAATATTAATAATTTCCAATAAATGGAAAATTTGCGGTTATCACACAAATAAAGCAGGATTTTATAAAGCTCCCACTTAATATAAGCATGAGTTTTGAAAATGAATTTTCAAACTATTTCTCCCCCTTAATATCTCTCCCTATATCTATCTCTCCCTTTATCTATCTCTCTCCCTTTTTGTCATAGGAAAAAGAAGGAAAAATACTAAAAAATATGCTCCCTCTAAAATCATGGCTATGTGAGAATAAATAAAAATGCTCCATCCAACAAGAAACATGTTAGTACATGGGACTTATAGCACAAATAAATAAGTCAATATTCTCAAAGAGTATGAAATATTTATGCAATGAATATGACTTATGATCCTATACCAATTGTTTATAAATAATTTTGATACCAATTGTTGATAAGTAATTTTGCAAGAAAGTTCCAATTGGTAAGAAGTGAAGCAAGCACCTAAGTATATTAATTGTTCTCTAAGGTCCAACTAAAGTGCTAAGTGATACATCATGATTATGAGCTAAAATTAGATAACATATCATATGCATGTGCTCATAAATCATGTTCAAGCAAGAATGTGCATAGAATCAAGATATATAGCAATTAACTTCAAATTCTAGCACATAAGAGTTTCATGCAAAAATATCCTAAGAGAATTCTTCTCTATTTGTCATTCCAATCTAAGGAGCATGAGAAGAATTGTCAATTTAAAGCTCAAACCAATTGGCAATTTAGTTTTGGCTTACCAATTATTGAAAATATGGTTTCCAATGATACTAATTGTTATTTCAATCTAAATACCAATTGTTACTAATGGTTGACTTAGGCATTTTGCATGAATCCAATATTTATGTGTAGTGTGTTCATGTCAAGAAAATACTCATTCTAAACATGCAAGAACACAACACATATCATCAAATATGCATATGGATCAATTAAACATTAGTACACAATCATAAAATATTAATCCATATTCATATTCACAAATTGATACCATATGGAAGATTCAAAACATCAAGGAATTCAAGCAAACACATTTTCTTCCATGGTTTCAAGCACACAAATCCTATGCTCATTTTCTAATTCAAGTCCTTAACCAATTATGAGCAAGGAAATATTCAATATTACCATTTTAATCAATTAATAGCCATATCTCTAGTTGTTATTATCATTTAAAGTTCTAGAGGGTATATGCTACTTTAACTAAAATGGCTTCACCTAAGTGAATCAATATTATCAAGCTAAAATATATTTTATCATCAAAATCCATAAGCTATGAGTGAGGTTAAGCACATAATATCATGAAATAACTATTCTCATCTCATAGGCATGATTATTGATTCAACTTAAGCAAACATGCATGTTCGTCATCAAGACAATCAAGAGTCTATGCATGTGTATCAATTGTTTGTGTTGTCATTAATGCTCAAGTTCCATAATAATTTGGCTATAAAGAATTAATTTCATGGATGATAAATTTTCATGTAACTCGACATTTATGATTCATTTATCATCACTAATTATAAGCCAAGGAAAAGTATGACCTTTTACCAATGGTTGAATTTACATTTGAAGTCAATCCTCAAGGTCAAGTTTTAATTATTCTTCCACTAGATGTATAATTATCATGAAATCTAGAGTGGAATAGTTGAGTCAAGCTAATACACATAATCCTATAAGCATGCTTGACTAAGATGAACAAAAGATATGAAAAACACTCATTATGCACAAGTTCATCAAATTCTCAAATATATCCATAAATCATTGAAATAAATCTCAAAATTATGTTTAAGCATTCATTGAAAGTATGTTTTAAGATTAATTCAAGAGTTATGCAAATCATGAATGTTTTCAACAAGAAAAATGATTTTGCACTTGTGAGCTCAAGAAAAATGATATTGATTGTTGGAAGTGATACCATTTTGTTGAAAATGATTCAAATTGATGGAGTTGAGGCATGATATCAATGAAAAATGAATTTTCATACATTAAAGATCATCAAAAAGAAGTTAAAACAATGAATTTTAAGTTGAGAAGAAAAAGGATATCAAAAGAATTAAGAAAACTTCTCAACTAAGGCTTAAAAATGCAGAAAATGACATAATTTGCCTATAGGGATCGATCCTATGAGCAAAGGGATCGATCCCTTAACTCCAGAAGCATGTTTCCTACATGTTTTTCCAAAGGGATCGATCCTATATGTAGAGGGATCGATCCCTCATCTTGGTTCTGCAGATTTTTGACAGAAAATCCAACTTGTGAGGTACCAAATCTTCGTTTTTAAGTATTTTAAGTCCAAGTAAGGGTTTAAACATTTGTAAAACACGATTTTGGACTTGTATGAATGAAAAACATGGATGAAAAACCATTTTACAAAAGATTTTGCAATTTTTGGAAGAACTTTCACAATTAAATGTATTTTTGGCCTCAAAGGGGGTCATTTTGAAAGTTATGTATGTTTTGGCAAAACCAATGCATTGAATTACTTAAATATATCAAAACAAACTTCTTCACATAGATTTCAAGCACTTATATCATCAAAACATACATCTTGTGAACAACATGCCATGATTTCCAACATACATATTCTTCATTAAAGCTCATGACATGATATTTTGCATGTATGACACATTTAACAATTTGAGGCAAGTAAATAAATTATCAACACATAGAAGACTTGCTCAAAATGCAGAAATCCAATAATTATTCCAAAATCATAAATCATGCCTTTCATTCATCCATCAAGAATTGTCCATCAAACACTCAACAATTATTTATCATGCCTTTTGCTCAATCACAATGCAACAAGAATCATTAACTAAATGTCTCATTAAATCAAACAAATAATTTTAATATATGTGAGTTTTGAAGAGATAGGATTTAAGCTTACAAAACTCCTTTGCTAGAGAATGCTTTGCCTTAAATAGCTGAGTCCACCTTGAGCTATCATTTGAAGAATTGTTGTGATTTGTCAAAGATGGATCCTCAAGCTTTTCCTTTTTCTCATTGGCATATGCAAACTCCATGAGGATGTGTTGAGTATTTAAACTCCATTGTTCCATTGTATTCCAATGCTCCAACACTCCTATAACAAACAAATTCAAACATGCTTTGGTACTCAAATTTTCTTGGGTCCATGAGAGTTAGTGCAAATAATTGTTGATCCTTTTGGGATCCATTTCAAGCACAAATCATCATTATTTATTGCATGCTTTGGTACCCATATTTTCCTAACGACTCTTTCTCTAAATGTAGTTTTTCTATATGTGCATGCTTGTGAAGAGTGTCCTATTCTATTGCAAAGTGAGCATATAAGAGATAAATCATGCATAGTATTTTTGCTCACTAGGAAATTCCTAAGATGAGTTTCTTTTTGTTTTTCATTATAGCCTAACCCATCTTTGTCAAAGAAGGCTCTTTGGGTCTCTAACATATGATCTAGCTTTTGTTGACCCATATAAAACCTAGTAAATGAGTTATGTAAGTTTAAGTTCTTTTTATTCAACTCATTTATCTCTAAGTTAGCATCTTCTAATTTCTTTTCAAATTCTAGCTTAGCATTTGTCAAGGCTTCATTTTCTATTTTCAATTTAGCAATGATTTTCTTATATTTAGAATTCGTGCATTGAAATTCATTTGCTAAATCATTAAAAGCATTTTGTAGTTCACTAAAGGTATAATCATTATCTTCACTAGAACTACTACTAGCTTCATCATCACTAATGGCCATGAAGCAGGAGTAGGCTACCTCTTCATTTACATTTTCCTCATCGGAGCTATCACTATCGCTCCAAGCAGCCACAAATGCTTTCTTCCTAGGCTTCCTCTCCTTTTCTTTCCTAAGTAAGGGGCAATCTAGCTTAGTGTGACCTAGTTCATTACACTCATAACACACTAAGTGGTCCTTTTCTCTTCTACTTGTTTCTCCCCTATGGTGTCTCCTATTCTTCTCTCTCTCTTTCATTCTTATGAATCTATTAAATCTTTTGGCAAACATTGTCATTTCCTTATCTTCCTCATCTCCACTCTCATTACTATCATCCTCAAAGTTCTCATGAGTGGATGATTTAAGAGCTATCCCTACTTTCTTTGAAGGCTCTTCATTTCTTTTAATCTTCATTTCATATGTAAGTAGGGAGCCCATAAGTTCATCTAGAGACAAGGTTTTTGGATCCTTAGACTCTTCTATTGCGGTTACCTTTGCCTCCCATGATTTAGGCAAGCTATTCAAAATTTTCTTTACCATTTCAACATTAGAATAAGCCTTGCCTAGAGCCTTAAGTCCATTAATTATATCATTAAACCTAGTGAACACTTCACTAATGGACTCATTTTCTTTCATCCTAAATAGCTCATAATCATGTGTGAGCATTCCTACTTTGGTCTCTTTCACTTGATTGGTCCCTTCATGTGTGATGGCTAATTTGTCTCATATTTGCTTAGCATTCTCACATAGGGAGACTATTATATTTATTAGGACCTAATTCAGAAAAGAGAGTGTGCATAGCCTTGGCATTCAATTGTGCCACTCTCATGTCATTTGTGTCCCACTCATCCTCTAGCTTAGGGACATCTTTTCCATCTACTTTCTTCATGGAAATTCTAGGACTATTCACTATAATTCTCTAAACTTCATAATCATTTGATTGTACAAATAACATCATTCTAGTTTTCCAATATGAATAATTCTCACCATTGAAGAGTGGAGGTCTAACTAATGATTGTCCCTCTTCTCCTAGGGGTGTGCCTATATTCAAGTGAGCCATTTAAGATCGTTTTGCTCGATAGAGGTTAGTCTAAATCAATCTCGAGCCCAAGCTCTGATACCAATTGTTGGCTCTATAGGCTATACCGAGAGGGGGGTGAATCGGTTCTTAGCTAACCTTATGCTTGTTTTTCGATTCTTCTAAATTCTCTAGCCTATTTGAGTTTTTTCTAAGTCCTCTAAGCTAGGCAATTATACAATATAAATTCAATGCAATAAACACAAATATAATTGCAGATAAGTAAAGAGAGTAAGGATAAAGAAATGTACGCAAGCGATTTATAGAGGTTCGGCAACCTTGCCTACGTCCTCTACCTTGAGACGCTCCCAAGGATTTTCCCCAAATTCACTATCTTTGAATTTTTCTTTACAATCCCTCTTTTCAAGGCTTAAGAGAAACCTCTCTCTTTTTCTAGGCTCAAGAGAAACCTCTTCTCCCTCTTTTTCTAGACTAAAGAGAAACCTCCCTCTTTTTCTTAGGTTAAAGAGAAACCTCCCTCTTTTTCTTAGGCTAAAGAGAAACCTCCCTCTTTTTCAAGGCTAAAGAGAAACCTCCCCTTTTACAAGGAATGAATTAGTTTACAAGAGAAGTAATCAAGGAAGGCCTCTAGATAGGCAAGTGATTACAGAGATTAAGCACAAGTAAAAGCCTATACAAGATTTGTGCTAAGCAATACAAGAAATAGATGAATGATAGAAGATGTAGACTTTGGAGCTCTTGATTTGTTGTTTGAGGCTTGAGAAGATGAATAAGATGATGAAAGATGTTGCTTCGTTGTTCCTCTTGCTTTCTTTAGCTTCTAAGCCTCTATTTATAGTCCCTTGGATGTATTCTAGCCGTTGGGTGGAGCCAAATCTCGGATATTACCGTTGTCTCACAAAAACTAGCCGTTATAGGCTATTTTCGAGCAAAGGGATCGATCCCTTTCCATAGGGGATCGATCCCTTTTGTCCAGAATCTTGATTCTGGGCTTCAGGGACCTTTTCTAGCCGTTTGGGAGCTTACTGCCAAAAGGGGATCGATCCCTTCCCTTAGGGGATCGATCCCTTCTCTCCAGAAGGTGATTTCCTGCACTTTTTGAGTTAGAAATGATGTGGTCTTTGATCCTAATCCAACCCAAAACATTTTGGCATTTTTATGGGAGTTTTTGTTGACTTTCTCAAATGAAAACATGGTCTAAAAATTCATCAAGTGATTTTCTAAAATATTCAAAACATTTACAAAGTATTAAGACCAATAAGAGTATGCATCATTAAATCATGGTCTTAATATTTGATATGATCACTTGAAATGTATTGAGAAAATCATGTGTGATAAGACAAATTTACAATATGGATTAAAGCATTAAGGCTTACTTAAGTTTTTGTCATTTCAAAATATATATGTCAATTTAAAGCTAACATACAGTTTATAATTCCAGCCAGTACATCATCACAAATTTTCAACCACAAAATCATCACAATATTTTCATAAAATATTTCATAATTAAAACATGCAGACTGAATATCCTTACAGTGCTGCACATGCATTCCTTACCTTTTTCCCGGGTCAGCGACTTCCTCTTGTCGATCGCGCCCGTACTCCATATCTCTCGATTCCTCATCTCGATTACCGAGAATAATTTCTGGAAATTAAAATTCTATATTTTATAATTTTTTCATAATTTATTAAATTTTTCTAAAAATTAATTTCCGGAAATTTCTTACCGAATTTTCGTAAATTTTCGGGTTGTCAAATTTGCGAGAATTTCCCGATTTCCCGAACTTCTCCTTCTTTTTTTTCCTCTTTTTCTTCTTTTCCTCTTTTCTTTCTTCCTTTTTCTCTTTTCTTTTCTTTCTTTTTCTTTTCCTTTTTCTTTTCTTTTTCTTTTTTTTCTTTTTCCTAGTCTGACCGATTCAGACCCGTCAGACCGGTTTGGCCTCCCTTATGGCCGGTCTTCCGCCGATGGTCGATTCCCCGCCGGTTCTGGCCTCCCACAGCTGGCCGAGGTGGCGAAGAAGCTGGATCCGGCCTCTGTTCTTCCCCATCACCGGCGACGGTGCCGGACCTAGGAGGGTGGGTTTCGGCTCTTTTCTTCCCTATTTCTTCCCTCTTCCGTCGTTTCCTTGACCACCGGTGGCTCCTCTCGCCTTCATCTCCCTTCGACGGTGGTGCTGGTAGCGGTGGCGGTGCCTGAACGGGCCGGCACCGCCGTTCCACTTTTCTCTTTCTCTCGGGTTCCTCTTCGCTTCGCTTCTGTTTTCTTTTCCCTTCACCAGCGTCAGCTTCCTCCTTCTGTCTTCTTGCCTATGTCGTTCTCGTCTTCCTCTCTCCTTTGGTCGGCCGGTCGATGGTGGTCGGCCGCCCCTTTCTGTTTCGCTTCTGTTTTTTGTTAAACAGAAAATAGCAGGGGTCGGGTAGATCCCGACCCCGTTTCTATTTTTTTTACTATATTATATTTATATAATATATATAAACATAATATAATAACATATATATTTTATACACAAAATACATATATATTTTAATTTGAATTAATATATTTCATATATATATATATGTATTTATAGATATATATTGTATTACAATATATAGATGCAAATTTTGATAAAATAATATTTACTTTTCTTATATATGTATATATATATACATAAAATATCATATTTATATACATATGTATTATTTAAATGTACTAAATAGTATATATACATATATATACTAATGTATATTAATATATACTATATAGTATTTCAATACATATGTATTTGTATAAAATACATTTATATAATATAAAATTATATAAATATATTTCATATTTCTTCCTCATTTTCTTATTTAATTTGGATTTCCATTTATCCAAATTAAATCCTCTCTTCATTATTTTCCATAATTTCAACCTTATCCCTATTTCCGATTTATCCAAATTTAAATCCCTCAATTTTCTCATTTCCTTAATTTCGGGAATTTTTTAACGATATTCCCTTTTTCATTATTTCTTAATTTCACATCTTATTTTTATTCCGATTTTTAATCTTCCTTCATTCTAATTTCCACCATCAGTCACTTCCTCACTTCTTGAAATTTTCACTAAGATTCCGTTCTCACAATTCCACTTATTTATTTTCACTCATCTATTTGCTGTAATATTAATTTCCAATATTATTAATTTCAAATAATTGAATAATTTGCTGTTATCACATTCTCCCCACCTTAAGAAATTCAGTCATCCGAATTTAACTTAAGTTAAAGGTGGTGTCATTCTGTATACTCATCATCTTGTAGACTTATCATTCTTGACCTTTAACTCATCTTTCAAATTATACTGCCAGTATACCATTAACATCAGAATCCCTTTTGATATCATTGTATATCATCTTTCCTCATATACTCATACTCCCTTAAATCTCTTATCGATGGGGAGTTATCCATTTGCACTCCTTTTCATATCACATATGATTCATATTGTTCCTCATTCATCTTTCTTATTTAGTGCCAAGTCCATACATTTCGATAATTTTCATTTACGGATTTTAATCAATAATATGTAATTGTCCCAGTAGCTTTCACATCTCATGCATTCGCTCTCTCAACATATCATCGAGCGTTTCCATTCTACACTCAGATATTTACATTATGTACGAAGCGGTGCTGTCAATAGATTTGGAATCTCAGAGCCTTTTGCTATTTCCCATTAACATATAGCTACTCAGAAATTCCCATCACATATAGTGCTCACTGGAACTTCACATACATACTCATCATCTTTTAATCGTATTTCGACTATGGCACTAAAGAATCTAAGAGTTTGATAATAAAGAAGTGATTTCATTGGACTATCAGTCTATAATCACTTTCATATTATCATATCTCTTTTAGATTCTTCATTATTATCTCAAATACTCTTTTAATATTTATTTCATCAAATACTGCAGCTCATTTGCAGACTTTGCTATTGACCATTTTTTTACCATAATTTAATCAGGATACAATCATTTCCTCTCCATATCGTCTTTCCATGTAATCTCATCATTACATCTCTTATTCTTATGGTATACTCTATATCACATAGGTTTTAGAATATACCTAAGAATATACTCTTTGATAATTTAGATTCCATAACGACATAATCAAATTATAATTTGATCTTCTCATTATTTAACTTTATCATTGAATCTATAATTATCAATTTAATCACCTCATTATCCATACAAATCCATTATTTCTATCATTTCGAGGTGGTATATATATATATCCTGTTTTCATTTATATGACTGGTAGTAAAATATGAATCATTTCTTTACTCCTTTGAGTATAATTATTTTTCGTCTATTGAGTTTGGCTCGATCTTATATCCAACCATAATCATATGATAACCACAAAATAACTTTTAGCTTTTAACTTCGGGAACTACCTCATATTCGTGTTCCCTATTAATCACGTACTTATCTTTTTATTTCATATTCATCTTTTCCCTCGTCATCATTTCGATCTCTTTTCATCAGTGGTAAAATATTCCACTATTAAATTCTTTTAACCTTTTACATATCATCTATACATTTATTCATTCACTGACTTTAACCTCTTTACTTATTAATCACATCTATAGAGCAGGTAAACCATAACTCTCCTATAGACTGGCAATAGTATTTAGCTAGACCCATTTCATTCTATATCTCAATCATTATCTCTTCATCCTTGACAGATCCACATCGCTCTGTCATTTGAGATTATATATCTTAGAAAGAGATACTGTCTAGCCAAATCTTTTATTTGCCAATCTTATCATATAAATCACTGTCTTTAAAAGTCTGCGGGGTTATACCACTATGTTGCTCATTTTCCATTTGTGCCATAGACTGTATCGCTATCTCATCATATTATCCATATATATGGTCGCCTCATTCATTAGGCTCATATACCTCACAAGGTATTTCGTTGATCCTGTAAACCTCAATAGGGACTCGTAAAAATTATCTCGAGTTCTAATCATTATCATCTTATAACCATTAGTCTTCAACTTTTCATCTAGTGATGCCTTGTACAGAGATTTGTCTTATAAGCTCCTTATACATCTCCGATTAAACCAAATAAGACATCACTTTCATAAAAATAATTATTTGTCCTTCATAAGAACTTTATTCATAATAAGAATTTAACATCTCATTTAATTCATCCTTAAATCATATCATCTGTATTTCCATCAATTTTCCTTATGTACGTGAATTTCATTATTCACTAATTTTCCAGAATTATTTCTTAAGCTTTTCGGATTCCTCTATGTTCTCCGATATAAGCTTAGAATGGATTTCATATAATCAATCGAGTCAATGTTAGCTCGATGTCTCCAATCCATGTAACTCTAAAATTTATCATGAATCTCATCCGATACTTTTTAATTTCATGTCTCTTACTATTCTGGATATTTCATCTCTGTGTCCTATCATTTCCACTGTATATCCTCAAGACAAAGACATTTAATAGTCAAAATTATTTTAACTTATACTCCACCTTGATTCATTTAGCTACTCATACTTCATAGCATATCGATCATCTTAATTTGTATGTTGAATTAAGTGTAATTATTTGATTAACACCTTTCACAGCTAACCGATTTATTATTAAAATTCATTTTAAATCATTTTCATTTAATAATTTAGGTTAGCTGTTATCTTCCTCATCTCTTATCTTCACTTACTGTCCTTGTGCATACTCTCCAATTTCATATTGTTCCATACAGTACATTATTCTGCAAAACATAATTCAAATATTTCGGTTCTATAATTATCTGTTTGATACCTCAAAAATAGTAGGAATGTATAGAAGCAGAATTAACAGTACTGCTATGGATTTCAACCTTTATACTGATCTCCTTCCCATTCATCTCCATGAATCATATTACTTTTCATCATATCCATCAATCCCGTAATAATATCCCGTTAATACACTTTTAATTTAGACCCTTAAGAATCAATAACTGAGTCGCTTATCCTGTGACTTCCCTATAACCATTCGGGTCACATTAATCATCTAATTGCAAGTGCAATTTATAATCGGGATCGTTATACTCATATTACATTCCTTTATGCCATTAATAACTCCATTACTATCAATATATTCAAAATCAACTTGATTTTATCACTATTTAACCATAATCCCACATAAGGGCATTTTCGTCATTTTCACATTTATTTCTTTCTCCTCATTATACATTTAATTCAGTGATCTTATTATCATTTTGCTTATAATACCCCTTTCTCATACCATTATCAGCAGTTTAAAATCTTTTTCGATTTCGACAGAGAAATCCAATAGAATCCATAATTGGATTAATTTGCATGAAATGCAGCTTTACATCATCAATTTCTCTGTCAAACCAGTCTATTCAAACTTCTATTGGTCTATTTTGACTCCCGGTAAAATTTTGGGGGTAGAGGTATTTTGGTCATTTTTGGCCAAAAATTTTCTCTCTTCAAAATACCTTTAATCGGTGATCTTAAGGTCTATTTAGTGATGATACTTCATTCCCCTCCTTTATATCATCACTTTCAGGTCTCAGTTCGATCCGGACAGAAAAGTACTGGTGGGGCCCTCACTGAGTCCATTTTTGTTCCTTACCGAACCGACCCTCATCTAGACTATAAAATCACCAATTCAGGTAACATTCCTGAGCCATTTTCCCTTTTTAGCATTCCTTATTTCATAATTGCTCACTCCCTTCTAATCATTTTACTCAATTTGTAATCATTTATTTTCTCTAAGTATTTAGACTACACAGTACTACAGGGGATGTTAACATTTTTAACACATTTTCTTTCCAAAAGTATCGACAGACATCAGGCCAACCGTGCTCTGATACCATTAAATCTGTCACAACCCGTGACCCTATTTTTCACCTTATTCTATACATCTTATATGGTTGGGCTGTCTGCGATACTTTACTTTTCTTTTACATATTTAACAATTTCATATTAAATTACAATATGAAATACATTCCCTATCTTACTTCATAAGAAAATAGTACTGTGAAAATGTCTAAATATGGAAAATAAATGATCATACCTCATGTCATCAGTCGAGCTGTCGCATCGTCCCCAAATGCGCAGCTGAAATCCTTTAAGTGGTAGAATCTCAATCTTCGAAAACCTGAAATGTTAAAATTAAGATGTGAGCAAAACCACGGCTCAGTAAGGGAATTATATGCCTCACTTGATACTCAGCTATCTATATGCTGAAAAACTTTTTCATTTTTCCTATGGGCTTTAGGCTCGCATGCAGGAAGGCTACTACAGTCAGCTAGTGATCCAGATGGAGTAAGGTAGGTATTTTGAAATACCTATCTTGTCCCAGAACCTAGAAGCAACTGTAGAGAATAATTTTCATTCTTGTTTTGAAATTCAAATCCTGTCCTTTTTATTTCATAACATTTTCATATTCTTTTTCAAAATAATGCTTTTATGAAATAAAGCATTTAAATAAAATAACTAATATTCATATTTTCTTTGAAAAGAATATTAGTTAAATTCTCATCATTCTCATTTAAAACTCATTTCATGTTTAACTGTACAACCATAATTAGTACAGTACTTTAAATAGCAAAATCAGCTATTAAACCTTTTTCGTATAACATATAAATCATTTAAATCTAATATTAGATTTATTTTCCTCCTCTTTTCTTTTGAAAACATATTACATATTCGTGTCACATATCATATGAAAATCATTTCATAGTACTTAAAAACAGTTCTGAAATTAGCATTTATAAAAATGCTATAAATCATTTCATTTCACGTATCACATATCATGTAAAACATTTACATTTCACATATCACATATCATGTAAACATTTTCATTTAAAACATATCATATATGGAGACTGCGGCACGCCCAGCCCGTCCACTGGGTCGTTACTCGTATCATGCTATAGACCCCGAAGGGTATGAATAATCATGTCAGATCTATGGCCATAGTCTATAATTGTCCTCGACGGATCACTGATCAGGTGTCGGCCGGGACTACATATCACATATCAGCATGATAGGATGCCATCTAGTCTCAAAACTGTATTTTTCATCATCAGAAAACCTTTATGGAATTTATAAAAATATATAATTTCATCATTTAAAAACCATAAAGGTTATAAAACCATTTAGTGAATATTTAAGAAATATTTATAAAAATATTCATAAAAATATTCACTTTACTTCTTTTCATTTTTTCTTCTCGTATTACGTGTAATTTACATATTAAGAGAATTTTCGGTGATTTCATACCATTCTCGAAAACAGGAATATTTTAAAATCACTTTCATTTTATTCATGCTTTTATGGAAAATATTCATTTTCTCGATTTTTGTGATTGAAAATCATTTCTCGTGAAATAAAATCATTTATTATGATTTTATGAAATTTTCTAGAAATTTTCGGTAATTTTCGATAATTTTTCGGCAGCATAATGGCTGCCGATTGGCTAGCCTCCTGCACGAAAATACAGTTTATAATTCCAGCCAGTACATCATCACAAATTTTCAACCACAAAATCATCACAATATTTTCATAAAATATTTCATAATTAAAACATGCAGACTGAATATCCTTACAGTGCTGCACATGCATCCCTTACCTTTTTCCCGGGTCGACGACTTACTCTTGTCGATCCCGTACTCCATATCTCCCGATTCCTCATCTCGATTGCCGAGAATAATTTCTGGAAATTAAAATTCTAAATTTTAGAATTTTTTCATAATTTATTAAATTTTTCTAAAAATTAATTTCCGGAAATTTCTTACCGAATTTTCGTAAATTTTCGGGTTGTCAAATTCCCGAGAATTTCCCGATTTCTCGAACTTCTCCTTCTTTTTTTTCCTCTTTTTCTTCTTTTCCTCTTTTCTTTCTTCCTTTTTCTCTTTTCTTTTCTTTCTTTTTCTTTTCCTTTTTCTTTTCTTTTTCTTTTTTTCTTTTTCCTGGTCTGACCGGTTCAGACCGGTTTGGCCTCCCTTTTGGCCGATCTTCCGCCAGTGGTCGGTTCCCCGCCGGTTCTGGCCTCCCACAGCTGGCCAAGGTGGCGAAGAAGCTGGATCCAGCCTCTGTTCTTCCCCATCGCCGGCGACGGTGCCGGACTTAGGAGGGTGGGTTTCGGCTCTTTTCTTCCATATTTCTTCCCTCTTCCGTCGTTTCCTTCACCGTCGGTGGCTCCTCTCGCCTTCATCTCCCTTCAGCGGTGGTGCTGGTAGCGGTGGCGGTGCCTGAACGGGCCGGCACCGCCGTTCCACTTTTCTCTTTCTCTCGGGTTCCTCTCCGCTTCGCTCCGCTTCGCTTCTGTTTTCTTTTCCCTTCACCAGCGTCAGCTTCCTCCTTCTCTCTTCTTGCCGATGTCGTTCTCGTCTTCCTCTCTCTCCTTCGGTCGGTCGGCCGATGGTGGTCGGCCGCCCCTTTTTGTTTCGCTTCTGTTTTTTGTTAAACAGAAAATAGCCTACCCGACCCCGTTTTTATATTTTTTTACTATATTATATTTATATAATATATATAAACATAATATAATAACATATATATTTTATACACAAAATACATATATATTTTAATTTGAATTAATATATTTCATATATATATATGTATTTATAGATATATATATTGTATTACAATATATAGATGCAAATTTTGATAAAATAATATTTACTTTTCTTATATATGTATATATATATATATACATAAAATATCATATTTATATACATATGTATTATTTAAATGTACTAAATAGTATATATACATATATATACTAATGTATATTAATATATACTATATAGTATTTCAATACATATGTATTTGTATAAAATACATTTATATAATATAAAATTATATAAATATATTTCATATTTCTTCCTCATTTTCTTATTTAATTTGGATTTCCATTTATCCAAATTAAATCCTCTCTTCATTATTTTCCATAATTTCAACCTTATCCTTATTTCCGATTTATCCAAATTTAAATCCCTCAATTTTCTCACTTCTTTAATTTCTGGAATTTTTTAACGATATTCCCTTTTTCATTATTTCTTAATTTCACATCTTATTTTTATTCCGATTTTTAATCTTCCTTCATTCGAATTTCCACCATCAGTCACTTCCTCACTTCTTGAAATTTTCACTAAGATTCCGTTCTCACAATTCCACTTATTTATTTTCACTCATCTATTTGCTGTAATATTAATTTCCAATATTATTAATTTCCAATAATTGAAAAATTTGCGGTTATCACACCTCTCTCTCTCTTCATTGTGTTTCTTTTAAATTCAAAGGTGAATTCTAATATTTCTAAGTGTGTTAAACATGTTGGTGCTATTGGCTTGAATTAAATCTAGCTAGATCAAAATGTGCCATGAGAGAGGGTTTCGGCCAAGCTTGGAATCTCATGAAATTATAATGTTTCATACATGAAATGAATGCCAAAATGATGCATAAACATTGTTAAGCATGAATGTAATGATAGTGTGTTGAATAATAATAAGTTTGGCATGATGGTAGATTCGGCCATGGTATGGGGAGGTAGTTCCATGGCTGCATTTGATGAGTTTAATATGCCATTAGACTGTAGAAATTACAAGGAGTCTACTGGTGCTATCGAATTTAAATTTTGACGGAGAAGTTAGGTATTACTATCGGTAGAAATTATACTAAATAAATATTGGCAATGTACAATGTGGCTGCAATTAAGCATGAAAAGTATCTTAAAAATAAGTATTAAGTGAGCTAATATTTTTGGTAAATTGCTTTGCAGCCTAGGAGGAATAGTTCACGTGTGGTGCTAGCGAGAAGTACGATAACGTTAACAGGTAAGGGATGAGTGTGTAGGCCGTAAGGATATTATGAATGCATGTTTTCAATGAAAATATTTTCATAAGAATATTTTGATATTCAATTGCCTTGGAAACTATGCAAATTGTGGTGTTTTGCTGTTTTGTGACTGTGTTGAAAGTGTATGACGGTAGGCAAATAATGGCCGTTATGCTATTGAATTTTCTTAGAAAATAATCTAAAAATTATCTTGAAATATTTTAAATGCATAATTGTGTGACTCCTAGCCTCAGAAAATAATTATTTAATATTTTTAATAAAATATGAATTTCTCAAAAAATAATATTTAAATATTCATGAAAAAGAATTTTATCGAAGTAAAGTTACCGATGCATTCTTAAATGTGTTTTACAGTGAAATAAAGTGATTGTGAAAATTATTATTGAAATGTGAATATATTGCCGAATGTTTTGTGAAATTGTGAAATATGTGTAGCTATTTTCCTTTATGGATAAATGTGAAATTTAAAGTATTTTAATAAAATCCATAAAGGCCTTCATATCATTTTTATACTGTTTGGAGACCGATAGGCCCCGTATCATGCTCATGTGTTAACGTGTACTATCTATGTGAAGCTATTGATACTGATCTTATCTTCAACATCTCGGTTGATACCTGATCAGTGTATGACTGAGGACATTTCATAAACTATGGCCATAGATCTCATGTGATTATTATTATACCTTACGAGGATTACATCATGATATATCTTGGGTGATACCTGGTCTCCACCATTTTACTGTGATATTGAATTGTTTTTAATGAATTGTGATATTAAATCATAAGTGATTATCAATGTGTTTTCTGTGAAATGTGTGATTACTCTAAATGGTTTATTGTGTTAAACGAGTACAATACAGTTTATGAAATTTTATCGATATATGATAAATGTGTTTAAATTTGATTTTGTGAATTCTTAATTAAATATTTTAATTGTGATTAAATGTGAATATTAGATTATTTCTTTCAATATTTTAATTTGGTGAAAGTATTTATTTGATATTCATTCATGAAAGGTTATTAAATTTTGCTTTATTTTATTATCAACATTTACTCCCTATAGTCGCTCCTAGGTTCCAAGACAAGTATTTCAAAATACCTTCCATACTCCATCCGGATCCCTAGCCGACTATAGTATTCATCCCTGATTATGCTTAGTGTGCCCTTAGGGAAAATAATCGTTTTGTGCATATAGAATTTTGTAATATTAGTTTTTGCATACGATTCCTTTACTGAGCATATTTTACTCATCCCATATTTTTCCACCTCCGCAGATTACTTTCAATGATAGCGTCCTATACCATCCGAGGATATCGGCTGCATATTAGTTACCCCGAGGCAGCATTTTGTGGTTCTTGGAGGTATATTTATTTTCTTTATATGTTCAAACTGTTTGTACAGTACTATCATATTGTAATAATAGATAAGGAATGTAAACAATGAATTAATTATAGATAAACGAATATTCGTAATTTAGGGGTCGTTGGGGATTGTTATGAGTTTTTATGTTCTATGTTTTTAGGAATTTTGTTTTGTTTTATTTTCAATTTATTGAAATTGAAAACACATTTGCTTGTATATTTTTTGTTGTAAAAAATTGCAAACAATGAAGGATAAGTTAAAGCAGGTGGAGTTTAAGTTAAAAAAGGGATAAGGTTTGATTCCCGTTGGTTACAATTTTTAGACAATTTGATGGGTTTTTCATGATTTTTTTAGCTAAAATTTTTTATTATAGCTGAACAGGCACTGTTCACCTATGTAGTAACAGTGAAAAAACACTTCCAAAATATTGAAAACACCAAATTTTTGTTTTCATCAATTTTATGTTTTTGTTTTCTTTTAAAAAAAAAACAAAAACAATCCCAAACAGACATTTAGTAAATTAAATAAAAATTAAATAAATTTATTTTTATAAACTATTGTGGATTAAGTGTAATGTGAAAATAAAGGTATCGCAGACAGCCCAACTATCAATGTAAATATATAAAATGTGGTATTATGGTATATTTGGATTGTTACAGTTTTATTGGTATCAGAGCGAGATTTGTCTAATGTATGTCAGTGCCTTTATATGAAAAGTGAAGCGATTAATATCCGCTGTAATACTGTATAGCTTGGATATATAAATAAATGACTAACCGAAATCGATTTGAACTGTCTGTGTTGTGCAAATATGAGTGGGCGATGGGTAACACGAGAATATAAGGGTCGAGGCTGAGGTAGGGCGAAGCCAACTTCGAAGCCTTCTACTCTCAAGCCAGCACCCGAGCCTGCCCTAGGACCTGCTCACCCATTGCAACCAGAAATCCAAACACTCAAATGTTACGTATGGAGAGGATGTTGGTTGATTTTAGAGCCATGTATCACGCAGATAGAGCTGCCGATCAGGCGAAAAGAGAGAGAGTAGCTCCTGCACCTCCGTAGTAGCACCACCCCACCTCAGCCAGCTCCGGAGCCATAGCCTGCCATTTAGCCAGCACCACAGGTGCAAGCCGTGCCACATCCACCAGTACAGTTGCCCTGTGATGTTCAGTCATATTGCGATGTTGCCTTAGTGCAGCAGTTTACGAAGTTAAATCCGCTGAAATTTAAAAGGAGATAGGGATTTATTGGTGGCAGAGAGGTAGGTGACAACTATAGAGAAGTTATTCAGATATATGAGATGCTTGGAGATAGAGAGAGTAGGGTTGGCAATGTTTCAAATGAAGGATGATGCAGAACACTGGTGAAAGTCTGTTTAGACTATTTTATTTGCCCAGCATCTGAAAATGGCTTCTTCACTAGTCCACTGTTTCTCTGCTCAGTATAGCAAAATGGAGTTCCATTCTCCTTCCTATGGCAGCCCCCATCCTACGATTCAACTGCTCTCTCTTTTTTTTTTTTTGCTTTCATGCCTCTTCTTTCGAGATCCCATGTTCTCACGCCATTTCTAGCCCCCAAAAATCATCCCTTAAATCGGAGCTAACCACTTTGCTTCCAATCACATTCCAACCTTGTAGTTCAACCTCTCCTCTCGTATATTCAGTTTCTAGCTCAAAACATCCAAGAGTGCAACCCCTCCTTTAGCCTTGGTTTGCTGTTCTCGTGAAGGAGAAAGGAGGCTATTCCTTATGTCCTCATTCTGCTCGAGAGATGGAGCAACTAGCAGCTTCGTTGGTGACTTGATCAGGGTCGAAAGAATGTCCTAGCTTGGTGCTTTCAGCTATCTTATTTCTCTCCTAATCACTTACTTTAGATTTTGTTCTCAGAGGTCCCAAGTTCCTCTGTTTCTTTTCTTTTCAAATTGGCAACTGCTCCCACATTAATAGGAGCAATTACTGCAGCAGATTGGCTTCCTCAGGAAGTCAATAAACAATAATAAAAATATTTATTTTTTATTACATATTTTTTATATATATTTAGTTTTATTACTATTTTATTTTTATTTTATTATTATTATTTTTTAAAAATAATATATGTTTATGATATATTTATATCCATTTACATTTCGTATTGTAATCTATATATTTATATCTTACCATACTTGATATATATATTTTCATTTATCTTTTTATCCCTACAACCACTTGTATATTATTTTTATGGTAATATAGTCACATCTTTTATCTAATTTAATATATATTTTCATTTAATATATCTCACCTTATTTATAGGTATACCTTTAATTTATCTTTACTTGACTTAATTACTTATATACCAATAATATGTATGTATACGTGTATCCTTGTACATATATATTTATATATATACCTATTAATTATATTATTTTCTTCCACTTGATTATTTGTATATACCTAGGCACGTATGCATGCATTAATTAGGGCATATGTCGGTTCATATCAAATTGCATACTTCTTACGTATAATTTAGTATACATCATATTTACGGTATACGTGTATATTTCACTTGCATTCACGGCTTATATATTTATATATATATATATATATATATATATATCCAAAATTCACTCTCATAATTTCAGATTAAGATAAGTATATTTAAATTCTTGAAATCAGTTAATTACACTTAGTACATATACAATTTACACTTGGGTACAAAATGGGGTATGAAAATTTACTGTTATCACACATGCATATATACACACACATACACATTAATCTTAATCATTTTTATAGTATTTCTCATCAAATGTGCCAAACTTAAATATTTATATATTATTTATTTATTTTTAATTCATGATAATTACTAGTTCCAAAATTTCAAGTTCAATGCTTAATTATTTCATTTATATATTTATTTACGAATACTGAAGGAAAAATAGTGATCTTCACAGTGTGAGAGATATTGCCTATCGGTTAGCAATACCACCAGAACTATCCGGGGTGCATAACGTCTTCCACATATCGATGTTGAGGAAGTACCATCCAGATCCATCTCACGTAATTCAATATGAGCCACTAGAGATCAGGGAGGATATGATTTACGTGAAGACATCGATTTGGATATGGATAGGAAGGATAAGGTACTATGGTCCAAGACTATTCCATTAGTGAAACTGCTCTGGCAGTATAACTCAGAAGAAAAAGCAACATAGGAATTAGAAAGCTTGATGAGAGAAATGTATCCAGAGCTATATCAGTGTAAGGACCCGAGTGGCACTTTGCTCCTGTAGGAATCAAGAAGTGGCCCCCTCGGTGACCTTACAATCTGTCAAGGCCTCGCCCGTTTATCTGCCATCGGCGAGCATCCCCTAGGCACCCTCGCCCCAGGTTTGCCTTGACTTTGTGAGGTAGGTGATCACCCAAACACTCACTAACGTATTGTCCGCTTTGGCGGTCGCCCACCCTCACGACTTTATTCCCACATTGGAACGTGTCCTTTCACGTTCGAACCCAAGACCTCGTAAGTACAAGGGTTCTACAGACATCATACCATTTGGAAAATCCTCGTTATATCAGTAACAGTATGTGGGTTCAAAGTCAATTTGATTTGACTGTTACTCAGAAAAATTCTTCCGAGGTATGGACACGATCATTATTTTCGAATTTGTTGTACGTAAACCTAGTGGTACTTATCTTAAAGAGTTTCAGAAAATAGTCTTCTTGGCCTTTAGATATTTAGGGCCCAATTTTCACATTTTACCACTTTGGAAGCCATCCGAGTTAGGGATTACCCTGTGGGACCCACTTGGTAATTTTCCTCGGTAACTACACCACTGTGGAATTAAATTCTCGTAACTTTAGTTAATTTTCTAATTAACCATCTTCAATAAATATGGCAGGAATAGAGAAATTTGGGATTTCACACTTATAAACAAGATTTATCCATATTTGCTTATTATACCATTTAGCCATAAACCACATTTTAGAAAAACTAATGCAAATCATTAAAGTTATAAATATAAAAAAAAGCACTAATTTTGTGAAGGGAGACAATAGAGATATGTGAGCGAGACAAGCGACCAATCCACAACTAATTATAATTTTTTTATCAGCAGCAGAAGAAGAGGCAAAAGCAAGCATAGAGAGTGAAATTGCAGTTATGAATATTGTGACCTTCACACTTTCTTTCCATCCCTATAAACTGTCTTTGAAGTTGGAACAATAAGATTTAATGTTAATGATCGAATGCCTTATACTTTGTTGATGAAGGAGGAAATTGTGACATGGGGCCCACAAGGATTGTCCAGATTGAGGCGAAACCATAAATTATCGATATTGGGAGTGAATACTGAGATGGTAAGAATTTACATATCAAAATTCTTCTGTTTAGGCATGCCTTTTTTTTCATGCAACAAATTTAAAAATAACGATAGTGTCCATAGGTTAGAAAATTATTTTTAAATATCAGTCAACCTAATTTGACTTTTGACCTACAAATAATTATAGTCAAACCCTTGTGTGAAGAAATCTAACTTGATTCAACTCGTAGACTGAATCACGTGAAAAGGCCACAAATAACATGAATGAGGCAAAAAGCCTTCGTTTAAGGCTATTTTGGTAATTTCACCGTAATGGTCAGTCAAATCCCATTGAAAGTCAAATATGTGACTAAATTATGTTAAATAAATATATTTTGTATGTAAATAAAAATATTAGGAAATTAAATTAAATATTCAAATAAATATTATATTAGTTGGGATATAAAAGGGATAAGTGAAATTTTAAAGGGACTTATTAGTCATTTGGTTAAAATGATATTTTAAATTATTAGATAAATAAATTAAGATATTTTTATCTTATCTTCATCACTTGGTCTGCCTCTCCATCACCATTTCCATCTCTTTCTCAAGCCTAAGTATAGAGAGAGAAAGCTTAGGAAAACACCTTCCAAACCACCTCAAAATTGCAACGTCCCTTGAGCAAAGCTGCTCATCTCGCCACCTTCTATAACATCTCACAAAACCAGCCATTAGGAAGACCATTTGATAGGTGATTTTGCTTCTCCAAGATTCAGCCATAAAGGTAAGAGAGAGAGTTCACGGTTTTGGTTTCTATCTACTACATATGATTGTTTCATGATGTTTAAACATGTCTATTAGCTTAAAATGAAGCAATACCGATTGTAGCATGTCTTTAGGGTTTTGGCCACTAGGGTTTATGATGATATGTTGCTTTGTTCATATAAAAGTGAGGTAGAAATGATGTAGAGAATGTGAAATGCATGAATATGGTGATAGAATTACAAAACACTAAGTGAAGAGCAAAGGGAAGCATTCGACCAAGCATGGGTTTTAGGGTTACCATGCATGAATTATTGCTAAAATGGACTAAGTTCAAAGACAACTTTCTTGCGATGCTTGTTGGCTTGAGTAGCATATTGCTCAGTCCTTTTCTTAATGTTTTGGCATACCTTCTCATGCAATTGCTTAACAAAATCAGCTTTCTTTTCCCCATCCAAACTAGCTCTCTCCTTAAAAAGTAGTGGTAAAAGATCCAACAAAGTGAGTGGATTGAAATCATAGACAACTTCAAATGGGGAATAATTAGTAGTAGAATGCGCATTTCTATTGTAAGCAACTCCACATGAGGTAAACAATATTCCTAATTCTTCAAGTTCTTTTGAATAATGGACCTCAACAAAGTAGACAAAGTATGGTTGACTACCTCAATTTAACCATTGGTTTGTGGATGACAAGTAGTTGAAAACAACAACTTTTCCCAACTTTCCCCCACAAAGTTTTCCAAAAGTAGCTAAGGAACTACACATCACGATTAGAAACAATGGTCCTTGGAACACAATGTAGACAAACAATTTCCTTGAAGAATAAATCTGCAAGGTGTTTGCATCATCAGTCCTATGCAAGTAATAAAGTAAGCCATCTTAGAGAACCTTCGAGACAATGCATCAGCCACGACATTTTCTTTACCTTTTTTATATTTGATCACATATGGGAATGTCTCAATAAACTCCATCCACTTGGCATGATGCTTATTCAACTTGTTTTGTCCTTCAAGTGCTTCAAGGACTTATGATCAAAGTAGATGACGAATTCCTTGGGCCATAAATAATGTTGCCATGTTTCCAAGGCCCTCACTAATACATACATCTTTTTGTCATACATAGGATAGTTTAGGGCAGCTCTATTTAACTTCTCATTAAAGAAAGCAATCGGAAACTTCTCTTGTAAATAGCTCCAGTACCCATACTTGAAGCATCACACTCAAACTCAAAGTTTTAGTAAAGTCAAGTAAGGATAATAAAGGTGCAGAACAAAGCTTCTCTTTAGCAAGTTAAAAACATGATATTGCTCAAAACCACATTTAAATCTAACATTCTTTTTAAGAACTTTAGTTAAAGGTGCAGTTATGTGCTAAAGTTTCTAACAAACCTATGATGGAAACTAGCTAATCCATGAAAATTGTGCACCTCAGAGATATTCTTAGGTATATGCCAATCTTTAATTGTCTTAACCTTTTCATCATCTATTGCAATACCCTTAGAAGAAACAATATATCCAAAAAATATAACCTTATCAGTGCAAAAAGAACATTTCTTAAGGTTAGCATACAACTTTTCCTTTCTTAAGACATTAAGCACATTCTTTAAATGTTCAATATATTCATACAAACTTCTACTATAGATCAGGATATTATCAAAATAAACAACTATAAATTTTCCAATGAAAGCACGCAAGACATGGTTCATTAATCTCATGAAAGTTTTAGGTGTATTAGTTAACCCGAAAGGCATAACTAACCATTCATTCAAACCATGCTTGCTCTTAAATGCAATTTTCCATTCATCACCTTCTCTCATTCAAATTTGATGATAACCACTTTTCATATCAATTTTAAAAAAGATGAAAAACCATGTAACTCATCAAGCATATCATCTAATCTAGGAATGGGATAGCAATGCTTTACAGTGATTTTGTTGACGACACGACAACCAACACACATCCTCCATGTCCCATCCTTTTTAGGAACAAGTAACACAGGAACAGCACATAGACTCATGCTCTCTCTAACATAGCCTTTCCTCCTGAGCTTTTTAACTTGCCTATGAAGCTCCTTTGTCTTTTCAAGATTACTCTTATAGGTGGGTCAGTTGGGAATGGCAGCTCCAGGAATAACGTCTATTTGATGCTCAATTCCCCTAATAGGCTGTAAGCCATTTGAAATCTCCTTGGGAAATATATCTTCAAATTCCTTTAAAAGAGACACGACATTAGTAGACAAAGAAGGATTAAGATCATTAGAACTAAAACAAGATTCTTTATATAAACACAAAAGGATTAGGCACTTCGCTAGAAAAGCAGCCTTGGCATTAGTTTTCTTTGCATAGAAGCTCATGTCCTTTCTTACTTTCTTTGCAATATCTTTGCCTTTGTCTAGATTTTGTGACCTTTTTTGTGAATCATTTTGCTCTTTTAGCCTCAATTGGTCCTCATAAATATCCTTGGGACTCAAGGGTGAAATTGTGAATGTCTTACCATCCATGGTAAAAGAATAACTGTTTATGAATCCATCATGGATGACTCATCTATCAAATTACCATGGTCTTTCCAAAAGCAAATGACCAGCATGCATAGGCACAGCATCACACAATACTTTATCATTGTACCTTTTAATGAAAAATGGCACCAATACTTATTTTCTAATATTTACTTCTTCGCAATTATTGAGCCATTGAAGTTTGTCTGGTGTAGGATGTTTTGTAGTAGGCAAACTCAATCTATCAACCAAATAAGTGCTAACATTATTAGTGCAACTACCACCATCAATAAGCAAAGAACATAACTTATTGTTGATGTGGCATCTAGTATGGAAAATGTTTTCTCGTTACACTTCATCTTCATCCTTAACCTCGGCACTTAATGCACAACGAGTTACAAGTGCTTCACCATAGGCAGCAAACTCAACATAGTCATCATCTTCATCAATGTCCTCCAATGGTGGCATCTCATCATTAACATCAGATTCTTCACTTACAATGTCACCATCATCATGCATAATCATGACTCGTTTGTTTGGACATTGTGATGCAATGTGTCTTCTTCCTAAACATCTAAAACACTTGATGTCTCTACTCTTACCTTAGGATACTTGGGCAACCTCGGGTTTCAGTTTTTAAACATTCTCAGCCTTAGGCTTGGATGCCTTAGGTTTAGGCTTGAATGAGGATTCGATCTTAGGCTTGAATGTTGTCCTATCATCCCTTCGAAAAGGTGTTTGGTTTCCAAGAAAAAGACGAACTAGAACCTTATACAAAATGAGATAAAGAACCTTTCCTCTTGAGTTACCTTTCAACCTTTATAGCTATATGCAACATGTCATCAAACTCCAAATAGTGATGTAACTCCACTGCATTAGCAATCTCATGATTCAATCCTTATAAGAATCGAGCCGTAGTAGCTTCATTATCCTTTTCAACATTAGCTTTGATCATGATAATTTCCATTTCTTTAAGATAATCCTCAACACTTTTATAACCTTGAGTGAGACCTTGTAACCTTTGATAAAGCTCTTGATAGTAATAACTAGGTACAAACCATTTTCTCATAAAACGTTTCATTTCATCTTATGTAGCTATAGTAGCTCTCTATTCCTACGTCTACCAAGCATGAGTTAATCCCACGAAATGTGCAACATTCCATAATATATACTTATTACTCATAATCACACATATAGTAAGTTAGTTGGGCTGTTTGTGATGCCTTTATCACACTCACTTTTAATAGTAGACCACTTTTTAAATAAAATTCTATTTATAATTGATATTAATATTTACAGCAAAATATTATTTTGGGTATCTTTCACAAACTCTACATCTTTTGCACGAAATTATAGAAATGTAGTATTGTACAAGAAAAGTTTAAACATATAAAAAAATTAAAATACACCTCTAGGATCCAATCACAGTTGCCTCAAAGTCTGAACATATAAAAGAAATAAAATATACCTCAGGATCCAATCACAGCTGCTTCAAGGTACTAAAATGCAGCCAAATTCGTGGAATGGTATACTACTGCAGATAATCTGTGAGGTGGAAAAATAAGGAGTGAGCTAACATCCTTAGTAAGAGATTCATATGCAAGACTGATACTATGATATTTATTTGCATAAAACATTTAATTCCTAACTGTACACTAAGGTATAAAATAGGAAGGATACTATAGTTAGCTAGGAAATCGAATGGAGTATGGGAGGTACTATGAAGTACCTTTTGTGACCCAGTCCCTAGTAGCGACTATAAGGAGTAATCAGTTGCAGATGATATGTATAAACATTTTTAAATCACTTAAAAACATTTTGTGCATTTTTCAATATATATATAAACAATGTATAAACACTTTAACTTAAAATATTTTAGTAAACAATTCAGTATAGAAATTCAGTAAATAATACATTAATCACTTTAAATTTCCACATTACAGTCGATATATAAATTAGTCACTTCAATTTCAGTAGTAAATTCAGTCTAGTAAAACAATACAGTATAGTGGAGACGAGGTAACAACTACTAAATATCATGCTATAACAGTATCCCAAGAAGGGAGGAACAATAACAGTACGACATATGGCCATAGTCACAGTGGTCCACAGTGTACACTTGCCAGGTGACAACTGTGGAAGCTGAAAACTTGGTGGGTCTGTCAGCAATAGTAATAGTAACAGTCAATATGATACAGGGCCTAACAGTCTCAAAATAGTTTATAAACAGTAGAAATACAATTTATGAAATCAAATTCAGTGATAATATCTTCAATTAGTCCATAAATAGAAATATTGAAAAATATAATCAATTCAAAAATAAAAAATTCATAAAATATTCACATTTTAATATTCTTTTCTAAAAACTTTCTATTTATTTGTAGAACAGTTATAAGCATATGCTAGTACCTTTATGTACATAAAATTCATTAACATGAATTTTTAAATATTGTTTTTCGGTATTAAATCAAAATATGCAATTTTAATAAATAATATGAAATTAACTAAATAATTTTTTTTTCACCATTTAAGGAGGTTAAAAGATAATTTCATGAAATTCCTAGAGTTTTCGGCAGAATAACGGCTGTTTCTAACCTAGCCCTCCTGTATTGAAAATATCGTTTATAAACTAGCCAGTGTCCACAATTTCACCAATTCCAAATAAATTGATTTCCAACTCATTTCTTAAGCCAAAACATGTATTCACAGTATCCCTATGGCTTTTATACTCATCCCTTATCTATCTTATTTCACTAAAGTCACCAACAGCACCACGCAACAATTTCTCACTCCCAGGCTACAAAACATTATGCCAACCATCGTCATTCACCATTTTTCAATTCTAATATTTTTTTCCTTATTGAAAACTACCACATTGTACACAGTAGTCATTAAACCCAGTATAATTTACACCAGTATTAAAACACACTTTGCCTAAATCAACTCCGATTTAAATTTCGATTTCACCAGTAGTCTCCTCTTAATTTATACAGTCTTATGGCACTTAGAACACATCAAATTGAGCACAATAACCCTCCCATAGCCATGGCCGAATGCTTCATAATGTCTTAAACATGGCATTTCAACAATTTAACCACTAATTTATGCTTGGCCATTAATTTCTACCTCTCTTACACCATTTTCTTGCATCAAAACACAATGGTTCATAAGTTCTTCATCATGGCGGAAACCCTAAGGGAAGAATTGAAGTGGTTTTAATTCAATCTAGGGTTAGAATCATGCTTAACACACTTGATTTCATCATTTTCTATCATTAGAATTTAAAGGAAATGAAAGTATAGAATTACCTTGCTTTGGCCAAAACCTATAGGAGTTCTTCCTCCTTGATTTTGTCCACTTTACAACAAGATATGTGTGAGATCCTAAATTTCTCTATTCTCTTTATGCCTATTGAAGGTGTCGAATTAAGATATTAAGTCTAGTTACGAAAATTAAATCTTATATGTGGTGGAATTATCGAGGAAAACTGTCAAGTGGGTCCCACAAAGCAATCCGTAACTTGGATGGCCTCCGAAGTGGCAAATTGTGAATCGTGGGCTCGATATGTATAATTGGTAAGAAGACCGCTTCTCAAAATTCTTTTTGCTAGGCATACTTCAGTTTACATGAAACAAATTCGAAAATGATGATCATGTTCATAGGCTGGAAAGATTTTTCTTAATAATAGTCAAACCAAATTGACTTTGAACATACAGACTATCATAAGAGAACCCTTGCATAAAGAAGTTTCACGTAGATCCAACTCGTGAACTGAACTATGCGAAAACGCTAAAAACAACACGAATAAAACAAAAATCATTTGTTTAGGGGTAGTTCAGTAATTTCACTACTCTTACTTAGTCAAACCACCTAGAAAGTTTGCTTTTGACTATATTTGACCCAAATATAGGAGAAATAATAAAAATATAAATATAAATCAGAAAATAAAAATAATAAAATATTAAGGGGACAAAATTATAAATAGTGAGAATGTGCAAGGGTAACTTGGTCATTTCTCAAGAGTGGGTCAAAGTTGGTCAACTTTTGACTAAGTTGACTCAGAAAATAAATAAAAGAAATAAAAATAAAATGAAAAATTCTGATCTCGACAGAAAATACATTGTGCAGTGGCATAAATTGTAAATAAGTGAGTTTTAAGTGGGTATTTTAGACTTTTTGGCATTAAATCGGATTTTAAAAATAAAAAATATAATCCAAGACCAATAAAAAGAAGACAACACCACATATTCTACTAATTTCTATCAGCTTCTCCAGCCTATTTCTGTTGCTGCATGTTATCTTCCCGTTTCTCCCTCAATTTCTTTAAGTGTCTTCCATTCAACCTAGTAGAACCCTTCCTTTCCTTCATCTATTCACTTAAGCTCCTTAATAAAGATTGTTCCTCACCCTAAGAGCTTCATAACCATCCCCATAGCTCAGCCTAAAACCTCCATAAGTGGGTTGTTTCATTGCTAGCAGGATTGGTTCTTGTACAGGTAAAATTCCAGTACTGGTTTTATGCACCTTAATCGCTTGGTCATAGCTATATTTGATGAGTATGAGGTGTTTGTAACCTTAGTTGGAAGTAAAAACATATTTAGGATAGATTAAGGTATTTAGCCATGGTGGAATTGATGAGAAGATAATGTTGATTTTCATGATTAATGGTGTGGAATGGTAGCTTGTGATGTAGTGAGAATAGCCATGGAATTAAATCAATTAAAACTTAATCATATGGATTGCTATGTTGAAAGTCCATAATTATAAAATTTCGAACTAGCTTTTTTTTTCTTCTATCTTTCTTATTCAATTACTCGGTATCAATCAGTCTGCATTCGGTGTTGGTGAAAGTCCGATCAACAATTTTCGTTACAATTAAATCTTTATACCATTAAATTAATTCATCTCTAAATAATAAATAAGAAATCAGAATAAAATCTATAACATAATATCCATAATTCTATTTCTAACAGTTCAATATAATTTACATCCCACTAATTCATATACATTTATTTAATCTAGCATTACACTGTTTACATCCCATTATAAATGCATATGTTGTGCATTTGCTAGTCTGAACATAAATATAAAATTCTACATAAAAGCTGTTTCACTTGATACTTTAAAGTTTTAGTAAATTTCTTCAACTAACATATCGTAGTAGTGGGCACGTGCATTGATGAGCTATCTGGGATAGTGAGTAAGGAGGGTGAGCTTTGGGGAAAGCCCAGTAAGAAACATATATAAAAGTGCGTACTATATGTAGTTAAACAAAAATCATTTATTTCACTAATTATGGAAAAGGCATATTAAATGTAAAATTAAAATGTATAGAAACATTTATTTCCTAATAGCTCGCTAAGGGACAGTATAGGAAGGATACTATAATCGGCTAGGGAACTGGGTAGAGCATGGGAGGTACTTTGAAGTACCTGTCATGCTCCAGTCCCTAGATGCAACTATAGGAAGTAAGTAATTGATGATGAAATCATTATAAAACATTTAATAATTTATGCAATGCAATTTCAATTCATTAATCATTATAAAACATTTAATAATTTATGCAATGCAATTTCAATTCATTAATCAATATAAAACATTTAATAATTTATGCAATGTAATTTGAAATCGATATCAATATATAAGATAGTTTTTTTAAACAGTTTTATAAAGCAATTTCAGTAAATAAAACAGTAACATTTTAAATCATGTTATAAGCAGTACTCTTCGTATTTCCATCTAGTGTAGTAAACAATTCATTTAAAACTATCACTTTCAATCATTTGATTTAAACATTTCTTTCTTTCTGTCAAAATCAGTAAATTAGTATTCAAATCATTTACATTCCGTTCAGTTGAGACAGTCACATCCAATAGAATCATGCACGATACAGTAACAGTATCCTCGAAGGGACGAAACAGTAACGAATGGCCATCGTCGAACAGTCACAAATCGCATTGGTCAGGTGCTCACTGTGGAAACCTATGGGTTTGACCATAATCCCACAGTCATATACAGTAAACAGTAAACCTGTGGACTGATCAGGTTTCGCAGTCATATAACAATATGCATGATCACTAAGGTACGACTGTCTTAAAACATTTTCATAAATCATTTCATTTAATAGTAGAAATCATTTTCAAATAGCTATTATCTTCAATCAGTCCAAAATCTTGTAAAACAATATTTATTTTTTTCACAGTAATAAAATTCATTAACTATTAATGTAAATCATTTCATATAAAATAATAAAAGAATCTCATTCTATGCAATTTAGACATTTCATATAAATCATCTCATGTAAATCATTTCATTTCAATAAATTCATGTAAATTATTTCATGTAAATCAATTCATGTAAACAATGTAATTCAATAATAATAAAATATATTCATGCAAATAAAATCATATTTAAACTTGTATGAATGTAAAATAAATTTCTATTTTCTTATCTAAGAGAATGGGGTGTGAACGATAATGATTTGGTTTCCGATAATATTTCGATTGCAAGTAAAACATTTTCTATGCAACTCTTATACATGTTCCTTACCTCGATTATCGCATCGTATAGAAATCTAGTAGCACCACTTAGACAGTTAAATTTCTCAAACTCAGTGCTACAAACAATATCGAATTACAGTTAAAACTTAATTCTTCAATTATAAAAGTGCCCAACACTTTGAAATCTTCCACTTCACCTCATCTCATTATATGAGTAGCATTATTCTTTGCAAGAATTTTTGACCTATTGATGCCTTTATGCTCATAATAGAAATATTGGATTCCAATTAATACATTGTCAATTTTATATGTAACCTAACTTAATTCCCTATTCAAATATATAAGGCCCATTTTCTGATTCATTCTATATTGTTTCCCACAATTTTCCAAAGTTTAGTCCAATTTTGGTCCATTTTGCAGAATGATTTTCTGACCTTTGCACATTAAAAATTATATTACTCATTATAGGGACGTCCAAAAATTATGAATACAAAACCATGTGACTCTTAATTCAATTCCCTATTCATAATCATAAACTCCATAATTTTATCATTTCTGAATCATTTTTAATAATTCCTCAAAAAATACTCTATTTTCAGGTCCATGCTGGAATATCTGTCTACTAACCCCTATGCACAAATTGGTTCATATCTCAGCTCAAATTTATCCAAATTGTCCAAAACCAAGACCATATTATTCCTAACTCATTTAACTTTCTGGAAATGTATGGCTTGTATCCAAATTCAATCTGGTCTATTTTCTACAATTTTTCAAAGTCAACCATTTGGGTCACATTTTCTTGGCAGAGTGCCCTATATTCATTTGCACATATCTTAAGCTACAGAATTCCAAATTAAGTGATTCCAAAAATAAATTTCTCCTAACTCATATTTTATCTACTATAATTTTAACAAAATTTATCTCATTTTAAAACCTCTAAACTGAATTTTTAAACATGGGGCTCAGACAGGACAGTGCAACAGATTTGCCATTTCAGCACATCTATACATTCTACACTTTGTTTCTCTTCTTTCCTCAACTCTAACCTTATGAACATTTTCTATTCACTTATTATATTCATCAAACACCTTCCATACATTAAGAATTCATCATTATCATCTACCCCCCCCCCCACCATGGCTGAATGGTCCTTATCATGCCACACTCATAGTTTTGGCTATGATCAATACACAACATGTTATCACTTCCTACCTATTATTTGTAAAAATGACAACAACATCTATATAACTCCATCATGGCCAAAACTTTCCTGCATTTCTACACCCAATTTTAATTCAAACCAAGGCCATAAACATGTTTCTCATGCATTCGATCATCCAAAAGCATGGCTAGAATCAAAAGAAAATATCAAAACTTACAAGCTTACCTAGAACAGAAAATTCCAGCAGTAAAATTAGCCCCCAAATGTTGGATTTAATTCACCAAATTTCAGGTTTTAGATAGTTTTTAAGGTAAGGAATAACTTTCATTAAGGATGTTTGGTGATTTGGTGAAATTAAAATAATGTTTTACAAGGTGAAAGCAAGTTGACGTGAAGAACTATGGAGAAAAGAATGGGACAGTAGGGAAAGTTGGCTAATTGGGGAATAAATAACCAGAATTTTCTTTTTTTTTAGCTGATTTTAAGATATTTTCCAGCCCATTTGTAAAATGACAATCTTGCCCTTCTTAAAATTCATTATTTACATTCATGCCATTACTAATATTTTATTATTTCCAAATTTCATATTTTAATTTCATTTTTATTATATTTTATTTATTTAGGTCAATTTTGGTCAACATTGACCATTTTGACCAACCCATGCTAAATGACCATAATACCCATGTACAATTTCAGTATTTTCAATTATGTCTTATCATAAATTTAATAATTTAAAATTCAGATTTAATTTTTTATTTTCATTATTTTTCATATATTTAGGTCAAACATGATCAATTATTGACTCTCAAGGTAGTTTGACCGATCATGGGTAGTGAAACTACCAAACTACCCCTAAATGAATGCTTTTGGTTTCGTTCACGTTGTTTTTAGCACTTCCACGTAATTCAGTTCACGGGCTGGATCCACATGAAACTTCTTTACACGAGGATCATCCTATGACAGTCTGTGGGTTCAAAGTCAATTTGGTTTGACTATTATTCAGAAAAATTCTTTCGAGGTATGGACATGATCGTCATTTTTGAATTTGTTACTTGTAAACTTAGGTGTGCTCCTTTTAAAGAATTCAGAAAAGTGATCTTCTTGACTTTTAGATATTTTGGGCCTAAGTTTAATATTTTTCCACTTCGGAGAGCATCTGGATTACAGATTGCCCTGTGGGGCCCACTTGGCAATTTTTTCGATAATTGCACCATATATGAAAATTAATTTCCATAATTTTACTTAATATTCTTGTTCAGCACTTCCAATAGGTATAGGGAGAATAGAGAAATTTGGGCTCTCACATATGTATTCAGTCATAGTGGTTTTGGATGATCATGTTGTTTTGATGATATGGAAGCTGGAAAATAAAAACTTGTTAAGGAGTAAACACAGCCATGAATTAAAATAGCTCAAACATAGGCTTTAGGTGTTATTGGTTGTTTAGTCATAAGGGAAATGATAGGATAATGGTGCTGATTTAGATGGCTGGAAAATGTAAAATGAAAACATGAATTATAATAAGGACAGTAGAGATCACAAATTAGAAAAAAAAAGATGAGCCTATCCATGAAAAGGCCATTTGCCCATTAAAAGAAATTGTTGGCTGGTGGCGCGAATGATGAGGAAGAAAGCTGGTCATAATATTAAAATAGCTATAAACTTAAATTAAATAAATCATGAGTTAATGTGATTTAGTGTAGTCGGCCATGGAGAGTTGTGAGGTGGAATAACATTGATTTTGATGATTAAATGATGGAAGAATGATGTTGATTTTAATGCTTAAAGAATGCAAAATAATTAGATATATAGTGTGATAATAATGGTGGAAAGAATAAGCGAGTGAAATGATAAGTTTGGCCTTATGAAAACCATTCGGCTATGCTAAGAAAAGAAGATGTTGGTGTGATGATGATATGAAAAGATGATAACATGTAAATGGAAATTGAAAGAAGAACAATGGTGGAAATAGAAATGAATAAATTATAAGTGTAGGAATTATGGAAATTTCAGCCAAGGATATTCATGAGGAAATTTAATATAATTTCAATATATGAATGGTGAGTAACAATAATAGGTAGTGAAATGAATATGACCATATCTTTAAATTGACTAAACTTTAGCTTTAGAAAAAAAAAAGGGGGGGAGGGGGGGAGAAGCTTACGACCATAGTGAACATATCATAAGGAGAAGGGATTTTGAAGGATAATAAGTTTAGAATGAATATAGATAATAAACATGAATCAAGTGTAAAGTTAAAATAAAAAGAAAATAAAGTAAAATGATGATGGTCATATTCGGCCCCAATAGGAATTCATAGAAATTATATTTTATTTCTTAAGTATAAATGGATAAACAGAAGTTAGGAGTAGTTGGGAGAAATTTTTATAGATTGAATGCAATAAATTTAATTATTTTAATAATATGTTTGCAGCTAATAATTTGGGGAATTAAGTGACTTAGTGGTGTGAATTGAAGTGCTATCTCACACTGTGATTAATGTAAGGAACATGTATAAGTGTTGCCTAGGAAATGTTTTACTTGTAGTCGTAAATTTTTGGAAAACCAAATCATAACCGTTTCGCACCCAATTCTCCTAAATAAGAAAATAGAAATTTATTTTACATTCATACAAGTTTAAAATATGATTTTATTTGTGTGAAATATATATCTTATTATTACGGTTATTATTTTACATGAAATGGTTTACCTGTATTGATTTACATGAAATGATTTATATGCATTGATTTACATGAAATGATTTACATCAAGTAATTCAAATGAAACAATTTACATTAAATGAATTACATGAGATGATTTGCTTGATGTGTTTAAATTGCATAAATTGTAATTTTTCATTATTATGATTAATTGTCACATCCCGTGATCGCATTTTTCACGTATTTTTATACAACTTATCCGGTTGGGCTGTCTGTGATACTTCACTTTTCATATTCATTTAACTATGGAATATTAATTTAGTAATATCAATTACATCCACTGTCTTAATTCTCAAGAAAGTAGTACTGAAAGTAAGTCTAAATACAGAAAATAAATGATCATACCTCATATTATAAATCAAGCCGTCGCAGTGTCTCCAAATGCACAGCTCGAAATCCTTAGATGTCAGATCCCTTAGTCCTCGAAAATCTGAAATGTTAATATTAAGGGGTGAGCAAACCACGACTCAGTAAGAGAGTTATATGCAACACTTGATATTCAGCTATCTATATGCTGAAAATAATTTTTCACTTTCTTTAAATCTTCCTAGCTGGCTCTAGGCTCACATGTAGGAAGGATACTACAGTCGGCTAGGGATCCGGATGGAGTAAGGTAGGTATTTTAGAATACCTGTATTGTCCCGAAACCTATAAGCAACTGTAGAGAGTATTATATTCCTTGTTCTCAAAACGATATAATTTTCGTTTTCACAAAGTAAACCACTTATTTCTTTTCACTTTTGTACGATTTAAAACACGTGACAGTTCAGTAATAAAACAGTGGTTTCTTTCAGTACAGTTGAAACACATGACAGTACAGCAGCAAAACTTGTAGTTTGCTTTCTTTCTCATCAGTACAGTAACCATATCTTACAGTTCAGTAAAACAGTAATATTTAATATAGTACCATTCGGTAAAACAGTATTCTATAAATCAGTAAAACAATATTTTGATACGGTTCAGTCAGTAAACAGTAAACAGTAGCTACCAATTCAGTAAACAGTATACGGTAGCTTTCAATTCAGTATCATGGAGACCAGGCAACACCCTAAATATATCATGCTATAATAATATCATCCCTAATAGGGGAAACACATGAGATCTATGGCCATAGTCTATGGGGTCCTCAGTGTGCATTGATCAGGTGTCCACTGGGACGCTGATAATAAGATCAGTATCTATCAGCACTAACACGTGACACGTGAGCATGATATGGGGCCTAACAATCTCAAAACAGTAAACACGTGGTAGAAACCCCATTTATGAAATCAATTTCATTGAATATAAATTCAATCATTCCATAAATATTCGTAAGAAAATATTTTCATCTTATGAATAACAATTTATAAAATATTCATACTGAGATAATCATTCCTGAAAATGTTCTAAATATTATAGAACAGTATAAATCACATTTTTCATGCGGTGAAAACAGTTTAGAAAATAATCACTGTAAAATATAAAAGGTCATAACTGTCCTTTTTCACCGTTAAACACATACGCATGCTTTTCCGTACTTTCTATCGAAAACATGATTTTCAAAGTTATCAGGATTAAAATCAATTATTTTTATGATTTATGGAAAATTAAAATATTTATTTTCCAAATCAACACTCCCGTCCCGTGTTTTCTTTGTAAACACATGCGGAGACCTTTTAGTCTCAAAATACTGTTTTCCACCTTTAATTACCTTTATGAAATTTTCTATAAACACTTATTTCCACAATTGAACCCATAAAGGTTATTTATAAAATCAAGTGAATATTTGAAAAAATATTATTAAAATATTCACTTTGGTCTTTTTCATTTTTCACCTCGTTTCACGTGAAATATCACCTATCGGGATAAATTTAGGTGATTTCCTTTTTCACCATTTTCAAAAACATGAATATTTTAAAATTAAATATCACTATATTCATGTTTTATGAAATTTACTTAATTTCTCGATTTTCATACCCGAAAATCGATTCACGTGAAATCAAATCTTTTATTTTGGTTTTCGGTGATTTTCGGTAAATTTTAGTAATTTTTCGATAATTTTTCGGCAGTATAACGGCTGCCGATTTGGCTAGCCTTCTGCACGGAAAATGTAGTTTATATTTCTCAACTGGTATTTCACCACAATTTAAAACCGATAATTATCAATAGCATTTATAAAATTAAATGCAATTTAAAAACATAGCCGAATATCCTTACATGCGGCACATGTCTCCCTTACCTATCTCGAGTCGGTGACTGCCTCTCGAAGGTCACGCCCGTGTTCACCTGGCCCGATTCCATCAGCTCGGTTATCGAGGAAATTTTCTGGAAATTAAAATTCTAAAAATTAGAATTTTTCCATAATTTATTCAAATTAATTATTCGGAATTAATTTCCGAAATCCTTACCGAGTGCCCGGGATTTTTCGGATTTTCAAATTCCTGGGAATTTTCCAAATTCCCGAAATTCTTTTTCTTTTCCTCTTTCTTCTTTTTCCTCTTTTCTTTCTTTTTCTCTTTTCTTTTCTTTTCTTTTCTTTTTCTTTTTCTTTTTTCTTTTTCCTTTTTTATCTTTTCTTTTTCTTCCCAGCCGAACCGACCACCCCCCTTCACCGCCGGTTCTTCACCAGTGGCCGGTTCTCCGGCGGCTCAACGACTCAGCAGCTGGCCGGCGTGACGGCGAAGTCGGATCTGGCCTCCGTTCATCCCGAATTGGCGGCACGGCGGCGGATCTACTCGGTTTTGGTTCGGTTCCTTCTCCTCCTCCGTCGACCTTCCTCCACCGTTCCCCGCCTCAACGGTGGCTTCCCACGTCTTCTTCTTCCTCCGGCGGTGGTGTGGCTGCAGTGGCGGTGTCCGGTTTGGCCAACACCGCCAGGTCCATTTTCTTTTTTTTCTCCTTTCGGTTTTTCGCCGGTCTTCCTTCCTTCCTTCTCCTTTCCCGCCGCCGGCTACCCCTTTTCTTCCTCTGGCCGGTGGCGGTTCACTCTCTTCCTTTCTCCCTTGCCGGCGATGGCAGCTCCGCCGCCGTCGGCCTCACCTTGGAGGATCGGGTTCCTCCCGATTCCTTCTCTTCTTTCTTTCCAGTTTTATCTCCTTTCTATTTTTATCTATAATATAATATATATTATATTTATATAATATACATTATATTTATATAATATACATATATATATATATGTAAACATAATATATCAATATATATAGATATATTTTATACATTTATACTATATATTTAAATATGATTATATTAATTTATATATAGTATAATACTAGATATATATAATATATATAAAGATACATATATTATGTATTACAAAATATATATCTAGTATATATATATGTATATTTATATACTTTAAAATTAAATAACCTTTATATATATTTTCAAACTTTAATGTAATTCAATATTTACATTTTCCATATACGTATGTATATATATTTATATATACATAAAATATTATACTTGTATACATATGTACTATTTAAATTGATAAAATAGTATATATACATAAATATACCAATGTATATTAATATATACTATATAGTATTTCAGTACATATGTATTTGTATAAAAATACATTTATATAATATATAATTATATAAATATATTTCTCTTTTATTTCTTATTTTCTTATTTAATTTGGATTTCTATTTATCCAAATTAAATTTCCTCTATTCCTTATTTTTTTCCAACTTAATTTCTTTCACTCGAATTTCCCAATTCCGTCACTTCCTCCATTTTCGGAATTTCCACAATATTCCGATCTCATAATTAATTCATTTATTTATTTCACTAAGTTTCCAATATTAATAGATTCCAATAAATGGAATAATTTACAGTTATCACATTCTCCCCACCTTAAGAAATTCGGTCCTCCGAATTTAACTTAAGTCCAAAGGTGGTACATGTCATATACTTACGACTTTTGACCTCTAGGTCATCCTCCAAGTGATACTGCCAGTACATTTTCAACATCAAGAGTATTTTAGACCACTACATGCTGTCTTTCATCATATATATCTATACTCCCGTAAGTTCGTTTCTCAAATCAGGAGTTAGTCATTTGTACTCTTTTCACATAAGAGTCCATTCACACCATTGTTCATATCACAGCTGATCTATGCTGTTCATCATCCATTTTTCTCACTTAGTGCCAAGTCGATATAGTTTAAAATTATCAATTACACATGTCAGTCAGTTATATGCGATTGTCCTAGTAACTTATACATCTCATGCACACGCTTTCCCAACATCATAGAGCGTTTACATCTCACGCTCATATATGTATACATCAGTATGGAGCGGTGCTATCAGTACACTTGGGATCTTGAAGCCTTTTGCTATTTTCATTAAGCATATGACATCTCAGAGACTCCCATCACATGTAATGCTTACTGGAATTGTATACATACTTTCACACCATTTCACACTCATACTTCAACTATGGCACTAGAGAATCTAAGAGTCTGATAATGGAAGGTAATTCTATTTAGATCTTCAATCTTTAATCACTTCCACATCATCATTTCTCTTTTGGACTCTTTATTGTCCACAATATTCATTTTCACATTTATTCCACCAAGGCTGCATCTCACTTGCCGACTTTACTGTGGATCATCTCTTACAATCATAAATCATAAGACAATCATGTTCTCTTCATATAATATGGTCTTTACATCTCTTTTCATAATTTAGATTCCACAATTGAATCCTCAATTTATATATTTAATCACCACATCATTTATACACTTCCACCATTTCTATCATGTTACGGTGGTTATATGTATAATCATTTTTCATTTATATATTGGCAGTAAACATATCAATTATCTTACTCTTTTGAGTACTATTATTCTCACTTATCAAATCTGGCTTGTATTTACATTTAGCCACAGTCATGTGATAACCAACATGAAATTACTTTCAGTCTTAATTTCGGGAACTATTTCATATTGGTGTTCCCTTCTCATCATTCTACATACTTTCTTATTTCATTTCTGTATTTTCACTCTCATCATTTCAGTCAGTTTTCTCAAGTGGTATGGTATTGTACAGTATAATCTCTTAACATTTTGCATACCATCTTATCTTCCCACTTATCCATTTACCGACTTTAGTTTCTTTCATTATATCCATTAGTAGAGCAGCTAATCCCATAACTCTATTATATATTAGCATTAATATCTAGCTAGACTCAGTAATTCTGTATCTCAATCATTATCTCACTATCATAGACAGATTCACTATCATTCTGTCATCTCGAGATCATTATCTCAGAAAGGGATACTGTCTAGCCAAGTCTCTTATTCGCCAATCTTAACACAATTCCATAGTCTTTAAGAGTTTAAGGGTCATACCACAATGCTGCTCATGTTCCATTTATACTTTAAACTCTATCAGTATTTCATCTATTTACTCATGTATGGACGCCTCATTCTTTAGGCTTCACAAGGCAACTCATTAACCTTGTTACCTTAATAGAAACTAATAAAATTCACTCCGAGTTCTAATCATCATCTTATAAACATCAATCTCCAATCTTTTATCTAAGGACGCTTTATACCGAGGCTAGTCTTATAACTCCTCATGTATTTTAATTAGATCAATAAAGCATCCTTTGCATATAGATGATCACTTGTTCTTCACAAGAACTTTATTAAATAATCAGAATTTAATATACCATTTTAATCCATCAATATATCACGGTCATCTGTGCTTCTCTCATTTGCACTTGTACAGATACTTCATTAATCTCAAATCACACTATCTGTATTTCCATCAAACACACCTATACAAGTGAATTTCGTTATTCTCATATTTTCTAGAGTGGATTTCTTATGCTTTTGGATTCTTCTATGTTCTCCGAAATAAGCTTAGAATTAGATTTCATATAATCCCTCAAGTCAGTGTTAGCTCGATTTCTCCAATCCATACAACTCTGAAAATTTTATCGGGCATTACATCCGATAGTTTCTTTAATCACTCACCTCTTATCATCTTGGACATTTCATCCTCATGTCCTATCATTTTCCACTATGTATCCTCAAGGTAGAGAAAATATTCAAATCATTTTGAAATATTCTCTATCTTGATTTTATTATTTGTAGTATTCACTTTCTTAGTCATTTTCTATAGTCATCTCACTTTTCATAATATCCAACGATCCCGTAATAAACATCCAATTCAATACACTCTTAATTCAGGCCCTTATAATCAATAACCGGGCCAATCATCTTATGACATTCCACTATACACTCATTGGATTGCACCGTGTAAGGCCTCGGCCTGTCCATCGTCCGCCTGTACATATCTATACCGTCCTCTTTTGGCGACCACACTAGCCCCCTCAAGGATCTATCGTGAGGCCCAGTCCATTCACTAGGTCACTCACCATTCGTGTCCATAACTACGTGTAAGTGGAATCAGTAATAAGGATCGTTATATTCATATCATCTCCTCTATGCCATTAATAACATCATTACTATCAATGGATTCCAATTCAGCTCGGTTTTATCACTGTTTCGAACATCGCCCAACATAGGGGCATTTTCATCATTTCGATATTTATTTCCTTCTCCTCAGTTATACCTTTAAACCAAAGGCCTTATTCTCTCTGTGCTGATAGTATCTTTTCTCATACTAATATCAGCAATTTGAGATCTCATTTGATTTCGACAGAGTAATCTACTGGAATCCATAATTGGATTAATTTTGCATAAACGCAGCTTTATATTCTCAATTTCTCTATCAAATCAATCAATCCCCACTTCTGTTGGTCTATTTTAACTCCCAGTAAATTTTTGGAGTTAGGGGTATTTTGGTCATTTTTGGCCAAAAATTTTCTCTCTTTAAATTACCCTTAATCAGTGATCTTAATGTCTATTTAATGATGATACTTCATTTCCCTCCTTTATACCATCATTTCGGGTCTCAGTTCGATCCGGATCGAAAAGTACTGGTGAGGCCCTCAACGAGTCCTTTCGGTTCCTTACCGAACAGGCCTTCATTTAGATTATAAGATCACCAACATTTTGGTAATTTCTGAGCCTATTTTCCTCTTTAACATTCTCAATTTACACTTTCTCACTCCTTTAAATTATTTTACTCAATTCGTAATCATTTATTTTCTCTATGTATTCAGACTACACAGTACTACTAGGGATGTTTAACGTTTCTCAACATATTTCTTTCCAAAAGTATCAACAGACATCAGGCCAACCCTGCTCTGGTACCATTAAATTAATTGAAAATAAATTACTACTTGAAATTATTTCTATTATTAAATTATATGATTTATGAAAATGATTTTGAGATTGGTAACTCCTATGGTAATCATGCATACTTATGTGCTTATGTGCTTACGTGATTTACATGTATATGGCTGGGAGACCTTAGTCAAGTCCTCAGCACCATAATTATCAGTTGACTAGTGTACACTGTAGACTTCTGACAATGGTCATTTGTCTCCTTTTATGTGCTTGGGCTGGGGGAGGATCCCTGGTCTACGTGTTGGGTACACCACTTTTATGTGCATCCCTTATGGGAATTTTATATGCATGACCCAGTTGGATGTGACAATCTCCACCGAATTTATTGAGTTACTGATTTGATTGATATGAAAGAAAGAAAGGATTGATTTGACTGATTGATAATAAGAATTTTTAAATGAATTGATTTATTTTATTAAATGAGACTACGGAAAGTATTGCTTATATTATGATTTGAAATGTTATTGTTTTATTTACTGAAATTTTTACTAAAATTGTGTTATAGCATGTCACAACCCTGACCCTATTTTTCATCTTTTTCTATACATCTTATTTGGTTAAGCTGTCTGCGATACTTTACTTTTCTTTTACATATAAACAATTTCATATAAAATTATAATATGAATTACATCCCCTATCTTAATTCATAAGGAAGTAGTACTGTAGATAAGTCTAAATACAGAAAATAAATGATCATACCTTATGCAATAAATCAAGCTGTCACATCATCCCCCAAATGCACAGCCGAATTCCTTTAGTCGTCAGACTCCCAGTCCTCGAATATCTGAAATGTTAAAATTAAGGGGTGAGCAAACCACGGCTCAGTAAGAGAGTTATATGCAACACTTGATATTCAGCTATATATATGTTGAAAAACTTTTCCATTTTTCCTGTAAGGGCTCTAGGCTCACATGTAGGAAGGATACTACAGTCAGCTAGAGATCCGGATGGAGTAAGGCAGGTATTTTGAAATACCTGTCTTGTCCCGAAACCTAGAAGCAATTGTAGAGAGTAATTTCATTTCGTTTGAAATTTAAATCCTTTTTCCTTTTTATTCCATATCATTTTCATATTCTTTTCAAAATAATGTTTTTATGAAATAAAGCATTTAAATAAAGTAACTAATATTCATATATTCTTTGAAAAGAATATTAGTTAAATCATCATCATTCTCATTTAAACTCATTTCATATTTTACTGTACAATCATAATTAGTACAGTATTTTAAATAGCAAAATAATCCATTAATTCCTTTTCGTATAATATATACATCATTTAAATATAATATTCAATTTAAGAAATTAAAATAAGAATATTAGATTTATTTTCCTCCTTTTTCCTTTTTGAAAACATATCACATGTTCATGTCACATATAGTCTAATATTAAATTTAAAATCATAGTAAGAATATTAGACTTATAAACTCTTTTGAAAATCATCATGCAGTACTATCATCAGTACCGCAATAAGCATTATGTAAAATGCTATAAATCATTTTCATTTAACTTGTCACATATCATGTAAAACATTTACATTTTGCGTATCACATATCATATAAAAATTTTCATATATGGAGACTGAGGCAATCATCACTCATATCATGCTATAGACCTCGAAGGGTATAAAATAATCGTGTCAGATCTATGGCCATAGTCTATAATTGTCTTCGGCGGATCACTGATCAAGTGTCGGTGGGGACTACATATCACATATCACATATAACATGTCACATATCAAATATCAGCATGATAAGGTTGCCAAGTAGTCTCAAAACAGTATTTTTCATCATCAATAAACCTTTATGGAATTTATAAAAATATATAATTTCATAATTTAAAACCATAAAGGTTATACAACCATTTAGTGAATATTTAAGAAATATTTATAAAAAGATTCACTTTATTTCTTTTCATTTTCCATCTCATATTATGTGTAATTTACATATCAAGAGAATTTTCGGTAATTTCATTATTACCATTCTCGAAAACATGAATATTTTAAAATCACTTTCATTTTATTCATGTTTTTATGAAAAATATTCATTTTCTCGATTTTCATAGTTGAAAATCATTTCTCGTGTAATAAAATCATTTAGTATGATTTTCTGTAGTTTTCTAAAAATTTTCGGCAGCATAACGGCTGTCGATTTACAAGCCTTCCTACACAGAAAATACAATTTATATCTCAACCAGTAAATCACCACAATTTTCCACCCAAGCATTTTCCATGGCATTTTATAAATTTAATGCATAATTAAATTTATGCATAATTAAATTGTGCATACCAAATATCCTTACAGGCTGCACATGCCTCCCTTACCTTTTCCGGATCGACGACTTCCTCGTTATCGATCGCGCCCGTACTCCATCTCTTCCGATTCTATTATCTCGTTTGCCGAGAATAATTTCTGAAATTAAAATTCTAAAATTTAGAATTTTTTCATAATTTTTAAATAAATTAATAATTATAAATTTCTCGTAAATTCCTACCGAGAATTGTCGCAAATTTTCTCTTTCCTTCTTCTTCTTCCTTTTTCTTCTTCTTTTCTTTTTCTTTTTTTTCTTTTTCTTTTTCCTTTCTTTCTTCTTTTTCTTTTCTTTTTTCCTTTTCTTTTCCTGGTCTGAACCAGTTCAGACCAATCCAGCCCCCCTCACCGCCAGGTCTCCTCCGATGGCCAGTTCTCCGACGGTTCGACGTCTCCATAGCTGGCAGACATCACGGCGAAGCTGTGGCTGGTCTCCATTCAACCCAGATCGGCCGCCCGGTGTCGGATCTGGCGGCGTGGGTCTCGATCCTTTCCTCCCCTTTTTCTTCCTTCCTCCGCCATTTTCCTTCTCGCCAGTGGCCTCCTTCTCCTTCCCCTTACCTCCACTGAGCTTGGGGTTGGGGTGGCGGTGCCTAGACCGATCGGCATAGTCGATTTCCTCCTTTTTTTTTCTTTCGGTTTCTGCTTCTGTTTTCCTTCCTTCTTTCTTTTCCTTTTCCCTCATCGCTGGCCGACTTCTCCCTTCCTCCTTCTCGGCTCGCCGGCGGCGTCGCTCTCTCTTCCTTCTCCTTTCTCTCGGTCGACTGACGGGGTCGGCTGGATTCTGTGTTTTCTTCTTTGTTTTCAACAGAGAAGAAAACAGGGGGAATCGGGTTTATCTCGATTCTCGTTTTCAAATTATTATTATTATTATTATTTATTTATTTATTTATAATTATATATAAATATAAATATACTTTATATTATATAAATAATTATATTACTGACAATATATATACATATTTTATTTTAACAATATATATACACTTTAATTTAAATTAACATATATATATTTCATATATATATTTATTTATATACATAATTGTATAAAAATATACACATGTATTTATTTAATAAAAAATATATTTATATGTATAAATATATAAATATATGAATATACCCATTTTATTCCTTATAATTTGGATCTTTTAATATCCAAATAATCTCTCATTTTCATTTCTTATTTAATTTGGATTTTAATTTCTCCAAATTAATTTCCTCAACTTCATCACTTCATCAATTTCGAGAATTTCAACAATATTTCCTTTTTCGTAAATACTTGATTTATTTACTTTAACTTACCTATTTACATTTAAAAATTGAATTTCCATTCTTAATAATTCTAAAAATGAAAAAATTTACGGTTATCACATTCTCCATACCTTATAAAATTCGGTCCTCCGAAATTAACTTAACTAAAAGGTGGTAGCATCCTGTATGCTTATCATTCTTGTCCTCTCAATCATCTTTTAGGTAATACTACCAGTATACCTTCACATCGGAATCATCTCTTCTATCATTACATATCATTTTTCATCAGATATTTGTACTCCATCCAAATTTCTTATTAATTTGGGAGTTATCCATTTCCACTCCTTTTCATATCACATATGATTCATACTATTCATCATCCATCTTTCTTATTTGGTGCCAAGTCAATATAGTTTGGTAACTATCATTTACTTGATTTAAATCAATCGTATGTAATTGTCCAATAGCTTTCACATCTTGTGCATCCGCTCTCTCAACATATCTTCTAGCATTTCATACTACGCTAAGATATTTACATCAGTACGGAGCAATGCTGTCAATAAATTTGGAATCTCAAAGCCTTTTGCTATTTCCCATAATCATATAGCTACTCAGAGATTCTCATCACATATAGGGCTCATTGGAACTTCACATACATTCTCATCATTCCATAATCATATCTCGACTATGGCACTAGGAAATCTATAAGTTTGATAATGGAAATGTGATTCCATTTAGACCATTAGTCTATAATTACTTCCATATCATCACATCTCCTTTAGATTCTTCCTTATTATCCCCAATACTCATTTTTACATTTATTTCATCAAGACTGCACCTCATTGCAAACTGTACTGTTAATCATCTCTTGCCATAAAGGCAACATTTATCAATCATTTTCTCTCTATATCTCTTTTCATACTGTATTATCAGTACATCTCTTATCCTTATGGTATACTTAATATTACTTAAATTTTAGAATATACCTAAGAATATATTCTTTTCATACTTTATATTCCATAGGTGATTAATTAGATTATCAATCTCATCATTAATTTCGTCACCATATTATCTATACAATTCCATCATTCCAATGTGTGGATATATATATGTATCATTTTTCCGTTTACATAGCTGGCAGTAGGTCATATAATTCATTTATCTACTCCTTTGAGTATCATTAAGTTTCATTTATCGAAATTGGCTCGATCTTCCATCTAGCCATAATCATGTGATAACCATAAAGAAATCATTTTTTTTGTCTTAAATTCGGGAACTGCTTCATATTCGTGTTCCCTCATCATCATGTACTTATCTTCTTATTACATTTTCATCTCTGCACTCATCATCATTTTGGTCACTTTTCCTCAGTGGTAAAATATGCCACTATCAAACTCTTTTAACCTCTTGTATACCATCTTTACATTTATTCATTCACTAACTTAAACTTATTTAATTTTAAGTCACATCCGTAGAGCAGCTAACTTAATAACTCTTCCATAGACTGGCAATAGTATTTAGCTAGACCCAGTACATTTGTATCTCAATTATTATCTCTTCATCATATACAGATTCACTGTCATTCTGTCATTCGAGATCATATCTTAGAAAGAAATACAGTCTAACTAAATCTCCTATTTGCCAAGTTTTAACATATAGTTCATAGTCTTTGGGAGTCTATAGGGTTATATACCCATGCTGCTCATGTTCCATTTGTGCCTTTCACTATATTGGTACCTCATCACTTTATTCTTGTATGGATGCCTCATTCATTAGGCTTATATATTTCTCAAGGTATTTCATTAACCTTGTAAACCTCAATAGGAACTCGTAATAATATATCGAGTTCTAATTATTATCATCTTATGACCATCAGTCTTCAACTTTTCATTTGATGATGCCTTGTACAGAGATTCGTCTCATGAACTCTTATACATCTTTGATTAAATCTGGTAAGGCATCAATTCTATACAGATGAATATTCGTTCTTAGTAAGAACTCATTAATTAAAAAGAATTTAATTCATAATTGTAATTCATCCTCAGATCAACATCATCTGTATTTTCCATCAATTACACTTTATACAAGTGAATTTCATTATCCACATATTTTCCAGAGTTGTTTTCTTAAGCTTTTCGGATTCTTCTATGTTCTCCGATATAAGCTTAGAATAGATTTCATATCAACAATTGAGTCAATGTTAACCCGATCTCCCATATCTATATTACTCTGAAAATTTATCGGGAATCATATCCGATACTTTCTTTAATCATTCATCTCGTACCCTTTTGGACATTTCATCTCTATGTCCTATCATTTCACTGTATAACCTCAAGGCAGAGACATTTCATATTCAAATCATTTTAACATATACTCCACCTTGATTTATTTATTTACTCATACTTCACATCATATCAATCATGCTTGATTAAGTATAAACGTTTCATTAACACCTTTTTACAGCTAATCGATTTATTATAGCAATTCATTTTAAAATCATTTTCATTTAATAATTCAGGTTAGCTGTTATCTTCCTCATCTCTTATCTTCACTTACTGTTCTTATGCATATTCTCCAATTTCATATACTACATACAATACATCATTCCGTAAAACATATTTCAAAATATTCCGGTTCTATAAATATCCATTTGATACTTCAGAAACTATATGAATGTATAAAACCAGAATTAACCGTACTACTATGGATTTCATCATCTATACTAATCTCCTTCTCAGTCATCTCCGGAAATCATTCCACTTTTCATCATATTTAACAATCCCGTAATCAATATCCCATTGATACACTTTTTAATTTAGACCCTTAAGAATTAATAATAGAGCCGCTCATCCTGCGACTTCCCTATAACCATTCGGGTTGCATCCATCATCTAAGTGTATGTGAAATTAGAAATTGAGACCATTATACACATATTACATTCCTTTATGCCATTAATAATTCCATTACTATCAATGGATTTAAGATCATCTTTGTTTTATCACTGTTCGGAACATAGTCCAACATAGGAGCATTTTCTTCATTTCCACATTTATTTATTTATCCACATATACATTTAAATCATTAATCTCCTTATCCATAGAATGATGATATCCCTTCTCACACTATATCAACATTTTAAAATCTTATCTGATTTAGACATAAAATCCTAATAGGACTGATATACAGATCATTTTGCATTAAATGCATCCTTACACCATCATTTACTCTGTCAAATCAGTCAATTCCAACTTCTGTTGGTTTATTATGACTCCAGGTAAAATTTTCGAGGTAAGGGTATTTTGTCCTCAAAATTACATTCAATCGATGATCTTAAGGTCTATTTAATGATGATATTTCATTCTCCTCTTTTATATCATCACTTTAAGGTCTTAATTCGATCTGGATAGAAAAGTAGTGGTGGGGCCCTCACCGAGTCCATTTCTATTCCTTACCGAACCGACTTTCATTTAGATTATAGGATCACCATTTCAAATAACTTCTAGAGTCGTTTTTCCTCTTTGACATTCTTAGTTCATAATGCTCACTCCCTTTTAAAACATTTAATTCACGTTACAATCATTTATTTCCTTTATGTATTCAGATTACACAATACTACAGGGGATGTTAACCTTTTCGAACACATCATCAGGCTAACCTTGCTCTGATACCATTAAATTTGCCACTACCCGTGACCCTATTTTTCATCTTTTTCTATATATCTTATTTGGTTGGGCTGTCTGCGATACTTTACTTTTCTTTTACATATAAACAATTTCATATACAATTATAATAAAAATTACATCCCTTATCTTAATTCATAAGGAAGTAATACTATAGATAAGTCTAAATACAGAAAATAAATGATCATACCTTATGTAATAAATCAAGCTGTTACATCGTCCCCCAAATGCATAGCTGAATTCCTTTAGTCGTCAGACTCTTAGTCCTCGAAAATCTGAAATGTTAAAATTGAGGGGTGAGCAAACCACGGCCCAGTAAGAGAGTTATATGCAACACTTGATATTCAGCTATATATATGCTGAAAAACTTTTTCATTTTTCCTATAAGGGCTCTAGGCTCACATGTAGGAAGGATACTACAGTCGGCTAGGGATCCGGATGGAGTGAGGCAGGTATTTTGAAATACCTGTCTTGTCTCGAAACCTTGAAGCAACTGTAGAGAGTAATTTCATTTCGTTTGAAATTTAAATCCTTTTTCCTTGTTATTCCATATCATTTTCATATTCTTTTCAAAATAATGCTTTTATGAAATAAAGCATTTAAACAAAGTAACTAATATTCATATATTCTTTGAAAAGAATATTAGTTAAATCATCATCATTTTCATTTAAACTCATTTCATGTTTTACTGTACAATCATAATTAGTACAGTACTTTAAATAGAAAAATAAGCTATTAATTCCTTTTCGTATAACATATACATCATTTAAATATAATATTCAATTTAAGAAATTAAAATAAGAATGTTAGATTTATTTTCCTCCTCTTTCCTTTTTGAAAACATATCACATGTTCATGTCACATATAGTCTAATATTCAATTTAAAATCATAGTAAGAATATTAGACTTATAAACTCTTTTGAAAAATCATCATGCAGTACTATCATTAGTACCGTAATAAGCATTATGTAAAATGCTATAAATCATTTTCATTTAACTTGTCACATATCATGTAAAACATTTACATTTCACGTATCACATATCATATAAAACATTTTCATATATGGAGACTGAGGCAATCATCACTCATATCATGTTATAGACCCCGAAGTGTATAAAATAATCGTGTCAGATCTATAGCCATAGTCTATAATTATCCTCGGCGGTTTACTGATCAGGTGTCGATTGAGACTACATATCACATATCACATGTCACATATCACATATCAGCATGATAAGGTTGCCAACCAGTCTCAAAACAGTATTTTTCATCATCAATAAACCTTTATGGAATTTATAAAAATATATAATTTCATAATTTAAAACCATAAAGGTTATACAACCATTTAGTGAATATTTAAGAAATATTTATAAAAATATTCATTTATTCTTTTCATTTTCCATCTCATATTACATGTAATTTACATATCAAGAGAATTTTCGGTGATTTCGTTATCACCATTCTCGAAAACATGAATATTTTAAAATCACTTTCATTTTATTCATGTTTTTATGAAAAATATTCATTTTCTCGATTTTCGTGGTTGAAAATCATTTCTCGTGTGATAAAATCATTTATTATGATTTTCTGTAGTTTTCTAAAAATTTTCGGCAGCATAACGACTGCCGATTTACTGGCCTTCCTGCACAGAAAATACAGTTTATATCTCGGCCAGTAAATCACCACAATTTTCCACATAAGCATTTTCCATGGCATTTTATAAATTTAATGCATAATTAAATTTATGCATAATTAAATTGTGCATACCGAATATTCTTACATGCTGCACATGCCTCCCTTACCTTTTTCAGGTTGGCGACTTCCTCGTTATCAATCACGCCCGTACTCCACTCTTCGATTCCATTATCTCGTTCGCCGAGAATAATTTCTGGAATTAAAATTCTAAAATTTAGAATTTTTCCATAATTTTTAAATAAATTAATAATTATAAATTTCTCGTAAATTCCTACCGAGAATTTTCGAAAATTTTCTTTCCTTCTTCTTCTTCTTCCTTTTTCTCCTTATTTTCTTTTTCTTTTCTTTTTTCCTTTTCTTTTCCTAGTCTGAATCGGTTCAAACCAATCCAGGCCCCCTCACCGCCAGTTCTCCTTCGGTGGCCGGTTCTCCAGCGGTTCGACGTCTCCACAATTGGCGAACACCACGGCGAAGCTATGGCTGGTCTCCATTCAACCCAGATCGGCGGCACAGCGGCAGATCTGGCGGCGTGGATCTCGATCCTTTCTTCCCTTTTTTCTTCCTTTCTCCACCGTTTTCCTTCTCGCCAGTGGCCTTTCTCCTTCCCCTTACCTCCGCTTAGCTCGGGGTTATGGTGGCGATGCCTGGACCGTTCGGCACCGTCGATTTCCTCCTTTTTTTTCTTTTCGATTTTCGCTTCTGTTTTCCTTCCTTCTTTCTTTTCCTTTTCCCTCGTCGTTGGCCGACTTCTCCCTACCTCCCTCTCGACTCGCCGGCAGCGTCGCTCTCTCTCTTCCTTCTCTTTTCTCTCGGTCGAACGACGAGGTCGGCTGGTTTCTGTGTTTTCTTTTCTGTTTTCAACAAAGAAGAAAACAAGGGGAATCGGGTATATCGCGATTCCCATTTTCAAATTATTATTATTATTATTATTTATTTATATTTATATTTATAATTATATATAAATATACTTTATGTTATATATATTTATATTACTGACAATATATATACATATTTTATTTTAACAATATATATACACTCTAATTGAAATTAACATATATATATTTCATATATATATTTTTTATATACATAATTGTATAAAAATATACACATGTATTTACTTAATAAAAAATATATTTATATATATAAATATATAAATATATGAATATACCCATTTTATTCCTTATAATTTAGATCTCTTAATATCCAAATAATTTCCCATTTTCATTTCTTATTTAATTTGGATTTTAATTTGTCCAAATTAATTTCCTCAACTTCATCACTTCATCAATTTCGAGAATTTCAACAGTATTCCCTTTTTCGTAAATACTTGATTTTTTTTTACTTTAACTTACCTATTTACATTTAAAAATTGAATTTCCATTCTTAATAATTTCGAAAAATGGAAAAATTTACGGTTATCACATAGCATCATTTAAATAAATTGTTTATATATTGATTTGAAATTGCATTTCATAAATTATCACATGTTTTATACTAATTTTATTGTCAACTGTACACTCCCTATAGTCGCATCTAGGAACTGGAGCATGACAAGTTCTTCAAAGTACCTCCCATACTCTACTCGGTTACCTAGCTAACTATAGTATCCTTACTATAATGTTCCCTAGTGAGCTGATAGGATAAAAATGTTTTATGCATTTTAATATTTACATTTAATATGCCTTTTTAATAATTAGTAAAATAAATCATTTTTATTTCATCTGCATATAGTTCGCACTTTTATATATGTTTTTTATTGGACTTTCCCCAAAGCTCACCCTCTCTTTCTCTGCCAAACTATTTGCAGTGATATTCCGCTCGTTTGAGAGAAGCACAATTTTAGGGCTATAGTATTCCTTCAAGGAGGATTTGGAGTCCGTAGAAGGTATATGGTACTTTATATATATCTTAGACATATTTGTACCGTACTTAATCATTGTATACAATTATAGGGATGAAAGTTTTAGGAATTGTAGTGTGATGATAAGTAGAACCTGGGACTTGTATGCGAAAAGGTATATGAATGACAACACATGTTAAATTATTAGATGATGTTATTAATATTATTAATATTTATTTGTATTTTGAAAGGAATGAAAATTAATATAATGTTATGTATGTGACGAGAAAAAAAAAGGAAATTGACATCGATGAACGACCTAACCCATTGCAAAATAAAGGAAAAAGTTAGTTGATATTTGAATAAAATTGGATGTTACAATATGGCTATGGGCTTATAGAGGATTGAATTTAGAATAACTTTGTAGAAGAAAGTTTAGTGATTTAAGGTGAATTTAATGGTGTTTTTGGTGGATTTTATTTTTGCTCAAGCTTGGTTATAGAGGTGAGTGGTGTGAGGTTGAAGATGTTAGAGTGGAGTGGCTGGCTGCTTTGTGTAGAAAATTTTAAAATTTTCCTTTAATAGTAAGATGACCAAAATGCCCTTGGTTGTGAGAATTTTAGACAATTTTGCCCTTAAACTTTTATAATTTTTCTAACTATCCAATTTAACTCTAAAATATTTTATTTCATCACTAAATATTATTATCAAATATAATTTAACGAATGGATGGGGTTTTATTAAGGTTTGACTAACAGTAAGGGTGAAATTACGAAAATACCCCTACAAGCGAATAGCGTAAGTTTATAATTTCACCAAAGATTTCTAATTTGTTGGCACACTTCCCAAAAATAACTTAAATAAGGGAATTTTGAGTTTCTGATTCTTACCATAGATTTATTTAACTTTCTTTACAATATCTGTCTAGTCTCATGTCCATCCAGGCACTTTAGGGCCTGTTGAACCCATCTTACTGTATCCGATCATACCTACGAAATACACAGGAATTGAATAGTGGTGAGTAGTCCTACATGTGTAATAGTGCCAGAATACATGGTTCCCACAAAATGATCACATAATCGTGAACTCTATAGCAAGAAACTTCACCTTTTTTTCTTCGAAATAGTTATGGCAATCATAGACCATCTCTACTTTCTTTTCGCATTCTAAGTAAGCCTTAAGATCATTTTACCTTGAAAGGAAGAATTCTTCAATTTGATACTTCCTAAATTTCCATCTATCCTATCATGATTCCTTTGTCCTTTATACCTATCTCCCTGACCTCCTTTATTACCATGGTTACCTTTAACACTTCTATTAATACTAAACTCATCATCATCAAACTCATCATCAACTTTATCATCAAAGTCATTATTCACAACATTGACATTCACATGAGAAATATCATCTTGCTTTACCTTAGCTAAGGCAGCTTCATGTTCCTCCAACTTATCATGGATCCAAATCTCAATTTTATTCTTGAAAATTGTCGTTGCATTGCTTAGATCATGAACTTGATCTTACTCAAATCAAGCTTTTAACTATTAGAAGACATTATTGTAACCAGCAAGAAATATTAGTAAAAGAAAAGGACCTCACAAGTATGACCTCATGTGTTTACACTCAATACACACAAGAATGTAACACTCACACTCTTGTTTCACACAATTTTAGTATAGCTTTTCTCTATTAATGTTATTCAAACACTCTTGTCTTTTACTCTCACACAACATCTCTCTATAAGTTCTATATTGAACTCAAGACTCAATAAAAAGTCAACCATGGAATCCGACTATCAACCAACAATCAATCAAGATGAGCACAAGACTTTAATCAAGGGAAAACAAAATAATGATGACTCAACAAGACTTTGCAAGACTCAACAAGACTCAAGAAGACTCCATTGAATCTTGGCCTTGAAGGAAATATGGGTATTTTAGGGTGTTTGGATAGGGTAAGTTTCAGCTAAAGGTGGGGTAGTTTTGTCCTTTTAGGTGGTAAGGTCAAAAGGTAACTTTAGAAAGTAGGGGTAGAAAGGTAACAAGAAAATTTCAGATTTAGCCAAAAAAGAAATCTCAAAGCTCAAGAAAGAATGACTATCTCACGATTTTGATGAAGCACACCTGCACAAATTGCCTTTGATATTGCACTTGCTACACATGATATAATGAATCACTTCTTGAATTGATTTTCTTTTCTTTTTTTTCTTTTTTTTAACTTCTTCTTTTCTTTTTTTTTGTTACTTCTTTTTTTTTAACTAAAGTAAATGAACAATAAAGAAAAATAAAAAGGCTAAATGATAAAAAGAGATTTACTTGGAGAATAAGGCAACTTTTGAGAAAACAAGTTTGTTTTGGTGATAGATTGCGTGGCAAGAATGAAAAGGAATGGTGGCTTGTGAAACAAGGTAGTCTTTATGTGAACATTGAGCTTTTAAAGGTCTTTTGATGAGCAAGAAAATTTTTAGGGTTGAGGTTGCTTGGAGAACAAATTAGGGTTTACTTGGTGGCTAAGTAAAGGTAGGTTATTTTAATGAAGACAATAGGTTTAAGGAATAAATAATATTGGTGGCAACTTGGAAGAGGATTCAAAATCAAGGTGTGGTCAAGATAAGAAGGCAAAGAAAAAAAACACAAGAACGCAATAAAACAAGACTCCTACAAGTTGAACTTAAGCTCTGATGCCAAATTATATAAACCTCAACAAAAGAAGATGATATTCAATGAAGAACACATGAAGAAAAACAAAAAAAAGAGTAGCAAAGTAAAACAAAGAATTAAAAACAAAAATCAAGACCCGTTGTGTAAAAACACAAAAACCTATAGCATTAGACCTAGACATGTTGCTTAGAAAAGTAAGAACTTAAGGTATAAATTGGTGAAAAGTAGAAGAACGTCACAAGGAAGACCTTGATAGGTTCAAGAGTTATCAAGAGAACTAAAGAGAAAAAGTTTCCCAATATTATAACTCAAATCAATTGTGTTCTACCTAGGGATGTAAATAGGTAGTAGTTAAATGGGTACTCAGGACTATCTGACCCGATTAAGTTGGGCTCGGATATCTAATAATTGGGTGTCAATTGGGTTAGGGTAGTGAAATTACTACCTGTGTTAGGTTCGGGTAGTACACATAGGGTATCCTAAACCCGAACCTGATTAGCTTTTATAAGTATAAAGTATTTAAATTAAATTTATAAAAATATATAATAAGTTAATATAATATTTTTTAGACATTCATAAATCATAATTAGTTAACTACCCTCAAATTAAAAAGGACATGAAAATAATTTAATTAAAAAAACTCATAATACTTTTTGGTTTGGGTTTATCAAAAAGTTTGATTGTATAAATGGGTACTTAAATGGGTTCAGATAATAAACGAGTAGTATGAAAATTATTGGGCTTGGGTTTAGGTAGTACATGTAAAAAATAATTAGGTAATTATACAATTCAGGTTCCTTTACTCTTAAACGGGTTTGGGTTCAAGTTCAGGTACCTCAAAATTAACGAGTATCCATCCCATTTGCATTTCTAATTCTACCCAAAGGGTTGCATGTCTATTTATAGACAAATAACAAACTTGCAGAATAAGAATAGGTATCCTACTTTCCTAACTTGCAGATTAATAAATAGAAATCCTTCAATACCTATTAAATAAAAAGGAATTAGAATTAAATTAAGACAATGGTTAACCCAATAAGACATAACTAAATAAAATAAGCATAGCATATGGCCCAATTGCACTAGGCCCAATTTATGCATCCTACCTAATTGCCTTTCAGCCCAATACTTGTAAATCTTCAAGAAGGTTAAACTTGGGCTTGAATAATGTTGTAGATATGAGATCCCAAATTTCTCTATTCTTCCTACACCTATTGAAGGTGCTGAATTAGAACTATTACGTCAAGTCATGAAAACCAATTCTTATTAACTGTGAAGTTATCGAGAAAATTGTCAAGTTGGCCCCACAAGGTAATTTGTAACTGTCACGGCCCGTGACCCTATTTTTCACCTTATTCTATACATCTTATTTGGTTGGGTTGTCTGCAATACTTTACTTCTCTTTTACATATAAACAATTTCATATTAAATTATAATATGAAGTACCTCCCCTATCTTACTTCATAAGAAAGTAGTACTGTCGATAAGTCTAAATACAGAAAATAAATGATCATACCTTATTAAATAAATCAAACTGTCGCATTGTCCCCAAATGCGCAGCTGAAATCCCTTAGGTGTCAGACTCTTAGTCTTCAAAAACCTGAAATGTTAAAATTAAGGGGTGAGCAAACCATGGCTCAGTAAGGGAATTATATGCATATTTGATATTCCGCTTCCTATATGCTGAAAAACTTTTTCATTTTTCCAATGGGGCTCTAGGCTCGCATGTAGGAAGGATACTACAGTCGGCTAGGGATCCGGATGGAGTAAGGTAGGTATTTTGAAATACCTATCTTGTCCCGGAGCCTAGAAGCAACTGTAGAGAGTAATAAATTTCTTTTCGTTTGAAATTTATATCCTTTTAGCTTTTCATTTCATATCATTTTCATATTCTCTTCAAAATAATGCTTTTATAAAATAAAGCATTTAAATAAAGTAACTAATATTCATATATCCTTTGAAAAGAATGTTAGTTAAATTCTCATCATTCTCATTTAAATCTCATTTCATGTTTTACTGTATAACTATTGTAACGACCCGTTACCATATTTAAACCTTATTTTACACAATTTATCCGGTTGGGCTGTCTGTGATACTTCACTTTACACTTGATGTTAAACAATTTAATAAAATATTGTTAACATTATACACATCCCCTATCTTACTTAATAAGTATGTAGTACTATAGACATGTCTAAATACAGAAAATAAATGATCGTACCTAATATATCTTAGTCGGTCTGTCACATTGTCCATTATGTGCAGCCGTAATCCACAAATATTAGATCTCACCATCATCAAAACCTGAAATGTTAAATTGGGGAGTGAGCAAACCACAGCTCAGTAAGAGAGTTATATGCTACACTTGATATTCAGCTATCTATATGCTGAAAATAATTTTTTTTCTTTTTCATTAAAATCTTCCTAGCTGGCTTTAGGCTCACATGTAGGAAGGATACTACAGTCAGCTAGGGATCCAGATAGAGTAAGGCAGGTATTTTGAAATACCTGGCTTGTTCCGGAACCTAGAAGCAACTGTAGAGAATACTAAATCGATTATTTTCAAAACGATATAATTTTCGTTTTTCCACAAAGTAAACCACTTATCTCTTTTCACTTCAATATACTTTAAAACACGTGGCAGTTCAGTAATAAAAATAGTGGTTTACTTCTCTTCTCTTCAGTACAGTAAAAACAGTACTGTACAGTGATTTGTAAATATCCAATCATTGGATAATTACTTCTTCGATTATTTCTATCTTAGAATTAATTCTTATGTTATTATTTTAGAATAAACATTTATTTCTCTTTTCAAATCAGTAACCGTATCGTACATCAGTAAAACAGTATATTCGATACGGTTCAATCAGTAGACAGTAAACAGTAGCTACCAGTTCAGAAAATAGTATAAGGTAGCTTTCGATTCAGTAAACAGTAAATGGTAGCTTTCAGTTCAGTAAAACAGTAATCAATGGCTACCATTTTAGTAAACAGTACATTTCAGTAACACAGTATTTTGGTACGGTCTTTCATCAGTAACAGTAAACAGTAGTTCAGTACAGTAAACAGTACAGTAAATAGGATTCCGTAAATCCTTTCAGTAAACAGTAAGTAGTAAGTAATAAGTGAGACTAGGCAACACCCTACAAGTAAATCATGCTATCTCGTCCACTAGGGACACAGTAACAGTAATGAGATCTATGGCCATGATCTATAATATGTCCTCTGTGTACGCTTGCTAGGCGACAATCCGGGACGCTGATGACTAGTTAGTCAATCAGCCACGTGACAGTAACAGTATATGTGATGCATGAAGCTCGGGGCCTAAGTCTCAAAACAGTATAAGCCGTACCATAGCCTTTATGGATTTTAAATACAGAAAATCGAAATATTTCACAAATATCCATAAGGCTCACATGTAATAAATCATCACCTTTATGAAATAATTAAATTAAAATAACATTTCTCAAAATATTTCATAACGATATAAATCATATTTTTCCATACAGTGAAAACAATTTATAAATCATTACTGAAAATATACAAGGGCAAAACTGTCTTTTTTTCACCGTAAAACACATATGCACGCTTTTTCGTGCATTCAATCGAAAACATGGTTTTATAAGTATCGGAATTTCAAAACCAATCATTATAAATTGCATTTATAAATTAAATGCATAATTTAAAACATGGTCGAATATCCTTACAGGCGGCACATGTCTCCCTTACCTGTTTCGGGTCGGCGACTGCCTCTCGATGGTCGCGCCCGTGTTCACCTCGCCCGATTCCATCGGCTCGGTCATCGAGGATATTTTTTGGAAATTAAATTCTAAATTTTAGAATTTTTTCATAATTATTTAAATAAATAAATTATTTAAATAATTTAATACTTTTCGGGATTTCTTACCGATTCCCGTAATTCCCGGGATTTCCCGTAGTTTTCGAATTCTCGGGAATTCTCCAAATTCCCGGAATTCCTTTTTTCTTTCTCTTCCTTCTTTTTCTTCCTTCTTTCTTTTTCTCTTTTCTTTTCTTTTCTTTTTCTTTTTCCTTTTCTTTTTCTTTTTCTTTTTCCTTTTCTTTCTTTTCCCGCCGGACCGGTCTACCTCCCTCACTGCCGGTTCTTCTCCGGTGGCCGGTTCTCTGGCGGTTCGGCGGTTCGGCAGCTCCACAGCTGGCCGGCACCACGACGAAGCCGGATCTGGCCTTCATTCATCACGAATCGACGGCATGGCGGCGGATCTACTCGGTTTACCTTCGGTTTCTTCTCCTCCTCCGTCGGCCTTCCTCCGCCGTTCTCCGCCTCGCCTGTGGCCTGCCACATCTTCCTCTTCCTCTGGCGATGGTGTGGCTGCAGTGGCAGTGGCCGGTTTGGTCGGCACTGCCAGATCCATTTTCCTTTTTCTTCCCGGCCTCCGTCGGTTTTCGCCTCTGTTTCCTTCCGATTTTCTTCCTTTCGACGCCGACAACCATTTCCCCCTTCTGGCCGGTGGCGTCCTCTACCTCTCTCTGGCCTCCTCTCGCCGGTGGCAACAGTGGTTGCTGCCGTTGATCCACTGTTTCGGGAAAGGTCGGGATCCTTCCCCCGATTCTTTCCTCTATTCTGTTTCTTTTTTTATTATTATTATTATATTATATACATTTTATACTATGTATTATACTATATATTATTTTATATATAGTATAGTACTATATATATGTATTATATATATAAAAATATGTAGATATACATTGTATATTACAAATATTTATCAAATATATATTATGTATACGTATATACTTTAAAATAGAATAATATTTATATATATAAATGAAATAATACAATATATATTGTATTTACAATATATATATATATTTCCTCTTTTTCTTATTTAATTTGGATTTCCATTTATCCAAATTAAATTTCCTTCTTTCATTATTTTTCCATAATTTCTCATCTTATACTTAATTCCGAATTTAATTTTTCCTTCACACCTTTTTCCTATTCTGTCACTTCCTCAATTCTCGAGATTTTCACCAATATCCCGTTCTCACAATTTTATTTAATTATTTATTTCAATATTTATTTACAATAAATGAAAAATTTACGGTTATCACATTCTCCCCACCTTAAGAAATTCGGTCCTCCGAATTTAACTTAAGTCCAAAGGTGGTACATTTCGTATACTTACGACTTTTGTCCTTTAGTTCATACTCCAAGTAATACTGCCAGTACACTTTCAACATCAAGAATTTTTTTAGATCACTACATGAAGTCTTTCATCATTTAGTATATATTTATACTCTGATAAATTCATTTATCAATTCGGGAGTTATTCATTTCCACTCTTTTCACATAAGAGTCCATTCAGTATATTTTTCATATCACAGCTGATCTATGTTGTTCATCATCCATTTTTCTCACTTAGTGCCAAGTCGATATAGTTTAAAACTATCAATTACACATGTCAGTCAGTTATATGTAATTGTCCCAGTAACTTTCACATCTCATGCACACGCTCTCTCAATATCATGAAGCGTTTACATCTCACGCTCATATATATATATATATATCAGTATGGAGCGGTGCTATCAATACACTTGGCATCTCAAAGCCTTTTGCTATCTCTCATTAGCATATGGCAACTCAGAGACTCCCATCACATGTAGTGCTCACTGGAACTGTACATATACATCTCCGTTGTTTCTCACTCATACTTTGACTAAGGCATTAGAGAATCTAGAAGTCTGATAATGGAAAGTGATTCTATTTAGATCATCAGTCTTTAATCACTTTCATATCATTATATCTCTTTTGGACTCTTTATTATTCACAGTATTCATTTTCTCTTTTATTTCATTAAGGCTGCATCTCACTTGCAGACTTTACTATTGATCATCTCTTATAATCATAGCTCATGAGACAATCATGTTCTCTTCATGTAGTATGGTCATTCGATTATTGAATCCTCAATTGTCCATTTAATCACCACATTCTCCATATAGTTCCACCCTTTATCATTTCAAGGTGGTTATGTGTATGTATAGCACTTTTTTTTTATTTAGATACTGGCAGTAAACATATCAATTATCTTACTCCTTTGAGTACCATTTCTTTCACTGATCAAATTTGACTTGATTTTTACATCTAACCACTGACATGTGATAACCAACACTAGATCATTTTTAGTCTTACCTTTGGGAACTGTTTCATATTAATGTTCTCTTCTCATCATGCAACTTATTTCCTTATTCCACTTTCATTTTTGTTTTCATATTTCCACTTTTATCTTTTCATTTTTTTACTCTCATCCTTTTAGTCGGTTTTCTAAATTGGTATGGTACTATACTGCTAAGATCTTTTAAAATCTTGCATACCATCTTTCCTTTATACTTATCCATTTACCGACTTTAACTTCTTTCTTTAATTACATCACATTAGTAGAGCAGCTAGTCTCATCACTCTTCTATAGATTGGCATTAGTATCTAGCTAGACTCATTACTTTCGTATCTCAATCATTATCTCTTTGTCATAGACAGATTCACTGTCACTCTGTCATCTCGAGATCATATATCCCTCATAAGGAGACACTGTCTAGCCAAACATATTAGTTGCCAATCTTAGCACAATTCCACATTCTTTAAGAGTTTAAAGGATCATACTAAAATGCTGCTCATTTTCCATTTATACTTTAAACTCTATCAGTATTTCATCAATTTACTCATGTATGAATGCCTCATTTCTAAGGTTTTTATACCTCACAAGGCAACTCATTAACCTTGTAACCTCAATAGGAACTCGTAAAATTCACTCCGAGTTCTAATCATCATCTTACAGACATTATTCTCCAATCTTTTATCTAAGGACGCTTTATACTGAGGCTAGTCTTATGAGCTCCTGATATATTTCTAATTAGATCACTAAAACGTCTATTTTCATGTAGATGAATACTTGTTCTTCACAAGAACTTTATTAAATAGTAATTATTTACTATATCACTTTCATTCATCTACATATCGAGGTCATTTGTATTTCTCTCATTTACACTTATACAGACAACTTCATTATTCTCAATTTTACTATCTGTATTTTTGTCAATCACTTCTTCGCAAGTGAATTGTATTATTCACACATTTTCTAGAGTTATTTTCTTAAGCTTTTCGAATTCTTTCTATATTCTCCGATATAAGCTTAGAATCAGATTTCATATTCAAAATCGAGTCAATGTTATCTCGATTCCTTCAATTTATATAACTTTGGAAATTCTATCAGAAATCAAATCCGATACTTTGTTTAATCACACATTTCTTATTAATTCGGACATTTCATCCTCATGTCCTATCATTTACACTGTGTATTCTCAAGGTAGAGACATTTACTATTCGATTCATTTCGACTCATACTCTACCTTGATTTCATTGTTTACTCATACTTTACAGCCTTACAAATCTCATTCCAGTAATCTGTAGTAAGTACAACAGTTATCAACACATGTTACAGCTAACCAATTTATTACCACTGTAATTTACTCTAAAATCAAGTTCAATTAATAAATTCAGGTTTAACTCCCTTGAGCATATTATCCACGAGGTTTGAACCCTGGCACCCTTACGTACCTAGTTCCTTACACTCGTTTTATTATTAAGCTCTTTGTAAGAGTCCCGCCCGTGCGAATCGGCCGTCGGCGAGCATCCCCTAGGCGATCCTTTCCCCCCAGGTTTACCCTTACTAGTGAGTCGGCGATAACATTGTTTGCCCCCATCTCACAACACATGATCCACTATAGGTCGCCTATCATTGGGTTGCCCATCACCGTTCTGTCTCAAGGGTTCTGAAGAACTTAGGTTAGCTGTTATCTTCTTTATATTTATTTTCCAATTCACAGTACTCCACATAGTACCTCATTCTGTAGCACATATTTCAAGATATTTCGGTTCCATATAAGATTATCTGTTTGATACCTCAAAGTAGTAAAATATATAGAACCATAAGTTAACACACTAGTATGTGTTTCATTATTTGTATTATTCACCTCATCAGTCAATTCCTGTAATCATTTCACTTTTCATAGTATTCAACGATCCCGTTCAATACTCTTAATTTTCGACCCTTATAGTCAATAACGGGGCCAATCATATTACAACATTCCACTACACTCTTATTGGATCGCATCATATAAGGCCTCGGCCCGTCCCCCGTCCGCCGTCCGCCTGTACACATCTGTACTGTCCTCTTTAAGAATGCCCAGCCCGTTCACTGGGTCACTCATAGTCGCGTCCGAAATCTAAGTGTCAGTGGAATCAGTAATAGGGATCGTTATATTCATATGACATCCTCTATGCCATTAATAACTCCATTTCTCTCAATGGATTCCAATTCAGCTGGGTTTTATCTCTGTTCCAAACATTGCCCAACATAGGGGCATTTTTGCATTTCGACATTTATTTCTTTCTCCTCAGTATACTCTTGAATCAATGATCTCATTATCTATGTGCTAATAGTATCATTTCTCATACTAATATCAGCCATTAAGATCTTGTTCAATTTCGACAGAGAAGTTCATTGGAATCCATAATTGGATTATTTTACTTGTAATTCAGCTTTATATCATTAATTTCTCTTTTAAATCAATCAAATCCAACTTCTGTTGGTTTTTTCTGACTCCCGATAAAATTTTAGAGGCATGGGTATTTTGGTCATTTTTGGCCAAAAATTTTCTCTCTCCTCAAATTACCCTCAAACGGTGATCTTAAAGTTTATTTAATGATGATATTTCATTCCCCTCCTTTATACCATCACTTTCAGGCCTCAGTTCGATTCGGACCGTAAAGTACTAGTGGGGCCCTCACCGAGTCCTTTCGGTTCCTTACCGAGCAGGCCTTCAATTAGATTATAAACATCACCAATTTTCTGGTAATTTCTGAGCCAATTTTCCTCTTTCACATTCTCAACTTATACTTTCTCACTCCCTTTAAATCATTTTACTCAATTTACAATCATTTATTTTCTCTATGTATTCAGATGACACAGTACTACTGGGGATGTTTAACATTTTTCCTTCTAAAAGTATCCACAGACATCAGGCCAACCATGCTCTGATACCATTAAATCTGTAACGACCCGTTACCATATTTAAACCTTATTTTACACAATTTATCCGTTTGGGTTGTCTGTCATATTTCACTTTACACTTGATGTTAAACAATTTAATAAAATATTGTTAACATTATACACATCCCATATCTTACTCAATAAGTATGTAGTACTGTAGACATGTCTAAATACAGAAAATAAATGATCGTACCTGATATATCTTAGTCGGTCTGTCACATTGTCCATTATGTGCAGCCGTAATCCACAAATATTGGATCTCACCATCATCAAAACCTGAAATGTTAAAATTGGGGAGTGAGCAAACCACGGCTCAGTAATAGAGTTATATGCTACACTTGATATTCAGCGATCTATATGCTGAAAATAATTTTTTTTCTTTTTCATTAAAATCTTCCTAGCTGGCTCTAGGCTCACATGTAGGAAGGATACTATAGTTGGCTAGGGATCCAGGTAGAGTAAGGCAAGTATTTTGAAATACCTGGCTTGTTCCGGAACCTAGAAGCAACTGTAGAGAATACTAAATCGATTATTTTCAAAACGATATAATTTTCGTTTTTCCACAAAGTAAACCACTTATCTCTTTTCACTTCAATATACTTTAAAACACGTGGCAGTTCAGTAATAAAATAGTGGTTTACTTCTCTTCTCTTTAGTACAGTAAAAACAGTACAGTACAGTGATTTGTAAATATCCAATCATTGGATAATTACTTCTTCGATTATTTCTATCTTAGAATTAATTCTTATGTTATTATTTTAGAATAAACATTTTTTCTCTTTTCAAATTAGTAATAGTATCGTACATCAGTAAAACAGTATATTCGATATGGTTCAATCAGTAGACAGTAAACAGTAGCTACCAGTTCAGAAAACAGTATAAGGTAGCTTTCGATTCAGTAAACAGTATATGGTAGCTTTCATTTCAGTAAAACAGTAATCAATGGCTACCATTTCAGTAAACAGTACTGTTCAGTAACACAGTATTTTGGTACGGTCTTTCATTAGTAACAGTAAACAGTACAGTAAATAGGATTCCGTAAATCATTTCAGTAAATAGTAAACAGTATGTAGTAAGTAATAAGTGAGACTAGGCAACACCCTACAAGTAAATCATGCTATCTCGTCCACTAGGGACACAATAACAGTAATGAGATTTATGGCCATGATCTATAATATGTCCTCGGTGTACGCTTGCTAGGCGACAATCCGGGACGCTGATGACTAACTGGTCAATCAGCCACGTGACAGTAACAGTATATGTGATGCATGAAGCTCGGGGCCTAAGTCTCAAAACAGTATAAGTCGTACCATAGCCTTTATGGATTTTAAATACAGAAAATCGAAATATTTCACAAATATCCATAAGGCTTACATGTAATAAATCATCACCTTTATGAAATAATTAAATTAAAATAACATTTCTCAAAATATTTCATAACGGTATAAATCATATTTTTCCATGCAGTGAAAACAATTTATAAATCATTACTGTAAATATAGAAGGGCAAAACTGTCTTTTTTTATCGTAAAACACATATGCACGCTTTTTCGTGCATTCAATCGAAAACATGGTTTTATAATTATCGGAATTTCAAACAAATCATTTTTATAATTTATGAAAATAAATTATTTATTTTCTAACTTTAAATTCCCATAACCATGTTTTCTTCTAAAAACACGTGTAGAGACCTCTACTCTCGAAATCATAGTTATTCTTCATTTCTTAACCTTTATGAAATTTTCATAATTAATTATTTCCATAATTAACATCATAAAGGTTTTATGTAAAATCAAGTGAATATTTAAGAATATTTATAAAAATATTCACTTTAGTCTCTTTTTCATTTTCATCTTGTTTCACGTGAAATATCACCTACCGAGTGAATTTTCGGTGATTTCCTTTTCACCATTCTCGAAAACATGAATATTTTAAAATTAAATATCACTATACTCATGTTTTATGAAATTTACTTAATTTCTCAATTTTCGTACCCGAAAATCGATTCACGTGAAATCAAATCTTTTATTTTAATTTCGGTGATTTTCGGTAAATTTTAGTAATTTTTCGATAATTTTTCGGTAGTATAACGACTGCCGATTTGGCTAGCCTCCTGCACAGAAAATACAGTTTATATTTCTCAACCGGTATTTCACCACAATTTAAAACCGATAAATCACAACAAATTTTAAAACCAATCATTATAAATTGCATTTATAAATTAAATGCATAATTTAAAACATGGCCAAATATCCTTACAGGCGGCACATGTCTCCCTTACCTGTTTCGGGTCGGCGACCACCTCTCGATGGTCGCGCCCGTGTTCACTTCGCCCGATTCCATCGGCTCGGTCATCGAGGATATTTTCTGGAAATTAAATTCTAAATTTTAAAATTTTTCCATAATTATTTAAATAAATAAATTATTTAAATAATTTAATACTTTTCGGGATTTCTTACCGATTCCCGTAATTCCCGGGATTTCCCGTAGTTTTCGAATTCTCAGAAATTCTCCAAATTCCCGAAATTCCTTTTCTCTTTCTCTTCCTTCTTTTTCTTCCTTCTTTCTTTTTCTCTTTTCTTTTCTTTTCTTTTTCATTTTCCTTTTCCTTTTCTTTTTCTTTTTCCTTTTCTTTCTTTTCCCGTCGGACCGGTCTACCTCCCTCACCGCCGGTTCTTCTTCGGTGGCCGGTTCTCCGGTGGTTCGGCAGCTCCACAGCTGGCTGGCACCACGACGAAGTCGGATCTGGCCTTCGTTCGTCACGAATCGATGGCACGACGGCGGATCTACTGGTTTACCTTTGGTTTCTTCTCCTCCTCCATCGGCCTTCCTCTGCCATTCTCTGCCTCGCCTGTGGCCACTCACGTCTTCCTCTTCCTCCGGCGATGGTGTGGCTGCAGTGGCGGTGGCCGGTTTGGCCGGCACCGCCAGATCCATTTTCCTTTTTCTTCCCGACCTCCGCCGGTTTTCGCCTCTGTTTCCTTCCAATTTTCTTCCTTTCGACGTTGACAACCACTTCCCCCTTCTGGCCGGTGGCATCCTTTACCTCTCTCTGGCCTCCTCTCGCTGGCGGCAGCAGTGGTTGCTGCCGTCGGTCCATTGTTTCGGGAAGGGTCCAGATCCTTCCCCCGATTCTTTCCTCTATTCTGTTTCTTTTTTTTTATTATTATATTATATACATATTATACTATATATTATATTATATATTATTTTATATATAGTATAGTACTACATATATGTATTATATATATAAAAATATGTATATATACATTGTATATTACAAATATATATCAAATATATATTATGTATACGTATATACTTTAAAATAGAATAACATTTATATATATATATATATATATATATATATATAAATGAAATAATACAATATATATTGTATTTACAATATATATATATATTTTCTTCCTCATTTTCTTATTTAATTTGGATTTCCATTTATCCAAATTAAATTTCCTTTTTCATTATTTTTCCATAATTTCTCATCTTATACTTAATTCCGAATTTAATTTTTCTTTCACACCTTTTTCCTATTCTGTCACTTCCTCAATTCTCGAGATTTTCATCAATATCCCGTTCTCACAATTTTATTTATTTATTTATTTCAATATTTATTTCCAATAAATGGAAAATATACGGTTATCACAACCGTAATTAGTACAGTACTTTAAATAGCAAAATCCGCTATTAAATCCTTTTCGTATAACATATATATTATTTAAATCTAATATTCAATTTAAAAGCTAAAATAAGAATATTAGATTTATTTTCCTCCTTTTTTCCTTTTTGGGAAAACATATCATTTATTCATGTCACATATAGTCTAATATTCAATTGAAAATCATAGTAAGAATATTAGACTTATAACCTCTTTTTCCTTTTGAAAACATATTACATATTCGTATCACATATCATATGAAATCATCTCGTAGTACTAAATTCAGTACTGAAATAAGCATTTTGTAAAATGCTGTACATCTCTTTCATTTAACTTGTCACATATCATGTAAAACATTTACATTTCACATATCACTTATCATATAAAACATTTTTACATATGGAGACTTAGGCACACACGCCCAGCCCGTCCACTGGGTCGTTACTCAGATCATGCTATAGACCCCGCAGGGTATAAATAATCATGTCAGATCTATGGCCATAGTTTATAATTGTCCTCGACGGATCACTGATCAGGTGTCAGCCGGGACTACATATCACATATCACATATTACATATCAAATGTCACATATCACATATCAACATGATAAGGTTGTCATCTAGTCTCAAAACATTATTTTTCATCATCAGAAAACCTTTATGGAATTTATAAAAATAATCATTTCATAATTAAAACCTTAAAGGTTATATAATAAATCAAGTGAATATTTAAGAAAATATTTATAACATATTCACTTTTTCGCTTTTTCATCTTTCATTTCATATTACGTATAATTCATATATCAAGAGAATATTTAGAAAACTTTTATAAAATATTCTCTTTATCTCATTTTCATTTTCCATTTCATCTCATATATAATTCATATATCGAGAGAATTTTTGGTGATCTCATTATCACCAATTTCAAAAAAATGAATATTTTAAAATGAATTTCGTTATATTCATGTTTTATGAAAAATAATCATTTTCTCAATTTTCGTGGTTGGAAATCATTTCTCGTGAAATAAAATCATTTATTATGATTTTATGAAATTTTCTAGAAATTTTTGATAATTTTCGATAATTTTTCGGCAGTATAACGGCTGCCGATTAGCTAGCCTCCTACACGAAAAATACAATTTATAATTCCAGCCAATACATCATCACAAATTTCCAACCCAAGAATCATCACAATATTTTCATAAAATATTTCATAATTAAAAACATGCAGACTGAATATCCTTACAATGCTGCACATGCATCCCCTACCTGTTCCGGGTCGACGACTGACACTCGAAGGTCGCGCCCGTGTTCACCTCGCCCGATTCCATCGGCTCGGTCATCCAGGGAATTTTCTGGAATTAAAATTCCAAAATTTAGAATTTTTCTATAATTATTTAAATAAATAAATTATGTAAATAATTTATCACTTTCAGGGATTTCTTACCGATTCCCGTAATACCCGGGTTTCTGAATTCTCGGGATTTCCCGTAATTTTCGAAATTATCCTTTTTCCTTTTTTTTCTTCTTTTCCTCTTTTTCTTGCTTTTTTCTCTTTTCTTTCCTTTCTCTTTCTTTTCTTTTTCTTTTTCTTTTTCTTTTCTTTTTTTTCCCGTCAGCCAGTTCAGCCTTCTTCCTCGCCGGTTCTTCGTTGGCAGCCGGTTCTCTGACGGTTCAGGCGTCCTTCAGCTGGCCGACTGCACGGCGAAGCTACTGGTGCCCTTCGTTTGCCCTGGATCGGCGGCACGGCAGCGGATCGAGGCGGAATAGGTTTGGTTTTTTCTCCTCTGCCGTTCCCCACCTCAACCGTGGCCTCCCATGTCTTCCTCTTCCTCCGGCGGTGGTGTGGTTGCAGTGGCGGTGGCCGGTTTGGCCAGCATCGTCAGATCCATTTTCTTTTTCCTCTTCCGGTTTCGTCGGTTTTCGCCCCTGTTTCAGCTTCTGTTCCTTTCGTTTTCGTCGCCGGTCGTCTTCTCCTCTCTGGCCGGCGCCCTCTCTTCCTTTTTCCCTCGCCGGCGGAGGCAGCTCCGCCACCGTCGGTCTCGCCTGGGAGGATCGGGATTCTTCCCCGATCTTCCTTCTCTATTTTCCCTTTTTTTTGTATTATACTTTAATTATAATTATACTTATAACTATATTATAAATATAATTATATTATTTTATTATATAGTACTTTGTACTATATATTATATAAATATATATTATACATTAATAATATATATTTACACATAAAAAATGTATATTTTCATATACTTTAAATTAAATAACATTTATATATATATATATATAAATGTAATAATAAAATATATATTGTATTTACAATATATATTTTCTTTCTCAATTTCTTATTTAATTTGGATTTCCATTTATCCAAATTAAATTTCCTCTTTCATTATTTTCCATAATTTCCAATTTATCTATTTTCTTCAATATTTATTTCCAATATTTGTAATTTCCAATAAATGGACAATTTACGGTTATCACATTCTCCCCACCTTAAGAAATTCGGTCCTCCGAATTTAACTTAAATCCAAATATGGTACATGTCGTATACTTACGACTTTATCTTTTAGATCATCCCCCAAGTAATACTGCCAGTACACTTTCGACATCAAAAGTACTTTAGACCACTACATGTCTTTCATCATTTAGTATATATTTATACTCCCATAAATTCATTTCTCAATTCGGGAGTTATTCATTTCCTTCCTCTTTTCACATAAGAGTCCATTCACGCTATTTTTCATATCACAGCTGCTCTATGCTGTTCATCATCCATTTTTCTCACTTAGTGCCAAGTCGATATAGTTTCGATAATTATCATTTACCGATTTTAATCAATAGTATGTAATTGTCCAGTAGCTTTCACATCTCGTACATCCGCTTACTTAACATATCATCGAGCATTTCCGTATTACGCTCAACATTTTTACATCATGTACGGAGCGGTGCTGTCTATAAATTTGGAATCTCAAAGCCTTTTGCTATTTCCTATAACATATAGCTACTTAGAGATTCCCATCACATGTAGAGCTCACTGGAACTTCACATACATTCTCGTCATTTTATAATCAAATCTCGACTATAGCACTAAAGAATCTAAGAGTTTGATAATGGATGAGTGATTTCATTAGACTATCAGTCTATAATCACTTCCATATTATCATATTTCTTTTAGATTCTTCATTATTATCTCCAATACTCATTTCATATTTATTTCATCAAATGTTGCAGCTCATTTGGAGACTTTGCTATTTACTCATCATTTTCTTTCCATATCGTCTTTCCATGTAATCTCATCATTACATCTCTTATTCTTATGGTATACTCTATATCACTTAAGTTTTTGAATATACCTGAGCTTATACTCTTCATAATTTAAATTTCATAGGTGACAAATCAATCATAATTTTCGTCACCACATTATCCATGTAATTCCACCGTTTCCAAGGTGGTTGTATATATATTTATCATTTTTCCATTTACATTACTGGTAGTAAAATGTAGATCATTTCTTTACTCCTTAGAGTATGATTACCTCTCTTTTATCGAGTTTGGCTCGATCTTATATCCAACCATAATCATGTGATAACCATAAAATCACTGTTAGCTTTTAACTTCGGGAACTACTTCATATTCGTGTTCCCTCTTCATCATGTACTTTCCTCTTATGACATATTCATTCTTTCCTTTATCATCATTTCCGTCACATTTCTTTAGTGATAACATATTCCACTATTACCTCGTGTAACATCTTGTATGCCATCTTTATATTTACTCATCCACTTTAACTTCTTTAATTAGCAGTCATATCTATAAAGCAGCTAACCCAAAACTCTTCTATAGACTGGCAGTAATATTTAGCTAGACTCATTACTTTCGTATCTCAATCATTATCTCTATATCATCGACAGGTTCACTGTCATCTGTCATTTTGAGATTATCTATCTCAGAAAGAGACACTGTCTAGCCACATCTCTTAGTTGCCAATCTTAACTTATAAATTACAATCTTTAAGAGTTTAAGGGTTATACCATAATGCTGCTCATTTTTCATTTGTACTTTAGACTCTATCAGTATTTCATCAATTTACTCATGTATGGATGCCTCATTCTTTAGGCTTATATACCTCACAAGGTAAATCATTAACCTCGTAACCTCAATAGGAACTTGTAAAAGTTATATCGAGGTTCTAATATTATCATCTTATGACCATCAATTTCCAACTTTTCATGTAGCGATGCCTTACACAGAGATTGATCTTATAGACTCCTTATACATCTCCGATTAAATCAAATAAGGCATCAATTCCATATAGATGGTTATTTGTTATTAATAAGAACTTATAAATTAATAGGAATTTAATACACCATTTAATTCATCCTCAAATCATATCATCTGTATTTCTATCAATTATCCTTATATAAGTGAATTTCATTATTCACTAATTTTTTTTTTTCAGAATTATTTCTTAAGCTTTTCGGATTCCTTTACGTTCTCTGATATAAGCTTAGAAATAACTTTCATATTCACAATCGAGTTAATATTAACCCGATCTTTCCCATCTATATTACTCTGAAAATTTATCGGGAATCTCATCCGATGCTTTCTTTAACCACAAATCTCTTATCATTTTGGACATTCATCCTCATGTCCTATCATTTAGACTGTATATTCTCAAGGCAGAGACATTTACTATTCGATTCATTTCGACTCATACTCTACCTTGATTTCATTGTTTACTCATACTTTACAGCCTTACAAATCTCATTCCAGTAATCTGTAGTAAGTACAACAGTTATCAACGCATGTTACAGCTAACCAATTTATTACCACTGTAATTTACTTTGGAATCAAGTTCATTTAATAAATTCAGGTTTAACTCCCTTAAGCATATTATCCACGAGGTTTGAACCCTGGTACCCGTACGTACCTAGTTCCTTACACTAGTATTACCATTGAGCTAATTGTAAGAGTCCCGCTCGTTCGAATCGACTGTCGGCGAGCATCCCCTAGGCGATCCTTTCGCCCCAGGTTTACCCTTACAAGTGAGTCGGCGATAACATAGTTCGCCTGCATCTCACACATATGATCCATTACGGGTCGCCCATCACAGTTCTGTCTCAAGGGTCCTGAAGAACTTAGGTTAGCTGTCATCTTTTTTTATCACTTTACTATTCTTGTGCATATTCTCCAATTCACAATACTCCATACAGTACATCAATTTGCAAGGCATATCTTATAATGCTCCGGTTCTATAATTAATTATTCATTTAATACCTCAAAAACAGTATATATGTATAGAACCTCAATCAACCGTACTGCTATGGATTTCATTACCTGTACTATTCACTTTCTCAATCAGTTTCTGTATTCATTTCACTTTCATAATATCCAACGATCCCGTAATAATATCCAATTTAGTACCTCATAATTCAGGCCCTTATCATCAATAACCGGGCTGATCATCTTATGACCTTCCAATATACACTTTTATTGGATCGCATCATATAAGGCCCCGGCTCGCCCGCCGTCCGCCTATACACATGTGTACTAACCTCTTTGAGAATGCCCAGCCCTTTCACTGGGTCACCCCTCGAGGTTTCGTCATGAGGCCTAGCCCGTTCACTAGGTCACTCGCAATTCGCGTCCATAATCAAAGTGTAAGTGGAATCAGTAATAGGGATCAGTATATCCTTATGACATCCTCTATGCCATTAATAATTCCATTATCATCAAGGAATTTGAAATCATTTGGTTTCATCACTATTCAGCACATCGCCCAACATATGGGCATTTTCGTCATTTCGACATTTATTTCTTTCTCCACAGTACACCTTTAAACCAAAGGCCTTATCCTCCATATGCTAATAGTATCCTTTCTGATACTTTTACCAGGAATTTAGGTCTTATTCGATTTCGACAGAGAAGTTCATTAAAATCCACAATTGGATTATTTTGCTTGAAATTCAGCTTTACATCATCAATTTCTCTGTCAGATGAATCAATTCCAACTTCTGTTGATCTATTTTAACTCCCGGTAAAATTTTGGAGGCAGGGGTATTTTGGTCATTTTTGGCCAAAAATTTTCTCTCTCTTGAAAATACCTTCAATCGGTGATCTTAAGGTCTATTTAATGATGATATTTTATTCCTCTCCTTTATATCATCACTTTCAGGTCTCAGTTCGATCCGGACAGAAAAGTACTGGTGGAGCCCTCACCGAGTCCATTTCTGTTCCTTACTGAACCGACCTTCATTTAGATTATAAGATCACCAATTTTTTAGGTAACATTCCTGAGCCGTTTTTCTTGTTGGCATTCCTTATTTCATAATTCTCACCCCCTTCTAAACACTTAACTCAATTTGCAATCATTTATTTTCTCTATGTATTTAGACTACACAGTAATACAGGGGATGTTAACCTTTTCAACACATTTTCTTTCCAAAAGTATCGACAAACATCAGGCTAACCGTGCTCTAATACCATGAAATCTGTCACAGGCCGTGACCTTATTTTTCACCTTATTCTATACATCTTATTTGGTTGGGCTGTCTGCGATACTTTACTTCTCTTTTACATATAAACAATTTCATATTAAATTATAATATGAAGTACCTCCCCTATCTTACTTCATGAGAAAGTAGTACTGTCGATAAGTCTAAATACAGAAAATAAATGATCATACCTTATTAAATAAATCAGCTGTCGTATCGTCCCCAAATGCGCAGCCGAAATCCCTTAGGTGTCAGACTCCTAGTCTTCAAAAACCTGAAATGTTAAAATTAAGGGGTGAGCAAACCACGGCTCAGTAAGGGAATTATATGCATACTTGATATTCAGCTTCCTATATGCTGAAAAACTTTTTCATTTTTCCTATGGGGCTCTAGGCTCGCATGTAGGAAGGATACTACAGTCGGCTAGGGATCCGGATGGAGTAAGGTAGGTATTTTGAAATACCTATCTTGTCCCGGAGCCTAGAAGCAACTGTAGAGAGTAATAAATTTCTTTTCGTTTGAAATTTATATCCTTTTACCTTTTCATTTCATATCATTTTCATATTCTCTTCAAAATAATGCTTTTATAAAATAAAGCATTTAAATAAAGTAACTAATATTCATATATCCTTTGAAAAGAATATTAGTTAAATTCTCATCATTCTCATTTAAATCTCATTTCATGTTTTACTATACAACCATAATTAGTATAGTACTTTAAATAGCAAAATCCGCTATTAAATCCTTTTCGTATAACATATATATCATTTAAATCTACTATTCAGTTTAAAAGCTAAAATAAGAATATTAGATTTATTTTCCTCCTCTTTTCCTTTTTGGGAAAACATATCACATATTCATGTCACATATAGTCTAATATTCAATTGAAATTCATAGTAAGAATATTAGACTTATAACCTCTTTTTCCTTTTGAAAACATATTACATATTCGTATCACATATCATATGAAATCATCTCGTAGTACTAAATTCAGTACTGAAATAAGCATTTTGTAAAATGTTGTACATCTCTTTCATTTAACTTGTCACATATCATATAAAACATTTACACTTCACATATCACTTATCATATAAAACATTTTTACATATGGAGACTTAGGCACACACGCCCAACCCGTCCACTGGGATGTTACTCAGATCATGCTATAGACCCCGCAGGTAGAGGTGGCAAAAGTTGACCCGACCCGAAAAATCCGTCCAATTAACCAGAATCCAAACCCGACCGATCCGATTTGACTAAAAAAGTCAACAACCCAAATCCAACCCGATCCAAATCCGAATTGATCTGAAACCAAATTTATTCGAATTTACATTGATCCGAACCCGACCGAATCCGAACCCGAATTGATCCGAACCCGAATTCATCCGAATTTAGATTAATCCGAACCCGAATTGATCCGAATCCGAATTGATCCAAACCCAAATTGACCCGAATCCAAATTGATCCGAATCCAAATTTACCACCTAAAAAGATTCAAATTTAAATTTAATATTATCAATAAATATTTAAATGTTAAAATTAAATATCAAAGTATTTTAATATAGTAAAAATATAATTTTTTCAATAAATGAGTGTTATATATTTTTTTAATCTAGTTAAATTTAAATATTCACTTTTATATTGCATTCATTTGAACCTAATGTATAATTATTTAATGGCTAATTTATAATAGAGTACAAAAGCTATATCATCTACACTAATGTCTTCAATTATTCTATAAAAAATCAAAATAAATTAAAGAAATATATAGTATTGTTTTATGATTTTAGTAGAGATTATTAAATCACTTTGATTCAAAAGTTATTAATTATTGTAGATAATAAAAATAAAATGAAAAAAATGTAATTAATTTATGAATATTGGTAAATATTTTATAAATAAAACTATCATACAGATTATTAAATATTTTTATTATTTCAATCCCAATTGTACTATAGGTCATGTAAGAAGAAAATTTTATTTTCATGAGTTTTGTAATTCTTAGAAATATGGTTTCAAGTGATTTTCATATAAGATAAATCACATCAAGATGAACAAAACTTAAAATTTGTCAAATCGACGCGAATCTAAATCCGACCAACCTGAATCCAAATCCAAATCCGACCAATCCGAATTGACTAAAAAAGTCAACGACCCAAACCTGACCTTATCCGAACCCGAAATGATCCGAACCCGAAATGATCCAAACCCAAAATAGACCGATTTTTCCTTGACCCGAACCCGACCTTATCCGAACCTGAAATGATCCAAACCCGAAATAGACCGATTTTTCCTTGACCCAAACCCGACCTTATCCGAACCCGAAATGACCCGAATCCGAAATGATCCAATTTTTCCTTAATCCGAAATGATCCGATCCAAAATGATCCAACCCAAACCCGACCCAACCCGCCCATTTGCCACCTCTACCCGCAGGGTATAAATAATCATGTCAGATCTATGGCCATAGTCTATAATTGTCCTCAGCGGATCACTGATCAATTGTTGGTCGGGACTACATATCACATATCACATATTACATATCACATGTCACATATCACATATCAGCATGATAATGTTGCCATCTAGTCTCAAAACATTATTTTTCATCATCAGAAAACCTTTATGGAATTTATAAAAATAATCATTTCATAATTAAAACCAAAAAGGTTATATAATAAATCAAGTGAATATTTAAGAAAATATTTATAACATATTCACTTTTTCCCTTTTTCATCTTTCATTTCATATTACGTATAATTCATATATCGAGAGAATATTTAGAAAACTTTTATAAAATATTCTTTTTATCCCATTTTCATTTTCCATTTCATCTCATATATAATTCATATATCGAGAGAATTTTTGGTGATCTCATTATCACCAATTTCGAAAACATGAATATTTTAAAATGAATTTTGTTATATTCATGTTTTATGAAAAATAATCATTTCCTCGATTTTCGTGGTTGGAAATCGTTTCTCGTGAAATAAAATCATTTATTATGATTTTATGAAATTTTCTAGAAATTTTCGATAATTTTCGATAATTTTTCGGCAGTATAACGGCTGCCGATTAGCTAGCCTCCTGCACGAAAAATACAATTTATAATTCCAGCCAGTACATCATCACAATTTTCCAACCCAAGAATCATCACAATATTTTCATAAAATATTTCATAATTAAAAACATACAGACTGAATATCCTTGCAGTGCTGCACATGCATCCCTTACCTGTTCCGGGTCGACGACTAACTCTCGAAGGTCGCGCCCGTGTTCACCTCGCCCGATTCTATCGGCTCGGTCATCCAAGGAATTTTCTAGAATTAAAATTCTAAAATTTAGAATTTTTCTATAATTATTTAAATAAATAAATTATTTAAATAATTTATCACTTTCCGGGATTTCTTACCGATTCCCGTAATTCCCGGGTTTCCGAATTCTCGGGATTTCCTGTAATTTTCGAAATTCTCCTTTTTCCTCTTTTTCTTCTTTTCCTCTTTTTCTTCCTTTTTTCTCTTTTCTTTTCTTTCTCTTTCTTTTTTTTTCTTTTTCTTTTTCTTTTTCTTTTTCTTTTCTTTTTTTCCCGTCAGCCGGTTCTTCGCCGACGGCCGGTTCTCCGACGGCGGCCGGTTCTCCGACGGTTCAGGCGTCCTTCAGCTGGCCGACGGCATGGCGAAGCTACCGGTGCCCTCCGTTTGCCCTGGATCGGCGGCACGACGTCGGATCGAGGCAGAATAGGTTCGGTTTCTTCTCCTCCTCCATCGGCCTTCCTCTGCCGTTCCCCGCCTCAACTGTGGCCTCCCACGTCTTCCTCTTCCTCTGGCGGTGGTGTGGTTGCAGTGGCGGTGGCCGGTTTGGCCGGCATCGCCAGATCCATTTTCTTTTTCCTCTTCCGGTTTCGCCGATTTCCGCCCTTGTTTCCGCTTCTGTTCTTTTCGTTTCCGTCACCAGTCGTCTTCTCCTCTTTGGCCGGGGCCATCTCTTCCTTTTTCCCTCACCGACGGTGGCAGCTCCGCCACCATCAGTCTCGCCTGGGAGGATCGGGATTCTTCCTCGATCTTCCTTCTCTATTTTCCCTTTTTTTATTATACTTTAATTATAATTATACTTATAACTATATTATAAATATAATTATATTATTTTATTATATAATACTTTGTACTATATATTATATAAATATATATTATACATTAATAATATATATTTACACATAAAAAATGTATATTTTCATATACTTTAAATTAAATAACATTTATATATATAAATGTAATAATAAAATATATATTGTATTTACAATATATATATATATATTTTCTTTCTCAATTTCTTATTTAATTTGGATTTCCATTTATCTAAATTAAATTTCCTCTTTCATTATTTTCCATAATTTCCAATTTATCTATTTTCTTCAATATTTATTTCCAATATTTGTAATTTCCAATAAATGAAAAATTTACGGTTATCACAGTAACTCGAATGGTATCCGAAGTGGCAAAATGTGAAATTTGGAGCCGAAATACCTAAAAGCTAAGAAAACCATTTTTTGAAATTCCTTAAGATAAGCACACCTAGGTTTATGTGCAACAAATTCAAAAATGACGATTTAGTCCATACCATGGAAGAAATTTTTTGAATAATGGTCAAATCAAATTGGTTTTGGACCCACACACGTAAAAAAGTTTCACGAGAATCCAACACGTGAACTGAATTATGTGAAAGTGCTAAAACGACACAAATAAAACCAAAAGCATTCGTTTAAGAGTAGTTTGGCAATTTCACTACCCATGACCGGTCAAACCACCTTGAGAGTCAATAATTGACCATGGGTGACCTAAATATATAAAAAATAATAAAAATAAAATATAAATTCTGAAATTTAAAAATATTAAAAGAAAGCTAGGACATAATTGGGAATAATGAGATTGTATAAGGGCATTATGGTTTTTTTTGCAAGGGCTGGTCAAATTAGTTAATATTGACCAGAATTGACCCAAAATAAATAAAATTTAATAAAAAATAAAACTAAAATCTGAAACTTAAAAATAATAAAATAATCCTAATGGCATAATTGTAAATAGTGAATTTTAAGAGGGGCAAAATAATCTTTTTGTACATGGCAGATTTTTATATCATAAAATAATATAATTTAAAGATATTTCAGCCATATTTTCTCTAGAATGTCCAGTTACTAGCAGCAGCTCCTTCTCCATTATTGCCCATGTTTTCCTCTTTTTTTCCTAAAAAATCCACCACTTTTCTTCACCAAATCATCAAGCACCCTTCACCAAACCTGTCCCACACCTCAAGAACACCTTAATTCTGAAATTTGGAGGGCTGAATTGAAGAATTATAGACTGATTTGGTTGCTAGAAGTGGCTGCACATGGAGAGGTAAGAGGAGACAGCCACTGATTTACTTGTTCATGCTTGGTTTCAATTGTTTCATGGTAATTTAACATGTTTATAGTTGAAATTTTAAGTAAATCAAATTGTATGAATATGTTAGGGTTTTTGTCATGAGGGTTTCCTCGGAGGAGAATGTTGTTCTCATGCATGCCTAAAGGGGTGTAAAGTTACAAGAAACAAGGTGCTAAGTGTGTGTATTTGTTGAGATTCCAATTCTGTTGAAACTGTCCTGTTTGAACCCCATGTTTAAATGTTCAGTTTGAGAGTTTTATAATGAGATAAATTCTATAACAATTCTGGTAGATAGCTTGATGAGTTAGGAGAAAGTCAGTTTTTGAATCACATCGTTTGGAATCTGGTAGCTTAAGAGATGTGCAAATGAATATAGGGCACTCTGCCCAAAAAATGTGATCCAAATGACTGATTTTGAAAAATTGTAGAAATAGACCAGATCAAATTTGTATGCGAGCCATACATTTTTGGAAAGCTAAATGAGTTAGGAATAATATGGTTTTAGGTTTGCACAATTTGTATAAACCTACACTAAGATGTGAACCAATTTGTGCATAGAGGTTAGTAGATAGATCCGCCAGAATGCACCTAAAAATAGAGTAACTCCAAGGAATTATTAAAATGACTCAGGAACGATAAAGTTTTGAAACATACCATTCTAAATAGTAAATTGAATTAAGAATCACATGGTTTTAGATTCATAATTTTTGGACATCCCTATAATTAGTAATGTAATTTTTAATGTGCAAAGGTCAGAAAACCATCTTTCCAAATGGATAGAATTGGGTTGAAATTTGGAAAATTTTTTAAATTAATACAGAATGAATTAGAAAATGGGCCTTACATCTCTGAATGGGGAATTAAGTTAGGTTACATATAAAATTTGCAATGTATTAATTGGATTCCAATATTTTCAGTTATAAGCAGAAAGGTATCAATAGGTCAGAAAATTCTTGCAAAGAATAATGCTACTCATATAGTGAGATAGGGTGAACAGAAAGATTTCAAAGTGTAGAACATTCTTTATAATTAAAGAATTAAATTTTAACTGTAATTCAATATTGTTTTGTGCAGTATTGAGTTCTAGAGATTAAAGAGGCTTAAGTTGTGCTATTAACGTGATCTCACTGTGTAAAAATTAAGGTAAGGAACATATATGGGAGATGTATAGGAAATGCTATGTTGCATGTGAAAATTTTCGAAAACCAGTCTTAATCGTTTCTCACCCAATGTTTTTAAACAAGAAAATAGAAATTTATTTTAAATCCATACAAGTTTAAATATGGTTTAAATTGCATAAAATATATATTTATTATTTTACAGGAATGATTTATTAATTATGTGCAAAAGTGCTATTTGGATACTTAAAGTTTTTCATTGCATATTTAATGAGTTTTATTTCTACCGAATATGAAAATTATTTTTTTTTGTATATGGATTGAATGAAGATAATGTTACTGAAATGATTTTCTATCGTGATTTATGAATTTAAGAAAATGATTTTGAGACGGTTACTCATGCATACTATTATATATGAGTGTATATGACTGTGGGACATGGTCAAACCCACAGGTTTCCACAGTACTGACCAATGTTGTCACGTCTTGTAGTATACAGTAATTATCATATTTCACACACACAACAGTGATTGGTTGGGTTGTTTGTGATGTCTTTATCACTATTCACTTTCAATTGTATAGTAAACACATTAATAAATAGTAATTATATTTATCTATTATCAAAATTTACATAACTGTACCATTACTTTACATCCCCTGTACATAATTATACAACTATAGTACTGTACAAAATAAGTCTGAACATATAAAAGGAAATAAATATACCTCTAGGATTTGATCGAAGCTGCCTCAAGGAACTAAAGCACAGTTGAAATCAGTAGAATGATGTACATACGATCACTGCAAATAATCTGTGGAGTGAAAAAATAAGAGCTGAGTTAACGTGCTTAGTAAGAGAATCGTATGTAAAAAATGATACTATGAAATCTATATGCTAAAAACATTTAATCCCTAATAGTGTACTAAGGTACAAATCAGGAAGGATACTATAGTCGGCAAGGAAACCAGATGAAGTATGGGAGGTATTTTAGAATAGCTGTCGTGTCTCGACTCCTAAAAGTCATTATAGGGAGTAATCAGTTGAATTTGATATTAATTAATGTAAAATGCTATTAAAATCACATAGAAAAATAATTTAATAAATAAATAAATATTTCTTTTCAATAAAAAAATTCAGTTCAATAACGGTAAACACAATACAATAACAGTTCAGTAAATAGTATGTAAGAAGCTCAATATCAAAAAACAATTTAGTACCAGCAACACCCAAGGTATATCATGCTATAATAATATCCTAAAAAGGGAGTAACAATAAACACGTGAGACATATGGCCATAGTCTATAGGGTCCATAGTGTAAACTTCCCAGGTGCCACTAGTGGAGGCTGAAGACTTGGCGAGTCTATCAGCACAATAACGGTAATAACAGTAACAATACACGTGACACGTGAGCATTATACGAGGCCTAATAGTCTCAAAACAGTAGAAACATCATTTATGAAATCAATTCCACTGAAAATATCTTCAATCAGTCCACAATATAAATATATTAAAATATATCCAGTTCATGAATAAAAATTTATAAAATATTCATGCTTCAATATCATTTTCTGAAAATATTCTATTTATCTATAGAACAGTAATAAACATGTGTTGGTACCTTCACGTAATTAAAATTCATTAACATGAATATTTAAATATTGTTTTTCGGTAAATAATCAGTTAATGCAATTTTAATAAATTTCATGAAATCCACTTGAAAATTTATTTATTTCTATCATCTCAAAATATTAAAATTAATTTCTTAGAATTTCTATAAATTCTGGCAGAATAACGACTGTTTCTAACTTAGCCCTCCTACACTGAAAACACAATTTATAAACCAGCCAGTATCCACAATTTAACCAATTCCAACACCATAAATTTCCAAATCAATTCATAAAATTAATTTGAGATAAATCATGCATTCACAGTATCCTTATAGCTCACACACTCATCCCTTACCGATTGTTTTCCTTCCGATTCTCCGATAGCACCACACGAGAATTAACACTCCTAGGCTGCAAAACATTACACCAATCACCATTATTCACCATAATTAAATTTTCAATAAATTTTCCTTCATTAAATTCTATCACATTATCAGTGGAAAATATTAACTCAATTTAAATCACACCAGTAGTAAAACACAACTTCACCTACATAACTCTGATTGTTATTCCAACTTCATCAACAATCTCCTTATAATTTCTATAGTCTCATGGCATCCCAAACTCATCAAATGTAGCACAAAAACTCCCTCCCCTTGCCATGGCCGAATACACACTATGGCTAATTTCATGGAATTTTAAAAATTCAACCTTAATTTCATGCTTTTCCATGCTTATTCTCTCATTTGGCACCATTTTTAAGCATTAAACAACATGAGAACATGAAGATTCAACAATGGCCGAAAACCCTAAGGAGTGCTTTAGAGAGATGCAATCCAAACCAACATCAAAATCATGCTTAACACACTTAGACTTATCATTATCTACCATTAGAATTGAAAGAAATAACAAGCATGGATTTACCTCTTCTTGGTGGTATAGTGCTTCTTTCCCTTTGATTTTTTCACTTTTACAATAAGCTATGGGTATGGGTTTGTAAAGCTTGACGAGTAGAACAAGTTTGTAGAAGATGTTTTAGTGAAATAAGGTAGTTTTGATGGAGTTTTGTGAGCTTTTCTTATTTTTGGTTATGGTGGCCATGTGAATGAAGGAAGAAGAAGAGTGGATAGTGGAAGGCTGATATGTGGGGAGTTTTATAGAATTTTCTAGATAGGGGCAAAATGACAAAAATGCCATTGATTATGTGATTTTTGGATAAAAATGCCCTTAAGCTTCCGTAATTTTTCTATCATGACCCGAAAGCCGCAATGTTCACTTGATACTCATACTTTTCTTAGTCTACAAATTTATGGGCTAAATTTTTCCTTTTCATTTTACAGTTTGTATTCAGTGTCAGTGTAGTCACTATCTATTTCCATTCATTCCTGAAGTCAATTATGATTTAAATTTTCTCCTTGAGATGAGGAGAAATCAATTACAGTCCATAACTAATCACCGCATACTTATCATATAACATTAAAACTTTATATCGACTACTCATTATCTTAGTTTACATCCCATCCTATAGTACCATACAAAATTTGCCTGAAATAAAAGCGTATGCCAAAGAATGTATACCTCAAAAGCAACCCAGTAGTTTCGGAGGACAGTGACAAGTATCGAGTCTAGATACCACCTCCGATTCCTATTCAAAACCCTTATGGCGAAGTTCAGCACAAGTAGTTTGAAAAGATATGAAATTTGAGGGAGTGAGCAAAACTATGGCTCAGTAAGTCATTTATATAAGTGCAGAAATAGACTTATACTGTCCTAATGCAAATGCGTGAAACCTTTAAATAAGAATCCTCACGTCATATTCACTCTATATTCCTTTATTAAACGGCTCAGATCATGTCATAAAGGTTTCTTTGTGTAAGGGCTGAAGGTATCAATGGGGGAGAGTCTCTTCGTAGTACCTCATTATACTCGTCCCGATACCTATCTGTTACATTAACCATTAATCAAAATCGATCAACCATTTTCAATCTTCTTGTCATTTTTCCATAATATACCATATGATAATGAATACATAATTCTAACATCATGTGGTACTTATTTGCACCCATATTGTTCTCATACCATATCATATCATATCATGTCATATCTCATGTGAAGTTTTATTCAGACACTATTAGATCATGTCACTTCCCATCAACAAGTACATTTTGTACTGTATAAAGTCGTAATATTTTCAACATAAAGAAATATAGTCACATATAGTATAAAAGTCAAGATACCTCTTCCTATACATCTCATGTTCAATATACAACATAAGATCATGACATACTTCATTTAGAATGTATTTTGTTCTATCATGATTCCACATATAACTTATGCAAGTTTTACTGTATAAAACGACTATCATCCACATTTCACTACGTTTAACATATAGTCGTATATGAATCTTATGTAATATCGAAATCATATCACGTGTACTTTTAGAACATGTTCAATTCACGTCAAATCTCAAATCATCTCTCGTTTATTTTTAATACATGATTGAAAGCATGCACATTTATCTTTTCATATCATGTGTGATCAAAGCATACACATTTCTCTTTTCACTTTTCATGAAATCAAAACATGTACTTTTCATATCGTTTTCAAATCAAAATATGCACATTTCCCTTTTCATATCATGTCAAATCAAAACATGTACTTTTCATATCGTTTCAAATCAAAATGTGCACATTTCACTTTTCATATCATGTAAAATCAAAACATGTCTTTTCATATTGTTTCAAATCAAAACATGCACATTTCTCTTTTCATATCATGTCAAATCAAAACATGTCTTTTCATATTATTTCAAATCAAAACGTGCACATTTCTCTTTTCATATCATGTCAAATCAAAACATGTCTTTTCATATCGTTTCAAATCAAAACGTGCACGTTTCTCTTTTCATATCATGTGTAATCAAATACAATATCGAAACACATTTCACATACTGTGAAATCATATCAGTTTAGAGTTCATATTAATTTAAAAACATACTCTAAACTGCATATCATGTCGATTGAGACTAGGCTAGATCCCTAATACTCTATCAATAAAGACTTAGATCACTGTAGCTAGCAGTGAAGTCATATCATCGTCCCCTGGAAACCAACTAGGACGATATCTATGGCCATAGACCTCATCTCTCCCAGCCTCACTAATCAGGTGTGACTGAGACCTGTCCATGACTATTGTCAGACAAGCATCTCTGCGTAATGAGTAATCTCCAATTAGGCAGTTTCCACAATGCTTTATTGAATTTAATTCTTTTAGGGTGCCTACAGTCTCATAGAACATTTAAATCTTTCACTTTTCTTGTAAAAATAGCGTAAAGTACGTAACACGTTTTTCTTTAAGATCATTTACATATATATGAATACATACATTACACTATATGTTCAATCTTTTCAAAACAATTTAAGCATTCAAAACATTCATGTGAGTATTGTATAAATGAATGTTTTCAAATCTCGTGCATAAAACGAGGCATGTTTAAAAGCGATGCAATTAAACAATGGAATTAAAACAGTATTGAAACGAGGCATGCTTATGAAATGGATTAAGGTAAAATCATTTGGTATAGTGCTAACTATAATGTCAATTCTTCCTTAGATCATCACCTTCAAACATCTCAGTTTAGCACCTATACCTAACTCGTCATCATTTTACATTTCATATTAAAGTCCTTGATTCAATCCATTCTATTTCAACAGGAGCACATCTAATAAATCATCTAAAATTTTCTATTGTCCAATAACATATAAATATCATTTCACAGTATTTGTAAACTAAATCACCTTTACTTTCAATGGTAAAACTAAGTCTCATCCCTTAATGTCGGTCTTCTTAATATTTCATGTATGTTCACATATTACTTTAGCGACTCCCACTATAACATTAAAATTATTCAATGTTAAGGACTTCATTCGAGATCTATTCTGTAGATCATTTACTCACTATACCCACATCATTGAGTCATTTCCTCAATTTACATATTACCATGAGTATATAATTCCTTATGCATCACTAAACCTCAAACTTTTAATTACCACCATTACCATACAATTCAACTATATCTCTATAATATAATTCTAACACTGAATTATATAAATGTCTTACCAACTCTTCATTTAGTGCATGAGTACTCCGCTTCCACTAATCTCGTGTTCGTTGCCTTAGAGTCGTGCTGCATAATCAAATAGCATTAAATTGATTTAGTATCCATTTAATGTGTCGCTAATTGATTTTCACGAAATCAAAATGATGTGATTCATCCCTCTTACCAACCTTCCTACACTATTCCAAACCAAAAATTATTTTTATATATCTATATATATAATTATGTATATTATACTTGCACTTATTAATTTGACATACTATACATATACATGTATATATATATATATATACATATATGTATGTATTTCTTTCCTTCTCTCTTCTTTCTTTCATTTCTTTCTTTTCATATCACATGTAGTTTACACATTGGTAGAAATTTCGGTAATCTCATTATCACCAATTTTCATAACATGAATATTTTTAATTAAAATTCAATATATTCATTTTTTTATGACAAGTACTAAATTTCTCATTTTCGTAGTTGGAAATTACTTCTCGTGTAATAAAATCGTTTAAAAATGATTTTTACGTAATTTTTCTAAAATTTTCGGCAGCATAACAGCTGCTTATTGACTAGCCTCCCTGCACAAAATAGACAGTTTATAACCCTTTTACAGCCAGTGAATCTCCACAATTTCCAACCAATTGATTTTCCACAATATTTCCATAAAATTCATGCATAATTAAATCATGCAACCTAGATATTCTTACCTATCTCGAGCTAGCGACTTCCTCATTACGTCACGCCCGTAGTCATCTATCCCAATTTCCCTCACCTCGACTCCCGAGCATACTTTTCTACAAGTTCACATTCATATTAAACTTTAGAAATTTATACAATTATTAAATCAATTGATAATAATAAAATTCTCATAATTTCCTATCGCATTTCTTCTTTCTTCTTCTTTTTCTTCCTCTTCTTCCCTTTTTTTCTTTTTTTTCTTCTTCTCTTTTCTTTTCCTTTTTCTTCTTCTCTTTTCTCTTTCTTTTTCTTCGTCTCTTTTCCTTTTTTTTTCTTTCTTCTTTTTCTTTTTCTTTTCTTTTCTTTTCTAGTCTGAACCGGTTCTCCACCGACTTGGCCACTCCGAAGCTCGTCGAGCTAGTGCTGATGCCAGATCTGGCCTCCTTTTCCCCCCACCGACGGTGACGGCGTCAGATCTGGGACGGTGGGTTTCGGCCTCTTCTCCTCTCTTTTCTCCTTCCTTTTTCCTTTCTCCCTTCCACCGTCAGCTTCCCTTTCTTTCCCTTTACCTTCACCGACATCGTGGTGGGTACGACGGTGCCCGGATAGGCCGGCACCGCTGTTTTCTTCTTTCCTTTCTTTCCTCTCTTTTCCTTCTCTGTTTCGCTTCGTTTCTCTTTCCTTTCTTCACTGTCGTCGGCGGCCTCCTTCCTTTCTGGTCGGCCGGCAATGGTGTCTCTTTCTCTCCTCCCTTTTCTGGCCGACGGTGGTCGACTGCCATTTGGACTTTCTCCTCTGTTTGTAACAAAAGAGAAGAAACAAGGGAATCGGGTTGTATCCCGATTCCCTTTTTTTTAATTTTATTTTATACATATAATATTATTATTACATGTATGTAGTATTTTACAATATATATTATATAGAGATATAAATATATTGTACATTAACAATATATATCTACATATAATATATATCTTTTTATATATTTTAAATTAAAATACCATATACATTTCATATGTATATATATATTTTCTGTACAACAATATGTATAATACTAATATATACATATTTATTTATATAAAAACATATAAAAGTATATTTATATAATATAATTATATAATTATATAAAATACACCTTTTTATATCTTTAAATTCGGATTTCTTAATGTCTGAATTAAATTTCTTAATTTCGAATTCTCAAATTCATTACTTCATCGACTTTTGAATTTCCAAATATTTCTATCTCTTATATAATTCATTTATTTTCTTTAGTTTATTTTATTTGTTTTAATATTAAATTTACAAATTTAGCGGTTATCACATCCTCTCCACCTTAAGAAATTCGGTCCTCCGAATTTGACTCAAATTAAAAGGTGGTACCATCCTATACTCTTATCTTTCTTGTCCTTTCAATCATATCCTTCAAATGATACTGCTAGCATACCTTCAACATTAGAATCGCCTTTTATACCATTTTATATCATTATTTTTTATATATATATACTCCTTAAAACTTTTTATCACTTTGGGAGCTATCACTTTCATCTCTTTTCACATAATAGTTGTTTCACACTATTTATCATCCATTTCTCTCATTTGGTGCCAAGTCGATAAAGTTTGGTAACTATCGTTTACCGATTTAATCAGTAGTATGTAATTGTCCCAGTAGCTTTCAAATCTCATGCACACGCTCTCTCAATATCACGGAGCATTCACATATTACGCTTGTATATTTACATCAATACTGAGCGGTGTTGTCAGTAGCTTTGGAATCTTAAGGCCTTTTGCTATTTTCCATAAGCATATGGCAAAATTAGAGACTCCTATCACATGTAACGCTCACTGGAACTTCATATACCTTCTCATCATTTCATAGTCATTTTTCAAATGTGGCACAAGAGAATCTAAGATTCTGATAATGGAAAAGTAATTCCTTTTTTTTAAACAATCAGTCTTAAATCACTTCCATATCATCACATCTCCTTTATACTCTTTGTTACTCCATAATACTTATGCTCATATTTATTTCATCAAAGTTGCACCTCATTGCAGACTTTACTGTTAATCATCTCTTACAGTAAATGAATTACGAGGCAATCTTTTTCTCTCTATATCTCTTTTCATACTATATTATCATTACATCTATTATCTTTATGGTAAACTCAATATCACTAAAGTTTTATAATATACCTGACTTTATACTTTTCCATAATTTAAAGTACATAGGTGACAAATCAATCATCACTTTCGTCATCTCATTATTCATACGATTCCACTATTTCTATCATTCCAAGGTGGGTATATATATATATGACATTTTCCATTTACATTACAGGCAGTAAATATAAATCATTTATTTACTCCTTTAAGTATCATCCTCATATTAGTTTCGAAATTCAACACTTGATAAGTCCATCAATTTTGATGTTTCTCGTCAGATCACACCTTATGACCCTTAATTCTTATAATTCTGAAATTGTTAAGCTGAGTCTGTATAAATGTCAAGACTCGATGATCTCGGATGTCTTATCTCATAAAATCTCAACTTTCACATCAATTTGCTATTTTGTACGGCATGCTTTAAAAGTTCAAAATTTTCCATTCCAAGCCCCCTTTTTGTAACATTCGTTCTTTTCGAATCCATTGGTGAGAATTCTAGAAAGTCTTGCAGGTTTCGAATCCACATTGTTTAAAACCATAAGGTTTAATTCATTGAACTTTCAAATTTCACGTAGTTCAAATGATGTGTCAAAAGTCGAATACTTTCAAAATCCATATAGTCTCCAATTCATATATGTTTTATATCACATAGTTTTTCGAAGCGCATACATTTATCAAGTTATATATAAGATCTTATATATCCTTCGAATCCATAAGAAGGCTGGCCATTTGCTCCTTTGGAGGTATGTCAATAAAGTTCACTTCTTGCTACATATGGTGAGCAAGTTTTCATAAGCTTCCTACCACTTTCATAGACAAGTCCAAGAATTTACTAGTTCACTCCGATAGACCCAATCGACTCCTATTTATTTAGGCTTATTAAGAATGCCCACTCAATTCAAATCCAAAAACCTTGTATTTTCACATCACTTTATGATCCTAATAGCCTTCAAAACAATCAGGATCTTGTACTTGATCAACTCTTATACCCTTTAGGTATTACCAATTCATTGACATAACGTCGTTCAAATTTTCTCTTTTTGTTTCACAGTTGAGGCTTTATAAGGTAACAATTGTCTGAGTTTAAGCGTATTGCTTAAACTCCAAGCCATAGCATAATCTCGTTTTTGGCCAATTATGCGAGGTCACTCCATAATTATTTCCATTAAACACAATTTTAAGTCTCATTCATAAGTTGTGATAAGTATACTATATCAATCTCCACAACTCAATACTCAATATAGGCTACTGTGTCTATTCTCATCTCGTTGCAATTCATAATACCTTATAAGCCATTATGTCACTTATAGCGGCTAACAACCGTCCACACCTTGGTGATCTTCTTAATCTTGTTATCTTTTTCTTTCTATATAAAAACACATAAATTTAGAACAGCATTCTGCAATTACTGAGCACTTAACATTCAGGCATTTACAATACTATGGGATGTAAACTATTATGACGTATCTATACTGATACATACTAGACAAACGTTGCTCTGATACCATTAAATCTATCACGACCCGAAAGCCGCAACGTTCACTTGATACTCATACTTTTCTTAGTCTACAAATTTATGGGCTAAATTTTTCCTTTTCATTTTATAGTTTGTATTCGGTGCCAGTGTAGTCACTATCTATTTCCATTCATTCCTTAATTCAATTATAATTTAAATTTGCTCCTTGAGATGAGGAGAAATCAATTATAGTCCATAACTAATCATCGCATACTTATCATATAACATTAAAACATTATATCGACTGCTCATTATCTTAGTTTACATCCCATCCTATAGTACCATAAAAAAATTTGCTTGAAATAAAAGCTTATGCCAAAGAGTGTATACCTCAAAAGCAACCCAGTAGTTTCGGAGGATAGGGACAAGTATCAAGCCCAGATACCATCTTCGAGTCCTATTCAAAACCCTTATGGCGAAGTTCAGCCCAAGTAGTCTGAAAAGATATGAAATTTGAGGAAGTGAGCTGTCACATCCCATGACCACATTTTTCACGTATTTCTATACAACATATCCAGTTGGGCTATCTGTGATACTTCACTTTTCATATTCATTTAACTATTAAATATAAAATTCATAATATAAATTACATCCCCTATCTTAATTCTTAAGAAAGTAGTACTTAAAGTAAGTCTAAATACAGAAAATAAATGATCATACCTCATATTATAAATCAAGCTATCGCAATGTCTCCAAATGCGCAGCTCGAGATCCTCAGATGTCAGATCTCATAGTCATCAAAAATCTGAAATGTTAAAATTGGGGAGTGAGCAAACCACGGCTTAGTAAGAAAGTTAATGCAACACTTGATATCTAGCTATCTATATGCTGAAAATACTTTTTCACTTTCTTTTTAAATCTTCCTAGCTGGCTCTAGGCTCACATGTAGGAAGGATACTACAGTCAGCTAGGGATTTGGATGGAGTAAGGTAGGTATTTTGAAATACTTGTCTTGTCCCGGAACCTAGAAGCAACTGTAAAGAGTACTATATTCCTTGTTTTCGAAAAGATATAATTTTCGTTTTCACAAAGTAAACCACTTATTTCTTTTCACTTCAGTAAAATTTAAAACATGTGATAGTTCAGTAATAAAATAGTGGTTTCCTTCACTACAATTAAAAACACGTGATAGTACAGTGGTTTGTAAATATCCAAGTCATTGGATAACCACTTCTGCAATTATTTCTATCTTAGAAATAATTTCATGTTATTCTTTTTGAATAAACATTAATTTCTCTTTAGTTCAATAACCGTATCTTACAGTTTAGTAAAACAGTAATATTCAATACAATACCATTCGGTAAAACAGTATTTTGCAAATCAGTAAAACAATATCTTGATACGGTTCAGTCAATAGACAGTAAACAGTAGCTACTAATTTAGTAAATAATATATGGTAGCTTTCAGTTCAGTATCATGGAGACCAGGCAACACCCTAAATATATCATGCTATAATAATATCATCCCTAATAGGGGAAACACATGAGATCTATGGCCATAGTCTATGGGGTCTTTAGTGTGCACTGATCAGGTGTCCACTGGAACGCTGATAATAGGATCAGTATCTATCAGCACTAACACGTGACACGTGAGCATGATATGAGGCCTAACAGTCTCAAAATAGTAAACACATGGTATAAACCCCATTTATGAAATCAATTTCACTGAATAAAAGTTCAATCAATCCACAAATATTCATAAGGAAAATATTTTCATCTTATGAATAACAATTTATAAAATATTCGTCCCGGGGTCATCATTCTCGAAAATGTTCTAAACATTATAGAACAGTATAAATCACATTTTCCATACGGTGAAAATAGTTTATAAAATAATTACTGTAAAATATAAAAGGTCATAATTGTCCTTTTTCGTCGTAAAACATATACGCATGTTTTTTCAGGCTTTCTATTAAAAACAAGATTTTCAAAGTTACCGGGATTCAAATCAATTATTTTTATGATTTATGGAAAATTAAAATATTTATTTTTCAAATCAACACTCCCATCCCGTGTTTTCTCTGTAAACACATGCGGAGACCTTTTAGTCTCAAAACACTGTTTTCCACCTTTAATTACCTTTATGGAATTTTCTATAAACTCTTATTTTCACAATTGAACCCATAAAGGTTATTTATAAAATCAAGTGAATATTTGAAGAAATATTATTAAAATATTCACTTTGATCCTTTTCATTTTTCACCTCGTTTCGTGTGAAATATCACCTATCGGGATAAATTTAGGTGATTTCCTTTTTCACCATTTTCAAAAACATGAATATTTTAAAATTAATTATCAGTATATTCATGTTTTATTAAAACTAATCGATTTCTCGATTTTCGTGATTGGAAATCGTTTCTCGTAATGAAAAATGATTTATTATGATTTTTGGTAATTTTTTCCAATAATTTTCGGTAGTATAACGACTGCCGATTGGCTAGCCTCCTGCACGAAAAATACAGTTTAAATCTCAACCGGTAAATGACCACAATTTTCCAACCAATCATTATCAATAGCATTTATAAAATTAAATGCATAATTTAGAACATTTGTGCCAAATATCCTTACAAGCTGCACATGTCTCCCTTACCTGTCTCGGGTAGGCGACTGCCTCTCAAAGGTCGCGCCCGTGTTCACCTCACCCGATTCCATCGTTTAGGTCATCGAGGAAATTTTCTGTAAATTAAATTCTAAAATTTAGAATTTTTCATAATTATTTAAATTAAATACTCAGAATTAAATTCCGAATTTCTCGGATCTCGAATTTCTAAATTCCCGAGATTTCCCGTAATTTTTTAAATTCCCGAATCCCGAAAATTCTCTTTTCTCTTTTCTTTTCTTTCTTTCTTTTCTTTCCTCTTCTTTTCTTTTCTTTTTCTTTTTCCTTTTTCTTTTTTCCTTTTCCCTTTTCCGGTCAGACCGGTCCAGACCTGTTACCTTCCCCTCACCGCCGATTCTTCTCCGATGATTGGTTCTCCGGCGGTTCGATGGCTCCACAGCTTGCCAGCACCACGACAAAGCTGGATCTGGCCTCCGTTCGGTCTGGATCGACGACACGACGGCGGATCTACTCGGTTTAGGGTCGATCTCTTCCACCTCTTTGTCGGCCCTCCTCTGTCGTTCTCCGCCTGTCCGGTGGCCTCCTACCTCTTCCTCTTCTTCCGACGGTGCTTCGATGGCAGTGGCGGAGGCCAATTTGGCCAACACCGCCATATCCCTTTTCTCTTTTTCTTCCTTGACTTCCGCCGAAATTTCCCTCCTTCGTTTCTGTTTTCCTTCCGTTTTCCGTCGTCAGTCTTCGTTCCTCACATCGTCGGCATCATTCTTATCTCTCCCTCCTCCTTTCTCCCTCGCCAGCGATGGCAGCTCTGCCACCATTGTCTCCAGCTGGGAGGGGTGGGATCCCCCGATCTCTCCTTTCCCATTTTGTTTTCACTTTCCTCTTTTGTTTTTATTTTTCTTTCTATTTTTATCTATACTATATAATATATATTATACTTATAATATAACATATATTATATGTATATTACATATATAATACATATAATATTATTATTATTATATATAGTATAGTACTATATATATTATGTATTAACAAAATACATATCTAGTATATTTATGTATATTTATATACTTTAAAATTAATTAACCTTAACATATATATTTAATTATATATATGTTATAATACCATATATATTGTATTTACAATATATACTTTTTCAAAATTTAATGTAAATTAATATTTACATTTTTCTCATATATGTATATATATATATATATACATAAAATGCCATACTTGAATACATATGTATTATTTAAATTTATAAAGTAGTATATATATACTTATATATACCAATATATATTTAATATATACTATATACCATACTGTATTTAAATACATATGTATTTGCATCAAAATACATTTATATAATATATAATTATATATATTTCACATTTCCTTTCTCATTTTCTTATTTAATTTGGATTTCCATTTATCCAAATTAAATTTCCTTTCTTTATTATTGTCCATAATTTCTTATCTAATATTTATTTCCAATTTATGGAAAATTTACGGTTATCACATTCTCCCCACCATAAAAAATTCGGTCCTCCGAATTTTAACTTAAGTCCAAAGGTGGTACATGCCGCATAATTACGACTTCTGACCTCTAGGTCATCCTCCAAGTAATATTGCCAGTTCACTTTCAACATCAAGAGTACTTTAGACCACTACATGCTGTCTTTCATCATATATTGATACTCCCTAAGTTCATTTATCAAATCGGGAGTTATTCATTTCATTTCTCTTTTCACATAAAAGTCTATTCACACTATTTTTCATATCACAGCTGATCTATGCTGTTCATCATCCATTTTTCTCACTTAGTACCCAGTCGATATAGTTTAAAACTATCCATTACACATGTTAATCAGTTGTATGTAATTGTCCTAGTAGCTTTTACATCTCGTGCATACGCTCTCTCAATATATCTTCAAGCATTTCTATACCACGCTAAGATATTTATATCAATACGGAGCGATGCTGTCAATAAATTTGAAATCTCGAGGCCTTTTACTACTTCTCATTAAGCATCTGGCAGCTCAGAGATTCTTATCACATGTAATGCTCACTGGAACTGTACATATACATTTCCACTGTTTCGCACCCATACTTCGACTAAGGCACTATAGAATCTAAGAGTCTGATAATGGAAAGTGATTCTATTTATATCTTCGGTTTTTAATCACTTCCATATCATCATTTCTCTTTTGAACTCTTTATTGTCCACAATTTTCATTTTCTCATTTATTTCATCAAGGCTACATCTCACTTGCAGACTTTACTATTGATCATCTCTTATAGAAATAACTCATGAGACCATCATCTTCTCTTTATGTAGTATGGTCATTACATCTCTTATTCTTATGATATATTCAACATTACTCAATTTATCCTTTTAATCACCACATTATCTATATAATTCCACCATTTCAAGGTGTGGATATGTGTATATATCATTTTTGTTTCATTTGCATAACTAGCAGTATACAATTACATATCAAGGTCATCTGTGCTTCTTTCATTCACACATATACAGATAACTTCATTAACCTCAAATTACATTATCTGTATTTTCATCAATCATACTTTTATCAGTGAATTTCATTATTCACTCATCTTCCAGAGTTAATTCTTAAGCTTTCGGACTCTTTCTATGTTTCTGATATAAGCTCATAATTAGATTTCATATAATCCCTCGAGTCAGTGTTAGCTCGATTTCTCCAATCTATATAACTCTGAAGTTTATCAGGAATAACATTCAATACTGTTTTAATCACTATACTTGTACCATTTTGGACAGATTATCTTTATGTCCTGTCATTTCCACTATGTATCCTCAAGGAAGAGAAAGTTAATATTCAAATCATTTTGACCACCTTGATTTCATTATTTGTACTATTCACTTTCTTAGTCATTTTCTATAGTCATCTCACTTTTCATAATATCCAACGATCCCGTAATAAACATCCAGTTCAATACACTCTTAATTCAGGCCCTTACAATCAATAACCGAGCCAATCATTTTGCAACATTCCACTACACTCTTATTAGATCACATCATACAAAGCCCCGGCCCGTCCGCCGTCCGCCTTTACACATGTGTACTGTCCTCTTTGGCGAGTCCACTGGCTCCCTCGAGGTTTTGTCATGAGGCCTAGCCCGTTCACTAGGTCACTCGCAATTCGCGTCCATAATCTAAGTGTAAGTGGAATCAGTAATAGGGATCGTGATATTCATATGACATCTCTATGCCATTAATGACTCCATCACCATTAATGGATTCAAGATCAACTTGGTTTTATCACTATTCAGTACATCGCCCAACATAGGGGTATTTTTGTCATTTCGAAATTTATTTCATTCTTCTCAGTATACATTGAAATCAATGATCTCATTATCCATGTGTTGATATTATCCTTTCTCGTACTTATATCAGCAATTTAGATCTTATTCGATTTCGACAGAAAAGTCCACTAAAATCTATAATTGGATTATTTCGCTTTTAATGTAGCTTTACATCACCAATTTTTCTGTCAAATCAATCAATTCCAACTTCTGTTGGTCTATTATGACTCTCAGTAAAATTTTGGAGGTAGGGGTATTTCGGTCATTTTTGGCCAAAAATTCTCTCTCTTCAAAATACCTTCATCTGGTGATCTTAAGGTCTATTCAATGATGATATTTCATTCCCCTCCTTTATATCATCACTTTCAGGTCTCAGTTCGATCTGGACAGAAAAGTACTGGCGGGGCCCTCACCGAGTCCTTTACTGATCCTTACTGAACATGCCTTCATTTAGATTATAAGATCACCACTTTATGGTAAACTATGAGCCTATTTTCCTCTTTAATATTCTCAATTTATAATTTCTCACTCCCTTTAAATTATTTTACTCAATTTACAATCATTTATTTTCTCTTTGTATTCAGACGACACAATACTACTGTGGATGTTTAACACTTTTCCTTCCAAAAGTATTCACAGACATCAGGCCAACCATACTTTGATACCATTAAATCTGTCACATCCCGTGACCACATTTTTTACGTATTTCTATACAACTTATCTGGTTGTGTCACAGCCCGTGACCCTATTTTTCATCTTATTCTATACATCTTATATGGTTGGGCTGTCTGCGATACTTTACTTTTCTTTTACATATTAACAATTTCATATTAAATTACAATATGAAATACATCCCCTATCTTACTTCATAAGAAAATAGTACTGTAAAAATATCTAAATACAGAAAATAAATGATCATACCTCATGTCATAAGTCGAGCTGTCGCATCGTCCCCAAATGCGCAGTCGAAATCCTTTAGGTGTCAGACTTGTAGTCTTCAAAAACCTGAAATGTTAAAATTAAGGGCTGAGCAAACCACGGCTCAGTAAGGGAATTATATGCATACTTGATATTCAGCTTCGTATATGCTGAAAAACTTTTTCATTTTTCCTATGGGGCTCTAGGCTCGCATGTAGGAAGGATACTACAGTTGGCTAGGGATCCGAATGGAGTAAGGTAGGTATTTTGAAATACCTATCTTGTCTCGGAACCTAGAAGCAACTGTAGAGAGTAATAAATTTCTTTTCGTTTGAAATTTAAATCCTTTTCCTTTTTATTCTATATCAGTTTCATATTCCTTTCAAAATAATGCTTTTATGAAATAAAGCATTTAAATAAAGTAACTAATATTCATATATTCTTTGAAAAGAATATTAGTTAAATCATCATCATTCTCATTTAAAACCCATTTCATGTTTTACTGTACAATCATATTAGTACAGTATTTTAAATAGCAAAATAAGCTATTTAACCCTTTTCGTATAACATATATATCATCTAAATCTAATATTCAATTTAAAATTTAAAATAAGAATATTAGATTTATTTTCTTCCTTTTTCCTTTTGAAAACATATTACATATTCGTGTCACATATCATATGAAAATCATTTCATAGTACTTAAAAACAGTACTGACATTAGCATTTCATAAAAATGCTATAAATCATTTACATTTCACGTATCACATATCATGTAAAACATTTACATTTCACATATTATATATCATGTAAAATATTTTCATTTAAAACATATCATATAGGGAGACTTAGGAGACTTAGGCACGCACGCCCAGCCCGTCCACTAGGTCGCTACTCATATCATGCTATAGACCCCGAAGGGTATAAATAATCATGTCAGATCTGTGGCCATAGTCTATAATTGTCCTCGGCGGATCACTGATCAGGTGTCGCCCGGGACTACATATCACATATCACATATTACATGTCACATATCACATATCACATATCAGCATGATAGGATGCCAACTAGTCCCAAAACCGTATTTTTCATCATCAATAAACCTTTATGGAATTTATAAATATATATATAATTTCATAATTTAAAGCCATAAAGGTTATAAAATCATTTAGTGAATATTTAAGAAATATATATAAAAATATTCACTTTATTTCCTTTCATTTTTCATCTCGTATTACGTGTAACTTACATATCAAGAGAATTTTCGGTGATTTCATTATCACCATTCTCGAAGAGATTTTTCGATGATTTTATTATCACCATTCTCCAAAACATGAATAATTTAAAATCATTTTCATTTTATTCATGTTTTTATGGAAAATACTTATTTTCTCGATTTTCGTGATTGAAAATCATTTCTCGTGAAACAAAATCATTTATTATGATTTTATAAAATTATCTAAAAATATTCGATAATTTTCGATAATTTTTCGGCAGTATAACGGTTGCCGATTGGCTAGGCTCCTGCACGAAAAATACAGTTTAAATTTCAACCGGTACTTCACCACAATTTTCCAACCAATCATTCATTGCAATATTTTCATAAATATTTTCATAAAATATTTCATAATTAAAATCATGCAGACTGAATATCCTTACAGTGCTGCACATGCATCCCTTACCTTTTCCCGGGTCGGTGACTTCCTCTTGTCGGTCGCACCTGTACTCCATACCTCCCGATTCCTCATCTCGATCACCGAGAATAAATTCTGGAAATTAAAATTCTAAATTTTAGAATTTTTCCATAATTTATTAAATTTTTCTGAAAATTAATTTCCGAAAATTTCTTACCGAATTTTCGTAAATTTTCGGCTTGTCGAATTCTCGGGAATCTCCAAATTCCTGAAATTCTCCTTTTTCTTCTTTTTCCTCCTTTTTCTCTTTTTTTTCTTTCTCTTTTCTTTTTTTTTCTTTTTCTTTTTCCTTTTTTCTTTTCTTTTTCTTTTTTTTCTTTTCTTTTCCTGGTCTGAACCGGTTCGGACCAGTTCAAACCAGTCCACCTCCCTCACCGCCGGCTCTCCTCCGATGGCCGGTTCTCCTGCGGTTCGGTGGCTCCTCAGCTGGTGGAGATGGCCACGATGCTGGATCCGCCCTCCGTTTCTCCAGATCGATGGCAGCGGTGCCAGATCTGGCGGCAGAAAATCTCGGCTCTTCTCCTTCTCATTTCTCCTTTGATATGGACCTCACCGAAAGAAGATGAGGTTCATATGAAGAAGACGAAGAACACTTGAAAAAAAAACAATAACAAGTTAAAAACGCAGCAAAAGAAAATAAAAATTAGAAGTAAAACCAAGACCCGTTGTGTAGAAACACAAGAACCTATGGTATTGGACCAAGACCCGTTGCCTAGAAAAGCAAGAACCTATGGTATATATTGGTGGAAGGTAGAAGAACGCCACAAGGAAGACCTTGATAAGTTCAAGAGTTCTCAAGAGAACCAAAGAGAAGAAGTCTCTCAATTTTATTGCTAAAATCAATTGTGTTCTCCCCAAAGGGTTACATAACTATTTATAGGCAAATAGATAACTTGCAGCACAAGTAATAGGAATCCTACTTTCCTAACTTGCAGAATAGGAAATAGCAAACTTGCAGAATAGGAAATAGCAAACTTGCAGAACAAGCAATAGGAATCCTACTCTCCTAACTTGCAGAACAAGTAATAGAAGTCTTACAAAATCTATTATTTAAAAAGGAATTGGGCTTAAATTAAATTAAGACAATGTTCAGCCCAATAATACTTAACTAAATAAAATATGCATCTAGCCTAATTTGCATTTCGGCCCAATACTTGTGTGTCTTCAAGAAGGTTGAACTTGGGCTTGGATCATGTTGTAGAAGACTTTATCATCCTCCATGCTCAAGCTTTGTTGGGCTTTCTCTCTAGCAATATCAATGAAACCAGCCAAGGCTTGTTGCATCATCTTTGATTTAGCTCTTGTAATTGGACCTCCATGGATACTCAAAGGATCACGATCATCACGAACATGACTTGAGCTTTGTGAGCTTGGATCTCCATCATTCCCCCTCTCCTCGAAAGGATTTGTCCTCAAATCAGAATCACCTACATCAATATCAAAGGGAGAAAGATCAGAAACATTAAATGTAGCACTAACATTATACTCACCTGGAAGATCTAACTTATAAGCATTGTCATTGATCTTCTTAATCACTTGGAATGGTCCATCTCCTCGAGGTTGCAACTTGGAGCGACGCTGAGCAGGAAATCTCTCTTTACGCATATGTACCCAAACCCAATCACCAGGTTCAAAGACAACTTTCTTGCGATGCTTGTTAGCTTGAGTAGCATATTGCTCAGTCCTCTTTTTAATGTTTTGACGTACCTTCTCATGTAGTTGCTTAACAAAATCAGCTTTCTTTTCCCCATCCAAACTAGCTCTCTCCTCAATAGGTAGTGGTAAAAGATCCAATGGAGTGAGTGGATTAAAACCATAGACAACTTCAAATGGAGAATAACTAGTAGTGGAATGCACACTTCTATTGTAAGCAAACTCCACATGAGGCAAACAATCTTCCCAATTCTTCAAATTCTTTTGAATAATGGACCTCAACAAAGTAGACAAAGTACGATTGACTACTTCAGTTTGACCATCGGTTTGTGGATGACAAGTAGTTGAAAACAATAGCTTTGTTCCTAACTTTCCCCATAATGTTTTCCAAAAATAGCTAAGGAACTTCACATCACGGTCAGAAACAATGGTCCTCGGAACCCCATGTAGACGAACAATTTCCTTGAAGAATAAATCGGCAATGTTACTTGCATCATCTGTCTTGTGACAAGCAATGAAGTGAGCCATCTTAGAGAACCTATCAACAACAACAAAAACAGAATCTCTACCTCTCTTTGTTCTTGGTAACCCCAAAACAAAGTCCATAGAAATGTCAGTCCAAGGAGCAGTAGGAATAGGCAATGGAGTATAAAGACCATGATTCATAACTCTAGACTTAGCTTGTTTACAAGTGACACATCTCTCACACAATTTTTCAACATCTCTTTTCATGTTAGGCCAAAAGAAGTGATCATGCAATATATCTAAAGTTTTCTTTACTCCAAAATGTCCCATTAACCCACCACTATGGGCTTCTCTAACAAGTAATTCTCTTAAAGAACTCCTAGGCACACATAATCTATTTTCCCTAAATAAGAATCCATCATGCCTATAAAACTTTCCAAAACCAGTTTTCTCACATGCAATGAACACATTTTCAAAATCTTCATCAGTAGCATACAAGTCTTTAATATACTCAAATCCAAGTAGTTTTGCATTAAGAGTAGTGATTAGAGTATACCTTCGAGATAATGCATCAGCCACGACATTTTCTTTACCTTGTTTATATTTGATCACATATGGAAATGTTTCAATGAACTCCATCCACTTGGCATGACGCTTGTTCAACTTGCTTTGTCCTTTCAAGTGCTTCAAGGACTCATGATCAGTGTGGATGACAAATTCCTTGGGCCATAAATAGTGTTGCCATGTTTCCAAGGCCCTCACTAATGCATACATCTCTTTATCATATGTGGGATAGTTAAGGGCAGCTCCACTTAACTTCTCACTGAAAAAAACAATGGGGCGCTTCTCCTGCATTAAAACAGCTCCAATACCTATACTTGAAGCATCACACTCAATCTCAAAAGTTTTAGAAAAGTCAGGTAAGGATAATAAAGCTGCAGAACAAAGCTTCTCTTTAAGCAAGTTAAAAGCATGATCTTGCTCAAGACCCCATTTAAATCCAACATTCTTTTTAACAACATCAGTTAGAGGTGCAGCTATTGTACTGAAGTCTCTAACAAACCTACGATAGAAACTAGCTAATCCATGAAAACTACGCACCTCAGAGATATTCTTAGGTATAGGCCAATCTTTAATTGCCTTGACCTTTTCATCTTCTACTGCTATACCCTTAGAAGAAATAACATATCCAAGAAATGTAATCTTATCAGTGCAAAAGGAACATTTCTTAAGGTTAGCATACAACTTTTCCTTTCTCAAGACATTAAGCACATTCTTTAAATGTTCAATATGTTCATGCAAACTTCTACTATAGATCAAGATATCATCAAAATAGACAACTACAAATTTTCCAATGAAAGCACGCAAGACATGGTTCATTAATCTCATGAAAGTGCTAGGTGCATTAGTTAATCCAAAAGGCATAACTAACCATTCATACAAACCATGCTTAGTCTTAAATGCAGTTTTCCATTCATCACCTTCTCTCATGCGAATTTGATGATAACCACTTTTCAAATCAATTTTAGAAAAGATGCAAGAACCATGTAACTCATCAAGCATATCATCTAATCTAGGAATGGGATAGCGATACTTTACAGTGATTTTGTTGATGGCACGACAATCAACACACATCCTCCACGTCCCATCCTTCTTAGGAACAAGTAACACAGGAACAGCACATGGACTCATGCTCTCTCTAACGTAGCCTTTCTTCATGAGCTCGTCAACTTGCCTTTGAAGCTCCTTTGTCTCCTCGGGATTACTTCTATAGGCAGGTCTGTTGGGAATGGCAGCTCCAGGAACAAGGTCTATTTGATGCTCAATTCCCCTAATAGGTGGCAAACCATTTGGAATCTCCTCGGGGAATATATCTCCAAATTCCTTCAAAAGAGACACAACATTAGTAGGCAAAGAAGATTTAAGATCATTAGAACTAAAACAAGATTCTTTATATAAAAACAAAAGGATTGGGCACTTAGCTAAAAAAGCAGCCTTTACATCACTTTGCTTTGCATAGAAGCTCACGTCCTTTCTTTCTTTCTTTGCAATATCTTTGCCTTTATCTAGATTCTTCGACCTTTGTTGTGATTCATTCTGCTCTTTCAACCTCAATTGATCCTCATAAATCTCCGTAGGACTCAAGGGTGCAAGTGTGAATTTCTTACCAGCCATGGTAAATGAATAACGGTTTGTAAATCCATCATGTATGACATGTCTATCAAATTGCCATGGTCTTCCTAAAAGCAAATGACCAGCATGCATAGGCACAACATCACACAACACTTTATCATTGTACCTTCCAATTGAAAATAGCACCAATACTTGCTTGGTCACATTTACTTCTCCACAATTATTGAGCCATTGAAGTTTGTATGGTTTGGGATGTTTTGTAGTGGGCAAACTCAATTTGTCAACCAAATAAGTGCTAGCAACATTAGTGCAACTACCACCATCAATAATCAAAGAGCATACCTTATTGTTGACGTGGCATCTAGTATGAAAAATATTTTCTCGTTGCACTTCATCTTCATCCTTAACTTGGGCACTTAATGCACGACGAGCTACAAGTGCTTCACCATGTGCAGCAAACTCAACATAGTCATCATCCTCATTAATGTCCTCCAATGGTGGCATCTCATCATCAACATCAGGATCTTCACTTACAACATCACCATCATCACGCATAATCATGACTCGTTTGTTTGGGCATTGTGATGCAATGTGTCCTCTTCCCAAACATCTAAAACACTTAATGTCTCTACTCTTACCTTGGGATGCTTGGATAGCCTCGAGTTTGGGCTTTTGGACACTCTCACCCTTAGGCTTGAATGAGGATTCAGTCTTAAGTTTGAATGTAGTCTTATCATCCCTTCGAAAGGTGTTCGGTTTCCAAGAAGAAGATGAACTAGAACCTTGCATAAAACGAGATGAATAACCTTTTCTCTTGAGTTGCCTTTCAACCTTGATAGCCATATGCAACATATCATCAAACTCCACATAGTGATGTAACTCCACTACATTAGCAATCTCATGATTCAATCCTTGTAAGAATCGAGCCATAGTAGCTTCACTATCCTCTTCAACATTAGCTCTGATCATGATAATTTCCATTTCTTTATGATAATCCTCAACACTCTTAGAACCTTGAGTGAGACCTTGTAACCTTTGATAAAGCTCTCTATAGTAATGATTAGGAACAAACCTTTTTCTCATAACACGTTTCATTTCATTCCATGTAACTATAGGTGGCTCTCTATTCCTACGTCTACCAAGCATGAGTTGGTCCCACCAAATGATTGCATAATCCGTGAACTCTACAGCAGCAAGTTTCACCTTTTTTTCTTCGGAATAGTTATGGCAATCAAAGACCATCTCCACTTTCTTTTCCCATTCTAAGTAAGCCTCAGGATCATTCTTACCTTGAAAGGAAGGAATCTTCAATTTGATACTTCCTAAATTTCCATCTATCCTATCATAATACCTATCTCCTTTATACCTATCTCCACGACCTCCTTTATTACCATGGTTACCTTTAACACTTCTACTAAACTCATCATCATCAAACTCATCATCAACTTTATCATCAAAGTCATTATTCACAACATTGCCATTCTCATGAGAAGTATCACTTGGCTTTACCTTGGCTAGGACAGCTTCATGTTCCTCCAACTTATCATGCATATTATTAAACCTCAACTCTATCCTTGAAAATTGTTGTTGCATAGCTTGGAACATGAACTCGATCTTACTCAAATCAGGCTTTTCACTATTAGAAGACATGATTTTATCCTGCAAGAAACGTTAGTAAAAGAAAAGGACCTCACAAGTATGACCTCACGTGTTTACACTCAATACACACAAGACTGTAACACACACTCGTGTTTCACACAATTTTAATATGGCTTTTCTCTACTAATGTTACTCACACACTCTTGCCTTTTTCCCTCACACAACTTTTCTCTATAGGTTCTATATTGAACTCAAGACTTAATCAAAAATCAGCTTATGGAATTCAACTATCAACCAACAATAAACAAGATGAGCACAAGATTTTAATCAAGGAAAAACAAAACAATGAATACTCAACAAGACTTAGCAAGACTCAGCAAGACTCAATAAGACTTAAGAAGACTCCAATGAAACTAAACCTTGAAGGAAATTTGTGTATTTTGGGGTGTTTAATTAAGGTAGGGTTTAGCCAAAGGTGGGGTAGTTTTGTCCTTTTATGTGGTAGGGTCAAAAAGGTAATTTTAGACAGTAGGGTAAAATGGCAGTAATGAATTTTCAAATTAGGCAAATAAGAAATCGCAAAGCTCAAGAAAGAATGACTACCTCAAGATTTTCATGAAGCACACCTCCACGAATTACCTTTGATATTGCACTTGCTACACACGATGTAATAAAATCCCCTCTTGAATTGATTTTTCTTTTCTCTTCTTTTTTCTTTTCTTTTTTTTTTCTCTTTTTTCTCTTTTTTTTTATATTTTACTAAACTAAACGAACAATGAAGAAAAAAAAATCTAAATAATAAGAAGAGGTTTACTTGGGGAACAAGGCAACTTTTTGACAAAAACAAGCTAGTTTTGGTAGCAGCTTGTGTACCAAGGAATGAGAGGGAACGGTGGCTTGTGAAACAAGTAGTCTTTATGTGATGTAGAGCTTTTGAAGGTTTCTTGGTGAGCAAGAAAACCTTTGGGATTTGGTTGCTTGGAGAACAAGATAGGGTTTACTTGGTGGCTAAGTAAAGACAATAGGTTTGAGGGACAAACAATATTAGTGATGGCTTGGAAAAGGATTCAAGATCAAGGTTTGTCCATGACAAGAAGACAAAGAAAAAAAAAACAAAAACGAAACTCCCACGAATTAAACCTAAGCTCCGATGCCAAATGATATGGACCTCACCGAAAGAAGATGAGGTTCATATGAAGAAGACGAAGAACACTTGAAAAAAAAACAATAACAAGTTAAAAACGCAGCAAAAGAAAATAAAAATTAGAAGTAAAACCAAGACCCATTGTGTAGAAACACAAGAACCTATGGTATTGGACCAAGACCCGTTGCCTAGAAAAGCAAGAACCTATGGTATATATTGGTGGAAGGTAGAAGAACGCCACAAGGAAGACCTTGATAAGTTCAAGAGTTCTCAAGAGAACCAAAGAGAAGAAGTCTCTCAATTTTATTGCTAAAATCAATTGTGTTCTCCCCAAAGGGTTACATAACTATTTATAGGCAAATAGATAACTTGCAGCACAAGTAATAGGAATCCTACTTTCCTAACTTGCAGAATAGGAAATAGCAAACTTGCAGAACAAGCAATAGGAATCCTACTCTCCTAACTTGCAGAACAAGTAATAGAAGTCTTACAAAATCTATTATTTAAAAAGGAATTGGGCTTAAATTAAATTAAGACAATGTTCAGCCCAATAATACTTAACTAAATAAAATATGCATCTAGCCTAATTTGCATTTCGGCCCAATACTTGTGTATCTTCAAGAAGGTTGAACTTGGGCTTGGATCATGTTGTAGAAGACTTTATCATCCTCCATGCTCAAGCTTTGTTGGGCTTTCTCTCTAGCAATATCAATGAAACCAGCCAAGGCTTGTTGCATCATCTTTGATTTAGCTCTTGTAATTGGACCTCCATGGATACTCAAAGGATCACGATCATCACGAACATGACTTGAGCTTTGTGAGCTTGGATCTCCATCATCCTTCCTCCGCCGTTTCCTTCACCGCTGGTCGCCTCCTTCACCTTCTTTGGTCCTCGCCGATGGCGTTGGTGGCAGTGGCCGTGCCCAGATCGGCCGGCACCGCCGATCTCTCTTCCTTTTTCCTTTCGGTTTTCTGCTTCACTTCGCGCCATTTCCTTCTCTTTCCGCCTCACGCCGTCACCGTTTGCTTCTCCTCTCGCCGGCGACACCGCTCTCCCTTCCTTTCTCCCTCAATTGGCCGACCAACTGTGGTTGGCCGGCCAACGGTGGTCGGCCGGCCAACGGTGGTCGGCCGCCCCTCTTCTCCTGTTTCGACAGAAACGGGATCCCATTTCCCGTTTCTGTTTCCTTTTTTTTTGTTATATATATATAATTATTTCTTTTATATAATTATATACATATATAATTACAATATTCATATAATTATATTTGTATAATTATATCTATAATTATTATATTAGATATACATATATATACATATATATATATATCTACACTTTAACTTTAAAATAATATATATCGTATATATATTTATTTGTATACATAAATACATATGTATTTATTTTATGATATAAAATAATATATAACCGTATATCATATGTATATTATATTTCATATATATACATATGTATTTATATAAAAACATATGTAACTATATTTATATAATCTAATTATATGAATATAGTCTTATACACATTTTTATTTCATTAAATTTTGGATTTCCTAATATCCAATTTATTTCTCCTTTTTCATTTCTTATTTAATTTGAATTTCCATTTATCCAAATTAAATTCCTCAAATTTATCCAAATTAATTTTCTCCACTTCTTCACTTCATCAATTACGGAAATTCCAACAGTATTCCCCTCTCATAAATAATTTATTTATTTACTTTAATTTATTTATTTCCTTTTTATCTATTTTCTTTAATACTAATTTCCAAAAATAGAAAATTTACGGTTATCACATTCTCCCCACCTTAAGAAATTCGGTCCTCCGAATTTAACTTAAATTAAAAGGTGGTATTGTTCCATATATTTATCATTCTTGCCCTTTTGATCATTTTCCATATTATACTGCCAGTATACCTTTAATGTCATAATTACCTTTTTATACCACTATATATTATTTCTCATCATATATTTGTACTCCCTTAAATTTCTTATCAATTGGGAGTTATTCATTTCCACTCCTTTTCATATCACATATGATTCATATTATTCATCATCCATCTTTCTTATTTGGTGCCAAGTCGATACATTTCGATAATTATCATTTACACACTGTATTCAGTAGTATGTAATTGTCCCAGTAGCTTTCACATATCGTGCATCCGCTCTCTCAACATATCATCGAGCGTTTCCATTCTACGCTCAGATATTTACATCATGTACGAAGCGGTGCTGTCAATAGATTTGGAATCTCAGAGTTTTTTGCTATTTCCCATTAACATATAGCTACTCAGAGATTCCCATCACATATAGTGCTCACTGGAACTTCACATACATTACATCCTCTTATAATCGTATTTCGACTATGGCACTAAAGAATCTAAGAGTTTGATAATGGAGAAGTGATTTCATTAGACTATCAATTTATAATCACTTCTATATTATCATATCTCTTTTAGATTCTTCATTATTCTCAATATTCATTTTCCTATTTATTTCATCCAATTGCTGCAGTTCATTTGTAGACTTTACCATTCACCATCATTTACCATAATTTAATCATGAGACAATCATTTTCTCTCCATATCGTCTTTCCATGTAGTATAGTCATTCGATTTTTAAATCCTCAAATTATGCATTTAATCACCACATTATCCATATAATTCCACCATTTCCATCATTTCAAGGTGGTATATATATTTATCATTTTTCATTTACATTACTGGCAGTGAAATGTAATTCATTTCTTTACTCCTTTGAGTATAATTACTTTTCCTTTATCGAGTTTGGCTCGATCTTACATTTAACCATAATCATGTGATAACCACAAAATCACTTTTAGTTTTAAATTCAGGAACTATCTCATATTCATATTTCCTTATCATCATGTACTTATCCTCCTTTTTCATATTCATCTTTTCCTTCATCATCATTTTAGTCACTTTTCCTCAGTGGTAAAATATTCCACTATTAAACTCTCTTTAACCTTTTACATATCATCTTTACATTTATTCATCCACTGACTTAAACTTATTTAATTTAAGTTTTATCTATAGAGCAGCTAACCCAATAACTCTTCCATAGATTGGCAATAGTATTTAGCTAGACCCAGCAAATCTCGTATCTCAATCATTATCTCTTCATCCTAGATAGATTCATTGTCATTCTGTCATTCGAGATCATATATCTTAGAAAGAGATACTGTCTAGCTAAATCTTGTACTTGCCATTCTTAACATATAGTTCACTGTCTTTAAGAGTCTGTAGGGTCATACCACTATGCTGCTCATTTTCCATTTGTGCCTTAGACTGTATCAATAGCTCATCATATTATTCATATATGGTTGCCTCATTTATTAGGCTTATATACCTCATAAGGTATTTTGTTGATCCTGTAAACCTCAATAGGAACTCCTAAAATTATATCGAGTTCTAATTATTATCATCTTACGACCATCAATTTTCAACTTTTCATCTAGTGATGCCTTGTACAGAGATTGGTCTTATAAGCTCCTTATACATCTCCGATTAAACCAAATAAGACATCACTTCTATAAAAAAAAATAATTATTTGTTCTTCATAAGAACTTTATTCATAATAGGTATTTAATACTCCATTTAATTCATCCTCAGTTCATATTATTTGTATTTCCATCCTTTACATCAATACATGTGAATTTCATCATCTACAATATTTTTCAAAATTTATTTTCTTAAGCTTGTCGGATTTCTTCTATATTCTCCAATATAAGCTTAAGAATAAATTTCATATTTAAAATCTAGTCAACGTTAGTTCGATTTCTCCAATCTATATAACTCTGAAAATTCATTAGGAATCTCATCCGATGCTTTCTTTAATCATTCATCTCTCATCATTTTGGACATTCATCTTTGTGTCCTATCATTTCACTCAAGGCAAAGATATTTAATATTTAAATCATTTTAACATTTGCTCTGCCTTGATTTGTTTATTTCTCGTACTTCACAGCATATCAATCCTCTTAATTTACAATGTTGTATTAAGTGCAATTATTTAATTAACACCTTTCATAGCTAACCAATTTATTATTTCTGTAATTTATTTTTAAAATCATTTTCCGTTAATAATACAGGTTAGCTGTTATCTTCCTCATCTCTTATCATCATTTACTGTTCTTATGCATATACTCAAATTTTATATCACTCCATACAGTATATCATTCCTTAAAACATAATTCATAATATTCCGGTTCTATAATTATCTGTTTAATACTTCAAAGATAGTGGGGATGTATAGAACCAGAATTAACAGTACTGTTATGGATTTCATCCTCTATATTGATCTCCTTGTCAGTCATCTCCAGTAATCATATTACTTTTCATTGTATCCAACGATCCTGTAATCAACATCTCATTAATACACTTTTAAGTTAGACCCATAAAATCAATACTAAGTCGCTCATCCTGCGACTTTCCTATAACCATTTGGGTTGTATCAGCACATTAAGTGTAGTGAAATTTATAATCGGGATCATTATACTCATTTTATGTCCTTATACCATCAATAACTCCATTACTATCAATATATTCAAAATCGACTTGATTTTATCACTATTCAAACCATAATCCCACATAGGGGCATTTTCGTCATTTCCAAATTTATTTTTCTCCTCAATATACATTTAAATTAGTAATCTTATTATCTATTTGCTAATAGTACCCCTTTCTCATACCAATATCAGCAGTTTAAAATCTTTTTCGATTTCGACAGAGAAATCCAATAGAATCCATAATTGGATTATTTTACCTAAAATGCAGCTTTACATCATCAATCTCTCTATCAAATCGGTCAATTCCAACTTCTGGTGATCTATTTTGACTCTCGACAAAATTTTGAGGGTAGGGGTATTTTGGTCATTTTGGCCAAACTTTTCTCTCTCCTCAAAATACCTTTAATCGATGATCTTAATGTCTATTTAGTGATGATACTTCATTCCCCTCGTTTATATCATCACTTTCAGGTCTCAGTTCGATCCGAACAAAAAAGTACAGGTGGGGCCCTCACCGAGTCCATTTCTGTTCCTTACCGAACCGACCTTTATTTAGATCATAAGATCACCATTTCAGGTAACATTCCTGAGCCGTTTTTCCTTTTTAGCATTCCTTATTCCATAATTGCTCACTCCCTTCTAAACACTTAATTCAATTTGTAATTATTTATTTTCTCTATGTATTCAGACTACACAGTACTACAGGAGATGTTAATCTTTTTCGACACATTTTCTTTCCAAAGTATCGACCGACATCAGGCCAACCGTGCTCTGATACCATTAAATCTGTCACAGCCCGTGACCCTATTTTTCATCTTATTCTATACATCTTATATGGTTGGGCTGTTTGCGATACTTTACTTTTCTTTTACATATTAACAATTTCATATTAAATTGCAATATGAAATACATCCCCTATCTTACTTCATAAGAAAATAGTACTGTGAAAATATCTAAATACGGAGAATAAATGATCATACCTCGTGTCATAAGTCGAGCTGTCGTATCGTCCCCAAATGCGCAGTCGAAATCCTTTAGGTGTCAGACTCTTAGTCTTCAAAAACCTGAAATGTTAAAATTAAGGGGTGAGCAAACCACGGCTCAGTAAGGGAATTATATGCATACTTGATATTCAGCTTCCTATATGCTGAAAAACTTTTTCATTTTTCCTATGGGGCTCTAGACTCGCATGTAGGAAGGATACTACAGTTGGCTAGGGATCCGGATGGAGTAAGGTAGGTATTTTGAAATACCAATCTTGTCCCGGAACCTAGAAGCAATTGTAGAGAGTAATAAATTTCTTTTCGTTTGAAATTTAAATCCTTTTCCTTTTTATTCCATATCATTTTCATATTCCTTCCAAAATAATGCTTTTATGAAATAAAGCATTTAAATAAAGTAACTAATATTCATATATTCTTTGAAAAGAATATTAGTTAAATCATCATCATTCTCATTTAAAACCCATTTCATGTTTTACTGTACAATCATATTAGTACAGTATTTTAAATAGCAAAATAAGCTATTAAACCCTTTTCGTATAACATATATATCATTTAAATCTAATATTCAATTTAAAATTTAAAATAAGAATATTAGATTTATTTTTCTCCTTTTTCCTTTTGAAAACATATTACATATTCGTGTCACATATCATATGAAAATCATTTCATAGTACTTAAAAACAGTACTGAAATTAGCATTTTATAAAAATGCTATAAATCATTTACATTTCACGTATCACATATCATGTAAAACATTTACATTTCACATATTACATATCATGTAAAATATTTTCATTTAAAACATATCATATATGGAGACTTAAGAGACTTAGGCACGCACGCCCAGCCCGTCCACTGGGTCGCTACTCATATCATGCTATAGACCCCGAAGGGTATAAATAATCATGTCAGATCTATGGCCATAGTCTATAATAATCCTCGACGGATCACTGATCAGGTGTCGGCCGGGACTACATATCACATATCACATATTACATGTCACATATCACATATCACATATCAGCATGATAGATGCCAACTAGTCTCAAAACCGTATTTTTCATCATCAATAAACCTTTATGGAATTTATAAATATATATAATTTCATAATTTAAAGCCATAAAGGTTATAAAATCATTTAATGAATATTTAAGAAATATATATAAAAATATTCACTTTATTTCCTTTCATTTTCCATCTCGTATTACGTGTAATTTACATATCAAGAGAATTTTCGGTGATTTCATTATCACCATTCTCGAAGAGATTTTTCGGTGATTTCATTATCACCATTCTCCAAAACATGAATAATTTAAAATCATTTTCATTTTATTCGTGTTCTTATGGAAAATACTTATTTTCTCGATTTTCGTGATTAAAAATCATTTCTCGTGAAACAAAATCATTTATTATGATTTTATAAAATTATCTAAAGATATTCGATAATTTTTGGACAGTATAACGGCTGCCGATTGGCTAGCCTCTCGCATGAAAAATACAATTTATAATTTCAACTGGTACTTCATCACAATTTTCCAACCAATCATTCATTGCAATATTTTCATAAAATATTTCATAATTAAAATCATGCAGACTGAATATCCTTACAGTGCTGCACATGCATCCCTTACCTTTTCCCGGGTTGGCAACTTCCTCTTGTCGGTCGCGCCCGTACTCCATATCTCGCGATTCCTCATCTCGATCGCCGAGAACAAATTCTAGAAATTAAAATTCTAAATTTTAGAATTTTTCCATAATTTATTAAATTTTTCTGAAAATTAATTTCCAGAAATTTCTTTTCGAATTTTCGTAAATTTTCGGGTTGTCGAATTCTCGGGAATCTCCAAATTCCCCAAATTCTTCTTTTTCTTCTTTTTCTTCCTTTTTCTCTTTTCTTTTTTTTTTCTTTTTCTTTTTCCTTTTTTCTTTTCTTTTTCTTTTTTTTTCTTTTCTTTTCCTGGTCTGAACCGGTTCGGACCGGTTCAAACCAGTCCAGCTCCCTCACCGCTGGCTTTCCTCCGGTGGCCGGTTCTCCGACGGTTCGGCGGCTCCTCAGTTGGCGGAGATGGCCACGATGCTGGATCCGCCCTCTGTTTCTCAAGATCGATGGCGGCGGCGCTGGATCTGGCGGCAGAAGATCTCGGCTCTTCTCCTTCTCATTTCTCCTTCCTCCGCCGTTTCCTTCACCGCCGATGGCCTCCTTCACCTTCTTTGGTCCTCGCCGATGGCGTTGGTGGCAGTGGCAGTGCCCGGGTCGGCCGGCACCGCCGATCTCCTCTTCCTTTTTCCTTTCGATTTTCCGCTTCGCTTCGCGCCGTTTCCTTCTCTTTCCGCCTCACGCTGTCACCGTTTGCTTCTCCTCTCGCCGGCGACTCCACTCTCCCTTCCTTTCTCCCTCGGTTGGCCGGCCAACGGTGGTCAGCCGCCCCCTTCTCCTGTTTCGACAGAAATGGGATCCCATTTCCCGTTTATGTTTCCTTCTTTTGTTATATATATAATTATTTCTTTTATATAATTATATACATATATAATTACAGTATTCATATAATTATATTTGTATAATTATATCTATAATTATTATAATAGATATACATATATATATATAAATATATACATATATATATCTACACTTTAAAATAATATATATCGTATATATATTTATTTGTATATATCTTTAAAATATATCTTTAAAATAATATATATCGTATATATATTTATTTGTATACATAAATACATATGTATTTATTTTATGATATAAAATAATATATATCCGTATATCATACGTATATTATATTTCATATATATACATATGTATTTATATAAAAACATATGTAACTATATTTATATAATCTAATTATATGAATATAGTCTTATACATATTTTTATTTCATTAAATTTTGAATTTCCTAATATTCAATTTATTTCTCCTTTTTCATTTCTTATTTAATTTGGATTTCCATTTATCCAAATTAAATTCCTCAAATTTATCCAAATTAATTTTCTCCACTTCTTCACTTCATCAATTACGGAAATTCCAACAGTGTTCCCCTCTCATAAATAATTTATTTATTTACTTTAATTTATTTATTTCCTTTTTATCTATTTTCTTTAATACTAATTTCTAAAAATAGAAAATTTGCGGTTATCACAGGTTGGGCTGCTGTGATACTTCACTTTTCATATTCATTTAACTATTAAATATAAAATTCGTAATAACAATTACATCCCCTATCTTAATTCTTAAGAAAGTAGTATTGAAAGTAAGTCTAAATACAGAAAATAAATGATCATACCTCATATTATAAATCAAGCTGTCGCAATGTCTCCAAATGCCCAGCTCGAGATCCTCAGATGTCAGATCTCACAATCACCGAAAATCTAAAATGTTAAAATTGGGGAGTGAGCAAACCACGGTGGCTCTAGGCTCACATGTAGGAAGGATACTACAGTCGGCTAGGGATCTGGATGGAGTAAGGCAGATATTTTGAAATACCTATCTTGTCCCGGAACCTAGAAGCAACTGTAGAGAGTACTATATTCCTTGTTTTCGAAACGATAGAATTTTCGTTTTCACAGAGTAAGCCACTTATTTCTTTTCACTTCAGCAAAATTTAAAACACGTGACAGTTAAGTAATAAAATAGTCGTTTCCTTCACTACAATTAAAAACATGTGACAGTACAGTGGTCTGTAAATATCCAAGTCATTGGATAACCACTTCTGCAATTATTTCTATCTTAGAAATAATTTCATGTTATTCTTTTTGAATAAACATTAATTTTTCTTTAGTTCAATAATCGTATCTTACAGTTCAGTAAAACAGTAATATTCAATACAATACCATTCAATAAAATAGTATTTTGCAAATCAGTAAAACAATATCTTGATACGGTTTAGTCAGTAGACAATAAACAGTAGCTACCAATTCAGTAAATAGTATACGGTAGCTTTCAGTTCAGTATCATGGAGACCAGGCAACACCCTAAGTATATCATGCTATAATAATATCATCCCTAATAGGAGAAACACATGAGATCTATAGCCATAGTCTATGGGGTCCTCAGTGTGCACTGATCAGGTGTCCACTGGGACGCTGATAATAGGATCAGTAACTATCAGCACTAACATGTGACACGTGAGCATGATATGAGGCCTAACAATCTCAAAATAGTAAACACGTGATATAAACCCCATTTATGAAATCAATTTCACTGAATATAAGTTCAATCAATCCACAAATATTCATAAGGAAAATATTTTCATCTTATGAATAACAATTTATAAAATATTCATCCTGAGGTCATCATTCTCGAAAATGTTCTAAACATTATAGAACAGTATAAATCACATTTTCCATACAGTGAAAATAGTTTATAAAATAATCACTGTAAAATATAAAAGGTCATAATTGTCCTTTTTCATCATAAAATATATGCGCATGCTTTTCCGTGCTTTCTATCGAAAACATGATTTTCAAAGTTATCGGGATTCAAATCAATTATTTTTATGATTTATGGAAAATTAAAATATTTATTTTCCAAATTAACACTCCCATCCCGTGTTTTCTCTGTAAACACATGCGGAGACCTTTTAGTCTCAAAACACTGTTTTCCACCTTTAATTACCTTTATGGAATTTTCTATAAACACTTATTTTCACAATTGAACCCACAAAGGTTATTTATAAAATCAAGTGAATATTTGGAAAAATATTATTAAAATATTCACTTTGATCCTTTTCATTTTTCACCTCGTTTCGCGTGAAATATCACCTATCGAGATAAATTTAGGTGATTTCCTTTTTCACCATTTTCAAAAACATGAATATCTTAAAATTAATTATCAGTATATTCATGTTTTATGAAAACTAATCGATTTCTCGATTTTCGTGGTTGGAAATCGTTTCTCATAATGACAAATCATTTATTATGATTTTCGGTAATTTTTTCCAATAATTTTTGGTAGTATAACGACTGTCGATTGGCTAGCCTCCTGCACAAAAAATACAGTTTAAATCTCAACCGGTAAATCAGCACAATTTTCCAACCAATCATTATCAATAGCATTTATAAAATTAAATGCATAATTTAAAACATGTGTACCAAATATCCTTACAGGCTGCACATGTCTCCCTTACCTATTTCGGGTCGACGACTGCCTTTCAAAGGTCGCGCCCATCTTCACCTCGCCCGATTCCATCTTCTCGGTCATCGAGGAAATTTTTTGGAAATTAAATTCTAAAATTTAGAATTTTTTCATAATTATTTAAATTAAATACTCAGAATTAAATTTTGAATTTCTTACCGAATTTCTCGGATTTCTCGGATCTCTGAATTCTCAGGATTTCCCGTAATTTTTGAAATTCCCAAATCCCGAAAATTCTCTTTTCTTTTCTTTCCTCTTCTTTTCTTTTCTTTTTCTTTTTTTCCTTTTTCTTTTCTTTTTCTTTTTTCCTTTTTTCTTTTTCGGTCAGACCGGTCCAGACCAATTACCTTCCCCTCACCGTAGGTTCTCGTCCGGCGATTGGTTCTCCGGTGGTTCGGTGGCTCCACAGCTGGCCGGCACCACGACGAAGCTGGATTTGGCTTCCGTTCGGCCTGGATCGACGACACAACGACGGATCTACTCGGTTTAAGTCTGGTCTCTTCCACCTCTTCGTCGGCCCTCCTTCGCCGTTCTCCGCCTCTCCGATGGCCTCTTACCTCTTCCTCTTCCTCCGGCGGTGCTTCGGTGGTAGTGGCGGCGGCCAATTTGGCCGGCACTGCTAGATCCCTTTTTTCTTTTTCTTCCTCAGCTTCCGCCGAAATTTCCCTCCTCGGTTTCTGTTTTCCTTCCGTTTTCCGTCACCAACATCATTCTTCTCTCTCCCTCCTCCTTTCTCCCTCGCCGGCAGTTGTAGCTCCGCCACCGTCGTCTTTGGCTGAGAGGGTCGGGATCCTCCCGATCTCTCCTTTACCTTTTTGTTTTCACTTTCCTCTTTTGTTTTTATTTTTCTTTCTATTTTTATCTATATATATATTATACTTATAATATAACATATATTATATGTATATTACATATATAATACATATATTATTATTATTATTATATATAGTATAATACTATATATATTATGTATTAACAAAATACATATCTAGTATATTTATGTATATTTATATACTTTAAAATTAATTAACCTTTACATATATATTTAATTATATATATGTTATAATACCATATATATTGTATTTACAATATATACATTATCAAAATTTAATGTAAATTAATATTTACATTTTTCTCATATATGTATATATATATATATATATTTATATATACATAAAATGTCATACTTGAATACATATTTATTATTTAAATTTATAAAATAGTATATATATATATATACTTATATATACCAATGTATATTTAATATATACTATATACCATCCTGTATTTAAATACATATGTATTTGCATCAAAATGCATTTATATAATATATAATTATATAAATATATTTCACATTTCCTTTCTCATTTTCTTATTTAATTTGGATTTCCATTTATCCAAATTAAATTTCCTTTCTTCATTATTTTCCATAATTTCTCATCTTATATTTATTTCCAATTTATGGAAAATTTACGGTTATCACATGAGCAAAACCACGGCTCAGTAAGTCATTTATATAAGTGCAGAATTGGACTTATACTGTCCTAATGCAAATGCATGAAACCTTTAAATAAGAATCCTCACGTCATATTCACTCTATATTCCTTTATCAAACGGCTTAGATCATGTCATAAAGGTTTCTCGGTGTGTAAGGGCTTAAGGTATCAATGGGGGAGAGTCTCTTCAGAGTACCTCATTATACTCGTCCCGATACCTATTTGTTACATTAACCTTTAATCAAAATCGATCAACCATTTTCAATCTTCTTGTCATTATTCCATAATATACCATATGATAATGAATACGTAATTCCGACATCATGTGGTATTGATTTGCACTCATATTGATCTCATACCATATCATATCATGTCATATCTCATGTGAAGTTTTATTCAAACACTATTAGATCATGTCACTTCTCATCAATAAGTACATTTTGTACTGTATCAAGTCGTAATATTTTCAACATAGAGAAATATAGTCACATATAGTATAAAAGTCATGATACCTCTTCCTATACATCTCATGTTCAATATACAGCATAAGATCATGACATACTTCATGTAGAATGTATTTCGTTCTATCATGATTCCACATATAACTTATGCAAGTTTTACTACATAAAACGACTATCATCTCACATTTCATTACGTTTAACATATAGTCGTATATGAATCTTATGTAATATCAAAATCATATCAAGTGTACTTTTAGAACATGTTCAATTCATGTCAAATCTCAAATCATCTCTCGTTTATTTTTAAGACATGATTGAAAGCATGCACATTTCTCTTTTCATATCATGTGTGATCAAAGCATGCACATTTCTCTTTTCACTTTTCGTGAAATCAAAACATGTACTTTTCATATCGTTCTCAAATCAAAACATGCACATTTCCCTTTTCATATCATGTCAAATCAAAACATGTACTTTTCATATTGTTTCGAATCAAAACGTGCATATTTTCCTTTTCATATCATGTCAAATCAAAACATGTCTTTTCACATCGTTTCAAATCAAGACATGCACATTTTTCTTTTCATATCATGTCAAATCAAAATATGTCTTTTCATATCGTTTTAAATCAAAACGTGCACATTTCTCTTTTCATATCATGTCAAATCAAAACATGTCTTTTCATATCGTTTCAAATCAAAACGTGCACATTTCTCTTTTCATATTATGTGTGATCGAATACAATATTGATACACATTTCACATACTGTGAAATCATATCAGTTTAGAGTTCATATTAATTTAAAAGCATACTCTAAACTGCATATCATGTTAATTGAGACTAGGCTAGATCCCTAATACTCTATCAATAAAGACTTAGATTACTGTAGCTAGCAGTGAAGTCATATAATCGTCCCCTGGAAACCAACTAGGGCACTATCTATGGCCATAGACCTTATCTCTCCTAACCCCACTAATCAGGTGTGACTGAGACCTATCCACGACTATTGTCGGACAAGCATCTCTGCCTAATGAGTAATCTCTAATTAGACGGTTTCCACTATGCTTTATTGAATTTAATTCTTTTAGGGTGCCTATAATCTCATAGAACATTTAAATCTTTCACCTTTCTTGTAAAAATAGCGTAAAGTACGTAACACGTTTTTCTTTAAGATCATTTACATATATATGAATACATACATTACACTATATGTTCAATCTTTTCAAAACAATTTAAGCATTCAAAACATTCATGTGAGTATTGTATAAATGAACGTTTTCAAATCTCGTGCATAAAACGAGGCATGTTTAAGAGCGATGCAATTAAACAATGGAATTAAAACAGTATTGAAATGAGGCATGCTTATGAAATGGATTAAGGTAATATCATTCGGTATAGTGCTAACTATAATGTCAATTCTTCCTTAGATCATCACCCTCAAACATCTCAGTTTTGCACCTATACCTAACTCGTCATCATTTTACATTTCATTTTAAAGTCCTCTATTCAATCCATTCCATTTCAACAGGAGCACATCTAATAAATCATCTAAAATTTTCTATTGTCCAATAATATATAATATCATTTCACAGTATTTCTAAACTAAATCACCTTTACTTTCAATGTTAAAACTAAGACTCATCCCTTAATGCCGGTCTTCTTAGTATTTCATGTATGTTCACATATTACTTTAGTGACTCCCACTATAACATTAAAATCATTCAATGTTAAGGAGTTCATTCAAGATTTATTCTGTAGATCATTTACTCACCATACCCACATCATTGAGTCATTTCCTTAATTTACATATTACCATGGGTATATAATTCCTTATGCGTCACTAAACCTCAAACCTTTAATTACCACCATTACCATACAATTCAACTATATCTATACAATATAATTCAAACGCTGAATTATATAAATGTCTTACCAACTCTTCATTTAGTGCGCGAGTACTCCGCTTCCACTAATCTCGTGTTCGTTGCCTTAGAGTCGTGCTGCATAATCAAATAGTGCTAAATTGATTTAGTATCTATTTAATGTGTCGCTAATTGATTTTCACGAAATCAAAATGATGTGATTCATCCCTCTTACCAACCTTCTTACACTATTCCAAACCAAAAATTATATATATATATCTATATATATAATTATGTATATTATACTTGTGCTTATTCATTTGACATACTATACATATACATGTATATATATATATATGTATATGTATCTATTTCTTTCCTTCTCTCTTCTTTCTTTCATTTCTTTCTTTTCATATCACATGTAGTTTACACATCGGGAGAAATTTCGGTAATCTCATTATCACTAATTTCCATAACATGAATATTTTTAATTAAAATTCAGTATATTCATGTTTTTATGAAAAGTACTAAATTTCTCATTTCTGTAGTTGGAAATTACTTCTCGTGTAATAAAATCGTTTAAAAATAATTTTTACGTAATTTTTCTAAAATTTTCGGCAGCATAACGTCCGCCTATTGACTAGCCCCCTGCACAAAATAGACAGTTTATAACCCTTTTACAGCTAGTGAATCTCCACAATTTCCAACCAATTGATTTTCAACAATATTTCCATAAAATTCATGCATAATTAAATCATGCAACCTAGATATTCTTACCTATCCCGGGCTAGCGACTTCCTCATTATGTCACGCATGTAGTCATCACTCCTGATTTCCCTCGCCTCGACTCTCGAGCATACTTTTCTACAAGTTCACATTCATATTAAACTTTAGAAATTTATACAATTATTAAATTAATTAATAATAATAAAATTCTCATAATTTCCTACCGCATTTCTTCTTTCTTCTTCTTTTTCTTCCCCTTTTTCTCTTTTTTTTCTTTTTTTCTTCTTCTCTTTTCTTTTCCTTTTTCTTTTTCTCTTTTCTCTTTCTTTTTCTTCTTCTCTTTTTTTTTTTTTTCTTTCTTCTTTTTCTTTTTCTTTTCTTTTCTGGTCTGAACCGGTTCGAACCGATTCAGACCAGTTCAGACTGGTTCGGCTGGTTTAACCAGTTCGGCACCTCGTCGGCCAATTCTCCACCGGATTGGCCACTCTGAAGATCGCCTAGGTGGTGCTGATATCGGATCTGGCCTCCTTTTCCCTCCATCAACGGCGACGGCACCAGATTTGGGACGGTTGGTTTTGGCCTCTTCTCCTCTCTTTTCTCCCTTCTTTTTCCTTTCTCCCTTCCACTGTCGGCTTCCCTTTCTTTTCCTTTACCTTCACCAATGTCGTGGTGGGTACGACGGTGCCCAAATCGGCCAGCACCGCCGCTTTCTTCTTTCCTTTCTTTCCTCTCTTTTCATTCTCTGTTTCGCTTCGTTTCTCTTTCTTTTCTTCACTGTCGTTGGTGGCCTCCTTCCTTTTTGGTCTGCCGACGATGGTGTCTCTTTCTCTCCTCCCTCTTCCCGCCGACGGTGGTTAGCTGGCATTTGGACTTTCTCCTCTGTTTGTAACAGAAAAGAAGAAACAACGGAATCAGGTTGTATCCCGATTCCCATTTTTTTTTAAATTTTATTTTATACATATAATATTATTATTACATGTATGTAGTATTTTACAATATATATTATATAGAGATATAAATATATTGTACATTAACAATATATATCTACATATAATATAATCTTTTTATATATTTTAAATTAAAATACCATATACATTTCATATGTATATATATATATTTTATGTACAACAATATGTATAATACTAATAATATATACATATTTATTTATATAAAAACATATAAAAGTATATTTATATAATATAATTATATAATTATATAAATATACACCTTTTTATATCTTTAAATTCAGATTTATTAATATCCAATAAATTTCTTAATTCCGAATTCTCAAATTCATTACTTCATCGACTTTTGAATTTCCAAATATTTCTATCTCTTATATGATTTCATTTATTTTCTTTAGTTTATTTTATTTGTTTTAATATTAAATTTACAAATTTAGCGGTTGTCACATTTTCTAACTATCCAATTAAACTTCAAAAATTCATATTTCATCACCAAATTTTATTATTAGACATATTTTAATGAATATAGGTGGTTTGGTTGGGGTTTGACTTATCGTAAAAGTGAAATTATGAAAATACCCCAACGGGTAAATCACATAAATTTCTGATTTAACCACCACTTCAATCTATCTATTGACATAGCCTAGAACTTATTTTCATGTAGAATATCATGCTTAAATCATTAGATCAAAATTCCATTTAGTTTGACCAGAATTTATAAAAGTGCCACCTGGTTATGTCCTTAATCATTATTTCCTAAATTGTTTTCATACTTCCCAAAAATAATTTAAATAAAGGATTTTAGGTTTCAAATTCTTATCGTAGGCTTATTGGACTTTCTAAATAATATATGTTCGGTCTCACGTCTATTTGAGCACTATAGAGCCTGTGGGGCCCACTTGATTGTATTAGGTCATACTTGCAAACTACACAGGGAATGAACAGTGGTAAGTGTCCCTACACGTACAACAGTACCAGGACACATGGCTCTCACATTCTTCCTACTTTTAGAAATTTGGTCCACCAAATTTGATCGGACCAATTACTGAAATAGCTCTGGATACTTTTCTCATATCAAGCTTTCTAATTCCCACATCGCCTCTTCCTTTGAGTGGTACTGCCATAACACTTTTACTAGTGGGATCATCTTAGACCGTAGTACTTTATCCTTCCAATCCAAAATCTGAATATGTGATAACCGTAAATTTTTCATTTATTGGAAATACATATTGAAATAAATAAATAAATAAAATTGTGAGAACGGGATATTAGTGAAAATCCCGAGAATTGAGGAAGTGAAAGAATCGAGAAATTCGTGTGAAGGAAAATAAAATTTGAATTATGGAAAATAAGGAAAGGATGAAATTTAATTTGGATAAATGGAAATCCAAATTAAATAAGAAAATAAGAAATTAATATGATATATATTTATATAATTATATGTTATATAAATATATTTTTATACAAATACATAGGTACTTTAATGATATATAGTACATATGTATACAAGTATAATATTTTATGTATATATAAGAATATATATATACATATATATGGAAAATGTAAATGTTATTTTACATTAAAGTTTATAAGTATATATATTGTAAGTACAATATATATATTTTTAATTACATATATATATATAAATGTTATTTAATTTAAAGTACATGAAAATATATTTTTATGTGTAAATATATATTATTAATATATAATATATATTTATATAGTATATAGTACAAAGTACTATATAATAAAATAATATAATTATATTTATAATATAGTTATAAATATAATTATAATTAAAATAAATAAAAAAAAAGAAGAAGAAGAAACAGAATCGGGAAGACTCCCGATTCTGTCTTCCCGAGTGGTGCCGGCCACTGTGCCGGAGAAAGGAGAGAGAGAGAAGGAAAGGGAGGGCGACGCCGGTGAAGGAGAAAGAAGAGGGAGGTGACCGGCAATAGCCCGAAACGGAGAAAGAGGAAAAATCGAGAGAAAATCCGGCGGAGAAAATCGAAGAAAAAGAAAAGAGGAACGGACAGTGCCGGCCAAACCGGCCACCGCCACCACAGCCGAAGCACCGCCGGAAGAAGAGGAAAGGGATGGAGGCCACCGGAGACGCTGGGAACGGCGGAGGAAAGCCGACGAAGGAGGAGAAGTGACCGAGGCAAAATCGAGCAGATCCGCCGCCGTGCCGCCGATTCAGGCCAAGCTGAGACCACTGACGAGTTCGCCTCGACGCCGGCCAACTGCTGAGCCACCGAGCCGCCGGAGAACCGGCCACCGGAGGTGAACCGGTAACGACAGGAAGGGACCGGTCTGGAACCGGTCTGAGCCAGAAAGAAAAGAAAAGAAAAGGAAAAAGAAAAAGAAAAGAAAAAGGAAAAAAAGAAAAAAAAGAAGAAAGAAAAAGGGAAAAGGAATTCCGAGAATTTGGAGAATTCTCGAGAATTCGAAATTTACGGGAGATCCCGAGAATTACGGGAATCGGTAAGAAATCCCGAAAAGTATTAAATTATTTAAATAATTTATTTATTTAAATAATTATGGAAAAGTTCTAAATTTTAGAATTTAATTTCCAGAAAATATCCTCGATGACCGAGCTAATGGAATCAGGCGAGGTGAACACGGGCACGACCTTCAAGAGGCAGTCGCCGACCCGAAACAGGTAAGGGAGACATGTGCCGCCTGTAAGGATATTCGGCCACATGTTTTAAATTATGCATTTAATTTATAAATGCAATTTATAATGATTGGTTTTGAGAATTGTGGTGATTTATCGGTTTCAAATTGTGGTGAAATACCAGTTGAGAAATATAAACTGTATTTTCCGTGCAGGAGGCTAGCCAAATCGGCGGCCGTTATACTGCCGAAAAATTATCGAAAAATTACTGAAAGTTACCGAAAATCACCGATAACCAAAATAAAAGATTTGATTTCACGTGAATCGATTTTTCGATACGAAAATCGAGAAATTAAATAAATTTCATAAAACATGAATATAGTGATATTTAATTGTAAAATATTCATGTTTTCTAGAATGGTGAAAAGGAAATCACCAAAAATTCACCTGGTAGGTGATATTTCACGTGAAACGAGATGAAAATGAAAAAGAGATTGAAGTGAATATTTTTATAAATATTCTTAAATATTCACTTGATTTTACATCAAACCTTTATGGTTTTAATTATGGAAACAAATAATTATGAAAATTCCATAAAGGTTAAGAAACGACGGAAAACCATGTTTTGGATAAAAAGCACGGGAAAGCGTGCATATGTGTTTTACGGTGGAAAAAGGACAATTTTGCCCTTCTATATTTTCAGTAATGATTTATAAACTGTTTTCACCGTATGGAAATTATGATTTATACCTTTATAAAATATTTTGAGAAATGTTATTTTAATTTAATTATTTCATAAAGGTGATGATTTATTACATGTGAGCCTTATGGATACTTGTGAAATATTTTAATTTACTGTCTTTAAAATCCATAAAGGCTATGGTACGGTTACACTGTTTTGAGACTTAGGCCCCGAGTTTCATGCATCACATTACTGTTACTGTCACGTGGCTGATTGACCAGCTAGTCATCAGCGTCCCGGATTGTCGCCTAGCAAGCGTACACCGAGGACATATTATAGATCATGGCCATAGATCTCATTACTGTTACTGTGTCCCTAGTGGACGAGATAGCATGATTTAATTGTAGGGTGATGCCTAGTCTCACTTACTGTTTACTGAAAGGATTTACGGAATCCTATTTACTGTATTGTACTGTTTACTGTACTGAATTATTGTACTGATTACTGTTTACTGATGAAAAATCGTACCAAAAACACTGTTTACTGAACTGTACTGTTTACTGAAATGGTAGCTATTGATTACTGTTTTACTACACTGAAAGCTACCAAAATACTGTGTTACTGGACTGTACTGTTTACTGAAATGGTAGCCATTGATTACTGTTTTACTGAACTAAAAGCTACCATTTACTGTTTACTGAACTGAAAGCTATCGTATACTATTTACTGAATTGGTAGCTACTGTTTACTGTTACTTACTGAACCGTATCGAGATACTGTTTACTGAACACTGAATATACTGTTTTACTGAACTGTACGATACGGTTACTGATTTGAAAAGAGAAATAAATATTTATTCTAAAAGAATAACATAAGAATTATTTCTAAGATATAAATAATCGAAGAAGTAATTATCCAATGATTGGATATTCACAAATCATTGTACTGTCACGTGTTTTTTTACTGTACTGAAAAGAAGAGAAATAAACCACTGTTTTTATTACTGAACTGCCACGTGTTTTAAAATATACTAAAGTGAAAAGAAATAAGTGGTTTACTCTGTGGAAAAACAAAAAGTTTATCGTTTTGAAAACAACGGAATTAGTACTCTCTACAGTTGCTTCTAGGTTCTGGAACAAGTCAGGTATTTCAAAATACCTGCCTTACTCTATCTGAATCCCTAGCCGACTGTAGTATCCTTCCTACATGCGAGCCTAGAGCCAGCTAGGAAGATTTTAAAGAGAATGAAAAAAAATAATATTTTCAGCATATAGATAGCTGAATATCAAGTGTGGCATATAACTCTCTTACTGAGCCGTGGTTTGCTCACCCCTTAATTTTAACATTTCAGGTTTTAATGATGGTGAGATCCAATATTTGTGGATTACGGGTGTACACAAAGGACAATGTGACAGACCGATATGAGGTACGATTATTTATTTTCTGTATTTAGACATGTATGCAGTACTACTTGCTTATTAAGTAAGATAGGGGATGTATGTAATATAAACAATATTTTATGAAATTGTTTAACATAAGAAATAAAGTGAAGTATCATAGACAGCCCAACCGGATAAATTGTGTAAAATAAGGTGAAAATATGGTAACGGGTCGTTACAGATTTAATGGTATCAGAGCATGGTTGGCCTGATGTCTGTGGATACTTTTGGAAAGAAAAGTGTTAAACATCTCCGGTAGTACTGTGTCATCTAAATACATAAAGAAAATAAATGATTGTAAATTTGGAAAAATAAATTAAAGGGAGTGAGAAAGTATAAATTGAGAATTTTAAAGAAATAATAGGCTCAGAAATCACCAAAAAAATTGGTGATTCTTATCATCTAAATGAAGGCCTGTTCGATAAGGAATCGAAAAGACTCGGTGAGGGCCCCACCAGTACTTTCTGTCCGAACCGAACTGAGACTTGAAAATGATGGTATGAAGGAGGGGAATGACATATCATCATTAAATAGACTTTAAGATCACCGATTGAGGGTAATTTGATGAGAGAAAATTTTTGGCCAAAAATGACCAAAATACTCCTGACTCTAAAATTTTACCGGGAGTCAGAATAGACCAACAGAGGTTGGAATTGATTGATTTGACAGAGAAATTGATGATGTAAAGCTACATTTCATGCAAAATAATCCAATTATGGATTCTAGTGGACGTCTCTGTCGAAATCGAATAAGACCTCAAAGTGCTGATATTAGTATGCAGAATAATACTATCAGCATATGGATAATAAGACCTTTGGTTTAAAGGTATACTGAGGGGAAAGAAAGAAATGTCAAAATAACGAAAATGCCCTTATGTTGGGTGAAGTTCGGAACGAAGATAAAACCGAGCTAAATTGGAATCCATTGAGAGAAATGGAGTTATTAATGGCATAAAGGATGTCATATGGATATATCGATCCCTATTACTGATTCCACTGACACTTAGATTACGAAAGTGAACTGTGAGTGACCTAGTGAACGGGCTAGGCCTCATGATAAAACCTTGAGAGGTGACCTAGTGAACGAGCTGGACATTCTCAAAAAGGGACAGTACACATGTGTAAAGGCGGACGACGGACGGGCCGAGGCCTTATATGATGTGGTCCGATAAAAGTGTAATGGAATGTCATCAGATGATTGGCCCGAATATTGATTGTAAGAGCTTGAATTAAGAATGTATTGAATGGGATCGTTGAATACTATGAAAAGTGAAATGATTACAGGAATTAACTGATGAGGTGAATAGTACAGATAATGAAATACATATTGGTGTGGTTAATTACGGTTCTATATATTTTACTACTTTGAGGTATCAAACAGATAATCTTATATAGAACCGAAATATCTTGAAATATGTGCTACAAAATGAGGTACTATGTGGAGTACTGTGAATTGGTGAATATATAAGAACAGTAAAGTGATAAAAAGAAGATGACAGCTAACCTAGAGATCTTCAGGACCCTTGAGACAGAACTGTGATGGGCGACCCAATGATGGTCGACCCATAATATATCATGTGTTGTGAGGTGTGGGCGAACAATGTTATCGTCGACTCACTAGTAAGGGTAAACCTGGGGCGAAAGGATCGCCTAGGGGATGCTCGCCGACGGCCGATTCGAATGGGCGGGACTCTTACAAGGAGCTTAGTGATAACACGAGTGTAAGGAACTAGGTACGTAAGGGTGCCAGGGTTCAAACCTCGTGGATAGCATACTCAAGGGAATTAAACATGAACTTATTAAATGAAATTGATTTTAAAGCAAATTACAGAGATAATAAATTGGTTAGCTGTAACATGGGTTGATAACTGTTGTACTTACTACAGCTTACTGGAATGAGATTCATAAGGCTGTAAAGTATGAGTAAACAATGAAATCAAGGTAGAGTATGAGTCGAAATGAATCAAATAGTAAATGTCTCTGCCTTGAGAATACACAGTGTAAGTGATAGGGCATGAGGATGAAATGTCCGAATTGATAAGAAATGTGTGATTAAAGAAAGTATCGGATTTGATTTCCGATAGAACTTCCAGAGTTATATAAATTGTAGGAATTGAGATAACATTGACTCGATTTTGAATATGAAATCTGATTCTAAGCTTATATCAGAGAATATAGAAAGAATCTGAAAAGCTTAAGAAAATAACTCTGAAAAATGTGTGAATAATGAAATTCACGTGTAAAAATGTGATTAAGGGAAATACAGATAACGTAAATTGAGGATAAGAAAGTTATCTGTATAAGTGTAAGTGAGAGAAGCACTGATGATATTGAGATGTAGATGAAATAAAGTGATATAGTAAATGTTTACTATCTAATAAAGTTCTCATGAAGAACAAGTATTCATTTACATGTGAAAATGGATGCTTTATGATATGATCAGAGATACATGAGGAGTTAATAAGACTAGCCTCAGTATAAATTGTCCTTAAATAAAAGATTAGAGACTAGCTGCTCTATTAATGTGATGTAATTAAAGAAAGAAATTAAAGTCGGTAAATGGATAAGTGTAAAGAAAAGATGGTATGCAAGATTTTAAAAGATCTTAGCAGTATAGTACCATACCAATTGAGAAAAACCGACAAAAAGGATGAGAGTAAAAATATGAAAAGATGAAAGTGGGAATATGAAAACGAAAATGAAAGTGGAATAAGGAAATAAATTGCTTAATGAGAAGGGAACATTAATATGAAACAGTTCCCGAACGTAAGACTAAAAATGATCTAATGTTGGTTATCACACGACAGTGGCTAGATGTAAAATCAAGCCAAATTTGATAAGCGAAATTAATGATACTCAAAGGAGTAAGATAATTTATATATTTACTGCCAGTATATAAATGGGAAATGTTTATACATATAACCACCGGAACATGATAGAAACGGTGGAAGTATATAGATGATGTGGTGATTAAATATATAAATTGAGGATTCAATTGTGGAATCTAAATTATGAAAAGAGATGTAAAGACCATACTACATGAAGAGAATATGATTGTCTCATGATTTATGATTGTAAGAGATGATCAATAGTAAAATCTGCAAGTGAGATACAGTCTTAATGAAATAAAAGTGAAAATGAATATTCCGAGCAATAAAGAGTCCAAAAGAGAAATGATGATATGGAAGTGATTAAAGACTGATGATCTAAATAGAATCACTTTCCATTATTAGACTTCTAGATTCTCTAGTGCCTTAGTCGAAGTATGAGTGTGAGATAGTGGAAAGTATGTATACAGTTCCAGTGAGCATTACATGTGATGGGAGTCTCTGAGTTGCCATATGCTTAATGAGAAATAGCAAAAGGCTTCGAGATCCTAAGTGTACTGATAACACCACTCCATACTGATATATATATATGAGCGTGAGATGTAAACGCTCCATGATATTGAGAGAGCGTGTGCATGAGATGTATAAGCTACTGGGACAATTACATACAACTAATTGACTTGAGTACATGATAGTACCAAATTGTGTCGACTTGTCACTAAGTGAGAAAAATGGATGATGAACAGCATAGAGTAGCTGTGACATGAAAAATATTGTGTGTGGACTCTTATATAAAAAGAGTATAAATGAATAACTCCCGCTTTGAGAAATGAACTTACGGGAGTGGAGACATATATGTGATGAAAGACAACATGTGGTGGTCTAAAGTACTCTTGATGTTGAAAGTGTACTGGCAGTATTACTTGGAGGATGACCTAGAGGTCAAAAGTCGTAAGTATACGACATGTACCACCTTTGGACTTAAGTTAAATTCGGAGGACCGAATTTCTTAAGGTGGGGAGGATGTGATAACCGTAAATTTTCCATTTATTGGAAATACATATTGAAATAAATAAATAAATAAAATTGTGAGAACGGGATATTGGTGAAAATCTTGAGAATTGAGGAAGTGAAAGAATCGAGAAATTCGTGTGAAGGAAAATAAAATTTGAATTATGGAAAATAAGGAAAGGATGAAATTTAATTTGGATAAATGGAAATCCAAATTAAATAAGAAAATAAGAAATTAATATGATATATATTTATATAATTATATGTTATATAAATATATTTTTATACAAATACATAGGTACTTTAATGATATATAGTACATATGTATACAAGTATAATATTTTATGTATATATAAGAATATATATACATATATATATGGAAAATGTAAATGTTATTTTACATTAAAGTTTATAAGTATATATATTGTAAGTACAATATATATATTTTTAATTACATTTATATATATATAAATGTAATTTAATTTAAAGTACATGAAAATATATTTTTATGTGTAAATATATATTATTAATATATAATATATATTTATATAGTATATAGTACAAAGTACTATATAATAAAATAATATAATTATATTTATAATATAGTTATAAATATAATTATAATTAAAATAAATAAAAAAGAAGAAGAAGAAGAAACAGAATCGGGAAGACTCCCGATTCTGTCTTCCCGAGTGGCGCCGGCCACTGTGCCGGAGAAAGGAGAGAGAGAGAAGGAAAGGGAGGGTGATGCCGGTGAAGGAGAAAGAAGAGGGAGGTGACCGGCGATAGCCCGAAACGGAGAAAGAGGAAAAATCAAGAGAAAATCTGGCGGAGAAAACCGAAGAAAAAGAAAAGAGGAACGGACGGTGCCGGCCACCGCCACCACAGCCGAAGCACCGCTGGAAGAAGAGGAAAGGGATGGAGGCCACCGGAGAGGCTGGGAACGGCGGAGGAAGGCCGACAGAGGAGGAGAAGTGACCGAGGCAAAACCGAGCAGATCCGTCGCCGTGCCGCCGATTCAGGCCAAGCTGAGACCACCGACGAGTTCGCCTCGACGCCGGCCAGCTGCTGAGCCACCGAGCCGCCGGAGAACCGACCACTGGAGGTGAACCGGCGACGAGGGGAAGGGACCGGTCTGGAACCGGTCTGAGCCAGAAAAGAAACGAAAAGGAAAAAGAAAAAGAAAAGAAAAAGGAAAAAGAAAAGGAAAAGAAAAGAAAAGAAAAAAAAAGAAAAAAAAGAAGAAAAAGAAGAAAGAAAAAGGGAAAAGGAATTCCGGGAATTTGGAGAATTCCCGAGAATTTGAAAATTACGGGAGATCCCGAGAATTACGGGAATCGGTAAGAAATCCCGAAAAGTATTAAATTATTTAAATAATTTATTTATTTAAATAATTATGGAAAAGTTCTAAATTTTAGAATTTAATTTCCAGAAAATATCCTCGATGACCGAGCTGATGGAATCAGGCGAGGTGAACATGGGCGCGACCTTCAAGAGGCAGTCGCCGACCCGAAACAGGTAAGGGAGACATGTGCCGCCTGTAAGGATATTCGGCCACATGTTTTAAATTATGCATTTAATTTATAAATGCTATTTATAATGATTGGTTTTGAGAATTGTGGTGATTTATCGGTTTCAAATTGTGGTGAAATATCAGTTGAGAAATATAAACTGTATTTTCCGTGCAGGAGGCTAGCCAAATCGGCAGCCATTATACTGTCGAAAAATTATCGAAAAATTACTGAAAGTTATCGAAAATCACCGAGAACCAAAATAAAAGATTTGATTTCACGTGAATCGATTTTTCGATACGAAAATCAAGAAATTAAATAAATTTCATAAAACATGAATATAGTGATATTTAATTGTAAAATATTCATGTTTTCGAGAATGGTGAAAAGGAAATCACCAAAAATTCACCTGGTAGGTGATATTTCACGTGAAACGAGGTGAAAATGAAAAAGAGACTGAAGTGAATATTTTTATAAATATTCTTAAATATTCACTTGATTTTACATCAAACCTTTATGGTTTTAATTATGGAAACAAATAATTATGAAAATTCCATAAAGGTTAAGAAACGACGGAAAACCATGTTTTGGATAAAAAGCACGGGAAAGCGTGCATATGTGTTTTACGATGGAAAAAGGACAATTTTGCCCTTCTATATTTTCAGTAATGATTTATAAACTGTTTTCACCGTATGGAAATTATGATTTATACCTTTATGAAATATTTTGAGAAATGTTATTTTAATTTAATTATTTCATAAAGGTGATGATTTATTACATGTGAGCCTTATGGATACTTGTGAAATATTTTAATTTACTGTCTTTAAAATCCATAAAGGTTATGGTACGGTTACATTGTTTTGAGACTTAGGCCCCGAGTTTCATGCATCACATTACTGTTACTGTCACGTGGCTGATTGACCAGCTAGTCATCAGCGTCCCGGATTGTCGCCTAGCAAGCGTACACCGAGGACATATTATAGATCATGGCCATAGATCTCATTACTGTTATTGTGTCCCTAGTGAACGGGATAGCATGATTTAATTGTAGGGTGATGCCTAGTCTCACTTACTGTTTACTGTTTACTGAAAGGATTTACGAAATCCTATTTACTGTATTGTACTGTTTACTGTACTGAATTACTGTACTGATTACTGTTTACTGATGAAAAATCGTACCAAAACACTGTTTACTGAACTGTATTGTTTACTGAAATGGTAGCTATTGATTACTGTTTTACTAGACTGAAAGCTACCAAAATACTGTGTTACTGAACTGTACTGTTTACTGAAATGGTAGCCATTGATTACTGTTTTACTGAACTAAAAGCTACCATTTACTGTTTACTGAACTGAAAGCTATCGTATACCATTTACTGAATTGGTAGCTACTGTTTACTGTTACTTACTGAACCGTATCGAGATACTGTTTTACTGAACACTGAATATACTGTTTTACTGAGCTGTACGATACGGTTACTGATTTGAAAAGAGAAATAAATATTTATTCTAAAAGAATAACATAAGAATTATTTCTAAGATAGAAATAATCGAAGAAGTAATTATCCAATGATTGGATATTTACGAATCACTGTACTGTCACGTGTTTTTTTACTGTACTGAAAAGAAGAGAAGTAAACCACTGTTTTTATTACTGAACTGCCACATGTTTTAAAATAGACTGAAGTGAAAAGAAATAAGTGGTTTACTCTGTGGAAAAACAAAAAGTTTATCGTTTTGAAAACAACGGAATTAGTACTCTCTACAGTTGCTTCTAGGTTCCGGAATAAGTCAGGTATTTCAAAATACCTGCCTTACTCTATCTGGATCCCTAGCCGACTGTAGTATCCTTCCTATATGCGAGCCTAGAGCCAGCTAGGAAGATTTTAAAGAGAATGAAAAAAAAATAATATTTTCAGCATATAGATAGCTGAATATCAAGTGTGGCATATAACTCTCTTACTGAGCCGTGGTTTGCTCACCCCTTAATTTTAACATTTCAAGTTTTAATGATGGTGAGATCCAATATTTGTGGATTACGGCTGTACACAAAGGACAATGTGACAGACCGATATGAGGTACGATTATTTATTTTCTGTATTTAGACATGTATGCAGTACTACTTGCTTATTAAGTAAGATAGGGGATGTATGTAATATAAACAATATTTTATGAAATTGTTTAACATAAGAAATAAAGTGAAGTATCACAGACAGCCTAACCGGATAAATTGTGTAAAATAAGGTGAAAATATGGTAGCGGGTCGTTACAGAATAGGTCTCTCAACGTAACTCATGTCTTCCCTGATCTCTAATAGTTTGTACTGAATTACGTGAGAGGGATTTGGATGATACTTTCTCAACATCGACACATGGAAGACGTTATGTAGTTCGGATAGTTCTGGAGGCAGTGCTAACTAATAGACGACATCTCCCACACGGTCTAAGATCTTGAATGGCTCGATATATCAAGGACCAAGTTTCCCCTTTTTATTGAATCTCATGATCCCCTTTGATGGTGAGACTTTCAGGATGATAGAATCTGATAGGATGATATTTTCTAAATTTTATATGTGTTAATATATTTTATATATTGATTTTTTATGCCTATAAGAGCTTACTAATGTTTATTATATGTTTTAGGTATTAAATATCAAAGTTGGAATTAAAAGGAGATAAAAAGAGCAAAGTGCAGTATTTTCTGTCCAGCTTGAAAGATTGGTAAATTTGACCAACTTAACGACTTGAACTCAAGAAATGGCCTTCATGGAAGTTGTAGAGGACTTCTCAAGTTTTCTGGAATTTACAAGATCATGAAAATCGAAGTTAGTTTGTTGGCTCAAACATCTGGACAAAATCAGTATGAAATTTTAGATAGAAAAACGAGATTGTGAAGAAATTCCAACAACGCAAGTTCAAGACAAGATTTTGTTGAGACAAGATAATTTCTTAATTTTATTATGTCTCAGATCTGTAAATAGGAATTTTATTTAGAAAATAATTGTAAAAAGATGATGAGATAAAGATAAGAGTTTGACAAGTCAAATTACTTATTCACCAAGTAAACTCTTATTTGAATCCCACATTGCTTAGGAAAGTCTTTTAAACTCTTCCTTAGGCATACATAAAGAGCACAAGGCTCTCATAAACAACATCCCTAGCATCCCACACATCCCTCACATCCCTCTCATCCCTGTTCCCTCTTTTGGTCTTGTAAGATTTTCTTTAGGGTTTTTAATAAAATTTTATTTTTTCTTTATTTTTAATTAGTTGCTGATTTCTTATTATTGTTTTATAAAATTATTTTCTTTTTATTTTTTTTATTTTTAAAGATTTCTTTCTTGAATATTTTTAAACTTTGCAATTTCTTGTTTTGTTTTTAATTACTGTTTGTTTGAATCTTATTAAATCATAATCTTGATTATAGATTCCATGTTTGATATTATTAAAGATTGATAGTTTAATTGTTTATTACATGATAATTGTTTCCTTTATAATATTAAACTTGAATTTTATGATCTTGAATATGTCTAGTGAGTAGTTTTCTTATTCAGTTATGAGGTAAATTGATTGTTCTTGGAAAAGCATGTTATGAGATTCTTAAACCTATTATATAATTGTTGATTAAATATCCAAGATTCTCTAAGCACATTATAATGATTGTTTGTTTGATTAGATAGGGTTCACACTATTTAGTTAAATTAAATAATCTACCGCCAGATTAAAAACATAAGTCCGTAATTGTTGGTGGAGTTAATCACTAGGGATGGAGGAGAATTAGGGTTTAGATTAAATGAACCAAGCTTATGTGTTTGTTATCTAATGTCAACCCATATCTTTCTTGTTGTTAATGCTGCTACAACTTATATCTAGAGAGCTTGTTCTAGGTAGGTTAAGTAGTTAGAGATTAGTTAAAGAGCTTCTTTTAACTAACGACTCAGTAAGAAAAGATGGTGTAACAGAGCTTGTTGTTATGTTACGGTTGATTGTTTAATTGACAATAATATTTTGTAATCAATTATCAACATCAAAATCCAAGAATAATTAATTGCCTTGTAACTGAAGCTTTTTGATATTTGTCTTTAATATTTAATAATTCTTGTTTTCTCTATTTTAGGCATAGCTTACAAAACTCCAAAACCCCAAAATTTCTTCTTCTTTCCTTAAACCTTAAATTAGATTTTTAATTAATTAACTTAAGTAATTCAGTCTCTGTGGGTTCGACCTTTGCTCCGCTATCTACATAGTAGAGTTAGGAAGTTTTTATTTTTGGTGATTGACAACACCCATAAGAATCTCTTATTAAAATTTCAACAATCGGCATCTCATATCTGCATAACTCTTCTACCGACTCTGGGCTATATTCAGCCTCACATAGATAAGCTGTACATCCCGAGAAGCTTGCTCTAACAAATCGGGCGCTAGTAGTTTTCGATCACCCACTTCTTCTCATGCAACCGGTGATCTACATCTCCTGCCAGACAATGCCTCAAATGGTGCCATGTCGATACTAGCTTGATGGCTATTATTATAGGCAAACTCTGCTAATGGTAAGTGGTTATCCCAAGAGCCTTTAAAATCCAATGTACACGCTCTTAACATATCCTCGAGCATCTGGATGGTGTACTGAGACTGCCCATCAGTCGACAGATGGAAAGCAATGCTAAAATTCAATTGTGATCTCATTGCTTCCTAAAATCTCTCCCAAAAGTGTGAAGTGAACCAGGAATCCCTATCTAAAGTGATGCTCACTGGAACACCATGTAATCTCACTATCTCCCGAACATACAAATCGGCTAAGGCACTAAGAGAATCTGTAGATCTGATGGCAAGAAAATGAGAGGACTTCGTCAACCGATCACAATCACCCATATCCCATCATAATTCCCTCGGGTTCTTGGCAAACTCATAATGAAGTCCATAGTAACATGCTCCCACTTCCACATAGGAATCAGTAGAGGCTGTAACAATCCTACAAGCTTCTAGTGCTCAATCTTCACCTGCTGGCATGTGAGACATCTAGCAATGAACTCCGCGATGTCTCATTTCATTTTAGGCCACCAATACAGTCTTTTCAAATTATGGTACATCTTAGTACTACCTGGATGCAGAGTGTACTTGGATGTGTGGGCTCTTGTCAAAATCAGATGCTTTAACTATTGGTCATCGGGAATGCATATCTTATCTCTGAATCTTAGTATCCCATCAGTGCCAATCTCATAATTTGACTGTACTTCCATCTGAACCTAATTGGTAACCTCTATACAGTGAGTATCACTCCTTTGAGCCTCCCTGATCCTGTCCATCAATTCCAGTTCAATCCAAAAACTAGCTGTAAACCCATATCTCTTAGACAAAATCACATTAAGACTGAGGCTCGAGAACTGCTCTAGCAAATCATATTCTCAAACCATCATGTAAGATACCATCTCGTTATACTTCAGGCTCAAAGCATCTGCAACCATGTTCGCTTTCCTCGAGCGGTATAAAATCTCGCAGTCATAATCCTTTAACAGCTCCATCCATCTTCACTGTCTCATATTCAACTCTCGCTGCGAGAACAAGTATTTCAGACTCTTATAGTCTGTATATATCTAGAACTTCTCCCCGTAAAAGATAGTGCCACCAAATCTTCAATGCAAATACCACAGCGGCTAATTCCAAGTCATGTATCAGATAATTCTTCTCATGCTCCTTTAATTACCTGGAACCATGAGCAATTACCCGATCATTCTACATCAGAACACACCCCAATCTCAATGCAGACGCATCACTATAAATTGAGAAACCTCCAGATCCGCTGGGAAGGGCAAGAGCAAGAGTGGTAGTCAACCTCCTATTCAACTCTTGGAAGCTGCTCTCTCACGTATCTATCCACTCGAACTTAACATCCTTACATGTGAGTCGCATCAAAGGAGCAGCTAGTCTCAAAAATTCCTCAACAAATCGATAGTAGTATCCAGCTAGACCTAGAAAACTCCAAACTTCCGTCACTGTCTTAAGCCTCTCCCACATCACAATGGCCTCTATCTTCGATGGATCTACTGACACCCCGTCCATAGACACAACATGTCCCAAGAATGTGTATGATCTGGCCAGAACTCACACTTACTGAACTTCACATATAGCTTCTAGTTTCTGAGGGTCTGTAGGACTATGTAGAGATGCTGCTTGTGCTATTCTGGTGACTTGGAATATACCAGTATATCATCAATGAATACTATCACGAACTTATCCAGATCAAACCCATGAAAGCTACAGGGGTATTCGTCAATTTGAATGGCATCACCAAGAATTTGTAATGTCCGTAGCGAGTCCTAAATGTCGTCTCAAGGACATCAGCCTCTTGGATCTTCAACTAATGATACCCTGATCAGAGATCAATCTTCGAGAACACCTGTACACCCCTGAGCTAATCGAACAGATCATCAATCTTGGGCAGGGGATACATATTCTTGGTGGTAACTCTGTTAAGCAGCCGATAATCTATACACAACCTCAAGCTACCATCCTTCTTCCAGACAAATAATACTGGAGCACTCCACGGAGACACATTAGGGCGAATGAAACCCTTATCCAATAATTCCTAGAACTGCTTCTTAAGCTCCTCCAACTCCACCAATGCCATCCGATATGGGGGCTTAGATATGGGCTCTGTACCGGGTACCAAGTCACTGGTGAACTTGATTTCCCAATCTGACGGTAACCTTGGTAAATCATCTGAAAATACATCTGGAAAATCCCTGACCATAGGAATCTCTTACAACTTCGAACATTTCTTTTCTATGTCCTCCACATATGCGATGTAACCTTCAATCACATCACAAATACACTCAAACAATTTTAGTAACAATATTTCACTTTTATTACTTATCTAATAATTTTACAGTATATCTTTCAGGTTGAGAAAAGGTGATAAACTTAGTATAACAGTCTAGACTAACATAATTCGTAGCTAACCAATCCATCCCTAGGATTACATCAAAAACAAACATGTTTAGCAAAATTAGGTTAGCTGTTGTTTCCTTCTCTCCTACTGTCACTTTATAGTTTCCATACATAACATCGTCACTTATGATTCTTTTAAGCATGTATTAACCTGTAAGATGTATCCTAAGGGTTCAAGTTCTACCGGTATCTTACTAACATAGGTAGGTGATACAAATGAATGTATAGAACCAGGATCAAATAAAGCAAGCACTGATACATCAAATACATAAATCATACCCTTAATCACATAGGTAGAAGCATCAACAGCCTCCTGAACTAATGCGAACACCTGTCCCTTCGTCACAGCCTTCTTACCCTTCTCTGTTGTTGTAGCACATCTTGGCTATGAGGGTGTTGGCTTCTTCGACTCAGTCTATTCCAGGGTTGCTAGGGGTGGTATAGTGGCTAGAGCTATAGATGCAGCTGCCTCTTTCATCATCGAGCAATCTCTCACTAAGTGCCCTATCTATCCATATCTGAAGCAAGCCCTAGTGAGCATATAGCATGGTCAAGTACTATGCGACCTCCCACATAATGTACACCTAGTCCCTGTACCCTTCTGAGTAGAGCTAGGGCTAGTGTAGGGGTAGTAGTAGTAGATCGAACTGATCTACACTCAGAAATCTGAATACTCAATGTCTTGGCTTCTTAGGCTGCCATCTACCGGATCTATCCTCTGGACCCCTCTTCACTTTCTCTTTTCCCTTGCCTTTAGCCTTCAAACCCGAATCTACATGAAACTACTTGTAATCCCTCTCGCACAATTGTGCCCGTTTAACAGCTTCATCATACATCCTGATATATAGAGGGACTAATCGGGTCCTGATAGAGGGTTTCAATCTAGCCATAAATCTGTCAATCTTGTACTCTTCACTGGTCTTAGTTTGAGGATCAAATCGGCTGAGAGTAGTAAATATAGACTCGTACTGATTAACCATCATACTCCCCTGAGTCAACTTTAAAAACTCCTGTCGCAATTTCTTTTGAGCTGTGCGGGGAATATATCATCTGTAGAAAGCCTCCAAGAATACTGTCTAGGTCACTACTAGATGCTGGGCTAGTAGAACAGTCTGTGTCGATTTCCACCAGTGCTCCGCATCATCTGTCAATTGGAACACTGCTAAGCCTACCTTCTCGATCTCTGAGCACCGCATATACTTAAATAACTTCTCTGTTGCGTTAACCCACTACTCGGCCACTAATGGATCCTTATCCCCCCTAAATTTCGGAGGATCCAGCTTCTTAAATAGCCGCACTATGGTAACATCACAATAAGACTCGATATCCACTGGTTGCGATTAAATTGCTGGCTGCGATGCTGCTACTGAAGCTTTTGTTGCTCTTTCTCTCTCTACTCGATCGGCATTATACATAGCGATAAAATCCGCTAACATCCATTCCACCGGTGTGATTATTGTATTAAGGCTCTCAGGCTGCAAAGGGAGCACAGGTTCTGGGGCAGGTTCCGATGCTGGCTCAGGAATCGGCTCAGCCCTACTGCGACATCTACCTCGACAAGTACCCCTACGTCCACTCATTTTTGTACAACACAAACATTTAAATCGATTTTCAGTAAATTGATTCATTTATACATTCAAATTATGCAATAGTACAAGGGATGTACTCCTATTCCGATATACAGACATCGATAGACATCACACCAACCTTGCTCTGAAACCAATCAAACTATCAAGTCTCGTAGTATACAGTAATTATCATATTTCACACACAACAATGATTGGTTGGGCGGTCTGTGATGTCTTTATCACTATTTACTTTCAATTGTATAGTAAACACATTAATAAATAGTAATTATGTTTATATATTATCAAAATTTACATAACTGTACCATTACTTTACATCCCCTGTACATAATTAAACAACTGTAATGTTGTAAAAATAAGTCTAAACATATAAAAAGAAATAAAAATACCTCCAAGATCTGATCATAGCTGCCTCGGGGAACTAAAGCACAGCTGAAATCAGTGGAACGGTATATATACGATCATTGCAAATAATTTGTGGTGTGGAAAAATAAGGGTTGAATTAACATGCTTAGTAAGAGAATCGCATGTAAAGACTGATACTATGAAATCTATATGCTAAAAGCATTTAATCCATAATAGTGTACTAAGGTACAAATAGGGAAGGATACTATAGTCGACTAGGAAATCGGATGGAGTTTGGGAGGTATTTTAGAATACCTGTCGTGTCTCATTTCTTTGAAGCGACTATAGGGAGTAATCAGTTGAATTTGATATTAAACAATATAAAATGCTATTGATATCACATAGCAAAATAATTTAATAAATAAATAAATAAATATTTCTTTTCAATAAAAATATTCAGTTTAATATTGATAAACACAATACAGTGACAGTTCAATAAATAGTATGTAAGAAGATCAATATCAATAAATAATTTAGTACCAGCCAACAGTTCAGTAAAACAGTACAATAAACAGTAACAATATAGTGGAGACCAGGCAACACTCAAGGTATATCATGTTATAATAATATCCCGAAAAGAGAGTAACAGTAAACACGTGACACATATGGCCATAGTCTATAGGGTCTACAGTGTACATTTGGAAGGTGCCACTAGTGGAGGCTGAAGACTTGGTGGGTCTATCAGCACAATAACAGTAATAACAGTAGCAGTACACGTGACATGTGAGCATGATACGAGGCTTAACAGTCTCAAAACAGTAGATATACAGTAGAAATGGCATTTATGAAATCAATTCCACTAAAAATATCTTCAATCAAAGCAAAAATAAATATATTGAAAATATATCCAATTCATGAATAAAAATCCATAAAATATTCATGCTTCAATATCTTTTTTTGAAAATATTCTATTTATCTATAGAATAGTAATAAACATGTGCTGGTACCTTCACATAATTAAAATTCATTAACACGAATATTTAAATATTGTTTTTCAATAAATAATCAATTAATGAAATTTTAATAAATTACATGATATCCACTTGAAAATCTATTTATTTCTATCATCTAAAAATACTCAAATTAATTTCTTAGAATATCTATAAATTACGGTAGAATAACGGCTATCTCTAACCTAGCCCTCTGCACTAAAAACACAATTTATAAACCAGTCAGTATCCACCGTTTTACCAATTCCAACACCATAAATTTCCAAATCAATTCATAAAATTAATTTGAGATAAATCATGCATTTAAAGTATCCCTACAGCTCACACACTAATCCCTTACCTATCATTTTCCTTTCGATTCTCCGATAGCACCACACTCGAATTAACATTCCTAGGCTGCAAAATATTACACCAATCACCATTATTCACCATAATTAAATTTTCAATAAATTTTCCTTCATTAAATTCTATCACATTATCATTAAAAAATATTAACTTAGTCTAAATTACACCGATAGTAAAACACAACTTCACCTACACAACTCCGATTTTAATTCCAATTTCACCAACAATTTCCTTATAATTTCTACAGTCTCATGGCATCCCAAACTCATCAAATGCAGCACAAAAACTCCCTCCCCTTGCCATGGCCGAATACACACTATGGCAATTTTCATTGAATTTCAAGAATTCAACCTTAATTTCATGCTTTTCCATGCTTATTCTCTCATTTCGAATCATTTTTAAGCATTAAACAACATGAGAACTTGGAGATTCAACAATGGCCAAAAACGTTAGGGAGTGTTTTAGAGAGATTTAATCCAAACCAACATCAAAATCATGCTTAACACATTTAGATTTATCATTATCTACCATTAGAATTAAAAGAAATAACAAGCATGGATTTACCTCTTCTTGGCTAAATCGTATAGTACTCCTTTCCTCTTGATTTTGTCATTTTTACAATAAGCTATGGGTATGGGTTTGTAGAGCTTGATGAGTAGAACAAGTTTACAGAAGATGTTTTAGTGAAATAAGGTAGTTTTGATGGAGTTTTGTGAGCTTTTCTTTCTTCTCTCTTATTTTTGGTTATGGTGACCGTGTGAATGAAGGAAGAAGAAGAGTGAATAGTGATCGGATGATATGTGGGGAGATATAGAATTTTCTAGATATGGGCAAAATGACAAAAAACAATTGGTTATGAGATTTTTGGACAAGAATGCCCTTAAGTTTCTGTAATTTTTCTAACTATCCAATTAAACTCCAAAAATTCATATTTCATAACCAAATGTTATTATTAGACATATGTTAATGAATAAAGGTGATTTGGTTCGACTTTGACCTATTGTAAAAATGAAATTACGAAAATACCCCTAGCGGGTAAATCGCATAAATTTCTGATTTGACCACCAATTCGATCTATCTATTGACATAGCCTAGAACTTATTTTCATGTAGAATATCATGCTTAAATCATTACATCAAAATTCCATTAGTTTGACCACAATTTATAAAAGTCCTACCGGGCTATGTCCTTAATCGTCATTTCCTAAATTGTTTTCATACTTCCCAAAAATAATTTAAATAAAGGATTTTAGGTTCTGAATTCTTACCGTAGGCTTATTCGACTTCCCAAATAATATCTATCTGGTATCACGACCATTCAGCAATGTAGAGCTTATGAGGCCCACCTGACTGTATTAGGTCATGCCTACGAAATACACAAGAAATAAATAGTGGTGAGTATCCCTACACGTACAACAATACCAGGACACATGGCTCTCACAAGTGTGATTTGTAACTGTTCGATGATGGCCATTCGTTACTGTTTCGTCCCTTTGAGAATATTGTTTCGTGCATGATTCTATTGGATGTGACCGTCTCCACTGAATGTATTAAGTTACTAATTTGATTGATATGAAAGAAAGCAATGTTTAAATTTAACGAGTAATAATGATGATTTTTAAATCAATTGCTTTATTGTACTGGATTAAAATACGAAGAAATATTGCTTATACCATAATTTTGAAAGTGTTATTGTACTGTTTACTTAAATCGCATACTGAAATTGCTTTATAGAATTGTTTTAAATAAATTGTTTTATATATTGTTATTCATTGGAAACTGCATGAAATTATTAAATGTTTTCTACTGAATAACTACTTAATCATCAACTACTTATTCCCTATGGTTGAGACTAGGGACCAGAACACGAAAGGTACTTTAAAGTACCTCCCATACTCTATCTGGTTACCTAATCGATTATAGTATCATTCCTAAAATGTCCCTTAGTGTACTACTAGGAAATAAATGATTTTATGTATTTTTAATATTCATAATTAATACGCTTTTTATAACTGGTAAATCAGTTTATTTTTATCTGCATATAGCAGCATAGTACGCACTTTTATATATGTTTCATATTAGGCTTTCCCTAAAGCTCACCCCCTTACTCACTATCTCAGATAGTTCTTTCATGTAAGTGGCAACCGCTGCTTTCAAGTTAGTTGAAGAAAATCACTAGAAGTTTAAAGTATCAAATGACCAGGTATATGTAGAATGTTATATTTATATTCAAACTAGTGCATGCACAGCAGATGTAAATAGATAATGGGATGTGAATAGTGTAGCGTAAAGCTAAAGAATGTCCATGAACTAGTGGGATGTAAATTACACTGAACTGTTATAAAAGGAAATTATGATTTTTATGATATAGTTTGTATCCTGATTTCTTATTTATTTTTATGGAATAATTGATCTAATGGTATAGAGATTAATTTGTAACAAAGTTATGAATGAACTTACACTGACACCGAATGCAAACCAAATGGTAACGAGTGACTGAATGAGAAAAATGGTATCGAAATGGAAGAAGTTAGTTTGAAATTTTATATTTTCGAACGTTACAAAAGTAGTATCAGAGCATTGTTTGCCTAGTACGTGTCGGTATAAGTAAATTAGAATTGATTTACATCCCGTACTGTTGTGCATTGTCTGAATATAAATTGTGAAGAGTAGTTAGAAAATAGAATAAAATGTCAATCTGTAGAGAAAAATTTGCTGATAGAATGACGTATGTGATTGGGAATATGAACGATAGTTATAGATATTGTATGGAAGTATTTTGATTTAAGTACTGAATGATTGGAAATGATTGATAAAATTGTGTTTGGTTAGGGACGACAGAATGATCTTAAAGGATACGACGAGCATAGGAATCTATTAGAATAGAAGGAAAGTAATAAGATAATTAATGAATGGTATAGACATTGTGCAGAAGAATTGAGAATTAACAAGAATGAATGAGATAGATATTGAATGATCGAGAATGATTGATTGAAGTATATATTATTTTGAGGATAACAAAATGATCATGTAAGATATGATTGATGTGGAAATCAATATGGATCAACAAAGGTAAGACGATTGTTAGTAAATGGTATAAACATTGTATGAAAGTACTAATAAGAATCAATGCAAGGATTGGGTGTTGCGGATAGATATTAAATTGATAAGCCTTAAGGCACTGAATTACAAAAGTACCTGTGTCGAATTTGGAGGACTAATTAATTCCTTAAAGGTGGGAGGATATGAGATCTTAAATTTCTCTATTCTTCCTACACCTATTAAAGGTGCTAAATTAGAATATTAAGTCAAGTCATGAAAACCGATTCTTATCGATTGTGAAGTTATTGAGAAAATTGTCAAGTGGGTCCCATGAGGTAATCTGTAACTCAGATGGCCTCCGAAGTGGCAAAATGTTAAATTTGGGGCCAAAATACCTAAAGGCTAAGAAGACCAATTTCTGAAATTCCTTAAGATGAGCACACCTAAGTTTACGCACAACAAATTCAAAAGTGACAATTTAGTCCATACCCAGAAGAACTTTTCTGAATAATGGTCAAATCAAATTAACTTTGGACCCACAAACTATAATAGAAAAATCCTCATGTAAAGAAGTTTCATGTGGATCCAACACGTGAACTGAATTATGCGAAAGTACTAAAAACGATACGAATGAAACCAAAAGCATTTGTTTAGGGGTAGTTTGGCAATTTCACTACCCATGGTTGGTCAAACCACCTTAAGAGTCAATAATTGACCATGGGTGACTTGAGAATATGAAAAATAATAAAAATAAAATATAAATTCTGAAATTTAAAAGTACTAAAATAAAGCTAAGACATAATTGGGAATAATGAGACAAAGACATTATGGTCATTTTGCAAAAGGACTAGTCAAATTAGTCAATGTTGACTAGAATTGACCTAAATAAATAAAATTTAATTAAGAAATAAAATTAAAATCTGAAACTTAAAAATAATAAAATAATCCTAATGGCATAATTGTAAATAGTGAATTTTAAGAGGGGTAAAATAGTCTTTTTGTACATGGCAGTTTTTTATATCATAAAATAATATAATTTAAAGATATTTCAGCCATATTTTCTCTAGAATGGTCGGTTGCTAGCAACAACTCCTTCCTCCATTGTTGCTTATGTTTTCCTCTCTTTTCTTAGCAAATCCACCACTTTTCTTCACCAAATCATCAAGCACCCTTCACCAAACCTATCCCACACCTCAAGAACACCTTAATTTTGGAATTTGGAGGGCTGAATTGTAGAATTAAAGACTGATTTGGCTACTAGAAGTGGTTTCACATGGAGAGGTAAGAGGAAACAACCACTGATTTGCATGTTTCTACTTAGTTTCAATTGTTTCATAGTAGTTTAACAAGGCTATGGTTGAAATTTGAAGCAAATCAAATTGTATGGATATGTTAGGGTTTCTGTCATGAGGATTTCCTAAGAGGAGAATGTTGTTCTCATGAATAAAAGGGTGTAAAGTTGCAAGAAACAAGGTGATAAGTGTATGTATGTGCTAAGATTCCAATTCTACTAAAAATATCTTATTCGAGCCCCATGTTTAAATACTTCTTTTAGGAGTTTTATAATGATATAAATTCTGTAAAATTTATGGTAGATAGCTTGATGAGTTAGGAGAAAGTTAGTTTTCAAATCACCTCGTTTGGAATCTGATAGCTTAAGATATGTGCAAATGAATACTGGGCACTCTGCCTAAAAAAGTGATCCAAATGGCTAATTTTGAAACATTGAAGAAATTATAATAGATTGAATTCAGATGCAAGCTATACATTTACAAAAAGGTAAATGAGTTAGGAATACTATGGTTTTGGGTTTGCACAAATTTGGACAACCTTACACTGAGATATGAACCAATTTGTGCATAGAGGTCAGTAGACAAATATGCTAGAATGCACCCTACAACAATGTAATTTTGAGGAATTATTAAAAATGATTCAAAAATGCTAAAATTGTGAAACTTACCATTTTGAATAGGAAATTGAATTAAGAATCACATGGTTTTGGATTCATAATTTTTGGACATCCATATAATTAGTAATGTAATTTTTAATGTGCAAGGATCAGAAAACCATCCTGCCAAATGGATAGAATTAGGCTAAATTTTGGAAATTTGTTGAAACTAATACAAAATGAATTAGAAAATGGGCCTTAACCTCTAAATAGGAAACTAAGTTAGGTTAGATATAAAATTTATGGTGCATTAATTGGAATCCAATATTTTCGGTTATAAGCAAAAAGGTATCAATAGGTCAGAAAATTCTTGCAAAGAATAATACTACTCATATAGTGAAATGGGGTGAAGAGAACGATTTCAAAGTGTAGAAAATTCTTTCTAATTGAAGAATTAATAACTGTAATTCGATATTGTTTTCATAGTTCTGAGTTTAGGAGATTAAAGAGGTTTAAGCCGTGTTATTAACGTGATCTCACTGCATGGAAATTAAGTTAAGGAACATGTATGGGAGATGCATAAGAAATGCTATGCTTGCATGTGGAAATTTTCGAAAACTAGTGTTAACCGTTTCTCATCCAACGTTTTTAAACAAGAAAATAAAAATTTATTTTAAATCCATATAGGTCTAAGTATGGTTTAAATTGCATAAAATATATATTTATTATTTTATAGGAATGATTTATTAATTATGTGCAAAAGGGCTATTTGGATACTTAAAGTTTTTCATTACATATTTAACGAATTTTATTTCTACCGAATATGAAAATTATTCTTTTATGTGCATATGGACTGACTGAAGATAATGTTACCAAAATGATTTTCTATCGTGATTTATGAATTTATGAAAATGATTTTGAGACGGTTACTTCTTAGTGATGATGCATATTGTTATATATGAGTGTATATGACTTTAAGACATGGTCAAACCCACAGGTTTCCATAGTGAGCACCTGACTAGTGTGATTTGTAACTTTTCAACGATGGCCATTCGTTACTATTTCATCCCTTCGGGGATACTGTTTCGTGCATGATTCTATTAGATGTGACTGTCTCCACTGAACGTATTGATTTACTGATTTGAATGATATGAAAGCAAGAAATGTTTAAATTGAACAAGTGATAACAATGATTTTTAAATGAATTGCTAGACGGTACTAGATGAAAATAAGGAAAAATATTGCTTATATCATGATTTTGAAAGTGTTATTGTACTGTTTACTGAAATTACTTTATGGAATTGTTTTAAATAAAATGTTTAATATACTGTTATTGATTGGAAACTGCATGAAATTATTAAATGTTTTATACTGAATAATTATTTCATCATCAACTGCTTATTCCCTATAGTCGGGACTAGGGACTAGAACACAAAAGGTACTTTAAAGCACCTCCCATACTCTATCCAGTACCTAGCTGATTATAGTATCATTCCTAAAATGTCCCTTTGTGTACCGCTAGGAAATAAATGCTTTTATGTATTTTAATATTCATAATTAATATAACTGGTAAAAAAGTTTATTTTTATCTGCATATAGTAGCATAGTATGCACTTTTATATATGTTTCTTACTTGACTTTCCCCAAAGCTCACCCCCTTACTCACCATTTCAGATAGTTCTTCCGTGTACATGGCAATCGTTGCTTCCAGGTTAGTTGAGGAAAATCACTAGAAGTTTAAAGTATCAAGTGACAAGGTATATGTAGAATGTTATATTTATATTCAGACTAGTACATGCACAGCAAATGTAAATAGATAACGGGATGTGAATAGTGTAGTGTAAAGTTAAAGAATGTCTATGAACTAGTGGGATGTAAATTACACTGAACTATTATAAAAGGAAACTATGATTTTTATGATATACTTCGTATCCCGATTTCTTATTTATTTTTATAGAATAATTGATCTAATGGCATAGAGATTAATTTGTAACAAAATTCTAGAATTGTCACATCCAAAATCATGAAATTCCGAACTAACTTTTTCTTTTGACACGCTTAATCACATTCGATCAATGACATTCGTTTGGTTTGCATTCGGTGTCAGTGTAAGTTTTTCTTATACTGTTTGATAATCTTTTAAACTTCATACCATTAGAATTTTTTATCTATGAATATTAAATGTGAAATCCGAATATAAACTACAATATAAAAATTTCTTTATTAATATTAACTTAGTACAAATACATCCCAACTGTTTCTTGACATTCTTGGCCTTACTCTATACGATTTACATCTTGAACTATAAATACAATTGTTGTGCATACACATGTTTGAATATAAAAACATAACATGTAAGATATACCTGTTTATTTATACGCTTAGATTTCTAGAAAGTTTCTTCATTCTACCTTACAGCAGCAGTTACCACTTGTGCCAATCAACTACCTGAGATGGTGGTAAAGAGGGGTGAGCTTTGGGGAAAGCTCAGTAAGAAACATATATAAAAGTGCTATACTATGTTACTATATGGAGATAAATAAATTAGTTATGAAAAACATATTGAATGTGAATATGAAAATGCATAAAATCATTTAATTCCTAACGGTACACTAAAAGACATTTTAGGAAGGATACTTGTGACATCCTCGTCACTAATCAAATAACAACTAACTTTTATCTCAAATAACAAATAAATCGACTAGTTTATCCGATGTCAATCTTCCTTACTCTTATGCTTTAGGCATTTCTATCAGAGTATAATATTCATTTTTCACATGCATAAAATTTTTCATTTATAAACATGTGCCATATACATCAGGATCTCAAATATTTATATACCCTAATCCCCAACATATACAAAACTGTAGCATTGTACTGTACATTAGCCGAAGTAACGGCCGACTAAATATACCTTCAAAGGATAATTAGGAAGCGTGCCTCGAAGGTATCTCAAAAATCCCAAAAGATGCTCCTCTATCCGGAGCGGAATTACTTCAAGTAATCTGTATGAAAAATAATTGTAAAAGAGTGAGTTTATGCTCAGTAAGAAACTTATATAAAAGTGCGTACTATATCACTATATGCAGTTTTCCTGCTTGGCTCTATAATGTCATGTAAAATCATTATAAAGCATAGTGCTTATATTTCTTTCGCAAATATCAAATACAAGTAAATCATGCTTTCAAATATTTCCACGAATCACAAATCACGTGAAATCAAGTAGGCAAATACAAATATTTTCAAATAGATGGGAGACAATTTATATCCAATAGATTCATGCACCAAGTAATTTCTTATCATGGATACTGCAAATATATCCCGTAAGGGATAATCCATAGAGATAATGGATACAGCAAATATATCCCATAAGGGATAATCCAATAGGAAGATCTCATGAGGATACCGCAAATATATCTGGTAAGGGATAATCCTGAGAGATATCAAATAAATGGCGTACCCACGTATGGGCCAGGGATCCTCCCCAAAGCCGAATCAAATAAAAGACTCATGGCCATTGTCTATAGCCCACAGTTTCACTAGTCAAGTGCCGTACTGCGGGTCTGAGGGCTAGACTAGAGCTCCTCAGTCAAATACAAGTAACAAATAATGTGCATGCTCTTTTGAGAGATTTATAGTCTCCAAAACCTTGTTCATATAGGTTTTAAACAAGTATGAATATCCTTTCTTAAAACAGGTTCTCAAAACCTTTCTTTCAAATAGGCAGTCGACTGGTCATACATGGCAGTCGACTGCTACCCCATGTTTTGCCTTATTGAATTTCTTTCCTTTTTTGAAATTCAATTATTATATTTTTCAAAATACAAATAGGGCAGTCGACTGGCCCCAAATGGCAGTCGACTGGTTTTGAAACAGAATGTTTCCCGAGAATTAGCAGTCGACTAGCCCCCTTGGCAGTCTGCTGGTTTTGAAACAGAATGCTTCTGGACAAATAGCAGTCGACTGGCTCCCCTGGCAGTCGACTGGTTTGAAACAGAATGGTTTCTGGAAAATGGCAGTCCATTGGCTCCCATGGCAGTCGACTGGTTTGCATCGATTTTCGAAAAACGGCGTTTTAGATGTCTCTAGGCAGTCGGCTGCTCCTAGCCTAATTGGTACTAGGAGTAGGACCCAAATGGTACCCTTTTTCCTGCAATTAAAACAGCTGTACTTCTTCCCAAAGCAATTCAAATACATTTAAAACATGCGGACATAGTCACCCTACGTCCGTTACATAAATTCCTTACCTCAATTGAGATAAATCCACAAGCTTGGTAGCCAATCTACACTTGTCCTTTTTCACTTCTTCAAGCTGTAAATATCATGACAATTAAAACTTAATAAACATACTAGACCAACTCTATACAATCCCAAACCATCAAAATATCAACATAAACCATCTAACTCCCTTACCTTTGCAATTCACCAATTCTTTGGATTTCTAGATCTCCTTATTCACTTGGATTCACTCTCTCATATTAAAGGCATAGGTTAAGCTATCGACAAGGATCGTTTTTCGTTAGGGAAGCTTAACGAATCGATGGTATGAGATGGTGGTTTGTCAACGTGAGAAACTTGGACACTTAGAGGAAAAATGGAAGCAACGAGAGGGAGAGGGAGACGGGTGCTGCTGACCTTGGCTGATAAGGATGATGATGATGAGTCATACAATGGCATTAAATGCCCATTAATCCCTTCATCATCTCAGCCCTAACCCTTTAATGCTTTGACCTCTTTATTTGACCAATTGACCATTCAATTGCCTTAATTCCCTTTATGTCCCATGCATAATATATAAGTTCAGAAATTCCCATTTATTCCATTAATCCATGTTGGAAAACTGTACAAGTATGGGAAAATTGCAGAAAATTGGGGATTTCACATTCTCCCCACCTTAGAGAATTTGGTCCTCCAAATTCAAGTAAGGTTATGTTTTAAAACAATTCCGAGTATCTCTCTCTCATTAAGTTCTCTAGTTCCCAAGTAGCTTCTTCTGTCGTATGGTGTTGCCAAAGAACTTTAACCAATGGAATCGTTTTTGATCTTAACACCTTACCTTTCCTATCCAAAATCTGAATCGGTTTCTCCACATAACTCATGTCTTCTTAAATCTCCAAGGGTTCATATTCAATGACATGAGATGGATTCGGATTATACTTCCGAAGCATCGATACATGAAAGACATTGTGTACTCCCGATAACTCTGGAGGTAGTGCCAACCTATAGGCCACATCTCCAACACGATCTAGGATCTCAAATGGTCCGATATAACGAGGACTTAATTTACCTCGTCGGCCAAATCTCATAATCCCTTTGGATGGAGAGACTTTCAAAAACACATAGTCTCCAACCAAAAACTCAAGTGGCCTCCGTCGAACATTTGCATAGCTCTTTTGTCGATTCTGAGCTGTCTTAAGTTTTTGACAAATCAGTTTAACATTCTCAGAGGCTTGCTCGACTAGATCTGGAGCCAACAACTTGCGCTCGCCCACTTCTTCCCACCCAATCGGTGATCGACACCGTCTTCCATACAAAGCCTCGTATGGTGCCATCCCAATGCTTGCATGATAGCTATTATTATAAGCAAACTCAGCCAATGGCAGATGGTCGTCCCATGAGCCTTTAAAATCCAAAGCACAAGCTCTCAACATATCCTCGAGCGTCTGAATAGTGCGCTCGGACTGCCCATCAGTCTACGGATGAAAAGCTATGCTAAAATTCAGCTGAGATCCCATGGCTTCCTGAAAATGTTCCCAAAAGTGAGAAGTAAACCTGGAATCTCTATCTGATGTGATGCTCACTAGAACACCATGTAGTCTTACTACTTCTCTCTCATATAAGTCTGCCAAAGTACTAAGTGCATCCGTAGACTTCATAGGTAGGAAGTGAGCTGACTTGGTTAACCGATCCACGATCACCCAAACACCGTCATGGTTCCTTTTGGTCTTGGGCAATCCCATAATGAAATCCATCGTAATGTGTTCCCATTTCCACATAGGGATAGGTAGAGGATGTAACAATCCTGCCGGTCTCTGGTGCTCTACCTTAACCTGCTGGCACGTTAGACATTTTGCTACAAACTCAGCTATGTCTCTCTTCATGCCAGTCCACCAATACACCTTGCGAAGATTGTGATACATCTTCGTATTTCCTGGATGTAACGTGTACTTGGTGGAATGTGCTTCCGTCAAAATTAGCTTCCTCAATTCATTATCCTCGGGAACACAAATATGGTTATTAAACCTTAAAATTTCATCCTCACCCATATGGAATTCTGAGGTCATACCCGATTGAATTTTCTCTATAGCCTCCATACACTGGACATCCTTTCTCTGAACAGCCCGAATTCTGTCCATCAATTCTGGCTCAATTCTCAAACTAGTCATCATACCACCTTGCTCAAGAGATGTAACACTTAAACTGAGGCTTGCAAACTACTCAATCAGTTCGTGTTCTTTTATCATCATATATGCTATCATACTTACATGCTTCCGGCTCAGAGCATCCGCCACCACATTGGCCTTTCCCGGGTGGTACATGATCTCACAATCATAATCCTTCAGAAGTTCTAGCCATCTTCTTTGCCTCATGTTCAATTCTTTCTGGGAGAATAAGTAATTCAGACTTTTATGATCCGTAAAAATCTAAAATTTCTCACCATACAAGTAATGTCTCCATATTTTCAGGGCAAATACTACTGCAGCTAACTCCAAGTCATGAGTCGGGTAATTCTTCTCATGGTCCTTTAATTGTCTAGAACCATATGCCACTACCTTACCATGTTGCATTAACACACATCCCAAACCTTGCCCTGAGGCATCACTATATATTGCAAATCCTCCTGAACCACTAGGAATGGTGAGGATAGGTGCAGTCGTTAACCTGCGCTTCAACTCTTGGAAACTTTGCTCACAAGCTTCATTCCATTCATACTTCACCTCTTTGCGCATCAGTCTCATCAATGGAGCAGCTAGCTTCGAGAAACCCTCTACAAATCTTTTATAGTAGCCAGCTAAACCCAAGAAACTCCTAATCTCCGTTACCGTCTTCGGTCTTTCCCATTGGACCACCGCTTCAATCTTTGATGGATCAACTGAAACTCCATCTTTACTGATTACATGACCTAAAAAGGAGATTTGGTTTAACCAGAATTCACACTTATTTAGCTTGGCATACAATCCTCTATCTCTGAGGGTTTCCAAAACAATCCTCAAATGCTGCTCATGTTCTTCCCATGACCTCGAGTACACCAAGATGTCATCGATGAAGACAATGACAAACTGGCCCAAGTATTGCTTAAACACATCATTCATCAAGTTCATGAGGTGCATTGGTTAACCCAAACGGCATCACCAAGAATTCATAATGGCCATACCGTGTCCTGAATGCAGTCTTAGGGATATCTTCATCTCGGATCTTCAACTGATGATATCTCGATCTCAAGTCTATCTTGGAGAAGACTTGTGCACCCTTTAGCTGATCAAAGAGGTCATCTATCCTGGGAAGAGGATACTTATTCTTGATTGTAACTTTATTCAACCACCGGTAGTCGATGCACAACCTCATACTACCGTCCTTCTTCTTGACAAAAAGCACAGGAGCACCCCAAGGGGATACGCTAGGTCGTATGAATCCCTTGTCTAGCAACTCCTGAAGCTGCTTCTTAAGTTCTTCCAATTCTACCAAAGCCATTCGGTAGGGAGCTCTTGATATAGGCTCAGTCCCCGACACCAATTCGATCGTGAACTCTACTTCCCTATCCGAAGGAAGTCCTGGAAGATCATCCGGAAATACTTCAGAAAATTCCTTAACTACTGGAATTTCGTGAAGTGTGGGACGTTTCTGATCTACGTCTACCACGTGTGCTACAAACCCTTCACATCACAAATATGTTCTATCAATTAAATCTCAATTAAATCAAACAAGTAATTATGCATTTGCATTACATATTTGCAAAATTTACAACATAGCTAACGGGAGAGGAGAAAATCACACTCTAAGCATGACAATCTATCATTACATGATTTTCAGCTAACCAATCCATTCCTAATATAACATCAAATCCAGACATATTTAATAGGATTAGGTCAGCTATTGACTCTCTTTCTCCTACCCGTAGCTTACAATTACGATACACTATGTCCGTCATTTGGGATCCCCTAAATGGAGTAATTATTTGTAGCAATCCTCCTAACTGCTCAGGCTCAACATTTAATTTCCTAGTAGCCATAGGGGAAATAAAAGAGTGCGTAGAGCCTGGATCAAATAAAGCAAGGACATATGTATCATTAAGGTAAATCTTACCCTGAATCATCTTTGATGAAGCATCAGCAGACTCTTTATCGATGGCAAATACCCTTCCCTGAGTCACTGGTGCCTTTCCTTTCTCTGCCGCTGTGGCTTTACGCTAGGGTTGTGTGGTCTTAGATTGTGGTTGAGGGGTCTTTTCTAACTCTTCAGGTGCCCTCTGATTTATCTTGGGACAATCTTTAATTCTATGTCCCTGTTCACCACACCAATAGCATGCCCCACTCGCCAACCAGCAAGGCTGTGCTCCATGAAATTTCCCGCATTGCACACACCTCTGTATCGTACTCCTCGGTGAGCTAGCGGTACTACCAACTGGATGTTGTGATCTTTCATCACCTAATTTGATCCCGGTGGATCTAGGAGTTCCTGTGTCATAATCATCATAACTCCATATTTATCATAATTCCATACAACCATTAATGAAGACAATATATTTTCTTATAATTGACTTGCTTACCTATTGAAGCTCTGTCATAAGGCCTATTCCTCCTAGATGGATATCTATCCCTCGAGGCCTTCTCATCTGACTTCCGCTTCCTAGGTTCTTTACCTTTATTCCTTGCTCGGAAGTCTGCTTGATGAAACTCATAGTCCTGCTCACATAGTTGAGCCTTACGGACTGCCTCTCCATAGGTAGTGATGTCCAATGGATATAGCTTAGACCTAATGGAAGGTCTCAATCCCTCCATGAATCTTTAGGTCTTATGATCCTCTCTTCTCAGTACTTCAGGATCAAATCTACTCAGTGTAATGAACTTCGACTCATATTGGCTAACCGTCATACTTCCTTAGTCAAGTTCAAAAACTCAACCTGTAACCTCCTCTGAGCAGTACGTGGGACATATTGTTCATTAAAAGCTTCCACAAATCTATCCCACGTCACCTCTGGATACTTAGCTTCTAATACTGTCTGAGTAGCATGCCACCATGGCTCGGCCTCATCCACTAGCAAATAGGCGGCTAATCCCACCTTCTCTTTCTCAGTACAAGCCATGTATCCGAATGACTTAGTGACCGCTTTCATCCAGTTCTCCGCGGCTACTGGATCACTGTCCCCTTTGAACTTTGGCGGATCCAGCTTCTTAAACTCCTTTATCAGTGCCACACTGCAGTAAGCCGTAGGATCTCACCTCTTATTAGCTGGAACTGGTGGGGGTTGTACCACAGAAGTAAGAGGTATTGTAGGGGTAACTGCCGGTGCACTAGCAGCCATGTCCGGAAATTTAGCCATAAACTGGGTGAACATTGCTGACATGTTTTCCATATGTTTCTCCATTTTAGCTAGCCTCGTATTCGGGCTATGCGGTGGAGATGGAGAAGAAGACTGTGTTTGGGGCGGTTCATCACGACCCCGTCCTCGTCCTCGTCCTCGTCTAGTACCCCTCCTTCGAGTACTCATTCTATTAAGATCATAATCAAATAACATCATTTAGTATAACCTTAAGCCGTTATACTACTTAAAATCAAGTAAGCTAGTACAGTACATTGGGGAATTACTCTAATTCTAGCTTATTGACATCGATAAACTTCAGTCGAATCTGCTCTGATACCAATATGTGACATCCTCGTCACTAACCAAATAACAACTAACTTTTATCTCAAATAACAAATAAATCGACTAGTTTATCCGATGTCAATCTTCCTTACTCTTATGCGTTAGGCATTTCTATCAGAGTATAATATTCATTTTTCACATGCATAAAATTTTCATTTATAAACATGTGCCATATACATCAGGATCTCAAATATTTATATACCCTAATCCCCAACATATATAAAACTGTAGCATTGTACTGTACATTAGCCGAAGTAACGGCCGACTAAATATACCTTCAAAGGATAATTAGGAAGCGTGCCTCGAAAGTATCTCAAAAATCCCAAAAGATGCTCCTCTATCCGGAGCGGAATTACTTCAAGTAATCTGTATGAAAAATAATTGTAAAAGAGTGAGTTTACGCTCAGTAAGAAACTTATGTAAAAGAGCGTACTATATCACTATATGCAGTTTTCCTGCTTGGCTCTATAATGTCATGTAAAATCATTATAAAGCATAGTGCTTATATTTCTTTCGCAAATATCAAATACAAGTAAATCATGCTTTCAAATATTTCCACGGATCTCAAATCACGTGAAATCAAGTAGGCAAATACAAATATTTTCAAATAGATGGGAGACAATTTATATCCAATAGATTCATGCACCAAGTAATTTCTCATCATGGATACTGCAAATATATCCCGTAAGGGATAATCCATAGAGATAATGGATACAACAAATATATCCTATAAGGGATAATCCAATATGAAGATCTCATGAGGATACCGCAAATATATCCCGTAAGGGATAATCCTGAGAAATATCAAATAAATGGCGTACCCACGTATGGGCCAGGGATCCTCCCCAAAGCCGAATCAAATAAAAGACTCATGGCCATTGTCTATAGCCCACAGTTTCACTAGTCAGGTGCCGTACTGCGGGTCTGAGGGCTGGACTAGAGCTCCTCAGTCAAATACAAGTAACAAATAATGTGCATGCTCTTTTGAGAGATTTATAGTCTCCAAAACCTTGTTCATATAGGTTTTAAACAAGTATGAATATCCTTTCTTAAAACAGGTTCTCAAAACCTTTCTTTCAAATAGGCAATCGACTGGTCATATATGGCAGTCGACTGCTACCCCATGTTTTGCCTTATTGAATTTCTTTCCCTTTTTGAAATTCAATTATTATATTTTTCAAAATACAAATAGGGCAGTCGACTGGCCCCAAATGGCAGTCGACTGGTTTTGAAACAGAATGTTTCCCGAGAATTAGCAGTCGACTGGCCCCCTTGGCAGTCGGCTGGTTTTGAAACAGAATACTTCTGGACAAATAGCAGTCGACTGGCTCCCCTGGCAGTCGACTGGTTTGAAATAGAATGGTTTCTGGAAAATGGCAGTCCATTGGCTCCCATGGCAGTCGACTGGTTTGCATCGATTTTCAAAAAACGGCGTTTTAGATGTCTTTAGGCAGTCAGCTACTACTTAAGACAGTCGGCTGCTCCTAGCCTAATTGGTACTAGGAGTAGGACCCAAATGGTACCTTTTTTCCTGCAATTAAAACAGCTGTACTTCTTCCCAAAGCAATTCAAATACATTTAAAACATGCGGACATAGTCACCCTACGTCCGTTACATAAATTCCTTACCTCAATTGAGATAAATCCACAAGCTTGGTAGCCAATCTACACTTGTCCTTTTTCACTTCTTCAAGCTGTAAATATCATGACAATTAAAACTTAATAAACATACTAGACCAACTCTATACAATCCCAAACCATCAAAATATCAACATAAACCATCTAACTCCCTTACCTTTGCAATTCACCAATTCTTTGGATTTCTAGATCTCCTTATTCACTTGGATTCACTCTCTCTTATTAAAGGCATAGGTTAAGCTATCGACAAGGATCGTTTTTCGTTAGAGAAGCTTAACGAATCGATGGTATGAGATGGTGGTTTGTCAATGTGAGAAACTTGGACACTTAGAGGAAAAATGGAAGCAACGAGAGGGAGAGGGAGATGGGTGCTGCCGACCTTGGCTGATAAGGATGATGATGATGAGTCATACAATGGCATTAAATGCCCATTAATCCCTTCATCATCTCAGCCCTAACCCTTTAATGCTTTGACCTCTTTATTTGACCAATTGACCATTCAATTGCCTTAATTCCCTTTATGTCCCATGCATCATATATAATTTCAGAAATTCCCATTTATTCCATTAATCCATGTTGGAAAACTGTACAAGTATGGGAAAATTGTAGAAAATTGGGGATTTCACAATACTATAGTCAACCAGAAGATTAGAGGGAGTATGGGAGGCACTTTAGAGTACTTGTCGTGTCCTAGTCCCTAATAGCGACTATAGGGAGTAAATTATTAAAATTGCTATGCATAAACAGTATAAATTACTTAAAATCATTTCATGTGCTTTTCCGTATATAAACAGTATATAATCACTTTAAGTAAAATCACTTCAACAATAATTCAGTATAGACATCAATAAACAGTGCAATAACACTTTAGAAATCCACATTTCAATTGATATATATATATATATAAATCATTCACTTCAGTTTCAGTAGTAAGTTCAGTTTAGTTAGTTCAATGGAAACCAGGCAACACCCAATAAATATCATGCTATAACACTATCCCAAGAAGGGAGAAACAGTAACAGTACAACATATGGCTATAATCACAATAGTCCATAGTGTACACTTGCCAAGTGACAATTGTGGAAGCTGAGGACTTGGCGGGTCTATTAGCAATAGTAATGGTAACAGTAACACGTGACACATGAGCATGATATAGGGCCTAACAGTCTCAAAATAGTTTATATATAGTAGAAACACCATTTATTAAATCAATTTCAATGATAATATCTTCAATCAATCTATAAATAATTATATGGAAAATATATACAGTTCAAAAATAAAAATTCATAAAATATTCACACGATAGTATTCTCTTCTAAAAATGTTTTATCTATCTGTAGAGCATTTATAAGCATATGTTGGTACCTTCACATAATTAAAATTCATTAACATTAATATTTAAATATTGTTTTTCGGTAAACACTCAAAACATGAAATTTATGGAATAATGATAATTTAAGTTAATATATTTCTTATTTCATGCATTTAAAAATATTAAATGATAATTTCATAAGAATTATTGGAAATTTCGGCAGTATAACGGCTATAATTGTCCTAATCGTCCTGCATGAAAACACAGTTTATATTCTCAAAACAGTTGATTTAAATCCATTATAGTATCCAAATCATAATCCTCATTCAAATCAAAACCATAAACAATTTATAAATCATCTTAAAACCTCCATCAATTCAAACCACATAAAATTTAAAATTTATTTTTAACCACTTCAATCACATCAAATATCATTTTTTCCTCAAAACCATAAACATTTCAAAACTTACAATTTTCCAATATAATATAAAAATGTCCAATCATTTAATATATCACCAAAATCATTGAAACTTAATTTCTTTATCATTAAGCCGATCAAATAAAGTAAAATGCAGATATGATATTATCTTAATACTTCTATATATGTCTCTTACCAATTTAATGTCAACGCCTTTTCTTATAGTTCCATTTGCAGCACCGAGCTAATAGGCGAGCATATATTCGCCTACTTATCCATTTTTACCACTATTTCGGAACTGCAGAAATCAGTTCACAGCATAAGATTTCTCATTCACTCCTACTAACTCATCTTTCAAAAAGAACCATAATTTCATTAATTCATATAATCATCACTTCTATTTATAGTCTAGTAATATTCAACAAAATGTCATTCATACTTCAATAACATCCCTGTAATATTTATTAATATCATAAAGTCAAGTACATCACTTTCACTCACCCATAATACTATAGCCATCTTATTTCCTCCAACAATTTATATCAACATTCAATGTACTCTAACAATATTTCAAAAATGTTATATCTAACTTTTAACAATATTAAATCGACATTCCATGGTGTTCTAACGACGCTCTATTAAGACATCAATAACATGTCATAATTTCCCATAATTTTGAAAAGTTCCTTCAATATTTTCAAAAGAATACTTAAGCATATTCAATAATTTCATTAATATCCTATTAATCTTTTAATTTATAATCACATTATTTTAACATTTTATCAATAGCAATTTCACAACAACCCAACAAGAGTCTCTAACATAATTCTCTAATGTTACCTCAATAAACTTTCACAGATCATTCAACAATCTTCGAGCATCATTTTATATTAATTCAAATAAATATTATCTCTAACAATATAATTTTAAATCTGATTTATATAAATATTTTACCTAACGTCCATGCTTGTGATTTAATGTCTCCCAAATTCGTTCAAGCTCCAACCATTTTTGCATAATTTCTACAAATTCAAACCAATATCAATACTTAGAATTTTAAAAATTACTCCACAATTAATAAAGAAATAAAATTATAATTAATTTCTTACCTTTTTTCTGTTATGTTCTATTTTTTTCTATTTGGCTGAACAGGTTCAGACTCGGTTCAGCCTTCCTTTACTAGTTTAGCCATCTTTCGCCCTCATCACCGCTAGTTCAGTCACTCCTAGAACAATTAAGGGTTCGACGTGGCTATTACCTTCACTTCCTCTCCAAATCGGCTGGCGGCAGCGTTCGGATCTGAATGCAGTGGGGGTGGCGGTGGCATCGATGACTTCTCTTCTTCTTCCCTTCTTTTGGTCGCCAATACCTCTTGGCCACTCTGGATTTAGGCCAATCTACCCTCGTTCACCGGCAACCAGCGGTTCCTTCCTCTCCTCTTCTTCTTCTTTTTTATCCCTTTCTTTCTTTTTTGCTCAACCTCAATCGCTTCTTTTCTCTCCTCATTGTCGTCGACCAACCCTTCTCTTCCTTGGCCGGCGATGATCCGAGCCTCCCCTTCTCTCTCTCCCTTCGATCAGTTTTCTCTCTCTCCCTTTCTCTTCTTCTTTCCTTTTTTTTTATTTAAATCGGGTTTGCATATGTAGAACCCGAATATGCAACAAGCTTCCACGAGAAGCTTGCCGCGATTTCTTATTTATTTATTTATTTATTTATAAATATATAATATCAATATATTATAAATATAATTTCTATTAACAACTATATAATTTCTATTAACACTTTTATATGTATAAATATATTATTGACATATATTATATATATACGTGTATATTTTTCTATATATTTAAAATTTATACTTACAATATATTTATTTTATATTAAAACATATTTATATAAATAATTTATATATTATATATAGAGTCCTTTAAACATATATTTATCCATTTTATTATTTATTAATATATGTATACACACTTTAATTCAAAATAATATTTATTGTTCATATATGTACACATATATTTGTACATATGTATATAATAATACATTTATATATATATATATATATATATATGTACACATATTTTATTATTATTTTCTTTAAATTTTTAAATTCCTTAGTAATTAAATTCAATTCCTAATTATTAAATCTCGAATTTGTTGATGGATCAAATACCATAATCTCAAAATGTCCTAGTCCTCTAATAATTTATTTATTTATTTATTTTAACTTGTCTACTAACTTTGGAAATTAAATTTACAGAATCCCTAATTTCAAAAATAGGAGAATTCTCAGTTATCACATCTTCCTTACCTTTAAAGAATTTGGTCCTCCAAATTCAGTACCACTACTTCAACGGTTCACTAATCCTATCCATTCGTATCACTACTATACTTGAATACCTATGTGAGAACTCATAATTTTGTACTATACATGTATGGAATTGTGAATTATATTAAACAAATAAATTACTTTTAAATATTTTTATAAATACTAAGTGAAAAGCCACGTGGGCGCCACTTAGATTTTAATGTTCAGAAAATTATATGAGGGAGAAAATAATAAAATTTAAATTAAAAGGTGGCTGGACCAGAAAGTATACTGTGCAGTGGCAATGTGAGTAAATAAAGTGACTTTTAGAGGACATTTTGGACTTTAAATAAATTAAATCAGATTTTTATAAATTAAATTAAATTTATGGCCAATCAAAGTGAGATGATAAGGCCACTCATTTCTTTTTCTAGTGGATTCTTCACCGCCTTTCTCACTTTGCTGTTGCAGTCTTCGATTTCTTCTCTTCCTCCTTGCCGTTCCTCATGATCCAGCTCTGAATCACCATTTTCATCACCAAATCAGCCAAGTTCCTTCATATAAATTCATCCTTGCCTCCATAGCTCTCTAATCATCTAAAAACCTCAGCCAAAAACCACCAAAAAGAGGCTTCCCTACAGTTGGACAGTGGCATTTTTTGTAGGTAAAATATTTCCAGCCAACGTTTCATGCTCTTGAGCCATTTGTTTATAGTGGTGTTGGTTAAGTAGATGATGTGTATGCATATGGTTTGGAATAAAAATATGTAGTAATTCAGTAGGGCTAAATTGCTTGATGGTTGGTGGCGTTAATGGTTGAACAAAATTCTGTTGTGTGTGTGTGACGTGAATGGCATGAAACAAAGATTGAACATGGACAGAAAAATTATATATATATATATATATGAAGCCATGCTGCCAATTGGTCATAATATTTTACGAAGTATAAACGCGTTGTTTTTAAAGGTGTGGAAACAGAATACAAAGGCTGGAACCGAACTAAAAAATGGGGGCTGACTAAAAAATGTGTTTATTTTATTGTCCCCACAGGGATCTCACGTGTACCTTATTATTCCCTACGAGACTTATAGCATGATATCATTAGGGTGTTGCCTGGTCTCCACTATTATTCAATGTATTATTAGTGGTTTTGATGATAATTATCGAAATATACTATTTATTGTGATGCTTTATCACTGACTGGTGAAATATGTAAACAGTGTATTTTACTGCTACACGTGTTTTAAGTGATTGATTTCAATGGTATAAATCAAATAATTTCAAGTGTTGTTCACATGATTTAATAAATTATTTTATTTAAACATGTGATATTTTATATGCAGTAAACATTTTAGTGAGTTTTATACTAAAACAAATTCCTACTCCCTATAGTCGCTCTAGGTTTCCGGGACAAGATAGATATTTCAAAATACCTTCTATGCTCCATTTGGATTTCCCGGCCGGCTATAGTATCCTTTCCTTTTTAGTGTGCTTAGCATACAAATAGAAATTTAAAGATGTTACTGCATATAGTCTTCGAGGTATCAAAATTTACATACAAATCTCTTATTGAGCCATGGTTTGCTCACTCTAATATTTTATCTCTCAGATTATTTTCAGTGACCATTGGTATATCATTTGAGGATTAGAGGCTACATTTTGAGCACCCCGAGGTAGCGGTTATAGATCCCGGAGGTAAATTTTTTTTTTATTTTATATGTTCAGACTTATATATTATAGTACAACAGTGTAATATTGTAATTAGGGGAGGTAAATATTGATAAAAAACATAGTTTTTATAAATATTTTATTTTCGTAAATTAATTTAAATTACGGATACAGTGTTCACTGTGATTTAAAAATAGAAATTAAGGCATCTCAGACAACCCAATCGAAATCAAGTGTATAGAAATGTGTAAAAATTGTAAAATACTATGTACTTGGGATGTGACAACCTATCAATCAATACTTATTCTTAACAATCAATTCTTTCACTTAACTATGCTAACACTTCAATGTCTACATCATCCATTAGCAATTTCATATATCTTTCAATCCTCCTAAATTTACTTATCAATCATATCCTATACAATCATTTTATTATCTTCAAAGCAAAACATATTTTCATCATTCATTTTCAACCATTTAATACTGACCTCATCTGTTCTTATTAACCTTTCTATATCCTTCATTAACTATTTTATTGCGTTCCTTCATTCTTGTCAATCCCCATACCAATCATATCCTTTACAACCATTATATTATCTCTAAACAAACAAAATTCTATCAATCACTCCCGATCATTCAGTGCCTATCTCCATAATACTTTTACACAATATCTATAACTATCGTTCATATTCCAATCATATACCTCATTCCATCATCAATTTTTCCTTACGGCTCAACATTTCGTTCTATTTTCTAACTATTCTTCATAAATTTATATTCAGACAATGCACAACAATGTGGGATGTAACTCAATTCTAACCTACTTACACCGCACGTACTAGGAAAACCTTACTCTAATACCACTTTTGTCACGTCCAAAATCATGAAATTCCAAACTAACTTTTTCTTTTGAAATGCTTAATCACATTCAATCAATGACATTCGTTTGGTTTGCATTCGGTGTCAGTGTAAGTTTTTCTTATAGCATTCGATAATCTATTAAACTTCATACCATTAGAATTATTTATTTATGAATATTAAATGCGAAATCCAAATATAAACTATAATATAAAAATTTATACTTTATTAATTTTAACTCAGTACAAATACATCCCAACTGTTTCATGACTTTCTTGAGCTTACTTTATACGATTTACATCCCTGACTATCAATACAATTGTTGTGCATACATATGTCAGAATATAAAAGCATAACACGTAAGATACACTTGTTTACTTGTATGCTTAGACTTCTAGAAATTTTTTTTGTTCTACCTTACAATAGTGGTTACCACTTGTGCCAATCAACTATCTAAGATAGTGGTAAAGAGGGGTGAGCTTTGGGAAAAGCCTAATAAGAAACATATATAAAAGTGCTATACCATGTTACTATATGCAGATAAATAAATTAGTTATGAAAAACATATTAAATGTGAATATGAAAATGCATAAAATCATTTAATTCCTAATGATACACTATAAGAGGTCTTAGGAAGGATATTATAGTCAGTCAGAAGACTGGATGGAGTATAAGAGGTACTTTAGAGTACCTATCGTGTCCCAATCCCTAGTAGCGACTATAGGGAGTAAATTATTAAAAGTGCTATGCATAAACAATATAAATTACTTAAAATCATTTCATTCGCTTTTCCATATATAAACAATATATAATCACTTAACTAAAATCACTTTAATAACAGTTCAGTATAGAAATCAGTAAACAGTACAGTAACACTTTAAAAATCCACATTTCAATTGATATATATATATATATAAATCATTCACTTCAGTTTCAGTAGTAAGTTTAGTTCAGTAAACAGTATAATACAGTGGAGACTAAGCAACACCCAATAAATATCATGTTAGAATAATATCTCAAGAAGGGAGAAACAGTAACAGTACGACATATGGCTATAGTCATAGTGGTCCGCAATGTACACTTGCCAGGTGACAACTGTGGAGGCTGAAGACTTGGCGGGTCTATCAGCAACAGTAATAGTAACAGTAACACGTGACAAGTGAGCATGATATGGGCCCTAACAATCTCAAAACAGTTTATATACAGTAGAAACACCATTTATGAATCAATTTCAATGATAATATCTTCAATCAATCCATAAATAATTTTATGGAAAATATATGCAATTCAGAAATAAAAATTCATAAAATATTCATACGATAGTATTCTTTTCTAAAAATGTTCTATATATCTGTAGAACAGTAATAAGCATATTCTGGTACCTTTACGTAATTAAAATTCATTAACATTAACATTTAAATATTGTTTTTTGGTAAACACTCAAAATACGAAATTTATGGAATAATGATAATTTAAGTTAATAAATTTTTATTTCATGCATTTAAAAATATTTAATGATAATTTCATAAGAATTATTGAAAATTTTGGCAGCATAACGGCTATAATTGTCCTAACCCTTCTACATGAAAACACAGTTTATATTCCCAAAGTAGTTGATTTTAAATCCATTATAGCATCCAAATCATAATCCTAATTCAAATCAAAACCATAAACAATTTATAAATCATCTTATAACCTCCATCAATTCAAACCACATAAATTTAAAATTTGTCTTTAACCACTTCAATCACATCAAGTATCATTTTTTTCCTTTTAAACCATAAACGTTTCAAAACTTACAATTTTCTAATATAATATAAAAATATCCAATCATTTAAAATATCACCCAAGTCGTTGAACTTAATTTCTTTATCATTAAACCAATCGAATAATTTAAAATGCAGACATGATATTATCTTAATACTTCTATAAATATCCCTTGCCAATTCAATGTCAACGCCTTTTCTTACAATTCCGTTTGCAGCACCGAGCTAGTAGGTGAGCATATATGCGCCTACTTATCCATTTTTACCCTACTATTTAGAACTGTAGATATCAATTCACAGAATAAGATTTCTCATTCGCTCCTACTAACTCATCTTTCACAAAGAACCATAATTTCATTAATTTATATAATCATCACTTCTATTTATAGTCTAGTAATATTCCACAAAATGTCATTCATACTTATATAACATCCCTGTAATATTTATTAATATCACAAAGTCAAGTACATCACTTCTACTCATGATGCGCACGGACAAGGAAAAACGTAGCTTGGAATTTGAAGGAGCTGAAACGCAATAGGACAAACTTCTGAAACCTAAACCCGAAGCCTAAAGAGACTCGAACCCAAAGGTATTGGACCTTGACCCTACGAATAAGGATTCGAGAACCTAAGGTATAGCAATGGTGGATGGTGAAAAAAGGAGGCACCATAAGGAAGAAGACCTTGATATGCCTAGTTGAGAGGGAACCCAAGAGAAAGGCACACTCAATTTCTGAAAATTCAATTAACTGCTCTGTTCATCAATAGCATTTACAAGGTATTTATAATAATACCTAGCACTTAAGCCCGTAAACAAGTGGGCTAGAATTAATACCAACAAAAAATAAGACTAAACCCAAATTCATGCCTAAACCTCGTTACATAAAATAAATAGTCCAAGACATAACAAGACTCAAATGTGGGCTATTCAAACACTTAGCCCATCTTATTGTTAAGCTAAAATAAGACAGTAAACCATGCTCATGTCGTTTGGGCTTCCAAGCAAGTATAGATGTCTTGGGACTCTTCATGGAAGCTTCCTTGACACTTCAATGATGCCAGAGCTTGTTGCGTTAATGAGGCCAGGGCTTGTTGCGTCTTCTTGGCTCGAGCTCAGGTAATTGGACCTCCTTGGATGACCAATGGATCCTTAGCATCACGAACATCACGAGCAAGTGGATCTCCATCATTCCCCCTCTCCTCAAAAGGATTTGTCCTTAAATCGCATATACCTTCATCAAAAGAAAAAGGAGAAAGATCAGAAACGTTAAAAGTAGCAAATACACCATACTCACCAGGAAGATCCAATCGGTAGGCATTATCGTTAATCTTCTCAATAACTTGGAATGGGCCATCTCCTTGGGGATGCAGCTTGGTTCGTCACTGAACAGGAAACCTCTCCTTTTGCATATGCACCCAAACCCAATCACTAGGCTCAAAGACTACTTTCTTTCGATGCTTGTTTGCCTGGGTGGTATACTGCTCAGTCTTCTTTTCAATAGCTTGACGTACTCTCTCATGGAGCTGCTTCACAAACATAGCTTTCTGTTCTCCATCCAAGTTACTCTGCTCAGCACTATGTAATGGCAACAAATCCAAAGGAGTAAGAGGATTGAAGCCATAAACAACTTCGAATGGAGAGCAACTCGTAGTAGAGTGGACACTGCGGTTATATGCAAACTCCACATGTGGTAAGCAATCTTCCCAATTCTTCAAATTCTTCTGTATAATGGACCTCGATAATGTAGGTAGGGTTCGGTTGACTACCTCAGTCTGTCCATCAGTTTGGGGGTGACAAGTGGTGGGAAATAACAATTTAGTTCCCAACTTTCCCCATAACATCTTCCAAAAGTAACTAAGGAACTTGGCATCTCGATCGGAAACAATGGTCCTCGGTACACCATGCAGACGTACTATCTCTTTGAAGAAAAGGTCAGCAACGTTGCTCGCATCATCTATCTTATGGCAAGCAATGAAATGAGCCATCTTAGAGAACCTATCAACCACAACACAAATAGAATCTCTACCGAGTTTTGTTCTAGGCAATCCCAAAACAAAATCCATAGAGATATCAGTCCACGGAGTAGTAGGAATGGGTAAAGGAGTATATAAACCATGATTATGAACCCTAGATTTAGCTTGCCTACCTGAAATGCATCTATCACATAGCCTCGCTACATCTCTCCTCATGTTAGGCAAAAAGAAATGTTTTTGCAAAACATCTAAAGTTTTCCTAACTCCAAAGTGACCCATTAATCCTCCATTATGGGCTTCTCTAACTAACATCTCGCGCAACAAACTCCTAAGCACACATAATTTATTTTCTCTAAATAAGAACCCATCATGCCTAAAGAACTTGCCAAAGCCAGATGTAGCACATGCCTCATAAATATTACGAAAATCAACATCATCAACATACTGTTCTTTGATATACTCAAATCCTAAAAGTTTAGCATCAAGAGTAGTGATAAGAGTATACCTACGAGATAACGCATCAACTACGACGTTCTCTTTACCTTGTTTGTACTTGATCACGTACGGGAACATCTTAATGAACTCTATCCACTTGGCATGATGCTTATACAGCTTACTCTGTCCTTTCAGATGCTTCAAGGACTTATGATGAGTGTGGATGACAAATTCCTTAGGCCACAAGTAATGTTGCCATGTCTCCAGGCCCTCACTAACGCGTACATCTCCTTGTTATACGTGGGATAGTTAAGTGCTGCTCCATTTAACTTCTCACTAAAAAAAGCAATTGGGCGTTTTTCCTGCATAAGCACAGCTCCAATACTTACACATGAGGCATCACACTCAATCTCAAAAGTTTTAGTAAAGTCAGGTAGAGATAACAAAGGAGTAAAACAAAGTTTATCCTTAAGCAAATTAAAAGCATGCTCTTGTGCGGGACCCCAATGAAATGCGACATTCTTTTTGACCACGTCGATCAAAGGTACAGCTATAGTGCTAAAATCTCTAACGAATCAACGATAGAAACTAGCTAAACCATGGAAACTACGCAACTCAGAAACAGACTTAGCTACAGGCCAATCTTTAATTGCCTTTACCTTCTCATTATCAACAGAAATGCCATGTGAAGAAACTACATACCCAAGGAAAACAATCTTATCAGTGCAGAATGTACATTTCTTAAAATTGGCATACAAACTTGCATTCCTCAAAACAATAAGAACATCCCTAAGATGCTCAACATGTGCATGCTGGCTCTTACTGTATATCAAAATATCATCAAAATAGACAACCACATACTTACCAATGAAATCATGTAAAACATGGTTCATTAAGCGCATGAATGTACTGGGTGCATTAGTCAAGCCAAAAGGCATAACTAACCACTCGTAGAGACCATGTTTAGTCTTGAATGCGGTTTTCCATTCATCACCTTCTCTCATACGAATTTGGTGATATCCGCTCTTTAAATCAATTTTAGAAAACATGCATGCACCATGCAACTCATCAAGCATGTCATCTAGCCTAGGAATAGGATAGCGGTACTTTACAGTGATTTTGTTTACAGCTCGGCAGTCAACGCAGATCCTCCACGTCCCATCTTTTTTGGCACAAGCAGTACGGGCACAGCGCATGGACTCATGCTCTCTCTCACATAACCTTTCCTCATTAGCTCCTCAACTTGCTTTTGAAGCTCCTTCGTCTCCTCGGGATTACTTCTGTAGGCTGGACGGTTAGGAATGGCAGCTCCGAGGACAAGGTCAATCATGTGCTCGATCCCACGAATCGGTGGTAATCCACTTGGGATCTCCTCAGGGAATACATCCTCGAACTCCTGCAACAATGAGACAACATCAGTAGGCAAAGTATCATGGAGTTCAGCATTAATGAAACAAGAATCATTAAATAAGAGTAAAAGGATAGGAGACTTATCAAGAAACACAGTCTTCACATCTCGGGGTTCGACATAGCAGCTCACTGTTTTGCTTTCCTTGTTTTCTTTCTTTTCTTTAGCTTGCTTCCTTTGCTCGTCATGTTGCTCCTTTAGCCTTAATTGGTCCTCATAAATCTCCTTGCGGCTAAGGGGAGCAAGAGTGATCTTCTTGCCATCCGTAGTAAAGGAGTAACGGTTAGTGTAACCATCGTGGATGACTCTCTGATTATACTGCCACGGTCTACCCAGCAATAGGTGGCTAGCTTGCATGGGCACCATGTCACACAACACCTTATCCCGATAACTTCCAATATGAAAAGGAACCCAGACTTGCTTCACCCCGTTCACTTCACCACAGTCATTAATCTACTGCAACTTATATGGGTGATGATGCTTGGTAGTGGGCAACTTTAACTTATCAACAAGGTATGTGCTAGCAACATTGGTACAGCTCCCACCATCAATGATTACAGTACATACCTTGTCACTAATATGGCACGTCGTATGGAAGATGTTCTCGTGCTGTGCCTCATCTTTAAACTTCACATGGGTATTAAGAGCACACCTAGCAATAAGTGCTTCACCATGAGCAGCATACTCAACAACTTCTTCTTCTTCAGCATCTTCTAACGCAGGCATCTCATCTTCAACACCGACTTCAGAACCTTCACTCTCAACATCTCCATTTCCATGCATGATCATCGCTCTACAATTGGGACACTGTGAGGCAACATGTCCACGACCTAAACACTTGAAACACTTAATGTCATGTGTCCTGCTCTGGGATGCTTGGGCAGGTTCAGTCTTAGGCTTTGGAGGGCCCTCAGGCTTGGGCTTAGCAAAGCTCTTTGACTTAAGCGTAGACACAGGCTTATCTTCCCTACGATAGGTGTTAAATTTCCAAACAGGAACTGAACTAGAAGTGAAACGGGATGTACCTTTCCTTTGGAGTTGCCTTTCCACTTTGATGGCCACATGCAGCATCTCCTCTAAATCCATGTAATGCTGCAACTCTACGACATTGGCAATCTCACGGTTTAAGCCTTGGAGAAAACGAGCCATAGTAGCTTCTGCATCTTCTTGGATATTGGCTCGGATCATGGTTATTTCCATCTCTTTGTAGTAATCCTTAACACTCTTTGAGCCCTGGGTAAGACGTTGGAGCTTCTAGTGTAACTATCTGTAGTAATGAGTAGAGTTTCTAGTGTAACTATCTGTAGTAATGAGTAGGAACAAATCTCTTCCTCATGGTGCTCTTCATCTCATCCCATGTAGACACTGGAAGATCACCATATCTTCTTCTACTAGTGACTAACTGATCCCACCAAACCATAGTATACTCTGTGAACTCAATTCCTGCAAGTTTGAGCTTCTTTTCCTCAGAGTAGTGGTGGCAGTCAAACACCATTTCAATCTTCCTTTCCCACTCCAAATATGCCTCAGGATCATTCTTGCCTTGGAAAGGAGGAATCTTCAATTTTATACTGCCAAGGTTTCCATCCATCTTCTCCTTGCCTCTATCACGAGCTTTATCAACTCGATCTCTATACCCATGGTACCTTCTATGATGTCTATCTATCCCAGACTCTTCATTCAAATCATACCCAACATTATCATCATACTCGTCATTGGCAACAACCTTACTTTTTAGACGAGAAGTATCACCTTGTTGGATCTTTGCAAACCGAGCTTCATGTTGGTTCAACTTATCATGAATGTCATTGAATTTCACGTCCATCCGTTGGAACTGTTGTTGCATTGCCTGAAGCATGAATTCAATCTTTTTAAAGTCTGACTTATCACCTTCAGAAGACATTTTCAACAAATGATATCCTCACGTGTTTACACTCGTGTTTCACTCAAGTAATTTGGCTTTTCTCTACTAATGTTTCTCACACACTCTATAGGTTCATAATCGTACTAGAGACTCAGTCAAAGATTCAATCTCGTAGAATCAACTAATTCACCAAGTATTTTCACCAAGTATTTCCTCTTTTTTTTTCGAATTCCCCTTTTTTTGGAATTCTTCTCTTTTTTTTGAATTCTTCTCCCTTTTTTATTTCACAGAAAGGTGCGGCTAGGGTGACTCAAAGAAATAAAAAAATAAAATTAAAATTAAAAAAAATCACTAGAAGGACCAAAAAAATGAAAAATGGCCTAAAACGATAGGAAAACGATGGAATTTGGCCAAGATAGGGTGGGGCTCGTGTTTCACGGATTCGTTTTATTTCATCATTTTCTTTAAAAGGGATACTCGCACGCCTCCTAACTCAACCAAATTTTTCTGTTTGAACAGTATCGTAACAATTTTTTTTGGAATTCTTTTTTTTCTTCTTTTTTTGTAATCTGATTTTTGCGGTTTCCTTGAAAAGAGTAGGGGTGCAGCTAGCGTTGAATTAAGTGGTTGAAAAAGTGCGGCTAGGGTTATGAGGAAGTGCGGCTAGGGTTATGAGAAAGTGCGGCTAGGGTTATGATTGAGGGTTGCGGCTAGGGTTATGAAATAAGTGGTGGCTAGGGTTATGAAATAAGTAGCGGCTAGGGTTATGAAATAAGTAGCGGCTAGGGTTATGAAATAAGTGGTGGGATTTCCAAGGATTCTACCAAAAGTGAGAGACGTACAAACAAGCCAGAAATTGAAACCAACAAAAGAAAAAAAATCAAAACCAACAAACCAAAAATCGAAAAGTGAGTGACGTACAAACAAACCAGAAAATCAAAACTTGAGCTCTGATTACCAACTGATGCGCACGGACAAGAGAAAACGTAGCTTGGAATTTGAAGGAGATGAAACGCAACAGGACAAACTTTTGAAACCTAGACCCGAAGCCTAAAGAGACTCGAACCCAAAGGTATTGGATCTTGACCCTACGAATAAGAATTCGAGAACCTAAGGTATAGCAATGGTGGATGGTGAAAAAAGGAGGCGCCACAAGGAAGAAGACCTTGATAAACCTAGTTGAGAGGGAACCCAATAGAAAGGCACACTCAATTTCTAAAAATTCAATTAACTGCTCGGTTCATCAATAGCGTTTACAAGGTATTTATAATAATACCTAGCACTTAAGCCCGTAAACAAGTGGGCTGGAATTAATACCAACAGAAAATAAGACTAAACCCAAATTCATGCCTAAACCTAGTTATATAAAATAAAAAGTCCAAGACATAACAAGACTCAAATGTGGGCTATTCAAACACTTACCCCATCTTATTGTTAAGCTAAAATAAGACAGTAAACCATGCTCATGTCGTTTGGGCTTCCAAGCAAGTATAGATGTCTTGGGACTCTTCATGGAAGCTTCCTTGACACTTCAATGATGCCAGAGCTTGTTGCATTAATGAGGCCAGGGCTTGTTGCGTCTTCTTGGCTCAAGCTCAAGTAATTGGACCTCCTTGGATAACCAATGGATCCTTAGCATCACGGACATCACAAGCAAGTGGATCTCCATCAACTCACCCATAATACTATGTAATTATTTAAGCTACTTATTGAGTCGTGGATTTGCTCACCCCTTAAATTTAACATCTACAGATTCTTATATTTAAAAAAAATTGATGACAATTAATGACATAAACATAGTCTATATACAATTGACCTAGTTATAGAAAGAATGATAAAAATTCAAGGGAAAATAAATAAAATTAAGATGCAATTTCAAAAAAACTATAGTCTTTGTATCTAAATCAAATATATTACAGAGTACAATTTAACATTAATCATAGTATTTAGTATATAGAAATGTCTATTTTTTTTAAATATATGACAGTTAAATACGTTAACATAGTCTATATGCAATTGATATGTTTCAAAAAACATGATAAAAAAAGATGGAAAATGACACGTCTTGACCTTCATAACTATTTTACAGAAGCCCAAATGTGAGATCCCTAATTTCTCTATTCTTCCTACACCTGTTGAATGTGCTAGTTAGAATATCAAGTCAAGTTATGATAACTAACTCTCACATATTTTGGAAGTATCGGGAGAAACTGTCAAGTGAGCCCTACAAGGCTATCTGTAATCCAGATGGTCTCTTATAATGTCCGGAATTATAAAATTTCGAACCAAATTTTTCCTTTTCAGTTTTGTCTTTCTCATTCAATTATTCGATATCATTTGGTTTGCGTTTGGTGTCGATGTAAGTTTAATATACAATTTTCATTTCAATTATATCTTTATACCATTAAATAAATTAATCCCTAAATAATAAATATAACTCAGAATAAAATCTATAACATATTATTTATAATTCCATTTATATAATTACAATCCACAAAATACATATACATTCTTCAATCAGTCAATACACTATTTACATCCCAATATTTATCTATTGCTGCTGTGCATATACTAGTCTGAATATAAATGTAAAATTCCACATATATCTAACCACTGAGCACTTTAAACTTCTAGTAATTCTCTTCAACTATCCTATCATAGCAGATGGTACGTACACTGGTGAGCTATCTGGGATGGTGAGTAAGGGGGGAGCTTTGGGGAAAACCCAGTAAGAAACATATATAAAAGTGTATACTATATCCGGTTAAATAAAAATAATTATTACCTAACGACTGACTAGGGGACAATATAGGAAGGATACTATAGTTGGCTAGGTAACCGGATAGAGTATGGGAGGTACTTTGAAGTACCTATCGTGTTCCGATCCCTAGAAGCGACTATAGGGAATAAACAGTTGTAGATAGAATAATTATGCAGTATAAAAATTGATGATTTCATGTAGTTTCAAAGCATTAACAATATATAAAACAATTTTATTTTAAACAATTTCATGCTGCAATGTCAATATGCAATTTCAGTAAACAGTATGATAACAAGTTTAAGATCATGAGATAATGCAATAATTTTAATAATTTTGTTCAGTGCAGTAAAGCTGTGATAATCGCTAATTTTATAAATTTAATATTAAAAAAATAAATAAGCTAAAGAAAATAAATGAATTTATCTAAGAGATAGAAATATTTGGAAATTCGAAAGTTGATGAACTAATGAATTTGAGAATTCGGAAGTTGGAAATTTAATGTGGATATTAAGAAAATCCAAATTAAAGAAATAAAAAGGTGTATATTTATATAATTATAAAATTATATTATATAAATATATTTTAAATGTTAAAGAAATAAAAATTTGTATATCTATATATTTATATAATTAGATTATATAAATATATTTTTATATGTTTTTATATAAGTACATATGTATAAATAAAAAATATAGTATATATATTATACATTGATATATATATATACTATTTTATATTATAAATAAATACATATGTATATTATTATATATTAATATATAAATATATATGAAATATATATACATATTATTTAAATTTAAAATGTATAGGTATATATATAAATTATAAATACATATATATCTTTGTATATGGAAATATAGTATATTTATATATGTATAAATATAATTATATTTTTTTGTTTATATATATTTAAAAATATAAATATATATAAATAAAAATAAAAATAAAAATAAAAAATAAAATAAAGAAACGGGGTCGGGATCTACCCGACCCCTGTTATTTTGTTAAGGGAGACAGAAGAGAACAGAAAGGAGAAGAAGGGGACGGCCAACCACCATTGGCCGGCCGATCGAAGGAGATGGGAGAGGAGACGGCGCCGGCGACGTGAGGAAAGGAAACAGAAGCGAAGGGAAGCAGCGAAGAGGAATGACGGAAACTCGAGAGGAAAAAGGAGAAAGGGAGATTGGCGGTGCCGGCTGATCCGGGCACCGCCACCGCCACCGCCACCTGCACCATTGCCAAAGGTTAACCAAGGTGAAGGGATGGCCACCGATGAAGGAGAACGGTGAAGAAGGGAAGAAACAGAGGAGAAAGGGGCCGAAACCCATCGTTCCAGATCCGGAGCCGTCACAGGTGATGGGGAGAAATGGAGGCCAGATTCGGCATCCCCGCAACGTCGACCAACTGTGGGAAGCATGAACAGGTGAAAATGGTGGCCGCCGGTGACCGAACCGGCGGGATGGGATCGAACCGATCTGAACCGGTCCGAACCGGTTCAGACCAGAAAAAAAGAAAAAAGGAAGAAAAAGAAGAAATTCAAATTCCGAAAATTCGGAAATCCCAAAAATTCGGTAGGAAATTACGAAAATTATTCTGAGTATTTAATTAAATAATTAATTTTGAAAATTCTAAAATGTTAGAATTTGATTTCCAGAAATTATTGTCAGCAAACGAGATGATGGAATCAAAAGAGATGGAGTATGGGCGAGACCGATAACGAGGAAGTCGCCAACCTGGAAAAAAGTAAGGAAGGCATTGCAGCACTGTAATGATATTCATTTTGCATATTTTTAATTATGAACGATTTTATGAAAATATTGTGATGATTCATTGGTTGAAAAAGTGTGAAGATGGAATGGCTGGATATTTAAACTGTATTTTTTTGCAGGGAGGTTAGTCAATAGGTAGTCGTTATGCTATTGAAAATTTTAGAAAAATTGCATAAAAATCATTTTTTAATGATTTTATTACACGAGAAGTGGTTTCCAACCACGGAAATGAGAAATAAGACAGAATGTTATTTGAGATTTAACATTATATTAGTGTTACAAAAAATATATATGTATATATATATATATTCGGTCGAAGTTAAAGAATATTTTATTGTCCTATGAGAAATAGAAGATAGGTTACATTAAAATGACAAGTAATATTTTAGAAAAATACATGAAGACTTAACTCTCGACCAAGGAATGAACCCAAGTAATTATGGTTCAAAGAGGCATGTTTGATTTCTGATTTAAGATAGATAATATTAACTCAAGGTTAATATACGAGCATGCTAGAGGATGAGAATAGTGATAGAGATATGGATATAAATACCATGATGATCAATATGTTATGTATCATTAAAATGATATATATGTATAAATATATATATTTATACGTAATAAATATTGATATGGAGAAGAAAAGGATGAACATGAATATATATATATATAAAATATATATTGGGACACACACATAGATGTGAACATCTACGTGTTTAAATATATGTACATAAGGATGACTTCCAATGGGTATGTCACTAATGACGATAAGGAGGTAGTCTTGGATTAGTAGTTAATCAAACTTGATAGTGTTTTTAAGATTTTTATTTTAAGTACATGATTAAATGTAACGATGAAAACTTATCGAAACGTCATTGGATTATGTGTAGTGAATAGGAACGGTTAAGGACTTGAATACGAATTCAAAAGGTCGGGAAGAAACGGTTACACCTCGAGGTAAGTAGGTTAAATAAAACTTACTAGTATCATCTCGTAAGAGATGAAAGAAATCTCTACTCATTGATTATTTAACTTCATATCAAGTTGGTGAAATATCGCGGAAAAGACCATGAGGATAAGTCTTGGTAAGATGTAAGTTAGACTTGATGTATTCGCGAGTAGTATTCTTCCGGAATAAAACCTTTTTTGTGACTTGTGTATTATGTGCATGACTGGTTTATGCTAAATGAGCATATAACATCGTATATATTGTCAGTGTCTGCATTATAAGAAATGCATGTGAATTATTTAAGTCACACCAAGTGAACATGTGAATATATTGCGATGTTTTTAAGAATGTATATGTGAATTATGTACAATATATACAGCTCACGATGTTGAATTCATGGACCTCGATTAGTAACTAGTTGTAATTGTCGAAAACTAAGACAATGGAACTATATGATAATTGAGGTGTATATGCAATTCTAAGACTTGAATGATTTTAAAACATCATCTCTAGAAATCATGTGCTGAAATGGCAACTGAGTAAAACTGAATCTTTTGTACCATGTGAGCCACCTCTAGAGAACTCAAATGAACTACGTGCTACACAGCTTTCTTCGTGAATTACGGAAGCCACCTTCTTTGAGAGCTAAGTGCTACATGTGTACCGATGAATCATTAGAAAGCATGCACCATAGAGGCAAATATGAGTAAAACTCATTCCTTTGTACCGAGTGAGCCACCACTAGAGAACTCAAAGGAACTACGTGCTACACAGCTTTCTTCGTGAACTGTGAGAGCCACCTCTAAAGTCCTTTGAGAGCTAAGTGCTACACATGTTCCGATGAATCATTAGAAAGCATGTGCCATAGAGGCAAATACGAGTAAACTCATTCCTTTGTACCGTGTGAGCCACCTCTAGAGAACTCAAAGGAACTACGTGCTACGCAGCTTTCTTCGTGAATTGTGAGAGCCACCTCTAGAGTCCTTTGAGAGCTAAGTGCTAAACGTGTATCGATGAACCATTAGGAAACGTACGCCATAAAGGCCAATCCGAGTAAAGCTCACTCCTTTGTACCGTGTGAGCCACCTCTGGAGAACTCAAAGGAACTACGTGCTACACAGATTCTTCGTGAACTGTGGGAGCCACCTCTAGAGTCCTTGGAGAGCTAAGTGTTGCACGTGTAATGATGAAAAATGGAAAATCATATGCCAATGAGACAATGGATAAACGATGGTAGTCTTGTGATGTGGTAAATATCGTTTGATAAGATGGATATTATACATACAAAAATGATTTGGAATAATTGTCGAACCTTACATATATTATGCTATAGTATCATGTACTATTCAAAATGTTTGTTTAATTCACGTTCAATCATATCGATGAAAGAAATGAGAAGAATGATATTGTGAGAGTTAAAGATATGAAGAAAAGTATGAATGAGACTATATAATCTGTTGTAGATAGTGAGTTAGTAGCTAATCTTGTCATAGTGCATACATGATATTTTATGGAGTTCATGCATGCATGATCATATTTTACGACATGAGCCTAGTCTGTATTTATTTAAGCTACTTACTGAGCCGTGGATTTGCTCACCCCCTTAAATTTAACATCTACAGATCATACGGGTTGATATCCAGCTCAAGCTTCATATAGGCTCTCTCGGGAATTGTACCTAGCTATGGTACTCGTCTACGTTCTCCGAGCTATGCTTTTGTGCTTTTGAGATATATAAATGGTCTATCATTTTGATAATTATGCAAACTTTATTTTCACAGTACTAGGAAGAGATATGGGATGTAACTTTGATAGCACTAGATTTTTATGTAAGTCTATGTGATTATCGAGTACGGTTCTAGATTAGATAAATATTTTGAAGTATGTATAGAAACGAAAAATGTGGAATTTCTAGTGAAATGAATCTTGAGAAATATGAGATGCATGAATGTGTGAATTGTGGGAAACAAAAGCTGGCTGTATTGTGAAATTTAGAATGTGTTTTAATGTAGGTGATTTTACTAGGGAAATTGATAAAATACAAGGAGGAGGTTTTCGACCCGTTTCTTTTGGAATAGTGAAAATAAGGCTAAATGATTAAAATCACCTTGAGAAGTATAACATAGCTAGAGAGATAATACTAGTAAGGCAAGATTTGGTTTAGATACTACACTAACGCCGAATACAAACCATAAATAGAAAAAGAAAATTTTGGTTCATAATTTTCCAAAAGCAATAAGGTAAGAGTTGAGTGGATGTCATTGGCCTTTGGGTTATGACAAAAGCGATTCGTTTAAAATCATTAAAATAGGAAAAATGCATTTGTATCAAGAAAACATATACTGTAAATCGCATCACTTCTTTAGTCACTTTTCAATCAAATCATGTACTATCTTTGTAAATCAAATCATTTAGTCAATCAATCATATGTTAAATATCACATATCAATAAAAAATAATCTCCTAGAGATTCATGTATGCACTATATCCCATAAGGGACCTATATAAGAAGGCTAGAGATTCGGAACTCCTTAGCCAATCCTACGAAACACTGTAACGAATGGCCATTGTTGATCACTCACAGTTCGTACTGGTCAGGTGCTCACTACGTAAACCTGCGGGTTTGACCATAATTCCCACAGTCATATCATGTAAAAGGGAAGGTCTGGGATGTCTCCCAGCCTAATCATCAATATCTCGTATGCACGATCATCAGGGAGACATTAATCTCATAAAATCGTTTCATATAAATCAATTCATGAAACCCAATTCACATAAAACATTTCATATAATTCAAATCATGTAAATTGTTTCATGTAATTCAGTTCATGTAAGTCGTTTCTTATAATTCAATTCGTATAAATCATTTCTTGTAAATCACTTCATGTAAGTCATTTCATATGATGCATATAAATCATTTCATGTAATGCAAATCATGTAAGTCATTACATGTAACGTAGTTCATGTAAATCATTTCATATAACGCAATTCGTATAAAACATTTCACATAATGAAATTCATGAAAGTCATTGCATGTAATCCAATAATAATAATAATAATAATAATAATAATAATAATAATAATATATTTCATGTAAATAAAATTATATTTAAACTTGTATAAAGGTAAAATAAATTTCTATTTTCTTGTTTACAAGAATTGTTTGTGAAGCAGTTATGATTTGATTCCAAGAATTGCAATGAAGTTAAAACATTTCCTATACAACTTTTATACATGTTTCTTACCTTTATTGCGCGCAGTATAAAGATCCATTGACACCTCTGCATTTCTTTATTTCCCAAATTTAACACTGCATAGAAATTCCAAATATATTTTAAATTCCATATTTCCATTATAACAATTGTTTTACTAATTTCTATCTTCAAATTTAAAATTTTCAATGATTAATTTATTTTATTTTCTACCAATTACCATAATTCAATTACACTAAGTGGATTTCTTCCAAATTTCATTTCTCAATTAATTTCATTAACATTCACATTTATATTTATAGTCTAATTCTTAAACCATGAAAATTCTCATAGTATTCCTTTTTTTCTAATTTATCAATCTCATTAGTTTATTTATTTATTTAATTTCCTATTAAATGTTCTAGCATAACTATACTTTTACTGAAATCTTTCCTTATTTTAATTTCACTAATAATTCATATTTCAATTCTAATAATTATTCCATTAATCCTTATTTTCTAATGTATCATTTTCATGGAAATTTATTTTATCTCTTATTAAATATTAAACTCTAACTACAATTAAATTGACTTATTTCCCCTAATTTTATTTTCCTTAAAATTTTCTTATCTTTAATTATTTATTAAAATCAAATATTTTCTTCTTCTAGTATATTTATTGTTTCCTAATTCAATTTTACAAATAATCTTTATTCACTACTAATATCAATTTTACCATTTGCTTATATCAATTTACTTCTATTTTATTAATTCTCATAATCAATTTTTATTTTAATTTCTATTTATTATCACAATGTAACTAGAATTAGATTTATATTCTCTTATGTTAATTCACTTCACCAATGTCATATAATATTTATCATGATAAATTTTCCATTCTTTGAATTTCATTTATCATTTTCCAACTTATACTTAAAATTTTATATTTTAACTATAATCAATTTCCCTACAATCTCTTATCTTTCCTAGATAAACTTCAATAATTAATTTATTTTATTTTCTATTAATTAACAGAACATAATTACTATTTAGATCATTTTCTTTTCCAAATTCAATCTCACAATTAATTTAATTAACCTATATATATTATTCACTAATCATTCAACTATAAAATTATTAAATTTTACACAAGAGCTCATGCATTAAGCTTTGACCCCAAATTTATATTGCCCAATTCTTATTCTTTTCCAACTTTAGTTTTACAATTAATCTTAATTCATTACTATATCAATTTTATTATTACCATTTATCAAATTACATTAACATTTCTTTTCTTTTCTTTTCTATTTTCCTTCCTTTTCTTTTCTGGCTTTTCCTTCCACTGCCGGCAGCTCTACATTTTCCCCCTTTCATGGCCGGCAGCTTCACAATACCCTCTCCTTGTGATTTTCATGTATTCTTTTATTCTCAATTCTTGTTTCTTTCCTACTCACTTAGAACTTCCATCAAACACCATTTATGCAACAAAATCCACCATCATCATTCAGTATTGCTCTGGCCAAACAGCACCCCTTTCACGCCATTTACATGTTTTTGCAAAAATCATCAATTCAAGTTCCAAATCCAAATTCCTTTCATCCTTTTCTACTAGTTCCAACCAATTATACATTAAATCAGCATAATTTCTTCAATTTCCTCTCATAACCAAATCTGTCCTGCTCTTTTACATTCCCATTTAATTCAATCCGAGGCTGAAATCTTATCATTCATGCATAGAATAAGTAAATACCCTAACTAGGATCAGGCAAACATCACCCAAATTGCTTTACCTAGCTTCAACGAACTGCTCAGTCAATAAACCCATGCTGATTTCTTCACGTCAGCCTCTCCCAAGTTGGGTTCTGTCCACGCCATTCCAGCCAAAATCAAGTTTTAAAATGAAGGACAAGGTTTGTTAAGATGGCTTGATGGTTTGGTTGAGGGAAGTAGTAAATGTACAAGGGAAAATGAAAGGAAAAATGTGAGGGACTTAGGCAATTTTTGGAGACAGAACCAAGCAGCAGAACAGGGGGCGTAAGTCAGTGTGAAGCTGATGAAAAATGGCTGAGTTAGGTGCTGTTTGATAAATTGAAAAATTAAATGCTGAAAAATTAAGTACTAAATTTTTAGTACTGAATTTAATAAGTATTGAATTTGAATTATGAAAACTATTCGGTATTTAATTGAAAATTAAGAGTTGAATATAAATATATTGTTTGATAATCATAAATGTTGAATTTTGAAATTTTGTTATTTTACATTTTTATCCTTATTTTCATATTATTTCAAATAAAATCAATTTTTTATTGATATTTTCTATTTTATAATACAAGTATAAAATATGAGAAAAAAATATAACTATAAAATTCAAAAACATCATAAATTTTTAAAAAATAAAATAATATTTAAATATAACAAAATAATTTTTTTAAAATCAAAAACCCGAATCTCATTTTGATTAAAAAGCAATACAAATAAAAGTCCCAAATTATTCATGGGATCATTACTTCTTCAAGCAACAATATGCCAAAATGAAACAAAACAAAAAACTTTGGACATCAATGATAATTGAAACACTAATATAACGAAAAGTTGAAAAACAGGTAATATGCGCCATTATATGGTGTATAGGGCATGTAGTATATCAACCTTCAAATCTTCAAAGTCTTCAACTCCAAAGTTGAATCAAACCAAGTTATCCTCTAATAGTAAAAGAATAGTGGTAGAGAAATGTTAAGTACCTACAAAAACCTGATGAAATAATTATATAACGTTGAGTTTGGTTGGAGTTTATACGTAACCTAATTAATGAATAGATAGTTATGTAAATTTTTTAAGATAAAACAGTCAAATTTATTTTATTTTTATGGATAAAGTGGCTGAAAATTTTCTAAATTAAGTGATAAGTAGATGTTTATCTACTTATTTTATTCAATGTTTTTTCATTGGAAATTTTCTTTTAAGTTGATTTTGAAATATATTATCAAATATATTGAAAATATTAAATCATTGAAATTTTTTATTTTCAATGAATTGAAAATTTTCAAAGGTTTAACAAACAATACCTTATTCTTATTTGATCTGAATTTTATCCTCTTTTATTAATATTCAACCAATGAAAATTTGCCACATTTCTAAATTAATCAAAATCTCCCTTAAATTCTCATTATTTACAATTTTGCCTTAGTAATATTCTATTGTTTTCAAATCAGATTTTTAAATTTTTGTTTTTAGTTAATTTTAGTTATTTTGGGTTAATTTAAGTCAAAAGTTGACCAATTTGATCAACTACTTGAGAAAAGACTAAAATACCCCTACACATTCCCTTATTTACCATTATGCCACAATCAATATTTTATTATTTTCTACTTTCAGATTTTTAATTTCATTTTAATTCAATTTAATTTATTTAGTCAAATTTTGATCAACCTTGATTAATTTTGACTAGCTCCTATGTTAAATGACCATAATACCCTTGTATTCTTGCTTTTTCTCCAAATATATCCCATTTATTATTTTAATATTTTTAAATCAGATTTAATATTTTATTTTTATTATTTTTCATATATTTTAATTAAACATGGTCAATTATTGACTCTTGATGGGGTTTGACCGAGTATAAGTAGTAAAATTACTAAACTACCCTTATACAAATGTTTTCGGCTTTGCTCGTGTTATTTTGACACTTTCGTGAAATTCAATTCACGAGCTGGATCCACATGAAATTTCTTTACACGAGGATCATCCTATAACAATTTGTGGGTTCAAAGTCAATTTAGTTTGACCATTATTAAGAAAAGTTCATTCGGGGTATGGACATGATCGTCATTTTCGAATTTGTTTCTTTCTTTTCAAAATACACTCAAACGATGTGATTTTAAGGTGCAGATTTTTGCTATATTCATATTTTACCTCAAATATCAACATTCTGGAGTCTCACTTCGATATAGATAGAGAAAGTCCTAGTGGGGCTCTCACTGAGTACCTTATTGAACCTTTTTGAACAGACCCTTCATCAAATATTTTAAAAATTAATATTTTCTTTTTTAATTTCTACACTCTGTAGCTTATATCGAATATAAGAAAATTGGGGTCCTCACATCCCCAAAGTCGCAAAATGTGAAATTTGGGTTTAAAATACATAACTGGTAAGAAGGCCACTTTTCTAAATTCATTTAATTGAGCATTGTCACGACCCAAAGGTCGTGACATGCACTTGACACTTACACTTATTCCACTTACCAAATTTACAAACTAAATTTTTCTTTTTACTTTGAGATTTGTATTTGGTATCAGTATAGTCACTAAACAATTTTTGCTTATCTTTTTTTTTCGATTCAACTTTACTAACTTATTCTTTGATCCAAAAGTAAGTTAAATAGCTCTCTAGGGCATATAATGACCATTTTTAATTCATAACGTAATCTTGCAAAAAAAATCAAATTGAAAATATCCCCCATTATATTTAGAGGTTTCCCCAAACAAAGAACCTATAAAACATTATCACTTATCATAATCCAATCATACCAAATCAATTCCACTGTCCACACATTCACATCATAGTGTAACTCTTCAAATAATTATTATGTCAACATTCCTAATATCCACCATTAATTTTCACATACCTATCAAATCTAGGATCACACTCGATCATCATATCACTCTCAAAATAATCTAGAACGATCCTAAGTTACATCCCATGACACAAGCAACAATACTGTGTAATCTTGATAAAAAGTGCATGTAAACAAAATGATACATTATTTATATACCTCGAAAAAATAGCAAAAGCAGGGCTCAAAGGACACTAATAGATACCTAGGCTTGGTATGGTCCTTGATGGCCCACACAAAACTCCAAACGTGGACTCTAGCTCACATGATCCGCGATTATGTTAGAAAGGGGTAAGCAAACCACCACTTAGTAAGTAGTTTAAGTAAATGCATGCTAGGCTCATGTTGATCTACATGCATGTGAATGCATGAACAGAAAATAAAATGACATGTATGCGTGATACGATATCCTGATGCCGAATCGATCTATCCGGACTCATACTTTAAGGTGGAGGCTATACAAGGCATTAGTCTGAACGATACCCTACGAACCTCATTTCCTTGAGCATCAACACGATACTAAAGAGCACGATCACTCGTCACAATACTACAATGTTAATAAGATGCATAGCACTACAATGGTAATGTGCTTAGTTCAAAACCGATCAGTTCAAAGCTGATTCACAATATATTTATTCAAAATCAAAATAACTATGCACTCGTTCAAAACAGATTACTGATCACTTTCAGCATAAGCTTCAAAATAATAAAGTCAATACTGATGTAGAAACAATTCCTTAAACACATTATTCAAAATCGATAATTATACTGAACTAATACGGATAAGGTTTGGCCTAAAGCCTTTGAACACTAAAACCAAATACTGATAAAAATAAATTTTTTTGATGCATTTATTTTAAAACCGATAATCGTAGTAAACCTAAAAAATCAATAAGTTTAAGAATAAAGTTTCAAAACGTTGAGAATTGATTCAAATAACGAAACAGTTTTCTAATACACTTAGTTTAAGCACAACTACTGTGCACCGAGTCTAAAACACAATCACTATGCACAAGTTCAAACATGGTCATTATGCACATGAGTTTAAAACATGATAACTATGCACATGAGTTCAAAACACGATTAATATGCACATGAGTTCAAAACACGATTACTATGCACATGAGTTCAAAACACGGAAACTATGCACATGAGTTCAAAGCACGGTCATTATGTTGTCAGAGCCTAGCCCGTTTCACCAAGCCGTCGGTGAGCAGCCCCTAGGCGTCCCACACACCCTAGGTTTGCCTTGACATGTCAAGGCCTCGCCTGTTCCAATGGGCCGTTGACGAGCATCCCCTAGGCACCCTTGCCCCAAGTTTGCCTTGACAGCATGAGATGGGCGGTCGGCCAACACTCACTAACGTATTGTCCGCTTTCGCAGACACCCACCTCACGGCTTTATCCCAAAGGTCCTAAAGAACTCAGGATAAATCCCTTAAGTGCGTTTTCTGAGGCTCGAACCCTGGTACCCTTAAGTACCCGAGCCTTACACTCATATTACCATCTAGACAAAGGGTCCAAATTTGTGAGGTGGGTGACTGTCAAAGTAGACAATATGTTAGTGAGTGTTGGGTGACCGCCCATCTCACACTGTCAAGGCAAGCCTAGAGCAAGGGCGACTAGGGGATGCTCGCCGACGGCCCACTGGAACGGGTGAGGCCATGATATGTCAAGGTAAACCTGGGGCGTGTGGGACGCCTAGGGGATGCTTGCCAACGGCCTGGTGAGACGAGCGAGGCTCTGACAATAAAACACGTGTTTTATTGTCAGAGCCTCGCCCGTCTGGTAATATGAGTGTAAGGCTCGGGTACTTAAGGGTACCAAGGTTCAAGCCTCAGAAAACGCGCTCAAGGGATTTATCCTGAGTTCTTTAGGACCTTTAGGACAAAGCCGTGAGGTGGGCGACTGCCAAAGCGAACAATACGTTAGTGAGTGTTGGGCAACTGCCCATCTCTCGTTGTCAAGGCAAACCTAGGGCGTTGGACGCCTCGGGGATGCTCACCTACGGCCCATTGGAATGGAAGAAGCCTTGACATGTCTGGGTAAACTTAGGGTGTGTGGGACGCCTAGGGGATGCTCGCCGATGGCATGGTGAGATGGGCGAGGCTCTGACATATGCATTGAGTTCAAAACAAATAATCTTATGAAAATAGATACTCGATGGAGTTAGGCAAAATGCCCATAAATACTGAAAGCTAATGCTGAAATCAAAACATATAAGGTTTAGGCATGAAGCCTCAAATATTGAATTGAAATTGAAATCCAAAACAGATACTGATAAAGTTTAGCAGAAAGCCTCGAATTCTAGACTGAAGCTAAAATTTAAAATAAATATAGATAAAGTTTGGCATAGAGCCTCAAATACTAAACTGAAACTGAAATCCAAAACGGATACTGATAAAGTTTGGCATAAAGCCTCAAATACTAAATTGAAACTGAAATTAACAGGTATTCTAACCAAGCTTAGGCATAAAGCCTCAAATATTTGAAAACCGATACTAAAAAAGTGTAGGAAAGATCCCTGATAACTGATACTGATGTCCATCTTAGCTAGTGATGGATAAGTGCCGCAAGCAACACAATACCTATGGCTATAGAGTTACTGTCACGCCCGATCTTTCTTAATATCTTACGGAAGCCTAAATTGCGGAATTAATTTTTTTTTCTTATATCACTATTCATTTGTAGGTGAATATGTAGGCCAATCTCAATTTCATATAACTCCCTTGATATATCTAGGCACATCTACCAACATACATAATGACAATTCAAAAAGTATATTGATCGTCATATTCCAATAATACATAATCTAGCTTACATCCCAAACTCATCACATAAGTATATATATGTACAATCAAAAGAATTCCAATACACTGTGCCATCATCCATCTCTATCTATACAAACCGCTGGGAGCCATATACCTTAGACTGTGCAGGGAAGTCCACTCTCAAGAAGCTTCCCAAGCCAAAAAGAACAGTCGCTGTATCGATCACTCTGAAAGGGAGGGGAAAGAAGAGGGGAGTGAGTCATAAACTCAGTAAGTAACAACAATAAGCAACTAAATTATACCAAGCATCCCTCATTTATGAAAGCTAATTCAAATCACTTTCAAATAAATCAAATCAATTATGCTGCATCAAACTTAAAACACAGTATGGAACTTAATAGCAAATCATAATCAAATATGGAGTTCCATCATTAGACTAGAAGTCTTAATATCAAACCATACTTAAAGTATGCAGTGAAGTCAATAAAACAAATAATAGTACCAAGAGAGTTCACAGAGTATCAGTCGATGCTACTTAGAGCGAACAAACCCACGGTAGCTAACCGTAGCAAACTCCCATAAAGGGCGCTGCCTATGCATAGACCAATCAAACCCCGGCTCATTGCGCATATGAAACCGGGACCTGTCCAAACGTAATATACGGGACAAGCCAAACGTCTCCGAGGCTAATGCTCGAGAAACAGTGCTCTAAGTCAATCAAATGTGTCTACAAAGTTCTCAAGGTACAATGCCCTGAGGTCTTAATACCTCGGGTCTAAAACAAATATCCGGTAGTCTTAAAACAAATCTCATTCTTCCCTGACCTCATAGCGATCATTGTAGTTTATAAGGAAGTAATTCAACAAACAAGACTCACAAGGCATTTAAAAACATTAACAAGGTTACAACACAAAGTATAAAATCATATTAAGTCAGAATTTAATTTGAACCTTTAAAACATTTAAAATATTTCTTGTGTATATAATACGCGCAAACAATACATTTCTTGTGAGCCCATCACTTGTTTACAAACCATTTCTAGTAAAGCAAAATCAACAGTCAAGGGAAGACATCTCATATGCAGCATTCATTTGGTTTCAATTGCCAATTCCAAGAGTTTATAGCATTAAGCAAATTGGATGCAAGTAGTCACTTAGGGTTACTTACAGTACTTCCTTAGCTTCTGAATCAGTTCTCCCTCACCTACCAAGTCTTGGAGTATCGATAGATTTTGGGTCTATCTTAGTCCTTAGGACAACCCTCTACATAACAAATGGTAGATTGAATCAATCTCTATACATCCATCGATCTTAGTATTTCAAATCATAAGCTAACATTAAGCATTGTATAATTCAACAAGAAACAATACTTGGCTGTGTTTTCAGAGTTATTTCAAATGTTACTAGCACCGTTTATTGTCTTTTCGTTCATTTGAACTACTTATGACCCATTTGGTCTATTTCTGTCCTTTAAGGTTTTGGACCTTATGGTATTGTGCTAGCCTTAGGTATAAATTTCAGAACTTGGTTGTCAAACCGACATTTTTATATCACTTCTAACTCAAATCCCTATTTATACATATAAGGCTCATTTTCTAATTCATTTTGTGCCATTTCCCATAAATTTTTAGACCTTGATCCAAATCTGTCACAGTAGGCAGGAAATTTCCTGACCTGTGTACAGTAAAATGCCTACTACTAACTATAGGGATATGAGATCTTTACAAACTCAATACCATGTAAATCATGACTCATTTATCTTTCTGAACATGTAAAGTTTGCAGTCATATATGATCTGGACAATTTTCTATGAATATTTGAAGTTTACATTAAAAATCTGTCCCCAGCAGTGAGTATCCTGCATGCATTCATACATATCTTACGCCATGAAGTTCCAAATCTGGAAATTCCAAAACTAGATGAAAGTTAACTCATTTACCTATCTAGAAGTGTAAGATTCATAATTTAATTCCTCCTACATCAATACCAGAAATTTCCCAAAGTTCAGTATGTCCAGCAGTTTCCTGACACAGTAAACACTGACCAATATGCACAAACTGTCTCATATCTGGTTATAGGAGTATCCAAATGATGCAAACCCAAAACCATCATGTTCCTAACTTAATTATCCTTTCTAGACATGTAAGGCTTGCACCCTAATTCAATTTAGGCCATTTTCTATGATTTTCCAAAGTCAGGACTGTGATTCACGTTTCTGGACAGAACACCCTGCACTCATTTGGGCATAACTCAAGCTACAGAAATCCAATTCAAGAAATTCCAAAACCAACTTTCTTGTAACTTAAAGGGACATAATTCATAATTTTTCCAGAATTTTCCTGCATGTAGAACTATTAAACTGCTCATTTTCATCTCCACTCAGACAGAACAGCAAATTTCCAGATTCACATCAAGTCAGAATTTTTTTGTTTATCTTTATCTAACAATAGCCATTTACATTTAGCTCATCACAATATCATATTCATGCATAATAATTAACCATTATAGGGTTAGAAACTTACCCCCTTAATTTGATGCACAAACAGAAACTGTTGACACCATCTCAGTCCATTCCTCACAGCTTGTTTGCTGTCACACCTAGACACATCAATGCCCATCCAATAACCATATTACATTCTATTTTCATAGCTTAATTCCAGCAGAATACATTAACTCACTCAATTTCTTACCTCTGATATCTTGGCTGGAAGTCCCCCAAGTCAGTTTTGCTTCAGTCTAGGGTTTCACTTCTTCACTTTCTCAATCATCCATTGTGGAACACTCTTCTCACTTCTTCTCTTCCTCTTCCAATGCCCAAATCTTGTTGAACCAAAGCTTCCTTTGCATCTATGGCTGATTTCCTTGGCCAGCTTATACCCAACCCACATTGTTCTCCTTCATCTCGTTACTACCTCCTTCACCATGGAAATCTCTACATCAGTTTGTGTGTTTGGGCGAAATGGATGAGGGATAGAAGAGAAGTTCAATCTATGGCTGGAAATGAGGAGGAGGAAGAGGGTCTTCTTGATGGTGGCTGTCGACAATTGCTGGAGAAGTTTTGCTCCTCTCTTGTCTCTGTTTGAAGGGTTAAAACAGAAAAGAAATGTGGTTCATTATTTTCCAGCCCTTGACTTTATTTACCAGCCCTTTAGTCTTATGTTTCCAGCCCTTGATTTATTTGTTAGCCCTTTACTCTTGTTTCCAACCCTTGATTTATTTGACAGCCCTTTACTCTTGTACTTCCAGCCCTTGATTTATTTGACAGCCCTTTACTCTTGTATTTCCAGCCCTTATTTCATTAGCTTCTAATAACTCAATTTAACTTTAATGGATTAGTAGATAAATAACTATTGTTTCAAACAAATAATAATGTCTCCCATTTTTTCTATTGTCTTAATAATTCTAATTTCCATAACTTTATATATGTATATATATATTTTTTTATACACATATATTTAATTCTCTTATAATATATCTTAATCAATTTAATTTATTTCCTACTTCATATCTTAGTACCTACATACTCACATTTACATATCCATCGCTTCTTGACTAAGATGGCCCGAACATTCTCAACTTCCATAATCTGTCCAAATTCCAAAATAACCTCAAGTCAGTCAAAATTACTCTAGTATACTTACGATAGATTTCGAAATTAAGGATTATTACAGTTACTCCAGCCCCACTGCGCAGTAGGAACTGGAACTTGTCTGCTGGTTTTCTAAACAAGCTTGATAATGCCTAGAGCACAAGGCTTCTAAGGCGCAGATACAGATACTGAAAGTCTAGAGCACAAAGCTCGATAAACGAGTAATAGAACCTAGAGCAAAGCTCGATAGGTTCTGAGTGACCCGAAGGTCAATGGATTTGCCTAAAATCAAATATAAAACGAAAAACTAAGTACTGATCAAAAGCCTTTAATTTAGGAAACAATTACCAACCGAAACCTTTAAAACATATTATTGAATACTAATTGAAATCCTTTAGTTCAGAAAATGGATTACTGAGTACTAATCAAAATCCTCTAGTTCGACAAAACGGATTACTGATCAAAACTAAATTTAGCAAGACAAAATATGTTGTCAAAAATCAAAGGTACAACATTATGCCAACTAGGCTCATGGTTTTCAAAACACAAATCAACACAATTTTGGTGTTACCAAATATGCATAAAAGCCCTTTGTTACAACGTTAGTCTCAAAATTGTGCTTTTCAAGTTAAAGCGTAATGTAGAGTATTATAGTGCTTACGCATAAATTAGGTCTAGTCAAAACATGTTAAGTGAGAATTCACTTATGCATCAATAGAGTACCTCTACGCACTTTGCATGGTTACGTAATGAGATTTTGATGCGAACCATGCACATGTACACTTTGCCTAAACAGACAAGATTCATGCAATAACTAAACTTTGAACATTTTATTTCACATAATAGGCAAGCTTGGTCGGCGACAACACACAAATCAGGAAACACAATTTCAATCCCGGCCCAAGTGTCATTCGGATTCACAATTTTAATCTCAACGCTTACCTCAATGCTTAGAAATTATCTTTCTCAAGCTTCCAAATCAAAAGCCATGCTCTTACACTGCTCCATGTCACTACAAATCATTTCAATCACATATCCAAATCCATCAATAATTCCACATATTGACATTCGATCAAACATTTCTGACTCAATGATTAACTTTATCCAATATCGTATAATCATTAAATCCAACATTTCTGTATGATCGTACAATATAAAACTACCGCAGACTCATATATAAACGTCTTACCAATTCCTATGCTTAATGTTGGAGCTTCGAACTTAGCTGAAATAGTGTCGTCATCTTAGCGTCGCACTACACATTCAAACGTTGTCAAATGACTTAGTATCAACCAAATAAATTTTTTAATTTATTTTTATAAAATAACCAACATTGCACACGTTTCTTACCGAATCCTGAAACTAACGCTCTAGCAAAATTCCAAACCTGGCCAAGTCTCCATTGAGCACATTTATGCTATTTCTACAATTTAATAAACATACACATTTTCTTAGAAAATTATTAAATACGATCCTATAAAAATTTCTTAGAAAATATAAAGCTTTTCGCTAAAATTTCCTTACCCATTTTATACTAAAGATCACACAATTTGACCCTAAAAAATAAATCACGATCAGCCTTTGAAACCATTGTTCGCTGCACTTACATCTCATTTCAGGCCACCCGAAGTACCCCCTGATTTGGCCCTATTTACAGCCTAAAACCAACCCTTAAAAAAGCCTAAAAACACCTTGTTCCTCCTTCATTTCAGCTACCAAAATCTCAACCAAAATTAGCCCCTAAATCTGTCAAGGTTGATCTGTCTCGTCTGAGTTAACCCCACATGAAACCTCACAAAGCTCTTTTCAGCTCTTTGCTCTCACCGTTTAGTGCTTTAATTCTGTTCTTCACTAATTCAGCTTTAAGCTGTGCCTTTATTGTCTTTTCTCTTGCCCATTTCTAGCCGAAAATGGCTTCTTCACTAGTCCCTTGCTTCTCTATTCAATATAGCCAAAATGGAGTTCCATTCTTCTTCCCTTGGCAGCCCCCACGTCCTATAGTTCAGCCACTCTTTCTTTCTTTTTTTTCCAAACCTTTTCTTGTTGTTTTTCCTCTTATTTTTTCTCTACAGTAGCAGATTTTCCTCTCTCGATTGCTCTCTTGTTCAATCAACTTTCTCACCAAAAAGGGACTACCTTTCACGCCACCTTGCTACAATTGGTACTCCTCTTCTTGTTTCAAATCTATTCTTCCTCCGTTTTCTCAGAGTAAGGGAAGTTGCTGCTCTTCCTTTGGCTTATAATGAGGCTTTAACATAGCAGCTAAACTGCTGCTACCTTGATCCAGCCCAAAGAGGGACACCAGCAGCTCCTTCTCTTTCGCCTCACGCCTTTGTTTCCAGCAGCAAGAAGGCTCGGCTTCCAACTTCAATTTGTGCCGCCATTTCATGCCTGATCAAGCGTTGTAGCAGCCACCATTCAACCCTCCAATTACCTTATCTTTCAGCCTTAGAGATCAGCCAACAGAAATCGAAATCGCACTGCAAGGCCATGTTGCCAACTCCTTGTCGTTCCTCTCTCCTTCGTGTAGTTTGCTCCAATTTCTCCTTTTTTTTGGCTCATTCAACTCTTCCCTCCATATCTCTCATTTTCCCTCTCCTTCACAGAGGCTAAAGTTCTCTATTTCTAAGCAAAGCCCCAACGTTAGTGGGTGTTGTTGGATCTTGATTAGCTTCCTCAGGAAGGCAATTGGGAATATTTTTTTAATTAATTTTAATTTTTTTTATGTATATAATAGATTTATATCATAATATATATTTATTTATTTTATTACTACTATTAGTTCCTTTTAATTTAAACTTATATATTCATATATATTAATATATATATATCTTACTATGTACTTAATATATATGTATAATTTCTTATTTATCTAATCTTTATACATATACATATATATCATATTTATTTTCTTATAAGTGCCTTTTCCACTTGATTAATATGCATTTACATTTTTTTTCTAAGTATTTTATAAAAATATATTTTTATATACATTTACATTTCTATATTAATTTTCTTGTTTGTCTAGTCATAAACATATATACACACATATCAAGTTTGGTACATATATATATATATATATATAATCATTTCCTTATTTTTATTAATGTTCGAATGGATATACATATATATTTTCTTTATTTCATTTATATATATATATATATATATATATCCTTTATCTATATACATAATTCTTAATCATTTATTTTTGGTTGTTTCTCAACAAGTGTACCAAACTCAATTTCTTGATTTCATCGCTTAAATAATAAAACTCCAAAAATACATATCCATATTTTATTTACTTCCTTTGTGCAGTTATTTATAAACTCGGTATAGAAATTTGGCGGTCTTTACAAGCATGCCTAGGTTTGTGTACAACAAATTTAAAAATGACGATTTTATCCATAGGCCAGGAGAATTCTTGCGTAATGAAGTTTCACGTTGATCCAGCCCGTGAACTGAATTACATGAAAATGCTAAAAACAACGTGAACGAGCCCAAAAGCCTTCATTTAGTGGTAGTTTCGTAATTTCACTACCCATAACCGATCAAACTACCTCAATAGTCAACCTTTGACTTAGTTTGACCTAAATAAATAAAATTTAATAAAAATAAATAATAAAAATCTGAAGTTAAAATATTAAAATAATAACTAGGATATAAGTGTAATCAATGGAATTTTAAAGGGGCAAAATTATCTTTATGCAAGGGTTGATATTTTGTTTGTAAAATAATAATTAAATGAGATATTTTGACTCATCTTCCTTCTTGAATTGCTGTCCACCATAGCTACCATTTCTCTCAAAATTTGCTAAGTTCAAGAGAGAGAATCCTTATGAAACACCACCCAAAACCTCATCAAATCAACTTGCTTTTAAATAAAAATTGTTCCTCACCATTAGAACTATCTAAACCTAGAATTTGGAAGGCTGAATCAGCCATCTTTTTAGTGTTTTTAGATCTGCAAATTCTGGTCACTCTACAAGATGAGAGAAAATAAAATTTCCTTTAATTCTAGTTAGTGTTTCTGATTGATTTAAGCTTGTATAACATGTGTATATGATTAAATTGAAATAAATCAAAATGTATAACAACCTTAGGGTTTTGGCCAAGAGAGGGTTATAGGTAGTAGATAGATTTGAATGCATGATGGGCATAGAAATGATGTAGAGAGTGTGTGATGACAGCCATGGTCTATGATTTTGAAAAAGATGAGTTTGTCATTAGATGGTGATTTCGGCCATGGCAAGGGTTTCATGATGTTGATGCAATTTTGATTAATGGAGGGTGTAGGAAGGATGTAGGGAGTGTGTAGAGGTAACATCCAGAATTACAAAATTCCGAACTAAATTTTTCCTTTTCAATAACTATCTTTCTCATTCGATTAATTGGTATCAATAGGTTTGCGTTCGGTGTCGATGTAAGATCGATCTACAATTTTCATTTCCATTTAGTCTTTTTACCATTAAATAAATTAATCCATAATTAATAAATAAGAAATCAGTATAAAATGCATAACATAATATTTATAATTCTATGTATAATAGTTCAATGTAATTTACATGCCACAATTCATATGCATACTTTAACTAACATTAAACTATTTACATCTCATTATGAATACATCTGTTGTGCAATTGCTAGTTTGAATATAAATATAAAGTTCTACATATACCCGGTCATTGGGTATTTTAAACTTCTAGTAAATTTCTTCGACTAACTTGTTGCAGCGGATTGGCACGCAGTCTGAGGAGTTATCTGGGATGGTGAGTAAGGGGTAAGCTTTGGAAAAAGCCTAGTAAGAAACACATATAAAAGTGCGCACTATATGCAATTAAATAAAATAATTTTATTTCACTAATTATGAAAATGGCATATTTAATATAAATATTAAAATACAATAAAAACAATTACTTCCTAACAACTCAATAGGGGATGCTAAAGGAAGGATACTATAGTCGACTAGGTAACCGGGTAGAGTATGGGAGGTACTTTGAAGTACTTGTTGTAACACCCAATTTCTATACAAGATCTCCTATTCACATTATCGATATGCTACAATGGTTAGGTGGTTTGCCGATGTCAATATCTTTCTTTTCGATAGCTTAATTCATTTTTCAATCACTTACCTTTCATATAAATATAATTAACATTCATATAAATAGAAATTATAAAACATATGAGAAATATTTATTAAGTTAATAAAATTCCATACATAGAAGTTCAGGTCTCTAACTATATAAACAGAACCAATTCCTATTTAATTTAAATCCCTTTAGTTTCATAATTTAGAAAGTACCGTACTACGTAAGTCTGAACTATATAACAAATACAATATACCTTCACTAGATAAATAACCAGCCTCGAAGGAATACTGTAGGGTCCCAAAAATCGTGCTCCTCTCATGTGAGCAGAAGTGCCATTGCAAATAATCTGGGAGGGAAAAAAAGGGTGAGTTTACACTCAGTAAGGAAACAATCATGAAAGAGTGGTACTCTGCCACTATATGCTATAAAACATTTATTTAAAATATTTAAAATAAATAATTGCATTTATAGCATATAATATTTTATTTGAAACACTGTAGTTTCAAATCATAACATTTTCGAATTCAGTAAAACACTAGTTAAAATTGTCTGTTGAATATAAAATAAATCAATTCCATAATCAATCTAGTTTAAAATACTCAGTGGAGACAATCAGCATCCAAGAGTCACATGTCGATAATCAATATAGGAAATAGCGTACTCGCGTACGGGCCAAGTATCCATCAATAAGCTATTCCTATTTAACAATACAATAAACAATGGCCATTATGCAATAAACCACAGTGCTCACTAGTCAAGTGCCTTACTGTGGGTGCTACGGACTTAACTAGGGTCTCGTAGCCAATACGATATGATAAATGCATGATTCTCAGGGAGTAACAATCTCAAAACAATTTTCATTTATAATAAATAAATGATTTCAAATAGCAATTATATTCAGTCAATCCATAACAGTATAAATAAATCTAAATTATAAGTGGGAGCAAATAAATTAATTAAACATTTTCAATGAAAATCCATTTCTTTTCGATTATTCATTATGCATGTAAAATATTTAAATTAGTAAAATTTAGCACTTAAAATGGTTAAAATAATAATTAATTTAATTAAAATAGTAGGTGAATAAATTAGAAATTCAATTTATACAATTAGATAAAATATACAAATATTATTTTGGAAATCTCTAATTTAGGAAAATTTGGGCTATTGGTTAAAATTGAGTTTTGGGTATTTTGGTAATATTTTGATATGATCTCTAATCTAACCCCTTCGTATTAAATGCATATATTAAATATTTCAACCAATCAATATCCCACATGCAAACACAGTACTTTCTTAACCACTTCCATAATTGCTCCTTACCTCAATAGCAGTGTGGGATAACGCTCCGAATTGCACCACTAAGCCTCTTATTTCTCCAAATTACAAGCTGAAAGATAACATTTTAAAATAATCAATATTCACTGCTCAAATTTATAAAATTCTTTTACTTGCCTAAACTCTTATTTTTTATCATCAATGCTTAGAAAAATATTATGAAATTCCTAAGACCATCTATGGTGGCCGAATGTTTCTCATTTTCTCCAAAACTAAGGTTTAGCTAATTTAAAGTTAGAGTCATATTATTGTTATTCATCATTTATGTATAAAAATTATATTAATTTTCCTTAAGAACTTCTTGGGCCAAATACTTCAATAATCCCTCCACTTATGATTTTCATTTTCTAATTTCACCATTATGTTTCATTAAATTTCCATTTCCATTTTATCATCATTTTGTATCATCACCACGCCAATATCATCCTTACTCTTAATGGCCGAATGGCCTTATACAACTTACGCCACTTTATTCTTTTAAGATATGAATTTAATCATATTTAATATATATGTCACCATTCCAAGTCAGCCAAGTCAACCCAAGTCAGCCTAATTTTTTCATTTCTTTCCATCAGGATCGGCTGCACCCCATTTTTCTCCATTTGTCTTACATTTTTGTTAATTTAAGCTTGTAACTACTTCCCTGTTCTGTTAGCTTTCTTTCTTCCTAATTCAGGCCATTAGTCAATATTGTTACACTCTAAAATTACCATAGTGAACTACCTATTAGTCCATCAAATCCACGTTTTAATGGGTTTCAATTTATGGCCATATTCATCACATCCTATGCTGTCATTTTCTACCGTTCATATCACAAAGTCAGCATAGTCTCCCTTTCTTTTCTTTCATGGTCGGCTGCACAATTCCCTTCAGCCTACCTTTTTTGCTATTTTAAATTTTATAACCATTTCCCTGTTATGGCCAGCTTCCTTTCCTCATCATTCACGCCAACCGTACCCTATTTACATGCTCAAACCACCATGGTTGAATACTAAGAGGTTGTTTAGGATTGATTTTGTTTTGTGTTTTTTGTTTTTGTTTTCAATTTTTTGGAAAATAAAAGTAAAAATATGTTTGAGGAACTTGTTTTTGTTTTCAAAAAATGAAAACACAACACATTATTTTGGAAATTGTTGAAAATGTAAAAGTGATGTTTACAAAATTTTGGAAACATTTTGGTACTGTTATCGCACGAGTACTATTCACCTGTTCAGTTACATTTACCATTTTAATTGTGAAACTAAACAAAAATTTACTCTTGGCATGCTTCAAACCTTCAACCCCGTTGCTTTTAAAGCTTTAACCTTCATCACCTATCAACTTCAAGCAATAGAAATCCACAACAAAATCATTATGTTCAAACATGTTTTCAAATTTAATAAATTGAAAGTAAAGTAAAAATAAAACAAAACAAAATTTACAAAAACATAATACACACAACAATCCCAAACAACCCCTAAACAACCCACCAAAACCAAATTTTAGTTTATTTAATTACAGGGCCATTTTTCTTTCATGGTCAGCATTCATTTTCTTATTCCCACGATCAGCCTTTCTTCTACTTCATTCACACCATCAACATCAAGGTTAAACTCTCAAGCCATTATGACCGAATTCCTAATAGCCCACAAATGCATGTTTTAATTGGTTTAAGTTTATAGCTATATTCATCTCCTATTAAACTCACGTTTTCCATCTTCCACACATCAAAATTAGCATCCTCATTTCCTTAATACTCCATAATCGAACACCCTATGATGCTGTCCACCAATTTTTTGTTCAAGTTATGATTATACTCATCATCTACTCATCCAATACACACATAACTCAAAGATAGAATTACATGAACCAGAATTTTTTTCATACATGAACAGTATTCGATTCTGCCAGCAACAGAACAGGTCACGTATGGTGGGTTTTGGCTGTACTTTTTGGAGGGTTAGGAAGCTCTTAGGATGGGGATTAATTCTTGTGAAGGAATCTAAGGGTTTTGGTGAAGAAATGGAGGGCTTTTACTAGGGTAAACGAGAGAAACTTAGAGAATTTGTCGAGGAGAACGGGAAAGAAAACGTGCAGCAGAAATGGACTGAAGAAGAAGATAGAAATTTGTAGAATATGTAGTGTCGTCAACATTTTATTGGTCCTTAATTTCATTTTTAATTTATAAATTTTTATATAATTCCAAAATGTCTAAAATACCCATTTAATTTTCCAAAAATTTATCGATTACCACTGTACAGTATTCTGACTTCCAGGTCAAATTTTTTTTTATAATTTTTAAATATTTATTTTATTTATTTTAGGTCAATTTAAGTCAAAGATTGACCACTTTGACTAACCCTTGAGAAAAGACCAATTTACTCTTAAATTACCCTATTATTTCCATTCCTATCTTATTAAACTTTTATTATTTTTATTTTCTGAAATTATATTTTATTTATTTTCATATTTTTGGGTCAAACATGGTCAAAATTGACTCTTAAGGGGGTTTGACCAAGTATAGGTAGTGATATTACTAAACTACCGCTAAACAATTGATTTTCATTTCGCTCATGTTGTTTTTAGCATTCTCGCGTAATTTAATTCACAAGCTGGATCCACGTGAAACTTCTTTACACGAAGGTTCTCTTATAACAGTCTAGGTGTCCAAATTCAATTAGGTTTAACAAATATTCAGAAAATTCCTTCCAACCTATGGACACGATCGTCATTTTTAAATTTGTTTCACGTAAACTGTGGTACACTAAAGAAAAAGAATTAGGAAAAATGGTCTTCTTACAAATTATATATCTCGAGCCCACAAGTCACAATTTACCACTTCGGAATCCATCCGAGCTACAGTTTGTGCTATAGGACCCACTTGGCTGGTTTATCAACTCCTACAAAATTTATATGAATTAATCTTTATAATTTGTCTTAATTTATTAACTTAATGCATTAAAGAGTTATAGGGAAAATTAGGAAATTTAGGGATCTCACATCCTCCCCACCTTTTGAAATTTGGTCCTCCAAATTTAAATTGGGCACTACTAGAACAGCTCTGAATACTTGTCTTTCACTAAGCTCTGCATCTCCCATATGGCTTCCTCTGTGGAGTGGTATTGCCAAAGAACCATGACCAATAGAATAGTCTTATTCCTCAACACTTTCTCTTTTCTGTCCAAAATTCGAATCGACTTTTCCATATAACTCATGTCCTCACGAATCTCCAAAGGCTGATACTCTATGACATGAGATAGATCCGAGTTTATTTCCAAAGCATTGATACATGGAAGACGTTATGCACTCCAGATAGCTCTAGCGGTAATGCTAATCTATAGGCTACATCTCCCACTCACTCTAATATCTCAAAAGGCCAACGAAGACTGAACTTACCTTTCTACCAAATCTCATGATCCCCTTAGATGGAGAAACCTTTAGAAATACTGAGTCCCCAACAGCAAATTCTAATGGCCTTCGTCTAGTGTTCGCATAGCTTTTCTATCACCTCTGAGCTGTTTTAGGTTTTTAACAGATCAACCTGACATCCTCAGAAGCTTGCTCAACCAGGTCTGGAGCTAAGAGCTTATGCTCGCCCACTTCTTCCCCACTTCTTCCCAACCGACTGGTGATCGGCACCTTCTACCATATAATGCTTCATATGATCCCATCCTGATACTTGAATGATAACTACTGTTGTATGCGAACTTAGCTAATGGTAGATGATTGTCCCAGGAGCCTTTGAAATCCAAAGCCTAGGTTCTCAGCATATCTTTAAGCGTTTGGATGGTGCGCTTGGACTGGCCATCAGTTTGCGAATGGAAAGCCGTGCTAAAATTCAATTGAGATCCCATAGCTTCTTGGAAATGTTTCCAAAAGTGAAAAGTAAACCTGGAATTCCTGTCAGATGTGATGCTCACTGGAACTCCATGCAACCAAACTATCTCCCTGACATACAAATCTACCAAAACACTGAGCGAGTCTATAGATTTAATTGGTAGAAAGTGAGCGGACTTGGTCAAACGATCTACTATCACCCAAATACCATTATGATTTCTCCTGGTCTAAGGTAATCCCATGATAAAATCCATCGTAATGTGCTCTCACTTCCACATAGGTATAGGTAGAGGCTGAAGTAGACCGGCTGGTCGTTGGTGCTCCGCCTTAACCTGCTGGCACATGAGACACTTTGCTACAAACTCTGCTACGTCTTGCTTCATGCCAGGCCACCAATACACCTTCTATAAATTATGATACATTTTATTATTGCCCAAATGCAAAGTGTACTTGGTGGAATGTGCTTCGGTCAAAATAAATCTCTTCAACTCTATATCAGCGGGAACATATATACAACCCTGAAATCTCAAAAGTCCATCACTGCCAATAGTAAATTCTGATAATACCCCTGACTGAATCTGATTAGTTGCCTCAATACACTGAATATCCTCCCTCTGAGCTGTTTGAATCTTATCCATCAATCCCGGTTCGACCAATAAACCTGTTGTCATCCCATAATGCTTAAAAGGCAAAATACTCAAACTAAGAGCTGCAAACTGTTCCAATAGCTCATACTCTTGGACCATCATATAAGACACCATTCCCACATGCTTTCTGCTTAGAGCATCTACCACCACATTGGCCTTTCCCGAGTGGTACAGAATCTCACAATCATAGTCCTTCAGAAGCTCGAGCCACCTCTACTGTCTCATATTCAGCTCTCTCTCGGAAAATAAATACTTCAGGCTTTTATGATCTGTGAATACCTAGAACTTTTGGCCATACAAGTAATGTTGCCAAATCTTCAATGCAAACACCAAAGCGGCTAACTCCAGATCATGTGTCGAGTAGTTCTGCTCATGATCTTTTAACTGGAGAGAGCTATAAGCGACTACCTTATCATGCTATATCAATACACATCCTAGTCCCTGAGTGGAGGCATCACTATATACCAAAAATTCACTTGAACCATCAGGAATGGTGAGAATGGGAACAGTGGTTAACTTGCGCTTCAATTCTTGAAAACTGTGCCTGCAGGCATCATCCCACTGAAACTTCACATCTTTATGCGTTAAGTTCGTCAATGGAGTAGCCAACTTGGAAAAACCTTCAACAAACCGTTTGTAGTAGCCTACTAGACCCAAGAAACTATGGATCTTTGTCATTGTTTTTGGTCCCTCGCATTGCAAAATAGCCTTGATCTTCGATGGATCGACCAAAACCCCATCTTTACTCACTATATGGGCCAAGAAAGCTATCTAATCTAGCCAAAAATCACACTTACTGAGCTTGGCATACAATTTCTTATCCTTGAGGATCTATAGGACAATCCAAAGGTGCTGTTCATGCTCTTCCTGGGATTTCGAATACACTAGAATATCATCAATGAAGACAATCACGAACTTATCCAAGTACAGCTTGAACACTTCATTCATCAAGTTCATAGAAGCCACAGGAGCATTAGTGAGATCAAACTTCATTACCAAGAATTCATAGTGGCCATATCTGGTTTGAAACGCCGTCTTAGGTACATCCTCACTTTTAATTTTCAACTGATGGTACCTCGATCTCAAGTTTATTTTGGAGAAAACTTGTGCTCCTCTAAGCTGATCAAAGAGATCATCGATCCGAGGAAGAGGATACTTATTTTTTATCGTCACCTTATTCAACCATCAGTAGTCTATACAGAGCCTTAAGCTGCCATCCTTCTTCTAGACAAACAGAATAGGAGCACCCCACAAAAATACACTGGGCCATATAAACCCCTTATCAAGCAGCTCTTGAAGTTGTTTCTTAAGTTTCTCTAATTCCATTAATGCCATCCAATATGGTGGTTTCAAAATGGGCTCAGTTCCCGATACCAAATCGATAGTAAACTCAATTTCCCTATCTGGAGGAAGTCCTGGAAACTCCTTGACTACTGGAATCTCCTAGAGTTCGAGATGTTTCTACTGTACATCCACCACATAAGCTATAAACCCTTCACAGAATCAACAATTATCATTAATTTCGCTTCTCCAACAATTCAATAAATAAATCTTTATTTATATTACACTATAGTAAAATTTACAATATAGCCAACAGAAGAAGAGAAGGTTATAGTCTTAGCATAACAGTCTAACACTACATGATTCTTAGCTAACTAATCGATACCTAGTATAACATCAAATCCATACATATTTAGTAGGACTAGGTCAGCTGTCGATTCCTTCTCTCCTACTCGTAGCTTACAGTTATGATACACTAAGTCAATCATTTCTGATTCCCTAAATGGTGTATTTATCTATAATAAGTGTCCTAGTGGTTCAAATTTAATAGGCAATGTTATAGTAATTTTAGGTGATACAAAAGAGTGGGTGGAACTCTGGTCGAACAATGTAGTGACATTTTTATCGAAAAGATGGATGTTACCTTTAATCACATCGAGGAAGTGGTGTCAGTTGACTCCCGATCGATAGCAAATACTTGGTGTTGGGTCACGATTTGCTTGCCCTTCTCCACTGCCGTGGCCTTACGCGGTGGCTGAGTCAACCGCTGATTGGTATGAGGAGTAGTAGTCGTAGTGGCACCCTTCTCTATCTCTGCAGGTACCCTCGGTCTATAATTAGGGTAATCCTTTATACGGTGCCCCATCTGCCCACATGCTAAACATGCTCCGGTAAGCCTTCGGCAAGGCGCTAAACCATGATTTTTACGGCATGTCTCACACAGTTTCGATACACTCTTTTCTGAGCCAATGGTAATACCTACCGAAGTACAAGATCTGTCATCAGCTATCTGGATAATCATAGAACTCCCAATTTCAATACATTTCCATCTATTCAATATGTTAAGATAAAGATCATTCTCATATAATTTATTTTCTTACCTCTCAGAGCCCCTGAACCTAACTTAATCTGCTTCACTGGAGCTCTGTCACTAAAAGCTTTCTCATCCACCTTACGTTTACCTCTATCCTTCCCTTTACTCTTAGCTCGAAAATCAGCCTGATGTAAATCATAGTCCTGCTCACTAAGTTGAGCCTTACGGACCGCTTCGTCATATGTAAAAATATCCAACGGATACAGCTTAGACCGAATAGCAAGCCTCAAACCCTCCATAAACCAGTAAATCTTATGCTCCTCACTTCTAAGCACCTCCGGATCAAATTTGCTCAATGTAATGAATTTCGACTCGTATTGGTCGACAGTCATATTGCCTTGAGTCAGATTAAGGAACTCAATCTTCAATTTCTTCTGAGCCGTGTGTGGGATGTACTGTTTGTTAAATGCCTCTAAGAAAATATCCCACATAACCTCAGCATGTCAAGCCTCCAATATGGTCTGAGTGGACTACCATCAGTGCTCTACCTCATCTATTAATAAATCGGCAGCCAATCCCACCTTCTCTCTCTCAGTACACGTCATGTATATGAACAATTTAGTGATCACCTTTACCCAGTTCTCCGTGGCCAATGGGTCTCCATCCCCCATAAACTTAGGCGGATCCAACTTCTTAACTTCTTTAATCAAAGTAATATTGCAACAAGCATTAGGATCCCGCCTCTTTGTAGTTTGGACTTGTGAGAACCCCAATTTTCTAATATTCGATATAAGCTACAGAGTATAAGAATTTAAAAAGAAAATATTAATTGTTAAAATATTTAAATAAAAGGGTCTGTTCGATGAGGTTCAGATGTGAGAACCAGTTATTTTCTACAGTACATGTACAGTTATTCATTTATTTATTAATAAATGATTTATTTTGTAAATAATTGTGAAGTATAAGTATACAATGATGTGGGCCCCACTTGGATTTCCTGCCCAGATGAAATTATGAATGTAGAAATAGTGTACAGATGGTGAAATGACTATAAGGAGGAAATTTTAGAGACTTGAAATTAATTTATTTTCAGTATTTGAAGTTGTTGGCAAACAAATTGAGAAATGACGGATACATCCCAAGGGTATTTTCGTAAATTCCTCTTAAATCAAAATGAATTGGGACAAAGTAAAGATATCATGATATTCTACATGAAAAAGAGTTTAAGATAGTGGCTTCGGATTTAATTAAATCGGTGGTTAAATTGGAAATTTACGTAATTTACCCGATAATGGTAAAATCATAATTTCTCACTATCCGTGCACCATGCGTCAACAAAACCACTTCCAATCATCATGATATGTTTAATATGACTATTTGGAACTAGAATCTGAAAATTTGGAACACGTTTACAAGGTTTTTAGGCTAGCAGGACCGAAAGGGCAAAATCTTCTGAAATTTCAAAATTATGGGCATTTTGGTCATTTTGCAAGTTCTCGAATTTTCTTTAAAAGTCAGTCAACAGCTGAAGGTCACTATTCATCTTCTCCTTCATGCTCTCCCATGCCATTTTAAGAGAAAAGAGGAAAGAAAAACATTCAAACTTTTAAAACTACTAATTTAGTCAAAATTTCACCAAACCTTTGACTACAAAAACAACCTATTTTCTCTCCTCTACCTACCTATACCTATATCTCATTGAATAAGCCATCAAATAAGGAGAAAGAACTCCTTGAAGAATTCGGCCAAGCAAGGTACCATGTTATCCACTTGGTTTTCTTTGATTCTAAAGGTGTAGAATTATTCATTTAGGTTGACTAAGCATGATTTTACCATTTATTTCAATTAAATGTTGCAAAATAAAAATGTGCCATAGGAGGACATTCGGCCAAGCTTGGTTCATGAAGAATTCATAGTGTTTCCTGCTTAAAATAGGTGTTAAATTAATCATTAAGCATGGTAGAATATGAATTAAGCATTAGATTGTTGAAAATCCCACTAAATCACCATCCACCATTTTAACCCAAAGGAAGGGGGACATCATCCATGGCTGTTTTTGATAGTTTAAGGGTAGATTTAGACTGTAGGAATTACAAGGAGTCTTCTGGTATGCTTGGATTTAAAATCCGACACAAAACAAGGAAGTTACGTTATACTACTGGTAGAATTTATACTGCAAAATATTTGTAGTGTATAATATGGCTGCATAAAGACATAAGTAATAGCTTAAAAATAAGTATTTATTAAGCTAATAATTTTGGTAAAATTATGTGCAGCTCGGGAATAACGAATTGTGAGTATTGCATCCGAAGAGTTCGGTTTTATTATACAGGTAAGGGATGCGTATGTAAGCTGTAGCGATATTTCGAATGCATATTTATTATGCAAATAATTTATTTTGAATAATCTTGAAATGAATTGCATGAAATCTATGGAATTGAGGCTGTATATGAAAAATTGGAACTATATTTTATTTGTAAGAGGGTTAGGGTAACAGCAGCCGTTACGCTACTGAAATTTCTAAAATATTTTCTAAAAATATTAGAAGATATTTAATTACATGAATTGATGATTTCCTAGCCTTGAAATTGAGAAATTTATTATCTTTCATAAAACATGAATATACCGAAAAATATCATTTAAATATTCATGTTACCAATTATATTGAAAATGAGAACACATAATATTTCTCTTACATTGTTTACAGTACATGATATGGTTTATGAGATCAAAAGTGAATATTTTATAAATTATTTTCCATAAATATTCACTTTAGAATTTAATAAAATCCTTTATGGACTGATTGAAGAATTTCAAATTTTACTTATGTCCATAAAGGTGATATGATTATGAAAAAACTGTTTTGAGATACTAGGCCATATATCATGATGATCATGTGATACGTGATATGTGACATGTGATATGTAATCAGTCCCGGTTGACACCTGATCAGTGTTTGACTGAGGACTACCCTAGACTATGGCTATAGATATGACATGATTATTATTGCCCTACTGGGTGCTTTGTCTCTAGCATGATATTCTGGGTGATGCCTTAGTCTCCACTTTTATGAGATATGAAATGATATGTGATATGAAAAAATGTATTTATATGAAAACGTATATGAATATGTTTTTATATGGAAAGAAGAATGATTTCTAATAGTTTACTGTACTACATAGAGTACTGTACTGTTTATGATTTATATAGTGACATGTGAAATGAGTAATAAATGAGAATTATGATTTATTTAAATTAATATTATTTTAAAGAATTTATGAATATTAGTCTATTTTACTTAAATGCTTTATTTTATAAAAGCATTATTTTGAAAAGGATATTAAATGAAATGGAAAAGGATTGATCCCAATAACAATATTTACTCTATATAGTTACTTCTAGGTTCCGGGACAAGACAAATATTTCAAAATACCATCTTTACTCCATCTGAATCCCTAGCCAACTATAGTATCCTTCCTATTTCGGTTCATAGAGTACCTATAGGAAAATAAGGATTTTATTCCATATAGATTTCAGAATATCTAGTTTTACATACAATTCTCTTACTGAGCCGTGGTTTGCTCACCCTTTTATTTTAATGTGATAACCGTAAATTTTCCATTTATTGGAAATTAGAAATATTGAAAATAAATATTGGAGAAAATAAATCAGAGGAAATAAATAAAATTTTGCAAGAATGGGATATGGGTGAAAATCCCGAAAAGTAAGAAAGTGAAAGAATCGGGAAATTGGTGTAAAGGAAATTAAATTGGAAGTGAAAATAAAAATAATAGAGAGGAAAAAAAAAGAATTAAATTGGATAAATTAAAAATCCAAATTTAAATAAAGAAAACAAGAAATGAAAATAAAGTATGTTTATATAATTACAAAAATTATAAATGTATTTTATACAAATACGTATGTATTTAAAATACTATATAGTATATTTTAATATACGTTGGTATATATGTGGAAATATATACTATTTCATGAATTTAAATAATACATATGTATATAAACATAATATTTTATGTATATATAAATATATATATATACATATATAGAAAATGTAAATATTATTTTATATTAAAGTTTATAGGTATATATATTGTATTATAACATTTATATAATTTACATATATAAATGTTATTTACTTTAAAATATATAAATATACATATATACATATATATACTAGATATATGTTTTTGTAATATACAAAATATATAATTCATATATAATGTATATTGTATTACATTATATATGAAATAACATATGTATAATATATAGTATAAATTATATGTATAAAATATAATTTATAGTGTATAATATATAGTATACTATATACTAAAAAGGGAAAGGAAATAAAAACCAAAAGAGGAAAGAAACAAATGAAAAAAAGAAGAGAGAATAGAAACAAGGAATCGGGACACCCGATTCCCGTTTCTTCAACAGAAATGGCAAGGAAGCCGGTCGGCGCCGGCGGCCAGGAAAGAGAAGGGAGAGAGAGTGACCACTGTCGGCAAGAGAAGGAAGAGGAAGGGCCAGTGACGACGGACGCAGAGGAAGAACGAAAAGGAAAACAGAGGTGAAAACCGAAAGGAAAAAGGAAGGAGAGATCGGCTGTGCCGGCCGATCCGGGCACCGCCACCGCCACCAACGCCACCGGCGAGGACCAACGAAGGAGAAGGAGGCCACCGGCGGTGAAGGAAACGGCGGAGGAAGGAAGAAACAGAGGAGAAAGAGGCCGAAACCCACGGACCCAGATCCGGCGCCGTCGCCGGTGATGGGGTGAAACAGAGGCCAGATTCGGCATCCCCGCAACGTCGGCCAGCTGTGGGAGGCGCGAACCGGCTTAAAGGAGGACCATCGGCGGCCGAACAGGCCAAACCGACGGGATGAGGCAAAAACCGGTCTGAACCGGTCCGGCCAAAAAAAAAGGAAAAAGAAAAAGAAAAAGAAAGAGAAAGAAAAGAAAAAGAAAGAAACAAAAAGAAAAGAGGAAAAAGGAGAATTTCGAGAATTCAGAGATTCTCGAAAATTCGACAACCCGAAAATTTACGAAAATTCGGTAAGAAATTTCCCGAAAATTTAATTTCAGAAAAATTTAATAAATTATGAAAAATTCTAAAATTTAGAATTTTAATTCCAGAAATTATATTCAGCAATCGGCATAAGGAATCGAGAGAGATGGAGTACGGGCGCAATCGATAAGAGGAAGCCGCTGACCCGGAAAAAGGTAAGGGATGCATGTGCAGCACTGTTAGGATATTCAGTCTGCATATTTTAATTTGAAATATTTTATGTAAATATTTTATGAAAATTATTATGATGCATGATTGGCTGAAAATTTTGGGTTGAAGTACTGGCTGGAAATTTAAAACTGTATTTTTTGTGCCGGAGGTTAGTAAATCGACAGCCGTTATGCTGCCGAAAATTTTTGAAAAACTTTATAAAATCATATTAAATGATTTTATTTCCGAAAATCAATATTAAATCACGAAACATGAGGAAATTACTAAATTTCATAAAACATGAATATAATGAGATGGAATTTTAAAATATTCATGTATTCGAGAATGGTGATAATGAAACCACCGAAAATTCTCTGAATAGATTATAAGTGTTTCACAAGTTCTGATAAGATAGTGGGAAGTATATGGCATAAAGGCCAAACCGAGCAAAGACTCGAGTTCCGTACCGTGTGAGCCACCTCTAGAGTTCTTCGGGAACTAAGTGCTACACGAGTTTCGATGTGTTAGTAAAAAATTTTTGTACCGTGTGAGCCACCTCTAGAGTCCTTCGGCAACTAAGTGCTACACGAGTTTCGATGTGTTAGTAAGAAATTTCTATACCGTGTGAGCCACCTCTAGAGTCCTTCGGGAACTAAGTGCTACACGAGTTTCGATGTGTTAGTAAGAAATTTCTGTACCGTGTGAGCCACCTCTAGAGTCCTTCGGGAACTAAGTGCTACACGAGTTCCGATGTGTTAGTAAGAAATTTCTGTACCGTGATGAGCCACCTCTAGAAGACTCAAGGGACCTATGTGCTACACGGATACCAGTTGGACCGTGGGAGCCACCTCTAGAATCCTTTGAGCACTAAGTGCTACACGAGTTCCTCGATATGACACTTAACTCCATTGTTAGTTAGAATGGATGTCGTAACTGAATCAGTGAATTGGGGCTTACGCCTAAAGTGATTAAGTAATCGGTTATATTGAAATAGATTTTAATAGCTTATTTTGCTCTTTAAAGTACGGTACTAATTAAGAGAGTACATTAAAGCATGAAATGAGTTTTAAAGAAATAAGATGATGATTTAACTAATATTCTTTTCAAGGAATATACGAATATTAATTATTTTATTTAAATGCTTTATTTCGTAGAATCATTATTTTGAAAAGAATATGAAAAAGGTTATGAAAGTTTAAAAAGGAAAAAAGGATTTATTAATTCAAAAAGAAATGAAAATTTCTCTCTACAGTTGCTTCTAGGTTCCGTAACAAGTATGGTATTCTAAAATACCTACCTTACTCCATTCGAATCCCTAGTCGACTGTAGTATCCTTCCTACATGCGAGTTTAGAGCCCATAGGAAAAATGAAAAAAAAAAGATTTTCAGCATATAGGAAGCTGAGTATCAAGTGAGACATATAATTCTCTTATTAAGCCGTGGTTTTGCTCACCCCTTAATTTTAAACATTTCAGGTTTTTATGATTGTGAGTTCAGTGATTTGTGGATCCTGGCTGTACGCGAAGGACAATATGATAGACCGATTGAGTTAATTGAGGTATGATCATTTATTTTCTGTATTTAGACATGTCAACAGTACTACTTATCTGATTAATGTTATGTAAAATTGTTTAACAGTCAGTACAAGTGAAGTATCACAGACAGTCCAACCGGTTAAGTTGTGTACAATAAGATAAGAAATGTGGTCACGGGTCGTGACAGATTTAATGGTATCAGAGCAATGGTTGGCCTGATGTCTGTGGATACTTTTGGAAAGAAAAGAGTTAAACATCCCTATAGTACTGTGTCGTCTGAATACATAGAGAAAATAAATGATTGTAAATGGAGAAAAAATGATTTAAAGGGAGTGAGAAAGTATAAACTGAGAATGTTAAAGAAGAAAATAGGCTCAGAAATTACCGAAATATTGGTGATTCTTCTAATCTAAATGAAGGCCTGTTCGGTAAGGAACCGAAAGGACTCGGTGAGGGTCCCACCAATACTTTCTGTCCGAACCAAATTGAAACCTGAAAGTGATGGTATAAAGAAGGGGAATAAAATATCATCATTAAATAGACTTTGAGATCACCGATTGAGGGTAATTTGAAGAGAGAAAATTTTAGCCAAAAATGACCAAAATACCCCTACCCCAAAATTTTACCGAGAGTCAAAATAGATCACCAAAAGTTGGAATTGATCGATTTGACAGAGAAATTAAAGATATAAAACTGAATTACAAGCAAAATAATCCCATTATGGATTTTAGTGAACTTCTCTGTCGAAAATCGAATGAGATCTAAATTACTGTTATAAGTATCAGAAAGGATACTATCAACACATAGATGATCAGTTCGTTGATTTGAATGTATATTGAGGAGAAAGAAATAAATGTCGAAATGACGAAAATGCCTTTATGTTGGGCGATGTTCGGAACAGTGATAAAACCGAGCTGAATTGGAATCCATTGATAGTAATGGAATTATTAATGGCATAGAAGATGTCATATGAATCTAACGATCCCTATTACTGATTCCACTAACACTTAGATTACGGATGCGAAAGAAATCCGTGAAGGGCTAAGTGCCACGTCTGTGTGACGGGGGCCACCTTTAGAACCCAGAGCGGACAGTACAGATGTGTACAGGCGGATGGCGGACGGGCCGGGGCCTTATGTGATGCGATCCAAAGAGTGTAGTGGAATGTCATCAGATGTTTGGCCCGGTTATTGACTGTAAGGGTCAAAAAATTAAGAGTGTATTGAACGGGATCGTTGAATACTATGAAAAGTGAAATAATTACAGGAATTGACTGATAGGTGAATAGTACAGATAATGAAATACATACTGGTGTGGTTACTTATGGTTCTATACATTTTTACTACTTTGAAGTATTAAACAGATAATCTTATATAGAACCGACATATCTTGAAATATGTGCCATAGAATGAGGTACTGTGTGGAGTACTGTGAATTAGAGAATAATTATAAGAACAGTGAAGTGATAAAAAGAAGATCATAGCTAACCTAAGTTCTTCAGGACCCTTGAGACAGAACTGTGATGGGCGACCCAACGATGGGCGACCCGTAGTGGATCATGTGTTGTGAGATACAGGCGAACAATATTATCGCCGACTCACTAGTAAGGGTAAACCTGGGGCGAAAGGATTGCATAGGAGATGCTCGCCGACGGCCGATTCGAATGAGCGGGACTCTTACAAGAAGCTTAGTGATAACACGAGTGTAAGGAACTAGGTACGTAAGGGTGCCAAGGTTCGAACCTCGTGGATAATATACTCAAGGGAATTAAGCCTGAATTCAGTAAATGGAAAATGGTTTTAGAGTGAATAACTGAATTGAAATGGGTAGCTGTAAAGTGTGTTGAGAACCATTGTACTTGATACAGCTTACCAGAATGAGATTCATAACGCTGTAAAGTATGACTAGATAATGAAATCAAGGTAGAGTATGTATCAAAATGATTTGAGGATGAATTAAATGATGTATTAAAATTTTTGTTATACACTAAAGTTCTTATGAAGAACAAATAAATATCATATGGAAGTGATGCCTTAAATATGATTTAATCGGAGATGTATAAGGAGCTTATAAGAGCAATCTTTGTAAAAGGCATCATCAGATGAAAAGTTGAAGAACGATGGTCACAAGATGATAAGAAATGTATGATTAAAGAAAATATCAGATTTAATTTCCGATAGAACTTCCAGAGTTATATAAATTAGAGGAATCGAGATAACATTGACTCGATTTTGAATATGAAGTTAAATTCTAAGTTTATATCGGAGGATGTAGAAAGAATCCGAAAAGCGTAAGAAAATAACTCTGGAAATTGTGTGAATAATGAAATTCACGTGTAAAGGTCTGGATGACGAAAATATAGATAATGAAAAAATTGAGAATAATGAAATTGTCTGTATAAGTATAAATGAGAGAAATACAAATGATATTGAGTTGTAGATGAATTAAAAAGGATTTATTAATTTCCTATCATTGACAAAGTTCTGGTGAAGAACAAGCATTCATCTACATGAAAACAGACGCTTTATGGAGCTGATTAGGGATGTGTGAGGAGTTAATAAGACTAGCCTCAGTATAAAGAGTCCTTAGATAAAAGATTGAATTGGTGTCCATAAGATGATGATTTGAACTCGGAGTGAATTTTACGAGTTCCTATTGAAGTTACAAGGTAATGAGTTGCCTTGTAAAGTAGATAAGCCTAAAGAAATGAGGCATCCTTACATGAGTAAATTGATGAAATACTGATTGAGTCCAAAGTATAAATGGAACATGAGCAGCATTGTGATATGATCCTTAAACTCTTAAAGACTGGAATTGTGCTAGGATTTGCAACTAAAGATTTGGCTAGACAGTATCTCCTCTTGAGATATAAGATCTCGAGACGACAGGATGACAGTGAACCTGTCTATGATATAAAGATAATGATTGAGATACGAAAGCAATGAGTCGAGCTAAATACTATTGCCAGCCTATAAAAGAGTGATGAGACTAGCTGCTCTATAGATGAGATCTAATTAAAGAAATTAAAGTCGGCAGATGGCAAGTGTAAAGAAAAAGATGGTATGCAAGATTTTAAAAGATCTTAGCAGTATAGTACCATGCCAATTAAATATATATATGTATATATATATATGAAGAGATAAATAATGGAAATATGAAAACGAAAATGAAAGTTGAATAAGGAAATAAATTGCACGATGAGAAGGGAACATCAATATAAAACAGTTCCCGAAGTTAAGACTGAGGGTGATTTGTGTTGGTTATCACATAACTGTGGCAAGATGTAAAAGCAAGCCAACTTTGATAAGTACAATTAATGATACTCAAAGGAGTAAGATAATTGATATGTTTACTGCTAGTATCTAAATAAGAAATGTTTGTACATATAACCACCTCGAAGTGATAGAAATGGTGGAATTGTATAGATAATGTGGTGCTTAAATGGATAATTCAAGGATTTAATCACAGAATCTAAATTATGAAAGGGGATTTAAAGACCATACTACATGAAGAGAATATGATAATCTCATGAAATATGATTGTGAGAGATGATCTATAGTAAAGTCGGCAAATGAATAAGTGTGAAAAAGAATGTTGTGGACAATAAAGAGTCCAAAAGAGAAATGATGATATGGAAGTGATTAACAACTGATGATTTAAATAGAATCACTTTCCATTATCAGACTTCTAGATTCTCTAGTGCCTTAGTCGCAGTATAAGTGTTAAACGGTGTGAATGTGTATATACAGTTCCAGTGAGCCTTACATGTGATGGGAGTCTCTGTGTTACCATATGCTAATGAGAGATAGCAAAAGGCTTTGAGATCCCAAGTGTATTGATAGCACCGCTCCATACTGATATATATTTATATATATAAGCGTGAGATGTAACCGCTCCATGATATTGAGAGAGCGTGTGCATGAGATGTGAAAGCTACTGGGACACTTACATATAATTGATTGACATGAGTACATGATAGTACTAAACTATGTCGACTCGGCACTAAGTGAGAAGAATGGATGATGAACAGCATAGATTAGCTGTAATATTAAAAATATTATGTATAGCTCTTATATGAAAAGAGTAAAAGTGAATAACTCTCGATTTGAGAAAATGAAATTACATGAGCATAGACATATATGATGAAAGACAACATGTAGTGGTGTAAAGTACTATTGATGTTGAAAGTGTACTGGCAGTATTATTTGGAGGATGAACTAGAGGTCAGAAGCCGTAAGTATACGGCATGTACCCCCTTTTGGACTTAAGTTAAATTCGGAGGACCGAATTTCTTAAGGTGGGGAGGATGTTATAACCGTAAATTTTCCATTTATTGAAAATTAGAAATATTGAAAATAAATATTGGAGAAAATAAATCAGAGGAAATAAATAAAATTTTGCAAGAATGGGATATGGGTGAAAATCTCGAAAAGTAAGAAAGTGAAAGAATCGGGAAATTGGTGTAAAGGAAATTAAATTGGAAGTGAAAATAAAAATAATAGAGAGGAAAAAAAAGAATTAAATTGGATAAATTAAAAATCCAAATTTAAATAAAGAAAACGAGAAATGAAAGTAAAGTATGTTTATATAATTACAAAAATTATAAATGTATTTTATACAAATACGTATGTATTTAAAATACTATATAGTATATTTTAATATACGTTGGTATATATGTGGAAATATATACTATTTCATGAATTTAAATAATACATATGTGTATAAACATAATATTTTATGTATATATAAATATATATATACATACATATATAGAAAATGTAAATATTATTTTATATTAAAGTTTATAGGTATATATATTGTATTATAACATTTATATAATTTACATATATAAATGTTATTTACTTTAAAGTATATAAATATACATATATACATATATATACTAGATATATGTTTTTGTAATATACAAAATATATAATTCATATATAATGTATATTGTATTACATTATATATGAAATAATATATGTATAATATATAGTATAAATTATATGTATAAAATATAATTTATAGTGTATAATATATAGTATACTATATAATAAAAAGGGAAAGGAAATAAAAACCAAAAGAGGAAAGAAACAAATGAAAAAAAAAAAGAGAATAGAAACAGGGAATCGGGACACCCGATTCCCGTTTCTTCAACAGAAATGGCAAGGAGGCCGGTCGGCGCTGACGGCCAGGAAAGAGAAGGGAGAGAGAGTGACCACTGTCGGCGAGAGAAGGAAGAGGAAGGGTCGGTGACGACGGACGCAGAGGAAGAAAGAAAAGGAAAACAGAGGCGAAAATCGAAAGGAAAAGGAAGGAGAGATCGGCTGTGCCGGCCGATCCGGGCACCGCCACCGCCGCCACCGCCACCAACGCCACCGGCGAGGACCAACGAAGGAGAAGGAGGCCACCGGCGGTGAAGGAAACGACGGAGGAAGGAAAAAACAGAGAAGAAAGAGACTGAAACCCACGGACCCAGATCCGGCGCCGTCGCCGGTGATGGGGTGAAACGGAGGCCAGATTCGGCATCCCCGCAACGTCGGCCAGCTGTGGGAGGCACGAACCGGTGGAAAGGAGGACCGCCGGCGGCCGAACCGACCGAACCGACGGGATGAGGCACAAACTGGTCTGAACCGGTCCGGCAAAAAAAAAGGAAAAAGAAAAAGAAAAAGAAAAGAAAGAGAAAGAAAAGAAAAAGAAAGAAAGAAAAAGAAAAGAAGAAAAAGGAAGAAAAAGAGGAAAAAGAAGAATTTCGGAAATTCAGAGATTCCCGAAAATTCGACAATCCGAAAATTTACGAAAATTCGGTAAGAAATTTCCCGAAAATTTAATTTCAAAAAAATTTAATAAATTATGAAAAATTCTAAAATTTAGAATTTTAATTCCAGAAATTATTTTCAGCGATTGTGATAAGGAATCGGGAGAGATGGAGTACGGGCGTGATCGATAAGAGGAAGTCGCTGACCCGGAAAAAGGTAAGGGATGCATGTGCAGCACTGTAAGGATATTCAGTTTGCATATTTTAATTTGAAATATTTTATGCAAATATTTTATGAAAATTATTATGATGCATGATTGGCTGAAAATTTTGCGCTGAAGTACTGGCTGGAAATTTAAAACTGTATTTTCTGTGCAGGAGGTTAGTAAATTGGCAGCCGTTATGCTGCCGAAAATTTTAGAAAAACTTTATAAAATCATATTAAATGATTTTATTTCTGAAAATCGATATTAAATCACGAAACATGAGGAAATTACTAAATTTCATAAAACATGAATATAATGAGATGGAATTTTAAAATATTCATGTATTCGAGAATGGTGATAATGAAACCACCGAAAATTCTCAGAATAGATAAATTACACGTAATACGAGGTGAAAGATGAAGTGAAATACAGTGAATATTTTTATGAATATTTTTATAAATATTCACTAAAAGATTTTAACCCTTATGGTTTTAAATTATGGAATTATATATTAATATAAATTCCATAAAGGTTTATTTTATGATGAAAACTACGGTTTTGAGATTGGTTGGCATTCCTATCCTGCTGATGCATGATATGTGATATGTTTAGTCCCGGTCGACACTTGATCCGTGATCCACCGAGGACAATATAGATTATGGTCATAGATTTGACCGGTTTATTTCTTTACTCTCCGGGGTTATAGTATGATAAGATTGATGTCTATCTTAGACTCCATAAATGATAGGTTTAGGGAAAAATGAAAATGTTAAAAAGGAAAGCGTTTTACATGATGTAGAATATGTCAAACGGAAAATGTGAAATATGATGCGTGACATGTGAAAAGAATATGTTTATAGGATATGAGGAGAAAATCAATTGATTTATAGCATTTTTACAAAATGCTCGTTTCGGTACTGATTATAGTACTGTGGGATGACTTTCCTAAGACATGTCATACGAATATGTAATATGTTTCGAAAAAGGAAGAATTGATAGATCTGACATTCTTACCATGAATTTAAATGGAACATTAGATTATAAGTGTTTCACGAGTTCTGATAAGATAGTGGGAAGTATATGGCATAAAGGCCAAAACGAGCAAAGACTCGATTTCCGTACCGTGTGAGCCACCTCTAGAGTCCTTCGGGAACTAAGTGCTACACGAGTTTCGATGTGTTAGTAAGAAATTTCTATACCGTGTGAGCCACCTCTAGAGTCCTTCGGGAACTAAGTGCTACACGAGTTTCGATGTGTTAGTAAGAAATTTCTGTACCGTGTGAGCCACCTCTAGAGTCCTTCGGGAACTAAGTGCTACACGAGTTTCGATGTGTTAGTAAGAAATTTCTGTACCGTGTAAGCCACCTCTAGAGTCCTTCGGGAACTAAGTGCTACACGAGTTTCGATGTGTTAGTAAGAAATTTCTGTACCGTGTGAGCCACCTCTAGAGTCCTTCGAGAACTAAGTGCTACACGAGTTCTGATGTGTTAGTAAGAAGCTTCTGTACCGTGTGAGCCACCTCTAGAAGAGTCAAGGGACCTACGTGCTACACGGATACCAGTTGGATCGTGAGAGCCACCTCTAGAATCCTTTAAGCACTAAGTGCTACACGAGTTCCTCGATATGACACTTAACTCCATTGTTAGTTAGAATGGATGTCGTAACTGAATCAGTGAATTGGGGCTTATGCCTAAAGTGATTAAGTAATCGGTTATATTGAAATAGATTTTAATAGCTTATTTTGCTCTTTAAAGTACGGTACTAATTAAGAGAGTACATTAAAATATGAAATGAGTTTTAAAGAAATAAGATGATGATTTAACTAGTATTCTTTTCAAGGAATATACAAATATTAATTATTTTATTTAAATGCTTTATTTCGTAGAAGCATTATTTTGAAAAGAATATGAAAAAGGTTATGAAAGTTTAAAAAGGAAAAAAGGATTTATTAATTCAAAAAGAAATGAAAATTTCTCTCTACAATTACTTCTAGGTTCCGTAACAAGTATGGTATTCTAAAATACCTACCTTACTCCCTTCGGATCCCTAGCCGACTGTAGTATCCTTCCTACATGCGAGCCTAGAGCCCATAGAAAAAATGAAAAAAAAATTTTCAGCATATAGGAAGCTGAGTATCAAGTGAGGCATATAATTCTCTTACTGAGTCGTGGTTTTGCTCACCCTTAATTTTAAACATTTCAGTTTTTTATGACTGTGAGTTCAGTGATTTGTGGATCCTGACTGTACGCGAAGGACAATATGATAGACCGACTGAGTTAATTGAGGTATGATAATTTATTTTCTGTATTTAGACATGTCAACAGTACTACTTATTTGATTAATTTTGATAGGGGATGTGTATAATATAAATAATGTTATGTAAAATTGTTTAACAGTCAGTACAAGTGAAGCATCACAGACAGCCCAACCGGTTAAGTTGTGTACAATAAGATAAGAAATATGGTCACGGGTCGTGACATTTAACATCTACAGAGTACTTCTAGTGACTGCGTGATTTGCATCCGGGGATTGTTGGCTACGCATTGAGTGTCCCGAGACAGCAAGCTTATATCTTAGAGGTATAATCATATAATTTTATATGTTCAGATTTGTTTTACAGTACTACATTGTTGTATAAAGAACAGAGGATGTAAATGATTGATCATTGTGAGAAAGAAAAAAGGTAAGTAAGGCATCACAAACAACCCAACCATATAAAATGCGTGAAAAAACATGAAATAATATAGTCACGGGATGTGACAGTTTTATTAGTATCAGAGCCAGATTTGTCTGTTGGTATCTTATGATAAAGAGAAGTAGTTAACGTCATCTTCTGTATTGTATAGTCTGGATATATAAATAAGTCACTAACTGAAAATCGATAAATTGGTTGTGTTGTGCAAATATGAATGGACGTAGGGGTCAACGAGGTAGAGGACACGGTAGGGCGGCACCTATTTCGGAGCCAGTATCAGAGCCGACCCTAGAACCATCACTCCCTCCGTAACTTGAAAGCCCTATTACCAGAATGAATAGGATGGAGCGGATGTTAACGGATTTTATCGCTATATATAATGCTGATCGAGCTGCCAATAGAGCTGAAAGGGAAAGGGCAGCTGCAGCTCCAGTAGCTCCACCTATTGCAGCACCTCCACTACTACTTGCATAGCCTATTCCCGAGCCTAAGCTTGCACTACAGTTGGTACAGCAGGCATAGGCCGTACCACCTGCACCACCAATACAACCGCCAAGGGATGTAGAGTCTTATTGTGATGTAGCTATGGTGTGACGGTTCACTAAGTTAAATCCGCCTAAGTTTAAGAGTGATAGGGACCCACTGGTGGCAAAGCAGTGGATTACAGTAGTAGAGAAGTTGTTTCGGTATATGAGGTGTACAGATACAGAAAGGGTTGGACTAGCAGTGTTCTAGATGACAGATGATGCAAAGCATTGGTGGAAGTCCGCACAAACAATCCTATTTGCCTAGCATCTGGTTATTTCTTAACATATATTTGAGGATGCATTTCACCGCAAGTATATTCCTGATACTGCCCAGAAGAAGCTACAGTAGGAGTTTATGGAGTTAGTACAGGGCAACATGACGGTGGATCAATATGAGACACGGTTTACGACACTTAGCATATTTGATCCACTAACACAGATTAATGAGCAGCATAAGATCAATCGGTTTAAGGCTGGGCTGAGACCTTCGATTAGATTGAAGTTGGCTACATTAGATATCAGGACTTATGATGAGGTTGTCCGACGTGCTTAGTTGTGCGAGCAAGATTTTGAACAGTTTTATACTGAGCCAGCATCGAAGACTAAGTTTAAGGGAAAGGGTAAGGTGAAGAGGGGCGCAGAGGAAACAGCAGGTAAAGATCAGCCTAAAAGGGTTAGACCATCGAGCATCTAGATTACAGAGGGCTGAGTTGTGAGATTTGCCACTACTGCCCCTACTACTGGCCCTACCTCGACATAAAGGAGTCTTACAATAAGGTGTACGATGTGTGGTAGGTCGCATGGTACACGGCCTTGTTAACTGTTGACTAAGGCCTGTTTTAGATGTGGGTAGACAAGGCATTTGATAAGGGATTGCCCGATGCTACGAGAGTCAGCTAAATCTACCACTCCAGCCCCTATTCCACCGTTACCAGCACTAGCAGCTCTAGCTAAGACTGAAAGAGCTACACCTTTCCAACCGAGATGAGCGACCGCAGCGGAGAAGGGTAAGAAGCCCATGACTCAGGGATAGGTGTATGCATTGGACCAACAGACTGCTGATGCATCTGTAGATGTTATTAAAGGTAAAATCTATATTTTCGATATACCTATCATAGCATTACTCGATCCTGGCTCGACTCATTCATTTATATCGCCTGCTTGTGTTAACAGAGTTCCAGTAGAATCGGAGTTGTTAGGATATACGTTACAAGTAAATACACCTTTTAAAGAAGTTCAGATGACAGATCTAGTGTATAGAAATTGTAAAGTAATGGTAGGAGAGAAGAATACGATAACTAACCTAATTTTGTTAGCAATGTACGATTTTGATGTAATATTAGGAATGGATTGGTTAGCTACAAATTTTGTTAGTTTAGATTGTTATACTAAGTTTGTCATCTTCTCTCAACCAAAACGCTACGTTGTAAAGCTTTATGATAAGTTATAATAATATGATATGTTTACTAAATGGTTTCAATGTTATATGAATGTGTTAAAGGTTATATTGCCTACGTGGAGGATGTGGAAAAGAGACATCCCGAGTTACATGAGACTCTTGGGGTCAAGGATTTTTCAGATGTATTCCTGGAAGAGTTACCAGGGTTACCACTAGATAGGGAGATGGAGTTTGTTATTGATTTGATACCAGGCACGGAGCCCATTTCTAAGCCCCCGTATCAGATGGCATTGATGGAGTTAGAGGAGCTTAAGAAGCAACTCCAAGAGCTATTGGATAAGGGGTTTATCCAACCCAGTGTGTCTTGTGGGGTGCATCAGTTTTATTTGTCCAGAAAAAGGATGGCAGCCTGAGATTATGTATTGATTACAGGATGTTGAATAGAGCCACCATCAAGAATAAGTATCCCCTGCCCAGGATCGATGATTTGTTTGATCAACTGAAGGGGGCACAGGTATTTTCTAAGATTGATCTCCAATTGGGTTATCATCAGCTTAAGATTCGAGCTTCGGATGTTCCGAAGATAGCATTCCAGACTCGATATGGACACTATGAGTTTTTGGTGATGTCGTTCGGGTTAACTAACACCCCTACAACATTCATGAGCTTGATGAATGAGGTGTTTAAGCCCTATTTGGACAGGTTCGTGATTGTATTTATAGATGACATTTTGGTGTGCTCTAAGTCTTCGAAGGAACATGAGCAGCACCTGCGTATAGTTTTGCAAACTGAAAGCTATATGCTAAGCTTAGTAAGTGTTAGTTCTGGCTAGATCATGTTATCTTTTTGGGACATGTGGTGTCAAAGGACAAGGTGTCTATTGATCTGTCCAAGATTGAGGCCATAGTATAGTGGGAGATGTCGAGTACAGTGACAGATATCAGAAGTTTCTTAGGTCTAGCCAGATATTACCTACGATTTGTTGAGAGGTTCTCCAAATTAGTTGCTCCACTAACACGACTCACACGTAAGGATATTACTATAGCTCCAGTACTAGCCCTTCCCAGCGGATCTGGTGGATTCTCGATATATACAGATGCATCTACACAGGGATTAAGGTGTGTCTTGATGCAGAATGGTCAGGTTATAGCATATGGTTCTCGGCAGCTTAAGGAGCATGAGAAGAATTACTCAACCCATGATCTGGAGTTAGCCGCTGTGGTGTTTGCATTGAAGATATGGCGGCACTATCTTTATAGAGAGACTTTCCAGATTTACACAAACCATAAGAGTCTGAAGTACTTATTCTCATAGTGGGAGTTGAATACGAGGCAGTGGAGATGGATGGAGCTACTTAAGAATTATGACTACGAGATATTATAGCATCCGGGGAAAGCGAATGTGGTGGTAGATGCTCTAAGCAGGAAGCATATGGTGATGATATCTTATATGATGGTTAGGGAGCATGACTTGCTAGAGCAGTTCTCGAGCCTCGGTATTAGTGTGGTTCCCTCTAAGAGTTATGGATTCACAACCAGCTTCAGGATTGATCGGATTTGATGGGACAGATTAGGGATGCGTAGAGGATGGATGATTATTGTTTAGGGGTTGCCAATCAGGTACAGGTGGGTGAACAATCAGATTTTGAGATTGGCACCGATGGGATCTTGAGGTTCAGAGGTCGGATTTGTGTTTCCAGTGATTAGCAGCTCAGAGATTTGATTCTGACATAGGCCTATACCTCCAGGTACACTTTGTACCCACGCAGTACTAAGATTTACCAAAACTTGCAGAGGGTTTATTGGTGGCCGAAGATGAAGAGAGACATAGCAGAATTTGTAGCTAGATATCTCATATGCTAGCAGGTTAAGATTGAGCACCAGAAACCTGTCAGTTTACTACAGCCTTTACTGATTCTTACGTGGAAATGAGAGCATGTTACGATGGACTTTGTTATGGGTTTGCCTAGGACCTGGAGCAGTCACGATGCTAAATGGGTGATAGTAGACATATTGATAAAGTCCGCCCACTTCTTAGCCATCAAATCCACAGATCCTCTCAGTACCTTAGCCGATTTATATGTACGGTAGTTAGCACGGCTACATGGTGTTCCAGTGAGTATCACATCGGATCGGGATTCTCGGTTTACATCCCACTTTTGGGAGCTATTTCAAAAGACTATGGGGTCTCGACTGAATTTCAGCACCGCCTTTCATTCGCAGACTGATGGGCAGTTCGAGTGAGTGATATAGACGCTTGAGGATATGTTACGAGCGTGTGCGTTGGATTTTAAGGGTTCCTAGGATGACCACTTACCACTAGCCAAATTTACTTATAATAATAGCTATCAGACGAGTATCGGCATGGCACCATACGAGGCATTATATGGTAGAAGATGTAGATCACCCATTGCTTGAGAAGAAGTAGGAGACAGAAAGTTATTAGCTCCCGATCTGGTAGAGTAGGCATCTAAGGATGTACAAATTATTTGTGAGAGACTACGAACAGCTTAAAGTCAACAGAAGAGTTATGCAGACAGGAGACGCCGACCACTTGAGTTCTCACCAGATGATTATGTGTTTTTGAAAGTTTCCCCATCCAAAGGTATTATGAGATTTGGTAGGAAAGGGAAGTTGAGTCCATGATACATCGGACCATTCGAGATCTTAGATTGCGTAAGAGGCATGGCATACAGATTGGCACTACCACCAGAGTTGTCAGTTGTGCATAATGTATTCCATGTCTCGATGCTCAGGAGATACAATCTAGATCCTTCCCACGTGATTCAGTATGAGCCACTAGAGATCCGAGAGGATATGAGTTACGTGGAGAGACCGGTTCGAATCTTGGATTGAAAGGATAAGGTATTGCTATCTAAGACTATTCCACTAGTGAAAGTGCTCTGGCAGTACCATTCCGAGAAAGAGGTGACCTGAGAGTTAGAGAGCCTGATGCGGGAGAAATACCTAGAGCTGTTTCAATGAGTGGTCTAGTTGAAATTCGAAGGACCGAATTTTCTAAGGTGGGGAGAAAATATGAGAACCAGTTATTTTGCACTGTACATGTACATTTATTCATTTATTTATTAATAAATGATTTATTTTGTAAATAATTGTGAAGTATAAGTATACCATGTGGGCCCCACTTAGATTTTGCGCCCAGATGAAATTATGAATGTGGAAATAGTGTACAGATGGTGAAATGATTATAAGGAGGAAATTTTACAGACTTGAAATTAATTTATTTTCAGTATTTGAAGTTGTTAGCAAACAAATTTGGAAATGACAGATACGTCCCAAGGGTATTTTCATAAATTCCTCTTAAATCAAAATGAATTGGGACAAAGTAAAATTATCATGATATTCTACATGAAAAGGAGGTTAAGATAGTGGCCTCGGATTTAATTAAATTGGTGGTTAAATTGGAAATTTATGCAATTTACTCGGTAAGGGTAAAATCAGAATTTCTCACTATCCGTGCACTGCTCGTCAACGAAACCGCTTCCAATCATCATGATATGTTTAATATGACTATTTGGAACTGGAATCCGAAAATTTGGAACACGTTTAAATGGTTTTTACGCCAGCAGGACCGAAAGGGCAAAATCGTCTGAAATTTCATAACTATGGGCATTTTGGTCATTTTGCAAGTTCCAAAATTTTCTTTAAAAGTCAGTGAACCGCTGAAGGTCACTATTCACCTCCTTCATGCTCTCCTAGCCATTTCAAGAGAAAAGAGGAAAGAAAAAAAATTCAAACTTTTAAAACTACTAATTTAGTCAAATTTTCACCAAACCTTTGATTACAAAAACATCCTATTTTCTCTCTTCTACCTACCTATACCTATATCTCATTGAATAAACCATCAAATAAGGAGAAAGAACTCCTTGAAGAATTTGGCCAAGCAAGGTACCATGTTATCCACTTGGTTTTCTTTGATTCTAAAGGTGTAGAATTATTCATTTAGGTTGACTAAGCATGATTTTACCATTTTATTTCAATTAAATGTTGCAAAATAAAAATGTGCCATAGGAGAAGCATTCGGCCAAGCTTGGTTCATGAAGAATTCATAGTGTTTCATGCTAAAAAAAGGTGTTAAATTAATCATTAAGCAATAAATTGTTGAAAATCCCACTAAATCACCATCCACCATTTTTGCCCAAAGGAAGGGGGACATCATCCATGGCTTTTTTGATAGTTTAAGGGTAGATTTAGACTGTAGGAATTACAAGGAGTATGCCGATATGCTCGGATTTAAAATCTGACGTAAAACGAGGAAGTTACGTTATACTACCGATAGAATTTATACTGCAAAATATTTGCAGTGTATAATATGGCTGCATAAAGACATAAGTAATAGCTTAAAAATAAGTATTTATTAAGCTAATAATTTTGGTGAAATTATCTGCAACCCGAGAATAACGAATTGCGAGTGCTACATCCGAAGAATTCGATTTTATTATACATGTAAGGGATGCGTTGTAAGAATCACAATTTTATAAGTATACAAATGATATGATTAAGTAAAAAGTGAAAAAGAAGCTTAATCGAAAAATTTTGGTTTCAGGTGACTACAGTTTGAATTTTTGTACAGGCAAGCTGGTGGGCCTCACGGGAGTGCGCACATAGCCAGAGACATTTGAATCATCATATGTTGATGATCTATGTCTCAGGTAAGTTAAGTTAAAGCTTTTACAACGATTTAAGCTTAATTCGTAATTTTAGAGAAAAAGACCGAAAATGGCTAAATTGGGCCATAAATCCTATAAAGCATTATCATGGCCAACCAAAATATTTATTTTGTCCTATATCAATAAGACATGTGTGGAATTAATTTAATTCTCACCTACCAAGCCAAATCCACCAATGAGAAAATAGAAAAATAAAGAAAAGAAAGAAAACCAAGGAAAAGTGAGGGAAAAGGTATAAATTAATATATTTTATTCCTCAAGCTTATGAGATAAGCTTCAAAATATTATTTAATTATTTTTTGGTTTCCTTTTCCTTATTAGCTGACCGGCCACTCATATTTCAGCCACATTTTGAGCCTTGAAAGCCAAAACAAAAGAGAAGAAATGTGAGATTGGAAGAAAAAAGGAAACTCGTAAGTTACTTTGCCAATTTTCATCCTACTTCCAGTCAGTTTTAGCCTTTCCTCCCTCATGAAAGTTGTTCCAAATTCTCTCCTCTAAAACATATCCGCAATTCATCCCAAACAGAGTTCGTTTGACTGGTGAGAAGTTTGCTGGAAGTTAGATCTGTCAAGCTGCCCTGTTTTGACGAGATTGAGAGAATCACTTTGTAGGGCAGAAACGATCAGGAAGATGACCTTTTCTTGAAATGGCCAAGAAGGATCAAATGAAGCCCTACCTCTTCTCTACCACATATCCAAAAATCAGCTCAATTGGACCACGTTTGATAAGGGAAATCTGTTCTGGAAATTTCTGCTGTACAAGGTAAGTAGTGCTGGAAATTTTCTATTCTTTCTAAACTGGATATAGGTTGCATTTCTGATTTTCTAGGCCTATTTCTAGTGTTATAATGGTGTAAAAATGACCCTAAAGAAGTGTTTTAAGTCTTGGCCAAATGGGTTTCCATAAGAAAAGTGTAAGGAGACAAGGGTGCTTTTGTTATTGATAGTGTAATTAATGTTAATAAACATGAGTTAAATGTAATAAAGCTTTAAAGTGAAATTTGGACTTGTATATAGAAAGATAAGCATTAGGCCTAAGGAAGGGCAATGTCGTAAATTCACCTTTAAGGTGAAATGACATTGGTAAATGAGAAGTAGATGAGTACTAATGTGAATGGTACAGTTAGAACGATCAAAAAGATCGTATAGCGACTTTTGTCAAAATATAGCTAAAGTGCAGCCAAGAAAAAGTAACAATTAGTTAGTGTTAAATGGTTATATGTAAGTGTAAGGTGGTAAATGACATTGTCTATATATGCTTATAGTGTTAACGACGTAGTTTGGTGGTGTACAGTACACGAATTTCCAAGCTTAAACGAGCAAGATTAATCTTTGCTTTCAGTAAGTTTATTATGCAAGCTATGAGTAGTAGCTTACGGGGTTAGTGCCCTACATAAGCTACAAGTAATGATTTATAGAATAAATGAAAGGTTTATGAAGTAAAGGAATTGATTTGGATGTGAATTTGGAGATGTGTTGCTGTCGGGAATACAAATTGTTTTTCCTTTGCAAGCTGGGTAATGACATATCCTAACCCCGTCTTATTGCAGAAATTTTGAAAAATTATTAAAAGTTAGATGTAGATCTCTATGTCTGCATCACGCCACTATATCTTTATGCATAATTGGTTTTATGAGAGTTAAGCTTACATGAAGTTTATATGAAACGTATGAAAGCTTTTACATCTCATTTACATCACGTTTTGAAGTCTATGAATAATATGATTTTATAGCATATTCATATGAGTTTTTGGATTGAGCATGCATTGCTTGTACATCCTATTGATGTGAGACTTCAAAACATGAGATGATTTCTAGTTTATAGACTTTTACGGCATCCTATTGTACTATGGAGTAATAGAACACTATGGAACATACCCGAGTAGTTGATACTCTTATATGGGCAATATGAGGCTTGTCCAACATTGTTGTTGACAGGTTCCAATTCTGGTTGATCACTAGGATTGGAGATGATGAGGATCTATGGCCATAGGTAACACCCGAGTTTCGGAGTAACGAGGACTGCTTGCTGATAGCTACAGTAGGCTAAGACTTTATTAGTTGAATTATTGGGTTTGCCTAACAAGAAATGTTTTATGAACATGGCAGATGACATTGCATGATATGTGATTGAACTTCATGAAGCATTGTTTTTATGATAACTACATGGTTTGACAAAATCAACTTTGCATCGTTTTATGTGCATGACATCGATTTTACCATAAAGGCATTGTGATATTAAGTTACATGAGATATGAAGTTTAAATGAGTTATTGATATATGATTTTATACGAACACATGTTACATGCATTAGTGGTGCTATATCCTATTTGTTACTATCTCTGCACTTGTGTCGTGGCTTACTGAGCTTTCCCCAAAAGCTCACCCCTTCATTCTCCTCCATAGGTTAAGCTGAGCTAGTAACATTTGATAAGAGTCGTTCCACGTTTCGACGTTTCAAGCTAGACGTCAAACCTCAGTTCATAGCTCGGTATATATGTTTACTATTCATATGTACTTGGAATTGGATGATTTTGTACAGTAATGTAGGGTGAGATGTGATAAGTATGAATATGTGATTATTTTTAAAAATCGGGTTACAATGGGATGTAAATGAGTGTTGGTTAATTGTTTATGTGAATAGTGTCAAGTACATAAAAAGTTTTGGTTAAGAAAATTTTTAACGACCTTCGGGTTATCAAAAAATTATGAAACTTTCTCGAATATTCTATTGGACTGTATGAGAGTGTGATAGGCCATTTAGGGCCAAAGATATCAAAAAATGGATGGTATCTTGTTTTGTTGTTGAATTATGTTGTAGGGGGTTTTCCGTAGTTCAGCAGAAATGCTGTCTAAATTTAATCTTTAGTGATTTAAGTTATGAAATGAACTGGGACCTATGGAAATTAACCTTGAACCGTGATTGGGTGAATAGTGAATCAAAATTGAAATAGTGAGACTACTCGCTACACAAACCGTAGTTAAAGTAAAAGAAAAAAGTTAGCCCTAAAATCCATTCTTCTGCTATTTCGTTATTGAAAATGTCTCATATTTTTAGGGTATGACATGCGTATGTAAGCTGTTGTGATATTTTGAATGCATATTTATTATGCAAATAATTTATTATGAATAATCTTGAAATGAATTACAAGAAAATCTGTGCAATTGAGGCTGTATATGAAAAATTGGAACTGTGTTTATATTTGTAGGAGGGCTAGGGTAATAACAACCGTTATGCTGCTAAAATTTCTAAAATAATTTCTAAAAATATTAGAAGATATTTAATTACGTGAATTGATGATTTCCTAGCCTTGAAATTGAGAAATTTATTATTTTTCATAAAACATGAATATACCGAAAAATATCATTTAAATATTCATGTTACCAATTATATTGAAAATGAGAACACAAAATATTTCTCTTACATTGTTTACAGTACATGATATGGTTTATGAGATGAAAAGTGAATATTTTATAAATTATTTTCCATAAATATTCACTTTAGAATTTAATAAAATCCTTTATAGACTGATTGAAGAATTTCAAATTTTACTTATGTCCATAAAGGTGATATGATTATGTAAATACTATTTTGAGACTATTAGATCCCATATCATGCTGATATGTGATATGTGATACATGATATGTGACATGTGATACATGATATGTGACATGTGATATGTAATCAGTCTCGATTGACACCTCATCAGTGTTTGACTGAGGACTATCCTAGACTATGGCCATAGATCTAACATGATTATTATTGCCCTATAGGGTACTTTCTTTCTAGCATGATATATTTTGGGTGATGCCTTAGTCTCCACTTTTTAAGATATGAAATGATATGTGATATGGAAAAATGTATTTATATGAAAAAGTATATGAATATGTTTTTATATGGAAAGGAGAATGATTTCTAACAGTTTATTGTACTACATAGAGTACCGTACTGTTTATGATTTATATAGTGACATGTGAAATGTGTTTAAATGAGAATTATGATTTATTTAAACTAATATTCTTTTAAAGAATTTATGAATATTAGTTTATTTTACTTAAATGCTTTATTTTATAAAAGCATTATTTTGAAAAGGATATGAAATGAAATGGAAAAGGATTGATCCCAATAACAATATTTACTCTCTATAGTCGCTTTTAGGTTTCGAGACAATACAGGTATTTCAAAATACTTTCCTTCATCCGGATCCTTAGCCAACTATAGTATCCTTCCTATTTCACTTCCTAGAATACCTATAGGAAAATAAGGATTTTATTGCATATAGATTTCGGAATATCTAGTTTTACATACCATTCTCTTACTGAGCCGTGGTTTGCTCACCCTTTTACTTTAACATCTACAGAGTACTTCCAGTGACTGCGTGATTTGCATCCGGGGATAGTTGGCTGCGCTTGTAGTACCCTGAGGCAGCGAGCTTATATCCTGGAGGTATAATCATATAATTTTATATGTTCAAATTTGTTTTACAGTACTACATTGTTGTATAAGGAAGAGGGAATGTAAATGATAAATAAATTCCGATATGTGAATATTACATATAATAAATGTTAAATTCAAATTTTAAATGATCATTGTGAGAAAGGAAAAAGGTAAGTAAGGCATCACAGACAACCCAACCATATAAAATGTATGCAAAAACGTGAAATAATGTAGTCACGGGATGTGACATCAGAGAGGTACTCGGTGAGGGCCCTGCTAGGATTTTCTCTGTCCAAATCGAAGTGAGATCCTAGAATGATAATATTAGAGGATGAAATTAGTGTAATTTTAAGTACAAAATAAGTCTATCATAAATATATTACATGAGTGGAAATAACTCTAAAGTTAAGTAAAAAAAATGAAAATGATGTAATTGTTAATATTAAATGAAAATGATGTAATTGTTAATATTTGTTAACTATGGAATTAAAGTAAATAATGAAAAAAAAAGATAGATTGTGAAATTAAAATTGAAAAAGAATACAATTTATTGTAATTATATTTAATAAGAAATAAAATAAACTAGAAGATAGGAAATTAAAAAGAAATTTCTAATATTATCGTATAGAAATTGGAACATAATTTAAGAAAGAATGTACTCTAACGATAATTATGTTTTAAACATTTAATAAAAAATAAAGTAAGTTAATTATTGAAATTAAAAAATATATATAAAACAAAAATATAAATTAAAATCTGAAAAGAAAATAAATAAAATAAAAATAAAACAAATAACGTAGCAAGCTTCCCGTGGAAGCTTGCTGCGCTATAAATTAAAACAGAAAAAAAAGTAAAAGAAAAGGAGAGAAAAGGGAGGGAATTAGGTCAGTGGACCATGTGGCATTTCCTCATTGGATAAAATATACATAAATGAGACTAAAAAACTCAGCCAAAATTCATCCCACCACAGACTCTTTCCCCTGTCTTTACTGCTGCACCGATTCTGCCCATATTTTCGAGATTTTCTATTCCTACCCCACAAATTACTATTTCTATCCCAACTCATTTTTAAACAATAAAAATAAATGACAAAATGGCGAATTTACCCCAGGGAGATCAGCTACCACGATACTTGCACAAGTGAATTTGCACAAATATTCATCTTTCGCGCAAGTTCATCTTGCGCGAGATGTGCAAAAATGAGAGATTGCATGTTTGCTGTTAAAAATTTAATTGTTGTAAAAAATATTACGTGTGTTAAAATTTTATTACACAAAAAATTTTTGTAATTTATTTTTAGTATAAAACAATTTTTATTTTATGGGTTTTATTTATACTAAAAAAATAATTTTTATTATAATAACACTTATATTTTTAAGTTTTCTCCAATTTTTTTGCTCTTCTGCGTCTTCTTCTCGTTCTACTTCTTCTCTTTTTTTGTTCACGTTTTCTCTTCTGCAATTTTTTTCTTTCTCACGAGCCTTTCACAGTTTACATTTCATTTTCTTTTTTAAAAAATGGAAAATCTTAGTGAGAGTAGCTATTATGACAGTTGCGAAGAGTACGAAAGCTTTTTTGAAAATGTAGAAGCCGACGAAGACGGACAAGAGGTAAAAGATCTGTGTCCCGTTCGCTGCAAATTACATTTCAGCGGAATTGTGTGGTATTTCCGCACAAGCTGGCTTGCGCGGAAGTGCATGTTCCGATCTGTCATTTCTGCACTAGATGCTTGCACTAAAATTCAATTTTAATTTTTTAATATATTATTTATTATAATAATTATAATTAATGACTTTGTTTAATATTTGCAGAATGATAAAAGGATAGTGTATAGTGGAGAATCGAAAAGTGTTCATGAAGAAATATTTGACTGTACAGATGCATTTACTACTAACCAAGTAAGTAGTTTTAAAATCAATATAATGTTTTAATACAAATCTAGTAGAAAAAACTAATTATTAAATTTATTTTGTTTCAGGTTTTCAATTGTCGAAATGCCTTGATCGCATGGGCTAGAGAGCTTGGAAAAGAGCTAGCTTTTGTTGTTGTGATAAGATCATCGGAAGTTGGTGTTCCTCGAAGAAGACCTAGAGTTCGACTTGTATGTGAAAGGTATGGAACATATAAGTCAAGCACAAATGAATTGCATCGCTTGGGAACGGGAACAAAGAAGTGTAATTATCCATTCGAGTTACTAGGGGTGAAATTGGACAAGAACGATAGTTGGGCAGTTTCAGTAGTATATGGGATGCATAATCATTTGGCTGCACAATAGCTAGAAGGATATTCCTTTGCTAGTTGATTGACAGTGCAAGAGCAAAGTATGGTGGGTGATATGATAAATGCTACGGTAAAACCAAGAAAAATATTAATGATGTTGAAACAACATGATCAGAAGAATGTAACTACCATAAAGACCATTTACAATGCACGACAAAAATATAGAATGGATGACAAAGCTGGTAGATCACAGATGCAACAACTCATGAAATGCTTGAATGATTGTAAATATGTTGAGTGGCATCAGAGTAATGAGTCAAGTGATTGTGTTAGAGACTTATTTTAGGCACATCCAACATCTATAGATTTGTTGAATGCTTTTCCCAATGTATTAGTTATGGATTGTACATATAAAAATAATAGATATCGACTCCCACTCCTTGAGATTGTTGGTGTAACATGTACAAATCTAACTTTTTCAGTTGCATTTGTTTACATGGAGGCTGAGCGTACTGACAATTATACTTAGGCATTAGAAAGCTAAAAAGTTTGATGTCTTCTGATTCAACACCTTCTGTCATTGTTACTAATAGGGATTTAGCATTGATGAAAGCAGTACAGACAGTGTTCCCTAAGACAATTAAACTCTTATGTAGATGGCATATATCAAAGATTGTACTTGCTCATTGTAAAAAGTTTTTTGAGAGCATGGAGAAGTGGGAGGCATTCATTTCAACTTAGGGTGTTCTTTTATCCTCTTCAAATGAGTATGAGTGTGAAGCAAATTTAAGTTCAATGAACTCTCATTACCGTTCTTATCCTAGAGCGCTCGAGTACTTAAGAGATACTTGGTTAACTGAACATAAAGAGAGATTTATTGTTGCTTGGACAAATAAAGTAAAGCACTTTTGAAATGTTACAACAAATAGGTATGTAGGTTTACAAAGTTTAAAAATTCCTATTTTCACAACTTATACAATTTATTCATTATAATCAACATTGTTCGAATGTCATGTAGGGCCGAGAGTGCACATGCGAAGTTAAAGAGACACCTTGGATCGTCCCAAGGAGATTTTGATTCATCTTGGAATGTTATCAACTCCCTGATTCAGCTACAACATACAGAGATAAAGGCTTTGTTCGAGAGAAGTGTTACTGTTGTTGAACATAATTTTAGACCAGCTTTGTTTAGGGAGTTACGAGAATTGGTGTCTAGGACAGCATTGAATATAATTTTGAATGAGGTATATCGAGCAAATAATAGCGGCATTGACCATCTTATTTGTGGTTGCATTATTAGAAGCACACATGGGTTGCCTTGTGCTCATGAGATTGCTGAATTCATGAGGGACAGGAAACCTATTCCCTTATCCGTTTTGGATCCTCATTGGTCGAAGTTGGACTTGAAGAGTAAAACTGTTGATTATTTGGCTGAGTTGAATCTTGATGCCGAGTGGGAGCTAATAGTGAATCACTTCAATGCGTGTTATTTCTATGGACTTTGTTTTGGGGTTACCAAGAACAAAGAAAGGTAGAGATTCTGTTTTTGTTGTTGTTGGTAGGTTCTCTAAGATGGCTCACTTCATTGCTTGTCACATGATAGATGATGCAAGCAACATTGCCGATTTATTCTTCAAGGAAATTGTTCGTCTACATGGTGTTCCGAGGACCATTGTTTCTGACCGTGATGTGAAGTTCCTTAGCTACTTTTGGAAAACATTATGGGGAAAGTTAGGAACAAAGCTATTGTTTTCAACTACTTGTCATCCACAAACCGATGGTCAAACTGAAGTAGTCAATCGTACTTTGTCTACTTTGTTGAGGTCCATTATTCAAAAGAATTTGAAGAATTGGGAAGATTGTTTGTCTCATATGGAGTTTGCTTACAATAGAAGTGTGCATTCTACTACTAGTTATTCTCCATTTGAAGTTGTCTATGGTTTTAATCCACTCACTCCATTGGATCTTTTACCACTACCTATTGAGGAGAGAGCTAGCTTGGATGGGGAAAAGAAAGTTGATTTTATTAAGCAACTACATGAGAAGGTACGTCAAAACACTAAGAAGAGGACTGAGCACTATGCTACTCAAGCCAACAAGCATCGCAAGAAAGATGTCTTTGAACCTGGTGATTGGGTTTGGGTACATATGCGTAAAGAGAGATTTTCTGCTCAGCGTCGCTCCAAGTTGCAACCTCGAGGAGATGGACCATTCCAAGTGATTGAGAAGATCAATGACAATTCTTATAAATTGGATCTTCCAGGTGAGTATAATGTTAGTGCTACATTTAATGTTTCTGATCTTTCTCCCTTTGATATTGATATAGGTGATTCTGATTTGAGGACAAATCCTTTCGAGGAGAGGGGGAATGATGGAGACCCATCAAGCTCACACAGCTCAAGTCATGTTCGTGATGTTCGTGATCCTTTGAGCATCCATGGAGGTCTAATTACAAGAGCTAAATCATAGATAATGCAACAAGCCTTGGCTGGTTTCATTAATATTGCTAGAGAGAAAGCCCAACAAAGCTTGAGCATGGAGGATGATAAAGTCTTCTACAACATGATCAAGCCCAAGTTCAACCTTCTTGAAGACACACAAGTTTTGGGCTGAAATGCAAATTAGGCTAGATGCATATTTTATTTAGTTAAGCATTATTGGGCTGAACATTGTCTTAATTTAATTTAAGCCCAATTCCTTTTTAAATAATAGATTTTGTAGGACTTCTATTACTTGTTCTACAAGTTAGGAGAGTAGAATTCCTATTGCTTGTTCTGCAAGTTTGCTATTTCCTATTCTGCAAGTTAGGAAAGTAGGATTCCTATTACTTGTGCTGCAAGTTATCTATTTGCCTATAAATAGTTATGTAACCCTTTGGGAAGAACACAATTGATTTTAGTAATAAAATTGAGAGACTTCTTCTCTTTGGTTCTCTTGAGAACTCTTGAACTTATCAAGGTCTTCCTTGCGGCATTCTTCTACCTTCCACCAATATATACCATAGGTTCTTGCTTTTCTAAGCAATGGGTCTTGGTCCAATACCATAGGTTCTTGTGTATCTACACAACGAGTCTTGGTTTTATCTCTAATTTTTGTTTTCTTTTGCTGCGTTTTTAACTTGTTCTTGTTTTTCTTCAAGTGTTCTTCGTCTTCTTCATTGAACCTCATCTTCTTTCGGTGAGGTCCATATTAGCGGGGCTCGCCTCAAGCAAGTGTGCCACCCTCGCGGGGCTTGCCTCGCGTAAGTGTGCCACCAGAGCTGGGCTGGCCTCGCGCAGGTGTGCCACCGGCGCTAGGCTGGCCTCGCGCAAGGACTTGCGCGAGCCTCAGCCCAACACACCGACATTCACCCTACAGCTAAATGTATGCCATATTTTACCTTAACAGCAGGTGCTTCGTACCGTGAAGGAGAAGGAAGAAGGAAGGAGAAGGAGCCGGCAGTTATACAAATAAGGGTAAAATGGTATTTTAGTTAATAGGGTTGTTTGGGATGGGGTAGGTTTAGTAATTTGTGGGGTATGTTTAGAATTACTCCAGATTTCCACGATTTCTTCACGTTTTTCTTTTCTTTTGCCCACAAGTTCATTAGGTTTTATCACAAAAACACCAAGTCTCTTCTATATCACCTATCCCTTACCTTAAAAGCCCTTCAAAGTCAAAATTGTAGGAGTGGAATTGTTCGGCTGAGCTAGGTAAGGGGCTGGGTGATGATTTTGCTTATTTTTTGTTATGTACCTCCTTGTTTAAGCTGTGATGATGCGTTTAGGACTAAGAATTAAATTGAATTTGAGAATAGGAGAAGAAGATAGGTTTTGTTATGGCAGAAAAAAATTAAAGAATTGTTGTAATTTTTAATGTTTGTTGGGGTTGTAATGGATGAAGGGAACTTAGATTAGATGAATTAAGCTTGATTGAATTGGGATTGAATGATAAAATTTCAAACTAGTAAAGTGGTGGGAAAACATGGCTGATTGGCGTGGAAAGGGTGATGCTCGGCTGTGGCAGGGGCTGGAAGATAATGATTAAATTTTAATGAATTTTAGATGTTTGATGAAATTTTTAAATGAGTAGAGGAGGATCACAATGTTAGAGTTGGATAGAGAAGAAACAACCATGAAGATAGAATAAGGAGAAACTATCAGGAATGGAAGGAAAACGTGAAAACCAGAAAATAGAAAAGAAAATAGAAAAGAAAAGAAGACAGAAAAGAAAAGAAGGGAAAATAGAAAGGAAAAGAAAAATAAATGTAATTTAATAAATGATAATAATAAAATTTCTATAGTAATAAATTAAGATAAATTGTAAAACAAAAATTGGAAAAGAACAAGAATTGGGCAAATATGAATTTTTGGGGTCAAAGCTTAATGCATTAGATCTCATGTAAAATTTTATAATTGTATAATTGAATAATTAATCAATAATATATATAGGTTAATTAAGTTATTGGTGAAATTAAGTTTAGAAGAAGAATATGATTAATTGTAATTATATGTTGATAGAAAATAAGTTAAGTTAAATTAATTATTGAAATTAATAAAAATGGAAGCACTTATAATATATAAGTATATAGTGGAATAAATATTAATAAATATTAATAATGAATAAAGAATAACTATAAAAATCAAATATAAGAAAGGAATAAATTTTGAGTACTAGGAAAATTGGTTACAAATAAGAATAAGAATTAAGAAAATGTAAATTCAACTAAAGCTTAATGCCTAAGCTCCCATGTATAATTTTATAAATTAAAACTGAGTAATTAACGAATAGTATAGGTTAATTAAATTATTTGTGAGGTTGAAATTGAATAAAGAATGAATTATGGGTAAATAGGAAAATTGGTTGATTATATTTCGTAACATTAATAATTAAATTTTAATAGTTAATAAGTGACAAACAATATAACAATATTAATAAAGTTATTAGTGAAATTTGAATTGGGAAATATGGAAAATTGATTAGAATAAATATTACTTGACATTGGTGAGTGAACTAAAGTAAGAGAAATATGATTTAATTATAATTATATGGTGACCATTATTAGGAAATAAAGTAAATTGATTGTGAGAATTAATAAAATGGAAGTAAATTCGATACAAGTAAATGGTGGATCCAAAATAAATAAGGAATGAAGATTATTTGTAAAATTTGAATTAGGGAATAATAACCATAATACAAGGATGAATATTTGATTATAATAGGAATTAAACAAAAATAAATTTAATCTTGAAACAAGAATTGGAACATAACAAATATTGGACAAAGAGAACAATTTGGTTAAGGCTTTCATAGATCATAGTTGTGAATAAATTATAAAGGTTAATAAGGTTTTTAGTGAGATTAAATTGACAAAAAGATTTAAATGTACTCATATTGTAGCAATTAATAGAAAAGGAAATAAATAAATTGTAGGAATTAATGAAATAGAAAATAGGAATTAAGAGAGAAATTAATTAAGAGTTAATGGGACTATTAGTGAAGCTAAATTAGCAAGAGGTTCAACTTAAGTATGATTATAATTGGTAATTGATAGAAAATTTAACAAACTAAAGACAATAGAATTTTCGTGACATTAAAAGTAAGAAATAAGTCAATCTAATGGTAGCTAAAATTTATGGTAATTAATAAGGAATAGAATATTTTACTAAGAAAAAGTGATCCATAAAAAATAGGATTAATAGAGTAACTAATTTATAGAATAATTATTGAGTTAAAATATAAATTATTGGTGAATTGAGAAAGGTTTCCAATTTAATCTTGTTAGCTTTAAATTGACAAATATTTTGAAATGACAAAAAACTTAAGTAAGGTTAAACATTTTCTCTATAATGTAAATTTGCTTAAAATGAACTCAACGATAGAAAATCTTTTAAACAAAGTTTTAGACTTAGATTTCAATTGAGATAGTCAGGAAATACTCTTACAAAAGTGTTAGAATAATTCGAACTGACTTGAAATCACAAAAGCTATCGAATCATCCCAAAATAGCTCACAAAATATACAGGTAGAGCTTGAGGGATCGATCCCCCCTATAGAGGGATCAATCCCTTAATGGCAGAAAGGTTATCCCATTTGGCAGAAAAGGCTGAAAGTGTTCTGGAAGTTTGGGATCGATCCCTTATGGCTAAGGATTGATCCCTTTTCATGAAAACAGTGCTTAACGACTAGTTTTTGAGGGTTTCAATGGGAAGTTTTGCATTAAATGCTTCAACAACTGTCCCAAGCAGTTGATGGACTAAAAATAGAGGCATTTATGAAGTTTAGAGGTAAAACAAGCACTCAGAAACTTTCAAAGCTTCAAGAAAGAAATCCAAGCTAAAAAATTCATTCTTTGTAATTCCATTTGTGATATTTCACCTTCCTCATCACCTACTCACTTAAATTTCTGATATTCCAAGGGGTGTGCTAGCCTTGTAAGGTTGTTCTTGCAAGAGTGAGGGTAGCATTACAAGGAAATAGACTTAGAAGGTTATTTCTAAGCCTTCAAGAGAAATTGTAAGAGGTCTCACCACACCTTAAAGTGGTTTGTAAGCATTCACAAAGAAGAGTGGAATCAATCCCTTGACAAAAGGATCAAGGAGAGAGGATGTAGGCAAGAGATTGGCCGAACCTCTATAAAATCTGTGTTTGCTTCTCTTTCTCTTCCTTACTTACTGCATTTATTTCATTATTGCTTTATTTATTTTATTTGTGCATTAAGCTCCTAGAAAAACCAAAAATTAGTAGAAAAACTGATTTACCCCCTCTCAATAGAGCCAACAATTGGTATCAGAACTTGGACTCGAGAATCGATTAAGAGTAATTTCCTTCAAGTAGAAACGATCTAGATGGCTCAAACTAGTGTATCTACACCTTTGGTAGGAGAGGGACACTCTACGATTAGGCCACCACTCTTCAATGGTGAAAATTATGCATATTGAAAGACTAGGATGATGTTATTTATTCAAGCTAATGACTATGAAGTGTGGAGAATTATAGTTAAAGGTCCCTTAGTTCCTATTAAGAAAGTAGATGGGGAGGATGTGCCAAGGAAAGAGGATGAATGGGACACAAACGATATTAGAATGGCACAATTAAATGTTAAGGCAATGCACACACTATTTGGTGCATTAGGACCAAATGAGTACAATAGAGTATCACAATGTGAGAATGCTAAACAAATTTGGGATAAACTAGCTATTACTCATAAGGGAACCACACAAGTTAAAGAAACTAAAGTAGGCATGCTTACTCAAGATTATGAGCTATTTAAAATGAAGAGTGATGAATCTATTAGTGACATGTTTACCAAATTTACTGATATAATAAATGGTCTTAAGTCCTTAGGAAAAACATATTCCAATGTTGAAATGGTGAAGAAGATTCTAAATAGCTTGCCTAAATCATGGGAAGCTAAAATTACTACTATTGAGGAATCTAAGGATCCCCATACTCTTTCTCTAGATGAACTCATGGGATCTCTACTCACCTATGAGATGAAAATCAAAAGAAATCAAGGCCCCCTTAAGAAAGTTGGAGTAGCATTAAAATCCACCACAAATGAGGAATATAAAGATGATCATGATGAAAGTGGTGATGATGAGGATTTAAAGATGGCCATGTTTGCAAAGAGGTTTAATAAATTCATGAAGATAAGAACTAGTGGAAACTCTAGGAGACCCCCTAGGAGAGACTTTAACAAAGGAGAGACAAGTAGGAAAGAAAAGGATCAAATCATTTGTTATGAATGTAAAAAACCTGGTCACATTAAATTTGATTGTCCTTTTTATAGAAAACAAAATGAGAATAAACAAAAGAAGAAGGCAATGATGGCTACATAGAGTGATAGTGACTGCTCCGATGAAGAAAATGTAGAAGATGAAGTAGCCAACCTTTTCTTTATGGCCGCTGAAGATGAAAAGGTAAAGTCTAACTCATTCGACACTAATGAATATACATTTGATGAATTGCAAAATGCATTAGATGAGTTAGCAAAGGAGTTTGAGTGCATGAATATGAAATATAAGAAAATAATTTCAAAATTGAAAAAGGAAAATGAGATGCTTATGAATGTTAAGTTAGATTGTGAGAAGAAATTAGAAAATGCAAATCTAGAAATAAAAGAGTTAAGTAAAAAGAACATTAATTTGAAAAATTCATTTTCTAAATTTTACATGGGTCAACAAAAACTTGATCATATGCTAGAGACCCAAAGAGCAGTCTTTGATAGAGAAGGAGTAGGCTACATTGAATCAAACAAAGAAACTCATCTTAAAAATTTTCTAGTTAAAGATAGAAAATTTGTATTGTGTACCTCATGTAATAAACTAGGACACTCTACACAAGCATGCACATCTAGGAAGACCATTATTAGAAGAAAAATAGCTGTTAAAATTTGGATGCCAAAGCATGTTTTAAATTCAAGTGATGAGTCATTAAGAATGAAATGGATCCCTAAAGGATCAAAAATTATTAGTACTAACTCACAAGGACCCAAGAAAATTTGGGTATCTAAGATAAAAGTTTGATGTATTTGTATGTAGCAGGAAGAGCATTGCTATAAGGCTAAGTCCAAGGAGCATTGGTATCTTGATAGTGGATGCTCAAGACACATGACCGATGACAAGAGCCAATTCAAGTTCGTAAAGCCTAAAAATGGTGGAGAAGTCACGTTTGGAGACAACTCCAAAGGACAAATTGAAGGAATTGGCTCCATTGGTAACTCCTCCTCAACTATTAAAAATATTTTGTATATTAGAGGTTTAAAACATAATTTGCTTAGTATTAATCAATTGTGTGATAAAGGTTTTAAAGTTGTATTTGGTGCTTTGTGTTGTAATGTTGTTAATGCTAAAACTAATCAAATTCTTTTTATTGAACATAGACAAGGAAACATTTACTTTGTTAATTTAGATGAGCTAAATAGCAAAAATGTATGCTTTATGGCCACTAGAGAAGATGAACCTTGGTTATGGCATATAAGACTAGGTCATGCTAGCATGCATGTTTTATCTAAATTAGCAAAAAAAGACTTAGTGGTAGGTTTACCTAAACTTCAATTTGAAAATGATAAAGTTTGTGAGGCTTGTGTAAGAGGAAAACACAAGAGAACATCATTTAAATCTAAAAAGTGTGTTACAACCTCTAGGTCACTTCAACTCCTTCACTTAGATCTTTTTAGACCAACTAGAACCACTAGTTTAGGAGGAAAACACTATGGTTTTGTCATAGTTGATGACTACACTAGGTTCACTTGGGTGTTCTTTTTAAGTGTGAAAAATGAAGCCTTAGAGAAATTCATTATCTTTTCAAAACTTGTTCAAAATGAAAAAAGTTACTCTATTACTAGCATTAGGAGTGATCATGGAAAAAAATTTGAAAATTTTGGTTTTGATACATATTGTAATGAAAATGGTATTAGCCATAACTTTTCAGCTTCTAGAACTCCTCAACAAAATGGGGTAGTTAAAAAGAGAAATAGAACCTTAGAAGAAATGGCTAGAACTATGCTTTGTGAAAACAATTTACCAAAATATTTTTGGGTTGAAGCTATAAACACTACATGTTATGTTATAAATAGAGCTATAGTTAAGCCTATTTTAAAGAAAACTTCCTATAAGCTTTATAAATGAAAAAGGCCTAACATAAGCTATTTTCATTCATTTGGTTGCAAATGTTTTTTTTTTAACAATGGAAAAGATAACTTAGGAAAATTTGATGCAAAAAGCGATGAAAGCATTTTTCTTGGTTATTCTTCAAATTCTAAGGCATATAAAGTTTTCAATAAAAGAACATTTGTTGTAGAAGAATCAATTCATGTGATTTTTGATGAGTCAAATACCTCTAGTAGAATCAATCTTGATGATGAAGTAGAGATATTTGATGAACCCATAATTGATCCATCTCAAGATAAAGATGTTAAGGAACAATTAGAAGATCTTGATATAAATAAGAATGAGGAGTTATTGGAACAAAAAATAATTGAGAAAGAATCAAGATGTCCTAGAGAACTTGGTTATGTGAAGGATAATGATATTGTTGGAGATCCAAATATTGGCGTTAGAACTAGGTCGACCTATAGAAACATATGTCAACATGTAGCTTTTGTGTCACAATTTGAACCAAAGAATGTGCATGAGGCTTTAAAAGATGAAAATTGGATTATGGCTATGCAAGAAGAATTAAATCAATTTGAAAGAAACAAAGTATGGACACTAGTGAAAAGACCTAAGGATCATTAAATTATTCAAGAATAAAATGGATGAGAATAGTATAATAGTTAGAAACAAAGCTAGATTAGTGGCACAAGGATATAGGCAAGAAGAAGGAATAGATTATGATGAAACCTATGCTCCGGTAGCTAGATTAGAAGCTATTAGGATGCTACTTGCCTTTGCATGCTATAAAGATTTCAAACTATATCAAATGGATGTTAAAAGTGCTTTCTTAAATGGTTACATAAATGAAGGTGTTTATGTTGAACAACCTCCCGATTTTGAAAATCCTAAGTTTCCTAACCATGCTTTCAAGCTATCAAAAGCCTTGTATGGATTAAAACAAGCTCCTAGAGCTTGGTATGAAAAACTTTCAAAATTTTTTATTGAAAAAGGTTTTGCAAGAGGCAAAGTAGATACAACCTTGTTCATCTAATCTAAGGGTAGTAACTTATTAGTAGTTCAAAATTATGTAGATGATATCATTTTTGGATCTACGAATGAGTCATTGTGTAAAGATTTCTCAAAATTAATGCAAGGTGAATTTGAAATGAGCATGATGGGAGAGCTAACCTTCTTCCTATGACTTCAAGTTAAATAATGCAAAGAAGGTATTTTTATAAATCAAGCTAAATACACTAAAGACTTCCTCAAAAGATTTGGAATGGATGAGTCTAAACCTTATTCTACCCCAATGAGCACAAACATTAAGCTTGATAAGGATGAAGGAGGAAATGTGTAGTATCACGACCCGAAGGCCGTGACATACACTTAACACTTACACTTTATTTGTGTTGGCTCTTATAGGCAATACCGAGAGGGGGGTGAATCAGTTTTTAACTACCCTTAAGCTCGTTTTGCGATTCTTCTAAATTATCTAGCCTATATGATATTTTCTAAGTTCTCTAAGCTAGGCAAGCATGCAATTCAAATTCAATACAATAAGCACAAATATAATTGCAAGTAATTAAAGAGAGTAGGGAAAGAGAAATGTACGCAAGTAATTTATAGAGGTTCGGTAACCTTGCCTACGTCCTCTACCTTGAGACGCTCCCAAGGATTTTCCCCAAATTCATTAACTTGAATTTGTGATACACTCCCTCTTTTCAAGGCTCAAGAGAAACCTCTCTCTTTTTCTAGGCTCAAGAGTAACCTCCCTCTTTTTCTTAGGCTAAAGAGAAACCTCCCTCTTTTTCTTAGGCTAAAGAGAAACCTCCCTCTTTTTCTTAGGCTAAAGAGAAACCTCCCCTTTACAAGGAATGATTTGTTTTACAAATGATGTAATCAAGGAAAGGCCTCTAGGTAGGCAAGTGATTACAGAAATTAAGCACAATGAAAAGCCTATACAATATTTGTGCTAAACAATACAAGAGATAAGTGAATGATAGAAGATGTAAACTTTGGAGCTCTTGATTTGTTGTTTGAGGCTTGAGGAAGATGAATAAGATGATGAAAGATGTTGCTTGGTTGTTCCTCTTGCTTTCTTTAGCTTCTAAGCCTCTATTTATAGTCCCTTGGATGTATTCTAGCCGTTGGGTGGAGCCAAATATCGGATATTACTGTTGTCTCACAAAAACTAGTCGTTATAGGCTATTTTCGAGCAAAGGGATCGATCCCTTTCCATAGGGGATCGATCCCTTTTGTCCAGAATCTTGATTCTGGGCTTCAGGGACCTTGGGAAGACTTTCTGCCAAAAGTGGATCGATCCTGCTACAGTGGGGATCGATCCTTTTCTTCCAGAGGGCATATTTCCTGCACTTTTGGGTTAGAAATGATATGGCTTTTGATTTTAATTCAACCCAAAACATTTATAAGCTTTAAGGGAGTTTTTCTTGACTTTCTCAAATGAGAATATTGTCCAAAAACTTATAAGTAATTTTCTAAACTTATGTTCAATAATTCTTGAGAAAATTACTTAATATTGAAAGCCATTTTATAAAGTATTAAGACCAATAAGAATATATCATTAAATCATGGTCTTAATGTTTGATATGAACACTTAAAATGGATTGAGAAAATCATGTGTGATAAGGCAAATTTACAATATTAATTAAAACATTAAAGCTTACTTAAGTTTTTGTCATTTCAAAATATATATGTCAATTTAAAGCTAACAATCTCACCCTTTTTGATATGACAAAACTTAATGTAAATTTGCTTTGAAAATTCTTTGATAAAATACTCTCCCTCAAATAAAGCAGGATTTTATAAAGCTCCCCCTTAATATAAGCATGGGTTTTGAAAATGAATTTTCAAGCTATTTCTCCCCCATTATCTCTCCCCCTTAATATCTCTCCCTTTTAATATCTATCTCTCCCCTTTTTTGTCATAGCAAAAAGAAAGAAAAATAATAAAAAATATGCTCCCCCTAAAATTATGGCCATGTGAGAATAGATAAAAATGCTCCATCCAACAAGAAACATATTAGTACATGGGACTCATAGCACAAATAAATAAGTCAATATTCACAAAGAGTATGAAATATTCATGCAATGAATATGACTTATGATCCTATACCAATTGTTTATAAATAATTTTGATACCAATTGTTGATAAGTAATTTTGCAAAAAGGTTCCAATTGGTAAGAAGTTAAGCAAGCACCTAAGTATATTAATTGTTCTCTAAGGTCCAACTGAGGTGCATGGCAATACATCATGATTATGAGCTGAAGTTAGATGACATATCATATGCAAGAGCTCATAAATCACGTTCAAGCAAGAGTGTGCATAGAATCAAGACATATAGCAATTAACTTCAAATTCTAGCACACAAGAGTTTCATGCAAAAATATCCTAAGAGAATTCTTCTCTATTTGTCATTTCAATCTAAGGAGCATGAGAAGAATTGTCAATTTAAAGCTCATACCAATTGGCAATTTAGTTTTGGCTTACCAATTGTTGAAAAATATGGTTGCCAATGATACTAATTGTTATTTCAATCTAAATACCAATTGTTACTAATGGTTGACTTAGGCATTTTGCATGAATCCAATATTTATGTGTAGTGTGTTCATGTCAAGAAAATAATCATTCTAAATATGCAAGAACACAATCACACATCATTAAATATGCGTATGGATCAATTAATCATTAGTCCACTATCATAAGGTATTAATCCATATTCATATTCACAAATTTATACCATATGGAAGATTCAAAAAATCAAGGAATTCAAGCAAACACATTTTCTTCCATGGTTTCAAGCACAAAAGTCCTATGCTCATTTTCCAATTCAAGTCCTTAACCAATTATGAGCAAGGAAAGATTCAAAATTACCATTTTAATCAATTAAGAGCCATATCCCTATTTGTTATCATCATTTAAAGTTCTAGAGGGTATATGCTATTTTAACTAAAATGGCTTCACCTAAGTGAATCAATATTATCAAGCTAAAATATATTTTATCATTAAAATCCATAAACTATGAGTGAGGTTAAGCACATAATATCATGAAAACAACTATTCTCATCTCATAGGCATGATTATTGATTCAACTTAAGTAAACATGCATGTTCAACATCAAAACAATCAAGATTCAATGCATGTATATCAATTATTGGTGTTGTCATTAACGCTCAAGTTCCATAATAATTTGGCTATAAAGAATTAATTTCATGGATGATAAATTTTCATGTAACTCAACATTTAGGATTCATTTATCATCACTAATTATAAGCCAAGGAAAATTATGACCTTGTACCAATTGTTGAATTTACATTGAAGTCAATCCTTAAGGTCAAGTTTTAATTATTCTTCCACTAGATGTATAATTATCATGTAACCTAGAGTGGAGTAGTTGAGTCAAGCTAATACACATAATCCTATAAGCATGCTTGACTAAGATGAACAAAAGATATGAAAAACACTCATTATGCATAAGTTCATCAAATTCTCAAATATATCCATAAATTCTTGAAATAAATCTCAAAATTATGTTTAAGCATTCATTGAAAATATATTTCAAGATTATTTCAAGATTCATGAATGTTTTCAACAAGAAAAATGATTATGCACTTGTGAGTTCAAGAAAAATGATATTGATTGTTGAAAGTGATACCATTTGTTGGGAATGATACAAATTAATTGAGTTGAGGCATGATATCAATGAAAAATGAATTTTCATAGTTTAAAGATCATCAAAAAGAAGTTAAAATACTGGATTTTAACTTGAGAAGAAAGAAGATATCAAGAAAGTGAAAAATCGTTCTCAAATTCGATTGAAAAAGTGCAGAAAAGCCATTTTGGCCTGGGGGGATTGATCCCTTTGGGAGAGGGATCGATCCCTTAAGTCCAGAATGCAGATTTCCTGCATTCTGCTCAAGGGGGATCGATCCTGCTTGCTAAGGGATCGATCCCTCATCCTTTTTCTGCAGTTTTTGACAGAAAATCCAACCTTTGAGGTGCCTAAACTTCGTTTTTGAGTAATTTAAGTCCAAGTAAAGGTTTAAACATTTGTAAAACATGATTTTGGACTTGTATGAATGAAAAATCTGAATGAAAAACCATTTTACAAAAGATTTTGCAATTTTGGAAGAATTTACACAATAAAATGCATTTTTGGCCTCAAATGGGATCATTTTAAGCATTATGCATATTTTGTCAAAACCAAAGCTTTGGAAACCACAAATATACCAAAAAAAACTTGTTCACATATATTTTAAGCACATATAACATCAAATCATCATACTTGTGAACATTATACCATGATTTCCAACATACATATTCTTCATTAAGGCTCATGACAAGGCATTTTGCATAAATGACATATTTGACAGCTTTTGAGCAACTAAATATATTATCTAGACATATCAAACTTGCTCAAGATGTAGAAAACCAATAATCATTTCAAAATCACAATTCATGCTTTTCATTCAATGCATCAAGTACTATCCATCAAACACTCAAAAATCATTTATCATGCCTTTTGTTCAATCATTCAACTCATAATGCATCAAGAATCATCAACCAACTTTCTCATCAAAGCACAAATAATCAAATAAAGTTTTAAGGAGTAAAGCATTAAACTTACAAAACTCCTTTTGCTAGAGAATGCTTTGCCTTGATGTGTTGGATCCACCTTGAGCCATTCTTTGAAGAATTGTTATGACTTTGCCAAGGATGGATTTCCAAGCTCTTTCTCCTTTTCGTTGGCACAAGCAAACTCCATGAGGATGTGTTGAGCATTTAAACTTCATTGCTTCTTTATATTCTCATGCTCTAACACTCCTACAACACATAATTTAAGCATGTTTTGGTACCCAAATTTTCTTGGGTCCTTAAGAGTTAGTGTTCACAATTTTTGATCCTTTTGGGATCCATTTTAAGCACAGTTCATCATTATTCATAGCATGCTTTGGCACCCACATTTTTCTAACCACTCTTCCTCTAAATGTGGTTTTTCTATTTGTGCATGCTTGTGAAGAGTGTCCTATTCTATTGCATAGTGAGCATGTAAGAGATAAATCATGCATAGTATTTTTGCCCACTAGAAAATTCTTAAGATGAGTTTCTTTATGTTTTGCATTATATCCTAACTCATCTTTGTCAAAGAAAGCTCTAACATATGATCTAGCTTTTGTTGACCCATGTAGAACCTAGTAAATGAGTTATGCAAATTTAAGTTCTTTTTATTCAACTCATTTATTTCTAGATTTGCTTCTTCTAACTTATTCTCAAATTCAAGTTTGGCATTTAATAGCATTTCATTTTCTATTTTCAATTTAGCAATGATTTTCTTATATTTGGAGTTCATGCATTGAAATTCATTTGCTAAATCATCAAAGGCATTTTGTAGTTCACTAAAGGTATAATCATTATTTTCACTAGAACTACAACTAGCCTCATCATACTAATGGCCATAAAGCATGTGTAGGCTACCTCATTATCTATGTTTTCCTCATCGGAGCTATCACTATCACTCCATGCAGCCACAAATGCTTTCTTCTTAGGTTTCGTATCCTTTTCTTTCCTAAGTAAGGGGCAATCTAGCTTAGTGTGACCCGGTTCATTACATTCATAACACACTAAGTGGTCCTTTTCTCTTCTACTTGTCTCTCCCCTATGATGTCTCTTATTCTTCTCTCTCTCATTCATTCTCATGAACTTATTGAATCTTTTGGCAAACATTGCCATTTCCTTTTCTTCCTCATCTCCACTCTCATTACTATCATCTTCAAAGTTCTCATGAGTGGATGATTTAAGAGCTACCTCTACTTTCTTTAAGGGCACTTCATATCTTTTCAATTTCATTTCATGAGTAAGTAGAGAGCCCATAAGTTCATCTAGAGGCAAGGTATTTGGATCCTTAGATTCTTCTATAGCGGTTACCTTAGCCTCCCAAGATTTAGGCAAGCTATTCAAAATTTTCTTTACCATTTCAATATTGGAATAAGTCTTGCCTAGAGCCTTAAGTCCATTAATTACTTTATTAAACCTAGTGAACATTTCGCTAATGGACTCATTTTCTTCCATCCTAAATAGCTCATAATCATGTGTGAGCATTCCTACTTTTGTTTCTCTAACTTGATTTGTCCCTTCATGTGTGATGGCCAATTTGTCCCATATTTGTTTAGCATTCTCACATAGAGAGACTCTATTATACTCATTGGGACCTAATGCATAAAAGAGAGTGTGCATAGCCTTAGAATTCAATTGTGCCAATCTCATATCATTTGTGTCCCACTCATCCTCACTTTTAGAGACATCTTTTCCATCAACTTTCTTCATTGGAATTTTGGGACCATTAACAATCACTCTCCACACTTCATAATCATTAGATTGTACAAAGAACATCATCTTAATTTTCCAATATGAATAATTCTCACCATTGAAGAGTGGAGGTCTAACTAATGATTGTCCCTCTTCTCCTAGGGGTGTGCCTACATTCAAGTGAGCCATTTAAGATCGTTTTGCTCGATAGAGGTTAGTCTAAATCAATCTCGAGCCCAAGTTTTGATACTAATTGTTGGCTCTTATAGGCAATACTAAGAGGGGGGTGAATCGGTTTTTAACTACCCTTAAGCTCATTTTGCGATTCTTCTAAATTCTCTAGCCTATATGATATTTTCTAAGTTCTCTAAGCTAGGCAAGCATGCAATTCAAATTCAATACAATAAGCACAAATATAATTGCAAGTAATTAAAGAGAGTAGGGAAAGATAAATGTACGCAAGTAATTTATAAAGGTTCAGCAACCTTGCCTACGTCCTCTACCTTGAGACGCTCCCAAGGATTTTCCCCAAATTCACTAACTTGAATTTGTGATACACTCCCTCTTTTCAAGGCTCAAGAGAAACCTCTCTCTTTTTCTAGGCTCAAGAGTAACCTCCCTTTTTTTCTTAGGCTAAAGAGAAACCTCCCTCTTTTTCTTAGGCTAAAGAGAAACCTCCCTCTTTTTCTTAGGCTAAAGAGAAACCTCCCCTTTACAAGGAATGATTTGTTTTACAAATGATGTAATCAAGGAAAGGCCTCTAGGTAGGCAAGTGATTACAGAAATTAAGCACAATGAAAAGCCTATACAATATTTGTGCTAAACAATACAAGAGATAAGTGAATGATAGAAGATGTAGACTTTGGAGCTTTTGATTTGTTGTTTGAGGCTTGAGGAAGATGAATAAGATGATGAAAGATGTTGCTTGGTTGTTCCTCTTGCTTTCTTTAGCTTCTAAGCCTCTATTTATAGTCCCTTGGATGTATTCTAGCCGTTGGGTGGAGCCAAATCTCGGATATTACCGTTGTCTCACAAAAACTAACCGTTATAGGCTATTTTCGAGCAAAGGGATCGATCCCTTTCCATAGAGGATCGATCCCTTTTGTCCAGAATCTTAATTCTGGGCTTCAGGGACCTTGGGAAGACTTTCTGCCTGTCACGACCCGAAGACCGCGACTTTCCTTTAATACTTATACTTTTCTTAGTCTACAAATTTATGGACTAAATTTTTCTTTTTTATTTTAAGGTTTGTATTCGGTGTCAGTGTAGTCACTATACTATTTAGGTGACCTATAGTTATTTCATTTAAATATTTAACAAACACGGAAACGGTTCTTAGTTACATCCCGACTTATTAAACCGAATATGTACTGTGCATCAATTTAAGTCTTACATGTAAACAAGTATTTTATAAGAAACATATACCTCAAAAGTTTAGTACCAAGTCCATATACCGTCTCCGATGCCCACTGAGCAGCTCACATGGCAGATGTTAACTTCAATAATCTGAAAGAGATGAAATTTAGTGGGGTGAGCAAAACCACGGCTCAGTAAGATACTAATATAAATACAAGAGTAGGATTATACTGCCTTAAACTGCAATGCTTAAAACTTGCAAGGATGCAATTACAGTTAATCCTTTCTCATCGATACATCTCATTATCACTTCTCATTTTCACTTTTCATTTCATAATCATATTTCTGTATTCTATCTCTTATCAATTCTCATATCATCTCTTATCAATTCTCATATTGTGGATCATGATGACGGTGGTACGAAGTCATAATTCTCTTCATGTATTTCTATATTCCTGTTTCATATCATATCATGACATCATATAGATGAAATATCGTTACCACCGAGTCATGATGTTCCTCATATATTCTTCATGTTTAATTGAGATATCCTATCGAGTCACTTTACATTTAACAATCATATTCCCGTCTTATATCAATTCATATCACTTATCGTATGGGAATTTATGATCACGATAGAGTGAGATCAGAATTCTCTTCATATCAATCTCATGTTCATATATCATATCATCTCATGTCATCGTATAGATGAAACATCATTAACGTCGAGTCACGACATTCCTCATAGAATTCTCATGTGCTAAGCATATTATCATATCAGGGTTAACATGCAATTCATGTAATTTTTCTGTATAAACCGCTATCATTTCAAATCATATCATATATACTTTATGACATGCTCAACATATGGATTTCCAATTCATTTCAAATTTGTCTTTAAGGCATGATAGAAACATGTTCAATTTCAGTTCATGTATTCATTTTCGGAGCATGTCTAAAACATGTGCGGTTTTAAAACATTTTTCATATACTATAAATCATATCAGGTTTAGAGTTCATATCAAATCAGTCTATACTCTAAACCGCATATCATTTCAAATTCGACACAAAATCTTATATAAATCATGTAAGTGTCGAAATCATTTATCATATACTTTTAAAACATATTCTGTAAATCATATCAGGTCTAGAGTTCATATCAAATCAAACTCTACTCTAGACCACATATCATGCCATGTTCGACACAAAATCACATATAAATCATATAAGTGTCGAAATCATATCTCATGGACTTTTAAAACATGTACTGTTTCAAAACATATTTCATTTCAAATTTGTTTCATGTACAATATAAATCATGTCAAGTCTAGAGTTCATATCAATAAAATCATACTCTAGACTTCATATCATATCGGTTAGAGACTAGGTTAGATCCCTATCATCTCTCTATCAATAAAGACTTAAATCACTGTAGCTAGCAGTGAAAATCATGTCATCGTCCCCTGGAAACCAACTAGGGCGCTATCTATGGCCATAGACCTCATCTCTCTCAGCCCCACTGATCAGGCGTGACTGAGACCTGTCCACGACTATTGTCGGACAAGCATATCTGCCTAATGAGCAAAGCTCCAATTAGGCGGTTTCCACTATGCTTTATTGAATTTAATTCTTTTAGGGTGCCTACAGTCTCATAAAACATTTAAATCTATAGCTTTATTTTCAATATCATGTAAAGCATATGGTAAAATTCTGTAGGATATTTCATATATCAAAATATATATATCTACCATATACTTTCATTTCAAAACAAATCAATACTTTTCAGTATTCATATAAACATTATTAAAATGTTTCAAGTTGCAAGAAAAGCATGCTTAAATGCGATGCTATAAAACATTTCAGTATGCAACTTTAGTATTATTTCCATCAAATACGCTGAAGCGATTCATTTAACTTTATCACCATCAGTTATTCGATTTCAGGACTTTCTTTCTATCAAACCAGTAAATCACTATTCAAATCATTCAAGATTCATTTCATTCAGTATTCAGATTTCTCAATACTCTAATCATTTAATAACCAGATCACTTGGTATTCAAACCATTCGGTATTCAATATCCTTTTTCGATAATTATCGACTATAATAATCAATTGTACTTTTATTATCGATACTAGAACCACATCATCAGTGTGAATCCTCTTAGTATCTATGAGCATCTAAATATCATGTTTCCATATAGCCATCAGGATACTGAAATTATGAAATACTAATATCCTCATTCGATATCTATTCCAGAGTCGACATCGAGGATCGTAGAACCACAAGATCAATAATCGCATATCAAATCCATTTATGGTTTGACCTATTGGTACATATTCAGAATTTTCGACTTGCGGTTTATTTTTCATTCACTATCATAAAAATCATATCGCAATCCTCAATTCACTTTTCATCTGGCCTGTAGAATGTAATATCATGTTAAAATTATCCATAAACGTCCTCAATTCAATTTTTGATTGGCAATTCACCACTTAAAAGAATTTGCCAATTTCCACTATCAACAGTATTTCAATCATTTAAGTCGCCTTGCGACTATCCATATTATTGCCAAAAATCTCAGTTCATACCACTAAGACGGTCCATTTATTTGAATTTATCAATCCTATAATCGTCACTCGATTGATAATTCCGCAATTCTATCATTCGACCATCTAAATCACAACTTCGATTTTTCTCTTTTAAGTTGTATCATATAATTATCATCACCTTTATCTGTGATCCGTCAAATAAATGATTTCACCTCAATCTCAACTTGATACCATTTGTGATATTCAAATTTACTTGATTTATCAATTCTATAAGGTTTAAACCATATAATTCATCACATTATCGTTTTCAACGATCTATCTTCTCATCGATTTCAATATCAAACTCTTTCGATAATACCATAAAATCCTTTCAATATTTATTTTCAATAATTATTTCCAAGATTCCATTTATGTGAGAAACTTAATCTTTTTCCTCAAATATTTTCCTAAAAATTTCGGCAGCATAACAGCTTAATTTTCCCTAACCTCCTGCAAGGGAAAGACAATTTATATCACAGCCGTTGATTCTCACAATTCCTACGTCTCTACTAAGACCCCCACCATCAGTTGTGGGTCCTCTTAGCATTTTTAATATCAATTAAATCAATGCATCATATATAAAAATATCACAATTCCATAAAAATCATTTCATCAATGCATCATATAAAAATATCATAATTCCCACATACAATATAAAGCTACTAATGCTTTATAAAAGTATCTTACCTATTCGCCAAGCTTAGCGCACTTTCTGATTTTTCGAGCCTTGTCGAACTCCGCCATTCGTCTCATTTTCGTTTTTGCTACAATTTCAATACTTAACACATATTTTCATTTAGAAAATAATCCATCAATTTCTAATAAATTCCATAAATTCAAAAGGAACAAAAATAAAGTCTTTCAGTTCCTTACCAATTCTTTTTCTTTTCTTTCCTTCCTTTTCTTCTCTTTCTTTTTCTTCTTCTTTCTCTTTCTTTTCTTTTCTTTTCCTTTCTTCTTTTCCTTTCTCTTTTTCCTTTCATTTTTTTTTTCTGTTTTTTTTTTTTTTTTCTGGCCTGAACCGGTTCGGACCGGTTCAGGCCGGTTCACTTCTGCTGGCCGGTTCGGCCTCTTCCCGCCGGCATCACCGCCGGTTCGCACCTTCCACAGCTAGCCATGGTTGCAGGGAGGCCGGATCTGGTCTCGGTTTTTCCCCATCACCGGCGACGGCGCCGGATCTGGGTCCGTGGGTTTCGGCCCTTTTTTCCTCTGTTTCTTCCCTTCTCCGCCGTCGTTGGCCTCGCCGGTGGCCTCCTTCATCTTCCCTTCACCTCCACCGAGGTTCGGGTTGGGGTGGCGGTGCCTGGAACGGCCGGCACCGCGGATTCCCTCTTCTCTTTTCCTCCGATTTTTCTTCTCTGTTTCGTTCATTTTCGCTTCTGTTTCCGGCGCTTTCTCTTCCCTTTTCCGTCGCCGGTTGCCTTCCTCGCATCGCCGGCGGCTTCGCCTCCTTTTCTTCTTCCTTTCTTGGCCGGCCGACGGTGGCCGGCTTCCACACGGGAGGCAGAATCGGGAGTTCCCGATTCTGTTTCTTCCATTTTTTTTTCTTTTATATTTATATATATAACTATATATATAAATATACCATATTAATATATATATATATAGATATAGATACATATTTTGTATTAATAATATATATATATATATATCTATACACTTTAAATTTAGTTTAATATATATATATTTCATACATATATATATTTATATACAAAAGCGTATAATAATAATATACATCTGTATTTATATAAAAACATATCAAAATATATTTATATAATCTAATTATATAAATATATAATATACGCATTTTATTTCATTTTATTTGGATTTCTTAATATCCAATTTTTTTTTTCCTTTTTCATTTCTTATTTAATTTGGATTTCCATTTTTCCAAATTAAATTTCCTCTCTTCATTATTTTCCATAATTTCAACCTTATCCTTATTTCCAATTTATCCAAATTTAAATTCCTCAATTTCCTCATTTCTTTAATTTCGGGAATTTCAACAATATTCCCATCTCGTAAATAAATTTTATTTATTTACTTTAATTTATTTATTTCCTCTTATCTATTTTCTTTAATATTAATTTCCAAAAATAGAAAATTTGCGGTTATCACATTCTCCCCACCTTAAGAAATTCGGTCCTCCGAATTTAACTTAATTCATAAGGTGGTAGCATCCTATGTGCTTATCATTCTTGTTCTTTAGATCATCATCCAAATTATATTGCCAGTATACCTCTAAGATCATAATATATTATTTCTCATCATATACTTATACTCCCTTAAATTTCTTATCACCTTGGGAGTTATCACTTTCTATCTCTTTTCACATAATAGCTGTTTCACACCATTCATCATTCGTTTCTCTCATTTGATGCCAAGTCGATATAGTTTAGTAACTATCGTTTACCGATTTAATCAGTAGTATGTAATTGTCCCAGTAGCTTTTAAATATCGTGCATTCGCTCTTTCAACATATCTTCGAGCGTTTCCACATTACGCTTGAATTTTCATATCAGTATGGAGCGATGCCGTCAATAAATTTGGAATCCCAAAGCTTTTTACTATTTTCCATAAACATATGGCAATTCAAGATTCCATCACATATAATGCTCACTGGAACTTCACATACATTCTCTCCGTTTCATATTTATATTTCGACTAAGGCATTAGAGGAATCTAGAAGCCTGAAAATGGAAAAGTGATTCAATTTGATCAACCAGTCTATAATCACTTCTATAATATCATATTTCTTTTGAGTTTCGTATTATCCCACAACACTCATTGTCACATTGATAATTCAAGGCTGCACCTCATTGCAGACTTTACTGTTAATCATCTCTTACCATAAATGCAACATTTATTAATCATTTTATCTCTATATCTCTTTTCATGTAGTATTCTTATTACATCTCGATGTGATAACCAAAGTGAAATCACTTTCAGTCTTAAATTCGAAAACTGTTTCATATTCGTGCTCCCTTATAACTCGAAATCATAGTTTCAATTTCCAATAGTCCTCATAATTAAGGTGGGATTGTACTTTCAATTAAGCCATATACTTTTGTTCGATCATTTTCAATGGCGATTCCTTTACCTCTTTCAACCCCTTTTCAGTTCACATATCGATCATATTCTATACCATCATTACATTATCTTCCAATATCAATTGCCTCAATCAATCATTCTTGATCATTCATATCCTATTCCTTTAAGGTGATACACAATTCTTTTATACCGTATCGATGCCGTTCATTAACGGTTTCCAGCCCGTTTCAATAGACCATCGATTGGCATTTTTATGTCAAAGCCCAGCCTATTTCAATAAGCCATCGACTGGTATCACCCATACCAATAGCTGACTAATCTTGGTACCGATTGAAAATCAACAAGTTTACATGTAGACACTACACAGTACATGGGATGTAACACTATCACTGTCTCAACTACACCGACACGTACTAGACAAACCAGGCTCTGATACCATTAAACTGCCAAAAGGGGATCTATCCTGCTACAGTGGGGATCGATCCTTTTCTTCCAGAGGGCATTTTTCCTGCACTTTTGGGTTAGAAATGATATGGCTTTTGATTTTAATTCAACCCAAAACATTTATAAGCTTTAAGGGAGTTTTTCTTGACTTTCTCAAATGAGAATATTGTCCAAAAACTTATAAGTAATTTTCTAAACTTATGTTCAATAATTCTTGAGAAAATTACTTAATATTGAAAGCCATTTTATAAAGTATTAAGACCAATAAGAATATATCATTAAATCATGGTCTTAATGTTTGATATGAACACTTAAAATGGATTGAGAAAATCATGTGTGATAAGGCAAATTTACAATATTAATTAAAACATTAAAGCTTACTTAAGTTTTTGTCATTTCAAAATATATATGTCAATTTAAAGCTAATAATTTGCTATTTACCAAATTTATGAACTACATTTTTTCTTTTCACTTTAAGGTTTGTATTCGGTGTCAGTGTCGCCTCTATACTAAATTCGCATTCTTAGTTTGATTTACATTCACCGTTTAATTTGCCATCTCTTAAGATCACTCGACTTACTAATACTCTAAGTCAATATTAAACTAATAAAAGAAAAAAGTCGAAAACTCCCCCTTATATAAAATCGATTTTCCCCAGCTTAATAACCTACAAAATAATAAACTATTTTCAGCAGCATAATTCCAATCCACAATTCTCAGTCAATTTCACTATATATTACACATACTTCCAAAATCATCAATTACATATATATGGCATTTCACAACTCATAGTTGTCACAATTCACTTCTTGGATCGCATTCGATAATGATATGAGTCTATAACAATCTAGAACGATCCTAAGTTACATCCCGAAATAATTCCATAAGCATGTACTGTGCATCTTAAATGTCATACATAAACAAAATAACCGTTTCTACACCTCAAGTGAAACAAAAATAGCACTTGGAGGACTCAGACCAGTATCGCAAATAAAGGTCGTCCCCGAGGCCTCGCACCAAAGCTCCGAGTGGGAGTCTAGCTTGTAAGATCTCTGATGTTGTTAGAAAGGGTTGAGCAAAACCACGGCTCGGTAAGTAGCTTAAGTAAATGCATGTCAGACTCAGGTCGGTCTACATGCATTTGTGGAAAATGATGCTGATATAACAAGTAGCATGGTATTTTAAGCATGGTCTTAAATCAAATATTTTCTTCGTGCATTTTAGTTTTAAAAATGCTTTCAAGATGCACGTTATTAAATTCAAACTTCTTCACTATGCAATCGGTTAAATTCGATACACTATGCATTTCGAATAAACGATTAATATATGTCGATAAATCAATCAATGACCACTTTGATAAAGCAATCAATAAACACTTGGAAAAACGATCAATATGCACTACAATCATTTCGATCAATATGGACTTCAATAATTTATGAGTCATAAATCAAGAAATCAATAACAGTTAGGCATATTGCCTCGATTCACTGAAAACAGTTCTGATAATGAAACAGTACTAAGTAGAGCTTAGGCAATGATCCTCAATCAATCAATCAATATCCATCCTAGCTAGCGATGGAGTGGTGTCGCAAGCAACACTAAATCTATGGCCATAGAACGATATCTAGTCTCGCTGATCAGTCAAGAGCTGGAACTTGCCTGCTAGTTTTCCAGACAAGTAACAATTTACCTAGAGCACTACACTCGATAGGTACAATACGATAGTCTAGAGCACAAAGCTCGATAGACGGGCAATAAGGCCTAGAGCTAAGCTCGATAGGCTAGACGTGACCCGAAGGTCGTAAGACATGCCTGCACTAAAAAACAGTTCGAAAACAATTTTCTCGTGTAGCACTTGGCTTCCACGAATTTCAAAACACTTATTAAACAAGTTTTGAGTTTCAAATATGCAAGATTTCGATTTATTTCAAAGGGTTCGTCCAAACCGAAACTTTATAATTGAAAATATGTTAGAATTTATCAAAATACGAGCATTAAATAACTCATTTCAGATTATGCAATATGTAAATGCACATAGTTATCAATTTGTTAATTTTAATATGCACGTTCGGTTGGCCACAACCCACAAGGCAAGAAGAGTTTAAATGTAGTCCAAGCATAAACCAACTTTTGTACTTCTTGACGGAAGGATAAACTGAGGTATTTAACATATTCAAAATCATTCCATGAAATGATGCTAGCATACTTTACTTAACCCACTTACCTCGATAATTAGCGATTTATCTTCCTCAAGCCTCAAAATCGAACTCAACTTCTACTTTGCTCCAATTTCACTACAAATAAATTTAATGTCTTAATGACATGACCTCATACGTTTAATCATGCAACAAAAACACATATACTAGAATCACGATTATTTAAGTCATTCCTTTGCCAACCATTTTCTTTTCATTATCCTACAATTCTATATGTACATATTTATACATATATACATATATATATTGGTGTGTATACTTATATACACACACACACACACACATATATATATATATATGCATATATAATGTTAGTTGAATACATACTTTCTAATTCTTGAGAATATTCCCATAGTTAAGTTTCATATCACCCATATTCCTCAAATCTCCAATTAAATTCTATACAAAAAAATTTATCCTTTTAATTCGCAAACGACCTATAGTCATATGGATACGTATATATATATATATATATATATATATATATATTTATATCTCCATATTCATATTTATTTATATATCTCCATATTTCATTTTATATGTTAGGAAATATGCTTTGATCATAATTCATTCACACATTTTAATGTCGCTTGATCATTACAATTTCAACATTACTCCCCATTATTTCACATAAACATTCAAATATTATCAATGTATACTATTCTTATGATTTTTCTATGAATCTACTACACCAGTCCAATAACCATTCACATTTCACTAACGTATCACAAAATTTCACCGAAATCATGTCATTTCACTATGGCCTTCACTAAGGCCTAATGTACACTTATGTCATACAATCAACTTTAATGTCATTTAGTTTCTTAATCAAGCTTAATTATATGAATTTTAACTTATATATAAAAATCACTACCAAGTCAAGCATGATTGCACCAAGAACACCAAGTGACCAAATGCTCACTAACTCGATAAATTCCAATTAAATTCTAATTTCCTTCAAATCATTCTCAAACAATTAAAACATATTCTGTATATATTTATCGTAATATTTTAAGTATACCTACGCTTCAAATACTAAGGAACTAACTCAATGTTACTTTCATATATTGCATTTAAATCTAATTTTTCTTCAATTAAACCTCCACTCACTTCAATTTCACAAATTGAGCTTCCAATTAACTTCAATTAACACCAATTATTAAGATTAAAGCTTAATTCCTAAAATCCCCAATCTCACCTAAAGGGGTAAAATCCAATTCTTGGCAAATCCATGCCACCCAATCAAATTGAAACTATAATTAACTTTTATTTATATAAATTACCAATAATTTAACTTCAATTTTATTCAATTTAACTCAATTACCCAAAATCCCCAATTTTACTAAAAGGAAAAATTCCAATTTTCATCAATTCATGACAATTTCGTACAATCCAATCAAATTCATACTTCAATCAACTCTTATTTACATCAATAAACTAAAATTTTACTTCAATTGCATGAGATTTCACTTACCCAACAAAATCCCAAATTCTGCCTCTTGATCAAAACCCTAATTCTCCAATCATTGTGCAATTCTTTAAATTTAAACCATAAATACAATCAGGACTTATCATTGATTCACATATAGATAAACCTTAAATTGAAAGAACAACTTTTACCTTACAAATCTAGCCAAAACCGAACTAGATCTACTCCCCCATTTTCGGCACTTCCACATCCAAACTCCATGAAATCACACTCAAGAGGAGAAGAAAAGATTGAAATTGACATGGGTAATGAGAGACTTAAAGCAATTCTTCCATCTTTTTCTCTTAATTTTCGAATTTTTCCTAAGGAAAGAATGAGGAATGGCGTGAATGGGAGGGAGAAAGAAGATGCCGTGGGTTTCCTTGTAAAAGAGCCAAATTTTTGGCTTTCAATTAAAAAACTCAAGTTATTTACATTTATGCCATTGATGAGACTAATATAGCACATGTTTAATTCATTTGGTCCTATTTTCTTAATTTTCATTTTATTTCACAAACGTGGCTAAGATAACTTGAATTTATGAAATTATGAGATTTTATATTTATTTAAATATATATTTTCATTTGAGTTAAATCAGGATGTGACGCGTTAAATTATAATTTTGCCCTTTTGCCCAATTAAACCCAATTTCGCGAGATAAACCAAAGTCAACTTTAGTTAAATTAAATGACTATTCTAGGGCTAAATATCATCAATTGATGATGATTTGAGAGCATCTTGATGGGTGCGCACTTTCGTGGGGCCCACGGGCCTGCTCATGCGGAAGTTCTCCTTTTTACACCAAAATCGATAATTCACTATTTTATCGATCAATTCAATTTATTTGGACACGAAAATGTTCAATATTTATAAAAATAAGGGTTCTTACATCCTCCCCACCTTAGGAAATTTGGTCCTCCAAATTGTTCCATTTTTGATTGAAAAAGGTGAAGGTACTTTTCTTTCATTAAACTCTCTAGCTCTTATGTAGCTTCTTCTGAAAAGCGATGTCAGTGCACTTTTATCAAGGGAATCGTCTTAGACCCTAATGCCTTTTCCTTTCGATCTAAAATCTGTATCAATCTCTCAACATAACTTAAGTCCTTACTAATCCACTAAGACTCGTACTCAATCACGTGAGAGGATTCCATATGATATTTCTTGAGCATAGACACGTAGAAGATTTTGTTTACACCCACTAGCTATGGGGCTAACACTAATCGGTATGTCACGTCACCAATTCTCTCTAGTATTTCAAACGGACCAATATATCGAGAGCTCAACTTCCCTTTCTTACCAAATCTCATTATGCCTTTAGACGGAGAGATCTTCAAGAACACTTTATCCCCAACTTGAAATTCTGAAGGCCTTCTCCAACTATCCGCATAGCTCTTTTGTCTACTTTAGGCTGTCCTCAATCTATCACTTATCAACCTCACGTCTTCGAAAGCTTTCTCTACTAATTCTGGAGTAAATATATTTCTTTCACCTACCTCTTCCCAGCCAATACGAGATCTACACTTACACCCATACAATACATCGCAAGGTGCCATCCCAATGCTAGAGTGAAAGCTATTGTCATACACAAATTCAGCTAGTGCCAAATGATCATCCCATGAGCTTGGAAAATCCATGACATATGCCCTCAACATGTCCTCAAGGGTCTAAATTGTCCTCTCTGACTACCCATCGGTTTGAGGATGGAAGGTTGTGCTAAAGCTCAGTTTAGTTCCCAAAGCATCCTGGAAGTGTTCCTAAAAACGGGAAGTAAACCGAGAATCTCTATCCGAAACTATGCTCACTGAGACCTCATGTAACCTCACTATTTCTTTGACATACATATTTGCTAAGGCACTAAGTGAATCGGTAGCCTTCATAGCTAGGAAATGAGCGGAATTTGTCAATCGGTCAACAATAACCCAGATTCCATCGTGATTTCTACAATCTTAGGGTGCCCCATGGCGAAGCCCATAATCATGTGCTCCCATTTCCAAGTTGGCACATGTAAAAGATTGGGCAACGCCGCTAGTGTATGGTGTTCAATCTTAACCTTTTAGTACAGTAAGCATTTGGACACAAAGGTCGCTATATGTTTCTTTGTACCAGCCTAATTGTACGCTTTGCGCAAATTCTAGTACATTCTTGTATTCTCCGGGTGCATCATGTACCTGGAATTGTGTGCCTCTTCCATTATTTGTCTCTTTATGGCTTGTTGTCTAGAATGCATATCTTGCCTTTATACCTTAGTAAATCATCTCAATCGATTCATAAATATGGAACTAACCATGTTGTCGATCACCACTATAATCATCTATCTCAAATCACCTCAACATGGTTTCCACATTATGCCAAATACATCCATCGCATGTTATATCAATAAAGTCAACAATTTACATCTTGTATCCACGTTTCTTATGCACTACACAAGCTAAGATGCGTTCATTAGTCAATGGAAGCACACACTGTTTATAAACATATACTTTTACATAAGCATCCTATATAGCAAGATTCACAAAATGTCGTAATTTAATATTTTCCCAATCTTGTTACTACAACAATTATCAAAGTTAACAATTCTCCATGGCATCAATGAATCTGTCGCACATCAATTTACTATCTCTCAACAATACCTCAAGACATAAAAATCACCTTACAATAATTGTTATATACAGTGAACACATGACACTCCTCATGCGTATCATATAGAATGTTTTCAAGACATCATTATCGTAGTGTCATAGAGTAACTGACATATGTAGCCTATTTCCATAAGGTCACACTCCAAGTTTTTTTTTTCCACTTAATTTACTCAATGTATCATAATTCATTTTTCCACAAGAAAGTAACTCACCCCAAACACATCACATTCCATAATCATTGATTATGTTTGCCTATGATCAAATTTCAACTTTCTTATAGACAATTTATTTGCACCAACCATTGCACAGCAGTATAAAATCATACACATCAATTCCAGTCCATCCCTACGAGTCTCTTACATCCTCAACAATCCACATAATAGCCTAATCTTAATCCGTACCTTTGCAATACACAAATGTATATGTATACAATTACATAAGCAATTGTATTCTCAGTGCATAAGACATCTCAAGAATAATCTCTTACTCTTATCATCTCAATCACACCACCAAGGTGAATCCTTCATCCTTTTCTACTTTAGAATCTATTAGACTGGGCCAATATCAATATCATAACAAGATGATCTCGAGGTTCTTATCTCATACAATCTTAACTTTCACATCAATTTGTTGTCTTGCACAATATGCTCTAACAATCTCCAATTTTCATTCAAAGACCCTTTTTTATAACATGTGTTCATTTTGACTCTAATAGTGAGAAATCTAAAAAGCCTTGTAGGTTCTAAATCCATGTAATTCAAAATCATAAGGTTCAATTATTAGACTTTCAAAATTTACGTAGCTCAAACAATATATTTCCAAAGGTTGAATACTTTCCTAAGTCCATGTACATTCCAAATCATAAACCTTTTTAAACCATATGGTTTCTAAAATCCATACACTTTTCAAAATATACAAGATCCAATACATTTTTCATGTCCATAAAGAAGTTAGGCAATTGTTCCTCTTAAGGCATCACAATCAAGTCCACTTCCTATCACATCTGGTGGACAGATTTGAATAAATTTCCTGCCACTATCATTGTTAGGCCCAAAACCCTACTAATCCACTCCAATAGACCTAATCGAGCCATTCTTCATTAAAGATACCGAATCCTTCAAAATCCAAAACTTTTGTATTTTGACATCGTTTTCTAATTCCAATAGTTTTAAATACCAATCTGGATTTTGCTCTCGATTAGATCCTATATCTTTTAGGTATAATAAATTCATTGACAAAATGCAGTTCAATCCTATCTTTTGTTTCAAACTTGAGGTTTTATAAAGCAATATTTGCCAAAGGCTAAATGTATAGTTCAAAGTTTAGGCTACCGTACAACCTAGTTCTTAGGCCAATAATGTAAGGTCACTCCATTGTCATTTCCATCAAACACAATCCTATACACTATACATGAGCCCGAGGCAAGTATATCATATCAGTCCCCATGCCACAATGTTCTTAAATCTTGCACTTAGTAGGCATTAGTTCTAACTTTCTTTCTGCCTCTAGATCAAAGGATTCAAACTACCCTTTTTCCCTTGGTCTTGCCTCTCTTTTTTTTTTAGTGAGTCAAAGTCTTCTCCAAGTCTGGCTCAACAAAGTTGGCCATCTTTGTGGCCTCTATGTAAGACATTGTGCAATGCTATTAGTTTGTCCCTAACAGAGGGCTTTAGACTATCAACAAATCTTTTGCTCTTTCTTGCCTCATTCTTTGCTATATCAGGTTCGTAACGACATAAGAAAATGAAGCAGCACTTTTATCAGTCCATGGTTATAGTGCCTTCGAGTAGCTTAGGAACTTCTCTGCCTTCGAGTAGCTTAGGAACTTCTCTTACTTCCTTTATTGGGCATTTTCTGAAAGTACTACTCATTGAGAGTCTCAAGAAATGCTTTTCATGTGATGGTGGGATTTCTGATCCCACAACACTATCTTGGTTGACCCCACCAATATTTGGTCTAATTCTCGAATATATAGGTAATCAATGTCACCTACTCTTTTGAACTATACCATATGATTTCAAACACTTTCTCTATCCTCAATAGCCATATCTCGGCTACCTCTAGATCTTTCACCTCCCTTAAACATCATAAGGCTCATCATTTGGAATGCCTTGGATTGAGCCATTTTCCAACCCACATCATACATCAGTAGTGGAAGTGCGACCTATTACAAAGGTGCATTCTGTTATGGAGCCAATTGTTTGATTAGTGGAGACAAAGTAGCCTGCAGCTGTTGTGTGCCTCAAACACTTCCAAATTGTCTTTCACACAAAGTAGCAAAGTTAACTAAGCTCTGCTTTCAGTGCTCTAATCTAGTGTCCAGGCTCAAAAGCTGTGGAGGATAGATGCAACTGAGCTTATCTCGCTTATAGGAGTCATCCATAACCTCTTTTTAGGTTTTTATCTTGTATCCCATAAGGAAACATATGCATTCAAAACAACTCTCGTATTTATTAAGCACTTATATTCAAGCAAAGATAGTACCATGGGTAACTATCCAATCAATACCCCAAATGAAACCAATGTCATAAATGTGCAACAATATCAGATCTACTATTTGGTTTCTACCTCTCACCTTCACTTTACACTGACGATACACACTCCCTTTCATCTAAGATTTCTTGAAGGGAGTGTTAATAAACAATAGATAATATAGAGGCTTTTGACTCTATATACAACCTATTATCAAGTGCAGTTGATGAAGGTGATGAGTTGGAAGTGGAATCGACTATTTTAAAACTAGTCCCCCAAGCTTACTTTTATATCTAGTCTCTTCGTATTTTTTTTAAGAATTAAATCACAATAAGAACTTATACTAAGAGCAGATCAATCTTAGTATAAGCTGATAATGGTAAGTTACATGCAGAAATTACACAGTACATGGGATGTAACACTAATAACGATCTCTAAAACACTGACACGTACTAGACAAACTTGGCTTTGATACCATTTAATTTGTCACGACCCGAAGGCCATGACATACACTTAACACTTACACTTTATTTGCTATTTACCAAATCTACGAACTATATTTTTTCTTTTCACTTTAAGGTTTGTATTCGGTGTCAGTGTCGCCTCTACACTAAATTCGCATTCTTAGTTTGATTTACATTCATCGTTTAATTTTCCATCTCTTAAGATCACTCGACTTACTAATACTCTAAGTCAATATTAAACTAATAAAAGAAAAAAGTCAAAAACTCTCCCTTATATAAAATCGATTTTCCCCTGCTTAATAACATACAAAATAATCAACTATTTCCAGTAGCATAATTCCAATCCACAATTCTCAGTCTATTTCACTATATATTACACATACTTCCAAAATCATCAATTACATATATATGGCATTTCACAACTCATAATTATCACAATTCACTTCTTGGATCGCACGCAATAATGATATAAGTCTATAACAATCTAGAACGTTCCTAAGTTACATCTCAAAATAATTCCATAAGTATGTACTGTGCATCTTAAATGTCATACATAAACAAAATAATCGTTTCTATACCTCAAGTGAAACGAAAATAGCACTCGAAGGACTCAGACCAGTATCGCAAATAAAGGTCGTACCCAAGGCTTCGCACCAAAGCTCCGAGTGGGAGTCTAGCTCGTATGATCTGCGATGTTGTTAGAAAGGGGTGAGCAAAACCATGGCTCGGTAAGTAGCTTAAGTAAATGCATGTTAGACTCATGTCGGTCTACATGCATGTGTGGAAAATGATGCTGATGTAACAAGTAGCATGGTATTTTAAGCATGGTCTTAAATCAAATATTTTCTTCGTGCATTTTAGTTTTAAAAATACTTTCAAGATGCACGTTATTAAATTCAAACTTCTTCACTATGCAATCGGTTGAATTCGATACACTATGCATTTCGAATAAACGATTAATATATGTCGATAAATCAATCAATGACCACTTTGATAAAGCAATCAATAAACACTTGGTAAAACGATCAATATGCACTACAATCATTTCGATCAATATGGGCTTCAATAATTTATGAGTCATAAATCAAGAAATCAATAACAGTTAGGCATATTGCCTCGATTCACTGAAAACAGTACTGATAATGAAACAATAGTAAGTAGAGTTTAGGCAATGATCCTCAATCAATCAATCAATATCCATCCTAGCTAGCGATGGAGTTGTGTCGCAAGCAACACTAAATCTATGGCCATAGAACGATATCCAGTCTCGCTGATTAGTCGAGAGCTGGAACTTGCCTGCTGGTTTCCAAACAAGTAACAATTTACCTAGAACACTATGCTCGATAGGTACAATACGATAGTTTAGAGCACAAAGCTCGATAAACGGGCAATAAGGCCTAGAGCTAAGCTCAATAGGCTAGAAATGACCCGAAGGTTGTAAGACAGGCCTGCACTCAAAAACAGTTCGAAAACAATTTTTTCGTGTAGCACTTGGCTTCCATGAATTTCAAAACACTTATTAAACAAGTTTTGAGTTTCAAATATGCAAGATTTCGATTTATTTCAAAAGGTTCGTCCAAACCAAAACTTTATAATTGAAAACATGATACAATTTATCAAAATATGAGCATTAAATAACTCATTTCAGATTATGCAATATGTAAATGCACATATGTATCAATTCGATAATTTTAATATGCACGTTCGGTTGGCCACAACCCACAAGGCAAGAAGAGTTTAAATGTAGTCCAAGCATAAACCAACTTTTGTCCTTCTTGACGGAAGGATAAACTGAGGTATTTAACATATTCAAAATCATTTCATGAAATAATGCTAGCATACTTTACTTAACCCACTTACCTCGATAATTAGCAATTTATCTTCCTCAAGCCTCGAAATCAAACTCAACTTCTACTTTGCTCCAATTTCACTATAAATAAATTTAATGTCTTAATGACATGACCTCATAAGTTTAATTATGCAACAAAAACACATATACTAGAATCACGATTATTTAAGTCATTCCTTTGCCAACCATTTTCTTTCATTATCCTACAATTCTATATGTACATATTTATACATTTATACATATATATTGGTGTGTATACTTGTATACACATACATATATATATATGCATATATAATGTTAGTTGAATACATACTTTCTAATTCTTGAGAATATTCCTATAGCTAAGTTTCATATCACCCATATTCCTCAAATCTCCAATTAAATCCTATACAAAAAAATTTATCCTTTTAATTCGCAAACGACCTATAGTCATATGGATACGAATATATATATCTCCATATTCACATTTATTTATATATCTCCATATTTCATTTTATATGTTAGGAAATATGCTTTGATCATAATTCATTCACACATTTTAATGTCGCTTGATCATTACAATTTCAACATTACTCCCCATTATTTCACATAAACATTCAAATATTGTCAATGTACACTATTCTTATGATTTTTCTATGAATCTACTACACCGGTCCAATAACCATTCACATTTCACTAACGTATCACAAAATTTCACCAAAATCATGTCATTTCACTATGGCCTTCACTAAGGCCTAATGTACAATTATGTCATACAATCAACTTTAATGCCATTTAGTATCTTAATCATGCTTAATTATATGAATTATAACTTATATATAAAAATCACTACCAAGTCAAGCATGATTGCACCAAGAACACCAAGTGACCAAATGCTCACTAACTCAATAAATTCCAATTAAATTCCAATTTCCTTCAAATCATTCTCAAACAATTAAAACATATTCTGTATACATTTATCTTAATATTTTAAGTATACCTACGCTTCAAATACTAAGGAACTAACTCAATGTTACTTTCATATATTGCATTTAAATCTAATTTTTCTTCAATTAAACCTCCACTCACTTCAATTTCACAAATTGAGCTTCCAATTAACTTCAATTAACACCAATTATTAAGATTAAAGCTTAATTCCTAAAATCCCCAGTCTCACCTAAAGGGGAAAAATCCAATTCTTGGCAAATCCATGCCACCCAATCAAATTGAAACTACAATTAACTTTTATTTATATAAATTACCAATAATTTAACTTCAATTTTATTCAATTTAACTCAATTACCCAAAATCCCAATTTTACCAAAAGGAAAAATTCCAATTTTCATCAATTCATGACAATTTCTTGCAACCCAATCAAATTCATACTTCAATCAACTCTTATTTACATCAATAAACTAAAATTTTACTTCAATTGCATGAGATTTCACTTACCCAACAAAATCCCTAAATTCTGCCTCTTGATCAAAACCCTAGTTCTCCAATCATTGTGCAATTCTTCAAATTGAAACCATAAATACAATCAGGACTTATCATTGATTCACATACAGATAAACCTTAAATTGAAAGAACAACTTTTACCTTACAAATCTAGCCAAGACCGAACTAGATCTACTCCCTCATTTTCGGCACTTCCACATCCAAACTCCATGAAATCACACTCAAGAGAAGAAGAAGAGATTGAAATTGACATGGGTAATGAGAGACTTAAAGCAATTCTTCCATTTTTTTCTCTTAATTTCTGGATTTTTCCTAAGGAAAGAGTGAGGAATGGCGTGAAAGGGAGGGAGAAAGAAGATGTCGTGGGTTTCCTTGTAAAAGAGCCAAATTTTTGGCTTTCAATTAAAAAACTCAAGTTATTTACATTTATGCCATTAATGAGACTAATATAGCACATGTTTAATTCATTTGGTCCTATTTTCTTAATTTTCATTTTATTTCACAAACGTGGCTAAGATAACTTGAATTTATGAAATTATGAGATTTTATATTTATTTAAAATATTTTTTTAAGTTAAATCGGGATGTGACGCGTTAAATTATAATTTTGCCTTTTTGCCCAATTAAAACCAATTTCACAAGATAAACCAAAGTCAACTTTAGTTAAATTAAAATGACCATTCTAGGGCTAAATATCATCAATTGATGATGATTTGAGAGCATCTTGATGGGTGCGCACTTTTGTGGGGCCCACAGGCCTACTCATGCAGAAGTTCTCCTTTTTACACCAAAATTGATAATTCACTATTTTATCGATCAATTTAATTTATTTGGCCACAAAAATGTTCAATATTTATAAAAATAAGGGTTCTTACATGTAAACACTAAACTATATAGGTCTATGACCTGTTCATTGCTATATCTTACTACTAGTAGACTAGATATAATGTTTAGTGTATGCTTGTGTGCTAGATTTCAGGAATCTCTTAGAGAATCACACCTACAAGCTGTAAAAAGAATCCTTAGATACCTTAAAGACACTTCTTCTTTAGGACTTTGGTATTCTAAAGATTCTACTTTTGCTCTCCATGCTTACTCCGATGCGGATTTTGGTGGTTGTAAAGTTGATAGGAAAAGCCTAGGTGAAATAGAAGATGTCCATAATTTAGGCTGAGAAAGATTAAGTGAAAAACAATGAGGAGGAGGTAAGATGAAGCTGTCGGCAAATGAAAAGAAAGTGTGAAGTTGCCAGCAGTGAAAGGAAAACCAAGAAAAGAAAACAGAAAAAAAATAATAATGAAAATGAGTCTTAGGGTGTTGTTCGGCCATGGTGGATAATTGGTGATATTAAGATGTTTTAAATTTATGAAAGGAATATGTTAAAATTAAATGAATTTATGTGTTAATGTCAAGAGTAGGTTCTGCCAAAAAAGAAAATGAAAGAAATATGGTGATTATGGAGTGAATATAGTGAAGAATAAAGATTAATTATAAGATTAAAATGGGAAAGGAATAAAATTTGGACAAATATGAAAGTTGGTTAAGGAAATTGCTAGATGAATTTCATAGAAGATGATTAAAAGAGTAATTATAAAGATAATAAGATTATTAGTGAAATTAGATTTAGAAAAGATTGGTAATTTAAGAGTATCCCTATTGTAGCATTTTGTAAGAAAATAGAATAAATTAATTTTGGGAAATTAATAAGGTAGAAGATAAAAACTTAAAAGAAAATTATTAAAAGCCATGATATGGAATTAAATTTAGAAAAGAATATAAAATTTAATTATGAACATATGCTAGTATTTAATAAGAGATAAAACAAAATAGTCATGGAAATTAATAAAATGAAAGTAATTTTGATTTAAACCAATGATGGAATTAATATTGATAGTGAACAAAGAATTATTTGAAAATTTTGAATTGGAAGAAAATAAGTATAATACAAGAATGAATATTTGACTATAATAGGAATTAAAATAAGAAGCGATTAAAATGAGGATGGAACATGAATAAATATTAATCATGAAATAAGAATCGAACAAGATAAATGTTAAACAAGAGAAGTTATTTCAGTTAGGGCGTTTTTCATAGGAACTTCATACAAATTTTATGAAATAAGGGTTAACAAAAAATAATTAAAGATAATTTAATAAGATTTTGATGAAATTAAAGTTAGGAGAAGAATGTAAATTAATGATAATTATGCTTTGGTATTTAATAGGAAAATAAAGTAAATTAATGGTTGAAGTTAATAAAGGGAATGAGAATTATAGGAAATTAAAGAATGATAATTTGATTATAATAAACATTTCATCAATATTGATGCAGTGAATTAAAATAAGAGAATATAATTTAATTATAATTATATAATGATAATTAATACAAAATAAAATAAATTCATTATGGGAGTTAATATTAATAGAAGATAAAGATTATTTGTGAAATTTGAATTTAGAAATAATAGACATAATGTAAGAATAAAATAATTGGTTTTAGTGAATTATTAAAGGTAATAGAAAATTTTAATGGAATTAAAATTTGGAGAATAAGTCAATTTAATTATAGCTAAATTTTGGTAATTAATAAGAAATAAAAATAAATTTATCTTGAAAAGGGATAAAATAGAAAATAAGAAATTAATAAAATAATTATTATATTTGAAATATGAAATTACTAGTGGAATTGGAATTGAGAAAATATTTCCATTTAAGTATAATTATGTTAAGGTATTTAGTAAGAAATTAAATGAATAAATTACTGAAAATTTACAAAATGAAAGTTAGGAATTTATAGAATATTTATTATAGTTACAAATGGGATTTTAAATATAAATTAAAAATTATTGGTGACATAGAATTTAAAGAAAGAATAGGATTTAATGGAAAATTTTGTTTTGGCAATTGGTAGAAATTAAAATAAATTAAATATGGGAAATTTTAAATTAGAAGATAGAAATTAATAAAACAATTGTTATAATTGGAATATGGAATTTAAAATGTGAGATCCCAAATTTTCATGTAACTCCTCTATGTTTGTAAAGTATTTTAATTTCATATGATTAAATGACTATGAAGTTGATGTGTAATTGATGCATAAATAATGTATGTTTAATGTATGGAACATGTAAGGAATAAATAGAATGGGAAGTAATTAGTCAAACGAATTATGGAGCTATCAAAAAATGAATAAAGCATGAGAAAAGAAATAAAATCAGAATTTTGATTGGAGATTAAATGGAAGACTCATGTAGAAGAGGAATTAATTGATGGTCAATAGTCTTGAGTCAAAGGGATGCTAATGGCTGAGATAGAGGATGAGATGAGCATGCATTTAATGAAATGGCATGACTCATCACCCTCACTATCATCTCCCAACGTCAGCCCCTACCTCCAGCCCTCTCCCCTTCGTTCCATCCAAGCTTCCAAGTTTCCATTCCAAGCTCCTTGCTAAACCACCTCATCCTTCCATTAATTCACTAAGTTCGTAGAACGAAAAATAATCCTTGTCGTTAGACTAGGTGATATCCAAAGTTTGATAGAGTGAATTCGAGTATTGGAAGAGATCTCAAAGTTTGAGATTTTGATCTCTAGTGAAGGTAAGAGAAATAGATGATTCTTGCAATTTCGTTCTTGGTTTGGAGTTGTTTTAAGTTAGTATAATATGTGTATGTGGTTTAAATTAAGGTTTGGTGTGGTATGGTGATTTTAGGTTGAAGAAGTGACAAGCTAGGGTTAACGCGCCAAGTGATCTTGCGTTCTCGAAGGAATCGAGGTAAGAAATTTATGTAATGGACGTAAGGCGGCTATTTCCACATGTTTTAATATGATTTTGAACTGCCTTAAGTAGCAGCCGACTGCCTAGAGACAACCAAAACGCCGTTTTTCGAAAACCGATGCAAACCAATCGACTGCTATGTAAGCCAGTCGACTGCTATTTTCCCAGAAACATTCTGTTTCAAACCAGTCGACTGCTATATGGGACAGTCGACTGCTATTTACCAAATTGCATTCTGTTTCAAAAACAATCGACTACCCTATATGACCAGTCGACTGCTTTTTCTTAAGAAGCATTCTGTTTGAAAACTAGTCGACTGCTATATGGACCAGTCGACTGCCCCCATGTATTTTCCGAAATGAAATTAATTTTGAGAAATGAAGTTATGAAGCAACAGTCGACTGCCCTATAAGACTAGTCGACTGCCATGTATGAAAAGATGTTTTCAAAGCTTATTTGATTTAAACACAAAGGTGTTTTTCTGAAAAGTATATTATAAATGTTTTGAGGCTATGGACTGCGTAATGATTATGCATTTCTGATGGTTGAGAGACTCTAATCAAGTCCTCAGTAATATGTATGTTAAGTGAGAAACCCTAGTCCGGTCCTCAAGACCATCAGTGACACCTGACTAGTGCTCACTATGGTATTATTAAGGCAGGAGAGAATCCCTGACCTCTACATGGTATACTAATGTACTAATGCATGATTAGAGTCATATGAGTCATATGAATGGGAATGAACGGTTCATATGACGACTCAATCGCTTAAACATTGTACATAGTCTCCATCTATTTCAAAGTACAAGACGTATGTATGAAGAAAAGTATGATGTATGTTTTAAAGTATGATATGAAGCATGATGTTTTAAAGAAAGAAGTATGATGCATGTTTTATATGTATGCTATATTTTAAAAGAAGCATACAAAGTATGATTGCAATGTCATTTGAAATGAATATGCATGGTTGTAAACAATGCATGAAAGAGGTTTATGATGCATGCTTTATAATGCTTTACATGACATTATAGAGCCAAGTAGGAAAAATGCATATAGAGGCATAGTACGCTCTTTTACATACTTTTCTTACTGAGCGTAAACTCACCCTTTTACGACCATTTTTCCTACAGATTACCTGAAGTGAATCCCGCTCCGACTAGAGGAGCTTGCTTTTGAAGAATCAAGGTGTACCTTCTTGATACGCTTCCCAATTAGCATAGAAGGTATACTTATATGTTCATGTATATAGTAAATTGTAATTCAGCTACAGTACAGTACAAGTAGAGAATATATATAAGATGTCGGGGATGTAAGTTAAGATGACGTATGAGATCCTGTGGAAATGGAATGATATTTATATATATCATTTTATGTTTATGGAAATTGAATAAAATTTCATGAGCTATTAAATGATTAGCTTAAGATTAAGGGACAAACGACACTGGATGAACTAAATCTAAATAAAGAAGGAAAAAGATAAGTGATAAGATGAAGTGACGGGGACGTTACAGAGTGGTATCAGAGCAGTTTAAATTGAGGTTTGTCAATGTCAAGAAGCTAGAAAGAGAGTATATTCCCCAATTGTACTGTACTTGTCTGAATACAAATGTATAGTATAGCTGTTTCTAGTTATACTAAAGAGCTCAATGATGATTATATTTACAGTATGAGCTCACGAAGAAGAGGTACAAGTAGAGGAAGAGGACGGGGTCGCACTGAAGAGCCCCCAGTTCCGTCTCCTCAACCATCTCCACCACATAGTCCGAATACAAGGCTAGCGAAAATGGAAAAGCATATGGAGAACATGGCCACGATGTTCACCAAGTTTATGTCTAATTTCCCGAATGTGGCCACAAGCACCCAAGCAACTGCGACTGTTATTCCTCCTACGGAAGTAACCCCACCAGTCCCAGTTACTGGAAGGCGGAATCCTAGAGCTTATTGCAGTGTGGCATTGATTAAGGAATTTAAGAAGTTGGATCCGCCCAAGTTCAAAGGGGAAAGAGATTTGTTGACAGCTGAGAACTGGATGAAAGCTGTCCTAAAATCTTTCGAGTATATGCCCTGCTCCGAAAGGGAGAAGTGTCACGACCCGTGACCACATTTTTCATCTTCTTATACACAACTTAACCGGTTGGGCTGTCTGCGATACTTCACTTGTACTGACTATTAAACAATTTTACATAATATTGTTTATATTATACACATCCCCTATCGTAATTAATCAGATAAGTAGTACTGTTGACATGTCTAAATACAGAGAATAAATGATCATACCTCAAATAACTCAGTCGGTCTGTCACATCTTTCTTCGTGTACAGCTGGGATCCACAATCCACCGAACCTACAAGCATCAGAACCTGAGATGTTTAATATTAAGGGGTGAGCAAAACTACGGTTCAATAAGAGAATTATATGCCTTACTTGATACTCAGCTTCCTATATGCTGAAAATCTTTTTTTTTTCATTTTTCCTATGGGCTATAGGCTCGCATGTAGGAAGGATACTACAGTCGGCTACGGATCCGAATAGAGTAAGGTAGGTATTTTAGAATACCATACTTGTTACGGAACCTAGAAGCAACTGTAGAGAGAAATTTTCATTTCGTTTTGAATTAATCAATCCTCTTCCTTTTTCAAAACTTCCATAATTTTTTTCATATTCTTTTCAAAATAATGCTTCTACGAAACAAAGCATTTAAATGAAATAATTAATATTCGTATATTCCTTGGAAAGAATATTAGTTAAATCATCATCTTATTTCTTTAAAACTCATTTCATGTTTTAATGTACTCTTTAAATTAGTACCGTACTTTAAAAAGCAAAATAAGCTATTAAAATATATTTCATTCTTAAGTTCACAAGGCATCATTCTTTTTATTAGTATGATTAAGTGTGAAAGAAACGAACTTATTGTAAGGACCGAGAGTGCCTAGATCTCTGTTAACCAGGGATTTACCACCCCAGTGCCTTACTCATCCGATATATCACACACATCATATGTCATATGCACCAGATCTATTTCATCCTTTGACATTTGTCAAATTCACGAATCACAATCACTTACTTATCATCACAATATCCTATAGAATTTCTTACTAACTCATCAGAACTCGTGTAGCACTTAGTTCCCGAAGGACTCTAGAGGTGGCTCCCACGGTACAGTCGTCGAGTCTCTGCTCGGTTTGGCCTTTACTAAAACATCGGAACACGTGTAGCACTTAGTTCCCGAAGGACTCTAGAGGTGGCTCCCACGGTTCAATCATCGAGTCTCTGCTCGGTATGGCCTGTACTGAAACATCAGAACACGTGTAGCACTTAGTTCCCGAAGGACTCTAGAGGTGGCTCCTACGGTTCAATCATCGAGTCTTTGCTCGGTATGGCCTGTACTGAAACATCAGAACACGTGTAGCACTTAGTTCCCGAAGAACTCTAGAGGTGGCTCCCACGGTTCAATCATCGAGTCTCTGCTCGGTATGGCCTGTACTGAAACATCAGAACACGTGTAGCACTTAGTTCCCGAAGGACTCTAGAGGTGGCTCCCACGGTTCAATCATCGAGTCTTTGCTCGGTCTGGCCTTTTCCGTTTGACATATTCCATGTCATGTAAAATATTTCCCTTTTTAACATGTCACCTATCATTTATGGATTCTAAGATAGACGTTAATCTTGTCGTACTATAAACCCCGGAGGGTAAAGGACTAAACCGGTCAAATCTATGACCATAATCTATATTGTCCTCGGTGGATCACGGATCAGGTGTCGACCGGGACTAAACATGTCACATATCATGCATCAGCATGATAAGAATACCAACCAGTCTCAAAACCGTATTTTTCATCATAAAATACACCTTTATGGAATTTATATAATTATATAATTCCATGATTTAAAACCATAAGGGTTATAATCCTTTAGTGAATACTGATAAAAATATTCATAAAAATATTCACAATATTTCACTTCATCTTTCATCTCGTAATTCGTGTAATTTATCTATTCTGAGAATTTTCGGTGATTTCATTATCACCATTCTCGAATACATGAATATTCTAAAGTTCCATCTCATTATATTCATATTTTATGAAATTTAGAAATTTCCTCATGTCTCGTGATTTACTATCGAAATTCGGAAATAAATCATTTAATATGATTTTATAAAGTTTTTCTAAAATTTTCGGCAGCATAACGGCTGCCGATTTACTAACCTCCTGCACGGAAAATACAGTTTAAAATCTTTCAGCCAGTACTTCTTCCCAAATTATTTTCAGCAAATCATGCATCATAATAATTTTCATAAAATAATTGCATAAAATATTTCAATTAAATTATGCAGACTGAGTATCCTTACAGTGCTGCACATGCATCCCTTCCTTTTTTCGGGTCGGCGAATTCCGCTTATCGATCGCGCCCGCACTCCATTTCTCCTGATTCCTTATCCCGATTGCTGAAAATAATTTCTGGAATTAAAATTCTAATTTTTTAGAATTTTTCATAATTTATTTAATTTTTTTTTGAAATTAAATTCTCGGGGAATTTCTTACCGAATTTGTAAAATCCTGGGTTGTTGAATTTCCAGGAATTTTCTGAATTCCCGAAATTCTCCTTTTTTCCTCTTTTTCTTCCTTTTTCCTCTTTTTCTTTTCTTTTCTTTCTTTTCTTTTTCTTTTTCCTTTTTCTTTTCTTTTTCTTTTCTTTTTTCTTCTTCCTTTCCCGGTCAGACCGGTTCAGACCGGTCCAGAGCCCTTCCTCGCCGGTTCCTCGCCGGCGGTCGGTTCTTCTGCGGTTCAATCGTCCCTCAGCTGGCCGGCTGCACGACGAACTTGCCGGTGCCCTCCGTTTGCCTTGGATCGGCGGCACGGCGGCGGATCGAGGCGATTTTGCTTCGATTCTTCTTCCTCTTCGCCGACGTTCCTTCGCCATCCATTGCACCTCCGGTGGCCTCCATCAGCTTCCTCTCCCTCCGGTGAAGCTTCGGTGACAGTGGCGGCCACCGATTTGGCCGGCATCGCCGTCGGCCATTTCCTCTTCTTTTCCGACGTTTGCTTCTGTTTCTGTCGAATCTGTTTCTCTCTTCATGCCGTCGGCAGCGTCTTCCCTCTCTCTAGCCGATGGCGTCTCCTTCTCCTTCCTCCCTCGCCGGCGGTGGCGGCTCCGCCGCCGTCGGCCCTCTGTGGCTGGGGAGGTTCGGGTCCTTCCCGTTTTTCTCCTCTTTTATTTTTCTGTTTTGTTTCCTTTTTGGTTTATTCCCCTTTCCATTTTTAGTCTATCACCTACTATATACTATACAATATATTTTATACTTTATACATATACTATATATTATATACTACACATATATTAATTCATACATAGTATAAATATTTATATAGATATAATATAACAATATATCTACTTTATATTTATGTTATACAATTTAAATAATATAATAATATTTGCTTATTTATATAGTATTGTACTATATATATATATTTAAAGAGATACATACATATACAAATATGTATATTAAGTATTACAAAAATGTATATCTAGTGTATATATATATGTATATTTATATACTTAAAGTTAAATAACATATGTGTATACAAATTATATAAATGCTATAATAAAATATTTATACATATAAACTTTTATATAAAACCACATTTACTTTTCTTATATATTCATATACTTTTATTTAAAATTATAATATATATATTTCATATATATATATATATTTGTACATATATATTTATAATTATATAAATACATTTTATAATATACACATGTCTTTATTTAAGACAAAATAGTATATATTTCATTTTATAATATATACTAATATTCATATACATATATATGTATTTATATAAAAACATGTGTAAATATATTTATATAATTTAATTATATAAATATATAATATACGCATTTTTATTTTATAAATTTTGGATTTCCATTAATTCAATTTAAATTCCTCCAATACTTATTTTCAATATTTCTAATTTCCAATAAATGGAAAAATTTACGGTTATCACATCCTCCCCACCTTAACAAAATTCGGTCCTCCGAATTTAACTTAAGTCCAAAGGTGGTATATGTCGTATACTTACGACTTCTGACCTCTAGTTCATCCTCCAAGTAATACTGCCAGTACACTTTCAACATCAAGAGTGCTTTAGACCACTACATGCTGTCTTTCATCAGATATGTCTATGCTCCCGTAAGTTCATTTCTCAAATCGGGAGTTATTCACTTTTACTCTTTTCATATAAGAGCCATACATAATAATTTTAATATTACAGCTGATTTATGCTGTTCATCATCCATTCTTTTCACTTAGTGCCGAGTCGACATAATTTGGTACTATCATGTACTCGTGTCAATCAATTATATGTAAGTGTCCCAGTAGCTTTCACATCTCGTGCACACGCTCTCTCAATATCATAGAGCGGTTACATCTCACGCTCATATATATAAATATATATCAGTATGGAGCGGTGCTATCAATACACTTGGGATCTGAAAGCCTTTTGCTATCTCTCATTAGCATATGGCAACACAGAGACTCCCATCACCTGTAAGGCTCACTGGAACTGTACATACACATTCACACCGTTTAACACTTATACTTCGACTAAGGCACTAGAGAATCTAGATGTCTGATAATGGAAAGTGATTCTATTTAGATCATCAGTCTTTAATCACTTCCATATCATCATTTCTCTTTTGGACTCTTTATTGTCCACAATGTTCATTTTCACACTTATTCCATCAATGCTGCATCTCATTTGCCGATTTTACTATTAATCATCTCTTACAGTAATTAAATCATGAGACAATCATTTTCTCTCCATGTCTCTTTTCATGTAGTATGGTCATTACATCTCTTACGCTTATGGTATATTCAATATCATTTAAATTTTAGGATATAACCAGGAATATACTCTTTTCATAATTTAGATTCTGTGATTGAATCCTCGAATTATCCATTTAAGCACCACATTATTTATACAATTCCACCATCTCTATTATTTCGAGGTGGTTATATGTACAAATATTTTACTGGCAGTAAACATATCAATTATCTTACTCCTTGGAGTATCATTACTTTCACTTATCAGTTCTGGCTTTGATTTTACATTTTGACACAGTTATGTGATAACCAACACCATTCACTTTCAGTCTTAACTGCGGGAACTGTTTCATATTGATGTTCCCTTTTCATCATGTCATTTATTTCCTTATTTCACTTTCATTTTCATTTTCATATTTTTACTCTCATTCCTTTTTATCGGTTTTCTCGATTGGTATGGTACTATACAGCTAAGATCTTTTAAAATCTTGCATACCATCTTTTTCTTTACACTATCCATCTACCGACTTTAATTTCTTTAATTAGATCTCCTCTATAGAGCAGCCAGTCTCATCACTCTTTTATAGGCTGACAATAGTATTTAGCTGTACTCATTACTTTCGTATCTCAATCATTATCTTTATATCATAGACAGGTTCACTGTCATCCCGTCGTTTCGAGATTTTTATATCTCAAGAAGAGATACTATCTAGCCAAATTTCTTAGTTGCAAATCTTAGCACAATCCCATAGCCTTTAAGAGTTTAAGGATCATATCACAATGCTGCTCATGTTCCATTTATACTTTGGACTCTATCAGTATTTCATCCATTTACTCATGTAAGAATGCCTCATTCTTCAGGCTTATATACTTTACAAGACAACTCATTACCCTTGTAACTTCAATAGAAACTCGTAAAATTCACTTCGAGTTCAAATCATCATCTTATGGACACCAACCTTCAATCTTTTATCTAAGGACGCTTTATACAGCAGCTAGTCTTATTTACTCCTCACGTATCTCTAATCAGATAAATAAAGCGTCTATTTTCACGTAGATTAATACCTGTTTTTCACCAGAACTTCATCAATGATAGAAATTTAATATATCCTTTTTGATTCGTCTACAACTCAACATCATTTGCATTTCTCTCATTTACACCTATACAGATAACTCCTTTATTCTCAATGTTTTCATTATCAGTATTTTCGTCGTCCAGACTTTTACACGTGAATTTCATTATTCACACATTTTCCAGAGTTATTTTCTTAAGCTTTTCAGATTCTTTCTACATCTTCCGATATAAGCTTAGAATTTAACTTCATATTTAAAATCAAATCAGTGTTATCTCGATTCCTCTAATTTATATAACTTTGGAAGTTTTATCGGAAATCAAATCTGATACTTTCTTTAATCGTACCTTTCTTATCATCTTGTGACCATCGTTCTTTAACTTTTCATCTGATGATGCCTTTTACAAAGATTGCTCTTATAAGCTCCTTGTACATCTCCGATTAAATCATATTTAAGGCATCACTTCCATATAGATATTTATTTGTTCTTCATACGAACTTTAGTGTATAATAAAAATGTTAATATATCATTTAATTCATCCTTAAATCGTGTCATTTGTATTTCCATCCTCTACATCAATAAATGTGAATTTCATCATCCACAATATTTTCCAAAAATTCTTTTCTTAAGCTTGTTGGATTTCTTCCATATTCTTCGATACAAGCTTAAGAATAAATTTCATATCCACGATCGAATCAACATTAACCTGATTTCTCAATCTATGTTACTTTGGAATTTATTGAGATTCTCAACCGACAATTTCTTTAACCACACTTCTTTTATCATTTTGGACCTTCATCATTGTTTCCCATCATTTCACAGTGTAGTTTAAAGGCAGAGACATTCCATATTCAAATCATTTTGGTATATACTCTACCTTGATTTCATTACCTAGTCATACTTTACAGCGTTACGAATCTCGTTCTGGTAAGCTGTATCAATTACAATGATTCTCAACACACTTCACAGCTACCCGTTTCAATTCCGTTATTCACTTAAAAACCATTTCCATTTACTGAATTCAGGCTTAGTTCCCTTGAGTATATTCTCCATGAGGTTTGAACCTTGGCACCCCTTACGTACCTAGTTCCTTACACTCGTGTTACCATTGAGATACTTATAAGGGCCTCGCCCATTCATATCGACCATCGACGAGCATCCCCTAGGCGATCCTTTCGCCTCAGGTTTATCCTTACTAGTGAGTCGGCGATGAGATAGTTCGCCTATATCTCACAACACATGATCCACTACGGGTCGCCCACCATTGGGTCGCCCATCACAATTCTATCTCAAGGGTCCTGAAGAACTTAGGTTAGCGGTCATCTTCTTTTTATTACTTGACTGTTCTTATAATTATCCTCTAATTCACAGTACTCCAAACAGTACCTCATTCTGTAGCACATATTCCAAGATACGTCGGTTCTATGTACGATTATCTGTTTGATACCTCAAAGAAATGAAAACGTATAGAACCATAAGTAATCATACCAGTATGTATTTCATTATCTGTACTTTTCACCTCATCAGTCAATTCTTGTAATCATTTCACTTTTCATAGTATTTAACGATCCCATTCAATACACTCTTAATTTTTCGACCCTTACAGTCAATAACCGGGTCAAACATCTAATGACATTCCACTACACTCTTTGGATCGCATCATACCGTTTTATTGTGAAGCCCCGGATTTACCGTTTCTTTCAAGGATTTACCGAGCCACTTCACTCATCCGTACTCGTTTTATTGTGAAGCCTAGGATTTACCACTATGGCCCAAAGTCCACTCGTGGGGGGGCCCTGGCCGCCTCACTCAACCGTACTGTTATCCCCTTTGGCCCACAGTCCACTCGGGGTTTTTCTTTCGCGTCCGTAATTTAAGTGTTAGTGAAATCAGTAATAGGGATCGTTAGATTCATATGACATCTGCTATGCCATTAATAATTCCATTACTATCAATGGATTCCAATTCAGCTTGGTTTTTAACACTATTCCGAACATCGCCCAATATAGGGGCATTTTCGTCATTTCGACATTTATTTCTATCTCCTCAATATCCATTTAAATCAATGAACTAATCATCTATATGTTGATAGTATCCTTTCTGATACTTATAACAGCAATTTAGATCTCATTCGATTTTTCGATAGAGAAGTTCACTAAAATCCACAATGGGATTATTTTGCTTGTAATTCAGCTTTATATCTTTGATTTCTCTGTCAAATCGATCAATTTCAACTTCTGGTGATCTATTTTGACTCTAGATAAAATTTTATGGGTAGGGGTATTTTGGTCATTTTTGGTTAAAAATTTTCTCTCTCTTCAAATTACCCTCAATCGGTGATCTTAAAGTCTATTTAATGATGATATTTTATTCCCCTACTTCATACCATCACTTTCAGGTCTCAGTTCGGTTCGGACAGAAAAGTACTGGTGGGGCCCTCACCGAGTCCATTTTTGTTCCTTACCGAACAGACCTTCATTTAGACTAGAAGAATCACCAATAATTCTGTAATTTCTGAGCCTATTTTCTTCTTTAACATTCTCAGTTTATTCTTTCTCACTCCCTTTAAATCATTTTACTCCATTTACAATCATTTATTTTCTCTACGTATTCAGACGACACAGTACTATCGGGGATGTTTAACTTTTTTCCTTCCAAAAGTATCCACAAACATCAGGCCAACCATTGCTCTGATACCATTAAATCTGTCACGACCCATGACCACATTTTTCATCTTCTTATACACAACTTAACCGGTTGGGCTGTCTGCGATACTTCACTTGTACTGACTATTAAACAATTTTACATAATATTGTTTATATTATACACATCCCCTATCGTAATTAATCAGATAAGTAGTACTGTTGACATGTCTAAATACAGAGAATAAATGATCATACCTCAAATAACTCAGTCGGTCTGTCACATCTTTCTTCGTGTACAGCCGGGATCCACAATCCACCGAACTCACAAGCATCAGAACCTGAGATGTTTAATATTAAGGGGTGAGCAAAACCACGGCTCAGTAAGAGAATTATATGCCTCACTTGATACTCAGCTTCCTATATGCTGAAAATCTTTTTTTTTTCATTTTTCCTATGGGCTATAGGCTCGCATGTAGGAAGGATACTACAATCGGCTAGGGATCCGAATAGAGTAAGGTAGGTATTTTAGAATACCATACTTGTTACGGAACCTAGAAGCAACTGTAGAGAGAAATTTTCATTTCGTTTTGAATTAATCAATCCTCTTCCTTTTTCAAAACTTCCATAATTTTTTTCATATTCTTTTCAAAATAATGCTTCTACGAAACAAAGCATTTAAATGAAATAATTAATATTCGTATATTCCTTGGAAAGAATATTAGTTAAATCATCATCTTATTTCTTTCAAACTCATTTCATGTTTTAATGTACTCTTTTAATTAGTACCGTACTTTAAAAAGCAAAATAAGCTATTAAAATCTATTTCATTCTTAAGTTCACAAGGCATCATTCTTTTTATTAGTATGATTAAGTGTTAAAGAAACGAACTTATTGTAAGGACCGGGAGTGCCTAGATCTCTGTTAACCAGGGATTTACCACCCCAGTGCCTTACTCATCCGATATATCACACACATCATATGTCATATACACCAGATCTATTTCATCCTTTGACATTTGTCGAATTCACGAATCATAATCACTTACTTATCATCACAATATCCTACAGAATTTCTTACTAACTCATCAGAACTCGTGTAGCACTTAGTTCCCGAAGGACTCTAGAGGTGGCTCCCACGGTACAGTCGTCGAGTCTCTGCTCGGTTTGGCCTTTACTAAAACATCGGAACACGTGTAGCACTTAGTTCCCGAAGGACTCTAGAGGTGGCTCCCACGGTTCAATCATCGAGTCTCTGCTCGGTATGGCCTGTACTGAAACATCAGAACACGTGTAGCACTTAGTTCCCGAAGGACTCTAGAGGTGGCTCCCACGGTTCAATCATCGAGTCTCTGCTCGGTCTGGCCTTTTCCGTTTAACATATTCCATGTCATGTAAAATATTTCCCTTTTTAACATGTCACCTATCATTTATGGATTCTAAGATAGACGTTAATCTTGTCGTACTATAAACCCCGGAAGGTAAAGGACTAAACCGGTCAAATCTATGACTATAATCTATATTGTCCTCGGTGGATCACGGAGCAGGTGTCGACCGGGACTAAACATGTCACATATCATGCATCAGCATGATAAGAATACCAACCAGTCTCAAAACCGTATTTTTCATCATAAAATACACCTTTATGGAATTTATATAATTATATAATTCCATGATTTAAAACCATAAGGGTTATAATCCTTTAGTGAATACTGATAAAAATATTCATAAAAATATTCACAATATTTCACTTCATCTTTCATCTCGTAATTCGTGTAATTTATCTATTCCGAGAATTTTCGGTGATTTCATTATCACCATTCTCGAATACATTAATATTCTAAAGTTCCATCTCATTATATTCATATTTTATGAAATTTAGAAATTTCCTCATGTCTCGTGATTTACTATCGAAATTCGGAAATAAATCATTTAATATGATTTTATAAAGTTTTTCTAAAATTTCGGCAGCATAACGGCTGCCGATTTACTAACCTCCTGCACGGAAAATACAGTTTAAAATCTTTCAGCCAGTACCTCTTCCCAAATTATTTTCAGCAAATCATGCATCATAATAATTTTCATAAAATAATTGCATAAAATATTTCAATTAAATTATGCAGACTGAGTATCCTTACAGTGCTGCACATGCATCCCTTACCTTTTTTCGGGTCGGCGAATTCCGCTTATCGATCGCGCCCGCACTCCATTTCTCCCGATTCCTTATCCCGATTGCTGAAAATAATTTCTGTAATTAAAATTCTAATTTTTTAGAATTTTTCATAATTTATTGAATTTTTTTCTGAAATTTAATTCTCGAGGAATTTCTTACCGAATTTGTAAAATTCCGGGTTGTCGAGTTTTTGGGAATTTTTCGAATTCCTGAAATTCTCCTTTTTTCCTCTTTTTCTTCCTTTTTCCTCTTTTTCTTTTCTTTCTTTCTTTTCTTTTTCTTTTTCTTTTTCTTTTTCCTTTTTCTTTTCTTTTTTCTTCTTCCTTTCCCGGTCAGACCGGTTCAGACCGGTCCAGAGCCCTTCCTCACCGGTTCCTCGTCGACCGCCGGTTCTCCGGCGGTTCAGGCGTCCCTCAGCTGGCCGGCTGCACGACGAACTTGCCGGTGCCCTCCGTTTGCCCTGGATCGGCGGCAAGGCGGCGGATCGAGGCGGTTTTGCCTCGGTTCTTCTTCCTCTTCGCTGGCGTTCCTCCGCCGTCCATTGCGCCTCCGGTGGCCTCCATCAACTTCCTCTCCCTCCGGTGAAGCTTCGGTGGCAGTGGCGGCCACCGATTTGGCCGGCATCGCCGTCGGCCATTTCCTCTTCTTTTTCGGCGTTTGCTTCTGTTTCTGTCGAATATGTTTCTGTCGAATCTGTTTCTCTCTTCACGCCGCCGGCAGCATCTTCCCTCTCTCTGGCCGGTGGCGTCTCCTTCTCCTTCCTCCCTCGCCGGCGGTGGCGGCTTCGCCGCCGTCGGCCCTCTGTGGCTGGGGAGGTTCGGGTCCTTCCTGTTTTTCTCCTCTTTTATTTTTCTGTTTTGTTTCCTTTTTGGTTTATTCCCCTTTCCATTTTTAGTCTATCACCTACTATATACTATACAATATATTTTATACTTTATACATATACTATATATTATATACTACACATATATTAATTCATACATAGTATAAATATTTATATAGATATAATATAACAATATATCTACTTTATATTTATGTTATACAATTTAAATAATATAATAATATTTGCTTATTTATATAGTATTGTACTATATATATATATATATTTAAAGAGATACATACATATACATATATGTATATTAAGTATTACAAAAATGTATATCTAGTATATATATATATATATGTATATTTATATACTTAAAGTTAAATAACATATGTGTATACAAATTATATAAATGCTATAATAAAATATTTATACATATAAACTTTTATATAAAACCACATTTACTTTTCTTATATATTCATATACTTTTATTTAAAATTATAATATATATATATTTCATATATATATATATATTTCATATATATATATATATATATCTGTACATATATATTTATAATTATATAAATACATTTTATAATATACACATGTCTTTATTTAAGACAAAATAGTATATATTTCATTTTATAATATATACTAATATTCATATACATACATATGTATTTATATAAAAACATGTGTAAATATATTTATATAATTTAATTATATAAATATATAGTATACGCATTTTTATTTTATAAATTTTGGATTTCCATTAATTCAATTTAAATTCCTCCAATACTTATTTTCAATATTTCTAATTTCCAATAAATGAAAAAATTTACGGTTATCACAAGAAGGTAGGCTTGGCCGCTTATCTGTTGATTGATGATGCTGAATATTGGTGGCAAGCCACTCGGACCGTGTTAGAGGCCAGATATGATGAAGTTACGTGGGACAGATTTGTGGAAGCTTTTAATGAACAATACATCCCACGCACATATCAGAATAGACTGAAGATCGAGTTCCTAAGTTTAACTCAAGGTACGATGACGGTGAATCAATATGAATCTAAGTTCACCACCTTGAGTAGATTCGATCAAGAGGTCCGAAGAGACTAAGGGCATAAGATCTACAGATTCATCGAGGGATTGAAGTCCCCGATTAGATCTAAACTGTATCCGATGGATATCACCACCTATGGAGTAGCTGTTCGTAAGGCTCAGCTGTGTGGGCAGGACTATGATCTACACCATGCTGACTTCCGAGCCAAGGGTAAAGGCAAGGAACCGATGAAGTGGAAGTCGGATGAGAAAGCTTCGAGCGATAGGTATCCATTTCGGAGGAGTAGACGATCTGGAGGAGTTTCTATAGGTAAGTAAAGTATAGAAAGATGATCTTTAAATTAATTTAATGGTTATATGGAATTATATTGAAGTTGGAGTTATGATGATGATGATACTGATATAGGTACTCCTAGAGCTACCGGGATCAAGATAAGTGATGAGCGATCCCGAAATCAAGTTGGAAGTACCGCTAGCTCACCAAAGAGTACGATGCAAAGATGTGAGCAGTGCGGGAAGTTTCATGGATCACAGCCATGTCGCTTGGCGAGTGGCGCTTGCTTTAGATGTGGGGAGAAAGGGCAAATGATTAGGGATTGCCCTCAGAGAGATCTGAGGATGCCTGATGAATCAGATAAGACCCCTAAACCACAACCTAAGGCCACTGCTGCTGAGAAGGGAAAGAAAGCTGTGACCCAAGGACGAGTGTTTGCCATCGACGAAGAGTCTGCCGATGCCTCATCCAAAGTGATTAAAGGTACAATTTACATGTTTGATTTGAATGTTATAGCATTATTTGATCCAGGCTCTACGCATTCTTTTGTGTCTCCTATGTTTGCTATGAAAGTACCTGTTAAGCCTGAGACTTTAGAACACTCATTAAAGATAAGCACACCACTTAGAGAATCACAAGTGACAGAGTTGGTGTATAGAAACTGTAAGCTACGGGTAGGAGAAAGAGAATCTAAGGCTGACCTAATCCTACTAAATATGTATGGGTTTGATGTTATTTTGGGTATGGATTGGTTAGCTAACAATCATGTTATAGTGGACTGTTATGCTAAGAGTGTAACATTCTCTTCACCCGTTAGCTATATTGTAAATTTTGCAAGTAATTAATATGAAAGTATGTTTGATTTTGATTTGTTTGCAAATGAAAGCAATGGATAATGTGTATGATGATGTGAAGGATTTATTGCTTATGTGGAGGACGTAGATCAGAAACGTCCCGGACTCAAGGATATTCCTGTAGTCCAAGATTTTCCCGAGGTGTTCTCGAATGATCTTCCAGGACTTCCTCCGGATAGGAAAGTGGAGTTCACTATCGATTTGGTGCCGGGGACTGAGCCTATATCAAGAGCTCCCTACCGGATGGCCTTGGTAGAATTAGAAGAACTTAAGAAGCAGCTTCAGGAGTTGCTAGACAAGGGATTCATACGACCCAGTGTATCCCCTTGGGGTGCTCCTGTGCTTTTTGTCAAGAAGAAGGACGGTAGTATGAGGTTATGCATTGACTACCGGTGGTTGAATAAAGTGACAATCAAGAATAAGTATCCTCTTCCCAGGACAGACGATCTCTTTGATCAGCTCAAAGGTGCACAAGTCTTTTCCAAGATAGACTTGAGATCGGGATATCATCGGTTGAAGATCCGAGATGAAGATATCCCTAAGACTGCGTTCAGGACACGGTATGGCCATTATGAATTCTTGGTGATGCCGTTTGGATTAACCAATGCACCTTCAGCCTTTATGAATCTGATGAATGATGTGTTTAAGCAGTACTTGGACCAGTTTGTCATTGTCTTCATCGATGACATCTTGTTGTACTCGAAGTCATGGGAAGAGCATGAGCAGCATTTGAGGATTGTTTTGGAGACCCTCAGAGATAGAGGACTATATGCCAAGCTAAGTAAATGTGATTTCTGGTTGAATCAGATCTCCTTCTTAGGTCACATTATCAGTAAAGATGGAGTCTCAGTTGATCCGTCGAAGATTGAAGTGGTGGTTCAATGGGAAAGACCGAAGACTGTGACGGAGATTAGGAGTTTCTTGGGTATAGTTGGCTACTATAGGAGGTTTGTAGAGGGTTTCTCAAAGCTAGCTGCTCCATTGACGCACTTGACGCGCAAGGAAATGAAGTATGAGTGGAATGAAGCCTGTGAGTGTAGTTTCCAAGAGTTGAAGTGCAGGCTAACGACTGCACCAATTCTCACCATCCCTAGTGGTTCAGGTGGATTTGCAGTGTATAGTGATGCCTCAGGGCAAGGTTTGGGATGCGTGTTAATGCAGCATAGTAAGGTAGTAGCCTATGGTTCTAGACAATTGAAGGACCAGGAGAAGAACTACCTGACTCATGATTTGGAATTAGCTGCAGTAGTGTTTGCCCTGAAAATATGGAGACATTACTTATATGGTGAGAGATTTCAGATTTTTACGGATCACAAAAGTCTGAAATACTTGTTTTCTCAAAAGGAATTAAACATGAGGCAAAGAAGATGGCTCGAACTACTAAAGGATTACGATTGTGAGATCTTGTACCACCCGGGGAAAGCCAATGTGGTGGCGGATGCTCTGAGCCGGAAGCATGTAAGTATGGTGTCTTATATGATGATAAAAGAGCATGAACTAATTGAGCAATTCGCAAGCCTCAACCTTAATGTTATGACTTATGAGCAAATTGGAATGATGGCTAGTTTAAGGATTGAGCCAGAGTTAATGGACAGAATCCGAAGTGCTCAAAAGGAAGATGATAGATGCAGTGAGGCTATGAATCAGATGCAGTCAGGTATGACCTCAGAATTTAATGTCAGTAGTGATGGAATTTTGAGGTTTAGAGGTCGTATATGTGTTCCTAATGATAACGAATTGAAAAAGTTGATCTTGATTGAAGCACATACCACTAAGTACACGTTGCACCCAGGAAGTACGAAGATGTATCACAATCTTCGCAAGGTGTACTGGTGGAAGGGCATGAAGAGAGACATAGCAGATTTTGTAGCAAAATGTCTCACATGTCAACAGGTCAAGGTAGAGCACCAAAAGCCAGCAGGATTACTGCACCCTCTGCCTATACCTATGTGGAAGTGGGAACACATTACGATGGACTTTATTATGGGATTGCCCAGAACCAAGAAGAATCATAATGGTATTTGGGTGATCGTGGATAGATTGACAAAATCAGCTCACTTCCTACCTATGAAGTCAACTGATACACTCAATACTTTGGCAGATATGTATGTAAAAGATGTCGTAAGACTACACGGTGTTCCAGTGAGCATCACTTCTGATAGAGATTCCAGGTTTACTTCCCATTTCTGGGAGCATTTTCAAGAAGCCATGGGATCTAAGTTAAATTTTAGCACAGCTTTTCATCCGCAGACTGATGGACAGTCCGAGCGCACGATTCAGACGCTCGAGGATATGTTGAGGGCTTGTGCTATGGACTTTAAAAGCTCTTGGGATGACCATCTGCCATTTGCTGAGTTTGCATACAATAATAGTTATCATGCAAGCATCGGGATGGCACTATATGAAGCTTTGTATGGAAGAAGGTGTCGATCTCCAATTGGGTGGGAAGAAATGGGTGAACGTAAGTTATTGGCTCCAGATCTAGTCGAGCAAGCATCAGAAGATGTTAAGTTGATTTGTCAGAGGCTTAAAACAGCTCAGAGTAGACAAAAGAGCTATGCGGATGCTCGACGGAGGCCACTTGAGTTCATGGTTGGAGATTTTGTATTCTTGAAAGTTTCTCCATCCAAAGGGATCATGAGATTTGGCCGACGAGGTAAGCTGAGTCCTCGTTACATTGGTCCATTTGAGGTCTTAGATCGAATAGGCGATGTTGCCTATAGATTGGCATTGCCTCCGGAGCTATCGGGAGTGCATAATGTGTTTCATGTATCGATGCTTCGGAAGTATAATCCGGATCCGTCTCATGTCATTGAGTATGAACCCTTGGAGATAAGGGAAGATATGAGCTATGTAGAGAAGCCGATTCAGATTTTGGACAGGAAAGAGAAAGTTTTGAGGTCTAAGACGATCTCGTTAGTGAAAATTCTCTGGCAATACCATACGATGGAAGAAGCTACATGAGAGCTAGAGAGCTTAATGAATGAAAGGTATCCAGAATTATTTACATGACAAGCTAAGGCAAATTTGGAGGACCAAATTTTCTAAGATGGGGAGGATGTGAGATCCCCAATTTTCATGTAATTCCTCTATGTTTGTAAAGTATTTTAATTTCATATGATTAAATGACTATGAAGTTGATGTGTAATTGATGCATAAATAATGTATGTTTAATGTATGGAACATGTAAGGAATAAATAGAATGGGAAGTAATTAGTCAAATGAATTATGGAGCTATCAGAAAATGAATAAAGCATGAGAAAAGAAATAAAATCAGAATTTTGATTGGAGATTAAATGGATGAGTCATGTGGAAGAGGAATTAATTGATGGTCAATAGTCTTGAGTCAAAGGGATGCTAATGGCTGAGATAGAGGATGAGATGAGCATGCATTTAATGAAATGGCATGACTCATCACCCTCACTATCATCTCCCAACGTCAGCCCCTACCTCCAGCCCTCTCCCACTCGTTCCATCCAAGCTTCCAAGTTTCCATTCCAAGCTCCTTGCTAAACCACCTCATCCTTCCGCTAATTAACTAAATTCGTAGAACGAAAAATAATCCTTGTCGTTAGACTAGGTGATATCCAAAGTTTGATAGAGTGAATTCGAGTATTGGAAGAGATCTCAAAGTTTGAGATTTTGATCTCTAGTGAAGGTAAGAGAAATAGATGATTCTTGCAATTTCGTTCTTGGTTTGGAGTTGTTTTAAGTTAGTATAACATGTGTATGTGGTTTAAATTAAGGTTTGGTGTGGTATGATGATTTTAGGTTGAAGAAGTGACAAGCTAGGGTTAACACGCCAAGTGATCTTGCGTTCTCGAAGGAATCGAGGTAAGAAATTTATGTAACGGACGTAAGGCGGCTATGTCCGCATGTTTTAATATGATTTTGAACTGCTTTGGGGAGAAATACTAGTTGTCTTTGGCAGGAAAAGATGCATTTTCGGACTTGTCTCCTAGTACCAATTAGGTTAGGAGCAGCCGACTGCCTTAAGTAGCAGCCGACTGCCTAGAGACAACCAAAATGCCGTTTTTCGAAAACCGATGCAAACCAGTCGATTGCTATGTAAGCCAGTCGACTGCTATTTTCCCAGAAACATTCTGTTTCAAACCAGTCGACTGCTATATGGGACAGTCGACTGCTATTTACCAAATTGCATTCTGTTTCAAAAACAGTCGACTGCCCTATATGACCAGTCGACTGCTTTTTCTTAAGAAGCATTCTGTTTGAAAACCAGTCGACTGCTATATGGACCAGTCGACTGCCCCCATGTATTTTTCGAAATGAAATTAATTTCGAGAAATGAAGTTATGAAGCAGCAGTCGACTGCCCTATAAGACCAGTTGACTGCCATGTATGAAAAGATGTTTTCAAAGCTTATTTGATTTAAACACAAAGGTGTTTTTCTGAAAAGTATATTATAAATGTTTTGAGGCTATGGACTGCGTAATGATTATGCATTTCTGATGGCTGAGAGACTCTGATCAAGTCCTCAGTAATATGTATGTTAAGTGAGGAACCCTAGTCCGGTCCTCAAGACCATCAGTGACACTTGACTAGTGCTCACTATGGTATTATTAAGGCAGGAGAGAATCCCTGACTTCTACATGGTATACCAATGTACTAATGCATGATTAGAGTCATATGAGTCATATGAATGGGAATGAACGGTTCATATGACGACTCAATCGCTTAAACATTGTACATAGTCTCCATCTATTTCAAAGTACAAGACGTATATATGAAGAAAAGTATGATGTATGTTTTAAAGTATGATATGAAGTATGATGTTTTAAAGAAAGAAGTATGATGCATGTTTTATATGTATGCTATATTTTAAAAGAAGCATACAAAGTATGATTGCAATGTCATTTGAAATGAATATGCATGGTTGCAAACAATGCATGAAAGAGGTTTATGATGCATGCTTTATAATGCTTTACATGACATTATAGAGCCAAGTAGGAAAAATGCATATAGAGGCATAGTACGCTCTTTTACATACTTTTCTTACTGAGCGTAAACTCACCCTTTTACGACCATTTTTCCTACAGATTACCTGAAGTGAATCCCGCTCCGACTAGAGGAGCTTGCTTTTGAAGAATCAAGGTGTACCTTCTTGATACGCTTCCCAGTTAGCATAGAAGGTATACTTATATGTTCATGTATATAGTAAATTGTAATTCAGCTACAGTACAGTACAAGTAGAGAATATATATATATAAGATGTCGGGGATGTAAGTTAAGATGACGTATGAGATCCTGTGGAAATGGAATGATATTTATATATATCATTTTATGTTTATGGAAATTGAATAAAATTTCATGAGCTATTAAATGATTAGCTTAAGATTAAGGGACGAATGACACTGGATGAACTAAATCTAAATAAAGAAGGAAAAAGATAAGTGATAAGATGAAGTGACGGGGACGTCACATAAAATATATTTGGAATTTTTATGCAGTGTTATGTTCGGGAAATAAAGAAACGTAAAAGTGTCAATGGATTTTTATACTGAACGGAATAGAGGTCAGAAACATGTATAAGAATCGCATAGGATATGTTTTACTTGCAATTAAAAATTTTTGAAGATTTCGTTTTAATCGTTCCTTACCCAATTTTCCCGAATACAAGAAATATAAATTATCTTTAATTCCTACAAGTCTAAATAATACATTGCATGAAATGTTCTACATGAATTGATTTAAATGAAATGATTTACATGCATTGAATTAAATTAAATGATTTACATGAAATGAGTTACATGATATGATTTACATGAATTAAATTACATGCAATGACTTACATAAATTGCATTATATGGAATGATTTATACGAATTGCATTATATGAAATGATTTAAATGGATTGCATTAGATGAAATAATTTACATGAATAGAACAACAAGAAACGATTTTTATGAATTGTGTTACATGAAACGATTTACATGAATTCAATTAAATGAAATGATTAAAGTGAAATGATTTATATGAATTGATTCATATGAGAGGATTTTATGAAATTGATGTCTCCCTAATAATCGTGCATATGAGATAGTGATGATTAGGCTAGGAGACGTCCTAGACCTTCCCCTTACATGATATGACTGTGGGAATTATGGTCAAACCCACATGTTTACGCAGTGAGGACCTGACCAGTGCGAACTGTGAGTGATCGACGATGACCATTCGTTACCGTGTTTCGTAAGATTGGCTAAGGAGTTTCGGATCCCTGGCCTTCCTATACAGGTCCATTACAAGATATAGTGCGTGTATGAATCTCTGGGAGATTATTTTTCTACCAATATGCGATATTTAACAGATGATTGATTTATTGAATGATTTGATTTACGAGGATAGTACATGATTTGATTGAAAAGTGACGAAAGAAGTGATACAAGTTTTATAGTATATGTTTTCCTGATACAAGTGCATTTATCCTATTTTAATGATTTTAAATGAATTGCTTTACTGCATTGAACGAAATTACTGAAATTATTGCATTATCTCATGGTCTTGAAATTGATACCATATTGTTTACTAAAATTGCATTATGGAATTGTTTAAAATAAAATTGTTTTATATCTTGTTATTAATGGAAAACTACATAAAATTATTAATGTTTTATACTGCATAATTATTCCATCAATAGTAGTTTATTCCCTATAGTCGATTCTAGGGACCGGAACATGATAGGTACTTTAAAGTACGTCCCATACTCTACCCGGTTACCTAGCTGACTATAATATCCATCCTATACTATACACTAGGAAGCTGTTAGGTGATAAATATTTTTATTGCATTTTAATATTTACATTTAATACACCTCTTTCATAATTAGGTTAAGTAAATTATGTTTATTTAACTGCATATAGTCTACACTTTTATATATTTTTCTTACTAGGCTTTCCCCAAAGCTTGCCCTCTTACTCACCATCCCATATAGCTCACAAGTGTACGTACCATCCACTGTGATAGGATAATTGAAGAGAATTACTAGAAGTGTAAAATGCTCAGTGGCCAAGTATATGTGGAATTTTACATTACATTCAAACTAGTATATGCACATCAGCATTAGATAAATATTGGGACGTAAATAGTGTAATGACTATTTAAAGATTGCATATAAATTTTGTGGGATGTAATTATATTGAAATGTTAGAAATAGAATTTTAAATATTATGTTATAGATTTTAGTCTAAATTTATATTTATTATCTATGGATTAATTTATTTAATGGTATAAAGATATAATTGAAATGAAAATTGTATATTGGACTTACATCGACACCGAATGCAAACCGACTGATACTGAATAATTGAAGAAGAAATATAGAAGTACAAAGGAAAAAGTTAATTCGGAATTTTATAATTCTGGACGTTAAACAAGTGGTATTGAATTAAGGTTTGCCTAGTTTTTTTAAACAAAAAATTCTGGATTTTGGGCAGATTTTTAAGATATTTTCCAGCCTCAAATATAAAATGACCATTTTGCCCATTTAAGGTCCAAATATTTACACTTATGCCACTCTACTATTTTATTATTTTTCAATTTCAGATTTTAATTTAAATTTTTATTAAATTATATTTAATTAAGTCAATTTTGGTCAAATATTGACTAGTTTGACTAGCTTCCATGTTAAATGACCATAATGCCCTTGTATAATTTCATTATTTCCATTTATATCTTAAAATTAATTTAAAAATTTAAAATTCAGATTTAATATTTTATTTTTATTATTTTCTATTTATTTGGGTCAAACATGGTCAATTGTTGACTCCCAAGGGGGTGTGACCAAGTATGGGTAGTTAAATTACCAAACTACCCCTATGCTAGTGCTTTTTGTTTCGTTTACGTTGTTTTTTATACTTTTGCATAATGAATTCACGGGCTGGATCCATGTAAAACTTCTTTACACGAGGAACATCCCATGATAGTCTGTGGGTTCAAAGTCAATTTGGTTTGACCGTTATTCAGAAAAATTCTTTCGGGGTATGGACATGATGTCATTTTTGAATTTGTTGCTCGTAAACTGAGGTATGCTCATCTTAAAGAATTCGAAAAAATGGTCTTATTGACCTTTAGGTGTTTCGGGCCCAATTTTAATATTTTGCCACTTCAAAGAGCATCTAGATTACAGATTGCTTTGTGGGGCCCATTTGGTAATTTTCTCGGTAGCTGCACCATATATGAAAATCAATTTCCACAACTTTACTTAATATTTCTAGTTCAGCACTTCCAATAGGTATAGGAAAATAGAGAAATTTGGGCTCTCACAATGGAACATAACCATAAGGTTGAAATTACAAAAGATAATGGGAAATAGTTAGGTGTAGTTTCAGCCAAGGCAAGATTATGTAGTTACCATGTTAAATCTTTTAATTTAATAGCTAAAGAATGGTACTTAAATGATGATAGGACTATTGATGTGATTTAATGCATGAAGAGTGAGTAGGAATTGTTTGTGAAATAAGAAATGAAAAAAGAATGAATTTTGGGCATTAAAGCATATTCGGCCAAGCATGTTTCATAAAGTTATCATGTTGAATTTTGGTGGTTAATGGATAAGGAACAGTATATCAATATTAATAAGATCATTGGTGAAATTGGATTTGGAAAAGAATGTAATTTGGTTGTAGCTATGTCTTGGTATTTGGTAGGAAATAAAATGAATTAACCGTTGAAATTGACAAAATGGCAAATAGGGATGAGTAGAATATTCTTTATAACTGTAACATGGAATTTTGAATATATTTGGGTATTATTGTGTAGTGTTGAGATCGGAGGATTAAGCGGCACAAGTGGTGCTATAAACGTTGCTACACTGTGTGGTAGTTAAGGTAAGGAACATGTATGGAAGAGCATTGGAAATACTATGCTTGCAATTGGGAATATTGGCTGGTTTGAGAAAATATAAAATGTGGTTTTATGCAGGAGTTAGGATAGTCATAGCTGTTATACTGTCGAAATTTTGTAAAAACTATGATTATATTTAGCATACCAATGATTTAGGAAGAGCCAAAATAATTTACCAACTTAAATAGTCCATGTCTCCTTGAAAGGAAAATCTATTCTTAATGTCCTTTTTGGGATGTAGTTTTTGAATTATATAAGATTTATTTTTGTGAGAGCCATGTGTTCTGATAATGTTGTACATGTAGGGATACTCACCATTGTTTAATTCCAGTGTATTTCGCAGATACGACCCGATACAGTACGGTGGGCGGCACAAGCTCTATAGTGCTCGAATGGACGTGAGACCGGATAAATATTGTACGAAAAGTCCAATAAACCTACGATAAGAATCTAGAACCCAAATACCTCTATTTGGATTATTTTGGGAAGTGTGCCAATAATTTAGAAAATGACGATTAAAGACATAGCCCGAATGAACTTTCATTAATAACAGTCAAACTAAATTGAATTTTGACCTACTAACTGAAGCATGGTAATCTATGTATAAATAAGTCCTAGGCTATGTTAATAAACATATCAAATCGGTAGTGAAATCAGAAATTTACGCGATTGGCTCAATAGCATATTTTCGTAATTTCACCCTTACGGTCAATCAAACCTTAATAAAACCATAATCATTCATTAAATTATGTTTAATAATAATATTTAGTGATGAAATAAAATATTTTAGAGTTAAATTTGATAGTTAAATAAATTATAGAAGTTTAAGGGGTAAAATTGTCCAAAATTCTCATAACAAAGGGCATTTTTATTATTTTTCCATTAAGTAGAAATTTCTAAACACTTCCACTTGAAGGGCCCAGCTACTCTTCTCATCTTCTTCAACCTCACGACCCCACCCTCCATAGTCACACCTTGAGAAAAAAAAAACTCAACAAAATCACCATTGAAAACACATTAAAACATAAAAATTTCATTTACAACCTAGCCTAAAATTTAATCCTCTACACACCCATACCAATATCTTATTGTAAAGTGGACAAAATCAAGGGGAAAGGGCACTATAGGATTCAGCCACCTTGAGGTAATTACATGGTTTCATTTCTTTCATGATTTAAGGTTGCTAAATGATGTATTCAAGTGTTCTAAGCATTGTTTTAGCATTAGTTTCGATTAAATCCCACGATTTGGAGTCCCTAAGGTTTCAACCATTGATGGAACTTCATGAATTCATATTGTTTGATGTATAAAAATGGTGCCAAATTAATGAAGAAGCATGAATAAGCATGATTTAGGTGTTGGATTATTGAAAAATCATGAAAATCCACCTAGGGAGCATTCGGCCAAGCTAAGGGGAGAGGGAAATGTTTCTCAATTTAATGAATTCTTGATGCCATAAGACTATAGAAATTAAGTGGAGACTGTTGGTGAAGTCAGAATTTAAATCGGAGTTGGTTTGAGCAAAGTATGTTTTAATACCGGTGTAAATTATACTAGTTTAGTAATTTCTACAAACAATGTAGTATAATTTAATGAAGAAAAAATTATTAGAATTTAATTATGGTGAATAATTTTGGTTGGCATAATGTTTTGCAGCTCGGGAGTAAAAGAATATTGAGTGGTGCTATCGACAAGTCAGTAGAAAAACGATAGGTAAGGAATAAGTGTGTAAGTTGTAAAGATACCGTGAATGCATGTTTTGGCTTAAATCAATTTTATGAATTGGTTTGCAATTAATTGCTTTGGAATTGGTGATATTGCGGATACTGGCTAGTTTATATACTGTGTTTGCAATGTAGGAGGACTAGGTTAGAAACAATCGTTATTCTGTCGGAAGTTCTAGAAAATTAATGAAATTATTTTTAGTATTCTTAATTATTAGGAATAAATAAATTTCCAAGTGAGACTCATGTGATTTATTAAATTTGCATAATTTTATTATTTACCAAAAAATAATATTTAAATATTCACGTTAATGAATTTTAATTACACGAAAGTACCAGCATATGCTTATTGCTGTTCTACAGAAAAATAGAAAATTTTCAAAAAAGAATACTAAAGTATGAATACTTAATGAATTTTTATTTTTGAACTGAAGATATTTTCTAGTATATTTATTTATGGACGGATTAAAGATATTATCATTGAAATTGATTTTATAAATGGTGTTTTTACTGTATATATATTGTTTTGAGACTATTAAGCCCTATATGATGCTCACGTGTCACATGTTACTGTTACTGTTGCTAATAGACTTGCTAAGTCTTCAGCTTCCACAATTGTCACCTGGCAAGTGTACACTGTGGACCCCACAGATTATGGCCATATGTCTCACGTGTTACTGTTTCTCCCTTTTGGGATATTATTATAGCATGATTTACTTTGGATGTTGCCTGGTCTCTAGTATACTGTATTGTTACTGAACTGAAAATGTTATCGGTATCGAAATGAATGTCTTAACTAGTGACTGTAAGCTCTTACTATATTGCTTACTAGTTTTTCTACTGAACTGTTTACTAAAGTGATGTTAAATTAAAGTGTTTATATATATATATATATTATTTCATATATATATATATATATATATGTGTGTGTGTGTGTGTGTTGCAAAATGCCTAAATTGTTTTCAAGTGATTTATATCAATTATACGTGTCTTCTTCAACTAATTACTCCCTATAGTCGCTTCTAGGGATTAGGACACGACAGGTATTCTAAAATATCTCCCATACTCCATCCGGTTTCCTAACCAACTATAGTATCCTTCCTGATTTATACCTTAGTGCACTGTTAGGAATTAAATGTTTTAAGCATATAGATTTCATAGTATCAGTCTTGCATACGATTTTCTTACTGAGCATGTTAACTCACCTTTTATTTTTCTACTCCACAGATTATCTACAGTGATTGACTTATATACCATTCCACGAATTTCGGCTGTGTTTTATAGTACCCTAAGGCAGCTTTGATCGGATCCTGGAGTTATATTTTATTTCTTTTATATGTTCAGACTTATTATGTACAGTACTACGATTTTATAATTCATGTGCAAGGGATGTAGAATATGTGAAAGAAATTGTAAACCATATTTTGCAGTAAATATTTATATCAACTATAAATATGATTTTATTTAAAAAGTGATTTACTGTTTAAAATGCATGTGATAAAGGCATCACAGACAGCCCAACCATTCTACTGTTTGTGTAAAAAGGGAAAATTACTGTGTTACAGATCTTTACAATTTTCACTTGTTTGGATTTACTAATTTATAGTACAGCTTCTTTTATATGTAATGAAAATATTTTGGGCACTTAGTTTTGCATTGAAAATAATTGCTGAATTTACTGTACTGAAATATAAGATTTATTATATTGAATGATTATGGACTGACTGAAGATAATTCTTATTTGAAATGATTTCTATCGTTGATTTTATATATTATGTGAACAATTTTGAGATTGTTAACCTCCTATGTTGATCATGCATACTTATGTGCTTATGTGATTTATGTGTATATGGTTGTAAGACTTTAGTCAAGTCCGCAGCACCACAGTTGTCACCTAAGTAGTATACACTGTGGATTTTTAATGATGACCATTTGTCTCCTTTTATGTGCGCAGCTTAGGGGTGGATCCCTAGCTCATGCGTTGGGTACGCCACTTTTATGTGCATCCCTTATGGGATATCTTCTATGCATGACTCTATTAGATGTTGACCGTCTCTATCGAATATTGTATCACTGGTTTAAATGATTTGGATTTCAAGCAAGTGTTTAAGTGATTTAAATATAAGTGAATGAGAAAGTAAGAAATTGATTTTATGTTTATATGGTATTTAATGTACTCAATTCCTTAGATTTGCCTCATGCTGTATTTGAAAGAAAATATTTTTATCTCAATAAATGTGATTTATATTTGAGAATATTCAAATGATCCTTATAGCTGAACATAGGATCCAGGACATGTGAGGTGCTTTAAAGCGTCCTTCCATACTCAGCCTGACAATCCTAATCGACTATAGCTATTCCTTCCTTCCAGACTATTAGCATGGCTAACATTTTTACATGACATGATAGAGCCAAGTAGGGAAACCTGCATGTAGTAGCACAGTATGGACTTTTATATATGTTTCCTTACTCAGCATAAACTCACCCCCTATTTTTTCCTCCCAGACTATTTGCAGTGATATCCACGCATTTAGAGGGACACATATTTTTAGAGCTACAGTATTCCTTCGGGACACACTTCTGGTTCCTCAAAGGTATATTGTGTTTTATTTTATATATACATCTCAGATATTGTATAGTACTATGATATATTTTAAAGCATACTGGGGACGTAAACTAGTAGAGACAATAGAATATTTGTAAATGAAATATTGAACTTATTTGTATACCGACTTATATGATCATGTATTTGTGAAATAAATAATTTCAGTTTGAGATTATGTCGTATTTTGATAAGATGACATTAAATTTGATAATATGAAATTAGCATGATAAGTTATACATATAAGTAAGAGAGGATAATGACCTAACAAACAGCCTAACCCGTTATAAGAGAAAAAAGAAGTTAATTGGTATTTGAATGAAATCGGATGTTACACTAAAATTGTAGGCTAAATTTTTTTTCCCTTTACTTCGCTTATTCATTTGTAGGTGAATGCATAGGTCACTTTTCGATTTTATGTGATCCTTTAATCACTAAGGTCCACTTTATTCATCTTTTCATTTATCCATATAACATCAAGCATGATAATATCATCAACATCAATTAACATTAGTTTATAATCCATATGATAATACCAAACTAACATCATCACACAAAAATCATCTCACACATATTGACATCATCTTAAATATAACCTACATCCCAAACAGTGTATATATACACACACACACACATATAACCCAAATTATACAAGATACACTGTGCCATCATCCACATATGTCTATGCAATCTACTAGTAAGCCATATACCCGAAACTATTCATAGGAGCACTCTCAAGGAACTTCTCGACTCAAAATGGTGGTGATAATTACCGTCAATTTGAAAGGGAGGGAAAGAAGAGAGGAGTGAGTCATAAACTCAGTAAGTAACAACAGTAAGTAATTTAAAAATCATGCCAAGCATCTTTCAACTTCAAAGCTTACAAATCAATGTAAAGTCAATCTTATTGAATAAATCATGTTGCAGTTTGAACATTAAAAAACAAACTGATAAACTCAATATCAAATCATGCATAAAGCATGCAATCCAATCAATAAACCATATCGTAATACTAAGAGAAAAGGTAAAGCATCATCAAAGACACTTAGAGCTAACATCATAACGATCCACGGTAGCTAATCGTAGCAGTTTTCAAAGAAGGGATGCTACCTATGCATAGACCAATCAACTCGAGCCCACTAATCAAGTGAGACTAGTCCAATTTAATATACGAGACAAGCCAAAGGTTTCCGAGGCTTATGCTCAAGAAACGGTGCTCTAAGTCAACAAAGAACGCCTTCACAATTCTCAAGGTATAATGCCCAATGGTCTCAATACCTTGGGTCTAAAATAGTAATCAATATCAATCTGTCAAATCAGCCATCCATAATATTGTATCAAGTCGTAGTGCACAAAAATGTAGGTAAATAACCAAAAGCCATAAATTTGAGAGCTTTGTTTTCCTCATATTTGATATAAGTTACTGAGTGTAGGAATTTAAAAGAGAAAATTCCACAAAAATTTAAACTGATTCTCAATAAAATTTGAATCAGCATTCAATACAGTATACGATGCCATGAACCTTTCATATATGGCTGCAGGAATTTTACTGTATGTATGCCAACCCATAAGGTTATTGCTGTTGTCGTGGCTGAATAAGAATCACTAACACCCACATTAAACAACAGAGAAAGCATAACCTCGAAGATTATCAATCTTGATTTGGCTATAATCTGCCACGCAATGGTGAGACCACTTCTGTTCTAGTACAACTCCATAACTCCAGACAAGCTCATTTCGTCTGCCTATTCTAGAAGTTGGTTTTTTTTTTGGCATAGTTTTTAGATTAGCCGCAAGAAACTAGAAATGCAAGTAGGATTCAATTCTTTTTACTGAATCTTCTTTTTTTTTTTGGTAAAATCTTTTTACTGAATCTTCATGCTTGCTTAATGGAAATCTACATTTCTGAGTTGAGATGCTGATGCATGAAATTTAAGATCTTTTCATTCAGGTACAATCCGTTTGAAAGACTGCGACCAAAATTAAGGAAACAGTACTGTTTAACCAATAGATAAAAATGGTGCACGCTGGACAACAGAATAGAAAATAAATGAGAAAGCTGTGTCAGGAAGAAGGTGTACTATATCTCTATTTAATCTTTCCTTGCATTCAAAGATGCGCACGGTCCGATAAATAGTATTTATAATTTCGGTTTATGTTATAATAAATAAAATTATGTTCATTTCGTATAAAATAAAACAAAATTTGGTTTTAACTTAAAAAATACAAAATTTTATTTTTAATTTTTACTTTATTATATTTATATATAATTTTTATTTAATTTTAACTCATTATTTTTGTGTCTTTTATTTGTGACGTTTATACGTTATGTTTAAGTTATCAAATCTACTTGCCGCTACCTCACTCACTATTAGCTGACTATTTCTCTACTCAGTACCGCAATGCTCACGACATGACGGTAGGATAAAAATGTACTACCTTGCTTTGCTTGGCTAACAATGAAACTGGATTTCTTGCTCCTATTAAAAACATTAATGGCGGGGAAACAATTGGAGACCCCCCCCCCTTTACAGCTAGATAGTGAAATGTCGAGGAAAGAACGGAGCCATCAGCTTCAACTTCCGTAGGCCAAAGAAGAGAAAGGCCTCCCAACTAATTTGTAGCTTGCGCATCCCATGTGCAAGCTGTGGTCCTTCTTTTGTCTTTCTTTTCTGGTTGCTGCGTTGTTGTTTGCCAACCATTTCTATCATCGAGTCAGAGACTCGGTCTAGCTAGCATTTGGAATGGCTAGTGAGGTGGGTAGTGAGATTCATGTGAGTTTAACTTTGGTTACTTGGGACTTGGAGTTCTAACCTTCCAAAACTCTAGTTTCGTAAAGAAGTCATTTAAAGATCGGAATGGAATGGTCTTCAAAGTTTTTCATGAGCATAAAGAATGAGTTGTGATTTAGTTGATAATATAGCGAGAAACTACATCTCAAAAGCACCTCATTTGAGTATATTTTGAAGGTGTGAAACAATTTCAAAAATGACGATTAAGGACATAGGCCAGCAGAATATTCGTAAATTACAATTAAATTGAGATGACTTTTGATCAATTATCAGTGGTGAATAATTTTTCATGTAACAAGGTTTTGGATCATGTGGACTGATAGAAGAAATCAGGCGTAAAAAACAGAAATTTACGTGATTTTACGATTATGGGTATTTCGATAATTTCACCCAAATCGATAACTGAAACTAACAAAAGCTTTAACAAACATTAGAGCAAGTTAAATAGAGGTGATTTATGATTAAATGAAATATTTTGGAGGTTGGATGGACTGTTTTTAATTAAGTCAAACTTTAAGAGCAAAATTGAAAAGTTTCATTTAGTATAAGGGCAAAATGATAATATACGCTTTAAAATGTCAAAACGTCAGAATTTTCCAGCAGCCATCTTCTTCATTGTTGTCCAGCCTCACCTTCTTTCATTTTCACCATTGATGAAAGCTCAAGAGGAGAGAGAAAGTGCTTGAAAACCTTAAAAAAAGACATCAAATCAGAAAACTGTCTTCACCAACCCTACCCAATTTTCAGTGCTCTATCTTTTGACACCAAAATCAAGTTCTAAAGTGGTCAAAATCATGGTGAATCATCCCACAACAGATCTAGTCATGAAGAGATGTGAGAGAATTCTTGAAATTTTCATGATTTAATGGTTTTTAGCTATGTATTTAAGGTGTTTAAGCTTGTATTTAGGCTTGGATTGAATCAAACCATGAAATTCTCTCTCTTAGGGTTTTGGTCACTATTCATTGTGTATAATATGGTGTAATTTGATGAGAATTTAATGTAGAAAAATTTTAGAAATTATGAAAAGTAAGAAACAAGCTTAGTTTAGCTTAAATGGAAGAAAATACCAAGTGTAGGGAGAAAATGCAATTCGGCCATGACTAGGAGAGCTTGAATTCAATGTTATTTAATGTGTAATTTATATAGAAGTGGTGTAGAAATTTGGTAGAATTAAATTGGAATTAAAAATGAAGCTTAATTTGAAGGAAATCAACATGGGGCATAGTGAGGGTGATTCGGCCATGATAAGGGGAGACTTAAATCATGCTTGTTTCAATGTAATTTAGGTCTTAAAATAATGTATAAATTATTCTAAGATTGTAAGTGCAATCAGAATCGAAAACGGAGTTATATAGCAAAAGATGTAATTTTGGCACCGGTAGGAATTACATTGAATTTAGAGATTTTAACAGACAATGTATTAGTATTTGAATAATTAGATATTTTCTTAAATTAAAATATGGTAAATTTATCAAGTTGGAATGGTAAATTGTAACTCGAGATCGGAGGGTGCTACTGGTGCTGAAGAAGTGAATACTGATAAATTAAGAGGTAAGGGACATACATAGGAGATGTAGGGATATTATGTTTTGCATTATAATTTGATTTCTGAAATTTTGATGTTTGAATTTTGAATTTTGAAATGATTTTGATTAATTGGGATTTGAATACTTGTGAATTTCTGATATTTGAACTTCAAAAGTTGAAAATGATTATGATAGTGAATTATGATTTTGAATCCAATATCGGTTTTAACACTGACTGACAAAAATTTAGAAATTTTGAATGGTTTTTTATTCTGATTTAATACGCATGAATTCCTTCTCTATTTGTTCACTCAAGACTCTCCATAGATAAAGAGTTAGGGAACCGAGACAAGTGAGGTGCTCTAAAGCATCCTTTCATACTCACCCAACTTCCTAACTCGCTATAGAGATTGTCATATCCAAATTTTCTGTAAATGTTTATTAGTTTTATTTCGGTACCTAGAATATAGGGATAATATTTCAGTTAGTGATGGGTTTCATAAATGGAAGAAAATGTAGCAATTGATGGGTTATAAGGATGATTATTTTTGAATGATTATGATTTGATTAACAGATCTAAGGAAGGCTTACTGTTTATGGATTTATGGATAATGGACTGGACTATGAATATATGGATTGGTACTAATTGAACTTGTCTGAGGTTTCAATTATAAAATTGTTATGCTAGAAAACTTTTATAAATGGTTTGAAATGAATATGTCCTGATTTTTAGATAAATTATTTCAACGATAAGTTTAGTGTTGATTTAAGGATATATTTTGAAGGAACTAGAATTGATTCATAAGAATGAGATATACGATTAAAGAGTATAGGATTGAAATGTTGAAATATTTGAGGTAATTGACTCGTATCAAATTTGATATCGAAAGTATATTGTCACGACCCGAATTCAACTCTTCACTATCGTGTACTCTTCATATGTGTGTGTGTGTGTATATATTTATATATATATATATATATATACATATATATATATATATCAATGCATATCTCCCAATCTCATCATATTAATAATATGCATTTAGTCATATATATATATATATACACGTGGACTTTAAACTAAACAATGCAAGGCCTTACTTTTACCTTTTATAATATATTAAAACCAAGCTTCATTTCTTTGTTTGGTCTTAACTACTTAATTCGTGGTTGCTGCCATTACCATCATTTCACATTCTTACTATTAGGTATATAAACATATACATTTTACATGTTTAAACTTAAACTTAGAGAGGAACTTACCCCTATTTAGACCTTCCAAGGCTTTCCAAAATAGGTTCAAACACCATTTAATGGCAGCCCAACACCACCGAGAACACCCCCTTAGGCACCCCTGTTTTCCATACACAAACAGCCACATTTTCCTTGCTCTTTACTTCTTGCAAAATACCATGAAAAGCTTCCTTGGATCCTAGCCTAAGACAATCTACAACATTCCCATGGTTACTGTACTCCTCACCAGCAATTACCCAAGTCTAGCTCTTAAAACCATCCTTGCTTCTTTACAATATCATTGCTAGCAGAAAATGGACTTCTAAATTGGCTCTAAAGTCAGCCATAATCAGTCTTGGTTTTGTCCTATGCAAGCACCCAAAATGCCTTGCTCCAAACGTCAAAATAGCAACCTTGTGCTCTTGTTTCGATCCTTAAAACTCTCCTATTCACTGCCTTATTCAGCCTTTAAAACACTACCACTGCAGCTCTCAAAATCGCACCATTCAACCTTTTGATTAGCCATTTCTAGTTTCATTATACTGTTCCAAAAAGCCACAAAAACCCAGCCTATATTTAGCCTTCGATAGCTCTTAATTTCATATCATATGCCCCATGTTTGACGCCTATTATACTGTTTAAAACCAATCCCACTCAGCTTTTTATTTTCAACCTTCGTCAGCACCATTCCAACTACAATGCCACTCTCTCGGTGCTCCTCAATTGCTAGCGTCACTTCAATTTGTTCTCTCTTTTGACATCTCTCTCTCTCTCACCAACTCTCCTATTTTTGGGCACCAACCACAACCACTGCAACCTTGAACATGAGCTTGAAAAGCCAACCAGAAATGGAGCTTTCAATTCTTAACCTTCACAAGGCTATTTTCATCTTCCTTGCAATGCCTTGCTTCAGTAGCATGCACGAGCTTGTTACCACCCTTTACTTTCCTATTTCAAGTACCCAAACAGTCGAGAATACCACCATAAAACCCCTATTTCACCCACACAAACAGCCACCAAAATTTGCTTCCACAACACCTTTATTTCTAGCCTCCAAAGACTGTCCCGATCTTCCTTAACAAGCCACTATTCAAGACTAATTTTTAGCATTCAAAGTTAACCCCAAATGTCTCTGTTTCTAGCCTTAGATTCTGCTGTATAAAAGACCACTAATCGTAGCACCATGAGCCTCTCCTTTAGTATCGATTCTACTTTAAGATCAGCCTTTCTTCTTTAATCGGTTTCTTCCTCACTATTCAACCTCTCTAGTCATTTGTTGTAGCTTCTTCCTCTTTCGATTTCAACTTTCCTTTCTCTAGTAGCTGTAGCAATTTCTTCCATTATATTCTCTGGTCTCTTTCTCTTCTCACTTTTTTTTTCTTAGCCATGCTTTGCTCTCCCTCTCTCGGCTCTTTCAGTTTTCTTTTCTTCCTCCTCTGTTCACTGCAGCAATTTATATATATTTTCAACGCTAATGTAAACACAGCAAGGATGAAAATAAAAGAAAAGATTGCGTGAAAGATGATGAGGAAACGTGAGGGAGAGATGAGCAGTTGAGAGAGATGAAAATGAGATGGGACGAGAGGAAGGGAGTTGGTAGAGGATAGCTATGGCTATGGGCAGAGTGCTCTGCCACAGTTGCCCATTTCTTCTTCTTTTTTATTTTTAGTTTGTCCGATGCCGATGCAGACAAAGTGACAAACACAGCATGCTTCCTTTGGAAGTTTGCCAATATTTATTTATTTAAATATATATTTTTATATAACATATCTTATATATATTTATATAAGCATTTATACGAAATCCTTATAATATTCATATTTTATCCTTTATTGATTTTATATATATATCTTTTTATATATACATATACACCTTTGTTTAATACAAAAATGTGTGCATATATATATATATATATATGTACGTATATATTTCCTTACCTTCCTTTTCAATCTAATTAAATTTCTAAAATTTAATTATCGCTTAATAAAATAATTTCTCATAATTCTTAAATATTTCATATTAAATCATAAGGCTTTAAAACAAATCAATTTAGTCACCACATGTCAAAATTTGCAGTTGTCACATATATGGTGAATTTTGATGGAACGAATGAATATTTGAAAATATCTGACTAATTATTGTATATTGATTTGATAGTTTATAAAATGTATCGAAAAATTTGAGACCGATTCCATACGATGAGGTATGAATTTAAGGTAAATAAAATAATATATTTTGTTATTTAATTTATTTATAAAGCAAAATTTTATATATATGTCAGTTTTTGAAAATGCATGATCTCTAATTTATTAATATTTGTAATAATGATTTGTATTTGATTATTTTAAAATTGGTCCGATGCCATTGTTTGCATTTTGATTTATGAAATGTTATATTTATTATTTTCGAATGTCATTTGAAATAATATTTCTAATTAATTAGATTTATCTTAATATACTAAATAGAATGTTTATTTTTTGAATAATATGCTTTGAAATGAAACTTGGTTCCCAAAATTTAAATTTTGATTTTGGGGTGGTAAATCTTTGGTTAACATAGATCTAGGCACTTCCAGACTCTGAAAATAAAATGTGCATTTATATTACTTTATTTGGTTTTGAAGAGTTATTGAACTATTTGATTTTCTTTTGGGAATCAAGTGAATGTGTGGTGATTGTTTGCCCCATAGCTATCTACAGGTATATGCTTTCCATTCTGTTCCGAATGTAGTTGACTCTAGCCTAGTCATCCAGCTCCCACAGGTGTTACTTGGCTAGTATACACACTACGGCCCTCTGGATTATTGGTCATATGTCCACTAACATGAGTCTACTAGGTGAAGCCTAGTCTCCACTGTTTTAGTTATACTGGGGTGGTAAATCCTTGGCTAACTTAGATTCAGGCACTCCTAGACTAAATAAATATTTGATTTAGTGTTTGGTTAAATAAATTTTCTGATCTCTGTACTGTTATTGAAAATACTTTATTTTATTGGTCTAAAAGAAAGTTAATTCCTAGTGTTTATTAAACTTTAAGACCAAATAGGTTTAAACAAATTTTCGATTTCGATACTGATTTTCATTAATGATTTTATCATCCTTGGGATCAAATTTAAAATGATACTTGCATCTAGATTACATGATACCAGTTCTTTTAGGTATGTTTTGAAGGAAACCGAAACAAACACGCAGCGGAATTTAAATCATTCGGCCTCCACCAGGATCGATTCGGAGAGTTGCCTGATTAGGGTTTCGAGATTTACCTAACGTTTTCTCTGATTTTCTGTCGTTGGTCAAGTCACAAGCAACAACTTTTCGTTCCTGCCTCTATGGTATCCACACGAACGGATCTCACGACTCTTGAACATCTCACGATCAGAAGCCTTAAAGAGCGTTTTTGATTCCTTATAACCGAATTGCTAGCTTCGATTAAAAGAATATTTTGTTTTCTGTTTTTTTTTGTGCGGCTCTGTTTTAGAAAACACAAAACATCCTTTTATAGGCAGTAAATTTTACCCTAAAATTTACTGTCAAACAGAACTCTAATCCTACTCAGAATAGGATTAGTTATATCCTTAATCCAATTTAGAATAGGATTAGTTATATCCTTAATCCAATTCAGAATAGGATTAATTAAACTCCTCATTGATCCGTTCTAAGTGTGCGACCCAATAGGTTCTCAAAACAATGGCAATGACAAAATTGTCACAGGTAATGAGCGGTATCTAGCAACACATCATTGCTACCCATGTAACGAGAATGTCAATGACTCGACATAACCTTACTCGTGATAGATGTTACCGTGTAGTCTAATCCCTTTATCCTTTAATGTCTTGATTAGACACAAGTCATGGAATGTGTCACACTTGTATAGTCTAATCAACGTTTCTTGATTCCTGAGTAGACTAATTAAACAAATAAAATCAATATCTCATATTGACTTATTCGAGCACGGCCATGCATTTTTAGTCTCACTCTATCAAAGGGCCCAAGACATCACTCTTGTTATATAAGAGGGATAAATCCTATCTTGATCACTCAACATCCCTCTACATAGATCAAGGCATACCCAATTACTACCTTTATAGCCCATCCAGTTACGAATGACATCTAGCAGCATTAAAGTATGCAATTCTCTATGTTGGGATCTCTGATGATCTCAAGTCAAAGGATCACATACACCATCATCACTATGAGAATCGCTTATGACACTCATATAACAATCCATGTAGCGTTCTCATGGAGGGTCGATCCAGTACATAGTTCTCTAACATGTACCTATGTGATGACTTGATATCCTATATCCATGACAATGGTCATCAGTCAACCACATACTAGTCTTATCGTATCATTGTTATCCTTGTTCACAATAATACTTGACTAGGGATATTTTAATAATAGTGTGTTATTACTATTCTAAGGACATTATCATATAAGATTACAGTACGCAGTTATAAGACAAATATAATAATGAACTATAATAAATAAAATGTCATGATACATAAAAAAATGCCAAAGTCAATCATCTAATGAATGGTTCTAAGGGCATAATCCAACATGTTTCTTACAGTGCTTGTCCCAAAGCTCACCCTCTTCTCCACCTTCCAGATTTAATTGCAGAGATAGTAATATGTTGAAAGTGATTTATGATGAGATGCCTATGGGATTTTGATGTCGTACCCTACACGTATGGTATTCAGACATTTATTGTACAGTATTTTAATATGCAAAAAAGGATGTAAACAGTAAATCAAGAAGATGTGTAAATAAATCATGGCATTTGTTATAAAGTATTTATGTGAGAAAAACAAGTTGTACTTGAAATTTGTGTACTGGGACTAATGTATAAAATTTAATACTACTTTATTTAGTAATTCTTGCAGTAAAGTTAAAGTGAAGACACTAACCATTGCCCAACCATTTGTGTGAAAATGTGAAAAGTCAGCTTCGATTTTTAGAAATCAGGGCATTACATTAAAGCTTTTAAAACACTTCAAGTTATAAATAATATTGGAAAATCTTATTAAATCAAATGTTTAGTTCAGTTTGAAAACTCGTAAATATTATCATGTTAAAGCAATAATACATAAAATGAAACAAGGAGTTGGCGAGCCTTCAGCATGCTTATAAAACAATTCAGAAAGTTAAACCAATCAATCAAGGATGGCTCAATTTGCAGCATGACCAATAAGAGTTCAATATCATTCAGTTTCGATGCCTGGTTGTTGCTTAGGGTTACTTACAATACTTCCTTAGCTATTAGGTTCAATCCTCCCTGACCTATCAAGTTTCACGCGAGCTATGTGAACCTTCGGCCAACTTCAGTCCTTAATATTGCTCTTTACAAAACACAGGGTAGATTGCATTAATTCATTACTCCCAATGACATATTAGCATTAAGAGCTATATAATTTAACAAGAAATGATACCAAGCAATGTTTTTGAACTATTCAAATATGAACTAGCTCTATTTATTCCCTTTTTGTTCACTTGAACTTCTCATAACTCTACTTGTCCATTTCTGCATCTTGTATTTTTGACCTTATAGCCCTAAGTGTTAATTTCAGAATTTGATTGCTAGGTCGTAATCTTTATATTAATCTAACTCAATTCCCTATATGAGTGTAAGGCTCACTTTCTAATTCAATCAGTACTGTTTTTAGTGATTTTTCACATTTCTATCCAATTTTGGCATATTAGGCAGACTGAATTCTTGACCTTTGTGTACTAAATTTTACTTTAATATTTCTTGGAATATCCAAAAATTATGAATCCAAGACCATGTGAAACGTAATTCAATTTCCAATTCAGAAAAGTAAATTTCACAATTTTATCATTTCTATGTTACTTCCAGCAATTCCATAAAATTACCATATGTATAGATACATTCAAATAGAATGGTTATTTGACCTTAGTGCACAAACTGTCTCATATCTCAACACAAGGATATCCAATTTATGCAAACTCAAAACCATTATAACACTAACTCAATTACCTTTTTGGAAATGTAAAGTTTGCAACCAAACTCAATCTGGACTATTTTCTATATATTTTTGAAGTCAACACTAGGCAATCTGTCCTCTGCAGTGAGTGTCTCGCATTTATTTGTATATATCTTAAGTCATAAAATTCCCAAAAATTCCAAAACTAAATGAAAACTAACTCATTTCCCCATCTAGATATATAAGGTTTATAATTTAACTCTTCCTATATTAACACCAGTAATTTTCCAAATTTTCATTATGTTCCAACAGTTTTCAGGCACAGTATCACACTGACCTATTTGCACAAATTATCTCATATTTAATTATAGGAATATCCAATTTGGTGCAAACTCAGAACCATAATAATCCTAACTCAATTACCTTTCTGGAAATATAAGGCTTGCAACCTAACTCAATCTGGGCTATTTTCTACAATTTTTTCAAAGTCAAGATTGGAATTCATGTTTTCTGGCATATCTCATGTTATAGAATTCCAGATTAGGTAGACTCCAAAACTAAATTATTCCTAACTCAAAAAGCAATATACCATAATTTATCCAAAATTTATCTCATTGTATAACATTTAAACTAAACATTTTAACATCAACTTAAAATAGAATATCAATTCCAAATTTTAATTGCAAGACTAAATTTACTTCATCATTCATCCAAACATCATTAAGTCATGTACATTATCATAGATTTAATCTCATATTCCACATGCTAGTTCATAAGTTCACAATTTTCTTAAAGAATAATGTTTGTCAAAATGCCAAACCATTCTTTTCTCTAACCTTAAGTATGAAGTCGAGACCAATCCCTTTTCTTCCTTGGATTCACCTCAAAGCTGACAGCCCAAGTTAGCTCTCTTTCAAATTCTTGCTGTGACAGACCTCGCCATCTACATGCAACCCTACATAAGTGGTAAATCCATGGAGGTTGTACAATGATGAAGAGAGATTACCTTCCTTACCAGTTTCATGAAATCGAGGGCCAAATTCCACATTCCCCCTTTTAGTTTCACTCCAGCAGATTAAAATCTTGCATGCAGATTTGGTTAGGCTTCCCCACGTTATTTCCTCTTGAATCCTATGGTTTCATGGAAATTTCACCTTGTATTCCCTCTTTGCCATGGTTGTTTAGACAGCTTTTTTTTCTTTTAGTTCTCTAATGGTTGGATTGACTAAGGTAGGAGGAGATGAATAGTAATCCTCGGTTTTAAAAAGGAAGTGAGGCTTAATTGACTTATTTTTGGTTATAGCTAATTAGAGGTTCACGGCAAGCAGTCCCCCCCCCCCCCCCCATCATCATCATCATTAGAGCCTTTATCCCAAGAGATTGGGGTAGGCTACATGAACCAATATCTGAATTCACATTAGATCGTCCATATGTATTCTCCTCCTCCATAGATTCCTATCCAAGGCCATTTGCTCATCTAATTCTAAAACCTCCATATCTTTCCAAACTACTTGCGTCCAAGTCTTTTTCGATCTTCCTCTAGTCTTAACTCTTTTATCAACATCCATAGCCTCTATTCTCCTAACTAGAGCATCTACAGGTCTACGTCTTACGTGTCCAAACCAATGTAAACGATTTTCACACATCTTGTCTTCGATAGGTACCACTCCAACCATCTTACGAATATCATCATTTCTCATTCTATCATTTCTTGTATATCCATATATTAATTGCAACATTCGCATTTTTGTTACACTCATCTTTTTTGTATGTAGCCTCTTAGTTGCCCAACATTCACTACCATATAACAATGTTTGTCTAACAACTGTCCTATAAAACTTGCCTTTCAACCATATAGGAATTCCTTTATCGCATAACACACATATAGCACTTCTCCACTTACTCCATCCAGCCTGGATCCTATAGGTCACATCACTATCAATCTCTTCATCCATTTGTACTATCGATCCCAAATATCGAAAATGGTCCCACTTAGGTATCGCCACCCCATCTAACGTCACTACATCTTGCTCTTCCACTCGATTAGAACTGAATTTACTGTAAGAGCCTCACCCGATCACCAGGCCGTCGGCGAGCATCCCCTAGGCGACTACCTCGCCCCAAGTTTACCTATACACATGAGCTAGGCGATCTCCCACTCTCACTTACATATTGTCTACTTCGGTGGTCACCTACCTCACGGCTTTATCCCAAAGCTCCTGAAGAACTCAGAATAATGCCTTGAGCGCGTTTTCTGAGGCTCGAACCATGGCATCCTTAGATACTCGAGCCTTACACTCATGATACTATTGAGACAAGTGTCTCAATGTGTAACAGCCTGTTATCACATTTTTCACGTATTTCTATACTCTTTTTCGGTTGGGCTATCTGCGATGCCATTAGCATTTAATAGAGACAGAAACAAATGATAAACATTTATTTATCAAATACTGAATATGAAAATTCTTTTCATGATTCCTTACATCCAACATCCCCTTTCATCTTATTTTACTAAAGTAGCACTAAATACTTATGTCTGACATATAAAGGAGAAGTGACTGTACCTGTCATATCCAACATAATTTGCCCCCGTGCTTTATATGTAGCTATATCCATCTGGGAGCTAATTCTCTCAACTCTGTGTATTTCTTATATGTGGAGTTAAAACAAGGGGGTGAGCGACTCATATGCTCAGTAAAGGAGACATATGCTGTTTTATAAAACCAAAACCATATTCCACAAATTATTTGTTTTCCTAAAATCAAATCAAATAGGAAAACAGTGGATATAGTTACCAACACCTTCGATACACCAGTCAAATCACTGGCTAAACAGTTTACTTTAAAATGTAGTAAACAGTAAATAGGATTCAATAAATCCTTTCAGTAAACAGAAATCAATAAGTTGAGAATAGGCATCCTAATCCTCTGCTTTTGGGGCGCACCCGTAGGCCATCTCCCCTCACGGCTATCTCAGATCTATGGCCATAATCTATATGTGGTCCTCGGGTCCACTTGCCAAGTGACCTCGAGACAGCTGATGACTTGGCAGGTCCATCAGCCTTGTGACACCCTGAGGTGCATCCGTTGGTCCATCGACCCAAGCCACCGCCCCAAGCGAATCACGCAACTACATGAATAATAATGCATAATCTCAAAGCCTAAAGTCTCAAAATCACTTTTATATCTCATGAAAACCTTTAAGGGATTTTCTCACCCACATTATCATTTACTCAAATGATTTAATTCCCAAAAAGGTTTAGGCTTTCTATTTACAAAACACCTTGAAAACATTACAAAATCTCAACGTTTAAAACCTGCTCGCCCATGGTCAGCTCGCCCAGTGCAGAGAACTTGTGTTCGCCCGCCCACCTTTGCTTTTAAAATCAGCAAGCAAAATTGGCTCGCCCTCAGTGGCTCGCCCATTAGTCAATTCGCTCAAAAAGGTTTATATTCTTTTTTATTTTCGAAGATATTAAAATGGCTCATTCTCGTTAAGAAAATACCATCGAAATCTTTTCGCCATAGTCAGCTCGCCCAGCATGGCTCGCCCATGGTCACTCGAAAGTGGGGTGAACAAGTGTTCGCCCGTCAATCCTTGCTTTTAAAAACAAGAAACACAACCGGCTCGCCCTTAATGGCTCGCCCATAACTTTGTCAACAAAGGGGTCGCCCGCCCCAACCTAAACTTTCTTAACAAAGGGGTCGCCCGCCCTAAAACATTATAAAAGGGTTCGCTCATCGATGGCTCACCCGAATTTCTATTAAAACAGGGTCACTTGCACAGAAGAAAATATAATAGGGTTCGCCCAAGTTGGCTTGCCCGCCTTTTATTAAAACAGGGGTTACTCGCCCTAAAACCTCGCCTGCCTTGGCTCGCCCACTTTAACCAATTCGTCTAGAAAACAACATAGGGGTCAACTTTTAGCTCGCCCGAATCAAAACAATTATCAAACTAATGCATGTCATAAACCAAAATATTTCTTAAATAATGTCTATAAAATTTACTCCACAGGACATGCATTCACTTCACACACATCTCCCTTACCTGGTTCAACGAAGCCTTGCTTCCTTCTCGCCTTCCAAATCAAATTCACCGAGTTCATAATTCCCGGCTGCAAAATAATTTATAAATTCTATTAATAATTCTTTTACAACTATTTCCAACACTTTGGCGAGACTTAATATTCAACTAGCTCGCCCATAAGTATTCTTACTAGCTCGCCCATAAGTATTCTTACTAGCTCGCCCAACATTCAACTCGCCAGACCAACATTGGCTTAAATGTGTGAGTTCGCCCACAATTCTACTCGCCCATTATCTTATGCATGTGAGTTCGCCATACGACTTTCTACTCAGGGATGGGCTCGCCCATGAACTAGCCTTAGGCGACCTTGCCCATTTGGACAAGTACTTTCAACTTGGCAAGTTCATATTTCCTGCTCGCCTTATTGGCGATTACTAACTTTCAACATTGGCGATCACCATAGTCGCCATTCTCATCACTTTTACACCATTTCCATTACTTTCCTTATTCATTCTCGATTATTTTCCCATCATTCTACTACAATTTCAATCCAGTTTCATTTTATTTTTCATCTACATTCAAGATATGAATTTATTCTATTTCTATGATCTAACAAGAATAAATAAAAAGCAATGCTAGAATCATGCTTCTCATACTTGAAATCATAGAAATATATCATTCAATTTGAAGAAATCATTAAATCTCACCTTAATTAACTGCACTTCCAGCATAGATCACTTTCTGTCTCATGTTGGCCTTACTTTGCTTATTCCTTTAGCTCATCAACTATGGAGGAAAGGTTTTGCAAGCTGGTTTACTTGTTTGGCCAACTTAAGGGTGAAGTGTAGTAAATCGAGCATGGTAGAAATGAGAGAAAATCAGAACATAAACATTGTAGTTGCATAGCTCTCGTGAAGAAGATGAATTTGGCTAAATCGGTTTTCCTCAAATGCTTCTTCTTATATAGCCATGCTAGTCCAATCAGAGCTCATCACTTGGCCTTACCCATTTCCTTCATTTATTTCACGTCTTTCACGCATTTAATGCACGAAGAAAAGCTGCAACTCAAGATGGCGTGAAAGTCTCTCTTCCACACTTCTTTTTCTGCTTCTATTGACTTTGTTTTATTTCTCAACCAATAAGGCTAATTCCTTTATTAACTTTAGCTTTTCTCTATTTATTGTCTCCAACCGTCTGACTTGCAAAGTAAATTTTGGCTGCAAACATGTTTTGAATCTATTTTTATTTTGTCTGTGCTGATTCCAATTCGCCTCCTTATCTTGAGTCATCAGCTCGCCAACTCAATAACTGGAAATTATGAGACGATACCCTTCTCTTGGCTATTACATATAGGTTTGGCGATCACATTTATCTTTTTAATTTACTTCATTCATATGGGCAATCACAAGCCCTCGCTCATTCGGGCGATCATCCTAACAATAGACATGGCGAACTCAACTATTCGCCCAACAAGCAATTAAACCATCATGCCAGCAACACATTCGCCATCATTCATTGGCGATCATACTCTTACTCGCCCATTGACGAGTTGTCCCATTGTAGTACTCGCCTGTCGAGTATTTAACATAAATTGCTCCGTTCATATTTCAAGTTAAGGAGCTTTTCACTTGAGTGAAATCACTATTTATTATTTCTTTAATTTTCATTATCAATTTTATGAAATTAGAGTCTATAGTAGTGTAGAATCGGATCTTACATTTTCTCCCCACCTTAAGAAATTTGGTCCTTCAAATTTCAACTGGATCTATCAGAGATAAGGCTATGGATATTTGTTATGCATAAGGCTTTCTAATTCTCAAGTAGCCTTATCCTCAGTATTGTACTGTCATAGTACTTTAGTCATAAAAATAATCTTAGATTGCAATATTTTATCCTTTCTATCCAAGATCCGTACCGGTTTCTCAACGTAACTCATATCCTCTCTAATCTCTAGGAACTCATATCGAATTACGTGAGAAGGATTTGGAAATCATTTTCTCTTCATTGAGACATGAAATATATTATGCACTCCTGACAACTCTGGAGGTAGTGCACATCTCTCACACAATCTAAGATTTCCAACGATCCAATGCATCGACAACTCAATTTCCCTCTCATTATGCTTCTAAATGGTGAGACCTTATATACACAATTTCTTGTATACCTCAAGAAATCTGTTCAACCAAGTTGAAAATAATTCTCGGTTTCTTACTTTCTTATGTTATCGTGGATTATATCGTCTGCTAAATAAACCCTTTAAGGTACCATGCCTATACTCTCCTTTGGCCATTTTCATACGCAAGCTCTGCCAGGGTAGAGGATTATCCCAAGAGCCTATAAAATCAACTGCACACGTTCACATCATATCCTCGAGCATCCATATCATACGCTCGGACTGTCCATCAGTCTACGGATAAACAGCGGTGTAAAACTCAATCGGGATCCCATAGCTTCTTGAAATCTCTCTCAACACTGAGATACGAAGTGGGACTCCCTATCAAATGTAATGCTCACTGGAAGACTGTATAACCTCACCATTTCCCTGACATATAACTCGGCCAAGGCACTAATTAACTCAATAAATTCCATAATTAAGGAATAAGCAGACTTACTCAATATGTCCACAACTATCCAGATAGTATTATACTCTTTTCAATTTTCACTTAAGATAGGAAGTACCTCTAATATAGGTATTTTTCTTCCTTATCACCTACTCAACTCTTATTTATTCTCGTCTCTAATATGAGACCACAAATATCTCTTTATACTCCTTATTGTCTTCAAGAGCACTGCCCGTCTCTTCAGGCCATCAATAATCATCTCTTTGGCGCTCTCTTACGCTCTAGGATTACTCTTTCAAGTGAGTCAGCGACCACCTAGTTCGCCCACATCTCTCAACATGTTATCCGGTGTTGAGCGATTGTCTCACTCGTGGGTCGCCCATCCCGAATTTTGCTCAAAGTCCTGAAGAATCTCGGGCTTCTTCTCTCAAAACCAATTTACACTCCCTAAAGTCTTTTATCATCCTTGGGAGTTAGCAAATTTTTACTTCTTTTACACAGTAACTCATTCATACTACTTATCACTTATCGTCTCATTCGGTGCTAAGTTGATAAAATTTGGTGACTATAATTTAGATAGTTTTACTCAGTCGTAGGTGATTGTCCCGGTAGTCTCTCAAATACAACGCACTCGCTCTCAATATATCCCGGAGCATCCACACAAGGCACTCAGATATCTATATCAATCAGAGGCGGTGCTGACAGTGTGATTTGGAATCCCGAAGCCTCTTGCTATTCTCTCAAAGCATGTGGCAATTCAGGAATCCTTATCACCTGTACTCACTTACTGGAACTTAACATACGTTCTCACTGTTTCACCAATATATATCGACTAAGGCACTCAATACATCCCAAAACATGATGATGAAGTGAATTAATTTGGTTACTCAATCCATAATCATTTCTATAACCTCATGCCTCTTTCGGATTCTCTACCATCCCACAACGATTATCTCATGGTTAGACTATGACTGCCATTCTTTTGCAGAACTTAATACTAATTGTTGGCTCTATAGGCTATACCGAGAGGGGGGTGAATCAGTTTTTCACTAACCTTAGGTTCGTTTTTCGGTTTCTTTAAATTCTCTAGCCTATATTGATATTTTCTAAGTTCTCTAGGCTACTCAATTATGCAATATAAATTCAAAGCAATAAACACAAATATAATTGCAAATAAGTAAAGAGAGTAAGGATAGAGAAATGTACGCAAGCGATTTATAGAGGTTTGGCAACCTTGCCTACGTCCTCTACCTTGAGATGCTCCCAAGGATTTTCCCCAAATTCACTAACTTGAATTTGTGTTACACTCCCTCTTTTCAAGGCTCAAGAGAAACCTCTCTCTTTTCAAGGCTCAAGAGTAACCTCTTTCTTTTCTAGGCTCAAGAGTAACCTCCCTCTTTTTCCTAGGCTAAAGAGTAACCTCCCTCTTTTTCAAGGCTCAAGAGAAACCTTCCCTTTACAAGGAATGAAATGAGTTTACAAATGAGTAATCAAAGAAAGCCTCTAGATAGGCAAGTGATTACAGAAATTAAGCACAATGAAAAGCCTATACAATATTTGTGCTTTTCTATACAAGGAATATGAGAGTGATAGAAGATATTGAATTCTAGCTCTTGAATTGTTGTTGAGGCTTGAGGATTTGAGGAAAATGAGTATTGGAGTTGATTGAGTAGTTCCTCTTACTTTCTTTAGCTTCTAAGCCTCTATTTATAGTCCCTTGGATGTATTCTAGTTGTTGGGTGGAGCCAAGATTGAATCTGACCGTTGTATCTCACAAAACTAGCCATTATAAGCTATTTTCGGGCAAAGGGATTGATCCTGCTACAGTGGGGATCGATCCCTTTTGTCCAGAATCTTGATTTTGGGCTTCAGGGACCTTGGGAAGACTTTCTGCCAAAAAGGGATCGATCCTGCTACAGTGGAGATAGATCCCTTTTGTCCAGAATCTTGATTTTGGGCTTCAGGGACCTTGGGAAGACTTTCTGCCAAAAAGGGATCGATCCTGCTACAGTGGGGATCGATACTTTTCTTCCAGAGAGCATTTTTCCTGCACTTTTGGGTAAGAAATGATATGACCTTTGATCCTAATTCAACCCAAAACATTTATAAACTTTAAGGGAGTTTTTCTTGACTTTCTCAAATGAAAATATTGTCCAAGAAATCATCAAGTGATTTTCTAAAATATTCAAAGCATTTATAAAGTGTTAAGACCAATAAGAGTATGCATCATTAAATCATGGTCTTAATGTTTGATATGAACACTTGAAATGTATTGAGAAAATCATGTGTGATAAGGCAAATTTACAATATGAATTAAAACATTAAAGCTTACTTAAGTTTTTGTCATTTCAAAATATATATTGCAATTTAAAGCTAACACTAACCATCAATCACGTCTCAGGTAATCATTTTCCCCTCGACAACTTCTCTTATATCAAGTTATCATTTTATCTCTTATTCTCCTAGTACATGCAATGTCACTACTTGGAAAATATACTTGAGAGTATAATTTCCTTACATCAATTTCTGAAATTGAATTTTATCATCATTTAGATTTCATCACCACGATTGTTTTCCCACTTAATATAGTACTTTACTATTATCATCTTGTAACCATTTCGAATACTATACTCATACATACCCATTCACTTTCACTTTCTCACAAATAATTATTGCATCAATAAGGTAGCAATTTCCACAAATTTCCTCAACAAATCATTTATGCCCTATAGGTAAATCTCATAAATCCTATACCTCAATAACCACACTTTAATCTCACTTAAATAGTGAGATCCTTTACTCATACAACTTCAATGTCTACTTAATCATTCGAGACCCACGTCTCTACTGTATATAGTTCAATTAGAACTCATGTTCATTGACTTAACAGTGAGGTTTTCCATTCCTAGAAGTTCGTGACGTTATTCAATGATATTGCTTATATCCACATACATATTTATTCTCTTAAAATTATCCTAGTTGGCTCTAGGCACACAAATAGGAAGGATACTATAGTCGGCTAGGGATCCAAAGAGAGTAAGATAGGTATTTTAGAATACCATACTTGTTCCGGAACCTAGAAGCAACTGTAAAGAATACAAATCCCGTTGTTTTTCAAAACGATATAATTTCCTTTTTCACCAGTTATATCAAAACAGTTTAGTTCTCTACTCATCAATCTCTTGAGTAATTTCTCAAGCTCTTTTGATTCACTGGTAAAAGCTTACAAACAAATTCCACGTTGTGAATCGAGTCAACAATCTCTCAATTCCACGCTATTCCCACTAAAATTTACATAGAATTTCATCCCACAAATTCTAATTCGCAAACTCATATCATCTTGAATATCTCGTTATTTACATCCAATAGATCCACCATATATATATATATATGCATATATATACTCCAAACGCATATATATAAATTTTCAAGTCATTTCACATGTATTTCATAATATTTCGGTTTTATGGATATTGTAACGGACCAGCCCAACCGGCCATGGCAATCCCTTTTTGGGCCCATCGACAACGATTGCTGTGACAACGCTACTCATCCATACCGTCCTCTTTGGCGAACGCATCGACGCCCCAGTTCTTCCAACCGTGCTCCAGTTCGCCCATCTCAAGGTTTTCTTTCGCATCCGCAATGACTCCAACACTTAACTTCCTCAAATGTCAAGTCACTACTAATATTTGTTCTCCTAAATCATAAGGAGTGTCTAGAACCAATATTATTATCGATTTTTACATCATTTCTCACACAATTCACTTTGTGGTTCTCACTCTATAAGTATATCACTTTTCATAATATTAATAATTTCTCACCAATATAACCCATATATATTTTTACTTTAAATTTAGACCCTAAAATCCACAACAGGGCTGACTATCTTGCAACCTATCATAGCATATACTCCGGGTCACCTTACTCGTCAATATATCAGTGGGGTCCACAGTAGGGATCATCCTTTACACCATCAAATACTCATACTATTTCACCATCAATCTATTTTAAATCAATTTAGTCATTCATGACTTAAATAAAGCATTTCAATATAAGGTATATTCATAAATTCCCTTTTAATTCTCTCTCTTCGATATACCTCCAAACATGCGATCTTAGGGCTTATGCACTAATACTACCCCCTTTTTCATTTCAATATCATCATTTCAGGATCTTAGTTCGATATGGACAGAGAAGTCCTGCTGGGGCACTCACCAAGTTCCTCACTGTACCTTACCGAAAAAACCTGACATTATGATAATAAGATCGTCGATCTCATACAAAATTCCTGAATTACAATCTCTATTTGTAATCCTTAATTCATCAATTTTTACCACTTTTAAACACTTAACTCAATTCACAGTCATTTGACTCCTTTATACATTCAGACCATACAATACTACAGGGGATGTTAACCTTTTTCAACACTTTCTGTGCTAAAGGCATCAACAGACATCAGACCAACCCAAGCTCTGATATCATTAAATCTGTAACAGTCTGTTACCACATTTTCACATATTTCTATTGATGGAGATCCACTTGGTCGTGATGTTCGTGGTCCATGCGCATCATCTATACTCTTTTTCGGTTGGGCTGTCTACGATGCCATTAACATTTAATAGAGACAGAAACAAATGATAAACATTTATTTATCAAATACTGAATATGAAAATTCTTTTCATGATTCTTTACATCCAACATCCCCTATCATCTTATTTTACTAAAGTAGTACTGTATACTTATGTCTGAAATATAAAGGAGAAGTGACTGTACCTGTCATATCCAATATAATTTGCCCCCGTGCTTTATATGTAGCTATATCCATCTAGGAGCTAATTCTCTCAGCTCTGTGTACTTCTTATCTGTGGAGTTAAAACAAGGGGGTGAGCAATTCATATGCTCAGTAAAGGAGACATATGCTATTTTATAAAACCAAAACCATATTCCACAAATTATTTGTTTTCCTAAAATCAAATCAAATAGGAAAACAGTGGATATAGTTACCAACACTTTCGATACACCAGTCAAATCACTGGCTAAATAGTTTACTTTAAAATGTAGTAAACAGTAAATAGGATTCAATAAATCCTTTCAGTAAACAGAAATCAATAAGTTGAGACTAGGCATCCTAATCCTCCGCTTTTGGGGTGCACCCGTAGGCCATCGCCCCTAACGGCTATCTTAGATCTATGGCCATAATCTATATGTGGTCCTTGGGTCCACTTGCCAAGTGACCTCGAGACCGCTGATGACTTGGCGGGTCCATCAGCCCTGTGACGCCCTGAGGTGCACTCGTTGGTCCATCGACCCGAGCCACTGCCCCAGGCGGGTCACGCAACTACATGAATAATAATGCATAATCTCAAGGCCTAAAGTCTCAAAATTACATTTATATCTCATGAAAAACTTTAAGGGATTTTCTCACCCACATTATCATTTCCTCAAATGATTTAATTTCCAAAAAGGTTTAGGCTTTCTGTTTACAAAACACCTTGAAAACATTACAAAATCTCAACGTTTAAAACCTGCTCGCCCATGGTCAGCTCGCCCAGTGCGGAGAACTTGTGTTTGCCTGCCTACCTTTGCTTTTAAAATCAGCAAGCAAAACTGGCTCGCCCTCAGTGACTCGCCCATTAGTCAATTCGCCCAAAAAGGGTTTATATTCTTTTTTATTTTCGAAGATATTAAAATTGTTCATTCTCGTCAAGAAAATACCATCGAAATCTTTTCGCCATGGTCAGCTCGCCCAGCATGGCTCGCCCAAGGTCACTCAAAAGTGGGGTGAACAAGTGTTCGCCCATCAATCCTTGCTTTTAAAAACAAGAAACACAACCGGCTTGCCCATAATGGCTCGCCCATAACTTTATCAACAAAGGGGTCGCCCGCCCCAACCTAAACTTTCTTAACAAAGGGGTCGCCCGCCCTAAAACATTATAAAAGGGTTCGCCCATCGGTGGCTCGCCCGAATTTCTATTAAAACAGGGTCACTTGCACAGAAGAAAATATAATAGGGTTCGCCCAAGTTGGCTCACCCACCTTTTATTAAAACAGGGGTTACTCGCCCTAAAACAAACACAAAAGGGCTCGTCCGCCTTGGCTCGCCCACTTTATCCAATTCGTCCAGAAAACAACATAGGGGTCGGCTTTTAGCTCGCCCGAATCAAAACAATTATCAAACTAATGCATGTCATAAACCAAAATATTTCTTAAATAATTTCTATAAAATTTACTCCACAGAATATGCATTCACTTCACACACATCTCCCTTACTTGGTTCAACGAAGCCTTGCTTCCTTCTCGCCTTCCAAATCAAATTCACCGAGTTCATAATTCCCGGATGCAAAATAATTTATAAATTCTATTAATATTTCTTTTACAACTATTTCCAACACTTTGGCGAGACTTAATATTCAACTAGCTCGCCCAACATTCAACTCGCCAGACCAGCATTGGCTTAAATGTGGGAGTTCGCCCATAATTCTACTCGCCCAATATCTTATGCATGTGAGTTCGCCATACGACTTTCTACTCAGGGATGGGCTCGCCCATGAACTAGCCTTGGGCGACCTTGCCCATTTGGACAAGTACTTTCAACTTGGCGAGTTCATATTTCCTGCTTGCCTCATTGGCGATTACTAACTTTCAACATGGGCGATCACCATAGTCGCCATTCTCATCACTTTTACACCATTTCCATTACTTTCCTTATTCATTCTCGATAATTTTCCCATCATTCTACTACAATTTCAACCCAGTTTCATTTTATTCTTCATCTGCATTCAAGACATGAATTTATTCTATTTCTATGATCTAACAAGAATAAATCAAAAGCAATACTAGAATCATGCTTCTCATACTTGAAATCATAGAAATATATCATTCAATCCGAAGAAATCATTAAATCTCACCTTAATCAACTGCACTTCCAGCACATATCACTTTCTGTCTCATGTTGGCCTTACTTTGCTTATTCCTTTAGCTCATCAACTATGGAGGAAAGGTTTTGCAAACTGGTTTACTTGTTTGGCCAACTTAAGGGTGAAGTGTAGTAAATCGGGCATGGTAGAAATGAGAGAAAATCAGAACATAAACATTGTAGTTGCATAGCTCTCGTGAAGAAGATGAATTTGGCTAAATCGGTTTTCCTCAAATACTTCTTCTTATATAGCCATGCTAGTCCAATCAGAGCTCATCACTTGGCCTTATCCCATTTCCTTCATTTATTTCACGTCTTTCACGCATTTAATGCATGAAGAAAAGCTGCAACTCAAGATGGCGTGAAAGTCTCCCTTCCACACTCCTTTTTTTTGCTTCTATTGACTTTGTTTTATTTCTCAACCAATAAGGCGAATTCCTTTATTGACTTTAGCTTTTCTTTATTTATTGTCTCCAACCGTCTGACTTGCAAAGTAAATTTTGGCTGCGAACATGTTTTGAATCTATTTTTATTTTGTCCGTGCTGATTCTAGTTCGCCTCCTTATCTTGAATCATCAGCTCGCCAACTCAATAACTGGAAATTATGAGATGATTCCCTGCTCTTGGCTATTACATATGTTGGATTATGCCCTTAGAACCATTCATTAGATGATTGACTTTGGCATTTTTTATGTATCATGACATTTTATTTATCATAGTTCATTATTATATTTGTCTTATAACTGCGTAATATAATCTTATATGATAATGTCCTTAGAATAGTAATAACACACTATTCTTAAAATATCCCTAGTCAAGTATTATTGTGAATAAGGATAACAATGATACGATAAGACTAGTATGTGGTTGACTGATGACCATTGTCATGGATATAAGATATCAAGTCATCACATAGGTACATGTTAGAGAACTATGTACTGGATCGACCCTCCATGAGAACGCTACATGGATTGTTATATGAGTGTCATAAGCGATTCTCATAGTGATGATGGTGTATGTGATCCTTTGACTTGAGATCATCACAGATCCCAACATAGAGAATTGCATACTTTAATGCTGCTAGATGTCATTCGTAACAGGATGGACTATAAAGGTAGTAATTGGGTATGCCTTGATCTATGTAGAGGGATGTTGAGTGATCAAGATAGAATTTATCCCTCTTATATAACAAGAGTGATGTCTTGGGCCCTTTGATAGAGTGAGACTAAGAAATGCATGGCCGTGCTCGAATAAGTCAATATGAGATATTGATTTTATTTGTTTAATTAGTCTACTCAGGAATCAAGAAACGCTGATTAGACTATACAAGTGTGACACATTCCATGACTTGTGTCTAATCAAGACATCATAGGATAAAGGGATTAGACTACACGGTAACATCTATCACGAGTAAGGTTATGTCGAGTCATTGACATTCTCGTTACATGGGTAGCAATGATGTGTTGCTAGATACCGCTCATTGCCTATGACAATTTTGTCATTGCCATTGTTTTGAGAACCTATTGGGTCGCACACTTAGAACGGATCAATGAGGAGCTTAATTAATCCTATTCTGAATTGGATTAAGGATATAACTAATCCTATTCTGAATTGGATTAGGGATATAACTAATCCTATTCTAAGTAGGATTAGAGTTCTGTTTGGCAGTAAATTTTAGGGTAAAATTTACTGCCTATAAAAAGGATGTTTTTCTAAAACATAGCCGCACTTTTTAAAAACAGAGAAAAAAAAAACATTCTTTTAATCGAAGCTAGCAGTTCGGTTAAAAGAATCAAAACGCTCCTTAAGGCATCTGATCGTGAGACGTTCAAGAGTCGTAAGATCCGTTCGTGTGGATACCATAGAGGCAGGAACGAAAAGTTGCTGCTTGTGATTCGACCAAAGACAGAAAAGCAGAGAAAAACGTTAGGTAAAATCTCGAAACCCTAATCAGGCAACCCTCCGAATCGATTCTGGTGGAGGCCGAATGTTTTATTTCCGCTGCGTGTTTGTTTCGGTTTCCTTCACTGGTATCCGAGCCAGATTCGGAGTCCCTGATTTGTTTTGATAAAAGCATGATCTCTGGTTACTTTCAGTTTATGATTACATGCAATCGTTTTAATGAGATTAATACGGATTAGAATGTATATGATATATTCAGAGGCTACAAATCGAATTGTTGAAATTATATATATGATATATATCAATTTCGATTCAACTTATATGTGAGATATAATCTGTGATGCGAATTAATAATGGCGTTTCTGTTTTGCATAAACGTTATGTATAATCTGTGATGCGAATTATTAATGGCGTTTCTGTTCTGCATAAACGTTATGTATAATCTGTGATGCGAATTATTAATGGCGGTTTCTGTTCTGCATAAACGTTATGGAAGAAACAGAATAATGTCGAAAGTGTATAAAGATTGAAACACTTTTAGATAAGAGTTCTAATGCGACTAAAATTATAGTCAGTATGAGATACTGGCTGGAACATCCTGATAAGATTAGGACACTTCCGGATAAGGGGCGTTGGCAATGTCAATACTGTTGACCTTTTTTTTTTTTTCGGGGGCTCCGCCCCCAAACCCCCGCAAGGGGCGCTGCCCCTTGACCCCGCCCGCTGACCTGCCAGCGGGACCGCAGCCCAGGGGCGGTTCGTTTCAAATGTGCCTCATTAATAAAACTAAAAATTAAAAATTGCATTACACTTGTTTGTATAACACGGTGGTTGTTGTTTGAGCATGGTGCATAGTTATAGCCCTAGCCCAATATGATTGTATTTTCGTGGTTGTAAATTTTAATAAATACGACCTGCGTGTCGTGCCTTGTTCTTGAAATTCTTGTTGTACATTCTTTTCTCATCTAACTCCCCTCGAATGTAACTCGAGGTTTCTCTTAAACTATGTAATTGGAGCTGACAACCATGCAAAGGATGACCAAAGAGGCACTTGGAGAAGATGCTATTACCCTTAGGTTAACCCTTAGGGTTTCTCATTGGCTTGGGAAATCCATTTAGTTTGGGCTATAACTATGTCACGTTTATTTTATTGCTTAATTGCATGAGATGCATGGTTTATTTTGTACGTTTATGATATGAAAATCATATGATAATTTAAAAAAAAAAAAGGTAAAATTGGTGAGATCTTGTTCAATAAACTAAGAAAATCCCTCAAATTAAATTAAGTCAATAATAGATGCCTACCAATGAATAGCACTCGTCAAGACTAGAATCGATTTTGTTATGTTTGCCAAAGCAAAATATCATATCTATCTTAGTAAGACGCGATGGGATAATAGTGATATCCAAAGGCTATAAATTGGGTTGACTTAACTAAATTTCATCAATAGGATTGGGAATTTAGAGGCATAAAGTTGGGCTTCCATTCATGAGATGAATTAGAACAAGTGTTGTTCACCCAACTATCCAAGAGTTACATGAGATGTAATTGGTAAGTGTTGCCTACCTAAATAGCCAAATCTTGGGCGATTAGCCAAAGCTAACTCTAGATAAGGTGAAATATGGATCTTGGCCCACTAGAGAAATTATGTGATAATTTTTCCGAATTAATAGTGAGGGTTGTTGATTCGATAAAAATAGTGGGAGCATCATTTAATAAATATTTAATTAAATGAATGCATTCATGATACTTATATTTTGCATATTTTTGTTATAGATTACCATGGCATCAAACACAAATAACACACTTTCACTGCGATCTGTCCTTGAGAAGGACAAGTTGAATGAGACAAACTTCCTGGATTGGTACAGGAACCTGAGGATAGTCCTCAAGCATGAAAAGAAGTTGTATGTCCTTGAAATTCCCTTACCTGAGGAACCAACCTCTAATGCTCCAAGGGCAGAAAGAGATGCTTATAAGAAGCATCAAGATGATGCATTGGATGTTAGTTGCCTTATGCTTGCCTCCATGAATCCTGAGCTTCAAAAGCAACATGAGGAAATGGATGCGTTCGATATGATCGAGCATCTCAAGCAACTCTATGAAGAGGAAGCTAGGCAAGAAAGGTACAATGTCTCTAAGGCATTGTTTCAGTGTAGGATGGCAGAGGGGACTCCCGTTGGTACTCATGTGCTCAAGATGATTGGGTACACTGAAAACCTTGAAAGATTGGGATTTCCATTGGGCCAAGAGTTGGCCACTGATGTGATTCTGCAATCGTTGCCAGACAGCTACAGTCAGTTTGTTGTTAATTACAACATGAATGAAATTGACAAGACTCTGCCACAGTTACTTAGCATGTTGAAAACAGCTGAATCCAACATGAAAAAGGCCAAGCCCAAAGATGTCTTAATAGTTAAGAAAGCTAAGGGCAGGGCTAATGCAAAGGGCAAGAAAAAGGGTAATAAAACCAATGGCAAGTTCAAGCCTAATGATACTGCACTGAAGCCTAAAGGTGGGGTTGCCAAAGAAGGGAAATGCTTCCATTGCGGTGAGACCGGACATTGGAAGAGGAATTGCAACAAATACTTGGAAGAGCTAAAGAAGAAGAAAGGAAGTGAGACTTCCACTTCAGGTATTTATGTTATAGAAGTTAATCTATCTACTTCTTCATCATGGGTATTAGATACTGGATGTGGTTCTCACATTTGTGTAAATGTGCAGGAACTCAAAAGGAGTAGATCGTTGACTAAGGGCGAGGTCGACCTGCGAGTGGGAAATGGAGCAAGGGTTGCTGCATTAGCTGTAGGAACTTATATTTTGACATTGCCCACAGGGCTTGTTTTAGAATTAGATGATTGTTATTATGTGCCTTCCATCACTAAAAATATTATTTCTATTTCTTGTTTGGACAAGAAGGGTTTTTCATTTATAATAAAGGACAACTGTTGCTCCATTTATTTAAATGATATCTTTTATGGTAGTGCACAATTAATTAATGGTCTTTACATTCTAAATCTTGATATGCCTATTTATAACATAAATGTTAAAAGGATTAAATCTAATGATCAAAATCCAACATATCTCTGGCATTGTCGTTTGGGACACATAAATGAGAATCGCATTTCCAAACTCCATAAAGATGGAATTTTGGACTCATTTGATTTTGAATCGTATGAGACATGTGAATCTTGTTTGATGGGTAAGATGACTAAAGCCCCTTTCAAAGGACATAGTGAAAGGGCAAGTGATTTATTGGGCTTAGTACATACAGATGTATGTGGACCTTTAAACACACAGGCCAGAGGTGGGTTTATGTACTTTATTACATTTACTGATGATTTCAGTAGATATGGCTATGTGTATCTTATGAGACACAAGTCAGAATCTTTTGAAAAGTTCAAAGAATTCAAGAATGAAGTACAAAACCAACTTGGCAAGAGCATTAAGGCACTTCGATCAGATCGAGGTGGTGAATACTTAAGCCAAGAATTTTATGACTATCTTAAAGAGTGTGGGATTGTCTCACAACTCACTCCTCCAGGTACACCACAATGGAATGGTGTATCTGAAAGGAGAAATCGAACTTTATTAGATATGGTTCGATCAATGATGAGTCATACAGATCTTCCAGAATCCTTTTGGGGACATGCATTAGAAACAGCTGCTTTTACACTGAACCGTGTTCCATCTAAATCGGTTCCAAAGACACCATATGAGATATGGACTGGTAAACGTCCCAGTATGTCTTTTATGAAGATTTGGGGTTGTGAGGCTTATGTAAGACGTCAAGTCTCTAACAAACTTGCACCTAAATCTGATAAGTGCTATTTTATGGGATATCCTAAATTAACTAAAGGATATTATTTTTACAATCCCACTGAGCGCAAAGTGTTTGTAGCTCGAACAGGTGTCTTTCTAGAAAGAGAATTCATTTCTAGAAGAACTAGTGGGAGAAAAGTAGAACTTGAAGAAATTCAAGAGCTACAAGACAGCGCACCCGATGTTGAGATGGAGCCTGAGCAAGCACCACAAGTTGTTGTGGAACCAGAACCACAAGATGTTGTGGAGCAACCGCCTGCTCAAGAGACACAAGCCTTGCGTAGATCAGTTAGAACGCATCGTGAGCCACAGAAATATGGATTTCTAATGACTCAGAACGGTGATGTTTTGCTCATGGACCAAGATGAGCCTACTACCTATCAAGAGGCTATAACAGGGCCAGACTCTGAGAAATGGCTTGAAGCCATGAGATCTGAGATGGAATCCATGGATGCCAACCAAGTTTGGACCTTGGTTGACTTACCCGAAAGGGTAAAACCTATAGGGTGTAAATGGGTTTTTAAGAAGAAAACCGACATGGAAGGAAATGTTCATACCTATAAAGGGCGATTGGTTGCTAAAGGTTTTAAACAAATTCATGGTATTGACTATGATGAAACTTTTTCACCAGTCGCGATGATCAAATCCATTAGGATCTTGCTTGCGATAGCTGCATACCATGATTATGAAATCTGGCAAATGGACGTCAAGACTGCTTTTCTTAATGGAAAGCTACTCGAGGATGTGTACATGACACAACCTGAGGGTTTTGTTGATCCAAAAAATGCTGGAAAGGTTTGTAAGCTACAACGTTCTATTTATGGACTAAAGCAAGCTTCTCGAAGTTGGAATCTTCGTTTTGATGATGCAATCAAAGAGTTTGGTTTCATCAAGAATGAAGATGAACCTTGTGTCTACAAGAAGGTCAGTGGGAGCACTATTGTCTTCCTGGTGTTGTATGTAGATGACATACTACTCATTGGGAATGACATCCCTACCCTTCAGTCTGTAAAGACTTGGTTAGGGAATTGCTTTTCAATGAAGGACTTGGGCGAAGCTTCCTATATACTGGGTATAAAGATCTATAGAGATAGATCAAGGAAATTAATTGGCCTAAGTCAAAGTGCATACATAGATAAAGTGCTAAAGAGGTTTAGCATGCAGGATTCCAAGAAAGGATTCTTGCCTATGACACATGGCATTTCTCTCTCAAAAGAACAGTGTCCTACAACACAAGAAGAGAGAGAACGTATGAGTAAAGTTCCATATGCATCTGCTATTGGATCCATTATGTATGCCATGTTATGCACACGTCCCGATGTCTCGTATGCCTTGAGCATGACGAGTAGATATCAAGTTGATCCTGGTGAACGTCACTGGATCACTGTCAAGAATATTCTTAAGTACTTGAGAAAGACTAAGGATACATTCTTGATATATGGAGGTGAGGAAGAGCTCATTGTAACAGGTTACACTGATGCTAGCTTCCAAACTGATAAAGATGACTATAGATCGCAGTCTGGTTATGTGTTTTGCCTTAATGGTGGTGCTGTGAGCTGGAAGAGTTCAAAGCAGGCGACAGTGGCCGATTCTACAACAGAGGCTGAGTATATAGCTGCCTCTGAAGCTGCTAAGGAGGCTGTTTGGATCAGGAAGTTCATTACTGAGCTTGAAGTTGTTCCTAGCATTGTAGATCCGATTGAGCTCTATTGTGACAACAATGGAGCCATCGCACAAGCTAAGGAACCTAGATCTCACCAACGATCCAAACATATACTACGGCGCTTCCATCTCATTCGAGATATCATCGAGAGAGGAGATGTGAGGATATGCAAAGTACCAACTGACGATAACATCGCCGACCCACTGACGAAGCCTTTGACGCAGCAGAGACATGATCGTCACACTAGGTCACTAGGTATTAGATACATGAGTGAATGGTCTTAGTGCAAGTGGGAGATTGTTGGATTATGCCCTTAGAACCATTCATTAGATGATTGACTTTGGCATTTTTTATGTATCATGACATTTTATTTATCATAGTTCATTATTATATTTGTCTTATAACTGCGTAATATAATCTTATATGATAATGTCCTTAGAATAGTAATAACACACTATTCTTAAAATATCCCTAGTCAAGTATTATTGTGAATAAGGATAACAATGATACGATAAGACTAGTATGTGGTTGACTGATGACCATTGTCATGGATATAAGATATCAAGTCATCACATAGGTACATGTTAGAGAACTATGTACTGGATCGACCCTCCATGAGAACGCTACATGGATTGTTATATGAGTGTCATAAGCGATTCTCATAGTGATGATGGTGTATGTGATCCTTTGACTTGAGATCATCACAGATCCCAACATAGAGAATTGCATACTTTAATGCTGCTAGATGTCATTCGTAACAGGATGGACTATAAAGGTAGTAATTGGGTATGCCTTGATCTATGTAGAGGGATGTTGAGTGATCAAGATAGAATTTATCCCTCTTATATAACAAGAGTGATGTCTTGGGCCCTTTGATAGAGTGAGACTAAGAAATGCATGGCCGTGCTCGAATAAGTCAATATGAGATATTGATTTTATTTGTTTAATTAGTCTACTCAGGAATCAAGAAACGCTGATTAGACTATACAAGTGTGACACATTCCATGACTTGTGTCTAATCAAGACATCATAGGATAAAGGGATTAGACTACACGGTAACATCTATCACGAGTAAGGTTATGTCGAGTCATTGACATTCTCGTTACATGGGTAGCAATGATGTGTTGCTAGATACCGCTCATTGCCTATGACAATTTTGTCATTGCCATTGTTTTGAGAACCTATTGGGTCGCACACTTAGAACGGATCAATGAGGAGCTTAATTAATCCTATTCTGAATTGGATTAAGGATATAACTAATCCTATTCTGAATTGGATTAGGGATATAACTAATCCTATTCTAAGTAGGATTAGAGTTCTGTTTGGCAGTAAATTTTAGGGTAAAATTTACTGCCTATAAAAAGGATGTTTTTCTAAAACATAGCCGCACTTTTTAAAAACAGAGAAAAAAAAACATTCTTTTAATCGAAGCTAGCAGTTCGGTTAAAAGAATCAAAACGCTCCTTAAGGCATCTGATCGTGAGACGTTCAAGAGTCGTAAGATCCGTTCGTGTGGATACCATAGAGGCAGGAACGAAAAGTTGCTGCTTGTGATTCGACCAAAGACAGAAAAGCAGAGAAAAACGTTAGGTAAAATCTCGAAACCCTAATCAGGCAACCCTCCGAATCGATTCTGGTGGAGGCCGAATGTTTTATTTCCGCTGCGTGTTTGTTTCGGTTTCCTTCAACATATAGGTTTGGCGATCACATTTATCTTTTTAATTTACTTCATTCATATGGGCAATCATAAGCCCTCGCCCATTCGGGTGATCATCCTAATAATAGACATGGTGAACTCAACTATTCGCCCAAGAAGCAATTAAACCATCATGCCAACAACACACTCGCCATCATTCATTGGCGATCATATTCTTGCTCGCCCATTGACGAGCTGTCCCATTGTAGTACTCGCCCGTCGTGTATTTAACATAGATTGCTCCGTTCATATTTCAAGTTAAGGAGCTTTTCACTTGAGGGAAATCACTATTCATTATTTTTTTAATTTTCATTATCAATTTTATGATATTAGAGTCTACAATAGTGTAGAATCGGATCTTACATAATGGTATCATGAGTGTAAGGCTCGGGTATCTAAGGATGCCAGGGTTCGAGCGTCTCATGAGGAAAACGCGTTCAAGGGATTATTCTTGAGTTCTTCAAGACCCTCAGAACAAAGCCGCGAGGTGGGCGACTGTTGAAGCGGACAATACGTAAGTGAGAGTGGGCAATCGCCTAGCTCACGTGTAAGGGTAAACCTGTGGCGAGGGAGTCGCCTAGGGGATGCTCGTCGACAGCCTGGTGATCGAGCACCGATTTTACACTTTTTAGCAGTGTATTAAATAATAATTAGGATAAAATCCTTTGACTTTTTCAAGATTTTACCATAATTCAACTTTTGTCCATTGGTTTTGAACATAAACACTTTGATCCAAAATCACAAATGATTTTAACATATATCAGTTAATTACTAAACTTGAATTAATAATATCACATTACCAAGTATCAAAAATGAATTTTATTATTATTTATTATTTTTAAGTAATTGTTTAAAATATTATTTTATGTAAGATTTTTATTTTTTAAAATAAAAAAGGGTATTATAATCATTTCATGAGTAATAAATGTTTAAATTAATAGATCTTTTAATAATAACTTAATAAAAGAATTTTTTATATCATTAAAATTGTAAATTTGGATCAAAATATTTATTTATTAAATTAATGGACTAAAATTAAATTAAATTATGATAAAGAAGTGAAAACTGCAATTGAAATTTACGCTAATAATTATAATCATAGTTGTTAAAATATTTAAGGCCCCTTTGCAACGAAGAAGGCGGTTGAACGTCAGCCACCCATTCTGGTTTACAATAAACGACAGAAGGAAGGGAACGAAGGAACTCGTGGTTCAAGGCAGCAACAGCACAGCAGCCACCATCGATAGCTAGTTTAAACTAAATAGACCACTAACTACAACTGCTTCTGCAATCTGCTATTGTTTGTAATTTAAAAAAAAAAAAACAGACAACAAACAGCAAACGCTGCTGCTCTCTTAATTCTCAAAGACTCAAACCACCGCATTGCAGTCTCATGAATTACTATGAACAACAGCGTCTGCAAGGCTTCGAATTTGAGCTATGCTACTCTCTTACCCGAAACAATTTGTTCATTCTTTCCACTGAAAAACAACCCCCGTCTCCCTAACAAATATTGCATTGCCTTTTCGACCGCTAAAAACAAAGCAAAAACTTGTTTGCTGAGAAACAAGTACGTGAACAGATCGAGAGATTTTGGTGGAAAAGAAGAAGAAAAAGAAGAGGAAGCAAAGGCAGACAGGAACCGGAAAGTGCAGTGTGAAGTGGAAGTGCTTTCTTGGAGGGAAAGACGAATCAAAGCCGAAATTTTGGTTTCCGCCGACATTGATTCCGTCTGGAATGCTCTCATTGATTATGAACGCCTTGCCGATTTTATTCCTAATCTTGTTTTCAGGTAATATTAATCCCTCCCCTTTCACTCTTTTAGACTCGGGCTTTCTTCTGTTTCTTTCTTCCATCAATTTTATTTAGGAAAAAAGGAAATTAATAGGCAGGGCAGCTTATGTTTTTATACAAGTTACTGCTATTAATTAGCAATTGTGGTCATTTTTTTAATTAAATATGATTATTAACAATTCTGAACGAGTAAAAGAGAATTAGCAAGCTTGTAACAATATCGTGTCTTTTCGATTGCAAATGGGTTGTTGAAATCTCAAATATGGGGTTAATATTTTTACAATAGTTTAAATAGATTTTTCTACTTGATTTATTCCTTATGTATCCTGCACTTTTATGTTTTAATTTACACATAAAGAAAAAATCATTCTCCATATGATTTCATCTTCAAGCTTATCATCTTTATCCTTGGACCATTGATCTTGTAACTATGTCCCAGAAAATCCATGCCACTATTGCAAATTTGTCCAATATCCTATATATATTTATATATATATATATATATATATATATATATATATATATTAAGCCTTTGAAACACTGTCCCCCTCATAATACACATCAAGGAATTCAGCCCCCCTATTTAGAGCATGGAATGACAAGAGTAAATCTAGTATTGAAGAACAACTCGCTCAAATGTAGATCATAAACGCTTCATACAGTGGCACGTACGGTTATGGTTAAATTTAACTCATGCTTTGTCACTTTTGATTAGATAGTCTTTCACTTTTACTCTTGTTGCATGTAATAAGCATTGTGAAGTCTACTATATCCTTTGCTGATTTGCTGGAGTATCATAAATTTTCATTGGTGAACAAGTAATTGGAGAATGTACGCAATCCTGTTTTCTGCAAATCATCAACCGTCCACGCTTAAATTGTAATTATTATCAGTTTGAATCGAAGTTCTTGTAGTCAATGCTTATCCCTTCCCCCTCACTCCCGTCTTTATTATTTGACTGCAATGAACTTGTCTGATTGTTAGTGGAAGGATACCTTGCCCACATCCTGGACGAATATGGTTGGAGCAGAGAGGTTTGCAAAGGGCATTATATTGGCATATTGAAGCACGTGTTGTTCTTGATCTCCAAGAAATTCCCGATTCTGTAAGTATTTTAAGCCCTGTAGTTATAGTGTTGAACTGTGGTATAAATACTAGTAATTGTCTGTTGTTCAATCCTAGGATTTTGCTCCTCATAGATATTCACCTTGCAGTAATATAATGGGTCATGGGTGTTGTTTTCCATACTTTTTTTTGTTACTTTTTTTTTCTTCTACAATTGACTACGAGGCCTTGTTTTTCTCTAGTTGGCACCTTATAGGCTGGAAGCTATCCTTGTTTTCCATTTCCCATGAATACTGCTACTTCCTTGTTATGCAGACAAAATCAGTAGAACTCCAATTTGCAATCTTTCGCTATAGATTTTACTTTGTGGTCATAATCATAATTGTCTTAGTTTTAGCAGTGTCAGAAGTGGATGCCACTACCACAAGGTTCGATTTACTAATCTTGTATTTACAGTCGATTCATTTAAGTTACTGTGTGAGCATGGAATTTTATGATGATTGTTGGGTTTTGAATGATATCTAACTGTAAACAGCCAAAAAAAAAAATTCTGCTTTTTTTTTTTTTTTTTAATTAAACAAGACTTGATTACAGATTTGTATAGAGAAACTTATCAGCTAGATAACATTTGAATAATCAGGAAAAATAAAATTTAAACTGCAGAAAATAAGAGATAAATCCTTGAGGTAATGTTAGGCTAAAACAAACTAAATATTATCCTAGAAAACTGGGATATGTAGGTATGTAATTGTAGAAATCTGAGCAGATTTTGTGTATTTACAGCTGTATATCTACAGTTGTATACCATTAAGTTCAGTTTATTTGTTTCCATGTTAAAGGAATCTGGTTTCTTTATTTGGCTGATTCCCATTAATAAGTGTTTTATTTTTTACTGATTTTCTGGCTGATTACTATCAGTCCACCTTGTAATATAAATAGGTCATATTTTAATTCATTAGACTGAGGAATAAGAGAAATTTTTCTATTCCAAATTCAACATGGCATCAGAGCCATCGTCCATCTCAGAAATTTCATCTTCTCAAGATCCCTCTATTACTAGTTCCAATGGAGGATCTGAAACTACTGCCTTCCTCATCACTGGACACAAACTAAATGGCCACAACTATCTCCAGTGGTCCCATTCAGTCATGATGTTCATATGCGGCAGAGGAAAAGATGATTACATCACTGGTGGAGTCACTAAACCGAAGCCTAATGAGTCAAGTTACAAGACCTGGAAGACAGAAAACAATCTTGTAATGTCATGGCTTACCAACTCCATGACTAATGAAGTTGGAGAGAATTTTATTCTCTATGAAACAGCACAAGAAATCTGGGATGCTGCACGGGAAACATTCTCTGATAAGGAAGACACAGCAGAGGCATTCGAGATTGAAGGTATTCTTCATGATCTCTGTCAAGGGGATCACACAATCACCCAATATTTTAGTCGCTTGACTAGATATTGGCAACAACTTGATATGTATGAAACTATTCAATCGGACTGTCCAACTGATGCTCTTAAGTATAAAAAGATTGTTGAAAGGAAACGGATATACAAGTTTCTCTTGGGACTCAACAAGAACCTAGATGGGGTGCGCGGTCGAATCCTTGCAACAAAGCCTCTACCTAATCTACGTGTAGTCGCTTCTGAAGTTCGACGCGAAGAAAGCCGAAAGAAGGTAATGATGGGTACTACAAGTCAGTCAACAACCACTGAAGCATCTGCTCTAGTTTCAAGAGGATCCGATGATAGTCGAACAAAGAAAGGGAGACCATGGTGTGATCATTGCAAGAAGACAGGTCACACCCGTGACACTTGCTGGAATATCCATGGGAAGCCACCTGATTGGAAACCAAAATATAAGAGAGAAAGTCGTGGAAATCACACTACAACTGAAGAAAGTTTTGCTGGTACACAACCTGGACAGTTCAGTAAGGAACAAATGGAAATTCTTCAAAGGTTAATTAGTCAGACTCAGCAAACTTCAATCTCTCCAAATAACAACTCCTTGGCAACAACAACAGTGGCTCAAAAAGGTAATTTTTTGACTGCTCTTAAGGTTAAAAAGGTGGACAGTAAAGAATCATGGATTGTAGATTCTGGGGCTTCCGATCACATGACTGGTAATATATCTCTTTTTCAAAATTTCATACCTTGTTCTGAGAGTCACACTGTTCGAATAGCTGATGGTTCTATCTCAAAAGTGGTTGGTACTGGTTCTGTTGTTATCTCAGAAAACATCACACTTGAATCTGTTTTATTGGTTCCCAACTTGGATTGCAATCTTTTATCTATTAGTCAACTCACTCAGAAGAAGAATTGTGTTGCTAAATTTTTCTCTAATTACTGTGTTTTTCAGGATTTGAATTCGGGACAGACGATTGGCAGTGCTGAATTGCATTTGGGGCTCTACATGTTCAAAACAACCGAATCATCTAGAAGACAACCTCAAAAGTCAGTAGAAGAAAAAAGGTCATTTTCTATTCTTAGGTCAAATAAAGATAGTGAATTAATGCTATGGCACTATCGTTTGGGTCATCCTAGTCAGTTGTATCTTCAAGAACTCTTTCCTTCATTGTTCAATAAAAGTCCTTTTGATCTTCAATGTGAAACTTGTCAACTGTCTAAGCATGTTCGCAATTCCTATCCAATTCACAAATACAAAGAGTCACATCTTTTTTCTTTGATACACAGTGATGTTTGGGGACCACTAAAAATTAAAAGTGTAACTGGGGCCAGATGGTTTGTTTCTTTTATAGATGATCACTCACGTCTCACTTGGGTATTCCTCATGAAAGAAAAGTCTGAAGTTGGTCAATTTTTCAAAGCCTTCAATAACATGGTTCAAACTCAATTCAATACAAAAATCCAAATTCTTCACACAGACAATGCTAAGGATTACTTTAACTCTATTCTTGGGGAATACCTAAAACAAGAAGGCATTGTTCACCAAAGTTCTTGCACCATCACCCCACAACAAAATGGGATAGCTGAACGGAAAAATAGACACTTACTAGAGGCTGCCTGAGCACTCATGATTCAGTCTCATGTTCCAAAAATTTTTTGGGGGGATGCTATACTCACTGCGGCATATCTAATCAATAGAATGCCTTCTCAAGTCCTTAAATTTCAAACTCCCTGTCAAATTTTTCAAAAATCCTATCCATCAACCCGTCTTATTTCTTCTATTCCTCTCAAAGTGTTTGGGTGTTCATCATTTGTTCACATTCCCAGTCAATCCAGAGAAAAACTTGATCCTAAGGCCATAAAATGTATATTTCTCGGGTTTACACCAAATCAAAAAGGTTATAAGTGTTATTCCCCACTCACAAAGAAATTTTATCACTCAATGGATGTCACTTTTTTGGAAAATCAGCCTTATTACTCCAAAACCGAGGTTCAGGGGGAGAGTAGAAACTTAGAACATCATTTTTGGGAATTTGAGAATGTAACCGAATGTCAAGTACCTACTCTTGGTGAGTCCAAACCATTTTCTGTTGTATCTAGTCCAGCTCCACCTGTCACTAAAAATCAATCTGATCTGCCCTCAAGTGTTCCCACATAAAATCATTCTTATCTGCCCTCAAGTGTTCCTTCTATTGACAGCAAGAATGAGTTCATTGTCTACTCTAGAAGAAAGAAACATCAAAACCAGGAACATGTAGAGGAACAAGTGCAGTCAGAGACTAGTCTTGAAGCTGAACCGGATTCAATTCAAAACGAAACACAGCCAAGTAACACTGTTTTAAATTCTGATGAGTTGATTTTGGATAATCTTGATTTGCCGATTGCTAAGAGGAAAGGTGTAAGGTCCTGCACCAATTATCCCATTCGCAATTTTATGTCCTACAAGAAGTTGTCCCCTGATCACCGTGCCTTTGCTACTAATCTCATGGATATTCAGGTTCCTAATAATATTCAAGAAGCTCTTCAAGTACGTGAATGGAAACAAGTAGTTGAAGAGGAACTTAGAGCCCTTGAAAAGAATGGCACATGGGAAGTAGTCAACCGACCTCCAAGCAAGAATCCAGTGGGATGTAAATGGATTTTCACAGTCAAATACAATGCCAATGGCAGTGTTGAAAGGCTGAAGGCCCGTTTTGTCACGACCTGAAGGCGTGATGTATACTTAACACTCAAACTTTATTTCCATTTATCAATTTTACGAACTAACTTTTTCTTTTCACTTTGGAGTTTGTATTCAGTGTCAGTGTCCTCTCTCAATTACTTTCGTATTCTTCATTTGATTTACATTCACCTTTTAATTTACCATTTCTTATAACCATTTCACTTACTTAATACTCTCATTTAATACTAGACTAATAAAAGAAAAATGTCGAAAACTCCCCCTTATAAAAAATCGACTTTCCCCAGCTCAATAACCTGCAATAAAACTCAACTATATTCAGCCGCATTTTACCAATCCATAGTTTCCAGTTTAATTCATTATATACCACACATACTTCCAAAATCATCACATGTTTATATATGGCAGTTTACAACTCATAATTGACTAATTTTACTTTTCGGATCATCAACGACATAAGCATGGCATTTCATAACTTATAGTCTTTACAATTCATTTCTCGGATCGCACTCGATAACCATAGATGGCTACAATAACCCAGAACGATCCTAAGTTACATCCCAAAAATATCTATAAGCAAGTACTGTGCAATTTAAAATGTCATACATGGATGCCAAAATAATCCTTTTTCATACCTCGAGCAACAAAAACAGCACTCGGAGGACTCAAACTAGTATCGCTACTTTAAGTCGTCATCGAGGCCTTGCTCCAAAAACTCCAAGCGGGAGTCTAGCTTGTATGATCTGCGATGTTATTAATAAGGGGTGAGCAAAACCACGGCTCAGTAAGTAGCTTAAGTAAACAGATACTAGGCTCATGTCGGTCTATATGCACATAATGGCATGGTAGCAAATGATATAATATATATATGCATGACATTATATTTTATGCACTAGTGTACTCACATGAAACCTCAAATATTGAAAACATTATAATCACAAACAAATTTTTTGGTTACACTTACTTCGAGCAGAGAACGATACTAAAACTGATGATTAATCACTGTATGCACGAGGCCTAAAAGTACTGAAACTCATGCAAATATCAAAGTAGAATTCTGATGTTTTTTCTTCAAATTAATGACTTTACAGAAAACTGATAATTTATCCAAATTAGGCATAAAGCCTTAAATATTAAATTGAAACTGAAATCCAAAACCGATACTGATAAATAAACTGAAACGAAAATCCAAAACGGATACTGATAATGTTAGGCATAAGCCTCAAACAATTGAAAACTGATACTGATAAAGTGTAGGCAAAGATCCCTGATAACTGATACTGATGTCCATCCTAGCTAGTGATGGATAAAACGTCACAAGGACGTGACCGTGTAGCACGTAGTTCCCTTAGGATTCTAGAGGTGGCTCCCACGGTAATATCTATGGCCATAGATTATGCTCCAGTCTCGCTGATCAGTCGAGAGCTGGAACTTGCCTGTTAAATTCTCAGACAAGCCTGATAATGCCTAGAGCTCAAGGCTCGTAAGGCGCAGATACTGATACTGATAGTCTAGAGCACAAAGTTCAATAGACGGGTAATAGAACCTAGAGCAAGGCTCAATAGGCTCGAGTGATCCAAAGGTCAATGGATTTGCCCGCACTCGAAAACATATCAGAAAACAATTCTTTCGTGTAGCTCTTAACTTTCATAGATTTCAAAATACTGATGAAAATATTTTCGAGCTTAAATATACAAGGTTTTCGAATTCATCTCGGGGTTGACTTAAACCAGAAAATTCTTAATTTAAACTGTAAGCAAGTCATTATACATAAAAGAACTCATGGATAAAACAGTTTGTATTAGAACACATTATATGTAAATGCATGTATGCGTTCGTGAAAGTCTCTTTATGCATAATGAGTTGCTACTACATGTAGTCTATTATGTTCCATGCACACATGTACCTCTAGCACAACAATAATTTCGTATTAAGATCTCAGAACTAACGTTTTTCATGTTATTTAACATGTGGCTTGGCTAGCTACAACATACAATACAGAAAAACGATATTTCAATTTCAGTCTGAGCATTCTTTTCAACTTTATACGTCAAACCTTTCTTTACGTCTTACCTTAGTAGCCCGATCAACGATATCTCGTCCTTTAATTCATAAGCTAACTTAATAAGTAAGGAAATTTAAATGTTCCTACGAAATGGTACTAGTAAAGCTTACTTAACCCACTTACCTCGAGGCTTAAAATTTTCTTCCTCGAGCTTCAGAATCCGTACTCAAGTCTCCACACCGCTCCAATTCACTACACAAATTTTATCAACATTTTTTTCAGTAACTCTTGTCATTATACTTAATTATGCAACAACACAAGTCTCTTAGAACCTCAGTTTATTTCGGTTTACTACTAAATCCAAAACCGATTCCTTATCCTCATTCAAGATGTACCAATAAATCCTCATCCTTATTCATATATATATTTAAACATATATACATATATATATATATATATATATGCTTACATATATGTGTAAGGTCCAATTTATAAATATATGTGTTCATCCTCTTCTTTTTCCATATAAATATTTACTATATATATATATGTGTGTGTGTATACATATATATTTGCTAATATATAAATGTGTATATATATGTATACACATTAATCTTAACCAATGCACAACTTTTCCTTCTTGAAGATCTTTTCTTAGTTAAGGTTTCATCTCCCCATTTCTCTCCTTCACAATATTCACAAAATCAATTACCAAGTTCATCTAAGATTTATATTTCATTTTCATACTAACAATATATATATACATATATGTATGTATATGTATATATACATATATATATATTTTGTGTATATAATTATACATCACCCAACTTCATCCTACTAATGGCCTTACTACATTCATACAAGATTTATATGTATTCACATATACTTTCAGCTTAGTTTCCTCACCTAGCCTCGCAGGACAGTCTTCAAGCTCCCATTTGGAAATCAACCCCACGTCTGGCACTTGAGGACTCTCCAAGCAACCACCGAAAACTGCTCACCAACATAAATTTCCAGCCCTCTTTTTCAGTCACCGAAACCCCCTGTTTTGGCACCAAAATGTTTAGTCCAAACCTCTTACAAACAGCTGAACCATGCAGGAAATTTCCTGATCGAACTCTATTACTCAAACACCACCCAAGTCAGTATTTGGTTGCCCTTGTTATTGCCTTTGGAGGTGTTCTGTTTTGAGTAGCAGAATGGGTCTTTGGTCAGTTCGGTTGGCTCATGTTCTTGCCTCCTTCACAACCAAGTTAAACCCAAGCTACAACTGATTCGTGAGCCACCAAAAGACCTCTTTCACAGCCTCCCAACCGATCCAAAAGCAGCCACTGATCAGCCTTCATTCACGCATCTAGCTGGTTTTTCGAACCCCTTTTTTTTTTCACGCAGGTTGCTGCAGTTTCGGTCTTCTTCTTCTTCTGTTTCTCCTCGCCACTTCCTGCCCTAACTGAACTACAAACACTCTCTTTCCCTTCGTTTTTCCTGGTTCTCTTCAACCCTCTTTCTCGTGCTTCTTGTTCTCTCTTTACTGTAGGTTTTCTTCTCTCCCTCGTCTCCCTTTTTCTTCTTTTCGTTTTGCTGCAGAAAGCTTTTCCTCCCCTCTCTCAGTCCACGCTGATCATGGCTGGAGACAAGGGTTTCCTTTCTCTTCTTTCTTTCTCTCTTTTTCCTCTTCCCTTTTCGGACCGAGATCTCTCTTTTCTTTCTCTCCTTTCTTCCTTTTCTTCTTTTCCTTCTTTCCTTCTCTTTTCGATCGAGTCCCTTTCTGTTTTCGTTTGGCAGAAGCTTAGCTTCTGCCCATTTCTTTTCAAGACAGACCTGCTCCTCACGTGGGAGCAGGTGATGTCTTTGATTGGCTTCCTTAGGAAGCCAATCATATATTATTATTATATATATTTTTTAATATATATTACATATATATGTTATATATTTATTTCCTATTCAATATTTATATATACATGTACTTTTATATGTATATATATATATAAATACTAATATATGTTTATCATTTCTTATATATATATATATTTTATACATTTTGCTATATTTTATTTCATTTTATTAGTATTATTTCTTGTATTATTTAATCACATTTCCCATTCTAGTTTATAGGCATATACATATATTTTTCTTATATTATATATATTCATCTTTATTTTCATACATATACATATATCAATAATGTCCTTAATTTAAATTTATTTTCTTTATTAAATTAACGCATGTCTTGAACTTAATTATATAAATTCTAATTTATGCTAGCACTCATCATTTATTGGTAATTGCTCCTAAGTAGAATATCCGTTTCCATTACTAAAGGAAATTACAAGTACAAACTAAATCTCAATTTCTTAACTTAGTTAATGTCTTCTATTTATCTACAAAAATAAGTACGAAATTGCAGCCTTCACACGTTTAGTTGCTAAAGGCTTTACACAAGCCTATGGCATTGACTACCAGGAGGCCTTCGCTCCTGTCGCAAAACTAAATACTATTCGGGTTCTTCTATCACTTGCTGTGAACTGTGATTGGAAACTCCATCAACTAGACATCAAGAATGCATTTCTCAATGGAGATTTAGAAGAAGAGGTGTACATGGAGATTCCTACAGGCCTCAAGAATCAGACAAACATAGATAAGGTTTGTAAACTGAAAAAAACTCTTTATGGTCTCAAGCAATCTCCTAGAGCTTGGTTTGATCGTTTTACTAAAGCAGTGAAGAAGTTTGGTTATTCTCAATGCCAGTCTGATCATACATTATTTGTCAAACACTCTCCTGGTGAAAGGATATCTATTATTATTGTGTATGTGGATGATATAATCTTGACAGGGAATCACGAAGAGGAAAGTGAAGAATTGAAGAGATTTTTAGCTCATGAATTTGAGGTCAAAGATTTAGGAAATTTGAAATATTTCCTAGGGATGGAAATTGCAAGATCCAGAACAGGTATTGTTGTTTCTCAACGCAAGTATATTCTTGATTTACTCAAAGAAACCGGAATGCTTGGATGCAAACCTGCAGATACCCCAATGGAAGTTGTCACCAAAGGCAAAGAAGTAGAAAAAGGTGTTCCAGTTGATAAAGGAAGATATCAGAGATTGGTAGGAAGGCTCATTTATCTCTCACACACTAGACCAGACATTGGTTTTGCTGTCAGTGTTGCCAGCCGATTCATGAATAACCCTACTGTAGAACACATGGAACGGTTGTATCACATATTGAGGTATTTGAAGAAAACTCCAGGTGAAGGTCTCTACTTCAAGAAAACCGAGAAAAGGAACATTGAAGTATTTACTGATGCAGATTGGGCTGGTTCTATTACTGATCGGAGATCCACATCAGGATACAGCACTTATGTATGGGGGAATCTGGTCACTTGGCGAAGTAAGAAACAAACAGTTGTTTCAAGTAGTAGTGCAGAAGCAGAATTCCGAGCTATGGCTCATGGGATATGTGAAGGAATGTGGCTAAAACGATTACTCTTGGAACTCCAGGCTACAGTAAAAGGTCCTATCAACATGCTATGTGACAATCAAGCTGCCATTAGCATAGCTAAGAATCCCGTTCATCATGATCGAACGAAACATGTGGAGATAGATAGGCACTTCAAAGAAAAAGTCGAAGGTGGTATGATCAACATCTCCTACATACCCACGACTCTACAAATTGTAGACATCTTGACCAAGGCACTACCAAAGACAAAGTTTGAAGAGATGAAATCCAAGCTAGGCTTACTTGATATTTACAGCCCAGCTTGAGGGGGAGTGTAGAAATCTGAGCAGATTTTGTGTATTTACAGCTGTATATCTACAGTTGTATACCATTAAGTTCAGTTTATTTGTTTCCATGTTAAAGGAATCTGGTTTCCTTATTTGGCAGATTCCCATTAATAAGTGTTTTATTTTTTCCTGATTTTCTGGCTAATTACTATCAGTCCACCTTGTAATATAAATAGGTCATATTTTAATTCATTAGACTGAGGAATAAGAGAAATTTTTTAATTCCAAATTCAACAGTAATCTAATCTGAGATCGCCAAAACTCCCCCTCAAGCTGGGCTGTACAGATTGTACATTCCAAGCTTGTCAAGCATCTTTTCAAATTGCTTCTTAGTTAACGTCTTAGTCAGCACATCAGCAGCTCGTTTTCTGGTTTAGACATATTTTAAACATATAGTACCTTCCTCAATCTCTTCCTTTATAAAGTGTCTTTTTTTTTGTGTAAACTTCTGGTATCCTCATTTGTTTTAATGGTTTGAGACTAGTTTTGCCTGGGACTTTGTCACAGTTAAGGCTCCTTACCCTTCCTCAAAGGTGTGTTTAGTGGGGGTCGATCCCGAGAGCTCTTCCCACAAATTTAGTTTGCATTGCCAACTATGTCACAACCCATGGGTTATAAAGTGTCTATTTACCTCTACATGTTTTGTATCATCATCGTGTACAGGGTTGTGAGCAATGCTTATGGCTGCATTATTGTCACAGTAAACCCTCATAGGAAGTACTCCCCCAACTTGTAATTCTTCAAGTAGACATTTCAGCCAAATGAGTTCACACATTCCATGAGCTAAAGCTCTAATCCCTGCTTTAGCATTACTTCGAGCAACAACTGTTTGTTTCTTGCTCCTCCATGCTACAAGATTGCCCCATGCAATGGTACAATTACCAAATTTTGATCTTCTATCTTCTACTGAGCTTGCCCATTAGCATTAGTGAATACTTCTATCATCATTCTCTGATTTTTCTTAAAAAATAGTCCATTCCCAAGGGAACCTTTAAGATACTTGAGATTTTGAAATATAGCTTTCATGTGGACTTTATTAGGATCATGCATAAACTGACTTACTGCACTAACAGCAAATGGAATATCAAGACAAGTATGGGAAAGATAAATCAGTTTACCAACCAAACATTGATATCTCACTTTGTCTATAGGTGCACTCTCAGTCTGAACATTGGTCTTGGATATAGGATCCATTGGAATATCTACCATTTTACATCTAAGCATTTTTGTTTCTTTCAACAAATCCAGCACATATTTTCTCTGGGTTACTGAGATACCTTCTCTATTTCTCACCATTTCCATCCCTGGGAAATTCCTTAAAAGTTCAAGGTCTTTTATTTCCAATTTGGATGCTAACTTTCCTTTTAATCTTTGTCATTTCCACCTCATCATTTCCTACTAAGATAATATATCAACATAAACAACAAGAATAGAACTCTTACCATCCATATGTTTGTAGGAGAGAGTGTGACCGGTTTGAGCTTGATTATATCCCTGTTGTATAATTGCTTTAGTAAATCTACCAAACCAAGCTCTAGGAGATTGTTTGAGTCCATAGAGTGCCTTTTTAAGCCTGCAAAATTTGCCATTCTTTCTTCCTTCGTCACACCCAAGAGGTAGTTCTATGTAGACTTCTTCTTCTAGGTCACCATTCAGAACAGCATTCTTGACATCTAGTTGTTGAAGTTTCTAGTCCAAATTGGCTACGAGGGAAAGGATTACACGAATAGTATTTGAATTTGCAACTGGAGCAAAAGTTTGTGTGTAATCAATACCATAAGTTTGTGTAAATCCTTTAGCTACAAGTCTCGCTATATGTCTTTCAATGGAGCCATCAAACCTATATTTCACCGTAAAAACCCACTTACATCCCTCGGGAATTTTCCCTTTTGGTCCCGTTACAACTTCCCTAGTTTTATTCTTTTCAAGGGCATTTATTTCTTCAAAGACAACTTTCTTCCATTTAGGTTTCCTCAAGGCTTCCTCAACTTAAACGCTTAAAAAGAAGAAGAGAGATGACTATAGGAAACATGATATAGGATGCTGTGTGCAAGTTCTAGTTGAAGGAAACCGAAACAAACACGCAGCGGAAATAAAACATTCGGCCTCCACCAGAATCGATTCGGAGGGTTGCCTGATTAGGGTTTCGAGATTTTACCTAACGTTTTTCTCTGCTTTTTCTGTCTTTGGTCGAATCACAAGCAGCAACTTTTCGTTCCTGCCTCTATGGTATCCACACGAACGGATCTTACGACTCTTGAACGTCTCACGATCAGATGCCTTAAGGAGCGTTTTGATTCTTTTAACCGAACTGCTAGCTTCGATTAAAAGAATGTTTTTTTTTTTTTTCTGTTTTTAAAAAGTGCGGCTATGTTTTAGAAAAACATCCTTTTTATAGGCAGTAAATTTTACCCTAAAATTTACTGCCAAACAGAACTCTAATCCTACTTAGAATAGGATTAGTTATATCCCTAATCCAATTCAGAATAGGATTAGTTATATCCTTAATCCAATTCAGAATAGGATTAATTAAGCTCCTCATTGATCCGTTCTAAGTGTGCGACCCAATAGGTTCTCAAAACAATGGCAATGACAAAATTGTCATAGGCAATGAGCGGTATCTAGCAACACATCATTGCTACCCATGTAACGAGAATGTCAATGACTCGACATAACCTTACTCGTGATAGATGTTACCGTGTAGTCTAATCCCTTTATCCTATGATGTCTTGATTAGACACAAGTCATGGAATGTGTCACACTTGTATAGTCTAATCAGCGTTTCTTGATTCCTGAGTAGACTAATTAAACAAATAAAATCAATATCTCATATCGACTTATTCGAGCACGGCCATGCATTTCTTAGTCTCACTCTATCAAAGGGCCCAAGACATCACTCTTGTTATATAAGAGGGATAAATCCTATCTTGATCACTCAACATCCCTATACATAGATCAAGGCATACCCAATTACTACCTTTATAGTCCATCCTGTTACGAATGACATCTAGCAGCATTAAAGTATGCAATTCTCTATGTTGGGATCTCTGATGATCTCAAGTCAAAGGATCACATACACCATCATCACTATGAGAATCGCTTATGACATTCATATAACAATCCATGTAGCGTTCTCATGGAGGGTCGATCCAGTACATAGTTCTCTAACATGTACCTATGTGATGACTTGATATCCTATATCTATGACAATGGTCATCAGTCAACCACATACTAGTCTTATCGTATCATTGTTATCCTTGTTCACAATAATACTTGACTAGGGATACTTTAAGAATAGTGTGTTATTACTATTCTAAGGACATTATTATATAAGATTATATTACGCAGTTATAAGACAAATATAATAATGAACTATGATAAATAAAATGTCATGATACATAAAAAAATGCCAAAGTCAATCATCTAATGAATGGTTCTAAGGGCATAATCCAACACTAGTCCCTTTCCTTATTGCAATAGGAATATCCAAATCACTAACCTCAATAGACTTGTTCAGATTCAATGACTGGCTTAGATGAGGTTCCACAATAGCCTTATTTTTCTAAATAAAGTTTCTATGTGAATAAACATGTAGGTTAGTGTTTGCAGGTTGAGAGTCAGGTTGTGGATGCATACGATCAGATTTGGGTGCAGGCTTAGACTCTGGTGTAGAAGGTATATAGAGCTTGTTTATAGGTTGTGAACATGAAGACTTGGGAACCTGAGACTTGGACAGAACTTCAGGACCAGGCATGGGACTGGACACGAAATCAGGATCAAGCAGGGGATTGGACATGGAATCAACATCAAGTAGGGGACCAGACACGGAATCAGGATGATCAAGTTGGGGTTTAGGAGTGAAGGAAGTTGCTGGATCAAGAGAAATAGGTGTAACGGATTGGGCAACGTCCCAAGAATCATCTTCCACTTGGTTCTCCCCTGAAGAGAATTTTTGGGAAAAAATGCTTGTTCAAAAACTATTTTATTTCTCTGGATGTAACATTTTTTGAACATCAACCTTTTTTTCCCAAAAATTCTCTTCAGGGGAGAACCAAGTGGAAGATGATTCTTGGGATGGTGCCCAATCCGTTACACCTATTTCTCTTGATCCAGCAACTTCCTTCACTCCTAAACCCCAACCTAATCATCCTGATTCCGTGTCCAGTCTTGTTCTTGCCACTGTAGAAAGAGTCCCATTTGCAATCTTGACCTTGAGACTGCCAGGACTTGGTTTATATGTAGTAAACAGGTTTGTAGAACCTGTCATGTGATCTGTAGCCTTGCTGTCTAATATCCAAGAAACAGGTGAGGTAATATTTTCAGAAAGTGCAATAGAAAAATTACCTTTCCGGGCAAATAAGTATACACCCGAGGTTGAGGTTGTCAGAGGAGAAGGCTGAGATTGACAAGGTGTAAGGATCTTATAAAGCTTCTCCAATTTTTATTTGGTCAAAGTCAAATTGAAGCTACTCTCCTCGTTCTTAGTGACAGAATCAGTACTATATCCCTTATTAGTTTGCTGTCATGAATCCTTCAAATCTGCAGGCTTGCCGTGTAGTTTCCAACACTTCTTTGTAGTGTGGTTTGACCTTTGACAGTTATTGAAATATTTGAAGATTTAGAATTATTCTGTTTCTTTGGATTAGGGATTTAGTTACCCAATTTGAGTAGTGTTATTATTTCTAATTTGTTTACATTTTTTAGTCTCCCTATTATATGGGATTCTATGTTATTAGTTTCCTAAAATTGTAGGATCTTTTAAAACCTCTATTTAAATCCTTGTACATACTTATTATGTGACTAGAAGAATTATACTCATGTAAAAAGTTTCATGGTATTTGAGCCTGAAATATTTCTCAAGAATTCATCTTAAAATCTCACTGGAATGGATATTGGAAAACATGTATTTGACAACCCAGAGTCATGTCTACAGCAATCGGCGGAACTTCTGAAGGCAACATCATCTCCATCAAAAGGCACAAACTGAATGGACAAAATTATCTACAATGGTCCCAATCAGTTATGATGATTATTTGTGGGAGAGGCAAAGAAGTGTTTCTGATCGGAGCTGTTGTTCAACCAAGGATAGAGGATTCGAAATACCGAAGGTAGAAACCTGAAAACAGTATGATTTTGTCTTGGTTAATTAATTCATTGACCAACAACATAGGGGAGAATTTTCTTTTGTATGAGACGACATAAGAGATCTGGGATGTTGCTCGAGAAGCATACTCAAGTGTTGAAAATACATCAGAGTTGTTTGGGATTGAAAGTCTTCTTCATGATCTATGACAAGGAGACCAATTTGTGAGCCAATATTTTAAATTCCCTTAATCACTATTGGTTGCAGTTGGACAAATTCGAAGAACTCAAGTGGGAATGCATAGCAGTTGCAATTAAATACAATAAATTTGTAGAAAAGGAACGCACCTACAAATTCTTAATTGATCTCAATAAAAATTTCGATGAAGTTTGTGGGCGAATTTTGGGAATGAAACTACTGCTTTCCATTTGGGAGGCTTTCTCTGAAGTTAGTAGAGAGGAAAGTAGGAAGAAATTTATGATGAGAACTACCAACTACTTCAAATTTGGAGAATTTTGCACTTCTGTTCGTGGGCAACAGGACTTGAACAATGGATAGAAAAAGGGTCACACAAGAGAGACACGTTTGTGTTTTGCTAACTCACACACATCACAATGAAAACTTCCGATATCTAGATCTTTAAACAAGGATGGAAACAATGTTTTGAGAATTTGAAAGGATGGATGTCCAAGTCTACGATGATGAAGCCAAACCTTTTCTTTATTGGATTGATGGTGTTGAGAAAGGAAGGACAAAGGTGATTTACTCTTGACAATATTCGAACTGTTGAGTGTCTCAAGGTAGTGCAATCTGTCCCGTTCCTTAGCATGCCCAATCATCTTCCCAGAAACTTGGTCTTGAAATACACAATAAGTGGGGCAAACAAATTACATCGCAACAGGAATCTCGAGCAAGTTTTTGTATAGAAACAAGATTGGTAGACAATTTGGGGACATAAAGAACATCTTTTAGAATGAGTGAAGGACTAATTTGGACATCTCCTATACCAGCAATAGTGGTTACTGAACCATTAGCTATGGTAATTTTCTTATTGCTTGGATAGGGTGTGTAAGTTTTAAAGTTTTGTGACATATGGGTCATGTGATCAGTTGCACTTGAATCCACAATCCAGGAATTGGCAAAGGTTCCATCCGAGACATTTAATCCAATGGATTTAGGGAACTCACCTGAATGCGCCAATAAGCATGTACCTGAGGGTTTCTCCAAGGATCCCAAAAGAGCTCTTAACTTCTCAATCTCATTTGGATTGAATCTCATTGTAGTGGCAGCCTCTGTTATCTTTGATATAGTTTTGGGGCTAAAAACAGATGCTAAGAATGAATGGAAGACTCGAGAGATGAACAGAAAAAAATTTTGGTGATGAAGGCTAGATGAGAAAGTGGCTATGAAGGCCTTAACAAAAAACGGATATGAAGGCCTAAGGCAAACAAATCAGCAATTAAGGTTGAAAAGAAACAACTGAAAAATCAACAATGAAGGCTAAAAAAGTGACTGATTTCCAAGAAAAAGCCTAAAGCTCTTGATACCATGTGAACAATCAAATTATTGTATTGAGAAGAAAATTTATCTATCCGTTCACTTATTTAGTTAATGTACAATTTATCTATTTATTTTCTTTATTGAATTAATATATATATCTTTAACTTATTTATATAAAATTTCTAAATTTTATCTATCATTTATTATTAAATGTGCAAAATTCGAATCTTTGTTTCCATTACCTATGATAGTAAAATTCTCATAATACTTTTCACACTTAATTTATTTAATTGATTTACAAACTTGGTACGGAAAATTTGCTGTCTTCATAATAAACATGAAGCTCAATATTTGGATTATGTGAATCCGTTTGAAGTAATTTTCTTCCTGTTTCAAATTCTTCAATACTTGGCACCTGTTGACTAAGGGAGTCCTTGTTTTCATTATTTTTAACATCCATTTCCTTAAATTGTTTAATAGACTGAATTGGTGACTCAATGAGGCTTGGTAGTGGTGTAGAGAATTTTCAAAAATTATCTTCTTCTTTATTCTCCCCCTGAAGAAGATTTTTGCTGAAATAGGGTTGATTTTCTAGAAAAGTGACATCCATAGTTATGTGAATTTTCTTTGTCAAAGGATTAAAACACTTATACCCTTTTTTATTTGGAGCATAGCCAATGAAAACACATTTTTTAGCTTTAGGATCCAATTTGGATCGAAAAATTTGGGGAATATAAACAAAGCAAGTGCATCCAAAAATTTTTAAAGGTAACTCAGAGTATAAACGAAATGTTGGGAAGTATTTTTTGAGAGTATTCAAAGGTGTTTCAAAATGTAAGACACGAGTTGGCATCCTATTGATTAAGTAAGATGCAGTTAACACAGCATCTCCCCAGGGGTATTTGGAATGTTCATAGAAAACATGATAGCTCTAGCTACCTCAAGTAAATGCTTATTTTTCCTTTCAGCTATTCCATTTTGCTGGGGTATGTCCTGACATGTAGATTGGTGTAAAATACTTTTTTCTTTTAGCTACCTCAAGTAAATGCCTATTTTTCCTTTCAGCTATTCCATTTTGCTGGGGTGTGTCCTGACATGTAGATTGGTGTAAAATACTTTTTTCTTTTAAAAAATTTCCCAAACATTCATTAAAGTACTCAGTTTCATTATCTGTTCGAAGGATGCAAAATTTTGTTTTGAATTGGGTTTCAATCATGCAATAAAAATCTTTGAAAAGTTTTTCTACATCAGATTTTTTGCTTAGTAAGTAAACCCAACACAATCTATTGTGATCATCGATAAAAGTTATGAACCACCTTTTTCCAGACAAGGTGGTAACCTTTGAAGGTCCCCAAACATCAGTATGAAACAAGTAAAATGGTTTTGATGGATTATAAGGTTTTGAAATATATTTAACTCGATGATCTTTAGATAAAAGACAACTTTCACATTGAAAAATAGAGCAACCCACTGCTTTAAACAAATTAGGAAATAAATGTTTTAAATAAGGGAAATTAGGATATCCTAACCTAAGATGCCATTGCATTATTTTATCAGAAACAGAATTTGAGCTGGTACTACTGAGCCCTTGAGCTTTTTTATTACCTAGGAAATCCTCACTGAAATAGTAGAGCCCATTTATTTCTCTAGCACTGCCAATCATTTTCCCTGAGTTTTGGTTCTGAAATTGATAAAGAGAGTCAAAAATGATAACACGACAGTTGGAATCATTTGAGAGTTTACTGACAGATAAAAGATTACAAGCAAGTTTAGGAATATGAAGTACAGATTTAAGATCAATACTTTCAGAAAGTTATAGAACCCTTGTCTGCAGTAGGTGAAAAACTATCATCTGCTATTCTTATTTTTCATTACCAGAACAGGGTGTGTATGAACTAAATAGATTCGACAGGTTAGTCATATGATCAGATGCTCTTGAATCAATGATCCATGGAGCAGAATTAAAGACACTGGATAGGGCTAATGGATTTCTACTTGAATGAGCCAATGAACTATTAGATGTACCAGATGTCAGATTGGACTTTAGTAGTTTTAGGAGTTGATCGAGCTGCTCTTTGCTGAAGGAACCCATATTTGCTTCATTAGCAGAGGGTTGTGACTGCTTCTGCTTCGGCTTCCAATTTGTTGGTTTTCCATGGATATGCCAACAAGTTTCTTGAATATGGCGTGGTTTGTTGCAATGGTCACGCCACACTTGAGGCTTGTCATCAATCTTCCGCAAATCAGGGACATTTTGTCCACCAACATTAGCTTCTGCAGTGACCAATGCAGAGTTCTTGATCAGACTTCTAGTACGGGGAGTTGAATTTACAATTGAAGTAGAACCTGACATGGTGGTAAAAAACAGCAGCGGCTTTTGGAAAAATATGGTGATTTAGGGTTTGGCAAGAAAGAAAAGTTCCTGCTCTGATACCATGTGGAATTTCAGAATATTTTCATTTAGAATCTTACTTGAATAATACAAATTCTAAGGATTATATACAGCTACTGTTAAGCAGTAAATAGGAAACTAAATCAGTCTAAATCTAATTCCCATAATTGAGGAATTGTCTAACCTTAATTCTAAGATTATAGATATTTACACATTTAATATAGTTGACTTTTCCACATAGCCTTATTTGTAGGATATAAATAGCTGAAGAGACATGCCTCAAACAGCTAGGTTATTCAAAATTGAAACTAAATTGCTGCAGGGATATTCTCCTAAAGATCAGGGAGAATATCTACTAAAAAAGGATAATTACTGGAGAGTTATCTCTCCTAAAAATCAAGGAGATTATCTGTCATCAAAAGAGGAGAGAAATCCTCTTCTAGAATTCTACAAAAACACTTTAATAGATTTTTTACTGCTATGAAAGTGAAATGGTGCTTGGAGAAGAGGTTTATTCAGTTTGATTTGCTTTGGATTGTTTAGTTATGCATAAGTGAATTTGAGCTTATTTCATTAGTCTTTCATATTTTAATTTTCGCATTTGCCTTTCTATTCTCTTTAATACATGCAAGTTTTATAAGTTCTTGCTTGTTATTCAGTCCAATGGTCATGAACTCCTTTTTTCCATGGTTGATGGAGATTTTAAGAAGTTTGAAGGCAAGTGGTCAGTCAAACCTGGAACAAGGTAGCATCAATGTTCTCTATTTTGTAGCCAAAATGTTTTTGAATTCATGCTTCTTATCATATGAAGTAAAAACCCATTTTCTCTTTGACGTTGTTGCAGGTCTGGTACTACAGTTTTATCATATGAAGTTAATGTAATTCCAAGATTTAACTTCCCCGCCATTTTCCTGGAGAGGATTATCAGATCTGATCTTCCCGTGAACCTTCAAGCCTTGGCTTGCCAAGCTGAAAAGAGTTTTCATGGCAATCAGAAGATGTCAATAGCAAAAGATTTGGTTAGAATGTCTTTGCCTGTTCTTTCTCCTCCTGGTATGGACCTGGATGGTGCACTCTTAGGAAAGGAGAAACCACCACCTGTAGACCTAAGAGAGAGTTATGCTAGCTCCAATCTTGGGCCCTTGCTACCATCTTCAAATGAGTTGAACAATAACTGGGGTGTTTTTGGAAAAGTATGCAGAATTGATAGGCCTTGTATGGTGGATGAGGTTCATCTTCGTAGATTTGATGGCCTATTGGTCAGTGATTGATTCCAGACTGTTCTCATAGGGTCTTCTTGTTTTGTGGAAGGCCACTGTTGTTTTAGCTTTTTGCTGATAAAATGACATCTGTTTTAGTTGTTGCTGATAAAATGCTTTTGGGCTGAAGGAAAATGGAGGCGTTCATCGCTGTGTTGTTGCTAGCATAACTGTAAAATCTCCTGTTCGTGAAGTTTGGAATGTTTTAACAGCATATGAGAGTCTCCCAGAGTAAGTAATTGTTCTCTTGTTTCTTGAACTCCAGTCTAAGGATTAACTGCTAGTGTTTCAGCTGAATTTATTTTCAATTTCCAAATCATATTTCAATTCCAAAAGCTTTAGGCATTAGTTGTTATAATCTGTTAGTTTGGTAAGTTTCTTTAACTTTATCTCTTAAAATTTTACATTCAATAGCTTTGTTAAGGTATTGAGACTCCACTTAGTAGCACTGTACTGCCATTTATGTCGGATTTGAGACTCAGATAATTGGAATAATCAAATCCAGAAAAGTCAAAATGATGCCTGACACACTTGAGGAACTTTGTAGCATGGTACCGCCATTTAGGTTGGGTTTGAGGCTCAGATAATTAGACTAATCTAATCCAAAATGGTCAAAGTGATGCATGACACACTTAGGGAAGTACACAACAAGGGTTTACAGTGGGTAGGAATAGAAAATTAGGGCTTTTAGTTTTTAGGGCTTTCATAGGGATTAGAACTAGTGTTTAATTCAATTGAGATTTTATCTCAGGAAAGAGATGAATCTAGGAAAAAGAATGCTGGAATTCTGGGTGGAAGCAGAGTTAGATTAATCAGTAATGTATTGTTCTGTTAGGCATAGATTAAAAAAAGGTTATGCGTGCTGTCTTTTAGAGGGGAACCTTGATGCAATGGTAAAGGTTGCTCCTTTGTGTGTCCTGGAGATCATGGGTTCAAGCGAAACTAATCTCTCTGTTAATCCAGAGGGAAGGCTGCATATACATGACTCTTCCTAAGACCCAACAGTGCAGGAGCTTTGTGCATTGGGTTGCCCATGCATGCTGTGAATCTGTAGGCATTATAACTGTAAAATGAGAACAAGAAAAATGAAAAGAAAAAACTCAGTTAGCCAAATTATTTTACATTTTGTATTTATGTCTCTTTAAAGTCTTTGCCATCTATCTTGGTAGAGTAGGAATTTTTTAAGGACTGAATTATTAGCTAATTGAATACTTAGCCAAAAAAAAAACCATCATCAAAATAGATTTTTTTCCTGCCTTAGAACACGCCTTTTACTTTCAGAAATGATAGTAACAACTAAAGCAACAACTTTAGAGGAATGAATAAGGCCCAATTATATACATAAAGACTAGATGCCCTAATGACTAGACTAGATCCAAAAAGAACAAGTGCACCAACAATATATTAAAACTATAAAAATACTCGACAAAATAAAAATTTTTACAACATAACCTTGGTTGCATAAACTTCATGAAAGTGATAAATTGCTGTACTCTTGACATACTAACTATTATGGACAGTTTCCCTTGGACCAAAAGGACTTCTTTCCAGAAGAAGAATCCATGGCTTTGGCTTTTGGCATTCTGAATAGTTAAACTAAAAAGACCAAGCTATTATCATGACATCATAATATCTTCTCCTAGCATTCATTAACAATTTAGGAAGTCATGAGAAAGGCAGAAATGGCAAGGGAACGTTTATATTATATCAGCATATTTTGCTCTTTTTCAAAGCAGTATTACGTTCTGTAGTCCTCGATACTTCAATTTGCTCATGAAGGGCACCTACATGAGGATTGCTTAGTTTATTTGAAGGAAGAGAAAATTTTGTAGGACGTTTGCCTTATGCCACACAGACTGGAGTGAAATTATACAAGGCTTAGAATGCGCTAGTTTGGAATTATAGCTTCTTGGTCAAGTAGACTAGGCATGTGTGTGTGTATGTGTGTGTGTGTGTGTATATCTATATATATATATATATATATATATATATATATTTATATATATGAACTTTCATTATTAGGGGGTGTTTGGGCATAAATCAACATGTAAGGTATTTCAGCATCATTCTTGTTTGAAGCATACTTAGCTACAGAACTTAGGATCCACCCATTCTCCACTGCCCCCATGTTGGTTATAAAATGGAATTAATTAGATTAAATAAATTTACAGTATTCAATTATTGATATCTTTGTAACCAAATAATTCTAAACGTTCATGTTTTTCCTCAATAAGTTTAATTTTTGCAGGATCGTTCCAAATTTAGCTATTAGTAAAGTTTTATCACGCGAAAACAACAGAGTTCGCATTCTTCAGGTACGAGTAGGAATTTTTTTTTTCTGAATGGTAAATTGCTTTTAGCTTCTATTGCTTTTGGTGCTTGAATGATAAATTTTTTCTCATCTTGTCTTATATGAACTTGTCCATATAGATTGTGCAACCCACCCTATCTCTTGAGAAATCTGTAATCATCTCAGTATTGAATGATTAATCTAATTAACTTTTCTATTTATTTCTTATAAGTTTAAAGACAATGAAAAAAATAGCATTAAATAAAAGAAGTTAATCTTATCATATCTAATGCTATAGATGCACCAAACGTGAACTTAATAATATTTCCATACAAAAGATCAACCAAAGTACATTAATTATGCCCTTTAAAGCAAACATCATTCTCAACATGTTGCAAAGGCCATATTGGTTTAATATTTGATATGATTGTATCAATCAGTGCCAGGTGATAGAAGGCAGAAAAAGGTTTTGCTAGAAAATAATAAAAATGCAACAAAAATAATGATCTATTAAGTTTCATTGAGATCTTAAAGGAGTATATATCTTAAGATTTTGACTGTGTCCAGCACATTTTCCTTGAGTAGATCTATTAAAGATTTTGCCCTGGAAGCCATATTGCTTCGATTTTTCTAGTCAGATTTTACTGGCATTCATTAACTGTGTGGTAGTGTGCGTCATCAAATTAGCTACAGTGACATGTCAAAGTACATATCAAATTCCAAATATCACTACTAGAAAAATATTTATAATTTTAATGCTATTAAATGACAAATATAGTAAGTGATATACATTGATGTTATTCATTAGATTGTTTAATGACCACAATGCTATTAAATGCATGTAAAACTGAAGATTTTTATGAAAGAATATTTTTTTCTATTATCTTGAAAAAATTCTTATGTACAAGGAAATATATAAGAACTGTACAACCTCTCTTTCCTTTGTTTTCCTATACAAAATAGGAAACTACATCTAGCATTAAGAGAGAATTATTCTACATTGAAATAGGAAACAAACATTAACATCAAGAGATTCAGTGATTACCCAAATCACTCTTTATTCTAAAAATAAAAAACTTAACTAAAATAGATAATAGTGACATTTAATGCTAGAGATAGGAACGAGATTTCAACACTCCTCCTCAAGTTGGGTTGTGAATGTCGATCATGCCCAGCTTGGACTTCACATTTTCAAACTTGTTCCGAGAAAGCTTTGTAAGAATGTCTACAGTCTGTAGGCATGTAGGCTTTTATACTAGTTTGACAATTCCTCCTATTTTTTATTTGATGAAGTGTCGGTCTCCACATGCTTTGTCCTGTCATAATGAACAGGATTTTTATGGACTTCTCTGTTGAGGTCTTTAACTCTGAGAGCAACCATTTTAGCCAAATTCCCTCACATATGTCATGAAACATAGCTCTAAACTCATCTTCTGCACTGCTTCTAGCCACAACTGACTGTTTCTTGCTTCACCATGTAACTAGATTTCCCTACACATAGGTACAGTACCTAGTAGTTGATCTTTGGTCAGATACTGATCCTGCCCAATCAGCATCAGAAAAAACTTCAACATCTCTATTTCATGTCTTCTTGAAATGTAATCCTTTTCCAGGACTCTTCTTGAGGTATTGTTATTATTGGAAAGTCAACTACTGTTTTAATTAATTTGTTATTTTAGGAAATCAGTATATATGTGTATCCCTAGCATTAAGGTTAGAGAATCACTCGATTATAGATTCCATTAATTAGAATAATATCTAGGATTATGAGTGATATACTTTCCCATTTAGTTAGAAGTTCTTTGTATATAAATAGGGTACCTATGTACAGTTTTATCTTAAGTCTTTCAATACAATACTTTGATTTTCTACATGGTATCAAGAGCTTTAGGTTTTTTTCTTGGAAATCAGTCACTTTTTCAGCCTTCATTGCTGATTTTCTGCAGTTTCTTCTTCAGCCTTCATTGCTGATTTTTTTTGCCTTAGGCCTTCATAGCCATTTTCTCATCCAGCCTTCATCACCAAAATTTGTTTTTGTTCATCTCTATAGGCTCGGTTCTGGTTCTATTGTTCCAGCCTTCATCACTGTTGTCTTTGCTCTGTTTTCTAAAGACAAAACAGAGTATTTCATGTGTTCTTTTTTATCGGCCTTCATAGCTGAATTTTTCCTCTATTCTTCATCATTGGTGGCTTCTCTTTGTTGCTTGGCCTTCATTGCCGATTTATCCCTGATTCTCACCTATCCTTCAGCAAGTTTTGATTTGTGAAAGATGTCAAAAGTTGCAAAAACAACCACTGCAGCACCAAAGGAGTTGGGCACTCTCAACAAAGAAGAGATTGAAAAGCTGATAAATCTCTTAAGTATCCTCGAAAACCCTTCAGGTACCTATTCATTGATACATTCAGGTAAACTTCCAACCTCTCACGCTTTAAATGCCTCAGATAGAACCTTTAAACATTTGTGGATTATTGATTCAGGAACCGCAGATCATATGACTCATTCCTTTCAAAACTTTAGTTCATATTCACCTTGTTCTAGTAGTAGGAAAATTGCTACTGCCGATGGCTCATTTGCTACGGTAGCTGGGGTAAGAGAAATAAAAATCAGTCCTAACCTTACTTTGAAAAATGTCCTACATGTTCCCAAATTGTCCACCAATCTTTTATCAATATCCAAGCTTTCTCATGACATGAATTGCAAAGTAACTTTTTTTCCATCTTATTGTCTATTTCAAGACCAGGGCTCGGGAATGATGATTGGACGTGCTAAAGAGAAAGACGGATTATACTATCTTGAGGAATTAGAGAAATCGAAAGTTGGTAAGTGGAACCAGCCTCTAACCTACCTTTCTGGACAAAATCTCACCAATAAAGACACAATTTGGCTTCACCATTTTAGGCTCGGACATCCTTCTTTTTCAACACTTGAAATTATGTTCCCTTCTTTGTTCAAAGGACTAGTTGATAAGCAGTTTCATTGTGATGCATGTGAACTTGCAAAACACAGACGTGCTACCTTTCCCACCAATAACAAAAGAAGTCTTTTTCCTTTTGAGTTGATTCATAGTGATATATGGGGTCCATCTACAATTCCAAATATTTCTGGAGCACGTTGGTTTGTTTCATTTATTGATGATTGTACAAGAGTTACCTGGATATTTCTGCTTAAATCAAAATTTGATGTGAGTGATATCCTCCCAAACTTCTTTTCCATGATAAAAAACCAATTTGGGGTCCAAATCAAAAGGTTTAGGTCAGATAATGCAAAAGATTATTTCAACCAAACACTTTCCCCATATTTTCAACAAGAAGGTATTATTCATGAGTCATCCTGTGTCTCTACTCCAGAACAAAATGGAGTTGCAGAAAGGAAAAATGGCCATCTCCTAAACACTACTCGAGCATTATTATTTCAGAAAAATGTGCCAAAATACCTTTGGGGGGAAGCAGTTCCTACAGGTACTTGTACTTTGGCGTATTCAGGTAAGCGTCTATTTTCATTTGGATTAAATGCCTCAGAAACACCCTTTACTCAATCTTGGATCATGGATTCAAGAGCCACCGATCACATGACCCACTCATCCAAACATTTTTCCACATACTCACCATGTTCAAGCAATAAGAAAATAGCCACAGCTGATGGATCCTTAGCAACCGTAGCTGGTATAGGAGATGTTCAAATAAACCCATCCATAACCTTGAAAAATGTCCTTCATGTTCCTAAGCTACCCACCAATCTTGTCTCTGTACAGAAACTCACACAGGACTTGCTTTGTAATGTGACTTTTAACAGTAGTTATTATTTATTTCAGGACAAGGATTCGGAGAGGACGATTGGACGTGCTAGAGAACGGGATGGTCTTTACTACCTTGCGGAATCAAACAAGTCAAACATATTCTAGAGCAGATCACCCCACTCATTCATGTCCGAGTCTATGTTATCTAGTAAGGAGAAAGTTTTTCTTTACCATTGTCGATTAGGACATCCATCATTTAGGGTTATTAAAATTCTGTTTCCTTCATTGTTTACAAAGTTGGATATTGAGTCTTCATTGTGAGGTGTGTGAACTTGCCAAACACAAGCGTATACCTTTTCCAAGAAGCAATAAAAGAAGCATTTTTCCTTTTTATCTTGTTCACACTGATATTTGGGGTCCCTCTACTGTTGCTAATGTGTCAGGGGCACGATGATTTGTGACTTTTATTGATGATTATACCCGAGTTACCTGAGTTTTCTTGCTTAAACATAAGTCAGATTTTAGCACGGTGTTCCCTAATTTCTTCTCTATGGTAAAAAACCAGTTTGGTGTGAGTATTAAAAAACTTAGGTCAGACAATGCCAAGGATTATTTCAATCAAATTCTTACCCTTTTTTGTCAAAGAGAGGGAATAATTCACGAGTCTTCCTGTGTGAGAACACCACAACAAAATGGAGTCGCCGAAAGAAAAAATGGGCACCTTCTAGACCAAACCCGAGCACTGTTGTATCAAAAAAATGTGCCAAAAAGCTTCTGAGGGGAAGCAGTTCTCACAGCCACTCATCTCATCAATAGATTACCCTCTAGAGTTCTAGGATTCAAAAGTCCAGTGGATGTGCTTTCTTCATTCTATGCGAACCTCTGTACCCTTACACCTCGCATTTTTGGATGTGTGTCCTTTGTTCATATCCACAGTCAAGACAGGAGGAAGCTAGACCCTAGAGCTCTAAAGTGTGTTTTTATTGGGTATTCTTCAACTCAGAAAGGATATAAGTGTTACCATCCTCCGTACAAGAAATTGTGTGTCACGAGATGTAACATTCAATGAACAAGAGGCCTATTTCACTCAACCTTATCTTCAGGGGGAGAGTCTTAGGGAAGATAAGGAAGGTTTTCTTGGGGTGCTTGACCTTTCACTTTTGTCTCAACCCAATCATATGCCCCAACTGTCTGTTGAGCCATCTGTTGAGTTTGAACCTGAGTCAAATGCCCCAGTTGTTGGTGAACCTGAACTTGAGTCAAATGAGACCACTCCTACTGCACCAAATGTGTCTGAACCCGAACTAGTACCTAACCCCGAATCTGCTCTTGGAGATGTGAGATTTGGTAAAAACTTGGTGTACTCAAGGCAAAAAAAGGCCAATCCAGGATCTATGCAAGTTCAAGAGTCCAACTCAAGTCCTTCAAATGAGGTAACAATTACTAACTTTTCAGCATTACAGAGTGAAACCAAAGCCCAAATTACTGAAGATGACCAGGACCTTCCAATTGCTATAAGTGTAGAAACTGATATTGTAGAGAATGTAGAAATTGATAGGAACATGCTTTTCTGATTTTCTACATAAAAAACTACAGCTTACAGAGAATATAAATAGTTGTAGGCTAAACTAGGAAATCTACGTAAATCCCTATATATCCTAGATACCATTTTCAGAAAAGGAAAAGGAATCCTAAATAAAGGAAAGTTTTTAAATGAAACCAATCAGGGAAATATTTGGTCAAGATACCAAATCCCTTTATCTTAGGAAATAAATAAAAAATCAATCATATCCAATCCCATAGAATCTGGACTGGATTTCCACACTCCCCCTCAAGTTGGGTAGTAGATGTCAATCATACCCAACTTGGACTTCAAGCTTTCAAAATTGTTTCTAGGAAGGGCCTTGGTGAGAATATCTGCGGTTTGAAGACTAGTTGGCGTGTAGACAAGTCTGACTTGGTCTTCTTCGATTTTCTCTTTGATAAAATGGCGATCAATCTCGATATGCTTGGTCCGATCATGGTGAACTGGGTTCTTGGCAATACTTATGGTTGCTTGGTTGTCACAAAACACCTTCATAGAACTTCCTTTTGAAATCCTCAATTCCTTCAACACCCTTTCAAGCCAAATTCCTTCACAAATCCCATGAGACATAGCTCTGAATTCTGCTTCAGCACTACTCCGAGCTACTACTGTCTGCTTCTTGCTTCGCCACGTTACCAAATTACCCCATACGAATGTGCAATATCCGGTGGTTGACCTCCGATCCGTTATAGATCCTGCCCAATCTGCATCTGAGAAAACTTCAACATCTCTATTTGAGGTTTTCTTGAAATGTAGTCCTCTGCCTGGGCTTTTCTTTAAGTATCGAAGAATCCGGTAAACTGCTTCCATGTGTGCTTCGGTAGGGTTATTCATAAATCTGCTTACTAGGCTAACAGCAAAACAAATGTCTGGTCTAGTATGTGTCAAATAAATTAGTTTCCCCACAAGCCTTTGGTATCTACCTTTGTCAACTAGAGGACTTTCTTCTTCAACTCCTAACTTGCCATTTGAATCCATAGGAGTATCTGCAGGTTTGCATCCAAGCATCCCTGTTTCCTTAAGAAGATCTAGAACATATTTTCGTTGTGAAATAGAAATCCCATTTCTTGATCGAGCTACTTCCATGCCAAGGAAATACTTGAGCTTTCCTAAGTCTTTTATCTCAAATTCTCTTGCCAAAAGGGTCTTTACCCCAACAATCTCCTCCATGTAGTCCCCTGTAAGAATGATGTCATCCACATAAACGATAAGGATAGCAATCTTGTGATCAGATGAGTGCTTAACAAACATAGTGTGATCGGTTTGGCACTGTGAAAACCCATACTTCTTAACAACCTTTGTTAAGCGATCAAACCAAGCCCGTGGTGATTGTTTGAGGCCATATAGCGACTTACGAAGCTTGCACACTTTACCATTGTTCTCCTGAGAATAAAATCCTGGTGGAATCTCCATGAAGACTTCTTCCTCTAAGTCACCGTTCAAAAATGCATTTTTAACATCTAGTTGATGAAGCGGCCAATCTAGGTTAGCTGCCAAAGATAGCAGCACACGGACTGAGTTTAGCTTGGCCACAGGAGCAAATGTCTCCTCATAGTCAACACCATAAGATTGAGTGAAGCCCTTGGCAACAAGACGAGCTTTGAATCGATTCACGCTTCCATCCGCATTGTGTTTAACTAAAAATATCCACTTGCAACCAACCGGACTCTTTCCTTCGGGAAGTTCTGTAATCACCCACGTGCCATTCTTTTCTAGTGCTTTCATTTCTTCCAAAACAGCAGCCTTCCATTTTGGTTGTTGGAGAGCTTCTTGAATATTGCTTGGAACTTGAACATCTGTTAAAGTGGACACAAACACACGAAAAGCTGGAGATAGGCTCTCATAGGATACAAAGTTGCTGATAGGATGCTGAGTGCATGTCCTTACTCCTTTTCTTATTGCAATAGGTTGGTCAAGATCACTAGGAAAATCACTAGAGATAGGTTCAGTAATTATGTTACCTGTATGCATCTCAGAAACTTCTGGATTTGGTTCTGAATCTTGGTTTTGCTTTGGAGATGTGTGACTCTCTACCTCCTTTTGAGATTTCGGTCTCCTTGAGTAAACAATCATGTCTTTTGTTGCTGTTTCTTTCACAGACTCAGGGTTTTGAGGGCTAAGTTGAGTGTTAGTTATCTCAGGATCAAGAGGTTGGTGGTGGATTTCTGTGAGGATTATAGGTGGACTAGATATTTGGGCTGGTGGACAAGAGATTTGGGTTGGTGGTAAAGGTATTGGTTTAGCAGCAGGTATGGTTTCCCAAAGTTGATATTCTCTCGCACTCTCCCCCTGAATGTCAGCTTTGGTGTAATATGGCTGATTCTCAAAAAAGGTTACATCCATAGAATTATAAAATCTTTTGGTTACCGGTGAATAACATTTGTACCCCTTTTGGTTTGGAGACAAGCCAAGAAATATGCACTTGACTGATTTGGGATCCAATTTACTTCGATGTTGCTGATGTATATGGACAAATGCGGTGCACCCGAACACTTTAGTAGGGATGAATGAGATAATTCGAAGATGAGGGTAGGTTGTAAGGAGCTTTTGGCACGGTGTTTGGAATTGAAGGACACGAGAAGGCATTCTATTTATGAGATAAGTAGCTGTTAAAACTGCTTCTCCCCAAAATTGTTTTGGAACATGAGTGGCAAGCATGAGTGATCGGGCAACCTTCATTAGGTGTCGGTTTTTCCTCTCTGCTATTCCGTTTTGTTGGGGAGTATCCACACATGAGCTTTGATGGACAATTCCCTGATCAAGTAGATAAGCTCCGAGGATAGAGTGGTAATATTCCCTTCCATTGTCGGTTCTAAGCACCTGAATTTTGGTTTGGAATTGAGTCTAGACCATTTTGTTGAAATTCTGAAATATTTGCCCAACCTCAGATTTGTCTTTCATGAGGAACAACCAAGTCACTCGAGTGTGGTCATCTATGAAGCTAACGAACCATCTAGAACCAGTAATATTTGCTATCCTAGATGGTCCCCAAATATCACTGTGAACTATGGAGAATGGATGGGATGGTTTATATGAATGATGTGGGTAAGTATTACGAGGATGCTTGGACAATTGACAAATTTCACATTGGTAATATGAGGGATTTTTTTGGAATAATGTGGGAAATAGTTTTTTGAGGTACAAGAAGTTGGGATGACCTAATCGGTAGTGCCACAACATGACTGCACTATCTTGATGACTGCTAGAGGTTGAGACTGTGCAAGCATTATTCTGAATTTTCCTCTCAGATTCTTCATCTCTAAGAAGATAGAGTCCCGCACATATCCTAGCGTTGCCAATCTTCTTCCTCGAATCCAAGGCCTGAAATTCACACATATGTGGGAGAAATTTAGTAACACAATTAAGATCTCTCGTAATCTTACTAATAGATAAGAGATTACAATCCAAATTAGGAACATGGAGAACAGAATTAAGCATTAGTCCTTGGAGATAGCAGCTGAACCGATACCAGCCACTTTAGATAATGAGCCATCTGCAATACGAACTGTAAAATTTCCAGAACATGGGCTGTATTCATGAAATAAAGATGCATCACCAGTCATATGGTCTGATGCGCCTGAGTCAACGATCCATGCCTTTGAGCTATGACGTTTGACACTTAAAGCGCTTAGAAAATTACCTTTTTGTGCCAAAGTGGCAGTACTCACAATTTTAGGTCTGTTTTGCTGAAGGGACTGATGTGGCATCTCATCAGTAGGTGTCTTCCCATAACTCTCCCTAGCGTGTACAGCCTTCCAAGCGATGTTGCTGATCATGCTCCCTGAGTTTGAAGTCACCTCTGATGTTGTGCTACCGCTCAGCATGGTGGCAGAAGAATCAAACTAATAATTTTAATGGGTCGTATGCTCTGATACCATGTAGAAACTGATATTGTAGATAATGTAGAAATTGATAGGAACATGTTTTTCTGATTTTCTACATAAAAAACTACAGCTTACAGAGAATATAAATAGTTGTAGGCTAAACTAGGAAATCTACGTAAATCCCTATATATCCTAGATACCATTTTCAGAAAAGGAAAAGGAATCCTAAATAAAGGAAAGTTTTTAAATGAAACCAATCAGGGAAATATTTGGTCAAGATACCAAATCCCTTTATCTTAGGAAATAAATAAAAAATCAATCATATCCAATCCCATAGAATCCTCAATTCCTTCAACACCCTTTCAAGCCAAATTCCTTCACAAATCCCATCAGATATAGCTCTGAATTCTGCTTCAGCACTACTCCGAGCTACTACTGTCTGCTTCTTGCTTCGCCACGTTACCAAATTACCCCATACGAATGTGCAATATCCGGTGGTTGACCTCCGATCCGTTATAGATCCTGCCCAATCTGCATCTGAGAAAACTTCAACATCTCTATTTGAGGTTTTCTTGAAATGTAGTCCTCTGCCTGGGCTTTTCTTTAAGTATCGAAGAAAACTTTCCTAAGATTGGATATGATTGATTTTTTATTTATTTCCTAAGATAAAGGGATTTGGTATCTTGACCAAATATTTCCCTGATTGGTTTCATTTAAAACTTTCCTTTATTTAGGATTCCTTTTCCTTTTCTGAAAATGGTATCTAGGATATATAGGGATTTACGTAGATTTCCTAGTTTAGCCTACAACTATTTATATTCTCTATAAGCTGTAGTTTTTTATGTAGAAAATCAGAAAAACATGTTCCTATCAATTTCTACATTCTCTACAATATCAGTTTCTACACTAGACTTTTTTTTTTGGTAAATGTTTTTTTAATTCTGTATCATTGTATACTATTTTGATGTTTACATTTATTTTTTCATTTTATAAGATTATATTCTATAGTATTGCTTCCTTTGGATTTAATTCACCTACAATAAATATGTTTTCTTATTGTAAATTGATGAACCGCTGGCAGTAAACTTGACCAAAACTACAAAAAGGTTTTAATGAAATAAAAAAAAAGGGGGTGGGGGGGGGGGGGGGGGAATCAGCATTCATATCTGACAAAAGAGGTCCTAAACCACATATTAGAAACCAAAAAAAGGAAAATATAATAAACAAAAGCACCTAAACATTTGGCTCAATAGTAGGTGAATGAATTTCCTTGCTCAAAGAATTAGGTCTGAATCCCCACATTTCCTCCAAAATGTACTTTATCAACGAAAAAAACGAAAAAAGAAAACCACAACGAACGCTTAAACAATGGAGCTGGCACTCTTCTTAAAACAATATGGTGCTCCTCTACTTTACCATATATTATATTGTTGTGATCTGTACTTATTCCAATATCAGTTATGGTGCTCTTGTAGAGTTAGAATTTGGAATATTAGGATCAAGAAGGGAAGACTGACATGTAAGACAACACCATACTTGGTGTAAAATCCTGGAAGGGAATCTCATGGTACCAATTGGCTTGAGACTTAGTTACAATAGTATGCAACACAACAATCAAATGTTTCCTAACAATGTTGCATCAGCTACATGGATTATATTCTGTCATTGTGTGCTATTAAGAACCATACCTTGAGTATGATGTTTTGTCATCATTCTATATTTAGGACTATTTCAGCTTTCACATCTCAAATGAGATGCTTTTAAGAAGCATCATCAATTTGGAGATCTCTATTAGCTCAACCAAATATGAAGCAAGTTTAGTCAGCCTATTTTATAATGTAATCAATTCCTTTTTGCAGGAAGGATGCAAGGGTCTACTGTATATGGTACTTCATGCACGAGTTGTTTTAGATCTGCATGAACAACTTGAAGAACAGATCAGTTTTGAGCAGGTCGAAGGGGATTTTGACTCGTTTAAGGGAAGATGGATTCTAGAGCAACTTGGAAGTCATCACACACTACTGAAGTATTCTGTGGAGTCAAAAATGCACAGAGATTCCCTTCTTTCTGAAGCTATCATGGAAGAGGTACGTAAATTATGCACTCTACTGCATTCTGCTTTTGTATTTTCACCTAGTGTCTAGTTCCTATTCTACAGTTAATGTATCCAATGAAGGATTGTAAGTGTTATTTGAATACAAATGTTTGTGTGTAATGAACTAACATATCCTTTTTCCTAAACTTTTGCTACTTGGTATATGTTTACTTGAACCATGGAACAATAATTGCTCCTTGTTGAGTATCCTGGTAGAATATTTTTGAAATATCAACCTTTCTTGACCTTCAGACTTCTTAGACTTCATGAAATCATAAACTACATATGGCACATTCTACTTACATAGAAAAAGACACTATTTCAAAATGCATTCGTACCTTCAAGTAGCGGGTAACAATCCAAAATGAATTTATAAAAGTTCTGGATGGATGTGAACATATATATTTCAATAATTTGTTTATACGAACTCTTGTACAACTTTAACTGCATACCCATAACCATTTTTCAGCCAACGGATATCCATAATTTAATCTTCAGAACAAATGTTTGTTTACAACCAATTTTAGAAGCCTACAGGGTGTGTTGTGAGGTTATTATTCTCTTTCCAAAAAAGAGTCTCCATCCTTGTGGGAATATATGAAAGGCAGGATCATATTTATCCTTGTGGTTCCTTAACTATTCAAAATGGGGGAAAAGGAGTCTAATCCCTTCATATTTTTGGCTTTTTGTTTCTTTATTTTGTACTTTGTTGAAGAATCCCAGTTCTTTAGGTTGGATCAATATGAGTTTGGATCAAATTGGTTTCGAATCAATTTGGATTTGAATCAGATTGGATTTGGGTTATTGACTTTTTTAGTCAAATCAGATTAGTTGGGTTTGGTTTCGGGTTGTTTGGGTTGGGTTTTCGGATCAGGTCAGTTTTTTCCACCTCTCATCCTAAATACATTTCGCAACTACTAGGTCGCAACTCTTCCTTGCTTCTGGTCGCAACAATCTATATATATTTTTCTCTCCCTCCTTTGTGTCGAACTTCTTGTAAATCTTTTTCACAACCTTTGCTTTAGCTTCTGCCACCACTTTCTTTGCCTACTTTCTAGCTAACTTATATTTTGTAAAACTCTCTTCTGTGTTGTTTTTCTTCAAAGCTTTGTAACACTTGCTTAGTCTTTATAGCATTTTTTACTATTGCAGTCCACCATATTGCATCCTTTCCAGTCTGCTTTCTTCCATTTGATACTCCTAGTGTCTCCTTTCTCATTTCCTGAATGCATTTTGCCATCTTATTCCATGGTACATTTGGGTTCTTTTCTATCATCCAGTCCTCTTTCTGAATCTAGCTATCTCCACACGTTACATGATGATCTTCTTTTAGCTTCCACCATCGAATTCTTTCAATTTCTTTTTGTTGGTTCCTTTGATGTCGTCTATGTATCCTCAAATCTAAGACTAGGAGTCTATGTTGCATGATAACACTCTCACCTGAGATAACCTTACAATCCAGACATCCATGCCTATCCCTCCTCCTAGTCAAAAAAGAAGTCTATATAACTTGTTCTCAGTCCACTTCTAAAGGTTATAGGATAAGAATCTCAAGGTTAGGTCATAGGATAAAGCAAAATTTAGGATAACATCTCCACCCTCGTTTCTTACACCATAACTAAAACCCCAATGTATGCTCCCAAAATCCTCTCTATGGTCACCATCAATAAAAAGGTTTTCTCCTAATGGCATATCTTGTACTACTTTATCTAAATCCTCCCAAGACTGTCGTTGCTAGCCTTGTCAAGTCCTATTTGGGTACATACGCACTATTGACATTCAACACCTCTTCTCCTAGAACTAGCTTAACCAAAATAATCCTATCCCCTTGTCTCCTAACCTGTACAAAATCCCTATGGTCCTTTTTGTCTATGATGATACCTACACCATTTCAATCTCTATCTTTCCCTGTATACCAAAACTTATATTGCCAATGTACTATTTCTTTAGCCTTTTCCCCAACCCATTTGGTCTCCTAATGACACAAGATGTTAACCCTCCTCCTACTGATAACCTCACAAATCTCAGCTAGCTTACCACTAAGTGTATCTATATTGCAAGATCCTAACTGTAGAAAATAATAACAGAGGGAAAAGAAGAAGAATAATAATCTTATTTTCTTCTGGCTAAATTTTACAATCTTAAATAGTATGATAAGTAACTATAAATTAGGAAAGAAACAGAAGATCTGGGAATCAGTGATACATATCTGATATCCCTTTATTTTAGGAACAATTAAAAGCTAATCCCTAGGAATCAGATTTCAACTAATTCCTAAAAATCAGGTTGTAAGTTATTGACTTCCACATTAATTTACCGACACTCCCCCTCAAGTTGGTGCAAAGATGTCTGTCATGCCCAACTTGCTAACTTGAAGCTCAAATTGCTGTCTCACCAAGCCCTTGGTTAGAATGTCTGCAACCTGCTGTGTGGTAGGAATAAATGGAGTACAAATTACTCCTCCTTCAAGTTTTTCTTTTATAAAGTGTCTGTCAATCTCAACATGTTTCGTCCTGTCATGTAAAACTGGATTATAAGCAATGCTGATAGCTGCCTTGTTATCACAGTACAAATTCATAGGAAGACTAACTGGCCTCTTAAGTTCTTCTAGTACCCTTTTTAGCCAAAGTACCTCACAAACTCCTTGAGCCATTGACCTATACTCAGCTTCAGCACTACTCCTGGCAACAACACTCTGCTTCTTGCTTCTCCAAGTGACTAAATTGCCATATAGGAACGTACAGTACCCTGATGTTGATCTTCTATCAATGATTGAACCTGCCCAATCAGCATCTGTATACACCTCTATTCCTCTCTTCTCATTCTTCTTGAAGAAGAGTCCTTTCCCTGGTGTACCCTTCAGATATCGAAGAATTCGATACACAGCCTCAAGATGTTCCTCATATGGGGAATGCATAAATTGACTCACCATGCTCACAGCAAAAGCAATATCTGGTCGAGTATGGGACAAGTAAATTAGTCTCCCAACCAGCCTTTGATATCTCCCTGTATCAACTGGAACACCATCTTTCACCTCTCCAAGCTTAGCATTAACTTCTATTGGGGTGTCAGAAGGTTTGCATCCACTCATCCCAGTTTCTTTCAAGAGATCTAATATATATTTTCGTTGTGACACTACAATACCCTTTTTTGATCTTGCAACTTCCATTCCAAGAAAATATCGTAATTGGCCGAAATCTTTAATCTCAAATTCCTTGGCTAGACTCTGCTTCAATCTGCTCATCTCTTCTATATCATCTCCTGTCAAGATTATATCATCTACATAAACAATCAAAACTGAGATCTTATCTTTAGCAGAACTCTTTGTGAAAAGGGTATGATCAGATTGTCCTTGGCTATAGCCTTGGCTTTTAACAAACTTTGTGAATCTCTCGAACCAAGCTCTAGGTGACTCTCCAAGGATCCATCTGAATTATACTTCATGGTGAATACCCATTTACAGCCAACAACTGTCTTACCATGTGGCAGATCCACCTTCTCCCAAGTAGCATTCTTCTCCAGAGCTCTCATCTCCTCAAATATAGCTTCTTTCCACTCAGGAACATTTAGAGCCTCCTGTACATTATTTGGAATGACCACACTAGACACTTGTGAAATAAAAGCACGATAAGGAGATGACACATTTTTATAAGATATAAAATTAGACAAAGGATGTTTTGTACAAGACCTAACACCTTTCCTAAGAGCAATGGGAAGATCAAGTTTATTTGAAGAATTTGACACAGAATTACCTGGAAGATTATTGTCAGGAATTTTTGAAGAGTTATTGTTGATCTCATGATCTAACCACTGATTAGATTCCTGGTGGTGCTGCAAGACAGTGCCTCTTCTTTTTTTCGCTTGATACTCCTTTGAATACACAAGACCTTTGTATCGTTTCGCACCCATTTCTGTTGTTTCAGTATTTTGATTTTGAGATGGCACTAATGAAGGTTGTCCAACAGTTTCAACATTTAATTCATTTGTTTTCCCAAATTTTGTGTTTTCTTCTTCATTTTCTGTAAGAGATTGTTTAGTTGGAACATCATCATGACCAAACTCAAATGTTAAATCAGAACCATTTAACAATTCATCTTCAATACTGCTCTCCCCCTGAAGATGAGAATTGCTATAATATGATTGTCCTTCAAAGAAGGTGACATCCATTGACACAAACATTTTTTGCAAAACTGGATCAAAACATTTGTAACCTCTTTGATTTGTAGGATAGCCTACAAAAATACATTTATGTGCTTTTGGATCAAGTTTTGTACGTCTAGGGTCATGATTGTGAACAAAAGCAGTACTTCCAAAAATTTTTAAGGGAATGACTGTTGTTAGCCGAGAGGTGGGAAAACATTCATTGAAAACCTTTATTGGTGTTTTGAATTTTAAAATTCTTGTAGGCATTCTATTGATCAGGTATGTGGCTGTTAAAATTGCTTCTCCCCAAAGATATTTTGGAACCTTAGTTGTAAAACTTAGAGCTCTAGCAACTTCGAGGAGATGTTTATTTTTTCTTTCAGCCACCCCGTTCTGTTGAGGTGTATTATTACAAGAACTTTGATGCACAATCCCTTTCTCAGCAAAAAAATTTCCTAACACATTGTTAAAATACTCCTTTCCATTATCACTTCGAAAAATTTTAATTTGAGTCTGAAATTGTGTTTGAACCATTGTATAAAAATTTTTGAACACATTCCCAGCATCAGATTTTTCTTTTAGAAGGAAAACCCAAGTAACCCTAGTATGATCATCAATAAATGTGATGAACCAACGTTTTCTAGAAAATGTTGTCACTTTAGAAGGACCCCATATGTCACTATGAATGATGGTAAATGGCTTTGATTTTTTATAAGGTTGAGAAGGAAAAATAGCACGATGATGTTTAGCTAATTCACAAAATTCACACCAGAAAACAGAAGGTTTTTTATTCATGAATAACTTGGGTAACAAATCCTTTAAATATTGAAAATTAGGATGTCCTAATCGATAATGCCATAACATAATCTCACTGTCACTGGAACTAGAAATAGAATTGAAACAAGTTTGCAGATCTTGCCTTCCAAAGGTTGATCCTTTATTAAAGATATAGAGGCCACCATCTTGTCTAGCACTCCCAATCATCTTCCCCGAGGTTAAATCCTGAAACTCACAATAGGAAGGCCAAAAATTAACTCGACAATTATGATCACAAGTTAGTTCACTGACAGACAAGAGATTATAAGACAAATGAGGAACATGAAGAACATCTTTAAGGGTTAAAAATGGGGAAATAGTAATTTTGCCTTTCCCAGCAATTGTAGCAAAGGAACCATCAGCAATTTTAACCTTTTGATTTCCTGCACAAGGTATATATGACGAAAACGATTGCGATGTCCCTGTCATATGATCAGTAGCACCTGAATCTAAGATCCAGGAGTCATTAGAATTGGTATAAGCGATGGCTGCAGTGAAAAAATTACCTGACTGTGCTAAAGTGCAGTTTGAACTAGAATTTCCTATAGATTGGGACTGAAACATTTTGTATAGGTGCTCTATTTGCTCTTTGGTGAAAGGAAGAGAATTTGAGGATGACTGCTGCCCTTGATCCGTATTGCTAACTTGAAATGCACGAGAATCTCCCCCTGACCGTGCATCACCTCCAGGTTTTTTCTTCCAATTCGCAGGTTTTCCATGAAGCTTCCAACAAGTCTCTCGTGTATGCCAAGGCTTCCGACAATGATCACACCAAGGCCTTTGTTTACCCCCTCGCCTATCTCCTTCCGAATCAGTACCCCGAGCGACAAGGGCGGATCCATCAATGTCTATTTTTGGTTCCTCAACTTTCTTCAACATCACTTGTCTCCGAGCTTCTTCTCTACGCACCTCGGAGAAGACTTCTCTGATAGATGGTAAGGGTTTTCGTCCTAGTATTCGCCCTCGAACCTCATCAAGGTCTTTATTTAGACCAGCTAAAAATACGAACACACGACTTCTCTCCATCTTCTTCTTGTATCGAATACTGTTGGAAGATTGATTTATTTGTCCCATACACGTCCAGATATAGCTTTTGCAGTAAGCATGGTGAGTCAATTTATGCATTCACCAGGTTTGGAACACTTTGATGCTGTGTACAGGATCTTGAGGTAATTGAAAAGGAGTCCTGGAAGGGGTTTGTTGTTTAAGAGACGTGGACACCTACAGATCGAAGTCTATACTGATGCAGATTGGGCTGGAAGTATTAGTGACAGAAGATCAACTTCAGTCTACTGTACATTTGTTGGAGGAAATCTTGTTACTTGGAGGAGCAAGAAACAAAATGTGGTGGCTAGAAGTAGTGCAGAGGCTGAGTTTAGATCTGTTGCTCATGGGATTTGTGAAGTAATGTGGATTAAAAGGTTGTTAGAAGATTTGAGGATCTCTAGCCCTTCACCTATGAAAGTATATTGCGATAATAAAGCAGCAATCTCTATTGCTCATAATCCAGTCCTTCATGACAGAACAAAACATGTGGAAGTGGATAAGCATTTTATTAAAGAAAAGCTCAATAATGGGCTGATTTGCATGCCTTACATTCCAACTACTGATCAGATTGTTGATATACTTACAAAGGGGATACATAAGAAGCAATTTGACAGTTTGATTAACAAGCTGGCAATGGAAGATATCTTCAAGCCAGCTTGAGGGGGAGTGTTGGAAGATCAAAGATTCTGCTGAGATATTGCCAGAATCTTAGAGATTTGCTAGCTGATTTTTCTGTAAAAATATTTAGTCAACTTATGTAAATTAGGAAAGTTTCCTTGTAGGTTAGCTGGAGTTATTATGTAGTTCCTAGAAGTGTGCTGTGTATTTTCTATAAGAAGGAAGCTTGTAAAGTATTTTTAACAGTGAGTCAATACATAAAAATTATTCCTTCAGATATCTCTCTTTGTTTTCACTTTTCTTGTTAAATTTATAGCCACAAATTGTTACTATATATCACTTATATTATATTATACTTTATGCTAGAAAATCATGGCTGATTTTCCTTTAGATTTCTTCTCAATCTTGAGCAGCAAAATCGGTAGCATGGTCAACATGCTTGCTGTCCAATTTCAGCCCATTTTTTTTTAATTGCACTAAATAATTTACAATTATAATGTAAAGTGTAACAAAATCGGATCTCACAATTATTGTGACGGGAAATGATGTTGAAGAAATGACTAGTCTAAAACAACGGCTGGCTAAAGAGTTTGAGATCAAGGATCTTGAGAACCTTAGATACTTCTTGGGTATGGAAGTGGCTAGATCAAAGAAAGGCATTTTAGTCTCACAACGGAAATATGTCCTAGATCTGTTTGAGGAAACTGGAATGCTTGGAAGCAAATCTGCAGAGACTCCAATGGATTCTTCAACCAAACTTGGAGCAAAGAAAGATTGTGGACCAGTCGATAAAGAAAGGTACCAAAGGTTAGTTGGTAAACTTATATACTTGTCCCATACTCGACCGGATATTGGGTTTGCTGTTAGTGTGGTTAGTCAATTCATGAACAAGCCAAATGAAGAACACATGGAAGCAGTGTACCGAATCCTCAAATACCTCAAGTTCTCTCCAGGCAAGGGATTGTTCTTTAAAAGATTTCCCTTAAGAGAAGTTGAAGTATTCTGTGATGCAGATTGGGCAGGCTCTATTAGTGATCGGAGATCTACTTCTGGATATTGTACTTATGTTTGGGGTAACCTAGTTACTTGGAGGAGCAAGAAGCAAAGTGTAGTATCTAGAAGCAGCGCAGAGACTAAATTCCGAGCAATGGCTCATGGTATTTGTGAAGGGATATGATTAAGAAGGCTTCTTAGTGAACTTCACATCACTAGTGAAGAACCTATGAAGATATACTGTGATAATCAATCCACCATAAGCATTGCAAAGAATCCTGTACATCACGATAGGATGAAACATGTCGACATTGATCGACACTTCATTAAAGAGAAGATTGAAGCAGGAATCATAGAAGTGCAGTACACACCTACAAGTCTCCAAGTTGCTGATATTCTCACCAAAGCCTTGCCAAGAAGGGTCTTTGATTCATTAAACTCCAAGCTTGGCATGATTGATATCTTCTGCCCAGCTTGAGGGGGAGTGTTGAAATATTTGAAGATTTAGAATTATTCTGCTTCCTTATTTATTTGAGTAGTGTTATTTTTCCTAATTTGTTTCCTATTTTAGTCTCCCTATTATATGGGATTCCATGTTATTAGTTTCCTAAAATTCTAGGATCTTCAGAAACCTCTATTGAAGTCCCTGTACATACTCATTATGTGATTTTGAAGAATTACATATTTCTTCAGAAAATATTTTCATCTCTCAACCACCCTTACTATCCCAAAATACTTTTAGGGAGAAGTTGTCCTCACTTTCGTTCACCTGATCAACTGTACTATGTCGCATGTCCTTAATTTTAAAAGTCCCTAGGAAACACTCTCGGCCTTTTTTCCAGATTTTATCTTCCATACTCATGTAGAGCAAGATAACGATTGCCTTGACCTTTACCTAGAGAAGATAACGATTGCCTTCACATTTGACCTTTGTTTCGAGCCAACACCTACAGAAACACCACCGAAAGAAACTGGAACAGAATCCCTCCTTGTTCCACCATGAGACCAACCCGAGCCACTTGTAAATCAACCTAGACCAACCCATTGATCTTGTCTACTCAAGAAGGAGAGGTCCTACTGCCAATCCGAATCAAGCCCAAACTTCTAAACCACATACTGGAAATAAGGCACACATAGAGTTATGTGACACTAATGTTTCCAGTTGTGATATACCCTTGCACACTAATGATTTTGGAGAGCTTGATTTAGATTTACCAATTGCATTAAGGCACTAGAAAATGCACCCATCATCCATTATCTCACTTTCTATCTTTTGACAGATTGTTCTCACGCACAAAAGTTTCCTTACTCACCTTCGCACTGTAGAGATGCCCCCAAAGTATCTGAGGTAAGTGATGTAGAATGGAGACAAGCCATGAAAGTGGAAATGGATGCACTTGAGAAAAACAGGACATGGGAGCTAGTGGCGTTGTCAATAAGGAAGAAATCAATTGGATGCAAATGGGTGTTCTCCGTGAAATTTAAGGCATATGGTTCACTTAAAGCGAGGTTGGTAGCCAAGGGTTACCTTCACATATGGGTGGACTATCAGGAGACATTTGCACCAGCGGCAAAAATGAGCACAATGAGGATATTACTTTTGTTAACAGCCAATTTTGACTGGAATCTCCATCAATTTGATGGGAAGATGCCTTTCTACACGAGGATCTTGAAGAAGAGATTTATATGGTGCTAGCTGCAGGATTTGAAAATAACAAAGGGAAAGTCTGTAAACTTAATATGGCTTTGTACAATTTGATGCAATCAGCCAGAGCATGGTTTGGCAAGTTCACCAAATCAATGATGGCATGGGCTATAAGCAAAGCTAAGGGTATCATACTCTGTTTATCAAACACACGACTAAGGGAGTAATGATTTTAATTAGTATATGTTGACGACATTATTGTTACTGGAAATGATGAGAAAGAAGAAGAAGCACCTAAGAGACAACTTGCTGATGAGTTTAAAATTAAGGATTTGGGAACCTTATAGTATTTTTTGGGTATAAAGGTAGCTCGTTCAAAAGGAGGGATCTTTGTGTCTCGAAGAAAGTATGTGTTGGACCTTGTCAAAAAAACAAGTCAGATGGGCTGCAAACCAGCCAAGATTCCTATAGAAATTGGTCACAAGTTGAGTGATATAGGCAAAGAGGATCTAGCGGATAAAGGGATGTATCAATAGCTTGTTGGGAGATTAATTTACCTATCCCATACTCAACCTGACATGGCTTATGCAGTAAGCGTGATAAGCCAATTTATGCACAACCCAAAGAAAATACATCTCCAAGCATTATATCGGGTTCTGTCATACTTGAAAGCTAATCCAGGCAAGGGAATTCTATTCAAGAAAGGCATGAATATGAATTTGGAAGTATATGCAGATGCTGATTATGCAGGCTTGGTAATGGACAGAAGATCAATAATGAGTTATTGCACTTTGTTGAGTGGCAATCTGATCACATGGACGAGTAAAAACAACCTGTAGTGGCTAGATCAAATGCAGAAACGGAATTTCAGGCCATGGCACAAGGGATATGGTGAACTGTTGTGGCTCAAGATCACCCTAGACGATCTCAAAATTAAATGGAAGGGACCAATGAAGCTGTACTGCAGCAATAAATCAGCTATTAGCATCGCTCACAACCCAGTACAGCATGATAGAACAAAGCACATGGAAGTGGATTGACACTTCATCAAAGAGAAACTTCACAGTGGCCTGATAACATTCCAACAAGAGGGCAGCTTGCAGAAATTTAGACAAAAGGATTAGTCGGTCATGCATTCCAGAGGACCACAAGCAAGCTGGGAATGGAAAATATCTATTCACTAGCTTGAGGGGGAGTGTCGAAGAATCTCAGTTCTTTAGGAAATCTGTTATCAGCCTTAGCTCTGTAAAGTTTTTGAGTGAGTAAATAAGTTAGTTATCTTAGAATAATTAGATAAGTTGTAATCTAGGATTTAATTCTGTAAAGATGAAAAGCTATAGCTTATCACTAGCACCAAAACTCTTGTATGTGTGTGTTTGTATGTCTATATCTATATCTACACACACACATGCACACACACCCACTTGTAGTTTACAAAATTAAGTAAATAAATAAAAATTCTATTTCAGAATTTATTGTTCTTCTGCATTCTTGTACATTTTTCATTTTCAAATAAGAAGGAATCCGTTAAAAGAATACTGATGTTCTACTCTTCTGGCCTTGTAGGTTATATACGAGGATCTGCCATCCAATTTATGTGCAATTCGAGATTATGTTGAAAAACAAGAAGCACAAATTTCCTTGGAAACACATGAAAATCGACAATTTTCAGGGCAACAAACTTCCTCCTCCAGCAACAACAATGAAACAGGCTATAGTGATACTGCTGAAAAGGATGTGGATTCCACTGGTGCTAATTCACTTAGACAAAGATCCAGAGTTCCAGGCTTGCAAAGGGACATTGAAGTCCTCAAAACTGAGCTCTTGAAATTTATATCTGAACATGGACAGGAAGGATTTATGCCCATGAGAAAGCAACTTCGTTTGCATGGCAGAGTGGATATTGAGAAAGCTATCACACGCATGGGTGGATTTAGAAGGATTGCATCATTGATGAATCTCTCCCTTGCATACAAACAACGCAAACCAAAGGGCTACTGGGACAACCTTGAGAATTTACAGGAGGAGGTGGATTGTTTTTGTGAGCATTTCAAGTGATTGATCATTTTAGTTTTTCTTATCACTCTGTATTCTAGACCCGCACACACAAGGCAATCAGTCAAATGAATTGGAAAGTATGCATGTCTGGATGGATTGCAATATTTCACCCTCATTAAAATATTAAATAGTCGAAAGAAGTTTTTGCAGAAAATCATGATATATACAACTTGAGAATTACAAACTATGTAATTGGTCATTGTTTACCTTTCAGATTAGCCGATTCCAGAGGAGTTGGGGCATGGAGCCATCATTTATGCCCAGTAGAAAGTCTTTTGAGCGTGCAGGTAATTCAATTGTTATACATTTATTGATTGTCTTTCTAAGTATTGGCTGCTTTAGCTTTTTGTTGAGGGCTATTAGCATTGGTTTCACCGTTGTCTTCCATCAAGCACGGCAATTTAACCAGTGAAATATGCGCAGTGCCACTATTGCTACTGCTGCATGGTAGTTAGGAGAATAAAAATATTCCCATTAAACCAACAAGAGGAATTTCTGTTTTATATATTTTCTTATTAATTTGGTTTGTTACAGGGCGTTATGACATTGCACGTGCATTGGAGAAATGGGGAGGTCTTCATGAAGTATCTCGTCTACTGTCTCTCAGGGTGAGGCAGAGACAACCCCGCAGACAGCCGCAAACTACTGCCAAGGAAAGGCCGATTGACAGCATGCCGAGAAGTGATATAGAAAGTGAAGAAAAGACTCCAATATCAAAGCCATTTGTTTCGCAGAATACACAGAAGTGGCTCAAAAAGCTCAAACATTTGGACATTAATTGGGTTGAATAAATGTGTAAGTACTACTGCTGCTAGTACGTAGTTTCTGTCCTTCATATCTTTTTAACGTTGCTTGTCTCTTTATTTCTTTTCTTTATCAACTCCTATGTAATGCTGCCAGCTATGCCTATGACAATTATCACGAACCGAGCTAGGTTGACAGGCAAGGATGAACAAGCTGTGAATGGCACAAGGTTGAGGGTGTAGTCTCAAGGGTTAGGGGTTGGGGAAGCAAACAAAGTTGAGTAAGGGCTGGTTTAGAACACTAGTTGGCGCCAGTAGTGGTGCAATTGGTGTCCAACTGCATTGGGGTGCTATTTGGATAGCACTCCACCAGTTGCGTTTGTTAACTAGAGTTCACGGGTCCAGTGACTCACCACATTGGACCCTTTGACTATAATGCCTCACTATGTTTATTTTGTAAAATATTCCTTATCAGTTTTATGAGTTCTTCTTTTAATTTTTTTATTTTGTATGTATATAATTATTTTGTTATATATTTTATCTTTATATGTTTAATATATTTTTATTTAATAGTATAATAATTTTTTAGGTATAATTAATTATATCTATAACCAAAAAAAACTGTATCAAAAAATTATTTAACAAATATTATTTTGGAAATTAAAATTTTAAATATATTATTAATTTTTAATAAATTTATGATTTGATAAAAAATAAAATTTATTAATTTTTAATTATTTATGAATTTTATAAATACTAAATAAAATATAAAATTTAATCTAATTCCTTTAGCAGTCTTTTTGTCTTTTTGCTACACCTAACTTCACCGCCACAATTGCATTTGAATCCAAACATATATCCTACCATTGATTTTAATCTCATCGCTACTGTTTTTAATGTTATAGCTACAGTAACTAGTCTTCGTTCCATCGTTTCTTTCAATCTCATTGTTCGTCCAAACTAATTCAAAGAAATGGTCGAGCCAAGCCCAAAATAGTCCACTCGCTCCACGCGTTCAATTTTGAAGGTCTTAGCCTTAAATGCCTTTTACAAAATAGGTTTACTTATAGTAAGATCGTAAAATATCGATATTATTATAAAGTTATAAGATATCATGATATCCCATGATAAATTGATGAGAAATTGAATTAGTAATAAATTTTTAAAAATATATAAGTAATGGTAGAACAAGTCAACAAGTAAACTTCTAAAAAAATTAAATATAATTTTATTTAATTTATTTGTCTAATTCATTAATATCTTCATCAAAGTCTTTATTCTAATAGATGGAGTAGGCTGCATGATTTAATATATAAACTCACATTAAGTCATTAACATATTTTCTTTTCCTTCACTCATTCCTATTTAAGGCCATACATTCTTCTAAGTCTAGTGTTTTCA